>CM062057.1:28989833-31896000 GCA_030954485.1 Citrullus mucosospermus
GAATTCAATCGAAGACATTCAAAATGTTATAAGGTCAGGTAAGTTATAGATTAGTGAAGTTACACGTAAACGACCCGAGAAAAAATGGAATATGGACTACTTGTTTCCCCTAAAATTAGGAGGGTAAAAGTGGGGGTTATAATCAAAGAAGCCCTATTTCTCTTCCAAGCGTTATAGAAGACATCACCGCCGCCGCCTCCATCTTCACCATTTCTGCTGAAAAAGCTTCACTCCAAAGCTCACAAAAATGGCTACCTCTTCCCTGTTAAACCCCGCCATTTCTTTCCCCTCTCGCAAGCCCAAGCTCCAACCCAACCCGAAATTCTGCAACCCCATTCTTAGAATCCCTAGAGCATCATCCTCCACCTCCGATTCGTCTTCCTCTCCTCGGACTAACGGCTCTCCGCCATTGTCGACTATCAAGAACCGCCGCTCCGCCGACGAGAATATCAAAGATGAAGCCCGGCGCCACCGTGCTGCCTCCGGAGAAGATCGAAGCAACTTCTCAGCTAAGTATGTTCCCTTTAACGCCGGTGCCGACTCGCCTGAGTGGTACTCTCTCGACGAGATCATTTACCGGAGCCGATCTGGTGGATTGCTCGACGTTCAGCACGACATGGAGGCTTTGAAGAAATACGACGGCGCGTATTGGCGCAACCTCTTCGATTCGCGCGTGGGGAAAACCACATGGCCTTATGGCTCCGGCGTGTGGAGTAAAAAGGAATGGGTGTTGCCGGAGATTGACCCCGACGACATCGTCAGCGCCTTCGAAGGTAACTCAAACCTATTTTGGGCTGAGCGTTTTGGCAAACAGTTTCTAGGCATGAATGATTTGTGGGTAAAGCACTGTGGGATTAGCCACACTGGGAGTTTCAAGGATTTGGGTATGACTGTTTTGGTCAGCCAAGTGAACCGGCTAAGGAAATTGAAACGTCCCGTCGTCGGAGTCGGTTGTGCATCGACCGGCGACACATCGGCTGCACTCTCAGCTTACTGTGCATCTGCAGGGATTCCTTCAATTGTCTTCCTCCCAGCAAACAAGATTTCCATGGCACAGTTGGTTCAACCCATTGCAAATGGAGCTTTTGTGTTGAGTATAGACACTGATTTTGATGGCTGTATGAAGTTAATTAGGGAAGTTACTGCAGAATTGCCCATTTATTTGGCTAATTCCTTGAATAGTTTGAGACTTGAAGGACAAAAAACTGCTGCCATTGAAATTCTACAGCAATTTGATTGGGGAGTACCTGAATGGGTGATTGTTCCAGGAGGTAATCTTGGTAACATATATGCATTTTACAAAGGTTTCAAGATGTGTCAAGAGCTTGGTCTTGTTGACAGAATTCCTAGGCTTGTTTGTGCTCAAGCAGCCAATGCAAATCCTCTTTATTTACATTACAAGTCTGGTTGGAAAGATTTCAAGGCTGTGAAAGCAAGTTCAACTTTTGCATCTGCCATTCAGATTGGAGATCCTGTGTCTATAGATAGAGCTGTTTACGCTTTGCAGAATTCGAATGGCATTGTTGAGGAAGCGACTGAGGAGGAACTTATGGATGCAATGGCACAAGCTGACTCTACTGGCATGTTCATTTGTCCTCACACAGGGGTTGCATTAACAGCTTTGGTCAAGCTAAGAAACCAAGGGATCATCGGACCAACTGATCGGACGGTGGTGGTGAGTACTGCTCATGGCTTGAAGTTTACACAGTCCAAAATTGATTATCACTCCAAGGAAATCCCAGACATGGCTTGCCAATTTGCTAACCCACCTGTGCAAGTGAAGGCTGATTATGGAAGTGTCATGGATGTACTTAAAGATTATTTACTAAATAAGGCTCCCAAGTCTCAAGTGTAATAACTTTAGATTATTGCTTTCAATTCCATCTGGCTTTTAGGTTCTGTTTGCCCTTTTTTCATTTGTGCAATAAAATTTCGGGTCTATTGCCCTTGATTCCAAATCTTCGTAGCAAATGAACGCTGGCTACAAGTTCACAACAGAATACCGTCAATATGTTATAACAACTAAATAGATAAGCAGCTTAATGAAGAAGTAAAACGAACAGTTTGGGCAAAACAGCTAAAGATCTTTCTAAAAAACTACAAATAGCCCTTGCCGTTGTCTTTGCTTCAAGAATAATCGTACAAGGAGATACTCTTGTCGTCAGACACACTAGCAAGTCGACCAGACCGCACGGCAGCCCCACCGGGTGGTCGGAACGCAACTGCCCAGACCTGATCACTATGGTTTGTCATTGTCTGAACAGCAGTCCTCATATTGAGATCCCAAAGCCTAACAGTTCTGTCACTTGAACCGGTTGCAACAGCAGTGCCATCAGGGCTTGCATCAACGCTCAATACCCAACTTGAGTGGCCGGACATTGCTCCGATCAGAGTTTTACCCTCTGCATCATACATGTGCACATGAGCATCATCAGAGGCAGAAAAGAGTAGCCGTGGCTCCACGGGTGAATACACGAGGGATCTCACTGGCATGAAGTGGCCTTCCAAGTGGTGTAGAAACTTTGCTCGAGCTACATCGAAGACTGAAATGGTTCCGTCCATTGAACCGCACGCGAGTCTTCTCCCATCAACGCTCCATGCTACTGAAAGAACAAACTTCTTGCTAGCAGTTTTGTCGGTAGGCTTAGGTCCTTCTGGACGAGGAATTGATAGAGTTGCAGCCAGTTTCCACGTGTTTGTGTCCCAGAGCTTAATGGATGCGCTACCTCCACCAGCAACTGCTAACATGGTACCCTGATGCAAAGGTCATGAGCCACAGATTAAATGAGTTTCGTGAATTTTCTTTTGATTGAATAAAAATGAAACATTGCTCTCCTTGATTTAGGTTGTTGAATTTATGTATCATACAGGACAAAATTGTTATGTCAGAAGCAACAACAGGTTTGCATAAAGTTAAAACAGAGCAAGCTTTCATACATGACATCAAACACAAACAATGTTCGGATAAAAAATTGACAAGGTTACTGGAACCACGATTTTGAGTATGTGTCAAAGAATAAATTGGGAATTTTAACTGCTATTGACATTTGAGAACCATCAGATTTACCTATGTACACAACCTAGGAAGGGAAGGTGTCTGTGTTACACAACTACGTCCAAACACGTGCTCGGCATGCTTATGTATCTGAATTAAATTTTCTTTTCTAATTTTGGACACGGCTAAGACACAGTTTGGGAGTGCAGACGCTGTTGAAGAACACTATAGACGTTATATTTATTCGTTGTTTATTTCAACAAAAATAAATATTTATAAAAACCAGACCTCTATCAAGTGTCACAATCATAAATGGCAATTTGTAAATGAAAATAATTGATAACTACATGTTATGTTCATAACTCGGGAGTCAATACAGTCTGTTAATTTGCATACCAACATACGATTGAACTCATCAAATTCAATAGACTACCTTTCCCCAGTAAAACTTCAATCAAAGTGAACCGTTGGATCCGAGTGAAACTAATAAACTTATACTGGTGGGAGAACAATGAATAATAAACAGCTATACTTCACCAAAACACAGACATGGACAGACGATTCCTTCATTCAAGAATCAACTTAAAGAACAAACTAAGTTAAAGAACAAACTTCTTTTGATAAGAAAGTTAATGAACAAACTGATATTCAATAATCTACTGAATCAGACATCTTGTATGTACCAAGAAAGAAACATAAGAAAAGAAAAAACTGCTATGTAGATTCGCATTTCAACCAGAAAGAGATCTGACGCTATGGATTATGATTGTTCTTCTACCAGATATCCATGAGCACCCAAAAGTAGGACAAAGCGACTCATTTGATTGCTATTGCTACACATTTGGTTGCTAAGGTAAACATGAGTTCAGGGAGCTTTCTTCCTCGTGGAAATTAAAAGATCTTGGTAGCTACAGAATGTTTAGAATACTTAATGACACAAGCAAATGTAAAATCAATTGGAAGATTATTGCAATCAAAGACTTTCATCTCAGTAATCAGGTTTACGTGAATGGCAAAATCCTCTAATAGAGAGTCAATGAAGTTTGAGTACTATTCCGTGAACGGCAAAACAATCTCAAAATCTTAGCTAAATCATCAAATCAGAGAGCAACAAAAGGAAAATGAAAAAACAAAAGAAGTCAAAGAAAGAAATTCGCAAGAAGTACCTCGGGATTGAAGCGCATTTGCCAGACTTCAGAAGGAGGCGCTTCGAGAGTGGCGATAGTTGAGTTGGAATCGACCTCGAATACGCGAACAAAGCTATCGAGGGAAGCAGAGGCAGCAATGAAACCGGAAGGATGAGCAGCAACAGAGACGACGCCGAGGCAGTGGCCAGTGTTGGTCCGCTCCAAGTCGAGCTCATCGGACTTCCAGAGCTTGACAGTCTCGTCGAGGGAGCCGGTGAGGAGGAGAGAAGGGCGATTGTCGGTGGCCGGAACCCAAGTCGCCGCCCATACGGACTCTTCGTGAGCGTTTTCAACGGATTTGAGACCGGCGAGTTTCATTTGGTCAGTGTCGTCTCAGTGAGAGCCCTAGCACGTCGGACCATTACATCTCAATTCTCAAGTGTGGGAAAGAAGAGGCCAATGAAACGACGTCGCTCTATGGATTCTTTTTTGTTTTTTATTTTTTATTTTTTCCATTTGATAAACAATTATGTTATGACAAAAAAATATATAATTTATACCTAACCTTTCAATTTTATAACCACCACTTCTAATTTTATCAATTCATTAATTTAGACTTTAGTTAAAATTTTCTTTAAAAATTGTTCATATATTTATTCTAATTGTCCACTTTTTTTTTTAAGAAGTCTATACATTATGTGAAGCTTTTAATTTTATCAATTAACTAATTATATTTTTATAAACGAATTAATTTAGATCTTTAGTTAAAATTTTTTTAAAAATTGTTCATATATTTATTCTAATTGTCCACTTTTTTGAAGAAGTCTATACATTATTTGAAGCTTTTAATTTTATCAATTAACCAATTATATTTTCGTAAACAAATTAATTTAGACTTCCAGTCATGATTTTCTTTAAAAATCGTTCATGCATTAATTCTAATGATCCACTTTACTAATCTAACATTTGAAGAAGTCTATATAAGAATAAGCATTGATGCATGTAAGATTTTCAAAGTTAATCATATTAAGGGTCTAAATTGATTTCATTATGACAATTTATGAATTTAATTAATAAAACTGTAAGTTTCACGCATATTTTTTTTAACAAAACTAGAAAGATGGTATAAATTAATATAATTACAAAAATTCAATGTTTAAATTGATAGAATTATTAGTTGATTTAAATGGATTACAATTTTTAAATTTTAGAGTTATACATTTATCATTTTTCTTTTTCTTTTTTTTTTCCCCTTTTTTTTTTTTAAAAAAAACTTTTACTAAGAGTTTTTAGTCTTCCAACTTTCAATTTGTGTGACATTCAAGACTTTTGGGTCCGGAGTTAACCCTTATTTAATTGAACTAGCTTGCTCGATTTATTGATGGCTCACCAATAGACCTTGGTTCATTTAAGTCTAACAACCTTCACCCCTTTCACTTATTGGAGCCAAGTTGGCCTTTATCACGTTAGCCCTGCCGAGTGGGCTTGGCTCCGTCCCTAGGGCTTGACCTTGGCTCTAGTCAATCAAGGCCAACTTTCGCGCTTGGACCTTGGGATGCTTTGGACTTCTTTACTCAAAGCTCCATCGCTCTAGTTTGTTCTCTATTGAATGGAACTATTTTTTGAGTAGTTAAATATATGCCTCGATTGATTCAAATATATTCGAGTATACTCAAGTTGACTCTATTCAAGGTACTCATTCATATCTTTTTAATCCAATATTTCCAACTAGTAAGAACAAATGTATAAAATACACAATAATCAAGAATTAAACAACAAAACCATGTATAATTATATTTATAACAAGACCCAAAGTTGAATAACCCTATATCTTTCTCATCCTCCAAGAACCAATCTCTACATTTGAAACTCAAATCAGTCAAATGAGTACCCAAACAATAAACAACAATTAGAATTTGAAACCTAAGCCTATATATATATTTTTTAATAAACCCAATTAGTAGTATGAAATCCCCATATTACCTTATAAAAATTTGTAATATAACACCCAAAATATACACACAGTTTTAAGAAAACCGAATAGAAAAAAGAAAGGCTCTGTGAGATGAACAAAAAAAACCACAACCAGAGCTCTAATTTGGGCCAAGGCCCGTCGTCATCTCGTAATTTGGGCCTTGGCCCAATTTTTCTTTCTCTCTAACCGAATTCATCTTCTCCAGCCTCCACTCATCTCTCAGCCTCGCAATGAAATTTGCAGCTTTTATGTTAACGTCCGGGCTGGGACAGAACACCGGCCCCACTCCGGCCCCGCCGTTCCCTTCGCTGGCCGACTCCGGCGTCTCCTTAATCGACGACGGATTGACGTTTTCTGGATCCGGAGATCCGCAACGAGAGTTTTCGGAGCTCCGTGATTCGACAGTGTCGCTTCGAACAGCGGATTTCACGTCCGTCGTCGTTTTGAACGGCGGTGGTGGAATGGTTGCTGTGGGACTCTGTGCCTGGTTGTTTACGCTTTGGTTTTGGACGTAGGAATTACGGACGCTCGTCGGTAGAGGCGGTCGGCGGTTAGCGGTTGAGTTTCGCTGCTGTGATGATGGTGGCGGCGGTGGCGAAGGTGGAAGCGGGATCTGGATTTTCTTCTTTGTTGAACGGGATGACGATGAGACAGGCGGCGGTGGTGGAGGCGGTGGGGGTGCTGATTCGGAGTGAACTCTCTTGTTCTTGCTTGATTTTTTGAATATGCGGAAGACGGAAGGAGGCGGAGGTGGCGGCGGCGGCGGCGGCGGTCGTTGTTCGGTTGGAGATTGTCGGTCGCCGTCGTAGACATCTTTAGCTTTCTGTTTTCTCTTTCTCTTCCTATACAGTGAAGCCAATGCCATTGCTATCTCTTTCTTCACATTCGTCTTCTTCCGTACACTCTTTCCAAATTTCTCCTCCAATCGAACTCGAACCGGCGACGGAGGGATAACTGTTCGCGGCGGAAGTGGCGGTGGAGGCGGCGGCGATTGCGACTTCGCGAATTCAGCGTTACTCTCCGTACTGACCTCTCGAACTTCCTCCTTTTTCTGGATAGTCTGATACGTCCGTCTCGACTTTCTATGAGTGACCGGCAGCGGCGGCGGCGGTGGAGGTGGGGGATTAGGAGACTTCATCCTCTGAGGCGCCGGCGAGGAATTAGCCACAAATGAATCAACCGGAATAACCTTAATCTCCGCCGGGGATTCTTCTCTTTCATTTCCTCGCGTTCGATACTCGAAGGACCGCGAACGAAACTTGTTTATCTCAAAATCATCAAAGAATCGGAACTGGTTCCCATCATTTCCATTTTCCCATGGCGATTCCTGTCTCAGATCTGGATAAGAGCTATTCCTCCTCAACCTCGTCGTCACCGGCGTTCTCCCCGCCGAATCGGAAAATCTCCTCTCCGCAAATCCAAACCACTGCTGCGATAACTCCGAGTCCCCGTTCACCTTAACTCCAGCGGTATCAACCGTCCTCCGGTCGGAACGATGGCTATGTCCGTCGGCGGCAGTCGGTACGTCGTCGTTTCGTCTAGCGAAAATGCCGCAGATAATCGCAAACAGAACAAGGAAAACATTGAAGGAATCCCAGCTTTTCTTCACCAAACTAGGTCTGAAAACTTGATTAGTAAGCGAAAGAAGCGGACGGATTGCGAAGAACAAGAGAATCAAAGCTAGCGTCGGCAAGAGAATAATCAAAACCGGCAAAGAAATAAAAGGCGGAGACGAAGACCTACGGCGTCGTATCGGCGGCGTCGGCGACCAGAATGGTGGTGGGTCGCTGTTTGGCTCCATGAAACAGCGTAGTTGAGCTGTGATTTTGAAGAAGGTAAAGCGAAAGAGCAAATTATATGTTGCACAAAAATTGGGACTTCCACTCTACTCTTTTATTTATTATTTATTTATTTTTAAAAATTAAGACAAATATTAAAAATTTTGGGTTAGAACAATTAAAATCTTATAATTGTACCGCTATTGTATGAAACTTATAATTTGAGTCAATTAAACTCATAATTTTTCATAAATCAATCAATTTAGAATTTTTCTTAGGATTATTTATGCCTCCATTCTCAAACACAATTTTTTAAAATGTCAATTTTATAACATGGATGATTCTTAAAAGAAAGTATGATTAAAAGTTTAAATTGATTCATTTATAAAAATTTAGAGATTTAATTGACAAAAAGTATAGATTTTACCTAAATTATTTTAAAACGAAATTTAATAGAGAATATAAATTGATACACTTAATAAGTTTATAATATTTATAAAAAAAGTTGGTTCAAAATAGAATTAAAAAGTTTATTAAAAAAAAAATATATTTATATATTTAAATCGGTTAGGTAGGAGTGTGGAAAATGTAGAATATGTAATCCCACTATTTCGGGCAATAATTCATCGGAAGGTTTCTAATTTAATATACTAATGAAATTAATTAATTTGAGAGTATTTTACGTAAATGATTTTCTTATCTTCTTTCCTTTTCTCTCTATCCCATATTAATATATGCATGTTGTGAATGTGACAGAAATTTCATGTCTCTTTATAAAACAGCTATGATTAATTTTGAATTATCTTAGGGTTACGTGTGAATTTTGTGATAATGGTTTCTTTTGTTATTATTTTAAAGTTTTGCAATTTGTATTGCTATTTTTTTAATAATAAAAAAAAAGTCCTCTAGAAAAACAAAATTTAGGTTAAATTGCAGTTTAATCATAGATTTTGAGGTTTTTCTCTCTTTGGTGTAGGAAGTTTCCATTATTATGTTTAATCTAACCTTAAAACTTTTAATTTTGTGTCTAAGAATTTAGTGAAATTTTTTTATTTTTTTTTTAAATTAATTGAAGTATTAGAGGATGTAAATAGATATAATTAATAGGTGTTTAAATTGATAATAATCGATAAAATTATAAGTTTCACATAATATATATATATAGACAAAATGTAATGAGGGAGTAAATCGATAGACTTATGAAAATTCAGGTTTTAAATTGATGTAATTATTAATTTAAGACTTAAATTGATACAACTTCCAAAGTTTAAGCGTAAAAATTGATATTTTTTCTAACAATTATATTTTAAAAAAATCCTCTTCAAAAAATATATTTTAGGTTAAATTGCATTTTTATCCTAAACTTTAAGGGTTGTTTTTATTTGATCTATGGACTCTCAATTATCTAATAAATCTATAAACTTTCAATTTTGTGTCCAATTATTTTCTGACAAATTTGAATTTTCTTAAAATTAAATGATCTATTAGATATAAATTTGAATATTACGTCTAATGAAATTCTAAACTTCATTCTTTTGTAGATTCGCCAATTTTAGAAAAAATATATTAAATTAGAAAATTAAATTCGTAAATTTGAAAGTTTATAGATCAAGCAGATATAAACTTTGAAATTTAAGAACTAAATTTGTAATTTAACTTAAATTTTAAAATGATATCAATATCTTTATCAATTATTATCCTCTAAGTTACCACACATATGATATTAATTGATTCATAAATTCGATATATGAAATGTGACCCATAAAGGTCTTTATAAGAATTACATGCGATTGTGATGTGATACTTCTTCAATGATTTCTTAGATTTATTTATTTATTTAACTTTCGTTTCTTTTAATAAAAGTTTTTTCTTTTTTGAGAAAATAATAAAAGCATATATTTTTTTTTTTATCTATGTTATTTAGAGTTTGAAATTTATATAACCATCTTTAATGTAAGATTAGACTAATTAGGATAAATTACACGATAAATTGTATTCTTAATAACGTTAATGACTTAGTTTATGAATATATTCAAAATGATCATTTAAACTCTTGTTTTCTTAAAAGTAATCATTCAAACCATAGTTTAATTAGTTAAGACATTATAACATCGAACAAATGAGTTCACCTCTATATATTATTAACCTAACCATAGCGATAGAGAAACAATGCTACATAATTTTCTCCCCTATCAATCCATCATTTCTACTCTTTCTAAGATCCAAAGTGTGTTGCAAGTATGCTAGATATGTAAAGGATTAACTCAATTTCTCAATGAAAAAATCCAAATGTTAAATAATTCTATTGTAGACAGTGAGAAATACATTGCCAATATTAATTATAAAAAAATATGGAGACCGACCCATAAGATCGGCCATCAAGCCATTAATTTATTTGACTAAGTATGAAGATTTACCAATAGCCGTAAAGCCATAATGCCTAATGAAGTTGACCCATAGGGACGACCATAAAGCTTGAGGAGGTCATGAATATAAAAACTGTGCTTAAGTGTTCTACTTTTGCACATACTTCGGGCACTAGTGAAATAAATCTAACGATTCATAACAGTTTAATTAATGACCCGATAAGTTAATTAGCATTACGAAACATATTTCTATATAATTGAGAGAACTTGTGACATTTGAGGTATGCTAAAATACATCCTAAACTCTCTAATTCTCTAAACAGTTACTGACTTGATCGTCTGAGTGTTTGTGGCCAAACACCACACCAATGTGAGTTTTCTCTTTATTATGCAAGGCAGTCGTTCAATTCATTTCGAAAACTACAAATTCACCGTTGATACCAAATTTCGATATTAACATGTATGATATTGCATTAATTCATCTCGCACAATAAAAAAGAATATTACAGTAGATTTCTCTCTAAATCAAAGGAGACTAGACTAAAACATCACAACAAATAAAAAGAAAATGGTAATTCAATCTAAACATTAAGAACAATTATGAATAAATTTGAATAGAGTAAAGTAAAAGGGGATGGCTTTGATTGAATACAGCGGATTAAAAGTTTAAAACGGCGAAGGGCGTTGAAGGAATTTTGAAAAAAGGAAGGTTAGAAATGGGGCCCACGTAAAAGGCCACGTGTAAAATCCAAGAATAGGAATAAGGGTACACTATACCCGCATCCAAACAAGAGAAAAGAAGAAGGGTGGGAGCGTGGGTGAAATGATTGAAATTGAATCCCCAAAGCCCCAATTCACCCCGCTTTTGCCACGACACCAAACACCATAAAAACCCCACTTTAGGTCTCCATTTTTATTTTTATTTTTATTTTTATTTTTATTATTATTAATAATATTATTTTCCCTTCAAGAAATGAAATCACCTATCTTTAATTAGTTTTTCTCTTTCCATACATCTTAAATTTAATTCCGTAATTATTTTTTTTAAACTTATCTATTAAATGTATCAATATAAATTTATAAATATTTATTATTATTATTATTATTTTAATCAATTTTAATAAATATTAATTTCGAGTGGTTCAATTTAAAATTTATTAAAAACATAGAGTTTAAAATTAAACAAAATCCAAAATATGAAAATAAAATTAGTATTTTTATAATTTTTTTTAATTAAGAGTGTTTGAAATTGGATGATTTTGGATTAATATTTTATTAAAAGAGAGCGGTTCTAGTGAATTAGATCCAATTAAATTTTTTAACCCTTAAGTTTTAAGTTTGTTTTATTTTTTTTTAAGTAAAAGATTTGTTTTATTTTAGTTTACTCTTAACTACGGTTTAGATTCCTTAAAAGTTAATAATAATAATAATAATAATAATAATAATAATAATAAAAAAAAGAGAGCGAGAGAAAAAGGAGGAAATTTTTTATTTTGATAATTGTCACTGTTTTGTGTCCTTTGATTGGCAAATGTTTAATATGACTTAAAGATGAGTGTATTAATATGTTTTTATGTGAAGTGGGCTTATAGGGCAGTGGACATTGCCCATATCATGGTAACAAAAAAAGTATTATTATTGTTGGTACTCGTATCTCATCCGTTTTTGTTGTCACTATAGGTCTTTTATGGGTTTATTTTGGTCTATTTTCTCTAGTTTGGTTTCGAGTTGTTATGTGTTAATCTGTGTAAGAGATCCTTGCACCAATGTAATATTGAACCTACTATATTATGATTCTTAATTTAGAATAGAGAGTGTATTGTTCAGCTAAGAGCACAAGAAGTAAGGTCTGAGCTCCCATTTGGAGATTACTTACCCTTTCCTTTTCGATCGTTCAATGAGACTATTTATAAGTCTCTCTTACACTTGCATTTAATTATATGTAACACTGACCATATCAAAGTTGTTTGCGACGCTCGAGGTTGTAGGGATGCTAGATTATGTGTGATTCGATTATTTTTCAATTGGTATATATTTACCGGCTCAGCTAGTCGACTTGAACCTCAAGGCGTTGACATTTTTCTTTTGGAACGTGCATCCCCACTTGCCTCCTCCTAGTACCCTATGGGCTTGGGTCTACCTTTGGGCCTTATATTGTGCAACTCTTAATAATTATTAATTTAAGTTTGGATATTAAAATTAAAAGTAATATAAGACAATGTCGATGAGCATAGCTCAAATAACATAAAGCTTGTACTATCCCTTAAAGGTTTGATTCTCCACTTTTCATGTATTTTTCTTAAAAAATAATTGAGTAGGTCTACAAAATTTAAAATTCAGAGATTCATTGGACTAAAAAGTAAAAGTTTGAGAACTTATTAAATACAAATATAAAATTTAGGAGCTAATTTAGTAGAGCGTGTTAAAATAAATAATTGTAATAGGTCAAATTGACTTAGCAGAAATATTGCAATATTGTGTTAATAGTTGCTTAAGTAGTTAAGATTTTGGTGGTCAACTTACACTTGCATATTTGTAATATTGTATTTTAAAAATATATAAGGTGTATTCACTAAAATCAATCAAATCGAATTGAACCGTTTAAATATAAAATCGAATATTTGCATATCGATTTGGTTTATATTTAAATCGAAATCTTTAGTTAAGTTCGATTTGGCTGTCGAACTAAACCGTGAAAACTCCTAATATAAATTATAATGAAAAACACTTGTTTGTGAAGATCTACCTATTAATTTTTAAAAGATGTAAAAATTATATTAATATTAATTGATAAGATGTAAAAATTATATTAATATTAATTGATACAATAATTTGAAGTGTAAGGGAAGATGAGTGGAAAAGATGTATGGTAGCATTTTCCCTCAAGTGCAAAGGCAACTTTTCTTAATTAATAATGGTGTAGACAATTGGTTAACATCTAATTGAATGCCTTTTGCCTTCAAATTAGTTTTCAAGTGAAAAAAGCAACTTTATATGACCACAATATTTGTTTTTTTTTTTTTATTATTATTATTTTAAAAAATAACCATTTTTTATTATTTTTTTTTTTTTAAAAAAATATCTCATGCTTGCCAGCCAAAACAAGCTTTCTATAGAGTGGCAATTTTTTTCTATAAATAAATAGAAGGGCCATTTCATTGCTTTGTATAAAAACATATGAATAAAAAGAGTATATATATATTGGTGACATTATACTAAAAATATATGCTGTATTTTTTTTTTTTAATTTTATCATTATAGAGATGAAGATCTTGTTTGAAACGATAATTGGTATCTTATTCACTAAACTACGTTCAACAAAAAATTCAATTCACTAAAATTTAACTATAATATGATAAAAAAAAAATAGAAATAGACATAATCATAATTATTTTGTGAATTCTCAAGTAGAAAATACTATTTTCAATAGTTTAGCCAAGCCAATGTAGAATTACTTTTAGAACTTAAAATACTAATTTAAAATCACTTTTAACCATGTGTCATTATTTTTCAATGTTTGAAACTAAACATAAAATTAATGGTACCAAAATCAAATTTTCTAAAACCATTACCTTCAATCATCACTTTAACAACAGTAATATGAAAAAAGTTTATACTATTACCTCTTAAGTTCAAACAAATACCCACCAATTAAAAATAATAATGAACTCTCTTAACAAAAGCATCAATTTAAATCGCACCCAAAGCACTCTATTTTTATTTTATACCACAATTTTTTTTGATATTTTGTTCTACTCCATAAGGTTCCCAATCGCACCCAAAGCTCCTCTATTTTTATTTTATACCACAATTTTTTTTTTGATATTTTGTTCTATTCTATAAGGTTCCCAAAAAAAATATGAAAAATACGTGTAATTTTTATGTGGTAGTGATATGAACAAATTCTCTGATGACACCAATAATAAATTTGTATGAAGAGAAGGATAAAGTGGCTTGCAAAAGAAAAAACATGCACAATGGTGTGATGTTTGCCACACACAGTCACATGCTCAAGTCAAAGAGTGAAAAGAGGTGGAAGTTAGGAGATTTGAAAGTAGATCAAGTTACCTCATATGAAACTATAATTATGTATTTATAGAAGCGGTTGAACTAGGTTTTCTCCTATTCCCTTTCAAAATTTGTTATCTAATAACTCAATTGAATCCTATGTTGGGTTCCTTGACGAGGCCGAAGTCAATGAGAGTCAGGCCTAAATGTTCAACTCCTCTCCCTCTCTTGTTCTCCTCATAATTAGATTTATCCTTTTGATCTAGAATCATCCCTAACATTTTCTATGCTAATTTTGTTTCCCTATTCCATAGAGTGTTACAAAGTTTTGTACACGTGAGTAAGAAAAAAAAAAAAAAAACCCAAAATTTATGTTAAGCAATTAAGAAAAGATTGTAAAGCAAATAATAATAACTTGTTTAAATAGCACATAAAATATTTTAGAAAAAGGCAAAACAAAATCGTCCAATAGTAGAAGGAATTTGGGGCCATTCTCTACTATTTATTTATATATATAAAGAAAAAAGAAAAAGGGAAAAAGAAAATTAACCGTTGTTTTGCAAAAAAGATATATTTTGAAGGATAGCGGACAACGCAATCCGTATCTTATCTTATATCATTAGCCACTGACCCTCACGCTCTATCCATGAAATCTGAACCGTACGTGTAAGCACGTGAATATTTGGCGCGTGGATTGGATTTGTAGTAGTGACAGCGTGGAAAAAAGTTGAACCACTTACATGAAGATATGATCGGTGTAGGCCCCACAACGTGGGTCCCACCAAGTCTCAATCCAAACAAAGAGCGTTGGACAACCTTTTTTTTTTTTTTTTTTTTTTTTTTTTTTTTTTTTTTTTTTTTGCTTTAATTTATTTTTCAATTTTCGGACTTTTTTTTAAGTTAATCTCTATTTTTATAATTAAAAAAAATCAAAGTTCCCAAATTTTTATAATATGTGCATTTGGTATTTGAATTTTTAAAAAAGTATCTTTCTAGTAAATTTTTAAAAAAGTATCTTTCTAATCTCCAAGTTTATAAGAATGGATCTATTTGGTTTTTGAGTTTTTAAAATATACTTTTTCAGTCACCAAATTTTTAAAAATAGATTTAAAAGGTTATTCAAGCCTATTTTTTCCTTTGATTTTTTAAAAATAATTATATGATATTTAAAATTAGAGAATATGGTTTTTAAAAATAATTATTCTAATTTAAAATGTCATATAATTATTTAAAATGACAATAAAAAATTATTCGAGGGACCTTTTAATTCTATTTTAAAAAACTCAGTGACTAAAAAGTTGTATTTTGAAAACATATGAACCAAATAGATCTATTCTTATAAATTTGACGACTAAAAAAGTAAATTTTTAAAATTCAATGACCAAACACACATATTATTCAAAAGTTATGAACTAAAAAAAGTAATTTTCTAAATAATAAATTATTTACCTTTCAATTTTTTTAACCAAATCATTAAAGTTACTTTACTCATTGATTGAAATCAATTATATGGAAAGAAAGAGAAAATGATAGTTCAATCAAACTAATTTGATAGTTTGACATAACAACTAATCTAATAATACAAATAATTTTCACTGTGTAATGTTATTTAAAGGTATAATTGAATCTTTACCTTTAAAGAAGGTGCGAATCTCTTAACTACATAACTATCTAAAAATATAAAAAATTAATGTTATTATTTATAATCTCATATTCAATTGAGCGAATAGTTAAATCGATTAAAATCTACCTATTTGAACAAAATAAATTGACAATTATCTTTTTCAAATTTATATCGTATGAAATTGAAGACATCAACACGTGTTGTTCGAAGTCATATTTCAAATTCAAATAGATTTCATTGTGATATAAACAGTTGCAATAAATTTTTTTTGTTTAGACCCATCAACAAAAAGTTTACTTATTAAAAAAGGAAAAGAAGAAAAGTATACATATTTAGACAAATTGCACAAACTAACAAGTAAAGTGATTGTGATTGTTGGAACTTTGAATTTTCAATGGTAAAAATTAGGAAAAATTATATTTTTAGTCCATAAAATTTGAGTTAAGTTGTATTTACGTCGGTGAATTTTTTAAATTCAACAATTTTATCTCCTAATGTAAAGTAGAACCATATGCAAACCTCAAGAGTAAAATTATTGAGTTTGAAAACTCAAGAATTCAAATACAACTTAACTCAAATTTCATCAACGTTTCAATATTACAAATTAAACCTCGTGGATTAGTGGTTTGACTCGTCAAATTTTGAGAATTTAATTTTTACCCTGACTATAAATTCTAATAACCAAGTTTTGCAAATTGTACTAAATTTTTTTTCTTCTGAAAAGCACTATATATTTTCACCAACTCTTAGAAAACTCCCAACCCAACCCATTTGAAATTGGGCTTCTGTCTGGGCTTGTAGATGAACACTTTATTTATTTATTTATTTATTTATTATTATTTTTTTCTTTTTTAGTAACGTGAGATGGAGATTGAATCTATGGAAGAACATTGTCAACATCGTCTTATGTCCGACATTAATATTATACGAGCATTTTTTCACCATGGTTAAATTACATGATTTTTTAATCTTAAAGTTCAAATTTGCACGTTTTTTTTACTATAACAATCGTAAAGGTAAATGATCGAAATAGCAAATTTAGGAAGGTTAGATGGGCTATGTATCGAGAAAAACCTCTCACTTATATCGTGGAATAACTAATAAATAGAAAAATAAAGAAGAAATTAAACGAATTCAATAAAACTAGAAACACGAGAATTAATGTGGAAAAACTCCAAACTAGAGAAAAAACCACAGACCAAAAAAAAAAATTTACTATGTGAAAAAATTGTTACATTCACACAAAATAATTCTCTCTCCCGACTCCAATCACAATAATATTCTCTCAAAACTTTTGACTACTTACACCTTTTTTTTTTACTCTCAAACTAGAGAATATAAAATGAATTTAATTAGAGTTAACACACTAAACTTAAACTTAAAGTGTTTTTCACTGGGACAATTGAAAAACAAAGAACTAGGCTCCTTTTATAGTACTTATGGCTCATGACTTTACTAAACCTTTTTAGTGTAGGACAAACCCATGACTTTCCTAAACTTTTTCAATGTAAGACAGCCCATGACTTTCATAAATCTTTTTGATGTGGGACAACTTAACTTCTAATATTTTGCCAAAAAACCCAACAAATTCCACATTGGTAGGATATATGAAGAATCCACAATTTCTGCAACATTCATTGTTTTCGTTGACAATCATAATTCTCATCTCATATAATTATAATCGACTTCACCTTAATCATAGTCACAATTTTCATCCATTGTCGTCACATACCGAAAAACCTTGTTGATATTTATGGTGCAACTTCCATTTACTTGGCTCACATGGAAATCCTTCGGCCATTGACACAACTTCCACCACACACCTTGCATAACTGCTAAGTCAATGCCTATGTACAAACTTTTGGAACTCTAACTTCACATCTTCTATCATAGTAATGCAAACATTTAATTTCTATGAAATATATGTCATATGTGTGTGTTTTATAGCCAATTTTATAAAATATATGTATTATGCTTGATATTAAATTGTGACAAAAAAAAAAAAAAGTCAAGCAGAGTTAATTTTTATTTGATATAACCAAAGACGATGTTAAGTCCTAAAATATTATGAAAATTTAACTCCCCGTACTATATCATATAGATCTATTATGCCTTTAACCGCAAGAAATTGAGTACAATAAATGTTGAAGATCTCACATTAAAAAGGTAAGGTATCTCATAGTTTTTATTAGATACACCAATTATTCTTTCTATGACTAATTGGTTTTAAGATGAGTTTAGCGAATTTAGAGTTAAATCGTGATGTTTAAAATTTAGCCACTTTAGCATAATCATCAAGCTACATATACTTTGTTGATATTTAAAAATTATGTTAGAAACTAGGGACTATTTAAACCTATTTTCTAAATCAACCTAATATTAAAAATTCAAGGATAATTTAAAATAAATAAATAAATAAAACAACTCATGTCAGTACTATTTTTCCTCCATATCACCATATATGCTATTCATCCTACTAAGATTTATTTTGGTTATTTGTTGTTTGATCCCAACGTAAATTTGTTAATAACTTGTAGACCAAAATTTTAAAAATATATATTTGCAGAAAGTTAAATAGATTTGGAATTATCGCATTTTGTTCGGAGAGATATGTAGGTTTGATTTTTCGAAGAAATACATGTTATTTACCTACAAGTTATGTTTATTCAATGTTATATTAATTTGATGTTATTTAAAAGAAAAACAAATTATATAAACCTCGCAAAATTAAAATTACTAATTTGGGGCAAGAAAACAATATTCAAATTATTCTTATGAATTATAATGTTTTGTTCATACATGTCCTAAACCATTAGAGCGATACTTAAATCGACAATTTAAAAAAGTTATAATTTTGACATTCCATTCATTCACGTTTTAAATAGCTGAGCAATACTTAAATCTATTTTCTACATCAACAGTTTAAAAAGTTAAAATTCTGACATTCCGATTATACATGTCTTAAATGTTGGATCGGTATAACAATTCTAGAGGGGTGAATAGGGTTCAATTGAACGTTTCCTTAAGTATGTTCAATTTAAACTAATTAAATACTTTGTAAACTAAATTAATAAAAACCTTAATTGATGCTAAACACAATATTGATAAAAGATGTGAAACACTAGATTCAATCAATCACTCTTTCCACAGATTAGAGTTGAATTGCTACCTTGCTCCTTTTTCGAGTTCAAGAGCAAATTCGATCCTTTCCAACGGTTAGGTTCCAACCATTATAATGTTTTTGAAGTTTTAAATACACACAATAAACTTTCTAAAAATAGTGAGTATACCAATTTGGCTCACACAATACAAGAAGAACTTCTCTCAAGAATAAGATGAAAATAATAACAAATTGCGAGCATTGATAGAGAGCAACAATGGTGGTTTTTAGCTAATTTTTTAGGATTGTAAAAGTTATAAAAATTGGAGAAATTTTGGAGGATATGAAGTATAAAAATAGAAGGAAGTTGGGTAAAAATTGGATTTGAATTGAGGTCATTGGATTGTGTAAAAAGTAAAATAGAAGGTCAAAATTGAAAGTAAAAAATATGTTATTGTTATTATTTTAAAGACAACTAGGCATTAGACACCAACATATATAATATTAATTCTTTTTAAAAAAATCTAGAAACAAATATAAAATAATATTAAATTTATTTTCTTATCCATTCAAAAATCAAAAGCTCATCATGTGTCACTCATTCTATAACTCCAAGTGACATTCTAAATAGTCCAACTTGATGATTTGGCCGCCACGTCACCACCATAATTTTTTATTAACTTATTTCGACTATAACTTCTACGTTTGAACTCCGATTTGGGTGATTCAAAAGATGTTGGAATCATTATTTCGAGCTCTACACTACAAACTATTTAAAATAATAAACTTGTTAGTAAACAAAAATAAGTTTGTTATCATCAAAACATGAATTAATTAATTCATTCAAATTAATTAATTTGAAATGAAGGGCCAAAAAGTCAACATTAAACAATTGAACAATACTTAAATCAACATTCTATATCGACTAAGCCATACTTAAATCGACTTTGTAGATTGAAAGTCTTAAAATTTTGATATCTCATTCATTCATCCATGTCTTAAACAGTTAAACCGAAAATTTAGGATTTTGTAAGAAAATTCAAAGAAAAAGAAAAGTCAAAGATTCAAAAGAAGGAAAGAGGGAAGAAACGTAAACGATCCCGCATCTTCCAATCCAATCCAACCAAACACAGCCGTATTTTTATTAAATCAGCTGTCAGTGTGACAAAAATGGCGAAATTAGGGTTTTGAGTTTGAATTTTTGTATGACAATTTGTCATTAATATTCGTAAATCGATCAATTTCATTCTCAATTACTGCTGAACACTCGATCAATTAATATATAAAGAAGTTTTTGACATTTCTGTGAATTATCTCTCTCTCTCTCTCTCTCTACCAATCATAGAATCATCCAAAAAGCTTCAATTCGAGCATCAATTCTACACGGTTGCAGCCTGGAAGAGATCCGCCATCAATGAGGAAGGGAGGCTTCAGCAACAACCTCAATCTCAAGCTCAGTCTTCCTCAAGAAGAACAATCCATAGCGACGTTTTTGTAATCTCTCTCTCTCTCTCTCGCTCTGTTTGTTTGTGTGTAAGTGGAAAGTTCTGATGAATCTTGAATTGGGGTTTCTTTTTCTTGTATAGAACGCAGAGCGGCACGTTTAAGGATGGTGATCTGCTCGTAAACAGAGATGGGGTTCGTATTGTTTCTCAAAGCGAAGTTGAAGCGGTAAGGAATCTTAGTTTTGCAGCATAGTGTAACTTTAGAAGACTATAATGTGCTGAAGTTTTCATTGTTATGGTTGGGGACTTTTGGGTTTTAGCTTTCAATTATGGGGTTTCTTGCTATATACGAAGTCTTTGTTTCTGTTGAGTAGCATAAAGATATTCTGCAGTGAAGTGTGGAGTCATGAATCCTTATACTATACCTGATGTACTGTGCTCACTTCACTAGCCATGGATTTGCATTTGTGATTGGGCTTAGAGTTGTTACTAACTACTAGTTAACTAACACCCTTTGTGATATTGATTTCATTTTTAGGTTCTGTTTTTGAAAAATTGTGTTTGTTTCCTTGTCATTTCTTTACTATGGTTTTCATTTCTTTTTTAGGAAATCTTTACATTCTTAACCAAATTCCAAAAAAGAGGAAAAAGAAAAACTACTTTTTCTTTTTCTTTTCCTTTTTAAAGTTTTCAAAACTTGGGTTGAATTTTGATAAGATTTGTAAGAAGTAGATAGCAAAATAAGGAAACTCAAGAGTGGAAATTGTATTTATAAACTTAATTTAAAAAAAATTAAAACTTATCAAACGTGGCCTAATTGCTTGAAGTATATAACACACCAGCTTTCTACGCTAAGCTTGTTTGTTTTTACACACACAGGGAACAAAGGGAAAAAAGTGGTTGATTTTGTTGCCTTGCAAACTATGTTATGCATATTAGGCTACTAACTTGTTTTCTGTCTATCTGTGTGTTCAGCCACCTCCGATTAAGCCTACAGATGATCAGTTGAGTTTAGCGGACATAGACATTATTAAAGTCATTGGAAAAGGAAATGGTGGAACTGTGCAATTAGTTCAGCACAAATGGACTGCTCAGTTTTTTGCATTGAAGGTACTGCACAGCTTAAACATTATTGAAATTGTCTGCCTCTGACTTCTATGATTTATACACTTTATAGTTGATGATTCAAAAAGTGGTTAGAGCATCTTAATCATCATTATATTGAAGGTCTATGATTTCTGAACGACTATTCCCCCTTCATCGTCTTTGCAGTTTTCTGAAACTAACATATTCAACAGCTCTTTTCTACCAAATCATGTTTTCTAACGTGCAGGCAGAACTTTGTTTCTACGCTATTTAGTTTCAAATTTTTATCCATCCTCTATAATCTCGCTGGATTGCTTTTTAAAGAAAGATAAAGCGTTTATATATTTCATGAGAATTTAAGGTTTTCTTTTTTACCCCTCCATTCCAATTTTGATGCTACTTTCTGTAAGGTCCTTTAATTTCTTGACACCTATATCATTAGACAATTTCTTATTGAAATGAGGGGATTCTAGTTGATGAGTTTCTTAACTTATTTTCTTGCAAACGAAAAGATGGTTAATAATAAAGGAAGGTACATTTTTTCTCTCACAGTTTGAACTGTAAACAGTTAAATGTTCTCTACCATATCAACATTCATGGAAATCGTTTTGGTGAACCAAATCTGTCAGCGAGCGTTAAGACAAACTGTTCACATTCCTCTTCGTACTCTTCCCATTAGACATTTTAGAATTAACAAAGAAAATAATATCTATCTGCATTAATTAGCAAAAGAAGAAAAAAAAAGGTATCATTTATCCAATCAGTTCATATACTCTTTCAGGTAATTCAGATGAAAATTGAAGAGTCTCACCGCAAGCAGATTGCACAAGAACTGAAAATCAATCAATCAGCACAGTGCCCTTATATTGTTGTCTGTTACCAATCTTTCTATGATAATGGATCTATATATATCATCCTAGAGTACATGGATGGAGGATCTTTAGCAGATTTTTTGAAAAAGGTTAAAAAGATTCAAGAACCATATCTTGCTGCCCTTTGTAAGCAGGTAGGTAAAAAGGTCCCTGCTTGGATTAGGAGAATTTGTTCTTTTAATTAATTTAATTTTCAACTGAAGGAGATAATTGTAGATTTCCTTTTTAACCCCCTTTCTCCTTCCATACAGGTGCTGAAGGGGTTGTCGTACCTTCACCATGAAAGACACATCATCCATAGGGACTTAAAGCCTTCAAATTTATTAATAAACCATAGAGGGGAAGTCAAGATTACAGACTTTGGTGTCAGTGCGATTATGGCAAGCACATCTGGGGAGGCTAATACTTTTGTTGGCACATATAACTATATGTCTGTGAGTATCAATTTTCAATATATTCGGATAAATACATTTCTCTGGCTGTTGCCTTTCCTTCATTTTCTCTGGTAAAGCAGTACGTTTTTTCCTTATAACCTATGCATAAAACTGACTGGTGTCTATATGCACTGTCATTTTTAGCCAGAGAGAATTGTGGGAGAGAGGTATGACAATAAAAGTGACATTTGGAGCTTGGGCCTGATATTACTCGAGTGTGCAACTGGAAAATTTCCTTATTCTCCACCAGAACAAGATGGAGGATGGGTGAACTTTTATGAGCTTATGGAAGCCATTGTTGAAGGCGAACCTCCTTCTGCTCCGGCTGACCAATTTACTCCCAACTTCTGTTCGTTCATTTCTGCATGGTAAGGATCCAACTTTTCCTATGGTCCATTTCCCTGAGATTATGTCAATCAATATATGTACCTCAAGTAGGAATTTGTATCTGTAAGTAGGTATTTTCTTTTGCTCTAGCTTATTTCAAGTGTTTTACATTATGAGATTGCTAACTCAGAAACTGGTGATCTTTATGAATATCAGTGTGCAAACGGACCCAAAGGATAGACTGTCAGCACGTGAACTTTTGGTATATAGTTCTTCCTTCTACTTGTTGATAAGCAAGATGTCAGCACAACAGAGAAGATGAATCTGAAGTTTTTCTTCATCTTTTGTGTGATTTTCAGGAACATCCTTTCATCAAGATGTATGAAGATACGGATATTGACCTGTCATCTTACTTCAACGATGCAGGATCTCCACTTGCAACTTTCTAAATTTTATCTGGTATGTAATGGATTTTTAAGGCTTACTCTTGTATCTTTTTGAATTCTGTTGAGTATCACGTGAGGAGATCATTTCTTTGCAACAGAATCTATCATTTGGTATTATGAAGTGTAAATTTCTGTCTTCATGTTTGCATGCTAAGCAAGATGAAGATCAAACCCATGACCTATAGGCCTAGGCCATATAAGAACACACAGGACAACAGGCTGAAGAGCCTACATGAAACTTGTTTAAAACTTATATGATAGGTTAATTTCAAGAATCAGATCTACGAGTCACTAGAAATCGGAATCTATGTCTATTGTATGGTGATGTTTCTGACTATCATTTTACTTGAATAATGAAATATGGAAATTTTAGATAGAAATATTATGGTATGGTCAATAGTTACCAATTGAACTCCCTAAAATTAATGAAAGTTAGAAGTTTGATATTGTCGAGGATATCCCTTACATGCCCTTCTGTCTCTCTCTCTCTCTACCATTCAAGCTTTTAGCCATTAATTGGTGTTTCTACTGATAAATCATTTTTTCAACAGTCAGATCGTCTCTGGCTCGTACACGGGAATCTCAATTGTTTGCTGCTTGCAAGGATGGAGAAGGAATCCACCGCAATCTCACTTTCTCATGAATGCTGCTTGTTTTATTTCAGTTTGTCTTAATGAAGAGGTTTCGATCAAAACAGGATGATATAGTTGTTCCTTTGCTGGTCACGATTTGGATGGTTCTGATCCTTCGTGGATGGTTTCAGAACGATAAACGGGATATTATGTTGTGTAAAGAGATTTCAAATCGTGGCCCTTTCTTGTAACATTTTGTAATCCAATTCTACCACTACCCATGTAAAATTTGAAGCATCAAATGAAAATAAATACATATTATGATAGCAGAAACACTGCATAATTTTATTCCGGTTTTTTTTTTTCTTTTCTTTTGAATAAGATTGATGGATGAAATCTTCAAAGAGAACAAAATGAGCTCATATACGCAATTACAAAAGATTCTTCTAATTAGATACAAGAAAATTTAAAATTACACCAAAAAAGGCATTGAAAATGGATGATTCAAGAACAAACCCTGAAGATGTTTATTTTTCATCGAAAACCCTAGAACATACCCTGAAGATGTTGTCCCATAAGTGCCCTTTTGTTGCCTTAAAAGGGTGTTCAGTGAAACATTCTAACTCATGCAATCGTATCCTATTGTTTTGTATTGTTATCCGAAGTCAAATTCATGCACGTAGCTTCTAAAGATTACTAGGATGGCCATAACCATCCATAAGTTTATAATTGTTAGGATAGCACTTGACAAGATAATTCAAAATAACACAAGTATAGGAATACACTGCAATATCAAGAGATGTTACAGTATACCAATAGTCTTTTGAGAGGGATCTCTATCCCAAAATCCCACAATGGAAACTCTCACCAAAACCATTCACGCCTTCTAAGGTCAATAACTCTCTTTATTTATAGTCAAGACACTACTAGTTAATGACTCATAATACCCTTGCTGATATCATACTAATCTTACCTGTATATCCCTAAATCTCACATAAAAGAAACAGAAAGCAAGGAGAAACAAAACTTAGAGCATATGAGAAAAGGAAGAAATACAAAGGTTGACTGCAGAATCCACCTAAGGGAATTGTCTTCGATCCACACTAGTGTTATTCATGTTCGTCTAACATGGCTTTTGCCAGATTATGGGCAGTTTGGTTGCATCTTTGATTGGTGAGGAAACCTTCTATCATCCCACTTCGTTGTTTATCTAGCAGGGCATCAATGAAAGGTTGTAGCATGTTGGAAACTGATCCTTCTTTGAAAGCAATTTCTAAATAATCATTTGAGGTTATAATTTATACCGCCCTCCGACATTGTCTTCCCGCATGAGAGTTTCTGGCGGATGATTGCTACATCCATATTGCATCGCAAGAATTGCCAACCTCCACAGTGCTTCAGCTTCATGATGGAGAGCTGCCATTTGTCTGCTTCTACTGCTAGCCTGTCTTCCTCCTTTCATTTCAGATCCTCTACGTCTGAGATGCGGTCGCAATCTGACATTAATTTTCCGTGGAAGTGAACATTCAAGGAAAGAATAATGCATTTATGGCAAGGAATGCTCAAAGTTCTGGTATGGGGTTCAACAAAGTTCGAACTCCTGGTGGTGCCCCCCATGTCCCTTTGACATGACTATTATAATTTCTCCGTAAATATCGGCAGTATAAAAATGGTTGTATGGAAATGAACTGGCCGAAGTGAAGTACAGAGCCAAAGCCAGTCTAATTAAGAAAATATTCCCTAGGTCACAACATATCAGATATCGTTGCTCTTTTCTGGGATTTCAACGAGTTTAGATCATGTATAACATCTTCACTTTCGACTCTGAACACCTTCCTGGACTAGAATTTGATGGCTAAACAGTTATTTTCAGATCTCATTCCCTGCACGTAATCAAAATTTAAGGTGTCTATATATATTTCCTCTAAAATAACGACCAGTATCGACAATGTGTTGACTTTTTTTTTCTTTTGTAATATAGGAAGAATAGATGCTTGTAAAAGAAATCCAGAGATGGCAGCAAATTAGTTTTGACCACCCAGACAACACACTAACAAACCGAGAATAAATTTCCAGTTATTTAAAGGGGCTGAATGAATAATAAACTAACGCCCTACGTTTTCAATTATATTTACTTCGTTCAAGCTACTGTATTGACTAGGAATGTATATTTTGTTTGGTATTACCTCAAAGTATGGAAAATCGAAAATCAGTTTCTTATGTGGATGAATTGGAGACCTGCAGCAAGAGAAACATGGATATCAATAAGAAAAAAAAAGAAAAGAAAAAAAAGGAAGACTGGCAGAAAGAAAGAAAGAAAAGAAGGCTATCAGACTTTGAGAGCTGGATGAAAATGAGAAGCTGAAATTTGTTTACCTCAAGCTTTTGTAGTTACCAGGCAAATGCATTCTCTTTGGTATCATCAAGTTATGGAAAGTGTGAACCAGTAACCTGAGTGAATGGATTGAAGCCCTGCAGCAAGACACATCAGAAGATAACTAGGTCTCCGTCTTATTCCTAGTACATGAATGTTTCTCCAGAAAACTCAAGTAATGTGTTGCATCTTTGAAACTCTCTAAATACCCCTTAAATTTCAAAATAAAAAGGAAAGAAAGTACAAATAAATCTTGAATCAAGATTAGTTTATAACTGTCTTCTTCATGGGTCCTCTTAGAAGCATAAACTTCATATCGGATTGTATCCTTTTAAACATAAATTGGGAAATGAAATTTGTTTTACCAAAACAAGCTCTCTAGAAGTCTGCGACTTGTTACTCCTTTCCAATTTTATACTAGAATCCTCCACACCATGGTGGAGAGGCTCCATTGCTTCTGAATGCATAAGATCGTTAAGGATAATAATACATTAGCCAAACCCAAGTAGTTTAAGATCGTTAACTATGATCTCCTAGCACAAGTAATAATATCCGTACTATTCAATTTATGAGTTGCAACTTCAAAACTTACCTTAAGTCCCCAAGCAGATTTTGATCGCCATTTTCCTATCTGCATAGCAGTATGTATCATAACATCCGCTGCAGCAGTTTGACATATTAACTATGCTAAAAGAATTATGTACCATAAGAAATTAGGAAATAAAGTTTACAAACAATTTCCAGACCCTTGTAGAATAAAAGGCAGATTTATTTCAAATATGAACTTATGTACAAGAGGTATCATTCTCTGATCAAAAAGCTACATGAAGGATACTGTGTACCCTAGATATCACTATGACTATACTAACTTGTAGCTTGAACAAGACTATCTTTACAGTCAAAGTCACGAACTAAATACAGGAGCAAAATTCCAAACATCCGAAAGATTTACTTGAAATAACTTGAAGAGGAGCCTCAAAAGAATCTAATAACCTAATTTGGATCGGTAGCCAATAACTATGCAACTACCAGTCACTCTTAACGTAGGATTTCCCTTTAGTTTGTAAAGTATTAATAAACAAGACTTGAAGACTATACAAGGAGGGCAACTTCAAACCATCATATTTAAATCTGAGAGGTCATCCATTGGAATCTCAAGGCCCATGAAGTCTTGATCTTGTAAACCATCCTCATCAATATTTAACCATGAACCCAGATCCTGACCCTGGCCATCAAGATCATCAGGAACACCTAATACATCCATTCCTGGTAATTGAAGATTAGATAAATCTATGGAGTCAGGGTCATCAAGTCCATCCAAGCCAAATTGATCCTTTTCTTTTGAACCACCAGTTGAAGTACTTGATTTTGGTACAGGAGACAATGTTGATTTTGGTTGCTCTGGCATCTTGCCTAAAAGGCCATTAACAGAAATTGATAATTGGGCAGTTTTGTGCTTAGGCTTCGTCTTAGTTTTCCTTTCCCCTTTAGTATTTGATAATGCTGGCCTACCAATTTTGGTTCCGTTTCTAGATGAAACCTCTCTGTTATGCCCTTTACCGTCTCTATCCCTTTCACTCCTCTTTCCTTTTGCACTGCTTGAAATACAACTCCCAATGACTGATGGGGGACCTGCATTACCGACATCATCAAGCAACAGTTCTCTCTTCTTCACCCTGTTTGACCATATTTCTTCTCTTCCGGTTGTTCTCTCAGCTTGGTGATTAGCAGGCGGAAGCACATTGCCAGAGGTAACATCGTGGTTTTCCACATTCTGACTAAAGTGTGAAGGGCTATTCTGTGAACCTGCCAAAGCTGCAGAAGAGAGATGATTTTATAGGCAACTTTTGCTAAATAAATTTCGCACACAATATGGTACTAAAAAAATCACACACAATATACATGAAAATAGTGAAAAAATATCAAATGAAAATAGTGGAAAAAATATCAGAATGACAAAAATGGCAATATTGAGGTTCATGTTGTATCACTGGATTATTCACAGAATTTGACAAATTTCTACAAGGCATCTTAATACACACCTGAGACTCTGGCATCCAGAGATTGAATGGAGGCATAGGATTTCTCCGATTCACCCTCCACAGGATCTGATTGTCTTTCACCATTGGGATTGACAGACCAGGAAGAATATATCTCTCTAAATGAAGGCTCACTGAAGAAGCTCTTTCCTGTATCCTCAAATTTATGACATCGGTTCAATGTTCTTTTAACAAATGCCAAGGCAGCTTGCTTTGCCATTTTGTTATTGGAACTCTTTCCACTGGAGGCATTAGAAACTTTGCAAGCCTGTTCAGCAAGAATTTTGTAACTTATATTTCTATACAGAGAGGATAATAAAATATGCAACATTTAAGAGAATGGGCTTGTGGTTTAGTGGAGTTGAAAGAAAGCGCTCATGCTCAAAAAATCAGAGCTAAAATTAAAAAATGAAAACTGCCAACAAAAATTAAATCTTTCATCTCATACTTCTGCTAAAAAAATGATAATAAATAAAAAATAAAACCAATTAATAGTTCTCATTCTAGGGGGAAAAGAAAACAGAACCAGTATGTGGAATAAAAAAATTTCTTTCCTATTACGTCTTCATCAGTATCTGAAACCATTGACCAACTTTAAAAGGTTCATGTCTATCATATATGGCTTGCAGCGGTCACATGGAATTCATGTGCTTAATTGAGGACAATGGAGTAAAAGTGAAACTCATAGGAAAAGCCAATAAGTTTGCAAAGCTAACATATAAAGCTGAGAGGGAAGATTACCATATACTTCTCGTAAGCCATTGCAACAAGTTTATCCATGGCAAGCCTTTCAAACTCTCTGTAGGGATTTAAAAGATGTTTTTAACACCTTGAATATGCTGAAGAATTCATGAAAGTTAAAATGCCACTATGCATTAAATAGTCCAAAGAGAAAACTATACTTTTCTTGAAGCTGCTTTGTGCCCAAGGCAGACTGTAACAGTTTGTGGAGCAAAGAGTTCTTTCTTGAAACCTATTTGTATGTATGAATGATACCAGAAAATTGCTCAGAAAATAATATTTTGTAACGTGAGAAATTTTACCACAATGAGCTGAGAAATATAATCAAAATGCAGGTAGCAAGCCATGACAAGTATATAGATATAAGTGTAGCAAGAATCGTTACAATGTGCAAGTTTTAACTCATTGAGTAAAGGAATACCAGCTCATTCTTCTTCTCTTCCAACCGACGGATGTCGTTAGTGATTTCTTCCTCCTCTATCTGTAACATTTCAGGCTGAAAAGCACAGACCATTCTTCGGTTAGAAAATTTCATCAAGCAGTTAAATGTTAACTGTTCATTCACATATAAAACCACTTCAGTTACTGAACAAGATACATAAGTAGCCATCAGAGAAATGTCTCCCTCTCTTTCTTCTATTGAAGAATTAATTAGTTGAATGTAAACATACCACCGAATCTGGGAAAATTCCAATACTTTGAATCTCCAAGAGAAGTTTCTCATTCAACGGCATGTCTTCATATTGAAACTCCGAACAGGCCATTCCAGTCATCAAAGTTTGATTAGAGACAAAGCCATTCAGGGAATTTGAGAAATTTAACATCATCACAGAGTTTGGAATGCCCTGTCTATTTGTTTCAGGCATATATTGATCTGATCCCAATCCTCCTCTCATGTTATAATCATCATTAGCAGAATGCCCAGAAAACAGAGAACTAGGTGAAATTTCGTGACTCAATTTGTTTGGTTTAAAATCTTCATCTAACTCAGACATTCCGTATCTATCAAATTTGGTGTCATCACTTTCGTTGTCAGCCACCTCCTCTGGAATTAATGAGGCTAAGAGTCTCTGGTATAAAGGAATTACGGTATGATCTTTTGACTCTTGAATTATGGGTTCTAAATGAACTTCTCCTCTTGCTTCATTTTCAATGTGCTCAAAATTATCGTGACTAATATTGTAAGCGTCCTTGTCTGAAACAACTTTTGGTCCTGATGCAGCACCTTCAAGATCTCCCTGAAAGAGAAACCAAGCAGGAACTTAGAAAAATTAGAATAGTTTTGACATAAAACTACAGCAGTTATTAAACCATAACTAGCTCGGATGGCAATCTAAGAAATGATTTGTCCATAGAAACCAAGCATGAAAGGGTAATTAAAACAAAATCGGAGCTCAGATGAAATAGAACACTACTGCTGGATGACTAGAAGCAGAGAAAATATCAAAAGAAGCCTCATATTTTAGAAAGATTATGCAATCTGCCAAAACGAAAGTTCCGCTTATTAGTTTCAGCTCAATAACCTGAAATGAAACCAAACCATGAGCATGTCTCTCCCTCTATTTTTACTTAATTCAAGGTGCAGAAACATAATATATTATATTCATAGCACTTCAAGGGGAAAATAACCATCTTTACAGTATCTGCTGGATTAAAATAAAGGGGTAGTAATAGAAAAGAAAAGTAATGGTAGATAGAAAACATAGGCCATACTTGCTTTCTCAAGTGTGTAATATCTGCTTCAGATATAAAACGAAAGAATTGTTCCATCTGTCTCCAAAATGGGCTGAAAAAAGTGCGACCTGTTGCAGCAGTGTGATTAACATATCCAGCATGAAAGATAAAATAGCATTTAACATTCAGTTTCTTATTGAAAAGACAAAAAGAAAAAGAACACATTTGACATCTGTAGAGCAACATGTTTGCATGCAGTTTTAAGAACAAACCAGGATTTGTAACAGCGTTAGCAGCAGCCAATAGCTCTTCGTGCCCATGATCTGATCCAACTAAGACAAGTCAACCAAACATGATTAGACAAAGGGCGATATGAGGGATGAATTCACACACTAACAAAGAAGCTGCTGTTCAAAGCTGAAGTACAATACCAAGAAAATCTGTCCCCACATTGATTGCTGAATGCTTTTGACGTTTATATGCCTTGCGGTCAGTAAATTTCCTAGTAGGTGGACGACCTGCCTTGCTGAGTGGAAGTTGAAAGATAATGAGAATTTGAAAATAAATGAAATATCGCAATGACATTTCTTAGATAAGCTAGAAACTTCATGTAAACAAAATATGTCTAACCTTTCAACTTTATCAAATCCAAGTCTGGCACTTCTAAGCTGTTTTGCAGTTCCTACAGCATCATTCTTCTCAACTGTCATTGGCATGAGAGACCTAGTGGAAGTAAAAGCACGGCCAGTCCTCCCTTGTCTCCGTACCCCATTTCCTATGTCTTCATCAACCAACTTATTCTTCCTAGTCGCCAGAACTAATGCAGGTACCTTTTGAACACATTGTTCAGATTTATCATCTAAATCGTCCGATTTTCGGGTCTTCTCCCTAGATTTGATCTCAGCAGCCCCAGATTCCTCGCTTTCAGATTGGGCAGCTGAGGATAATGGTTCACCTTTTATTTTCACTTGCTGTGGTGAACTACCAGACATTCGTCTACCAAATCCCAAGCCAATATCATTGCCCACAACATCAAATGTGTTATCCAAAGGATTATCATCGTTGCTTGAAACGATAGGAACCAGATTGGTCCTCCTTGCAATGCGGGAGATCTTCTGTGGTCTCTGGCTTGCCCAATGGGAAACTGGAGGAGATGAGGACCGCATTGATGTCATGCGTTTCCGATTGCTCACACCACCACCAGCAGTAGGCTTATTTGTGCAGTTTGACATATCCCAATCATTAGAAGCAACCGCCCTTTGAACAACCGGGGAAAATTTTGGAGCAATGCCTGAACCGGACCGTGGAGCACGAACAGATGGATTCACTTTAGCATTTGATGTAGGACTGGTTGAAACAAAGTCATCGCGGACATTTGACCTACCAGTTGACAGATGGAAATTCATAAGTACATGATCAAAATAGAGGAAACAGAGGTGAAGGACGTTTCAAATCTCGAATTTGTAATAATGCTTGGAAAGGAGTTTAAATCAACTAAGATCCAAGAACTAAACGGAAGGAAAATGCATGTGAAAGGGGAAAAATGTAGCAAATAGATTCAAAGGACCATGCAATGAGTGGCTTTGACCATTTAAAAAATGAAAATATTTGAGTATTTGTAGCAAGAAAGAGATATACTTAACACCCCGGAGATTCACTCTTTCTTTGTCTGAACCAATAGAATTATCTCTCCTGTCATTGACAAGGGAATTGCCGTCCAAATCAGTCCTGGACATGGAGGAACGAATACCCAAGCCATTTTGTTGGGCAACACCATCAGATTTTCCAACACCGAAAGCTCCATTAGCAACCCCTGGCCTATAAAAACCACATTATAATTATCACTCTCCAAGGGGCAATTCTAGACTATGCAAGCTTCAAGCATAGAACCATGGTATGAATTAAAATATAAGTGGCAAGGAATTGCATGCATATTCCAGCATCATCTTCATCAGAAATATCACAGATAAATATCTGAGTATATGACTAAATGTGTCATAGACCATAACTAATTCAATCGTTACCAAAAATTAAGTCATCAAATTGATACATAAATATGTCATTAAGCCACATGGTCAAATAGTGACTACAAGAGGGATTTTTACAAGACTTAAGAAGTCATACCTAAACCCATGGCTATCTTTATTTATTCGCGATCGAGCATCAGAAACAGGTCTTTGTTGCAATTGTTGCTTAACTTCATCATAGCTATCTACTGGTTTCGTTGATTGACTGCTTGAAGAGACATCTGGCTTTATCCCAGATCGCTTTTTCTTCATTTTTGACTTCTCCCAACCATCGACACCAATTGATAAACTCCTATCTTCACCAGGAACAGCACTACTATTTGCAAGCCTTAGTGCATCTCTTTCCCTATCTGCAGCTCCAGATGGTCTCGCAGGAGGATTACCACGAACATCCATCTGTAGATCATGAAACCATGAAGACTGTCAAGGAACAGAAGAGGAGCTGAATTTCACATAAATCTCAGCAAAAATGCATGGTTAACTGCAGCATATTAATAAAATTGTGAAAAATCTACTAGTAATCAAGAGATAATTAAGTGTGACATAAGATTTAAGCGAGAAATATATGTGTATCAAAGATTTGTCAAATATAAAAAGGGAAGAAAATTTGGACAACTACAAAAAAAACCATTGTAATAAGTTAACCATATAAAATATACATATACAAAACGAAAAAGGGGTCAAAATGTTGAATAAAAAGCCATAATAGCACATAAAGATGTAAGAGGTATAAGGTACAAACCCCCCTTGCATCCACCAAAGAAGTTCTTGTGCGTTTATTCGGCAAAGCATTTTTTATTCGTTCTTCAGATTTCTGCATCTCATGCTCAAAAACACCAGTGGTCGCATGACTCTGATTTCCCAACTTACCTACTTGCCCCCTAGCTGACCGCTCACCAGATAAAATGAAATTGGACCGCTCATTGTTATAACTTTCTAACCGGGATCTCTTTTTCGATGGTACACTTGGGAAAAACTTGTTAAATACAGATAAGGCTTCGTTGAAAATTTTCAAGCGTTCCCTGAAGAAAATAAAAAATCAAAGGATCTGACAAAGAAATTGGACAAATTCTGATCCAAAATACAACGTTTATGAAGAGTTACCTGGCTTTGATAGAGCACTCACGTAGACTAACCTTCATCCGCTTGATTTCTTCTGGCATCACAGATGATGGCAATTTACCTTTTGAAGAACTAGATGGAGAATCGTCTGGTGACATACTAAGAGCAAGTTGTAACTGTCTGCTGAAGTCCCCTTGACGATTAGACTTTTCATCTGTAGCAACCAACTTTCGACCAAAATGCAAGCATTGCAAGAAATTTAAAACGTCCCCTTGTGATACAGCAGAAGCACTTCTTGACATATTTGGAAGAGTAGATAAATTTGGATTCTCCAAACTCTCGCGAAAGCTACCAGATCTGTCCAGTGGAACGGCCATGTGGGCTCCACGTTGCCCACTAGAGTGTAATGGTCTATCTGGGCTATTTGAAGTGAATTCAAACTTGCTAGACATCACCATCAGGTTAAAGTCCGTGCATCATCCATGACATAGCAAGCAAAGTAACACATAGCAAGGAGTTTCAGACTCATACTTTGAAACAAAAAGATGGTTTACCTATCCAAGATTGTAAGGAAAAAAAAATTAATAAGGAAAGAAGACAAGGACAGAACTTCACACACTAATATTCAGAGAGAAAAAATTACTAGCATTTCAGTAATAAATACAGGAAACATACTTGACTAAGAAGCACAGCTCAGGAATCCTATTGAATGATTATCCCAATTTAAGGAACACAGACTTTGGGTCAGAAACTAAAGATTGTCTCTACTATTAACTCCATAGTCCCAGACTCCCAATCACTCAACTCCTTGTGTCCTCTTAACGGCAAGAGTTCTAACTAATACAGAATAATAAGATAAAACTATCTCAACAAAATAAAAGACCAATTTTCTAATTAACTGGTGTATAATACTTTTATCAAAAAGATATTCACATAAGAAAGGAGAAGGGTGAAGATAAAGGCTGTGATTATATAATTGGTCCACTGAGTAGATAACTCGTGCCCAAGTGTCAGAAATATTTTCCTGCTCCAAGACGATCTTGTATTCCCACAATATATGAACCAAGGTACCTGTAGATACCTTTATAACTTGCTATATTTCATTGTCTACTAGCTACCCAAAGCATGATCAAATTGCAAAACATGTAAGATAGAGAACACTTTTATTCCACACACTGGCGGTCTTTAGAATAAAAATCCCCATCTATATTTCATTCATGTAAACATGCACACAAGTTCCAGTGAGGTAATGCATCTACGAGGATCTTAAATATTTGTCAGGTGAAAAACTATGCAAGAAACTCAACTTTTCTAAAGATACAGTTGCAGAAATTCAATGTGCTCAAGTTACGGCAATTAAACATGTGCATACCTCTCCCCTCCGACGAATACAAATAACCTCATAGACACTACTCTTCGAGTTAAATAACACAAGTGAGTGAAGATTCAAACCTTTGACAAGACCTTAAGTTTAACTAGTTGTGTTATACTCCGGTTGGACATAGACACCACTCTTTAAAAATCCTAAGAGTGAAAATGCACCATATACATAGTTGCAGTTTCATTAAACGAGTATTGTGTGATTATACCAGCAATAACGCAAACTAAGACAAATGGACCATAATCAAAGGGAAATAGTATTAGATAAAGATTGACTTTAAAAGTTAGCACAATAGTTTAGGGGGGAAAAGACAAAGTTACCAACCATTTGAGGCCGCCATAGTAGAGAAATCTAAAAAAGCAGGCAGTTGGACCAACTAATCCATTTCAACACACATATGGCTAGCCTAATGATTAACACCACCCCAATACAGTTCATTAACGTTCCACTCACTTGGAGAGTCCAAGATCCAAAATTCACAAATTGTAATAAAAATGGACTAAAATGTATGTCCAAAAAAAAACAAGTAAATAAAAATTTTCAACTATAAAATATCTTTAACTTTTAGAGATTTCTACATTTCATTTCCGGAAAGAATCAAGTTTCATCGTACAGTATTCCGCTCTGTATCTGCAACTTTTACATCTTCTCCATGGCATTTCCATTCATAAACTTGACTCCAATAACCAACTGACATACTCATCTAGATTCTGCTAGAAAAGTATTTCCAGCTCGAAGCTCCAAAAATAATTAAAGAATGTTTCCCTTCTACTTCGTTGACCTTATGTTAATTACACTTTATTTAATAACTACAGAACCAAAATAAACAGAAAATCACGCATTTGAAAGAATGAACCCTAGAAGCTAAATTCTCGAGATACGTAAAACACCTCCAATCCAACTTCAAACAACCAGAAATACTAAGAAATATACAACAAAATTACGATAATTCAATTCGATTAAAATTTTAAATTAAACTAAAAAGCGAAATGAATCTACCTCAACCTTCAATCCGAAATTAATCGTCGATATTCGTGCTCAACTCGAGCGACTGCGATCCAGAACATTCAAGGGTTTGGAAAATTCCTACAGAATCGAATAATACTAAAAAAATTCAAAAAAAAAAAAAAAAAAAAAAGAACAATTTTTTTTTTCATATACGAGTTGAAGCTCCAGATTGAAGGTTGTTCATGCGAAGCCATGGAGGAGGAAGCTCATTGCTTTGATCGGCAATGAAAATTGTCAGGGCTAAATTACGAGTATGCCCATGCTACTATTTGGCCTATAAATTAAAATTGGTGTTGGGAATCGAGTATTTTGGGAAGATTGTAGTTGGACCGGGTCGAACCGGCTTTTCAAGCTTGATTGCGGTGATTGTTCCCGAATGCTAACCGGAAGATGGAGTTTGAACCGGATGAAAAATAATACTTTACAACAAGAGTACATCACATGTTTCTATTTTTGTCCATCATTTTTTATTTTCTTTTGCTTAATTCATATTAAACCAAACATGTTACATTAATTATGAGTTACTTTATATAGTTCACTTTATATATTGGATAGTTTTAGTTGTACTTTAATAATTAAGATTAATTTATGCTTGAAATATATATATATATATGAAACTTGCATTACAAATATTAGTTTTTTTTTTTTTAAATATCATTCGAGGTTTGTTTGATGCTAGTTAATATACTTTTAATTGTCCAAACTCAATTTATATACTTCAATAAACAGTCTCCACGGTTAATTTATTGTTGTTGTTGTTTTTTTTTTTTTTTTTTGAAATTATTGTTATCTTTTAGAATTTTTACTATAAAATTTGAAAACATATTCACATATTACATTTCCTTGCATGAAAATTATTGTTTTTATTTAATTTATTTTGTTTAAAATTAATTTTGAGGATTAAATTTAAGATTTGTCGAAATTACAAGAGCTAAATTAGACAATTGAAGATATGAGGAATAAAATTGAACAAACTTCAAAGTATAGGGACCAAAATGATAATTTAGCTTTAAGTTTTTAATTGTACCTATCAGATTCAATTTGTAGCTAATACTTTTTAATTTATGCTTCATACATTGTGATATGGGATAGTTGATGATCTGAAATAGTGACTATGGTTCGTGATAAGAGAAGTTAAAACATGAACCGTGATTATATATTCTATTATATATATACACTTGTAGTTTAAAAAATGGTTGTTTTCAAATATAGCAAAATGAGTCAAACTATTTACAAATATAGAAAAATGAGAAAAGTTTTCTTAAATGGCAAAAATGCTGAAAATATTTACAATCAATAGCAAAATACACAGTCTATCTGCGATAGATAGCGATAGACTACTATCTGTGTCAAGTGACACAGATCTGTCTATCGTGGTAGACTGTTAAATTTTTTTATATTTATAAATAGTTTGATTTTTTTTTTATTTATAATAATTTCGGTTAAAAAATGTTTTAGTTTCTCCTATAAAAAATTAATAAAGCTTGTGGTGTAGAAGTGAAAAACAAATATAGCGTTGATAATGTAACACGGAGTTAACTGGCTTCATTATTCATTGTAAGAATGAGTCATAAATATTATAGAAAGAAAATGCAATAATTTTAATTTAGTTCTCTTGATAAAAGTCAATATTTAGAAGCATACTAGAATTGGAGTTGTAACTGCATTATGGCTTACTAGATATTTTTAAACATGTACTGTCTTTCTTTTTCCTATTATTTAGGAGGATTTTTCTTAAACTCATAGCTTATACCGGAGTTACCAATACATAATTTGCTTGAGTTATATTTGAGTCATATATTATCACGGAGATAAAATGTAATGAATATGAGTTGACTGTTACATCATTATTCTATTTGTTAGAATGTCTTGAATTTGTTATTTGGAACTCTAAACGACCAAGTACAGGGTTGAGGTCTAGGGGTGACACAACCCCAAAACCTAAGTTGTATTTGTATTTATGTTATTTACAATTTTAGCCTTAGGATTTAGAGGGATGCTCTATTTCAATTTGTGATATGATACTTTCTCTCAAATAATAAATTGTTCTCTTCCTCTGCCTGTGGATGTAGCTAACACATTATTAGTGAGCAACGTAAATCTCTGTGTCGATTCCCTACTGTTTATGTTTTCTAGTTTCTTTATTCGTCGATTCCATAACACTATCGTAATACCATTTGATCTCTTTGTCTTTTCTGCTCTCTTCCTCTGCTAGTGGATGTAGCTAACACACTGTTAGTAGACCACGTAAATCTCTGTATCGATTATCTATTGTTTAAATATTCTATTTTCTTTATTCGTCAATTCCATAACACTATATTATCTTTTTTCTTTAACATTCACATACAACAAACCATAAGAAGGTGGTTGAATAAAACTCATAAGAGGAAAATGATGTATACATTAAGAACAAAATGATATATTCAACTTGTTACAAATAAAAGTGAACTTGTTTCCCCAAAACAGGAGGGATATTGTGAACAACTTGTGAAGAAATGAAAATGGCACTTGAGACACCAAAAGCAAGTGTCTTATATCCACATACAAGTAAAGCTTTATGGATTGTCAATGCAGCAATACAATTTCTCAAATACAAAGGAGAGAAGGAGGCAAAAAAAGGGGCCCAGAAATTGCCACAAGAGAAGGCTAGTTTTTATCAGCCAACCTGGGCAGTCAAGGCCTCAGAAAACTCACAATCTCACACACTCATAGGCAGCCATTTGGAGGGGGGGATCTTGAGTTTCTAAACCAAAACTCTCTGTACATGAACTCTGCAAAACAATTGGAACTTTAGAAATTCCTTTGCCCACTGAAAAATAAGCAGGTGTTTTAAGTTTAAGCCACGGTCTTCTTCAGACAGGCCTCTTCGACATTTTTACTGTGACAAAGCATCCCCTGATGATGCCAATATGGTTTCCCTGTCATCTGGTGAGTAGGTGGTAGAGTAGTTATTCAATGCCGAGTCACCTGTATAAGATGTTCGTGTTGGTAAGAAGCTCGTCACAAAACAACTTCAAAGCCCGAGTTGAAACTCATAAGTATAGTTTGTTCAAATCTCTTACTTTTAGTAGAGTCAATAGACGAAGTTCGAATGGGGGTGGTGTTTGACATCAAATCTGAAATGTGAGGAATTGGACAGACAAGAATGTCAGAAAGGTCATGGCATGTTTGGTCAACTCAAACTACCATCATAGAAAACATCAAATTATACAGATAAGCATGTGCATACTTATATTTTTATATAAGTCTCTATTCAGCAGATTGAAGAATCAAGTAGTTTAATAGAGTGGGGGATGTTTTTTAACCATATTCGAGTTCAGGTGATATGACGTAAAGCTAAGAGCTTTGAAGAAAGTGAGGGAAGGTAATATCTGCTTAGAAGGTAACCACGATAAAAGTTGATATGCATCATTAAAACCTGCCGATTACAAATATGCTTTAGATATTTTCAAAGAGATCCATTTGAGAAACATGGAGAGTAATCGAAGTAATGTAACTCATTACTTCAACTCAGTTAAATCCAACTTTTTAAATTCGCTTGTGGAATCTAGGCAGTCAACACATATTATGAGATAACTTGATGAGAAAATATCTTTCAGAACATAAATTACTTTCACAATTCTACACATAGCTGTAAGTATGAAAGTTTCATTTTTGGCGAGCATTCAAACATTTAAGCTCTAGCCTGTGGAAAGCGAAATGATGGCGTATATAATATATGTAAGAAATGTTATGATGCAGAAATAACTATAAAAGTGATGTGCGGCTTGGAAGGATTAGGCCAAATCCATGACCAAATAAGGAAAATGCCAGAAGCATAAGTTCCTTCATCACATAGAACAGGTTGTTACACATGTTATATGAGGGTCGGGGGAGGGAGATGATTCACTCGAGAACGAAATTGAGAAAGATATAGATCTCTTACCAAATGAATGGTGTAGCCCTTTGACAGCTTCAAAATTTTTGTATGTATAACCAACAAAATTGAGATCTTTGGGAGTCAACAACATCTAATAAAAAGTCGGTGGAGACAATAAGATGCCAAATACTTTTTATGATTTTATCAAAAGTTCAAAACAACTAAGTAACATAAACAACAGTAATTGAAAATGAGAAGAGTAAATACTAAATAGGTTTATTATGTTTCGTTCAAAGCAATGGGGCAAAATATCATAGATTCTAAGAACAAGCAAAATGCCTGATGGACACTAATGATGGCATAATAACGGAAGTTGCTCTTCATGTAGAAAGGAGTAGTTGTTTAATTATTTGCATTAATTAATTCTCAAGAAAATTAACTATGTACCTTCCTTATTGGTCCAGATCCGGTTCTAGTTGGCGGTGGATCAACCTATGACAGAGCAGCACCCTTGTCAGGATCTAGAAAACTTGGTGAGGAGAGGATAGTTATTGCCAACAATCTAAGTACATAATTGCTCAATTTTGTTCTTTTTTATTTTTATTTTATTTGTGTGTGTATGTGTAAGAATTTCCTATTGTATGTATAGCATAGGCCAAAGCACATTATTTACAAAAACTGCATGAAATTTCTTGAATGAAAAAGTTGTCAATTACGAGTGGAATGGAACTTGATTACTATGGTAAGTTGCAAGTGACTTCACTTGTAAGTTGTAAGTTGCATCTCTTGTAACATATAATATGTTCACTTTCTTTAATAAGAAAGAGTCCTTAAATGAATTCATGTAAATCTATTAATTGCATGTGTTTTAAAATGAAGGGACAACACAATTTGAATCAATAACCTCTTGTTTGACTCCAAGTGCTATCTTTTAAACACCATGTCCAATCCTTAGAGGAATATTCATACAATTATAAGTCAGTCAACATGAAACAATAATGGATCCATGGAGTGAGATGTAAACAAATACAAAAGATTTTCTTAACCTCACCTCATCAAATTGCATAAAATTTTGCGTATCAAGTTCCCCATTGACCTCGGGCTTAAATGCTGCATCCATGTCGTAGAGTTTGTCCCACTCGGTATCTTTGAACCAAGGATGAGCCTAATATGTTTGTTTGTCAATATATAGAACATTAAGAATAAACCATCGGCGTATATATAATTTGAGGAAAACTACTATATGCTGACCTTGATTTGGTCTGCACCTCCAGAACCAAGCCTATTCTCGGCATCGCAAAGCAGCCTACTGATCATGTCTTTTGCTTCAGGTGATAATCTTATCTCATCAGGGAATTTTAAGTGATTTTTCCAATGCACAATCTGATATTACAGAATTCAACAGCAAGCTATTAGGATACCTCCTAACGACAACACTTAAGAACACTCAAATATGGAAATATATGGATATATGTCATAATATTATAAGAAACGTAACAAAAGTAACAAGATAATCTACCAGAGGGCTGGTCTCTCCTAAATTCCTGGAAGGAAATCCGACAAATTTCTTCACATCTTACTCTCAACCCACTCCCTCTATTTATAACCAAAAACCCTAATAAACTTACTAGCTATTTACTAATATGTCCCTTACTAATAACCATACTAATAATCCTAATATAACCATAACTAGAGATCTTACACAAGCATTAATTTAATCTGAACTCCGAGATAGAAGGCAAATGACATGTAAAGAATAGACCACTTAGCATAATAGCTATAAACCATATTCATTAAAAAAGAATGTTATCAAAGGAATACTCACAAAGTTCCTTTGACAGTGAACTCCTTTATGACAGAACTCAATGCAAATTATCTGATCGAAATATAAGGCTGCTTGATCACCTCACTTGCTATTTTATTTGTAATATATGTACTAATAGGAAGGCGTTTTTTGTAACTTCCTTTTACCATGGGCTAACTTTTCTCTTCCTCCTTTGAATCCTTCACTGGTTTAATTAAATATTGCTAGTTTCTTATTAAAAAGAATTATCAGCTGTAGAACAATATATGGGATGAGCTATAAGTGCACCAATATAACTCAAAATGAATAGCTCGAATAGTCACATTATTCATAGAAGAAACTAAAAAGAAAACAGATGTCCTATTCATAAACAAGTTCATAAGTGTAGTTTGAGATTTAACCTTTCGGCATGTTGTTACTGGATCATCAGAATAAAATGGTGGATAACCAACAAGCATTTCATACATTATTGCACCAAGAGACCACCTGCAACCAGGATATATATAAGAATTTGTTCTCATGACGACATTGTAGCAATTACGATTGTTCCCGAGAAAAAATGGAAGATACACAGTAAGGTCTAAGTAAAGGGACCAATGAAGCAAACAAACCTTATTGAATGACAAGATTATCATAATTGAGAATTTCCATTGGCCAACCATATTGTAAGTTGAATGCAAATAATTTGGCTAACTTAATTGATGGACAGAAATTGTCTAACATTCTAATGATGTTCATCACAAGGAAGAAAAAGTAATGTTTTTTTGACAATATGTGGGGTGGGGGATCAAACCTTAGACCTTGAGATTGATAGTACAAGTTCATGCCAGTTGGGCTGTTCATGTTGGCAAGAAGTGAAAGTAATTAACTCTTTTTTCGCGCATCTTTATGTTTTCATCTCTCTATTACTCTTGGACATAGCAGGAAATTCAATGTAATGACTACTGTTGGAGAATTTCTTTGGAAAATGCCATGCCGTCAAATTGGATTAACTTACCAGTCACATTCCACACCGTATCCTTTTTTTAGCAACACTTCTGGAGCTATATAATCTGGAGTGCCAACCGTGGAAAATGCCTAGCATTAATAGACAACAATGTAGAAGTGTAAGATGATAACAAAAGGCCATGAAATATAATCCAGAAGACGATTGTTAACTTTTCTTGTATCTCCATTCTCTAACAACTTTTTATGGTCAAATTTGAAAATATAAACAGGTATCAAGGTGCTGAAAATTAAATAAACAATAATAATAAATAAGTAAATAAAACCCAAGGAGTATTAGTTTATTAAAACTAAGAGTGGCCTGCAAGGACCATACACTTGGATTCTCCATTATCTAAAGTTGGTGCTTGTTAATTTAAAAATTAGCTTATGTTACTGAAAAGGATGTAAAGAAACACTAAATATCTATGGAATTTCACAGTCTAGAACATGCGGAGAGTTTTTCTTATACCAGTTTCCTTCTGTTAATCTGCCAATGCTGAAGTTGTTCGAGGGGGCTCTTCCAGCGTCTCCCACTTTTTTTACCTGGAAAGCTCTCATCCACATCCACCGTATCGTGCAAGTTTTCATCATCAAGGACTTCATTTTCATTTATATCAGACAGATTTGTGCAGTCAAGAGGCTTGCAAAGACCAAAATCAGAGAGTTTCATATGACCCCTTTTGTCCAGTAGAAGGTTATCAGGTTTTATGTCTCTGAAAATTTAGATGAACTATGAGTAAAGCACATCATAAAGTTGTGTAAAAACACGTAACCCCACACACACGTATGTATGTAAATATGCGCGTATATGCAGAAACGCATACTGTACTTGAAGATATAATAGATGCAATCTAGTTTGTCAGTGAATTTGCACCAACATAATGAACCAACCTGTGGATGTAGTTATGTTTATGAATTGACTCTATAGCCAAAACACTTTGCGCAATGTAAAATCTAGCTACAGTTTCCGTCAAAGTTTCCTCCCTTATCAGTAAAGTCATCATGTCACCTCCTGGAAGATACTCCATGATCAGATACAAGTATTCAGCATCTTGGAAGGAATAATAGAGTTTCACAATGCAGTGACTCGCAACTTCTGCAAGTAAATTCCTTTCAGCTCTGACATGTTCAACCTATGTTGTAAATAACTGACAAGTGAGAGCAGGTAAACCGAACATTTTCATAGCGCAAAAGCTATAATATTGCATAATTGCATAGATTCAACAACATTGCTCTTGAAAAAGTATGCAAGCCAATGCCTATTTGCATTATTTTTAAGCATTCTAAAAGAAAAAGGATTCTGGGCCAGAAATGTGGTTCTGTATAAAGAAAAAGGAAAACGAAGTCTACATCAACAGGAACAGAACTATAGGACACAAATCATACTGAGAGAGAGAAAAAAAAAAAAAAAAGAGAGAGAGAGAGAGAGAGAGAGAGAGAGAAGCATGGAATGATTCCACTTCATCTCTCTTCAAAGATAGAAAGCTCTTGGGAAATTGTTGAAACCCCACAGGCCATATCTAATGGTAGAAGATTGTTGGTATCTGAGTCAATCACTCTGAATATCTATTTTAAGTTTTCTCTTTAACAAAAGGAAACTGGTATTCTTACCCCAAAAAAGGAGAGAGTAAAAAAGCAGGAAGAAAAATCTTTGTTGAACTTTCTTCTCATCTAAGCAATTTTCTAACAACATTCATTGTGAGAAAAATCATTGAAAAAAACATGGGATGACCAAAATTTTAATGGAGATATTTCATTGAAGTTGAAACTTCTAGAAGTAGAAATTACCACATACAAGTCAGATCTTACCTGTCCTCTGCTGAGCATTTCTGATTTCTTCAGCTTCTTCATGGCATATATGTTGCCTGTTTTCTTCTCCCGACAAAGTCTGACCTGTAAAATAATACTGAATATACATTAAACTATGTTAACTCCCAGAAGGAAAGTAAAACTAAAGTGGAAATATTTGGAAAACATAACATGTTTGGCTAAAAAATCATGTTCATAGCAAACAACTTGTGGGCATATTTTATTTGTGTAGTCTTAATCCAATTAGATAAATCATTTTAGTTCTCAATAGATATTAACACATAAGTAGTGTAAGAAAATTGTGCAGATAGACCATTTGGAAGATTTACAAGAAATTGTTCTAATTATATGCCACACAATTAATCATTTCTATTTCCAACCTCCCCAAAAGCACCTCGCCCAATAATTGTCAAAAGGTTGAAATCCTCGACACAAATTTTATGCCTTTTCAGCCGCATGTATTGAGTCTCCGTGCGCTCCAAATCCTTCAATAGATTAATTTGTTCTTCTTCTGAGACATCTGAAGATGCCAACTTCCTTTCAAGCACTGAGCGCCTACAAATATTATAATAAGTTAAGAGAAACATGCCTCATCTATTACATAATCCATAATTTAGTCCCCAATGTAATCAACAACCTACATTGATGCAAGTACAAATTCCAAAATCGTTTTCAGTGGATCATTATGTCAAGCAGGCAACGTGAAAAAATGAAAGCCGAACAACATGTCATACATTTTATTGAGTTTATTCCCCAAAGGTGGGAAACATGTTAGATTTAAGCTTTTCATGAACAAAGATGGTATGGTTAGATAGCAGTCTCTGGCCTTGGACTTGATCAACTTGAGAGGTCAAGAACAATGTGAACAGGTAAAAGTCAAAACACTCACAAGTGATTAAGAGAAGAGACCAGACAACCTATATGCCAAAATTCTAGCCCCCATGTTTATTAGGTAGAAATTTGTAGATTATAGTCTGAACCTATAACATTTGATGGTTCAAACATTTCATGCCCACTCATCTGAGTTCAAGGGCCTCTGCCACCAAGAAAACACTTTTCAATTGCAATGCAAACAATTCTAGACACCACTTATGTCTCGTTTGGTAACCATTTGGTTTTTTGTTTTTAAAAATTAAGTCAATAAACACCTCTTCCACCTCTAACTTTCTTGATTTGTCATCTACTTTCTACCAATGTTTTCATAAACCAAGCCAAGTTTTAAAAACTAAAAAAAATAGTTTTTAAAAGTTTGTTTTTGTTTTTGGAATTTAGCTAAGAATTTTACTCTTCTTGAGAAAGATGAAAATTATGGCAAGAAATTAAGAAATAGGCTTAACTTTCAAAAACCAACTGGAGAATACAAAAAAGGAAAGTGCACTACAAATGGATCCTATACAACCTGAAAAGAAATTAAGTCAAAAGCTAAAAGCTTCTCCTTCCATTAACTTTTCTACAAGTATAACCAATTTGCAATAAGTAACACATAATTTATATAGAAAGCTAATTTATAAGGTATTAATTTAGCTGCTGGCACATAACCGCAACGACGACAATGAATCAAAACAAGAAGCGACTATCCAGAACCCATCTCCCAAAATGCATCAAATGTGAGAAGAAACATGATAAAAACTGTATTAGAATGAAGAGTCACGATTAAAACATCATGTCACCGAAAATGAATATTATCAACTCATAAAACCATTGCATGTGTTAAAGAGTAAACCTCAAATCCAAGTTCTTCTAAGGACATATTCAGTAATGATTCTAAAATGACTAAAATCATTTTTGTCATTCTCAAAATCACCCTAAAAATATGAAGAAGAGCGATTTTGATGATATGAAAATAATATTTAAAAGTACATAAATACAAACAACGTGATTTTAAATGTGACAAAAGCAAAATCACTCCCAAACATTCACTATTACAAATAAATAAACCGTTAACAGGCGATCATGGAAGAATCAGATTCAAACCTCTCTTTGCGTTCTTCAATGTGCTTTTTTTGAGCCTTGTAATGATTCTCAATGTACTGTTTGGCTGCAGCGACCTTCTCCAAAGTCAAGCTCGAACCCACAAATCCAATTTCTTCCTCCTCCACGGCGGAGGGTCCCACTTCATCTTCTTCCTCGGCTTCAACCTCTTGATGATTCTCCATATATGCCGTTTTTTCTTTTTCTTTTTTTCTTTCAATTTCTCCTGATGATTTTGCTCAAGAAACCAGAAAATTTGTGTGTGTATGTTGTCTGAAATTCCGTTTTGTGATGTGGGTAGGAGGTAAAAATTGTTCAGAAGAATGGGACCTCAAAAAATTTAACAAAGCTGACGACTTTTTTGTTCGTTTGGAAATCCAAAATGTTGACCTGACATGTGGGAAATGGCGATTCGTTCCTTCCATTACTTCCCCTGTTTTTGCAATGGCCTTCCACGTGGCACTGTCTCACGCGGTCCGCCATTTTCGCTCTCTCTCTCTCTCTGTTTCAAGGAGATGTATCATTCAATGCCATTGCAACCAAAATTCGAGACAGAAAACAGACAATGACTTGTACCAGAAGAGAATTTATGTCCATTCTTTTACTATGTTCTTTTTTTTTTTGGTTTTTACTTTTTATAATAATTTTGGATTTTTTTGGGGCGAATCATGCAAATTATCTCTAAAATATGATGATAATTACAATTATATTTAAAATTTGGACCCACAAATGATAGAAATATAACTCTTAAATTTATACCCATTTATTTATTTATGTAAGTTTTAGTGTCTAATTTTAACACGTATATATGTCTCAAATTTAAATTTGAAAATTAAAGTTTAAACGTATAATTGCAACTACCACCATATTTGTAATTTTTGCCTTTCAATATGTGGGGAGGGTATTGGACCTCTGACTTAAAAGGTGATAGTATAAACACTATATCAATTGAACTATACTCATTTTGGCTAATAATTTTGGGTTTAGGGAAATTTTCCTAAAGTATTATACTTTCTTTGTTTACATTATAAATTTGTCTTCATAAATATCGGCGGACTCCACATTAATATTAATGAGTCTCACTCTATTTTTAAAAGCATGTTAATGTGGCACATCTAAATAGAGGGAGTATGAAATTTTTCATAGTTATAGGAAATTTTCCTACTATTTTGGTCTATATACTTTAAAATTTGTTCAATTTTAGTTCACGTACTTCTACTTTCGAGAAATCTTAAATTTAGTTTAGACTGCTTGTTTATGATTGATTGTTTTAAAAATGTTATTTATTAGCAATTTTACTTTAAATTTTGAAAATGTATTCACATATTATATTCTCTTGAATGAAAATTATTATTGTTATTATTTAGCTAATTTCGATAGAAATTAACTTTGAGAGACTAGGTTTAAGATTTATTAAAAGTACATTGATTAAAATTGGAGATTTGAAAGAATAAGGACTAAAATTAACAAAACCTTAAAAATAGACCAAAATGGAATTTTAACTAAAACTTTGTAGTATTTTAGGCATAGCTTTTAGCATAATTACTTATCTATATTGAATAGATTAACCATAACATCATTCATGTCAAATTGTTAAGAATAAATAACATACCAATTCTATTGAGAGATTGATGATAACTTTAAGATGATGTTAGCTTCAAGATGACTATTGTCTTCCTCAATCAAAACTCTAAATGGCCTTAGTGGAATCTCTTTCTAGATGGGATTAAAAAAAAAAACAGAGTGCTTATTATTTTAGTATATAGGGAACATAGCTCTAAGTTCTCTTTACATACTAGTTCAATTAGGGTTCCCACTAAACCATAATCAATCTAGGAATAGGTTTCAATTCATTTAGTCCTTACTCAATTAGGAACCTAGGACCTTAATTAACTAGATCACATAACAGGCTAACCCCAATCTAATAAAATAACTCAATGCGATAAAATACTAATCGAGACATAGGTAATCATATTATACTATACGTATTATTGTTTAAAATATGTCTAATAATAGCATTTTAATGACAAGAGTTGACAACTGTTCCCTATTTTTGGAGTTATGCACTTATGTTTTTTTTTTAATAAAGAATGTATGTTTGGCTACATAATTTACAAAAATTAAATAAATAAGCGAAATATATGTTTTAGTTTGTGATGATAGGGCTTTTTTTTTTTTTTTTTTGTCATTTCTAAATTTAGTTTTTTTGCTTAATATTTTAGCAAATATTTTTAGCACACATATACAAATCATCACGTTTTGACAAATCTTTATTTATATCATTTTTGCTAGGAAAACTATTTTAAACTTGAAAAACATTTACAACTAATAGCAAAATACATCGTCTATCTGCAATAACCAACGATAGATTGTAATAGACTACTATTTGTGTCAATGGAAAATATTTACAACTAATAGCAAATACACAGTCTATCGCAATCTTTCGCGGTCTATCACAGATAGACAGTAAAATTTTACTATATATATAAATATTTTTGTTTTTTTTACTATATTGAAAAGAGTCTTTTTGTTAATGAATAGTTTACAATAAACCTATATGAAATGATATATAATGAACCAGCAAGAATTTTAAGTGATAATTTGTATCCTCGTGAAAGAATAAAATTTGAATTTTCACTAATTTCTTAGAATTTTAAAAGACAAAGCCTAATCTTTTTCTTCTAATTTTTGGTTGATTCATTGAACATTTGGCTACGTAAGAAAATCCCAATTGTATTTTTTAAAAAAAAACAATTATTCATGTTTGCACGTTTAAGCACTCATGTTTAAATACTATTTTAGTTTTTGCACTTTTAATTTTAGTTCAGTTTGGTCTTCATAAATGTAAATGTTTAATTTAGTTCATATACTATCAAAATGTGACTATTTTGATTCCGTCTCTCGATTTTTTATTTTTAGCTCATTTTTTCTTTCTAAATTTTATGTTTAAATTTTCAAATAGGGACCAAAAAGATCCATTTTAGAAGTAAAGGAACTAAAATAGATATTTTAAAAATACAAGAACTAATTTGAACTAGAATTATAAGTACATAGTAAAATTCAATGATTAAATTATTACTTTCACGAGAATGGAATAACAAATAAGTATTTTTTTCTCTTATAACTCAAACATGAATATAACATTTCATTTTTTCATAAATATAACATTTCATTTTTATGTTTATTAAATTTCTTTGTTTGATTCTCTCAAAATTGAAACATTATCGAGGGAATCGAACAAAGAAATTTATATATCTTTTGTAGAGCAAAAATTGTTTACTCAAAGTTGTAGCAAATTTAAAATTGAGTTAGACTACCGATTTGGACAAATTTTCAATTTGATTTTTATGGTTTTATAAGTTTTAATTTAATTCTCGTCGTTGGAGTTTTGCTTTAATTAGAAGTTTCAATTGGGTCTTTTTGGTTTGGACTCCTTTTCAATTTGATCTCGATGTTTTCTTAAATAAATTCTCATAATCGTCCCAAAATTTTGTTCTATCCACTAACAAAAAAAGAAAAAAAAAATCTTCATTTTTTTAATCCAATCTAAAACTCTAAAACAATCAACTACACACAAAGAAAACTACTTTATGAAAGAGGACTATTTGTTAAGTTTGATTATGCCATGGAATAAAATTTGAAATTAAATTCAAACTATTAAATTTATGAGGGCTAAAGTGAAGCTTTGTTGAAACTACAGCTACTAAATTTATAATTTAACTTTAAATTTATGGAATTATATTTATGTTGGTTAGAAAAACAAAATATAAGCTTATATAACTAGTAATCAATTGATGATGTTATCAATCTAAACATAGTTATGGGAATAAGAAACTAGTTATTATCTTAAAGATCAATAATTTAAATCTTCACCCATAGTTATTGAACTACAAAAAAAAATTAACTTATTAGGTTGGTAAGAAAATGTACAAAAATTACTCTTTAAACTTAAAAGTGAGTTTGATCAAATATGCTACCAAATTTGTTGAGTTCAAACTCTTACGATGTCCTTTATTTTATTTATTTATTTTGTTAGATTTCGTACTATTTTCAAATCCACCAAAATACTCTAGATATTGATGTTTGAGGTCTAAATTTTGTACCACATAAATTGTAAGTATGCAACAAACTCAATGAGTGAACTTCTTGGAATAGGCTAGAGTTGACTTTATTTTAAGTGATTTATCTCATTGATGACAAGTATACGTTTTTCAACAATGACAACACTTGGATAACTAATATTTGTTCTCTAGAAAGAAATCTACAATTAATCACTTTCTCACACGTTTTTTGAATTTTAAGCCTAATTGCTCTTGCTCACCAATTAGATCCTTCCATTACAACGACTTAAACAAGAAAAGTTTATCTAATGTAATGCACAAGATATTTTCTTAATATTTAGGAAAGTATCATGTTTATATTTCTAATTCAAAAATATACAAACCATTATATATATAACCAACCACGTTAAAGGACTATTAGACCAAGTAGAAAGACTATAGGAGTTAGCGGCCCGATGAGCCAAGTTCGAAGTGCCCATCTGTTGAGGTTAGCACGAGAGACAAGAGCTCGCTTCATAAGGGGTCATCTGTATGGCCTTTGGCAGAAAATGGCTTAACTAACTCCTAAAAACCATTTTGGTTGAGGCCTCATGGTCGACCCCTTAAGAATCGACCAAGGCCATTTTGGCCAATCCTCTTAGGGGTCAGCCATAGCCCTATAATTGGTCGCCTCGGAGTCAACACACGCCAACGTAATCCAAGCAAGCAACTATCAATTGTCACAAGCGCTCTCTCGTAAAGGTCTATTATCGTCCTTAAACAAGCCAACCAATCCAAAATCAAATAGTCGGTGGCACAATGGGCATTTCTCGCAACATCCACCCCGTTTTTTGAGAAAATGGCTTTAGATAACTCGTTTAGAGAAAAATGTTTTCGCAAACATTTCAAAACATGTTTTAAAAAAAAAAAAAGAAAAAAAAGTCTATTGTAAGGCTAGAAATCAATAAAGAACAACAACGGCTTAATAGTTTACAACTTTGGGTACAAAGTTATAATGGTTAGTCTTACTTCCAATATAGGATATTATAAGCATCTTTGAGACTATCACTCTTGTAGGGGTACAAATTGATGAGCTGTAACTTACAAAGAAAAGTACAAGAAAAAGAAACTAAATTGCATAATGAAATACATAAAACAAAAGTATGATGAAAAAGGGTTGAAACGACCCTAGTCAACTAAGACTTGAATACTTGAATCCAAATGGATGGTCAAAAAGTAAAAGCACCAACAACTTTGCAACCATGTAAGATAACAAAAGTGTGACCATAAAATCACAACAAAATTCTCATAGAAAATGGCCAAGTCCCAAATTATAAAATGCAATCTTCCATTCAAAAGATGCAAAAGAAAACATTGCTTCATTACATCCCTTTCCTTCTTCCAAGATGTAACACTACAACACTACCACTAACCACTAAAATGCCCTAAAACTACCAAATCCTTTTTTTTTTCCCTCTTTTTCTTCCTCAAAATTACAAGTATACTTCTTATTCTAAAAACATGACTATACTCTATACCCAAATCTATATCCCAAAAAAACAATATTAAATATCTTTTCAACAAAAAAATATATAAATACATATAAATATATATAGATTCTTCATCAAAGTTCCATGTCCCTAAAGAAACCCAGTTCCAGCAAGTCCATGGTGAAGAAGATTATGAGCAATATGATCCCTAGCTTGAATCGCACTCACCGATCTCAACCCATTACTCTCCGGCAACATTTCATCATCATAAAGCTCAAATTTCAGCTCCGGATCGAACTTTTCCTTCCTCATTTCACATATATTATGAAGAACACAACAAGCTCCAAGCACCACCGGCAGCTCCTGCAGTTTCACCTCTGTTCTTTTCTGCAGACACGACCACCGCCCTTTCAGCCGCCCAAACGCCGCCTTCGCCGCCGCCTGGATTTCCCCAACTTTCTCATTAAAAGCATGCTGTGTCCATGTCAAATTTTGTACTGTATAAGGAACTAAAAGCCAATCCATTAATGGGTATCCTGAATTTCCGACGATGAAAACGTCGTTTAACAACCCCATGTTTGCTCTTTCGAAAAGAACTGATTTCTCAAGAACTTGATCGTCCTGCATCGATCCCGGCCACCCAATGCAAACGTCGGTGAATACCCCGGCGGGATCGACGACGCCTTGAACGGTGATGGAATATGAAGTTTTTTGGTTGCGTTCTGTATGGCGTTTGTTGAAATAAGCAGCGACGTTGTTTTTTGGTGCGATTATTGGGATATGCGTTGTGTAAATTGAGCCACCCACTTTGGGAATTCCTGAAATTGACTCGAATTCTTGCTTGATTTTGGTTAACTTTGATTCATCTGGCCATTGAAGGAATTTCGGCATTAGAACTTTACGAATTGCTGAACAAACCTCGAGGACTAATTTATGGCAAGTGGAAATTCCAAGCCCGAATCGCTTTGAAACTAATCGGAGTGGCTCGCCGGTGGCTAACCGCCATATACAGACGGCGACGCGCTGCCGGACCGGAATCGCAACACGAAGCATTGTGTCTTTTTTCATCACCGTCGAATCCAATTCTTTACAGATCATATCGAATGTCGATTTACTCATTCGGAATGCTCGTCGGAATTCCTCATCGGGAAAATCGGGGTGATTGCATTGATCCCACCAATCCTTGGATCGATCCTTCACCCATAGCCGTCGCTGTTGAGCTCCTCCGCCGCCATTTTTCGCCGGAGAACCATTCTCCGTCGTTGCACGGCGGGGTTTTTTCGAAAATTGAGTGAGATTTTGATCGGAGAGATGGAATTCGGCTGTGGGTTCGGCTTTTTCGGAATCCATAATCCAATTTTCTTGAGATTCTTCCTGGGTTTCGTACCAACAGGGGAGCTTTAGTAAATCATTCCCATCATTGAAAGAAATGTTGTTGAATTGACTTTGATCAATGTGATTTTCATCTTGTCGTCGCCGTTTTTTGGGGCTTTGATTCACACTGAAAGTGTTGGTATGATCCATATCGGAGAACAAATTGAAGATGGGTAATAATTCTTCTTGATTAAGAAATGGGAAGGAGGTGATTTCCATGAAATGGAAGAGGAAAAGACTAGAAAAATCCGAAGTGGGTATGAATGAAAGAAAAGATTGGAGAAAGGGGGTTTGGATTTTGATTATGCAAATGTGAAAAGAGAAGATGGAAGTGAGAATGAGAAATTAGGGAAAATGATGATATTTATATGAACATAGAAGGAAATTTAGAATACAGAAACGTGTGGTAAGTGGGAACGCGTAGAGGATTGTTTGACGGTGACTTGAAATTAGAGATTGGACCCATTTCTTTTTTTCTTTTTTTTTTGGATAAAATTAAAACCATAAACTTTTTATTACAAAAATTTATTATTAAAATTACAGCTTCCTACTTGTATAAAATTTTTATAACTTTACCACTCGTACAAGTTGGGTCTCATTCTTATGGTGAAAAGTTTGAGGCGGTAATTACAACTATTATCATACTTAAACGATGGTTTTGACAATTTGTCCTAAAGTTAACTAGTGAAAAATACTAGACGTTTTAGATTTTGTTTCTATTTGGCGTTTGAAAATGCTACTGTACTTAAGTTTTGAATTTGGTTTTAGTTTAGTTTTTATATTTCATAATGTGACAATTTTACCCTTAGATCTTATTTTTTGTTTCAATTTAGTTTTTATGTTTCTAAAATTTATGCTTTTAACCTCAAGTTTTTCTTAAATACTCACTTTCATCTTTAATAGTAATGTTTATTAATTAATTTAAGAAGTAAAAAGACCTATGACTAATTAAGTTTTACTATTTTTTATACATGAGAAAATTAATTTTTTTATAACTATTTAAAATTAATTAATAGATATTAACGACAATAACATCTTTAATGAAAAATTAAAATTAAAAATGAAAATCGTAAAACATATAAATCAACCTAGGGTAAAATTGTAACCTTTAAAAATTTAAGAATAAAATATAAAATATTTTCATTAAAGAAAAAGAAAAGGAAAAAGAAAAAGGGGGGTTTTGCAATGGATGTACGCGGTCAGGAATTAGGGGGCTGAGTCATTGAGCGAGTGGAGGAAGATGGAGCCGAAGGTTCCAGTTTTTATTAATTTTGGTTAAATAGGAAACACGTTCACGCGGACCACCAGGCGCGTTGGGCTGGACATGGCTTAGGATCTAGGAAGTTTCTTCTTTGTTTTATTTATATTCGTTCTATCATTTTCAATTTTTCTATCATTTACTTCTTTTTTTTTCTTTTTTCTTTTTTAGTCTAGTTTGATTTCAAAAGTTTCTTTTAATGATTGCAAACTTTAAAATAGGGAACTACAGTGGTTTTAGATCTCTCTTTGTTTATAAATGTTTAGAAGTTTTTAACCTACAATAGAAATGTAATTCCATCGCTATAAATAATAAAGTATATAACTTTAAATACAAAGATTGAGCAAAGATGGAGAAGGCTTCTTCGTCCTCATCTCCATCCCTATCTAAATTTCTTGTTTAGTATTACGAATTCTCCACAAAGAATAAGTGGGAATTAGAGTAATTTTTTTATTTTATTTTAAAAAAATAGATCTCTTTTTGTTTATGTAAATTATGAAGGTTTATTTTGTCTGATTGGAACTCCTAACCTCTCATTTTAGCAAATAAGAATATAACTCAACTGGTATAAATAAGTATATGACATCAATTAAGAGGTCAAAGGTAAAGATGTCTACGGGATGGAGCGGGGACAAAGAAGTCTTCCACTCCCCCTTTTTTAATCCCCAATCCTATGAGATTATTCGTTTAATTATGAGGGGATCAAGTTTCCTACATAAAAAATTCTATGGTCTTGTATTTTTTAATATATTGTTCTTTTTTTTAGAAATTCTTCATTTATTTTCAAATAAATAATTATGAATGCGTCTTTTGTCTAATTAAAACTTCTAACCTCTCATTTTTGCAAATAAGAATATAGCTCAACTAGTATTAGTTATAAAGTATGTAACCTCAATTAAGAGGTCAAAGGTAGAGATGACAACGGGATAGGGGTAGAGATGGAGAAAGCTTCCACACCGGCCCCAATTTCAATCCTCGTCCTTACGAAATAATCCGTTTAACTTTAAGGGAATCAAGTTTTCCGTAGGAAAATTCCTTTGTTTTTCAATTTATTATTTTTTAAAAAAGAAATTCTTCATTTATTTTTATGATGCTGATTAAACACATCACACTACGTTATTATTGACCATAAAAATATAACTAAACAAAAGACAATCTCAATTGTAATAATAATTAGTAATCTACACTTCAATCCAAGTTGATGTTCGAGACACAAATAAGTATCAAGTAGGAGTGCAATAAAAAAATTTAAAATTTAAAAAAAAAAGACTAAGCATATTGATTTATTGATTTGGTTTGGTTTTTTAATCTAAATTTAGACATCGTGATTAGTATTTATAGGAAAAGTTTAAAAAATGTTTGAATTGATTTTTTATTGGAAAAAACCAATTAAAATCGAACAAAACTGATGGTATATACAACCTTATGTAACTTTTTAATATTGTAATTATTAGTGCATGTATATTTGTTGTTTAAAAAAATATATTAACTATTATGAAACATGTAGGTTTGTTATTTAGAAAAAATGTGAAGAAAAAAATAAAAATGTCTAGTTTCAAAATAAAAACGAAAAAAAAATAGAAAATTTATTATAAATAGAAAAAAAAATATCAAACTATTTACAAATATAATAAAATTTTACTTATTTGTGATAGACAGCGATAGACCAAACCCAAATTAACATCTATCATTTTATCAAATAATTATAGTTATTTTGAACCACTATACATCCAACCAAACAGAAGCCAATCAATTTGTTTTGTCTTTTTATTTATTTATTTTATTAAACATTAGTTTAAATCATTTTTTATAAAATCGAACAATTTGATTTAATTATTGGTTGGTTCCAGAAATAATAATAATACATTAAAATAAATTATAATAAATAAATAAAGTATGAAGCGCACCTTGAGCATGTGCGTGAGAAGTTAGTTGACTCGTAATTCAACTTGTTTTTTAGAGGAGACTCGCTATTCAACATAACCAACCTTTTGTAGCAACTAATATTATATATATATAGATATGAACAAAGTAATTTCTTTTAATGTTGATCATATATTTTCATTAATTATAAATATTTTGAAGACAAAATACCTTTTTGTCCCTATATATATTTGGTTTAAATATTGTTTGGATTGACTAAGATTTTTTTTTTTTCCTCTCAAAAGGTCATTTTTATTTAAACATTTTATTTTTTTATAAATAAAAAAATTTTAACCTAAAAACACACATGTATTTTATTATAATTTTTTTTTAACGAGTATGTTTTTATATAAAGGTTTGTATTGACTAATAAATAATATGAACTAATCATTTCGAATTTGTATTTAAAAGCACTTTTACCTATTGAGATTTTTATTATTTGAGCATATGATCGATTGAGTTTGTCACTAAAGTTAGCGTTATTGGAGTCGGAAGTTGGAGTTGGTAGTTGCAATTGGTTGACAAAATTATTCACAAGAGGTGGTTTGTCGATAATGATTGTTGACGGAATTATGTTGTGAGTGGAGGTAGCTAGTAGAGGAGGGTGGTAACCGAAGACATCCATGCTGGAAGTGAGCGAGAGGATTAATGAGGGTATTTTGGTAATTATATATATATATATATATATATTATACAAATTAGGGAGAAATTAACTATTAAATATTCAAAAACTCTTTTTCTAGAAGTTGATTTTAACTGTTTCTCTCCAATCAACTTTTTTCAAAATGATTTTCTTCCAAAAATAGACACTTGAAAGTTTAACCAAACACATTCTTAGTTTTCATTTAGTCTATGGGTTTTAAAATATTTCACTTTGAGTTCAAATTTAGTCTATAAGTTTTCATTTAATCTTTGAATTTTTGAGTTAATTTCCATTTTGATCATTAAATCAAAATGTTACATTTTTATCTTTGAGTTCAAATTTTATTTTCATTTAGTATGTAAATTTTAAGATTTACCCTTTTGAACCTGATTGTTCACTAAACATACACATTCAGTCATTAGTCATTAGTGTTAATGTATATCCATTAACTTTTTACAAAAATAAAAGAAACACAGTAATTAATTTTCAACTACTTTCCATCACTATTAAAATTACTTTTAAATTTTCACTTTATAATTATTTTAAATTAATTAATAGAAAGTTAATGCCAAATTCAAAACTCATATATAAAAGTGTAAAATATTGAAACCTAAGGACCAATAAATTCTAAATTCTAAATTCAAGTGCAAATATAACACTTTAAAACTCAATGACCAAACCGAAATTAAATTCAAAACTTAAGATTATAAATAAAACATTTTAAAACTTATTAATCAAATGAAAACTAAACAAAAAATCTAGAGACTATAAATACTTTTCCCTATTTTGAATGTAAATTTATAATACTGCACCCAAACATTTTAAGGGTTGTTTTCAAATATAGTAAAGTGAGTCAAAATATTTACAAATATAGCAAAATGTTATGTCCATTACTGATAGACATTGATATAACATCTATTATTGTCTATTAGTGCCTATCGTTTCTTATCACTTTATCACTAATAAACAGTGACATTTTACTATATTTATAAATATTTTCAACAGTTTTACCATTTAAAACAATTATCCATATTTTAAATAATAAACTATATTTTATCTTCCTAGTTTATTTTCTAATATCTTGCAATTTAATTATTTCGCTATTTTTTAAAAACAAAATAATATAGTTTAAAAGGAAAAAAAAAGAAAAAAAAAAAGTCGAAGGTGCATGCCAATCGTAGCACTTGAATTGTTTTTTTTTAATAGACACTTTTTAAAATATTTATTAAATAAAAATTTGACCGGAATTAATCAAAGGGTTGATAGTTGGTAAGAGACCTATTTAAACTTTCAACTCCACGAGGACAACATACCTATTAATAAAATATGTAAAATTAATTTTGTTTTTATTATAAATATTAAAGAAAATTAGATGTCCATTATATAAATATGCTTAGTGGCAAAAGGTCATGTGACACATCCTTTATGGCCATGAAATGCCACTACCTACTTGCCAAATTGCCTATAAATAGAGGCTTTTTATGGATATTGTAATACACACATTGAAGAGAAAATAAGAAAAAGGATTGGTGTTGAGAAATTTCATAAAATTCCAATTTCTTTATTTTAGTTTATTTTAAGTTTATTTAATTTAGTTGTTTTAATTACTTTTATATTATTTAATTATTTAATTATTTTAATATTATAATTCTCGATTTTCGTGCTCCGTTTTTCCGTCATTTTGCTCCTCAATTTTACAATACGTTATCAGCACGAGCTCTTATCATTTTCATGTTGAAGTTAGGTTCTGAAGGTATGCCATTTTCTCTTTATTATAATTAGTAAATTAAACTTTGTTTTGCATGTTTAATATATATATTAAATTGCTAATATAAATATAATTTTTTGTGGTAGTGTTATCATGGCAAATCTTACAAAAATAGAATTTGCAACCCTTGACATCAATGAAAATAATTATTTGTCATGGGTGCTTGATGTTGAAATACATCTCGATGCCATGAACCTGGGAGAAACAATTAAGGAAGGAAATGCAACATCCATTCAGGAAAAAGCAAAAGCTATGATCTTCCTTCGCCATCATCTTCACGAGGGATTGAAGATGGAATATTTAACAATAAAAGATCCATGTATCTTGTGGAAGAATTTAAAACAGAGATATGATCATCAGAAAACAGTCATTCTTCCTAAAGCTCGTTATGAATGGATGCATTTGAGGCTCCAAGATTGCAAATCAGTAAGTGATTACAACTCCGCGTTATTTAAAATCAGTTCAAAATTATTATTGTGCGGAGAGAAAATTACTGATGCGGATATGTTGGAGAAGACATTTTCTACATTCCATGCCTCGAATATGCTCGCAGCAGCAATATCGAGAGAAAGGTTTTAAACAATATTCTGAATTAATTTCATGTCTTCTCGTGGCTGAACAAAATAATGAGCTATTAATGAAGAACCATGAATCTCGACCAACCGGAACAACACTATTCCCTAAAGTGAATGCTTCGTGGTCGAGGTCGTGGTCGTGGTCGTGGTCGTGACCGTGGCAGAGGAAGAAATAGTTATTATTTTCGTGATGGTCATTCTAATCATCCAAATTTCAAAAGAACCACCCGAAATGATGATCATAAAGGAAAAGCTCCACAAGGTAAAAATTCAAAAGATGATGAGCATAAATGCTTCCGATGCGGGATGACTGGGCACTGGTCTCGTGTTTGCCGTACATCAAAACACCTAGTTGATATCTATCAAGCTTCCCTGAAGGAAAAAGGGAAAAGGGAAAAATGTGGAAGCAAATTTTGCACACCAGGATAATGATATATTTTACCAATCCAATATGACAAATTTGGATGTGGCGGACTTCTTTGAATCTCCTGAAGAGAAAGTCAGCACAAATGATGGCACATCAAATGTTTCTTCTGATTTTGAGAATATGTAAAATTGTTTTATCTATCTTTCATTTTTTTTTAGTTGAACCTTGTATTACAAGTTTTGTTTTCTTATTGTAATTATCTTGTTTAAATGAAGAATCATGGACAATTTTCATATATTGAGTGACTCAAAAATGAGGAATGAAGATCTATGTCTAGCAGACTGTGCAACTACACATACAATACTTACAAATAAAAAATATTTTTCCAAATTGACAATGCTGGAAGCAAAAGTCAATACAATATCAGGCTCTGTAAACCTGATTGAAGGATTTGGAAAAGCAAATATTATTTTGCCTAGAGGAACAAAATTTACAATTAACAATGCATTGTTATCTAGTCAATCAAAGAGAAATCTATTAAGTTTTAAAGATATACATTGCAATGGTTATCATATTGAAACTGATAGGATAAATGAGATAGAATATCTTTATATCATATCTTCTGTCTCACATGAAAAACGTATATTGTAAAAGTTGTCTGCTTCATCTTCTGGATTATATTATACTCATATACGAGTCATTGAAGCATATGCAACAATGAACCTGAAGTTCATGAATCCAGATATATTTACAATTTGGCATGGCCGGTTGGGTCATTCAGGATCTATAATGATGAGAAGAACATTGAAAATTCAAATGGACATCCATTAAAGAATCAGAAGATTCTTCAATCTAGTGAATTATTATGTGATGCTTGGTCTCAAGGCAAATTAATAATTAGACCATCACCAGCTAAAGTAGAAACCGAATCACCTACATTTTTGGAACGAATTCATGGTGATATATGTGGACCCATTAACCCACCAAGTGGACCATTTAAATACTTTATGGTATTAATAGACGCATCCAGTAGATGGTCACACGTGTCCTTATTATCAAGTCGAAACCTTGCATTTGCAAGATTACTTGCTCAAATAATTAAGTTAAGAGCACAATTTTCTGATTATACAATTAAGACCATCCGTCTTGATAATGCTGGTGAATTTACATCCCAAACTTTCGATAATTATCGTATGTCAATTGGGATACATATTGAACATCCTGTAGCTCATGTTCATACACAAAATGGTTTAGCATAATCATTTATAAAACGTTTGCAATTAATTGCTAGACCATTACTTATGAGAGCTAAGCTTCCTATATCTGTATGGGGACATGCTATTTTGCATGCTGCATCACTTGCACGCATTAGACCAGTAGCTTATCATAAATACTCACTATTACAATTAGCTTATGGCCAGGAGCCAAATATTTCCAATCTAAGAATTTTTGGATGTGCAGTATATGTTTCAATTGCTCCATCACAACGTACTAAGATGGGTCCTCAAAGGAGGTTAGGAATTTACGTTGGATATGATTCCCCATCAATTATTAAATATCTTGAACCCTTGACGGGTGATGTATTTACTGCATGATTTGCATGGAATGTATCATTATTATCTCATTTAGATCCTCGTACAAATCAATGTGAACTTGAAGTTCAGAAAATAATTCATTTGCAAAATATAGCAAATCAATTACCAGATGCATTTATAGATGCAAAGAAAGTAACTAAATCGCATATACCTGTTGCAAATGTTCCGTCGAAAATTGATATCCCAACACAGCAAGTTGTCACTAATGAATCTGGAACACGCCAGAAGCGTGGTAGACCAGTGGGTTCCAAAGATAAAAATCCTCGAAAAAGAAAAATAAACGATAATAAAAAAGACTTGGTTGGGGATGTAAATATCCACGAAGAAACCCTAGACATGACTAATAATACAATTAGTGAAGAAGGTGAAATACCTAAAGATAATAATGAAATTTCAATTAATTATGTCATGACAGGGAAAAGATGGAACCGAACTCATGTAATTATTGATAACATTTTTGCATATAATGTTGCACTCGATATTATATCTGAAAATGAAGATTCTGAACCAAAATCTGTTGAAGAATGTCGACATAGAAATGATTGGCTTCGCTGGAAAGAAGCAATCGAGACAGAATTAAACTCACTTTCAAAACGTCAAGTTTTTGGACCAGTAGTCAGGACACCAAAAGGTGTCAAACCCGTGGGATACAAATGGGTATTTGTGAGAAAAAGAAATGAAAATAATGAGACCACGAATATAAAGCAAGATTAGTTGCATAAGGTTTTTCCCAAAGACCTGGTATTGATTATGAGGAGACATATTCTCCAGTAGTGGATGCAATTACATTAAGATATTTAATTGGTCTGACTGTGTATGAAAATTTGGACATGCATCTTATGGATGTTGTCACAGCATATTTATATGGATCTCTTGATAATAACATTTATATAAGAATCCCAGAAGGATTTAAGATACCTGAAATACATAAAGCAAGTTCTCGAGAACTATATTCAATAAAATTACAGAGATCACTATATGGATTAAAACAATCAGAATGAATGTGGTATAATCGCCTGAGTGGATATTTGTTGAAAGAAGGATATCAAAATAATCCAATATGTCCATGTGTTTTTATAAAGAAATCACAATCAGGATTTGCTATTATATCTGTATATGTTGATGACCTAAATATAATTGGAACTTCTGAAGAGCTTTCAAAGGCAATAGAATATCTTAATAAAGAATTTGAGATGAAAGATCTTGGAAAAACAAAATTTTGCCTTGGATTGCAAATTGAGCATTTAGCAGACGGGATTTTTGTTCATCAGTCAACCTATACAGGAAAAATTTTAAAAAGATTTTATATGGATAAAGCACATCCATTAAACATTCCAATGGAAGTTCGTTCACTAGATGTGAAGAAAGATATATTTCGACCTCGAGATAATAATGAAGAACTTCTTGATCCTGAAGTACCATATCTTAGTGCGATTGGTGCACTTATGTATCTTGCTAATAATACAAGACCAGATATTGCATTTTCAGTAAATTTATTAGCTAGATATAGTTCTTCTCCAACAAAAAGACATTGGAATGGAATTAAGCATATACTCTGTTATCTTCGAGGAACGATTGATGTGGGTTTGTTTTATTCTAATAAATCAAATTTTGACTTAGTTGGTTATGCAGATTCTGGATATTTATCTGATCCACATAAAGCTAGATCTCAAACAGGTTATTTATTCACTTATGGAGGAACTGCTACATCTTGGCGATCAGTGAAACAGACCATAACAGCTACTTCCTCAAATCATGCTGAAATTCTTGCAATCCATGAAGCTAGTAGAGAATGTGTATGGCTAAGATCAATGACTCAACACATTCGAGAAACATGTGGCTTGTCTTCTAGTAAAAATCCTCCAACAACATTATACGAAGACAACACAGCATGTATAGCCCAAATCAAAGGAGGATATATTAAAGGAGATAGAACAAAGCATATTTCACAAAAACTTTTCTACACTCATGATCTTAAAGAAAATGGCGACATCACTGTACAACAAATTTGTTCGAAGGATAACTTGGCAGACTTATTTACAAAATCATTACCAACCGCAACTTTTGAAAAATTGGTGCAAAACATTGGAATGCGGCGTTTCAGAGATCTCAAATGATGTTCCTATGAGGGGAGCATATGTATTATATTCTTTTAGAAGTATTAGATTATATAAAATATGTACTCTTTTTCTTTCACTAGGATTTTTTTTCCTATTGGGTTTTTTCCTGGTAAGGTTTTAACGAGACATATTTTATATATATAATGGGCATCTAAGGGAGAGTATTATAAATATTAAAGAAAATTAGATGTCCATTATATAAATATGCCTAGTGGCAAAAGGCCATGTGTCTACTAAAGACACATCCTTTGTGGCCATGAAATGCCACTACCTACTTGCCAAATTGTTTATAAATAGAGGCTTTTTATGGATATTGTAATACACACATTGGATAGAAAATAAGAAAAATGATTGGTGTTGAGAAATTTCATAAAATTCCAATTTCTTTATTTTAGTTTATTTTAAGTTTATTTAATTTAGTTGTTTTAATTACTTTTATATTATTTAATTATTTAATTATTTTATTATTTTAATATTATAATTCTCGGTTTTCGTACTCCATTTTTCCGTCATTTTGCTCCTCAATTTTACAACAGTTTTGGTTTATTTTTTTTATTATTATTATCATTACTACTACCGACTTTTTACTTTACTTTATAGATTGAGTTTTGATATGGTTACGTTTTAGACTCCGTTTGATACTTATTTTGTTTTTTATTTTTAGTTTTTGAAAATTAAGCATATTTATTTTTTATTTATTACAATAATATGTATATTTCTTAAGTGCAATATTGAATTCGTAGTCAAATTTAAAAAGCAAAATTAAAATTTTAAATGTTACTTTTTTTAGTTTTTAAAATTTGGCTTGGTTTTTTAACCATTAGTAAAAGGTAAATAATAAATAAATAAATTTGTAGACGAAAGTAGTGTCTATAGGCTAAATTTTTAAAAACAAAAACAAAAAACCAAATAGTTACCAAATGGGGCTTATTTTCTAATTTTATGTATGAATTTGAGTTTAAACTTTAAATAAATGAATTTTGATAATTATTATTGTTGATGCCAAATTTTGGTCAAAGAAAAAGAGTAAGGTTGTGATGGCAACGATATATTTGTTTATTGGGGAAAGAACATGATCGGTAAAATAAAGAGAAACTTGTTGAGTATAATAATTGTGGGGATGAGGGATCGAATCTCCCACCTATAGGATGGAAGGTCATGTCAATTACCGTTGAGTTAAGCTCGCTTTAGCTTAAGAGTAGATGATCTTGGTTATCTTCAATAAAGTTTTGAAAATACACTAGGATAATCTTTCAACTCACCATGGTGGGGGCATGTCCCATTGAACATTTTTCTAGGCTTGGTATCAACCTTGGTCGAGACCAAACACCTTCTTCTAGGACAATTATTCTAGTCCTAGAGGTGGCGTTTTGGGTCGGGACATGTGTGGGACGTACTCCATTAGTTATTTTGCCAGCTCAACTCATTGATTTGAGTCTTAGCCCAAGCCAACTATGTTCCCTAGGCCCATTTTGGTCCCGAGGTGTTATTTTCAAGTTGAATCGTCATGTTATTTTCTTGGCCTTGTTGCTTTTGTTCTTATCTTATGTCCATTATGTCATTTGATCCAAAATCACCCACAACAATTATTATTTTGTCGTTTAATATACGTCCATTCAAACTCGTCTTAGTTGACGTGTATGTTGTTTAAGCACACGTCAGACTAATAACAATTGACAAGCAAATAATGACAAATCTCATTTTGATTCTTACATTTTCTAAATCTTTTTTTAATCCTTGAACTTTTAAGAAATATATCACGAATTTGTTAGTTATTAAAAACAAAATTTAAATTTAGAAACTTATTAGACATTTTAAAGTTTATAAATTTTTTGGACATAAAGTTAAAAGCTTAGACTTCATTTCATAATCATTTATGCTTGGTTAGGTAACGAATTGTTTTCAAAACTAAGCTTGGTTTTTTAAATATTAATAAAAAGCTGATAATAAAATATTAATAGAATTCCTAATTATTAATTTCTTTGTTTATTGTCAACTCTTATTTCGATTCGATGTATCCACCTAGGAGACTCACGTTTTGCTTTCGTCTTGCAGCAAGCATAGTATATTGGCTTTTCTCATTCACTTACATCACATACACAAGTGCTCTTACGAGCAATTCGTCTACTTTGACTTACAACACCACCTTTTTCTTTCAAAGAATGAAGAACTATCAAATGCAGGAAGCAATTGAAGGCGTAGTTCTTCCTCCACGCTTCGTCCCCAGTACGTAGGATCGATCTTCGTGTGCGTTAGAAAAGACCAGAAACCTTTACTAAACGAAACTAATAAGGGCTCGTCCAAAACTTGAAGCTAACATTTCAATTGAAAATTGTTTCAAAATCCAAGATAAGTTTTGAAAACTAAATATGATAGTTTTTAGAATTTGGCTAATGTATACATATGGATAAATTATTTAAAACAAAAAAAAATTATGAAACCAAACTTAAATTATTCTTTTTCACTATTTAAAGATTTAAATTCACTATTTAATCTAAAAACGCACGTGCTGAGAGGGAAACCGACGTGAAACACGCAATTACGGCCGCAATTGGCACGCTTTATTGATCGCTTATGCAAGCACTAGGAGTCATAAAGGAATCATGCTTACGTCACAAATACATATCAAGAGATTTTATTTTATTTAGTTTTTTAATCTTAAATTAAAATTACATCTGATGGGAGTTGACCTTTGACAAACAAGAGTTGGTAGTCAAACGGCGAAGGTGATTATTCTTTTATAACTTTGTAATTTTATAATAATAATAAATAATAATAGTTATTATTACTACTATTTTATCAAACAGATTTCAAGTGGGGAATTAGTGGAATTGTTTATTGTTATTATTTGCATTGTCATCCACCAATGCCAAGGATGGTTGAGATTTTAAAAATAATAATAATATAAAAACATGGGTTGAATTTGGAAGGTTCTTGAAACTTGATTCTTGGATTGTCTATTTTTAAATTGGATGTGATTTGTTTGTTTAATAAAAGCGTGTCAAAATTATTAAAAGCTGTAATTTGGCTACGACCCTCGAAATTTATTTTTTTTTAAATCAAGTTATATAAAATGTTTGTTTAGATTGTTTGATTAAAAAATAAATAAAATATTTGTACAAAGTTAGTAAAAAAATACTATTTTTTTATAATAACTTACCCTAGTATGACATCGAAGAAATAATAATAATAACAATTATTATTATTTATTATTGTTGTTGTTATTGTTTACATTGTATGAATAGTAATGTCTATGTACAACTATATGAGAAAGGCAACTAATAGAAATGACCTTACAAGACGTTTCCCACGTACAACCGTGTGAGAAAGGCGACGAACAAACATGACCTCATAATCCTTTCCCACATGTTTTTTGACTTTCGATGGAAGTTTACAATTGCCATTATATCTCCATACAAAAATTTTCGTAAACAAGGTACATTTTTCTTAAATTGACACCATATAGTCAATATGTCATCGTTTATAAAATGTCAACTGAAATTTAAAGTCAAAATTGTTGTAGTGTTATTGTACCTCACTCTCTCGTCTTCAACAAGTTCATTTTCTATGAGGAGAGTACACAAATATGATAGTAAGGGACTTTGCATCTGAAATTTGTTGGGCTTCTCTCTCTCTCTAGGAGCATATGTCTCAACATTTTTGTTTAGTAACTTTATTTGCTTGAAGATTAGTAGGTGGTCTCTCAAAGCTTTTGAAGAAGGATTATCAACCGCGAAGCACAACCGTGAATCACAACGAACCCTATTTTGTTTTGGTATTCGTCTATAATTATATTATATTTTTTTAAAAAAAAATCATGTTTCTAGTCGAATATTTAATTTAAAGAGGTAAATAGTGCTGTGATTAATTAAACTATGTTTGTGTCAACCTTTTAAAAGTAACTTTTGATATATTAATTAGTTAAACATGAAATTTCAAAAGTAATTAATTAAAATTTGGATGAATATATTCCTTAATCTTTTTTCAAGTTTGAAATAAAAAATCTCTAACCAAAAGAAAAGAGCCACGTAAGTATCACGTGGAAAGGTATAACCGAAAATTTCCACACAATTCATTTTTAGAGGGTAAAGGAGGAAGTTTCAGTTGTAAAGCTCTAAAAAGTATGGTGGATACATACATATATATATATATATATATATATATATATATATATATATTTTAAATATTTATCTACAAATACCTAATGGGACCCACATGTCAAAAGATAAGATATTTATTTTTTTTTTCATAATGATACATCAAATTTAGAATGTTTGTCAAAGTGAGTTTAGTTCAACCGTAGTTGATATATCCTTTATTTTTAGGTTGTTAATTAGGTTGTGTGGTTTTAGAGTTCGAAATGGCGTGAGACTTATGACGAGAAAATTTACGATCACTTTTCTTGTTGGGACTTGTACTCATCTTTTAGTTCTTTAGGTTGTGGTTTAGTTTGTTTATGTCTTGATTTCAAGTTGTGAAATTCAATTCTCTTCGTTACCATTTAAAAAACACAAGCTACAAAAATGAGCAAATATGTACTTTTATCACACCACTAATTAAAATATATATTTTTATATGAGAGTTTGGATTCTTCCATTTTACATTTGTGTTGAATCCAAAGAAACATATAAGAAATGTGTCTTCTCCAACATTAAAAAAAAAGAAGTTAAATATACAATTCTATCTCTAATTTATACATTATTCTTAAATTTATATTTAATCTCATTTTATATACTTTCGAGATGGTATATTTTGAATACGATTATTTTTAAATATTAGAAAATGAACCAAAATATTTATAAATATAACAACATTTCATTGTTTATTTGCACTAGACTACAATAAACTACTATCTGTAGATAGACATAGATAATAATCTATCGCGATCTATTGTGGTTTATCATAGATAGATAGTGATATTTTGCTATTATTTGTAAATATGTTTAGTAGTATTGTCTTTAAAATAATTTCCCTTTTGAATATTGGTATTTTAAAATGACCATTCAAATATTTGAACTTTTAAAGATAACATTTTTTCCTCCAACTTTAAAATTGTCTATTTAATTATTAAACATTAAAAACACGAAAACGTTAAAGACGAAATGTGTAACATTTTGAAACCTAAGCATTGTAGAGAAAACTAAACCTAAAATCTAGAGGTCAAAAGTTATCTTTCCTAAAATAAGTTATATTTCTTAAATATAAAAATGTAGTCAACTAAATTAAATCTTGATCGTCAGTAAACAACATAAAATTGAGCCATTGATAAACTATAATAATGTATTTTATTAACTTATTTAGTTTTAAAGCGGTTGATAAGTTCATGGTAGCCGTCTATTTATAATTTAATATTTTTTTTGATATCCAAATATTATAAAATCAGAAGAGTTATATATTAAAATTAGTTGAGATGTACATTATAAATAAAAGAAAATGGGTGATAAAGCTATTTTAAATATTTTTATTAATAGTTATCTCTCAAACCTATAAATCAGAATTATATTTATATATTATTTTATTTTATTTTTTAAATGAGAAAATTCTCTCCAATAATTAAAGCGACATTATTTCATCTATGTTATATCATACTATGACGTTTACACCAAAGTTACCTTTTTAATTAAGTTGATTCGTAATTGATTGACAAATATTAATATTTTAAATAGACCTGTTTTACCTAATGTTTATGGGTTAAGACAAGTTCAAATTTATTATGGATTAGATAAGTTCATCCACATGCAACGTGTGCTATACTGTGCTAAGCAAATTCAAGATAAGATTAATTTTAGGAAAAATATTAATTTATATTCAAAATGTTAAGATTTGAATTAATAATTGTATCAATTTAAATTTTCAACTTCTGTAAAGATATAAATTTACATTTTCATTTGAAAATACCTCGTGTGGAATTCATAATTGTATCAATTAAACCTCTAAACTTTCATAAATGATTCTATTTAGATTCTTAAACAAAATTTTCTTTGAAAGATTTCCATGCATTTACTCTCATCTCATCGCCATTTTGTAAAATCAACATTTAAAGTAGCCTACACACGTTTGAGAATTAATGCATAGACGCTTTTCAAAAGTAATCGTCGTGAATTGTCTAAATTAATTGACTTATGACAATTATAGGTACCTGGGAGCATATTGATAGAATGAACAAAATATGATCCATTAATATAATATGATCATAGATCTTAGGTTGTAAGTTGATCATAAGCGAATTTGTTGATGTTACATTCACGAAGTATGAAAAGTGCCAAACATTGGAAATTGCCTGGGAAAGGGTTAAGAACAGAGTTTAATTGGTTTAAACTATAAGTTTCTCGGTTGCTTGAATGAAAATTAAAAGGTGTAAATTGATACACTTATAGAAGTTCAATTTTAATTGATAAAATTTAAAAAATAAATTAATAATATAATGTCACATCAATAACTTTAAGCTTCATTAATACTTTATGACCCAAAAATAAAATAAAATAAAATCCCAACAATTGATAATGCACATTAACAGTTGAATAATGATAAGATTGAAAGATGACAAATCTTAGAGAGCAAACTACATTTGGCCTTTGATTTTGTTAAAGGAAGAGAATAATTATTAAAATATGAAAGGTTCAAAAAAAGAAAAGAAAAGAAAAAACCCATTTAAAACGTGGTGATAAATAAAACTTTAAGAAATAAAAATACTCAAATTATGCCACACGTGCAAAATGTTTCGCACTTAAATCTGAGTTTATTATCCATCAACTTGTATTCCTTTAGTTATTTGATTTGATTTTGTTTAAGTTAAAATATCATTTTGATTTCTAGAAATTTGTTTAATTTTAGTTTTTATATTTTTAAATGTTCAATTTTAGTCCCTATATTTTAAATAAATTTTAAATTTAGTCTTGGATTTTTTTCAGTACTTTTTATTTTTTATTAACATTTTCACTATAAATTTTGAAAATATATTCACATATTATGTTTATTTGCATTAAAATTATTATGATTATTTAATCAATTTCGATAAAAATTAACTTCGAAGAACTAAATTTAAGATTGATTGAAAGTACAAATACTAAAATTAGATAGTTGAAAGTATAGAGACTAAAATTAAAAAAATTACAAAGTATAAACACCAAAATTACATTTTAAACATTTTTCAGGGAAAAAAAAGTAAAAACAGTAATTTTATTTGCTTTCGTTCTTCCAGCTCTTTTAATTGAATCAAAATGGTCAATTCATTTTGTCTTTTCGCATATTATAAAAGTTCGCGTATGTCACGTTTAGGGAGTAATTTTTTATCACACGTTTTTCTTTTCTTCTATATAAGTTAGATTTTTTGGGAGAGTATATTTTTTTCAGTTTATAATTTTTTTTTTTTTTGTATGGTCTAATGGTTTCAAATTATCGCATTTTATTTTTGAAGTTTGAGTTTAGTTCAATTTAGTTCATAAGTTTGGTTACGAGTGATTTTGGACCGCAAGACATAATAGACATAAAACAGAAACAAAAGCGACAAAACTAAGAAAATAACAATATTTGGGCCAAAGTAGCTCCTTGGAACCAAAACGGGCCTACAGGAGAGGGTTGCCAATGTGCTCGATCATAGCCTTTGCCTGGACTGGGCCTAACAAGATGCTTGACGAGGCATGTCCAGACCCAAAACTATCATCCTAAGGCTAAAATGGGCATAGGGGAAGGTGCTCAATCTTGGCCTTGGCTAAAGTCGAGGCATAGCAAAATGGCCAATAAGGCATGGCTCAACCCGTGGAGATAAGGGTTATTTGAACGTAGCTTCAAAATTTTATAGATGATAACCTAGGTTATCTATTCCTACAGATACATCATTTTTTTAGTACCTATAAATACATAATTATAATTATAGGAGTAAGAAGTCAATTCTCACTCTCAAATCCTCAAGTTTCCACGCTCCTTCACCCCTTGACTTAAGCATCATAATATGTGTAGTGAAAATCACTCAAAATTGCTTTATTTGCTTCCAACTCAGGACCTTTTATTGCTAATTTGTGTGGTTCAATGTGTTATACTAAGTAAATTTCATAAATCGAGCTACAGGAACAAGTTGTGAGGAATCGAGGCAGAAAATGGGGCAAAAACTCCTACTTTTCGAGTGTTTTTTGCAATTTACCCTTATTTTAATATGACAATTGTAAAGAGCAAATACTTAATGGTAAAAAGCAAGAAATGCTAAATTTTAGTGGGGTGTAATTGCAACATGGTTTTTGCAATTCGTCCTTAAAATAATTATGATGCGAAATTATTTTTAATTTATTTTAATAGTAATAAAAAAAATTAGCTAAAACAATTTATTTATTTCAAAATAATTGATTGAAAATAAAGTCTTATTATGATTTGAAATCTAAATCAAACATCTCATTTTCCATCCGCAATCTCCTTCCCCCCCCCCCCCCCCCCCCCCCCCTTTTTTTTTCCTATAAATTGACTTTCATATTGAGTTTTAGAACTAATTTAGGAGCACTTCAAAAAACTTAATGAAAAAAAGATCAAGTGTATATCCGTAATTAAATGTTTTATTAATTAATTCCCTTAAAAATTTGTATTATTAATTAATTTATCAAGTTATTATTTAGTCCAATTAAACAACTATTAATGCCAAAACCATGACATCTTCATATATTTCTTCATATTTTGTCCCTTTTTAATTTAAATATATACTTATTTGAATGAAAATACATTTTTACTTATTTATTAAATTAAATCATTTTTTTAAATAATAATAGTTTTAATCATTAGTATTTCCTTATTGTTATATTAAACAATATTTGAATAATATAGTTTCATCTTTTTTTTTTTTTATCGAGATTTATTTATATTATATCGAAATCACATATCAAACATTCATTAAAAGACTAATGCATCGCACGGAGTAATAAACTAGTATATATAAATAGAAGAGAATCTTTGCATTCCTATTTAACTATTTTGCCTTTACATTTTTATAAAAAATTATTTTGTTCTTCATCATAACTATTCAGGTTAAAGTGATTACACGATGTAGTGATTTACCATGTGTGTGGGAGTGGTCTAAACCATATATATGAACACAACATGATTTGATGACGAAGATATGCTGAGCAAACAATCACATCATTTATCCCAATTACAATTATTTGGATCGAAGTGGTTACACGATGAACTGGTGTTTTATTTCATATATTAGTATAATCAGTCCATAGACATTAAACATCCCACTTTAACCGTAGGTATGTATTTGAATGGATAGCCAAGTGTCCTTGCCCAATAAAATTCCATCTATTTCAATTTTGTACGTCTCTTCAAATAGTTACAACTATTTGCGTCAAATAATGTAAAATAATGGTTCATTAATTTTATGTGTATAGCATGTGTTATGACTTTTGAGTTAATCTATAATATATATGTAAGTGTGAATGTGGAAGAAACTTATATTTGGACAATCTTAACTCTTGTATTTTCAAATAATACCAAAATTATCCACCATTTATTTTTTTAACTCTAATTCAAATATTCGATCCAACTCCACTCCACATTGGTTGGAGGTTTTTTCATTTTTCAATTTTCTTCAAATTTAAGTTTAAATTTCAATTCTTATTTAAGTGATGGCTTGTAACAACTACCAAATGAACTTCCCTAATGGATCAATAAACATTTAATTTTTTAAAATACACTAACTTTCAATATTCTCCCATTCAATATAAGAATATGATAAATTTTAGATATTAATAGCTTTTACATTAAATTATAATTAATATTAAATTTTCAAAAGTTGTGGAATTTTAATAGTTTTGCAATCTCTTTGAAATTTTAATTTTTTTTATAGTTTTATTTAGCAATTACATGTATTATTATATTTCAAGAAGTAATTTTTAGCTCGATCTTGAATACCAATGTAAGACACCGATATATAACGGTGTCGAAATTTATAATCAAATTGAAACTAAATTCAAAACTCAAAGGTAAAAAAAAAGTGATATTTTGAAATCTATAGACCAAATGAAAACTAAGCTAAAAATTTAAAGATAAATACAGAAAAATAAAAACTATATCAAAATTAATAATAACTAAATTCAATTATCTCCAAAAATTACAATTTAATCTTAAAATTAAGGAAAATTATTAGAAATGGAAAAATATTAAACTATTTATAAATATAGAAAAACTTGACTGATTATAGCGATAGATCGTGATAGACTTTAGAACTGAGCGATAGATGTTTGTTACAGTCTATTATCTAATGATAAAAGCTATTATGGTTAGACATTGAAATTTTTCTTATACATTTTGCTATATTCGAAAACACCCCTAAAATTATTTAAAATTATAATGCTTTTATGCCACACACCACACAAAATAGTTTTCCATATTTGCAGATTGGAAATATATTAGTCATATTTACATACGTGGCCAGAAAAGTGTGGATTTCATCGTTCTTGAACGCACGAAATTAAAAGTGATTTGGGCCTCCGAAGGCTCAGTTCAAGTGACGGCCGAGCTGTTCTGGAATGGCGTCCCTTCTCAGCCCATCAACGCCGCCATCTGCCATTCATCTGAGACCAAAGGTTTTCCTTTCTTCTACAGTTTCTCCGGTTGTATTGAAGCTAAAAGTTTTAACTACTGTCTTTTTATCGTCTATTTCTTTGTCGAATCTATTTGACTGTGTTTATGTAACTTACAGCGTAGTAATCGAATTGTAGTTTGTTGAGTATTTGTAGACCGTAATGAAAATGATTGTGAATTTGGCAATTGAGGTTTTCCTAGAGTTAGGATGTGCACCGTCGGGAGGAAATTTGTGAAACCAATTAGAATCTGGTCCGTGGGAAGAAGGGTCGCTTGTTATGGCTTGCTGGGTGTGTGCGATTTTATGGACTTTGTGGAGTGAGCAGAATAGTAGGATTTTTAGAGGGTGGATAAAGACCCTAGTGAGTTTGGTCTTTTGTTCTTGTTTTCTTTCATATTTCTTTGTGGGTTTTAGTTTTTTTTTTTAAACCATTTAAACTATTCTATATAGATAGTATTTTGGTTTTTTGTTCCTCCGTGTATTCTTTCATTTTTTTTCAATGAAAGTTGTTGCTTCTCTAATTAAAAGAACAATAAACACTTCATTTTTAGAGTTGATATTTGTATAACAAGAAAATTTGTATAATATCATCTTGTTTGCAACGTTCAATGAGTGTTGGCCTTTTTCTTCTTCTGAAGAACAGGTGAATCTTCTCAATTTCAGTTCTATATCTACAAACCCTTCATTAAAAAATTATGGGAAAATAGGAAGGACCGGTGGTTATCATGGAATTTGCTTTACAACAAGAGCCAAGGGGGGTATTGAACAAGATGTGCTTGAGAAAGATAAAGAGCCAATTGAAATTGATGTTGAGAATGGTAAGCTTTCATGTTCTTAATATTTTCATATATATTGGATCATTGCTTCACACATGCAGTTTAAGCTGACTTAATCTCTCTTCTGGAGTAAATTTCGCTGCTGTTATGTTTTGTAATTTAACATGGTTTTGGAGCATGCTCAATTCCCTATAAAGTCATTTCCTCTCCAATTAGCATTGATTTCCACTTGATGAGTCTTCTACAAATTTTTAAGCCCACAAGTGAGGGGAAATGTTAAATGTTGATATAATTAAGAAAAAAAACTTGGGTGAAGCAATTAAAATTGCCACGTGACATTTTTTTTAAAAAAAATTATTAAAAAATTATTTGTTGTGTGTAGAGAAAGGGGGAGCATGGGACTTAGGTACAACCTAGGTTGCACCTAAGTATTGGTTTATAATTAAAGTTATCATAACTCATTAGCTTAATGTCTTTAGTCAATCAATGATTTAACATAACCTTTACGTGTCTAGTTTTGCTCATCTTTGCGTTAATCCTAACTGAATTCCAATGAACTTCAGATTATGGAGCAGTTGGCGTTCACCATGTTGGAGTACTTTGTGAGAACCTCGAGAGGTCGCTTCACTTTTATCTAAATATTCTAGGTAAGTCAATTCTTTGTAGATTGATATGCATGTTGAATATTCATAGGAGGTACAAATTTAAAGGATGAATTTCAGGTCTTAAAATAAATGAAGCAAGGCCACACGATAAGCTTCCTTATAGAGGTGCTTGGTTGTGGGTGGGTGCTGAGATGATTCATTTAATGGAACTTCCAAACCCTGATCCTTTATTTGGACGACCTGAACATGGAGGCCGCGATCGTCATACTTGTATCGGAATTAAGGACGTATCGAAGTTGAAAGTGATCCTTGATAAAGCTGGTAAAAATCTTCCCTTAACAAAGCTGAATAGTTTGTTACTTTTCACATTACAAGACATAATGGTAGAATTACATTTATTATTTCTAGCCAGTACTAAGAAAATGGTCTTCCTTTTTTGTGGGTTTCTCTTTTTTGCATGCGATATGTACGTGTATTCTTTCATTTTTTCTGAATGAAAGTTCGGTTCTAAGATAAGAGAAAGTATATATATATATATATATATGTCAATGGTTTCATATTTTACCGCTGGATCATGCAGGTATTCCCTATACGCTTAGCAAGTCAGGAAGGCCAGCAATCTTTACAAGAGATCCAGATGCAAATGCTTTAGAATTTACTCAAGTGGATGGCTGATTCAGTTCTTATCGAAAACTCTTTTTATGGCCTATGAGCTTCCTTTGCTTTAAGAAGCACCTCACGATCTTCAGATCACTGAAAAGGTCAGTTGCAATATACTATGGTTTCGGATGAACAAACAACATTATATCATCTTATTGCAAGGAAACTAGAATATGCATATGTATGCATATCATGTACAAATAAGCAAGCAATATGCTATAGCCTATAAATGTATAAACCGTGCATCTTCTCTTCTGAAAAGATTATCTCTGTATTTTCTCTTTTTTCTGTAAGCCATAATATTAGTGGTGGCTTAGAGTTCTACTGGTCTAATCTTTGAGGCTTCCCTTGAAGGATATCGGCTATCGGTGATTGTTTTTAACCTTCAAAGGGTAGTTAAGATAAGAAACAGAAGGCTAATTTAAAGTTAGTGCCTAATTCAATGGCAGAAATAAAACTCCTTCGCTAACATGGCTTCTCTTATGGAAAAGGAAATTGATATTGAATTTGTCAAAGAATTCAGTTTGGAGTAGAAAGTATCATGAAGCACTGAAACGTGTTATTGAATCAGGTGATAATTTTCAGTTTTCAAACTCAACAAACTTAGAAATATCGAGTTTTCGAGGACTGAAAAGGGAACAATGTGTTACTGAAACAGAAATGATGATATAGTTGGCGATCTTCATGCAAACATGTAGGAGAAGGAAAGAAGGAGCTGGGTGAGAGAGAGACAGATTAAACTTGGTATTAAGATACCCTGGTAAAGACGGTGACAGATAGAGAGAGAGCACACAGAATATCGAGCATAAGCGGCCATGCAAGAAAAGAACTATGTGTGCTCACTCTCTTCTGTCACCTTCCTTGACACTTTAGACACAGATTACCTTCCGTTTGTTGAGCAAAATTTCCTTCAGCCATTAAGTTCCACTGGAAAACGAGGATAAGTGGTAACAGAAATAGGAATTTGGATGGTTGATCTGAATTGATATAAGGCAATACTAATTACTGATATTTATAGGAAGGGCACTTCTGTTACCTATTAAAAAAACACAATAAACTTCTGCTTTAAACTCTTATTGGTCACCCTATCCTAAAGCTCTGATTGGAAGTACTTACACCACTTGGTTGGGGAATGGGCAATATTAGACGTTAAGGAACTGGATTATTCTTAGCACATTGGAGCCGATTTAAAATTTTTCTTTGTTAAGTGATCACTTGTGCAATAAAATTGTTGGTCCTTTACTGAGTGGTAATTTGTTAACATTTTTTAATCCTTTACGTCAGACACCATTAACGTCTCTTCGGTTAAGAAAAAAAGAAAAAGTAATACTCTGTGTAATCGAGGCCTTATACCCTCTTCTTATCTCAGAGTATTATTTGATTTCATAGTATTTTTTGGCACGAAAAACTCTTAGATGTCCGCGGTCGCCATGAGCCCTTTGTGGGCTGTTTGTCGGCTTGCTTCTTCGGTTGATTTCGTCTGAGTTGACCTATGTGAGAGTACTAGCACTGATGTGGTGTCGAGCTGACCACACTTCGATGCCTAAGTTAATACATGGGAGTGTATAATTCAACCAAGCACAAAGAGTAAGGTTAAGGTTCCCGTTTGGAGTTCACTTACTTCTCCCCCTTGGGAGTTGTCGAATGAGTCTATTTATAATGCTCTCCCTCTGGCGCTCATATGTGGTTACATGTAACGCTAGTGATGTTAGAATGGTTGCACCCTCGAGATTGCAGGGTGCCAGGGTCAAGCTTGGTTCGGTTATTTCTCGATTAGTATAATTCTTTTAGCTCGATTGGTCGGCATGAAACCCGAGTTTTTGACTTTTCCCTATAGGTATGTGTATTTTCCCATGCGCCTCCCAGTTTTCCTTGTGCTTGAGCCTGCCATGAGCGTTGGGCTTTGCCTGGGACAACTTCCACCAATATTTATTATTGAGAACACATTGCAGATTAATGTGTTAGGTAATCTTTAAATTGTAGTTTTAAAAATAGTGAAGCTTTCGGGAAATGGATTATAGAGAGCCAATCGTCAAAAGGGTATTGGGAAAGGAATTTCTAGAAATATCAAGATCTGATGTATTGTTGACTTAACTTAATGTTGTCGTAGAAGTAAACAAAGAATTTGGGGAGTTCTGTATAGTCAATACATTGATTGTCCCATTGAATAATGTACTTTGCCACTAGGAGATTATTGATTTCGCTTATAGCCAGCCATCTCTTTGGACGATGTAAAGTAGATAAATAGAGGAAGGGTGGTGAAAAAAAGATTATGGTTAATGTATTATATGTGACCAATTTGGTGTCGACACATAGCAAGCAAGAAACTATAATTTAAAAAGATAGTAATAATTAACTGGGATGTCGCATTAAGACAACTTTGACAGAAAGAGGAGACAGCATTTATGCTTTAGGATGTAAAGCAGGTAAATGGTGCCAATTACCATTTCCTATTCTCATAGAAAATCGAGATTATCTTTCTGTTTGCTTTCTGATTTCTGAATTATACACTCCCTATCTTCACCACACAAAAAAGGAAAGATATGCATGCTATTTGTTCTTTTTTCTTTTTTTAAATTAAAAAGAAAAATCTGAAGAAAAGTTGTTGGATGGAATATTTGGGAGCACATTAGAAAAATCATTATTACTCATTTTATTAATCGTCTTTGAGGTGATTGCTTCCTATAGGAATCTGGTGAGGTAGTAATAATGGCTATTTTCTAAACAGAAATTCCTAGTAAGCTGTGATATGTTTCAACCCTTGATTGGTAGAGTTAGATTCTGAGTGCTTGTGCTTGTGCTTTGGTCAAGGATTAGCCTGCATAATTGCTGAGCTGAGCTCGTAAAAGAATCTATTAAACCCCACCGAACAATGATGAAAGCACCAGACCAATATGAAAGTATTAATGGAGAAGTCCGGGTAGAGTCGCTTTATGAGCTTTAATCTTACTTAACCAAGTTGAGCCTAGAAATTATGACGAGACTCGGTTGAGTGGTTATATGCTCAAAAGACTGCTTTTATGAGTTCTATGTTCTTGAAGGAGTATTGAAGCCCATTATTCTACTAAGCTGTTTGTTGTGCTCGCCCAAGGAAAAAGTATTTATATCAGTGTGAATTTGGGTAACTCAGGTTTATAGATATATCGATGGAAATGTAAATTTCGATAACTCAAGTTTAGGGACAACGTGTAATGCCTGAGTAGAGGTGGTCATTCAAACTGCAAAAATCGAACCGAATCGAAAACTCAGTGAAATTGAAAATGTGGTTCGGTTCGATTTGAAGAAATCTTAAATCGAATTATTCGGTTTGGTTCGATTTCAATTTCAAAAATTGAATTTGAAACCGAACCAAATAGTTTTTAACTAATATACATATATTTTGGAAAAACAAGCACAATTAAATTTAAAATTGAATCGTTTTTAATTTAAAGATCAAAACCGAATCGAATCGTGCCGTTTTTAATTAAAAATATAAATATACATATTTTTTTTAAAATAGCAAAATCGAATCGAACCGCATATGTGGTTCGATTCGGTTTCACATAGAAAAATTTTAAAATTTTTGGTTTGGATTGGTTTAACCACCCAATTGAACCGAACCATTCCACCCCTACGCCCGGGTTTAGCACGCTTAGCTTTAGAATTCTTATGATTGTGCCACAGATAAGGAAAGTGCACAATGTTTGATGTAAGTAGTAACTTTCAATTAGCTTGAAGCAATTTTATGTTTTTTTTTTTGTGCTGAATTTGGATTTTGAATCTTGGTTTGAATCCTGGGCTTGGGGCGCTACACAACGTCTTTCCATATCTCCACAATGGTATGATATTGTCTACTTTAGGCATAAACCCTCATAGTTTTGCTTTTTATTTTACCTTAAAGGTTTCGTACCATTGGAGATAACTCTCCTCACTTATATATCATGGATCTTCCCCTTATCTAGCAAAATGTGGGACTTTGGTCACACTCTTACAATCCTTCTTTCAAACGAAGGACCTCCAAAGTCTCCCCTCAAATAGTCATCCATCTATGTATATTCTTGAGCAATCACTAACCAGGCCAACTCCTCTCCAATTAGCTCAACCACAGATTATAATGATTGTTGTGAGACACACCGACACAACAAGTGTAAGGGGCATGACTCTGACACCACTTGTTAGGGACAAGAGCCTTTCATATCTCCATAATGGTATAATATTTTCCACTTTGGGGATAAATCTTCATGTCTTTGCTTTTAGTTTCGTTGAAAATGTCTCATGTCATTGAAGATAATTGTCCTCACCTAGATTCCATGGATCTTCCTCCTACCAAGCGAATGTGGAACTCTGGTCGCATTCTAACACTTGTGTATTAATTTCTTTTAATTGTATGGTAAGATTAAAACACATTAACGGGGGATGTAAAGTTAAAGATATTTATAAATATGGAATCATGGTCCCATAAGATATAATAACAACCGTCTTTTTGCATCTTTCCACATTCATTTTTAATATTTTATTTTTTGGAAATGAAAGTAATGGATGGTAAAAAAAAAAATGAAAATTCTATAGGAAAAATATAAATGAGATTAAAACATGAAATATTGGTTCTTTTTTCAATTTTATTAATTGAAAATGAAAGTTTTAGACGATAAAAGAAATAAAATTTATATCTGATATATATATATATATATATATTTTTTTTATTTTTTTTTTGAGTTCTTTTCAAACTCAATTTTAGAAATGAAAGTTTTGAATCGAAGATAGGTTGAAAAAACCAAAAAATTAGAAAAAGCTGGAAATTTAAAAAGCTAGAAATTGAAAAAAAAAAAAAAAAAGGAAAAGAATGACATTTAGAGACAACCAAATGACATGTCGATGACTCATATGCGATTTTTCGTTGATATATCCACAATTCTTTTTCTTGATCTTATATGCGCTATTTCGTCAGTATCTTCACATCTTAGTAAGGATGTCAGCCATATATTCACAAATTGGGTTTTATAGTCTAAAACTCGTTGTTTGTAACTTTTTGGAACTTATTTTCAATAAAGTCATTATCGAGATTTATTCAGCAAAGTTGTTATTGAATATATAAATTGCATTTATTAAATCCAATAAACTAAGATTCTTTTGCTTACATTTTATGTGTAGACATAAAAGTGGATCAAGTTTAAGTAATAACCAAAATGGTCTATCCTATAAAGATAAGGCTGGATAGCTATCCTGGGGACACTATGGGTGAGGTTCACTTTGTATTTGATACAAACGATGTGATCATATATCGTACATGTAGAGACATGTAAGTGGGGGTATTTTATGCAATGAGTTTGCATAAGACCGGACTATGAAATAATCACTTTTACTTTATAACACGGTTTCCTGTTAAAACAGATTATTTCAACCTGATAACCTAGGTAACTCGATCTTAATCCTGAACTGACGATGAACTCCTGTTTGTTTAAGATTATTCTTTAATTTGCATAGGTGAGAGTGGTTAGTTTCACCGACTCAATAAGCCTCCCATTTTAGGGATAAGATCAGGCAAATAGCTGGGATATAATTGTGTAAGATAGAATTCACTCCTACCATTATTTAAGGATGGTAGGGAAGTTCTTCTCATAAGTGTTGACTTTGAGTTTTGAACAAGGGTCTCAACCTCTCATTGGCCCGAGAGGGACCAAATTTGGTGGTTGGACCACAAACCAATTATTTATTAGAGGATTAGTGGGACTTAAGGAACGAGATATAGTTACAGGGGTAAAACGGTAATTTGACTCAACTATAATTACGAACAACTTGTGAAGGATCCACTTACTTATTGTGGTTATATCAATTGGACAGAAATATATATACAATGAGGAGAGTGCAACTACTGGGCTTTAGTTGAGTGACCCGGAAGTTAAAGAATGTTAATTAATTAGGTTAAATAGTTTAGCCGGTTAATTTCGGATCGTTGGAGCTCATGATCTGTAGGTCCATTAGGTCCCCTTATTAGCTCATGGACTACCTTATAACAGTATATTGCGTGAATTTGAAATGTTCAAGTTCAGATGGAGAAGAAAATATATGGTTTGTTCGTTTAATTATGAATTGGACGAAATTGGAGAGTTAGAAATATTTAAATGTGATTTAATTATTTTTAGGATGAATGGAGATTCATCGGATTGGAAATTGCTAGGAAAAAGTGGAAAAATAATCAATTAATATATAATTAATAAATATAATTAATTATTTTTAAATTAATTATATATTAAATTAATTTTAGAAATCAAATTTGATTTAAAATCAATTTATGAAATTGATTATTAAAATCAAAATAAGTTGTAAAATTCCACTTTGTGCATGTTGAGGAAGGAGGAAATAGGGGAAGCATTATTGCTAATTAATGCTCAAATTCTCTCCAACTCAAAATTAAAAAAACAGTGAGTTCTTCATCTTGTTGCTCCAAATTCAGCTCAATTTGGACCCCGCAATTCGTTATAAGGCCTAAGGATAACAAGGAAGACTCTAAAGGTTCCCCACGAAGTGTTCATGATCAGAAATTTTGAAGGAACTTGCTTCAATTTTTAGCTACAACAAGCGAGTGTTCTTCCTGTTTTTCGGTTTTAGAACTAGCATGTTTAATCTTCAAAATTAATGTAATTAGAGTGTTTTAGATCCTAATTGTTTTCGCTATTATGTTGCTGATTTCTTTAGATATATCGACGATATTGTAACTTTTTTAGGTTAAAAAAAAAAGAAGCTACCTCTATATCTCTATCAGTTACATGATTTTGGTGATATTTCGATGGTATATTGTCAAAATATCACACAACTTTTTCATGGAGTAACCACACAAATGAGCCTAAATTGGACCCAATATTAAACAACTAGCTAATAGTTTTAAATTTTACAAATATGTCTTTGCGGAATTCTTTATAGGCTCAATTTTATTGACAATTACAACAGTAATCCTAGACATTTGTCAATTTGAAAGTAAGAAACATCATCATGCGCCGTTGCTTCGCATTCAAGCAAGAAAAATCAACCGTTTTCATAATCCTCTAAAGTGTACTTTTCGAATGATGATTGAAGCAATTTTGTCTAGTTGGGATTTCAACGACATACGTAGGAGAACACTACGTATATTGAAGGATATGTAGATTAAGGCATGCAAAATACTTACTTGCTTAGAGTGTACGATGTAGGTTTACACGTTTGAACGGAGTCTTGTAGGGAAGAAGTTACAAAATAAGGTCAAAATATCATTTTTGTCCCTGAATTTTGTAATTTGTTAAATTTTAGTCCCTATATTTTTAAATGTCCAATTATAGTTCTTATACTATCGCTAAAATTTTTCGTAAATAGTATAATATTTTTTCCATTTATAATAATTTCTCTTTAATAAGTTTATATTTTATAGGTAAGTTATAATTAATTTTGTGTTTGAGTGATCTAAAGACCTTACTATATTTATCTAATTAATAAATTTTAAAATTGTTAAAAAAAGTAATTAATTTTATAAATTTAAGGATTAAAAACAAATTACTTTTGTAAAGTTAAAATTCAACCTCTTATATTTCAATTTAAGCTCTAAAAAAATATTCATCCGCTTAAATTAAAATAAATATATGTAAAAAAAAACAAGAAAAATTATTATAAATAGAAAAAACATCAAACTCTTTACAAATGTAGAAAAAATTCGTTATTTATAGTAAAATTTTTCTATATTTGTAAATAATTTAGCTCATTTTGCTATATTTGAAAATAATCCTACAAATAATTGTATCAAAAATGAAAACACCATACTTTTCAAAATTAATAATGAGTTCAAGTAGGTTTGAGTTATTTTAGGTGAACTTATAAACTGACCCAACCCATAATTTTTTTCAAATAAGATTTTTTGAACACCGATTTTATCAGTTATTTTAAGTGTATATATATTTCTAACCAAATAATACTTTCTAAATTTGTATTATTCGAGTTGTTACAAAATAAAGACAGACATGATATGTGTTAATCGCATAAGTATTTAATTGATGAAATGAATAAAAAAAAACTTACAAGTGAAATAGAATAGTTAAAAGATATTCAATTTGAACAAAATTGTTCAAGTAAAAATGAGTCACTTGAACAAATCTTCCCACTAAACACCTTACGATATTTATTTAATTGTTAAAATTTAAATTTTTGTAAAAAAAAAAAAAATTAATTTATAAACTTAAGGATTATCTTTAAAAATAAAATTAACGATTAAAAACAAATTACTTTTATAAGCTTAAAAGGATTCAACCTCTTATTTTTCATTTAAATCTCTAAAAAAAAATATTCACCAACTTGTATAAAAATGAAACAAAATAAAAAAAATAAAAAAATATGGAAAAAAAAAACAAATGAAATGAAAAAACAAAAAATGAAAGTGTAAAAAAAAATGTAACCACAGAAATAGAAAAACGAAAATGGAAAAGGGGAGAAGAAACTAAACAATTCTCTTTTGACTTAAGAAGAAAGGAAAAAAAAAAAAAGGAAATTAGAAGATATTCAATTTGAACAAAATAGTTAGATAAAAATGTGTCACTTTGAACAAATCTTTTCACTAAGATCTTACAATATTTATCTGATTGTTAAAATTTTGAAAAGAAAAAAAAATTATAAGCTTAGATTAAAAACATATATATTTTTTTAATATCCGTGAGGGTTTGAATCAACTTATGCGAACTTCGAAATCTCATGGAACAACTCGCCTCTGCCTTCGTATGACCTTACAACATTTAGGTGTAAAGAAAAAGTAGGATATTAAATTCTAGATAGGAGATCACATAGATTGAACTCATTAAAAACAAGTTACTCATGTAAATACGGAGAAAAGGTAAAAAAAAATTAAAATTAAAAAGGAGAAAAAAGACAAAACAAAATTCAAAAACAAAAAATGAAAGACAAACAAGAAATTAGGAAAATGAAAATGGAAAAACAATTCCCATTTGAAAACTAATTTGACATTTGAGTCTTCCTAACTTCAATTTCATATTGGTTACTTTTAAGTATATATACAAGGTGTATAAACATTTTCAACCAAATCTTGGACCAAGTGGTATCTAAATTTAGATTATTTTAGTTTTGAATTATTTTTCAAACTTCTTCAGGGGACTAAAGTGCATATTTTGAAGTCTCTGGGATCAAATAGACATCAACTTCAAACCTTCCAAACCTCAAGGTCCAAAAATACATTTTGTCCAAACAAAAACGAACATGATATGTTTTAAGGTTATTTTGAAATATAGCAAAATAAACTAAACTATTTATAAATATAAAAAAATTTCACTTGTCTATCAACAATATATTGCAATAGACTTCTTTGCTTGAGTGAGATAAAACAATTAGACTATCTCAATCTGTCGCAAATCGTTTGATATTTTTTTTATTTATAATAATTTTCCATGTTTTAACCTATACATCTTACAAATAAAGATTTAATCGATTATTGAACAAATCGAAGTTTAAATTATCCTCTCTATTCAATGGAGAACATGGGAATGGATATTTGATCATACCAATGAACAAGCAATAAGCACATGATGGGCCATACAAGTTTAGGAAATTGTATGCAATTCCATAATACAAACTGGCTGCACCTGCAAGAATGAGCCAAGAAGGGGGGTAAAAATTCTACAGAAATTGGAAAAAAGCCAACAAAGTGAAAACCTGCATAACATTTTACATTATCCGGCAAAGTTTTTTCCCTCAATACTCCTGAAGTTAAGTGCTTAGTGCTTTGCTGTTGACACAGAAGAACAAAACAAAGGAAAAATGCATCATCAAACCCTAACCACCATTAAAAAATGACCATTTTTTTTTTTTGCTGGTTCACAGTTCAAACCAAAACAGTAACAAATCCCCAACTATAGCAGTACAAGGCCAAGTTCACTTGGTTTCAACGCGTGTCGAATCCGATAATTATACAGGTAATAGTGAAGTTGCCCATCACCTGGACCAAATTTTAGTTCCTTCAGGAAGGATTCATTCTCCATGACATCCAATGCATTGAAGACATCAAAATCTCTCTGTTTTGCAACAATAAGAGCATCATTCATCAACTGTAACAATGGAGTTTTGGTGGAGACGTTGTAGTATGAATAAGCTGCCTTCAAGGTTGAGTATGTTTGGTTTCCAAGAATGGATGAAGGAAGAGTGTAGAAGCTACAGAAGTCAGTGACCTCACGTGTGTACGGACTCTCGACCAAGAAACTGTTTACGACGCTCTCCTTGGGAAGAAGCCAATGCTCTACGTCGCTTTCATCAAAATCGGGTGCAACAACAAACTGGCTCAAGTAGTTTCTAAGCAACCTAGTAACAGCAGGGACATCACGAAGTTCCATTTTTCGAAATCCAGGGGTAGCCGGTGAATCTGGTAACTTGTAAAGTTTAATAGTCCTACTCATTGTCATCCTTGCCCCAAGCCTTGAAAACCCAACATCAATGAGTTTCTTTGGGTTTAGAGATCTGTGCCAGTATTGGCAAGTTGTTATTGGGGTTGGAAGAACAACTCCAGCTGTATAAGCTGCTTGAAATATATTTTCCAGGTGAACCCTCCTTGTGACCTCTTTGATCATAACAGGTGCAAGTCTCTTAGATCTAAGCTTCTTGTGAACACACAAGAAATTGATCTCTGCCATCTTCACAACATCATCGCGAACCCGGATTCTAGCAGGAACACCACTGATGAAAGCAACCAACTTCTTAGAAGCTTTAGCACGAACACCAATATGCCAGCTTGAGAAGTACCCTGGAGGTCTCAAAGCCCATCCAAGAAATTCCTTGGAATAGTTGAATCTGAACAAGTTTTCATCATCTTCAACATAATTATTCTTCAAGAGATTGTACACCTCAAGACAAGTCTCTTCAGAATCCATATCACAAGTTGTCCATTCATAGGAACTAGGAAGATTATAAGGCTCTTGTTTGACCTCAGATAATGGAGTTGGTGGTTCAATTGGCCCATCAGGCAAACTAGAATCCCCAATGTCTTTGAATTGTCCAACAGGTTGCGTTTCCCAGAATTTGTGCCTTTTGCCAATGGACACAGAATCTTGAATCCTCCTAACCATATTCTCCAATGAGCTATAATCCTTGGTAATTTGACCTGCTTCATTTTCCTGATCTGGGTTTTCCTTGGGAGATCCTGGAGAACTATTATTATCCTCCATCTCAACAAAATCTTTCAACTCTAACAATCAATCAAAATCCTTCCACTTGATCCGAATTACCTGACAAACCACAATCTTCAAATTCCTTCTAAAAAAACCCGATGGAGAAAGGAAACATCATATGTATATTTCAGAGCTAGAAAAAAAACAACAGCATGCTAGATGAAAAAATACAAACTCAATAAACAATCAACAGATCTTCACAAAAATGCTACAAAATCAATAAAGCCTATAACAATCAATTTCCTTAAAAACCCAATGCTATTTTTCACATATCGAGGTGAGTATCAATCGAATGGTCAACGAAATGGGGAAAAAAAAAAAAAACAAACTCAAAGGAAAGAATAGAATGAATTGAAAGGAGGAAGAAGAAGGAAGCACCTGAAGGACAGAATGGAGTTCGGGGAAGAAACTTGCGGGAAGAGAGAATCAGATCCTGAAGGAAGAAGTGGAATTTGATTGTGCGCTTTGGCAATTGGGCAAGTGGGAGAAGCGGAAATGGTTTTTAGGGTTCTTTATTGTATTCGAAGTCCATTTCTCTCTTGTGCTCCCTCGATCAAAATTCGTCATTGGAGATGACGATGGGCTTTCGTGAATTGCGAGGAGGGCTTTTGTACGTTTTTGGTTTGGGCCTTCATTTCCCCATTAACCACTCAAAAAGGTTTAGGGTTTCGGCCGTGGAGGCTTTTATAAAAAATAAAATGGTCTCAAATAATTTACTTCACGTTCCAATAAATTTTTAACTTTTCCTTATCGGACATCTAAATTATTGAAATTTTCAAAAGATTACGAAATATTATATAATATGAAAAAAAATAATTGAATCAAAGATTATGTAATTTGAGATACAATCTCAATACCAAGATTCCATCAAGAAAGTACAAAAAAAAAATGGATAGAAATAAGTTAATTTTTTATCTAAATTTTGGGGTCGATCTTGACCGATAATGACCGAAAAAAACCATTTCAATGTTATTTTTTTGACAATTTTCTAGAGTTTTAGCTAGGTTTAGTTCTTATATGGGAGGTGTGCAGCCGTTACACAACAATTGAAGGTGGGTGTCACATCATGCTTTGTTGTTTGCATGCAAAATAATCGTTATTTTGATTTTGAAAGTATCGCTTTTAACAGGGTATTGACCTTCTACACTTCTTCTTACTTTACTTGTGTATATTTATAAGCACCCACATTTATTTAACACGAGTTTTACCTTGTACTTATGCATATATACGTAATGAAATTGATCATTACGACAAGTATTGAGTTTGTGAGTTTGGGGGTAGGAGAGAAAAATTAAAAATGGTTGAATTTTTATTTACCCTTTGGATTATTAGCGTTTTTTGGTTACTTGTATTTTTTAGTGTGCTACACTCAGCCACAGTTAGCATATACATTTCCCATACTTTATTTTTAGATGTTTATCTATGTCTCATATGGTTCATGTATATACTAAGAAACACTCAAATTAATTGAACATTGACATGATTTTACATGTATTTATCTGTATATACGACATAGAATTTAAGCTTCGACTCTTTGTATCATGAGATAAGTAGAAAAAATAAGCGATTGTTGTCTTTTATCTACCCCTCAAATGGTTGTTTGTTAGTCCACTACACTTCCCCACATTTAAGGCACGAATTGTCCCATAGCATTCTCGTATAAAATTAGAAACACTAACATTTATTGAAGTTCGTATCATTTTACCTTTTCTATGCATATATATATGCAAATCCCTAAGTTTGTGGTTGCACTTTAGCAAATTTTCACTTGTTTATTTTCATGTTATTAATATTTTTGTTTACATATGGACAAATCGATTATTTTATATTTGTGTAGATTTTGGGTACTATTAAAATAGCTATTTTTGTTATTCGTCTTGTTTTAATATAAATAAAATTATGTCTACTAATTTTGAGTTTAGTTGTCATTTGGTTCCTATATTTGACAATATTACACATTTAGTCCTTAAATTTTGAGTTTGATTTTAATTTAGTCCCTAGGTTTCAAAATGTTACAATTTTAGTCCTGAAATTTGAGTTTTGTTCCAATTTGGTTTTCAAGTTTCAAAATTTACACTTTTAATCTCAAGTTTTTCACTAAATAGTCATTTTCCGCCTTTAGTGTTAATGCTATTAATTATTTAAAATAACTAAAAAATTATAATTAATTAAATTTCACTATTTTATCATTATTAAAATTCAATTTAAGTTTCACTTCATAATTATTTTAAATCAATGGTAGACATTAGCTTCAATGACTGAAAATGAGTATTTAAAGAAAATTTGGGTTAAAAATATAAATCTTGAAATCGATCGACCAAATTGAAATAAAACTCAAATCTCAATGGCAAGATTGTAACATTCTAAAACTTAGAATCTAAATTGAAATCAAATTTAAAACTTAAAAACTAAATGTGTAATACTTTGAAACCCAATAACGAAATAGAAACTAGACAAAACATATCTATATTTTTTTTCTCCATTTTTTAATGCTCTTTTGGGGGTTTCTTTTAAGTTTTGTTTTATTCTGGTTTTGGTATTTTTTAATGTTTAATTTTAATCCTTATAAGTTCATTAAATAATAAAATTAGTCACTATAGTTAGTTTAGTTTATTGTTGATTTAAAAATATAAATAAATTTAGTTCTTGTCATCATAGGTAAATTATCATTTTTATTTAACTAATTTTCTTAATATTTATTGAACGTAGATAGACTATAACTAGACAATTGAATGTATAGAGACTAATACGAAATATGACCCAAAGTGTAGGGATCAAAATAATATTTTAGCCTAATGTTTTTATTCTCATACGTGTGCAACTTTTTCAAATGTATGTTTTACAAAATGGATGATTAGAGTAAATGGTTTTCAAAGAAAATCTTGTCTTTAAATTGATTCATTTATGAAAGTTGGTTTAATTGATATGAATATAGTTTTCACGAAGTTTTTTCAAATAGAGGGTGTAAATTGATACAGTTACAAAATTTATGGTTTAAATTGATACAGTTATTAGTTAAGAATTTAAATTGATAAAACCAAGTTTATATATATAAATTGATATTTTCTAAGTAGTTGCAAAGTCTAGGATGTGATAAAGTTAAATCAAACCGCGATAGACTTATATCAGTCTGCTATAGTGAGTGAAATTTTTATATATTTTAAACCGTTTGATATTTTTCTCATTTATAATAATTTTCTTTCTTTATTTTTTTTTTTTTAAATCTTTTTTCGGAGCAGAACGTCATGTCGTTACTTATTTGCCGATTGCTATCGTCGTTTGATATCTCTCTACCAACTGCATTCATCGGCTTCACGATTCAGCAGTTGCTTCACTAAATTTCTCCGGCGAGCCGTCGAAGGCCGTCATCTGATTATCCGACGCCATTTTCTGGCAGTCACGCCGCCGCAACTGAGTTGACATCTTCGCCATTATCGTTTTAAGCAGATTCTGAGAGACTGGAAATTGAGCTGTGGCAAGCGATTATCAAATGTTGGCCGACGCGACGAATTGGGATGAAGCTGCCTACAGAGAGAGTATATATAAAGAGAGAGAGATCCAAACTCGGACTGTGTTCAGAACTGCATGGGCTCCCTCTTTAAATGGTTGCCCTGAGACCATCGTGGCTGCATCCAGTGATGGCTCCATTGCCTCTTACTCGATCGCATCTTGCATCTCTAAGCTGGTAATCTTCTTGATTTTCGATATCGATAGTCATTTTGTTGTTTGATTTGCTTATGAAATCAGTACTTGAAGGGCGTGGAATGGTTAAACTTAAGGATGCTCTTCGAGGGCTTCTTTGGTTAGACTAGTCAAGAGCCAAGTACCTTGTTTACAACCAAAGGTCTTTGTTAACCTTAACGATCCATTTTGGACTCATTGGCGTGAATCCTCAGAACTTCACTCTTGCCAAAGTTTATATTCAAACTGCAAGCAAACTCCAATATCTTTATGAGATAAAAAAGATAACCTAGAAATTCATGTCAAAAATAGAAAATAATAACGTATCATCAGCAAATTGTTTGTGATTCAGTCAAGTAGATGGAATTCCAACTGGATAAGACACATGTGCGTCTTATGTATAGTTTTAGACTAGGTATATTGTGCGTCTTATGAACTCTTATCCTGATTATACCTATTTTTCATGCCTGTTTCAGCATTTTGGTTATGGAAATACTAAAAGGCAAGTCCATTTTATCTTTGCTCTCGACTTATTTCTAAATTTCAGGCTGCAAACTTGTACTAATGGCTCACTATGTACCTTACTTTAGTTTGCTAGCAGCAGAGCCTCATTGCTTCCTTCAAGGGCACGATGGGCCAACATATGATGTCAAATTTTATGATGATGGCGACAATACTCTACTACTGAGGTTCCTCTCTCTCCCAATACTAAAATAGTTCGATAACTTTCTTTTTACTCTTTCATTTCTTGGTAATTTCATTCTAGTTCCGTATTGGCTATTGTAGTCGTATTTGTCATCCCATCCCGACTATCTCAACACTTATTCTAAAGTTAATTTTAATATGTATGTATGAATGTATACTTATTGATTAGGTGAAATTGTAGTTAGGTGCACAATCAGTTGCATGTTACTTTCTAGAAATTTCAACCAGTTGAAGCTTAATTCAGTGCAGACTAAATGGTGGTATTGTGCTGTACTGTTTAACTTAGTTTTAGTTTCAAAATCAAGAACAAGCCAAGTAGTTCTTTTATTGTGAACCATCATGGCTATTTCTTTGGATGGTGAGATGAATACATAAATATAGTTGTTGTATATTCATTATATTAACTCCCATAGGCTGAACACATTATTTTCTTACATTAATTGACATGTACTTGTTTTTACCATGCTCGTTTGCTTCCAAATTTTGGGATCTTGTTTTGTCTACTTTTAGTTGGTCTTTCATTTGTCCAAACTCTATCTCTCTACTTTGGTTTCCTTATTGGTGGGTCATCCTTTTGGTGGTACTAAGAAGACGGTTTGTTTGGCTCTTGTGTGTGCTTTTTTCTTGAGATTGTGGGGCGAACGAAACAATTGGCTTTTTAATGACTCTTTTTCCCCTTTTTTCAATCGTTTTATGGAATTGGTTTTGTTTACTACTTTTTCTTGGTGCAAAATTAAGCACCCTTTTAGTCATTTCGGCATATCTTTTCTAGTAAGCAATTGGCGTTCTCTGATGTAATCATCTTTTGGTATTTGGGGTTCACCCCTGCTTTCATCTATCAATGAAATTGTTTCTTTTTCTAAAAAGTAAAAAAATGATTGACATGTACTTGTTTGAGCTTCAACAACTGCCTAAATGCTTTTGATTATTTATTGAATTTATAGTCATTGAAGAATAAAGATATGCCTACAGCCTGTAAAATTGAGTTAAATGGCAAGATTGAATGGGTGAAAACGTGGGCATTGTTCTTGATTGAAATATCTGATTACTTGTGCACAACATTTTAGCTGTGGGGATGATGGTCACATTCGAGGATGGAGGTGGAAAGAATGTACAAATATAGAGGTGCCCATTTATGTGCAAGGTAATAGTCTATAGATGTGTTATCTGCAGCAGTAGCATAGTTTTCATGAACCCCAGCAGGGGCAGCCTCTTTATTTGTTTTAGTTTTCTTTGACCGTCGAAAAATTTCATTTTCACTGTTCTCATTCTTTTAAGGTTTTGATTAGGTGTATCATTTCAATTTTCAGCTCTCATAATTACTTCATTCCGTTATTTTTATTCCAGGTAGTCATATTGAGCCTATAATGGACCTGATGAATCCTCAATACAAGTAGGCTATTAACAAATATTTTGTATCTTTTACTTATATTTCCTTGGCATTCTTATTCAGCCTGTAATTGACCTGGTGGATTCTGAAAATAATCAGGTTATTCTACCATGGCCAATTTATTAGATTTAGGTTTATATTCTCTTTTGGTATATGTATTTTCAGTTTTTATCCATGTTTGTCCTTGTACTTTTGTTAAGTGGTCACTTTTTTCAAGTAAAAGACCATAATGGATGTTTTGAAAATACATAGACTAAAATGAACACGAATTGAATGTTTAGAAACTAAATGAACATTTTGAAAGCAGAGAGACAAAAATGTCCAAAAGCTAAAAGTACAATTTCCTAACTGATATATAATTCTAAAATTTAATATCTTGTGATTAATATTATACAAAAAGGAAGGCCACTGCTTTGCCTTGGTTTTATGTGTTGTACTACTTTCTTTTAATATATAAGAAACAGACCCCAATACTTGAATTATCAATCTGGACCTTTCCATGTGGAACATTAATCAACTTTCAAATATTGTCTTTTTGACATCATAATTACACATTTATGTTATCGTCTATCCTCTATTAATACAGCAGTCAGCAGCTGCTCTTGGAAAATGGCCAATGTATAATGCAAGGATGCTTTTATTATTTTCCTTAGATAGATTTATCTGACATAACTTTATATTTGTTTTAATTTCAGATTTATAAAGTTAAGCTGAAAATGAAATAGATATTGATTTGTTACCTTTAACGCATGTCATCTCTTTGATTTCCTCTTACATTTTTATGTACCTTATTGCTGTCTTCTAGAGGTCCTTGGGGCGCTCTTTCTCCGATCCCCGAAAATAATGCAATTGCTACTGATGCCCAGGTTAATAAATCTGTTATTTCCTCCTCTTATTCTATAGTAGCTAGAAAGCATGACATATTCGTTGCATATTATTTTTTTAAGTTGCAAATAATTAATGTACTTGTAATAATTATTATTATATTGATGTACTCCTAATAATTTAATTAAAGTACTAATCAAGTATGTTAAGACATGTTATTTAAATAATAAAAATTAGCAAAGACTAAAGAAAAAAACTTAATGACATCTAAACTTCTATTTAGGAGTACCCATTTTTTTAAAATGATTTTTTAATAACCAATTATTAAAGTTGAGAGTAAAATAGGTGTATATTAAAAATGAATGATAAAATAGATATGTAAAGATTCTCCACTGATAACTCTTTTTACATACAATAAAATTTAGATTAGGATAACTTCTTATCAGAAAAAGAAAAGAAAGAAGAGAAGAAGAAGAACAGATGAGGTGATATCTTATTTTATTTTACAGAGTGGATCCATTTTTTCTGCTGCTGGAGATTCTTGTGCATATTGTTGGGATTTGGTACGTGTATTTTAAGGTGGATGTTGTAATTAACCATAAATTTTCCATTCATATTTTTTTTACAGCCAAGAATTAACTTCCTCCTAATGCTTGCTTATGGCTTCTTGTATTAAAATTTCAGGAGAGCGGTAAAATTAAGATGGTGTTTAAGGGGCACTCTGACTACTTGCACTGTATTGTTGCCCGAAACACCGTCAATCAAGTTCGTCTTTCCTTCTTTTGCTTGGTTGTATAATAGATTCTGATTTTCATTTTTACATTGACCCTCTTTGTATTTTGTATAGACTAGCATAGTTTGTTCTTTCGTCTTAATTGTGGTCGATTAACTAGTAATGAATTGGAAAAATACTTCTCTTCTTTATCCTTAACTTTATCCCCACCCAACACCGTCCTTCACAACCCCCCAAGTCTAAGTAATCTGAAGTCACTAAATGTTTGCTGGAAGATTTGTCCTCTAACTAACTTCCCCACATAACATCTCCCCGTTCATCTCATTTATTGCCTCTAGGCTTGATTTCCTGTTCATATAAGTTAATGAATCAGGGGTCTATTGCTGTGTCTGCTACTTTTCTCTTTGAATAATAGTTTGGTATGTAAGTAGTAGAGTATGCCATTTTCCTATACATCAACGGAAAGCATGAAATTCTTGAGATCTATTTCAAAAAGAATTTCTTCATACTTCATGCTTCATCGTTCAGTTAAATGCTACTTCTGAAAGTAAAGATACTAACTTTATTGTTATTGTTGGTCCACTCCTTTCAGTTTTATGTTTCAAAACATGTGATAATCGCTGGATTCTGAACTGTACTTTTCATGTATTTCCACCTTATTGCTTTCACACCTTGAATTCCAGATCATAACTGGTTCGGAAGATGGTACAGCACGAATATGGGGTAGGGAAATTATTTATTTATTTATAATATTAATATATATGTATAGATCTTAAGGAGAAGGCCTAACCATTTTCTTCCTACACTTGTATTATGTGTATTGAAAAATTCCCTTTTTTACAACCATAAATTTGTTGTGCTAGAATATAATTTTAGCGTAGCGGTTAGAACTTCTCAAAAAGAACATGGGTCTGAATTATCTTTGATTATCTGTCATCAATCAATTTGTAATCTCTACTTTTTTACCTGGTAAATTTAGGTTGGGGGGGTTTTTTTTGGCATAAATATGTAAATTATAAGAGCAAAAATTTGTATCTTATACAAGCCTTAGAAAAAATTGTATCTTATACGTGTTTATACTATCAAACCATACCAGATTGCAAGAGTGGAAAGTGCATTCAACTAATTGACCCAGCTAAGGATAAGAAGCTGAAAGGGCACTTCTCATGTGTTAGATGCATTGCTCTTGATGCCAGTGAAAGCTGGTTGGTAAGTATTTACTCAATGATCAGGAAAGTCTCCCATTTTTCTGTGTATTATCTACTGTTAATAATTTGGGTTAGCCTACAGATTTGGATATGGGTTTTTTGGACAGGTATTGTGTAATTTTGTTGTTTCTTGTTTGGCCTGTTTTCTATTCTTCATCATTCTTTTTGGATCTTTTTCCCTTCCTGAAGGAAAATATTTTGATAATGGCTTTATGTGACTCCATCATTCCCTGGCTTCTTGGTGGATATCCCTTCATACTAAATTATTTTGCAATTACAGTCTTTCGATGATTATTAATGATTGGAAGTCTCTCTTTAATCTCTAGAGGGGTTCCCTCTACCCCGGCCCTTAGGTTGTATCTTTCATTTTGTGGAATATACTCCTTTGATGTTTCTTATCATTATATAAATATATACATACTTTGTTGTTTGGATCCACCACTGGATTCTGAAAATTCTACTTATTCAGGTTCCCTTTAAAAGAAACATCCTAGTTATACAGACCGATATCCCATCAAACAAGACCATCTATCTGCTTGGCGCTTTGGTCTCATTTGCCATGTCGATCCTCACTAGAGCTGACTTCTTTATGCTACTCTTAAAACCAGATAACATCTCGAGCAAATTCAGCACCGACAACGAGTTGTAATGCTTTTTCTCTTTAGCAACGCCATATCAGCAAATTGCAAGTGGCTTATAATTATTTTACCCTTTCTCCAGCTATCTGCTAACCTCATCAGTTGCAAATAACAAATAGGAAAGGAAGAATAATTGACCTGATCTTAGCTTCTAGTTTTTTAACCTCCCGTTGCTTTTCCATTCAAGAAAAAGAAAAAAAATTGTATTTGAAATATAGCCAAAAAAACACTCCACCCACTTTTTTCGAATGGCATTTTTCTTCTAGATGGCTTGAAGTAGATTTCAACTCGCAAGCCACATGCCTTTTGTAAATCAATCTTCAACTGCCATGGCTTAGAAATTCTCCATTCATCAACACTTCCAAGCTCATTTTCTTAGACTGCAATAATACTTTACGCAAGGACTTTGGATATGATGTACACACTAGTTACCACCAAGCTGGGTCAAAACTCCCTCTTTACAAGACTTCAACCTTTTGGCAATCAAACAAATGAAGTTTTTGAGAAAAAAGAGCTTGGTTCACGTTCACCTTGAGGGATGTCACTTGTAATAATGTTCCAACATTTTTTATTTCAGTTCTATGCAAAATAAACGATGAAGTTGTAGATGTGACTAACTTTTTGCTGAGAACATAGCTCTTGTTGCATTGACTGGTACACTGGAGTGATATTCATGTGCTGTTTTTTATTCTAGGCCTGTGCTGATGGTCGGAGTTTATCAGTTTGGAACCTTCCGTCTTCTGAATTCATTTCAAAGACTTTGACCCGTTCTTCAATGCAGGATATGGTTTTTTGTGATAATCAAGTGAGTGATTCTCCTCGAACTGATTATACTTCCAAATTTTAATTGATTGACACTAGCCTGCAATTTGGTATTGTTCAGAAATCTGTCATCACGTTTTCATCTTTCATTAGATGATTAGACAAGAAATATGTATAGATTTCCAAATTTCTTGTCCATGATTTAATGCAACAGAAAAGTCATTCTTCTTGCGTAATTATTGTTAGACTTGCAAGTTCAGAAGCACACATATTATGGCCATGATACGAAATGAGCCTAGTAAGAAGTTATCTAGAAAACTAGCGCATGAGTAAATCAAATACTGTCATCTTTAATATCTCGTGCTATACCAGATTTTTCTGTCACCATTATATGCTCATTGTTGTTTCTCCATGCCCAGATATTAGGTGTTGGAGCAGAGCCATTCCTAACCCGATTCGACATAAATGGATCAGTGCTTTCGCAAATACAATGTGCCCCTCAGTCAGCTTTTTCCGTCGCATTGCATCCATCTGGAGTAAGTTTAACTTAATTCCTTTTGTCCTACGGTTTCTTTCAGTCTTCTCTTTGGAAGTTTTTCATTTCTCTCAATTTGGCGTGACATTATGGGAAGATTACAAGTTAACAATTTTCTTGGAACCAATTATTGGACCCTGAAGACTACTCCAACGGAGCAATTGGTGTTGCCACTTCCTCTTTGTATGCAGACCTCGGTGTTCAATTTAGTGTTTAGGTGTTACCTCATCACGGAATAACGAATTCAACATGTCATAATCGGTTAAGGTTTTGAGTTTAGTGGTGATTTAACTTGGTATCAAAAGTTTTATATTCTCCAATTAATATTGGTTTCTACTTATTGTTTCTTCTCCAAAATTTTCAAACCCACACATAAGTGAGAGGGTTGAAGTATTGATTTGATCAAATTTACTATAACCTATCGGCTTAAGATTTAAGATTTAACAAATACTTCATCCTTATATTGTACTTAGTGAATCATGCCATAATGGATGGTTCAGTTATGTCTTACTCATATCTTCCTTTGGCTTTCATCCAATCTTTAAATAGAACACCCGAGGGGATAACCTGAATTCAATGAACTTGCCTAGGCTATCCTACAACTACTCTCATCATAAAACGGTATTGTGATTCTCTCATTGTTGGATGGTTTATTTGTTTATTCAGGTCGCAGCAGTTGGAGGCTATGGCGGTCTCGTGGATGTTATCTCGCAGTTCGGAAGCCATTTATGCACATTCTGCTGTCAATACAGATAAAAAGAGATATAATGGGATGTGGCTGGAAATTGGAAGGTGCTGCATTTTGCTTCACGATTTACCTGTCAAGGAGATGCAATCCAAAAACCTTTTTCTTGTGGTGGAAGATGAAAGAAAGCAAATATTAAGCAGTAAGGTAGAGATTTAGAGAGATAAAAGTGAAAAAATGTACCAAAATTATGATCGAAGATGATGGAATTCCAGGTGGATACATGCTTCTTACTTTCAAATCACTAGCACTTAGCTATGATTCTAGAATTATCACCAACACCATCTTCCTATTCTCTCTCTATTTGCCCTTCTTTTGTTTTGTTCTCTCTGCAACTCAATTCGAACATCCCCAACCTCTTTTTGTTCAGGGCTCCTCCTTATCCAATTTATTTTCTATTTTTATTTTTTTCATTAAATTGATTCTGAATAGATGAATTTAGAGTGCGAAATCAAAAAAGAAAATGAGAAGAACCTTCGAACATGAAATTGAAAGGAGACAAAATCAAAATGTAAAAGACGTGTGAGAAGGTAAAAAAATAACGCCAATAAATTTGTTATGGGGATGAATTTTGAAATAACGTAGAAATAAAAGGGCTCTTTTCAAATATAGTAAAAGAAACTAAAATATTTATAAATATAACAAAATATAATTATCTATCTACAATAGATCGCGATAAATTACTATCTATGTCACAATACACGCATCTATTACGGTCTGATAGACTATGTATTTTGTTATTTAAGATAATTTCCCTAAATAAAATATCAAAACTAAAAATAAGGACAAATATCAATTTATAACCTTAAACTTTGGGGTTAGTATAAATTACAACCCTTAACTAATAATTGTTTAGTATAAATTACAACCCTTAACTAATAATTGTTTCCATTTAAACCATAAACTTTCACAAGTGCATCAATTTACACCCTTTTCTAAATTTCATTCGACTAATATTGTGTGAAACTTATAATTTATATAAATTAAACTCCTAAATTTTCATAAATCAATCAATTTAGACATTTTATCACGATTACCTCTAAAAATCATTCAAATATTAATTCTCAAACGTGTGTGCACTTCTTCAAATACTGGTTTTACAAAAAGGACAATTAGAGTAAATGCATGGGTAGTTTTCAATGAGAATTTTGTCCAAGAGTCTAAATTAATTCATTTATGGAAGTTTAGAGATTTAATTGACACAACTATAAGTTTCACGCGAGGTTTTTCCAAACAGAACATATAAGAGGGTGTAAATTGATACAAAAGTTTAAGGTTTAACTTGATACAATTATTAGTTCAAGGTTTAAATTGTGACAACCCTTAAAGTTTAGAGGTATGAATTGATATTTTCCCTAAAAATAATAATTTAAGAAAGGTTTAAATACTACTTTGGTTCTTGTACTTTCAATTTTAGTTCATTTTGGTCCATGTAATTTCAAAACGTTCTTTAGTTCATTTTGGTTTTTACATTTTTAAAAAGTGATCATTTTAGTCCCTTTATCTTCATTTTAAGGGATCAAAATGATCAAGGGACTAAAATGAATAAGTTATGAAAGTTTAAGGACTAAGATGAATAAAAACTAAAATTATAAAAACCAAAATAATATTTAAATATCAAAAGGGTGCTTGCGCCAAGAAGTTGTAGGAGCAAATAGTTAGAGAACTCTATTACTTGATTGGCCCAAAGAATTCGTACTTCCCATGACTTAAAAACATCAAATGTATATTATATTATCTCTTTACACTGGACACTAATAATTCACAATTCTCCAAATTTCAGGAACTCCACTATTTGCCTCTTAAAACACCCTTTAAAAAGTTATCTTTTACCCCTCCATTCTCCCCACCCTCTCATTCTCTCATTTCTTAAACTATTATTTTTAATTGAAAACTTCGATATTAACATTTAAAATAGTAAATAAATTTTTTTTAAACACTCGAGACTGAAAAGGTAGCTTTTAAACTTTATTTTTCTAAAAAAGAAATAATTAAAAAAAATGCATAAATTTTGAGATACAGACAATAGTCAACTATGAACTTTCGGCCTTCTCTCAGCGATGTGTTGGCCTTTAATTGGACAATCTGCTTGAAATTTTCAACTAATCGCTTCCTTCACCCGTAAGCTCAAAGCTCCCACCGCCCGCCCTCGAGGGTTCCATTTCGATTTTCGATCCCTTTTGAGAAAAATTTTCAAACCTCCACTTTCATGAGCTGAATTTTTGAACGAACCGAGCTCTTCGAGTGGTATCGAAGCTCCAAATCTTGGATCTTGAGTCATACAATGGAGGATTTCAAATCCAAATCATACCCAGATGGGAGAATGCAGATTGAAAGCTACCATGGAAACGAATCAAGAACACCGAATGGTTCTTCTGGCGTAATGGGTATGCAAGATTTTCGTTGTTACAGTACCTCCTATGCTTCTTCTGCAAACCCAAATCAAACCCAGATGGGTAACGATTTCAAGCTCAAGAAAGGGAAATCGACGAACGGATTTTCATCCAAGAGTTGGAGTTTCAACGATCCGGAGATGCAGAGAAAGAGGAGAGTTGCTAGCTATAAGGTTTATACTGTTGAAGGCAAAGTCAAAGGGTCTCTAAGAAAAAGCTTCCGATGGCTCAAAGAAAGATGCTCTCGAGTTGTCTTTGGATGGTAGTGAAGCCAACGCCTTAAATTGGTACCAGATTTTTCTTCCACTCTTTGTTGTTTGATTAGCTTGTAGTTCTGAAATCCAAGAATCTGTTTCTTGATGTTATGAATGATTTATGAATCTCTTTGAATGTGTAACTACTGTTGGAAGTATAGAATTCTTTCTTTCCCTTTGTTTCCAATGAATTGGGGATGATGGTTTTATGAGTAGATATCGATTGATTGTGTTCCACTTGCTGAAACTCAATTTATTCTTAGAAAATAAACCATTGCTGTCTTCTCTATTGTCTCAGCTTGAGGATTTCTGGTTTTCCAGTTTAAGAATTTGAATCTTGACTGAACCAAAAGCTTTAATGAGGGCTTGAAATTAAAGAGAAAATAATATTGCACCTAACTTCTTGAACCTCTTTCTCTGCTTCCATGTCAAAGGCCGAAGGTAAATTTAATATTATATCAACACTTGAATCTACTTTGATGAGTCTGATTGCAGTTTTGTTACATGAAACAACTTGTTGTAAAGACATGTTTCTCATTTGTTATTTAGTTGGGATTCTGTTTCCTTTTCACTTTTATATACTTGGAAATAGTGCTTTCATCCTCTTTAAGATTTTCAAGCGTTAGTTATACATTTGCTTTCAATTCCACAAAGGCCTCTTTCAGCTCTCTAAATCAAACCTGTTTGTTGAATGTTGGTTGAGAATCTACATGGTAAAAATTAAGAGACGTCACAATCTTGATAAGATATATGAGTTGCTTCTCTCATTGCCAATTGGTTTTGAGATGGAATCACATGTTATCTATTATCTAATATGATATCAAAGTCCATGAAGTTCAAACGGGCATTCAGTCCCAAAAAAAATTGAGATCTGATCTAAGAATAGTAAACTCAAAGAAGCACTATGTTGTGGAGTTCTACTGCTCCTCATGGATCACAAACTTGTTCCTTTAGATTCCACCTCCTCCCCCTTTAGTGGGTTGGTTGATACTTCGAAAATACGGGGTGTTCGGGCCAACTTTCAGCAACCTCGACTAATCTAACATCATAGTTTAGCTTGGCCCCACAGCATTAGATGATGTAGAAAGCTTGTAAGATATTTAATATCTTGGTGGATAGTCATGGAGGACATTTAGATATCTTTATGACCTTGAAACTTTTGTTCTGTTGGCTTCATCATTTTGCTTCCTTTTTGGGTTGATGCATAAAGAATTTTATTTTTAGTTGAATTAGGAATCTACCATTAATTTTTTAGAATACATCCATAAGATTACTGAAAACTCAAGATTTTCTTTTTGTGATTAATCTTGCTTTCTTTTTTGTTTTGTTTCTACCATCATGTTTTGGATCAATATTTTCTTGGTGTTTATAGGTATCTTTTGTCTGTTCTCTTTTCTTTCCCTTGAATGGCAAAAAGAATATTGCAATTAAGTCATTGGAAGTAAAAATAGAATGAGGATGAGAATAAAGTAAGGTTTTTTTAGGCAAAATAATGTAAGATTTATTCTGCCATATTTGTCTTGTTTTCTTCGTTTGGTTTATTTTATGTTATGAATTTTGTATGAATTATTATTTTATAGGATTAACTAACTTATTTATAAATATGGCAAAATATCACTAATTAGTAATAGATTACTATCATTTATCACCTAGTAGTCTATCATTGTTTATCACTTGATAGACAATGATATTTTGCTATATTTAAAAATATTTGTTTTGCCATTTAAAACACATGTCATATATAATTTATAATGTATTATATATTTATATTATACATATTTTAATTTAACAAAATAAAATAAGTTTATAATATAAGAAATTTTATAGGGTATTTACAATGGATATTTTAGAGCTAATAATTAATTATATAGCCCCAAAATTATCTCTACTGTATTAAAAGGGGTTATGCAGAGAGAATTTTTACAGGTTTGTTTTGCCTTATATTTTTCATAAATTCCCATGTTGCCCTTTGTCGAGTGGTTATGATTTTTCGGGTGTAGGTGTCTGTTTGAAAGACAGTGAATATGACTTCTCCAATTTTTAGTTTACAAAATAAATTTATATATTTAAGAAATAAAGTCTAAGGTCGAATAAGTGCAATTGCTGTTTTGAAATAGGATGCACTAGATGCCAATTAGATGCATCTGTTCAAAGTGGAGGTAATTACACACATTAAAACAGGGCGTTGATCTTTCCAATATATATGTGAGATGCACGTGTAGAAGAAAAACAAAATACATACTTGCATTTACATTCTCAAAAAGATAATTTCATGAGATCCAAATTTTAGAGAAAATACACACAAAATATATATATATATATATCTTAAATGGCAAAATTGCTTAAAATGTTTACAACTAATAGCAAAATACAGAGTAACTAAATGAAAATGGTAATTAATAAGGTGAAACAATGGTATGATTTTACGTTAAAAATGGCTATGTAGGAAGAATCTTTACATCCTCTTTTGCTCTTACATTTTTCATAATTCTCATATTGCCCTTTGGCAGGTGGCTGTGACTTTTTTAGTGTAAAATCACTATTAAAGGAAAATATCTACAAGATTTTACCTTCATTCCGCGTGTTTCTTCACTAATAGGCATAAATTACGTTTTAAAACTTCAAATTTGTGAAGCTTCTCTTTTAGACTTTTACACTTTTTTTTTTTTTTCATTGTCCAACGAAATCATATGTGTTTTAGATCTATTGTCGGCCAAATGTTTTAAGAGATTTTAGAATGTATATACATCATCAAAATGTCATGTTTCTTCAAATTTAAATTACGTATATATGCTGTTGTGTAACATTATTTTCATTAATATTGTACTAGTTCAAATTTTGGAAATGATTGATTAAAACAATTTCTTAATACAAAATAAAAGATTACTAAAAGTATTAAGGATAATTTTGGACCGAATGGTATAATCGACATAAAAAAAAATGAGAAAAGCAAGAAGGTCGAGAAAATAACAAAGTTTGGGTAAAAATAGCATTGGAGACCCATTTTTGGCTTAGGGAGGGTTAGTTTGTGTCAAAGCTAAATTAACATGCTTGACATAGTGAAATAGCTAATATGGCATTCTCGCACATGCCCAACCTATAGCATCACCCTAGGACCAAAATAGGCATAGGGAAAGATGTCTCACCCTTCGAGGTTGACCCTAGCGAAACACGAAATATGGCAAGCTCTTTGGCCCACTAAGTTCTATGATTATATACATCATTATATCTCCCATGAGGTTACTTGAAACACCACACCAGTGTGCATGTGTTCTTTTGTAGGCCACATTCCTAATTCAGTGTTGTGTCACGTGAAAGTAAGGTGCATTTTTCTTGTCCAAATTTTGGCATCAACAAAAAGCATACTAAACAAGGAATTAACTAAATCAAAAGTATACTAATTTCATCACAACTTTATTCTTTTTTACAATAAGAATTGATGTAACGAACCAAATAATGCTATAACCTCGAGCCAAATCAAATTACTCATTGGCTCTCAATTATCCCCTCTATAAAAATTAAAAAAATAAAAAAGAAAAAAAATAAAAGTTAAAAAGAAAAAAAAACGAAGGAATAAAAAAATGGGTTAACCACTTCCACCTATTTCTTGGGCCGAGCTAACAAAACCGTTTTGGGCTTAATTAGCTGTAGCGATTGGAGTTCTTGGGCTGGGATGACCCATATAAGCCAGCCTTGGCGAGAGCCTAATTTTTGGGCTTGGACGTGGAGAAGGAATGGGTCCATAATTAACCAACGGCCCAAGGCCTACTCGAGGCGATAAGTTGACATGTTCCAGTGCTCTTGTTTGTAGATCTGCTGGGTAGTCCCGGACGCACCCGATCCTAGGCCCAGCTCCTGTCGACCATTTGCACGACAATCGTTTCGACATGTCGAATTGTCTCGCCGCCCCTTCCTCCGATCTCCGGCCGTCGTCTTTCTTTTGAGCTACTGGCGGCGTCTTTTTCTCTTCTGAATCAATGGAAACCGCTGATTTGGCTTCATCCAATGGTGTGGATTTGAAGGAAGCCTCGCGTGATTTTGGTTTTTGTTCCTCATCGACGACATTGTATGGACTGTCATCGTCAATCGCACACATCTGGGGGAGAATAACAAAAAATCCAATATTAGTTTAATCTTTTTTCACTAATTTCAAAAGGGAAAATTAAAATGTTTCATTTTATTGATTACAGGGAATAAGAAATTTACCTTCACATTGGTGAGATCTACATGGTTTTCTTTAAGGAAGCTGAGGAATTCATTGAAATTAGCTTCTGTTGGGTGATAATGACCACTGTATGGCCAAATTGCCTATGCCCCAAAAGAAAAATAAAATAAAATAAATATCAATACTATCCCATTTTAATTTAGTATTATCCAAATAAATAATATTAAATTACGTGTGTAGACATCACTTCCATCCCTTCATTCCTACTGTTTAGAACTATTTTAAATCAAAGTCAAAGTTTAAAAACTAAAAAATGTAAACTGGTTTGGTAATCATTTTATTTTTTATTTTTAAAAATTAAGTCTATAAACATCCATTCCACAAGTACATTTTCGCAATATTTTAAAAGATAAAGTCAAAATTTGAAAACTAAAAAAAAAAAGAAAAGTACTTTTTAAAAAAATTTAACTAATAATTCAACACTTTTACTACAAAAAAGATGAAAACCGTTGGTAAAAATTTGAGAGTAAATAGACTTAATTTTCAAAAAATAAAATGGTTACCAAATGGACATACAGTTTTCAAAATTTTATTTTTGTTTTTAGAAATTAGTTAAGAACTTCAAATGCGTTTTTACAAAATATGAAAATTATGAGTAAGAAATTGAGAGAAAATAAACACAATTTTTAAAATTTAAAAATTCAAAACTACCAAACAGATCTAAGCATTTGAAGGTGTATCTATTTATTTCTTAAACTTTAAAAATGCTTAATAAATTAGATATAAATTGAAAATATAAGATTTATTAGACAGTTCTTGAAATCTACCGTTTTAGATAAATGAGTAAATTTATAATTTAAGTAATATGTGGAAGGTAAGGGGTGGTTACCTGAATGGCACCATTATGGGCTACCAATCTGCCGGCGGCGGTGGTGGCGGCGCCGGAGAGGAAACTTGAGTGTTGAAATTGGCCTTTCTTTTTTTGGCCAACGTATAAAGATCTTGTAGTGCTCAAAACAAATATCCATTTGGAACCTTCTTTGGTTTCCACAATATTTCCACTTTGCTTGTAAACCAACTTCCCATTTTCCACTATTACTTCATAAGCTTCTCTTTCTTTCTAAAAAATTTAACATAATTCAAAATTAAAATTGAAAAATGAAATGAAATAAAATAAAATAAAAGTTGTTGAGGACTCACTGGACCCAAATATTTGATGCATTGCTTCTGAAGAGTTGCCCTTGGACATTTCTCTAGGCTTATTTCTTTGCCATCTCCAATATCCAACCTATATGTTTGCAAATCAAACATTGGTAAGACATGGGTTTGGATTCAAAATTGTGTTTGGTTACGGAAAAAATCTGTTAAATTTTTTGAGCAACCAAACCTACTAAATTGAAAAATGCTAGAATGTTTTAAATTTGTTATCCGACATTTCGAACAACCAAATATGACTAAGTTGAATTCATATTTGGTGTGTGTATATATATATATATGGATTATTTACAAACATGACTTAGAGTTTAGAGAAGTACACTATATAAACTATTTAATCTTAGAGAGATCACTATTCTATATTTATGTATTATTCTCTCTCTGCCCTATTGTAAATTTGTGTGTCGATCTCTTTTGCTTTACGTTTTCTGTTTATTTTTTATTGTCAATTTAAAAAAAAAAAAAAATACTTACCAATAAAAGAATGGTTGATTGCTCTCACTCACAAACCAAACATCGTAGTACAAGTGCAAATTGTGGCCATAACGATGTCGTGGATCAATCTGTAATAATAAAAGAAATAAGCGAAAATGTAAGAGCACAATCCTAGCTCAAAGTAATGATAAAATATTAAATTCATGTTCACCAAAACCCATCATTTAACTTAAACATTTAAGTTCCATAATAAATATTAATAACCACTCATTTATTATTATGAAATAGTTACCCTGTAACATATTAACTTAAATTCAAGAACTTACAGCTTCAAGCCAGTGTTGAAGAGCCAATTTTTGAGCCTTTTCATCCTTACTCAAACCTTTCCCCACCTAAAACCAAAAAATATATAAATCTTAACCCTTCAAAAGATTGAACATAAAAATTAAATTTAAAAAAAAAAAAAAAAAAAAAAAAAACCACCTTGGCCGCTCTAGTTCTGGCCCTGGCCCACCGCGACACGGCGGTTTCCGGCTTCTCGATGTTGAAAAACGAAACGGAGCTCCGTTTCAAATTCGCAAAATCAATGGCTTTCCACCACAATTCTTCAACAACAACCGCACAATCTGCAAGGTTCCTTCTCGTTCTATAACTTTTATAAACCTTCTGCAGCTTCACCGCCGCCGCGTCCAGCTCGCTCACCGGCCTAGGAGAGTACATAATTGCCGGCTCCGGCAAGGAAACCCCCGGAGTCGCCGTCTTTAAACTCTCCGATCCGGAAACAGAGAAACTGAAACCCCCATCTTCAACAAGCGACTTAAAGGAGAGATTGGTTTCAAGAATCACTTTCTCGGGTTTATTCCCTTTCAAACTATTGGGTTTGCTTCTAGTTGCTTTGTTTTTGATGGGTTCTTGCTCTGTAATTTTGAAGCTGTTTGATTTCAAAAACAGAGCTTTATCTGTAGCAGAAAAACTTGGATTTTTGCATATGATGAACAAGCCTTGGTCTATAATTTGTTTCCAGGCAGAAATGAGGAGTGAGAGGGATAAACCCATGAATCAAAAACCCAGAAACTAAATCAAAATGAAGTTAAGTTGGATTTGAAGTTTATGATGAGGGAGATTTGTAGTGAAGAACTCTGGTTTTTTTTATAGTGAATGAAAAAAACAGAGAGATGAGTTTTGAGAGGGTAAAATGAAAATCAAAGGCACGAGTTTGTGTGTTTGTTTTGAATGATTCAAAGAAGTTTGAATTGGGGAATGTGAACAATGGGATGGAACTATTTTGAATTGTGATTTGAAAACAGAAAAAGATTTTAGGGTTTTTATAAAGTTGAAGATGAAGAGTGAAGAAGGAAAAGAGAAGCTTGGTCAAACAAAGTATGCCTAAAAACTTAAACCAACCTTCCATGAAAAAACATACACAACATTATACTGTACTTTATGTAAGGGGTTTTTTTTTTTAATTTAAAAAAAAAAAAGAAAAAGAAGAAGATGAATTTAAAGGGATGATTTGATGGATTGACTTAAAAATTGGGTTAAAATCTTAGAATGTTAATAATTTTTTTTCTTTTCTTTTCGTCTTTGACAATGCTTCCTTCGTTGTATTTTACCTTCAACGATGACAATGGTGACAATGAATTGAGTTGTTTCTTCTTCCTCCAACAACATGCAACAGTCAGTGATAACAAACGAGGTTTTTCTAAATGCCAAACGAATCACTTGTAGAAGACAAAAGCGAAAAAGTTAGCTATATAACTAAAATAAAAGTGAGAAAAGAAAAAAATAAAAACAAAAACTTGATAACGCTGGCAAAAGATTAGGAAGCTTTGTTTTGAAAAAACCGATTAAAATTCTTCTTTTTTTTCAAAGTTTTTAAGGTCATTTGTAAAAAATCCTAATGTGAAGCTTATGGTTGGTTATATCACTCTAGGTTTAAAATGTTGTAAGGGGACAATTTTGATTGATTTTTAAAAAATGGCAAAAAATTATTAAAATTAATATATAAACATATTACCTCTTATTAATGAGGTAATATGCATATTATTTATATCTTATTTATGATGTAACGACTGAAATGTAATCTCCACCTAAACCATCAAATTAATAATTATATTGTATTGATTTTTATAAGTGAATCAACTTAACTCCTCCATTAAAAAAATTAATGCATATCTTTCACATATCTATACAACTTCTTTAAATACCTATAAACATAAATTAGAGAGAAATGTCATAATCAGATAGACAATCACGATTTTTCAGTAATATAAATTTTTTTCATCGATTGATCCTCTTTTATATATTTTTCTCACTCATTTTATAAATAATTATGCGACAAATTTTGTTACAATTTTTTAAAGAAATTTTGAGAGAAAAACAATATTATTGGAATAATTTTGAGGTCATTTTAAATGAAATAAAGGATTATAAAAAAACTAAAAATCTCCCAATTTAAATTGATAAAATTATTTGTTTTCAATTTTAATGGATACAAATCAAAATTAGGGGATGATTATGGGTTGAATTGGATTGAGTTGAAGCACTTTTTAGACCTGATTCAATTATTCGGGTTATATGTTTTTTCAATCTAAATAATCCTTATAAAATAATAAACCCAACCATGAAACATTCAAGTTGAGTTGTTTCATGTTATTCGAATTCTTTACTTAAATTTTTGTTCTAAAAATAAGCCAAATATAAATTTAAAAATTTTATTTAATTATTTTCATATAATGAATTATAAGATTAACAACTCAATTTTATTTTATATTATGAAAAAATTCTTTTTAAAATGTTAAAAGATTATTTTTAAAAGTTGTTGGAGTATAAATTATAAAAATAAAAATAAAAAATTATGAAAAAAAATAAAAATAAAATAAATATATGTATACATAATTTGATAAATTTTATTTTATTTTGTTTTGTTTGTGAAGTTAATTTCACGGGTCAAACTACTCGTGGGCGTGGGTCAGGGAAGTCACTTTTCCTTTGATGTGGAAAATTGGAAAATCTATTTCTTTGACTATTATTTGTCAAATTTCTACCCTGCCCTTCTCAAGGACTTGTATTTGACCTTTTAATCTGTTTTTTAATCCAACTATTAATATATGTGTGTATATATATATATATATATATATTTTTTTTTTTAACAATGACAAACTAATTTTCAACCTCAACAAACACCCGTTTATCCATTGAGTTAAGCTTATTTTAAATGATACTACAAATATATTTTAATTCTGAAAAGTTGTTGATGTTTGAGGTTATGGTTTAATAATAAATTTTAGTGCACGAACTTTTGAAGTTTTGGTAATTTATAGAGTTTTTGAATTTTTAAAAGTATAATATATTTTTAAATATTCATTTTTGTATCTAGAGGGTCTATGCTCGCTAATACGTTCTTGATTTTTCAATTTTGTATCTAATAAAAATCTTTGACATGTTCGATTCTTTAAAAAATTAATTGATATTTTGGTTATAAAATTAACTTTTATGTCTAATAGGATCCTAAACTTTCAATTTAGTGTCAAATAAGTATGTCAACTTTTAAAAACATTGACAATTTAATAGGTATATCATACAATTTATTAAAGTTCACGAACTAAACTCGTAAGTTAACCGTATGTTATCTATTTAACTATTTTAAAATTAACTAGATAAAAAAACATTAATAAAGTTCACATAGTTATTGAATGTAATAGAATTGATCAATTAACACAAGCAATAATATAGAAAATTAGTTGAAGTTTTGATGGAGTTAGAATTGGTTGTAACTATTGAATGAGAGTTGTCAAAGTACCCATTGAAGTAGATGTTGTGTTTTTTGGTATTTTGGACCACAAAGAAGTGGGAAGAAGACCTACTTGTGTTGAAAGAATTGTTCAACACTTTATCTTCAAAATATCTCTTATTTTGATCTTCATTTTTTTTTCTTTTCTTTGTATAAGCTTTATGACTCATTAGTAACTATTAAATCTTATTCTCTCATTAATTATTTTGATTACAACGTCTAAATCTAATATTAAAGCAATTAAAAATATTATTGGGTAGTTGAGGCATTAATTAATTAATTATTAATTATTATTATTATTATTATTATTATTATTATTATTATTATTGAATTCAACGTCTAAGAGTGAGAATTTGAACCTCCAACTTCTTGATCAATATATAATAGGTAAAATATATTTTTGGTCATTGGTCTAGTTTCTATCTAGTCCGTACGTTTTAAAATGCTATATTTTTAGTCCTTAAATTTTTGAGTTTAATTTCAATTTAATCCATAAGTTTTAAAATATTATAATTTTATCCTTGATATATGCATTTTGTTTCAATTTGATATCTAAACATTTTTAACCTCAATGATTTACTAAATACTCACTTAGATTTTTTTTTTTATATAAAATATGTTTAAATTAATTGAATTTATTCGAGTTGGTAATGCATCTATTATTTAAATTTCTACTCTTTACGATTTTTTTATTACGAAATGAAAATTTTCCTAAAAAATTAACAAATGAATAATAAAATTTTTGACAACATTCCTTCTCTTGCTATTAATTTTATTTGTCTATTTAATATTATTATTTTTATTATTATTATTATTTTGTTTATGTTAACTTTTTATTTTACTGGTCAAACTAGTGAATGGAAATCTCTGGGGATTAGGAATTCTAGTCAAGCACTAATTGCCACCCAAGATTTCGTTATTATAATAGCTAAAAAGCAATAATTAATTGTGTTTTTTTTTATTAAAATAATATTTTTTTGAAAAAAAAAAACTTTCCAAGGGTTTTTTCAAATCTAAAATTTTCAAAGTTCATATTGGACACGCCTGTGCTAATTAATCAAATAGCCACGGTTATTTATTTATTTATTTGAACAGGCCACTGTCAGTTTAATTACTTTAATGAAAATTCTAACACCTTATAATTAATTAAAAAATATTAAAATACTATTTCAATTTTTGTATTTTGTTTTGTTCTATTTTAGTCAATGAACTTTCAATTATCTAAATTACTCTATATACTCCATACATCTTAAATTTACTTTAATCAAAATTGGTTAAATAATAATAGTAGTAGTAACAATAGTTTTAATGCAAGAAAGACACTATGTAAATATATTTCCAAAACTTATATAAAAAGTATTATTAAAAAAATAAAATAAACTAACATAAAAGAATCAATTTAAGATTTATTAAAAATACTTAGTGAAAAATGAACATTTAAAGTATTGATTATTGTAGAATGAATCATAAGGCACTGTTAAATCGTCAATTATCAAAGGACGATTTAACATGGTATTAAAGAAGGTGGTCTACGGAGGTACTATGTTCAAATTTATTTCCTCCCCAATTAAAATTGATTTCTATTTGTTGAGTTTTTTTCATAATTAAGGCTTCAAGCCCACAAGTGAAAGTCAGTGTTAAACGATTTAACCAGAATAATGATATTGATATTTTAAACTTAAAAATAATTCTGAAAACAAAAAAAAGGAACAAAACAGAAAAATGACACAAACATTAGAAATTAGGTCACAAAAACATTAGAAATTAGGTCGAGACATTATTGCATAAATTGTATTATGAATGAATGAGACATCATACGTACGTACTTGTGAGTACCAACAACCAAATTGAATGTCAACCGCATTAATTTAATTGTTCTATAGCTCCTACTAGTATAGTTTACCCTTTTTTCTATTCTCGCAATAAATATTAATATACATTAAATTAGAGTTTAATTTACACTGTCATATTCAATTTTAAATACGCGTATTTCTTTATTCTTATAGATTTGACATTAACGTAAGGTGTGAGTTGATATTAAAACGAAAATTAAAAAATATCAATCAACATCGACACATTCATAAATTTATATTTTAAGAATTATCCATTGGGATAGGGGTAGTTAAATTATGTTGTTATCTTCTTATTAATTGCCACATTAAGTCAAATTAAATATTTAAGATAAATTGAAAATAGGTGTGGTAAAATGAAGGATGAAATTATTTGTCGACATGTTGATATATATAAATCGAATGGTTCGACATTGATGTTAAATATTTATTGACATCTATGTCGTTTATATGTGCTCGTACAACATAAAAAAAGAGAGCAATATATTTAGTTCAATATGAATAGAAATACTAATAATAGTTTCCATTTCTTAGTTTGAAAGTAACTGTTTGATAGGGAATTTGAATATAAAGTTGTATTTCATGTTTTCAAATCTGTGTTTATTAGCGAATTCATAAACTAGTAACTCATTTGAACAATTGTTTTAAATTAAATGTGTTTGATACTATGCTTATAAACCATAAAACTAATTGTAGTTACCTATTAAATATTAGGTTGACTATAAACTTTATGAATTAATTTATGAACATGTTTTATATTAATTTAATTTGTTTGTATATCATGTAATTATAATACATTACATAATACATAGTTTATTTAAAAAATGAATTGAATTTGTAGCATGACGTACTGTATTTTTAAACTTTTTCTTTATTTAATATAATTTTGCGTTTTAAAATTTAAAATAAAATTTTTTGATATAATACTTTAAAAAAATGTTTTGAGAATTTTTTGCTGTTTGGATCACAGAATCCGAAAACAGCTTTAAAAACAGAATCATGATTTTCCAAATACATATTTGCTAAATTAAGTGAATGCAAAAATATAAAAACATAATATAAATATTGTTAACCAGCTTAGTTATTAATTCAAATAAACTATGGAAGGTCGTTTTGATTTGATTGGTTTTGTAGAGCATGATGAGGCCATTGCCATGTATCATGGCATTTTTAGGTCACTTGAGGCAAGCATTTCTCCACTTTAGGTTGAATCTGACTCCAAATGTAGGAGTGATAGTCGGTTCGGTTTTGTCGATTTTGGGGCCAACCAAGAACCAAACCGAACCAATCAGTTTTACAAAGAAGGGATCCAAACCAATGTCCACTAAACAACAAAACCAATGGATTGGTTTGGTTTTTGACTTTTGGCTTTTTATTTTTTCTTCCAATTTTTTTAATTTTTATTTCCTTTTTTTTTTTTTTGCATCAGTCCTTTTTGCTAATTTTAAATAAAATTGAGTCTATTTCTTTTTTTTATAAATTGAAATTTGACATTTTTTTGCCACTTTTCTAAATAAAAAAACATACACCATCCATGATAATTGGTTTTTTTATCTAAACATTAAATATACATGCACCATAATAATTAAAATACTAAAAATACCTAATGAAAAGTTTGTTTTCAAGGGTATATCTATCATTGGTTCGGTTTTGATGGATTTTTCTAATTAAAAAAACCAATGCGAACCAATACATTTTGGTTTTCTCCAAATACAAATCAATATGTCTAATTTCAAACTAAAAAACCAAACCAAACTATTGGATCGGTTTGGATTTTCGGTTGTTTGTTGTGCTCCTATCCAAATGTTTGTTGATGCCATTCGTGACTTCCATTCTTGTTGTTCTGTCATTGGCTTCCTTTGGGCCAACCGTTTATGTAATTATGTAGCGCATGATCTTGCTATCCATGTTCGAAGATTCTACTATTCTGTTGTGTGGCTTGAAGAACATCCCTTGTGGGTGGATTTTGCTCTTAATTCTGATATTTTAGTCTTTCTTTGTTTATTTGTTTTGCTATGTTTCTTTGTTTCCGTCTGTTGTACTAAAAGAAAATGGACTAGAATTTATAAAATTTTTAACTTATAAAAATATTCGTTATTTATTGATGAAATCTCGATATTGTAAAATTGACTTTCTACATAAGTCAAGTTGTAGTTTCATATCCCTTTAAAATATATATTTTTCTCTTTTAAGAAAAGGAAAAATAGAATACTTTTTTTTTTCTTCTTTCTAAATGAAGGCAAACTGACATATATCGTTAGGCTCAAGCCCACTTAATTTATATTTAGATTGATTCTAGAAAAAAGTGTTTTTCAAAAAACTCATTTTTATTTAAACTATTTTGATAAAAATTATTTAAAATACATTCCAAAATTCATTTTGATTAGTTGTCAAATGCTTTATTTTTTTCAAAAATAACTTATTTTTTAAATTAAAACTTGAAAATGGACTTCAAACACATTCTAGTTTAATAAAAAAAAAAATTCATTTTCTCTTTCTCCCGTAGTTAGTAGGACTTAGGATATAGTTTTATTTCTTCAACCCTAATTTATTTTTCTTTATTACTTGCTAAATTTATATTTATTAAATTATTTTAATTCCTAAATCATAAATCTTTTTTTAGTACAAAATCATAAATCATTTCATATCTTTATTTTCTTTCAAAAATTTAAATTTAAATCTCTAGCTTGTATCAAATTTGACCCTCGATATTCTTTTGAAAGATGCAATTTTTTTTTTTTTTTTTAATTTTGTATTGCATCATGTTTCGAATAGTTTATAATACATTTCTTTTATGATAAGGATTGAATATAATACTTAATGAAATTTGGACAAAATACAACGCATTTGATAATGACTTATTTGTTACCTTTATCTTTGTTTATGATTATATTAATAATTGAAATTATTACCAATGTTTCAAACTTTTATCAAAAAGTTGTAAAAAAAAAAAAAAAAGAGTGCATAATACATACTTTAAAATTTAGAAATTGACTTAACAAATTTAAATGTGAAAAAGTACAAAGAAAATCCTAAGCATTAATGCTTACCGCTTATTGGAAGAATATGATAAAATTGATACACCAAATTTTCAAAATAAAAAATAATTTTAAGGATGATAAAAGTGAATAAAGTTCAACACACTTATATATAGTTATATTATTTATTGAATACAAAACCTCAATTAAGAACATTAAAAAGAAACTTAAATTAAGAACCATATAATAAAGACATATATGATTGGCCAAAATATTAGAGCCTTGAATATTTTTATTTCATACCCTATTTATTGGTTAGTTTATTACATGCTACAATTTATGAAATAATTACTAAAAAAAATTTAAGGATTAAATTGTTATTTCGGAATAAGTGATTTTTAAATAAATATTTAAATATGATTTTAATTTTTTACTTTCACATTAATAAATAATTAAGAAAAAAATTACATTTTTAGTCACTGAATTTTGAATAATATGTGCGTTTGGTCCTTGACTTTTAAAAGTGTACCTTTTTAACCTCCAGGTTTATAAGAATAAGTTCATTTGGTTCTTATGTTTTCAAAATATATATACCTTTTTAGTACTTGAGTTTTTAAAAATAGGTTTAAGAAGTCTCTCAAACAATTTATTATTGTTATTTTAAATAATTATATGACATTTTAAATTAGAACAATAATTTTTAAAAGCCATCTCCTTCTAAAACTATTTGTTTTCTAATTTTAAATATCACATAATTATTTTAAAAAATAAAAAAAATACTTGAATGACCTTTTAAATTTAATTATAAAAATTCAAGAACTAAAAAATATTTTTTGAAAATTCAGGGATTAAATAGACTTATTTTTATAAATTTGAAGATTAAAAAAATATATTTTAAAATTAAGGGACGAACACACATATATTAATCAACCCTGGGACTAAAAAGGTCATTTATGTAATAATTAAGTTCACAAATGATTTTAGCGGTCGATTAATGAATAATAGGTCCAAAGCCGTCAAGCTGATGTTACCGCGTGGCCGGGCCGCGATTTCCATGGTCGTATTTAACTCTTTTTCCATCTAAACAGCTGTCGGTTTTCTAACCTTGACTTTTCATTTTCGCATTACTCTTGGAAAACGACATGTCGTATGATTTCACATCCCATCAATTATCCCAATAGCTGACTAACAATTAAAAAATAAAATAAATTCTGCTCTTTCCATCAAAACAGTATATTGGTGAATAAAAACTATGGTTACTCGTGCCGACTTTTTCATTGAACATTGTCTTAGATTGCTAGTCGCTAACGTTGTTTCCTTTTGATAGATGTTGCACATAAAATTTGGCATGATATTATACAACAAGAAAGAGGTGGAATTAATAAGAAATTTGGATATGATATGTGTTGATGCAAATGGCAACAAACGATAGAGGCTATTGGTGTAAGACAAACTATGATTTTATTGAAGAAGTTTTCATTGTTTTTTATTTTTTTATTTTTTTATTTTTAAGTCATCTCTAATATTTAAAAACAAATAATTAGTAATCAAATCTCAACAAAATCTATTTTAGAGTAGATATACTAAATTTGTGATGAGATATACCCACACATAATTAAAGAAAGCGTGGGATTGGGAGGGCAAAATTGAAAAAAACAAGTAGGAAAATGGGCACCCTACATTATGTTTTGGTCTTAAAATAAGAGAATTAAAAAACAGTTATTTTTTCAATTGAGTGTTCCGTCTTGGCAATTCAACGCAATTTCTCAATTTTCTACCTCTATACCATTTTTAAGTTGGGGTTTTTGTACAGAAGGCCCCTTTTTAGGGGTCTAAAAGAAATTTAGCTCAAATTCAAGTTTGCTTGAAAAATAGTCTTTTGCTTACGGCAGTCGTGTGTGGAAATACCATATTGTCCCCAAATCGCATGCAAGGGCCTGACATTCAAACGAATTCTCATTCTTTCCTTTTGTTCCTCATTAGAAACAATTGCAACTTTTTTTCGATTTTTTTTTATGTTCAGATTCTTGCTTTCGCTGTTCCCTCCTACCTCTAGCTTTTCATTCCTATGTCTCGCTTCTCACTCTAATTTCTCACTCATTTTTCTTGTTCCTCATTAGGAACAGCTGTAATTTTTTCTTCGATTTTTCCCTTTGTTCAGATTCTTCCTCTAGTTTCTTGCTCCTTCCTCTTGTTCCACATAAGAAAGAAATGAAATTTTTTTCTTCAAGAGAATTTTTTTTTTTTGGAGAACAAAGAAGATGAAGAAAATTGCAGGAAAAGAGAAGAAGATGAAGAATAAGAAAAGTGCAAGAAAAGAGAAGAAGAAGAAAAACACATAAAAAAAATGGAAAAAGAAAAAGACAATGATGCATAACCAACACGAAACGAATAGTTAGAAGAATAAATACAAAAAAAGAGGAAAAAAAAAAACAAGGAAGAAGAAGAAAAGGAAAAAAGAAAGAAGAAGAAATGAAAAAAAGAAAGAAAGAAGTCTACAAAAAGAAGGAAGAAAAAAGGTAGAAGGCTTAGAATGCTAATTTCATAAGTTGATGACATGAGCAGAAAGCCAAAATTCATTTGTTTTGAAACTTGGGTCTACTTTTCATTTGGGCCCTATAAAGGGGTCATCTATATTATAAGTTGGTTATGTTGAAAGTATAACTCAACTAAATAAGATATTTATTTGTACTATCGGTCAAGAGAATCAAATTTTAATTTTGTTCTTAAATGTATTTCATTCTATCATAATATTTGAATTTTCCAAAGGCAATCAAAGAATTACTCATCTCGCTCACTTTTTTACCTTGATAAAATTTACAGTAATGTCACATTCTCATTGATTGTCACCTACATTAAATATTATGTGAGGTTTAACTGCATTGCCTATTTACGATAGAGGAATTTTAGATTCTTGTTTGTCTCCAAAAAAAAAAAAAAAATGTAAGACATAATGAATATGACGAAATGAGTGGTAGACAATCTTGACTTGAAATAAGGGTTGATTTTGCTTATAAACATCTTACAATTGTTACATTACATCCATGTTGAGTTTCTTTTCTTTTCCTACTTGAGACAGGTACTCTTACCTTTGCCCTTTGTGGTTTTCCTAAATGTTGAGTATAATTTTTATTTGATCTTAAGGCTTCAAAATTATATTGCATTTTTACCATTGAGTTTTGAGTTTAGTTTTTATTGGTTCCTATATATGTTTTCAAAATGTTATACTTTTAATTCTAAATTTTGTTTGACTTTGTTTGATGTCTAGGTTTCAATATTTTCCACATTATTTTACCCTTTAATTTTAACAAGCTCACATTTGTTTCTTTGTTTTAACTTGAAGTTAATTAATTCAAAATGATTATGATGCTAATTTTTTTAATTACTTTTGATAGTGATAGACAAAAACTAATAAATAGATGTGTTTAAAATTTAAGAGCAAATGAAATTTGAACTCAAACTCAAGCGCGAAAAATGCTACATTCTGAAATTTAAACGCTGAATAAATATTAAACTCAAAACAATGTAATTTTATAGTTGTGTTGTGGAATTACGACGATATAGGAAAAGATTCTACAAACCATCACAACAACATTCTAGAGGCTAGAAGAGTGTCTTAGAAAATAACTACAACTAGTTTTTTTCCTATAGATCAAAAACTCAAGTCATTCTGAGTAATTATCTCACAATCTCTTGAAGTTTAAATAGGCAGTCTTTCGTCTTTTTAAAAAAAGAAAAACCAAAATGGGTAGTCTTTTGTTGAATTTGTCCCACATTGAAAAAGTTGAAGAAAGTAATGAGATTCTACTACTATAAAAGGAGCATATCTTTCTAATTAGAAACGCTTTAAGCTTGGTGTGCTAACTCTAATTAAATGTCTCTCATTTGAGAGTAAGAAAAATGTGTGAGTAGTCAAAAGTTTTGAGAAATTGATCTTGTAATTGGGATGAGATTGAGACATAATTATTGTGTGTGATTGGTCATGTTTTCCACGTAAATTTATTTTAATTTTTTTGCTTATTTATGCAGTAGAAGTGGGAGGTTTTTTCTAACATCTTAATTGCAATTTGTCCTATTTATAATAATAATAATTATTATTATTATTATTTGTTGGAACATAGATTTTTAAATGGGTAGTTGGGTTGAGTCATGTGTGCGTGGGGGGTTAAAATTCCACGTCATTTCAAAATTTCCGGCCAAATCTCCATTTTTCCAAATTTTCTATTTATTTAATTTTCATTGTCACACACTCATATATTTACGAGATAATAACACCCATTCACGTGTTACTTTAAATTGAGTAATCTTTGACTAAATATATAGTCTCTCATGAATTTTGAATTCCTAGATCAGACTATAAAACATATTATATTTCAATAAATTTATAGTTTGTAATAAGCAAATAGATTATCCAAATTAAAATTAATTTCAAAGTATTGTTATTCTTCATATGAGGAATTTTAGGGCACGTGTTCAACATCTTCATGCGGGATATTTTAAAATAGGGAATATGAAAAATCTAAGTCCAAACTATATATATATATATATACACACACACACACACACACATGTCTTACCCTTAACGCGCTAGAAATCTTCTAGTTTGTTTATGTGACATTTTTAGTCAAACCTACCCAAACCAAATCTCTCACCATAAATAAAAACCATTATTTTAAGAAAGTTGATATTCTTATCGCTCAAACTAGTTTTTAATTAGTCTTATTTTTCATTAATTACAACGCATTACCATGGATTTTGAAATTAATTTGCTTTGGATTGTATTTATCTATCATGGATCATTAGTGACGACTTAGATTTAACTTTTTAAACTTTGGTTTGTTTCTCTCGTAAGATTAGTAGGTGAAAAAGCGTTAAAGTGACTAATCAACCTAAACCTGAATGTTAAATCAAAAGCACTGACACACACGGTAATATAACTACTACAGTGGCTCGCGCAAAGTTTAGCCCTAAAGTGATCACTTAGGCTCCCTTAGATGTGAGATCCCTTTCAAGTGTACTTCAATTTCCCCTTAGTACGTTAATATTCGTGTTGAACACTTCGGCTTCCCGATAGTGTGTGAAACTCCTCTCCGTTTGAATATCTTCCTTGTAGCTCAATGAACTCCCTAAACTCATTTAAAACAACATTTGTAACATCACCATAAACTACTTTAAAATAACAGAAAGCCAACCACCAAAACTCCAAAAGTAGGAAAAGATTTATAAAAAAGGAATTTTATCCTATTATTGTGCTACATCTACTAATACTTTGACTCTCATTGTTATATTTGAAACGACCCTTATTAGATAACATGAGATACCATCTCAAAAACCAATTGACAAAGAAAGAAACGTACCATCTATCTTATTAAAATTATAAGATCCCTTAATTTTTCTAACGTGGGATCTTAACAAGTTGCAATCAACTTTGTTTTAAATAATGATTTTGTAAATTTATTTACGACAATGGAATGTGTTTTTTTTTTTTTCACCAATCTAAAATGTATCAAGTTCAAATTTCCCTCTTTTTTTTTTTTTTGAACTCTCTCTATATATATGATATGTGGCATTTATTGTACTCAAGAAAAGAAATATATGTAAATTAATGAGAGCTTATGTTATTTTAGCAACTATTTTATTGGACCCACTATGATTAATATAATTAGTTGGTAGATAATTAAATTTTGATATGGATAAATTGATCCAAGGACAACAAATGTAGTTGTCCTACTATATATAAATACACACACTAAAGATCAAATTCAGATGCCTTACTACATAAGTAAGACTTTAGTACCATATAGATTATGACAAGAACTATGGTCATATTTGACTAATGATACCTCCATACTAAATAATTTGTTCGTCTTATTTACGTTTATATATTTTGTCTTCTAAAATTCTAATTGATTTAATTAATAATAATTTTCATAGTCATACCATTTTGTTGAATCAATAGAGATACAAATCAATTTGGCTCGTATACTTTTAAAATATGAAAATTCAAAAATTACGTATATCCAACATGAGTGCTTGAGTTATATGTTACACCCCAAAATACAAGCAACATATATTCTACAATTTTTTTTTTTTAAATTATGATAATGCTTTTAAATGTTAGTAAAATACCTTTTAGAAACGGAGTATTGAACAAATTGTTTGTTTGCATCGTGGAATAACCACTGTCTTGAAAGCAAATCATAGCATAATTTCAATGCTAAACTGTTTCTTATCGATTGCTCCCAATGTTAACACTACGCCCATTTCAAACGTGCACTCGTCGAAAACTAATTATAATCAAGTGGAAACTTTGCTCATACTAGAAGAATGGAAAAACAGAAAGAAAGACAACAAGAAAACAAAGTTCACTCCTAAAGATCTCAGACAACCATTTCTTAAGAACCCAACCGAAAACATTTTCAAATAAAAATTAAATAAAGAAAAACATTTTTAGATCCAAAGAATTAAATACTTGCAAATTTTTTAATGTGGAACAAAAGTAAAAAGCTAATTGTATGACAAGTTATTTCAAACAAAAAGCTATAAAGAACAATATCATAATCTAAACTAATACTAAAATAGATAAATTATTTTAAATGGCAAAATTATTGAAAATATTTACAAACAATAGCAAATATCATAGTTTATTTACAATAGATTGCAATAAATTACTATTTGTGTTATAAATAGTAGTCTATCGCGATCTATGATAGATAAACAATAAAATTCTGCTATATTTTTAAATATTTTGATTCATTTTTATATATTTAAAAACGACTCATTAAAATATAAAAAATAAAATAATGTTTTTATAATTAAGAAAATCCTATCATTGATTTTTAAGTATATATAATAGTAAAAATATTTGCCGTATTGATCCTTGGTCTCCTACACATGTTTTGAATTCTCCATTCAAAGTCTAGGAGTTCTTCTTAGATGGCTAATATTGGAACAGTATTTGAGTTGGTTTCCAACTTTGAAGGGGATTTTTTTTTTTTTTTTTTTTTTTTTTTTTTTTTTTTTTTTTTTTTGAGTTGGTGGTATTTGATTTTCATTTTCTTTCCTCCTCAACCCATTTTTTATGGTTGGCCAACGTGGAGCCTAATTTCCACAAATATCAATATTCCATATTCTTTCTTCTTTTTAATTTTCCAACTTCCAATTATTTTACTCTTTTGGTTTTATAATATATCAAATATATTTTATATTTTATTAACTTTTCCTTTTTCAACTTTTGAAAGTCAATCTTGGGCCGTCGATTGGGTATAAACATTATGAGAATTTGTTCCCCAATGAATAAATAAATAAACAAATTATATATATATATATATATATATATATGTATGTATTTAAGAAAGTTTAAATAAATAAATATTGTAATGATAGTGACTAATAATAATGAATGAATAATCTCCATTTTTTAAAATTTTCAACATAGTTGGCCATCTGGCTTTGGCTGCAAAGCAAACCCATAATATTGACATAAAGTAACTATTGCATTACTTGTGGAATTGTCAAATCATTTTTATAATATGGATTACTATATAATACTCTCTTTCTAATAATAAATAAATAAATAAATAAAGCTACAAATTTAAGATTATGGATATTTTCATTTGTTTAACATATGATTTGTAAAATTAATATCAACTATTTCATCCGTGGCCATTCGAACAAGAAGATTGTTCAAAAACATGTTTTATGGTTGGAACCATGTTTATACTAATAAATATTATTTATGACTCGGATATATATAATAACATGTTTTATATATAGCAACTATCTTTGTTTGAACTTTTATAACATGTTGGTGTTATATGCCGTGTTTAAGAGTTTTTTTTTTTGTCTCTCTCTAATGTCAAAATGCTTAATTTAGCTCATCAACTAAAAAAAAATGAAAAAGAAAAAACGAATCAATAAATATATTATATTATATGCATATATTCAACTCGTATAAGTTGGAATTGAGTTCATGTAAGCAAATATTAGATGGAAAGCAATATTGCAACCATCACCGATCAAAATAGTTGTATAAATAAATGTTTTGTTTGATAATGAGTTGTTTTTTTTTCTCTAGAAGATTAAGCTTATATATACTAATTTTACCTAATGATTTATTTATTTTGTTACCTACTTTTTATACTTGTCCTTAAAAAGTATACTATTTATTTATTATTATTATTAATTTTTTTTAATGTATCCATTTATTTTATTTAGAATTTGGTTAAAAGTTTAAATTGAAATGTTTAATTAGTAAATATATATAAAAAAAAAAAAAACATAAAAGTTGTCGAAAGAAAACAAAGCTTTTTTTATTTTTTTTATTTTTATTTTTTCTTTAATTAAATGATTATCAAATAGATGGGTAGGTTGTTTGTTTTAAGAATTTGACAAAGAATTCATTTTTTTTTAAGTATAACTTATAATCTAAGAATTGAGAGAAATTAAATACATATTTTCTTAAAAAATAAACAATAAAATAGGGTCTAAAATATATTTTTTTATAAGTTAACGGCCCAAAATTTTTTTACCAACAATAAATAAAAAAAGAAAAATTTACCTTTTTAGTCTCGAGTTTTGAAGAATATATGTGTGTTGGTTCATGAATTTTCAAAACATATTCTTTCCATCTTCCAATATTTTACAGTTAAATTTGGTCCATAAGTTTTGAAAATGTATCTTTTTAGTCATTAAATTTTATAAAAATAGATTTAAAAGATCCCTACAGTAACTTTTTTTTTTTTATTCTTTAAATTACCTATCTCTCTAAAATTATTTTTCAACTTATTTTGTAATTCAAAATGTCATATAATTAGGAAAATAGTTCAAATACCTTTTAAATTTATTATTAAAAATTTAGAGACTAAAAAGATATATTTTAAAAATTCATGGACCAAATGAACCTCTCACGCACTAAAAAGATACGTTTTGAAGACTCAAAAATCATATATTTTAAAACTCGGGACTAGAAACGTAATTCTTCCTCAAAAATTTAAATCTAGTATTCATTTAAATCTAGTATTCCTTTATGGGCTTGTTTAGGAGGGCCCAATAGCTGCAGGTTTATTGGGCCTAAGCCCGGTTCGACCCGTTTGTGACCCGAATGTAAAATGGTAGAGAACCCGGAGCCCTAGCGAGTGGGAAGTGGAGGCGCCAGTTCTGTTCTCTAATCCGTCGTCATTTTCAATTTGGCGAATTTCCAAGAGATTTGCAGGGTTTTACGAGATCGAAAATGGTGGTTCGAATTCGGTTGTCCAGGTTTGGTTGTAAGAACAAGCCCTTTTACAGGGTGATGGCTGCCGATAGCCGATATCCTCGAGACGGCAGACATCTCGAGGTTCTAGGTTACTATAATCCCCTGCCAGGTTAATTGATTGATGACTTCTGCTACTTGTGTATTGGAATTTTGATTCTTGATTTGAATATTTCATTTCTGTTCTTGATTTGAGTAATTTTTGTTTGCAGGTCAAGATGGTGGTAAACGAATGGGTCTTAATTTTGAAAGAGTGAAGTAAGTGATTGCTTTTGACTTATTATGTTTTGCTTCATTCTAAATATGCTTGGTTCTTGAATTTAAACGCTGGGTTGCAGTTGTTAGTGCTAGTTTACCTGTTAGTCGGTATAGAGAATACTCTTTTGTCATTGCTTCTTCAATCGAGTTTTACTTGATTTTTTTTCTTCCGAATTCTCGATCTTTCTCCGCATTTCTTTGAGTGTTATTAAGAGAATGGCCAACTTGTTTTCATTTGGTTTTGGTTATTGGGCACAAAACAGCCCTTCTATACAGATATTCGGCCAACTATTAGAATATTAGTAACTGCTCCCAGATTTTCCTCCATACTTTCGAGAACACCTGGTGAAGAGACTGTATTCCTTTTTATTTCTCGTCAAACAAATGGCGTCTTCTTTTGGTAGCCCATAACCAATGTAGATCTCACCTTATTTACCACAAACCTCTAGTCCGTCAAAGTCACTGACTGGGTAGGTCGTGAATCCCTGAAACGGGCTATGTAATATATGTCTTTGTTTAATTTGTTCATTATGTGCCAATACGAACAATGGAACCTACTCAGAATAATCCACCTTTTGCGAGAACAAATCCATCATCAAAATTGGTGGGATCACTAATCTTTGAATTTCTGGCTCACAAATAAAGCACGTATTTCACCTTGCTGTTAATGTACGCATTATAGTTAGGCTAACAAGTTAAGCTTTTAATTAGAATAAGTTAACGAAACAAACCAGCTAAAACTTTAAGGCCTAGTGGTGAAGCAACGTTCTATCGAAACAAGAGGTCCTAATTCCAAATTTATGCTACATAATCACATCTTGCACCTAATGAATCAAAGAATGAAAAAATGGTTTGGATGGTTGAGAAGTGATTACATTTTCTTAATAACATAAGCTTTTGAATGTAGTAGTAATTTAATAGGTTAGGAGTTTGAGGAGAGATTACATTTTCTAGTGGTGAAGATGATAATGAAAGAATGAAAAGGGAGATCTGGCTATCAAGTTGACGGAGACAATGAGGAAATCCCTAGTCATTTGATGAAGTAATTAGGCTGCTCCTTAGGAATGTAGAATTTTGTGTTTGCTATCGTTTGCATTTCTAATGCAAGTTCTGATTAATGATTAGTAAGACAGCTCAGAGGATGAAACATTTAAGATTAATTATTATCTTAGAAGATCATTCTTATTGTAAGGTCTCATGCAACGCATAAAAGTAAACCATCAGGTATAAGTTTTTAGCATTTAGAGTTTGGTCTCTCGTTTCTTTGTGGCTTAGAGCCTATCAGTTTTAGATTCCCCACTTCCTTGATTCCTCTAAGTTCCGTTGGCCCTTTGCTTTCTTTTCTTCCTTTTTCTTTTTTTCTTATATTTCAAAATGAGTTGCTATTAGCTGAGATTGGAGAATTTAGATTATTTTGCTGCATAAGCTTTGCTGTTTTACTATGGTAGTATTCATCTCAAATTCATAGGGAGGATAACCTTATCTTTCATACTAGTCATTTCTTCTCATCTCTCCCCCATCCATCTAGGTATTGGCTTTCAGTTGGTGCTCAGCCTTCAGACCCCGTGCAGCGTATTCTTTTTAGAGCAGGGGTACTTCCACCACCTCCAATGGTTGCAATGGCACGTAAAGGTGGACCACGTGATACTCGTCCTGTTGATCCTCTGACTGGACGTTTCGTTACTCCAGAGAAACCAACTAATGGTTCCAGTGGCAAAGATGGCAATGCTGATTCATAATTTTCTTTCAGAAAAGTCTCTGGAATCTTTCAAATGAGATTTCCAACTCGTCCTGTTGTTCAGGTAATAGAGTTCAATAAGTTGGTCGATTTACTTTGATTACAAGATGAGTGGTTTTTGATGGGGAATTAGGAAAAGGCAAGTAGTTTCAGTTGATTCTGGAACATTAAGTGGAGTCTGTAGATATTATGGATGTCCAATCCCCCAGTACCAAGTATTGGCCGATGCTCTTATTGTCTAATTTAAACATGATTACATCTCTGTTTTATTCTTACTTTTGTTATGTCTATTAAAATGAGAGAAAATTTTCATTTTGCTTCCTAGTAGCCAGGTTTTTTTGAAAATACCATCTTTATCAATTTTTATTCATATGTTATACTCTATGTGCACTGATTTGCCGAGTTGAGTTATCATCCATCTTGTAATCTCCTTGTAAAAGTGAATTGAGTTCTGAGGTTTGGAGTTAATATGCTAGAGTCAGAAAGCCTGTGTTTGGAGTGTAAAGTTGTGAAGATTGAATTGTTTGATAAATGTGCAAAAGAGTGAAAGATGAAGTCAATAGTGAACGCTATTGAAGTTGGTGGAGTTAACTTGTTTAACACTAACTTATGAAGTTGGGTTGGTGGAAGAAAAGATATCGCTTTGAGTAAATGAAATGTCCCTTTGCAGTTTTGTTCGTTAATGATTTCATTTTTTCAATTTTTTGTTTTAGAAATTTAAGCTTATTTCCTCTCGATTTCCTTACTATGGTTTTCATGTCTCTTATAGGATACTTGAATTTTTTTTTGTCAAGTTTCAAAATAATAATAATAAATTAAATTAAAAACATTTGGAGAATGTGTTTTTTCTCTTTTTTTTTTTTTCCTACCTAAAACTTACTGGTTAGAATTTGTAAGTAGGGTTTATACGCTTAATTTGTTTAGGAAAAAATTAATAATTAAATGGTTATCCATGAGAGCTTTTGATTTAAATTTGCTTCAAACCCATTTGGATTTAAAGAGAGAGAATGATTGACATGACCAAATTGAGAAAGAATGATTGGTCAAAACGAGCTTAGCTCAACGTTAAATGATATAACTTTCCTTCTTAGAGGTTGAATGTTTGATCATCCATCTTGTAATTGTTGTACAAAAAAAAAAAAAAAGGAAAAATGATTATTTGAAATAGGAATCTTTATTGATGTTACTATTATTGTAACAAATTGTGAAGTTTACTAATTATTAAACAATCATCTTTACAATTATTAAACAATCATCTGATTATAAATTATTCAGCTTGTGTTATAAATTATTTGTAACATGTGTTAAAGTATTAACTTATTTTTCATCATAGGTAACTCGTATATTTAACTAGTCTATTTATGAGCAATGTTATATGCTTTATTTAGTGCATGTTTGGGAATGATTTTCAAATTATCAAAATCAATTGTCATTTTTAAAATCACTCTAAAACACATTTTTAATGACTCAAAATTAATTTAGTTTTCCATTTTACACTTTTATATAATTTTCATATCATCAAAAATTAGTTTCGAAGGATCAAAAACATGTTTCGCTGTTATTTTGAATGGATAAATCGTCATTAAACTATGTATACTCAATTATTTAATTAATTATTTGCACTTCACATGTTATGTAATACTATAAAAGAAACCCCAATTATTTATTTAATAATTTATGAAATATTGGCCTCTGCATACTTCATCAATAAATTAACACAATAAACATCAATTAATTACTATGAACAAAACTAAGATTTAAAGTCTTATTATAGTTCAACTGGCATACTGTGTATATAGTAGATGTCTACCATTCAAATCATGCTTTTTGGTTATTTTATTTGTAACCTTTCAAATCCTCACCCCACTCCCCCATTTGGCTAAAAAAACAAAAAGGTTGAATTACCAAAATTTAGTATCTAAATTTGGAAATTGTGTTTATTTGGTCTCACAAATCTCAACTTATAAAATTGTGTACTAGACTTCCAAACCTTCAATTTTGTATCATTATACTGCCTTGATAAATCCAATCTTTTTTTAAAAAATCGCTTGATTTAGTAGATTTAAAATTGGAGTTTGTCTTCCAGGTATAGTAAATTTGTAAAAATTTAAAAATACAACTAAATATACACCTTACAAATTTAAAGACTAAATAAACATAAACTACATTGTTTTGAAATTAAATTTATAATTAGGAAAAAAAAATTTACATCTTTTTCTCTAGAATGTGAGGTTGTTTTAATCTTTAAATAAAGAAAATAAACGAAAAAAAAGATGAGATTGTCTTAAATGCCTCCTTAAACCCGACCCAACCCATTATATTTCAGATGGGTCTGCTCCAGGACTTTAAAGATGAAAATATGATATATTTGTAAATCAAATGATTTGATATCGATATTAAATATCTATGGATATCTCTAATTTTATTTTATTAATATTCGTAAAATATAAAAAAATCGTCTATTTAATTTTATATGGATAGTAATAGTAATAAGAATTTATAATTTAATTTAGAAATAAAAACAACTTAATTATTAATCTAAACAAATTTTATAAAATTAATTTACAGAAATATTCATTATATGGATATTTTAATCCAGCTTCGTTTAATATTTCCATTTCCCCGCCAGTTTGGGGAGGGAAGATGGGAAACCTCAATTCAATTACTTGATTCTGCTTAAATTCCATCTTACTCATCTTCTTCCTTCTTCCCACTCTACTACTTCCTTCCGCAACCATGAAACCCTAGCATTTTAGTTATTTTGTTCCGACCAAACTTCTATCCCTCAGTCGGATATGGCGAGACTTCTTCGTAATGCGTCTCCCTTGAACTTCCCCTTTTTCAAACACAAGGTTTTTGCTCTACTTCGCTCATGCTCGCATTTACGGATGGTTTTGAAAATTTAATTGTTCGATTTATTTTATTACATATGCAGGGATGTTGGAGTTTAATGCCCGTTGTATCTAATCAAACTAGCGGATTTTCTTCCAAAGGTTTGTGTTGCCGTACATGCATTATTGCCGTATCAATTGAGCTGTAAATGAGCTTAGTCGGCATTTTCTTAGGCTAATTTAGGTTTTCCTTGCAAGGTTCTACTTCTCATGGATATATTTTGGTGTATTTTCTATGTAAATAATACGGAATATACTCAAGATACATATTAACAGTTGAAATCTTGCCTTTGAAATTTTCGATTTATTTTCATGCTATTGTGAACTGAATTTGATCCTGAGTTTGACGGTGAGTGCCGACCATTTTTTTTCAAAGATTCTGAATTCTGCTTTGAAATTCCTGTTGGGAATTTAAATCTAACTTTTCATGGTTAAATTTTTTTCTTTTTTTTTTTTTTTTGATCTGTTACGACTTCCTTCTTCAGGAGTTTTAATGACAGTCTATTCAACTATCTTATTTTGTATATTTTGGATTATAAGGTAGAAGAAAGCTGAAGTCGGATGGTAATGGGTTTGAAGAGAAGGTGTCGGAGAAAGAGGTTGCTCTTCGACAGGCCCTTGATCAGATCTCCTCATCCTTTGGCAAGGGCTCTATCATGTGGCTCGGTCAATCTGTCTGTTCTAATCACGTCCCTGTGGTATCCACAGGTTCCTTTGCCCTGGATGTAGCACTTGGAACTGGTGGACTCCCAAAGGTAATCTACTGATATGTGCTTGAAATATTGAATTCATTTGTGCCATCTTAATGCTGTCATATGTTTGGGAATTTTAGAATCATTTCAAAATCGATTAGAAATCAACAAGAACACGTTGTCTTTTTCCAATTTTCTCTCGATGACAATGTTTTGCAGATTTAATTTTCTATTAGAAAAAACTTAGTATATCTTAATCTTGAAAAACTAAAAATTTTATTTATTCATGGATCATGATATATAATTCTAAGATTTTAAATTATAGGTAAGTGGTCACCAATTTGGATATTACCCTTTTAAATCTCAATGTCTTCTTAAGTCTCAATATTCAACCCCACTGTCTATGAAATGCTCAATAGAATGTTTGTTTTCTTAGTCCAATTATCACGGGTAAATATGAATAAGGACTGGATGAGGCTGAGACCGACATGTAAGAAAGTCGTGTCCCTTAGATTCTTAGAAGATATGTTACTAGGAAAGTCATCATTGTCCTCTCATGTTTTACTAGACTTTACTCCTTGCTTTCCCACCTTTGAACATTGACAACATAACGTCCTTGGAGATCAATCTTACCATGCCCATGGAGTTCTATTTCCCATATTTCAAGCTCTCGGTTTATATGGTCCGAGAAGGGTTGAAGTAGAAGTAAAACGTAGGAAACCTCATTTGAATTTTCCTTTTCCAATTTATATGTTTAAATTTAGTTTAGTTGAACCAAGAAGTTAACTTTGTTTATGTGTTTTGGGTTTGACTTATATTAACAGTCTTATGAGAAATGACAAATATAACTAAACAGTTATTTTATATTATTTAAGGTGTGAAAATCTCATGTGTGGTTTGACCTTGAGATCTCTTCAGGGTCGCATTGTGGAAATATTTGGTCCAGAGGCTTCTGGGAAGACAACACTTGCACTGCATGTAATAGCTGAAGCACAGAAGGAAGGAGGTTTTCTTCATGCAGAGCCTAAGGACTTTTTCATTCCCTCTAACCATATATCATTTGCCTATAACATATACTACTAAATGACAGCAAAGATGCATCCTCAACCCTGTTGGATGTATTTTGCCCCCGAACCATATGTTACAATTTGTGATCCAATCACTTCATGAGTGCTAAGTTGACATATATGGATTTTCTTGTGTATTACGTATTTGCTCTTCTTTATTCTCTAACAGTTTTTTTCTCCTAATTGTAGGTTATTGTGCTTTCATTGATGCGGAGCATTCTTTTTATCCAGCACTAGCTAAGGCTATTGGGGTAGACACCGATAAGCTGCTTCTTTCACAACCAAATTCTGGCAAAGAGGCTCTAAACCTTGTTGACACCCTAATCAGAAGTGGTTCCGTTGATGTAGTTATCGTTGACAGTGTAATGTTTTTTATGTGGTTTTGAACGTTTTAAAGGTATCCTAAGGGTATCTATATATAGGGTTTGATATTGTTTCTTTACTTAGTTTGGGGGGATATAATTTCTTTGATTGCAGTAGTAGGAAAACTTTTGAGTTTGTGTTCTTCAAACATATTCATGGTGTCTGTTTACATCCTCAGAAATAGCTTCTAATAAATGCTGCCACAATTTATCTCCATTTCTTTCCTACTAGTTTCATTTGAGTCTGTATTAGGCACAAAGCTTTTTGTTAGTGAAGACCAAAACATAATTGGATGCATATCAGAGGGAAGAATTTATATGAGCAATTCTTATCCACATTCTTATTTCTTTTCTTACAATGAAGTTTGCATTATGACAGGTAGCTGCACTTATGCCGAAGGATGAACTTGACGGTGCTGTGGGTGACGCTCATATGGCAATGCAGGCTAGATTGATGGGTCAGACACTTCGAAAACTGACTCACTCTTTATCATCATCACAAACACTTTTGGTATTTATTAATCAGGTAGGTTTTGTCATACCACTTTCTTAATGGTATAAATTGAAGATACAATTAATTGTTTTTATTGCTTCGATGAATATAGGCAGTTGTGCAGCTTTTTCCTTTTAATATTTAGGTGAGTTGATTACCTTCTTAAAAGGTCAATTAACTTTTGATTTTTTAATTTTTTTATTTATATTATTTTAATTTATGTCTCATCACCTATTCTAACATTCTTTTCCGAGGTTCATTAGCGATGTATATAACGCATGGAGTATGCATTCGGTGTATATTGTTATTGACTTCTTGTTTGCAGGGGGGGTCGAAGTATTTTTTTTTCCCTGCCTGTTACTTTCATGAGATAAAATATATTTGTTAGAGAAATAATACATTCTTTTTTGAAGATCATCAGGTGAGGTTAAAATTTTCAACTTTTGGAGGATTTGGTGGCCCGAGTGAAGTTACTTGTGGGGGAAATGCATTAAAGTTTTATGCTTCAGTGCGCCTAAATTTGAAAAGTATAGGTCTTATGAAGAAGCTTGATGAGGTATAAATCCAATTTATAGTTTACAAATTTGAAAAAAGTTTCAATTGTGGCTTCACAATTCACTCAATGGGACACTCTACGAGTGTGGTTAATTCAATTACATTCCTCGAGGTTTTCTTTGCATGAACTAGGTATTAAATTGTATTATTTCTGTATCTTTCTAAGATGATTATGTTTAGCTTACTGGTCTTCTAATAAATTATAAGGGTGTGTTTGTGGTGCTTTTCAAAGAAGTGCTTTATTAAGAGAATGCTATTCACCCGTGGTTTTGTCATCTCAACAGTTTTTATGAAACGCATAAATCAACCTACTAAAGAACTGCCAAACTTGTTATTCTTCCTTCACTTTTCTTTCAAGGACTATTAGCTTTCGCCCATCCATTGACTGGCCTATTTGCTTTGCTATGTTTGAGTAACCTTTTTTCGTTTATTTATTTATATTTTTAGTGAGATTGAGCGAGTATGAAAAACAAATGGAGAGCGTGAGAGATTGTGATAGAGAGACTTGGTCAGTATGCGTGATATGTACATAGGGAGTGAGAAAGTCGTTGAACTTGCATACCTAAGAGGGAAATCAAAGGAGAGAGTTTGTGCAATTGGTAAGGAGCTCACTTGAGGTATGTTTGGAATGACTTTTCAAATGCTTAAAAAATGTCATTCCATATAGGCCTTTTGCGAATATAAAAATACCAAAGATTGCCACAATGTAGTAGCCATGCTATCCCAAGAGGAGATGACATTCACACGCTTTTTACAAGTTGGTATGGCTAAAAGAATGCAAAGAGTTGATTCTATATTCTGCATTTGATTATGAAGCAAAAATGATATTGTACTGTTTGATTTCCTTGGTGTTTTGATGCAAGTTTTAAGCATTTCATTTTTCAACCCTTTGTTTGAAATTGTTCTCCATTTGTGACTTCGTTCTCCTTCTGATCTGCTTTCCCTTGCAGACGGTAGGTAGTCAAGTTCTTGTGAAGATTGTGAAGAATAAGCTGGCTCCTCCCTTTAGAACAGCTCAATTTGAACTGGAATTTGGCAAGGGTATTTGTCGGGACACAGAGATTATTGATTTGGGATTGAAACACAAATTCATCTCGAAGTCTGGTACACACTACAGTTACAATGGTCAAAGTTTCCATGGAAAAGATACCTTAAAAAGGTTTCTAAATGAGCATGAAAATGCTAGGGAAGAATTTATCGTGAAGCTCAGGGAGAAGCTACTTAATGCAGGAAAAAAGTGAGGAAGGTCATGCCGAGGATTCTGAGATTGTATCACCTGATTTTGCTAACGAAGAGCCTGTTTAAATAACTTTCCAAATGCTTAAAAGGTATTTTTAAACACTTAGAAAATCATCAAGGTTCGAAGAATCCTTTTTGGCAGCTGCATTGTGATAGCATGGAAAATCGATCTCCTTGGAGTTGTTTCCTGAGTTACAAAGCTAATTTGCAAAGGCTGATATTGATCGTGTTTGGCACTTATTAGTGGTGGTGATCAGAGGTCCAATGTTTAACATCAGATGCTTTATTTGGAGCTTCAGAAATAGATTGTCCTATAACATGATAATCACTTAATGCAATTATGTAAGAAAACTAATCTCCATGCTTTGCTTGCTAACGAGCCCGCCCATTTTGTACAGTAAAATGGTGACGTCTTGGCCTCTTCGGACGCAGCTGGGATATTTTAAGGATGCACATTAGTTTCCAAGGTAATGCTAATTCGAGGTTTCTCTGTTTTTTTCAATTCTACTTAAATAGATTGTGGGTTATAGTTATTAGATAATTTTTTGGATTAATATCAAGTTTACTTTCCAATAAATGTAATTAATCAATCATAATATGAAAAGTTGGGCCTAATTAAATATGCTCCCAAAAAACTTGTTAACAATATTTTGTGAATTATGAATAATAAAAAAAAATCCATTACGATTGCACCAACTTTGGTTACAGATTAGTAAACATGGCCTAAATTATATGCTTTGTTGATGCGAAAACTTGCACACCGTTTTTGGGTGCTCCTCCGACCCATTCTTTTGGTTTGGACAAGTTTCTGGGGTTGACTTGTGTGAAAGTTTGGTTGGCATTTGAGTCAAGTACACTCCAATACGTAAGTTAGTACATAGAGTATTTAGCTCCACTAGGCACATAAAAGTTTAGAGTTTCTTAGTTAGAGTTTAGGCATAGAAAAAGTTTAGAGTTATTTATTTGCCTCCTCTTAGAGTTGTCAAAATTGGGTTATTTATAAGGCCATTCCTTTGACACTTGCTTTGGGTTATGTGTAACACTTGCGGTGTCAAGGTAGGAGTGACCCTCGAGGTTGCAAAAGTGTTAGTGTCAAGCTCAACTCAATTATTTCTTCTGTAGTAAAATTTTGCCAGCTTAGCTGGTCGACCCAAAACATGAGGGGCTTTTCTTTTTGGGACGTGCAAACGTACCCCTGTGTGACCTTTTTTTAGGTGGGTTTAGAATGACTTTCAAATGCTTACCATTATTATTATTATTATTTTATTTTTATTTCATGTATAGATTTGTCAATACAACTCATTTTATGTTTGTTAAACAAACAACTGATTTGAGTTGCATTGCCAAAAATAAAGAAAGTCATGTTGTGATAAAACAATAATTGAGCAACATCATGATAGCTCAACTGCTTAAAATATACCAACATCCAAAGACTCAAAATCAAAATGTTTGAATCTCCCATCTCCCTTGTATAATGTGAGAGCAGGTAATGGGCTTTTAAACTTGTCCATGTTAGGAACAGTAGGCCTGCTAGCACCCAATCTATTCTAAGTATCCCAACAAATTCAGGTGGAACCCATGTGGTCAATAAACCAAACAATTTCATTCAAGTTGTGAACACACACATAGGATACTAATAAAGTAATCCCACTTCCATTAACCCCAACCTCTGACCAACTATCTTATTTGCTGCCTGCCTCAGTCAATTCAAAAACTCAAAACCCGCAACTTGGTACAACTGACCAAATTGAGCTTAGAATAATACAATTTGAATTGATCCACACCAAGACAATGTAACAAGGGCCAAAATGACCCTAGGTAAACGATAATTAGTATATACTATATTTCTTTAAAGTTGAAGGTTTAAATTCTTTCTACTTTCATTTGTTATACTAAAAAAAATGTCAATTTGTTGGGAATGCCTTGAATTTGTTATCTGGCCCTTCAAAAGTACGGGAGTATTTAATTATTTATAGTTATTTACGATTATGTCCCTAGGGTTTAGGGGAGTGTATTATACAAACTCTCTAATTCTAAAGGAACCACTATTCTGTAACATTCTCTCTAATAAAATTGTTTTCTCTCCGCCCCATGAACGTAGATAACACAGTGTTAGTGAACCAAGTAAATTTGTGTGTCGATTCTTTGTTCTTTTTCGTTTTCTGTATTCTTTATTTGTTGATTTCCTAACAAATGTTATAACCCCAATTTTCTAATCAAGTTTGAGTCCTCTATGGTCTAGAATTGGTTCCTAGGTTAGAATTTATGTTGCTCAAATTTGATAAAATATTGATGTATCTACTATATGTATCTATATAATTCAAATGTTATATCTGTGTTGGCTAGTCAAACAATCCGTTAGTCATTTTAATTTCTTTGTTATTGATTTATTATTTTTAGTTAAATAACAAATCTAATGGGTCCACAAACTCTTAAAATATCAAATAACTTCGTAAACTTTTCAATTGTTTTAATAGATTCATAGCATATTAAATCTTAGGTAGGTGACTACTATGATTAACCATCATGACCACCTACTTAGGATTTAATATCCTGCAAATTTCCTTGACATTCAAATGTTTTATGGTCAGGCGGGTTGTATTGTGAAATTAATCGAGGGTGCACATAAGTTAACCTAGATACTCATATACATAAAATAAAAATAAAATAAAATTCCTTGCATAATCAACATTTTGTAAAATTGTAAAATTGTCCAATAAGCTTGTTAAGTTTAAAAAAGGTCAATTGTCTTAAACACAATCAAAAGCCCAAAAACTTTTTAGATACAAAATAGAAAATTTAGGTGAAGAATTATTTTTTAGTATAATAGGGATAGGAGGAATCAAGCTACACATGTCTGGGTCGTCCAACTAAGCTTTGATAAGTATTTTTTTTTTAAACAATATGTGGGGTGGGGATTCGAATTTCTAACTTTGAGCTTGATAGTACAAACACTATGCCAATTGAATTATATTAATTTTAGCTTTTATTAGACCCACTTAAAAGTTTAAGGATGAAGGATGATGATTAAACTTATATTTCAATCCTATATATATATATATATATATTTATTTATATATTTATTGGTATACAGTTGGATTAACGATTGTGTTTCCATTATCAAATAGTTCGTATCAAATACAAGTAGGTAGGTTCATCGGAAGGTTCTCTCTTCTTTAAATCTCATACGAACAATGATATCATCGTATATTTATTTTATTTTTATTCTTTTGAGTAATCATTCGTAATTGTTAATGAAAAATCGACGGTCAATACCGTCGTCTCCAAGCCTTTTCTGACTATCATAAGAAATACAAAAGAACTAAGCTCAGAATTCGCAGCCAAAGTACAAACCCATTAATTAAAATAATTAATTAATTAATTATAAATGCTATGTTGATATATATAGAGAGAGATAGTTGATATTTATACTTTTAAATATTACTTTCAATGGTTTATTGTTGATTTTTCCTTAAAAAAAAATAATTTTGTCTCTATTAGCATTTTCCTTATAAATTTTAAAAATATATTTCAATGTATCTTAGGAAAAATAATAATTATTAGGTTAACATGTCATTTTTATACTTTGTTCAATTTTAATATTTATGCTTTCATATATTTAAGTTGGGAATATATTTTCAAAATTTACAGTGAAAATACTAATTAAAAAAGTAATGAACAAACCTTCGATAAACTAGTAATAGGGACTAAATTTAAGATTTTGAACTAATTATTATTAGTTTTAATAAAAAAATCAACCTAGAAAGACTAAGGCCCTCGTTTGGTAACCATTTGATTTTTTATTTATTGCTTTTGAAAATTAAACTTATAGAAATTACTTCCACCTCCAAATTTCTTCTTTTGTTATCTATTTTTTACCAATAATTTAAAAAACTAAGTCAAATTTTGAAAACTAAAAAAAGTAGCTTTTATAATTTGTTATTGTTTTTGGAATTTGGCTACGAATTTAACCATTATACTTAAGAAAGATGCAAATCATCATAAGAGACGAGGAAGAAATAGGCTTAAACTTCAAAAACCAAAAACAAAAAACAAAATAGTTATCAAACGGGATCGAAATTAAAAAAAAGTTATTTAATAATGATTGTGGAGAGAATTTGTGGAAAGGCAAAAAAAGGGAAACAGTTAAAAGATTTGAGTGTTGCATTGGTTGGTGGATCTTGAAAGAGGAATATTGAGGATGATATATACTTGTTAGTCTCCCTCAAAAGTTAGTCAATTTGGGCGACGGCTTCTTTTACACACTCGACTATCTTCTACAATCCACAATCTTTAGAAACAGAATAACGTACCTTTCTAAAGACTTCAATGTCCTATGGACTACGCACACTTTAATTTGGTGTCTCATATACTTGGACATGGATTCAACAGTTTAAGTACAATAAAATATAGGGAAAGTATCCTCGTGATTCGTATGTTTCGGGTCTAGCTTTTGTTTGGTTTTTAGGTTTCATAATGTTAAACTTTTAAATATTTAAGTTTTGAGTATAATTTCAATTTAGTTTTTAGATTTTAAAATGTTACGATTTTATCCTTGAAATTTGAGTTTTGTTTTGATTTAGTCAATAGATTTTAAGATTTTACCTTTTAAACTTTGATTTTTCATTAAATACTTGTTTTTTGTCTTTACTGGTGGTGTTTATTAGTTAATTTAAAAAGAGTAATAGTTAGTTAAATTTTAATATTTTTCATTACCATTAAAGTTAAATTTAAAATTTCATGTTGTAATTATTTTAAATTAATTATTAGACATTAACGTTAAAAATTGAAAGTGACTATACAAAAAAAAAAAAGGTTAAAAGTGTAAATCTTGAAATTGAAGGAGCAAGTTGAAATAAAATTCAAATTTCAAGGGTAAAATTGTAACATTTCAAAGCCTATGGGTCAAATAGAAACTAGACCTTAAAAAAAGAAAAAAGAAAAAAAAAAGAAACTAAACCCAAGACCTAGAGACAACTAAGAAGCACGACACAAATACGAGATACGTGATACGCACATGATAGGATATGCCGATATGCCAATTTCTAAAAAACTAAAATACGGATATGTCAAAGATACGCTTTTCTCTGTTTATATATATTTTTTATGATTTGCCACGTATCTGAACGTATTCGTATCAAATACATATTTGATACCGATTCTCTGCACGGTTAGAAGTATTTGTGCTTTCTAGGGGGACAAAAAAGGAAAATAGTTATAAATAGAAAAATATCAAATTTTTCTATACTTGTAAATAGTATGGAGTGCTAGACATTGAAATTTTTTTATATTTATAAATAGTTTGGCTCATTTTGCTATATTTGAAAAGATCCCGACAAAAAATGTATGTTCCCTAAAGTATATGTATTAGACACTAGTCCTACAAAATCCATATTAGTCATATTGCACAATTGTTAAGCTAAACAAATACATAATAATATCAAATAAAAGTAATAAATTTTGGGAGAGGATTGTTTGGGATGCAAGCATACATTAGTAAGAATTTAAGAAAATCCAAAAGTACAACAAAACTTGTGTTTGTAGGTGCCCAAAACACAATATTAATACCATTTGGAAGATACAATACAACAAATAATTTGTTATCTTAACGTCATTTAAATGGTAATAATAATAATAATAATAATAATAATAATAATATCAAATTGATATTGAGAACAAAACTTGGCAGCCTACCTAAGTAAGGAGACAAAAAATAAAAAGTACATAAAAACAAAAAGAAAAATATAACCACTAATCTATCTATATTTCATTAAAATAAAAAAAAATAAAAATAATGATAATACAATAAATAGGAGAAAAAAAAAATAGTGGTGGAGATCAAATGAGCAGTTGACCAATTGGTTTATTCTTTTTCTTGAACATCCAGGTGGTAGATGCTGATTGGTCCAGCTGTCATATAGCCAGGTCAGAGACAACCCTTTCCACTGCTTCTTGGAAGGCAGACTTGGCCCATTCATTCTCCTAATTCAATAAGGAAAAAAAGGAAAAAAAAGTAAGAAAAGTTGAAAAAGTTTAAGCCAAAGTTCTTCAATTTTCTCTTTTTCTACTTCATTTCTCTACCTGCTCTTTTACACCCAATTTCCTTCCCATTTCCTAATGAATATTTGATCTTTCAAAATGACAAATGATTGCTCAAGTTAATTTCACTTTCCTACCTACTTTCTTGAAAAATCAAACACGTTTTTAAACACTTAAAAATGCACTATTTGAACGTTCCGAACCTATATCAAAAGATTTTCTCTTAAATGCTTAAAAACAAGTTTGTGTTTTGATTTAGATGTGATAGCAGGAGTTTGGGTTGTGATTCTATTGTTATTCTGTTGATTTGTGATATCATCATCAAGTTTGTTCATATTCTAGTTGCACAAACTAAGCATTAATTAATTTCTAATTACCTCAATGATTAATCTCAAAGTTAGTTGGTTTATAGAACTTGAAGAAGGTGTTAACTGAGTGTTGCCTTCCATGGATACAACTCTCATATTGTTAAGCTGCTTCAAGAACTCAAGAACTCCAATTACTATGTTTGTCAATGGAGATTCTCCTCTAGTTGCTATATGCAAATCTATAATTTGGCCTTCTGATGTGGATTCTTGAACTTGTGAAATTCCAACTCTGAATCTTTCTTCTTGGGGAAAAATGTTTGCTTCTTCTTTTTCTTCCTCTTTAGTACTTTTCAAAAGCTGTGCTTCCAATTGTTGGTTCCTTCTGCTAAGCTCAGCTACTTGAGCTTTCAAACAACTCATATACTCCCTTGTCGTTGTTAGCACTGATCCTTTGTCTTTCTGCATTAATCAAATCGTTAAGAAATCGACGATAAAAAATGATAAAAAAGCGTAAAGCAATAGGGAATGAACACACAAATTTACGTGGTTTAGTAACAGTATGTTAGCTATGTATGTGGGAAGGGGGAGAGAGCAATTTTATTAGAGAGAAAAGTCATATTATAGATAAGAGATGCCTCTAGGGTTAGAGAGTTTATATAGCGCACTTCTCTAAACCTTATGGTTAAAAGCCTAGAGTTTATATAGCGAGACCTCCGTACTTGGTCATTCGGAGCGCTATATAATAGATTCAAGACATTCCAACGCAAATGTAAGGGCCTATTTGGAATAACGAGTTTCTAACAGCTTAAAAACACATTTTTAATGATTTAAGAAGTCATTTCAAACAAATCAAAATGTCGAACCTTGGTTCCAGGAGGGAGTAGGGATTTCAATGCTTGAAAGCTGTCATTGAGCTTCTCCCTCCGCCGTCGCTCAGATATCACATGGTGTAGCTGTGAGCTTGTCGGTCGACTCGTTGCCGGCATACGTTCTCGAAGCCTCATGAGATTCAAGCTTCTCATGAAAGCAAATGATCTCTTGAGCAAGCTTTGCCTAGTACTTAAGTTTTGATTCAACCGCGTCGTCGTCGTCGGGGTTAGAACTCTAGCATATTTCTTGAAAGCACTAGCTTTTACATTCATATGGTAGCTTGGAGGAAGCCTCTTTAGAGGCTGATGAACAGAGGAGGAAGATGAAGAAAGAACTGCTAGAATGGTTCTTGTCATGGCTTCATCTAAGGCTTCTGGTGTAGGGAATTGAAGGTTTCTTGCTTGAGCAAAAATAGAGTCCATGGAGGAAGGTTGAAGCTGGCTTTGAAGAATGGGAATGTCAGCTGTTGTGAAGAGAAGAGAAGAGCATTCTGCAGGGCTGTCCATGGACAGTGATCTCAAGGAAGAAGATGAAGATGAAAGCGGGTTCGGGCTCGGGCTCGGGATCAGTTTTAGTTTTGTGGATGGCTGAGGAAGCTCCATTATTGGAAAATTTGGAGCAACAACATCACCAGGTACCAAATTGCTTATTATCATCTGAATTTCAACCTGAAATCCTTCAAAAACTATTCACTTAATCAAAACTTTGAACCTTTTTGAATATATGGTAAAGTTTGTGATTTCTTACCTGAGAAACATTAGAAAAACCAAGCTCAATTTCACCATTGATGCTCCCCAAGAAGATTGAAGTCTGAAATATAATGAAAGCCAACACAAAACCAAAAATTTTTAACATCAACTGAAATTTATCACTCTTGAAAGTAATTAATCCAAACCATTCCCATAGAATTAATGTAACCAACCTGAATCCCAGCTGCCTGAACAAACAAAACCAAAAAGAAAAAGAATGAATATACAAAAAGACATAAAATATAACATTGATTGAATTTGAAGTGAAACAATAATGAAATGAAATCTCTTGAAATAGTTAATGGAACTTACAAGATAAAACTGTCTTTGTACATCAGAAGAAGCATAGGTTTGAAGCTGGGAATTCTCTAACTTCAGACAAGGATCATTGTGTTTGTGGGCAAGTCCTGGAACAAGCCTACAAATATATAATAATAACAAAAGAAAACAAAACCACTTATATAACCGAAAAAGGTGAAGACCACACCGTCCCATTCAATAATCATTTGGTTTTTAGTCATTGAAAACACATCAATAACGAAACAAAAAAGAAAGAACCTCTAGTGTTTATAAGCTTAGTTTTAAAAAACAAAAAACCGAATAGTTATCGAAATGGAAACGGTAACTTTTTTTTTATATATATATAGTATTAATAATTACCCATCATCAACACTGAATTCTAATTGCTTATATTCCTCAAAAAGCAACTGAGCTAAACTCCCAGCAGCAGCAGAAGAAGAAGAACATGGCTGTTCTTCAATTTCCTTCAAGAACCCATCCAAAAACCTCAAGCAACTGCAATATAAGTCCAAAACATGAGCACAAAATAACCCAAAAAAAAAAAAAAAAAAAAAAAGGGAAAGAAAAGGAAAAGAGAAAGAAGAGAGAGACTTGAATGGTTGAGGGAAATAAGACCAGAGGCAAATGTAAGAGCAGCCAAAAGATTGCATTACATCTTGAAGAAAGGAATGGAGATGGGGTTGATGGAGTTGGAAGGCAATATCCATAAAAGGGTATTTTGAGGGGAAAAAAAAGAAGAAAAGTGATCAAAATATTGGCCAAGAATCTGCATAAAACCTCAGTTGATGATGTTCTTCAAACATTATTCCAAATGCAACAATGAGATGAGGGTTTGTATGATGGAGTTTTGATGTGAAAAAGGAGGTAGAATGTTAGAAGCTTTGGATGCCATAAATTATAAGTGGGAAGCCAGAATTGGTTTTATATGAAAAGGAGAAAACAGAGAGGCTAAAAATTAAATTGAAGATTTGGGTTTTGTTTTTTTAAGGAGTTGATTGAAAAGTAAGAAAGATTGAGGGAGAAATGGAAACAGTGACTTTTTCAAGAATGGAATGCCAATATGAGAGAATGAGAGAATGAGAGAGAGAGAGAGAGAGAGAGAGAGAGAGAGAGAGAGAGAGAGAGAGAGAGAGATTATTTCAAGCTTGGAAAAGTAGTGGGTCAAAGTCCACCCTTTGAAGAGTTTTTGAAAATAATGCAAACAAAGCATGTTTTGTCCTTTTCTTCTTCTTTTTTTTTTCCTTTTTCTTCTTTTTCTTTTTTGTTTTTGAGAAAGATACTATTCTCATTTCTCATTCTAAGTATTGAGCATCGTTTCAATTGAGTCACTACGTTTTAAAATGTTGCTATTTTATTTTTGAAATTTAAGTTTTGTTTTAATTTGATCCCTAAATTTCAACCTAGATTTTGTTTGTTTTACTAAATGTCAACTTTTAGTCTATAGTGTAAATGTCATAATTATGATTAATTAAAATTTGTAATTTCTTCCTCACTTTTAAAATTAATTTTAAATTTTCACTTCATATAAAACACAAATTTCATGGATAGAATTGTAACATTTTGAAATTTATGGACTAAATTGAAATCAAACTCAGAACTTAAATACTAAAAATGTAACATTTTGAAACCTAGGACCAAAAATATTAAATTATTCTCTTATTAGAGGGTGTATTGATTAAAATTTTGAATTTTTTGTAAGTGCATCAATTCATCATTTCCTTCGAATTTCGTTTGAAAAATATCATGCGAGACTTACAACTATATCAAGCAAACTTTGAAATTATTATGAGTATTCAATTCATACTTTTTTTTTTTAATTAAGATTATCTTTGAAAATATTTTAATATGCATTAATTTATACATGTGTGTAAACTTCTTCCAATGTTAGATTAATAAAATAGACGATTAGAATTTATGCATAGATGATGCTAATAAAATGAAAACTAATAGTCTAAGGAGTGTCTAATAGCTCCATGAACTTTAAGAATGTCTTAATAGGCCTCTTAACACTTTCAAATTTGTGTTTAATACGTCTCAAAATGTTATGTTGAATAGATCAATATCCTATTAGAGAAAGAAAAATTGGAATTTTAAAGATCTATTTGGTATTTTTTTGATATTTTTATGCTTGAATTTTAAACATGTAAATGCTATAAACTATCACAATTGTAAAAGCTTTATTCTAAAATTTAAAATTAAAAAAATAATAAAAGAAAAAAACACTTTTTTTTTTTTTTTGTGGAAAAAACGAAAACAACTTGGTTGCAATGGAGCATTATTTTTATTTTGCATTTTGCATTTTTAAAAACTTAGTTGCAATGGAACTAAAATATTTATTTTTGGAGCACTTGCATTTGCAAGTTTCAAGCATTAGTAATTATTAGTAAATGATTATAATTTTAGTTTAAAAAAAATATTAGCGCAAAATGCATTTTTTGGTCGTGAGGTTTGAAATTAGTGTCTATTTGATCTATGAAGTTTTAAAATGACACTTTAGTCCATGAGGTTTGAAAAATACTTCTAAATGGTACTTGAGTTAATTTGACCGTTAGTTAACTAACGGAAAAGTGTGTTGATTTGGAAAATTTTAAATTAGGTGGCAATTTTGATTAATTTTATAATATTAATTTAAATGAGGTGGATTTTATTCTCAAAACTTCAAAGGGGACACTTTAGTACCTTGGGTTTAGAAAATGTTTCTAAATGGTACTCGAATTAATCAAGTAATTGCTACCTAATTTAAAATTTTCCAAATCAACATGTCACGTCATTTTTCTGTAATTCAACTAACGGTCAACGTAATACAAGAATCATTTAGAAGCATTTTCCAAACCCAAGAGACTAAAGTGTCCTTTTTGGAATTTCATAGGCTCATATGGACCAAAAGTACATTTGGCCCAAATTATTACATTATCTATAACTACCAACATTAGGAATTAATTTAGCAAATGGTTACAAAAACTTATATTGCAAAATCAATCATCAATATTCTCCTCTCACCAAAGCTTTTGAACTTGCATTTTATTAATTTCTAAGCCTAAAGTTGTTTGTACATAAGCAATTCCCCCAATTTTTGTTTTGGTGAGTTGCAATTATGTATGTCAAAATTCAACCACAAATTAGTTGGATTATGAAGCTGCTAAGACAAAGATGAAATAATCTAATTTTTGTTTACTTACAAGACCATTCATGATCAACCAAACCACATGAATTTAAATTTTTAAAGTTTATAAACTTGTTTGAGTAAAGTTATTTTTAGAATAAAAACAAGGCAATAAATTTATTGATAATTAATTTTAAAATTAGAAACAATTGTTTCAAACTTTTCCCAACCACATCCATGGTTTTCTTTTTATCATTTTTCAAACTAATTTTAATGTTATAATCTATTTGAAAATATTTTTGACTAGTAAGTCACACGTTTGAATCTCTATCTCCAATCAAAATAGTGTTGAACTCTAAAAACAAACACACAAAAACATATCGGAAGTTTTCAAAATAAAAAAAATTGTTGAAAATAATTATAAATATAACAAAATTTTAATTTCTATCCGCGATAACCAACAATAGACCCAGATAACAAATAGATATCTATCTACGTCTATCGCGATCTATCGCAGATAGAAAGTAAAAATTTGCTATTTTTGTAAATAGTTTAATATTTTTTTATTTATAATAATTTTACTACCCATATCCGAGGTAAATCTATTAATTAATATTTTTCTTAAACATGAATTAAACTTTGTATTTTTTTTAAATCATAATTTGCACAAACTCGACGTAGTGCCAAATTGCCAATGCATAAACCTATTAACATTTTCCTTACTACAAATATAAAATTATATATTTTAAATGTTAAGTGCTATAGTTTTAAAATGAATTTATGTTTGCTAAAAAATTATAAAAATTATTTTATTATATTTATTAAAATTATAGTAATAGTTTAAAAATAGTTTATCCAACTCAATAAAAAGTTAAGTTATTTCAATATGTTAAAATACATACACATGCAAATGAAAACTATCGTAAAAAGGTGTTGAAAGTTAAGCATATAAACACATCTCTTCCACCTCTAAATTTCTTTACTTTGTTATCTACTTTCTATATATTGACGTTTTTAAAAACCAAGTTAAAGTCTGAAAGCTAAAAAAAATATTTTAAAAAAGTTTTTTAATTTTTTTTTATTGTTTTTGAAATTTGACTAATAATTCAATTTCTTAATTAAGAAGGATGAGAAACATTGTAAGAAATTTAGAAGAAATAGACTTAATTTTAAAAAACCAAATGGTTACTAAACGTACTCTAAAAAATAGTTTTCAAAAAAGTAGTTTTAGCTTTTAGAATTCGACTAAGACTTTAAATGTTTCTTAAAAAAGGCAAAAATTATAATGAAAAATTAGTAAAAGAAATAAAAAAATTAAAAAAAAATTAAAAAAAAATTAAAAAATGGAAAATTACATTAACAAACAAAACCTAAGCTTTTGTCCATATATATCATTTTGATCTCTAAATTTTAACCAATAATTTTATTTAATTAATGTAAGCAAAATCTTACAACATTCATTTCATTGTTTATGAAAAAAAAACATTTTACAAAAAGAAAGCCGTCTTCAAAAAAAAAAAAAAAAGTGAAAGTAAATGGAGGTGATTATTTCACATTTTGAAAAATAAAATAAAATTAAAGTATTTAAATTTTGAATAAATTACCTAAATGGCTATAGTTAGAACCCATGTTTAAAATATTGATATTAACCAAGATATTGAAATCTCAATTTTATGAAGATGATGAAAAAATCGAAAAAATTGTTGATACGGATAATTATTTCTTAAAAAAAATATAGAAATAAAATAATTAAAAAACACATTTAAATTTTTCCTGTACAAGTTAAAATATATACTTTTATATTATATTCACACTAGTGACATTTTAATGCTTATTTTTATGTTTCATGATTTTTTTAACGATATAATGAAAATATAAATATATCAATAAAAATACTTGATTTGTTGATGAAAATTTAATACCATGATTAGAATCGTACGAAATGACTTATGTATTAGGAATCCAATAAACAACCCGTTACAAAAGTTATAGAAAAATAACAATAAAGTCTATCACGGTCTATCGTTGATGGACAAATAAAATTTTCTATATTTATAAATAATCTGGATCATTTTACTATATTTGAAAACAATCCATAAGATTTTGTATTTTTTAATGATAATTTGCACATACTCGAGACAGTGCCAATGCATAAACATATTAACATTATTCTTATTGCAAATATAGAAATATATATTTTTAAAATGTTAAATGCTATAATTTCGAAATGAATTTATTTTTCCTCAAAAAATAAAAATAAAAAATAGTTTATTTCATTATATTTATTAAAATTTTAGTAATAATTAAAAATAGCTTATCCATCTCAATAAAAAGTTAAGTTATTTCAAATTGGAGAAAAAACACACACATGCAAATGAAAACTATTGCAAAAATGTGTTCCCATTTAATTTATGATTTTTAGTTTTTGAAAATTAAGCTTATAAACACATCTCTTTTACTTCTAAATTTCTTTGCTTTGTTATCTATTTTCTACCAATATTTTCAAAAATTAAGCTAAATTATGAAAACTAAAAAAATTGTTTTAAACTTTTTTATTGTTTTTGAAATTTGGCTAAGAATTCAACTTTTTTAATTAAAAATGATGAAAAACATTATAAGAAATTGTAAAGAAATAGATTTAATTTTAAAAAACCAAATGGTTACCAAATGAAGCCTAAAAAAAAGTTTTAAAAAAATAGTTTTTGTTTTTAGAATTTGACTAAGATTTCATGTATTTTTTAACAAAAGGAAAAAACTATAATTGGAAAATTAGTCAAAAAAAAAAAAAAAAAAGCAAACAAAAATTTTAAAAATGGAGAATTAAAAACGAAATCATTACTAAATAGAACCTAAAGTTTTGTCCATGTATCATTTTGATCTCTAAATTTTAAACTATAATTCTATTGAATTAATGTAGGCAAATGGTAGGGAAATTAAATGGAGAGGATTATATATTTCACATTTTGAAAAAAAAACATAAAATTAAGAAAATTATTATAAATAGAAAAAAAAATCAAACTACTTACAAATATAAAAAATTTTCACTGTCTATCATTGATAGACGGTGAAATTTTTTTTTTTTTATATTTGTAAATAGTTTGGCTCATTTTATTATATTTGGAAACGACTCTAAAATTAAAGCAGTTAAACCTTTGAATAAATTTACGTTGATGAAAAAATAAAAAATAAAAAAGTTTGATATATACAAATAATTATTTCTAAAAAATTGTATAAATAAAATAATTAAAAAACACATTTAAATTAGTAAATAATCATCATACTCTTTCTATATAAGTGAGAGTGTATATTTTTATATTATATTTACATCAATTTCATTTTTTATACTTATTTTTATGTTTAATGATCTTTTAAACTATATAATAGAAATATTAATTCACTTTTCATATATCAACATTCGCCTACAAATATATAAAAATATCAATAAAAATGGTCGGTGAAAATTTAATGCATTATTAGACTCTACAAAATTAGTTATGTATTAGGAATTCAATAAACAACCCAATACGAAAGTTATAGAAAAAGAACAATGAACCAATATTTATTATAAATAGAATAAGAGTTTCATTGCATAATATGTCTATCTAAAATATGAATAGAATAGAATTAATCTTTTTTATTTTTATTTTTTTAAAAAAAAAGAATAGAATTAATTTCTTAAAAAATGTTCGCTGTCTCATTTTTGCTCATTCATTGTATTTGTGTTTTGCATTGAAAGGCAAATATTATTACTTTCAAAATATCAATTTCTTAACCATTTGTAGATATTGCAAAATTGTGTATTCATCATTAATTACTTATTATTTTGAATTTTATCGTAAATCATAATTACTATTTGATAAATAAAGTTTTTCGGGTGAAGATTATCAAACATCGGATCTCTTAATCACAAATACATATTTTATATTAGTCGAACTATGTTTATATTGACGATAAGCAAAATGAACTATCTAACAACTTAATTAAACTAAATAAAATATAACTAAATATATTATAATAGTTTTTTGGTAATAGAATTTCATTATTTTAGACCATTGTTTTGAGTGGAAGATTCAAACTATAGACCTATTGACCATTAACACTTAATTAATTGTTGATTGAGTTATGTTTATTTTGACTTTTTATTAAGGATTAGTTAACATAATCTAGAGATATAATAAGTTTTTTTTTTTTTTTTAATATTTCAATATATATTGCTTCCTAAATTTTTATTTTCCTTAATAAGTGGTGGAATTAATTAGGTAAAATAACTAACTCTTATGAGTACTATCATTAACTAAGTTTTCATTTATTATCATTATTTTTGGAAGATTTATGGTTACTATGGACATATATATATATATATATTTCTTTTTAATGGACAAAATTATTTTCAATGATTCTAATTTCATTTCTCTTAACAGTATCGAATGTTTTTAGATGAAAGTTGACATTTATTGTTGAATTTTAGCCATTAAAATTGACACATAAAACTGATTAGGTAAAACTATTTTTCTTTCCAAAAACAAATTTTTATGAAATTACCAATTATGGCAATTAAACTTCAAACAAAATCATCTATATAAATTCACTCCTTCTTCCCACCATTTCCACGAAAGAAGTTTAATATCGTATTTTCTCTTTTCGAGTGATCATCATGGGGAGAACACAAAGAGTTTATCTTCTCTTTCTATTTCTTTTATCCAACATCACAATGTCTTATTGTCGTGGTTTGTATCAAAGAATATCACTTTTTCTTTTTATATGTGTGTGTATGCATGTATAATGATGCTTGTTTGTGTTTGTACAGTGTTACTTCATGTTGGCCCACAATTGTGACGTTGGTGGCCCGCAAATGATTATTCCACCTCCTCCACCACACGTTCGTCCACAATCTGATGTTGGTGGACCTCAAATGGTCATTCCACCCCTTCCACCACATGTTCATCTTCAATCGGACGTTGGCGGCCCTTAGATGGTCATCCCACCACCTCCGCCACATGTACGTCCTCAATCAGATGTCAGTGGTCCTCAAATGGTCATCCTACCACCTCCATCACACATACATCCTCAATCAGATGTTGGTGGCCCTCAAATGGTCATCCCACCTCCTCCACCGCACGTTCGTCCACAATCGGATGTTGGTGGCCCTCAAATGGTCATCCCACAGCCACCACCTCATGTTGGCCTACAATCTGATATCGGTGGCCCCCAAATGGTTATCCCACCATCTTCGCCACATGTTCGTCCACAGTCAGATGTCGGAGGCCCTCAAATGGTCATCCCACCACCTCCACCCCATGTTCATCTTAAATCAAACGTTGGCGGCCCTCAGATGGTCATCCCACCACCTCCGCCGCATGTTCATCCACAATCAGATGTTGGTGGCCCTCAAATGGTCGTCCCACCTCCTCCACCGCACGTTCGTCCAAAATCAGATGTTGGTGGCCCTCAAATGGTCATCCCAACGCCACCACCTCATGTTGGCCTACAATCCGATATCGGTGGCCCCCAAATGGTCATCCCACCACCTCCACCTCATGTTCATCTTGAATCAGACGTTGGCGGCCCTCAGATGGTCATCCCACCACCTCCACCGCACGTACGTCCTCAATCAGATGTTGGTGGCCCTCAAATGGTCATCCCACCTCCTCCACCGCATGTTCGTCCACAATCGGATGTTGGTGGCCCTCAAATGGTCATCCCACCACCACCACCTCATGTTGGCCTACAATCTGATATCGGTGGCCCCCAAATGGTCATCGCACCACCTCCACCACATGTTCGTCCACAATCAGACGTCGGAGGCCCTCAAATGGTCATCCCACCACCTCCACCCCATGTTCATGTTGAATCAGACGTTAGCGGCCCTCAGATGGTCATCCCACCACCTCCTCCCCACTTTCATCTTGAATCAGATGTTGGTGGCTTGTAATCCCACCGCCTCTTCCATATGTCCGTCCTCAATCGGACATTAGTGGCCCTTAAATGGTCATCCCACCACCTCCTCTGCATATTTGCTCTCAATCAGACGTTGACAGTCCCCAAATGGTCATCTCACCACCTCTTCCTCCACATGTTCCATCCACAAACTAGTGTCTAGTAACATTATAATGAAAATCTACTACTTCCTAAAACACTTTAACTACACACAAGTTGACCACACATCTTCAAATTGAAAAGCTAATAATAATAGTTCTCAGTTTTTTCACATTTTATTTTATTTAAGAAATAACTTCTCTTTATAATAACTAATATAAAATTTTATTTTATATTCTTTACAAAAAAAAAAAAAAAAAAAGCTAAAGAAAGGGAATGTAATTATTAATCTGTATACATTTTATACATTTTGTTTGAAATATAGAATAGGTATTTATATAGAATAGGTAAATACCTATTGATATATCTATAAAATTAAAATATTGATATTGACATAAAAAATAATATTTTAAATTTTGGTCCAAATTTATTCTCTATATTTTTAATAAATCTTAAATTTAATTTTGTTATTATTAATTTTAATCAAAATTGATTAAAGAATAAAAACAAGATTATTGGAATGATATAGAGAAATTTAGCCAACCCTTACACAAGGAATAATAAAGTTTTCATTTAAAAAAGATAAATAGGAACAAACCCTTTTTTTTAAAAAAAAAAATCAGCAATAAATGAGGGATGTTTTCAAAAATAGAAAATTTGTTGAAAATAGTTACGAACCATAGCCAAATTTTATTTTGTATTTATGATAGACTACGACAGACCCAAATAAATATCTATCATTTTACCAACTAAACACGGATAGGTGTCTATCTAGGTCTATCGTGGTCTACCACATATAGAAAGTGAAATTTTCTTATATTTGTAAATAGTTTGATATTTTTTAATTTATAATAATTTTTCATAAATGAGACTATTTTTCTAGACTTATATTAAAAATATAAATACTGAAATTAAATATTTAAAAATATAAGAACTAAATTGTATTTGAACCCATTCTCTTTCCTGCTTAGTTATTAGTCATAAAGAAAAGTAATAGTTATGCTCATTGACTTGCCTTAATTCTTTTTATGACATACTTTAAATTTAGACCATTTAATTTTCCCAAAACTAAATAACAAAAAGGAAATCAACCAGTCAACAACTCAAATTGGCCTCATATTCTCACACTTTTGATTGTGAAATTTTAATTTGGAGAAGACTAATTTGGCAGGTAAGGATGAAGTTATTCAATATATATACCATATAGTGACTATTGATGATATATTATTGAAATATTGTTACATATATGTATGAAATATTTTTTTTAAAATATACTTTCAAGGTCAACATGTGAATGCAAAGATTAAAACCTCTTACATTTTGATGAAGTTATAATGCTTTAATAAATTTTTTGTTTCTTTTTTTAATACAATATTTTAAAAGAGAAATATCATGTCAATTATCGTTGAACTAAACTCACCTTGGCACAATGTCTTAACACTTGAGTCATACTCAAATAACTTAAATCGTGCATCTATTGGTTGTAAAATTAAAGAAATAAATGTAATCTTAAAAAATACTATCATTTTATTATTATTATTATTAATTATTTTATTATTATATCAATCAATTTAATTATAGGTTAGTTGATAAAAATTTAACATTTTGATGAAAAATAAAATAGAAAAAGAACGAAGTAACGAGCAATTTCAACTCTCACCTTCCCATCTAAGTTGGGTGATCAAAGTCAACCACTCAACACGACCCGTTAGTATTTTTTATGGAAAATGAAACAGAAAGAAAAGGAAGAAAGAATGACAAAATGAAAATAAAAGAGAAGAAAGAGGGGAGGGGACAACGAACTTTTCCATCTCATTCAAGAAATTTTATCATTCCTAAATTACTTTGTCGGTTCAAGTTCATGCAGTCACTTAAAAAGAAAATTTTAACATTAATCCCTGTTTTGTAAATATTTTGTTTTTTGTTTTTGTTTTTGAAAATTAAGCCTATAGACACTATTTCTCACTTTAAATTTATTCATTTGTTATTTACTTTTTACTGATTGTTTAAAAAACCAAGCCAAAATTTAAAAACTAAAAAAAATAGCTTTTAAAAAGTTGCTTTTGTTTTTGGAATTTGGCAAATAATTCAGCTATTGTACTTAAGAGATATGCAAATCAATGTAAGATATGAGAAGAAAATAAGACTTAATTTTCAAAAACAAAAACAAAATTTGAAATGATTACTGATACGATTTAGAATTTACATTTTTAGATAAGGTAAACAAAAGCTTCCTTCAAGGACTTTGACCAATTGATGGAGCTTTCAATAAAGTCAAACAATTTTTTTTTTTCGCCAAAAAATAGCACAGTAATACTTCCAATTTTTCCTTTCAAAATAATAATAACAATTTTGATATCATTAATTAGTGTGGTTTTCCTCCCTAATAATTGAAGAATCAATTTCTCATCATCATAATTAATGTGCTAAAAAAAGATTAAATTATACCAAACACTTATTTTTTAAAGTTAGAACATTGAGGTTTGTTCTAAAAAAAAAATTATGTGAGTTTTTTTTTTCTTTTTAAAAAAAGACGAAAATTAACTCGACAACATGGGTAAAAATTGAAATATTGACTACATTATTTACAATATTGTTCACATACATCGACGGGATGCAAATGCTTTTTAACAACATTTTTTTAGATGAAATATATTGCAATTTTCTTAATTTTTTATATAGCTACAAATAATATAATGTGTACTTTCCAATTCTTACACATCAGTCATCATGTCAATTTTTTTCATTCATTTATTTTACCATACAAAATATATATATATAAATATGAACAATTTCCAAGTTTAAAAATAAAAATTAAAACTTTTAATGTCTAATAAAGGCATAATTCAAACATACCCCAAAATTGAGGTTATTTTGTATAATTTAAATTGAAAAATATATTAAGGTTAACAAACATTTTTTGTGTCAGCAACCATTTTGACTTTTGTTTGAAATAATTTAGTTCTTGTAGTTTCAAATTTGTAGCAATTTGGTCCTTGAACTTTAGTATATAACTATTTAGTCTCTGTACTTTCAAATTTGTAACAATTTAATCCCTACAATGAAAAAAATTGAACAAAAGTAATTATCAATTTTAATTATGTAATCTTTTCTTATAAAGTTATTAACTAATGTGTAAGAAATTTAATCAAATTTTAATAATCTTTTTCACAATAGAAACTAAATTGTCACAAATTGTAGTTAAGAGACTAAATTGTTACTTATTAAATTTTGAGACTAAATTGTTATAAATTTAAAATACAAGGACTATATCGTTATAAACTAAACTTTTGGGATCAAATTGTTAGTTAACAACCAATAGAAATATTTATGGGAAAAAAAATCTTTTTGACCATTAGATTTTGGGTTTAGTTTCTATTTGATCTCTAAGTTTCAAAATGCCACACTTTTATCTTGTAAAATTTGGAATAATTGCATAGTGGGCCCCTTTATTAGGGCCCAAATAAAATTTAATCTCAAATTTGAAAACAAATGAATTTTGGCATTTTGGTTATGTCAGCACCATGAGAAATTACGACTTTAATCCCAAATGCATTTCTTCCTTCTTCTTCGTTTTGCAGTTGCTCGATTTGAAAAAAAAATGCAATTTTTTCTCATGCGTCCTCTTATTTTTCTCTTTTGCATTCTTCTTCTTCTTCCTCCTCATTTTTTTGCTGGTTCAAGAAGTTAGAGTGAGAATCGAGAAACTAGAATGAGAATCAAAACAAGGAAAAAATCGAAGAAAATATTGAAGTTGTGTCTGATGAGGAATTAGAAAGAGAATCGAGAAACTAAAGTAAGAATCAAAAAACTAAAGCAAGAATCGAAAAACTAGAGAGAGAATCGAGAAGCTAGAATGAGAATCCAAACAAGAATCAGACCCTTTCGCGTGTTTTGAGATCAAATGGGTACTTTCACATGTGGTCGATGTCAGCAAAAGGGCATTTTTTATTTGTTTTTTAATCTTGGATTATTTTTCATTTGGGCCAATGAAAAGGGGTCATCCGTACAAAATCCCCTAAATTTTGATTTTAATTTAAATTTGGTCCATTTCAAAATGCTATATTTTTATCATTAAGTTTGCATTTGGTCTCTATATTTCAATATCTTACGTTTTTACCTTCGAGTTTTCGCTAATGCTCACCTTGGTCATTGTTGTTAACTTTCAGTTGATTAATTTAAAATAATTATGAAGTGAAATTTTAAAATCAATTTTAATAGTTAGGAAAAATTAATTAAAACTAATTAGTTTTAGAGATGTTTTTAAATATAGCAAAATGAACCAAAATATTTATAAATATATAAAAATTTCACCGTCTATCCGCAATAGCATCTATCACTAGGTGTAGAATGCGATAGGCTTCTATAGTAATAACGATAAAAATCTATCATAGATAGACAATAAAATAATTATATATTGGTAAATAGTTTGATATTTTTTCTATTTATAATAATTTTCTTTAATTTTAATTATTTAAATTAGTGGCCATTAATTAATATACAAAGACATTAGCACTAAAAACTAAATAAGCTAAAAAAATAAAAATGCAAATTTTCAAAATCTGGAGAGAGGTGAAAATTCAACTCAATAATAAAATTGTAATATTTCGAAATTTAAGAATCAAATTAAAATTAAGGGAAGAATTTTTTTTAAAAAAAAAAAATTTTCTTTTTCTTGGAAGACGTTAATGATATACATAAACGAGAGAGAAAAAAAAAGTGGGTCCTAATCCTCTCTCTCTCTCTCTCTCTCTGTCTCCAATTGTGTGGCGTCGTCAGTGGAACCAACCAAAGAAGATAGCTTTGGCAAAGACGAGTAAGTTTCCGTTTCATCTTGGAATCCTCAGTCTAGAAATGGAAGCATTGATCTGTAATTTTCTTCCGGCGACAATTTCACGAATCCGTAAATCTTCTTCTCTGATCACATCTCCTTTCCCGCAGGTTCGATTCATAGGCTGTCGGAGCTTCGGAAGAACCCTAAAGATGGCCCACTCTGATGTACAAACTCCCGGTAACGAAACATTCTTACTTTCCCATGATGTAGTAGCAAAGACCCCATTGCATTTTTAACCCCCATCCATTCGCTTCTTTACTATATTCAAGTCTGTTTAGAATTTATCTTCATTTTATTATTGACATTGAGGGGACGGGAATAAAGTGATGAATTGAAGCTTTTGATGATCATAACCTAAGAAAGTGCTGGATACTGATATGAGACACGAACACAGACACTTCCAACACGTCATTTTTTTAAAAACATATATTTTTAAAAATATATACCATTTTTAAACACGAACAAAATTCAAAGTTGATGAGTCTAAGAATTTATATGTTTATAAAATTAGTTTGATGTATTTCACTATTGAACTTTATTATTTTTGTCATACAATGAGTGTTTGATGCATGTTTAACAAATGTTTGTGCGACTAGTGTTTAATATGTCTATTACACTAACAAGTGTCCAATACGTATCCAACAAATGTTGGAGTGTCCAAGTATCTGATGCGTGTTAGACACGAACATGCTAGCCAAATTGAAGTATCCGTGCTTCTTGGATCATAACTAACCAATAGAGCATGAACCTAGAGTTATGACTCTAGACTTGTTTTGATCAAAGAGTTATTGCAGCACTTTGGTATTTGTGTGCTTTTATTGATGCCAATTGCAGATGGCATGTTAAACAAATATTGACAACTAACTAATGATGAAAACAAGGCTTAAGCAATTGTTACAATTTGTATTACAAGAATGTTGACCCATAACTTCTAATTACACATATGTAATATAATACTAACATGGGAATTGGACTTCTCAGTGGCTCAGCATCAGAGAGTTATAGTACGCAACAAAAACGGTGAAAAACTTGTAGGCATACTTCATGATACCGGATCAGCAGAGGTTGTTATTTTGTGCCATGGTTTTCGTTCGAACAAGGTTGGCTTAAGGACTTATAATACACTTTTCTAAGTTCGGCTAATTTTGGAACCATGCTATCAAGTTTGTTTTCGCTCTTCCATTTTAAATTTGAATGCTTTGAAGTTCGTATATGCATAGCTAGACTTGTAAGACTCTGCTTTTATGAAAATAATGTGTGTTTCCAGTCCAAGTGATTTTTAATTTTTCAACCATCAAACTATTGACTTTGGTGATTACAGCTCGGTGATCCAACTTTCTTACGTCGCTTCACCTTGATAAAGTAATAAAAGCTTATGGTTTCTATTTCAGGAAAATGATATAAGTGTAAACCTTGCTAAGACATTAGAAAATGAAGGAATCAGTGCCTTTCGTTTTGACTTTTCTGGAAATGGGTAAGCCAGGTGTGTTTTTAGTGTAATATTTCCTGTTCTTCCCACGTACTGTCTAAAATAGCATTAATTTAATACCTCAGTGTTGCTGAGGATTTTTGTAATTATCGGATAAGTCTTGTTCTTTTGGAATGGAATCCTTTCTTGCTTAGCTAGTATATGCTTGAACTCCTTTCATTGGGCCCCTTTTTTATGTCCCACCTTAAAAGCCCAGTCTCTCCTTAAGCAAATACATATTGTCAGTTATCCATGATTTTTCCTGCAATAGTTTTATCATTCTGAATGTTTCTTGACTGCCTAAATAAAATGGGGTAGGAGTATGGAATAACTATAAGGAAAAGAACTTAGCATGTATTATTTTTGGTAAGGTACTTTAAAGCACTTTAATGTGTTGACAGCTGAACATTTTTTAACTTTATTTCATCAATCAAGGTTATAACTTGCCACATCTATCACCCTTTTATAAACTATCACTTTATTTTTTCCAAATGTCCACTTTATGATGCTAATTATATGTCATATTGTCATTTAGCTAATAGCATTAACAACAGAAATTACCTAAAATCATAATTCAAAATTCAGTAACACAATCAATGAATCAAATCTTTTTAATGTTTATAGATTTAGATATAGTCATCAAAGTTTAGGACTAAATTTGTAATTTAACCTAAAAAAATTTTATTTGGATTCTTTTTTAGGAGATAATATAGAAGATGGAATAAAGCATAAATGTTCAAGGATGACCTCGAGGGCAAGTTGTCATGTCCTATGCATTCTTTCGATGCCCTTTACAGTTGTCATTGTTGGTATTCATTATTTTAGCACCTTAGCATGGGCTATGGTAGATTAGCAAAAGGGAACCTATCGGTAACTGAAAATTTCCAAAATGGGAAGTTGAGACGAGACCACCCTTTGAATTATTTCTACTATGGCAATCCTATGAGGATTATGGTTGGAGAACAATAATACAGATACACAATTCAATGAGAAGAAAACAATGTGGAAAGAGGCATTTGATATGGCTAAACGTTGTTCTTCCTGGTGTTTCCTTATTTAGGCCCTTTTGTAATTATACTCAAGTAGAATCAGATTGGGATGGTTTTCTGCAAGCTCTTAAATCTTAATGGGACTTTTGTATTTTACTGTACATACTTGTTACATCAATTGAAATGTTATTTGTTTGAAGAAAATGTATTGGCTGTGAATGGCAGTCTTGTGTACATCTTACATGAAACCTTTTCCCAAGCTGTAAATGGTGCAAGCTCCTACTTTGAGTTTTATTTTTTACCGTATATATTTGCTACATGAATCAAAATGTTGCTTGTTTCAAAACAATCTATTGGCTGTGAATGGAGTTTTGTGAACTTTTACATCAGACCTTGCTCTCAAGCTGCTTTACTTGAGCCCAATTCCCTTTGGCATAGAATTCGGGAATTAAGGCTTCGTAACAGATCTTTGTTAGCCAAATGGCTGTAGCAGTTCCACCTTGAGCCCAATTCCCTTTGGCATAGGATTATTGCTAGTAAACATGGCCCCCATCATTTTGAGTGGTTGACAATAGGGGTTAAAGGCACCTACTAGAACTTGTGGAAGGATATTTCTAAGAAGCTCCCTTCTTTTGGTCACCCAGTCCATTGTGTGGTGGGAGAAGGGAATGATATGTACTTTTGGGAAGATCACTTGACGAGGGATAGATCCCTTTGCTCTTTATTGTCCATCTTTACCATTTGTCTTCCCTTAAAAAATCGCTTAATGTCTGATTTCTTGGTTTGGTATGAGGCCTCCTGTTCATTTTCTTGCAGGTTTAGTTGCTCTTCAATAGGGAAGTGATTGTTATGGCCTCTCTTTTGTCTTTGCTCAAGGGCTACTCTTTTTGGCATGGGAGAAGGGATTTGAGGGTCTAGTGTCTCAATCCTTTAGAGGGATTCTCATGCAAGTCTTTTTTTCGCTGTTTGTTTGACCCTTCTCCCCTAGGTTAGTCACACTTTTCAGTGCTCCGGAAGATTAGATCTTCAGGAAAGTGAAGTTTTTTACCTTGCAAGTTTTACACAGTCACGCTAACACGATAGATCGGCTTGAGAGGAAGTTACCCTCACTTGGTGCATTTTGCTATATATTCGTTGTTGGGAGGCAGAGGGAGACTTCGATTATATTCTCTAGGTGTTATTTTGCATAGTTGGAGTCTGCGAGAGCTGCATGGAATTATCTCTTTAAGACGCTTGGGTTCTTGCATGCTCGACATAGGGTTACTAGTGATATGATTGGGGTGTTCGTCCTCCACTCGCCTTTTTAGGAGAAGAGGCGCTTTCTATGGATGGCTGAAGTGTGTTATTCTTTGGGTTTTGTGGGAGGAATGAAATAACAGGATGTTTAGGGGTTAGAGACGGGCTCTTTTGAGTTTTGGTCCCTTGTTAGATACCATGTTTAAAAGATCTTTTGTAACTATTCTATAGGTTCTATTTTGTATAGCTGGAGTCTTCTTTTAGAGGGATTCCTTTCTCTTTTGTGGGCTTAGTTTTTGCATGTCCTTGCATGCTTACATTTTTATCTCAACTCCTTTACTTGTGAATATTGTCTTACAGGGAAAGCGAAGGTTCATTTAAATATGGTAACTATTATGGAGAGGCTGATGACTTGCATGCCATAATCCAATATTGGCGTACTGCAGGCCGTGTCATAAGTGCAATTCTTGGGCACAGCAAAGGTTGGCAGTTCCTTCTATGTGCTCAGCACCAGATAAGCTGTAGATAATATTTAAAGCCGAAATTATATTTAATGTATACTGTTAAAAAGCATTTGCCTCAATTTCCTTGAGAAGAAGGGAGCTAGATTGGGATTAATTAATTACATTTTTCTCATGTGCTAGGAATTGAATGATTGGTCTATAATGCATCTATCTGGTGGAATGTGTTCTTATAATAATTTGAATCCGGACCCTTCAAATATAACAGACGGAAAGCCTATAGGCATTGCCAGAGTACTGGGACTAGGTTTTATTTGCTTTTTAAATTTCCATTCCATTAGGGGATGCTCATGTTGCAAACAAAGTAGCAGCCTGTGGGTTAGTATTGTTTGACCATGTCCATGAGATTATGATCAAGGAATTCCTCCTCAATCCACTTTGTCAGAGAAAGATTGCTTTTAATGGCTAGTTGGGGGGTGTGTGACATTTGCATTACTAAATCAAGAATCCTTACATGCTTTGATGACATTGTTTCGTGCAAGTATGTTTAACAAAGTATGGAATACCCAGATCAATCAACACAATATGCCTGTTACTGAATTAACACTGTTTGTAATTTCTTTCGAATAAATGCTTTAGTTCTGAATAAATTAAATGCAGGGGGTGATGTGGTGCTTTTATCTGCTTCCAAGTATCACGATATTGGTTTCGTTATCAATGTTTCGGGACGTTATGATCTGAAAAAAGGTATAAACGAACGCTTGGGGGACAAATTTATGGAAAGAATTGAAAAGGAAGGATACATTGATGTCAAGAATAAGAAAGGTATCTATATTGCAGTTATTTTAAAATTTTCTTTGTTGAGTTACTCTCTGGTCATATATTTTCTGCAGTTCAACTTATTTCTCATAAAATTTTAATTGCGCATATCTATCCATATCTATAGCAACACTTTCCTTTCATGTTTAAATCAACATTTGATTAACATTGTATTTTTTCAGGAGAAGTACAATACCAAGTGACATGGGAGAGCTTGAAGGATCGCTTAAACACTGATATGCATGAAGCTTGTCTTCTTATTGACAAAGAATGCAGGTAAGAGAGAGTCAATCAATTTTCTTTACACCTCCTCCCCTCATATTTTCTTTATTGCTAAATCAACTACCTGTTTACTTTATAAAGTTTGTTGAGATATTTCCTTAGGATGTTTTTATAGCTGCTTCATTGGTTTTTAACACTCTGGATGGCTCAAATTAGGGAGATTGGCTCTCTTTATGTTTAAAAGGCATCTATAAGGGTCCTAGTTAGGGATAAGTAGTATGGTAGTAGTAAGGGCATAAGGGTAATTAGGAGGGAGTTAGGGAATTTGGTTATAAATAAAGGGAGGGGGATTGAGGGAAGGTACCCATCGTTGAGTGATTTAGGGCAAGTTAGGATACTTCCTAACAAGAATTAAAAATTGAAATATAAAAGATCAAGAACTACAAGATAAACCGAGTTTAAGGCACTTGGAAGTTTGGAACCTCCCTCTTGAGTACGCTAACTCAAGCCCTAAATTACTCAACAATTGGCTATCTTCCCGCAGTCTCCCTCCCTCTATTTATAACCAAATTCCCTAACTCCTGCTAATTACCCTTGTGCCCTTTACTAATACCATACTAATATCCCTAATTCTTTACACCATCATAGCCGTTTCTTGATTAATGTTTTTGAAGCACCGGTTATTTGTTAGTGAGCCAAGCAGAAGTAGTATGACTTGTTAGCTCACTGGCCTAAATACAATTGGCAGGGGATTCTTTTTTCCCTTTGGTTTTGCTATATAAATGTTCACTCTTCCTCTGTTCTAACTTCTATAAGATTAATTAAACAATAGGAGAAGTTTAAAAATGTATTTAGTATTGGATTCCTTTTGTGAAATAATTCAAGAAAGTTTGCATATCTTGTTGAGATGAGGCAAATATATATTGACTCTGTTGAAACTGTTGATTTCCCCCCTCTTTCCCGAACTATCTGATTGATGAGAAAATTCTCAACTCTAATGAATGCCGATGTTTGATAGGGTGGTCACAATCCATGGATCTGCTGATGAAATAATCCCTGTCGAAGATGCATTCGAGTTCGATAAAATCATACCGAACCATAAATTACATATTGTAGAAGGTGCTGATCATTGTTACACCTCACATCAGAAAGAGTTAGTCTCCATTGTCTTGAATCTCATTAAAACAAGCCTTCTTCCTCATTGATGGTGCTTGAGTAAGTTTCTTTCAATCTGCATACAGGTTTCTGATGGATCTCTTATTAGATAAGTCCATGAATAATTAAGTTCAACTGAATTCTATTTTTGGCTTTTGATTGGCCAAAGTTAATGTTGAGTTTTATTGGCTACATGGATGAGTGGATTGAAAACATTTACATTTTAGAGAAAGTTTCCTAGAAAAAGGGTCCTTCATGGAATCATTCTTAAGGTTGATCTCTAGCCTTTTATTATTAAACAGTATTTCATATTCCTTTTACTTTGAATGGCAATTTCTGTGCACCTAAATTTCAATTTGAGAATAAATTGCTCTTTTGACTAAAGTGAACTTCTTCTTTGTAAGATATGTGTTTTTGTTCAATAAAATAATAACTTCTAGCAATGAAATAGCTTCTTTGTGCGACAAGTTGCTGAAAAATGATTCGAAATTAAGTCTTTTAATTCTTAATTTATTAGCCCAAAGCAAATTTGAACTTTTTCGTTTGCTACAAATGGTAAAGTTAGCCTACCCTACCATTGATATATGTTTGCATAAATTTTCAGAGATACACTTTTTTATTTTTGGTAATTTTGGAATAAGTCCAGTGAATTTTCAAGAAAGTTAGTTGCAAATATAGTAATCAAGTTCAAAATACTACAGATACACAATACAAAATATATATATATATATATATCAAATTTATTTTATCTCAATTTTGATAAAATTTTCTCAAATTTTATTTATTTATGATAGATTTTATATCAATAAATGTGTTGAGAGTGGGATTTGAACCCACGCCCTTTCGGACCAGAACCTTAATCTGGCGCCTTAGACCAACTCGGCCATCTCAACTTGTTCAGGTGATAAATGTTAAAATGTCTAAATAAGAAAGCTACCAATTATTAATATTTAAAAAAAAATCAAATTAAATATTGTTTACTACTATAGTATACTAAAGAAAGACTTAATAGAAAATGAACTTACAAAGAATAATAGATAGAAAATTATATACTATATTTTATATTTTATTTTATTGATATGATATATCAATAGTAGACTTAGTAACAAATAAATATGCAAACAATTGCTAATGTGTAATTTAATGATAGACTTAATAATGGTGAATGATAGATTACAAAATTCTATCACTGAAATATATTCATCAATAATACATAAACATAAATTCGCTTAAATTCGTCCTAAAAAGAATTAAAATATGGAAATTCCCCCTACCCAACATAAAACTTCTCTTTGATCTTTCTTTGATTTTCCTTTTTCCAATTTGTAAGTTATGCATTCTTCTAGTAGGGTTTTTTTTCTCGAATTATTTTATATTTGGGTGCATTCGGAGTTACACTCATTTTTGTGCAACCCACCTAAGTACCAAATCACAAATTGTCACATGATAAGATTTTCTTTTTTTCAAAAAAAATATATTTTCCCTCTATGATGGAAGGGAATGCATGAACAATGATATGCATAACTTATTTACAAATATAGTAAAATGTCTATTAGTGATGGACATTGATAGACGTCTATCGGTGTCTATCGCTCATAGACAATGATAGATGATAGTAGTCTATCAGTGGGTTCTTTGTACGGATGACCTTTTTTGGAGAGCCAAATGAAAAATGGGTAATTGAATGAAAAGTGGCATTCTGCTTGCGTTAGCACCCTCTGTATTTACCCATTTGACCCTGAAAACCATCCGCGCATGCGGATTCATAAGTTTTCTTGATACTCAATACTTGTTCCTTGCACCTTGCTCCCCGATACGCATACTTGATTCTGGATGCTTGATGCTCTGCGTTTTATGCTATATATTATATGTTCTATGCTATATACTCGATACTCGCTCCTGGCTCCTCGACACTCAATGCTGGATACTTGATGATCTACCGCTCTATGCTATATGCTATATATTCGCTACTCGATCCTTGATACTCAGATGCTTGATGCTCTATACTCTATGTTGTAAGTTTACTCGATGCTCTAATGCTCTATATTCTATGTTTGATGTTCGATGCAAAGAAACACAAACAAAGGAAAAAGGAGAAACACAGAAAAAATGGGGGGTAAAAAAGAAGACATGCAAAAAAAGAACAAAAGTAAAAAAAAAAAAAAAACGGAAGAAGAAATGCAAAAAAAAAAAAAAAAAAAAAAAAAGAAAAAAGAAAAAAGAATCGAAGAAAAAGGAAGGAGGAGAAATTTAGAAAAAAATGAAAAAAAAAGAAGAAAAACACGGCAAAACAAAAGAAAACAGAAGAAGAATGCATTTAAGGTTAAAATGGTAAATTTACATAATGATGACATAAACAGAAAGCCAAAATTCATTGGTTTTAAAAAAGTTACCCATTCTTTATTTGAACCCCTTATTTTAGGTCATCTATGCCATTTATTCGTCACATAATAGACAATAATATTTTATTATATTTAAAAATATTTACAATAATTTTGTCATTTAAAACAATTACAAATATATATTGTTTAATTTTTTTTTCAAGTCTTTTGTGTTTCCAATATTGCTTCTTTGCTAACGTTACTTATTTCAATAATAATAATAATAAAATTGCTTGTTTACTATTTAAATTCCATAAATTCTCCTTGCATTGAAAACAACGTGGTGGCTCTTTTTTCTTTTTCCTAAAACATCTTTCGGTTAAATTATAAATTTGATCCATTTAAAAAAAATTATGATTTAATTAATCCTTATAATGATAATTTTGTAAATAGTTCACTTAGTTTAATAAGACCCTCATAAATAATTTTTACAGCAAGATCTTATCAATTCATAAGAACTAAATTGTAATTATAAATTATAGAGACTAAATTCTAACTTTCTTCAAATCATAAGAATTAAAATTGCAATTTAACCTATTTATTCACTTTATTTTGACCCTATTTTAAATTTTAAATAATTAAAAAAGCAAAATCATTTTTAACCCATTTCTGTTTTTTAGGATATTGTGCACCTTTCAATTCCTTAAATTGTACCTGAGGTATTATTTTTTGGCAAATTGCAAAAAATACTCCTAAAGTATTATAGTAGTTGTAATTATATCTTTAAACTTTTAATTTTAATAATTTAGCCCTCAAACTTATATAAGTGTTAAAATTAGACCCTAAAACTTACATAATTCTATAAATTGTGATATTTGTATAAATTTAAGGGTTCATTTTTATCATTTGTGGGTCCAATTTCAACGGGTATTGTAAGTTTGAGGGTCCAATTTTAAAACTAAGTCTAGAGCCTAATTTTTACCATTGAAAGTTTGAGAGTATAATTACAACTACCACTATACTTCAAAATAATTTTTGATTGTTAATTTGAAAATCACAAACAGACCACCAAAGTGCCTCAAGCAAAGAAAGTGATTGTGAATGAAAAATCTGGTGGAAAGGTTGTGGGAATACAACATGAAGCTAGATCTCTCCAAATTGTTATCATATGTCATCAAAGGTCTGGCTCTTGAGCATTTCATGTCAAAAGTGCTTTTCTATATTTTGTTTCAAATCAAAACTATTTTTTAATTATTATGGAAAAAATTTTACTTAGTAAAAAAATACTTAAAAACAAATTACTTTAATGTTTAGTTTATACCGTCTTAAAAAGGTACTTCCTTCCTAGTCTTATCAATATTCTATTAATGTCATTTTATATAACACTTCTACAAAATGTTCTCGAACATAACCTTATTTGGACAATGTCGTCAATCGTCTATTATTTTTGTTTTCAAGATGATGAAGTTGTGTTGAACCTTGCTGCATCATTTGATAGAGAAGAAATCACTTCCTTTCATTTTGACTTTTCTAGCAATGGGTATAATGGCTTTGTGTTACAACTTTTTCTCGAAGGTTGTGTCTTTTCAAGTTAAAAGAAAAGAAAAGTATTCAAATGTTGGCTGATTTACACCTTGTGCACCCCACTAGTTACCCAGTTAAATTTTGTCTTTTTTAACCAAAAAAAAAATTGAATTGCTATTTTTTGTTGCGTAATAAATGAGGGTTGTATGGAGATTGATGCAACCTAACGTAATCATTTTTCTAAATAAAATATTTCTACCTATGATAAGTTTTCTAGACCTGGAAAAGACTTGTATGGAATGAGAGAGATAATAAAGTGAAAAGAGTTCACAAATCAAACTAATATACTATGTGGAACTTCTAACTTTCTTAAATGAAAAGTCTTCTAATTGTCTTCTCAATTATCATAGGCACCAACTCTTTCTTCATGAGATATGTTGTTCTTTTTCGCTATCTAACTTCTTTCGTATTAGTCCTTACTTATTTTTTATTAGGACAACAAACGTCTACATATGTTTACAATAGTATGATATTGTCCACTTTATAGATTTCGTCATACTACTGAAGATAACTAGATTTCTCCATTTTCTAATCAATGTAGGACTTTGTTTGCACCTAACAGTTCTTATCTGGTTCTCACTCATGTAATTATTTATTTATCCGGTTCTAGTTAAATTTTGTTTGGTTCTTGCTCAAGTGATTATTTACTCAACCATAAACGTTGGACTTTGCTTGCAAATGTTGTTTGATTCTCACTCGGGTTATTACTTAATCATTAATGTAGAACTTTGTTGCATCTAACAGTTATTGGTTTGGTTCTCACTCGTGTAGTTACTTAATCATCAAGAAAAGTGATGGTTCGTTTGAACTTGATAATTACATGAGTGAGGCCAATGATCTACATGATATTGTACAATCTCAATATTTCAGTGGAGCAAGTCGTTCAGTTTGCACAATCATTGGGCATAGCAAAGGTCTCCCTTATCCCTTAAAAAGAAAAATTGATAAGGGGGATCTACTTTTCCAATAACTAGTTTTTTTTTTCTTAGGTTTGGTTCTAATTTCCGTTTAGTTCTTAAATTTCAAAATATTATAATTTTACCCTTGAGATTTGAGTTTTATTTCAATTTGGTTCTTAGGTTTTCAAGATTTACACTTTTTAATCTTGATTTTTCACTAAATACTCACTTTTAGTCTTTGGTCTTAATATCTATTAATTAATTTAAAATAATGATGAAGTAAAATTTTAATTTTAATAGTGATGAAAAATAGTGAAACTTAATTAATTTTAATTCTTTGAAGTTAGTCAATAGACATAAACTAAAGATGGAAAGTGAGTAATTAGTAAAAAATCAAGGTTAAAAGTTTAAATCTTGAAACCTATGGGTAAAATTGAAACAAAACTTAAATTTCAAAGGTAAAATTGTAATATTCTAAAGCTTAGGAACTAACTTGAAACCAAACTCAAAACTTAAATATTAACATTTTGAAACCTAATGACTAAATGGAAATTAGATCCAAAATTTTAGGATCGAAAAGGTATTTTTTTTCCGTTTGAATGTGATAGTGCCACATAATATATCTTTAATATTACTTTGTAATTTTTAGGAGGTGATGTAGTTTTGGTGTATGTTTCTAAGTATAAGGATGTGGATATGGTTGCCAATGTTTGTGGACGTTATAGATTTGTTGATATTAAGGATCCAACAGGTATTTTATTTTATTTTATTTTATTATTATTATTTTTTTGTTAGTACCTCAAATCCTCTACTACTTTGGTTAGCTGCACAAAAATACTCTAAAACAATGGGGTTGGTTTCAATTATACCCCAATTTTGAAAATTTTCGTTTAAACCTTAAAATTTGACTTTTTAAGTGTTTTTACGTTTAAATTCATGGGTAGAAAAGTCTGTTTCTGAACAAATCTAAACACATACTAGAAGTAAATTTAAAAGTTAGGGTTAGCAAAAATAATAATAATCAACAGAATAACAAAAAAAATCGAGAACATGTGGGTTGAAAGGAAAATTGTAACAGGGGTTCACAGATGTACTATATATCTTTAAAAAAAAATCATGTATGTGTTTAGATTTGTTCACATATGTAGGCACAAACATTTTTTTCGTCTATAAATTTATCAACAAAAGTTTACAAAGGTTGTTTTTAAGTAAAAACTTCAAACTTTAAAGGTTAAAATAAAACTTTTGGAAGTTTGAGAGTATGATTGAAACCAACCCATATGAGTAATTTTTATAACTTGAACTTTAAATGATTATGTCTCTTGTAAATTTAGAAGATATATGTTTATTATTTTTCAAGTACACTCAATTATAGAGTGAAACGAGAGAGTTTAATGGAGCGTTTAAATATCAATATGGAGCAAGTTTGTCTCCACATCGACCAAGAATGTAGGCAAGAGGACAAAGAAACCCTTTGTTTTTTATATTTCATTGCTCAAATTATAAGTTTAGTCTCTGAAAACTCCCGAAATTTTAAAAAGTATTGATACGTCTTTCAACTTGTGATTTTATGTCTAAAATGTTCATGAGATTAAGATAGGGTAAAAAATACTTTTGGTCCCTATACTTTCATGGAAGTAACAATTTGGTCCTTAAACTTTAGTTTGTAACAATTCAGTCTATGTACTTTCAATTTTATAACAATTTAGTCTCTTAACTTTAGTACGCAACAACTTAATCCTTGTAATTTCAAATCTGAAACAATTTAGTCCCTAACGTAAAAAAAAATCATCAAAATTAGACGTCAATTTTTATTATTTTATGATGTAAACTACGTATTTTGTAAAAATATCGAATCTTTAATTAATTTATCGATTTATTTATGTAAGAAATCTTATTAAATTTTAATACTAATTTCTATAATAGGGACTAAATCATTACAAACTTTAAAGTATAAGGACTAAATTGTTACATAGTAAAATCCAAGGACTAAATTGTTACAAAATTGAGAGTATAGGGACTAAATTGTTACAAATCAAAGTTCGAAGACTAAATTGTTACTTTTATGAAAGTTTATGGACTAAAAGTGATTTTCAACCTTTAGGATATCGAATACAATTCTTAGACCTTCAATTTTGTGTCTAATAGTTTTCTAACATGTCATTGACCTATTTAACACAAAACAATAACCGAAGAAGTTCAAAGACTAAAAATCTATTATCTAGACAACTAAATAAATCCTTACTTCAAGACTATTATTTGACTTGAAACTCAACTACAGGGACACAGCAATATATATGTATATGGTATTATATAGAAGATTAATGTCATCAAATCCATCTTTGTTTTTCCCTTGCAAATTCTCATATAGAAATGTATAGGTTCTCATGTTTAAGGAGAAAAATAGCTTTCACTAATGAATGGATGAATGATAATATTTGTACAGAGTGTTGGCTGTTCATGGAACTGAAGATGAAATAATCCCAGTCGACGACGCGAAAGAGCTCGATAAGGTCATCTCTAACCACAAATTATACATTTTAGAAGGAGCAGATCACAACTTCACAGCACAATTACATCAAGTAGAGTTAGCCACAGTAGTTTTGGACTTCATCAAGACATCCCTTCAGTAGGACAAAGAGACAAATAAGGTAAACTATGATATGCCATTGACTTGTAAAAGCTCAGTCTCTCATCTTCTGCAGACAAGTGAATTGATTAATCATATTCAAGATTTTACACATCCACATGAAGAGTGATATCTGCAAACTTTGGGCTTAATGATGCAACTAGTTTTTTTATCTATGAAATAAATGCACGACCTTACTTGAATAAGATCTATTCTATAAATAGTACAACGGTGTCCTTGAGTTCAAAAAAATCTATGAAATAAATGTCATAACCATTACTTCGGTGTGAACTATATTGCAACAAGCAAATGTTCTTCACCTTTTTAGTCCATGGTTTTTGTTCTTGGGGTCCATCCTAATCTCTAATAATAGACAATAATAGTTAAACTCCCCAGCATTGCTGAAGATCTCATATTGAAAAAATTAAAGAAACTTCACGATCTTAATAAGATAGATGGACTACTCATCCTCATTGTCAATTGGCTTTAAGATGGAACCCATGTTATCCCATATGGTATTAGAGCACATAAACACAAGCAAGTATTTAGTCAAATAAAAAAAATTGGAATCCGATCCAAGAATGATGAACCCAAAAGAGGCACCATCTTGAAGGGCATGTTGAGGATCCCACATTTAAAAAATCAAGGGATCTCACAATCTTAATAAGATAGATAGGTTACCTCATTGCTAATTGACTTTGAGATGGAACCCATGTTATCTAATACCAATCATATGAGTGTAATAGTAAATCCAAACTGACTTCCATTTGTTGTTCAAGGCTATAAGTGTGTAATATATAAATTTTGTTGTTCAAGACTATAAGTGTTATATGTGTAGGGTATAACAAATGTAGGTTTCTTCTATGGTTTCTTTTTACCTGTGCATTATAACGATAGCTGAAGGGTTAAGCGGATCGGATTAGTTAGTTCAACTTGATCATAAGATGAAACTAGTCAAATCAACAAATCAAACTGGTAGAGTAATTATTATTTAATGTGAAAATGAAGAAAATTCAACCTAGAAATCCATGTTAACTGAAGCAATTAAATCAACTTTTTGATTGGATTTCTTGGTTTTGAATTTGATCAAGAAATCTTGAAAAAAGGCAGTCTTCAACCCCATCCTGAATCTTTAAGCAAATTTGAACAAACAGATGCATGTTAGCCCAAAACAATTAGACCGAACGTAATATTGTCTTAAATTTATAGTATCAAGGGCCAAATAGCTATTTCTATCTATATGGCAGGGGCTGGAGACATGAAATTAGTTTATCTAAGTTGGCTAGGGGAAATAAATTATGATATTGACGTGGCAAAAGCAGTCGCACATGTTCATCTCTTGTGATATCAAAGATGATCTTAACAATATCTGGATCTACTAATAATGTTAGGATGTACTTGTACCTTTGTCTTGAAATATTGTTGGTTTGCTCCCAAATAAAAGGAAATTTGTACTTCACTGCTGCAAACATAAGTCAGCTCTTAATGCCATGGCTAGTTGTCGGGTTTCAAAGCAATCTACAATTGGCATTGCTGCCAAAGAGATCCAAGGACATCTTGATATTTGGACACATGACAACACTTCAGTGTTTCTACAAGAAAAGAAGCGTCAACCTTTCAAGAGCCATTTCCCACTTCTCCTTTCTTCCTGAATTCAGAAGTAACACAAATCAGACACAGAGAGAGAGAGAGAAAGAGAGAGAGAGAGAATGGTGATCTTCGGTCTAGGTAGTATAAATCACCACATTACTAAAGTTAAAGAAGTCACTTCGTACCCGTTCAACCTTCAGCAGCTCAATTTTTTCCTCCAAATCTAAAATATGGTGCTTTAGTGCCTAGCAAAGGAGAGGTGGTACATATAAGGCAACAGATTAGATAGTCCTGGAGAACATGCAAGTTCAGTATTAAATTATAAAGTTACCTCTCGTCTCTGTAGTTCAATCGATCGAGCCAATGCCTGTCTTCTTGTCAACATGTTTTTAGGCCTCAGTGCATCAGGACGGGTATAATTTTTACCACGATAAACAATAATCTCGTAGCCTCTAGTAGTTTTATCCAAAGAAATCACCACTCCATCGCTCTCTGCTTCCAGAGAGATTGCTATGTGTTTGACTTGTTGTAGAGTTTTTCCTCTCACAATTATCTTTACTAACTCTCTGAACTTCCAATGCAAGTGCATGTTCTCAATGGTGCCATCATAAACACCTCGCCTCCCTAGAAGAATGATTATTCGGTCACATAGGAAATTCTTTCCGCAAGGAAAAGTTGATATTTCGAATAAGGATAGATTTGTTTTTTTACCTAAGAGCAGATATGGTTTCATACTGAGACCAATCTTACGGAATAAAAGTCTTTCCTCATCTGTTATGGTTTCCAAATCAGTGGGAAGATCTGCTGGTTCTTTCTTCCCCTGCAATTTTGCTATAATCTTCTCGGCGTTTTTTACCTTCCCTTTTGCCTGTATGCACCATTGATCCACAGTTAAAGATACATTTCAAGCCAGAAATTTTAGTATCACAAACAATCCTTTCACCTCTACATGTCATTTAGTGCATTATGTTGCTTACAAGGGCTAGTTTCTTCTTGAGGTATTCGATTAGAGAATCAAGTTTTGCTAAAGCTGAATCTTCTCTCATATTCTCAATATCTTGACCACTTCGTTGGCTTCCCCAGCGAGAAGTTGCTGCAATGGTTTCTGCAAGTGTTCCAGCAACCAATGGAGCATTTGAAGCTTTCACTTTCGACTCAACTGAGGTTGAAGCCACCTGTCGTACCTGCTCTTCAACATCTTGCTGACGATCTGCTAGCTTCCGCCTTTCTTTCAATGCTTCTGTGATAGTTGGTGGCAGGTAATCGTTGCCCCTATAGAAAACAATATATTCCTTGTTTCTAGAGAGTAGCGTTCCTCCGGTCAATATCTGCGTGCATGAATTATAAACTTAATTGCAAAGAAGAAATAACAGTCTAGGTAATGATTATATACTGAGGCAAAATACAGCTATTCAAACTTTTTAGTTCCCAAGTTCAGCAAGGTTTCAAAATGAATCAGATGAGTGTTAGTATAACTATAAAGCCATGAATAAAATAAAAGTTCTTAGAGCAAGTAGATCTAATCTATTGACAAAATAAACAGGCGAAGATGAAATTAAGCTTTCCAAAATTTGCACAAAATCAAGTTTGACTTCTCCAGAACATAGAAATGAGAAGGCAAATGTAAATGATGCATCTCTGACAACTATATATCCATTTAGTACAGATGACTGCAGTTCATCAAAGTAAACCTTAATGATTATAGAATGCCCAAAGCACCCAAAAATTACGAAATTTTAACAATAACTCACCTGGATAAACATTCCAAAATCTTCAAAAAAAAAAAAAAAAAAAAAAAAAAAAAAAAAAAAAAAAAAAAGAATTGAGCTACAAACATGTGCAAATACTTTTTTTTCCCTCAACATGATATTTGCATTTAGTTTCACAAGGTTTCAAGTTCAACAAGCATCGATTATTATGCCTCACCTTGAGTTCTTCTGCCATCCTCTCATTCCGTGTATTTTCTACACCTCGTTTTATAGCAATCTTTGCAATTGCACATTTTCCCCATAGCTTCACCATAGCATTGGCCAAACCTTGCAGTTGTCTATTCCTTCCTGTGAGAATCAAATAAAAGATTTTAACAAGTATAGTACTACCAACAAAACGTATGCACTTGCATCCAATAATATGACTGTACCTAAAGCAAAATGTGGAGGCATTTTTCTTGCAAGTCTACGAAATATCGTCACCTCCTTGTTCCTTAGACAATGCCTTACCCCATAAGGCAGAATTCTAGTTGGAGGTTTGTATCCCGGAACTATACCAGGAAGCAGGTCGGCATCAACAGGCACTGGCTCACAGCCTGACCAATCTTTAAAACGCGGACCTATCTCATCTAACAAATGGTTCAGATCACTCAACTCCATAAGTTCCTTTTTAGATAACGTCTCGGTGTGCTTCGAAGCACCAGAAACAATTGTACTCATAGTTTTGACTCTCTTATGTAACTCCTCATTGCGTATTGGATCATCATATTCTACGTTCTTTGAACCATCCAATGTATAACTTTTAGCTTGATTTTGTTTCGCATAAGATTGAACACAAGGCAGGTGGTATGTCATTCCCCTGTACAATACTATCATGCTACCCGACCTCCATATGACCAATCCGCCAGTTTTATTCTGACACAAACAAAAAGGCATTCTCATGTGAGGCACTCACATAATTAAACTTGTTTTGTTTAGTTTTTGAAAATTAAACCTATAAACAACTCTTTCTCCTCTAAACTTCTTGTTTTGTTATCTACTTTTTACCAATATTTTCAAAACTAGTTTTTAAAATTTTGTTTTTTTTCCTGAAATTTGGCTAAGAATTTAAGAAAGATGAAATCCATCATAAGAAATTGCGAGAAAGTAAGCTTAATTTCAAAAACCAAACCGCCTAGTAATTCAAATTTAAGATAAAAAACATACTGAACTTACTGCAAGAATCCGTAAGCTATAGAATTAGAACAAAAATGATTTGACTTTTAAAAATAGGATACACAATCTGACCTCTAATGTCTCGTGTGCCCTCTTCATGTTGACAGTAAGAGGCCCTTCAAATTTCAACTTGACAACTTCATCTACTTTCCACTTCTCATGTATAGTACCCAACAGTTCTTGAGTTATACCGGCAACCCCCACTTCGATTCTCTCCACCATTCTCAAAGAAATATTCCTCAGCCTCTGCAATTCGTGCTGAGGAAGCATCTGCTCAGCCAATAATGTTTTACTCCTTCTCTGAGCTGCTTCTCCAGAATCCATTCGCGGCTCTCTCTTCCATGGTAAATCAACAGAACCATTGTTATCATTATCAGAACTGACCGAATGTACAAAATTTTTGCTCAATGGTGAACGTTTTCCAGTAACCGGCAGAACTACAGGATCAATTTCCGCCTCATCTTCCGAAGATTCGTCTGAAATTTCATCAATACTTCCACCAATTTCTCCACCAGAACAAGAAACATCGTCAAAACTTTCCGTACTTGCGTGGCGATTACTTGTATCATCAGTAGAGATTTTGGATATCTGATTGATCACTTCAGCTTTTGGCGTTTTAGGTTCGAAATCGAACTGCGAATTTCTGGATTGGCTGCCGTGAGCCCAAGGGGCTGAAATCGGGCGAGTTATAGGAACCGATTGAGTTACATCAGTTGTTGACCCGCGAATTGAAACAGAAGTTTCATTGGCAATCCGTTCTTCCTCTTCCTCTTCCTCCTTGTCCTCCTTATGCTGTCTCTCTTGTTCTTGCTGCTGCCAGGGGAACGTATCTCTTGAGGAAATGGGTTTTGTGGACCATTTATGGTGAATTTGGTCGAGGAAGCTAGGCCTGGGCTTCCGCTTCTTCTTTATTTCGAAATCCACTTGGATTCGACGAGGTGGTTGGGTTTCAACTTGAATTGCGTTGTTAGAACAATGAATTTTGAATCGAAGAGGTGTGAAAACGATTGAAGATGGGATTTCAGAATGGCGAAGAAGAAAGCAGAAGGATGGCGAAGAAGAATGCAGAAAAGAAGAAGGAGAAGATGAAGAAGGATTGGATAAAAATGGCGAGAGCGCCATGGCGACGGGAAGCTGAAGCTGAAGCTGAATTTGTTACATTCCGCCGAAATTATCAATTGAAAAATAAAAATTATTACAAACAACAAAAAAAGAAATATATATATATATATATATATATATATATATATATATATATATATATATATATATATATATATATATATATTTACAAATATCATAAAATTTTATTTTTTTAACAAATTTATCTGTATTTGTTATGTAGAGTAATAGATGTTTATTTAAAACTATCACAATCTATTACAAATTGAAAATAAAATTTGCTATATGTAATTATTTTTCACCGTTTTTTTATTTTTAAAAACGTTCCTACAAAAATAATTTTTCTATTAAATTATTAAAAAATTAAACATAGTTAAATATTACTTTATTATTTGTAACGACTTAGTGTATTTTTATTTCATTTAATATAATTTAAATGATTTGAGTGAAATATTTAAAGTGTAATTTTTTTAATACAATGACGGTTTGCTTCCAAATTTTCAATTTTGATCAAATTAGATCATCAAATTAAAAGCTAATAGAATTGTTCGGTTATGATCCGATTGAATTGTGTGTTGGTGATCTAAAAGAGGGTACTTTGAAATTCATTAAAAGTTAAAAAGGTCAACATTGGCCAAAATTTTTTTTTTTAGGATTCTAGCTTTTTAATGCATTATAAATATTAAAATTTATAAAATTATTATCAAAGATGGTATTTGGGATGTTGAATTGTTATATAATAAAAAATGACATTTAATTTTGAAAGAAATTTCAAACTATAAAGACTAAATTATTAATTATTAAAATTTAAAAGTAGATACACGACATCAACTAAAATTTAACTACCCAACCTTACGAGAAATGACATTTTAACTCTGTATTTTATTTTTAAAATACTTTTGAAGTTCCAAAACTTGTAAATAACACTTTTAAACTAAAATAAAGGTTTAAAAAAACTCTTAACGTTAATTTTTTAATCCAACCCTTAATATTTTGTTTAAAAAAATATTCATGAACTCTCCGAAACGACAGACTTTAATTATTTTATTTTATAAAAGAAGAAAAAATATTTAAATTTCAAATTTTTAAGAGTGGAAAAGAAAATTCCTAGTATACTTTTTTTAAAAAAATACAATGTAAAGATAAAAAAGGGCAAATTGCAAAAACTAGGATGGTAGTTACAATTATATTCTTTAACTATCTATTTTAAAAATTGAGCCCTTAAACTTAAATAAATGTTAAAATTAAGTCAAATTGGAACTTCAAACTTATATAATTGTATAAATTGTAACATTTGTATAAGTTTGAGGATTTAATTTATATCATTTGTGGGTCCAATTCTTACAATTATAATAAGTTTGAAGGTCCAATTTTAACACTTGTAAAATTTTAGGGACTTAATTTTTAAAATTGAAAATTTGAGGGTATAATTGCAACTATCACCATATTTCAAGGGTAATTTTTGTAACCCAAAAGAAAATTAAACAAATGCACCACTTACAAGTTAAAAACTCAAACTCAAAACCAAACACTTGTTTATGGAAAAGGCACATTGTATATTGCCAATTTGCTAATGAACACATTTGTTAATAATTTGGTTATTTGAAGAGACAAACTGCCTATTTTAATTGCCTCAAACTTTTAATTTCGGAACTACAATATCTTTTTAATAAGTTTTGAAATTAATTTTCTAAACTTTTAATTATTAAATATAAAAAAAAAAAAAAATCAATAAAATAGTTAGAGTCCGCCATAAATTCTTTTTTCTTTTTTGGGCATCTTTATTTTATGTTTCTTAGTTCTAAAAAAAAATCAAATCATCCTATACATTTCACGTCTCATAGGTATTGAGTGCCATAACACACACAAAATGAGGGTGTCAATTCTTAGATTGTCCCATTGTATGAACTTGACTCATCAACTATGTGCAACTACAAAGCCACTCTAGTATTAGAAAATGAGGAAAAGAACTCCTATGCACAATTGTGATGTTTAAATTTGGATAAAATAGGTTCATAAAATTTGAGTTAAGTGTCTGTTTGATCTTGAAATTTGAGCTAGTAGTTGATGTTTTATCTACTATGTTGGAATTAATGATTTAATACTTAAATGTTGATGTAACACATTTAATTAAAATAACACTAGTGATAGTTATCCATATATGATAACAACTTAATGACGAGCAAAGTGGGCTTACTACATAAAATAAGAGCATGCAAACAAAAAGTTAGACGAGGCAGACAATTAAAAAAACGTTTTAAACTTATTTTGTTTTTTTTTTTTTTTCTCCACTAAACAAGAAGTCATTGTCTCACACTACCATTTAGTAAGACTTTGGTTAAATTATAAGTTTAATTTATAAATTTTTTAGATGTTTAGCATAGGTTAGCAAATTTTAAAAAGTATTTTATGAGTATCTAAACTTTCAATTTAATGTTTAGTTTATATCATCTTAGAAAGGTACTTCCTTCCTAGCCCTATCAATATTATACTGACGTTATTTTATATAACACTTCTACAAAATATTCTCGAACATGATGATTTTAGATAACACTCCCAAACATAACCTTACTCGGACGATGTCGTTGATTGTCTGTTATTTTTGTTTTCAAGATGATAAAGTTGTGTTGAACCTTGCTGCATCATTTAATAGAGAAGGAATCACTTCCTTTCGTTTTGACTTTTTTTGGCAATGGGTATAATGGCTTTGTGTTACAACCTTTTCTTAAAGGTTGTGTCTTTTCAAGTTAAAAAAATAAAAAATAAATAAAAAAATCGGGATAGTGTTTTTAAATATAAAATTGAAATTATTAGTTCATAATATTTAATAGTGATCTTAACATTAACAAAAACATTTTAAGCATATAGCCAAACCAAAGAAACTTGGGTATGAAAACATGCTTTTGAAAAAATATAACCAAACACATTTGTAGTATTATTTTCAATAGTTTTCATAAAAAGTGTTTAAATGCAAATGACTTTTTGAAAAACATTTTTTCCTAGGCAATCCAAATAAACTTTACTCGTCTTCCCTTATATAATCATCCTCCTATCTAGCTAATGCACAACTTTGATCCCATTTTTAACACAACATACATATGCATAATAAAAATCATAACCTACAATTTGACATAAGATGTCATAAAAAGCCCTAAACCCCTTGATAGCTTTTTTAAAAATTAAAAAAAAAAAAAAATCATGCATATTACATTCAGAAATTTCACTAATGTGAAAGTATATTGTAATTTTGTAGTTTGTATGGAACAAGAATATTTTGTCTACCTCAAGTATAATGGTTATATGTAAAAATTGTAAAATATAAGACTTTAAGTTGACATCTCGACTGAATTTTAAAATTTTGAAAAAATAAATAAATAAATAAATAAATATATATATATATAGTTGAAGGGTTAAACAAAAAGTTAAGCAAACAAAAATTACCACTAGAAAATTATACTTTTTTAGATTACAAAAAACTACATCATAGGTACCCCTAACTTAATTATTCAACTTTGTACCTCAAACACAGACTTCTATCTCCAAACTAAATAACTTTGCTCCTCAAACAAACATAGACTTCCTAACTCCATAGTCATTAACTTAGACCCCATTTGGTAACCATTTAGTTTTTTTAAAACTAAACCTCTTTTTTACACATGTCTTACATTGATTTGCATCTCTCTTGATTACAATAGTTGAATTCTTTGTCAAATTCTAAAAACAAAAGCAAGTTTTTAAAAGCTTTTTTTTTTTCAAATTTTGGCTTGGTTTTTTAAACCATTGGTAAAAAATAGATAACAAAGGAAAGATTTGAAAGGGGGAAATAGTATCTATAAACTTAATTTTAAAAAACAAAAACAAAAAACGAAAGTGTTACAAAACAGGGCCTTAATTACTCAACTCAACACCCCAATAGTCCCCAAAAGGTTGTTTGGAGGCCCATAATGGAATGGGTTTACAATGTAATATAATGTAATTAAGAACCCATGTTTAAATTGAACGTTTTTTTGCTCGATTTGTAATACCAAATTGATTCTGTTTTCGCAATTTTCAACTTAACCATCTTTTTCACCATTTTATAGTTTTGCGGATTCTATTTCCATTCCACTCTGAATTTCTTACTTATTCCAACACCTCTCAAATTCTCTAACTATACTTTAGGTGGTTTCTACGTTTAAAAAAAAATTAAACAAAAAACTTTATTTGTTGTTTTTTAAATTTTTACACAGCTTTCAAGATTTTTACTTTTTATTTTTTTAAGAAAGAGAAACAATGAACAAGGCAATTAGCCAACGTGATTCACAAAAACTAAAAACAAAAAATAATAATAAACATTACTAAACAACCTCTAAAGTACTCATATAGAGGACTACGAGTAGAAACTCCTTTTTCAAGATCTAAAATATATACATGGATCAAAAGTATCCAATCACTTTCGTAATTTTAAAATCATTTAAAAATGTTTTTAAGTTATATTAGTCATGACACATGCACCTGGTTTAAAATCTTTAAAACATGAATGTCAAATAAATCTACTTTTTTTATTATCTTAAATAGTAAATACCTAACGTACAATTTAACAATAATAAAACATGTGATGACTAAAACTATATATTTTTTTATTTAATTAATTTATAATGAATACAAAATATGTTAGATGCAATTAAAAATGTTTGAACCATAATTTCATAGAGTAAAATATAAAATGTTGAACGAATATAATTTTTGTAAATATCAAACATAATATTTAAAGAAACTTAAAGTGATAGATTGAAGAAAGATATTTCCATTTATAATTTTAAATGGTTTTAATTATCAATCACTTTAATATCAAACTATGTCATATCTAATAAAAATATTGTGGAAGTTTATAGATTTAGTTATTAATTTGTTGTCTTGATCTTTTTCAATAACAAAACTTAACAATTTAAAACAAATGGACTAATATTCAATTCTTTTAAAATTTAATTTAAATGAAATAAGCAAAACAATAGTAAAAATATAATTTAAAAACAATATAAATATGCATTAGAAGAAATTGGTAATTATATTTATATGTGCTTTAAATGAGATATCATTAAACAAATTATTTCTTTTTAAATTAGGTTATGTCAATCAATGCTGAGCTAATCTCGCTTTGACATGTAATTAATTTATTAAAAAAAAAATAATTTTACAACAATGACCAACCTTTTTAGGTCAAGTATATAATAAAAACAATAAATAAGCATGTTTTATTCATTGTTAATCAATCCCAACCACCCAAATTTATTTTCACATACTACAAATTTAAAGAGAGAAACATAACCAAAGTAATACAAACCTTCAATTTCCCCATTCTCAATCAAAAAACCTCTCTTCATTCTCTTCCAACTCCACCATAAACTCTCTAGCTCCGCCGCGGGTGCCGCCACCACCACCGCCACGATATCCTCATGTGGACTTCCGTCGTCACATGGGTCACTCCCACTTCTCTCTTCATCCTCGTCAACGTCGTCATCGCCACCATCGCCATCATTTCCCGCTTCACCGCCGATAAATCCCGCCACCATCCCTACGGTGGCCCCGCCCTCATCCGCCCCCCTTCTTTCCTAGAGAGAGTCAAGTCTTTCAACTTCGCTCCTTACAACTCCAACTCTTACTACTCTTCCAATCCGGACCCGGGTCTAGGTCCGAGTCTCGACCGTCCCGCCCGAACTCCGTCGATGTTGGATCGGCTCAAATCCATCACCCTCAACAGATCCGATTCAATCCGCCAACCGGAGACTCTGCCGCCAGCGGCAGAAGCCGCAGAACAGAGTCCGGAGAAAACCCACCACGAGCATTCCGTCAGCCGGAGCAAATCCGAAAGCATAACCCAAGCTCCGACGACAAGCTTACGGCGGCGGTTGGAGAAATCCCTTAGTGAGAAGCTGCCGTGGGTGTCGTTCACGGCGGCGCAGGGCGAAACAGGGGAATTAGTGAAGGAAATCGAACGGCATCGTCCGGAAACGGCGAGAGCGGAGATTAGGGAACCAGAAACGAAAGAAGGCGGCGAGAAGGAGGAAGAGGAGGTAGATTTAAGAGCCGATGATTTCATAAACAAGTTCAAACAGCAGCTGAGATTACAGAGGCTGGAATCTCTATTGCGTTACAGAGACATGGTTACAGGAAAAAAATAAAAAGGTCTTTCGTTGTCTTCTTCGTCTCGCCTCCGATCGGATTCCATTTCTCCTCTTCTGATTTTTGGAGAATCTCTGTGTTTTTAAACTTTGGATATGTGTGCTGGTTTGATTTAATTGCCTTCCTCGTTTGTATGGGACATATCCACCGGACCGCCATTAATGAGAATGGCGGAAAGAAATGGGGTGTTACAAGAAACAAAGGTTAAAATATTATTTTCATCTTGAAATTTATTGAATTTTAGTCTAATACTTTCATTTATTTAATTTTAATTAATGTAATGTGAATAAATCTTAAATTTATTCCTCCCTCCATCCCAGTTATTATTGAACTTTTCAAAAAAAAAATTTTGTTATTTTGAAAATATGTATATTGTATTATGTTACATGAAAATTATTATTATTATTAATTAATCAGTAAAAATTAATTTTGAAGTACTAAATTTAACGATCATGATAAGATTAAAATTGAAGAATTAAAAGTATATAAATTAAAATTGAACAAATTTTAAATATGAAGTCTAAAATGGTATTTTTACTATGAATCAATTATTTGTTGCTTTACAAACTTTTTTTTATATTATATTAATAATTTTATAATATTTTTCTTAAAAAATACTTAGGTGCTTCTGGTTCATCTATCACATCACATATATATATATTTCCTCTTTTATAATTTTTTAAATATTTTTGTATGTAATTAAAGGAGTAAATGGTGCAACTTGACTATATCTAAATATTACTTTAAAAAAAATTATTAAAAGCATTGGTATACTTAAATTTATCATAATTTATTGTCTTATCAACTTAAGTTATCGGGGGAAATTTCGAGTAAAAGTGATTCCACACAATTTTTTAAAAGCAAGTTGTGTAACAAGTATAGAGTAATGTTGAAAATTCTCTATATTCCTATAATTTTGTTTTGTTTGTCTTTCTTTTTTTTTTTTTTTTTAGTTTTTTGATTGATTGTTGACTTGACATTAATCTTAAAGTGTTTTAGGGTAATAAATAAAAGGATATTGTTGAATAATTAAATTGGTTTCAAATCCTTTTTTTAATCATAGAGTTAATTATCCAAAATTAGTTTGAGTGGAAGTCACTTTTGGTGAAGCATTCTTAAAATTAAATTTATAGTAATCAATTAGTTTAAGTTTTTTTTAGTTAAATAACCATTGTTTTGTAGTGTTTATTTGGTATGAGGTGATCTATTGCTAATATACAATATCAATATGATAAAACAAACACTTTAAGTGATATTTTGGCTTTATTTCAATCAACAATTGTTTGCATGCTCATTTGCTTTAGGTTTATCATTGATATACTGTATAAATAAAATAAAAATTGGTATGTAAGTGATTTTTTTTTTTTTTAATAACTGCTTCCTTGCTTATTAAATATTTTTATGTATATAGTTGAATTATGCCTATTAGTTTATCAATAATAATAGACATGTAATACTTAAAAATAGTCCTACGAAATGCGATAGTGTTATCATTGATAGATGTTTGTGAATGAAGAAATACATTGTAATTGTAATTAAGTGAGAAATGGTATTAAATGAAACCATGCAAAAAAAAAATTGTATTTTATGTAATTGTTTGGATGGCTACCATTAAAAAAAAAAAAAAAAAATCCAATCGATCATTGTTGATTTTGATCAATAGATAGTATTGCTTTTTAAAAGTATCTATAGAATCAACCACATGAATTGTAACATCCCAAACCCAAGATTCAATTCAGCACCTTAAGCCTCGACATTCCTCTACATTCTCTGTGACCGTCTTGAACTACTACTCAGAGTAAAGATTACCCCCACCAACCAACACGAATTCTTACAACATATTTTGTCTTCGCTCATATGATTCTTAAAGAAATTTCCAAAAAGTCACTTAACATAAAATTACTACACTTTAATTATTTTAAGCATCTTTTAACTATATATTTTTGTATTTTCAAAATCTCTCTCATTCGGACAAGAGGCATGGAGAAGAAGAAAAGCTTGTTTGTAATAGTGCTCGGCTCTCGTAAAGGGACTACGACTTCACATTGTCACAATGCCATTTGACCCCACTCCCGGTCTAGATCACAAATGGCTTTAAAGTAATTTTAGTGTCGTCCCTTTTCTTTTCTTTCCTTTTTCTTTTTTTCTTCATTCTTCTTTTCAGTCTATTTATGTATAACGACCAAAGAAAGTGTCTTGAATTTTCTAAAACTAATTTCTAATTTATTTTCTTTTTATTTTTTTATTTAAAAGAAAATTATATCACCACACCCCACACACACATATATATATATATCTTCATATTTTCATCCATATTTCTATATTTTTATGATTCAATGTCAATATAAGAAATAAATCACATACCAAATAAATAATAAAATTATAAGAATGTGAGTATAATATAAATAATATGCCTATTAACTTGTGTAAAATGTTGATATATTAATTTAAATAATTATATAATTTTTATTTTTATAATATTTTGAGCCATTTTCATTAACATCTCATTTTGTCGATATTTTCATGATATTTTTGTAAAATTGATTTCAATTTTCATTAATATAATTCATTTTATGATGTTGTAAAGAAAAGTTATTTTCTAAAATTTTGGAGGAATAATATATGTTAATTATTTTAGAACTAATACATGTTAATTATGCTAATTATGATTCAACTATTCACTTTTGTTATAAAGATGACAAATGAATTAATTATGATATAATTTTCATGTTTATCTTTTCTTCAATTTATTATTATTATAAAAGGTTCAATTATTCAATATTAATCGGTCCAATCACAATAGAAAAGTGAGAAATTGATTTTTGGTAATATTATTATGCCACCACATATTTATATATTGTGACGTTTTTTTGATGATGTTGGTCCTTGTCTTTATATATCTGTCCGTACTCGTGCACTCGTATTCCACTTCCACATAAATTATTAATTATTTTATGTGTTCCTTCTTAATTCTTTATACATATGTTACTTTAACAAAATGTTTCTTTATTATAAATATTAAAGAATATGTGTAATTTATATATCATAGTTAGTGTCCAAAATGTCATGTGTATCATAATCACGCAGTCATAGTGACTATATATTTTTACCACTTACTTGCCAAATTGCCTATAAATAGTAGGATTTTGTGGGTGTTGAAAATACACACATCGATAAAAAAATAAAATAAAATAAAGAATTGGAGAAGTTTGAGAGATTTTAATTTTTTTTTATAAAATTTCATTTTCGTTTTCTTATCTTTTCTTGTTTATTTATTCTAATTCTTCAGTATTTATGTTCTTGTTTTTGTCATTTTGCTACTTGATTTCACAACACGTTATCAATACGAGCTCTTGCCGTTTTCCCGTTGAAGATAGGTTTTGAAGGTATGTCATTTTTCTCTTTATTATAATTAGTAAATTAAACATTGTTTTGCATGTTTGGTATATATTAAATCTAAATATAAATACAATTCCTTGTAATAGTGTTACCATCACAAATCTTACAAAACTATAATTCGCAGTCCTTGACATCAATGGAAATAATTATTTGTCATGGGTGCTTGATACTGAAATACATATGGATGCTATAAACTTGGGAGAAACTAATTAAAGAGAGGAATACAACATCCATTCAGGAAAAAACAAATACTATGATTTTCCTTCGTCATCATCTCCACGAGGGATTGAAGATGGAATATTTTGACAATAAAAGTTCCTAGTATCTAATGGAAGAATGTGAAAGAGAGATATGATCCCCAAAAACAGTTATTCTTCCTAAAGCTAGTTATGAATGGATACATATGAAGCTCAAAGATTTCAAATCATTTAGTGATTACAACTTCGCATTATTTAAAATCAATTCAAATTTTTGATTATGCAGACAAAAAATTATTGACGGGGAGTATACACTGTGTTGTAAGTTCACTCGATGCTCTAATGCTCTATATTCTATGTTTGATGCTCAATGCAAAAAAATACAAAAAAAAACGTAGAAAAACGAAAAGAAGAAGAAGAAAACATACATATATATAGAAATGCATAAAAGAAAATACAACAAAGAGAATCAAAGAAAAAAAAGAAAAAGGAAGATAGTGGGACTCAAGAGACGAGAGTGAGAGTCAAAAGCGGAAGTAGTGTGGTGCCTCTAGATAACGATTTTGGGGCAGTTCGATAAATTCACACAACGTTGACGCAAGCAGAAGGCTATATTTCATTGAAAATCTGGGGGAAGCTAGATTTCATTTAGGCCCTTCAATTTGGGTCATCTATACAAATTTTCCATCATTTCACCTCAAAATTGAATTGATGTAAGTTTTGTTTTTTTACCATTAAAACCTTTCATTTCCAAGAAACCAAAATTGAAAAAAGTTACATATATTTATTTTTAACTTCGTTTAAACCTTATCCATTGAATTTTTACATTATTTCACCTCAAAATTGAATTGATGTAAGTTTTGTTTTTTTACCATCCAAACCTTCCATTTCCAATCCAAGAATCCCAAATTGAAAAAAATAACATATATTTATTTTTTATTTCATTCAAATATTTTCCACTGAATTTTCACATCATTTTACCTAAAAATTGAATTGATGTGAGTTTTGCTTTTTTTTTTTTTTAAATTTTTTTTACCATAAAAAATATTCATTTCCAAGGAAAAGACTTCGAAAAATTAAATACCTCCACCAAATCACTTCTTCCACACCCCTCTTAAATCTCAAGTTCTCTAATTTTCCTCTAATTTTCTCTCATGCTCTATTTACTTGTAGAGTTCTTTCTCTTTTCTTTTTCTCTCTTTTTTGTTATCATTCTATTATGTTATGTTTAATGTTATACTTTTTGTATCACTCTTATATTTAGTGTTACGATTTTTATACCCTTATTATGATATATAAGTTTAATGCATGCTATGATTTTTGCAATTAATTAATAATATTTGATATTATTTTGTAATTATTTTTTCATTTCTTTACATAGATATTTGCAATATACATCTAAATGTTGTCTTACTTTATAAAAATGACGATTAAAAATAGTCAATTATAGTCTAATTAAGCTGCAATAAAAGTTTCATTATTTGATTATAATATTTTCTATCAATTTCATCCACATCGATATTTCGAATCTAGGATAACACTCTAATATTTTTCTTTTCAAAATTGTCCTAATATTTTAAATTTTTATTTTAGTTTTTGTTGGTAATTCTGACAGGGAGATTCCTTTTCATGTGAATGTGAGACAGTGAGTGAAAAGGAAAAGGGAAATAAAAAACAAAATAGGCTTTCATTTCAAAAATCCCTCCTAATTTTAATGCTGATTTTTCTTTTTATTATTATTATTATTATCTTTGGTGTTTAACTTCGTCGGCCGTTTGGAAAACATATATAATCTTATGAGCATAATATTAAATATATGAGATTTAAATATTAAAAATAAGAGAAATTTTACTGTTTGAAAATATTTTCACATAATAAAAAATATTACAATTTTATTTGCAATAGACCACTATTTATATCTATCATAACATAGATAGACACAAATAATAATATATGATTTATCACAATCTATTACAGATAGACAATAAAATTGTTATATTTGTAAATATTTTGGCTCATTTTCCTATATTTAAAAAAAAATTATAAAAATAATTAATATTTTATTTAAATATACTTAAGAAAGTTATGAATTTAAATAATTTATATACTCATTAAAGTTTAAGGTTTTAAATTGTTATACTTATTAAAGTTCAAGATTTGAATTGATATTTTGAGTTTACATTGATACGACCCAAAATTCATAATATAAATTAATATTTGCCTAAAAAAATTTAGGGTTCAAATTGAAGATGATTACGTTGAGACCATCATGTTTTTATTGGGCCTTTTAGCTGGGCTTCTTCACAAGTGAAAAGTAGTCCATTAAATTAGGGAATTTAGAGTTTGGTACCTAAATTTCAGTTATAATAATTTTGAAATATGACTAATTATTTTTTTATTTAGATATATAGCTCATCAGTTATAGGTGGGATCTACACGTTATTTTCGGCCAAATTTACCTTCATGATATTTTTAAAGGACTTTTGTACTCTACTCATTCATTAACATTTTTATTTTAATATTTTCAAATTTTCAAAATTTAATATAAACTTTTCATTTTTATAGCAGGAATAAACAGAAAAATAACAAAGAAATTAAAAGAAGTCAATAAAACTAGAAACAATGTTCTCTAAACTCGAAGAAAAACCATATCCCATCAGAACGAAATCGTAAAAAATAGAAATTGTTACAAATTACAAAAACACTGTCTCAAAGCTTTTGACTAACTGGATAATTTTATAAAAAGAATTTAATTAAGTTAGTCCACTAAGTTTAAAAGTGTTTCTAATTCGGACAACTTAAAACTAGAGGGGATAGGCTCCTTTTATAGCCATCACTTTTTTCAATTTTTACAATGCGGGACAAACTGTATTTTTAGTATTTTGCCAAAATCCAACAAGTACAAGCATCAAACTGAACCTTTAGTATGTATAGTGACCAACATGAGCCAAACTTGAAAGTATAAAAACCAAAATGGATATTTTAAAAGTAGAGAGACCAAAATAAACCAAAAACAAAAGTACTATAAGGACCTAAATAGTATTTAAGCCAAAATTTTAAGTAGTACTTATTATGCTCGTAAATTTAAAATATAGCTACTTCGTAGTATAAATATAATTTAGATTTTTGTCATTTTTCATGAGTGGAAATTTCCAAAATTCATAAATGGAAAACAATAATTAAAATGAATAATTGAACATAGAATATCCTTTTAGGATAAATCAAATTACAATTTTAGTTCTATAATATTTTTTAAAAGAAATTTAGCTTTACATTATTCCATTTTTAGGCTTTCAATTTATTTTTCAAACTTTCAATCGTGTGTCAAAAAGATTTCAAATAATTTTTACATTTTATAACTTTATTTAAACGAATTGTCTAAATGGACTCAAGCTTTTTAATTTTGGGTTTAAAGAATTGGAGTAATTAAAATATATCAAATAATTAAAATAAAATTGAAAGTTGTAATAACGTGTCATAAACATTTAACATATCAAGAATCAGATAAAAAATTGAAAATTGAATGTTTATTTATGACTATTTACTGCGGTTTGATAACTATTTAATTTTTTATTTTTAGTTGTTACAAAATTAAATTTAAAAACTTATAAACATGTCTTTTACTTATTGATTTATTTATGTTGTTATATCTACTTAAAGGTTTAGTTCATGATATAAAATTTGTAAGATAATTAGCACAAATTTCAAGAACTAAAAATTTAAAACTAAAATGATTATCAAATATTTATTTTTAATTTTTTAAAATTAAGTTTAGAAAATTATGTTCAGTTCACATGTTTTTTTTTATTTTTTTTTTACTTATTTGATATATAATTTTTTTTAACTATTTCAAAATTTAAGGAATGTTTTAAAAATAGAGAAAGTAATTTTTGTTTTTAAAATATAATTTAGACCTCTCCTCACTACATATAAAAATAGTATAGAAATTGTGAGAAAAAGTAAAACATGGACATTTTTCTTTTTCTTTTTTTCTTTTTTTTTAACTATTTAATTTTTGAAAATCAAATATATAAACTAAACAACAATTTTACCTATTCTTCAATATTTTTTAAAAGTTCAAATTTAAAAACTCAAAATAGTAACTATTAAAAATATTAGTTCATGCCAAAGCGAGTTTAACTAAACGGTAATTGACATAGCTTTTCATTTTAGTGGTGGAATATTCGAATCCCCCCATCTCTAATTGCTATACTAAAAAGTTATATTAGACCATAACATGTATTAATTGTAGTTTCTTTTAAACATAAAATAACATAAGTTTAAAAAAATTATAATTAATATATCATATAATTATTTGCATGGTCTAACTTGAATAACTCTAACTATTTGAAGAGAAAAAGTAAAATAAAATTTATGAAAAATTAAAAAGTAAAATATGTGATTGTACGTTCAAACATATCTTTATCATTAGGTATATATCTCCACCGACATGATGTTGACTTGAATAGTTGTAACTGAAAAAATTAAGTACTTAAGAAGAATGGTGGGAAACAAATATTTTCTTTTATTAAACCAAATAATTATCAAATTAGTAATTTAGTCCCTGAATTATAATTAGCAACAATTTAATCACCGTACTTTCAAATTTGTAACAATTTAGTCTCTAAACTTTAATAAAAAATGATTTAGTTATTGTCCTTTACAATGTGTAACAATTTAATCCTATCGTGAATTTAGGGCCAATTTTTATTACATATTGATTTAATCTTTATAGTTTATAAATAAATTTGATTTTGATTAGTTTATCAATCATAAACGTATAAAAAATTTCATTAAATTATATTAATATCATTTAAGATAGAGATTAAATCATTATGAATTATAAAGTATACCGACTAAAACATTAGTCATCAGAATTCATAAACTAATTTTGTATAAATTTAAAGACTGATACTAACAAAAGCTTACTGAACAGAGTTCATGAATTAAATTATTACTCTCCCGAAATTCATTAATGAAAATAATCTTTTAACTAAGAAAAAATTGACCGAATTTGTTTAATATATATATATTTGTGTAAAATTATAGAAAATAGCATTCTAACGTAATACCTTTTCACTGTTAATTGCCTCTCGAATCTCATTCTCAGGCAACAAAGCAAAGAGAGCGAAGAAAAAATCTCTTTCGCACCAAAAAGGGGGCGGAGAGACTGTTCTTGAAGAGCTTTAATGGCGGAGAAACCCCAACCGGTGCGCGTTTTGTACTGTCCGGTCTGCAGTTTACCGGCGGAATATTGCGAATTTGGACCTGATTTCGAAAAATGCAAGCCCTGGTTGATCCAAAATGCTCCTGACCTCTATCCCGATCTCCTTAAAGGTTCTTTTCACTCTCAAACCCTAATCGCAAGTCTTAGTCCATATCCGAGTTTATTGATTGACATTTCTTTGTCTGTAGAGGCCAATGCGAAGGAAGCTGGGGAAGTTTCTAATCAACTGCAGTCGACCAGTATCTCATCTGCTGCTGGCGATGGAGCCGCTTCTTCAGGTTAACTTGCCAAATTTGTTTATATGTGCGTTTGAATCTATATGTGTATAGTTTCTCGTTTTGTTGTTAATACATGCTAGGTTCACTTGAATAAACTCACCACAATGTTAATGTTCGTTTCATGATTTTTATTTTTTAGTGAAATTTTCACCAGGCTAATTCTATTTAGTTCATTAAGAAGCCTATTTAGCATTGTAAATGAGTAGGGGTAGTGGATACTCTATATCCTCTGCAGTATTGGGTTTTGGCGGTACTTGTCTTGCACTTTTGAGACCCGGGGCCATTGAATTTTCCATGATTTGGTTATGCGTTGAAAGATAAAAATAAAATGATTATCATTTTGGGTAAGGTATGATTGGTCTACCAAAGAGTTTTTGGCATCGATTCAATTGTTTGAGTTTGAGCAGATTTGGTGTTTCTGATTTTGGAGCTTTGCGGATAGTCGGATATAGAACATTTAAGACCAGTATATGCGTAATTAATTGATCCTAAAATATACTGTTTGATTTAGTTAGTCAAATTTCTTTCATCTCAAAGACATTGCATCGGGTAAATCCCATTGAATGTTTTTCCCCTTTTGCCAATTGGTTCGCCTTCTTACCCTCTTCTCAAGGTAACATTTGATTTGGTTTCTTATGTCTGACATCTTCTGATTGTATGGAATTTTAACTGACGTTTGCTTTTCCATTGTTGTGTAATAATAATTTTATATTTGTTTGGTCTCAACCTATGACTTGTAGTCTAGTCATTCTTTTCTCTTTTGGTGGAAAACTACAGGTCCTAAGCAAGAGGAAGTGAAACGTCTTCCTGGTGGCAAGATAAAGAAAAAAGTAATTTAGTTATTAAACTCAGTCCTGTTGTCACTAATCAATAAAACATTAACATGATGGAACTAATTTGTTGGATGTACATGTAGGATAAGCAAGAAGTTGTTATTGAGAAGGTTACCCGAAATAAGAGAAAGTGCATTACAACTGTAAAAGGGTTAGACCTTTTTGGTGAGCAATACTTCGTTTTCCATCTCTACTTGACATTTCTTCATTATTCATTAATTTCCAATAACAGTGTCTCTAACTGAATTTAGGAGTTAAACTAAGTGATGCTTCAAAGAAACTTGGGAAGAAGTTTGCCACTGGTGCCTCTGTGGTTAAGGTTATTAACTTCTGGTGCCATGACCTAAATATCTGTCTACTGTAGATGCCTCTCAATTTCTTATCATCTGGTTAATGTTTGGTTTTAGGGGCCAACTGAGAAAGAGCAAATTGATGTTCAAGGGGACATAGCCTATGACATTGTGGATTTCATTACGGAGACTTGGCCTGATGTAAGATTCTTATTCATTCATTCATTTATTTATTCGTTTATTATTATTTTTGGATAACCAGGAGTTAGAGCTAGCCTCCCCTGTACAATCGGGGAGAAAAGCATATACCAGCTTCCCATTGCATCTAAACGCATTGCATCACTGTACTTGAATGTTTGCTTATACCGTACCTTATATTTTTGAATTTGGTTTGGTTATTTCTAATATGACCTGCTCATAAATTATAATGGATGTGGTTAGTTTTAAAAAGCATCAACACTTTCAACTTCTAGTGATAAAAATAAGGGTTGGTGCTTTTTGTTTTTTCTGAAATTATATTGTAAAAGGTCTATATGTTCAATTATATTTCTCCATTATCTAGCGATTCTATAGTTTTATCAATTTTATGGCATGTTATTTAACCAAAATAATAATAATAATAATAATAATAATAATAATAATAATAATAATAATAACCATCATGGGTTAACCTAGTGGTAAATAGGGGACATGACCTTGATAAGGGGCTAAGAGGCCATGGGTTCAATCCATGGTGGCCACCTACAAGGAATTTAATATCCTATGAGTTTACTTGACACCCAAATATTGTAGGGTCAGGCGGATTGTCCTATGAGATTAGTTGAGGTGCGCGTAAGCTGGTCTAGACATTCACGGATAAAAAAAAAATGATAATAAACGAAAGAAACAACTTTATTGAAGTTTAGCTTTGAATCAAGAATTTTTATGTAACTGTATTTGCCATCCTGAGTTCTTAGCATTGTTGCTGTATGTACAAGAGACATCCAGTTAAGGACTTCAATGTTGAATAGGTTCCAGCTGTACTAATATAGCTCTAATGATATATATAATGGTATTATTAAAAACGGTACAGCCATATAGGCAATTAGAGAGCCATGTACCTTCCTACGAGATCAAAGCCCTATCTTCTCATTAATTTGATACCTGAAATTCCCACGTACTTGCCACTAGGGTACAATTCAATCGATAGTGCTGCATCATACCCACACCTTTCTAACCATAAAACAAACTGGGAGATCGATGCTGGTCAGTTATTCCCCCTATTCACTCCAATATAGGGAAGGGCTCATCCCTATTCACTCCGATATAGGAAAGGGCTCATAGTATCAATTGGAAGGTTACATTTTTTGTTTGGCAGATCATCCACGAAAGAGTTTAACTCTTTAGATCCACTTTTGATAAAGATGTCTACTTTGATAGGGCTCTTTTGTTGCATTCTTTGTCGGACGGCGGAGGAAGATCTTGATCATAATTTTTGGAGCTGCGATTTTGCTGGGATTGTTTGAAATCATTATTATTATTATTATTATTTTTTTGGGAGGTGCTTGGGTTTTTGTTTGCTACACATAGATGTTACATGGTGATGGTCGAGGAGTTTCTTCACTCATCTGCCTTCTTGGGAGAAGGGGAGTTTTGTCACATGTTGGGGTTTGTGCAACATTGTAGGGTCCGTTGGAGGAGAGGAGTAATAGGACCTTGAGAGGGGTTGAGCGGGGCCCTTGTAATGTTAGGTGCTATGTTCCTCTTTAGGTGTCCTTGACAAAGTCTTTTTTGTAGTTGTTGCTCTTTAGGTTTCATCTTAATTGATTGAAATTCCTTTCTATAATTGGGCTTGGTTTTTTGGATCCCATTTATTATTTCTTCTTCTTCTTCTTCTTCTTCTTCTTCATTTTAACAAAACTTTGGTTCTTTGCTGAAAATATAATATCTGGGGTTCTAGTCAATCTTGTAGTCATTGTCATATGTTTGCCCACTCAAACCAAACATCAGACCTAGGATCTAAGATTATGACTGCCTTAGCTTCTCAACCTCCAACATGCAGTTTGGGGCAGAGAGTTGCTTGGGTTTCAATATCCAGCCATCAAGATTGTCCTTTTGAACATAGGTACTCTAATCTTTCCTTTAGTGCACCGGGATTCAGGTATTCTCATCCAATGCTGCACAATTCCTTTGCTCCCTGTCTAGATGTGAGGGGCAGGTGTTGTCCCTCCCCTCACGTGCTACCTCAATTTTAACTTGGTGACAAAGTTCTCTATCACAAACAATTGCTCCATTTTGTCGGTCACATTTAGTTTCTTGTTAATACTCAGTGTCTTCTTTAGGTCATCTTGTACTGAATTGAACTCACTTCCATCTCTCCTGGCACCAAATTGGCTTCAACCAAATCATCTGTCTATGATTTATTGACATGCGAGGACATTATATTTAGGCAGTTTGGGAGTGATTTTGAAAGGACTAAAAGCACTTTTTTTATGTTTAAAATCAACTCGAAACATGCTTTTAATCATTTGAAACCAATTTATGGTTTTACACTTGTAAATGCGTTTTTTGCCATAAAAATTGATTTTGAATGATTATAAACATGATTGAAAGTGATTTTGAACATGAAAATCACTCCCAAACATGTGTGTGGTTGTTTTGAGAAAAACGATACAAGAAATCCAGTAGTCATGTTCTATTTACTTTCAACTAATTTTAGTTTTCTTGGTATATGCTTTGTTGTGAGGTATTTGGGAAGAAAGAAATAATAGAGCAAGCTTTTGGAGGGAGGGATTGAGAGAGAATCTTTTGGTGTTTGGTCCTGTTAGAGTATTGATATAATATTAAATTTACCTTCACTCATAAGCTTAAGCTTTTGGGTCAATTTGGTATAAGAGTAGGTCCTATGTTCGAACCCATGCAATGACATTTCCTCCCTAATTAATATTGACTTCCACTTGTTGGGTCTTCTACAAACTTTGAGTCCACGAGTGAGGGGGGTGTTAAAGTGTTGATATAATATTAAATTTACCATGATCCATAAGCTCAAGCTTTTGGGTCAATCCGTGATTTAACAAGTCCCTTATGAGAATGTGTCTATCTTTGGGCATTGGTGATCAGTTTCTTTTGTAATCTTGGTTTATTCTAAGAAGCACGGACACAGAGACATTACACAATATGACGATACGCCAATTTAAAGAAAAATTAGGACACAGACACGTTGATGATACCCTCTTTTTTATTATTTTTTTAGGATATATATAAATTTAACATAAAATACTAAATGTACTCCATTAAAAAAAGCATAAAATGTCAAGTTAAACAACAATCCTAGGAGATGAAACGTTAATGTTTCTTACTTTAGTTTTAGTTTTTGTCTTTTAAATCTTTGGTAAAAAGAATGGGCTTTCCTTTTTTCTCTTTTTGATCTTTGTTTAAGATATAATTGATTTAAGCTTTAAATTTGGGTCCAACATAAAAGGTCAGACCATTTTCTTTAAAAATATTTTCCTAGGTGTGTCTCAACCGTGCCCCACGTGTCTGAAATTAAAAATAAATAAATAAATATTGGACACAGAAGTTTGCATGTCAGACATGTGTCTAGAGCGTGTCTGAACGTGTCTGACACAGACACTCCCCCTAAAATGGAGTTTCGTGCTTCATAGGTCTTATTTTGCTAGATTGTTGACCCTTTCGTTAGAGTGCTCCCTTTTCTGGGGATTTCTTCTTATGGCCTTTTATTCTTTCATTTTTTCTCAATGAAAGTTGGTCTTTTAAATATAAAACAAAAAAAAACTAATTTCAGATGTCTTGCTCTCCTCTAGTCTCTTCTTCCATTCCTTCGTTCTCCTACTAATTCCCAAATGTTCGATTCATATAACAAACTAGAGAGTTATTAGATTTTTAGCCTCGTGTATTGCATTTCTATGATCACATCAATGGCCCCATATTACCAAATCTCTTTTCTTGATGGGCTAATGATACACAACTAGATAGAAACTTTAGAGATTATTTACAAACATTCACGACAAAGTTTCGTACAACTCAAAACAGTTGGGAGGGTTGGACTCTCTCACACAAAACACAGCGAAAAAGATGGTTTTCACATACATAAGTACCCTACTTAAGTACTTCCTCCTCTTTTGATTGTTTTATAGACAATTTTATCTACTGCATTTTTTTGGTGTATAACAAAATACATGTTTGTTCATTATAGCATGTCTTATTGAATCTCCAATTAGAGAGCTCTGTTATAATTCACCAATGGGTATTTGGAGTTCTACTCTATGTTATCAATTAATGAAATTATTTCTTTTTTATAAATTAAAAAAAAAACTTTACTTAAAAACTAATCTAGATACCACACACAAACATATAACTTCTAATAACTGTCTAGACCCAACATGACATTGAACTTTCTGGTATAACTCCCCTATCATCGTTGAACCTCCTTCACGATTGATGCTGTTATCTTCTTTCCTTCTTGAAATTGGAGGTATATCAGCTAACTCATCTTGGGCTCCTCTATACTTCTGTAGCATTAGCATTAGTACACCATATTGGTTCCCTGGAAGGTCCATCCCTTTTGTCCTAAGAACTTGTTGGATTTGAGTTGCTATTTTCCCTCTTTAATGGGGGATGGTGCCATGTAGACCTTCTTTTAGTGCTAAAACCCAACTCAGGGTAAGGGGACTCTTCGATTGTACATACACATATGACTGGGTCTAGTGTGGTAGATTATGTAGATTGAACTTTAATGATGGCCTTTTCACCATAAAGTAGGTTTCAACTTGATTATTTTCCTTTTTGCCTTTTTCCCCAGTCTTACAACTATCATTTACTTTTCATGGTCCTTTGTATCTCTTTGGGGTCTGGGCATTATCATGATGGATTGTGTCACTTCACTGTGGAATTTAGACCATTTAGCAAAAAACTGAATTAGAATTTAGAAACAATTAATGGTTCAACTTCAGAGAAAATTAGTACACATCAACTAGGCCAGAGATGAACTAGCCATTTCATTAGTGATACATATAGCTCCACTATAAGATATCTTCTTTCATTGTCTGATCCTAGTATTTTTACGCATTTTCCAATAATGTACCAAGCAAAGTGAAATTAAAAGCAACTATTTATCTTTTATGTTCTAATGTAAAAAATGACGCCCTTTATATTTGCTTCCATATATTTGATGTCAGATGACATTGCTCTTTGAAAAAGTTGTCAATGTTGCTTATTGCATACTTTATTTCCTTGCTAATTGTACTGTCTATTGTTCCTCTTTGAAATTTCCCTCCTTCCCTTATCATTTATTTGTAAACATAATTATGTGGACATAACATATATTTGGAAATTTTTAGGGGGGAATCTCCTCAGTCCTCTGGGATAGAGAGCTTTTTTGAGTATTATATCTGCCTCTTAATCCATTGTTGTAAGCTTTTTTGAGTATTATATCTGCCTCTTAATCCATTGTTGTAACAGGTCCCAGAAACTGCAATTTTCTTCATCGAAGATGGGAAAAAGGTTCCTGCTGCTTGACAATGCAATCATGGCAAAAAAATAATATGGACTTATGTGCATCCTTTTCTCCCTACTTGTGCGAGTCCTTTTAAGATTCCACAAGTAAGTGGCCATTACAGTTTTTTTTTTTGTTAAAGTTCCAAAAACCTATGTATTGGATCACGAGACTTTTTGTCCGCTTTCTTCAATCCTTGTAGCCTTTTCTCAGGAGATGAGCTTTATTGATTTTGGCCTTTTTTTATTAAGGAAAAAAAAAGAAAAAAGAAAAAAAAGTCTTGGTCAAACTCTGTTCTAACTTATGGGTGCTTTGTATAGAGGGCTATATCTTTATATTGTATTTCTTTTTAATACACTTTACAGAAACAACTCCAGACACGTGTCTCTCCATATTTCCCCCCCACTTTTTCTCAGTGCAAACTGTTATTGTCTCTTTGCCATATGGGAATTTGTCAAAGCATTGTTTTCAGGAACAGTAGAACTTGACAGCATGTATGATGATATTTTGCTTTGTGGGTAAAGGGGAGTGTAACAATAGAATTTCAACAAAATAAATTATGGTTGAACTTGAAGTTAGAAACTGATTTGCTAATTGTGGCAGTATATTGTGTGCATAAGAACCTAATATGTTGATGATGTTCAATAAGTTGCTTTGCTTAGCCTTTTAGCATATAAGATGGAGCAGCACTATGGAGATGATGATGCTGCTGAACAACTTTAAACCCCATCTGATTAAGACATATTTCATGGTCAAAAACCCTTCTTTTAAGGTAGGATGTTGAGAAAGTCAATACCAGGGTGAGGGTCATTTTTTTTGTAATGCCATGATTTGATAGGAAAGTGCATGTCTGCGGATGCCGTCTTTTCTTGTTACCACAGCACAATCAAAACTTCTGTGGGCAAGTTTGTTGTCCAATAGGATAAGGGGAAAAAAAAAAAAAAAACAGAGAACAGAAATAGAATAGAATAGAATTTTAGAAAGCTGACTTGTCTAAGCCAAGCGCTTTTGCGTGCGTGCGTGTGGATTTGTGTTACTAGGCAGGCGGACGGTGCGCTGATGGATGGTCGGCCTGCTTGTGGTTGGTACTAGAAGCTACAGAGTTGGCATTGCATTGGCACAACTTCAACCACAACTACAAGTCAGGTTATTATTATTATTATTATTATTATTATTATTATTATTATTATTATTATACTTGATTATTTTTAGTGTGTGTGACTTTTAGTTTTCAGTGCCCTTCTTTTCTCTTCCCCTTGCTTTGCTTGCTATACCTTTACCTTTTGGTACTTCCCTACCGAAAGTGTTTTGAATTAGCGTACTTTGTGTTTTGTTTGGACCTTAAGAAACTGGATTAGGTCTCCCATTAAACTAATGGGCCTCTAAATTAAATATCCAAAATCATCCTTAATCCTTTCTTTAGGTAGCTTCTTAAGTAGGTGGGGTTTGTTAATATATAAGTTGATTTAGGATTAAATTATTGTTTTATTAACATATTTGGACTCGTGGATGTCCTATTTTTATGTTGCTTGATACTCTGAAATTCTACTTGATTGTCAATAGAATTTAGGGCAATGATTAGTTGCAACTTTATCTTTCTTGCAGCTCCTTCATTTATCATATGATAAGAAAATGATAATTTAACTTTTTTTTAAAAGTCAAAATTTCTTGCCACATGTCAGTTTTTAATTGGACAATGGATAGACTGCACAAAGATAGAGATGTAGTCTAGGTAGCACCCAAGTATTTTTCTAGAATTTATTTGTTTCTATTGACATGCTACGTGTCTAAATATGTTAATAAAATAAAAATTCAATGGCATGCATGCTTTTTGTCAAGGTTAAATTACAATAAGTAGCCTTGAAATTTGCAATTGTTTAATATATATTCTTAATCTTTTGAAGATTACTATATTACTTTTGACCTTTTATAAAGATTTCAAAACTATTCATGGAGTAGAATTTCGCTAGAATGTTAGACAAAAATTACAACTCGTGACGGAGGAGATTTGGAATCAGAATATTGTCACACCATCTACCTATTGTCTAAAGGATTTCTAGTCGAAATAGTAGGTTTGAAACATTTTGCCTTTTGTTAATGAGTTCTTTTTTCCCCTTTGATGGGCTTAGAGGTTGGTTTGTTTTAAAAGTGAAAATCGATAAATTTAAACGAATAAAGACACAATTGAGAATAATCCTTCCTCTTTTTTTTTTTTTTTTTTTTTTTTTTTTTTTTTTTGGATTATTTGGTATATTTAGTCTTTTAATCATTACATTTTTGGATGTTTTGATTTAAAAGAAAGGTTTGCATAATTCGTACTTAATGTCCTAATTTGATCTCTTATCTTCCTTTTCTTTTGTTTTCATTTCAATACTCTACCGCCATCTCTAAATATTTTGTTACCGTCATCTAAGATTGGATTTGAAAAACATAATCTGATTGGACGGTGACTTCTTTTGCATTTATTTATTTATTTTCTTTTGCATTTATTTATTTATTTTTTGTTTGAATAATATGATCTGATTGGATCATCAAAATCTGGTTTTAGATGAACCAGGATAGTTAATGTTATAAGAAATTTAATATTAGTATAATCATTTGAACCCCAAAAATGAAAAAAGAAATATTTGGTCTCAAATTGACATCATATGACATTTCATTTTCAAAAATTAAATGTCATTCTCATCAAATCTCGAAATCCTACAGTAAAATCGGGAAGGAAAGATTTTACTGTTGTGTTGATTTTTGGTATATTGTTTTTTCCTTTTGTATTTGTGTATATTGGGGTTGGGGGACTTAGCATTACATTGTCTAATTGGATTATAATTCTACATGCTTGATTGAGACCTTTTTTCTTCTAAGACTTCTCAAAAATTTTAATTTGACCTTAGAAACGGCCTTGATTGTGTTGTTAAAATTATTAAAAGACCTTGTATAGTAAAAACTGCCAACTAATTAGGATTGGTATGACAACAATCTTATATATTTTTTTATAATTGGAAGAACCATCTTTAATTATTTTTAATAAAATTAAAGATAAAAAAGAGTGGACAACATGGGGTAGGAGATTTGAAACTTAAAATCTTAGTTGATGATATATGCATTAACTATTTGAGTTTTACAAAAATGGATCATGATGTTGTAATTCTACTTCTAACCCTAGTCAACTTTCTCACGCAATATGACATACAATCTTTTTCTAGGAGTTGAATTTTCTTATATTCACTCAAACAATCTTTGATATTTTGTAATTTTCAAAACTTTTAGAAGAGACCAAGTGGTAAAGAGCATAAAAGGTAAAAGTTTTGATGTAGGATAAATGGAAAAAAGTAGCCAAAATATTATATAAAGAAAAAGGGTAGCTATCTAATCTTGTAGTCTAATTTGAGAGCACTAGCTTAGGCTTTATGATCTCGAGATACTTCGAACAAATTTAAATCCCTTCAAACTCAAAATCTTATTATGCTCATAGTTGACTTTAAGTTTAAGTGATTTCCAACATCAAAAGCAAAGGTGGAAGGTTGTAAAATAATTTGAGTAACCCAAACCAATAAGCTACTTTTTAATTAAAAGTTGATATTTATCTTCTATTGATTATATATTAGTTGCTTAAATCAAGGAAATGATTTCATTACAAAATCTTATAAGAAAAAGCATTTATTTAGGAAAAAAAAAACCTTGTGTTGTTAAGAAAACACTAAAAGAAGGAAGAATTAGATCGTTAGACCAATAATTTAATTTAAAAATTAATTAAATTAACATTAAAAAAAATATTTAGTGAAAAATCAATGATAAAAGTATAAAATTTGAAACTTAGGAATCATATTGAAATAAAACTAAAATTTCGAAGATAAAATTGTAATATTTTGTAACATTTGAAAATTTAGGATCAAATAGAAATTAGATTTAATGTTTCGTGTAAGAGAAATTTAAGCCTAGACCAAGGTGACAGTTAGCTAATTCATTATTATTATTTTTCCACGAGAGAACCAAATTTGGCAAAGAGAGTTATTATTACTTGTGTGATTTTTGTTATATTATTATTATTTATTTTTAATAGGACAAGATAAAATTATGCATGCAACTTTGTAGAGGGAGAGAGAGAGAGAGAGAGTTGACAATTCAAATGGGAACACTAACAAATTTAATTATATGTTCAAACTTAGTGTAAACTAGATAAATCATATTCAATTGGATGACTACAGCAAAATCAATGACATCTTTTGGAGGGGAAAAAAAGGTTAAAAAAGAAAATCCTCCCTGAAAATAAATAAAAAAAAAACAAATCTTTGAAAAAATCATCCAAATTAATATGTCTTGTTGAATCTCAAGACCTCCAAAAGAAACAAAAAATAGTAAATATAATTTTCCACAAGTAATGTATTATCTAAATTAGCTATATATAGATTTTATCAACAAGCTTTGTAAGCCATTTAAGATATTATCTAGAGTCTAATTTTTTTTTTCTCTATTTATCCAAATAAATATTTCTTTTCTCCCAAAATCAATATTGAATAAAGAACTATATGACATTTGAAATCATGCTTCAAAACTTTAATTTAATAAACTGTTGGGCTTAGTCACTAACACGTTTGAAATCACATCTCTATTAATTTTGTTTACCAAAATTAACGCATTAACTTCCACCAGAAAAAAAGAATGAAAAAAAAAAAAAATTTCTAAAGAGAACTTTAATACTCTTTTTTGTCACACATACCATTTAAAAATATATATATAAAAAATGTATTGAAACAGCATGTACTAAATACTCACAATACCATTTGAAAACTTTATAACATCATATTTAATTTAATAAGTTACCTATTAAATTTAGAAGTCAATTCTGTACGTTGCCAATACATTCATTCTCCACACACATTCATAATTTTTCTTTTTAAAATTTTAGATTTAATGGTTTTTCTCTCTCTCTTTCTTTTCTCTCTCTCTATAAATATACATTGTTTTATATTCTTCTTTCTTCATCTTATACTCTTCTTCAATTAAAAAAAAAAAAAAAAATGGAAGCTCCTAATCTTTTTCTTCTCATTATTTTCACTTGTTTTCTTTTCCTCCAAAACGCACCGTTTTTTGCAGTGGCTCTCAGTGGTTTAGCTCTTCCAAAAGCAATCTTAGAGAAGCTTAGAAATGACCCTCAAACCATTACCTTAGCTTCCACAGATTATGGCCGGATTGTTCAAGAGAACCCTTATGGCGTTTTCTTTCCGGTAACCGGTCACGACATCGCCGGCCTGATCCAGTTCATGTATGGGAGCCCGGTACCGTTGGATATCGCTGCCCGGGGTCAAGGCCATTGTGTCCGAGGGCAAGCCTTGGTGGAGAATGGAGTCGTCGTAAACATGACGTCCCTTGGTGGTTTTGGACAAAAGGCAAGTAGAATTGTGGTGTCGAAAACGTCACCGTTGGGTCCTTACGCAGACGTTGGTGCTGAGCAACTTTGGATCGACGTATTACATGCGACGATGCAGAAGGGATTTAGTCCTGTCTCGTGGACGGATTATTTACATATCACCGTCGGCGGGACATTGTCCAATGCTGGAATTAGCGGCCAAACGTTTCGGTTCGGTCCTCAAATAAGCAATGTTCATGAACTCGACGTCGTAACTGGTCTCTCTCTCAACTCTTTTACGTTGATTTTTTACATTATTATTAGAAATTTTAGTTCAACACAATTATCCGAGTGGAGATAGAATCATATATTATCCATTTACTAAACTATGCTCAACTTTTCAATTTAAACGTAACTATTTACCAAAAACCAAAACCTTTTAATTACCCTATGTACATTCCTATCATTACCATATGCATGAAAAAGTAAATTAATGATTTGTACAACTACTTTGCCAAAGAACAAATAGAAAACAAAACAAAAACAAAAATAAAATTTTTAACCAAATGGGTGAATTTTATATACGATTAAAATATGTTTGATTTTTTTTTTTAATATATAGTGAAGGGAAATCAAAGTTATCGAATCTTTGATCTCAAGGTTGATAAACATACATACTATATTTATGTTTATTTTGACGAAAATAAATTTGAATTGTGTTATATTTTGAGTAAATAAGGATTTTCTTTTGTGTTTGGTTTTTTTTTTGCCTTTATTTTTGAGATTATTGTATGAAAAAGGACAAAGAATGAGTAATGTGAATGAATAATTAAAATGTGTAACGCTCTTTGGAGATATCGTATAATGGTATTGTCTTTTGACGATGATTTCATTAAAACACCACTTTTCATATAAGTTATCAACCTCTTTTTCTCCGATCATTTTTGGTATTGCCCTTTTTGCATGATTGCCACGTGTCATTTAAAAAAAAATTATATCTCTAATAATTTTTCGAATAAATTCTTCGGTATGATTGAAACAATAATATGTTAAAAAGAATTCTATAAATCGTGTTAATCATCTTTGTTTAAATGACAGGAAAAGGAGAATTATTAACTTGCTCTCCTACCAAAAATCCTGAACTCTTTTACTCCGTCCTTGGCGGTTTGGGTCAGTTCGGCATAATAACCCGAGCTAGAATCGCTCTCGCTCCCACGCCCACCAAGGTCTCTCTCTTTCTCTTTGATTTATCCAGTCAAAAAAAAAAAAAAAACTATTATTTGATTGATTAGCTTACAATAATAAAACACAATTAATACATTTAAACAGTCCTTAGCCGGCTAAACTCTAAAAAATTGGTATTAATTATTGAATTAAATGACGTTGTAAAATCAAATTTTTATTAAGCCTTTAAAGTTTAAACTTCCACTAGAGAGATTTTCCATTTCCTATTATATATATATATAACGACCTTACGTACACATAACGGTTTCTTTGACATTATTATTATTATTATTATTATTATTATTATTATTATTATTTTTGGACAAGATTTTTCTGTGGATTTAAGGTTAATAAGATTGTATTTGCTGACATGGATTTTGTTTTTTTGAAAAAAATAAGGTTAAATGGGTTCGGATGCTTTACACCAACTTCTCTTCATTTACAAGTGATCAAGAATTTTTGATATCGAAATCCAACGGTCCAGATTACGTTGAAGGTTTGCTTTTGCTACAATTGAACACAGGTGATAATTCCTCTTTCTACCCTATCGCCGACCAACCCAAAATATCCTCTCTTGTCTCTCAATACGGCATCGTTTACGTCCTTGAAGTTGTCAAATATTATGATCAACAATCTTCTTCTTCCATTGACCAGGTTCTTCTCTTTTTTAAATTACCTCTCAATTATTCTATGTTACCCTTATAATCTATTCTATATCTTTTCCTAACTAATTAATTGGAAATTATTATATATACCGAAGAAATATATATATCAAACTATTTACAAATATAGAAAAATTTTATGGTCTGTAAATGCAATAAACTTCTATTGTCGTTGAAATTTTTTTGTATTTGTAAATAATTTGTCTCATTTTTCTATATTCGAAAACAACTCCTAATTAATTATTTGTTTGGCATGCAATTTGAAAACATAAGCTTTTAATATTTTTATAATATAAAATACTATATTTGTTAATGTTTTTATTTTGGTTTAAATACTACTTTGGTCTCTATACTTTTGACTTTGGTTCCATTTTTGTACTCTCAAAATGTTCATTTTGGTCCTTGTACTTTCAAATTTGGTTCATTTTGGTCATTCAACTTTCAAAACGTAGCTATTTGATTCCTTAAAAATGAAATGAAAATGAAAATGAAAGGGCCAAAATAGTCACTTTTTAAAAGTTTAAAGACAAAATTGAATAAAATTAATAGTAAAGAACCAAACTGAACCTTTTGCAAGTATAGGGACCAAACTGAGCCAAAGTTGAAAATATAGGGACCAAAACGAACCAGAGTCAAAAGTATAGGAACCAAAGTCAAAAGTATAGGGACTAGTAGTATTAAAATCTTTTATTTTCTTTAGTATAATAATGCATAAATATCAAATTCAAAATGTAGACACACTAAACACTTTATTTTTAGAATTTGCACTATTTGGATCACACAATTAGAAAAATAGAACTCAGATTGTCGACCAAACATATTTATTGAACTCAGTAAATCTAAAAAAATAAAACAAAATTTGGGTTGCTTACCAAACATGCCCTAATAAACCATGGAACATATATCGACTTAAATAGTATTTTTTTAATTTTCATGCTACAGGAAGTTGAGAAATTGTTGAAAGGGTTGAGCTTTGAGGTAGGGATGAAGTTCATTAAAGATGCTTCTTATGAAGAGTTTCTAGATCGAGTTCACACTGACGAGGTAGCTTTACGAGCTTTAGGGTTATGGGACGTTTCTCATCCGTGGTTGAATCTTTTCATTCCAAAGTCGAGAATTGCCGATTTTGATTCGGGTGTTTTTAGAGGCATTATTCAAAAGCGTAATCTCACTTCTGGTGTCTTCCTCATCTATCCTATGTTAAAAAATAAGTAAGTTCTCACCTTGACCTCACAATATTTATTAGATACACAATCTACTTCTTTATCGATTTTGAGATTGAACTCTATGTTATCTAACATGGTATCAAAGCCCATAATGCTCAAACAAACCTTCCGCGGAATCCCATTCAAGAACAGTATCTTGATGAGATGTTGAAAATTACGCATTAAACAAATTAAGGGATCTAACACTTAATTTTTATAAGACATATGAGCTATTCTCTAGTTTTAATACCATATTAAATCACTGTTATACTAACGAAAGTATATTTAATCATTTATTCATATACTTAACAAAATAGAGAAGCTTAATTACGAGTCACATATCATAACGTTTCTTATAATGTTTTCGATCGGGGAAATTTTGCAGGTGGAACGAGCGGACCTCCGCCGTGATACCCGACGAGGACCTGTTCTACACGGCGGCGTTCCTATTTTCGAGTGGATTCAAAGATTGGGAAACATTTGATGCTCATAATAGAGACATTTTAAAGTTTTGTGAAGAAGCTGGAATTGAAGTGAAACAATATCTTCCCCATTTCGAAACTCAAAAAGATTGGATTAACCATTTTGGCCGGAAATGGAGTGTTTTCCGGCAAAGGAAGGCCATGTTTGACCCTAAAAAGTTGCTTTCTCCGGGACAGAAAATTTTCAATTAGTTAAAACTAAAATAAATTCAAACCAATAATTTATTGTCTTTTAATCATACATTTTATTTTAATCTTTCAACCCTTTTGTTTTTTGTTTGTACATTCTACTAATTAATTAGCCTTAATTTTTAATTAGCAAATTTTAGTTCAATTTTTACATTTTATTTCTGTATATGTAGTAATTACTAATTAATTTGGATGCCATGTATGGATTTTTAGATAATATGTTTTTTGAATGAATTAAATGCATCATTTTTGTACTTAATTAGAATTTAATTTAGGATCTTTCCCATCTTAAATATACAAAGCTGAAGTATTTTTTTTTTTTATTTTTTTTTTAATTTTGTTTTCAGAAATACAAATCCAATTAGTTAATTTGAATTCATATACTATATCTCTTTTAATTATCCTATAATATACAGGTTGACAAATATAAACTAAGTTATCTTCAAAAGATTAAGAATATTATATAAGCTGAATTTGCTTGACTTTTTATTAATTAAATTGTGTTTTTTTTTAAAAAAAGGAAATTAAATTGTGTTTTCTAAATTTATATATAAAACTAAAGTTTTTCTCAGATTTACTGATTTTAATAATTTTTTTTTTAAAGGAATACTGATTTTAATATATATACATTCTTACGAAAACACATTCATTTTTATAATCTGGTCAGCCTTGCTTACATATGATTATTTTGTATTAATTATTTTTCTGCAAAGGCAAAAAATAATTAACACAATTATTTCTTGTACTAATTACTCACGTTAAATTGCCAATATTATAATTAAGAGAAAATTAATATTCGACAATCCCATCTAAAGTTGTGCATACTGTGAATATGAACTTCTAGTTAGTGGGCCGGGCCAAGCCCAAACTACTGGAAACGTAGCCCAAACCTTTTCTTTTGAGTATTTTCTTCTTCTTCTTCTTCTTCTTCTCTCTCTCTCTCTTTAAATTTAAAATTTTAAAATTTACATCTAGGGTTAAAAAATATACACTTCAATAAAATTAGCTTCAAATATTTCGTTGACCCTTGTATTTTCGGGTTTTGTTCCGTATTTAATTTATGTACTTTCAAATATTTAAATTTAGTCAATGTATTTTTAATAAAACTTACATTTAGTATTTTTGGTATGAATTTTGAAAGTATATTTACATGATGTCTTTTTTTCACTTAATTTGGTACCGTAAAATATGTCAACGATTACTAAACATCCTTGGCAAACAAATTTAATGGAAGAAGCACCACGAAGTTTTTCCTCAAATAGCCATTTATCTGTCTAACTTTTATCTAGAGCAACTCCTATTTTACATAAACACACTGTCTAAATTATAAAGGACAAAGAACTCTACATATCTCTATAATTGTGTACGATATTATATCCAGCTTTATACATAAGCCCATATGACTTTGACTTTGATTTCACTCAAAACGTCTCATGTTATTAAAGATAGTAGTATCCTCACTTAAATAATCACAATCATCCTCTCATCTAGCTAGTGTGAAATTTTAATTGCATTGCCAATAATCAAGAATATGAAATAATATACAAAGTGATGGAGAAATCAACTAATTTGTAATATTAAGAGAAAATGACATTTCTCAAATTTGTCTTCAAATGTATAGACATTATCAAAACCGAATCTTTCTACATCATTTTCACTTCAATAGTTTGTCTAATTCAAAACAAAAACAAGTAGTATAGTAAATCCAAAGAAAATATAAAAAGCTTTGTGAATGCATGAAGCTAAGACAACTACTCTTTAGATCCTATCCTTTAACCAACCTGAAATGTAGGAAGTCCTTCTATCCACATACTTTCTCGACATCTTCAACACATCAACTAGTAGTTGCATGGACTAAGAAAATAATAATAATAATAATAATAATAATAACAACAACAATAATGTTGATGCCAAAATTTAAATTAAAAAAATACACTTGGTCTTTACATGACAACAACGATAAATTTGTAATTTAGGGAATAACGTGACCTACAAGATGAAAAGTTCTGCACATCGTTATGGTGCTTTGCCACACAAGTTCTGATACTTTAGTCAAAAAATGCATCTGTGTAACAAGCAAAGAGTTTGAGTATTATAATGAACTTACTTCTCCCATGAGCTATCATGATTTATTTATAGGTATAGTTAACATAAATCCTTCCCAATGGACTTTTGGAGTTGCATTGAGGTTATCCTTTGATTCGGTAGGCTGGGGTATGTTAGTGTCGCGTGTCATATTTGGTATATTGCTAGAGTCGGCTGAGGCCTAACACCTTCTCTTAGCTATATTTTGGGCCTAAGATGACCCCTTGGGTCGGGGCATGCCCCATTAGGTATTTGTGAGGCAAAGCTGAGGCAGAGCACATTAGGCCAAGCTAGTCCCCTTTTCTAAACCCATTTTTGATATTAAGTTGCCACTTTCAACTCAAATCTTGCTATCTTCTTAATCTTGTTGTTTTAATTTTCTTTTGTCGATGTTGATTATGTTATTCTATCTAAAATCACCCCTAACGATAATAAAAGAAACCTTTGAAAATATATTATCATGGAGAAAAATAAAAGGATAAAGAAAAGAGAATTATACATATATAATTATTGTTTAGGGAGAAAACAAAGGTGTGGAATGTAGAATAATGTATACAAGAAAATAAAAGAAAAAAACAAAGGGAAATTAGATATGTAGAGGAAAAAAATGATTATAAATATATATATAAAACATTTTCAGAAGATTAGTGGTGGGATGGGAATGAAATGAAATGCCAAACAAACAGTCACATGGAAGATGTTGTAGCTATAGGATGATTGATATGCAATTTATCTCTTCAACTTGAAAGTTAGATCCACATATTTGTAATTGAGTTATTAAAATTTTTTATTATTATTATTATTATTATTATTATTATTTAAGAAAAAAAACATCATTTCTGCCTTTGTGCTGGTTGGGGTCTCTCTTTGTTTTCCAAATTTCATATCTTTTTATTCAAACTTCATTGCTATCTATCTAAGGAAAAATCTTATAACAAGTTCATGATAGACTGCGATCTGTCAAGATTTGACACAAATAGTAGTCTATCGCTGATAGACCGTGTATTTTGCTATTAGTTGTAAATATTTTATAATTTTCCTTAAATTAAGTATATTTCTTTTTCATATATATTTCTAATATAAAAAGATTGAAATCTAAGCCAAATTCTAAAAACTATTTATTTTGGTTTTCAAGATGTGACTTGGTTTTCTATACCATTGGTACAAAATAAATAATAGAGCAATAAATTTAGAGGTAAAATTAGTGTTTATAGAGTTAATTTTCAAAAACTAAAAACAAAAAGGCTTGGGTCCCGTTTGATAACCATTTGGTTTTTTATTTTGTTTTTGAAAATTAAGCTTTTACACACTATTTTTACCTCTAAATTTCTTCCTTTGTTATCTATTTTTTACGAATGGTTTAAAAAACTAAGTTAAAATTTGAAAACTAAAAAAAGTAGCTTTTAAAACTTATATTTGTTTTTGAAATTTGGCTAAGAATTCAACCTTGTACTTGACAAATATGCAAATCATAGTAACACATTGAAAAGAAATAGGTTTAATTTTTAAAAAACTAAAAAACAAAAACAAAATAGTTACCAAGTGAGGCCTTAATAACCTATATGATCTAAAATGGTTATAGGGAAGAAACATTTGCTTTCCCCATTTGTTTCATTTAGATGATGGTTATATGATTATCTTGAGTAATTAATTTGACAATTAAATCAATTAAAAAAATCTCATTTTAAATACTTTATTTATCATTCACATGAATTTGATTTTAAATTTGAGTTTTATTTGATTTTTTTTAAATAAAAAATCTATCAAATTTGGGGTTTAATTGATTTTTTTAATAAAAAACCTATCAAATATGGTTTCTCACGTTTTTTTTTTCTAAATTTAAAAGAAAAAATCATGCTACCTAAAAATTAAAATAAAAAAATCAAATCAATTTAAAATTTGAAATCTAAATTTATTCTACAAATCGCTAAATTAAATCTTGATTTACGTGGATTTGGTTTGAAATTTGGGTTTTATTTATTATTATTTTTTTAAATCTATTAAATTTGGTTTTTTTCCCTAAATTTAAAACAAAAAATTATGTTATCTAAAAATAAAATCAAATAAAACTTTCATCTAGATTTCGTTTCAAAATTTGGTTTTATTTTATTTTATTTTTACAAAACATCTATCAAATTTCGTTTTTCACGTTTTTTCTAAGTTTAAAAGAAAAAGCAGGTTATCTATAAAATTTAAAATAAAAAAAATCAAATCAAATTAAGATTTCAAATTTAAATTTGTTCCATAGCTAAATTAAAGCTTTAATTTGCATTAAGTATCTTTTCTTTATTTTCTTCTAAAATACGATTTGGTTTCGGTTTTAGTTAATTCTAATGTTAATTTGTTCTCCTAAACTTTTTTTTTGGAATTTTTTTAGCATTATATATGGTTTAATTTGGTAAACCATTACTCCCATGTTGTTGTGTTGTTTTTCTAATTCTTAGACATCGTCTACCATATTTTAATTTGTGTGAAAATAACCTTTTTAATTAGGTTTTAGATTTAAGATTTTCATGTACAAAATTGTGATTAAAAATATTAAAATAATTCAAAATAATGAACAATATAGTGAACAATATTTAATAAAATCACATATAACTTCTATAAAAAATATGATATATTTTAAAATTTTATAATACGTACAATGCAGGTAGTAATAAACTGGTTTAACAAACTAGCGTAATAATATTAAAAAAAACTTATTGCTTTAATAGAATTAAAATAAATTATTTTTCAAATCCGAATTAAAAAAAAAAAAATACTTTTGAAGTTTATATTATTCATTTTGACTAGTCTTTGGGATGTCTATCAACTAAAATTGACTATAATGTAGAACTCAATTATTATCATAAATAGAAGAATTAAAGAAATTGAGGACACAAAATGAAATCCCTCACACCTTTTTTAAAAAAGGAAATCTCATCCTTTAAAATGAAATATTCTACTTTTGATATTGGTGTAGACTTACAAGTAACAAATTTGTGATATTGGTGTGCTATTTGCGATGTATTTTATTTTCGTTGCAACGTTTTTGCGACGATTGGTTATTTAGTCGCATTGTTAGAGAGAATTTTGAAAAACGTTGCTAAACTTGCGACTATCTTCAATCGTCGCTAATTTTTCGTCGCTAAATACCACATTTCTTGTAGTGTAGACACTAAAGTAAGAGGGATAACTATTCATCTTCTCCCTTATTCAATTATTTAATATATATTTTTATAATAATAGTGGGTGAAGGGATCAAACCCCTTATCTCGAGATTATTGTACATACTTGATACCAATTGAATTATGCTCATTTTGTCTGTTTAATAAATTTTTTAGTTCAACAATTGTAAAGTGAGAAGTGAATCATCAACATTTGAGGATTAATTGTATCAACCAAACCATATTTGAATTAACCTAGACATGTTCATATATCTATATTTGTAAAACATAGAAAAAATATCATTTATGTGGTTCAATATGAATAAAAATACCAATAACATTATCTATAACTTAGTTTGAGAGCAAAAACAATTTGATTATTAATTTAAATTATTTTTATAAATTTTTTAACTTACATAAATATCTTTAGATATTATATATATATGCGTAAAATTAAAATTTCAATATCGATATCTATATCTATATTTTAAATTTAATACGAATGAACAAATTCTTTGGTAATTATTCATCTTAAATGTATAAAAAGATTTAATGCATATAGAATCATAACGTTAGTAATTAATAATGTAAATAAATATTATAGAATCATATAGATTTTAGGGTATCAAAAATTGAGATTTTTTGCCTGACTTTTTTTCCAAACCTTTTTTACTGGCATCCACCAAAATATCCATAATCATCATTAACACCCTAAATATACATAAAATTTTTAATTTATTTTTCACTGCAATAATTAATCTACTCTATTAATCTATATGAATTGATTATTTCCTTTAGATTAGCCCCTCTAAATCTAAATCCATGCCTCTTTTTCTTCTTCTCTTCATCTTATATAATTGAAATTCCAATAAAGTTGCCAAAAATCTTAAACATTATTCATTATTTCCAAAGTTAAATGATCCTCATTGACTTTGTACATGTTCACATCTAGAGAACAATATTGCTGGCTGCATCCCACTTATAAGTTATATCCTAACATATTTAATCCATTTATTTATCTTTTTGCTACCTTACATGTAAGGAAAAAGAAAAGTTTAATAAGCAACTATTTAGTCTTTGCATGTTACAATTTATAACGATTTAATTCCTACATATAGTAAAATTTTCATCAAAATTAATTGTCAAATTTTATTTCGTAACGACTTAGAAGTCTTTTTAGTTTACAAATAAATCTAATTCGTCCTAATCAGTTTATCAATCTACATGTTTAAAAAATTTCATCAAATTATACTAATATTTTTTTACGATAGAGTTGGATTAAATGGTTACTTGTTAAAGATTAGAAACTAAATTGTTACGAATTTTAAAATAAAACGACTAAATCGTTACCAACTAAAGCTTAAAGACTAAATTGTTATTTTTACGAAAATCTAAAGTTCAAAAGTGTTTTTATTTTTTTTATTGTTATTACAGTTCGAATCTTCATAGCGACTGATTATATATAATGAAGTTAAAAAAGGGGGAAAAAGCTAAGAGTGGTCCAACCCACTTAGGGTTTTGTCAATTTTCTTCTAGCCTTGGCTTTTGAATTCATGGGTGAAAATGTGTTCATAATGTTGTTTGTTTTCTTTTTCTTTTTCTTTTTTATTTTTTTATTTTTTTATTTTTTAAATTTTTTTAAAATTTTTTTTAATTTAATGTTACAATGGTAGAACTGAGTTATTCTTTGAAATTTGACTCAAGACATTAGAGGTCAATGTTTGTTTCTTTAGGTTTAGTTATTTTATTTTATTTTGTTTTTATTTTGTTTTTATTTTTTTTTTATAATATAGTTTGTGGTGTCTTGATGTGTACTATGTCCGTTGAAATTGAAATAACAAGTTGTGAGGATTTTATGAAATATCATTTTGATTATTATTATTATTATTATTATTATTATGATGTCTCCATTTAGCATGTCCCATGCCTTAAAACAAAATTCATATCCTTTTCACTTTCGTTGTAACTCTTTTTGGTTTTTGAAGTGACGATATGACTAATATATATAGAAAACATAGGATATGAGGTTTGGATTATAGTTGAGTTATACTTACCTTAAGGTCGAAGATTTGAATCTTTCATACTATTATTAGATACAACAAATAATATGGTTTTTTTTTTTTAAATTTTTTAAAGTTAAAAATTAATTTGATGCTTTTTATCTAAACAAAACGAATGAAACTTCATTGAAAAGACAAACGACAAATTGACCGACTTATAAATTAAAGCAATAATTAGGTACATCCCAACCCTATCACACACATAAAAACAGTAATTAAATATTTTTTTATGAAAAAAGTAAAGAGAATATGTCACATGACAAACTATGATTGAATAATTTGTGGAATGCACAAAGATAGAATTAGCCTAAAATCGATGCACCTATTTTTTACTTATAAAGCTAATTAAATATTTAGGATTGAAGATTTTTATTCGTCGTGTGATCAAAATTGCACCACGGTTAGAAGTATCTTATCCAAAAATGGTTTAATTTAGTAGCAAGATTTGATTGAGGATATAAAAGAATTCATTAAAAATTTATATTCCTTCTTCAATAACAACTCAAATATTGTATGATGCATAAGCATTTAAAAGTGGTAAATCTACATGTAATTCAACCGCTTAAGATATTACATATTTTTTAACCAAAAAAGTTAAAGGTTTGAATTCTCTCACTATTGTCCTATCAATTTTTAGATCACACCCATATAGTTTAGCTAAAAAAGGTATGTTAGATTAGATGCTTCAAAAGTTCTGAAACAGTGAAAATGTTGCTATAATTTATTATTTTTTAAAAAAATCAAATTCATCAAAATGTGTATTTTTTTTTCTTTTTCTCTTTTTGAGGGAATCAAAATGTTTAGTTACTTAGCTAAAATTAATTATAAAAAATATTCAGAAAAAATTTTCTTTAAAATAAAAAAATAAAATTCACTCTAAATGTTTTTATAATCTCTATCGAATTTAGGATAGATAGTGAAAGAATCTCCAACATTCATCCAATCTATTTTTATATCTCTATCTCGTCAAATGAGCATTTATATTATTTAAATTAATAAATCATCTTTTGCAAAACCTAAACTAGTTTAGTTTAGTTAATTTTCAGTTCGATTCGATTCTTTTACAGGTTGCTATTGTTTGGTATTTGAAGAGAGCAAATATTCAAACCTATATGTAATGAGAAACTTGTGAATGAGAGTGTGAACCAAAGCCCATAGAGATGGGAGAGAGAGAAGGGCAGATAGGACTTAGAATAATTGTATAATAATACCCCACAGCCTTAGCTATCATGAGAAAACTAAATCTCTCTTTACATTCTGATGGCTGACCATACCCCTTACAAAATCTCCATCAATAAAACAAACAAGGATTCACCACACACATCCTCAAAACCCTAGTTATCTCCTTTCACTATCACTCTAAACTTTTTCTCAACTTCGATATATATATATATATATATTCTCTAAGTGTTAAATGATATAATGTTAAATTCAACTTCGTCCATCAATTTAAGTTTTTGGGTTGTTATGGGTGAATTTAGTTTGGACCTGACAAAATAGGCCAACGACGGAAAAATAAAACCGAGAAACAGTGGATTTGGAATCAAATAAGTTCATGTGATCTAGTCAAATCAAATCCTAACTTATGTAGGACAGGGTCAAATTCATCTCATTCTAATCCTAAACGGAAAAGGTAAATTTCAGGTCATTCTCTCTATAAAAATATCATTATAACTTCATATGTGATAACTTAAACTTCATTTGTATTTCATCGAGAACTTAAACTTCTGAATTATTCTCCACCTTATAGGTATTTATCTTTGACTTTGGCATCATAGTCATTTTTCTTTGTTTTGGAGGTCCTCTATTCTCCAAATTTCAAATTCATTGTTGCTGTCACATTAAAGTCAGGTCCATTTTCCCTTATGTGAATTTTGGTATTAATATAGGTCAATCGATGATCTTAACATGGTATCAAAACATGTGGTCCCAAGAAGTTATGTATTTAAAATTCTACAATGTTATTTCCAAATATCAAATTTAGCTTCATCGAATTTTGAGCCAATGTATGATTTAACACTAAGCTTGAACATGTCTAAGTATCATATAATTTTCCACTAATATATGGAGAATAATAAAGGAACATTTTAGAGATGGCAAGAAATTGAAAGGCACAAACAAACCCTAAAAATGAGAAAAATATTGAGATGCATGATAGGTTTAGGAAGGTAGGGTAGTACTTTAGTTTGTAGCCATGCATTATGCAAGTAATGTTGTGATCTCATTACCATCCATCACCATCAAAAGAGAGAAACAAGGACCCATAAAACTTCCCCTCAATTAATTTTCTTCGATTGATTGATTTTACCTATAAATTTTTTCATTCTCTCCTTTGATCCTATCCTTTCTACCCAAAAAATTCCCTTTCTTTGGGCCAAAACATTTTACACATGGGGTTATCAAATTTAAATTAGGTTTACAACTCAACTCAATAAAAAGATCGTTTTTTTTCTTTCAAATTATTAAAATGTTTTTAAAATACCCATTTAGAGCTTGTTTGATAGGCATTCTAAAAAACATAAATTTAAAAACAATAGATTCAATAAAAACATAGTTTGTATTTCTTATTTTTTACATATGTGTTTTGTAATAGATTTAGAAATTAAATTTCAATTAAAAAAAATTGTTCAAAATATGTTTGATAATATATTTATAAACTATAGAACTAACAATAGTTACTCACTAAATATTAGGTTGAATATAAGCTATTATTAGTTAATTTATTAACTTGGTTTATGTTAAAATTTTTGTATAATTATTATTGTGTAATATCAAATAATATATATTTTAAGTGAACAACAAAATAATTCAATTTATAACATAATTTCCATTGTTTGAATCACATAATCTAGAAAAAGTTTCGAAAACAAAATTCATACTACCTACCCAAATGTACATTAACTAGATTCACTAACTAGATTCACTGTGTAATGACTCGAAATTTAGGTAAATCAACTTTTTCTCTCTTTATGAATAATAAAAAAAAAAAGTATAATAATAATAATAATAATAATAATAATAATAATAATAATAATAATAATAATTAATTATGCATGCGGAGAGAGTGTTAAGGGGGATTGGGGGATTCTTGGTCATTAGGAGAAATCGGGTTTTAGTTGGGGAAAGATCTCCGAATGGGTTTTTACTGAGTTGCGTTTTAGGAAAAGGAAAGAAAGGGGAAGAAGGGAAAGGTCAAAATCTCTCTCTCGATCACCTCCTCATCACTCAGTTGCCGTCCCCTTCAGCCCTCATTGCCGCCATCATCTCCAGCCCTCACTATCGTCGTCTTCGCAATACTCACCGCCATCGTCACCAACACTCGTTGCCATCATCGCAGCTTTCAGCATAGCGGCATCATCATAGTCCCCGCGCCGCAGCGTCTCAGTCCTCGTCGCGTCGCAGCGTCTCAGTTCTCGTCGCGTCGCATTGTCACAGCCTGCATTTCGCCGCATCACAGTCCATCGCCGCATCGTCACAGCCTGCATCTCGCAGCATCATCAATCTTCATAGCCGCGTCGCCGCAGCCCTCTCCGCAACGCGTCGTCACAATCTTCATCGTCGCGTCGTTGCCCTCTCCAGACGCGTTGTCACAGTCTTCATAGCACATTGTCGCAGTATAGGGAAGTCACAACGTCGCACAGGCAGTCTCGCTGTCTCGCCGCAGTCTTGCTCTCGCAGGTAAGGGACTTACTACCGGGTTTTAGTGACGCCTATTGTCTAATTGTGGTGTTGACTGTTGAATGTAGTTGTGAACTTTTGTCTCGGATGTTGAATGTTATGATTGTTTCAATATGCCAAGTTTGTAGCTTATAAGTAATGTTCTTATGCTTATGTTCCTATGACTCTGTGTATCTCTACGATGAATTAGCTATGCCATGACATGTTACAGGTTGCCCTATTGTCGTGCCCCGTACCCCTAATGTACTATGCTACGAAGGGTGTCCCTCGGGATCACCACCTATGTCCATGTTACGAATGTAAACACTGCGTACCCTCGGGTTGCTTTCTATACTTATGCCTATGCTGGGTACACGGGTGCACACGACAAAAAAAAGGGTGATAGCTAGGCCCAGTAGTGGGTCTTTTACTAAGTATGATTGCTCACCCTTTTCTATGTTTTTCTCCCAGGTAAAGAGCATGGTGGCCAGGCGTATGACCGAGGAAATCCGTGATCGTACCATGGGATCAATGACATTGCTTCTGCACATTAGTCTAGGATATAACGTATTGGACTTGTAGGGTAGTAGTATGTGCATACATTAAACCGTTTGTGTTTTGTTTTTGATATGGTTATGTTCGGTTTTCTTTTCTTGAGGTTTTGCCTAACGATTTAAGGGGTACCTCGCTAGAGCATTTTTACTCCTCTATGTTTGGTTTATTAAAATATCAGAAAAACCAACCGTTTTATGAATTTGACCGTCTTTATCTATAGTGTGTGTTACCGTGTCTCTTAATTTCCAATGCATTCATTGAATGGTCATGCATGACGTAGCGACGTGTTAGTTTTAAAGGGTCAGGTCGTTACATAGTGAATCTGAAAACATAATTCAAAATCTGAGTTACTTGTAAATAGACTCTTAACTTCTCGACTAATCTTACTAGACCTATTCGAACAAAGGAAGAGGATGGAAGGGTTATATATAATTGTAGTTTCTTGCAGATTATGGTTTTGGTGTGTGTTAAAAGATAAAAGAAAGTGAGAAGAGGGGGAATAGGGGTCCATTTTGGTTTGAAATTATGTTGATATTAGGTTTTTTTTTTTTTTTTTTTTTTTTTTTTTTTTTTTTTTTTTTTTTTTTTTCTTCTTCTTCTTCTTCTTCTTTCTAAATTTCTTTGTCGTTCTCAAATATGTCTGATCTTGAAACACCCATTGTATAGACAGTACCCACAAAATTAAGCCAACTTGCTTCTCGTGGGCTCCTTTGGCTCCATCAGTACTTGCACAAACTCTATTTTCTCGATTCCCCTTCTACACACCTCTTTTCAACCTTTTGTTTTCTTCTTCCTCTATATTTCTCTCTCACACCACTAACTCTCGTCACGAAATCGTTTGTAATCGAGTTTAGTTATAGGTTAAAAATCACTTTTAGTCTTTAAACTTTCATAAAAGTAATAATGTAGTCCCTGAATTTTGATTTGTAACGATATTTAGTCCATGTACTTCTAATTTTGTAACAATTTAGTCCTTGGACTTTACTATGTAACAATTTAATCCTTATACTTTAAATTTTGTAACAATTTAGTCTCTATTATAGAAATTAAGGTTAAAATTTAATAAGATTTCTTGCATAAATAAACTGATAAACTAAGCAGAGACTCAATATCTTTAAAAAATACATAGTTTGCATCAAAAAGTAATAAAAATTGACACAAATTTAAAAGTAGACGGACTAAATTGTTGCATACAAAAGTTTAGGGACTAAATTGTTACAAAATTGAAAGTACAAGGACTAAATCGTTACAAATTAAAGTTTAAGGACCAAATTGTTACTTCCATTAAAAAGTATAGGAACTAAAAATGTTTTTTTAACCTTAATTATAAAAGAAAATTATCTTTTTAGTCACTAAATTTCCAATATTACGTGTATTTGGTCTCTGAATTTCAAAAGTTCGTTCAAGTGATTTTTTTAATTACTATTGTAGTTAATTATATGATGTTTTAAATTAAAAATAATTAAAAAGAACTCTCATTCTTTGTTACTACTTTCAAACAAAATGTCGTTAGATAAGGTTTTTTTTTTTTTTTTTTTTTAAATTCAAACAATAAATATACCTTTTCTTGGTTCATAGTTTGTATTATGTATGAAAGCATTACTAACCAATCAAAAGATTTAGGTTGATGGATTATTAGAGTAAATTTAATTGTTTCAATGTTTTAACACGTTTCTTCATTCGTTGGCTCTAAAATTTGTATAAGGCCCAACAAACAATTTGTTACCATGTTTAATTATAAATAATAATCTCAAAAGCTTAAACTGATGGTGATGGTTAGAGTAAATAGGACTATTTAATGATTAACAATTTGAGCAAATGATTTACTTATTTGCAAATAAGTGAAAATTATAGCAAAAAAGAACAAAAAAGAGAGACAGAAATCCATAGTCATTAAAAAAGGGTAGGTGAGATAAAAGGGATCTTCAAATTACTGAAAGTGAATAATAATATGATTTTACTTCATTGGACATACATAAAGTACTTTATAAACACATACTCAAAATGGAAAAGTAATATCTTTTTTCCCCTAAGCAACCAACAAATGAAAGTTGATTTTATATACACATAAGTACTTTTTTTTTTTAAAAAAAAAATCATATACACATAAGTACTTTGGGTTCTAATATTCCCGTATAATAACAACATTGTTTCATATAGAAAAGAAGGGGTAAATAATAACATTTAATATAATAAATAAAATATAAACTACTCATCTACTTTTCCTATATGAAATGCATCAACGTTATCTTATGAAATTACATTTCCAATTTTCTATTTGATTAAGTCCTCAAAATGGTAGGTATATTGAGTCGACAACTCAGACCACTTTCACTTATGCAAATCAAAGAGCAAACCCTCATAGGCAAGAGTTCATAACCCACTCAAGATTAAGATCGAATCATATATGATTATCCTATAAAATATTAATATCTTCAATTAACGGATTTATAAAAAGAGATTATATATTTCCTTGTCAAGTCTTATACAAACTCTTTGTATAGGATACCCCCACTTATATGTGTCCATATGAACAATTTGGATCAAGTTGTTTGTAACGATTACAAAATAAGTCATATCCATATTGTCATTTGGATAATACACACAACCTTATCCATATATTATAGACTCTTTAAGTTATTACTGTTCAATATTACATATAGTAACCTTAGATTTTTACTGTATTGGATCACGTTATGCAAAATAAAATAATAAGTTATTTTATTCAATACTAATAAATCGTTTATTACCAAATTACGAGCTTTAGGGCATAAAACCCAACAAACTTAATGGGTTGTATATTTTGAAAAGCATTAATCGTCCTAAATATGTATTGTTGTCTCATATAGTGAGGAATAAAGATATAAAATTATGGCATTGCCACTCACACATATCAGTGGAAAGGGCTAAATGAATTGCTGAAGCAATGTTTAATTCATGCTAGAGGAAGCAAAAGGGGTGAATTTTTGTGAACACTACATCTCTGACAAATCAAAGAGATTGAAATTTTCCAAAGGAGATCGCACATCAAGAGCCATACTTGATAACATTTATTCATATCTTTAGGGACCAACTATAGTTTCCTCATGGGTGAATCAATTGATGACTAGTCTGGAAAGGTGTGAACTTTTCTTTTAAATTAAAAGATCAAACGTTTGAAGGATTTAAAGAATGGAAACTTAGTGTTGAAGATCAAAAAAACAAAAAAAAAAAAAAAATGTAAAATACCCAAGGATATAGGTTACGAGCTTGAATTCTAAGGGAATACTTCAACTCTCTATGTGTTGAGTGTGGCATAGCTAAACGTTGGAAAATTCATACACTCCTCAGCATAACTGTGTAGCCAACAAAATGAATAGAACCTTGATGGAAAACGGTGACATGCATACTATATGAATCTAATATTTTTTAATTTTTTTGGGCTGAGGCATTAGCTACAGCCACCTTTACAGTAAATAGAAGTCCCTACACTTCTATTGAGATGAAGACTCTTGAAGAAAAGTGGACAGGAGTATCTCCAAATGTCACCCCCTGCCCTGTGCCACCCCTCTGTTGGTCGAGATGGGGTGTGAGAACAACAGACACCGACCCTCTTGCGATATCTACCGTCAAACCTTTACCCTTTTCAAACTAACATGTGCAACTTAGATAGGCAAAAAGAAACTAACTCATAATAAAACATGTTAGTTTGGAAAGGGTAAAGGTTTGACGGTAGACATCGCAAGAGGGTCGATATCTGCCCCATCTCAATAGTATATGGATAAGGTTGGGTGACTTATCCTGGTGACACTATGGATACGACCTACTTTGTAATAGTTACAAACAGTTTGATCCAAACCGTTCATGTGGAGATATGTGAGTGTGCGTATCCTATACAAAGAGTTTCTATAAGATTGGACTGCGAAATATTTAATCTTTCTTTGTATATCCATTAATTGTTGAGATTAATGTTTCATAGGATGATCATGTACGACCTGATCTTAATCTTGAGTGACTTATGAACTCCTGTTTGTGAGGTTGGTCCTTTAATTTGCATGGGTGAGAGTGGCCCGAGTTGCCAACTCAATAAGCTTATCATTTTAGGGACTTGACTGAATGGGGATTTGGGAACATAACTTCACAAGATAAAATTCACTCATTCTCGTATAGGGTAGATAAATGAGTATTTCTCTTAAGTGTTGATTTCGAGTCTTGAACAAGGAGTCCACCCTCTCACTGGCTCGAAAGGGACTTAGTTTATGGTTGGACTATAAAAAAATTATTCATTAGAGGAATTAGTGATACCTAAGGAAAATAGGTAATTACAAGGGTAAAATAGATATTTGACTCAACTGTAATTATGAACAACTTATGAAGTATTAACTTGCTTATATTGATTATATTCATGGACACAACTTGTCCTATAGTGCATAAGAGTTCAACTATGGGTCGATAGTGGTTTGCCCTATAGTTAATGAATGAGAGTTAATTTAATTAAAGAGCTTAATTAATTAATCTTGGATAATTGAAGTTTATAATTTGTAGGTCCATAAAGTCCCTTTGCTAGTTTAGCACGGAACAACAAGGATCAATTATGTTGAAGAAAAATTTTGAAATGTTCAAATTTATAAGGGAAAATATTAATTGTATTGAATAAAATAAACACGCATATTGCAAAATTTAATATTCAAAAGTTGAAATATAAAAAATAATATACATGTTGAAAATTAAAATAATATATAAATCTAAATATTGGAGAATTTTAAAATTCAAAATTAAAATAAAATATAAATATAGCATAATTATTTTTGTAAATAAAAAATTAATAAATAAAATAGATAAAAGTGTTGTTTTCAAATATATCAAAATGAGCAAAACTATTTACAAATATAGAAAAGTTTCATAAAGATATCTATCGCGGTCTATGTTGATAGACAGTGAAATTTTTCTAGATTTGTAAATAGTTTGATATATTTTCTATTTATAATAATTTTCCTAAATAAAATATAAAGGGTGGAAACAAATATAAAAGAAAAAACAAAAAAAAAAGTGTCCTATCTTTGGAGTTGAAATTTGAAATATGAAAAAAAAAATTAATCTACTATTGAAAGTTAAAATAACATATAAATCTAAATATTGAAGAATTTTAAAATTCAAAATAAAAATAAAATATAAATATGAGAGAATTATTTTTGTAAATAACAAAATTAATAAAGAAAAAAATAAAAATAAAAAAATGTAATGAAAAAAATAGATTCTTCAAAAAATAAAAATCGAAAATGCCAAAAAAAATAAAAAAAAAATTTGAACTCATAAAAGGAAATTAGTTACCATGAGGGCCTAATACCCCAAAAACTAAGAACAATTGTTTGTGGGAACTATAAAATAGAAATAAAAAGAGAAACCAGAGAAACCAACTTTTGTTGGTCAATGAATATTGGCCCATTTTAAAGAAAGATTTCTTGAAATTTAGAAACAAAAAACATGAATAATTATCAAACAAGTTAGTTTTTAAAAAAATGAGAAATAGAGACATGAAACAGGAAAATGGGAACGTTACCAAACATGCTATTAAGTGGTCGTTTTTAAAAGTTTTTTTTTTGTTACATTTTAAAATTAATTGAAGTTATATGCATAGAGAAATATTGAAAATGATATATATATATATATATATATATATATTTTTTTTTTTTAAATACATTGAAAATAGGATAGGAAAAAAGGAGTTGGGATGGAACAGCTCAACAAAAGCGTGAACTATAAAGTTAAATAGTGCTCTCTTTTCTCTCTTTGTCCACACGAGTGCCCTTCCACACGTGACTCCAAAAGCTCCCAAGTGACGTAATTTTTTTTTTTTTTCTTTTTCCTTGTTTCCATATTCAAATTAAATTTAAAAAGTTAGGTTAAAAATGATGGTTAGTCCCTAATATTTCAAGTACCAATTCAATTCTTGAATTTTGATTTGTGACGATTTAATCCTTAAATTTTGCTATGTAATGATTTATTCTCTCTATTTTAAAATTTGTAATACATTTTAGTCCTAATCGTAGAAATTAGTGTTAAAATTTAATGTAATGTTTGCATAAATAAACTGATAAATGAATTTAAGACTTAATATTTTTATAAAATACAAAGGCTACATCATAAAATAATAACAATTAAATTTTTTTTTTTTTTATGTTAAGAACTAAATTGTTATAAATTTAAAAGTACAAAGACTAAATTATTACATACTAAAATTTATGGACTAAATTGTTACAAAATTGAAAGTATAAAGATTAAATCATTACAAATCAAAGTTTAGAGACTAAATTGATACTTTCGTGAAAGCTTAAAGACCAAAAGTATTTTTTAACCGCCTATAAAAAAAAAATCATTACATCACAAACAAAGAGATAAATATTTAGAGAAGTTTATAGTCTAAAACATTTTTTTTTCAAAGTAACTAATATATATTAAATATGAATTGAGTTTAATTTTATGATTAATGAGACTTTAAACTTTTAATTTTGTATTTTGTTGGTCCATGAATTTTAATAAAAAAAAAATTGTCAAATATGTCCACACTAATTCAACACAAAATTTAAAAAAAAAAAATCAGAAACTAAATTATATATATATAGTTCACAAATTAAATTGTAATAATTCCTCATTTGTAATTGCACACAAAATTTCCTTTCTTTTTTTTTTTTATCCTTAAAAAAAGATATACAGCCCTATGTGTACTTGTGTAGTGAGACCAAACACATGAATATACTACATTATATGAGAAGAATATTACACACTTTATAAGAGTTGTTGTACCTTGAGATCTCATAGTTCACTATCATATATTTTTACATATTATCACACTACCACAGTTAGTTAAATATTTAGTTAATGCATGCCTCTCACTACTTATATTAACATAAAGAGTGTTTATATTTCAATATATATGGTTTTTTCTTTTTAAATATTGATTTATAATATATAAGATCATTTTCTTTATTTTTAAGACGGTGAATCTTTACGTATCTATGTAATGATATAATATTGTCCACTTTTTACATAAACCGCACCCTTCATAGTTTTGATTTTTGTTTCACCCAAAAAATCCTCATATCATTAAAGATATTTATCCTCACTTATATACATCATAGATCTTCCTCTTATCTAAACAATGTGGGTTTTTGCTCGCACTTCACCAATTCTATCCTCGAATTAAGGACCACCAAAGCCTCTTCTCCAATGATCATCTTTATGTATTATATATTCTCAAGCAAATCACTTTAATTGTAACCACACCACTTGTTATGAAATTGAATAAATAAATAAACAATAGAGAAATCAACACATATATTTATGTGGTTCACTAACAATGTCTTAGGTACATTCACAAGTAAATGAGAGAACAATTTTATTATTACAAAGAAAATATCAAATTTCAGATTATAGAAACTCATCTAGAATTAGAGAGTTTCTATATATATATATATATATATATATATATATATATATATATATATATATATATATATATATATATATATAAATACAACTTAGAGCATACCTTAGTTAGCGAGACTCTGCGCTTGGTCACTCGAAGCAACAAATTACAAATTCAATACATTCCAACACCATTTTTCATTAGAGCATACCCTTGATAAGCTCATCTACCACATACCACAATAACAATGCCATTAAGACACATCAAAACGAATAAGTACAAAGGACATGACTCTAATATTATTTGTTGGGCTAATATCATCCGTATTAAATATTTAGAGAATTTATACCATAAATTAAATTAGTAAAAAGAAAAAGAAAAGAGTGACAGTATGATTCAATATATTCTGTTTGGTGAAGTAAAAGTATATGATATATGCTAAAATATACTTTTTGGTATGTTCCAAACAGCCCTAAAGACTTGTAGTGTAGTGTCCAATAATTGGAAGGCCTAACTTTCCTCCTCGTGTATAGTGCAATAGAAAATTATTAGTAGGAAGAGGAAATATTAAATCTCAACCGTTCATTATCTCATCCATAGATTGGAATAATAGTGTTTTTTTTCTTTTCTTTTCTAGAGAGAATAATGGGAAACAGCTAAACAAAAATGGAGGATAACAAAATATTATTTTTAATTGGTATGAAAAAGAAATTAAAGGCTTTATATATACATCAATTTTTTTTTTTAACATATCATCCTCGTCCTCTCCTACGCTATGTCGTACTCATTAATCCCATTAGGTCTCTAAAGTGAATAATTTTAAGTGGGGATGAAAATCTTGACCCTAATAGAGAGTGAATTCAATCGAGACATTACAAAACTTTTAAAATTTTAAGTTAATCTTTTAAAAGTGTTTAATATGTTTTTGAATTATAAAATTTTTTCTTTTATTAAGTGTTCATTAATTTTAAAACATGTTTAACAGGTCTTTAAAATTTTGATTTTGTGTCTAATAGATACACTCAATTTTGGTTTCTTCGAGATTTTTTTTTTAATTTACCAATTTATTAAATACAAAATTGAAAGTTCAAAAACTGCGCAAGTCTTTTTCAAAATTCAAGGTCTTATTGGTAAACTTGAAAAATTTGAAAAGATAGTATGTGTGTGGAATCACATATATGTTGAATATTGTAAATATAATATGATATAGTCTGGTTGAGGGAAGGAACAATAATAGGACATAATATAGGCATTTATATTACATTAAATTTAGGGTTGTTTTCAAATATAGCAAAATGAGTTAAGTATTTACAAATATAGCAAAATTTCACTATATATTTGTGATTTGATAGACTACTATCATCTGCAATGATAAACACTAATAGATGTGTGTCAGTATTTATTACTGTCTATCACTAATAAAAATGACAGTTTGCTATATTTAAAAATAATTTTAGCAATTTTGTCATTTAAAAAAATCACGTGTATACGAAAATTTTGTATCAACTTATTTGAACAAATCTAAACACACATGCATGGAAAGAAAAAATATACCCACACATTTGTAGACCACCTATTGTCATTTTCCTCTTTTCACCTTTATCAACCTCAATTTTTTGTTTTTTCATTTATGATTTTTTCACTAGCGTTAATTCCCAAAAATTTAAAAGTGTACTTCCCATATGTGTTTAGATTTGTTTATTTAAATAACATATAAACTCATACAAACTTTTTCGTCCATAAATTTGACAGCAGAAGTCTTCTAGGATTGTTTTGAAATTTAGGGTTAAATTGAAACTTTTCAAAATTCAAGGGTATAATTGAACCAATCCCATACTATTCAACTCCCTCTTATAATATATCCATTATATATATATGTATGAAATTTATGAGCACGTGATATGGTTTATTTTGGTTGGATCCCCATAAAGATTTGAGAATATCTTTACAAATTTAGTCCCCCCATGACTTATCCATCTCTTCTTTTCGATATTGATTTTTATGCACTCAAAGCTTTTCTTCTGCCCCCCCTCCCCCCCTCTCTGTTTTCTCTCTCTGTGGGAGAGGAAAAGAGAGGGGGGAAGGCTTCTCTTGTGTACAATTGTCTATCACTTGGTTAGGCACACAACCAAACTATCACTATTTGTGCATGTGCCAAGAATGTACCTTTACTTTACTTGTTTTATATATATATATCTCGGGGAGAGAAGTAACCAGATCGATTAAATCGATTAGAAGAAGAGAATAATTGAATAGGGTTTGTCTATATAGTTGAAATTTGTATAAAATAGACCTATTTGGAATGACTTTCTCTCAATGCGTAAATAATGGTTTGTATGTATCTTGAAAAAGTCATTCTCGAAATAAGTCTTAAAGTACTAGTAATCATTATCGGATTTTGTTGAGTTTGGATGGAAGAGTACTTGATTGGAATGCGTATAGAGTAATCACCAAAATTGGGTTTAATTTTATAAAGTCATTGGTTTCGAATGAGAGTACTTGACTAAGTCCATAGAAAAAAAAATTATAATTAAGGATGTTCATGGCTGAGTTGGGTCAAGTTGACACACCTTTCAGACTTAAATCAATTGTTCAAGTCGTAAATTTTTTTCAATTTAAATAACTCTCATTAAGTAATAAGCCCAACTCGTACAACTCTTATTAAATGATGATTTAACCCAACCATGAAATCGTCGGATTGAGTTTGTTTGAGTTATCTGGGCCATTTATTTAGGTCATGTTTGATAACTATTTGGTTTTTGAAAGTTAGGCTTATAATTATAAACATTACTTTCACCTTATAAATTTATTTGTTTTCTATATCCCCTCTTTGTTAAATTTTTTTTTTCTTAAATCATGACATGTATTGAAAATTAAATACAAAAAGGTAATTTTCAAATTTTTGTTTTTGTTATAAAATTTGGTTAATAATTCTAGTCTTTCTTATGAAGGGAGAAAATCAACAGAAATCATAAATTTTAAAAATAGAAAATTAAAACTAAAACAAGAAAATCTATTTATTCATTTTTAAAAATTAAATTAAGATTAGGAACACGATTCCAACTAATATTGTAGAAAAAATTGTTGGATAATATATGTATCCAAACAAAATTATAGAATTAATTAAATAAAATTAAAATAAATATATGTGAAGAACTCAGGAACAATCTAAAAACATGAAATTGAAACAAATGAATTTTAATGAAAACGGGGTTGTATTTGATGATTTTATATATGTATTTGTTAGCAAATTCAAAAATTGATTTTCAATTGAAACAATTATTTGAGATGTGTTTGAATATTTATAAACCATAAAACTAAAAATTGGATATAGAGTATAAATATTTATTTACGAATTTGTGAATTTATTTTATATTAAAAATTTTATCTAATTATTATTTCGATTCCTATAATACATTACATAATACATTTTTTAATTATTTAAAAGAGAAAGGAATTTAGTCCACTACATAAAATACCATACATTAACGTTTTTAGTACTTTTTTTCAATATAATTCTACATTATAAATGTTCAAGTTTAAAATTTGGATACACTACAAATATAAAAAATGTTGTTTTCAAAATTTGTATGGTTTAGATCACAATTAAACATAGTTTTCAAAAAAGAGAATTTAGATACTAATTTCACCTTCAAATTTATCCAGTTGTTATCTATTTTTTTACCAATGGTTAAAAAAACCGAGCCAAAATTTGAAAAAAAAATAATAGAAGAAAATAAGCTTAATTTTCAAAAACAAAAACAAAAAACGAAATGGTTACTAGACGGGGCCTTATTAAATGCATATTTTGCCAAATCTAATGAATCTGAAAAACAAAAAACAGAATCCAAATTCTCGGACAAACAAACCCTTGATAATTCAACCCAAATTGCATGAATTGGGTTGGGTTATTCGAATTCTCAGAATTATTTGGTCTTTGATCAATATCCTTAATACACCCAATTAATCGAGTTTATCTAGTAATCAATAAAACACAATTTTTTTTTTTTTTTTTTTGAAAAGTAACCTAAACTTGTTAACATCTCTCGTGGAAACCACACCACACCCATGGCATTGCATGTGAAGAAAACATAAAACCCAAAAGAAACCAAATAAAATAAAGTTGTATGTGTGTGTATATATATATATGTCACTTTAGTTCATGCAGATTCTTTTTAAATGATATATTAGTACTAAATAATAATAATTAATAATAATGTAAAGATTTTGTTGATAATATAGTTGATTATGTTACAATTCCGACAGCATAGGACTGACAGCCCCAATTTGTCCCCAACATAAAATAATATGAATTGAACACAAATATATAATAAAATAATAATAAGTTGCTTTTTTTTTTTTTTTAATATTTATTCATGTAATTTTTTTAATGGAAAACCATGGGTTGAGTTGCGTCATAACCCATAATAGAGGGGGCAATTGGACTTAGATCCAATTAAATAAAATTTCTTTAGTCCCATTTTAGCCCCCTAAAGATCCAACAATTCACAAAAATATTCTCAATGTTTCTCCCTCTTTTTACATTATACAAATCCATAATATTCATTTTATAATCTTTTCTTTTCTATCCACCATTATAACCTAAAGTAATTAATTAATTTATAATATATGTAAAAGTAAAAGGGTTAGAGAGAGAATAATAGATCTTCTTTTATTTTATTATTATTATTTTTTATATAAAAGGTACGATACTGGCCCTTATACTTTGATATTTGTTCACTTTTAGTCCTTATATTTTCAATTGTCTAATTTTAATACTACTTTCAATAAATCTTAAATTTAACTAATTAATTTTACTAATATTGCTTAAATAATAATAATAATTTTTATAAAATATATATATATATATATATATGTATGGATGTGTTTTCAAAATTTATGGTAAGAATGTTAATGGATAACAAATTCTTTTTTTTAAAAAAAAAAAACAACAATAAACTAAGCAGTGGAGACTAAATTTAAGATTTATCGAAATAATAGCTAAAATTGAATAAATTTTAAAGTACATTCTATTCTCTATATAATATAAGATAATAGAATAAATTGAATAAATTTAAGATTTATCGAAATAATAGTATTTTAAAATTTTTTATTATTATGATTTTTTTCGAATATAGCAAAATAAGCCAAATATTTTTAAAATGTTGTAAAACATTAATGTTCATTATAAGTGTTTAGCGCTGTTTTGTGATAGAGACATCTTGTTACATTTGAACGTATTTATAGTAATTTTGTTATTAAAATAATTATCTTTATTATTGAAATTGGAAAATTCCTCCTAAATGTTAAAAGGGAAATCTCAAAGATTCTTTTAATGATTACCCAATGGTGACCAACTCCACCTTTGGCTTTCACACTTAATTTTTCAAGACTTTGATATATTCTTTATCTCCATATTTGGACCAAATTTTTGGTCCTTTAATTTTGAAAATTTCAAATTTGTCCCTAGTTAAGTCATCTTAATTTGGTGCTTCTTATTTGGTCAATTTTCCTTACAATATTAAAAATTAATACTATATATAGCCACCATCTTTGGAAAAAAAAATGGTAAATTCTAAACTCTCTCTTCTATTTATATTATTTCAAATTAATTACAACCTATGATGGTAGTAGTTTAATTTTATTGATGGTGTTTTTAATTTCATGGGTGGTAGTGCTTTAAATTAAATATTGATAATGGTAGTCTTAGAAAAATGTAACCACGCATATTCCTTTATCAATTACGTATAGTTGATTAATTATAATTAACCAATTAATTATAATAATAAACATATATGATAAAATAAAATATTTCATCATTCTTGAATTATAATTCATAATTAAATTTTAGAAGTTAGAATTGAAAAGATTTTGTAACTCACATTCTATGAGCATTTTATTCACCGTTTTTCTTCACCAAAACTGAAAAGTTTCATCATTTCTTTATTTTTTATTTTGATCTCTATGTTCTCTTTACTCCAAAAGCCTATTTAATCTTCAAAATATCTCAACATGTTGGTGGTGTATATATTAAAAATTATAAAGTTTACATATTTGGTGGTATATTTGCAAGGTATGTATGTGTGAATCTATATCCTGAATTCAAAAACTTATGATGTTACAATCCACTTTTAATGAAGTTGAATATTATTAAGTTTGTCAATCAATATTTATAAGTTTAGCATATCTGTTTTAAGAAATTGAATTATATATTTAGGACCTTTGATTTCTTTTTTCGCTTCTTAAAATTCGTATACTTTTATTGTAAAATATTTGTTGAAAAATAAAAGATTATTTATCACTTAAAAGCTTATGTTTCTTTTATTGAGAAAACAAAACATGCGTAACTTAATGCCTGATTAAGTTTTCAATTAATTAGAATTAAATAAATAAATAAATAAATTATCAAATAAAATTAAAAAAAAAATAATCACAATTTTCATAAAAGAAATCTATACAGTTGGGATCTAAAGAGATTTCTCATTTCATTTTTTAAAAAAATTATAATAATTTTTATTTAATTATAACTATCTTATCTTACTATTTTAAAAAGTGGCAAAGGCACCTCAATAAATCTTAAAATTACAACATTTGTCTTTTTATTTTAAAGAAAAACTTAAATTATCCTGATTAAATTTTTTTAAAAAACAATAAAATAATGATAATTAGAAGAAAAAAAACACTCACACTCACACTGTCTTGTCATGATTTTATTAAAAAAAAATGTTACACTTGCTTCTTTTTTTTTTTTTTTAATTGTTTCAATATTTATAATTATTTAGGTCAAATTAAAATTAACATTAACATTTTTATTATCTTTTCACGTTCTCACATCCATACATAATCTCTACATATTTAAGAGATAAGATGTTAGAATCCAAGAAAAATTATCTCTTCATTTTTATTATTTAATTTTCTTAATAAAATACTTTGTATTTTAAGAGAATACTTGAAGATATGCAAATAGATGGGTACTTGAAGATGATATTATGTTAAACAAAGTTAAGTCTGAAAAATGCTTTAAGTATATGTACAAATATTCTCTCCTTTGATGTAATTAGTTTTTTTTTTTTTTAAATAATAATATTAATTAATATAAGATAATGGAAATCATTATTATTATTAACTATAAGTTCTATAATTTAAGATTATTATATTAACCGTTTGTCAAATTATTTCTATGATTTTATTTTCTTACTACTCAATTATTTTTAATAATTAGAGAAAAAAAGTTATATTGAGAATAATAGTCTAAATTTACTTATACAATTGACAAAAAAAAATAAATAAATAAAAATAAAAAAAAATAAATAAAGAAAGTGTTTTACCCATTCACTTTTTAGAATTCATTATAAGACTTATAACTTTACCTATAATTATATTCAATAATGGATTTATAAATAAATTTTATTAGTTGGTTTTTAAAAATAAAAGTCTAAAATACACTGAAGCCAATAATTTAAATGGCACAAAAAAAAAAAAAGGAAAAAAAGAACAGAAAGTTTAAAATTTTATTTAATTATATAGAAAATTTAAAACTTTCTCGAATTTTACTAAAACTCTTCTATAAAATTTATTCTTGATATATATGATAAAATATTTAAAATACCACGTGCAACACAGGTACTAAAAAAACTAGTATTAAATAAGTTACGCATTTTTAACTTACAGAAAAATGAATTAGTATTTTATTTAATATTTTGATTAATTATCATGTTAACCTAGTTTAAAAGAGTTTAGAACTACCTAAAAATTTTGAGTAAAATGGAGGTATATCAAATTAGTAAAATACAATTTTTTTTTTGGAAATAATTGGTAAAATAAAATAATTATTATTTTTCTTTTACAACTGTTGGGATTTTCTTAAGTGAGAGAGACCAATTTAAAATTAAGTTAAAACCTTTTTTATTTTATTATTATTATTAATTTGTTGAGTCCAACATGGGATGAATCTATGCTCTGCTCACTTTGCCCATAAAATTTTCGATTGAAACTTTGGAATAATTATAATGATGAAATTGAAATCTTATTGGAAATAGTAATAAAATATTAAAATATTAATTTAGCCAATGTATTTTAAGATTTTTTCAATTTTAATTTTTTTTTATAAAAAAAATCTCAAATTTAATCATTCAAAAGAATTAATGTTTATCAAAAATTGGTTAAATAGTGATAATAATTCTTAGGTAAGAAAATACATTATAAAAATATCTTTCCAAAATTTATAATAGAAAGACTTATAGATAATAAAAATGTTTTGTAGACAAAGTAATAATAAACTACTAATAGAAACTAAATTTAATAAAGACTATAAAATAATGTGTTGACCAAGTTGAGTTATGCTTATAAAAGTCAAATTAATACTATAATCTAAAAGCCCAAAAAAAGTATTGAAAATGGTTGAAATTTAAGAATAAGGCAAATATCCATATACACCCTTAAACTTTGGAAGTTGTATCCATTAAAATCTTATAACTAATAATTGTATCAATTTAAATCTGGAATCTTCTTAAGTTTATCAATTTACATCCTCTTCTAGATTTCATTCGATCAATCTCATGTAAAACTTATGATTTGAGTCAATTGAACTCCTGCATTTTCTCTTTTTAAAAAACTCATAAATTTTTATAAGCTAATCAATTTTGACATCTCATATTATAATTACCTTTGAAAATCATGAATGTATTTATTCTCAAATATGTGTAGAAGAATGTCGGTTTTATAGAATGAACACTTAGAGCAAATGACTAGATGATTATTAAAGAAAATTATAACTAAGATTCTAAATTGATTAATTAGTGATTTAATTGATACAATTATTAGTTTTGTACGAGATTATTTTTTTTTATGAGGGTATAAATTGACATAATTACAAAGATTTAGGTTTTAAATCGATACAACTTTAAAAATTTAGAATATAAATTAATATTTTTCCTAAAAGAATATTTACTTTAATATTAAAATCTCCCCCAAAAAAAATATTGAAAAATTATTGGGTGTAAAAGAATATTTACTTTAATCTTAAAAACTCCCAAAAAAAAAAAATATTGAAAAATTATTGGGTGTCTAATGGAAATTGACCAAATTGGACTGATGTTGACCATGAACGGCGGTGATTGGCTAAAGTGGACCCCACCCTCATTACAACATACTTTTACGATTTTGCCCTCGAATCACCATCATTATCATGTTTGAATTGAACTGGGAACACACGTAACGTCACTTGTATTTTTCATTCCCTTTCCTTTCCTTTCATTCTCACATGCATATATTTTTTAAAAATTAATAATAAATAAAGAAAAATAAAAATTTTCATTTTGGTCCTCTATTGTTAGTTTAATTATTGTTCACATATCGCTATTCTTTATTTTCTTACACTGAAATTATAAATTTAATCCGTGTAGTTTTGAAAAATAAGAATTTAACCAATTAGAATTAATTATAAATTTTTTTTTAAAAAATCATATAAACATATTTTAAATTTTAAAACTATATAGACTAAATTCTAACTTTTTCTAAACCATAAAAACCAAATTCATAATTTAATCTTTAAAATATTATTTTGGTTCTTATTTTTTGTTTTTCATTCTATTTTAGTTCTCTCTATACTTTCAATCATACAAATTTAATCTATATACTTTTTTTATAAATCTTAAATTAGTTCATGTGTAATTTCAACAAATCTTAAATGTTTTTTTTTTTAATATAATAGGAATAAAAAAATTTAAACCACATATCTCCTAATGGTTAACACATTTATATGACCGCAAAGTTATTTTTCTTTTCCCAAAATTAGTTAGGTAATAATATTAATTTTCATGCAAGAGAAAAATACTATGACAAGTATTTCCAAAATTTATAAAGGAAATGTTAATAGGGACTTTTAAAAGAAATCAACAATAAACTAACGACATGGTCTAACTTTAAGATTTGTTGAAAGTATAAAGACTAAAATGGAATAAAATTAAAGTATAGACACAATCAAATTAATTTTAAATCATAAGACTATTTTAAGATTTATTACATGTCTCACATTTGAACTAATATTAAATTAAAGGACTACTTTGTGATTTATTAAAAGTATAAGGATTAAAATGAGTTAGGGACTAAAATGATATTAATTGTAGGGTAGTTTTAAATATAGCAAAAGTTATCAAAATAGACTACTATTTGTGTCATCACGTCTATTAATAATTTCTCTTAATTTTAATTATAAACAAATAAATTAATAACACCCAAAATCCTTCCCTATGTGTCCTTTTCCTAATCAATCTAATCCTATCATGATTTTATCTATATTTTCATCCAAAAATATACATTTCTTCCCAAAGCTTTTATTACCCATATTTCATAACTACTCTTTTAGGAGAAAAAGAATCAAGAGAGACGTGCCAATTAGTCAAAAAGATATTCTTTTTTTTTCATAAATAAAAAGGAAAAAGAAATTTTATGCTTCTCTATAACGAGTATGATATAGCCACACATATATAACTATTAAAATATATATAAAAACACTTTATTTTGAGGGTTGAATATATCAATACCTACCTAGCCACATTCATACTTTATTCAACGTATCCATATATCCACATTCTTCTCCTTCCATTTTATCTAAAAAAAAAATCATAAAACATAGGAAAAAAATAAATAAAGAAAAAGAAGTAGATAATAAAATGTAAGCATTTTATTTATTGGCCTTTTTTGTTTTTATAATTTTTAATTAAAATACATAAATATAGTATCCTTAAGTTATTACAACAAATACAATCATTTTCATCCTTCTAATATTTTAGAGTTTGTTTGATTTTAGTTTATGTATTTTCAAATGTTTAATTTTAGTCCATATACTCTCAATAAATCATAAATTTAGTCCCTACTGCTAATTTATTGTGAATCTTTTAAAAAAAAAGGTTATTTTTTAACATTTTTTACTATAAATTTTGAAAACATATTTACATATTGTATTTTATTGCATGAAAATTATTATCATTATTATTTAACTAATTTAGATAAAAAAAAATATATTAACTTTGAAAGATTAGATTTAAAATTTATTTAAAGTAACATTGACTAAAATTGAACAATTCTAAAATATATATAGCTCAAATTGATATTTAAACCTGTCTATTACTACGGAATTATACTCACGATATTACATTTTCACATAGTAATTAATATCTATTGACAATTTAAAATTCAAAGTATCTAAAAAGTAACAAAAGACCAAAATCATATATAATTGGAAGAAAATAATGAAATAAAATAATGAATTAATAATATGAGGGGTGAGATACCCAAATTTTTTTGCCTATAAATACTAGTGTTTTGGCTTCACTTTTCTCTTGCCAACTCAAAATTACAATTCTTCTCTCTTTTCTTATTTAAAAAAAAAAAAAAAAAAATGGCTATCAACTTTCCCATTCCAACTTATTTCGTAGACATGGTTTTCATTAACCGCCTCAAATCCTTGATATCCAAATCCTTTTTTCCCCACGACGGCGCCACCAATCTCCGCCATGACTCCGCCGCCCTCACCTCCGCCGCCACCGACTTCGGTCACATGGTCTCTGACCCACCCGCCGCCGTCCTCTTCCCCTCCTCCGTAAACGACATCGTTACCTTAGTCAAACTTGCCAACTCCCGTTCTGTCCCGTTCAACATCGCCGCCAAAGGCTGCGGCCACTCCGTCCGCGGCCAGGCAATGGCCGAAAATGGAGTCGTCGTCGAGATGACTTCCTTGAATAATCCCACCAGAATCTCTATCTCCGGCAGCGAGTCTGTCGGATTCTTTGCCGACGTCGGCGGTGAACAGCTGTGGATTGATGTTCTTAACGCCACTCTTAAACATGGACTTGCACCGGCATCGTGGACGGATTATCTTTACCTTACCGTCGGCGGGACGTTGTCGAACGCCGGTATTAGCGGTCAGACGTTCCGATACGGCCCACAAATTTCTAATGTCGTTGAACTCGACGTCGTTACAGGTATTTTATTAAATTACCATTCAACTCAAAAGCTTTTTAATTTCATTTTATAACAATTTCATTAAAATCTTTACGTCCAATATTTTAGATTACACTCATCATTTTAGATCTACATTTCATCCTTTTTTTAATTCATAAAGGGCAAAACTTTATATATATATATATGTATACACTCTCTCTCTCTTTTGTGTGTGATTGGAATGAAACTCAATTGTATTAATTTTAAATTTTTAAAAACTAGCTTTTATTTTTGGTTTTCAAAATTTTGACCGGATGATTATCCAAACATAATTGAATATTCTTATAAAAATATATATATATTTTTGAGTTGTACAAGATTATTGCTCACAAAACTCATACTATTTAATTTAAAGGTTTAAATAAAAGAAAAAAAAACTTGTTAAAAAATTGTAAAAAACCAAATAATTATGGGAATTTAAATTGGTTCTTGCATGGGTTGAGTTTATTTAATTTTTTTTTATTCTTTAAAAATTTTGAATATTTTTTTTATAGGGAAAGGAGATCTTGTAAGCTGTTCAGCAGAAAGGAACAAGGAACTCTTCAATTCGGTCCTTGGTGGTTTAGGCCAATTTGGAATCATAGTTCGAGCTAGGATTCCCTTATTCCCAGCTCCAAACAGGGTACAATTTTATTTTTATTCACCCACCACCAATTTTATATTATTATGATTATAATATTTATTTATTTATTTGGATTATTTTAGGTTAAGTGGGTTAGAATGCTGTACAGCAACTTTAGTGAGTTTGTGAAAGATCAAGAAAAATTGATCTCAATGAGTAATAATGGAAGCAAACAAAAGGGTGCATTGGACTATTTGGAGGGTTTGCTTCTAATGCATGATGGTCCCCCAGACAATTGGAGATCCTCTTTTTTTCCACCTTCTCATCACTCTACAATCATCTCTTTGGTTAATCAACACTCCATTATATACTGCCTAGAAGTTGCCAAGTATTACGACAATCGCTCTCGACATACCCTCGACAAGGTACATTCCCAATCATCGTCGTCGTCGATCGTGTCTATATATCTTTAACCTACCTAGCTAAGACACCATGTTTTGATTTCGGTTTTGTAAACACATGTAAAATCACTTCAACTTATGAGGTATATATCTATCAGGGCTTCTCAAAATAATTTGAGGTTTCATATAGTTTGGAAAAAGTCTAAATTTAGTCGATGTGGTTTTATAATTAGAGTTTAGTTCCTATGGTTTTATAGAACTATCATCAATAGCCCCTATGGGATGGGACTATTTTGTGAGGATTTTATAAAACCATTAGGAACTAAATTCTAATATTCTCCACCGATTTTGTAGTTTAATTAAACAAATTAATTTGAGAAAGCTCTAATAGATACCTCATAAGTTGAAGTGGTCTTGCGCGTGTTTAAAAAAAAAATCGAGACAAGGTGTCTTCACTAGGTAGCTAGGTCCGATTGGTTAAATTTTTCTTTCTCCAAATGACTATTTTTTTTTTTCTTTCTTGTATGTATAGGAACTTGATGATTTGTTGGAGGGGTTAGATTTTCTGCCTAGGTACAAATTTGAGAAAGATGTATCCTACGTTGAATTCTTGAATAGGGTTCGAGGTGGAGAGTTGAGTCTTCGATCTCAAGGGCTATGGGATGTTCCTCATCCATGGCTGAATCTCTTCGTGCCGAAATCTCGTATCATCGAGTTCAACTCGGGCGTTTTCAAGGACATTATTCTCAAAAGAAAAGTTACCAATGGGCCTATCCTCATCTACCCCATGAATAGGAGCAAGTAATTAATTAATTAATTAATTCCTCATTTTATTTATTAATTATTATATATTGATGTATCATATATTAATGATCTATATATTCAGGTGGGATGATAAAATGTCTGCAGTTATACCAGAAGAAGAAGTATTTTACACAATAGGGTTTTTGAATTCAAGTAGGTTTGAAGATTGGGAAGCCATGGAAGAAGAAAACAAAGAGATATTAAAGTTTTGCAATAGTGTGGATATGAAGATCAAGCAATATCTTCCTCATTACAAAACAAAGGAAGATTGGGAGAAACATTTTGGACCCAAATGGAAAATGATTCAAGACAGAAAAAAAGAATTTGATCCTAAAATGATTTTGTCTCCTGGACAGAAAATTTTTAATCCTTGAACTTCTTCTTTTATTTATATATAAAAATATTATTATTATTATTATTATTATTATTATTATTATTATTATTATTATTATTATATTCTGTCAGTCTTTTGTGTCTGGGTTATTCCTCGTATAGATTTTGTCGATTTTTTTTTCTTTTCTTTTGGGTCTAGAAAGAATATTGGTGTATTATAATTATTATGTAATATTATTTATTCAAATTAGAATTTAAGTTTCCCTTTTTGTGTATTAAATTTTCTTCCCATGGTCGGTATTTTTATATTTTTATAGGTTGACTCCAACCTAAGGAGTGAATGAAAATTCTGTTTATATTCTCGTAAATGCATGTAACCAACATAATATTATTACTAATGTAAATATGATACGAATAATAAATATTTCAATTTGGTTTAAAAAGTGTAAAAATATGGAAATTAATTATATTAATAGTAAAATTGTTAAAAATATTTACAACTAAAACTAAAATACACAATCTATTTGCGAGAAACCGCGATAGATTGCGATATACTACTATCTGTGACATATATAGTAGTTTATTGAGATCTATCGCAGATAGACAGTAAAATTTGCTATATTTGTAAATATTTTGGTTCCTTTTGTTATATTTGAAAAGAGTCCTAAAAATATTTATTTATTCATTTATGTTTTTATTAACTTTTTGTTAATACTTCAAAATTTTTATTCACATCACTATTTTATATCTTGCTATCATTTGACATTTAGAAAATATAAGGAAGAAAATTATCTTTTAGAAAAATAAAACTGGTTCATGAACAAGAGCTAACTTTTGTAATTCGTAATCATGAATTTGATTAAGAAGATTTTGATTTTCAATAAGTAAATTCATTTTAAGAGATACTAAATGAAAATTAACTTAACCTCTCAACTTAAAAATGAAAATTCTTTTAATAGAGTAAAAGTTTAATGCATGAGTAGATGATCCTAACCATTCTATTAAATATATATATGTGTGTGTGTGTGTGAATTATGCTTAATTTGACTGTGTTTTTTTTAAGTGCTAACCACATTTTATTTCATAATTTAAACTTCTAATCTACCTACCCTAAAAGTTTTATATATTTTTTTTAATATATTTTAATTATTTAACAATCCCAATGCCCCAGATAATTAATGAATATTGAAAAAGAAGAAATTCATGATGATTAGAATTAACAAAATTCATTAACCTCATACATGATTAAATTACATAAGGTTGTGTTGCTATTTGTAATTTTAATTTTAGTTTAATCTGGTACTTATATTTTTAAAAAGGATGATTTTGGGTCCTCTCATTTTCATCTTTAAATTTGTAAGGGGTCAAAATGGACACTTTTTGAAAGTTGAAGGATAAAAATGAACCATAGTCAAAAGTACAAGGACAATATAATGAATATTTTCAAAGTATAGGGACCAAAATAAATAAAAGTTAAAAGTATAAAGATCAAAATGAACATTTTAGAAGTACATGGATTAAATGAATCAAACTAAAAATATAAGGATGAAAGTATTATTTAAATTAAAAATTTAATTAACTCATAATTTGATTTATTCGAGTAGAATTGATGTATGAGGTGGCAAAATGAAACATTCTAGTTTGCTTAATTCCCATAATTATTGCATTAAAAGTATATAAGTGGGATATAATAATTAATAATTCTAAGTTTAGAAGGCACGTGGGGGGGCCTGTCGCTTATAATTACATTATGGAGACAAAAAAACAGTGCCATAGATCATATAATTCATACAATACTAAAAAGTTGATTATTGTTATTTATTATTAAAAAATATATATGTTTCCTTTTTCTCTTTCTAATTAATATTAATGGGCCACTATGTCATAAACTTTAGTACCAAAATATGTATTCATGTGTCAAATACATCTTTGAACTTTAAAAAATAAGTTAAAAGTTGGAAAATTATTATAAATAAAAAAAATATCAAATTATTTATAAACATAACAAAATTTTACTTGTATATGTGATAGACTGTGTCTATTTGGGTCTGTCGCAGTCTACCACAGATAAAAAGTAAAATTTTACTATATATGTAATTATTTTCAATCGTTTTTCTATTTTTGAAAAAATCGCTTAGAAAAAGTACTCATTTTCGTTCTTATACTTTTAGTTTTATTAGAGGTTCAATTTTAGTTTATATACTTTTAATAAATCTTTGTTATGGTTAGTTTATTGTGAATTTTTGTTTTTTTTTAAAAAAATTACATTGGTACTCCCTTTATAAATATTAAAATATATTATTAAACTAATTTTGGTTAAAAAAAAGTAAAATAAAATTAACATTAGAGAACTAAAGTCAAGATTTATTAAAAGTATAAGAATTAAATTTAAGACTTGTAAATAGCATATAGGGACTAATTAAATATGGCTAAATGAAGGTAGAGAGATTAAAACAAAATGAAACTGAATTAGTACATAGTCAAAAATGAATATTTTAACTTAAAAAAGGTTCATAAAGATTCAATTTTATGTTTAATAATTACTTGTTTGGAATTTTAGAAAATTAATAAGTTATTTGATATAGTTTATTGAAGTATATGTCTAATTAGAATCCTAAAATAGTTTTAAATTTTATGTTCAATAGAGTCGCAAATTATAAAACATCTAAAATGTGCAAAAGATTTATTAGACACAAAATTGAAAGTTCAAGACGTTATTATATATTTCTTTTAGTTTAAAGATCCAACAAATACAAAATTTAAAGTTAAAAAACGGTATATTATAAACTTTTTAAAGTTAGAAAATGATAAACTAAATAGTAAACAATTTGAAAATTTAGGTACCTTTAATAATTATTTGGTCTTTGGTTTTTGAAAATTATATTTGTTTTTTCACAATTCTTTTTTCATTATTTTCACCTTTTATATGTAAACATGCAATCAATTGAAAAAAAAAATTAAAACTATATTTTTTTCATTTTCGAATTTTGGTTTGAATTTTAAAGACACTCCTACAATGTAAACAAACATAACATAAAACCTAATATACATTGTGTTTATATATAAATTTAGATTTCCAAAATCGTAGGCGTCATTTGACAACCAAATTGGTTTTTAGTTTTTAGTATTTGGAAGCTAACCCTATAAATGTCTCTTCTACTTCTAAATTTCTTTGTTTGTTGTCTTGTTTTTACCATTGTTTTAAAAAATCTAATTAAATTTTAAAAACTAAAAAAATAGTTTTTTTTTTTTAAAAAAAATTTGATTAAAAAAGTTAAAGATTCAAATAAATATCATTAAAAATTAAGTACGCATAAACATAATTTTCTACAAGTTAGCTTGAATATTATACTTCTAATTTAAGAGAGGAATTTTGCGGCTGGAAGTGAAGGAGCAAAATGGAATTTATTATTATTATTATTATTTATTTATTTATTTATAAAAGGATGTTTTCAACTCTTACTGCATATTGCAGGCATTTAGGGGACATGGAGTCTTCAAAAGCCTACTTCTCAGCACAAAAAAAAAAAATAATAATAATAATAATAATAATAATAATAATAAAAAAAAATATATATATATATATATTATTTAACTTTTTTTCTTTTTTTCCCATCATGCTGTTTTCTTTAAATAAATAAATAAATAATCAATCAATTATTATTATTATTATTATTTTTTCTTTCTTTCTTCTTGTTGTGAAGCAAAGCATCCGAATTAAACGTGTTTTGTTTTCATTTTGTTTCATTAATTATTATGGAAGAACAAAATGATTAGGAAAAAGGCAGCTAACTCAATATATATAATATTTAAATAAAACTATATATATATATAAATGTGTGTGAGATTTTTATAGGGTGGGGGTGAAAAAAGAAATTAAAAAGTAAGAGCTTTTATTATATGTTGTGGATATTCTTCTAACATGCGTGGCCGACCAACCCATTTTCTACTTTTTTTTTTTTTTTTTTTTTCCTTCTTCTTCTTTTTCTTTTTCTCCCCCAAATATTGCCTTTTTGCTTCTACACAAAAAAACAGCCTAACTCTCTTATTTATTTTATATTTCATTATTTATATTACCATCTCTAATTTAATATTAGATTCTCCATTATATTGTTCTTCCCTTTTCAAGATATGGTTCCAATCTGATGATCCGACTCGAATTTTCAACTCTATTAGCCCCACTTGAAAATTTTACACTTGGATGATGGTAACGATTAGTTGCAAATCCGACTTTATGTTGGGAAGTACAAATTCATAGAAGAAAATGATTAAAAATAAAAGTCTTGTTTGATAACTATTTTGTAATTTAGTCCATTACAGTCGAAGTGGTTACACAACAGAATAATGTAAGTGTAATCTAGACCATAGATATGGAACATCACGATCTAACAATGGAGATATGTTTGAATGGACAATCACGTCCTTTGTCTCTTAAAATTTCATAAAATAGTTATATTTTGTTTTTTTTTTTTTTCCCTCTTCAAATGATTTACACCTATTCGAGTCAAAAAAATGAAAAAGACTATTACACACACTCGAATCTTTCAAATTTTTGTTCTCCATGTACTAAAATAAAACAATAATGTTCACATAGCACTACAAGAAAAATTGTCTAGCTCGACACGGGCTATGTCAATGCTAACAAAAGTGTTGAATTGTGAACTGTCAGCAATTCTCCTCGAAAATGAAGAGGAGATTTCTCTTATCAAAATGAAGTGTGAATTCAAAATTATTATCTATTTCATTCTCATTTTTACTGTCATGCACCTATTTCTGCTTATTTCTTGTTGTATAATTTTGATACATGTTGTCAACTTATTGTTAAGACTCTTTTTTATTTCATATTGTTAAACTGTATTAATGCTCACCTCCACCCCAAGGGCTCAGGTCTTGGTAGGAGTGGAGTCCTTTATGAGTTTTATAAAAATACTTACTAAAAAAACAAGGGGCTTTCGAGCGGCTCTTTCAACTGCCGCCTAATCTCCCAACAAACAAGTTGCTTAGTTTAGCAGCTCTTCGGCTATCGAGAACAGGGCGTACTAGTTCTTGAGAGCGATGTACAAAGGAGAATTGCTGACAGTTCACAAGTCTGTCGACGTTGGAAGTTTCTTTCGACACCTGTTCAAAGGTCGTCAGGAGAGATAGTCTAGGTTGACGATATGTTAACAGTCGTGAATGGGTATTTTTTGGTACTCATCTACTAATGACATGGAACTATCATCGACATAAACGATCTCCACCAACAATGTGGGACTTAATTCTTGTAGCGTACATCACGTGTGTTATGAGCTAGTTCTTCAAAAGAGTGTAACTAGTGACGTATGAAAGGATCAGGGGACACGTTGCTCCCTCAATTGGTTAGATTTAAATAAAGATATCTTGTTTTTTTTGTTAAATATAAAAGAAATTGTTGTTAACTTTACATTGTTTTTCCCTTCAAGTTTCCTAATAGACTTCTTTCCTTCAGCGGCTGCTTGGAATATATATATATATATATGTTTTAATTTCTAACAGAATGACTCAAATATATTAATAACTTATTTTTAAGTAAAGTTATTATAAATAGAAAACATATCAAACTATTTATAAATACAGTAAAATTATATTTTTTATTTATGATAAACTGCATAGATCCAGATAATCTATTTGATGAAGTGATAGATGTCTATTTGAATCGATTGTGGTTTACCACAAAAGTAAAATTTTGCTATATTTGTAATTATTTTCAATTATTTTTCTATTTTTAATATATCATTTATTTTAATTTTTAATTATTTTGAAATATATATATATATATTTTTTTTATTTTAATTTTTCTCACATATAGATATTAAAATATACAAATATTTTTGGATTTTAGGTAAATTATTTTTATTTACGTAAACTAATTGAAGGTTAAAAACTTAGTCCTATTTCTAAAAACTTCTATAATTATATAAGCTCAATTTTTTAAATATATGTAATTGAATAATTTTGTAAAAGGTTATAGCATTTTGTTTTTAATTAATATTACTTACTTTAGTAATCATTTGTTAAATTACAAGTTTATTCCATAAATTTTTAAAATGTGACTAATATCTTTAAACTTTCAGTTTTGGTCCTAACAATTCACTTAAAAGATGTCCAATACAAATATAAACTTTCAATTTAAAATCTAACAAAGCACAAAAATTTTTAAAATATTCAAGAATTAACCATTTTTTTAGACAAAAAAGATTTATTTTCAAACTTTTAGTTATAGATATATTAATTTTTTTTAAAATGTCCAATGGTACTTTCTGACACAAAATTAAAATTTTAATTTTAAAAATTTTATTAGACACCAAAATAAAAAATTAAGAGACTTATTAGAAATTTTTAAAAGTCCAAATACGATATATAGACACAAATTTAAAAGTTCATGCACTATATAATTTCTACTCTTATATAAATGTGTCCACGTGAAACGAATTCCTAGATCTATGATTGGGTGCAACATGAGAATTTTTCAATTTAATAGGACTAATCTTTTGATTCTTGTCCAAACACACTTAATGGTAGACTTCTTAATCAAATTGCGTTATGGTTGGAAATTGCCTAACTTCCTCCAGATGTGAGATTTTTTGCCATTTAAAGTTGAATAATTCACATGTCTCTCTTTTGCCTAATTCACACAAGCCTAGAATTAATCTCAGCCATCAGAATATTTATATTGTACATCCAATCTGGACCCTTTATTTCTTTATTTCTTTATTTATATTTATTTTTTCCTTCTCTCTTTTTATCCTTTGGGAACTGGGATTAGTACAATATTGTCAAAGATATCTCATGATCATGGTGTTTGCTTCTTCTAGAAAGGCTTTCAATGTATATGATGGTGTGAAAAATAAGAATATTAATTTTCAAATTTAATTTTATGGTTTGTCAAACATATATATATATATATATATATATATATATATATATATATATATATTCTTTTCCACCAATATTTTCTCAAACTCGTTTGATCAAATTCTACGTTTTTCAAACTATTTTCATTGACATGGATATTTTACTAGAACTATTCAGTCATAGAAGCAGATAGTATCTCTCGCCTTCTTAGAACATACCGAATCAAATAGTGAGACAAATTTAATACAATAGTTGCATCAAAACATGTAGTGGAAAAATGGTTCACAATCTACCCTCAATATACATAGCAAAATATCACTATCTATCTGTGATAGACTGCGATTAAGAAATAGATAAACACAAATAGTAGTCTATAGTGATCTATCGTAGATAAACTGTGAAATTTTGCTATTATTTGTAAATATTTTTAACAAATTTATCATTTAACATAATTCCCAAACATACCTATATATGGTTTTTAAGTAACTTTATTTTTGTAGGATTAAATCACATTCTAGTCATTTAACCATGGTTCTTATATCTTGATGATTGGATTTTTTATCATACAATTGTTGAACTAAAAAAAATTAAAAATTCTTTTTTTTTTTTTTTTTGGTAAATAACAACTTAGACTTTTTAATTTAGAAACATCTCATTAAATTTTAACGATTTTTTTTTTTTTTTTTAAGATAGAGGCTAATTCAATATAAATTTTAAAATACAATAATTAAAGTTTAGAAACTAATTTAATTTTTACTTAAGTTAGAAGTAAACAACAAAAATAAAGGGTTACAAACTAAAGTTTAAAAACTAAATTATTATCCTACAAAAGTTTAATAATAAAAGATTTTTTATTTATTTATTTTTTATTTTTTATTTTTTTTAATTTTTTTTTAACCTTAAAAACTATTGCTACACAGACTCTCACAATTTTGGAAATGAATAACAATTTCATTTTTTTCCCAAATAAATAAGTCAAAAGGTACATTTAAAAAAAAATTGTAGGGATATAGTTTTATATATAGGTTAAATTAGGTCTAAGGTTGCATGAAAAACGTTTTATAAGTTGACCCCATTTACTTTTAAAAGAGAAAACGTAAATAATTTACACATATATGATAGCATATGTAAAATATGTAGAGGCAATTTATGATCACGATGTATCAACTTAATTCAGATATTTTGGTGCACTTATTGATCTCTCGGTCTTTCGTATCTTTCTAAAAAAAAATAATAATAAAAAATAAACCTATAAACATTTTTTCCACCTCTAAAATTCTTGCTTTGTACGTTATCTACATTCTACTAGTATTTTCAAATACTAAGCCAAAGTTTTGGAAAAAAAATTAGTTTTTAAAATCTTGTTTTTGTTTTTGGAATTTGGTTAAGAATTCAACTCTTTTACTCAAGAAATATGAAAACCAATGTAAGAAGTTGAAAAGAAATAACCTAATTTTCAAAAACAAAAAACAAAAAACCAAATTCTTACCCAACAGGGCTAATTAACTTATGAACTTGTTTTATATTAAATTTTATATGATTATTATTTTGTAATATCATATGATTTATTCCTACGAAACAGACCCTAAGCTAACGTTTACTATTTCTATGGTTTCCAAGAAACAAAAAGTAATTTTAAAAAAAATAGAAAATCAAAATAAAATTATTATTGAACAAAGCCTAATTGAATCGATCAAGTTCATAAATAATCTTCAATTCCACTTGTTGAATTCAAAAGAAATTATTAATTTGATCATAAAAATATTTCTTTTCTTGAAAAAAAGAAAAACAATTAATGTATAAGAAAAGAAAAAGAAAAAGAAAATCTTTGAATGGTATGATTATATCTTCTTGATGTATCTACCATATCTATATATATCTAATTACGTGAATCAAAATATAATCTTCCTTTAACACTCTTCAACACCAAAACCCTCTCTTTCTTTTTCAATTACCATTAATTTCAAACAAAACCAAATCCAACCCCAAGATTTTCCATAATTTTTATGCCTCTCTTTTCACATTTATAATGGTTCATAAATAATATAATTCATCATTATTATCTCATGAATTTATTTTATTATTATTTTTTTTAAGATTTGAGTATTATTAAATGAGATTTTGAACCTTTCCAATTTCCAGAGAGATGACGTACTTGTTAATTACATCTTAAGACAATAATGGATGTTCGTTCAACCTCATTTTTTTAAGACCGAGACAAATTGGTATTGACTAAAGTTAAAGATAATATCTTAGATTAGAATCACCTAGTTTAATATAATGCGTGAGAATGAATGACTTAGCTAGCTTTTAAAAGTTATACCTAATTAACCTTACTTTTGACAATAGGTTCCCAATTAATTGTAGCATTATGAATATTTCACTAAAAGAGAATAACTTGATTTTCCCCCTATACAATTATCCTAATACATACATTAATTAACAACTCTATTCCCCTTTTAAGTCAATTAATTAAATGACATTGGTGTTGATTTTCCAAAGGTTATCTAAAAATGATCTACTTTAATCCATCAAACCCTCTCAACTACTTGATATTAAATGAATTCACCCACCCCCATGAAAATTATACCTTTTTTGACCAATATATGGGAGGTAGGAAATTGATTAGATTTATCACATTGACTCAATTGCTCCCCCAAAAGACTTCAATGGGGATAAGCAAACTCTAGTCAAAGTCATCCTTTAAGAGTAGCAAAAACAAAAATTGAAGAAGAAGAAGAAGAAGAAGAAGAAGAAGGAGATAGTATTGATCATAACAATGAGAAGATCTTTGAAAAAAAACAGACATAAATGGGTTTTGCAAAATCTTGGAAGAAAATCTAGAATGAAAGTGAAAGACCCATGAAACTAAAGGTGGTCCAAAAATCTCTAAGATGGGGTTTAGATTACAAAGTTGAATAATATAACAAAATCCCAAGTCTTGTCTTTGTCTTTGTGTTATTGAAAACAAAGATACTATTTATATCATCTAGTCTACTTTATTTGGTTAGGCAAAAGATTGAGGCCAATGTGTATGTTCTAAGCAAATGGCAAACACAAAGATTTTGTGTATGACTTGGAGATATCTTTCTTCCTCTTCCTTCTCTTCTCTTCTTCCTTTCTAGAAATTAGAATTGAAAGATTTGATGAAGTAGGAAAATCCCCCATATGAAATAATGGATTTCTATGCATTTTTGGTCATTGATTTACATATCATACCATATCAAATGGGGTAACAAAATCAATTTCAAGATCTTGTCTTGTTTTTTCTATCTTTGAAAATTCTATTACTAGTACTATTACTAGCTTGTCGGAAAAAGTTCTAGTACTACGAGAGCATCATACTCTCTTTGCCCCACATTAATATTAATTGGTCCCACCCTGATTTTAAAAATATGTTGACGTGACACATAATAAATGTAGTGAGTATAGAAAATTTTCCATACTCCCTTACTATAGGAAATTTTTGTCTAGCTCCTCTCCTCGATATCTATGTCTAATTTCCCTCATTGGAACTTCTATACTCAACTTGTCATTTCGCTCTTTCCTATCTTAATTACCAAATTTAACATGACATTATTTACTTCCAAACTCAATTATAAAACTTCTTCCTCTATCCCTACAATCGTATATGATATTGTATATATTTTAAGTTCTTAAGTTAGTTTGGTTGTTCACTTGATTGTGGTCATATTTTGATTATGATCATTTGTTTAACTTTTCTAGAGTTAGAAAATTTGACTTTTGTTAAAGTACCGATTGATCTAAGAGACCTCCTGAACCTACTTATTTTAAATCACCGATTGCTTCAAAAGTTTAAGTTGATAGGTGAAGAAACTTAATATTATATCAAGACTTTTGACAATTTCTCTCGATACATAATCTAAGGACAAAGTCAAATTTTCTAAACCCGTGACCTAAATTGGAGAGGTAGTTAGATGTCATGAGTTACATGGAAGAAATGAAGTTGGGGGGGGGGGGGGGGGGAGGGGGGCTGCAGTTTCAGTTTGACAGACTGGGAAAAGTGATTGATTCTCCACACAAACATCCACTTTTTCTTTAGGATCAATCTCTCAAATTTATTTCATTTTTCACATATATTTATAATGGTTATATTACAAAGTTTATTCAATTTTAATTTTTACACTTTTAAGTTGTCTAATTTTAGTTTCTATATAATTTCAGTAAATTTTAAATTTTAAATTTAGTCATTAAAAATTAATTTTTATCTAAATTGGTTAAATAATAATATTAATAATTTCAAGCGAAATATTGAATATATGTTTTCAAAATTCATAATAAAAATGTTAATGAATAACAAAAGAAAAAAAATCAACAATAAACTACCCGTAGATTAGATTTAAGATTTATTGAAAGTATCAAGACTAAAATGAAATAATTGAAGCTATAAAAATTAAAATTAAACAAATTTAAAATATAAAAGCTAACATAGTATTTTAATCGATTCATATAATTAAACAATAACTAAATTTTGACTTCACCATTATTGATTTCATTTTTCAATCTGCAATCTCTTATTCAAACTACAAACATACCTTATTATATATAAACAACATTATTTGCAACTTGCATTGCACTGTTTCAAAAATTCGATTTGTTACTAATAAAGTAAAATGTTATATAACTAAAAATTCGGTTAATTAAGATATGTATCTTCAATTAAAAAAATCGAATATTTTTTTAATCTTTATTGGACCTCCCAATGTTGTTTCACATTAAAGAAAATTAATAAGTCATCATAACATAGAAACATCCAAATTAAAGATTTGATCCATGCATTCAAATATTTATGATGAACTTCTTTTTTTTTTTTTTTTCTTTTACAATTTGATCCATCCAATATCCAAATTAAAGATTCTCATGTCCTTTTTGTTAGACCAATCCAAGTCGACTCATTAACAAGCAATATGATTTCTAAGTACTTTGGAGTAGTTGAATATATATATATTAGATTGCAATGTGGACAAAAAGAAATCTTCCTTTGGAAATAATGTTATTAATGAAAATTGTAAGTGATTCAACCAATATAGACAAAATCCTATACCTATTAATGAATATATATATATATATTAAAGTAGGTCTAAAGAAAATTTTGCAAAGTTGTCACTTTAATGTAAGATTTTTCGTTAAGTTCAAATTAAGACTAATAGTAAATTTTCGAATTCGAATAATGGGATTAAATTAAAGAAGTGCTTAATAATAATAATATTATTATTGTTATCTTTGATTAAAGTCTAAAAGATTTGCATTAATATGAGTCACAATCCTCTCCCAACCAACCTCTCTTTTTCCATATTGATTATTTTGATGCATGGAAATGGTAATAAGGGCAAAACGATACAATGTTAATAATAAAAATGTCAATATAATGTAAACCCTAATTTTATATAGTTTCTTAATTAGAAGTTATTTTCAATAATGTGAATTATTGACAACTTAGATGTTAGTTATAATTTAGAATATATAAACAAAATCATTTTAATTGTAGTCTCATTCAAAGTTTAAAATATTATTGTCAATGAAAATGTGGAATTCTTAATTTTACGAAAATGTCAATGGAAATATCAATAAAGTATTGATGTCACTAGATATTTCTAAAAAAAATTATAAAAACAAAAAATACAGGATTGTTTTCAAATATAGCAAAATGAAGTAAAATATTTACAAATATACCATAATGCACTAATAGACGATGATAGACACTGATAGATTACTATAATTTATCACTGTCTATCTGTGATAGACAGTGACATTTTGTTATATTTTAAAATATTTTCAGCAGTTTTTACATTTAAAATATTTGAAACATTTTTACAGTATGTGGAATGGAAAAATCAAACCTCTGACCTCGAGGTTAATAGTACAAGTTTATGTCAGTTGAGATATATGGTTGTGTTAGCAAATTTTTAAACGAAGTTAACATGTGTATTATTTATATGATATTTACATTTGTGACATTTTGTTGCTTATTTTGTTATGTTTCGTAAATTTTTCTACCATATAATAGAAATATAGATTTATCTATCGTATCAATATCAAAACGTGGATATCTCCATATATTGACGAAAAGTTAATAGAATATAGTCGAATTACAGAAAAGGTAATATAATTATGATAATAATAAAAAGAATAAAAAGGTTATTTACAAAAATGGTAAAACATTGAAGTTGTATATACATGGTCAGACTAACTAGATTTATGACCATATAATATCAAATCAAAAATTGATTATTAAGATTTTGTCAGTATAATATCTACCTATGATGGACCAGAAAATCCAATAGAGAATCTTTTTGAGAATGTGTCAAAATTACCCTCTAATGCTAAAAAACAAACAAAATAATTACCCACATGATATTCTTTTCTTAAAAAAATTAAAAAAATTAAAAAAAAATCTTTATATTCAACAGAAGTTTTATTTTTCTTATTTAGCAAGACAGAATATTATTTTTCAATGAGTAGCTTTTCTAGAATATCAATCCATATTTTGGACTTATATCAATTATTAAAAAAAAAAAAGAGAGAGAAAAAAAAGAAGAGCAATTTGTATAGATATGCCTACCTCATTAAATCACAATAACTATCATTTTTAACTTGAATAAATAATGCACATTTTAGTATTGTATTTTTTTCATCAAAATAATCGTAAGTCGGGTCAATTTGTGATTCCTCAATACGATTAGGAGGACATATACTTCTTTTATATTCTTGCACACATCGCTTTCACTTTGAAACAATCTCACTCCCCGTTTGTAACCAAAAAAGTCATACAAATTTTCAATGATATATTTGTCTACCTTATTTTGTTGAACAAAGACGTTATTTGTTTAGAGTAATATTTTAAGCAAATTTTTTTAAAATAAATATAAATTAACAACTATAATAACAACTTCAGAAATTACTTTAAAAGTGTTCCCTTGAACATCTCAATACATATATACATATATATAGACTATCCTCGGATGGCATTGCTCAAACATTGAAATGGGCCAGGCTTTTCTATTATTGGGCTTCTTCTAGGTTGGGAAGTCCATTAAATAATAGCCCATATCCAATTGAGTAAATTCGACCAACTAACCATTTGGGCTTTTAACGTACTCCAAGAAAACCGCGAATAACCAAAATAGCTACTTTTAAAATAGTTGTATTTCAAAAAGAAAAAAAAAAAAAAAAAGCATCTTTGTACCCAATCACAAGTTAACATGTGTCAAATTTGTTCTTTTTCTTTTTTTCAAAATATACTTTTTAAATATTTTTTTCTTTTGTGGGAATGTACGGGGATGGGTGCACCATATTACTCTTTCAAAAATATTTTCTTTGCAAAAATGGATGAATTTTGTTACATTTCTTGGGACATGAATACACTCATCTATTTTGCAATTTTTTCCCAACTGCCCCCAATTTATATAAATAAGAACAACTAAAAACAAAATCACAGAAATTCCCTCTGCCCCTACCGTACTCCAGCTCGGTAGTTTCCATTGCCTGTACAGGGTTGAGGCCTAGGATTTGGCGACAAACTTAAAAAGCCACCTACAAACACTTTAGGCCCTATCATTCCGAATAACACTTGCATCCTCCGTATTAACGCAGCTGCTGGCACAAAGTTAGTGATGCTTATTCCCCATATACCATCATTGTTTCTTCTCCGAGAAAAGAAGTTCATGACCCGTAGGCCTTCTACCTCCACGCGGCATTACTCCATCAGGCTTTCGCCCATTGCAGAAAATTCTCACTGCGGCCTCTGGTAAGAGTTTGGGCCGTGTCTCAGTTTAGTATGGTTGATCATCCCCTCGGACTAGCTACTGATTGTCGCCTTGGCAAGCTATTGCCTCACCAACTAGCTAATTAGATGTGAGTCCCTCCTCGGGCGGATTCCTCCTTTTGCTCCTAAGCGTACGGGGTATTAGTAGCCGTTTCCAGCTGTTGTTCCCTTCCCAAGGGCAGGTTCTTACACGTTACTTATTCGTCTACCATTGGAAACACCACTTCCCGTTTGACTTGCATGTATTAAGCATGCCGCCAATGTTCATCCTGAGCCAAGATTGAACTCTCTATGAGATTCATAATCGTAGGAGTCATATATACAAAAAAAATTAATAAAATAAAAATAAACAATTGCTAAATTCTCCATCTATCTATAAACTCACACAAGCGTACATATGCAATGCATAGATACACGTAAAATGATATTAATATTAATAAATGTGTGTTTTTCTAGTATATACCAGAATCGAGCTTTTTATTATTTATTTTTAGCGCTACAATTTATTTATATTCGAAAAAATTAAGAAAATTTTAGTTAGAAGTATTGTGATACGGGATGATTAATAAACCCTTTTAAAATCAAAATTTTTAAAAATCAAATTGTTTTAGTAAGCTTGGTACTATGTGAATTCAAGTCACTGGGTCCATTGATGTTGGGCCTAGGCCCAAATTCGGGTTTTTATGGGCGGGCCCGGCTATCCATTTTCACGTTTTCCTTCGGCACCCAGTCTCCGTCTTCTCTGCCACCGCGCCGGCACCGGAGTTCATCATGTCTCCTCCAAGAATTCTTCTCTGCGGCGACGTTTTCGGCCGTCTCAACCAGCTTTACAAGCGCGTTATCTCGGTGTTTCTTCTTCTTCTTCTTTCTCTCGCAGCGCGTGATCTGTTTTCGTTTTATCGTCCATTTTGTTTGCTAACTGGAGTGAGCTCACTTGTGCTACTATAGGTCAACAAATCGGCCGGTCCATTCGATGCGCTTCTTTGTGTTGGCCAGTTTTTTCCGGACTCAACCGACCAACTCGACGACTTCATGGATTATATTGAAGGTCGATCAGTAATCCCTCTTTCCACGTACTTCATTGGCGACTATGGCGTCGGTGCAGCTAAGGTTCTATTGGCTTCTTCTAAAGACTCGGCCAATCAAGGGTTTAAAATGGATGGTTTGAAGATTTGCGCGAATTTGCACTGGTTGAAAGGTAGTGGGAAGTTCACGCTACATGGTATGATTCAAATTTCTCTTACAAGGATGTTATTTATTTATTTAAGAATTGCACAGCACATTTCGAACATAGATTTCAAGAACTGATGCTGATCGTTGCTAGTTTATGGATGTCCTTCCATATTTCGGGTTCCTGAATTGCCTTATTCGAGCTGAATTACGTCTCTGATTAGTTCTTGCACATTTTTGTGTATCAAAATCGCATGTCTACGGTGACTAAGAATTTACTAGAGCTGTTGGTCCTTTATCTTGCTACTTGCTAGCAAAAAGAAGCGATATTTGTATGGATGACCCATTCTTAGCCCCTAAATAATTAATGATCCGCCACCCAAAAATAAAGGAAATCTAACCTTTAGCATACGTTAAAGCGCACTACCGCATTTTATACAATATCGCGTTAGGGGATGACCATTTCTATCGTAGCTCTAATGCGATGACCATGTCTATTGTGACCTTCATTTGTCTCACTACTTGTTGTGCTTTCACCATGAATATCGCGGATGACCGGGGAAAAATGAATATTGTGATAGACATGGCTATTGTGTTTGAGCTACGATAGATATGGGCATCCCTAACGCGATACGTGTTGTGCTTTCACCATGAATATTGCAGATGACTGAAGAAAAATGAAGATCGCGATAGACACGGCCATCGTGTTTGGGCTACGATAGGTATGGTCATCCCTAACGTGATATTGTATAAAACACGGTAGTGCACTTTGACGTAAGCAGAAGGTTAGATTTAATTTGTTTTTGGGGGTGAGTCATTAATCATTTAAGGGGTTCAAAATGGGTCATCCGTACAAAAGAACTTCGAAAAGAACTCCAAATAGTATCAATGTTTTTCTTCTAAATGGATGGTCCTTTTTTAATAGTTGAGCCATAGTGTTTGAATTAACAAATTAAAAGTAAAATGGCAAAGGGAAGCTCGGTGCAACTCACAATTTGGATCCTCATAGCACCAAGGTTATCAAAGCACTAAATGCTGTCTATAATCCTAATAGTATATGATGTCTTTGAACAAGTTGAACAACTTTGATTTTCAATATCTGAAAGAAGTGATTTGACATATGTAGGTTTATCAGTGGCATACTTATCTGGTAGACGTTCTTCAGATGGTCTTCCGTTTGGAACATATACTCAAGATGATGTTGATGTCTTACGAGCAATAGCTGAGGAACCCGGAGTTATTGACTTATTCCTCACATATCCTTTTTTTTCTCCCTTTTTTTTTCTTTTTCCCCACAGGGATTCAAATATTTTGATAGATACAAGTAGACATCTTCTTGTCAAATCTTGAAATTTGTTCATGATTATTTTCCCTCTTAAATTTCAATGTCCTTAATTGATCACACAAATGAATGGCCAACTGAGGTTACAAATAGAGCAGCAACACCAGATATCCCCCCTGGAGTCTCAGATCTCTCAGGAAGTGATGCTATTATCTCTGAGTTAGCTGTGGAGATCAAACCTCGGTATGTTAGATTGGAGATGACTAGATCCCTTAGTCTTTCTACCTAGTAAATTATCAATTGAATTTCATAACTTAATCAATATGAGCGTGCAACTGAACTTTTTGAATATGACATTTTGATGCTAGTGGTTTAGAATTTTATATTTTGCTCGTTGTTTATTTACTTGAAGTACTTCTACTTCAGTTGTCCATGCTCCTTGATAACTTTTTTTAAGTGCTTGGAAGTTGAGAATACTTTTCTTATCCACCTTGTCTTCCTTATTTTTCTTGACTGTTATCCTTTTTTCTTTCTATAATTAGGAAAAAAGAAAGAGTAGAAACCAGAAAACCAAGAATAGTAGTGTGAAGATAGTTACAATAGTAAATGCAAACAAGTACAGATAAGTAGTCCTCTCATAGAAGTAGGAAAAGGAAATAAAAACTATGAAAGGTAAGTTTGCCCTCCCATAGTATGTCGAAGCAAAAGTAAGATCAATCTCTAAAGATTTTATGTTATTTGGCTAACAGTTAGTATTAAAAGGCAGTATGTATCTGCCTCTTTCAAAAAAGTTTGCAACCATCTAGGCTTGATTTAATCATTCTAATAACAGCACCCGTGGAGCCAGAGCTAGACAATGAGTTCCAAAGGAGAGTCAAAGGGGAGGTCATTCTAGTTGAGAATATCTTTGCAATAACGTGAAAGACAGATGAGTTAAAAAATTTTCAGCCTCATAGCACAACTAGAGTTTTAGCATGACCCTTCTCACTATCTCAGTTTTATAGATTATACTTGTTTTCCCTTCTAATTTCAATTTTCAGGAATTTTGTATGCATCAATGTGTAGTGCATAAATTAAAGCCAAGTTTTCATTGAGATAAAATGAAAAAATGCATAGGAATACAAAAATCTTTACACTCGGGGACTGAAAGAGAGGCATGAAATCTAGCCTAGGGAACACAACTCCTCCACAGATCTTTCAACCCCTCTAAAAATTCTATTGTTTCAACTTTCTGTCCCTCCAAAGACACTAAATAGCACAAAGACAGGTAAACCAAAGCCTGCTACCCTTTTCCTGAAACGAGGAATAGGGAAGAAACCCCTCCAACATTGATCTACAACTCAATAGCCAGGCCAAACTAAAGGTAAACATCCTGAAGCCATAACGATCTAGTGTATTGACACAATCATGGAAGATGATTCAAGTCCTCAGTCGCTTCCTTGCAAAGGATACAATGCCAATCCACATGGTCGAAAACCTCTAAATATGGCCCAATGTATTCACTCTGCCAAGGATAACCAAATCTTCCAAAGTAGGGAGAAGACAGGAGAACTCCAAGAAGAAGGACCTGCCTAAAAATGAAAGAACGACCGACAGGAAAGCCTGTTTGATGGATTAGAACTCCAAAGTTGACTGTCTTTCCTACCCCCAAGATTAAAAAATCATCAATTAAAGAAAGAAGGACTGCAATATCATTAGTCTCCCTGTCAAAGAGGGCTGGTTGAGACCATGGAAAATAGAATAGTTTCTAAAAAAACAACAGGATAGAAGTCATAAAGGAGGATTTTGAATTAGACAAATAATAAAGACGAGGAAACAAAATTCAAAAGGGGCTAACCACTTGTCTTCCCAAAAATAATTTCTCATCCTATCTCCCTCTAGACAATGAACAAACTGAAAAAGGGAGTCCACCCAAAGTAGCTTTCCGTGGATCTTTGGTAGTACCTCTCATAAACCCCTTTGAGAATCAAGCGAAGGGATGGGAACAGTGTCAACTGTCAGACTCAGGAGGAGAGCACCAGAACCACCTAGCCAACAAGGTCGTGTTTCACGTTCTAAGATTCCCTATACCAAAACCTCCAAGCTCCACCTGTTTAGTCACATTTTCCCAACTAGCTGTGTGTGAACCTTCTCTTCCCATAAAAAATTACACATAAGTCTCCGTAGGGTATTGCAAACTTCACAGGGATCCTGAATAATGATATGAAATAAATAGTGATACCACTAACAACTAACTGTACCAGGGTAAGTTTCCCTTTAGTGAAGAAACATCTCTTTTAAGAGAACAAATGTTTCTGAATCTTTCACTACGGGGTCCCACAAAGGTATACTCCTGTGGTTATGACCAAGGGGAAGACCCAAATAAGAAGGGAATGACCTCACCTCCCAAGAAGCCTATCTCTCCAACTTAGAAGGGATGCACTGAAATGCCAATCATTGAGCATATGCCTTCGTTAATTGTTAAACTAAGATAGATTTGTTTTATGGCATTAAGAAGACAATTTGGTTGGCTATTCTTCGAGCGTTCTTCTGGACATTATGAGGCGAGCATATAAGCATCTGTTTAGAGATTCTTTTTCTTCCTTCGATTCTGTCATTGATTCAGTCCTGTCTATTGCATTGTATTGGTGCAAAATTAAGCACCCTTTTAAGAATTTTAGTCTCTCTTATTTAGTTTCCAATTGAAAATCTCTTTTGTAATCACTTTTAGGTGCTTGGAATCTCCCCAATTTCATTTATTCAATGAAACATATTTTTTCTAAATTAAAAATAATAAAAAAAAAAACCTAAGATTGATTCAAAGAACTGCAAAACTTGGGTAAGATTGACAAAAGGATCCCCTTTCCTCGAGCAAACGAAGATGATGTCACCAACAAACAGGAGATGAGACAAAGATATATTATCCTTGCCCACCTAAAAACTCTCACTCCACTCCTCTAAGAACAATCCTACTCAAAATGTCCACCACCAGGAGAAAAGAAAATTGGTTATTTCTCATTTGCTTAATGGAGTCTTTTGTTTTAGCCATTGGTGTTAGATGAAATGTTTTGTTCTGAATTGCAATTTAGAGATCAAAATTTTATGGCTCAATTATTGCTTCTAGTAGGAGTCATTTTGTTTCTGCCGAAGGAAAGTTTATATCCAGATCTTTTGAGCTGCCTATAACAGTTTTAAGGAATAAGGTTTTGTGGCTCAATTGCTGCCTCTGGTATGTTATATGTGCTGTGTTATCATGAAAACTATAGAACAGAAATTTCCCACTGCATGCACAATATTGAATCTAGAACAGGCCCTATAAGTACAAACATATAATTATTCTGATAAAATATATCTTTTCTAGCTATCACATTGCAGGTACAAAAGGAGTGTTTTTTGCTCGAGAACCTTACTCTAATGTTGATGCTGTGCACGTGACTCGCTTTTTAGGTCTTGCTTCGGTAGGAAATAAAGAGAAACAGGTATGTTATGGTCTCCCCCCCCCCCCCCCCCCCCCCCCCCCCAAAAAAAAAGAAACATAGAGTTTCATTTCTGACGCTTCACCTGCTTCTCAGAAATTTCTTCATGCAATTTCTCCCATCCCATCATCTACCATGTCTGCTGCCGAAATTAGCATGAAGCCTCCAGACACTACCTTATCTCCATACACACTCACTGAACGTAAAGCTGAAGCCTCAGACTCTGCAAAGAGGTCCAGCAATAGTGTTTCTGAATCACAATATTGGAGATACGAAGTGTCTCAAAAACGACAAAAACATGGAACTTTAGATGGTAACAAGCTTTGTTTTAAGTTTACATCTTCTGGATCTTGTCCACGTGGAGAAAAATGCAACTTTCATCATGACATAGATGCAAGAGAGCAAAGCCAGAGAGGTGTTTGTTTTGATTTTCTTAATAAAGGAAAATGCGAAAGGGGTCCAGATTGCAACTTTAAGCACAGTTTTCAGAATGAAGTTGACAGCCACTCTGGGAAGAGGAGATCTGGAAATGCTGGAACCAACAGGTCTTTAATTCTTTATCTTGGTTAATTTATTATCCCAATACACTGATTGATTATGTATTTGAAGCTTACTTATTCTCTGTTTTATGATTGAGGTGCAGGTCTAAAGAATGCTGGTTTTGTTTGTCAAGTCCCAACATAGAGTCACATCTTATAGTCAGTGTGGGTGAGACTTTCTACTGCGCACTGGCCAAAGGTCCTCTTGTTCCAGACCACATATTGATAGTACCTGTAGAGCACTTTCCAAACACCCTTTCTCTAGGCCCAGAATATGAAACTGAAATCAACAGACTCCAAAATTGTCTCCGGAAATATTTTAAGAGTCAAGGGAAGGAAGTTGTTTTCTTTGAGTGGGTTTCAAAGCGTAGCACTCATGCTAATCTTCAGGTAAGTTCTCTACTCTATACACACTATCCTTAGAATTTTGAAAGTTGAAAGTTGAAATTCTGATGGGAAGCTTTGGCTTTCTTAATGGGTCAATTCTATTCCAACTTCGATCAAGAATGCAACGAAAGAATTAGATGTTCATTAAATCGTTCTTGTCACCTGAGTACTTCTGATTTGAAAATTGTTGACCACTCTTGCTGTTGTGTTTAAGTAATGTCTCAGATCAAATTATTTGCAAACAGAAAATAGTGAATGAACATTCAGATTTTTTAAAAGAAAAATCGTCTATATATTAAAATCGTGTATTTATCACCTCTAAGGAAATAATCAAATTAATTATAGTACTGTTTCCTTTTGCTATATGAAATTTATCACTGATAGCATTAATTTCATCATGGAGCATATTCTAATGAACAAGTTCTTTAAACTTAATTTGGTGATTCACCCCAGCTAGTCGTGTTTTGATTTTAGGCTGTTCCTATTCCAACATCTAGAGTTCATGTCATTCAGAACATATTTGATATGGCTGCTGAAAAGCTGGGCTTTAAGTTCGTGATCTCTAAATGTAAGTTGATGTTATTATTTATTTTAATATCAAATTTCTAACTCTTTCTGGATTGGGCTAATGGTTGATGTTGGTCCTGTTTCATTGTCTTGAGGTGGATCCCTTCCCCCCAAACAAAATAATTCCAATAGTTGATGAATTTTTATGACTTTCTAGATTCTTAATAAAATCGCCGAATTGCCAATGATCTTGCATGTGTGAGACATGTGATATTGATGCTTCTAGCATCTTTTCCTGATTGCAAAATTATTGTGCTGAAGTACCTTTCAACTTTATATTGTCTAATTTATATCGGGATTTGTCTAGTAGAACCTAAATTCGCAGATATTTTATGGTTTCTTTATTTTGTTGTTGCACTTGATTGCAGCAGCAGATGCTCCTGGTGAAGGAAGAAAATCGTTGAGAATACAGTTTGATAGTAATCACAGTTTCTTCTATGCTGAACTTCCTGAATGTGTAACCTTATCGCATGTTATTGAGGAGAATGAGATTTTTCCAGCCCAATTTGGACGCGAGGTTAGCTTAGATAAATTCACAATTTTGTATACTGTTTCATCCCTCCAATGTTCACCATAAAAAAGAAAGAATATACATAACAATAAAATAAAATGGACTAAAACAAAGATTTGGAAAATCTCATCATCACCTACAGCTACAAGACAATCTCCCTTTGTTAAACAAGGGATGGAACTTCTATCATGAAAATGGTAAAAAAAAATGACCGAAAAGCCTTTTGCAGGTTTTAGCAGGCTTGCTTAACATGGCTGATAAAGCTGATTGGAGGAATTGCACCCATTCTAAAGAAGAAGAAACAAAGATGGCTGAAGACTTCAAGACACGATTTGAAAATTTTGATCCTAATAAGTGAGTTCTTAGTTGTAGTTGAGAAATTCCTGTCACTGCACTCATGCTATCTAGCGACTCGAGATGCACCTCCTAAGGCTATTATACTATCCCAAGGACAGAAGGTATGCATTGAGTAAATTATTTGGATATTTGAAGCTTTTCTCTTCTTCTAGAGCTTAACAAACAACCAGATCAAGATGATACGATGATGTCCTTTGCCTGATAGCCAAGATTCTGGCACGCCACTTATTTCTGGATTCATTGGAGTGAAAAAAGGTGCGTCTGTTATTGTTACATACATCTCAGCTCGTAAATGACAGTCCAGCTATCATAGGCACGTGTTACGTGTTGCCTGCTGATCGGTACGAATACCTTTTCTCCATGGCTCTTTTACGATTCTTTTTCTTTAGAAATTTCATGTTGTTGATGGAACTGTTCTCAGCGTAGCCAATTAGTTTACTTTAGCAATTTCTCAGTGTGTGAGAAGCGGATATTAGTTGTACTAGATTATTGATGAAACATGATATTCTTGTTTAATTAACTTATCATGTACCACATTATCCAATTCTATTATTCTTTTAAAGAAAATGGCTTGTTTGGAAAGACTTTTTAAATACTTAAAAAAACACTGAATTTTTTCATCATTGTAAAGTGTCTTTACAATTTCCAAAAATCCAGACTAACAATCGGGGTCCATTCCATGAGGATTTCACCTGTGGTTGACACCCCAACAGTCACACTTTACGTCGATGAATTTATGAACCACTTTGTTAGTCTATGACTCTGGAGTCTACATTGAGGTCCATTGGAGTTTGGGTTAGGTGAACGACTGGACGAAATTGATGTGGGATATAGTATAGAAAGGTAAGTTTTCATATAAAATGGTCTATTTTCAAAATTGAAATTCATGCACTTGAATGAGGACAGTAACTAGGATGATACTTATCATGAACGAGTGTGCATCGGTCGGTAGATGTCGATTTTGGAAGGAAACCGAAACCGACCGTGTGTGGCATCTGCTTCTGGTTTCGATCGTGTAAAAAGAAAAGGAAATGGGAGATTAATGCTCATTTTTATGAAATGGTGATTAATAAATATATTCTATGCTTTTGGATAATAGCGAGGTGGTAGCACGCTACTTATTTCTGGGTGCCTTAGGAGTAAAAAAGAAGGGGGCATCTGTCAAGTGTCAGTCCAACTATTATAGGCACGTGCACATGTCACCTGCTGATTGGTATGAATATCTTTTCTACATGCCTCTTTTTGCTTTTTTTTTTTCCCCTTCTATGTAAAAGGAAATTCAATTAATACATCGATCGATCGATGACCTCTTTAATTGAATGTCTTCAGTAGTTGAATTCTGTTTAGGTTTGCCTATAACAACTAGTTCATGTGTAGTTTGATTCATTTCTTTTAGCAATATCTCACTGCATGAGAAGAGGTTATTAATTGTATTACATATTTGATGAAAAAGGATCTTATTTGACCGACTTATTATTGATCTTTCTTCTATAAATTTTCAGTTGTGTTTCGATTTGGTCTTAATTTTAAAAAGTATTTAGTTAATAATAAGTTTATAAATTTTCAATTATGTGACCAATAGGTGTTTAAACTTTGAAAAGTGTCTAATAACTCCTTAAACTTTTACTTTTGTGGCCGGTCTTTAAATTTTTTTACTTTGGTATTCAATAGATCTTAGAATTTTTTATTGTGTTCAATATGTTTATGGGTATTTTTTTAAAAGATGTATAATAGGTACTTAAACTTTCACTTTTGTGGCTTATAAGGCTTTGAATTTTTCAATTTGGTGTCTAACACGTTATTAACCTATTCAAAAATTTAAGAAATTGATGGACTAACTAAACACAAAATTGAATGTTAAGGAAACTATTAGATATAAAATTGAAAGTTCTAAGACCTATTAGAAAGTTATGGATCTAGACACTTTTGACGATGGACCTTTAAAACACAAATTAGAAAAAATTCAACAACTAAACTTGTGATTTAAGTTTCACTTTTTTGTACTTCGACATTACATCCTATCGTTCTTTCTTCAATAAATCTTTCCAGCTCAATTTTACATTCCAACCAATCGTCAAACTTCATGTTTATGAATATATGAACAATTTGTATGTTGTTTCCTTGAACAAGTTTGAGCATTATATTCGGAGTCATATTGTTGAATCGAAAAGAAAAGAACTTGTGAATGTATGATTGGAGACATGAGGTTCCTTGGAGAGTGGACGAAGTTGATGTTGGAATTATTCATTTGCCTTACTTTCTCTTTCCCTTCTTCTGACCCTTTTCAGCCTTAAGCAAAGTGAAACAATGCTACAGAGGCAGGGCAACGTAAAAAAAATATTAAATAAATAAATAAATAAATAAAAGAAAAAAAAAACTTTAGAAGAAGGTTAAAGTACCACTGCGGCCTCTGTATATTGAATAAACCTTAATTTTAGTCTCTCAAAGTTAACAAATAACGATTTTTTTCTTTTAAAAAAAATCAATAATACACTAAAAGTGAGGACTAAATTTAAGATTTATTGAAATACTAATACTAAAGTTGGACAATTAAAAATATATTAACTAAAATTGAACAAACATTAAAATATCTCCGTCTTGTTGATATTGAAAATTGGATCTATGGCATATTTGCACATGATTGGGAAGGAAGGAGGACAAGGTGGAAAATGACCTTATGGGTTGGTCATAAACTTTATTCACTTTTTTTTTTTTTAATTTCTTTTCACTGTATGAATTTCTCTTTATATATATATATATATATATATATATATATATATATATATATATATATATTTTTCCACCATATGAAATTCTAAGATATCATTAAGTTTTGAAAGATACAACTGAGCTTTTCAATGGTTGAATGATGTTATAAAAGCCATTAAGAATAATGGTGATTACCAAAGTTCTAGTAATGCTTAAATTGGTGTGGTGGAAATGAATAATGACTTTTAAACGTTTGCAAAAGTGAATATAGTTTAATAGTAATTGAGATATACTTTCTTTTCTTAATATCGGTAGTTCAAATATTCATGCCCTCACTTTTTAAACTAAAAAAAAAGTTGATTTTTCGTGTTTTTAAATGAATGCAATTTGGATCATCATCTTTATCCCTCTTATATGGAAAATTCATATAAAATCACTCAGAGTACTAAACATGTATGTGAAAGATGATTTTACAACTGGATATAAGAATACTCAAGGAAAATTATTATAAAAAAAAAAATCAAAATATTTACAAATATAGAAAATTCTCACTGTCAATCGACGTAAATCACGAAATACTTCTATATTTGTAAATATTTTGGTTCATTTTGCTATATTTGAAAACAATCCAATAATCAATTTAAATATATCTCAATTAGTTAAATCAAATATATTCTAACTTCTATAATTTGTTGGATTGGATTTTTCTTTCTAACAAAAAAGAAAAAAGAAAAGAAAAGAAAAAACCCTCCATGGACAGAAAGTAGTTGCTTGTAGAAGTCTCCTCCCTTGCAATTAGAATATTGTAATTCATTCCTATATAATTTGTTGTCAATTAAATATTCAATGTTTCAAGGACATGTGGGGCTTCTAACCCCTCCTTCTAAAAAATTCAATTATAAAAATATCCATATACTCTATCTTTTATTTCACTTTTAAAAGTTGTAACATGTTAAGAATCGATAATCAAAGATAAACAGAAAAACGTAAAAACGTAAAAACGTAAAAACGTAAACGATCAACGCATAGATTTACGTGATTCATTAACAATGTGTTAGCTACATCCACGAGATAGAAAGAGAACGATGGTACTTCTAGAGTTAGAGAGCTTATCCAGTGTACTTATCTAAATCCTAGGGTTCTAGTTGTAAATAATCCACAAAAATATATACGAATTCAACTTAGATTTCGAGAGTGTTTCTCCCAAACCCCACCAAAATTTAAGTCCAAGTTTATGAGTTTTTATATATATATATAGTGATCTACAAGCCCTCAACAATGGTGGGGCCTCTACTCTATCACTAGTCTACATCCACTATTTATAAATTGCTCTTCAATTTTCTTTGCTTTCATAAATGCTCCTCTTTTCTACTTTTCACAAAACTACTTTGACAATTTATTATTATTATTATTATTTTTTTAATTTCTCCATAGGGCTTCACTTTGATTGAGTGTTTGCCAAACAACCCTTTTTTGTTTCTTAATTTATTTACTCATCCTTCCACGTTTTGCCAACTATTATTAACTCTAAACCAAATATTGGCTAATTAAGATTCATCTAATATACAATTAACTTCACTTTGATTTGCCCATGTGATTACCTCTACTACTTCTCAACCACTCCCTAATTTAAAACTAAAAGGGAACATTATATATGAATTTACAATAATTTTGGAGGTATTTCAAATAATTTTTTATTTCTTTATTTCTATTGTAATATGTCAAAATTAAAGTTCATATTGTTTTATAATTTGCAACTCATATAGGAAAAATATTAATTAGTTTACACTTTTGGTAAGCTTGGATTTATGTAGTATAAGTGTGGAATTTGTGACTCTATATTTGACTTCTAGCCTTATGATTGGGTACAAAGTTTTTTCTTTTTTTCACACTTTTTTTTTTAAACACGTCAAGCCAACTGACAAATAACTACTTTGAACCTTCTAATCTAAGATAATAGGAAGAATGCTATTTGAAAAAAAAACATTTTTGCAAATCAAATAACATCCCTGAAAGAAAGCCAAAGCTACTATAGTATGAGAAGATAATTTTTACTATTAAAAGTGGATAAAACAAATATTTTGACTTTATAATATGTTGATATTGTTATTTTTTATCAAGCCTCACAAAGTTAGGATATATAATAGGGAAATTATTTTAAATGACAAAATTGTTGAAAATATTTACAAATAATAGCAAAATATCACAGTTTATTTGCGATAGACCGCAATAAACTACTATTTGTGTCTATCATATCGCAATCTATCCTAGTCTATCCAGATAGACAATAAAATTTTGCTATATTTGTAAATATTTTGGTTTATTTTCCTATATTTGAAAACAACCTTATATAATGTAAAAGTGGATATTTTACAAGTGTACCTTGTAATATATTATGACTTAGCTTTGAACTAGGCAAGTTTAACCTTTTTTTTTTTTTTCTTTCTTTTTTTTTTTTTTTTCTAATTCAATAACATATGGGAATGATTGAAAATAAAAATTTAGATATTTTTGTCAAGGATATAATGTCTTAACCAGTCAAGTTTTTTTTTCTAGTCACCGATTTTTTAGATTGATAGTGCATTTTTATTCCAATTGAACTATGCTCATTTACACAAGTCTATCTTAGTGAATTTTTTTTTCCTCCTTCACATGCTTCTTGAAATCCAACATAATCATAGATAAAATCATGGTATTAAATTTCAGTCGACATGTTGACATTTTTATCAATAAGTCTATATTTTTATGGATTCAACATCAACATAAAAAAACAAGCAACAAATCGCTAATGTAAATATAATATATCTAATAAAACATGCAAACTTGTTTACGAAAACGTAAAATGTTTATTTATTAATTATATATATTTTTTAATTTTTTTTATTTATGTTTATAACTTTTTCAAAAAATATCCACTGACATATGTATATTTTATCGTATTTCCATCGACACTTTTATAATATTGAGGTTTTGATATTTTCATCGGCATTGACATTCTAAATATTGAGTACAATCAATATTAATTAAGTGAGAACTGTCAATACAAATATAGCTCAATAGATAAAATATCAATTGTCGTTTAAAAAAGTCTACGATTCAATTCAAACTTTGCAAAACAAGGGTGAAGAAGAGGTTGAAAATAATGCATAAAGATTTATTCACGAGGTGTGTTTGGTTGGCGACAAGGAATCCAATAATGACTCATCTCATCTTATAACATAACACATAGGGATTCTTAACATAAATGTTAATGCCTCCTAAGATATTCATTTTGTCCATTTTCTTTGATTTCTCAGACAAAAAAGGGGACATTATTTTGTTTTGTTTTTTGTTTTTTTTTTTTTTTTAATGTGTTTTTCAATTCATTTTCAGCCAAAACATAATCATTTGGACATACCCACAACCAAATTTGTAGTTTTGTCCCTTTTTTATTATTCAACTGCCACTCCGTAAATTGGTCGAAAGTTGATAGGTTACGATATGTTTTATCCATACATTTTTTTTTTCTTTTTTATTGCTCGTGTTACATGTAACTTGCTAATAAGTTTTTACGCCTTCGTATCTATTTGATCTTTCATTAGTTTAATATTGACGTAGAATGCTTGAATGTTGGTTCGTGAGCTAGGTTTTTTTAATCAAATTTAAGCATTGGTGTTGAAATTAATGAAGTTATCATGCCTATTAAACACAACTTTTTTTTTTTATTATTATTTTTGTTTATATATGTGAATGTTTAGCCTAACTTATACGCATGACCTCTTAGCCATTTGTTAAGGTCATGCTTTCCTATTTACCACTAGGCCAACGAAGCAAAAAATTATAACTTAACGATCTCATTAGAATCTTAGTTAAAGTTTCGATTTGGTCTTTGTTCTTAGGGTTTTATCTCATTTTAGTTCATATATTTTCGATCGTCCAATTTTAAATTTAATTATACAAAGTTATTTTTTTTTATCAAAATTGGTCAAGTAATAATTATAATAATTTTCGTACAAAGAAATATACTATGTGCATATATTTTCACAATTTATAAAGGAAATGCTAATAGGTATAAAATGTCTTTTAATAAAATAAAAACAAACTAAATGCATGGACTAATTTTAAGATGCATTGAAAGTAAATGGACTAAAATTGAATATTTAAGAAAAGGATATGGACTAAATAGATTTTTTAAAGTCTCTAACATAATTTTGTTTTAGTACAATTTAGGGTACAAAGATTCAAACCACAAACCTCGTAATTACTAATACAATTATATGTCAATTAAACTAGGCTAAATTTGTCATATCTAGCCTTGAAGAATAAGTAACACACTTTGCAAATATTAGAGGAGCATTAATGTTTATCAGCTACTTTACAAGGCAGTTCATCATTCTATAAATGATCATTAATAAATATTGTACTAAGAAAAAAAGAAAAAGAAAAAGGGAAAAAGGAAAATGTTTTCTTTCCACAGTTATTTGAGTGAGGATTTTGACCAATGAATTAACATATAAGTCATTCATTTTAATTATTATGATGCTGAAGCCCAAGCATCAATTTCTAAGATTCTTAAAACAAAAAAATTGTTCTCAAAAAATAAAAAAGAAAGATTCTTAAACAAAAAGTAGAATAAAATAAAAAAATTTAAAATATTATTTTGGTCACTTCCTTTCGTCTGTTAGTTCATTATGTATGAAAATGTCTATTTTGATTCGTATACTTTTAACTTTAGCTCATTTTGATATATGTACTTTTGAAACTTTTCGTTCAGTCTCTGTATTTTTTAAGAAAGTGGTTATTGGATGGAACTAGAAGTAGACAGACCAATATGTTATTTCAACCTAAAAAATACAAAAACCAAAATGAATATTGTAAATGTTAAAATTTGTCTTTGTAACTTTAAAGTTTGTTTAATTTTAGTTTATTTTCTTTTAGATGTCCAATTTTAATTCACGTACTTACAAGAAATCTTAAATTTAGTCCGAACTATTTGTTTATTGTTGATTTTTTCCAAAATCTTTTTGTTATTTATTAGCATTTTTATTCTAAATTTTAATAACATATTTCTTATTATATTCTTTTGCATGAATTGGAATTAAACATTTTTTACAAGTTCAAATACTCGAATTAAACAAACTTCAAAGTACAAGACCAAAAGCCAAAGTGAGATTAGATATAATCGACATGACCTTCCTTCTTAGAGGTGGGAGGTTCGATCCCCTTTCTCATTATTGACTATGAAATTCAAAACAGATTCGATTTTCTGACTCTACATACAATAAAAAAAAAGAAAATTTAAATAAACGAAAATTAGAATAAAAATAAAAATACTAGAATAGTATTTAATCTTGCAAACAATAAAAATTACAGGGTAAGATATGGAAGGTGAGGAGTCAAAATGAGTTTCAAAGCGAGTCACCATCTGTAGAAAATGGCCAACAGGAAAAGCACTGAAAGCCAAGAAAATCACCAATATCTCGATTGAACCCACAAATGAAATTAAAAAGAAGAGAAAAATGGAAGAAGAGAGAAGGAAATAAGAAGAAGAGTTGCCTCAATTCCCATTAATTAACAGGCTCACTCACTGTCTCACTCCACAGTTGGATCCAAAAAGCCTCCATTATTATAATCTTTGCTTTTATTTTCAATTTTCAGTCACTGAATGATATATAAAGCGACTGTTACTTCAATCCCCTGCTTTGGATTCAAGATGTTGGGTTGATTGTAAATATTTCCAAACGAATTTATAGAGATTTTGGCTTTTTGGGTCAGTTTCTTTTGGTTCATAGCTACCTCAAATCCATTTCAAAACGGATGCTTCGTTTTTTTTTTTTTTTTTTTGGGGTTTGTTTTCACCAAACACAGCTCTGGGTTTTTTCAGTACATTGCTTTCTTCTCACTGTTCTTCGTGGGTCTATTGTTCTTGCTTCAAGTTATAAATTCCCAGTTTCAACTCATTTTATTTAATTCGTTTTCATCTGTTTCTTCTTCATTTATCGATGTTGAATAAATAACTGTGTCTTCATTTGAGGAAGTGGGATTGGTTTTTTTGAGTTTATATGGAATGGAGGAGGTTCTGATTCTTCAGCTGGTGATTCTTTGTCTCTTCATTGCTGTTAATGCTTCCAACCTTGGGGAAATTGCTGGTAAATTTCTTCCTTAATTCACATTTGGAGTTTTGCTATTTGTGTTGTTGAGATTTGAATGAACTGGCTAGCCATTAGATTTCATTTTGTTTCTTCCTTTTTCTTTGGACTGATTTAATTTCCTTAACTGGGTTTGAAACATTTGGGGTTCGTTAGTGCCTTATTTTCAATTGAAATCTCTACTCAACCATTGAGATTCTGAGCTATTTGTTTTTCTTAGTTCATTGATATGTTCATTGGTGTTCTAAACTTGCCATGTTAATAGGATTCAGCTACTCTCCACCCCCTTCAAGTTTTCAAGCATTTCCTCCGGTTTTAGGAACATCTGGTCCAGTCCAACATGAAAAATCGTTGATAATCAATGGACCAAGCTCAGCGCCTCAGCAAAATGGTAAGTGTCCATAAACTTTGTAACTTCTAAGCTTCTGTTTCTTCAAATCGTAATATAAACATTCTCATTCTGACAATGTAGAGTCAACTTTGCAACCACCAGTTATGTTACCAGCAATTGCTCCAGGTCTGTTGCCTGATACGATCAAAGGGTTTATACCATCCGCTTCACCCCATGCTCCGACCGAGTCGCCACCATTTAATAGTATGCCTCAGCCACCTTTACCAGTTCAACCAAATGCACCATTGATTTCACCAAGTGCACCAGAACCAGAAGGTAAAGCACCAGCGAATGAGACTCCTCTGGCAATGGTTTCTCCAGGTAAGTAGGACTAATGACATGTTTGGGAGTTATTCTAAAATGGTTAAAATCACTCGAAAAATGCATTGAAAAGTGTAAAATTACACATTGAATTGATTTTGAGCGATTGAGGGAGTCTTTCGGGGTGATTTTAGACATGAAAAAATGATTTTAACCATTTCAAAATCACTCCCAAACTTGCAGTAATACTAGTATCCTGTATTTTCCATGTGAAGTTTTGATTCATCATTTGCTTAACTATAATCCACAGATCCAGCTGTGTCATCCTCAAATTCTCCACATTATCCCCCAGCAAGTTTCCCGCATGAGCAAACAAATATTTCATCGAGTTCTCATCAAATCACTTCACCAAATGTAGCTCCAATCCCCGAGCCAATTTCCCCAGGTTCCATTTGTTCCATCTATTTTTTCAAAGTTCTTACAACGTCCCCAAAAACTAGCTGATTGTTAGTTTGTCTTCCCTTTTACCATCTGAAGTTTCTTTTCCTTGTCTCCTCTTATTTGAACCATTTCCATACGGCTTGCAACACCAGCGAGCAAGTTGCCCAAGAACTCACCAGCTAGTCATCCGGTAGTTTCTGAAAGACCTCCATCCATATTACCAGGTGAATGTCTGTTTGTGATCTTATCTCAATTCTTAGTTATTTACAACACAGGAAGAATTATTTAGTCCCAAAGCTAGGAAAATAAACAATTTGACGCCAGAGCATAGGAAAAGATAATTCTTCTTGATAAGTTAGTAAACTACTGAAGATTTTTTTCAGACTATATAAAATAATGGAAAAGTAACAATTGTGGTCTGGATCTTAGTTAAAAACTTCATTCATATCTTCAGCATGGAATTTTTTCGTAGTTTTTTATCCGATCTATTTTGAAATTCTTTGTTTGGTTGGTCAAATTTGATGTTCCAGAGCCCAATATCTCTCCAATGGTGGCTATTTCCCCAAAAGCTGGTGACAGAAATAGATTAGAAGCACCAGCAGCTACACCTTATAATGCACTGCCCAAGTATATGCCACCTGTGTCTCATTCCCCAGAAGAAGGTACTATGTGAAAGTGTTTTTCAATTAAATTGTTCCTGAAGAAAGAAACTCCCTCCCTGGTGTTTATTTTCTATTTCTTTTTTATGAAGCTCCTTCCAGTCACAATGACATGGGACATTCTCATGACGCCCAACAGCCGATCCTTCCACCACAAAAAGCTCCGTTTCATAGAGTAAATCTTTCTCCAACATCTCCTCCTTTGCCCTCAAATTATAAGCATCACAGAAGGAAGAATTATATCATCAGTCACGCACCTGCACCTGCACCATCATATCCAATTTCCTCCCCCACGACAAAAACGCCAGGTATGGGTTTTTAACCTGGATTTGGCCAATTTCACAACTATATTCAGTCTTGGTATCCCTGACATTGAAGGCCATTGAATTTTCCCCCCTTTGGTTTAATATCATAGGTCCAGTTATTTCTACAGCACAACATTCGCCAGGCAGACGACATCATGCTCCACCTCCGGAATCAGGTATTTAGACGTATAAATATCCTGTGTGAATTGTTTAAAATCAAGAATGAGAAAATGACCAATGTGACTACATACTTTCTTCCTATGCAGAACCTTCGCCAATTTCTCCTTCACAATATGCTATGCCACCACCGCTTGTGACGCATGGTTCGCCTTCTCCTTCACCATACCAAAAAGTAGCTGGGCATGCTAGAAGTAAGAACAATGTTTAAATCAAAGTAAGTGTTCTTTCACATAACAATATAAAAGACTTGACTTTTTTGTTTTTCTTTCCATTTTTCAGGACATTTTTATCCTCCGAAAGCTTCACCGCTGAAACCTTGGGCAAAAAGCCCGAAGATGCCACCAATTCATACGTTGCCTCCTCCACCTCCCAATGAAGGTATACATCTATCAAATTCTTTCTCATCCAGATTACAGACAAAGGAAATTAGTATACAAGAAAATGCTTGTTCAATTTGCTTTTGTAGATTGTTTAGCTACCCAGTGCACCGAGCCGTATACAAATACTCCCCCAGGATCTCCTTGTGGTTGTGTTTGGCCCATGCAAATTGGACTTCGCCTCAGTGTTTCGCTATATACCTTCTTCCCTCTGGTTTCAGAGCTGGCAGCGGAAATTGCTGTTGGGGTGTTTGTAAAGCAAAGCCAAGTTCGCATCATTGGAGCCAATGCAGCTAACCAGCAACCAGATAAGACTGTTGTCCTTATTGATTTAGTTCCACTTGGCGAAAAATTTGACAATACTACAGCCTTTTTGACTTACCAAAGGTTTTGGCATAAGAAGGTTTCGATCAAAACTTCCTATTTTGGGAACTATGAAGTATTATATGTTCGATATCCAGGTTTACCTCAATCACCTCCTTCTGGAGATTCAGGACTAGATAATGAGCCTTATTTCAGTAATAGTAATGATGCGAGGACAGTAAAACCAATCGGTGTTGATGTGCAGAACAGACAGCACAAAGATAGGCTAAGTGGTGGTATGATTGCCATCGTTGCCCTATCAACTACTGTTGCAGTGGTCTTATGTGTTGCAACTGCTTGGATTTTGCTCTTCAAACGCAATGATGGCCTTTGTCAGCCAAAACCGACTCCACATGTTTCGTTATCCTCCCTCAATAAACCATCAGGTAATATGGATTTCCTACTTTCATTGCCCCTGGCAAAGGCGGATCTTTTGCAACGTTATTTTGTTGCATTTGTTAGCTCACTGTTCTCAGTCCTCCTCCTACATTTTTCTAAGTTTATAGTCTTGCAGGTGCTGGTGGATCAGTCATGGCAACCATGCCTAGTTCAGCATCTTTATCCTTTGGATCTAGCATTGCCCCATATTCAGGGTCAGCCAAGACATTCAGCGCCTCTGACATTGAGAGAGCCACCAATGATTTTGATCCTTCAAGAATATTGGGAGAGGGTGGCTTTGGACGTGTTTACAGAGGCGTTCTTGAAGATGGTACCGAAGTAGCAGTCAAAGTTCTCAAGAGAGATGATCATCAGGGTGGTCGAGAATTCTTGGCTGAAGTTGAAATGCTTAGTCGTCTCCACCATAGAAATTTGGTCAAGTTGATTGGAATATGTACCGAGGAACGTAGCCGCGCCCTGGTGTATGAACTTATTCCAAATGGCAGTGTGGAATCTCACTTGCATGGTAAGAAAATGATCTTCATGTGTTTCCTTTGTAGTTTAAGCAGCTTGATTGTATTTCTGTGCCAATATGAAGCAATTACAATTTCCATATACATGGTTTTGTTTTTCTTTGTTCTCTTCTATCAGGTGTTGATAAGGAAACTGCCCCACTTGATTGGGCTGCCCGGATCAAGATAGCACTTGGCGCTGCTCGGGGTTTATCCTATCTACATGAGGATTCAAGTCCTAGAGTCATACATCGAGACTTCAAATCCAGCAATATCTTGTTAGAAAATGATTTTACACCAAAGGTTTCTGACTTTGGGTTGGCTAGAACTGCAATGGATGAGGAAAGCAGACACATATCGACACGTGTCATGGGAACTTTCGGGTACAAATTCCTTTCATTTTGATGTTATTAGAAGTTCTTTTAGATTTAACACTGCCAGATACAGTGAAGAGTTAAGCTGAGGTTGTGGTATTTAGTTTAATTGTCACAATCTTCACTTAAGAATCCTTGCTTTTCTATTATGCATGCAAGTTGTCTCAACTTGAGCTTACTAAAAATATTACAAACTTGAGTTTGGAACATTGTGCTATTAAGTTAAACTAGGCTAAGATTTTTACATTTGCCATAGACTTAAGAAGCAAACTTTGGTTTACTTAAGGTTGCTTGCATCCTAGGAATCATTAATAGACGTTGAATGTTTACCTGAATTATAGTAAACTTGATTACCTTCAAATCTTAGAGTAAACGTTTATTCTTGATTTCAACTTAAGGCTGCAACTTGACATATCCTCACCAACTTGTGGAAACAAGGAACACTGAACCCCAACTTTTGTACAATAATAATGAGATTATTATGCATTTTCAAATGTTCGTTTTTGTATTTTGTCCCTTTTCTTACTCAAGTTATTTTATTTCCCTGGTATACTCAGGTACGTGGCGCCAGAGTATGCAATGACTGGCCATCTACTTGTGAAGAGTGACGTTTATAGCTACGGGGTCGTTCTTCTTGAGCTATTAACTGGCAGGAAACCAGTAGATATGTCGCAACCGCCAGGTGAAGAAAATCTTGTTGCTTGGGCTCGTCCTCTCCTCACAAGCAAAGAAGGCCTAGATGTTATGATTGACAAATCACTAGATTCTAATATTCCTTTCGAAAATATTGCTAAAGTGGCAGCCATTGCTTCAATGTGTGTGCAACCGGAGGTGTCACATCGACCTTTCATGGGCGAGGTTGTTCAAGCATTGAAACTAGTTTGCAACCAATGCAACAAGGCTCGAGAAACAAGCTCACTGGCTGGTTCAAGCCCAGAGAGTTCAACTATCAATACAAATGATGATGAGACATCAAGCTCAAGATACATGCTAGACTCTTTTCATAGCGAATATTTAATACCTAACTCAATTTCGAGTCTAGATGGCATCGATACACATCTCTCAATTTCAGACCTGTTAAATACTTCGATCGGTATCGGAATGCAGGAATCTAGATCGCTGGAAAGATGCTTTAGTTCTGATCCTCCTAGAACCGGAAAAAGCAGAAGGCAGTTCTGGCAAAGAATGAGAAGATACTCCGGAAGTAGCATAAGTGAACATGGAATGCCTACTAGAATATGGTCAGGTTCTACCTAATAAATTAGCACGTCCTTCCATTCAATCCAATCCTCCCTAAGATGAACAACGCATACTAATTTCGAATTTTCAACTAACTGGCTTCCAAAATAGCTTGTCAGTGCTACATGCAACAACTTGTTGGAATTGTGGAGCAAAAGTTCAATCACTTGATTGATGAATTGGGTCATACAAGAACAGTTGTCCTCTAAGTTCATTTTTCTTTTCTTTTCTTTTCTTTTCTTCTTTTCTTTTTTTTTCCAATTTTTCTGAATTTGGTGTTGCAGAATAAAACATTAGAGTGAAGAGAATACTGTAAAATTCGAAGACGTTTTTTTTTTTTTCCAATCAATTGGTATATAGAACACTTTGTATCAAAGAGAAAGGTTTACTCCACTCTGAAATATAATATTTAAATTTGTAATTTACATATTTCCACTATTTTAAGTTTTGACTTTAATTTATTTTAGTCTCCATTTGGTACGTTAGTCTTTTATGGTCATTTCATTTTCATTTTTATTGGTTCTTTAATCACTTATAAGTTTAATAACAAAAATGAACCTAAATTAAAAGTACAAGAATTAAAACGAATATTTTAAAAGTACTAAAATCAAAACGAGTCAACTACGTAAACAATAATCTTTAAACATATATATTATCCGACCCATTCTTATAAAGGGTGGGAGGAATTCTTGTTTGATAGTTTCTAGCCATTTAAAAGACTGGCTAAATAAGTTGGTTCAGGCAAGAATAAGAAATCCTAGTTCTTAAACCGAAGTTCAAATGCTCCTAACACCAAATGTTGAACTAAAAAAAGAATCCACATTTCAACGCCAAATTTCAAGAATCCATAGAAACAACTAACAAGAGCGTTCAATTCATTGATGGTGTCACAATGGATCATATTCATTCTACAACTATAAACTCTATAAATAGTAGAGAGAGCTCTATAAATAGTAGAGAGAGCCTGCGCCGGATAAAGTACTTGCACACACAAAAAAAAAAAAAAAGAAAAGAGAATTTGAAACCTACTACAAACACAAGATCTACAACCTACTGAGTTATGTCCGAAGAAAACACAGCTAGAGAACTTTACGAAGCTCTTCTCAAGGCTTTGCGGCACATTCAATTACATGAGATTTGAATTTTTCAAGCTCAGCTAACACCTCATCTTCTGGCCGATAAATTAGGTCGCTCATCCGCCAAATCTGCAACTCATTACAAATTCAAGAGAGAATTAGTACCCGTTCGACAACCCCAAACGTATAATAAAAACCAATCAACCTAGTGAAATAAAAGTGGGGTTGGTTATTCTCTCAACTTTAATTTGCTTGATTGGGGTCTGTGGGCTCTGTTGATATGTACTTGTATTATTTCATTTATTATCAAAGGAATGTGTGGTCTCATAATTTTTTTTTTCTTTGTTTTTTAAACAAAACTGGTGAAATAAGCTTATGACCCTTGTATTTGCTTAAAGGATGCAAAGTCTTCTACATGGTAACTTAGCTCTTCAATTCCTATGTTCAGAAACCATTCAAATCTATTTATTTTTCTTTTGTGCATGAGAGAGAGAGGGGTAGTAGACCTGCAGCGTCCCTCCTCCACCAGTCGTATCACAATCATCAGACACACTTACAACAGTCCATGGATCAGCTGCATTCCAATGGAAATCAACGACTTTATCCCTGGATGTAGCCAAGAGGTCAGATGGGAAGGACAATTTCCATTGAAACCAGATCTAATAAAAATAAAATTTCTGACACCATACAAGCACATAACACAGTAACACACAACATTAACCAAAAGCAAACTAGAAAAATAAAAAATCCCTAAGCTATATCAAGAAAGACAGCAATATGAAACCTGTGCCCAGCATGCTGGAAAAATAAACCGGGAGGAGCAGCAGGCGTCCTTGTAGCTCGCTCTGTCTTTTTACCAACCTGGAATATATATTATATATATTCTGAGATCACAAAGAACATTATAATCTATACTACAAAAAAAAAAACCAACAGAAATCCAATGGCAAATTAACCAGATGTGAAAGTTTGTGGAATTCAATCCCTAAGCTAAAGGGCAGAATATATTATTATCCTGAGTTCCAGCATTAAACTGAACCCAAGGTATTCTACAAGCAAGATGGTGAAAAATAAAAGGGCAAATTGCAAAAACCACTCATGAAGTATGGTAATTACACCCTCAAACTTTCAATGTAAATTGAGCCCCTAACCTTCTACAAGGGTTAAAATTGAACCCTCAAGCTTATAATAATTGTAGAAATTGGACCCACAAATGATAAAAGTTGGACCCTCAAACTTATACAAATGTTACAATTTCTATAATTATGTAAGTTTGAAGGCCTAATTTGACCTCATTTTAACACAATCATTTAAGTTTGAGGACTTAGTTTTTAGAATTGAAAGTTTAAGGGTATAATTACAACTACCACTATACTTTAGGGTGGTTTTAACAATTTCCCAAAATAAAACATAATTTAATTCTCAAAATACTGTACCTTATCGTAATCCCAAATATTTAACAGCCCATCCTCTGCCGAACTTCCAAAGACAGATGATTTATCTGGGGACCACTGAACAAATATGCATGGACGTATAAGCAGTACATCTTGAAACTAATAGGAAGAGCATTTTCAAATAAAAAGTAGAACTAAGACAAGAAGCAAATATAGTGCCTATTTGAATTGATTTTCTAAGTGGAAAAAAAATGTTTTTAAGCCCTTAAGAGGTCAATCCAAACAAACCCATAATCAAACTTAAAAAAAAAAAAAGAATACCTGAACACAAAGAACCGCTGCTTTGTGGCCCTCAAACTTATAGATGGGTGAGCCAACTCCATTAGAAGTGAGATTCCGACGATCAAACAAACGAATAGAATTATCTGCTGACCTGAAGAGAAATTTGTACCAATGTAAACATGTATGTCTACGGCAATATCTAAAAGATGATGAGACCAAACAAAATGCTACACAACAACCTAAGTCAGGGCAAACAGCAGTAAGACCATGGTGCTATTTATTATTTCTTCTCACTCCCCGACTCTGTCTATCATTCTCTTTTATGTATAAATATGTAGACCCAATTTTTCCATAAACACAAGTAACTAAAATTTACCCTGTTATTATAAGATTATCATCATGGGGATTCCAATCAACACAATGAAGATCAGCATTATGTGCCTTTTCGACCTGCCAACCAGAAAGAAAGACTAATGAATAACAGAAGCTCCTTAAATATGCAATCTGACGATAAAAACATCAAAGGCAGAATTAAATTGTAGGATATCCATTTCATCTTGCAGGATAAATCTCCTACACAGAATACTTGGAATAAACAATAAAACAATTGCTACTACAAAAAATACCATGGAAATTTCATCCTATCAACAAAAGATGGTATGAAAAACACAAAACATTACTCATAATAGGCGAATTTTAAGTTTCTGGTTTTCTCAAATGCATGCCCCATAATATAGCACATTTCAACTTCCAGATTATACAACAAGGAGAACCCCTCGTTATGGAGAAAACTAAAAAAGAGAAGTATGACCTTGACAGCAGGGCTTGAGCCAGTACGGGCATCCCATAATATTAGGCAAGAATCGTCTCCCACACTGCAAAACTCCTGTGCACTTAAGAAGGGAAAGAAGACAAAAGGGGGTTGCTGGTTAAACTTGGAAAAGAAACCACGAAAAATTAGACTTCGATCCACTCAAGTGAAATAAAATTTGATGAACATGAATATGAAGACACAAATTAAAATACTCTTTTACAAATTTTATCTAGAAACAAACCCTCATCCCCCAGGCAAAACCCTAACCTTCAAAACCTCTCATCTTAGTCAAACCAAATAAACCAAACCCCAGCAAGAAATCACATGTTCCACATGCTTACCAAAATATATATTAAATAAAAATGGTTTTATATGCCCCATCCACATGTCCATATATAGCTAATTCTCAAAATAAAAAAGTGAATGACTTCTAATTCAGAACTAAGATATTACTTGGACGGACAGAAGGTCACATCTTCAACAGTATCCTCATGGCCATGGTAAACTCCTCGTGGCCCAATAGAAGGGCCATCAGAAGCTTTATCATTTGCCTCTCCAGGCTTCTTTATGATGGATCCTCCAGATCCTGGTGATTTTGAAGCAGCAGGGTCTGTGGCAGAAGTTGTTATGTGGTCCTGGATACTCCACAAAACAACTAATTTGTCCTTCCCTGCCATAAGATTAAATAACATCTGAAAAATAGAACCCCATATGTACCAGTCCAAACCATAAGATAGTCATCAAGTCCCCTACAGCAAAGAAATTGATAGATTTCGAAAAGAATAGAAAAAAAATAATAATAACAATAATTTGACAACTAAATCTGAAACAGTGCTAGAGTTGAGTATAACTATCCAGATTGAATCTAATTAGCAGGACCAACTTCAAGAGAGAAAAAGATTGGAAAACTTTCAACCTCCAGAGAGAACATAAGGTTCAGTGGGGCACATTGCTAGAGCAAACTCGGCATTTTCTTGATGACCAGTCAGGATCTGCAAATTGACAGTAAGTTAACACTAAATTGCACAATGCAGGTTTCTAACAAGCAAGGTTAGAATGTCCATGTTACAAACACCAGAACAATTTATCTTTTGCTCAGGTTGAAAAATTTGTTAAGACGTGTAACGAGAGCTAAAAAGTCTAGCACACTTATCAATGACTGTCATGGTTTTCCAACTGGATTGTGAATCCACCTCAGGTCAAAATAATGGTTTTGAAAAATATCTCCCATCAGATTAAAATTATGAAATGCTTTGACCTTTTACATACAGGGGAAAATAAAATGCAGACCACAACAATGACATTTAATGGTATGAAAGTTAACTAAACTAAATTGAACATATCAAGAACCAAATGTACTTCTATAACAGAATTACACTTAACCTCAACCAGCCAAGCCCATAATCTACATCCAAGAGACTGCAAGAATTTGAAATTCTCACAAATTCTAATCATAGAATATCTGAATCTCTCTCTCTTAAAACCATATTCATATTTAGTGCTTAAATGAGAGTGATAAAGTACACGTTCCACCTTAACAGATATTCTCAAAAAGCATCCTAATGATGCAGATCCCCCCCAAGGTAGATAGAGAAACATCAAACAGAGATATACACCAGAGATTTAAGACATAGCAACAAGTATAGAACAACAAAGAACGTGTCCACTTCGAGTCTTTAACAGAATTACCAAATCTGGGCGAGAATTTGTGGCACCAAGGACAGCATGACGGTTAGGTTGAGCCTCAACATCCCAAATGAGGACCTAGATGTTGAATACCAAAGAGACTTAAACCAATACAATATTTGTTGAATAAATGTACTGAAGACATGAAATTTCCAACTTGAATACAGCAAGAATTGAACTTAAGAGCACATACATCTGGACTATCAGTGTGTGTGGCAACAATTCTAGAATTCTGGGGAAGTTCCCTAATTCTGTTAACCTGGGAAAATATTCAACCAAGACCATTAGAAAGATAAAAAATTTAAACCAACTCTTCATTTGTCATCATTTTCAACTTCCAACCAAATGATAACAACCATCTCAAAGAAGCAATATAAATTTTCAAGCCTGAGAAAGACCTTGAAACTCAAACGGGAAAAAAATAATGTAAGAATAACTACATGAAAACATGGAAGGAATGCCTGACAGGAGCAACCAGCTTATATGAAGATGAACTTCATTATAGCTAATGTTTTCATATGTTTTGTACTACAATTGTTTGAGAAGTTCCAAAGCCATACCTCACCAGGGTGTATGATAGTCTTGTACTTCTTCACAAATGGTGAGCGTGCTTCTTCATTGAACTGAAAATATAATAATAACACACAGACAAATAGAATGAGTAGCATGAAAAAAGAAATCCATAGAGCTTTTGAACATTTAAATTGATCAATCACCTGAGAAATGTGCTCTGCAGCTGCAACCCTAGGCTTCACAACTTCACAATTTGCAATGACCAGTGTATTTGGAACACTACCATCAGTCTGATAACAAGAAATGAAGGAAAATAAACAATAAACAACATTTACAGATCAATCTCCAACGTGATATAGCAACATCTAGCTCTGCACCATAAGCGAACAGTCCACAGCCTCCCATAAAGAAAATCAGTACAGGCTAATTTCTCTCCCTAAGAGAGCTTTAGGGTACAATTCAGAGAAGTACAGCAAGAAATAAACAATATAGCCATTTCAACAAATCACTAGATATTTACTGTGAAGCTAGTCACCTGTTCAGAAAGATAAAGTCGCTGTCGATTCTTATACGTCGCTTGCTCAAGCTGAGGACCCCACCTAGACCCAGAAAATTGTCAAACTCAAATTAAAGAAACGCCATGTAAACAGCCCCATCCCCGCCAACTAGCCGTAGAGGGGGAGGGAAAATGTCGTAAGAAGTAATAAACATAATGCAATATGAAAATTGACAATAATAACTTATCCACTCGTTTTCACAAGCTCAAGTTTGCAAAATGCGATAAAACTAAAAACCCTAAAAATGAACAAGCGACAGATCCAGTAATCCAATGGAGGTGATTTTCTCCAACGAACAAGAAGAAGAAACAAAAGTGAAATAAACAGCAAACAGAAAACCCTAGAATGGAGAGAAGAACCCACATTACAGTGAAAAAACAGAAGAAAAAGTACCGGCAAGAAAGAGAAGGCCAAACGAGATTATGGTTAGCAAACCAGTCATAAAGAACGGGAACAAGAGACTTCCACTGAGTATAACGCTCGTCGACGGAGGGTTGTTGTTGAGCCTTCATCTTCTTGGTTTGCTGTTCGTCTTTTTTCTCGTCCTTAGGCTTGGGTTTTCGGCCTCTGGTCTCCTTCTTCTTCACCACAGGTTGCTGCGGCGGCGGCGTCTGCTGCTGTTGAGGCTGTTGTTGTTGTTGTTGTTGTTGCTGCTGCTGCTGCTGCGACTGAGAAGAGTCCATGGCTGACTGGAGCTTCGACCCGCGATTTTTCACTATGAATCTTTTTGATTTCTCTCTCTCTCTCTCTGACCCTCGCGGCTTAAGGCGACCCCACCGTAGCCTTAAACCCAGACAGCAAATATATTTTGGAAATGGATGAATGATGATGATGAGGATCCAACCACAATCTACGGTTGATGGTGGTGACACGTGTCAGAATCTCGTTGTTTTGAAGCGACTCTTAACGCTTCAATTTTCCCTTTTGTCGTCTCCTTTTGGATCGAATTAATTTGGAAATCATTCTAATACAAGTTTGGATACTCGCAACAAGAAAGTAACTTGGTCTTATTCTTTTGAAGTTGTAGTTTTGATTCTCAATTTTCATAGTTATTATACTAAAAAAATTACTTGAATACAAACAATCTGAAATTGGTTTTTAAAAATTATTTTTGAATTTTGTGATCTAAATAGTGCAAATTCTGTTAGTAGCGAATTTAGAATTTAGATTTTAAATTTTAAATTTTAAAAATCTACTCTCATCTACCATAGTCATCTGTTAATCTATTTTAAAAATCTACTCTCATCTACCATAGTCATCTGTTAATCTACTGTCAAATACATAATAGAAATATAACATACAACTCTGCCTTATTTTCAATTTTTGTTTTTAGATTACACACCAAAGAAGTCCTTATTGATCGATAAGCACCATATATTGAACTCATTCTCTCCTCTTATTAAACCTACAAACCTTATTGTCGATAAGACGATCCTTAATGATTTTTTTAACTTTGATTTTTTTTTTTTTTTATCAATTTATTACAAAAGGGCTTGGTCAAATCAAGCTTCCTATACCAAACCCCCTCCTAAAAATTCTAAATAATAATAATAATAATAGCTCTTGAGCTTTTTTTTATTAAAAAAACTCCACCAAAACACACGAGTCAAAAGTATAGATGTCTACGAGGGCGGGGCAAGGCGAGGCAAAGGATGGCTTCCTTGCTCTCTATTCCTCATTTCATTCTCCGTCCCCACCAAATTCCCCATGACGATCAGAGCTCATTCCTACCAAATTCCCCAAAGTAGGGATTCCCCATGGGAAATTTTCCCCGTTTGATTTTTTTTTTATAAAAAAAAAAAATCAATTAACATAAATCACTATTATGGAAAAGTTTTACTTAAATGATTAACTTTATACAATTAGTTCCACATGGACAATTAGAATTTAAAGAAAAATTACTCAAAATTTTCAAATTGAAGAATCTATTAAATTATTCATAGATATAATCTACATTTATTAGAATTCAAGCTAGTCCTTTTGTACTAATTAAAGCACATTCATTATCTTGACCATTAAACATAAATCTAATATAATATTTATATAATAAAAATAAATAACATAACATTGAATTATTATAATAAATATAAGAAAAAACCTAAGAAGGTGAAGAATGCATTCCCCATCCTTGTCCCCATTTAGTTTTCGAGGAACTTTTTCCCTCCACTCCCTCCCCCATTCCCCGCATAAATGGGAAACCCCACCCCGTTCGGGGCAGGTCCCCATGGGAAAAATGGACATCTCTAGTCATCTAGCTTTTATCTCTGCAATTCTTGTTAATCTAAGAAACATGATACTACGACACAACATAGACATGACAACACACCATATTTTAAAAATCTAAGACACAACATGGCAATGGCACATCTATTAAAATATTCATTTTTAAAATATATTATTTTTATAGTAAAATAAAATTCATAGTAAATGAGTTGATGCATTTATATGCTTAAAAAACTTAGCTTGATGTATTCCACACTCAATTTATTATTATTGTCATATATGTGTTTTTTAGTGTACTCAACAAGTGTTTATACATGTCTAATACATTTGTTGCACTAACAAGTGTCTGATATATGTGTCCACAAGTGTCAAAGTTTCCAAGTATCTAACATGTGTCGGTTACAGACACGCGAGCCAAACTAAAGTATATGTGTGCTTAAGAGAGTAGATATGGGGTTCGAAGTCAATAATAACCTTGCTCCAATTTCTACATTATTGTAGAGAGCCATGATTCTATTTCTAGCAAAAAGCTGATTTCTTCAGCACTACCATTCTCAAGCCTACAAAATTCCTTCAATCATATTGCATATTATGAGTATAATGCTCCATTAATTAATAAAAAAAAAAAAAAAAAAAAAAAAAAAAAAAAAAAAAAAAATCGAAAATGTTCATTCCTCATTGGAAAAAAAAGAGAGCACCGTTTTTAGGAAGCAGTCCTATCCCAGCATCATACATGTAAAACTGACTCTGCTAAATAAGAACAATTCTCAAGATGTGCTTCCAATAGGTTAGACATAAACACCAGAAGCAAGCAACAAGAACAAGGATCCAAAACCCTGCCACAGACGACAACGTAAAACCATAAGTATATAACATCAGGCACCATGATTAAATCTAGCAATAACTAACAATAGATGGACAACAAAAGTCAATGTGAAAGTAAGGACATTTTCCTCGATGAAAAAATTTTGCATTTAGGATAAAAAAGAACTACAGAAAGATCCATATCCATACCAAGAAAATGGAGGCAATCGATCCTCTAGTGAGTTCCTTGGCCAAACTACGGTTTTTCCTGGAAGATGTAGCTTCATAGCTGCAAATGATACTCATTGCAGTTAGAGTGACCCCAAACCACAGAATCGCCAAGGAGATGACAGTTATACATGATCAATTAGAATGATACAAACATGTCATCTGACTTTAACCTTACCAACAAACCAAGAAACTTGGTTGTATTGTATCATGACAGTGAATATCAATATAATCAAATCTCAAACCCGATTTATCAAGTTCAATAACTTTTTCTCAGTATAGATATCATATTAATAGAGAAAGATTATAACCATAATCTAAATTAAAACGTCTGTGCATGTTTACTGTTGCAACTACATAAAGCAACAAACAACATTTGTGATTACATACAATTATCACTGTCAAGTCAAGGGAAGTTTAAATCATCAAACTGCCTAAGATGAACATTAATAACCATATTAGTTATCCACAGTCCAAGAGAATGACTCTCTACTCAAATCCAACCATTACTCCATATAAAGCATCAGAGATACACAGTAAATTTAACCCTAGATGTGGCAGGAGATTCTCTCTACTCAAATCCAACCATACTCCATATAAAGCATCAGAGATACACAGTAAACTTAACCCTAGATGTGCAGGAGATTCATCAACTTCAAGCCCAATAATCAAGTTCAATAACTTTTCCTCGACATAGATATCATCTTTAATATACAGTAAACTTAACCCTAGATGTCGCAGGAGATTCACCACTTCAACAATCGTAGCTGATTCGTATCATAGTCAAAACACCACATCTTCAATGATAAGAATATTGAAAAATATAATCATAACACGTAAGAGATTCATCGCTCAACTAAAGGTCTGAAAAGTAACTTCCAATTACATGTAAAAATCTATAATAATATACTATCACTACAAAATAATCAATGAACTTAAAGAGGTCGCTCAACTAAAGGCTTGAAAAATGACTTCCAACTACATGTAAAAAATCTAAGATAATATACTATCACTTACAAAATAATCAATGAATTCAAAGAGGTTGATAATAATTCTAGCATATACACTTAACATCGATGGAAAAATACTGCGCAGCACTTGAAGGTCAAGAGGCAGATGCCTCGTGAAACACTTTGGGGCCAAATTTGGAAACTAAATGGATGAACGTGACCGCATTCAGACATAGATTTCACAACATGGATGGTGCAAAAATAGAATGATATTTAATTGGATCGAGAAATTTCCGCAGTTCCTTCCGTTCCAAACCAAAGATCAGAAACTTATAGACTTGATAATTAATAATCTTCTAAGTATTCCATTGTAATCAAAGTGAATTTAAGCAAGCAACAAATGCCTAACCTACTTGTATAGAACGAGCAAGAGAGAAAACCTATCATTTCGCTGAATAATTAAGATTAACCATACTGCATTTAGCTAAAGAGAGACAGAACAGATCCGATCGAACTTACATGAAAAAGGAAGCGGTAATGATGAGGCCAACAGAGATCATCAAGACCGCAAGGGTTGGGTACCAAGATTCGGGGACGGGACTGGTAACAGGTTTCGGAGCCTGCAAAAGCATGATCCACGAAATTACCAAATGCAAAATGGCGAAGACAAAGAAATCCAAAGGAGTTATTGCGAGAGAAAGTCAAACAACATATTTCATCGACTTCAATTTCACTCACCATCAAATCCGGTTGGAGCGAAGAAATTTTGATTCCAAAGAGATCTCTAGTTCTATCGACAGGGTAATTGAAGAGTGAAGTCGCGCCAGACGGAAGGACTTGGGAATGGAGTATTTTAGGGCTATTTTGCTGAAATGAAAAAGGCCAATTTTTTTCTTTATTTATTTACTTTTTTTCCTAATTTTAAAGATAACCTTAATTTTGTGGTTTGTAATGTCATTTGCCCCCATTTTTTCAAACAATGAAAGTTGACCTTCTATCATCATAACGTACTAAGAGTATGTTAATTATTCCTACTATCTCTTACGAATTGAGTGTGAACTTAAGGTCATTTGATAATAGTGCTCTCACATGCTAGGGCTCTTCCTTTCTCCTTTGCGTTCATGCTCCTCCTCCTTCCCTTGTGCTTGTTGTTGCGTTCAACTAATCCAATACAATAGTGCTCTCACGAGTTAGGGAGGTCTAGGGGTGTGCAACAGTCGATCGAGGTCGATTTTTTTACCAAACCACCACCGCGCCCATGGTCAATTTAGTAAATGTTTAAACTGACCTCAACCGTCAAGGAGTGAAAACTGGTTTTCACTCGGTCGGTTTGGGTCGATTTTATTTTTTGAATTTTTTATTAAAAAAAATAAGTTTGGATTTTCTCCGACCGAGTCCCTCCTCTTCTCCGACTGACTACCTTTGGTTCGGTTGGTTTTTGTCAGTCGGTTTGATTTTTCGGTCTATCATGCTCACCCCCACCTTACTTTGTTATAGTAGTGTTTGTCTAACCCTTAATAATGTTGTGCGAGAGGCAATATGAACAATTAATAGAGTGCGCTCTAACAATGACAAAAGGTTATCCTTCATTATTTTAAAAAATTAGGCAAATGACATTACTTATTTGAAATTTAGGTCACCCGTATAGAGAACTTGTAACATTATACTCATTTAAATTACATTTTTAGTCTATTAACTTTTTAAGTCCTTCAACTTTAAAAAAAATAAGAAATAAATTTTCTAAACTTTTAATTTAGTGTCTCAACCCATTCATTTTTTTAATTAATTGGTTTATTAGATATAAAATTAAATTCTATACCTAATAAGAAATTAGCCTTTCAATTTATATTCAGTAGGTTCATCAAATTTTTTTAAAAAAAATATTGAATAGGTCAATGATCGGACAAAAAAATTGAAGTTAAAAAAAGCTAGTAGATACAAGATTCTTTTTAAAAAAAAAAAAAAAAAATTAGAGATTTATTAGACACTTTTTGGAGTTCACATACTTATAAATTGAAGTTCAAATATCTCATAAAAGTTTTCTACGGTTGATGAACCTATTTGACACAAACTTGAAAGTCCAAGAACTACACTTGTTATTCAACCTAAATAAAATATACTAAATATTTCTTCATTTGTAGACTATTATTGATTTGCTTACTGATCTTTAAAATTATTAATCTTAACTTCTCAAATAGCTCTTTTTGTAAATAAAATTTTAAGAAGGTAAACAAAATCGGATCTCATGTGCCAAATAATATTCGAGTGACATATCCATGTGTTCTCAATATGTTAATACAATAATATTTTAATGATCCATCAACTTTTCCTTGACAAATGATTTTCAAAGAAATGACCTAATGGAAAATTTTAACATACCAAAAGCTACACTTGAAATTTTACTTTTAGAAAATTAGGAACAAGTTTGAGAATTATCCAAAAGAGTATCATAAGAGGTGTATTTCTATTAAAGTACATACATATTAACTGTTAGATTGTGATATTTCAAATCATATGTGAACTTATGCAAAACTTCTTTGAATGGATGTCTCAACTCATACGGTTGCAACTTATCAACATCAATTTGATTTATGTGTCTCATAACGTAAATATGAATAATAAGGATAGAAAAATTAAATATTAAAAACCAAACTATAAACTAATACTTTTCAAATACCCAACTATTAGACATAGCTAGAGCTTTATGTGAAAGAATCTGTTTGTACAAACATATTTCAACTGTTAGATCGATTCATATACATACAGATGCACCACTACTCTTAACATACATCGTGTCCTAAGTAGTTGGTCTAGAAAGTATCAACAGATTCATGTGAGCCAAAAAGTTCGAATAACAAAAGGATTATAAAAATAAGATAAACTAATTTGATATTGAAAATCTCGTGAACTAATACTTTTCAAATACCTAACTGTCAGGGATGACTTTCTTTAAATATTATATCCATACAAACACTTCTCAATTGTTAGATCGTGATGTATCACACACCTACATTCTCTATCACCCCACCCATTGTATGAACTCGAAAAAGGATAGAAGTGTAAAGTATAACCACAAATAATTTGTTGGGTTAAATTTATTATTGTTTTACTAATTGTAGAATAAAACTAATCAAATAATAAAAATATTTTAAATATATAAACTAAACCAAAAATAATGTTAGAAAACTAAAAATGTAATCTATCCTTAAAATTTACACCAGAATACTGGTCATAGGGTGTTAAATTATTAAAGGAATGGATGTATTTTTTTTATTATTTTTAATTACCTTATAGTTTAACATGATTGTAAAATTGTTCTTAAGATATAAAAATGATTTATAGTTTATTTCTACGTAGTTTTAACTTCTGCGCTTGTATAGTCTCAATAATTTAAACATTTCTAAATTCGTCAATTTGTTACCATAAAAATAAAGTAGTGTAAATTATGATTATGATTGTGTATTTGCTTGAACATGCTATCTTTTAAAATTATTTTCCCCTTTTTTGGTTTAACAAGAGTGATTTAAACTTCTAGCCTCTTGATCGAAGATATATTTGGAGTAGTTGACTTAAGGTCTAAATTAGCGTGTATTTTATTGTATTCAAACATTACGAATTATCAAATAAACAAATTAAAACTTCGAACCCAAGAGTGAGTTTGAATACGGGACCAAAGTTTTGACCTAAAGAATATCATTAATTTCTGTGTACTAACAAACTTCATTAATGTGTATATTTAGCATAAATTCCACCATTAGTTGCAAGGCAGCCTCAACAGAAACCTTCCGGATGATATCACTATCAGAATGTAGTTCTCTTAACCAAAGAAATCCCTTCAGGACTCCCACCAATTTCTTCAAGAATTATCAACAAGTTGCCGATTGGTTTCAACCAATCGCGAGGAATGTGATACCTGAGATTTTGAAAGGTTTATCAACGGTGATAGACAAACAAAAATTTATAAGGGCATGTTTGAAAGTAATTTTGATGATATGAAAGTTGTATGTAAAAGTCTAAAAGTAAACATTAAATGATTTTGAATGAATAAAGACGTGTTTAAGAGTGATTTTGTACATGATGAAAGTGATTTTAACAATTTCAAAATCACTCCTGAACATGTACTAAATCAGTGTGCAACAGTAACTAACATTACCATTTCTGAGAGGGTCCGCCACAGTTCCAAGAACATTTCTTCTCGGTAAAGAATCCAGTATAACCGCATTTGTTACAGCTACCGCTTGCAGCATATGCAGGAAAATAACGCCCAATGCTCTGACCATTAACCCATATTTGCCCTTTACTCATGCTGCTCATATCTAAAGCCAATGGTTCATTGCCAGCTGGAGTATTGAAAGTGGTCTGCAGATTCAATATGTCAAGTTTTTTCACCATAGAAAAATGTTAAATCGCCGATTGACCCAAAAGCTTAAGCTAGTGGGTGAAGGCGAATTTAATATTATATACTAACACTCACCCTCACTTTAAACCCATAAGTGAAAATCAATATTAATTGGGGAGGAAATAACATTGCAGAGACTTAAACACAGGACTTCCCTAAGCCACTTGCTCAAATACCATGTTAAATCGCCGGTTGACCCAAAAGTTTAAGCTAATTGGTGAAGACAAATTTAATATTATATCACAAACTAAAAAAGGAAATTTAAGGATGTTAATTTAAACTTCTCTCACCTTGTACCATGTGAGGGGTTGTTTTTGAACCAACCATGAGCTTTTTGTCCATTGCACAGAATTACTTCCTTTAACAGAATGAAGATTCAAGATTTCCCCGCTCAAGCCAACCTGCTCAGGAACATTGTAATTGAGATTCTCTAGCTTCTAAAAGCCTTAATACTGTTTTTCCAGCACATAGAACAAACCACAAGTGAAAGCTTAGGGTACATCAATTTGGTAATGTACCTTGTAAGACCATTTATATTTAGACATGTCTCGAGTGCCCTCATTCAGACCCTTCAACGTGACAGGGCCTAAAACGCCAGCATTCCAAGTATCAAAATGCAGGCCAACATTCTGACATCAAACAAATGGAAAGGTAAGCCGATTTCATAATCAATAATAAGAAATATATAGAAATATAGAAATGAAGAAACTAACCGGAAGACCGACAGTAACACTCAGCATCGAAAGCTTGTTCACTCCTTCCTTTAGATTAACGGATTTACTGAAAGTTAATCTGGGATCCGCCAAACTCCCATATACAGTTCCTACATTCAGAAAATAATAATACAACGATCTTAGAATCATTTAGCTAATGCTTGGAAGATCTTTAAGTTAAAAACATGTGCGTTTAAAATGTACCGGATAGTTGGCCATTTATGTAAACATGCAAAACATGGCCTGCTGAATTGACGGTGAGAATTGGCCATTGTCCGCTCTTTAGAAAGCCCTCATTTGAATCGATCCTTATACTGAGAAAGATAAACATGGGACAGAGTATACAATTAAATTCGTCTTCAACATTTTATGCTCAAAAGATGGTGAAACTGCATTAGGTGTAGAGTTCTTACTCTGTCATGTACCACAAATAATCTGTTGTATCCCAGGTCACACTTACTTGCTCCACTAACCCATCCTTGGTTGTTGTATCATTGGCATAACCAGAGGCAGTTTCTTCTTTGTACGAAAGCCACCAAAATGAACTAATTGGCGTCATTTTTGCCTGGTAACTTTTAACCCCAATCTGTAAAGAACCGTTGCATCAAACTTCATCCTTTCAACATAGAAAAGGCATCCAAATAATGCGACTTTGGCTTTTCAAGAGTTTCAGAGGTTCCATAAGCCTATATTTTATCATTTTGATTCTTTTACCAACTTCTTCAGAGGCAATACGTAATTCTCAACAATCATATAAGCATAAGAAGGTTTCGAATAAATGATTTTGGATCTTGTCTTACTCTTGCAGTGTTGAAAGTTACAGTTTTGCAGTTAGGAAGGATGCTGATGGACCAAGGTGGTAGATCGTACGGATAATTCCAAAAGTTGACCCTTGTAAAAGTTGATGTATCATAATTTGCTAGGAAAGCAGCACATGCCCCTGAACTTGACTTGAAGACACGAGCCTTCAATAATCATTGAAAAAATCATATTAGACAGTCTTTCAAAGAAAACTGCAATTGTTCGTAGATATTCTTTCATCAGCTACCTCTTGATTTTTCCCAAGCCATGTACTGGTAGGATCTACTGATACTAAAGCAGGTTCGCACGACTTGATGGCTTTGTGCAAATCTCTCAGATGTCCCCATTTCGGTTCCCTTAATAGGCCTGTCAAATCCAAGAAAGATTATCAGAGTAATAGAAACATCTAATAACCTAATTTTGGAGCTACTATTTCAGTATTTCTCAAGCATACCATATTCATCGATTGGAGCATCAAAGTCATAGCTAGTGGCAATGAAAAGACCAGATGTTCGGCCAAAGTTAGTTCCTCCATGGTACTGGCATGTGAGAGAATTTTGACAGAGTTAAGGATATGATATAATTTCCATCAACGAGCCAACCTTTACTGAACACTCAATAGCTTATTACCATATAATAATTGATGAGAGAACCACCATTCTGTATGAATCTTGCAACTGAAAAGGCCACGTCTTCAGGTGGCCTGTAAGGAGTTGGACCACCAAATGCAGTGTACCTTGAATATTACACGAATGTCAATTCTAAAGGACCTCTGATGACATGTAGGTGAACTAATCCCTCAAAAGTCAATTTCTTTTTTGTCACAGTTTAGCCGATACAGAGGATAAGTCACTTACCAACCGCTCCAGTTTTCTGTCCATATTTTGGGTTTATAAATCTGGTTTGGTTTGAAATTTTCACAATAAAACCCATTGCAGGTGTCAATCTGAAGCAGAATCACCATGAAGATAAAAGTTTTAAGAGAGGAGAATATGGAAGATGACAAAAAAAGCTTATCTACAAGATTCACGAATCTACTGGTTAGTTCATTAAAAGAGAGAAAAAAAATTATACTTAACACAAAGACAATTAAAGCATGCTTGCTCAAGAATCTGTACGATTTTAACTGATCTAGAAACAAAGACAAAACTTCAAAGAAATCCCAGAAAGAATAGAAATAGGTGGAAAAGGGGAAGATTATTTCATTTTCACTTTCAAAGGATTTTTAGACATTGAGAATACAGAAAATGACAAATTCACATAGTGATCAAAATAAGCAAGAGGTTTATGTAAAAACGACAAGCATGGGGGTCCAAGTGTATAAAAGGAAAATCCACCAATTGAGGCAGGCAAAGAAAACAAGATCAAGTACAGTTGACATTAAAATCCCACAAAGAAATGAGGCTCACATTTCAGATTAAATGAAAAAAATAACTCATAAATTCATAAGGGAACAGTATCAAAGTTTTTTTTTATACTCTCTTTCATTCCATCCACAGTTTGAACGAGTCAGACAACAACCCTAATATGTGTTCCTCAGCGCAGAGGCATCCCCCAAAGGACAATGAATCCGCAACAGAAAGGGATTAGAATGGCTTACCACAGGTTCAGGGGCATCCTCTTGCTTGCACATCACCCATGGGACTCCAGTATTAAGAGCTACTGCCATTTGAGCAGCCCATTTGGTGTAAGATTTACCTGGGGCACCTATTTCCCATTCCACTGGTCCATATTCATTCTCAATCTGTCGCACAACATTGAGACAAACAATGTAAAATGTATCACTGTTAATTTTTTTTAAACTGAATGGTCAATTTGCATGAAACCCAGTTTTGAATCCAAGCAAAGATTCTTGTCCATATGTTTGGGAGTTACCTGAGACAAAATAATGGGTCCTCCCTGGGGGTGATATAACTTCTCTGACTTCATGAGATTGACAATCTTATAAACGAATTTTTGCATAGCCGCCTTTTAAAGAAAATTAGATCCATTATTTGAGAGTAAATAGACCATAGAATTGTTTGCTTCGAGAGAGTTTTTTTTTTTTTGGGGGGGGGGTAGTGGGGATGTCCATTGACATTTCAGCATTTTCTAACCTTGAAAGGTTCATTGTCTGTCCTAAAGGCGATGCCAGGAACAAACTTTAGCCAAACAGGAAATCCACTGAATTATTGAAATTAAAAATGGGGGGGGGGGGGGGGGTGGGAAATCAGAACAGAGCCACATGAAAACAATTTATATATAAGAATATGGTGATATCATTTTATTTTACCCATAGTTCCATTCTGCACAGACATATGGTCCGATCCGGAGATGAACATATAAGCCTGCTTGCTGAACCAGCTTTATAAATCTCACCAAATCATATCTTTCCTCAAAGTAATACTGTATATTTGCAAAACAAAATATCAACAGAAACACACACACACACAAACACAAACAAAAAAACCCAGAAAGCAAAAAGAAAAAGTTTTCCCATCCTACCTTGCCAGGAGAAGGTTCATGGCCATTCCAGAATACATATGTCTCTATAATATCCAACCCTCCATCTTTGGCCTTCTGTATAAGGTCCGGCCACATCTACAACCACCATGAAAACCCCAGCAAAAGTTTTAGAAAGAGAGAAATAGAAAGCACCTGCAGTTTATCTTGGATGTATTCAAACCTGGGGTGTGCTTCTTGGGTAATGAATAGAGCCAGAAATCAAAATTCTTCTCTGACCATTAATGATGATGGCTTTGTGGTCATACGTCACAGAGCCTATCGTAGAACAAACCCACGTAAGCAAACTAAAAAACAACAGCACAATCTTTGACATTCTGAAAATTGTGCAACCCAGCCTCTCTGCTCCTCAACGGGAACTTGTTTTGTATCTCGCTTTCCTGCAGAGATAAAATACGTTTTCAGTGAGAGAAAACGGAGGCAAGAGCATGGATTTCTTCTTCTTCTTCTTTTTATTCCTCTCTCACTCTTGTTTGATAAAAAAATGGGCAGATAGATGGGAGAAGCAAATGCAAGAACATTGATGGAATGGTGAGTTCCGCAGCAAGAGCAAGGTGCTTTATAAGCATTTGACGTATGAGAAACAGAAGGAAAGGACTACGTCACTGTCTTCTTTTAGAAAACTGCCTCTGGCTCTGTCCTATTTTCAAGCCAAACCTTCTGGCATTTTTTTAGGATTAGTTCTACTGGATCTAAAATTTGGATTAAATAACCAAGTCTTGAATTCTATCCATCATCATTCCATTTTCACTTCACATGAATACATACAAGAGATTTATATATATGTGTGTGTGTGTATAAGAATACAGGTAAGAGTTTTAATTTTTAATTTTAATTTGTTTTTTTATCATACATGTGTTTGTGTGCGTGACAATGTAGGTTTGTCTTCTAACAAAAATAAAAAATGTAGGTTTGTGAAGACACTTGTGTGGCTCCTGAAATAAAACAATGTGCATATTTAAAGAATATCCACCTGGACTAACAATTTTAGTATGATTTATCATGATCAAATTTTAATTCAAAGTCTAAAAAGATTAGTTATATATAAAGTCAAATTGTGTTCTATAATATATTAGAAAGATAATTTTGGTTCAGTCTAGCATTGCATCTTCTTCACTTTTTTTTTCAACTTCTTTTTGTTAGATGTTAATTGTACAAGCTTGTGTTTAGGTTTTACTGAACTATTTTAAAATTTTTTTACTAATTTTGATAGTATTTTAGGATGAATAGATTATAAGGATGTCAAGGAGATAACTTTAGTAGTGCTATAGTTAAATATTTCTTATAACAATTTCATAACTATTTTTTTCTTTTATAAGAATTTTGAAAGTGCATAAAGGATACGGCAACAACAACCTAACGCTGGGGGCAGAGTTGCCCCCTCCCAAAGAACGTACTTACATAGGCTTTGCCAATCATGTAAATTCTACAATCATATAGGGTAGTTAAGCTTGCAAATCATAAAATTTTGTAACTAATTTTAATAAATTAAGCTTATTTATTAACTTTTCTCATGTTATAACTTATAATCTACCTCTTTCCCTAAAATTTTAAAATTTACTAAATTACACCAAATATTATTTTCTGTAGTCAAGTTCAACTTGTAACAATAAGTTCTCTTCTTTTGGTAGTTTTATGGAAGTTATGCTTTAACGCCACTTGTTGGCGTAAATGCTCCCCCATTTAAAAAATTAGAGTCTCTCTACCTTAGAAGCTCATTTGAGGTCTTTTTTGTAATCTACCAATGGTGGCTGTGTTATACTCTATCATTTTGTACATCTTATTCACCAATGAAATCTCAACAAGTTCCTCCTCAAAAGAAATAGAGGAGTGAAATTTTAGAAACCAAAAACTAATCACAAAATCATTATTACACACAAAAATCAGATGATTTGGAAATTTTGAAAAACACATAAACATTTTGGAATGTGAATTTCAAGCAATAAAGGTAATATAAGGGAAAAAATTGTTCACTTAGTTAATAAAATTACTTGATCGGGGAGAAAACAATTTTGTGAAAATGACACATACTTGACAATACTAAATCAAGAAGCCCTAGATCCAACAAGAGTTAAAACCTAACAACATGGACTATATTAAGGTATTTCAACATCCAAAACTATCGTGTCAATTTTGCCCATTAATTAATTAGTTACTGCATCAAATTAATTCAAATTTATTTTAACATTCATTGTACAAAAGTCAATAGGCAAACAAGGACGTTTCAGTGAGAAAATCTGCATATAATATAACTGATAAGAGAAATCTACAGAAAGATCCATACCAAGAAGACAAAGGTAAACTGCTCCCCCGGTAAGTTCCTTGGCCAGACTATGGATCTTTCTAGAAGATGTAGCTTCATAGCTGCAAATGATATTCAATGTTGGTTAGAGTGACCCTATATAGGTTCCATGAGAAGATGAAAGTTGGATTTTATCTATTTAAATGACACTAACATGACATCTGGCTCAGACATAACAGAAAACAATGAAACGCCATTGTGTTGGATTATTGCATTAAAAATTGATCTAATCAAACTTCAAGCCGAATTTATCAATAATTTTTCATGATACTAATTATCATCTAAACAGAGACAATAAATAGAAACTTCAAATCTTCAAGCTACCTTTTAAATCTACACTAGAAAGAACATTATTGACCATATTACTTATTAGTTTCCTTCTGTCAAAGAAGAAATGACTATTTACTCATTGTTCTGATCACATTCCACATCAAGCATCAGAGATTCAGAAATGCAGGGAACCTCAAACCCTTTTAAATGGCAGGAGGTCCACCAAATACAAGGTGGAAGCTGATGCATAACATAGTCAAATGGTCTCATCTACAACGAAAAGCAGATTGAAAAAATCCAAGCACCACCATTATCGATTACTCCTACCATTATGCATTTTCCCGAGCATTTCAAGACTAATAGGATGACAAAATGTGAATAGGATGGGACTGGGTAAAAAAAATATTCTGAAGACTCAACTAAAGATAAAATGAAAAAACTTCAGCAACTAAAGATCTAAAAAAATACTTTGAATTCTATGTAAACGTCTAAATAAAAAATCATTCCAACAAGATGATTAATAAACTCAAGTTAACCACGCATTTACATTTGAAGCCAAAGGGGAGAAAAACTGAGCAGTACTTGAATTCCAGGGAGATGCTTCACGCAATACTTTGGAGAAAATGTGGAAGATAGTTCAGATTGGAAAAAGGGTTTGGCAAAGCTAAGTGATGGTTAAGTTGAACAAAACATTCCAGAGCATCAACCAAAAAATTCTACTATGCTCATCATCCACAGAGACAAATTTGACGTCTTAAAATACTAATTCTATCCATCTCTAAATTCTCTTTCTGGAGGAATCCCATCATTGAAGGAAACTAGGCAAATTGTCTTCATTTTTCTTTTCAAATAAAATTCTGAAAATATTGCAAGAAAAGAAATTCAAGACAGAGGGCAACTTCACTACTTCTAGACCTAGTAACAAGTGGGGAGAAAAAATCCTCAACATCAAACAAAGGGGCCTGTCCTTGTGGGGTCTACCTTCCTAGAGTTGGAGATTAACCTCCTTGAGCACTATTAAAGGTTGAAGGTTCCTATAAATGGAGGACTTCTATTGAACGAGAGTACAGTGGACACTTCTTTATTGATGGTCAAGTTGATCCTCTCTTGCTGGAAATATGAACATAGATTTGAGTCATGCAAATTAGTTCCACCCTGAGTTTCATCAAAAGCATGGAGCGTGCCTCCTAAAAAACTGCTTGTCGCTTTTCAACACATTTGGAAATCAATTTCTTGTGGCTTTCCATTTTCAGCATGAATGGTAGCGCAGTGGAAAGATTATTCAATCTTGCCTCTTAATAACCACTTGATATAGATCGAAAATCAATGTGCCCTAATAATCACATTGTGGCAGTCTCTACTGCGGACAACAAACCCTTCGATTATCTCCACAATAATGTGATATTATCCACTTTGGGCATAACCCTCACTTATATACCATGGATCATCCCCTTATCTACCTAATGTGGGACTTTGGTCCCACTCCGACAATCTTTTCAAACAATTTCTCAGCGTAGTAACATAGAATGTGTGAACAAAACAAAAAAAAATGAGGATGATATTTGGTCGAATCGATAAATTTGCATATTATATCCTCCCGGACCAAACAATTGATTTATCTTCTGATGGTTTCATAGTAATCAAAGAGAATTAAGCAAGCAACAAACGCCATAAAGTAAACCGTGAAAGTATACATACTCTAATCTATTTGAATAGAACGAGCAGGAGGGAAAACCCATCATTCCACACTGAAAAACTAACATAACCCAGATTTCATTACCCTACAAAGAGACAGTTCCGACCGAACTTACATGAAACATGAAATGGCAACGATGAGGCCATGGAGGCGATGATTGAGACCCCAGTTTGGTACCAGGAGTTGAGGAGGGGAGTGGTAACAGGTTTGGGCGCCTGCAGAAGCCATGAACAACGAAGTTACAAAATGCGAAATGGAAAAAAAAATCATCGAAATCAAAAGAAAAGTGTTGCCAAAGCAATTCAATTAACTTCAATTTCCACTTACCATCAAATGCAGTGAGGGGCAAAGAGATTGGTTCCAAAGAGATGCTTTCCCTGGAATTGAAGACTGAAATCGAGTTAGAGAAGAAAAGATCTGGGACTCTGAAGCTGAGCTGAATGAAATGGACCAATTTTGACCATGAAGTTGTAGTTTTTGACTTTTGCCGGACTATAATTTTAAATTTAAAAGTTACAAATATATTACTAAATTCTAATTTTAGTTGAGAAAAAAAACTTTGGTGCAATATAGTATTAAATTTCCATCTCGATATTTTTATTGATATTTCTACATTTTTATGCGTTCGATATTAATACGAGGAGTGAATTAATATTTCCATTATTTATAAAAAAAATAAGCAACAAAATGTGCCTAATGTAAATATAATATAAATAATAGATATGATAGCTTATTTAAAAACTATAAAATGTTTATTTACTAATTTAAATTTTTTGTTTTTACAATTTTTCTAGAAATATTCCTCGAAATTGATATTATATCCATATTTTCATTCAAAATTCCGTAAAATTAAGACTTCAATATTTCTATCGAAATCGATATTTTAAATCTTGGTCGGGATTTATCGCTATGCAGCTGCAACAATTGCCTACCAAAATTTTGTCATGTAGCAAAATAATAATAATAATAATAATAATAATAATAATAATAATTGATTGCCTTTGTTTTTACCATGTGTCAAATGAAAGATGCATAAGATTTGGTGCAGCCTAGGTTTCAAATAATCATTGTCATTTAGTTAATTTATTTTTAAAAAATAATTGGAAAGAGATTGAAACTCCGACTTCCATAGAGGGAGTGCACGTTAATCATTATTGAACTAAGGTCATGCCTATTTCTCTGTGTTTAAAACTATTACAATCATAATGAATTTTCTTTATTATTCATAATTCACATAATATTGTTAATGTTTTTTTTAAAAAAATTGTATTTAAATGCGTCTCACTTTTCATATTTCGATTTATTGATTATTTTTACTAGAAATTAAACATGGTCGAAACTCACTTTTGAAGATTTTAGTTAATATTGAACTCTGTAAACTTTGATGTACACAAAGAAAAATAAAAAGAAACTTTCAATTCTTCCAACTTGAATAATGATACCGTCAACATGAGTATAGCGCAACTGACGAAAATTTTGTTCAATTGATTTCCATGCCAAAGGTGACTCATCCACCCCACATATTGTCAAAATAAAACTAATAATAATAAGGATAAATATTGTTTCTGTCATTAAATTTTGGGTATAGTTTCTATTTGGTATCTAAGGCTTGTTACACTTCTTAAGTTTTGAGCTTGGTTTCAATTTAGTCCCTAAGTTTCAAAATGTTACAATTTTACCCTAGAGATTTGAGTTTTGTTCCAACTTAATCCTTAGGTTTCAAGATTTACACTCTTAACCTCATTTTTTTTTCACTAAATAATCATTTTTCATCTTCAGTGGTAATGTCTATTAATTAATTTAAAAGAATTATAATTAATTAAATTTCACTATTTTTCATCGTTATTAAAGATAGATTTAAAATTTCACTTCATAATTATTTTGAATTAATAAATAAACATTAACATCAAAGACGGAAAGTGACTATTTAGTGAAAAATCAAGGTTAAAAATGTAAATCTTGAAACTTATGGACCAAATTGAACAAAAACTCAAATCTTAAAGATAAAATTGTAACAATTTGAAACCTATAGACTAAATGAAGATTAGACCTAAACCTTAAGGACAAAAAAATATTTTTTCTAATAATAATTTTTTTGCTAAAATGAGTATAAAAATTACCGTTCAACTAGCATAAAATATGTATTATCAATCTCTTTCGATTCTACTCCTCATATTGTCAAAAAAAAAAAAAAAATTATTACTTGTTCAGTTTAAATATTAATGGAAAAGATTTTTCAAATATAGTGATGATAATTTTTTTTGATATAATGTTTACTAAGAAATTGGCTAATTTTATAAAATAAGTTAAATTATAAATTTGGTTTGTATTATTTTAGTCCATAAGTTATTTTTCTTTTTCACCTAGTTTTTATCTCCATATTTTAATCCATATAGACTACTTAACATTGTAGCTAAACAACAATAGTACAAGTTCTTTTCCTAACAGAAAAATGTGTCATTTTAGAAAAGGTAGAAATGATTTGTGAAATTTTCATATTTTTTTTAATAACGAAAATTATAAAAACTATATTAAAGCGCAAACTTAATTACAGTTCAACCGTTTAAAAAATATATCTTCAACCAAAATATTAAGAAGTTTGAATATCTTCATCCACACCTTAAACTAATTAAAAAAAAAAAAAATCAACTGTCAAAATGGGCATTACTTAATAATTAAAGAGCCTACAAAAGAAGAAAAAAAATTAAATTAGAAACAACATGAACCTATTTTAATGATTAAGACATTCTATTCTTTTTCTTGAAATCATGTACTCGAATTGCTGATATAGATAAAAACTTGGTCTCAAGCATTACATAAAAATTAGGGATCAAATTAAAATTATGTTTAGTAGATTAAACTTTTAATTAACCAACAAAATAAAGGTTGAACGACCAACAAATTTTGTGGAGTCTTGATGAAGTGAAATGGAAAAACAATAAAGTGAAATGGAAAAACAATAAATTTGTGTTTGTGAGAATCTTTATCATGAATTTCATATTTTCTGAATAGACATTTAAATTTAACCGAACTTGGCTAGAATTTTAAAAACACTCTTACAAAATAGACAACCAATAAGGCAAAAGAGATGTTTAAGGCTTAGATTTCAAAAATCAAAACAAAATTATCAAACCAAACTTTGGTTATTTATATTACTTCCATTACTTTTACCCATTTAACTTATATTTAGTATTTAAAAAAAAACACTTATTTTAATATTTATAAGGAAAATTATTGTAAATAGAAAAAAATATCAAACTATTTACAAATATATAACAAAATTTTACTTTCTATTCGTGATAGACTGTGATAGACTCAAGTATACAAATATCACTTTACCAGATAGAACACAAATAGATGTATATCTGGGTCTATTGCAGTCTATCACAAATAGAAAATAAAATTATATTATATTTGTAATTATTTTCAACCGTTTATCTATTTTTGAAAACATACTTATTTATAAATTATACTGATAAAATAAAATCAACGATTTAAGCACATTATAAAGGAAAATTACATGAACTTTTTTAATGGAAAAATATTGGGCTTATTGTATCATAAAAGATTATACTAAAAAGAAGGTGTAATTTTAGTCAAAGTGTGTGTTTCTTTAGTTGGGTGTTGGAAAGTTGGACATTGAAAGCCCTAACACATTTAATTTGATTGATAACTTTAATGACAAAGAGGATGCCTTGGCAAAATGGCTATCTTGTCTACACTTTAATAGAGACATTGCTATTGTTAATGGATCAACTTTGTAGTACATTGGGACATTGGTTCAAGCAATGAAGAGTGTTTGAAATCAATAAAAATCACAACAATGGAGAAGCATCCATAGAAAACACATTATGGTCACTTTGAATTCACTTTTGTAAAAAGTATAATGATATTGTGTACTTTGCTTGAACATTTGTATCGTATTCAAACATTACAACTTCGACCGATGATCGAATCGTTACATAAGCTCCCAAATAAATTAATTTGGGTGTAAATCCGGGATCAAAGTTTTGAACCCAAGAATGGATTTTCTTTCTATATACATAGCAAACTTCTTCACTATCTACATTGGTATAAAAATGGTGTTTGATTTTGGTATTCTTCTCCATTTATTCTCTTGCGAATTCGATCACTATGTGTACCATTCGATCCGAGATGCAAAGCTACTGGCCTGAGTTTGGCGAGCGGTTCAAGCAACTCGTGATGAACTATATAATTTGAGAAATCTATATATGTATATATAGTAAAACTAGAGAGAAATATGAGGCATGGTTGAGCTTTAGCTGTAGGCAGCCTCAACTGAAAGCTTCTTTGTGTTATCAGGAAGTGGTTCTCTTAACCAAAGAGATCCCCCTAGGATTGCCACCCCATTCTTCGAAAATCACTAGTATATTCCCGCTCGGTTTCAACCAAGCACGGGGGACATGGTACCTGAAATTTCAAAAACTTTATCATAAAAAACAAGCATAGATGACTAGTAGATATAACTTATAAATCAATGTGCAGGGGTCAACTCCTTTACCATCTCTGTGAGGGCTCTCCACAGCTAGACTGACATTTCTTCTCAGTAAAAATTCCACCATAGTAGCATTTGCCACAACTACCACGTGCAGTATATGCAGGCCAATGGCGTCCGATGCTCTGACCGTTAATCCATATCTGACCTTTACCCATGCTACTCATATCTAAAGCTAACGGTTCATTGCCTCCCGGGGCATTGAAACTCGTCTGCATATTCGGTTTATAATAGAAGCTCGCATTATGTTAAAGATAAAAAAAGTCTCTCTTCACATAGAAAAGTAGATATTTAGGAATGTTCATTTGAACTTCTCTCACCTTGTACCATGTGAGGGGTTGTTTTTGAGACACCAAGGAGCCTGTCATCCATTCAACAGACCTACTTCCACTGACAGTATGAAGATTCAAGGCTTCTCCTTTCAAGCCAACCTACTCATGAGTAATGTAATTTAGATTCTCTAGCTTCTAAAAAGTTTAATATTATTGCCATCGCATCGAACGAACCGAAATACATAGCCAAAAGCGAAAATGAGAGTACATTGGTGTAGTAATGTACCTTGTAAGACCATTTATATCCCGACATATCTCTTGTACCCTCGTTTAGACCCTTCAATGTGACCGGACCTAAGACGCCAGCATTCCAAGTCTCAAAATGCAGGCCAACATTCTGACATTGAGCAAACGAAACATAAGTCCAATTTGGAATCAATGATGACTTTTAATAAACATGTGAAATCAGAAACCAAAGAAACTAACCGGGAGACCAACAGCAACACTCAACATTGAAAGCTTGTTAACTCCTGCCCTTAAGTTAACATATTTACTGAATGTTAATTTGGGATTATCCAACCCCCCATATACAGTTCCTACATTCAGAATATAATAACATTATGATGTTATAAATAAAATCATTTAGTTGATGCTTAGAAGGATATTTAAGGAAAAAAAGCATGTTTATTGTCATGTACCAGATAGTTGGCCATTTATGAACACATGCAAAGCATGGCCTGCTGAAAAGATAGTGAGAAGAGGCCATTGTCCACTCTTTAAGAAGCCTTCATTCGAGTCGATCCTTATACTGAGAGAAAGATAAACATGAGGTAGAGTAAGATATAATTGATTCTTTACCAAGAATTTTCGATAAAAATGTTCAACAAAGGGAACAACTGTGATAGGTGGAGGAGTTCTTACTCTGTCATATACCACAAATAATCTGTGGCATCCCTGGTTACACTTATTTGCTCTACTAACCCAGCCATGGTGGTTGTATCATCAGCATACGCAGAAGCAGTCTCTTCATTGTACGAAAGCCATGAAAATGAACTAATTGGCGTCATCTTAGGCTGTGAGCTTGGAGCATTGACCTGTAGAGGATTATATTGTCAAATTTCATCCTTTCAACAATTTTTTTTTTAAAAATGGAACAGTGTGTTTCGAAGAGGTTTAAAGTTTCCTATCCATCAGCGCAAATAGTTTGTCATTCTGTTTCTTTAAGCAAATATACAATATATAATCCCCCATTAACCATTTAAGCATAAGAAGGTTAGATCTAAGCAATTTGAATCTTTGTCTTACTTTTGCCGTGTTGAAAATGACAGATTTGCAGTCAGGAAGGATGCTGACGGACCAAGGTGGCAGGTCATATGGTTTATTTCCAAAGGTGACTCTAGCAGACGATGATGGATCATAGTTTGCTAGAAAAGCAGCACACGCCCCTGATCTTGTCTTGAAGACATGAGCCTTAAATAATCATAAGAAGAGTCACATTAGACCGTCTTGCAAAGAAGAATGCATCCATAGTTGGATATTTTTCATCAGCTAAATCATGTTACTACCTCTTGCTTGCTTCCTAACGATGACACAGTAGGATCTACCGATACTAAAGCGGGTTCGCATAACTTGATTGCTTTGTGCAGATCTCTTAGATGACCCCATTTTGGTTCCCTTAATAGGCCTACCATATCCCAGAAAAATTATTAGAGTAAAGAAAATATCTGAGAATCTTATGGACAAATCTAATACTATACTCTGTTTTCCCTTCTTGTTTTGTTTTGTTGAGTATATTTTTGGAAGCTATTACTGCCACATGCTTACCATATTCATCGATGGGAGCATCATAGTCATAGCTAGTGGCGATGAAAGGTCCGCCAGCAGTTCGGCCAAAGTTAGTCCCTCCATGGTACTGACATGAGAGAAAATTTTGAAAGAGTTAAGAATGTGATATCATTTCCATTGATCAACCAAACTTTATGAAACAATCTCGATAGCTCGTTACCATATAATAATTAATGAAAGAACCACGATTCTGAATGAATCTTGCAACAGAATAGGCCAAGTCTTCAACTGGCCTATAAGGAACTGGGCCTCCAAACTCAGTGAACCTTGAATATTTCACGAATGAGAAGCATGTCAATTCTAATCCTTTTAAAAGTCAGAATTTCTTTGTCACAATTTGGCGAATTTAGGCCAAAAAAGTTACTTACCAACCAGTCCAGGCTTCTGTCCACATTTTGGGTTTATAGACCTTGTTCGGTTCAAAGTTTTCACAGTAAAACCCATTGCAGGTGTCAATCTGAAGCAGAACCAAGCAAATAGAAGTTTAAGAGAAGAGAATATGGGAGATGCAAGAAAAGTTTATTTTCAAGAATCTACTGGTTTCTAATAAACGTCAATAATTAAAGAAGACTTTTGTAGGCCTAGTATACTCAAGAATTGATAGCATTTTAACTGATCTAGAAACAAACAAAACAAAGCTTGAAAAGACAACTCCAGAAAGAGTAAAATATAAGGGGGAAAAAAGAAGAAGAATATTTCCTTTTCACCTTCAAAGGGTTTAAGACTGAGAATCAAGAAAAGGACAAATTCACATAGGGATTAAAAAAAGCCACAAAAAAAGAATTTTATATAAGAAGGCAAGCATGGCTTCAAGTGTATAAAAGGAAAATCTACCAATTAAGGAAAAAAACAATCAAGATCAAGAACCGTTAAATGTTGAAATCCCACCAAGAAAAGAGGTTCACACCTCATATTAAATGTATGACATGAACTCATAAGGGAGCAGTGTCAAAGTTCAGTACTCCCTATTTTTCCATCCACAGTCTAAACAAGTTGCACAGTTTCTCGACACCGAGGGCATCCGAGGAAAGGAAAAAAAAAAAACCCGTGACAGAAAGGGATCAAAGTAGCTTACCACAGGGTCAGGGGCATCCTCTTGCTTGCACATCACCCATGGTACTCCAGTGTCAAGACCTACTGCCATTTGAGCAGCCCATTTGGTGTAAGATTTACCAGGAGCACCTATTTCCCACTCCACTGGTCCATATTCATTCTCAATCTGACATCCCAAAAACATTACAAATGAGAAGAAGGGGGAAAAAGACCTAAATACAAACTTTAAAATTCATCACTGTAAATTTGTTTTAACTGAATGGTTAATTTCCAGTAAACCCAGTTTTGAATCCAAGAAAAGCCTCTTATTTATATGTTTGTTGGATGTTACCTGAGATAGAATAATGGGTCCTCCTTGGCTATGATATAACTTCTCCCCCTTCATCATGCTGACAATCTTCTCAGTGAATTTTTGCATAGCCGCCTTTATTAAAGACCATTAAAATCCATTACTCAAGATCAAACAACTCATAAAAGTATTTGCTTCAACATAGAGATAGAGAGGAATAACTAAGAAATGTCCATGCCTCCATGGACATTTCAGAACTTTTCATACCTTGAAGGGTCCATTGTCAGTCCTAAAGGCAATCCCAGGAACATACTTTAACCAAACAGGAAATCCACTGAATCATTGAAGTAAAGTAAAGATAAATTAATCAGAACAGACCCACATGAAGACAAATTATTAACATAAGATTCCAGTAAATATCCATTTTAATAGTTTTACCCAAAGTTCCATTCTGCACAAACATATGGGCCAATCCGTAGATGAACATATAAGCCTGCTTGTTGAACCAGCTTTACAAATCTCACCAAGTCATATCTATCCTCAAAATAATACTGAAAATTAACAAAACAAAACATCAAAAAAATCAGTATAATCAAACCCCAGAAAAACCCAAATGGCAAATTCAAAATTGTCCTCCATTTTACCTGTCCAGGAGAAGGCTCATGGCCATTCCAAAACACATATGTCTCAATAACATCCAACCCTCCATCTTTAGCCTTCTGTATAAGCTCTGGCCACATCTGTAACAACCACAAGAAAAACCCAAAAACAAAAAGTGGTTAGAGAGAGAAATAGAAACAAACCCGTGATTCACATTGGACGTATTCGAACCTGAGGAGTGCTTCTTGGATAATGAATAGAACCAGAAATCAAAATTCTCCTCCGGCCATCGATGATTATGGCTTTGTGGTCATAAGTTACAGAAGCCATTCCAGAAGAACAAACCCACAAAAACAAACCCAAAAACACCACCATAATGTTTGACATTTTCAACATTTTCCCACTTCTCAACACCAATTTGTGATAACATATAAGAGGGTTGGTTTCTTTTCTTCTTCTTTGTTTTCTTGTTTCTTTTTTTCTACCTCTCCCTTCTCCCTATTGGAATGATTCTTTTGAGGAAGAAAACAGAGAGAAACAAAATGAGGAATGGAAATGTAAGGATTTTGATGGAATATTGAGGAGCTCTGCTGCAAGAGAGAGCTGCTTTTTAAGCATTTGAAGCATAAGAAGGAGATGGGTGGGGCCATTTCTCTGTCTTTTTGAGGAAATGCTTCTGCTTCTGCCATTTTCAAACTACCCTTTTGAAAATTGGTATTTTTTAGAAGTGATTCTATTGAATTTCAATCTTGGATTAAATAAATAATAATAATAATAATAAGGTCTTGAAAATTGTTTTATTTTTAAAATAAATTTATTATATGATCATTTCACATGAATGTGTATAGGTAAGTAAGAGAGTAGTGGCCTTGTGGCTCCTTGAAATATAATAATGTGTAAATTTAGGAAGAGAAAAAAAATGGATGGACTTGGACTTTTTAATTTTGGCATGTTTCAAATAATCATAAAAAAATAATAAATAAAAAAAAGATGAAATTGATGTCGCGACTATTAGGTAAAAATTGGAAAACATAAACTTTATATTTGATGGGTAAAATTGATTAGGAATATAATCTTAGAAAATAAATAATATCAATAATTTTAATCTTTTAAATAGTAGAAAAATTATCTTAAATTACAAAACTGTTAGAAAATATTTACAAATAATAGTAAAATATCACCGTCTATCATGACATAGATATACACAAACAGTAATCTATCACAGTCTATTGTGGATAGACAGTAAAATTTTACTATATTTGTAATATTTTGATTCATTTTTCTATATTTGAAAAGAATCTTAAATAGTAATAAATAAATCGCATATGTCTTTTAATAAGTCGATTCTCATTCTTTATTTAACAAAAATTTTTAACAATGTCAAAGTTCAATAGTTCAAATGAATCATATCAAAGTTTAAGACATAATTGAAATGTACCCCGAGACCAATAATACAAACTTTATATCTATTGAACTATGCTAGTATTTTGTATAATCTTAACTTTTCGTTTTCTCAAATTAAAAGAAAAGTTGAAGTTTGAAATATTTAATTATATATTATCTACAAAATTATAATTGATTAATGGATAATTATAATTTTGTTTTAATCCTTTTTTTTTTTAAAACACTTTGTGGTAGATTGAAGTTCTAGCCAAATTTTCGATGATTTATTTTAGATAATAAAGGTGCATGGATCACACTTTGTTGTAACAACTAAGGTGCATTTTACTGATTTAACTTTTAAAATATTTTTATTATGATACCTTTATAAATTTGATCATATTTTAAAAATTTTTTAATACACATGATATTTTTTAAAAAAAAATTAAAAGAAAAATGCTAAATTACAAATTTGATCTCTAGAGTTTAGAGAAGAAATTAATCTCTATGATTTGATAAACCCTTCTTAAATAGTAATCTCTATGATTTAATACACATGGATTATTTATGATCATTTTATTGAACCATATAGACAGTCTTGTCAAACTATTGGTAGTAATCTCTAACTTTTAAAATTAGAAAAACTAAATTTTAATTTTTTTTAAAATTATAGGGTTGAAATTTATGATTAATCTAAAAAATAAGAAAAATACAAAAACAAAAACTCAAAAAATAAAAATTCTTAATGTTAATTTCGTGTTAAAAAGTAATGTAATAAAGGAAATGTTCCTTTAATGAAGTAATGAAATTACTTTATTGGATGAAAAAACAATTTTAAGAAAATGACACACAACCACGACATTAAATCAATTGCCACTACAAAATCCAACCTTGACGACATTAATCTAATAATTAATTATTTAGTTAATACATCAAATTAATTTACTTTAAAATTTATATTTTGGTGTATCCCATTTTGAAAGATGTTTTAAATTCTACTTGAATACACACATTTGTACATTTATTGTTTATTTGAACTTCACAAAAATGGTTAAATATTTGAATTACGTTTAATCAAGATCGTAAGTCAAATTATAGTGCTAATATGAAAGATTGGTATCTAATGCTTTAGACAATAAATAAGAAAAGTTTTCAAAATTCTTATGTTATACTCAACTTGAAAATTATATTAAACCATATATTTGATTTATATGATTTGGGCATAGGTGTAATTTGATTCTTATAATTTAATTTAGTCCTTTGTAATTTTAAAAGTGGAAATGAACACAAATTTACAATTTCATCAAATTACACCTCGAACTCAAGTTAGCGTTATCATCTTAACTTTAAAACTTTAAAAAGTGTTTTTCAAATTTAACCATTTATAAAGTTTCACTCCAAGTATTGTTTAAAAAAGTTTCTCAATGAATTATTAAATAAATATACGAAATGAAATTGACAACATTTTAAAGAAAAATAGCTAAAATTTCAATTGAAAGATGTATAATGTTAGAAAAATATTCAATTATTAGCTTTTGTATTGGTAGAAATTGAACCGAGGGTAAAATTGCAATAATTATCTAAGTTTAAGGTTAAATGTGATAAATTTGAAAGTTTAGAGTTCAAATTGATACAATTAGACAAATTCACAGTGAAAGTTTGTTATTGTTCTTAATTTTTTTATCTATAAATCGAAATATAGTTTTTTAATATATGAAAATAAAAATAAATTTAATTTTTGTCCATTTAAAAAAAATAAATAAAATTAAAATTTGAGAGTGAGCCAAAATTTAAATATATTTGTTATAAGATAATAAGATAAGGAGTGAAGGACCATCACTAAAATTTGTGGATAAGATAAATTGTCGCATCGTCAGCACGACCATATGACTTGGCTGCTTTGTTGGAAAGTTATCAAGTTCAATTAGAACTTACCATCACACACGTGGCAACCGCCGACTGGCCTCACTATCAAATTAGTCTTGCTAATTTACAACTAATCTACGAGTGGTTTAGTATGAACAAATTAATGAATTAAACGCTCTTCAATTAAAATATAGATTAAAATATAAAATCTCAATTTTGAATTAAGATATTAGCATGCCGATGATAATTTATTGCTTAATTATGGACTATTCAATACTATTTAATTGGTAGTAAATTGTAGGTTAATTAAATAACTTAATTTTCTATTTTTATGGTTTGTATTTAGTTGACTTCAATTTTACTTAAACATTTTAGTTTAGAATAAAAATTAGAGTTAAATATTTTACTTTGATTCCTATATAGTTTGAGCTTATTTTCAATTTGATTTTTATAAAATTTTTAGATTATGTCAAAAAAGAAAATATAAATATATATATATATATTTATTTATTTATTTTACCACTTAATTGTCTTTTATTTTATTCAAGTTTAACCTATGATACGAGCACAAACATAAGGAAATTTGAACGACATCAAATAGAGAGAAATAGATGCAATAATCATTAAATTATACTTTTGTTAGTTAGTTGGATAAATCTATCAACTTATCACTACATAATTGATTTATTAAATTTACCAAATCATGTAAATTAAATTCAAATGTTTAATTTATAAAGACAAAAATAAAACCAATACTAAAATATATGTACAAAATTGATTATCTAATCTAATTTCTATTTTATTATTAGGGTTAAGAAGTCATTTTGGTCTCGAATCATTTTAGTCTTTGTAATTTAGTCATTTATTATCAATAAATCATAAATTTAGTTATTTGTAATTTTTGTTATTAAATTTAGATAAATAATAATAATGATTCCTATATATATATATAAATGCAAATATGTTTGCAAAACTTAAGAGGAAAACCCAACACAAACATTTTTTTTATTATTGATAGTGTTGAACAATTAAAAAGAGACTAAAATAGAATATATTGATGAAAATTGTAGTTTAAACTAAAAATAATCATGAAATGATAAATATATTCCTTGAAGCATAATATTGGAATTATGAGAAGAATAATTATAATTATAACAAAAAAAATAATGGTATTGGTGGGAGATTGATTAGTGTTATAATAGCAATAATGGATGTGAAAGAGACGACAATTTGCAATGAAATTTGGTGAGGATTTTTATTAGTAATTTCCAGCAAATTTTGTTATGATTTGTCAACATGAAATAAGCATAAAGGTCAAGTGGGTATTTTCCATTATGACGGTTGTTAGGGCTCTTTTTTCTCTTTTTTTTTTTTTTAGACCCTTTTATTTGCTTGTCTAGGGCCGCCCCTATAATCTAATCTCAACCATTCTAATATAAAGTCAAACCCACAACTTAGGGATAATTAATGTGTATATATATATATTTTTTTAGGTGGAAATTTCCATCGTTTATTTCTACCATTAAAATTTAAAAATTTTAAAAATTATTTTTACTTTGTCAATAAAAGAATTGATCCAGTTTTGTCTTTTGTATCTTGTGTAGTTCACTTCACGAGGTGTGAATGAAATATTTCTATTTGTGCGCTTGCTTGTCGTGATTTTTCAGGTGTTGAGTTTAAGTGCCTATGTAATTTTCCTGATTGGTTAGTTTTGAGTGGTAAGCATTATGTAAAAAACTTCTTATCTCTACTTGTGTCGGGCAGTTGGGGAGTTAAAATGAGAATTTATGCTATTATTCTATTATATATAGTAATATGGAGAAGGTACTAATTTTATATATATGATCTTACCATGAAAAACAAAGCATGACTAGAAATTAATTAACAACATCACAAAAAGGAGCTAGAAGAAAGCAAACAACCAACAAGACGAATAGGAATCGATTACTCACCCTTCTAACTACACGTGTTCGTGGGTTGATGAGATGAAATACTTTTTAGATTCAATCAAATTGTTCGGGTTGAAAGTTTATATACATTCAACTCAAATAACCCTTATTAAATAACGAACCCAATCTAACCTAACGGTTGGGTTGGTTCGATTAATTATTCGAATCATTATTAAAATTTTTGTTTTTTAAAAAATAAAATGTTATTATGTACAAAAATTATTATTTAATTATTTACTCATATTAAATTAAGATTAACAACTCAATTTCAATTTATATTAGAAAAATTTTCTTTCCATAAAAAGATATTGTAAATAGTTGTTAGATAATAAATAATAAAAATCATAAAATTTAGAGAATTACAATAAATATGTATATATTTAATCGTATCATAAATTAAGCGATAGACCGTGAGTGATAGAAATCCTACCGTCTATCACTGATAGACACTGAATTTTTTCTATATTTGTAAATAGTTTGATATTTTTTTATATTTATAATAATTTTCCTAAAAAAGTTCAGACTTTTTAAAACTAATAATAAGTTCAAGTTGGCTTTAACCTAACCCAACCAATAAAGTTTTCGTTTATTTGAACCCAACTCAAGATTGGGCTGGGAAAAATCAAATTTTTCGAGTCATTAAATTTTTTGGACACCCCTACCCTAAACCGTGTGTATGTATGGTCAAGTATAATAGCTATATATTCAATCTATAGAACTATAATACATTATCCTTAAAAAAAAAAAAAAGTTTAAAATTAGATGATATATAGAAAGTTGCTTTAAAAGGAGTTAAACTAAGTTGAACATAGCAAACAAATGTAAACCGATAAAAGTATAATTCATCGTGATCCACTAAACTTAAGAACAATAATTAGATGACAATAACTTATTTTAGAAGCAACTAAATTAACATATTATTTATCAATTGAGATGTTGCATCATTAATAAGTTAACACTATAGAAATAGAATTAAAATATAAGCATATCACTCCAATCACTATAATACAAATAGTAATAATCAACTTATAAACCATAGTAATCATTGAAAACAACATATCCCTAATTCATTAATGTCAAAGTATAAATGTGAAAATTTGTACTAAAAGAATATATAAATGTGAAATTAAAGGTTATCCATCGATTTCCAATGAATGACCTAATTGAATAGGGCAATAAAAACACATAAATTTCGAATGACTTACAAGCACAATGAATTGGGAAAATAATTAAATTCCCAAATAGAATTAAAGAGCCATAATTAGTCAAAATTAGTTCACCACTAATTTAATGACAATAATATTTGTTAATTTCTTTGTGCACTTTTTATCTACACACCTAACTAACACCTTTGCATAAATATCTATACATTTTTTCTAAAAGAAGTTGTATTAAGTGAAGTCAAGTGAAATCAAATTTTATTTAAAGAGCAAAGACTATAATCATACACATTCTCCAAATTTACAAACTAAAGAAGTTGCATTAAGCGAAATCAAGTGAAATCAAATTTTATCTAATGAACAAAGACTTCAAGTACTTCAAACGTAGTTTCATTTATTCTTCGTTGATTGAAAACATTTGGAATGCTAATGGAAAACAAATAAATCCATATTTATGGTGTAGTAAATGTATTTTCAATTTTAAGTGTATTTTAAGTTACATTTTACATAATGGGGATTACATTTTACATCATAAAGATGAAATGTTACAACTCTTGAAATATTTTATATAATGTCTAGGAGTTTATTTTGAGACTATAAAATATCATGTAATTTGTATTGAAAAATGTTATTACTTAATTTATTTTAAAAAGTTTTGATACTAATTTGTTATTAATATCTAAGAAAGTTTTGATATCTACAATTTATCAAGTTTTATTTGTATTTGTCTCAAATATACTATAATAGATGGTAAATATGTATCTACACGTTGGAAAAACTATAATGTTGTAATATTTAAATTTCAACTTTTAGAATATCGAGATTTAAAATATTAATTACTATTTTTATTAGAAAATTTTATAATGTTTTGTTTAATTCGATGTTGTATTGGAAATGCTCGATCTAAAGAATTAAAAAATTAAAAAGATTTACTTCATTGAAAGTAAAAGAAAAATTGCTTAAAAGAAAAAAAGAATCAGTGCCCATCCCCAAAAAAATTAAATGAAAATTTTACAGGGATAAAGATTGAGATAGGAGACGGGAATGAAGATGGGGAAGACTTCTCTGTCTTCACCTCGCCTCATGGACATTTCTACACAAAAGGTAGAAAATGCTTCTACGTTAACCACAATCATTGGATTTCAAAAGTATAAATATAAAAATATTATATATTTAAGCACATAAGTTGGTCAATTAAAACATCCTTCTAACTTAGTTTCTATTATTGCACGGAAATTTTGGCAGGTCATAACCACAATCTTGGTTGTATTTTTTTTTCTTTTTTGTTCTTCTACGAAATTTGGAACGTTTATCTTTATAAAATGATCGACCACATCCACAGTTGTAGATGTCAGCCAAATGATTTATATAAAGTTATTGAAGCTTAGGATGGATATTGTTAGTGGGATCTTGACCACCGGCTTTGAGGACATTATCACAACAATTGACATTTGCCCCCAGATCAATAGGTTGGACGCCAAAATTGAAAGTTGCAAAGGCAATAAGGGAACAACTCTAGCAAAGGACACTACAACAACTACAAGAAAGGTGGTAGGGGTGCCAGGTACAACAACAATGACACTATTAGAAGCCTTAGAGATAGTTGTGGCACAAGCATTAACATTCATAGCTACTGTAGTTGCTTGAACGTGTTGATTGGCAACTGCTAATTATGGTTGAGACAACATGAAGAACTATAGTGATTGCAGCCGTGAATGAAACAACAACCTTGATGTGTTCCATGAGAGTGAGAGAACAAGGAGAAGAGATGTGAGTGAAAGGAGAGAAAAAAAAGGGATGAGAGAAGGTAGTGAAAGGGAGAGAGGAGAAGAGCTAGGAGAGAATTGGGAGTGAAAGGAGAGATTAAGGAAGATGTATAAATAAAATGATTTGATTGTTACCAATTTCTATGGGCATATTGTCTTGAGCTCTTCATCTTCTTTAAATTAGAGAGACATAAGACTTTTTTTTCTTGTCTTTGAACTCTTCATCTTTTTAAAGTGAAGGAGGTAGGGAACTTTTTTATTTGCAACTCTCAAATTAACCCATCTAAGGGATAACATCAAGGTTGAAGAGAGTGAAACGAACATCAATCTAAAAATATTCTATATTTAAGCACATAAGCCGACTCCTATCTAAGGGATAACGTCAAGGTTGAAGAGGAAGAAAAGAAACATATTCTACATCTTTTTAAAGAATGTCAAGGTTGAAGGGTGAGTATTTTTCAAGACCTTGCTGATGGGTACTCTTTTTGTTAAAGACACAAGAAGACTTTGCGTGCAAGAAGGAGAGGTTTCATTTAATGCCACTTGAATACGGTAGATATGAAATTGTTGAAGCTGTGTATCAAATCCTACTCTCTATTCCCCACAAATTTTAACGATGAATTTCGAAGGGATTGTGACTAAAATAAGGAGCAGGGACGGGAAATGATTCCTCATCCCCACCTTGCCCCAGTGGACATCTCTATGCAAAAAGTAGGAAATATTTCTACATTAACCACAATCGTAGGATTTCAAAAGTAAAAATATAAACATATTCTACATTTAAGCACATAAGACGACCAATCGAAACGTTTTCCTAACTTTTTTTTTTATTATTTCACGAAAATCCTGGCTAGTCACAACCATAATCATGGTTACATTTTTTTATGTTCTTTTACTATATCTGCAACGTCTATCCTTACAAAATGATCGACCACATCCACAGCTGCAGATGACAACCAAATGGTTTATATAAAATTGCTTAAGCTTAAGATTGATAGTGTTGGCGAGATTCTGACCACTTGCTTTGAGGACATTATCACCACCAAGATTGACATTTGCCCCAAGATTAACAGGTTAGGTGCCAAGGAAGCTGTGGAGGGAATAAGGGCAACAAGTTTGGTAAGGGGCGTTGCAACAACTGCGAGAAAGGTGGTAGGAGTGCTAGACACAACGACAATGACACTATTAGAAGCCTCATAGGTAGTTGTGGCACAAACATCGACATTCATGGTACTTGTAGTTGAAAGAACGTGTTGAATGGTCATTGCTATGGCTGAGATGACATGAAGAGTCGTAGTGGTTGTAGTAGTGAAGGGAACAACGACATTGATGTGTTCCATGAGGGTGAGAAGACAAGGAGAAGAGATGGAAGTGAAAGGGAGAGAGAAGAGTAAGGAGGGAATTGGAAGTGAAGGGAGAGATTGAGGAAGATGTGTAAATAAAATGATATAATTGTCGTGTTTCTATGGGCATAACACCTTCGTTTTGCCTTTAGCTCCTCATCTTTTTTAAATGAGAGAAATATTACTTTTTTTTTTTTTATTTGTTGTCTTTGAACTCTTCATCCCTTAAAAGTAAAGTAATCTTGCTCTGTTCCCTGCAAAATTTAACGGCAAATTTCGTGGGGGAGGGGGTTTGAAATAAGAGGCAAGGACGGGGAATAAGGATTCCTTGTCCCCGCCCTTCTCCATGGACATTTCTACACAAAAGGCGGTAAATATTTCTACAATAACCAAAATCATAGGATTTCAAAAGCATTAATCTAAAAACATTATATATTTAAGCACATAAGTCAACCAATCTAAACATCCTCCTAACTTAGTTTCTATTATTGCACGAAAATCTTGGCATGTCGCTACCACAATCATGGTTACATTCCTTTTGTTCTTTTACGACATCTGCAACGTCTATCCTTTCAAAATGTCAACCACATCCATAACTGTAGATGTCAACCAAACGATTTATATAAAGTTGTTAAAGCTTAGGATCGACATTGTTGGTGGGATTTTAACCATTGGTTCCGAGGATATTATCACCACCAAGATTGACATTTACCCTCGAATCAATAGGTTGGGTGCCAAAACTGGAAGCTACGGAGGCAATCAGGGCAGCCTTTGGCAACGGATGCTACGACAGTTGCGAGAGAGGTGGTAAATGTGCCAAGCACAGCGACAATGACACTATTAGAAGCCTCCAAGACAGTTGTGATACAACCATCAACATTCACAACTGTTATAGTTGGGTAAATATGTTGATTAGTAGCTGATATGGCTGAGATGACATGAAGAGTCATGGTTGTAGCAACAATGGTGGCAACTACGACATTGATGTGTTTCATGAGGGTGAGGGAACATGGAGAAGAGATGAGAGCGAATGAGAGAGGAGAAAAAGGATGAGCGAAGAGAGTGAAGAGGAGAGAGGAGAAGAACAAGGAAGGAATTGGGGGTGAAGAGAAAGATCGAGAAAAATGTGTAAATCAATTAATTTAATTGTTGTGTTTCTATTGTTGAATTCCCACGAAGAATCCCTACCACCTTCCTCACAAAATTGAATGAAAAATTTCACGAAGATGAACATTGAAATAAGGGACGGGAACGGGAAAGGCTTCCCCGTCCTCGCCTACCCCGTGGACATCTCCATGTGTGAATAGAGCGTACATCAACAACCAATGAAAATATGGGCCCCACTCCCTTATCCATATAATAATATTAATTATTATTATTATTTTACGTTTACGAAATTTCCCCGAGCCCAACAGTGGCCATCTATGAAATGACATATTTATATTGCCTTAAAAAATGCCATATTTGTTTAACCCAAAAAAAAAAAAAAAAAGTAGAAACTAAATTCAAACAGATTACTCCAATAATACTTAGCTTCACCACTTAATTTCATTTGAAAAATGGATAATGATTATGATATGTCACCACCACCAATTATTTAATCAAGCTTCCAAATTTCAAATTTCCCAAATCGATCATTATTTTATACCCACTTTATTTGATCTAATCATCCCATTAATAGAATTAAACTTGACCTAATATAGGTTTTGAATTAACAAAAAAAAAAAAAAAAAATTACTATGACACTAAAAATAAATTTAAGAAATTGAATTGGACTATAAATACTAATTCAAACCTATAATTTAATAAAATAAAACATCATTTATTATTTTCAAAGATCGAAAATTCGATTCTCCACCTATAGTTGGATTGTAAATTCTTACATCAAAGTATTAAAGTATTTTCAATCGATTGGACCAAATAACAAAATATCCGACAAGAAAGAGGAAAGAAAAAGAATCTAATTTCATAAATATCCAAGTTTATCAATAGGCTAGGGAAGGATCAATTATCTTAATAAAAGTAGGCCATCTTTTGTTATAATATTATGATTTGATAAAGTTATGAAGGAAAGGAAAGGTAAGGTTCTCTTGCATTTCTTCAAGCAGCCATGGATTCTGCATTATCTAGAACCTTTTTTTTTTTTTTTTTTTCTTTTACCCTTTAAATAATAATAAATAAGTTTGAGAATTAATTTTCTTATTATGTATATATGTATATACATTTTTATTGATGCATGAATCATATGGTCCAAGCTTACCTAATCAATTAAAGTCGTTACGTGCATTAAATAATTTGAATTCCACAATTTTCACCTTAAATATGTACTTTTTTCCAATCCCGAAAAATGAAAATAATAATAATAATAATAATTTTCTTTTTGAAAGCATATAATATAGAAAAAGTCGACCACGAAAGGACCACAAGGGACCTTATAATATATTAATATTTGATACTTTACGCAACTTGTTACCTTACCTCCATAATTATCCTTCCTTCCAAGTCACAACTCCATGATTTTTCTATACAATTTGATTAGATATAACTTTTTATATATATAACTTTTTTTTCTTTTTAATTTGATTCTCGAGTTTCAAAATAATATACTTTTACCCTTGAATTTAGAGTTTTAAATAATCTTAGGTGTTGCCTGAGTTGATGCACGTAGTTGCCCAATAAAAAGTTTTCATGTGCAATTTTTTTATTTAAAAAATCGAGTTATTTTTATTGTTTTTTTTAAAAGAGAAAGAAACTCGTGATAAGGTGCATCCAGTTTCACGTTTCTTTATTATTACTATTATTATTATTATTTTATCATTATCCTTTTGAGTTTAATTTTCATTTAGTACTTACGTTTTAAAATGTTACATTTCTACTGTTCAGTGTTGAATTTTGTTTCAATTTGATTTTTAGGTTTCAAGATCTATACTATTAACCTTGATTTTTTATTTATTAAATACTTACTTTTTCGTCCTTAGTGTTAATGTCAATTAATTAATTTTAACATTTCACTTCATAACTATTTAAAATTAATTAACTAAAAGATAAAGCTAAATTAGACCAAGTATCAAGGTGAACATTAGTGTAAGTTCAAGAGTAAAAGTGTAAAATATTAAAAAAAATAGGGTTAAAAATGTAATATTTTAAAATTTAGGATAAATAATAATAATAATAACAAATTTCCTAGTTTTTTTTTTTTTTTTGTAAAATCTTTAATGGATGCAGTGAAAAAAATCATTACACAATTCATTGATATTAATTATTACTTATTAATATTTTGGAGAATTTGAGAATAATGGGAGAGTTTAAGCTACGTGGATATTAATCAATAATTTATTAGTATCCCAGTGAATAATTTTGATAGAAATAATTTAGGTCTCTTCTCAAATATAGTAAAATGAATCAAAATATTTATAAATATAGCAAAATTTTACTGTCTATTTTGCGATAAATCGAGATAGACTATTATTTGTGTCACAATAGACATAGATTATAGTCTATCACGATCTACTGCGGATAGACGACATATTTTGCTATTAGTTATAAATATTTGTAACAGTTTTGCCATTTAATTTTCCAACAATTTATTTTTTGGCGTTGAATTATTGGAACTCCCAGGAATTTTTTTTCGAGGAGAAGGATTTTTTTACTCTATATGATTTCCTTTTAAAAAAAATATCCCTATGATTTTAATAATTTTTAATTTAGTAATAAAATTTTTTTAGACCTTTCAGAAACTAAAAATAATAATTAAGGATGATTTTTTAAGTTGAATTAAAAAATACGAACAAAATTATTTATATTATCCAATAGCAATAGTTAAATTGAAAAATAAGCCCAAATAATTTGAACTAAATCAAGACTTTAAAAGTATGAGTCAAATTGATGTGGAGTAAGTAATCTAAACTTATTTTATTTTAGATGAATACAATTAAAAAAAAAAAAAAGAAAAAGAAATAGAGAAATCCAAACATTGGAAGAAGTGTTAGCATGAATGAATTAATTATTAATGTGGACTCAAATTAGGTAGAAGAAATTGAAGTTATAACAAACTTTTTTTTTTTTTTCCTTTGGACCAAATTAGTATATTAAAAAACATCTTAATCACAATTCCAACAAAAATCTCACGAGTGATGAGTGAATCATATAATAGTGTTTTGATTATTTGGAAGTTCACGTAGATTAACCAAACTTGCTAATGTTGAATTTACTTTAAACAAATAACGATAATAATGTTTTCGAAATGGAGTTTTTTTTTTTTTTTTTTTTGACATGAAGTGAAGAGTTAGTTTAGCAACTGCCCACTTCTTACCAAACTATTATAATTATAATATTCCTTCAAGAATAAGTTGTCCCTTACCCAAAAAGAAAGTCCAATGTGCCCTAAAAATGGTGGGTTGGTTTGATTGGGTTTGGTCCAACTCCTCTCTTAAAAGCTGTTGTAAATTTTATCTTGAAAATAGGGTTGCTTAATCTTGACCTAAAGAAAAAAAAAAAAAAAAAAATTAAGGCCATTTAAGAGATGCTTTGAAAAAAATGAGCTTATTTGGACTATAACTTAATATTAGCTTTGACATTTATATCTCTTTTTATAGTAGTAGGTTGAATTTTCTCTTTTATTCGTAATGCAATTATCTCGAAAATTATTTAAAAGATTATTTTTTCGAAATGCTATATTTTTGTTTTTACTTTAAAAATTAAAATATGATATATAATTTAGTAGTTAGAGGCAAAGATTCGTATTCTTCGTTAATTTCAAAAACATATTGTTAGGGCCTTAGATTTTATAGGAAAAATACTCTTAACAAGAGTTTTTCTTTTTTTTTTTTCCTTTTTTTTAATAATTTAAAAAAGAATAATGGTAAAAATTCGAAATATATTTGTCTAAAATTTTGCTTAATAAGAAAAGAGAAAAGATTCTAAAGTTTTTATTTTTGTTTTTATATATTTTTTAAAAATAATTACCCATCAATATTTTGATTAACTTTTTATAATGAAAAATTAAAAAGACCATAAATGCATCAAATAATTAATTAAATTAATTATTTCCCTTAAATCCAAGGCTCATTTCAATTGTCACTATATGTTTGATTAATTTCATCAAAGATGTACCAACTAACCCCACTTAGTCTTAATTAATAATAAATTATATTTTCTCTCTTCTCTTTTACGAAATTCAATATTGATGATACTAAACTTTATTCTTTTTCCATCACCTTGTTCCAACTTTATATTAACATTTTCTTTTGCATTGTCACATCAAACTTTCTCCCCAAATTAAAAGAAAAACATGGTTTTCCTATTAAATAATAAAAATAATAAATAAATACATAAATGGATACTAATTATTAATTGAGAAAAAAAAATGCAAGCTCATTTGTATATCATATTGTATCTTTTTTTTTCAAGAGAACAACCAAAATTATTATTTTCTATATTATATTTTTTTAATACAATAAACAAGCAAATAAAGATTTGAACTTATGAAATGTTGTATCCGTCAATATCGCTTAATTATATTTTATTTTAATTATTATCCTTTTATTCGAATATGGAGTTTCGAAATATTTTTATGGCTCATTCATACAATACGAGACCAATTTTAAATTAAGAAAATTGATATTTTAAAGATATCTTAATTTTTAGGGCAGTGGAATTGAGTGAAAGAGGGGCCTACGTGTCATTGTTTTAGTGGAGCCAGATGTCGATGGATAATTGATTATAAAATGGAAGAGCTGTCATGTTGCGTTCAATATATATAACAAATTTTGGGATATCTTCCTTTTCTTTTAATTGATATGTAGTAATGGATAAGAAGGAAAGCATTTCTCTATGGTGATTCCAACTCATGCAACCTAAAAATAGAGTTTAAAATCTGTGATTACGTGGATTTGATGTTATAGGATAATAATGTCATGTTCCTTGTTTCATATTTAATGTTTTTCACGACCAAGTCACGTCGAGAATATGAAACAATTGTATCATTGTAAAGTTGTTATGAACTGTCTTAGCCCACTCAAATTACACAATAGATTTTTTTTTTTAATATTTAGAAAAAGAAGAAATAAAGATTTGTCATATGAAAAACTGTGATTAGACAACTAGGTGAGATGCACAAATAAGGGCACAACTCTCGATATGCCTAAATAGAAGTACTTTTATCTTTTTAATATGATTGATATGATATGATGTTTACGATATCGTTGGCTGGCTATCAAAAGTTTTGTCATTAAATATTTTCTTTGATAATATCTCCTTACTTTACGCATATATTTAATGAACTTCAATATAACAATCGATATTTCGATCATGTATATGATTTGCTTTGAGCGAATATTTTTTTTCTTTATTTAATAATTGAGGTAGAAGAAAGTAATCACAATTTATCTAAAATTATGGATCATGTTGTTTGAAACTATACAAATTTTCCTTTTTTTTTAAAAAAAAAATGGAGCATTTTTCCAAATGGATATGGTTAGTTTGATCAAAACTTTGAGATACGTTATATATCACTTTCAACAACCCATGTTTTAGATAAACATTATCCATTATCCTTTTATTGCCTTTTGTTAGTGTTTTACTATATAATTAATAGTTGCTAAGTTTTTATGTTTATCATTTTTAATAGGTTATTGAGCTTTAAAAATATTAAATAGATGATTGAAATTTTAATTTGTATCCATACTATATATAATGAATCTAATCATAATTTTACGTCTAATAATTAGTTTTTTGAATTTTTTTAAAAAATATAAAATAAGGTCGAAAATCTATTAAACACAAAATTAAAATGTAGTATTTGTGAGATATAAATTCAAATTGAAAATTTAAGGACTTCTACGACACTTATTAAAGTTCACGAATTTATTGGACTCATAATTAAAAGTTCGAAATTTTATAATTTATTAGACATGTCTGACTTAAACATAAAAATTTACATAATGAACAATTGAGTGTATACCTTAACCGGTATAAAACATGCGTGTCAGAGATTATTCCTAAAACAATAAGTAGGAATGAACTCATAATTTAACTACTAGTATACCTTAAATTAATAGAGGGTTAAAACTAGAGGTCAATCAAATTTATGAATTAATGAAATTATTTAAAATATAGTTAGATAAGGTTGTAAGATCTTTTAACATATTCGCTCAAGGGTCCCTTCCCATTTGAGTCTGATTTTATGAACCTTATCAACGCCATAAAGCATAAGACTCCGGATCTATCGAAACTGTTGAGTTTTGTTGAGGAGATTGGGTCTTTGGCCACTTTTGCTCATGTGGTTTCCTTTCGTTGGTATATGCAGTTAGCAAATGGGTTGGCTCATCGCTTGGCTCGGGCGGCGGTGTGGAGTGGTGACTGGAAGGGGTTTTTTGTTTTTGTTTCTTCTTCTAGCTTTGAAGAAGTTGTTAGGATTCCTTGTTTTATTCTAGACTCTTTCTCTTCAGTCTTTGAAGAGGAGGGTTGTGGTTGTGGTTAATTTTTGAATGAATTTTCTTTCTTAAAGAAATCTTTTAACATATGAGACATACTTATGAAACTTTTAATTACATATATTTTCATGGAATATATGATTTATATATCTTTATACCAAATTGTTATTATGTTGATACAATGTTATGATAATAACGTTCTTTTTATTGAGAATATGTTTAGAAACAATCGAATATTATAACTTCAAATTATGAAATATGTGAATTTGTTATATTTTAGATTATAAATACGTGTCACTTCGAGTATACGTGAGTGGATAAGATACATATTATCATTTTAAATGTGGAGAGTTCAATCTCAACTCTCGTTTTCTCCATTGTTAAATTAAAAGATAAAATTGTGAATATGTTAATCTCATTAACTACAAAAAAAAATGTCATGTTTTTTTTTTTTTTAATATATTTCTATACTAATACTTCTGGGATTTCTTTTAGTTAAATATATATGGAAAGTATTTGGTCCTCTTATATTTTAGAAAGTTGATAATATCCTTTAGAATATATATTTTTTTAATTTGTTTAAAAAGATTTAAAACCAAAATTTTCAAATGTAATAGACTATTGTAGGATGTAGGATGTGAAAAGTGCTTCCAACAATTAAAATGCTTCTAGATGTTAGAATAATATTGGAGGAAAATACTACAATAGTCAATCTTGTGTTTACTTTTTTTTTTTTTTTTTAATTATATCTTTGACGTAATCTTATTTTAAGAATCAACGTAATCTTATTTTAGCAATCAATGTTTCCATCATGTATATGACTTATTGTTGACGACTGTTTCTTACTCATTTAGTAAATGAGATGAATGAAAGCTCAATTAGATTAGGATAACAATGAAAGATGGTGATTGAAACTTTATTATTTTAAAAAATTGTAAATGTATTTCTAATGGATATAGTTAGTTGATTGATATGGTGAGCCACGTATGTGTCCCTTTCAATCACTGATGATTTTTTTTAGAGACCCAATTTTTTATCCTTTTGTTTTTTTAGGCAATAATAATAATAATAATAATAAATAAATAAAAAATTACACAATCACATCAAACAATACAAGAGAAACAAACTACTCAGGGTTAAGAAAGAAAAAAAAAAAAAAAAAAAAAACTTGCTCTTCCAATACCTTATCATTTAGTTGCTAAAGAGTGAACCAAGATGTTATTAGAACACGAAACTTGCGTAAAAAGAAACGTCACCCAACTCATGCACATAAGCCTTAGCCTCCTAGATGAAGAAAAGAAACTTCGGAGAGATCAACAACAACTCCATTCAACAGATGAACAACCTCCAAATAGTTCGACTCCACAATGATGGGCCAAACATTGATAATACCAGTACTAAGAAAATTGTCGCAAATAACCATCATTTCAAGAATCATAGCTTCATTGCATCTATGAACAAACTTAAATCCAACTATGTGAACGCGACCCAAGTGGTCACAAAGCACCCAACCTACTAACTTGTATGTGAGTACTCTACAAAGGCACCCAATCCCACTGACTTGTCTGTTAGGACTCCACGAAGTATTAGAATTCAGCTTCCACTAGGGCCTTGAAGGAGGGTGCCAACCAACAGGCATACATGTAGGAGGATTAATATATATAGGTGTATTTTTTAATACAATAAGAATGAGAGATTTGAACTACATACCTCTTGATTGCTAACACATCTATATGCTAGATGATCTATATTCGATATACAATTAATATATGTGTTAATACTTTCAAACAAATTCAGACTTTATATCTCCTCTTTGAATCACAATTTCTAAATACCCCATATTATTATATTTATTTATATTAAAAAGAATAATAAACGAATTATATGAACTAGAAGCATTTTAACATATGGGGGCCCAAAACACAATCCACAAGCAGACTAATCATTAGCCCACCAAAATCCATCCTTTATAATGTTGGAATCTAAAGCCCATTGGGCTTAGATTTAATGGCCCAATTCAGAACCCATGGCTTAGCACTCGCCCTTAATTGCATGCCCATCATTAAATATTATGGAAAATTATTGTGATAATCTTATTTTATTTTTCTAAAAATGAATGATGTTTTAAGAAATGAATATTATGAGGTTTGAGTCTTCCACCTCAAATATTCTAGAACAAAAAATAAAAAGAAAAAAAAGTCAAGTTTTTATTTATTTATTTATTTATTTTTGACAACTTGTGGAACGGAGGAATTAAACATCTGACTTCAAGGTTGATTGAACAAGTTTTATGTCAGTCGAACTATACTCATGTTAGTCTCTCTTATAAGTTAAAAGTTCCATATACTACATGTTAAACTTGGGGAAAAAAAATAATAAAGTAAGAGAAAAATAGAACAATCATGTACAAAATAGTACTTGTCATTGAAAGTGACACATGCTTGTCTCGTGATTTTCATCACATTTGTCAACTAACCATATTCATTAGACCGGGTTTCAATTATTTAAGATTATAAAGTTTCATTAATCATGATAGATTACTCATAGTCAAATTGAGCTTTCATCCACCTCATTCATTAGACGAGTGAAGAAATATTAGCTCATCTCAAAATGATGAAAATGTTGATAGCTATATTAAGATTACGTCATATATACATATAGTATCAACTCGATGCAATTCTTCTTGTCTTGCAAATTAGCTCATCTCAAAATTACAAATTTAACACTGAACCATGTACTTGAATTCTCTTTGCTCAATTTGTTCATTAACAATGAAAGATTGAAATCATTGATATTGATATGGTAAGTAGGCTTATTATCCCCTAATATATATAAGAATTGACACATATACTTTTATAATCTTTGATAAACAAAATCATATACTTATACGAAACGTTAGCCCGACTTCATTACTCAAATTTATAACATTTTATTAGTTTTAAGTTACGATTTTCTCTAAATGCATTTCTCAAACATGCCTTCATCTATCACCAAATAACTAAATGGAGAGAGGAGAAAACAACGTTATTATCATAATACCACACCAACAAATTCACAAGTTGACTCTTTTGTTACATATCAAATTAATTATACATCTTTTCATGACACAAATTGTATAGTTAATTCATAAACTTGATTGTTGTTTAAGGATGTGTTTGAACTACCTTTTCAAGTGTTTAATTTAAAAATAAGTCATTTTAAAAGAAATATAAGTGTTTAATAACCCCTTGAAATGAATTTTGAGATTAATTAGTATCTTTATTTTAAATAGTTTTTATGAAAAGTGTTTAAATAAAAATGATTTTTTTTTTAAAACCATTTATTTTTTAAGTTAATCCAAATAGGCCCTAAGAGCTTTATCATCTAGTTATGTTACAAAAGTCAAACATTAATTAAAGGTAATAAAACGATCATGTTTATCCAAAATATGATTGTTGAGAGTGACATACATCATGTATATCTCACCATATTGATCAACTAAACATATCCATATGAATATATAAATACTCAATTTCCATTTTTTAATTATTAAGGCTCCATTTTGTAACAATTTTGTTTTTCTTTTAATTTAAAAATTAAGCCTATAGTCACTACTTCCACGCTCAAATTTCTTCTTTTGTTATCTAAGTTTTTACCAATTGTTTAAAAAAACAAGCCAAATTTTGAAAACAAAAAAAGTAGGTTTTTAAAAACTTGTTTTTGTTTTGAAATTTGATTAAGAATCCAACCATTGTACTTAAGAAAAATGTAAATTGTTGTAAGAAGTGTAGAGAAAATAGACTTAATTTTCAAAAACGAAAAACAAAAAACGAAATAGTTATCAATCAGGGTCTAAGTGTTTCAGTCCTCGTACACTCTAGTTAAATTGAAGTTTCATCTACCTCATTTATTAGAGAAGTAAAGAGGCATTTATGAAATTGACACATGATGATTAGTATCTACCTTTGTATGTGTATATATATATATAAAGTACACCTTAAAGGGAGGAAAAGAGCAAGCAATTGAAAACATTTTTCAGCTGTATGGGGAAAACAAATATATTTTTTATCCTTAAATTTTGAATTTAGTTTTCATTTGGACCCTAGATTTTAAAATGTCATACATTTAGTACTTGAGTTTAGTTTCAACTTAGTCCATAGATTTAAAAAATGTAACAATTTTACCCTTAAGATTTGCATTTTGTGTCAATTTAGTCCCTAGGTTTCAAGATTTACACTTTTAACCTCTATTTTTCATTATACTCACTTTCAATCACTAGCGTTGTCTATTAACTAATTTAAAATAATTATGAAGTGAACTTTTAAATTAAATTTTAATAGTAATAAAAAATAATGAAACTTAATTAACTATAATTCTTTTAGTTCTTTTAAATAAATTAATTGATAGAAATTAATACTAATGATACAAAGTGAATATATAGTGAAAAAAACAAGGTTAAAAGTGTAAGTCTTCAAACCTAGGGACCAAATTGACACAAAACTCAAATCTTAGGGGTAAAATTAAAATTGTAACATTTTGAAACCTAGAGACTGAATTGAGACCAAACTCAAAACTTATGGATTAATAACATTTTAGAATCTAAAGACCAATTAGAAAAGTAAATCCAAAACCTATGAACCAATAGTCATCGTGGTATTTCTATAGAAAACATTTTATTGTTACTATTATTATGAGAATATGGAAACTTAAATTCACACTATATGGGTCTTGAATTGAGGTATGGAAGTTTGAAGTTTGAAGTTAATATATTGGAGTTAGTAAATTTGTGTTTAGGGTGCAAAGTAGTAAAAATGAAAATTATCGATAAATGTGCAAAAGAGAGAAAGAGAGAAAGATGAAATTTCTTAATAAATGTAAATATTTCAATACTAAAAGCCATGATTGGTGAGATTATATCGACTTACTAAAGCAGTGAGCTATACACCCAGCCCCTTAATTCGTGAGATTATACCACATATCTAGTAAAACACAAACTAGCGTAACTTCATGAAATTTAAGTTATATATATATATATTATTTCTAACATACTCTTGAACTAAGTACACTATCGCGAAACATAACTAAATAAGAAATTAAAAACCCTAAGTTTATATTATTGTAACATCACATCAACATAATCACAAGTTGGCTAAGAAATTTTCAACTCTCTTTTTAGGTTGCATGAGTTGGAATGATATAGAAATGTTTTTACTTCTTATCCATTACTACATACCAATTATAAAGGGAAGCTATCCCAAATTTTGTTATGTTTTGAAAGCAACATGACAACTCCTCTTTTAATCAATTGCCCATTTCACATCTGGCTCCACTCAAATAACGACATGTGGGCCCCTTTTTTCATTTATTTCTCTCACCATTTCCTTGCCCTCAAAATTAAGAAAATCTTGAAAATATGCATTTCAATCACTGAAATTTTAGCTTCATATTGTATATGGACGAATAATGAAAGTATTTTGAAAATTTATTAGTGTGAATAGAGGTAATAATGGTTTTGGGTTATGAATTAAGTGAAATGGTTTTAATTAAGCTATAATAATGAATTCAATTGACTTGTTTTCAAATATAACGAAATAAATTAAATCATTTGTTACAGTCTATGAATGTCTGATAGACAGTTATATTTTATTATATTTAAAAATGTTTCAAACAATTTTACTATTTAAAACAATTATCCTTCGATTAACTACTTTAAATATTTATGTTTTTAGTTTATGTTCTAATGATAATTAACGACTAATAATTGAATCTTTTGCTCGTCAAGTAGATTTATATGAATAAAAAGAATGAGAGTTATTTTGAAAGAAAAAAAAACCATTTCCTAATCATAAAAATTCTTTTTTAACGAAAATAGGCTAATTTGTATTAAATAAATAAATCAAAAACCTTGGGATCATTATTTTTATCTTGGTCAATTTTGTTCTAGGAAATGTATTTTCAAATAACTATGTTTTGATTTTTTTTTTCCCTATTCTATTATTTCAACATTATTATAACCAACTCAAAAAAAAAAAAAAATTATTATAACCCTAAATATATACCATTACAACCGAAACTAAAATAGTCTCATCATAGACATAAACTATTATAACTCACATAATATAATAATCCATAACTATAACAACTAATTCAGTATCTAAAACGGCCCTAAAAGACTAAAAAATTGTGATTTCAAGTACACAGTAACAAGGTTCTTTAACAACTACTAGATTACTACATTTTTTAAATAATAATTCTAAATGTAAGAAAATGAAAAACACCATTTTGAAAATGATCTTTCAAATAGCTTCCAAGGTAAGGATAAAAATATCAATATCGATGTAATATCAGTAACTCAGATTCATGGATATATTGACGATATTTAAATATCATTGGAATATATTCCGAGAAAAATCACTATTATCACATAAATTTATAAAAATATTGTGAAATTCGTTTGTATAATTTTAGAACAAACTTATTTAATTAATAAACTATAAACATATAAATCAATTGTAAGTCAAATATGATTAGTAATAGAATAATATATAATAGTGAAGACCGAAAAATGAATATGAAGTGAATATGTTGTTGATAAAGTCTAGTTCATACAATTAGAAGATAAAATACAATATTTAATAGTAAGATGATGATCTAGGAGGTACTAGCCAAATTTTAGCATAATTTCTAATATAATTGGACATATGTCATGCATGAGTATAAAATGTCGACCCCAATGATACCAACATGAGATACCTTGGATCTAAACGAGGATGCTCTAAATAATGTAAATTTAAGTCTTCATCGCTTTCACAAGAAAGTTGTGGTCCCCGTGTTTAATGTCTTTAATTGTAGGGTAAGATTAAAAGACATTAATATGAATGTAAAGTTCAAGATATTTATTATTATATGAAACCATTGCCTTATGAGATGCAATAGCAATATTCTTTCGCATCAATGGATGTTCTTTATTTATATATATATATATTTTGGAAATGAAAGTTTTAGAGGGTAAAAAAAGAAGAAAAATTCAAATCCGTCCAAGTTTGAGGTGAATTTATGTGGAAAATTAATATAAAAAGTTTGAATGAGACTAAAATAAAAGAAAAATATAGGTTTTTATTTCAAATCTTATTTCTTGGAAATGATAGTTTTGAACGATAAATGAAGTGAAATTAATATCAATTCAAAAAGTTTAAATGATTATATACTTAAAGATGTAGTTTTTTTTTTTTCTCGAATTTGATCTTAGAAATGAAAGTTTTGGATTAAAGATAAGACTAAAAATTTAAAAAAATTGAAAATTGAAAAAAACCAGATAATTGAAAAGGCTAGAAAAGGATTTTTTTTTTTTAAGGAAAAAAAACGACGTTTGGAGACGTTAGATGACATGTTAATGAATTAATCACAATATTTGAGCGATATGTCTTGATAGTTCGATAGTATCATCATGTTTTCGTGAAGTTGTAAGAGATATATCCACGAAGCTATATATCGATGATATTGACGATATGTCGTGAATTTTTTAGAAAAAAAGATGTTACTCTCTTGTATTTCTAGAGTTTGGCATTCTCCAAAATATTGCAATTTTTCATCTTGCTCTCAAGAAACATTATCTCACAATTAAGAGAGAGATTCAATGGCTTGTAAAATATGAATAGATACAATTGTGGGAGCTAATTAAGGAATAGTTAATAGTCATATTAACCAACATGAACTTAGGTATATAACAATCAATAAAAAAGGTCCATGTTTCAAATTCATCTACCCGACATATAGATGAGTTGAACTAAGAAAAAGGAAAAAGAAAAATCCAGCTCATGGAAGTAACAACTTAGGTCCTCGAATTTTGTTGGTAACCTTTCACTTTTTTTAGAAGTGTAGAATAAGGGTAGGAGATTCAAACCATAGACTTGTTGGTTGTCAATACTTCTACCTATCTTTATGATTATATGATATTGTACATATAAATGTTTATGGTTTTGCTTTTTGAACCAACCATCCAAAAACCTCACACTAAGATAATTGTCCACACTTATGTATTCATGATCATTCTCTTTTTTAACCAATGTAGGACTTAGTTTGCACTTAACCAGTTGAAGTTTAAATATTAAACTTAAAAGAAAAGACTAAGAATTGTTTTTTAACCAAATTTAAATCCAATACAGTTGGTTCTAAAATGTGCCAATTTGCAAGATGGTAGTTGGAAAATGACACAGGCAGAAGCATTTCCTCAAGAAGACAGTGAAATGGCCCCACCCTTCTCTTTCTCATGCTTCAAATGCAGCTCTCTCTTGCAGCAGAGCTTCTCAATATTCCATCAAATTCCTTCCATTTCCATTCCCCATTCTGCTTCTCTCTGTTTTCTTCCTCAAAAGAATCAATCGAATAGAGAGGAGGTAGAAAAAAAGAAAAAAGAAAACAAAGAAGAAGAAGAAGAAGAAGAAGAAGAAAAGAAACCAACCCTCTTATATGTTATCACAAATTGGTGTTGAGAAGTGGGAAAATGTTGAAAATGTCAAACATTATGGTGGTGTTTTTGGGTTTGTTTTTATGCGTTTGTTCTTCTGGAATGGCTTCTGTGACTTATGACCACAAAGCCATAATCATCGATGGCCGGATGAGAATTTTGATTTCTGGTTCTATTCATTATCCAAGAAGCACTCCTCAGGTTCGAATACGTCCAATGTGAATCACGGGCTTGTTTCTATTTCTCTCTCTAACCACTTTTTGTTTTTGGGTTTTTCTTGTGGTTGTTACAGATGTGGCCAGAGCTTATACAGAAGGCTAAAGATGGAGGGTTGGATGTTATTGAGACATATGTGTTTTGGAATGGCCATGAGCCTTCTCCTGGACAGGTAAAATGGGGACAATTTTGTATTTGCCATTTGGGTTTTTCTGGGGTTTGATTATACTGATTTTTTTGGTGTTTTGTTTTGTTAATTTTCAGTATTATTTTGAGGATAGATATGACTTGGTGAGATTTGTAAAGCTGGTTCAACAAGCAGGCTTATATGTTCATCTAAGGATTGGTCCATATGTTTGTGCAGAATGGAACTTTGGGTAAAATTATTAAAATGGATATTTACTGGAATCTTGTTAATAATTTGTCCTCATGTGGGTTTGTTATGATTAATTTATCTTAACATTACTTCATTGATTCAGTGGATTTCCTGTTTGGTTAAAGTATGTTCCTGGGATTGCCTTTAGGACAGACAATGGACCCTTTAAGGTAGGAAAAGTTTCTGAAATATCCATGGACATTTCTTAATCATTCCTCATTTATGTGTTCGGATTTTTTTGTCAAGAGCATATGTTTTATGTCAGTTGAGCTAAGCTCAACGATTTATTTACTCATTAAGTAATAGATTTATTTGTCTTTGATAAAGGCGGCTATGCAAAAATTCACTGAGAAGATTGTCGGTGTGATGAAGGGGGAGAAGTTATATCAAAGCCAGGGAGGACCCATTATTCTGTCACAGGTAATATCCAACTAACATATTGACTCCTCATTGAAACAAATTTACACCAATCATTTTGGAGTTATTTGCCCACTGACTTCATAAGTTAAATAAGTAAATAGTTCAATTCCACCAACTTCTAACAATATTTCTATTGAAGTTCGCATATTTATTGAGAAGCTCCATCTTCTCCTTTTTCTCTCTCCCTCCGTCCTGATTCCTAACTACAAGTTGGCACTCCAAACACGGACTTCTTAACTCTAACAATTTTTTATAGTTTTTTTTTTCCTTTCATTTTGTAATGTTTTTGGGTGTCAGATTGAAAATGAATATGGACCAGTGGAGTGGGAAATAGGTGCCCCAGGTAAATCTTACACCAAATGGGCTGCTCAAATGGCAGTAGGTCTTGACACTGGAGTACCATGGGTGATGTGCAAACAAGATGATGCTCCTGACCCTGTGGTAAGCTACTTTGATCCCTTTCTGTCACGGGTAGTCCTCGACTCCTCGGCGCTAAGGAACATGTACTAGGATGTTTGTGCGACTCGTTTGAACCGTGGATGGAAAAATAGGGAGTACAGAACTTTAATACTGTTCCCTTATGAGTTCATTAGTTGTACATTTAATGTGAGATGTGAACCTCTTTTATAGGTGGGATTTCAACATTTAACGGTTCTTGGTTATTTTTTGCCTTAATTAGTGCATTTTCCTTTTATACATTTGAAGCCATGCTGCCCTTCTTATAAGCTATATCTTCGTTTGGGGCTTATTTTTATCTTTATGTGAATTTGTCCTTTACTTCATTCTTTGGTTTTTTTTGGAAATAAAAACCCTTTGATGTGAAATGGAAAATTTCCTTTTCCCCCTTTATATTTTACACTTTCTGGAGTTGTCCTTGCAAGTTTTGTTTTGTTTCTTTCTTTCTTATAAACTCTTTTTGGAGAATGATAGATTCTTGAGGATAAAATTTTCTTATATCATCTATATTCTCTCCTATATAAAACTTCTATCTACTTGGTTCTGCTTCAGATTGACACCTGCAATGGATTTTACTGTGAAAACTTCAAACCAAACCAAGTTTATAAACCCAAAATGTGGACAGAAGCCTGGACTGGTTGGTAAGCAACTTATCCTGCCTGTATTCACCAAATTATGACCAATAAAAAATTGTTAAGGGATTGAGTTGACATGGTTATCATTCGTGAAATATTCAAGGTTCACTGAGTTTGGTGGCCCAGCTCCTTATAGGCCAGTTGAAGACATAGCCTATTCTGTTGCAAGATTCATACAGAATGGTGGTTCTTTCATTAATTATTATATGGTATTGAGCTATATCAAGACTGTTTCATCAAGTTTGGCTACTCAATGGAAATGATATCACATCCTTAACTCTTTCAAGATTCTCTCTTATCTCAGTACCATGGAGGAACTAACTTTGGCCGAACTGCTGGCGGACCTTTCATCGCCACTAGCTATGACTATGATGCTCCAATCGATGAATATGGTAAGTGTTAAGAAATCGACAATCAAAGAAACACAAATAGTAGAGAAATTGACATAAAGATTTACATGGTTCATTAACAGTGTATTAACTACGTCCACATGCAAAGGGAGAGATTAGTTTTATTTTTAGAGAGAAATTCATATACAAATTTAGAGGTGCCAGTAGAGTTAAAGAGTTTATATAGTGCACTACACTCCTCTAAATCCTAGGGTAAAAATTGTAAATAACATAAAGACAAATACTAATTAGTTTTATATAGCGAGACTCCGTACTTGGTCGTTCAGAGTGCCAGATAACGGATTCAAGGCATTGCAATAGTAAGCATGTGGCAGTAGCTTCGTATATTCTCAAAGGAACTAACAAAAATAAAAGAAGAAGAGAGAACAAAGTAGATTCTCATATACTTCTATTAGAATCACAAATATTTTCATTGCTCCAATATTCTTTCTCGGATATGGCAGGCCTGTTAAGGGAACCAAAATGGAGTCATCTAAGAGATCTTCACAAAGCCATCAAGTTGTGTGAACCCGCTTTAGTATTGGTAGATCCTACCGTGTCGTCGTTAGGAAGCAACCAAGAGGTAGTATTATGATCTAGCTGATGAAAGATTATCCAACTATAGAAGCATTTTTCTTCGCAAGACAATCTAATTTGACTTGTTTGATGATTATTTAAGGCTCATGTCTTCAAGACAAGATCAGGGGCATGTGCTGCATTTCTAGCAAACTATGATGCATCATCTTCTGCAAGAGTCACTTTTGAAAATAATCAATACGACTTACCACCTTGGTCTGTTAGCATCCTTCCTGACTGCAAATCTGCTATTTTCAACACTGCAAACGTAAGACCACTTAGACCAAACCTTCTTGTGCTTATATGGTTATTTGGGGATTATATATTGCATCTAAGACTAATCCTGCACATAGACTCTACATAGAGTGTTATCAATACGCACAATAGACTAATCCTTTTCTCTACGAATTTTCTCATGTTTTGAAAATGTTGGATGTTTAATTGACTATCACCTATAGTACGGTATTGAACTTTTATCTGGTATGAAGAAAGTTTTTTTTTAAGTTATTTTATTATTAAACTAACAACTCACTAGGCTCTTTAGCTCATTCTTTCCGTTTTATTTTTCTCCATCAAGTTGCTCTTAAGTTTCAGTTTCTTTAACTTGAGCCCATCCCAAATAATTACGAGAACACGCCATCTATAAAATTCAATGACAAAAGTATATACTAATGTAACCTTTAAAACTCTTCAAAACCTAAAGTTTCATTGTTTTGATATCATTTCTTAGGTTGAAAGGATGAAATTTGATGAGGAAATTTTTTACAGGTCAAAGCTCCAAGCTCACAACCTAAGATGATGCCGGTTAGTTCTTTTTCATGGCTTTCATACAATGAAGAAACTGCCTCTGCGTATGCTGAGGATACAACCACCATGGCTGGCTTAGTGGAGCAAATAAGTGTAACCAGGGATTCAACCGATTATCTGTGGTACATGACAGAGTAAGAACTCCGTCACCTATCATAGTTTTGCACTTGGTTGAACATGTTAGGGACAACCGACCTCCAAATATCTCCACAATGGTATGATATTGTCCTCTTTGGGCATAGACTCTCATGGCTTTGCTTTTGGTTTTACCCCAAAAGCCTCATATCATTGGAGATAGTTGTCCTCCCTTTTAAATCCATGATCTCTCTCTTATCTAGCCAACGTGGGAACCATAATGTTTTTGATTTTTTTTTATTGTTGATTTCATTACAGAACATTCTATCGAAAATGTTCGAAAAAGAAACTCGATTAGATCTTACTCTCCCCCATGTTTATCTTTCTCAGTATAAGGATTGATCCGAATGAAGGCTTCCTGAAGAGTGGACAATGGCCTCTTCTCACAATTTTTTCAGCAGGTCATGCTTTGCATGTGTTCATAAATGGCCAACTATCTGGTACATGAAAATGAACATATTTTTTCCTTAAATATCTTCCAAGCATTAACTAAATGATTCTAACATCACAATGTTATTATATTTTGAATGTAGGAACTACATATGGGGGGTCAGAGAATTACAAATTAACATTCAGTAAATACGTTAACCTAATGGCAGGAATTAACAAGCTTTCTATACTAAGTGTTGCTGTTGGTCTCCCGGTTAGTTTCTTCAGTTTCTGTTGAGGATCCGAAGGGACCACACAATGTTTATAAGATGAGCTACTCTTTTCGTTGCCAATTGATCTTGAAATGGAATCTCATGTTATCTAATATATGGTATTAAAGCTCATAAAGCTCAAACGGGCATCCGGTCTAAAAACGAAAATTAGGATTCCATCGTGAGAGGCATGTTGAGGATCCTAAAGGACCTCACAATGTTTATAAGATAGATGAACTGTTTCTCTCATTTTGAGATGAAACCCCATGTTATCTAATAGTTTCTAATTTCACATGTTTCTTTAAAATCTTCCTTGACTCTAAATTTGACTTAGATTTCTGTATGTTCAATTTCAGAATGGTGGCCTGCATTTTGAGACTTGGAATACTGGCATTTTAGGTCCTGTCACATTGAAGGGTCTAAATGAGGGTACAAAAGACATGTCTGGATATAAATGGTCTTACAAGGTACATTACCAAACCAATGTATCCTCACTTTAACTTTCGGTCATGCATTTCGGTTTGTTCTATGTGATGGCAATAGTACTAATGTTTTTAGAAGCTAGAGAATCTAAATTACATTACTCCTGAGTAGGTTGGCTTGAAAGGAGAAGCCTTAAATCTTCATACTATTAGTGGAAGTAGTTCTGTTGAATGGATGACAGGCTCATTGGTGTCTCAAAAACAACCCCTCACATGGTACAAGGTGAGAGTTGTTCTATAGCTTCTCTATGGATAGAGACTTTTCTGATCTTGACATAATGCGAGGTTCTATTATGGTTCCGTATCTGCAGACAACTTTCGATTCGCCTGGAGGCAATGAGCCGTTAGCTTTAGATATGAGCAGCATGGGGAAAGGTCAGATATGGATTAATGGTCAGAGCATTGGGCGCCATTGGCCTGCTTATACTGCACAGGGTAGCTGTGGCAAATGCAACTATGCTGGAATTTTTAATGAGAAGAAATGTCATTCAAATTGTGGAGAACCCTCACAGAAATGGTAAAAAGAGTTGCCCCTACACGTTAATTTACAAGTTTACTCTACTATCATTTGTGTGTTCTTGATGATAAAGCTTTTGAAATGGCAGGTATCATGTTCCCCATGAATGGTTGAAACCAAGTGGAAATATGTTGGTGGTTTTTGAAGAATGGGGTGGCAATCCTGAGGGAATCTCTTTGGTTAAGAGATCCATTTCCTGAAAACACAAAGAAGTTTTCCATTGGAGGCTAACTAAGCTCAACCATATCTCATATTTCTCTCTGGTTTTAGTAAATACACATAGATTTCTGAACTGTTCAAATTCACAAGAGAACAAGTGGAGAAGAATGCTGAAATCAAACACCATTTTTATGCCAACTGTAGATAGGGGAGAAGTTTATTGTGTATATAGAAAGTAAATGTATTTTTGGGTTCAAAACTTTGATCCCAGATTCAAGTCTATATTTATTTATTTGGGAGCTTATGTAATGATCCAATCATTGGTGGAGAAGAATACAATCATTGTACTTTACTTTTGACAAAAATGGATTCATGGATTCTGAGTGACCATAATGTATTTTCTATCAATACTTCTCCAGAGAGTTGTGATTTTTCTTTGGGGGCTCTCTTGGATCTGGAAAGAAACTTTACAGCTTTTGTTATATCCCTCATTCTCGAGAGGGTGCAATAGTTATTGTTAGGGTTTGGAAAGGATGGAGTAAAGCTCCTTTTATAGGCATCTTAGTGTGTGTTTGTTGTTATCATTGAATTGACTTCAACAAATTTGATTAAAATAAGGAGGTAGGTAGCACAAAATTCTCATTATATTTTATCTGGCTAAAATGTGATGTGATAGGGCACTAGCAAATATAACAATCATGTCTAAAGTATTAGAGCACTTTATAATACAAAAGAATTTGTAGATGTAACAAAATTTAGTTCAGTTTTCGTAGTCTATCAATGATAGACTACATCACTATTAAACTAACAGTGATAAAGTTCATCGTTGATAGGAGTCTATACGGATAGATTTTGCTATATTTGCAATTATTTAAAAATGTTATTATGCACTTAATTATTAGTCCTAAAAGTATTACTCATTGCAATTATTCAAACGTATAATTGACTTGGTTAGTTAGAAGTTATAGCCAAAACTTGATCCCACAACTTGGCCTTCAACCCCTTTCTCAATGTGCAACTGCAATTCGGTCGCAACTCGCCTCTTAGAGGGTTTCACCACAAAAAAATTCAAAAGCACATGAAAATCACCCAAAAACCTATTATTTTTAGGAAAATTATTATAAATAAAAATATATCAAACTATTTACAAGTATAGAAAAATTAAGCGATAAAAGTCTATCGTAGCTTATAGCTGATAAACAGTAAAATTTTTCTATATTTGTAAATAGCTTGGCTCATTTTGCTATATTTGAAAACGACTCTTATTTTTATTACTAAATGATAACTTTTGGCTGAACAAGGTTTCAAGGTTATGACTTTCTCGTTTTTGTTAGGGATGTTAAAAGGTACAAGATATAGGTATACTTCTGATTAAATAACCCTTGTAGCGAAGGGTTGTCACTGCTCCAAACCCAAGATTTCGATTAGTATGACGAATTCGAGTACATGGCCTCAAGAGAAAAGATAGGTGTTTTAATCCTTAAACTATGTTCATGTTTGTTGAGGGTTGTTCAAGATAAGGTCCAAAATTTATGGGCAGGCCCAAACACATAGGATACTAAGAAAGGGCAAAGGAGAGCGCGTGCCCAAAAGGGAAATGATCGAATTGGATGAATATATACCAATAAAAAAAAATAATCGAGTTGGGTCCAGATTGACACCTTACAACCTCGAGCACCAGAAACGTCCCTAACATCACTGTCGTCACATGTAAGTGTAGATGTGTGTCAAAGGACTACTTATAAATAACTTCATTCGACCACCCCAAAAGGGAGAGTAAGTAGTCTCCAAATTAGAGATCCGACCTTACTTCTTTTTGTACTTAGTTGAAGTAACCACTCCTCGTTCTAACTTATGCATCAAAGTGTAATAGGCTTAGCACTATATTAGTGCAAGGATCTCTTACGTAGGTTTGCTCAGAGAATATCGAGACTAGACCAAGGAGAAGTGGGCCAGAGGTAAAGGCCACCAAGCACCCGTAGTGAAGCCCAACAGGGACGAGAACCAAATGCCAACAATGTTGTTTTAGTTTGGATTATTTTTAAATGCCTCAACTATTAGGTCATGCTCGCATTGACTTTATATTTTTTCTAATTTGATAAAATGTGAGAGTAGTAATGTGAACTTTTGACCTATCGACCAAAAATATAATGTCTTAAACAATTCATCTATACTTATAAGTTAGAGTTCCAATTTGATTTTTATGGGCTAGAAATCTCACACATGATTTGTATCCTTCACATTGATTACCTAAAGTCACTAGTATTATCCTTACTATCTTTTAAGTTTGGCATCAAAGTTTCTAAAGTTCAAGATCAATAAAGTCACTAGTATTTATAATATTAAATTAAATGGATCATTTTTAGACCTAGATATGTATTTAATAGAATCTTAGGTATTATTTAGTAACTATTTAATTTTCAATTTTTATTTTTTTTGAAAATTATAATTGTTTTTTTCACAATTTTTTACTCATCGTTTTCATATTTCTTATGTAGACATTTGAATTCCTAGCTAATTTTCAAACCAAAAATAAATTTTTGAAAATTATTTTTTTTAATATTCAAAATTTTGCTTTGATTTTGAAAACACTAATAAAATATAGATAACAAAATGTTGAAAAAAATAATATACGAAAGTGGTGTTTATAAACTTAATTTTAAAAAACAAAAAACAAAAACTAAATAGTTGCCGCCTTAAATTTTCAATTTTGTATGGTATAAATTTTTAACATATTTAACATTTAAAACAAAAATTACAGCTTATTAAACACAAATACCATGACATTCTTCATTTGCATCCAATACTATTAATCTTCTCTGAAATGTCTAATATGTTATAGAACAATTAAACATAAATTTAAGACCTAAAATACTTATTAGACACTTTTAAAATTTCAAACATCTACTGAATACATACAAAATGAGAAACATCTACTAGTTATTAAATTTATCCCACATTTTCAAAACGTATTTCAAATCTTAATAACATTAAATATGATAGATTATCGAACATGTATATTTCTTAGAAAGAAAAGGAAATAAAAAACAAGAAACACTACCGAACAGATACTACTAACTATCAAAGTTAAATTTGTAATCCTATAAAAACAAATGTAATAAATTTTCCATATATGTATAATTTTTCCTCCATAAAAGACTCCTATATTCTAAAATTAAATTGAGAAAATTAAATCAAAAGCTAATGCCTATTAATTAATTTTAAAAATTAAAAGAATTATAATTAACTAGTTTTTACTAATTTTTTATTATTATTATAATTAATTTAAAATTTTTATTTCATAATTATCTTTGATTAATTAATTGAAAGTTAACGTCAAATACCAAACTAAATATTAGTGACAATTCAAGAGTAAAAGTATAAAATATTGAAACATGGAACTAAATGAAAGCTAAACTCAAAGTACAAAGGTAAGAATGTAACATGTTATAATCTAGAGACTAAATTGAAATTAAATGCAAAACATAAGCGTAAAAATACAATACCTTGAAACATAAGAACTAAATTGAAATTAGACTCAAAATCTAGGGTCTAAATAGAAACGAGACTCAAAATTTAGAAACTAAAAGTGTATTTTCTTCAAATATAAATCATCAAATATGATGTAATAAAAAATAAAAAAAAATCATCAACCATGGGGCTACCTTTTGACATTTAATTCAGAATTTTGCCTGACTTTTAGTTTTAACTTGTCTTTTTCATTATTAATGGATTGTCAAATTCATGGAAAACACTTTTTCTTTATATAAATTAATCCATTAATGAATAGGTGTTTATTTATTACTATTATTATTACTTTAATTCAAGGTTGTGTGAAAAAATTCATACCTTATTTAATATCATGAATGGTTTAATTAAGGATGGTTTTCAAAAGCTAAATGAACTAATTTATTTATAAACATAGCAAAGTATCATTGTCTATTAGATAGTTATAGATTACTATCCTCTATCAATAATTGATAGCTACAAATGTCTATCATTATCTATTATTGATAGACAGTGACATTTTGGTATATTTAAAAATATTTCCAACCATTTTATCATTTAAAATAATTACTCGATGTATTAATGAATGATGATAAAAGTTAATATTTTTAATCTAAATGAGTATTTGCACATTTTAGATTTTCAAAATACTTTCATAATCAACACTCATTTTTTATAGTATAAATTGCGATTAATCATGACATGTTTTGCAATTAAAATATTTTTTATATTTTTTATAAATCTTTTATGACAATATATGGGTTAAGAGAATCAAATCTCTAACTTCAAAGTTGATAGTAAATATTTGATGTTAGTTGAGCTTAATCATTTTGACTATAATGTTATAAGTTAGTGAGTACACAAGCCTATTTTAATGTAATTACACTTCGTTAACTTTTACATTGTTCAACTAATTAAACATCAATAATCAAATATAAATTCATATCTCTACACCATTTGTCATAAACACTTGTAATCCTTAAACAAATCGTAACAATTTCATAGACACTCAATAAAACACTTTAGACAAATAGTTTCTCTAATGTTTTATAGGTTAAAAATCCTATATTTTTAATTGTCTAATTTTAGGTACTGTATTTTCAATAAATCTTACATTAGTCTCTGTAGTTAGTTTCTTGTTAGTTTTTTTTTTTCTTTTTTAAATTAATCTCTCTCTACTTATGAAGTGTAAAAATGTAGTTAAAGATCGAATTTAAAATTTATTGAAAATATACAAATTAAAATGGAACAAAACTTAAAATACAAGAATAAAAATCATCATGGGTTTGACCTAGTGGTAATGGAAACATATTTTTTTTTATAAAAAAATGTCAAAGGGCTAAGGGGTCATAGGTTCAATTTACGAAAGTCACCTACCTAGGATTTAATATTCTGCGGGTTCCCTTGATACCCAAATGTTATAGGGTCATGTTGTTTAGTCGAGAGTTTTCAGGACAAAAAAATCATTAATTTCTCGTCGTAAACTACTTAAGAAATCTCAATACACCATCAATTACGAGTCTCTCTCTTTATCACTCACATGATTTGAAGTAGAGAGAGAATAGAAATGTAAGCCAAATTTTAAGAGAGAGAGAAAGAGATGGGGCCAAGTTTAGAGAGAGAAAAAGAGAATGGAAACAAAGAAAATATTTGGAAGAAAGTGAGATAATGTAATGTTTGTAGGAATAGGGTCATTTTCATGTCTTTCCCTCCAACCATACACACAACCAATGCTAGTGATTAATAAACCCCAAACGTAGCCTTATTCTCTATCATTAATATTCTCTTCTATTTTCATTTACAAATAAAATAGGGAAAAAAATACGATTGATGTTGCTATTGATCTCTTTGGAGTCTCCTTCTTTGCTGTGGAGGCTAAAGATCGGGATAGTGATCGGATGGAATTTGTCTATCTTTCTCATGTTTTCCATAGTTAGAATGTTTTGGTGCACTATGTTACAAGCAAAACTTTGGAGAATCGAGAATTTTCATTCCTTTATACTTCTTATTCTGAGTGATTTATACTAATTATGTCTCATGTTGTTCTCATGTAATTATTTGGGTTCTGTATTATTGATTATTGTCCCCAATATATATATATACACATAAACAAAATTTTTAATCTTTAGTTTTTTAGTCTAGTTTCTGTTTAGTTTTCTAAGTTTCAAAATGTTACATTGTTTACTTTTGAATTTTGAGTTTAGTTTTCATTTAATTTGGTCTCGAAAGTTTCGTTATCTTACCCTCTTATCTCTAAATTTTCATCAATGCTCATATCCATCTTTGACTTTAACTTTTAATAAATTATTGATCTTCTAATATAATTATAAAGAAAACTTTTAGTAATCAAGGGAAATTAGTAAATCCTTTAATTCATTATAATTTTTTATTATTTTAAAATAATTAACTAAAGTTAACACTAAGGACCAAAAATGAGTATTTAGTGAAAAATTCAAGGTTAAAATTGTAAATCTTGAAACTAATGAGGGACCAAATGGAAACAAAACTCAAAACATATTCAAAGTTAAAAGTATAACATTTTCAAACTTAGGAACTAAATGAAAATTAAACTCAAAATTCAAGAGTAAAAATATAACATTTTGAAAGCTAGGAACCAATAGAAACTAAATCGAAAGCCTCGGGAATGAAAGAGTATTTTAAAAAAAAAAAAAAAAAATCAAATCTTATTTCCTAAATTTATCACATGGTATCAATTTTTCTCCTAATTTCATCTAGGTATACCTTAAACTTAGTTAAATGTTACCAAATTTTTTTTTTTTATCTATTCAATTTTCCCTAATTCACCCATTAATTTTTTAAAAGTCTTCGTAAATTCATTAATTTCAATAATCCACAAATTTAAGTTGAATTAATACAAAAAAAAAATTTTAATTAACCATCGAATAATTTTGTTATAACTCGATCATAAAGTTCATATATAATATATATGAAAGCATATAATAATATATTTTTTTTAAAAAAAAAAAAAAAACTATACTTCTTCTAGGTTTTTTTTTCTTTTTTTTTTTTTTTTCAATGCTTTGAGTACACAATTTGATGAAAATAAAAATTGAGGGTAACATTTGAAAGTTTAGATAAGTTTAGGGGCAAATTTTTAATTTTTTTCCCCTCGTATTTTTTATATGTGTATTAAAATTGGAGATTTGAGATATATTTGGATTTTATTTATCATGCGTAGGACTTCCCATGTTCCATACTCTTTCCTTTGTCCCACGTTTCAAGACAAAACGCGCCCTCACGCTCTCCATTTTTTCCCCTTCCACTTGTCCTTTTAAACCATATTATATTTTTAAATCCCCATTTTTATATTTTCCACATTTTCTATCCACTTTATTTTATATAAAATAAAAAATCAACCCCTAAGTAAACATTTGATTTTAGAAATATTTCCATTTTTTTTTTACATATAGATTGGAAGAGTTTGTTAATTAATTGCATGAGTCTTTATGTTTAATTATTAATTAAATTGAAATATATCAAATAATTAATATGAATTTTTCAAACATAGTAAAATGAATCAACTTATTTATAAATATTGTAAAATGTTATTGTCTATTAATAGATAGTGAAAGACACTGATAGACATCTATTAATATGTATCACTAATAATGATAGACGTCTATCAATGTCTATTATTTGTCTATCACAGATATACAGTGACATTTTGCTATTTTTGAAAATATTTCCAACAGTTTTGTCATTTAAAATAATTACCCTAATTAATATAAATTTTTTGCTGAAATTGTAATTTCGATCTCAGCATATATTATTGACTCAGAAATTTGAAGTTTAAATTTCCATTTTTCCATGTTAGAGCTTTAAGAAAATAATAATTAGTAAGAAAATGTGTTTTAGTGTATCACTAACAAAGTTTTTTTTTTTAGTTCAGACACAACTGTTCGCACGAGTTTTCTAGAAAAACATGTTTCGTGGAGTTGAACTTAAGTTGATGTAAATTTGATGTGGATGTGGTCTAATCTCTAGTATCTGGTCCTCTGGTTCTCTTTCAGTTGAATACGTACACTTGATATATGGAAGCGGAATGCATGAATGTTCTTGAAGTTAGAGTCTTGGAAGAATGTATGTATTCCAAGTAACTTCAGTCTTCAAGTATGATTCAGCTTCAAGAGTTAGGGAGTTTTCTGATTGTAGGAAGAATTCTCTCTATGCTCTCTGAAGTGTAGAATTTATAAACCACTTCAAATAAAGAGAGCTCTTCAATTTATAGAATTCTTGAAGGCTTTATGAGCTTAGGCTTAGTTGGTCCATGGACCTGGTCCTTGGGTTCAACTAATTGGACTTGGACCTTAATTGGTTTTTGAGCCAAGTTTGGATTGATAAAAATTGTTAAAAATAAACTTCAAAATAGTGTTGTCAAACACTCCATTTTTTTCCCAAAATGATTTATTTTTTAAATTAAATACTTGAAAATGTATTCCAAACAGACCCTAAGTCTATTTTTGGGCTAAATTGGACTTCAGCCCAAATATTAATTTTAAATTGGACCAAATTATTTTATTTAATCCAATGGTCATGTTGAAAATACATGGCAGCATCAAACTTTGCTTCAACTTTAATTTAGGATACATGTCGGCTTTCAATTTGTCTCAAATATGATCATTTGTAATTTTGTCACTAATTTGAAAAATGACATAGCAATCAGTGATTGGTCCAAAATTTATCATTCAACAACAACATTTGGCCATGAGAAATTTCAAATAATTGACCTCTTCCTCAAGTATATATGTCTTAATTAATTAGGATATCTTGAGATTGATTGTTTTTAAAATTTAATTTTTGGTCATTTTCTGTTTTTTTTTTATTTATTAAAAAATACTTTTGATTTCTAAAATTCCGTGTGAGTAACAATTAGTCCATGTACAGTTTATAAATTGTAGCGATTGAGTCCCTATTGTAAAAAATATTATTAAGATTTAATGAAATTTCTTGCGCATGTAGTGTTAAATCAACAATTGACCAAACAGTTTAAATTGATGGGTTATTGTAATTTTAATTTGAAAATTTATAGAATATCTAACAAAATAGAAATGAATATTAAATTGGAGAGGAAATGACACTATAGAAGCTATGATACTATGTTTAATTATGTATATTATTGAAGATAATTGACGGTTTACCAGGGGGATTACAATCTATATATACACAAAGAAGATTACAATGAAAGAAAGTATAAATTAGCCTAAAAAAATAGATTCTAAATGTTAAATTGATAACAAACATATATGGTAACATGTAGGGTAATAAATTGATAGGTCATCAAATTTGTTTATAAACTATAAAAGTTTAGTCATCATACAATAAAAAGTGACATTAATTTTGATGAGATTTTTCTAAAATAAATTTATGATAAAGATTAAATTGCTACCAATTTTAAAATATAGATTAAATTGTTATTTTTTTTTAATATTAGTTATTAAAATTTATAGGCTAAATTGTTACAAATTTTAAATTTACAATAGACTATATTATTATCAACTAATTATTTCTATACAAATTTAGGGAGCAAAGTATTATTTATTAATGAATTAATTTATTATTATTATTAATAATTTTTTTTAAATTTTGAGATGGATCAATTTTGGCTCCACACTTTTAGAAAAAAAAAAAAAAAAAAGAACTACATTCTAATTTCTTAAGGACACTCTAGATGATAAATAGCTTGCGTGGCACATGAGAGAAAACAAAAGGCAAAGTTTTGTGGGTCCCACCCTGATAGCAAGATAAATAATTTAGACTAATTAAACTCCAAAATTTCTAGTATTATTATATTTATATTTGTTCATATTATAATTTTGCATTTAAATATTATCGACCCACAATAATATTAGTAGATCACACCATATTTTTAAAAGCATGCTTAAATGACACTTAATAAAAGAATTGTTTGAAAAAGCTTGCAAATTACTTATTATAAAAGGATTGTTTGAAGAAAAAAATAGTTAAATTCATCCTCTATAATTTAAGTGTTTTACATCAAATCTTATAATTCTTCAAACCACTCTTTCAGTATATCAAATATTTTAAAAGAAATGGTCAAATATATATATATATATATATATATATATATATATATATATATATTTTTTTTTTTTTAAAGAAAGTACCCTTTTAATCACTAAAAGAAACTCTCTAAAATTTTAGCCAATTACTATAAATTTTGATTAAAAAAAGAATTTTTCAATCCTCTCAAAACAAAGTTAGGTCAAACACAAATTTCTGCCCATCTTCTTTAAATCGTATTTTTATTTTCAAATTTGCAATTTTGTTTTATTTTAGTCATCAATTTTCATAATTTTAACTTATTCTTAAACTTTCTAATTTATTTTGATCTCTAAATTATTCAAAAATTTTATTTTATTTTGCAAATTTTTAAAAACAATAATTTTGGTCTTTTCTAATGTTAATACAAAAACTCAAAATTACATCATTCATTCACTAAAATTGAAATAAAAGTAAAGATTATAATAGTTATGTTTTAATAATTTAAAAACTAATAATCATAAACGTTTATGAACTAAAGATTTTGAAAATATAATTTAGGGTTGTTTTCAAATATAACAAAGTGAATGTAACAAAATATCGCTATCTATCTAGATGATAGTAGTCTATCAGTATCTTAGATAGTAAGATTTTGTTATATTTAAAATATTTATAGCAGTTTGACTTTTTAAAATAATGACTCAATAATTTAAACCTTAATATGAAATAAATAGAAAAAGAAAATGGTGGATGAGAGGGGGAAAAAATGCATGGCAAAGGAGTGGGGATGAGTATGGAAATACCTATAAATTGGGCCTCCTCTGTGCAAGCATTAAATGCCATTTCCCCAAATCTCTAATGTTCTTTCAACTTATTATATTCCATTCATATAAAATGTCAAAAACATTCTTGTCACAACCCATTCAACCTCACATACTACTATTCCCTTCTCATGCTTATTAAATACTACTTTTGTATTTTTTTCCCTTACAAAAGTATTTGACTTGTGAATATATTTATATATATATATATATATTTTTTTATAATATTTACACCATGATCATTTGACTTATTGCTTGGTTGCAAAGGTTTGAAGATTTTTAACCATGACTTCTCCAAGTATTACTTCATGATAAGTTTATAACATGTTTGAGAGTAATTTTATAAAATGGTTTTATCAGGTTTAAGATCATGCTGAAATATGCTTTTAATCATTTGACATCATTCATTATTCGAACATAATTAAGTGGATAATATACCAATAATTACCATTAGGAAAGTTGATGGAAATCACATTTAAAAATGTAAAACCAAACATTAATTTATTTAAAATGATGAGTATGTTTCGGGTAGGAAATAGTTTTGAGATAGTTGAAGTTACTTGTTTTTAATTATCCAAAATCAATTTTGATTAAATGGTGAAAATTATGTTTAAAAGTGTAAAATTAAATATCACATTGATATTGACTAATGAAAGACATGTTTGGAAGTGATTTTTAACCTATAATTTCAAAATCATTTCCAAACCTATCCCAAAACACATGGTCAGATGAGTATATAGTTTAGAACTTGATAAAAATATTTTTTAACAATTCTAAAGTTACTCCTAAACATCAATTTTGGTCAAGGATTTGAGCACCTACAACTTCGATAATTTTTAGGTTAAAGTACTATTTTGGTTTTGATATTTTGAAGTTTGTCCAATTTTAGTCTCTTCACTTTCAATTGTTTCAATTTTAATCTTGTACTTTCAAAAATCTTAAATTTAGTTTCCATGGCTGGTTTATTGTTTTTTTTTTTATATATATATATATATATAATAAAAAGTTATTATCCATCAGCATGTTTGCTCTAAGTTAAGGAAACATATTCACATGCGTATTTCTTTGTATGAAAATTATTATTATTATTATTTAACCAACTCTATTAAAAATTAATTTTGAGAGACTAAATTTAAGATTTATAAGTATAAAAACTAAAATTAAATAGTTGAAAATACATGAACTAAAAGTAGACGGTTGAAAGCCTAGAGACTAAAATAGAACAAACTTCAATATATAGTATGGACGAAAGGCGTATTTTAACCTACTTTTTATATATATGTGGTAGTAGGATATTTTAACCATTAATGTTTGATATTGTGTGATTTATGGTATAGACTAGTATCTCTCTTATATTATAGTTTTATTAAAAACAATATCTTTATGATGGTCGCCTCACATGTTAAATTTTGGATATTCATATATCTACTTTATAATATTTTAATTTCTTTTTCGGCTACCAACAACCATAAATATTCTCAGGAATTCCGAATTATGTCAATTTAACATAATATAATTCGTAGATTTTAATACCCTCTCTTTCATTGTTATACTTGTTGGAGATATGTGGGAATTATACCTGAAAACCATTTCATAAAAAGAAAAAAATTGGTAATTATTTTAAATGATAAAATTATTAAAAATATTTATAAATAATAACAAAATATCACAGTCTATATGTGATAAACCGCGATAAATCGCAATAGACTATTATATATGTCTATCCTAACACAGATAGTAGTCTATTGTTGATAGATAGTACAAATATTTTCAATGGTAAAACTGTTGAAAATATTTTCAAATATAGCAAAATGTTACTATCTGTCAGACATTGATAAACTACTCTCATCTATCACTGATAGACAGTAACATTTTGTTATATTTATAAATATCTCATTTTATTTATTTGAAAACAACCCAAAAAACCGTATTTTCATCCATATTTTTTTTTCTCCATTATGAAATATGCTTCAATTGATCAATTTTTTTAGGACAGTAGTTTTTTTTTTTTTTTTTTTTTTTTTTTTTTTTTTGAAAAAAAAGAGGTACAAAGGGAGACAACAAATATTAACCCATAGATAAGTAAGTGGCTTCCCTATTGGTGATCTCATGTACCTTGTCAAATTTTGTTTTCTACTCTTGGTCTTGCATGAGTGGCAAAGGTATGAGTAACCATATTAGAAGCTCTTAGAATGTAGAAGAAAGATCATGGCTACCATCCAACAATTTAAGACATCTACTCTATAAAAAAAACACGTTAGTCAGGTATGTTTCATAACTATTTGACTTTTTTTTTTTTTTTTTTAAATTGTGCTTAATTTCTCACAATTTTTTCTCTGTTCTTTTCTTCTTTCTTAATAAAAAATTGAATTCTCAATCAAATCTTCAAAATTGTGTGGCCCATTTGTTTTTTTAAAAAAAAGGAAAATTAAACCTATATAAACACTCCTTCTAGCTCTAGGTTTATTTGCATCATTATCTATTTTCTACCAGTGTTTTCAAAAATCAAACAAAGTTTCGAAAACTAAAAAACATAGTATTTCAAAATATGTTTTGGGTTTTGGAATTTGGCTAGGAATTCAGCTATTTTGCTTATGAAAGAATGAAAGTCATGGCAAGAAATTGAGAGTATATAAGCATAATTTTCAAAAACTAAAAATTAAAAACCAAATGATTAATCAGATGAGACTTACTTTTTTTTTTTTTTTTTCAAAATCTTGTTTTTATGATTAAATCATACAAGTATAAATTTCAAAAATGTAAAACTAATAATGAGATTGTTATCAAACCAACCTTCGCCTTTTGTTCTGTTTTTCTTTTTGAAAAATTAAGCTTTGTAAACAATATTTTCACCTATTGATTTATTTTGGTTTTGTTATCAACATTTCAGTTAGTTAGTTAGTTAGTTTTTTTTTTTTTTTGGAATTTGGGTAAGAATATAAATGTTTAGGTAGGAGAGATGAAAACTATATTAGAAACCAAAAATCAAATTATTATCAAACGAGACCTAATTAATTTAGAATCTATTAAGAGAGCACTACGACATGGCTATCAATTTGCACAATTAGATTTATACGAGAGAGCAAAAGTATTTCAAATTTGTATCTTACCGTAATTATTAATTAAGCGCATCCCAATTTTCAAATTCACATATGCAATTACCATGACAACCTATTTATTGATAATAATCTTCCAACTATATATTCCTACCTCAACCCATTATGAAATTAAGAGAAAAGACATTTATAATAATTAGGAGAAGGGGGGTACTCGTTAAATGTACCGATATAATTAAATCTATCGTAAAATCCATCAACTTAGCCTTTTAAACCATTCATATCCAATATTTAGATATATGATTATCTAAAACTACGAAATTTGAGATTCGGTTAATTTGGATTATTGTAGGTTTTGGGGTTTGGGATTTAGGGTTTGATTTGAAAAGGGGAAATATGGATGTGTGTGTTCCTTAGCCATCCAAATATTTTTGGTACAATAAAGGGAAGGAGTTTTTATTTATTTATTTATTATTATTATTTTAAATTATATATATATATATATATATATGTTTTTTAGAGAAGAAAGGAAGAGATAGGGTTTTTGTTAGTGAAATGGGGTCTGTGTAGCAGAATATCACTCATTTAAATTTTTGGTGTTTGTCTTTCTTAAGTTTTGTTTGTTTCTTTGTCTTGAAAGGCACGTGAATGTCTCATTTATTAACCCTAGGCCCAGTTTTTGCTGCCCTTCCTGCCCTCCCTTTTTCTCTCCTTTATAAGTATTTTCACCATTACATCTCTTCCTTCGGCTTCTTCTTCTCCGCCATGGCTCCTCCTTATCGGGACTCGTTTCCCTCCGATCACAACGATCTCGATCTTCGCTACTCTTCTTCTCATCATCTCTTCTTCCCGATCACACCCCAACCGTCGTCTTCTTCCTCATCCTCTCTTTCCTTCCCTGCCCTCGATCATTTTAACTCCCACGATCCTCGCCCGTTAGAGCTCGAAAACAAGGTACGTTTTTTAAATTTTATCGTCCGATTGATTATTAAAAGTGAGCTTAATTTATGACTGACTTAAGAGTTTTCTATAATAAAAAATAATTGAGTTTCTTTTTTTTTTATACTAGAACGGTTATTATATGATTTAATTTGATTTTTTTTTTTTTGTTATAGGGTGGTGGGATTATGGGTTGTAACAATGATCAAATTATTGGGAACCATGAAGATCATGTGGAAACTGGGCTAAGGTTTACAATTTGGAAGGAGATTGATAAGAGAGAAAGTTCAAGCTGTTGTGAGAATAATATTACTACTAATAATGATTTGGTGAAGTGTTATTCTTCTTCCTCCTCCTCCTCCAAGATCAGATTCTTGATAAATTCTAACCAAACGGAGACCGCCACCCAAACAACCGACAGCGGTCGGAATTTCCAAGATCTCAACCCGATATTGTCATCGTCATCGCCATCACCTTCGTCGTTAGATCAAATGAACAAACCAACAAGTGCTTTACACGACAGTGGCGCCATAATCAGAACATGTTCGGATTGTAACACCACAAAAACTCCCCTTTGGAGGAGCGGCCCTAGAGGTCCTAAGGTAAATTCATTAAATTTTAAACACCAATTTTTTTGTTTTTTGTTTTTCTTTTTCCATGTGAATTATCATTTTTTTCGTTAAAAAAAATCAAAATTATGACTTAATTTGATCTCTAAAATTTAAACTTTAGGTCTAAACGATTCAATTTGGTATTTTATCTAACAATTTAGATCACTGGAATCGTCAATTCAAGTTTAGTTGATAAGTGGTTACCATCTCAAAGGTTGATAATCTCATTATTCCTCCACAATTAAACTTAAAAAAAAAAAAAAAAAAAAAAAAAAAACAAACAAACGAATTCAATGTAGAAAAAGTATGTATTTAGATAAATAGACTCCTTACTAGAGTGAAATGTATAAAACCTTAAAAATTCTAACATCTTAAGCATAAAACACTCACAAATTTTTTTATAAACTACGAAATCGTACTAGGGTTACCGAAATGAAAACAAAATTATTACGAAATTTAAATACAAAAGATTAAATCATTATTTCAAAGAGCTATTGAAGTTTTTTTTTTTCTCATAGCTTTTTTAGTACTTTTTAGAATACCTTAAATTCGTTTTCTGGCACTTAGAGTAACCAAGTACTGGGTCTCGATATATAAATTCTCTAACCCGAGAGTCGCCACTATTATGTGTTTTATATTATTCTCTCTAATAAAGTTGTTCTTCCTATGCCCCGTGGACGTAGTTAATATACTGTTAATGAACCACGTAAATCTATATATTGATCTATTTTGCTTTACGTTTTTGTTTATCTTTGAATTGTCAATTCTTAACCAGTATCAATAGGTGTAGAAAATTCGAACCACATATTTCTTGGTTACTAAAACATATTATTCAAATAATAATAATAATAATAATAATAATAATATAAATCGGTGTGCAGTCACTCTGCAACGCTTGTGGAATCCGTCAGAGAAAAGCAAGACGAGCGATGGCGGAAGCAGCGGCGGCGGCAAACGGCCGCATTCCATACGGCGGAGGAAAGCCAACCAACAAGGCAGTGCAACAGAAGATAATGACGAAGCCGGCGGCGACAATGAAGAGAAAGTGCAAAGACGTGGTGGTAGGCGGAGGAGGAGGTGGCGGCGGCGGAGGAAGAAAGAATCTTTGTTTTGAAGAGATAAAAATCCGAGGGAGATTAAGCGAGATTTCTTCATCTTACCAACGAGTTTTCCCACAAGATGAAAGAGAAGCTGCCATTTTGCTCATGACTCTATCTTATGGCCTTCTTCATGGTTAAATAATTTTATTATTATTATATATTCTTTTTTTTAATTACCCTTTTTGTGAGTTTAATTTTCTATTGCTAAATGCTAATGCATTTTGGAGATAAAAGGTTTTCAAATAATTAGAATAATTAAAGACCATTCAGGAAAATTATCTTGTATTTGTACTTAATTTTATTGTCATCTACATATATATGTATTTTTAGTATATATAGAAGTGTGTGTATATACTTTCATCCTATCTTCTCTTTCTTCTTCTTCTTTTTTTTTTTCTTTTTTAAAGCGTAATTGATTAATACAATATATGTTTGAATCTTTATATACCGATTAGTTTGAAACTTATTAAATTTGACTCTCCCTGATTCAACTCTTAAAGAAAAAAAAAAATAATGCTAAAATTACTCTAAATTTTTTTAGTATAATAAATGTAGAGTATGAGACTTCGAGTTGAACACTCGATCCTAATAACATAGGGGAGCTTTATTTTTATATATATATATATAATTATTTTTTACAACTCCATTGATTTACTTGGTATTTTTAAGCAAACATTGAATAAAAAAGTGTAATGAGATTTTTGTTTTAGGAAATTTAATGTGTAAATTACAAAAGGGATTTTTTTTTTTTGGTGTATGTGGTGATGATAGAGATAAGTTTTTCTGACAAGCTTTTTATCGTTTCTCAATATTTACCTTTTCAACCTTTTATATTAAGTTTCCTCAAATATTTCTAACACTTCTTTAAGGGTATGTTATAAAAAGTTATAATCAATGCCCAAATTATATGTCATGTTTTGTTAATTTTGTTACATGAAAATATATATATATATATATATTTTTTTAATTATAGCAAAATTGAGCCAAGATATTTACAAATACAATAAAATGTTACTATAAATTACTAGCATTATCACGTCACTATATTTAAAAATATTTTAAGTAGTTTTGTCATTTAAAACGATTGTCCATCATTTGAAACCGAATTTATTGTACTTTTATGAACAAAAAGGACCCTTTTTAATTTTTTTGGAAATTGAAAAAAAAAAAAAACTCATTCAAACCTGCACATATACTATGTTAATTTACCAGTCTAATTTTTAGAACAATGTGTCTAATAGATTTTTAATATTTAAAAATTATTTAACATCATTGAACTTCAATGTCATGTCTAATAGATTTGTAATTTTTTTTTAAATGTTAAGTAAATTATAAACTTGGAAGCAAGGATTAAACCATTAGACTTTGAAATGATAATTAATCTACTAAACTATACTCGAATTTGCAAAAATTTAAAACACATTAGATACAAAATTGAAAGTTAATGGATGCATTTTGATATTATATTGATACTATTAATGAAAGTCAATACCTAAAATAATGATTTTATTTAAATACTTTCGTAATAGCTTAACTATTTAGGATATATCACCGACATAAGAGTGTTAGATGTTTAAATTTTACCACACACTAAAAGAAAGAGAGAGAGAGAGAGAGGGAGAGAGAGAAAAAAAAATGTTATAAAACAAGGGAAAAATCAATTTTCTACCTCTAATCTTGTCACATATTAATTTTACTATAAACTTTGGACCTTTTACACCGAGTTAAATGTTGCAGTTACTGCCGTCTATTCAATTTTCACTAATTTACTCACTATTCTTTTTTCAAAAAAGAAAACACCATATAATTATCCATAAAGTCAGCTAATTTTAATAATATTAATTAGTTTTATACAAATTTAAGTTTGATTAACAAATAAAATTTAAAAATCTGAATAACTTTATCGAAACCTTTTAGATTTCAACAAAAAAAAAAAAAAAGAAAAGAAAAAAAAGAAAAAAAAACTTAGCTCTAATGTAATTTTCCTTCAAACCCATATTAACTTTGTACTATGGTATATGTATGTTTTACAATTTATTTGATGCATATAAGAACAAATTTTAAAAAATAAATTTTCAAACTAAAATTCTCGTAGACTAAAACTTGCCCCATCTCTTCAAATTTAAGGTTAATATTGCATAAATATATATATAAAAGATTATCTTTAATTTTAATGCATGAGTTTTGAAGAATACTTGTACTTAATCCCTGAGTCTTCAAAATGTAAGTTTTTATTCTTCGAATATTAAAAAATAGGTCCATTTTATTCTCTAAATTTCAAAATATATCTTTTTAGTCATCAAGTTTTCTCGAAGTAATTTTTTTGTTACTTGAAATAATTATATAATTTTTTAATTTAGAAGAAATAGTTAAGAAAAAGTTCTATTCTCTCTAGAAAAAATTACTTTCCTAATTTAAAATGTCATATTATTATGTAAAATAATTAAAAGAAAATTATTGTATAGATTTTTTTAACTCGTATTATTAAATATTTGCAGACTAAAAGATATATTTTAAAAATGCAAAACTATATATATTTAATTAAAAAATTCAAGTATTAAAAAGATAGATTTTGAAAATCAATTATATACCTATTTTTTCAAACTTAGAGTAAAAATGTAATTTACATATATATATATATATATATATTTGTTATACTCCAAAACAATTATTGAAGAAAAGATTGGTCCGAAAACTGCAAAGGCAATAGACGATGGTGATTGGTGATGACACACAAAACTGGACAAATCAGCTTTTTTAGGGTTATGAAAAAACACATAGAGATCGGCATTGCCCTCTCCTCTCTATTCCTTGCCTTTTCTTTTAAATGGTCCTATCATGTCTCAACACCTCCTATCTCTCTTTTTGAGATGATGGTACCAATTATCTAAATATTTGGTTGAAATGAGATTTTGTTGGCTTTTTTTATCTTTAATATCAAATTAATTAGTTAATTCATGTTTTTTATGATAACAAACATGCTTTTATTTATTAACAATTTGCCACTTGTGTAGCACTCGAAACAACGATTTCAACGTAATTTGAATCACCCAAATCGGAGCTCAAACGAAGAAGATATAGTCAAAACAAGTTTAACGAAAAATCATGAGCTGATGATGTGGCAGATTTTTTTTTTTTTTTTTTGTCAAAGTGGACCAATTGAAAAGTGCCACTTGGAACAATGGAAGAGTGACCGTTGGTGGGATTTTGAGTTTTTGAATCTGTTTTAAAAAGAAAATAAATTTAATATTATTTTTGCGACCTTTTCTTTTCGTTTCTACTTATTTTGAAATTTTCCACTGAGTGGTTCCGTTTTAGGTTCCTTATCACTATAACTTCAAACTTTACAAAAGGAACAAGTTGACCTGTAAATTTAGTATAGGACAATTTCATCTTTGTTATTTCAATTGACATTTTTATTATAGACTAATGGTGTTTATAAACTATAAAGACGGAAACTTTACATAATATTCATAACAGGGGTCAATTTATTGCAAATTTTAAATTATTAGAACTAAATTGTAACATATTAAAACTCAAGGTTGAATTGTTATGTTCCTGAAAGTTAGGGATTATTGAAGTTTTTTTTTTCCTTAATCTAATTTTATCTTTTTTATTTTGATTTAGTCTCTATAATTTGAGACTAGCTTTAATTTGGTTATATGCTTTTGTTAAATCGCTGATTGATCCAAAAGGTTAAACTAATGGAGGAAATAACACCAATCTGGTTTGATATCATGTTAAATCGTCGATTGACCTAAAAGTTTAAGTTGATGGGTGAAGGTAAATTTAATATTATATTATCTAATCAATTTTAAAAGGTTGATTAAGTTTAAACCTCATAGATCTTGTCTCTAACTTTTCTTATATTTACATACTTTTTACGTGACAATAAACTCATATTTTTCTATTAATCTAACTTCAAAAGTTTATAATTGAGTAAAAAGATAATAAGTAGATCATTTTAAGAATAGTTTGTGAAGGTTTAATTTAGCAAATTATAAGATTAAATTGTGACATTTAAACTTATAGAAATTTTTTAGATTTTTTTAAAATGGTATATATATATAATATGTGGAGTGGAGAGATCACACCTCAAAATTTAAAATTTGATTGCACAAATTCATGTTAGTGGAGTAATGCTTAAATTAACAAATTTTATTAGAATTAAGTATTAATTATATACCCTAATTAAATTCATATCCGCAAATTATTTAAATCTAATGTAGAATTTAACCTCATAAAATTGACACTACACATATTTACCACACATAAAAAATGAATGGATGAAAGCAACATATAAATTTTAATTTGGGGGAAAAAAGTAACTTATAATTTATTTAAATGTAGTTGATGTACTTTGAAAAATGAATCACTTGGTCTCGTCAAATAGAGTAAACATCGAATGGTCCCTTTGTGTGGAAGACAAAAAGATGGCACAACAAAAAAGGAATATGATATGAAATATCATATGTATGATGGTTAATTTATCTATGCAAAAGGAGAGATGCCTTTTTAGAAATAATGTGAAAATTTGAATTATAAACACAAATAAAGGAAGATCGTGTTTGTTTTTTTTTTTTTTTTTTTTTTTTTGTTTGTTGGAGTATTCAAACCTGCATAGAGGTATGCATGTTCCACTAGGGAAAAGTCCAACTTTCGAGTTCTTATCAGCCAACCGAGTTCGTGGAATTTCATGAAAGGGGAAATGAATGAGCTGAGCTTGCCATTGACACTGCACGCATTTCCATGTCCTAAGCAAAAGTCAAAGGACAAACTTTATGAATACCTCCATGTATATCTCTGGGGTAAGTAGTCCTCTTTGTGTTTAGTTAAGTTAAATACTTCATGTACTAACTTAAGTATCAGAGTGTACTCGACTCGACATCATACCAATGCGAGTACCCTTGCAAGTTAGTTCTAACTCTAGTGATGTGTTCATATCAAAGGAGTGGGTCAGAGGAGTAAGGAGAGTCCAGAATGAAATACCCGCGTCAACAATATTAATCTTTGTTGAGTTTAGTTGATAAAACAAAAACCCACCTTCCATTACTTAGAGATTTTATATTTATTTCCTACACCAACAGAGTACACATTTCTTTTCGATGATATAATCGTAAGAATTTTAAAATTAAGTATGTTTGACCTAAAATTAATGTTATGGGACACTTTGAAATACTCTCTCTCTTTCATTTTCGCTCTCTCTCCTAATGTCACTAGACCCATATTATTTTAGATTTTATTCCTAAGGGCTTGTTTGTTTCATGAATTTTGTCATAGGATTTCAAACAGACATTTAATATTTTTGTTTGTTTAACAAAATTTCACTTTTTAAAACCTAGGATATTATTACGTAGGAACTTTAAATCTCATTTAACATAAGTTTTTGAATACCCTCCATATATGGAGGAATTTTTATAATATATCATAGTTATTTAATAATTATTAATTTTAATTAATTATGAAATATGAATATATTATTTAGACTTAATATATTTCAACTAATAAAGCATCTTTAACTATTTAATATAAAATTTTATTATTAATTGATAACATTGTAGTTAATTTTATATATTAAATTGTTTTTAGTAATTAATTAAGGGGTTGTTTTCAAATATAGTAAAATAAACCAATATATCTACAAATATAGTAAAATTACACTGTCTATCTACAATAGACTACTATTTTTATCTATCATGACACATATAAACACATATCATAGTCTATCGCAGTCCATTACAAATAAACAGTGAAATTTTGCTATTGTTTGTAAATATTTTCAATAGTTTTTCATTTAAAATAATTTTCCTTAATTAAGTTTAATATAAAAATATTAATTTATTTTCATTTTAAGTGATTAAATAATTAATAAAAATAACAATATATTAAATAATGCTAAATTTAATTTATGACAACATTAAATGTTCTCTTATCTTTAATTAATCAAGTAATTATTTAATTTTGATTTCTATATAAAAATTGGTAAATCAAACATATATACATAACTTTTAGACATTAAATATCTCATGCATTTAAAACTCAAACATTTAAATTTCTGATATTTAATATCCACACCCATAAAACAATATTTACGATTCAAACAAGTCCTAAATAGTACTTAAACCACATGTTTATGTGTCAAAACATTAATTGTTAATGCAATAAATGATAAAATTGAAAGTTTAAAAGGTTAAGAACAAATTTAAAAATGAAATTGAATTACAAGTTTAGTTCTTGAATTTTCAAGTTTATAACTAATGAGTCCATGAACATTAAAAGTGTCTAATAAACCCATACGAACTTTTAGTTTTATGCATAAAAGAATATAATACATCTCTTTAAGTCTTTGTAGTGTTCGAAAATTTATTGTCCCTATTGGAGAATTGAGGTCAAGGTCGAGGAAGCTCCATTTAGGATCGGATCCCCCACAAAGAAAATCCGTGTTTCCATTTTTTTTATTTTCAATTATTTTACTTAAAAAGTAATTTAAATTGATAAATATAATAAAGTTCTATATATTATATGTTAAAGTTATTTAGTAAAGAAAAACTAGATTAAAAAATATTTAACAATTTAATTATGAATTTGACTATAAAGGACCAAAGACACATTCAAGCTTGGCGCACACACAAGAAACACACAAAAGACCGAGTCAGCGCTCAAGCAACGCCATTGCCAAGCATATTCAACTTCCACCATTTTCAATGACGGTCCAGCGGGCGCCTCTCCCATCTTCATCTTCATCTTCACCATCGTCTTTACCTCCCAATGATTTACTACCCAAACGCTTCAAGGTCATCTGGCGCGTTCTATTGATCTCCAATTTCGCCCTTTCAGGTTCACCCTACTATCTTCTTCTCCTGCATTTTCCTTTTTCCTCGCATTCTGTGATGGGATGTTTTTCTTTAATCCAAATCTCGATCTTTAACTTCCCAGATCCTGAAATGATTCTTGAAAATGAAAAAGTGGAGTTTGTGATGAAAACAACCTGTATGTTCAATGTTTTGGTTTTTGCAGGCCAGGTGTTTGATATAATGACTGGGATGAGTTTCTTTGTTTAGTTGTAAAATATGTTGCTAGTTGCTGCTTCTGCTGTGATTGGTTTAGTGGAATCTCCTTGTTTGTTGTTAATGGCATTAGTTCATACTTCCAATTCCAGTCACATTAGGTAAAGCCTGAGAGATGGGGGATTAGTAACGTACAAAAGTTGATATTTATAGAAGGAAATGTATGAGAACACGCAGGACTATTGAAGTGGATATGCCCTGATCTTTATGTTCCAATTCCAAAGATGAGATTGCTGAGAAAATGTGTGTATTTTGGTTGAATGAATACTCTCATGAGCCACTACAGTATTGTTGCATATGCATAAAAGTTGGCTTGTAAAGATTGGTATTTGTTCTTTCTTAGTTCCTCCATTTCTGATCTCACCTTCTATATGCTCCACTGTTATTCTTGAACTTCACTAGTTAGAGTATGACTCTAAGCAGTGCGGAACGTTTCTTTGAAGATGTGGTATGAATCTCATTTTACAAGGGAGGGACATTCATTAGGTTTCAACTTACAAGTGTTAGAATGCTTGTAAAATTAACGCTATATTTGATAGTTATTTGGATCCCATTTGGTAACCATTGGTTTTTGGTTTTTGAAAATCAAGCCTATTTCCTCTCAATTTCTTACAATGGTTTTATCTTTCTTAAGCAAAAGAGTTGAATTCTTAGCTAAATTAAAAAAAAAAAAACAAGTTTTTAAAAGTGTTGTTATCAAATATAGCAAAATGAGTCAAATTATTTACAGATATAGCAAAATGTGACTGTCTACTAGCGATAGACATTGATAGGTGTCTATCAATTTCTATCACTGATAGTCACGATAGTCATATTTTGCTTTATTTGAAAATATTTTTAGCAGTTTTGTTATTTAAAACAATTACCCTTCTTAAAAACCACATTTTTTAGTTTTCAATAATTGGTTTGGTTTTTTAAAACATTAGTTGAAAGTAGATAACAAAGCAAGAAATTTAGAGATGGAAGGGGTGTTTATAGGCTTAATTGTCAAAACAAAAAATAAAAAACTAAGGCCCCATTTGGTAATCATTTTAGTTTTGGTTTTTTATTTTTGAAAATTAAGTCTATTTCCTCCTCATTTTTTACTATGATTTGCATCTTTCTTAAGTACAATAATTGAATTCTTAGCTAAATTCCAAAACAAAAACAAGTTTTTAAAAGCTACTTTTTTTTGTTTTCAAAATTTGGCTTGGTTTTTTAGACCATTGATAAAACAAAGGGAGAAATTTGGAGGTGAAAGTAATGTCTATAGGCTTATTTTTCAAAAACAAAAACCAAATGGTTACTAAATGGGGCCTAAATGCTTACCAAATGGGGATTTTGGTTTTTGAAAATTAAGCTTATAAACACTACTTTCATCTATAAGTTTGTCCATTTTGTTATCTACTTTCTATCAATGTTTTAAAAAATGAAGCCGAATTTTGAAAATAAAAACAAATAGTGTTTAAAAATTTGTTTTTGTTTTTGGGAGTTGTCTAAGAATTCATATATGTTTCTTTAAGAAAGCTAAAAACCATAGTATGAGAATTGAAAGGGAGCGAACATAAAATTTCAAAAAGAGAAAATTAAAAGCAAAATCATTCTTAAACGGGGCCTCAACTTGTGGTTTTCCAACTAAGAGACCCGAATCAAAGAGAGTAGGAATGCCTATTCTATTTCGAAGTCACGTGATCCTCCATCTGATTAGTCTATGAATTGGCAACAATCTGTTTGGGAAGGTGGTCGTTCTTGTTAATCAGGAAAAAAGATTCTCATTTCTCTATATTGAACATCTCAAGTCAGATTCATAACCAATCTGAGATTCAGGGAAGGCGTACAAAATTTCTTTTTGATTAGATCTGTCCAATTCACATATACTTTCAATCTTTTAATGGTGGGGGGACACCAAGCAGAAGAGAGAGGAAGATGTAATCTCTTCAATTTCTCATCTAAGTAAGGTACAGCTTTAGATGATTCCTTCCTTAATTGGTCCTTTGATGAGGAGGTAATAACCAAGATCAGCTATTCAATTTTCCTTTCCTGAAGAACCAAGAAAATTTTACTGAGTTTTGAATGTGAATTCTGCCTATATACACTGTCCTGTGTTTCTCTTTGGTTTGAGTCTTTGGAGTCCTTGGATAAGTATTTCCAAGACTTGGTTACATTGTAGATTCTATTGTTGTTTTAAACCTGGCATTGGCAGTAGATTTTCAAATTGGAGGGTTCCTTGGCTTGAGATATTGGTTTTGAACTCAAAATTACCTAGTTTTTTCAGAATTGTGTTACCGCCCAATGGTCAGCCTTTGATCATTGGGTTGCAGAATCTTTGTCATGGTCTGTCTCCTTTGTCAATTGCTGAAAGATGAAGTTTTTTTAGGTTTCTAGATTTTTCTAAGTTCTTTATCGGGTAAAAGAATAGCTTTGCATCCAGATCGTTGAAGTTGGAGCTTTCTTCAACGGAAGATTCACTCCCACTCTCTTTGCTTGTCATTTAATCTTTGTACACTCTGCTTGGTTGACAACGAAGGGCTTCACCTTCTTTTTGAGTGCTATTATTGGTTGTAATTGCTATATTTTGTTTTATTTTGTTTATTATAATTGGATCATTAGTCTTTTTTCATTTTATGATTTATGAATGAAAAGTCTAGTTTCTTTAAAAAAAAAACTAGAATTTTGGTAGGAGTGACATACTGCAACCACTGGCCACGTGACCAATTTTACTTTACTAACTTCAAACATTAGTTGGAATTTGGATTATATGTTAGCAATTAAGACATCTACACCTTTATGCAACATCGTATATTTAAATCCCTCCTACCACCCACATTTTTTGTAATAAAAAAAACTTCAAACGTTAGTTTGTGACTGATGTGTATTTCATGCATTGCAGCCTACATGTTTGCAAGTGCAAGGAAGAAACATTTTGATCAACTGGAGAATGATCAAGTAGAAAAACAAAATGATAATGAAGTTATTACAGAAATCCCCTCAACACTTGTGGTAGATACCACTGGCATAGTTACTGAGAACATGTTGGAAGATCAGCAGCAACAATCAAACCAGTGGATGGACAGTGGTTGGAGAGAAAAGTTAGGTTTTAGTAAAAAAGTGAATTGATGGTGAGATGCTGATTCTTTAACAGTTCATTCTCTCAAAACTGATTAGAGCTCATCCAGGTAAATATGTTCAGTTGCTGAAATTTTTTGTTTTTAAGACTATTTTGTAGGAGAATGATATCTTCTTGTAGATTTGTTTGCTTGTAACATAATTCAAAGAATGTTAGTTCATATTATAACCATTTTGTTATTTTTTTTTTTTTGGTAAGTTTCTTTTAAGAAATAGTTTTCTTTTACTCCAACATAACATAGGCATAATTCAACTTGCATGAACTTATACTATGAAACTCCCCACTTCGCACATTGTGAAGAAAAAAAAAAAAAAAAAACTATTTTTAGGTCCAATTTGATAATGAGCTTGTTTTTATTTTTTCTATTTTTTGAAATTTATTCTTGTTTTCTTCCAATTTTTTTACTATGATTTTGTTTTTAAAATTTAAGGCAATTAGTTCAAATAATAAAATTGCTGAAAATATTTACAAATAATAGTAAAATATCACAGTCTATCTACGATAGACCGCAATAGATCACAATAGACTACTATTTGTGTCTATCGTGACACAGATAGACATAGATAGTAGTCTATCGCAATCTATCTATGAAATTTTGCTATATTTTGGTTCATTTTTCTATATTTGAAAAGATACCTTAAATTTATTCATTTTTTCTTCTAATTTTCTAACTATAGTTTTCCTTTTTCTTAAAGAAACGTTTGAATTCTTAGTTAAAAAAATTCAAAAACAAAAACAAACTCTTGAAAATTGTTTTAGTTTTCATGACTCAGTTTCGTTTTTTAAAACATTGGTAAAAAGTAAATAACTCACCCCCGACTTGACAAAAAAAAATTAATAAAAAAATAATAATAATAATAAATAAAGTAGTATTTATGAGTTTAATTTTCAAAAACTAAAACTTAAAAACCAAATAATTATTTGACTAGGGCTTAAAAGTTCTCATTTTTTTACAATTTTGCTTTTTAGTTTCTTGTTATTAAAATTTATGTGTGTTTCCTTCCCATTTTTCAATTATGATTTTCTTGTTCGGAAAACCTCCCACCACTACTGCAAGAATAAGTAGAAAAATAACATAGAAATTTAAAGAAAGTAATAAAATTGGAAACACAAAAATTAACATTGAATACTCGAAATAAAAAAATTTCATTATGTAAAAAATTATTACAATCACACAAAAAAATTATCTCTCCTGATCGTGTTTCTAACTAGGACAATTTGAAACAAAAGATATAGGCTCTTTATATAGTGATTTAAGCCATCACTTCCTTGAATTTTTCCTTCTAATATTTTGACAAAACTCAACAATTTTCACCTTTGTTAAATAAACACTTGAGTTTTTAGTTAAATTCTAAAATAAATAAATAAATAAAAAGTTTTTTAGGTTTTCAAAACTTGGCATGATTATGTGAAATATTAGTTTAAAGTGAATAACAAAATAAGGAAACTTATGAGTGTAAGCTTAAATTAAAAAAAAAAATAAAAAAACTAAAAAACGAAGGGTTACAAAAGGGCTTAAAAAATTGATGTTGAGAATTTTAACGGGACCAAATCAAATTGGTTTGGTTTAACGGGACCGAGCCAATTAAAAATGAAATTACGTTGAATTGGTAAATTATTTATTATTATTTAGGAATGATTTAAAATATTCAAATACAAGTATATAAATAAATTTAACGTAAAAATTAAATTTTTTTACTCGTTTATAATCCATCAAAATGACCATGTTGCCCTCTCTATAGGCCATAAGTTCGATTCTTCATCCCTGCAGTTATCGTACTTGATAAAAAAAAATTAACTTGATTGCAGTTTCTTCACGGTTTGTTTTTTTTTTTTTCTTGCCAAAATGATAAGTTCATTTAGTATAAAACTTTGTATTGACTTTGAGACAAATATTCTATTCTTCAACTCCACCTATTTATATTATCAAAACAAAATTAATTCACTTATTAATTTTGATAAAAATAAACCACTAATTTTATCAAATCAAGTTTTGTATAAATAAACCTATCATGACAATTGAATAATTGTATCAAAATTCAAATATTGTATCAAACATATAATTTATAATTTAGATATTCCAACTTTGTCATTCATTTAAAAAATATTTTTATTCCTTCAAAAGTTTCAATATTATTTTTACCATCTTATAAAATTTTGAAATTAAGAGAAATTCTTTAAAATTTCAAAAGAGAATTAAAATTCGAAGCGGTGTAAAAATGACTTAGAAATTTGCACTACAATAATTTTCATAAAAGTTTGTTGTTTTTGTATTTTATTAAATACTCAGCTTATTCAAAATAATTTTACAAAGAAGAATATAAGATTAAATAGATACCAACACAACCGACAAAAGAAAGAAATTGAAAAGGAAAATAAATTTAAGACGGATTAAAATAAACTTGTATTAATTTTAAGACAAATCCTATTCTTCAACTTCACATGTTTATGTTGTTTAAAAAAATTTATTTAATAATGTTGATCAAAATAAAATAATATAAAACTCTCTTAAAACTCACTCATTTTAAGGAATCAAAATTTATATAAATAAAGATGAATGAAAAATTAAATAGAAACTAATAGAACTAACAAAGAAAAAGAAAAAAGAAAAGGAAAGTAAACCATTGTGGCCAATAAACATTCGTATCAAAAAATCGACAATTGAAACAGAACCGAACACAATGGGGTCGCTTTGGTTTGATCGATTTGGTGGTTCATAAACCCTAAATCGAACCAAACCAATTCGCACCCTATATTAAAGACGTCCGAGCAAAAACCCTTGGGCCTGGGCGACTGAGTTTCTTCTCCATTCAAGCTTCCTCCTCGGAGAGAACAACATCAGTACGTAAAAATGGTTCGGAGAATCAAAAACCCTAAGAAAGCCAAGAGAAAAAGCAAGGTTTAGTTTCTTCTGAAGCCCTAATTCCAATTCTTCCGTGAAATCGGGAGTTTTCCTAATCTCCTTTTTTTTTTCTTTTTTTTTTTCTTGCAGGGCTCGAGGAATGGGGTTGGAGCTTCTTCTTCTTCGATACCCTCAATGCCAGCAAAGGTCTGGCAACCGGGAGTGGACAAGTTGGAAGAAGGAGAAGAGCTTCAGTGTGACCCTTCTGCGTACAACTCTCTCCATGCCTTCCGCATTAGTTGGCCCTGTTTGAGGTATTGTGAACTTTTGCTTAATTTTCACGTTACACGATGATGGTTAAATTTTAAGTTTAGCTCTTTGATTATTTGCGAACGTGGATTTTTTTATGAATTTAGAACCAACGTACTAGGGGGTATAACGATAATCGTGTTAGGGATAGCCAATGCGATGACTAACTATATCACAAACAACAAACTCAAACTAACTGTACACATTTTATAAAGTATCGCGTTAGGATGCCATGTAGCCCTAATGCTATGGCTATCTTTATGAAAGACTCTTGTGACAGAAACAAAATGTTAGATTTCATACATTTGTGAGAAGTGGGTTATCAATCATAAAGACTCTTGTGAAAGGGTCATCCCTACAAAAATCTCCAGCATAGATTGTCATCCATTAATTTCTGTTTTCTAATTGTTAACTTTTAGGATTTTCAGCTGGCTGTGATGATCGGAGTTATTGAGATTGAACCTGCCAGTGATGGGAAATAATACTCTATCAATCCAAATTAAGCTAACCAATTCAAATGATACGAATTCCAAATAAAGTGGAATAAACAATTTGAAATTTGCAGGCTTAGAAGAATAGAAAAACTAAGATCATATAATGTGCCAGAATTTAATATTTCTTCTTGTGAAGCACAGTGTAACATTGAAAAGCCTGGTCTTTTAGGGATGGTTCAAACATTATTTCTGTTGAATACTAATGAATATCATAGCTTTCCCATTTAGTTTATGTATATTTTTGGCTGTTTTTATTTAAATTTACGGTTTGAATTGGTTATATGTTTGTAGCTTTGATATTGTTCGTGACACATTAGGCTTGGTGAGGACAGAGTTTCCACACACTGTTTATTTTGTAGCAGGGACTCAGGTGAGTTTGATTAGTTGAAAGCCTTTTATTTTGTCTGAGTTGTGGATTTCTTTACCTGGAATAGGGAATGTTTCCTTCTGGTTGGAAGTATGGGATTCTGAGGATGTACTCATTTTAATTGGGGACGAATGTGTGTGTATTATATATTTGATGATATTTTTAGAGAATAAATTAGTTAAGCTATATTTTTTCCGTTAATTATTTTCATGATATCATCCTTTTGGAGGAATGAAATAAGAATTCTCCACGTTGGGAAAAAGGGACTTATGGTTTCTATTATTTTATTTATTTATTTATATTTGGCATTTACCACTTTATTGTTTTTAATTTAAGCCAATTATTTCAAGATATTATGGTCTTTGTTTTGCAGGCAGAGAAAGCTTCATGGAATTCTATTGGAATATTTAAGATATCTAATGTTTCTGGAAAGAGACGTGAACTATTGCCCAGTAAACCAGTGACAGATGACACTGACATGGACAGTGATAGCAGTGACAGTGATGAGGATGGTGAAGGTGAGGAGGATGGTGGATCTAAGGCACCAGTTTTGCAGGTATTATGATGTTAAATTAATGTGTTTTTCATTGCTTCCCATTCAATGTATCTTACCTTGATTTTAATGTGTTTGTATTTATACTTTTTTCGTCAACAGGTGCGCAAGGTAGCTCATGGAGGATGTGTAAATCGTATACGTGCCATGCAACAAAATCCTCATATATGTGCATCTTGGGCTGATGGTGGCCATGTTCAGGTTAGACTTGATTTATACTCTCTAATTCTCGAGCTTGTCCTTGTGACTTTGGATACTTCAAGTTTTCAAGGATGACTACATGTACCCTTACATTTGTCTTTATTTTTATGGGGAAGGGTCAATTCTATTTCTTTTCTTTTCTTTTACGCAAAATTTCCCATGTTTCTGGACTGAGCAAAAAGTTTATATGCATTTTTTATTATAATCTGTAATGATAAAAATAGGCATTTTAGCTTCTTAGCTTTTATATAGTTTTATAGTGTGTACTTTTTGATTATGCAGATTTGGGACTTCAGCTCTCATCTCAATTCTTTAGCAGGATCAGACGCTAAAGTTTCCCAGGGAGAATCTTCAGTTTTTAATCAGGCTCCATTGATTTTGTTCAAGCACAAGGATGAAGGTTATGCTTTAGACTGGAGTCCACTTGTTCCTGGAAGGTTGTTGTCTGGTATGTGTTGACTTTCTTACCATTATAACTAGTAAACTTTATTGACTCTCAGTGGCCGTTTTATACTGATACTTTTGTTCATTTTTGTAAGGGGATTGTAAAAATTTTATTCATTTGTGGGAGCCTTCATCTGGCACTTCGTGGAATGTCGATGCTGCTCCATTTGTTGGACATTCTGCTAGCGTTGAAGATCTGCAGGTATACTTTAATTCTAAATGATCACATTTCCTTTCCTCGAAAAAAAAAAAAAAAGATCACATTTCTTTCAAACAAAAAATTCTGACAACTCCTATTGAATTTGAATTTGTGCAGTGGAGTCCTACAGAACCTCATGTATTTGCCTCCTGTTCTGTGGATGGGAATATCGCAATATGGGACGTTCGTTCAGGGAAGTCTCCTGCAGCCTCTTTTAAGGCACACAACGCGGATGTGAATGTTATTTCATGGAACAGGTACAGTTAACAGTTTAGTATCTTCTCTATCTTTGTTTCATTTTTTCTTTCCAATATGGCTCATGCAATCATATTATGTCATTAGACTTGCAAGCTGCATGTTGGCATCTGGATGTGATGATGGAACATTTTCTATTCGCGATCTCCGATTGCTCAAGGTAAGTCTTATGTTAGTGTTAGACTTGAAGTAAGCTTACATACAGAACACCTTACAAGCATATATTCTCTTTTGTACTAGTTGTCATTTTCTTCCTTCTGTAATTGGCAGGAAGGAGATTCTGTAGTAGCGCATTTTGATTACCATAAATACCCCATCACGTCGATAGAATGGAGTCCACATGAAGCCTCAACACTGGCAGTTTCATCAGCTGACAACCAGTTGACGTAACGTCGCATCGATAACCTATTTAGCATTGATCAGGAATAATTATTTGTTACTAAACTCAAATTATTATTGGTCTTAACCTTTTTCCCATTTCTTCCAGAATATGGGACCTCTCTTTGGAAAAGGATGAGGAAGAAGAAGCAGAGTTCAAAGCAAAAACCCAAGAACAAGTAAATGCACCAGAAGATTTACCTCCACAACTTCTATTTGTTCATCAGGTACCCTTTTGCATCTTCCATCTTTTTTTATATTCTAACATAATCATCAAAATTCTTGATTGAGCCAATCATGGAAATCGACATACATACATACATACGATCTCACGGTTTCTGCTCACTCATCAGGGTCAAAAGGACTTGAAAGAATTACATTGGCATGCTCAAATTCCAGGGATGCTTGTTTCTACTGCTGAAGATAGTTTTAACATTCTCATGCCATCAAACATTCAAAGTACCCTTCCTTCTGATGCTGCTGCTGCTTGAATGTTTGAGATAATGTTCATTATTTTCGTTACTACTGGAGCTGAGCTGTGAGGTTGACTCTTTATGTTTTCCCTAAAATTTTGCCCCCTCCCATTATAGGAATGTCAACTGATTTTTATTTTTATTTTTTTGAAGGAAAGTAATTATCATGTGTATTATATTTATTATCAAAGTTAAAAAAGAAGCTGTTTTTGTTTTTTTTGTTTTAATTTTTGTTTTTCTAGTGTTTCTCTCAGCGCTGGGAATTCTGTAGTTACATAGGTTATCTGCGAATGAAACTGAAGAAATACTTAATTGATGGAAATATATCATTTATTAAACTGAATTTATCAATTAAAATTTCTCTTGGCTACTTATTTGTATCTGAAAATTAGATTTGTAAACCTTTTTTCTTTTTTCTGTTTTTTAGAAAACTTTGTAATATTATTGTTTCCTAAAACTAATTGATCCTTGCAATATGATTTATAAAATTGAATCGAGAAAGTAGACTAATAACAGGTTATTTTGATATAATAATAATAAAAATAAATTATATTTGAGTATATGAATTTCAAGTTTGTTTTGTTTTGACCCATTCTTTGTCTATTAATTTAGTCTTTAAGATTTTAAGTCTAATTCTATTTTATTCTTTAAAATTTTGTAACTCTATTTATCTTTTGGTTGTTTTTCTATATAACAAAATGATTAGATTTATTCGTAAATATAGTAAAATGGTAAAAGGTAATCTATCACTTTCTATTGGTTTGAAAAAACTTTATATTTTTTATTTTTTTGTCTTTGCTAGGTTTGAAAATATTTTTAGTAATTTTGTCATTTAGAACAATCACCATTAACTCATGAACGGTTAGTTAAGGTTGTCTTGGTAATGTCTTGGTAATTATTTGACTATTTGTTTTTGAAAATTAAGTTCATTTCCTTGCAATTTCTTACAATAATTTTCTTTTTTTTTTTTTTTTTTTTTTTTTTTTTAAGTAAAAGAGTTGAATTTTTAATTAAATTTTAAAAACACAAATCAGTTTTTAAAAACTACTTTCTTTTTTAGTTTTTAAAAATTGATTTGGTTTTTGTAAAACATTGGTAGTAAGTAGATAACGAAGCAAGAGTCTTTTCAAAAATTAAAAACTAAGGCTCTTGTTTTTTGTTTCTGTTTTTGAAGATTAAGCTTATAGACATTATTTCTACCTTCAAGTTTCTTCTTTAGTTATTTAGTTTTTATCAATTGTTTTAAAACCTAGGCCAAAATTTTAAAAACTATAAAAATAGTTTTTAAAAACTTGTTTTTGTTTTTGAAATTTTCTTTAGAATTTAACTATTGTATGTGCAAATCAATGTAAGAAATATGGAAAAAATAGACTTAATTTTCAAAAATCAAAAACCAAAAACCAAAAACAAAATGATTACCAAATGGAGCCTAAGTAAGTTTAGGTATACTTATATTTTTTTTTATAGTATAATTGGAATTTATAAAATTTGAACCATAGATCTCGTGACCACTAACATACTCAGATGCAAGCAGAGCTACACTAACTCCAGCATGTAAATGTATATTTTTTGAATCCAAACCTCTAGCTATTAGTATGAATCGAAGCCAAATATGTGATATACAACCACTACCACTAGGCAACCAAATCTTCTAAAAATTCGAAACATAAACCTACCAGAAGTCTACCCGTGAAAACAAAATTTAGAAAATGGGCACTTGTGATTCTCTTTCACGCCAAAAATTAGATAAAGAAATGCACGTTTTATTTTTAAATTTTTAAAATCATTTGTTTAATTCAAAATCACTTCAAATCAAATCTCTAGTCACTCGAAGTCGATTTAATATTTAATTTCCCACTTTAAACACAATCTTAGTGCTATTAAAATTGATATTGAATTATTAAAAGCGAAGAAATAGCACGAAGAGAAGAGGAACTAAGGATTTTTGTACGTATGGCCCCTTTTTAAAAGCACAAATGAAATTTGGTCTTCTACTAAAGTAAGCGTGCTATGAAATTACCGATTCAACCTGCAAATGGACTGAGAGCAAACGTGAATCTTGTTTCTTCCTCTCGCTTTTCGCTCCTTTGTTTTTTTCCCTCATCAGGCAAAAGAAGATAAAGAACATACAAAAGTAAGAAGAAGAAAAATACATTAAAAAGAAAAGAAGAAGATAAATGAAGGAAAAAAGAAAGAAAGAAGAAGAAAAACGCAAAAAAAAGGAAGAAGAAGACGATGCAAAACCAACAAGAAGTGAAAGAAGAAGAATGCAGAAGACAAGAAGATGCACGAAGAAATTTCGAGCACAAAAGATGTAAAACTAAGAAGGAAAAATGACGTCGTTGAGGTTAAAGTGGTAATTTCACGAGGTAACAATGAGAGTAAGTGTAAAAAGCCCAGAAGAAGAAGCTGACCCAATTCTCATCCTTATTTGGGCTTTTCTCTATTTTCCTCATCCTCCTTACAAAACTCTTCATTGCGCCACCGCCACCACCGAAGCCACTAACCGCCGATTCTGCAACTGTTCTCGTTTTCCACTAAATATAACACAAATTCTTACTTCATCTCCTTCTTCTATCTCTTCTATTCGAACGAATCAATCGCCAATTTCGCGATTATGGCGAGTTATTTATGGAGGAAGTACGCCGATTATGTCTACACCAAATGGGAAAGAACGATTCTCTGGGATATGGTCGATCCCTACAGGCGACCTAAATCCTTTACGCCTTTGGTTTCCATTTATATTGCTGCTTTTTACACTGGGGTCGTCGGCGCTGCCATTACTGAGCAACTTTACAAGGTAATTTCTCTACTGTTGCTTCCTTTTTTTTTCTTTTTTTTTTTTTTTTTGTTTCTTTTTCTTTTCATACAATTTGTTGTTTAACTTGAGCATGTTTATGTAATTGAAGTTGTTTTTGATTCTGTTCAATTGACGAATTGAACGAATTGAATTAGAAGAAAGATTGGTAGTTTTTCCCATTTTGTTCACTCCTTAGTTTCTGACAGAAAGGTGCTCCCAATTAAAGACCCTTATGTAAAGTATTAAAATGGCAAAGTGAGTTTAGTTCTAATCGTCATGCACTTGCTTCATCAAGGTTGGATTAGGTCAACAATAATTTTCATGCACTCGCTCCATCGAGGTTGGAGGTCCATCTCTGCCATTGTTATATTAAAAAAAATGGGTTAAATTGTAAATTTGGTCTTGGTGGTTTGAAGAAAGTTAGATTTAGTCTTATAATTTATAATTAGAATTTAGTCCTTGTAATTTGATAAAACTCTTCTATCATAGAGACCAAGTTTTTAATTTAACTTAAAGAAGGTGTAAAACATTAAAAGTTAAAATGAATTGGACTAAATTAGAGAGTGAAATATGGTATAATAGTAGAGGTTTTTAGAAAAATGAGGGGAGGTTGTGGGAGATGCTTAGGTATAATGGTTTGTTATGGCTTATGTGGTTAAGAATTTTTGTTTCATATAGGTTAGTTCTTTAAATTTTTAGTCCTTCCTTGTAGTTCATGGGACTCCCTTTTTTTGTGGGACTATACTTTTTTGTACATCCTTCTATCTTCTTTCATTTATTAAGAATATGTATTTGATACTTGAAGTTGGGTTTTTTATCCTAACCAAACAAAAAAACAAAAAAAAGTGAAATATTGTTTGAACCATGTCTTATTATCATTTTAGGAAGATAAAGGCACTTTGAAACATATCTTATGATCATTTAAATCAATTTAATGTTTGGTTTTACACTTTTAGACGTGATTTTTACACGATTAAAATTGATTTTGAATAAATAGAAACATGTTTTAGATTGATTTTCAACATGACAAAAGTGATTTTTTTGCAATTCAAATCACTTCCAAACATGCCCTAAAAGCAACATTTGTGCTAGCTATATCAACCAATGCAATCCTTATGAAAATGTGCAGGAGAAGTATTGGGAAGATCACCCTGGGGAAGATGTTCCTTTAATGAAACCAAAGTTTTATTATGGACCCTGGAGGGTAATGAGAGGAGAAGTCCCTGCACACACAAAGTGAAAACTAGCACTCGTCATTCTCTTCCATGCTCATATTGGATACATTTTATAGAAATTCATGATCAAGTATTTGCTGTTTGCTCAAGAAAACTGGTACAATTATCAATAATGATTCATCTTTCTGGTTTTCATTGTTGAATCTTACCATCTGTTTCATCCTCGTTTAAAGTATGATCAGCAAAATATATGAGAGTTGTTTTTTCTTTCAAGTCCAACAAGTGGGATATGAGGATTTGAACCTCCAACATCAAGAAGAGTACATGTCAAGTATCGCGGAGATACGCTCACTTTGGGTCAAGATTGTGAGGCTTGTTAAAAGACATATACACTTAGTTTTTTTATTTTGAAGAAGAAATATAAATATATAGGGTGAGAGGCACTGCCTTGTAGAAAGCTAGATACAGGCTAGACAAGCCTTTTAGATTATTAGTTTCTGGACTTTGGACTTGGTGTAATTCCTAATGTTTCCTTGAACAAAATCATTGCTAAATTCTGGTTGAGAAGAGCACATATTTTCTGTTGAAGTTTTCCTTAAGCCTCCCTTTCATTTCACTATGCTAATTAATTTAGGCTCCGGTTGATAACTATTTCGTTTTTAGTTTTTGGTTTTTAAAAATTAAGCCTATTTCCTCTCAATTTCTTACAATGATTTACATTTTTAAGTGAATTCTTAGGCAAATTTCAAAAATAAAAATAAGTTATTAGGAACTTGCTTTTTTTAGTTTTTAAAATTTGGCTTGGTTTTTTAAAACATTGGTAAAAAGTAGATAAAAAGTAAGAAATTTAGAGGCAGAAAAAGTGTTTATAGGCTTAAGTTTCAAAAACTAAATGGTTATCAAACAGGGTCTCAGATATCTTTTTGATAATTGATATGAATGTCTGGCTTATATAAAATGTAGTTTCCTTGGGGGGAAATTCTATTTTGTAGCTTCCATATATGTATTGGTTGATGATTTTTTACAGCTCAAACATTATTGACACGTAATATTCTCTGTTTTTAGAACAAAGTATTTAGGCTCTGCCAAAAATGGTTCTCTTCAATCTCCCTCTTCCTTAAATGGCAAACGCTCAATGCCCTTTCATTCCCCTCCCTCTTTCTCTCCCCAGCCTCCTCTCGCCTTTCTTCCCCTTCCCCCACCCCAGCTCTGTAACGGGCAAAGAAGAGGGAATATGGGGACCTATGGAACAATTCCGACCGAGCCAGTCCCTTTACCGAACCTGCATTACACTTCTCGGGCAAGAGAACGTATCGCAGCAGGCCTCGGCACACAAAGGCCATGGATGGAGATGATCCAGCCTCAAGATCTGAGCTTTCCCCCCTCCTTTATGCAACTAATCAATAGAATTAAGAACAATGCCGAGTACTTTCGGGCAAATTACATTCTCATCATATTATTCATCCTCTTTCTAAGTTTGCTCTGGCAACCCATCTCATTAGTTGTCTTCATCATCTCATTTCTTGCTTGGCTCTACTTATATTTCTTACACGACGAACCATGGGTGGTTCGTGGTAGCATAGTCGACGACCGAATGGTGATGGTGGTTTTGATGTTAATCACCGTTGCATTGCTTTTGATCACGGATGCAACTAAGAACATTATAATTTCGATGTTCGTTGGCGTGATGATCGTGTTTGCGCATGGAGCTTTGAAAGGGAGTGAGGATGTATTCTCTTTGGATGAAGAAGGTATATCAGAACGTGGAGGTGGAAGAGGGGTTATCAGAATGCCTCTCAAGCATGCTGCCTCCTCTTCTTTCTCTCTTTCATAGAACAAAAGCTCTTTAAACATGGTGCTCCTTTTATAGCTTTTGATGTTCTAAAAAGGCAAAGAGTATGAATTTGATGTTTTTGCCTTTGTAAATTTTGTTGTTTATGTTACTTTGAGGTTAAGGAAGTGGACGGTTGATAATTGGCCACGTGGGTTTCCATGTCCAATAGTGTTGCTTGTTTGAATTATAATTTCTGCACTCCCATATTTTTTAACATTTTGGACCATACCCTTCGTTCTTTTAATTTTATACACATTAATTTAGTCTCTAGCCCTAGTTATATTAGTTGATGTCAAAATGTGGGTTAAGGTTAATTTGGATGATTGAACATCGAATAAATGCATACAAGGTTAAAAGAATTGTGCAATAGTACGGTGTTAAGACACAACTCTGATACCTGAGTTAATATTGAATTTGTGAATAGCTTATGTAGAATATTAGATTTTTTTTTCGCCTACCTCGCATGTATTCTCTAATCTCCTTATTTATAGAGAGGTTTTATAGAATTGCAAAGGATGAGGCTTGCTGTCCGTCGAAAATTGTCAAGATTTTTCGTCCAGGTATAAAAGTGGGGTAAAGGGGCTTTGGAGAAAGTTTTTCAAGCTTTATTCTAATTATAGTTGACCCAAGTATCAGCTCACCTCAGGAAGAGGTTGACCCATGTTGGTTGGTCACAACCTCCCATTAGGGATGTGACCAATGGACCATATCATTTGAGTTGGGTCTTTACATATATCCTTTATTTGTGTTGCATTTCTTGTACTTATAAGGCTCATAACTCCTGACCATAACCCAAGCTTGTAGTTATATGGGAAACACACATCCAAGTCCACAAGTCTCAGCTTCGAAGTTGGTTCAATTCTGTGGCTTATCACCACAACGACACACAATTCTTTTGTCTTATAAACATTTGCTTAATTTACACTCATCTATATCATTGACTCAAATTTCAATATCATTTTGATTAATAAAACATTAGAAGTGTCAAGAATTACAATAATTTGAGTTATGATCTAAACTTATACTACTTTGTTAAATTATAGGTTTAATATTTTTTATTATTGTTGACACCTTTTTAGTCATACTAGTTCTCATATTAGGCTATGATATATAGCCTATATATCTCACTCAATAATTGATATATATATAGTGTCAAAGCCATCTTGTAAGCAATGATTCTTTCTAAAGGCATCTTTTTTTTTTTTTCCTTTGAGTTCTGAATGTGTGTGGGGACACTTAGTTCTAAAAAGATAAAATAAAATAAAATAAAATAAAATCCAAATGCCCCATAGAAGTTGGAAAGAATATTGGATTGGTACTCTTCCCACAAATCATATTCTCCGCCGCCATCAACCACCACCTTCCGACCATTTTCGCCGCGGCCGCATCTCATTCTTATATCCCTAACAAATTCTAATTTTCACTTTATATATTACTAATCAATTCATATACTCTTTTCAAATATAGCATAAGGAACCAAAATATTTATAAATATAGCAAAATTTCATTGTCTATCTATAATAGACCGAGATAGATCGCAATATTCTATAATTTTATCACAGATAGACGATGTATTTTGCTATTATTTGTAAATATTTTCAACAATTTTGTCATTTAAAATAATTTACCTAATAAAATATATTATTTGATTAGTGTATGATTAATTCATTGTAATTAAGTTTTCTTTTAGTATACATTTCTTCCATGTTTGTTAGTTTTTACTTTTCTTCCATGTTTGTTAGTTTTTACTCTTAATCACAACTTTCTTTTGAATTTTTGACACAATTTTAAGCCATTAAAATTTTATTTTCCTTTTATGGGATTTTCAAAGATGTATTCTCTATTTGATTTAGAAGTCCATATTAAATGAACCATTCTAGGATGATAACACTTTCTTTTATACAACATTTTTTTTTTTTAAGTATCATTACATCAATTATTTTCTCTATCCATCTAAATTGATTTGTCACTTAAATATTCTATTCTTCAACTTTTCTTTCTTTCTTCTTCTCTCTCTTTCTTTTTAATTCTTTTGGTTCTTTAACTCTTATTCTATTTTTGGACCATATGTTTTGAAAAATTCTTCCAACTTTCTATGAAAAGTTTTATATGTATTGATATCTATTGAATGTTATCCATTTTAAGATGGGTCAATGTTTATGTATATTACATATGAAACCATATACTTAGTCAAATGTTGGATTTCAAAATGAATTTAGGTTAAAATCTCATTGTGGTCCTTAAACTTTTGAAACCATGGTTCTTGAGCTTTCAATATAGGATTGTTTTCAACTGTAGCAAAATGAGTCAGAATATATTGTATATCAGTGTTTATATTAGTGATAGACACTGATATACTATTATTACTATCTAACAGACAGTTACATTTTGCTATATTTAAAAATATTTTCAGCAGTTTTGTCATTTAAAATAATTACCCTTCAAAATATTTATTTTAAATTTAAAATAATGACCCTTCAAAATATTTATTTTAGTTCTTAAACTCTTTTAAAGGTTAACCAATTTCGTAGTTTACATCAAATCCTTCTTCAAACAAATTGGTAATATGAACCAAAATAAAAAAATATTAATTAAGGAATCAACATGAAATTAAAATACATAATTTTTATGTCAAATTACAAGTTTACTTCATACGATTTTAAATTTGTGTGTAATAAATTTCTAATTTAAAAAAATATCTAATATGCTTATAAACTTTAAAAAATATCTAAGGCTATTTTCAAATAAAACAAAATTCCACTGTCTATCTAGGATAGACTACTATGATCTACCGCAGTTTATGTAGATAAACTGTGATTGTAAATATTTTTAACAGTTTTGTCATTTAAAATAATTTTCCAAATATCTAATGAAATTTCAAACTTTTAATTTTACCTCTAATTAACATTATCAGTCAAGTTAATTGTCACGTGAGATTAGTCGAGTGATATACTTTAGAATGTCATATTTTTTACCATGAACGAAAACAGAGAGAACATAATCAATTAAAAAAGAACAACAATTACAAAAGATGAGATTGTTGTATAATTTCTTACATTACATCATATTTCATCAAACACCAAACAGCCTAAAACGTCTCGGAAATTGTAATTCAAATTGACTCAAAAAAAGAAAAAAAACGATCCATTTATTTCTCAACAGAGCCTATTTTTCTCTTTATAAAAAAAATATTTCTGAAAATTCGAAATCATTTTTTATTAACATGCAGTAAATAGTTGAGTTAACCTTTAACTATTTATTTCCTCCGCCGAATCACACGGCGGCGATACAATGAACCACCCTAAATTCACACTCCGGCGAGATCGTCTGCAGTAACAGCCTCGCCGCGTGTTCTTGCTTCACTTCCACGCCGTCCTTCTCCACCAACACGGCGGCGACGATTCTCTCATACCCGCCACCACCGCCGGCGATGTACGACACTAGTGCCGCCTGCACCGGCCCCATGCTCGGATTATACGCAGCCGATTCCATGTACGATCCATTGTAGATTCGTCCATTGTCGTCCATCAACGCAACCCCCGACGGACATTTACTGTACGGCGCGTGGGACATATTCGCGGCATCTAAGGCGGCGCGTTTGAGTTCCTCTGAATTCTCGCCGTGAGTGCCATTACAGAGCTTGTCATTTCCGGCGGATTCGTTCGATAAGGACAGGCCGTTAGATCGGGGCTCGAGGAGTAATGGAACGTCCTTATTGAGAAGGTCATAAGGGCCGAATCGGTAGGGGAGAAATTGGGAGAGAGGAACGTAATCGTTGGATTTCGAATCGGAATCAGAGACGAGGATTTTGATCTCGGCGGCGGAGCGAACTTCTTGGAGGAATTGGCGGCAATGGCCGCAAGGGGCGGCGGAGACGGCAAGGTAATTGAGGTGAGATTCGCCGTTTAGGGCGAGATTTGTGACTAGGAATTGTTCGGCATGAACAGATTGATGAAGAGGAAGACCGGGGAATTCGAGATTGACGCCGAAGAACACTCTCCCGGAGGATCCGAAACCGACGGCGCCGACGTGGTATTTCGAGATCGGCGGCCGGGCTAGGCTCTGCGCCGATTTGACCAGAGATGGAAGGAGTAGAGGGATTGTGAGGCTCGATTGTTTGGCCATGGATTCGGCTTCTGGTGCTTCGATTACGAATCTAGGTCTGTCCATTACTGGCGAAGGAAAATTCAAGTGATATCCCGGCGAAAATGGCGGTGGCGGAGAGAGGAGGAAGAAGAGTTTTGGTGGAGGAGGAAGGGGATGAGATCGTAAACCGGAGGGAATATAAATAGAGAATGTTGAGTAGAAGAAATTGATCAATTAATTATTAATTATAATTATTAGTTATTAATTATTATTAGAATTATTAGAGTTGGGAACGAAAATTCGGAGAAGAGTGTTTGTGTTTGTTGTGTGGCACTGGCAGATGAAGAAGATAATTTGCGTTTAATTTGGTTTTAATTTTATTTTAATTTTTTATAATTAGTAGTTTGGTCACTTAAGCAAAACACAAAGTTTGATTAGTGGGAAGTTTAAATTTTATGTTAAATTACAAGTTTGGTAGTATCTATTTAGGTTTTTTAACTTTTGAATTTAAAAAAAAAAATTGAATTATTAGACGTTTATGGGTTTATTAGACATAAAATTTGAATTTATATCTAATACATCAAGTAATTGTTAAAAATTTTAAATTTGTTCCAACTTGCAAAGTATTGGAGCTTATTTAACGCAAAATTAAAAGGAAAAAAAAAATTCATAGTTGAGAGTTTATAATTGTAATTGAATTGATTCAAGATGCTTATTTATTTTATTTTTTTAGGTTTGATTGTGTTAGATTTGAATTACTAACCTCTCGATTGAGAAGATGTATCACAACCTATATATTTAAGTTGATGTTCGTAGATATGACTTTTTTTTTTTTTTAAATGTTATTATTATTTTTAAATTATAAAGTTAAGCATCAAATTTTCTAAAGGTGTGAATAGTCTAAGCTTTTGAGAGAATGCTTTTGTAAGTTGTAACTGGCATCGAGAGAGAGAATTATTATGTGTGGTTGTTTTTGGTTCATGGTTTTTTCTCCGGTTAAGAATTTTACTATGTTAGTTCTTAGGTTTTTAGTTTTATTGTTTTTTTTTAATTTATCTGTTATTTTTCTGTTTATCATGCAATAGAGTGAAATGTTTTTTTCTTTTTCAACAAAACTGGCATTCGTGGATGTAACTTTTGTTTTTTTTTAAAAAAATGTTATTATTGTTGTTAAATGATAAAGTTTGGAATCAAACTTTTTAAATTGTGTCGAATAGGTCAACTTTGCAAGATTTTTTTTTTTTTTTTTTTTTACTTTGAATATTGGCATTTTAATGTTTCTTTTTTAAGTTCAAAAACGTGTTTCATATTTTCTTAAATTTTAGAGATACATAATATTCAATTTTTAAAATTTAAGAACTAAATTTGATATTGATTAAAGTACAAGTATATTGTAAACGTTCATAGTTTTGTTCAAAGTCATTAAATTTTAAAAAATTATCTAACAAATTATTAAATTCTCAATTTTGTTTTCAATTGGTTCTTAAATTTTTTATCTTGTATTTAATACATCCAAAATTGTATTAGACACAAACTTCAATTTCATATCTAATAGATCGATTTAATTTTTAAAACATTTTTATAATCAAACAACATTAAAAATTCAAAGATTTATTCTTGACTTTAACCTGCCAATTTCAAAGTTGAGGAAATAGATTTGTAATTTAACCCATAACGATATAATTTGATCCATTGTTTTCTTTTTCATTTTTTTTAAACAAAATTATGGTTGATATTTAAATAAAAAATATTTATTAAATTATTTAAAATAAATAAGTAAATAAATAAAGGACATGGTTGGAACCTTAGAATTTTCAAATCTCATTATAGAATATTATATATACAAATAATATATATTATGAAGCATATGCGAAAATTTGGTCTAATATGGACTGAAGTTTCTTTTTCTGTTTTCAAAACTTAACCTACTACGTGATAATTATATTATATATTTCCCCAAATTGATTGATTTTTTTATTTTATTAGGTAAATTTAATGAAAAAGTTTCATGAATTGGACATTAAAAAAAGACCATCTTCAATTTTTATTTATTAGGGGTCAATTTCATTATAAAAAAAAACAATAAATAAATAAATAAAACCTCATGAGTTGGCGATTAAAATAAGACCAGCTTCAATTTTTTATATTAGGTCAATTTAATAAAAAAAAAAATCCGCAATAAAATTTAGGTTAAGTTCTGGATTATATTTATTTTTAGTTTTGTAATTTTTGGTTAATTTTTGTTTTTAACTTTCAATATTCATTCAAATTAATTTTAATTAAAATTAGTTAAACAATAATACTAATAATTTTAACGATACTATAGAGATATATTTTTACAAATTATAAAGAGTAAAACTTTGTTTTGCAAAAAGAATAATTTAGGAATTTAGGAAAAATATATGGATTAAAATTAAATATTTGAAAATGCATAAAAAAAAACGGTATCTTTTACCTAAAATAAGGTTAGGTGCGACTTCCACCATGTGAATTTTTTTTTACCACAATTACTAATGGAATCATCTAGACCATCATCCCCTCAATTATTTTTTTTTTTATTTTTTATTTTTTGAGAAGGACTATATGATTAATTTGAAAGCGTAATATTTGAACTATTTAATTAATTTTCTTGTCTAACATGATGACTATTACTCTAATGAAACCATAATTAAATTGCACATGATTTGGACATAAAGTTTCAAGAAATATAAATCTAAGATCACCATCATATTTTATCAATATTTACTAATCCATTAAAATTAAAAATAATCAAAATGAGTTTAGCTCAACAGTAATTAGCACGACGTACCTCTTTAGAGGTTGGAGGTTCGATCCACATCTCATCCCGCAGTAATTATTGTACTTTACTAAAAGAAAAGAAAAAAGAAAAAGATATTTTCCCCCATTGGTTTTTATTTTCATGTACTATAAATTATTCAACTAGTTCTCTAAACTAACAATTATGCTAGTGTGTCAATCATGACAAATTTTAAATCTTAATAAATAAATAAAATATTATCATCAAATAATTACAAGTATGACATAAATAATTTCTTTAAAAAAGGCATAAATAAAATAAAATGGTGGGTGGTCCAAAATCTAAATAAGATGATGAACCAATCTTTTTCTTGGCTAAACCATTGCCTCATCTATGACCTTTCACTTTAATAAAGCATTTTTCATTTTTTTGTTGGTCCTTTTCTTCATGAGGTTACTAATTTTAGGTTGTACAAAAAGTGTGAAATGTTTATTTGCTTATTTATTTATTTTTAATGTTATTCAATATTGATATTTTAGGTGGGTTTGCTAACTTTTTAATTTTTTGTTTTTTTTTTTCTCATTTTTTAAGGAACAGAGTTATTTAATAATTGTTTTTGTTTCTTGTTTCTAAATTTTAAGAAACATTTCTATAAAAGGAATAACAAAAGATAGTTTCTCTTGTTTTTTTCTATTTATATTTTACCATTCTCACAAGTAATCATAGGTAGTTTTTTGTGTATTGGTATCTGGTGCTTATGATAATTAACTTTCTTATGCCTGTCATGAGGCAGCCCACCTTAAACAAATTTTTTTGACATTTTTTGTTTTTGAAAAATCTGTTTTTTCATTACATTTCTTTATCTTTATTTTTTTATTTATAAATTTTGTTATTTACAAACATAATTCTCCCATATTTATATTTTATTTTATTTTTAATTTTAAAATTCTCCAATATTTAGATTTACAACCACGACATTTATATAGTTATATAATTAAGTTGGATTTGACTTGGTATCATTTAATTTAAGACAAATAATTCGAGTTAGAAATGACAGCGTTGATCAAATTTGGGCAACATATGAACTATATGATACAACTTTGTAATTATATTTAGTTGTCATCAAGACTTACTTCTATTAGATGATATAAATTTTTGATAATATCTGTTTCGATGTTTAATGCATGACATTTTTTTTTATATATTATATTGTTACAAAAAAAAACAAGAAACAAAAAATAGTTATCAAACAAATTTATGTTTCTGTTTTTTTTCCCCTCAAGAAACAGGAAACAATAATAGTTATCAAACATAGTCTTGTTTATTATTCTAAATTAAGAAGAAACAAGAAATAGGAAATGAGAAACAGGAAACACGAAACGGGAACATTATCAAAGGAGCCCGTAGTGATATTTCCATCGACATTTCTGTAAAGTTGAGAATTTTTTTTTTTTTTTTTTTTTTTTTTTTTTTGCATTGACATCTAAAAAACTATAAAACCTTTCAACATTATAAGCTTCAAAATTTATTTGACCACTTTTTAAATTGATATATATGATTTGATTTAATATCCTTTTGAGAAAATGATATTTAGGCACTTGATTTTCATATTGTTTCATAATTACTTATTAGTTGGTGCTAGCTTGCTAGCATTTACATGTGTAACTTGGGTATTTTTACCTACCAAAGTAATTGACCCTTTGCTATTTTCCAAATGAAACTATCCTTGCAAGTTATAATGTTTTTTCCCCTAAATAAGAATAAAGTGAGTGAAGATAGATTCAACATGTAGATGAGAAGTACAAATCAACCATAATTATTGATTGAATGTTTAGTTTTTATAGAGTTAAAAAAACAATCATTAATCATGAAAAACCAAAAGAAAGTTGTTTTACGATACTTTTTTAAATATATAAATAAGCTTTTTTTTTTTCTTTTTTTTTTTTCATATATATATATATATACTCAGTATTGAACTAAAACATCTCTCATATAGTCGACGCGAGCATAACTCAATTAATATCTAGGAAGCACATATAGTTCTTATTGTTTAGAGAATCAATATCAAATACATATTTGATACGGATACATCCAGAGATACGTGGCAGATATATGTTCGATACGTGATTTGAAGTATTTGATTTTTTTTTTTTTAATCTCTCTACCCTTCATACAAATTAATGATTATTCTTGATGGTAAATCTATATAAATTAATATATTAATGTCAACATGCAATGACATCAATTTATATTATTAATACCTTGAGATTTAAGGTTCGATTTTCCACCCAATTAAAAAAATAAATAAATAAACAAACCAATCAGTATATTGACTTCTCCTTTTAATAATCTTCGGAAAAAGTAATTTTAATAGAAGAATGATGAACCTAACATAAAGTTGTCTTGTTTTCTCTCTTTTCTTTATGGAAAGTTTTGAAGTTTAGATGAACACTTCAAGTCATAATTTTATTAATTGAATTTTATCATATATAATAAATATCAAAATCAACACATAACTTTTTTCTAGTTGGTTTTAGGCTAAATTAAAAAACAAAAAAAAATTATTATAGATAGAAAAAATATCAAACTATTTATAAATATAGCAAAATTTTACTTTATATTTATGATAAACCGCGATAGACCTAAATAGACATCTATCATTTTACCAGATACACACGGATATCTATCTGGGTCTATCGCAGTTTATCAAATATAGAAAGTAAATTTGGTTATATTTGTAATTATTTTTAACAGTTTTTCTATTTTTGAAAACATTCCTAAAAATAATAATAATAATTTTAAAAAAAATTCCTAAACATTGCCCTTTATTTTAAAAAATAAGTCATTTTGGAAGAAATTGGAGTGTTTGGCAATCACTCAAAATAGCTTTTCAAGTGTATTTTAATAAGTTTTTATAAAAAAAATGTTTAACTAAAAATGAATTTTTTTAAAACATTTTTTTTATTAAGTTAATCCAAACAGACCTAAATATTTTAAAGTTAAACTATAGTTGGAGTAGAAATTTTTTAGAATTCTAAATGAGAATTGAGATCTTGATCAAGTGTGGAGTGACCTAAAATACTTGGAAGTTGTTTGTATCTCAATAATTATTCTAGTCACCAACCACATCATCTTAAATCCCAAATTTTTATTCTAAAATTACTTTTTGAAACATCAAAGGTAACATTGTTCTTATAACTTCTAAAATAATGTGAATATCTCTTTAGACAATTAACAAAGTTTCAGGATAGCTTTTTTAATTTAGTTAAAATTTGACCTATAGGCCTCTCATAAAAAAAAATATTAAATAATTTAATCATTAATTTAATTTAATTTTTTATTTATTTATTTTTTATGGAAGAATGTTCCATAATCCACTTGATGGGACTCTATTGCTCATAATGACCTATCAATCATAATTTTCTTTACAGAATGCCTAAAAATAATTGCAATTTGCCCAAAATTTTGGGCTTCTCCTGTTGGTTGATTTGCATCTGGTATTTATTGGTATTTCTACATTCCTAAAAATTTGAAATCGATATATTCAATTACATCGTAAATAAAAAATGTCGGAATAACATACAAAATAAGCAATAAAATATTACTAATATAAATGTAGTATAAATAATAAACATGTTAACTTGTTGAAAAAATATAAAATGTTTATTTATTAATTTAAATATTTTTGTTTTTTATTTTTATAATTTTCTTAAAAATATACATTCACACCGTCATTTTATCGATATTTTTATTGACAATTCCATAAAATTGAGATGTTGGTATTTTTGGTCAACAATAACCTCGTAAATCTTATTTTGATTTTACCTAGTTAAATGGGTGGAGTCAACTCGTGAGTTTTTCCATCATTTTCAAACATAAACCATCCTAATTTTATAAAGATATGTTATTATTTATTTTCGAGCCAACTCACTCATGTTTTAAAGAAAAATATATTTTTGGTTCTTAGGTTTCAAAATGTCATATTTTAGTCCCTATTTTGTTTCTGAAAATTAAACCTATAGACTCCACTTCCAAATTTCTTTTTTTGTTGTCTAGTTTTTACCAATAGTTTAAAAACCAAGCCAAAATTTGAAATTAAAAAAAAATAGCTTTTAAAAATTTGTTTTTGTTTTTGGAATTTGGCTAAGAATTCAACCATCATACAAAGATCCAAATTATTGTAACAAATGTGGAGGAAGTAGGCTTAATTTTCAAAAACCAAAACAAAAAAAAAACGAAATAATTACCAAACGGGGCCTTAGTTCTTAAGTTTTAAGTTTAATATCAATTTGGTCCCTAAATTTCAATTTGTTTCAATTTAATTCCCTAGACTTCAAAATTTACGCTTTTAACCTTTTTTTTCCCTAAACACTTATTCAATTTGATCCCTAAGATTTTGAGATTTACACTTTTAACCTCGATCAAATTGAAACAAAACTCAAATTTGAAGAGTAAAATTGTTACATTTTGAAACTTATAGATTAAATTGAAACCAAGTTCAAAACTTGAGAACTAAGAGTGTGCAACATTTTGAAATCTAGGGACCGAATAAAAACTAGACACAAAATCTTGAAAAAAAATATACTTTTTTTTCTTTTTGAAATAAAGAAACTTTATGGTTGAATAAAAAGTTATATGTAATTCAAAATTAATTAGAACTATTCTATAGAATCTACCGGTCATAAGTCACAAAAGCTACAACACATTACATGTTAAAGACTTTACTGTATGTTCAAAGTCATCCATATAGAATCAAAATATCCTAACTTGACAACATTCACTTATAGGAATCATATACAATAATCTTTATATATTCCAACACACAAATCATATAAATAGATACTTATCCAAGCATCTCATAAAATTCTTTGTAAATTTTGACTACAAAACAAGTAGAAGACTATATCTAAATATTATGTTGGAGTATTTGGATGCAAGCATCTAAAGATATGTTAGAATCCAAATTCCCTACAACACATATGATTTGTAAAGTTTCATTTTATTAAGTCAAATTATAATTTAGAATAAATAATGTGGTTACTGAGTAATACTCTTTGTACAACTCAGGTTAACATATAAATTATCAATTTAAATATAGCTCAATTAGTTAAGACATTATATTCACATCTAGAAGATTGTAAGTTCAAATCTCCATCTTGTATATTATAAGTTTGTCAAATTTCTATCAACATATCAATATTTTCATCTGTATTTTTGCATGGCATTGAATTTGACATCGACACAAGAGATGAATTGATATTTCTATTATATCATTAAAAAATGAATGAAATATTTAAATTTAAAAAAAAAATGTCACATTAATTTGAGTACAATAAATTATAAGAAGAAAAAAATATATATTTTTGGTCATTAGGTTTTGGGTTTAGTTTTTATTCATTCCTTAGGTTTCAAAATGTTACACTTTTAGTTCATAATTTTTTACTTTGGGTATTCATGGATTGGGTTGACATATTTTTTAGATGCAACCGATTGTTCAGATTATAAGTTTCTTCAACCTTAATAATCCTTATTAAATAATGAACTCAACCTAACCATGAAACATTTGGGTTGGGTTGGGTTGGATTAGGTTACTCATGTCATTTATTTAAATTATTTTTTTAAAAAGAAGTAAAATGTTAATATGTAAAAATTTTATTAAATTATATTTCATATATTCAATTAAGATTAGCAATTTAATTTCAATTTATATTATTGTTAATGCCTAAATTTGGACACACAAAATGGCATGACCTTCATGCAGCAATGGTAAATTTGTATTTGGAGAAGAACACAACCTCCAAGTTAACAAGAATTGCACACACTTTGATACTTAAATCAGTAAGTTTGTAAAATAGGTTTTGTTACGAGATTTCTAATCGACTCTTCTATCACTATCCTTCCATATTTATAGGGTTGGATGACCTAGTGCTTCTCCAATTAAGGCTTTCTTGTTGCTCACAGATTGCTCTCTTTCCTTGTTAACCAAATCATACGAGAATGGTGAGCTAAGTCCTAAGGTCGAGTGGGTTGATTTGGTGAGTTAGCCATTCTCCCTAGGTCAAATCCTGCAAGAATTGAATGATTTGTTGGGCTCAGCAAACCAATTTCTTTGGTTTGGTTGATTTTGCACTATGTCGATTTTATCCTTTAGTCCAAAATAATCAATAACAATTATGAAAATTTTCTTTCAAGCAGCTTAGAAAAATGAAACTGGAGAATAAATGATTCAAAATGATCCAAAATAATCATGAGAATAAAATTAAAATAGGGAACTAATTTAAATGAAAAAAATTGTTGAAAATAATTACAAATAATAGCAAAATATCATGACATATACAGTTTATTCTAGATAGACAGTAAATTTTTGCTATATTTATAAATATTTTGATTTATTTTTCTATATATGAAAACAACCCATTAAAATAAATAAATGTATATACAATTATATCACAAATAATAAAATATACTTTTTAAAATTAATAATAAATTCGATTAGTTTTAATTATTTTAGGTGAATCTATAAACTAATCGAACTCAAAAAAATTTCATTAGCTCAACTCAATTGTATGGATTAGGTCATCAAGTGTTTTGAACACCGAATTTAATTAAAATTTAAAATTTAATATTTAGATTTCAAAATGTTACAAAATAATTTTAAGAATTACACTTCTAACTCAATCGAAATCTAGCACTCTTACCATCCCAAATGTCGATTCGATCTTAAATGGTTGAAGTCAAAGAAAAAAGTCATATCACTAGCCATCCTCACACTCCCAAATGCCCTAATGTGAGAATTCTAAAAATAATGCATACATTAGTCATATAATTATGGAAAAACCAACAATTATAAGGAAACGAGTCTTGATATACATATCTAACAACATACAAAAAAAAAGCTGGAAAATGAGGTGTGTTTGGATACAGGGTCAACTCAAATCCAGCCATGTTTATACCGAATAGAGATATTCTGGATTTGCGCATTCTTGTAAGCGGCGCACGCCACCAGATACACGAAAACCAAAACCACCACCGCCGCGACGAGAACGGCGTTGGCCTTCCGCCACTCCTGCCGGAGGTTTTCGAGCAGCCCCGCCTTGCAGCCGCTGCACTCGTAGCAGAGTCGACTCCTCTCGTTGCTCCATAACAAGCAATCCGGGTCGGCCGTCGGGTTCTCCGGGTTCGCCCATGTCGTCGGGTTCTCGTACTTGTATCCGCACGCCGCCGGCGGCTTGCAGCAACCTGACTGGAAATTTGAAGGAATTAAACAGAAATTAGGTTGAATAAAGTGAGTGATTGGGATTGGGACCGATTTTATCGGATTTCTTTTGTGAGAATTTTTAGGGTTTCGGATTCTTCTTCTTTTTGTGGTTGAAAACGTGGTGAGATTCGTTTCGAAAGGCTCGTTGGTGGAATTCTTTTTGTTTCCGTTTCCATTTCCACTTTAGAGATTCGATCAAAGCTTCTTCGTCTTCATCCAAAACTCTGTCTCTCTGGTAGTTTCCATGTCCACTTCGGAGATTCCATGAAAGCTTCTTCACGGAGCTCTCGCTCTCTCCCTTTAATTAATCCAAATTTGGGAATTCGATGACCTAGAAATTAGGCTCTAACGACGTCGTTCGAGAAAACTTTATTGACAAAGGAAAGAAACTAAATTATTTTCCCCTTCTTTGGATTCGAAAATTAAATAAATGAAATTCGAAAAATAATTTTAAATTAATTATTTTGTTGGAGAAAAATTGAAATTAATATATTTAAAATTCTATGATGATGACAAAAAAAAAAGAAGGGTTGAGAATTTACTAATATAAGTTTGTGTTAAATTAAAATTAGAATATGACAAAATTAAATTACTAATTTAGGTTTAAAATCTATGAAATTATAAGATATTTTTTAAAGTAAAAATAAGATTTGAATTCACAATATTTTTAAATCACTTTCTTTCTTTGGAGTACAAAACAAATAAATTCATTTGAAGTCACTTACAATTTTGATTATAGATTTTTTGTTTTTATTTTTTTAAAAGGAACAAAATTAGTTTTTTTTTTTTTTTTTTTGGGATTTAGTTTTGTTTTTCTTTCTTACTCTTTTTTTTTTTTTTTTAAGCAATGTTTAGTTTAGTTTTTTTTAGCTTTTAAATTTCAATGTGTTATTTTTATCTTTGCATTTTGAGTTTATTTCTGTTTGGTGTCTAGAAGATTTCTAGATGTAATATTTTTATACTTTTGGTTCTTGGTATTAAGTTTCAATTAATTAATTTTGGTATTAAGTTGCAATTAATTAATATAAAATGATTATGATGTGATTTTTTTAATTAATTTCAATAATGACCCATCTAAAATTAATAAAAATTATTTAAATTATAATTAATTTAATTATTTTAAATTAATTAATAGAAAATTAACATGACTAGCGAAAAAGTAGCTATTAGTGAAAACTCATTGGATAAAAATATAAAATTCTAAAATTTATAAACTGAATAAAAACTATGACAAAATTGAGAGATAAGAGTGTTAACATCTTGAAATCTAAGAACCAAATGGAAAACCATACTCAAAACTTAGACAAAAAGAAATTTTTTTTGAGATTTTTTTTAGAACTTATATTTGGAAAGATAAAATTGTTGGTTTAGTTTCTTAACTTGGAGGACTATATTTATTTGGTCCCTAAATTTTTGAGGAGCTTATTAGGTTTTTAAGATTTTAATTTCGTGTTTAATAAGTCCTTTTGATTTTTAATTTTGAATAGATCTTTGAAATTTTCAAAAATTTTAAAAATTAATTTATCTATTAAATATAAATTTGAAATTTATGTATGTCTAACGAAACTCCAAAACTTTAAATCTTTTGTCTAATCAATTTATGATTTTTTTTTAAATAATTCAAAAGTTTAAAGATCTAATTTGTAATTTGAAAAATTCAAGAATTAAATAGACATGAAATTTAAAATCCCACAAACTAAATTTGTAATTTTACCTTTTGAAAATTAGGTTTATTTTACCAATAAAAATTTACCATTTCGTTTAATTTTTCCTCCAAAAGATACTTGAGTGTGGACTAGAATGCAACCAAAGTATAATTTTTTAAAATAATGTTTGTATTTTGGTTTCTTAGTCTATGTTTATTGTTTTTGGGTAAAAGTATTCTTTAAAAATAGTGATCTTATTTCAAAATGCCACATGTGGACCTTTTCAATTTTTGCATATTCTTCCCGTTAATTTCTTACCATTCTCCAATAGGACTTTTTTTTTATTTCTTTCCTTTTTCTTTCCCAAACTTCTAATATTACCTAGGGTTGAACTAAAAAAATTATGTGACTCGGGTGGGTCAAATATATATGCTTTAATTAATTGAGTTGTATTCAAGTATGATAATATAACTGTTTCTTATCTCTATAAATCAATATCAATCTTTATTATTAAATTTTTTATTGACATAATGAACCATAAGAGATAAGATATATTTCATCTTGTTAAAAGGTAAATACTTGTTGTAAACTTATTGATAGATAGCATTAAACAAATACTAATTCATAAATAATAGCATATAAAGTATTTGAAACTTTATTGGACCAAATAAAAACAAAACCTAAAACGCATGGGTAAATGCATTTTTTTCTTTTATCTGAATCCCAACATTTTGAAACTAAGTAACTAAATGAAAATTATACTTAAAATTTTTATAAAAAAAACATAAGGGAAAAAAATAGATTTTTTCGTTATATATTGCTATTTGTATAATGGATTTATAGTATTAAATTTCTTTCGACATATTTCTACATTTTCATAAATTTAACATTGAAATAGAACTAATCAACATTTTCATTATATAGTAGAAAAAAAAAATTTATATATATATCATTATATAGTAGAAAAAAAAATTATATATATATATAAAATATCACTAATATAATATTGATATAATATAAATAGTAAATATTAACATGTTCAAAAATAGTTAAAATTAAGACTTCAATATTCTAAATAGAAAGTTACCTGAAGTGGGGAGATATCGGCTGCGAAGAACTGTTCCGCGGTGGAAAATTCCCGATTCAACTGACGACAAACATCGGAAACAGCCAAGCACGTACGCACACTTGGCCAACTTCCCGAGCTAGTGACGTGGCGTCGGAGCCAAGAGGAGTAACCGTCGAGGCTATACTCCTGGAAGCGTGTTCCGGCGACGGGATGGGTGGCGCCCTCGGGGCGAGTGGCGGTGAAGGCGATGATAAGAACAATGAGAAGGAGGATAATGAGGACGGCCATGAAGAATAGGTAGACAGCCAAGAGACCAGGGCGGTTCCAGTAAGCACCGACGAAGCCGACGAGAGAGACGAGGAGGAGGAGGCCGCCGAGAACCACCACCGGCCACCGGAGAAGCTGGATGCACTCGTTGTCAGGCTTTGAAGCCAGCCAGATTCCGGCGGCGATGACGGGGATGGAACTTAGGAAGATTATGAAGTTTAGAATCGCTGTTATGCTGTTGCTTACTGCCATGGCTGAAGATTTCACAAACAAGAGAGAGAGAGAGAGAGATTATGGATTTGGATGGAAATGGCTGAAGGGGAAGTGGGTGAGTTTTTATAAACATTGGAATCTCATTTTACTTCTAAAAAATAAATATTGTATTTTTATTCTTTCAAAAAATATATATATATATAATATTTTTCCCTTAAAATATTAATTTAGTCCAAACTCATTTTACAATATTAGTTTATGTAGTGTTAGGACGCGTTTGGATTGATTTGTTTAAATAATTATTATTTATAAGTGTAAAATCGACTCTTAATAAATCTTAAAAGTAATTAAGCAATTGGGAGTTTGTTTATTTTTATTTTATTTTAAGAAAAAATATATGTTAATTGTATTTATTTAAACTTGAGCAATGGTTAGATACAGCCTCGGATGCACTGTTTTCATGCAACCCTCATTTATTAAAAACCAAAAAGATAATAATTCAATTTTAAAAAAAACAAAAATTATTTGTCACTTAGCAAATTTTAATTAGGCAAGTGGTGGACTACACAAAGATATGTACAACTGAGTCAACATCCTAAGTATTTTTCTTTAAACCTTACACTTGATCTACATTCCATTTCAATAAAGCATTATGTGTGATTAATAAATTTATCAATTTATAAATCTCTAAACTTTCATAAATATAAATCAATTTAGATTCTTGGTACTTAGGATATTGGACTTTGAAAACTGTACTTGAATCAATTTATCCACTTTGTTAATTTGAAATTTGAAGAAGGCGCTCACACACTTAGAAATTGATAAATATTAGACGATCTTCAAAGGTTATAATCTTATTAATGGGTCTAAGTTGATTCATTGATTACAATTTAGGAGTTTAATTAATATAATTGTATGTTACACACATAATGATTTTCATATGAAATCTAGATGAGGAGTATGTTAATACAATTACAAAAATTTAAAGTTTCATTTAATACAATTGAAAATTTAATGTTTTAATTTATACAACTCTAGAAGTTTAGATATATAAATGGATGTTTTTTCAAAAAGAAAAAAAAAACAATATTAGCATTTATTTAATAAATTATTTAAATATATTAAAAAGTTAGAGAGATTGAATTTATGATTTATTACAAATACATCGACTAAAATTTTGGTTTACATATAATTTGATTGAATTCAAATTTTGGTTCTCAACTTAATTAGTCCATTTTTTCCTTATACTATAAAAATATTTTTCATAATTAAAATTTGTTATTGTGTGGGATTGGTCACTGCTCTTTGCACTTATAAATATTTTCTAACTTTTTTTTTTTAAGAGAACTTTTAACTTTTTTTTTTCTTTTTTTTCGCAAATAAAATCTTAGTTAAATTATAAAAAATGCTCCTAAATTTTGTATTTTGTGTAAATAAAATTGTTGAATTTTCAAAGGTTTAAAAAATAATCTTAAATTTTCAAAATAAATTAAAAAAATATCTTTACCATTAGTTTTGGATGAAAACGGTCAAAATTTTGTTATAAAAGTTATCAACTATTATAAAATATTATTAATATATTTTTATTTGTACCATTGAACAAATATATATAGTAATATACCAATACCAATTGTATCACTACTATACCATCCTTTTTTAGAAATGGAAAGTATATACGTTAATATTTCTAATGTGAAGTTGTATTAATGATATATTGTTGTTATATTATTTTGTTAATTACTTTTTTTTCCTAAAGAAAGCCAGTATATTACTAACTATTATTGTATAAATTTGATTTATTTACTATTATTTTTTAGAACATATTTATTTATTTTTTTAAGGACGAATGAGTTGGTTGTTATATCTATGCCATACTGCCATTGTCGCAAAATATTTTATCCAACAAACTTACTATCATTTAAGCAAAACCTAGTAATTATAAAAATAAATGAATAAATAAAATAAATTATTGTAATTATGGAAGGCGCAGTGCACGAGGATATCACGTGCTATGCCTTCAGCAGAACCCAGCAAAGGTAAAATCCGCGGTTTAGCGAAAACCGGGCTTCGTGAAAATTAATGGTCCTTTCCGGTTCGGTCCAGTGAATTTCCCCAGAAGGCTCGTGTTGCGCTGGCCGTCCACGTGTATAGATTTTGTTGGCTTACAAACTATTCCAACCAACACGTGTTGGCTTTTTATTGGTTCTTTATGTACTTCGAAATTCGGTTGGATTAAATTTTAGCCATATGAGAACCTTTAAAATAACTTCTTGTTTCTTTTAAAAAAATGTGTAAGAATCTATTTTTTTTTATGTTCAATTTTAAAATATTGTTGTAGTAGTAGGGTTTTCTTTTTTTTTTTTTTTTTTTTTTTTTTTTTTTCCTTCTTCTTTTTTAATTATTAACAATAATCCAACAGACAAACACCACAATTATCTACTCCCTTACCTCTAATCATGAACGAGCAGAAAGATACTATTTCGAAAAACTTTTTTCTAGATAAAAAAATATATATATGTATATATAAACTTCTACATAGTGATGAAAAATGTCTTTTACATTATGTTTATCACTTTTTCGACAATATTGAAAACATTGTGAAATAAGACAAAAACTTTAGAATTCGACTTTTTTTCTTTTAGTTCATTGTGGAGATTCAAACTCTTATTCGTTTGATCAACAATATAATGTTATAATTAACTGTTGAAGTTGACTAGAAAAATTGACTACTAGATTTGAGAATGGTAAACAACTTGTTGCTAGTTGACCAACAGTATATACTATTTTTTATAAAACAAATATGATTTAATTATGTGTGACTAGCAACAACATAAACTGAATTAATCCACAGTGTACCACTTTGTTAAACATGCTTATTCAATGCTTAAAGTAGTGTTGAATAGAGGAGTTTTGTAATTAACAGGATAATATTTTACTTATTTGGTAGTAAAACATCCCACCATTTATAAGAGCTTGCACTGGGCTTGTCTAGTGATAGATAAGTTGGTGTGAGATTTTTAATGCAAATCTCGAACTTTTTTTTTAAATGAATGTTGAGGTGCGACTAAATTCTTTTATTTGAGTAGTCTAGTATACTGTATTATTTATCCTATACCAAAATTCGTATAAATAATTAACTAATCTACTCATTAAACTATTAGTATATACACTCTGTTTTTGAGTAATTTATTTTATAATTTTCAACTATGATGTTTAAGCTATGTTACAATAGAATACCTTGATGTTAATAATTTCTTTTGCTTCATAATAAATGTGTATGGTTGAGAACTCAATAGACCACCATAAGTTCACATAAGGTCATAAACTACAAAATGTTATTTAAGATTTTATTTTAATTGAGAACAATTAGCTACTTATTTGTATAGGCTTCCAATCTTAATTGAGATGACATGGCTAAATTAGATCAAACTCTTTACTTTTTTTTTTTTTAAAAAAAAAAATCAATGTTGTTATAATTGAAGATCACAATTATATATTAATTAACATTAGTAACGCTTCAACCACTTTATTGTGATTAAACATTTATACCCTTAATAAAAGGTAAACAATTTGTTTGAAAAAAAATACATTTCAATTTAAGTCACACTCTCAAATAGTCTTAATTTATTTGTCAAAAATTTGAATCCTCCACCTCAAAATCAACTTTCTTAAATTTTTTTTATAATTAATTACAACTCAATTTTCTTGCCTAAAAGAAGATCAGTCGTCTCAATTATAAATACTTTAAACTTAGTGTGCCAACTTTAATTAAATTCCTTTTTGTATCTTATAGTTTAAGAGTGGAAAAAAAGTATAAGTAGTCAAAAGCTTTCACAGAGCTCTTGTAATTAGAATTAGGAGAGAAAATTATTCATGTGATTGTAACAATTTTTCATATAGTGAATTCCTTTTTGGTGGATCGTAGTTTTTCTCTAATTTTGGAGTTTTTCATAGAAGTTGGAGGTTTTTCCCAACAACATATAAACATAACAATTTTGTTAAAATTACTCTATAAATGTACAAGTTCAACAGTGTTTACTATTGAAGTTAGTTGTTTCCACTAACTTCGGTCAAATGACCCCTTAGTATTTTAATTATTATAGTGTATGTGTGGAAAAAGACAAAAACAAAAACAAAAACGTTCAATTTCAATCTCTCTCTCTATATGACAAATAGAGAAATTATTATAAATAGAAAAAACTATCAAACTATTTACAAATATAGGAAAATTTCACTATCTATAAGCAAACTGAGTGGTAGAAGTCTATTGCGGTCTATTGCGGTCAATCGCCCAAAAAGTTTGTTGTGGTTTATCGTTGATAGACACTGAATTTATATATATATATATATAAATATTTTGGCTATTTTATTATACTTGAAAAACAATCCTAAACAATAATTCAATTTAATTTGAAAATAACAAAAAGAACCTATTTAAAATAAAATCAAAGAAGAAAAAAAGAAAAAAAAAGGCCAACAAATAATAAATTGAATAAAAAAAAATTAATTCATTAGTTTTGTTATTTTTTAAATATAGATTTTGTAGTATTTATTTATTTTATAAAATCGATCAATTTAGTTTGATTCATGTTTCTAGCTTTTAACAATATATCCTACGAAGTAACAAAAGATACCCACGTGAGATTGGGAAAAGAGGAAAAAGGAAAAGAAGCGTGTGCCAATCCTAAAGCAATAGAATTAAAATTGGCAAAACGTAGAAATAGAGCCCAACTTTTTTTAATAGTCCTTGAAGCTTCTTTATTAAGCTTACTAAATGGTCCTTTTCACTTGCCCATCAATTTCATACTTCTAAGTTTTATTTATGTAAGAAATACCACCAAGTTTGTGATATATATTCACCCCTCAAATTATATACTTACTATTAAAAATTACCCGTCCATATATTAAAAGGAAAGCAACTCGTTTATAGTTTGAATTTACTAATAATGATTACATGCAATGTATGTGAAAATGTCAAATTTTTTAATTTAAAATTTTAAGATAATATATAATCTTCTAAAAAAAAATTCTGTGCAAATATATACTATAGAGATATAAATATTTTATTTTCTAAATCTACCATCTAATAAGTAAAACAAAAACAAACTCATGAATTAAATTATATATGATGTCCTATTTTAAATTATCCAAAATAAATGTGGAATGTAAATAGGATTTTATGTCATAAGAGAAACAAACTAGTACATATAAAAATAATTTAATTTTATTCATCCATCTAGGCTGAGATTTATTTTTAATACTTTCATTACATATGTATAAACCTTATCTAAATATTGAGATCAATATAAATATTAGAGAGAAACGTTGGAATTAAATATATAATTACACGACTTTTCATTAATATGAGTGTTTTTCTAAATCTTCTTATTTTCTTTGTTTTTATGTACTTTCTATTTATGATAAATGTAAGGTACACAGATTTGAATCTTTGGCCTAAAAGAAGAAGTATATGTCAATTACGGAGTAAAATTATGATTTTTAATTTTTATTTAGAAGAATTGCGTAATGATTTTTTTTTTATTATTATTATACATTAATCTAGGATGTGAATGATTTTATTTGGGTGATTTTGTTTTACTATAAATGAAATCAGGTAAAAATAGATACAATCATAATTAATACAAGTTTAGGCATTAACTTATACCATTATTATTAATTTGAAAAATTTAAAAATAAATACTAAGGTGCATCTTGAGCACCACCTATTTTTATGCATCTCACCAAATTGTCTGATTATAATTTGTCACATAGAACCTTCCACCTCTAGGATGATGGAAAATTATGTCAATTAAGCTGAGCTAACCTCATTTTAACGTCCCTGAGACCGCTTAAATTGTTAGTTAACTAACAGTAAAACGATGTAACTCTTAAATGATAAGTTAGCTAGGTGATTTGCCAAATCTTATTAATATGATATTAAAAGATCAATGAAAAATATTTTTATAAAGATAATTAGACTCCTAAATATAACTTAAAGATAAATTATTAATATTTTAATCTAAACACTACTATACAATACACAAATTTACAATCAAGATAATTTCTCCGGTAGACTATTCTAAACGGTTTATCTTGCCTAATCTAGAAAACACAGTATCACAACTTAGGCAATCATTTGTAGTTTTTTATTTTAAAAATTCAATTGTCTTTTCAACTTCTTTACCATAGTTTTTACTTTTCCTTTTTTTTTTTAAGGGTAAATTGCAAAAATCACTCATGTTACAATTACACCCTTAAACTTTTAATCATAAGACTTGGGCCCCTAAACTTTTATAAGGGTTAAAATTGGATTCTCAGGCTTACAATAATAGTAGATGAACCCACAAATAATAAAAAATGAACTCTCAAACTTATACAAATGTTACAATTTATACAATTATGTAAGTTTGAAGGTCCACTTTAACTCAATTTGAACACTCATATAAGCTTGAGGGCTCAATTCTTAAAAAATAAAGTTTTAAGGATATATTGCAACTACCACCATATTTTAGGGGTGGTTTTTGTCAGGGGTGCAAGGAAAAACCGAAAAAGCCAAAAATATTGCTTAAATTGACCAAAACTGCTCATCGGTTCAAGTTAAGTCGGTCGATTTGGCGGTTTTGGGTTGAAAATACAAAAAATCGAAAATTTTCGAGTTACGCAAAAAATGAGTTGAAAATCTGAACCGTCAGATAAATTAAATATATTGAACATTAAAAATATCATCAAACAACTCATTGGCCGCATTGAGAGCATGCCTAGATGCTTTAGATTGGTGAGGTTCAAGTCTTAAAAATATAGCAGTCCAAGCGTTGTGCATCTCGACAAAAAAAATATTTTTTTAGACTCGTACTATAAACTTCATGGTCAATAATACTCTCATATATTAGTTAATCTGGGCTCACTTTAACGGAAAAAAATAAATTATGTATATATCTATATTTATATATGGAGTATATTTGAAATTAGTGTATAGTGATAGAAGGGACCATACTCAAAGTCACACATCTATTGCGTAACGTGCGTACATCTTGCATTTTCTTCCTCCACCGTCACCAGAGTAATTTCCTCTAATTCTAAGGGCATTTTCGTACTTTCTTCTTTTCTTTACTGGCTCTGTTGGCGAATCACTTAACTGAAAAGAAAAAAATATAAATAAACGAGAAGGAGAAAAAACTACCTTTTTTCGCCCCCCTTTCCTTCTCCCCTCTTTAACCCACCCGGAGACGGAGGCCACCGCCACCGCCACCGCCACCGTCACCGCGCCGGCCACCGCTGCCTCTTCGTTGCAATTTCTGCAATGAGGTTATCGTCCTCTGCAATTCTTGTCCTCTTTCTCTTCTTTCACCTTCTTCTTTGCTTCGCTACTTTCCCTTCCCTTTCCATTTCCCTCTTAACCGTCACTAAATCCGAGTTGGTGCCCGGCGAGATCAATGCTACTGCCGACTCTAACTCCTCGAGATCCGCCAATGATGACCACAGTTTTGCTAACATAATCGATCGGGCTCTCGAGAGGGAATTCACTGAGAATGAGCAGACTGATGAAGGTTTGTTGATCTGACTTCCATTTCTCCCTTCTTTGTTGTTTGTTTCGGTATGTAAGCTCCCTCCTTCGGCTAGGATTCTGGAATTCGTGAAATGCGTTTTTGTTATTTTAATTCTTTCCGCCTTTTCAATTCTTTGTTTGTTGAACATTGAGGTATGTTTTCTTCTTTCTTTGATTGTTTCGGTTTCTGGTTAGTTCCTATTCTTGCTTTTGTTGCGCATTTTTTTTAGCGACACCTGTTTTTCAGTTCGTTGTTATGTGTTTTTCACCTCGAGAGCTGTTTTACGTTATTGATTTTGGAAGTTTGATAGAACTCATATCTACATGCTACTTAGATGTTCCCTTGGTCTTCAGAAATGTGGAAAATAAGCAGGATTTGAACTGGAAAGAGCTTTTGATGTACCATGGTCTTGAAAAATCATCTAACAATTTAATAAATCCCGTTACATTCCCGTAATCTTTTTGGCCAAATAGACTTTCTTGAGAAAATAACTATGGTATCATCGAATTTCTTGAGAGTATCTATATTTTCACTTCCCTTGCAGTCGCGGATGCTGGCAGCTTCAACAACAGCGTTGCTGAGAAGCAGGTTAGATTGACGTTTTATCTTGTCACTGCTGGTCTTTTCTATCTACTGACTTTTAATAGAAGAAAAACTAATGATAGAATCCAATAGGTTAATCCACCTGCTCTTTCTGCCCAATATGTGACCTTTTTAGCTCGTTCAAAATTCCGTTTGAACGCAATAAGGTTCCTCAGTATTCCGGCCGTCAGATGAAGTTTTCTGATGGGGAATTATCATCCTCTTGCATCCCTCTCATTTTAATCAACTAATTATCATGCACTCGGAATAACTAATATGGTTGCTAATGTACTCCCAATGTTATCCTTTACTTGTCTTTGCCCATGAGCTGAAGTGAATGTGTTTCTATATGTCAGGCAGTTTTGGAAACTGTTGCTCGAGTTAAGTCAAAGAAGAATGAATCGAAAGAGGAGAAGTATGTTTTTCCATTGCATGTATACAAAGCATATATTTCATTGGTTTGAATTAAAGTGTTTATGAAATGATGCCATAATCGTTGCTGAAAGATGTGTTCTAATTTACAAAATTAGACTATAATGGTACTTTTGCCCTGTTTTTGGACCTTAGATCATTTCAGTTCCATGATGTCTTCCATTTAGATAATGAGAATCGAGCAGAAGACATGCCCACATTAATTGATCGGAAGGTATGCCTAATGTGTATACCTGTTACATTTAAACTTATCCTTTAAAGTTTTCAAATAAATGTAATTTTATTCATGAAGTTGATTCAGTTTTATCAATTTTTTTATTCAGGACAATGTTTTTATTATATCCAATCCCAAGTCAAAGTATCCCGTGCTCCAATTGGATTTAAGGTTAGTTTTTATGCACATTGCACTTAGTCCTTGGGTCTTGTCTTTATTCTTGATCCATTGTCGTTTGGTATGCATCAATCTGATGAAGGCTTACAGATCTAATCTTATCAAATTTCTTTATCTGCAGGTTGATTTCAGATCTAGTTGTTGTTATTGTTTCTGCAACTTGTGGTGGCATTGCTTTCGCATGTGCAGGACAACCGGTCTGATCATCATTCTTCTTCTTCCTCTCTCTTTCTTTATATCTCTCTTAAAGGAATGAAAAACCAATGTCATAATTTAGTACCAAGCATTCTTATTCCTATGGCATGTCTAATGCACAAATGCTTCTTGGAAGAGCCCTTAGGATCAATGCCAACGTGATATGCAACTTTGTTTTGTTGAACAAAGGCACATGCAATGGAAAAAATATACTTTATTTTATCTTTTAAGCATATGCATATTGATTTTCACTCCATGGAAGAACATTTTTCGAATGTGCATTTTATAAGAGTTATTTGCTTATTTGGGTGTGTTTTCAGCAGATATTTTTAAGAATGATTGAAAAATTATTTTCCGTTGTTTTCTAAAACTAGTTTTGGAAATATTTTAAGTCTGATTTTTTGTATACAATACCCATTCTAGTTTTTTTAACTTTATTTCTAAAACGCTAACCTTTGAACATATGATTTGATTTCTAAAAAAAATTGCGTTACCTTGAGAGTGTGAGCTTCAGGACATAAGCCTCAAAATTCTTTTGGAAGACCTAAATCTTTCTTCTTTGTAAATGGTGCAATGGCATTCTGGATTCTGCAGGTCTTTACTGGATACCTGTTGGCTGGATCTCTCATTGGACCCGGAGGTTTAAGCTTTGTCAGCGAAATGGTGCAAGTATGTTTCATTTATGTCCATCTCATTCAGTTGACAAATTTAAGAATTGCTCTCCCTGATCCTTTTCTGTTGTTACATTCTGTTTTTATGATAAAGCTAAGAGGTATATTTATTGACTTTTGGGTACTAGATAAAATTTGTAAAGCGATTATATTTGCCTAATTGGTTCATATGCTAACCGTAACATTACGCTGCTGTTAGTGAATGACTATGTATACTTGTCGAAGCAAAGTCGTTTTGACTTTTTTCTCTCTGTTTTTTTAATAAGTTATGGAGTAGTGAATAATTGTCATGAGCATTATTATTGGTTCTTATGAGTTATGATACTATCAAGAATTTATGCTTCTGGAATTCCTGGATATTACCTTAATATATTGTATTGCTTCACTAGAATTTAATCTGTCACTTACCTATCCATTCAGGTTGAGACAGTTGCTCAGTTTGGTGTGATCTTCCTTCTTTTTGCATTGGGCCTGGAATTCTCCACTACAAAAGTCAGCCTGATTTTTCTTCCAGATTGTTTTTGATTTTTCTTCCTGATTGTTTTTTTTTCAATAATAGCTGGTTTACAAAATATTTAGACTGTCAATAATCTCTCTGCTTTTTTCCAGCTTCGTGTGGTTCGAGCAGTGGCTATTCTTGGAGGATTGCTCCAGATTTTCCTTTTTATGTGCTTGTGTGGAATTACAGCTTCGGTATGTCTTACATTCTGATGAGAATTTATTCCAGCTGTACGGTGATCCCTTTTTATTATTATCATCATTTATTTATTCATTTTTCTTGTGTATTTCTCTGCTCTATGACCAATATGGTCACATTTTCAAGCTCAAAGTTCTGATTGTGATTCATGCATCCAGTGCTTTTCAGTGTAGGATAAAGTTATCATGCCTCGTGGTTTCAATTTTTCCTTTACTAAATATTTATTAATCTTACAAATTCATATTTCTTGAATGGATTCATTTTGTGGATTTGAGATATGTTGATTAGATGTTCTTGGAAATTTCTACTATGAATATTAACAAGTATTTGTCAATGTCTAAAAGATCCGTAGGTTGATAAGAGTATTCATCCTAATTCCTATATTGCACACATTTATTATATCAACTCTTGTTCAAGCGTGTCTTCAAATATGATGAAGTGTTTTGGACAACACTAGTACGCAGTTGCTTCCTGTCTGTGTGTGTCGTGTCTGAAATGGTTGCTCTTCAGATTTCTAATTATCATCATGCTTTTGCGCAATCTTTTCATGGAAAGTACTTGTGAAATTTTATGCGCTGTATTTCCTCTTTGATTGAGTGACTATATCTACATTTCACTCTCCTAGGGCCCAAATATAAGTTGTTGATTTGTTGTAAAACCTTCAGTTGTTTTGCTGCTGCTTTTTTTTTTTTTTTTTTTTTTTTTTTTTTTTTTTTTTTTTCCCGTAGTAAATCTGGTCAGTGTACAGAAGGAGAGGGTTGAATTGGCCTTTTGTTGCCTTTCTGATGGTTTTTGGTTTAGCTTACCTACTGTTTCTTTTAATTGGCGTTACTGGAACTTTGGTGGATTATACAAAAGCTAGAGTTCACTGCTTTGCGTGAAAGTATAGTGGCTGATGCTGCCTCTGGGATATTCTAGTCTACTTTTTCTTCTTGCTACTTCCATATAAGCGCATTCTTTTATATTGTTAACCTGTCAATAGTTTCTTCTAATTTAAAATTGCTTGCTTTTGCAGCTATGTGGTGGTAAATCTTCAGAGGGTGTATTTGTTGGTGCATTCTTGTCTATGTCTTCGACTGCAGTGGTTATTCCTTGAGACTTGTTACTAATTTTGATTTGAATGAAGTCATAGTAATGTGGAGTGACTAAAGGAGCATTGGGATGATCTTATTTTTCTTTTTTGAATATCTGACAATTAAAGAAACATTGAGCCTGTTAAAAAAATATTGAGACAGTGGTGAATTCCACCTTTTTTTTTTTTTTTTTTTCATGATAATATATAACTTGGAAAATGTTTAAATCATTTTTCTGATTTTTTAAGAATGTTATTCAGCAATGGAACATGTTCATCCATTATCACTTGACTTTGGAACAACTTTCCTTTATACGCTATTTTATACCTTTCTAGATAAGAGGACTTTTTATCCTTGAACTTTCAAGTTTATTCTATTTTGATCCCTTAGCTTTTTAAAGTCCATTTTAGTTCTTCAATGTTTAGGTTTGTTTTAGTTTGGTCCTTAAGTTTCAAAATATCTATTTTAGACCCAAACTTTTAAAAAACTATCATCTTGGTCCTTGCTTTGTTACTTTTCTACCTTAAGATCCCTTTGCTTAATGTTCCTCTCTTACTTATCTAGCTTGAAATCAAACTTCTATTAACATATTAGTACCCATACTTGAAATTACGTCATTAATTGTTACAATTAAAATAAAAGGACTCAAATAGTAGGAAGTAGGGACTAGAATGCACATTTTAAAGGTTCAGGGACCAAAATAGGGTTAACCTTTTTTTAAAAAACATATTTTGTGTGATTGAAAATATGAATGTTTCTTTTTTAAATTTTATTTTTAATTTAATTTTATTTTAATAAGAACAACTGTTTTCATTGAGAAAAAAATGAAAGAATACAAGGGCGTACAAAAAAAACCAGCCCACCAAACACCCCAACTAAAAGAAGGGGTTCCGGCTAAGTAAAAATGTTTCCTAACCTTCTGTTTCGAAGCTTTTTTGTGATTTTTCCCAGTAGCATATGCAAACTTTAAGGAAACTGCTTTTGAAAGCAGGGTGCAGATACGTAAAGGGCTCAAGAGGGTTTCTTGTATTTTGAAAACATAAACGGCTTCATAGTTATTTGGCTCATTCTACTTGCCCTCATTTCTTATTGAGCTTTTGGTCTTGTGTTAAATAAATATTGTCATAGAACTGACTGTTGTGTAAGTAACTAAGTATATATTATCTATGTATGCATATATTTTGTTTAGAACTAGATTTGGGTGCTCTTTCCTCAGCATTAATAAGGCCTTCATGGTTTATCTGTATTAAATTTGGTTACTTCCACAATTTTATCTGTTATAGGTCTTGAAATTTTTAATGGAACGCAATAGCGTCAATGCCATTCATGGTCAGGTGACCATTGGTACTCTTATTCTTCAGGTATACACTAATTCCTCTTCCAATACTTTACCATATTACTAATTAGTGATGGCTTGGCTATATGGTATCCAAAATATTTGGCTGTATTAGAAGTTTTGATCTACGGGTGTGTGTGTGTGTGTTTTATTTTTATTTTTATTTTTATTTTTATTTTAATAAATACCAATAGCTAACTAGCTACATGATGATGATATTTTTTTGGTTCACTATGCACCACCAGGATTGTGCTGTTGGCTTGCTGTTTGCGCTGCTTCCGATTCTTGGTGGTACTTCTGGTGTTCTTCAAGGAGTTCTGTCCATGACTAAGTCGTAAGAATAGCTTCTGTCTGTATATGTGTGAGAATTTTTATTCATGAGGTTCTTGGTTAAATAAATCAAGTATCAAGTGTCACGAAAAGTTTCTTTTCCAGTGTACTGGCACTTAATTCTGAAAACATAGCATAATTGGTGTATGGTCTTCTAATCCAGGCTACACTTTTCATTCAATTTTCTAGTTGTTCGATAGCCAACCGGGAAAATTTGCGTTTCGAATTATTCAACTGAAACTAATACTTCCCAGCCATTTTCTTTCTTTTCCAGGTTGGTGGTCCTGATTACGTTTTTGATTATTTTGACAATATTATCTCGTACATGTGTTCCGAGGTTCCTTAAGCTTATGATTAGCTTGTCATCTCAGGTAAGGGCAACATTTTCTTTGGCTGCTACAACTATTGCGTCATGTTCTGATCAAAATGTTTTCCACGCAGACTAATGAGCTCTATCAATTGGCAGCTGTTGCATTCTGCTTACTTGTTGCTTGGGTTAGCTCCACTTCCTAATGCTTAATTCTAGAAACAATACATGTTTTAGTATCATTTGGTAGACATTGATATGGTAAAGAACTTCCGTTTTCTAGTTGTGGATTTTTCCTCTTCAGATACATATTCTATTATGAAAAGTTGGACTTGGAAATTGGTTTTTATTCAGTTGCCTCATCCTTTATCTTATTTTATTTATTTTTTTCATTAAAGCGAATAAGGTATTCAGTTGAGAATAAAGTTGTTGGCATTGGGAATGGTCTATCTGTGACATCTGGCATCTACCAGCACCCTTTTTAGTCTAAATAAGTGCAGTACCTAATTCATTTATATAACCACCTATACAGTGCAGTGATAAACTGGGCTTAAGCCTTGAATTGGGTTCCTTTGCTGCTGGTGTGATGATATCAACTACTGATCTTGCTCAGCATACACTTGAACAGGTAAATACCGATTTTTGATGCTTGTTTAAAAGCCTGAATGCTGTTCCCTTAAGTTACTTCCAAGTACTTAATATTTTATTTTATTTTATTTTTTGTGAGTTTTAATTACATGTTTCTAGACTCCAAGAACACTGCCCTTTCCATTTGGAAACTATAGTAAGCTTTCTGGTCTAAAATCATGCTACTAACATGTTTGATGGAAAAAGGTCCAGAAATAATGTGGCTTGATGACTATAGAAATATATGTTTTTTTCTGATAGGAAACGAGAATTTGTAGCTTCCAGTTAAATCATCCGCTCCAGATGTTATGAGAACCTGCAGCATAAAACTTATGATCCTTTGGGGGACGGGGGTCAAGCTTATAGATAAATCTCACGATCTAGATGTAATAAAATCCTACATCATAGAACTTATGATCTAGCTTGAAATATTTGTTTTTTGGGTTGGGCATCAAGCTCGATGATGAATCTCATATTCCAGATGCAATGAATTTCTGAAACATAATTTTGGGAAGTAACAGAATTTCTGGTCATGGATAAACAAGATGTTGACAACTAAATTTCTTTCTTTCTTACTTCCTTTCTTTTTTTTTGGGGAATAAGATTGGCAAATTTTTCATAAGCTTCAGTCTTCAGATAATGCTAGGGTCTATAGCTAGTACTATACTCTTTACTTGATATTATCATCTTACTTCCTTGAATCTGTTTTAGCTGGCATGGAAATTTTTAATACCTTCTACTGATTGGCTTGATTTACTAGGTTGAGCCCATTCGCAACTTCTTTGCTGCTCTTTTTCTTGCCAGCATTGGGATGCTAATTCATGTTCATTTCCTATGGAACCACATTGATATTTTACTTGCGGCTGTAATATTGGTCATCATTATAAAAACTGTAGTGGTTACTACTGTTGTCAAGGGATTTGGATACAACAACAAGACTTCACTTCTGGTGAGATGTGTTCTAACAAATATGTTTCTTCACTTTGAAATGACATTTTTATTTAGGAAATTGAAAGAGGCCTTAGATAGTTTCATCTTATAGGTTGGGATGTCACTTGCACAAATTGGAGAATTTGCTTTTGTCCTTCTAAGCCGTGCCTCTAATCTCCATCTTGTTGAGGTTGGTGCTTGAATTGTTAGCTTGCCTTTGATTGTGGTTGATAAAAACGTCCAGTGTTTTCTAAATCTCAAGGGGCAATAAAGCGCAATAGTCTTCTGGGGTTTAAGTGCGGACTTTTTTTTGCTGTTGTTATTGTTGAGGCTCATTGTATATAAAAGTACTACATAAAAAAGAGAAAGCATAATTGAAGTGGGAATACGAGAAAAAACCCTATACACAAGAAATTCTGCATTTAGTCTTAATAAATTTTATTTTTTTAGTTAATAAAGAAGGAAAAACTCTAATTATTACTATTTAAAAAAAAATAATGAAAAAAACCATCTAGCACAGAGGGATTTGGGCCTTGAGGCTTCACCAAAGGTGCGTACCTTTTTTTGTGTGCAAGGCGAGCCACTAGACCTGCGGCTAGTGCCTAGGCGTGTGCCCACTGCCCAGGAGGGCTTTTTAAAACATTGATGGTCTCCAAACTCGAGATAGAAATTTCTATTTTGTTTTCCAATAGTTACATTGACTTCTGTTTTACGTAGTATGCTGGCATTGAGAATTACTCTTTCTCCTAGTTTTCAAATGTGGATTACTTTTCCATGTTTATGTGCCCAGGCAATCAAACGTGTGGAAACTTATCTCCTTATATGAGCATGAAACAAGTTGCAAATGGTATGCAAAGGGCGGTTTGCCTTAGAAGTAGTCTATAAGTAGTCTATACTATTTCTTGCAAGGGGAGGGATGTAACTCACTGGTGCCTTAACATGGTTGTATCAACTATGGAAATTGGAGCTCCCATATTCCAACTTCCCTTGGGGTGCTGGACTGTAGACTGTAGAGGATGGTGGTGGTTCTTTGGGTGGGGGAATGATGTAGAGCATGCTTTATCGATGAATTCTATTAGGTTCATAAGTATCCACAAGAGACTGGTCTGAATAGAGCAGGCTTCGCGAATGGGCTCCTGACCTTTCTCTTAAGCTTAAGCGATATATAAGAATTGACTTGACTTTCTTCTAACAACCGTAACTTTTGAGAGTATGGATTAAGTTATCTGGTACAATTGAATATTATGATAGGCAAAACTTAAGCCTGGTAGTCATTAGTACTGAATGGCAACTTATATTGGTTTTAACTAGTAGTAAACACATGGACCAGCTAAATGAGTTGGCAAAGCATAAAAGCTAGAGTTAAACACGTCATTATCACTATTCTTTTCAATCCTTTATAACATGGTAGCTAATATGTTGGAGTCATATTTCATTTGTTGAAAGAAGTAGAGGAAGGCGAGATCAGATTTGATTCGTTCGTAATTCATAATTATAATTTGTAGACACATTAAGGACGCTGCCGCTTTGCCTCTCTCCAAGTCTTTAACAGGATTCTCTATTTAAGATATTTGTTTAAATTGGAATGCTTTTGTTTTTCTAGGTGTTTTGTATTTTGTAAAAGGATTGCCTTTGTCTTTTTATTATTATCTTTGTATTTTGAGTGATAGTCTCTTTTTATTATATCAATGAAAAGTTTGTTTCCTTTTCAAAATATATTTGCAACATTTTTGAACAACAAGTTGGATTTCACGAAAGAGAAAGATCTCTTAGTGTTAAGATTTATGAGTTTTTTTTTCTTTTTCTTTTTTTCTTTAATCAAAGTTGATATGTTCTTCTATTATTTTTCATATTGGAGGCTGCTATTATATTCACCATTGTAGCTGAAGTTTTGATTTCAAACATTCCAATATTGGTATTGCAACCTTTACAAAATTAAGTTTTACCTTACCAATATTGGAATGTTTACGTGATGGAGATGGTGACTTGATTGTTGTCTTTTATATAGGCGTGAGCCTTGAATGGGTCTTTCTTAAAAAGACACAATAAATTGTATTTCTTAAGATTTCATTCAATCTCATCTTATAATATTTTTTGACTCTTTGTTCATAAAAAATTTGAAATATTTACATTGTTATCATGTATTTAAAAAATTTTTTTTCTCCTGTAAAAATATTTCAGGGAAAATTGTATATACTGCTGCTTGGGACAACTGCACTTAGCCTGGTGAGCTAATTATTATTGCATTTTCTTGGAGTCCCCAAACATCTAATTTCTGAAGTTTTTTTCTTTTTTTTTTTTTTGGTTTCTCATGTATTCTTTGGTTGTTTCTCAATGGAAGTTTCTTTATTCATAAAAAAGGAAAAAAGAAAAAAAAAACATCTAATTTCAAATGTGTATCCTGCAATGTGATCGAATTTTCCTTATTCCTCTCTCCCTGATCATTTCCCAACTGATATGCTAATTCAGACGAAATAGATTATTGAAGTTTTGATTAAAAAAGGAAATTTGTTTGGTTGCAAATCAAATGAAAAGTGTTAATTAATGTGTGGTTATATTTAGTGTGCTAATAAAACTAATTATGCAGGTGACTACGCCATTGCTTTTCAAGCTTATTCCTGCCGTGGTACGTATTGGAGTGTTGTTGCGGTGGTTTTCACCTGATGGTTTGAGTGAGGTAACCTGAAGTCTCTAGTAATTCACCTCGGTTCTCTTGTTGGATGCTGTTGCTAAGATAACATGCATGATTTATCCTACCAGATTGGATTCAAAGGAGAGGGCTTTCGAATGGATGGTGCCAAGCGCATTACTTTGGTGGTTCAAGACTCTCACGTTTCATGATATTATGCATACCATAGCAAAGCAAACGCCAGAAGTAACCACATTTCAAACGAAGGGTTTCTTGTGAAATTGGGAACATGTGCATAAGCGTGAAAGGTTATTAATTAGGCTCTCAGTTTTTTACTGTCCTGAACCTGAAGATGCCAATATTCCACACGAAATTCCTACCAGGCAAGATCGTATCAAAATAGTTCCATTGGGATGGAGAACCAGAGTAGTGTGAATACGATTCTCAAAATCCCATTCACTAAACTCCAATTTTTGATCCAGGCCGTTATGTTATTATAGGTGGCCTATTCATTGTAAAATAGTTTCCATTCGTTCACGCCATTCATTTCATTATATATGTTCTTTTTACAAATTGAGTCACACAGTTGTTCTATCAACCCAAAAAGTAATGTAGTTCAAAATTTTTTAGTGTATCCAGGCCATTTTCAGTTCATAGAGGCCCAGATGACGTACAAGATTTGACTTGTTTTTCATAACTCACGCTGCTTGATTTTCTATCATACCGACTGGGGGAGCTAGGAGCTGTCTCGATGACTTGCAAGGTAATACCTATGCATTCCCAATCGTTGAAGGTTCCAACGTTGAAATTTCTAGCCAAAGTGATTATCGGTACTGCTCCCCCGCTCCCCAAAAACTGTTCACAAAATCATTCATCTATATAATGAACCTTATGGATCGTTTTTATTTCATAAATATCTGTTCACTTTTCTTTCCTTCTGTATAAGCCACTATCAGCTCCTTGCTCACTTTGGAGAGTAAGAGATCTCTTTCAGGGACGTGATAGCAAAGCTACTAACAACTGACAGAGAGTTAAGAGATGAAGGAAGATGTCTGGTAAGTTTAGTAAAAGCTCATCCAATCCATGATAGGTTACTAAACTCGAGTAAATAGTTGAAATTTTAAATCTGAATGGTATCATTCTACATTTTTAAGTATTTCATGTACTAGAATGGGGTCACCTTTTTCACCAAAAAGCTTGTTCTTTTAAGTTAGAGTGAGAGACCACAACATAAATTGCCATTGTGAGATCATAAAAATGAAATCACTATTGTTGTGTGCAGATAAGTAAAGGCCATATACAATGCCATCTTAAAAGCAGTTGCTTTTAAAGCCAGAAATACCAAATATGATGAAAAAAGGTTACACGTCCCTTCTTTTCATTGAAAGATCAACATCAATCAAAAGTGAATGATGTTTCCTAAAACATTTCGGGGTCCACTGGTCCCTCCCTCAGTTTCAAGTGCCACGACAAAATTAATTATTTCCATTGCTAATTCTCTACAGAATGTTGCTCTTTTTCCTGGAAGATAGTGTAGTTTATCTTTCCCCCCATTTTTCTCTCTATCCTTTCATTTTGAGATTAGAAGGCTTTTTTTGTTTAGGTAAACTGAATGCAACCAACTACTCCCTAATCTTCTCATTACAACTAAGGAGGAGAATACTACCTGGAAAAACATCTTTCCAGATCAAACAATAGAAGTATTACCTTGATTGATATACATTTGGTTGGTTCCATTTACAAAAGCATAACAATCTCTTCAATCCTCCTAGCTAATTTTCTTTAGGACAGATTCCAATTTGAGGATTAAGTTTTGTATTAATAACATCATGACAACATGTCAGACAGAAGTAGAAACGAAAAAACTGAAGAAATTTAAAAAAGAGTTTCTACAAGGTTCTGATAGCGATTTCGAGGACTATGACAGCTAATTGTGTAATGTATAACAAGGGAAAGAAGATAAAACTATGCCTGTTTGCTCTCTGCTTACCTTAGAATAAAGCCTTTATCCTCCACACAAAGTTTATGTGATCTATGTTTGAAATTTTATTTGCTTGTTAGTTGTGTCCCAATACTATCCAAACAATAATTTTGACAACTCAGTGATGGCTACTGCTGGTAGTAAAGAGGACATCTTTGGTAGGTTGAAAAGTCACTATACTCTAAAAGTGATTATAAATGTTGCAGAAAACTTTTTTGTATTTTCTGTTAGCAAAAAAATGCCTCTACCTGGATCCCAGTAAGTTTCTGAAAAATCCAAAATACTTGAGAATCCCTATGAATGATATTTTGTGTTTCTTTCAGCATAATGATGTTGGTACATGGTACAAACAAGGGTTTTGATTCTTTAATACCAAAGAAAATAGCCACTTTATTGATAAAGAAAATAGGTTATTTAATGTCCTTTTTTGCCCTTGCCTTTTTGTATCAAACTGTACAATACTCCAAGTTATCTTGATAAACAGGTACATGGTAATTTCAAGTGTGCAGTTAATATTATTTTGTAGATATAGTTGGAAATTTGTGGTAGGAAAACAACTGTTCAATTAGGGCATTGGGTACTATTGATTGACTCTATCTGGATCAGTGTCATTGAAAATTTCTAGCCAAGGTTCAGTATTTGTTTGGATAGCAAACCTTATCTACATTTTGATTCCTATTCATTGGCTGTTCTAATTTGTAACAATTTTTCTGAAGCAATTTCACTTTGTTATCCTACTTCAGCTTTTATAACATTCATGTTTTATAAATGCAAATGGGAAGGCCAAAAAGGGAGGCCCCTTTCCTTTCTAGGGAGATCCCATTTGCATAGTCTTTTAGTTCAATTCTGCCAAAATATTAGAGTGGTAAAGTCCAGCTAGTTTGATAATTTTTTGGTTTTTAGCTTTTGAAAATTAAATCTATTTTCACTTATTGGTTTCTTTGTTTTGTCGTCTACGTATTTTACTGTTTATAAAATTAAAGCCAAAATTTGAAAACTAAAACTCCGTTTGGTGACTATTTGGTTTTTAGTTTTTGAAAATTAAGGCTATGAATATTACTTTTACATATTGGTTTGTATGTTTTATTGGATGTATATTAGAAATGTTCTTAAAATTAAAGCCAAAATTTAAAAACTAAGGTCTAGTTTAGTAATTATTTGGGCTCCATTTTGTAATTATTTTGTTTTTTAAAATTAAGTCTATTTTCTCTCCTTATAATGATTTGCATATTTTTTAAGTACAATGGTTGAATTCTTAGCCAAATTTTAAAAACAAAAACAACTTTTAATTTCTTTTTTTTTCTTTTCAAATTTTGGTTTGATTTTTTAGGCAATTAGTAAGAAGTATATAGCAAAGGAAAAAAATTGGAGGTGGAAGTACCTATAAGCTTAATTTTCAAAATAAAAAATAAAAAATCAAATGGTTATCAAATGGAATCTTAGTTTTTTAATTTTTTTAAATTTTTAATTTCGTACTATTGTTTTCATATTTCTTATCTAAACACTTAGAAATTCTAGCAGATTTCCAAAAACGAAGACAAGTGTTTTAAAATGATATTTTTTGGTTTTTTTAGCTTTTAAATTTTGAGTTTGACTTAATGCTCTAAAATATGCTCCTAAAATGTAGATAGCAAAACACAAACATAGATAAAATTGATGTTTATAGGCTTAATTTTGAAAAACAAAAACTCAAATTATTTTTAAAGGAGTTTGATTTTTTTTTTCTTCTTTTGGAATTTAGCTCAGATTTAGAACTTGTTAGAGAGAGAGAGAGAAAAAAAAAGGCAGTTCTAAAAAAAAAAAGATAGTTATTATACAAGTCTATAAAATATTGGTTTTTTTCCCCCTTTATTTCCATCCTGGCATATGAACAAGTTTCAATTTTTTTTTTTCATTTTTCTTCCCTTTTATCTTTTTCATTATGAAAAAGGAAAGTGAAATTGTTAGGAGATGTGTCAGCTTTTGATTCACTCAAATTTACTCATCCATAGATTCCTCTAAATCTTCCCACATGTTAAGTTGTTTTGTATGCCAAAAAGACATCCAATGAATGTATCTTTTTCCAAGATTTTATTTTGTCCTACATGAAATAAAAACAAAACCTCATTGGAATATATATTTATTGTCTCCATCTACTTCATTCCATGATGGGTTTTGAACCTGCAAATCATTATATCATTCAATCTTAGAAACCCAAAAGGGATAATGTACATATGGTCTCTCAAAATCTTCACAAATTTTGAACAATCCTATGAACAAAGTCTTTCTAACCTTTTTGTCTCTAATTTTCTTCTTGTCAAGTCAATTTTTTTGTTCACTACATTCAATTTCGCCACAAGTCAAGTTTTCCCGCCACAATTCAGAAAACCATCGTAGAAAGTTATTTAGGCCACGTTTACACCAAATGAAAGGTAATATCTCAATTATAATGTAAAAAAATGGGTCCCAATTGATTGCTTTCGTTATTTACTTGCGTTCTGTAATCGTAAGGAGTTGCAGGACTCACCTCAAAACTTGTAACCAAATACTGCAATCTAATTGAGAAAGGAAGGGTATTCAATCTAATTGAATGTGAGAATTCATAATTCTAGTATTCTAGGTAAATGAGATTAAAAACAATCCAATTATGTTTGTGATTCAGGCCATCCGTCAATGAAATCTCATTCTGATTATAACAAATTTTTATTACAGATTGGTAAATGTGGCCTTAATTCAATACATAGGACAATTATTGGACTTTTTTATTTATTTATTTATTTAATACAACAATTGAGAGTGGAAAGATTCGGACCTCTAATCTCTTGGGTCAAAATATCACCGGACTTCTTAAATGACTTGTTGAATGATAACTACTTCTATTCTTAACCCGCCAACTCTTTCTTCTTTCTATTTGAATCTTTTTTTAATTATTATTTTCAATTGAGGATACTACAAGCTGGTAATTCATAGGTAGCTAGTAAGTGATTTTACACTGTTGAGAGAGAAGTGATCACAATATTTATTTCCAATGTAATAATAGGGTTGGACTACATTTCAATAATTCTTTCTGAAATCATGTGAATGATCTGAAAAATGAAATTAATTATGGGGTAGAGTTTGAACATTTGTGGGCCAAATTTATTGATTGAAATGTAACACTGAAGACTTCTTTATATATGAAATCTTAATTGAAACTTGTAGTATGAAAAGTGATAATTATTACCAAATTTGAAGCAAATCCTTTAGTCGAAATGAAAAGGGTTCCTCATCGATTCATATATGGCGTCTAAAATGTATCAAATGATTAAATTTACTATAGTCAAACGATTGGGTATATCAATAGATATAGCTCTCACTTCTTGGTTATCAATGAAATCTTGAATTTAAATCCTTACGGGCGCAACGAAAAATTCGACATTTTCTAGGATTTCTGCACAATATGTGAGTTAGATGTGACAGTAATTAAGTTTCTGAAATTAGTAGTAGTTGGGTTAAATCACATCAATTCAATCAAATTCTTTAGCATTCCTTCCTAATCATGAAATGAGAAAATAATTGAAGCCTAGAAAAGTTAATGCAATAATACTAAGATGAACAAAGAGAAAAATCAAATCAAATTATATTAAACTAAGATGATAATTATAATCTTCTCACCAATAATCATTCCAATTACTATCAAGTGGGCAGATTCTTCTTAATTGCTCTCTCTCTTGATTCTTATCAGTTGCCAAGATTTTTATTTTTATTTAAAATTTAAAAAAAAAAACCAAAATCATTTATTCTATATAATATAATTTATCTTTTTATACCAAAAGGAAAGAAAGTGAGAGAGAGGGCTTTTAAGAAACTTTATTCTCAGCCACTAGGGTTCTTTTCCACAGTTGTCTCCATTAGCATCAGCAGCTGGCAAATATATACAAGAGTAGAAAAATAGTACAATTGAAATGACTTAAATTATTTAAAAGAGACCCAAAGTCTCAATTTTTTTTTTTAAAAAAAATATTTGTTTTTAGAAAAAAAAAAAGTCTCTAAAAAGAGAGGGGTAGGGCAATGAATGAAGTTGACAGTTTCCTACAATTATGAAGGTGTTGAGATGAAGATGCCAAAAATTTGAGAAGAAAAAAAAAATCTCATTTATAATAATAGTTATTATTATTATTATTATTATTATTTTCTCATGTAATTATAAAGTTTCTAAAATATCAACTCAACTAAAAAACAAATATCAGTAATACAAAACATAAACAAACAAAAAAATAACACCTCCTCTCCATGATTTTGATTTTGGTGACAAATCCTTTTTTTTTCCCAATTTTTTTTAAACAAATCTATTTGATAATGAGAACAAGCAAGAATATTAAACACTCTCTATCTAGGGCAGCATATATATGCAATTTAAGATAATGTTAATTATTAGGGTCAATCAAAAACATTTAATATCAAGCTTAATTGTCATTAATAGTTATTATCAACCTACAGTTTTGAGGTTTAATTCTTTCACTCCACTTTTTTTTTTAAACAAACTAATTTTATATTTCAAATTTCTCAAACATAACTAAATTGATTAATACATTAAAAATCTCAAGAAAAAGTGAATCCTAATTCATATTAATTACTTGACATTCCATAACATAATTATTATTCTTATACATAAACTTGTAGCATTGAGCCATCATCCATAAAGACAAATAACAAATAAATTTGTAACCAAAAACTAAAAAAAGAACTTGTAATTAATTCATCAATAATAATGATGTCTTTTTTGTTTATTTTTCTTCCAAGGAAAAAGGGGTGGGGGAATATATATTGAATTGAAAGATAGGGTTTGATATTAATTAATTTAGGTAACACTAATAGTTGGTGGCTTTTTGTTTTGTTCCAATTCCAAATTGGAAGGCATTGGAGAAGCCAAAGTGAGTTCAAGATCAGGCCCAACTGAAGAAGAAGAAGAAGAAGAAGAAATAATGGGATGTTTTGGAGGGACAGAATTGGAATTATTAGGAGATGATTTGAGGTGTGAATCAATCAAACCATAAACCCAAAGTGAAGAAGAAGAAGAAGAAGAAATTTGATTGTTAATGTTGTTGTTAATCACTTCCATATTGTAAGCTAATTGTTGGGAAGAGCTTGCAAAAGTAGTTGTAATATTACTCTCTAAAAGAGGTAAATTACTCATCAGCCCCTTGCTGTTAATGTAATGATCATCATCAATATCATCTTGAGAATTTGAAGATATCTTCAAACATTGAGACAGTGCTATGGTTGTTGTTTCATATGCTGTCCCAACCTGTTTTTTTTTCATATATAATGTTAAAACAGAAACATATCATTATTTATATATAAGTTAAGGAAGAAGAATCATGCTACATATATAGCTTAAAATCAATGTAAAGAGAGAGAGAGAAAGACTAATCTTAGGGAACATTATCAAGATTGGACTCGATTGGCATAACCATTTGGATTTTGAGAATTAAGTTCATACTTAATTGTACACTACCCTTCTATTTATGCATTTTTTTTTTGTTTTGTTGTCTACTTTTTACAAGGTTTTAAAAAAAATAGTTTTTATTTTTTGAAATTTGATTAAGAATTAAAAGAAAAAAAATCTTTAAGAAATGTGAAAATCATATAAAAGAAAAGAATCTGTGTAAGAATTAAGATCTTTGTTTGATAAAGATTTCATTTCTATTGTTCTGTTTTTTAAATTTATATATGTTTCCTAAGTTTTTCTCATTCCTCAAAGAAACATTTGAATTCCTCGATCAATACAATCACTACTTTCTAAAACCTACTTATTCGTTTAGTTTCAAAATTAGACTTTATCTACGAAATCATGGGTAAATTAAGTGATAACAAATCAAAAAAACAAAAATTATAAGATACATAGAAGTAGTATTTATAAACTTATTTTAAAAGACGAAATAATTACTAAACAAAGTATGAACAAAAACATAAAACTAACAAAAACGAAATCGTAATCTAATGAGACCTAAATCAAGAAGTAACAATTAAGGATATAAATAGTAGAGTATATATTACCATATCAAAGAGGCTTGAGCGCCTATTCTTTTTGTTGAGAGTGGATTGTCTAAGAAAATACTTTTGAGCATGACTAGCAACTTGTGTTGGAGTTCTTGTGGTCACATAATTTCTTGAAATCCCTCTCCAATCTCCTCTTCCAAGCTTTTCAAGCCCAATTAGAAATTTTCTATGCTCCTCTTCTGTCCATGGAACCCCTAAAAAAAACAATAATTCATCCATAAACATTAATCATTATTATCAAAATTTTCAAATAACATATCTTTTTCAACCAAAATGAATAGAAACCCCAAAAATAAAAAAATAGTAATAATGGGTTTTTCTCTTTTTGTTGAAACATATAAACTATCAATCCAATCTCCAAACCCCAAGCAAGAGAAAGTTTGCAAAACCTTAAAAAATTGAAAACCCATAAAAAAAAAAAAATCAAAACTTGAATAGAGAAAACAAAAAAAGATGAAATTTTGAAGAGACCCAAATGATAAAAATTTGAAAAAAAAAAAAAAAAAAAAGAAAGAAAATTACCTTTCTTCCTTTCCTGGTCTCCATTGAGAAGGCCATCAGAGAGATAGCCATTGGAAGATTTAGAATAATGTTCAAGATTATTATTATTATTATTATTATTATTATTATTATTATCGATTTGAATTCGAGAAGAAGAGAAGGAAGAAGAAGAAGAAGACAAGCAATCAGTACTAAAGCTTTTTTTAATGGCAAAAGCAGAAGCACTTGAAGAAGAAGTAGTTGAAGAAGAAGATGATGATGAAGAAGAAGAAGAAGAAGAAGAATCAAGATGAACTCCAAAAAGCCTAATTAAACCATAATTACCAACATTGAAATTGGGTGTTATTGAGCTTCTAATGTTTGTGCAAGTCCTTGAATTGTGACCCATATTTCCACAATGTGAGCACTTTCTTCCCATTTTTTCACTCTAATTATGCTAAATTTCCCACAATGATGAAACCCAAAAAAAAAAAAAAAAAAAAAGACCCAAAAAAGAAAAGAAAAATGGGAGAATGAGAAAGAGAAAGAGAAAGCACAAAAAGAAGTGATATATTTGGTTTGGTTTATATGATGATGATGAGAATGAGAGAGAGTTGGGTAAGAGAAAAAAATAATGGATGCATAAGAGAAGAAGCTAATTGGATGGCCTTTATGTACAACTTTTTTTTCCCCAACTTGGGTTTAAGCATATAAAAATATGTAACATTTTTCTATGGGATTCTCACAATAACTTCAGAAAAAAAAAAAAAAAACAATTTTCTCCTTCATGTGGTGCATATTAGTATTTATTCATTGTGTGTATGAAATATAAGCTTTTAAAATACGGGTTTGTTTTAGTCCATGTACTTGAAAATAATTTTTATTTTAATTTTTTATTTTCAAAAGAAAAATATTTGTGTGCATCTTAGGGTGCACTCATTTGTTTAGTCTACCCAAGTGCCCAATCACAAATTGTCATGCGGTAATTTTTTTTCTTTAAAAAAAGATATTTAAAGTTTTTTTTTTCCCTATGTGATTGAAAGGGATGCATGGAGATTGGTGTAACTTGGACTTCATTCAAATATATATATATATATATATATATATATATATATATATATTTTTTTTGCTAAAGGTTCATTTAGTCCATGTACTTTTTGTGAAATTACTATTATTTAGTCCATTAATTTCTATTTTGGTTATTGTATTTCTAAAAAGTAATCATTTTTGTCTTTTCATTCTCATTTTTCGATCTAAATTTTCGTATGATACTTTTATTCACTAAATTTAATGATCGAAATTTCGTATGATACTTTTATTCACTAAATTTCTTAAATTGTAACCATATATTTGCATTAAAGAATTTTTGTTATGTATAAAATTTATGTTAAAATTTTGGAAATAAGAATTAAAAAGGTTACTTTCTAAATATAACGAAGTGAGCAGATACAAAAATTGAAATAAATATTTAAACTATACACTAATTAAAATAAATCAAAATTCAAAATTATGAGTTACAATGAGTATAACTCAACGGACATCAACGGACATTAAGTACTATCAATCTTCTCACTCACATATTATAAAAAAATAAATAAATAAATAAGTAGATGTGACTTGAAATATATAATCTCTTGACAACATTATATTATTAAGAGGTTTTAGAAAGTGAAAGAAAGATCATAGAAATGGCAAAAGTTTGAAAGCAAGTTAAAGTTGATTGGTGATGAGCACTTTCATAGGAAATTTAGTGGAACCACACCCATCCTTTCATTTGCTCATTTTTGGGATTTTTTTTTTTTTTTTTTTTGGATTTTTTTCCACTTTTCTTTGGATTCTTATAATTTTTTTTTTCTTTGACTCGTACGTAGAACTCCCAAAAGAACATGATTAGTTTTCCAATTGTTTCTTGCTTTTTCTTTCCTCATTAAGGAAATTACCCTTTCTTTTTATGAGATGATTATATATGATGGGAATTGAATATTGATGAAGGAAAAAATAAAAATTATATATATATATATATATTGTTTTTTATATAGTGAAAAAATTTTTTCACATGACAGTTCTTAATTATATTTGATAATGGGGTAGACTATAGCCACACCTATATATATATATATATATATATATATATATATATATATATATATATATATATATATATATATATATATATATCATTGGGTTAAAAGTGTCAATTTTGTCACTTTATTTAAATATTTTCTATTCCAATCTTTAACTTGTAAATGAGATGTCATTCATGTTAATACTAACATAGCTATAGGAGTGTTCGTGGGTTAGGTTGAAGGACTTTTGAGACTCAACCCAAATAATGAACCAAATCATGAAACATTTGGGTTTGGTTGAGTTTGTACGCGTTACTTAGGTAATTTATTTAAATTTTTGTTCTTAAAAGAAGTAAAATGTTAATATGTAAAAATTTTATTTAATTATGTTCATATATTGAATTAGAATTAACAACACAATTTTAATTTATTTTATGAAAATTTTCTTTCCAAATTACTAAAAAAAATGTTTTTAATATTGTTTTTAGGAGTTGTGGAAGAAAAAATTATATAAAAAAAAAACATGAAATTAAATAAACTAGAATAGATATAGGTATCTAAAATGTTATCATAAGTAAAAATATATATATACATTAAAATTAATAAGAGATTCGGGTTGGTTTGGTTTATTTAGATGAACCATGAACCAACTCATCCCATAACATTTTCATTTATTCGGACCCGACCCAATCTAAACCATACGGGTTGAGTTGAGTTGATCGGATTAAGTTGAATATAATATTAAATTTTAAATTTCAATTTTTTTAGCGATAGTACACACTTTATATCAATAAAGCTGTGTTCACTTTTAACCTACATCTTAGTTCCTACCTATAGAAGTTGGTCATTTTGGATGGCTTTGGATTGTTGATTTGATTTCAACTAACGAGGAATTGAATGTTTTTCCTTCTATTTGTTCCTCACTTTTTTTTTTCCTTTTTAATTTCTTATTATTCATAGATGATAGTGATTGATTTCTTTTTCGATATTATTAGTCATATAAATAATAGTCACTCATCCAAGTGGATGAATGAGTTAAAACAAACAAATAAATAGAGATTGAAATAAATTATAAAGAAAATATTATGGAAAAGTTTCTTAAAAACTATTTTTTTTAGAAAGTATAGATTAAGAGAAATTTCGATATAGTTTCATTAGTAATTTTTTTTTTTTTTTTTTGAACTTTTGATTTGTAATTTGTTTCCTTGGGAAAAGTCAAAAGTTATCAAATAAGAGAGGTGCAAAAAAAAGTAATGGTGTTAAATATTTTAAATGACAAAATTATTGAAGATATTTACAAATCTATCCTCAATGGACTCATAGTAGAATATCGCGATCTACAGAATTAATATATTTATTGAGATTATGTCTCCTTTTTTACCACTAGGCCAATCCATAATGGTTAATGAGACTCTTCCTATACAAATAAAATTTAATGAAAAAAAAAATTGTTAGCATTTATTTTAGATTATATTGCTTTCTAAAAGTTATATAAATAATTCTAAACCTAAGAGATTTCTTTTGTGTTTTCTCCAAAGTCAATGGCTATATATATAATTCCTAGTTAATTATTTTCTCTTATTATTATTCCTATAATTTTTTTTTATAACAATAGTGAAATAGAACTTACCTCAATTGACATCATACTTGTATTATTCATCTCTGGATAGTCAAAGGTTCGATTCTTTCACCCTACATATTGCAATACATACACACATATATATACTTTTACAAAGATTTAATATCCTACAAGTTTTTTTGACACCAAATGTTGTAGGATCGAGTTGTGCAGTGCGATTAGTAGAAGTACACCTAAGCTGACCCGAACATTCACATATATCAGAAAAATAAATTATACAATAATTGAGCTATGCTTCTTTTGGCAAAATTTTATCTCTATTTTCAATTTAAGCCTCTGATTTCTACATTCTCCAAAGATATATAATCTATATTTTCATATTATATATTCATAGAAGTAACAGTTAGATCATATATATACACATATGATTAATTAATTAATTAAATATTCTAAACATTGATGGAGATTGATTAATGGAAAAATTAATTAAAGATCACAATATATCCACAACTGTCAAGATATTATAATATACACATAAAATGGAGGGGAAGTACCACTTGGTTAATTAAGGATTTTTAAGCAAATGGGTTTTATAGTCCATTGTATTATGGAACACAAGTTGAAGTGTTTTTTTTTTTTTTTTTCCTATTTTTCTTTTATTATTTAATCTCTGTTGTTGAGCTTTCAAAAAAATTAAAAAAAAAAAAAAAAACTTAAATTAAGATTTGTTTAGTTCACACTCATTTGGCAGCATCATAAAAAGTAATTTTTGTTTTTCAACTATACAATAAAAGTAGACAAAAACATTAAGTTTTAAGAAAGCTTTTTTTGACTAATTATGGATATACACACATAATCTAATTATTGATCACCTAAATTAAGTTGCTTTATTTTGATTGGAAATGGAAATTAAGATATAAATTTTAGTATAATGTCTAGTAAACTAAAATAAAATTTATATTTGAAGTTAAAGATATATATATATAAAAGCCAAAATAAAACATAAACCCTAATTATAATTTAAGATATAATAGAACATTTGAACTCTAATTTAAATACCTTAAAGTTATAAAGTAGAGTTCATGAGTTCTTAAACCTTAGGATTCTCATTGATTTGAATATATAAAACCCTACCAATAATTAACAAATCCTACCAATATCTTGAGTCACCCATTATACTCAAGAAATCTTAGATAGTTAGATATCACAGATTCTTTTAATTTGTAAAGAGTTGAAACTTTCAAGATAATAAATTTCTTTTTCCTCTTTTCTTTTCTTTTTTTTTTTTTTTTTTTGTGCATTTTATAATATACATTGCACAAAAAAAAAAAAAAAAAAAAAAAAAAAAAGCATTTTTCATATAAGAAAACAACACAACAAACACAAACCAATTGTTTTATACATTGACAATTGCAATATAACAACTTGATCATTAAATTAATTTGAAGATTGATGTAGGTAGCTAAATAGCTTGTTGTACTATAAGCATCAAGTTCAAGAGTATATATGAACCCAAGTTGATCATAAGCCAATTGCTTACATGTAAATTATTAATTAAAAATACTATTTTGGTATCTGTATTTAAAATTTTTTTTTTATTTTGGTCTCTATACTTTCAAATGTTCATTCTTAATGAATGTGTTCAATAAATCTTAAAATTAGTCTTTACAGTTAGATTATGGTTGATTTTTTCAACCATCAATAATAATAAGTCCTATTTGTGTATGTATATTCTATATTAACCAACTTCAATAAACAAACATAAACTTTGAATGACTAAATATAAGATTTATTGAAAGTACATACTCTAAAGTTGGATAATTTTAAGTGCAAGGACTAAAATAATTATCGGAAGTAAATGTTATATCTTGTTTCCAATACTTAGCTGCTTAATTAAACCAAGCCTCCGTAATTTCAGAATCTCCCTGTCAAATGGTCTGTTATCCATGTGAAATAGGCAGGTATTCCTTCCATTAGAATCGTACTTGAGAGTTTCCTACCTCATATGGCTCAACAGCCAATTCTTTTATTGTCCCATATTTTAAAAATTTGCCATATCTAATCTAATTGAATGAAAATTTTCATAGATCTAGCCCATTTTTTTTCTCTATTTAAGCAATGCAACCCTAAAGGACGACAAATACCAAAATAGTATTTTAATATAAATTATTTGATATTAGCAATAGAGAGAGAAAAGTACCGAAACAAACTTTTATAAATTTAACTTTTAATTTTGTGTCTAATATTTTTTTTTTCCTATTTGACATTTTTTTAAAGGAAAAACTTAGGTGTAGCCCTCTACTGCACCCAATTAAAAACTGACACATGACAGTTTGCATTTTTTTAAAAAATTATTAAAAAAATTATTTTTCATATGTGTAGGAAAATGGGGAGTATGGACTTAGGTAACTATGTATTGCTCTTTTTTAAAAATTACCCATCTATTGGAAACGAAATTATACATTTAAGGTTCTATTATACACAAAATTCAATACATTCGTTAATATGAAAATTATTGAATGTTTTGACTTATTAAATACAAAATTGAAAGGTCAATGACTTATTTGACATATTTAATGTTCAAAGGACCTATTAGATACTTATAAAACTTTAGAGAAGACACAAACATAGAAGTTCGTGGACTAAACTTATCATTGAACCAACAATATTTTATAAAGCAAATAAATAATTAGTAGCAATAATAATACTAATAATAAGGAAAAAAAATACATTTTCGGTCCCTAGCTTGTAGGTTTAGTTTCTATTTGGTCCCTACGTTTCAAGATGTCACACTTTTAGTCCTTAAGTTTTGAGTTTAGTTTCAATTTAGTCTCTAAGTTTCAAAATTTTACAATTTTACTATTGAGAATTGAGTTTTTTTTTTTTTTTTTTTTCTTTCAATTTGGTCCTTAGATTTCAAATTTCACATTTTTAACCTCGATTTTTCATTAAATACTTACTTTCTGCTTTAATGTTAATGTTTATTAATTAATTGAAAAAATTAACATAATTATAATTAAATTTCATTGTTTTTCATCACAATCAAAATTAAATTTAAAACTTCACTTCAAAATCATTTAAAATTAATTAATAAACATTAACGCACAAAGATTGAAAGTAGCAATTTAGTGAAAAAATCGAGGTTAAAAGTGAAAATTTTGAAACCTTGAGACCAAATTGAAACAAAACTCAAATCTCAACAGCAAAATTGTAGCAATTTGAAACATAGGAACTAAATTGAAACCAAACTCAAAACTTAAAAATGGTAACATTTTGAAACTTGGAGACTAAAAAAAATGAGACCTAAAATCTAAGAACCAAAAATGTATTTTTCACGAATAATAATAACAATACTTGGAATATGATATTTTTATATTATAAAGTTTTAAAATGGGAACTTATTTAGAGGGTATAAGATGAAAAGAAAAGGGAGGAGTTTTTGAATGTAGGAAAAAGATGGGAAAGAACGGACATTGTTCGAACACAAGTCACATTCACAACACACGCATCCATTTCTTTCTACCACTCATTTTTGTTTGGTGGGGGAACCTTTTGCTTTTTTATACCCATTTATTTCCTTTCTTTTTTACTTCATTTATATTCTCTTCATTTTTACTCTTTACATCTAATTCCAAAATATTAATCTATTATATGACCAACTACTTTGAGTTAGACTCTATAATTCAACCAACATTATTAATTTCCACCTTGAAAAAGAAATTGACCCGAGTTCTCATGCTTTGTTCGGTTGAATTAAACTCTATACGTTTCAAAATATAATTAGTTTTGACAATGTTAACATTCCTAATTTCACAAATATATATTAATGTCGATAGATAATTTATATAAAAACAAAAAATGCATAAATAATATTTAAATTAATAAACGAACATTTTAGACTTTTTTAAACAACTTTAAATGTTCATTATTTATATTATATTCACATTAATAACATTTTGTTTTTGCTTATTTTGTTGAAATCATCAAAAAAACCAACCATGAGGAGTGAAGATCAATGATCGATCTCTTCACAAAAGGTTTGGTAAAAATCATATGGTCATTTTGTCATTGCTATTTTTTGGGCTTTTTAAAATATATAATGAAAAAGTCGATTTAGCCCTTATGTCGATGTTGAACTCATAGAAATGTGAAACATCGATGAAAATGTCGACAGAAATTTAATAGCATGCTTAAAACTTTGTCTAAAGACTCCAACCTAGGGAGACTTTCATATCAATAAAATAAGATGTTCCAATATACTTATTTGTTACATCTATAAATAATTTGAGCCCTTTGTTCAAAGTTAAGAACATAAAATATAATCAACGAATCCAGTTCCTAGTGGAATTTTTGAAGTCATCAAACTAAACTTATGTGGACTAAAAGTATAGTTTTATTGTTTAGTTTTCAGTATATAAATCAATACGTATTGAAAGTTCTAAACACTATTCCCAAAAAGAAAAAGAAAATAATAAAAACATTACATCATTGATCATGATCCTATTTCAGAACTGAGAATGTACAATGTACAAGCATTATGCATATTTCTTGTCAAATTTCTTTATAATTTTTGGAGCAATGACAATTGACAAAGTGCCAGAAGCATTATTAGTTCTTATATATATATATATTATAATAATAATAATTATTAATAATAAAGTTTATTATACTATATTCTATTATCCAAGTATAATTCCGGCAGGAAAGCAAATTGTTTGAATGATGGTAGGTTAAAGAATGGTTACTTTCAACATCATGGGATATATTAAAATAAAACATTATCATATAAAGGCTGTGTCTTCTCAACTCCATAAGGGGGTATTCTTTTTTTAATATATCTTTTTTCTATGTGGGAGGAAAAGAATATTTGTATATAAAAAAAAAAATTAAAGCAATATAATTAGGATTGTGATGCAATCAATTGAAAAGAAAAAAAATGATGTCTAGAGGGGATTTTTCATTTTTTCCTTTTTAACTTCTTTTTGTTAAAAGCAACTTTGAAAGTCAGAGGGGGTTAAGTTTGAAAGATTGTTTTGGATTACTTAGAACCTTTGCTTGGTCAAGCTGAAGAGTTCCTTTCCTTTTCATTTCCATTTTTGAGGGAGCTGACCTGCAAATTCAAAAGATAAAATTTAGAATCAGAGAGAAGAAAAAGGGAAAAAAAAACAAGAGTTATGAAGAACATTCACATTCTTTTGTGGTTATTACCTAGAAATTATCCACAGAACTGCAGATTTGTATTCTCATCAGGAGATTCATATGCAACTTCTAAAGGGAATATATAAGAGGATATGCCATCTGTTTATGATGTAGAATTAGAATAGTCAAATCTGATTGGTTGAAATGAAATGAAATGGGAAAATTGGCCCAAAATGAAGAAGTTTGCATATTTATACAATTGAATTTCAAAGTTTCCTCGTTACACACTTGGATTCACCTGTACAAGGATTAGTTATTATTACTATTATCTTGTGAATATAATAAGTTCTATTAAAAACGGTAAAAACAGTATAGACTTGTTTGGAATGATGTTTTAAGTGATTAGGTAGTCGTTGGCTTTTTAAAGAAAGAAAGCACACAAATGACACATGATGCTTGAATACTTCACTAGTTAACAATATCTAGTGGATACGATAATAAACAGGCAGCAACTGTTGAGCATAAAGTGTGCAAATTGTAGCACTAGAAGAAAAATTAACATCCACAAAAATGAGAAGTTTGTTTCCCCTCTTTCGTTTTGGCGTAGGAACCAAGCTCTAATGTGTCCTGATTCATATTTGAAACTTCGAAACTGATGCTTGATAATTTGAAGATCAAGTGCATGATTAGAATTCACAAATCATCTAGATCAAATAGTCTAATTTTTAAGTGTGCTCAGGAAGGGAAAATAGCTTTTTACTGGAGAAGTGAGCACATTCTTACTTAAGAGCCACTCCATAGTCTGAATTTGCATATGCCCCGACGATTTTGTTCAAATGACGCACGAATTGACTGGATCATGGAACGCACTGAAGATATGTGAGCCAACTTTTCATGCTGTTCCTGAAAAATGATTAATCTTTAGTTTGCACTTATGTCTGTACGAGAGAGAGATCAAGTTTGACGTGTAATACCACTTCCTTGAGACGTTCTTCCAACCCTTTAGAATTTGTATCAGTAGACATGAATATCTTCCTGTAAGCAGTTCTCAAGCCAATGATCTGGATCCTTGCATAAAATATATGGTAAGCCCTTCGATATATAAATATATAATCAAATGATGCAAGTAATTTGTAAATCATCATAAGGAAATTCCATAAATTACAACCTCTTCCATGGTGAATCCATTGCGCCGAAGTCCCTCTAGATTCAAACCACGTAGTTCTGGTCTTTCTCCCCCCACCATCATATATTTGGGCACATCTTGTGAAACCTACAGACACTATTATTAAATGAAATCGCATATGCATATTAGGAACTGCTTTTTTATGTATTGTTCTTTACAAAATAAATTCAAATAGGTTCAATGTTCAAGTAAAAAATCAAACAAATTAGTTTGCATTGGGATCAGCATGCTAGACAGATTGCTATGGAGATACTACATAATTTATAAGGAGTGTTTGGGACACTAAGTTGAGTTATGAAGTCTGAAATTAATATGTTAGAGTTAGGAAATTTGTGTTTGGGGTGCAAAGTTGTAAGATAGAGTTCCTCGATAAATGTGCAAAATAGAAAAAGGGGAGAAGATGAGTTCGTTCTTCGATAAATATGCAAACTTCAATATTTACTATAGTTGAGTTGTTTATACCAATTTATGAAGTTGGTGGGCCAAACACCCCCTTATAGTTTAATCCTTTCTAACAAGATCACATATTACTCAGAAGTTGAGCAATGTTGATATATCAAAAACCAAGGTCCTTGTTCATTCATGCTCAAGCATCCAACATCTGTTCTGAACAAAATAATCAGAGTACAGTGAAAGACAAAATATGAAAAAATGGTAATACCATCGAACCCGCAGCAACAAATGAGAAAGAACCAACATGGCAGAACTGATGAACTGCAGTGGTGCCTCCTGTGTGAACATAGTCCTACAAGGAAAGCACTTAAATTAACATAATATCAAATATAGCTTTAACAACACTAGATGTAACTTTGTGCAAGCTAATGATTAAAGGACGTCTAACCTCCACCACAACGTGGCCGGCTAAGAGAGTATTATTTGCAAAAATATTGTTGTTACCAATCTTGCAATCATGAGCAATATGACAGGATCCCATTATGAGATTGTTATCACCAATAGCCTGATTTCACATTCCAGGATTAAAAAATAAATTCTATAACCATAAGATAGATTACAGCGATCAGAAAATTTGAAGTTTCTTCAGGCCAATCTGATCTTACCGTCACATCACTGGACTTCGAAGACCGGTGGATTGATGAATGTTCTCTTACGTCATTGTTATCTCCAATATCAAGAAAACATTCTTCTCCTGGCTAAATCAGGGGAAATAATGTCATATTAAGAATAACTATCCTCCTTCAGAACAATAGCCACCATGGGTTCTCACAATTTAAGTTAAACCCCGTAACAATTATCATAATCCACAGGAACAGATGCATATGTGTTACTGATAACATTAAAACTAAAGCAATTAAGTCAACTGATCTGTTAACACCCATCCATCAGCAGCTAGCCAGAAAAATATCTCAATTTTTAAAAAATTGAAGAACAATCTTCAGGGTAACAATGATATAATAGGAAGGAATGCTCCACGGGCCCTAAGTTGTACTTGTGGTAAAAACTATAGGCATGAGAAGAAAATCTAAAAAAGAACTTGTTAGCATTGACCTAATCCACCTGTTGCAAAGAAGAAAATGGAAAGACGATTCGAAATATGTAAAACAAACAATGGAACAGATGGTTGAGAAATGTAGAATATAAAGAATGTTTATCATAGAACCATCTGCACTCTCTTTAATTCAGCTAAGCATTGGATAAATGTCAAGTTCACCCAATTCTAGCATTGATCATTATATGCATTCAGCTTCCACAAAATGATTTTGTCGATCCTTCTACAAGCGAAGTACATCAGTACATGATCTATTTAATAACAGAGCTGTATACTAAAAACTACTAGGAAGTTAACTCGCTTGTCAGCAGCATCATTCGGTTGACTCTATCTTATGTTAAATTTACTTTCTTTAAGAAACAGTATTGTGGTGCTAGGAGTTAGCCAGAAAAAAGAATAATAACAGCAGTGCACTAGCTGAATATAATTAAGATAAAATATGAAATATTGCATCTGTCCAACTGAGCATTCTGAAAATGTAAATAAGATCGAAATATCAACCTTGTATTTCATGTCTTGACATCTAATGCCAACCACTGCATGGTGACCTATTTTGTTATTACACCCAATGACTGTGCGACCAGGAAGGTCCTCACCAACTATAGCGCCACTGCCTGACCATATTTTGCAGTGTAAACAGAATAAGATAAGTTGTGTAATTCACCCTAAACATCACAATATAAAACATGCCTGGTAAAACTCAAACTCACGTCATCAAGACACATTGATCCCCTAGTTCTGTAAAGCCAAAAATGTGGCTCCCAGGATACAACTGACAACCATTTCCCAGCTTTGCGAAGGCTCCCACAGTACAGAATGGACCAATATACCCATCCTGCAACGTAAGGAAGAACAAATAATTGAGTTATTTACAAACTAGTAGCAAGAATGAAAACCCGTCATTAATTCACTACTTGACAACTAAGTAATAGGGCCCTTAACTCCTAAGTTAATAAGACCATCCATTTATATCATGTAATGTATAATCCCTATTGATATAGATTTTTTTATTCCTTGGAATGTAAATATACCATATATTCTTTTGAAAGTTTTCCTGGCCCATACATCATCAAGATTTTACTAAATTGTTTCAGGACAACGATGTACCATTTATATTAAAGAATTATGATGTATATAACACGAGTACTGCATGACACACTAAGGTTAAAATTAACACCATGCGCAAGATTTACTCTTATTATTATGCATTTTATATTTTAAAATATTTTTCATTAGATAGACTTTTAAAATATGAAAAAGTAATGCATCTTCATTTTTTTAATATAAAATGAGAATATACAATTTTGAGTTAATTATTCATTTTCATGGATAATTATGATAATGTATACTAAATATAAATATATATTGAAAATACTAAAATATCTTAGAAACTACAGCCTTGTGATAACATTACAAACCTAAAAAGTTACAAGAATGCCATTAGACTCTCAGCTCAAAGGTAGTGAATATCCAGTTGACATTCATGTGATTGAAAACACCCTGTGCATTCAAAATTTTATGGGTAGATTTATCGAGATAGACCAAGATTGAGAGCCTTGAGAGATAGGAGGCCTATGGACAAAGACAAAAGCCCCAATTGGCAGACCAAGGCTGACAAGACTAGCGTCCAACCAATGGCCACCCATGACTTTAAGAGGCTAGTCCGAGTGGATCAACCAGAACCCATGAGAGAGCCTAGAGGTAGCTAAGAGAGTTCATGAGGGAGCCTAGAGGTAGCTCAAAGGACTCATGTGGGAGGCTAGAGAGAGCTATCCATGGGAGAGCTTAAACATAGCTCAAATGACCCAAGGGAAGCTTTGAGATAGCTTAAAAGACCCATGGGAAACTTAGACATAGCTTAGAGGACTCTTGAGAGAGCCTAGTGGTAGCTCAAAGGACCAATGAAAGCTTAGAGGTAGCTCAAAGGACCCATGGGTCAGCCTAATGGTAGCTCAAAGGACCCATAAGAAGCTTAGTGGTAGCTTAGAAGACCCAAGAGGGAGCTTAGAGGTAGCATGAAGGACCTAAGAGTCACATGGAGGACCTCGGAGAACCCATGGAGGACCTCTGCGGAGTCACATGAAAGACCTCTACAAGACCCGTGGAGGACCTTGAAGGATCTTTGCAAGACCCATAGAGGTCCTCAGAGGACCAATGAAGGACCTTGGAGGACCTTAGCTGTCCAATGAAAGAACTTGGAGGACCTTAGAGTGATTAAGTTTGGAACTGTCCAGATTCTCAACGGACAATCTATAAAGGAACCGTTAAGTTGTTGAGTGGGTAATGCACTTAAGCATCGGTTACAATCTCAAGTGGTGGTAATGGAACCAGCCAATGAATAATGGCTCAACGGTTTTAGAAAGTTAAGAGGGACAATTATGAGCTCAAGCGTCAGTTATGCATTACTAACCTATATAAGCTACCAAATTCATTGGTCGAAGGTATGCCCAAAATCCTATACCATTTTCTACTATCAAGTTACTCACAAACCCAAGACTGGCTTGAGCGTCAGAGTGTGTATGGCCTGACATCACACCAGTGTTCAATTTCTTTTAATTTGCAGGCAGTTATACTATTTTACTACGAAATACAAATTTACGGTTTGATCTATTTTTTAGCATCAACACAAAAGATACAATACATACCGCAATTAAGGAAAATAATCACATGAACAGTCCAATGAAAGTCTTTCCAACCCGATGGAATCCTCATTCAAAAGATGAGCGCATTCGGTAATTAATAACAAATGAACTACAATTTAGCACTAATTAGAGACACAAGCGCAAAGAGTTTGAGAAATGAGCAACATCCTAAACACTCGAACACGTGACCAGATTCTCAATTAGACGGAATCAAATTAGTATCAGATAATAGACAATGCAACAGCAAAAAAAAAAATGAAAAAGAAAAAAAAAACGACCTCGCCAATTACGGCATTCGGATGTACAACAGCAGTTGGATGGATGAATGTTGAGCTTCTTCCAACGGTAGTTTCCGATGTTGCGTCTCCCGAAACGACTGCAACATAGAAAAAGAAACCTAGAAGCTCGATACAAAACAAAAGAGAGGAGAGGAGGGGGGAGGGGAAGTTACAGAGCGTAAGAGATACGAACAAGTTGATGAGCGGTAGAAGTGATTGAAGGAGCAAAATGAGCGGCGAGGTTTAAAAAGCGACTGCATCGGCGGGAAGTTGAGAGTGGCGGAGGGAGTATTGACTCCTCTCTGACGCAGAAACGGTCGCCGGAGACTCGACGAAGAAAGCGTTGGATTGCGAGCCGTCCGATACAGTGTTCATAAGATCAGCGTCCAAGATCTTCCTCCCGGTAAAATATTTCGCATTTGTTACCAAAAAAAAGAAAAAAAAAATTAATAAATTGCAATGGTCCTATAATTCAGGAGAAAGTAAAAAAAAAACCGAAAATACAATTTTAGCCCTGTATTTTGGGCAATTTTTGCCTCTTTCAACATATTTTAATTTGGTCTCTTGAGACTAATTTTTATTATAATAGATTAAATAATAATAACAATTTTTATTTTAGAAAATATAATATATATTTGGGCAAAATTCACATTTAGTCCCAAAGTTTGAAGTTGGTATATATTTGGTTTTTAAGGTTTTAAAAAGTACACTTTAGTCCTCCAGGTTGTAAATGATTTTAAATGCTCCTTGAATTAACTTTACATTAAAGGAATGCTTAATGGACAGTTATGTGTTGACGTGGATGGAATAATACATACCTACTTGGCAAAATCATTTAATTAGTTGGCAAATCATTAAAAAGATTAAAATTTTAAAAATATTTTAAAATAAACCTAAATCATATCGTCTTCATACACGATGAACTCTTCACCTTCTAATGGGTTGAAAAATCGAAATAAATGGGAGGAATGCTCGCAGTGAAGGAGTTAGAAATATAAATGTAGAAGCAATTAGGATCTAAAGCACTCTAACTATATCAATTTTTAGGATTAAACATGTTTGTTTCCAAAACCGAAAAATAAAGGATTATCACTTACTTGTTGTAACTCAAGATTGAGTCAATTTTCTCCAAGATTTTGATCACGAACACTTCGTGGACCACCACAAGTATCTTCCTCGTTATTCTCTAGCCTTAGAATGGATTATGAGATCCGAATTGTGATGAATTTGGAGCAAATTTGTGAAGAAAAACAGTTTTGGAGAGTTCTTGAGTAAGTGAGATTTTTCAGAAAAATTCACCAAGAAGCTTAACCCTTCTTCTAAATTTATTTCCTCTATTTAAAAAATAAACCATGCAAATTGACACAAAATTTGCTGATTAAAATGGTAGATTAAGTGGTGTAAGAAGGAAGTTTAAGGAAGAAGGAGAGGAAACTACCTCCTACTTCAACCGTGCAAGAAATGGAAAAATCCACTAAAATCAAAATTTGAATTTCATAAATCCAAAAATGGATTTTTAATTTCCAATTTCTAAAATTAATTTTAACTAATATTAATTTAATATAAAATTAATTTAAATAATAATTAATTATATTAATATTAAATATTAAATTAATAATTTAACCATTTATCCCGACAATTTTCAATCCGATAAATCTCTATTCATCCGATTAATAATTAAATCACATTTAAAAAATTTTAACTCTCCAATTCCATTTAATTCATAATTAAAACGAACAAACCGTAAAATTTACTCCTTAGACGAATTTGAACATTTTCAAATTCTTTCATCACACTGTTCTAAGGTTTAGTCCATGAGCTAACAAGGGGACCTAATTGGCCTACAGATCATGAGCTCCAACAATTCGAAGTTAATCGGCTAAACTCTTTGACCTAGTTAATTAACATTCGTTGACTACTGGGACACTCCACTATAGCCCAATAGTTGCACTTTTCCTCACTCTAGATATGTTTATGTTCACTTGATATAACCATGATTAGTAAGTCAATCATTCACAAGTTGTTCGTAATTACAGCTGGGTCAAAATTACAATTTTACCCATGTAATTACGTCTTGTTCCTTAAGTCTCATTGATCCTTTAATGAACAATTGGTTTGTGGTCCAACCATCAAACCGAGTCCCTCTCGGGCCAATGAAAGGGTGGGGCCCCTTGTTTAAGACCCGGAGTCAGCACTTAAGAGAACAACTTCTCTACTAACCAGATATCTACTTGGTCTTATCCCTAAAATGGTAGACTTATTGGGCGAACTCAGGCCACTCTCACCCATGCAGATTAAAGGATAATTCCAAATAAACAAGAGTTCATAGTTAGCTCAGAATTAAGATCAAGTTACCTAGGTCATCATGTTGAAATAATCAGTTCTAACAATAAACGACGTTATAAAGTAAATGTGATTATTTCATAGTCCGATCTTATGCAAACTCATTGTATAGGATTCCCCCACTCTCATGTCTCTACATGAACAATATAGGATCAAATCGTTTGTATCATATACAAAATGGGCCGCATCCATAGTGTCCCCAAGATAAGATACCCAGTCTTATCCCTATGCTATAGACCGTTTTGGCTATTACCTAAACTTGATCCACTTTTATGTTTACACATAAAATCTAGGTATTCAGACTATAGTTAGGGGTTCTTAGTTTATTAGATTTAATAAATGCAATTCATTTATTCAATAACACCTTTACTAAATAAACCTCGATAACAACTTTATTGAGAATATGTTTAAAGTTTACAAACTACAAGTTTTAGGACATAAAATCCAACATGTAGAAGGTGAAGAGTTCATAGTATGAAGAATATATGATTTCGGTTTGTTTTAAAATATTTTTCATATTTTAATCTTTGTTCTAAGGATTTTCCAACTAACAAAATGATTTTGCCAAGTAGGTAAGTACTATTCCATCCACGTCAGTACTTAATGGTCTAGTTAGCATTACATTAGGGACCATTTAGAATCATTTTGCAAACCTGGAAAACGAAAGTGTATCTTTTAAAATCTTAGGGACCAAATAGACGTCAACTCCAAACTTGGGGGACCAAAAGTGCATTCTGCCCTATATGTTTTAAAGATTTATAGTAAAATATTATAGAAAAGTTCTTAAAAAAAAATCAATAATAAACTATCAATAGGGACAATATTTAAAATTTATTGAGAGTAAATCGAGTAAAATTGAACATTTGAAAGTATTTGGACTCAAATTGAACAAGATTCAAAATACAGGGACTAAAATGGTATTTTAACTAATATTTATTATATTTATGTGTGTTCAAAAATATCAAAGATATTGATCAATTTAATCATTTGATTTAGGAATATATGATCATATCAACAAATATTTCAATCTTTGCTTTAGTCCTAAGATGAGTATAATCAACTAAGGAATTATTTTCTCGACCAAAAAGTTATTGTATTCACTAGTTTAGTAACCATTTGATTCTATATTGATAATTTTTGGAATTGTATTTCTTTTCCTATACCATTTATTTTTTTCCGAAAAATCAGATCATCAACCTTTACTCACACCCCGTGATGCCTGAATGGACTCTTTTATTAGCTCTTTTAGTAGACTTGAACTCTTCTAGATCTAGATTTATGCCAATTTTCTAATCATTATACTATGTAAATTTATTATACTAAGTAGATTTATCATCTCCAATGTCAACATTCTTCAATAATAATAAATGATTTGAAAATGTTCAATACAAACTAGACTAAATTAAAAATGAAGGGAAAAAAAAAAAAACCCAACAAAAAAGAATAAAGAACCTAACCATTAAGACTATGACATATATTCAGCCTAATTTAACATATCATACAAGTATCTTTATTTGGAATTATCCCAAGACAAATCTTGACATTTTTATGGTTACAGAAGACACTTTAATCCCCTTATTTACATTACAACCAAATCCATTGATTAAAGCTATACTAATAACCACCAAAAGGATAGAACTAAAAAGCTAGTTCTGCAAAGTGGACTTCCTTTCATCACCCTCTTTTTTCATGGCATTTCCTTGCTTTTTCCAAAGTGGCTCATCAGAAGACAAATTGGCCTCACTCCAACATCCCCTTAGCCACGTGAGTGTTGATTTAAGAGCATATACTATTACAGCTCTGCAAAATTTTCCTTCAAGCTTCTTCTATGGCTTCTGCTTTACAAAACGATGTCACCCTCCAAAACCCGAAGCACCTATAACAAGTGTAACACCATCAGTTTAGCTTCAGAGTGCTTGTGTGTCTGTGTGTGTTTTGTTTGGGATGAAGTATCATATAGTTATGAAAAAATCAGTTATTGCCTGAATGGGCTGAATCCTACCTGAGACATGCGCGGTCTTACGTACGGATCGCGCTTGATGCACAAGGAAGCGCATTGCAGCATTCGGTGAACTTCCTTGTCTGAATAACAGTTCCTCAAACATGGATCGACTAGTTCGGAGATCGCATCTTTCCGCAACAGGTTTCGCGCCTGATCCCAACATGAAAGGTGAGGAAAACAATTCAGGAAACGCGAATATGAATCAAAAAAGGAAAGGTATTACTAACTTAGCCACTTATGAGACTCACTTACCCATTCAGTGAGGCATTGCTGGCCCTTGGGACGATTTAAATCAATCGCTTTGCGTCCAGTCACGAGTTCCAGCAGCACTACGCCAAACGAGTATGTATCAGCTTTCTCTGTGATTTGGCCACTCTGTGCATACTCTGGAGCCAGGTAGCTAAGCAAGCAAGGTATTTGCAATTTAATTTTTTGGATTGCTAATTTGTATAATGAAAAAGAAAGAAATAACACGATTGAAATGGTTACCCAAATCTCCCAAGGATTCTAGTTTCTACTGCTAGGTCGCCATCCGGCTGCCACCTTGCCAGCCCAAAATCTCCGACCTACAACTCAAAAACAAAGTTGCACATCATTTACCCGAACTATTAACCAAAAAGGCTCGAAAACTCACACTTTCCAGAATGTTCTTGTTTAATAGATAAGACAATGCTAATACAAAAATGTAAATGCATCTTAGAGCAAATGGGATTTTCTCTGTTTCATTCTTGGCTGTGACAAGTAAGAATTTCAGGAGGCCTCCTATAGAGTTGACATAATTTTTTGGTTTCCTTCTGTAGGACAGATCTAGTTGGTTCACCCAACTTAATAAATCTCCGATAAAATTGTGATTCTTATATCAAATCACACACACAACTAAGGATTAATGGAAAAGAGAGAGAGAGAGCAAAGACTCACTAGTGGCTCGAAATCATGAGTAAGGAGGATATTGTTTGGGCGGATATCACGGTGCACAATACAGCCCACTCTACATTCTTCGTGAAGGTATCTCAATCCTCGAGCAGCCCCGACTGCAATCTTTTGTCGTGCAGACCATTTCAGTGGATCACGATTTCTCCCTGCAAAGATTGAACATGGCAGAGTTAATATGACTTAGTATAGGTCATCCAACCAAAGTTGAAACTACATGATTTACTAGGACAGATAAGCAATCTCCTGTAAAAGAAGACGCAATGAACTTCAAAAAGAGGAAGGGTTTGGTAAATAAAGACACTACGAACTGAAATCATTTGGGTTGCCCGTGTGCTTTTGTGCGTACTATGAATTGCAGGCTATTCAGATGGCAACAAGACAAGAAGATATTTTGAGATGGGACATTACCATATAGATGGGAATCAAGAGATCCATTGCAAATATATTCATAAACAAGTAACCTTCTTCCACCCTCCACACAAAATCCAATGAGCATCACGACGTTCCGATGTTGGGCACAACTTAAGACCTCAACTTCTGAACAAAACTCTCGATCTCCCTGGGTACTAGCCAGTTTATATTGCTTGACAGCAACGACTTGTCCATCTGATAAGACGCCTCGGTGCACAGAACCAAATCCACCCTCAGCCAAAAAATTTGTTTGTGCAAACCCACTTGTAGCGACTTCAAGTTCAGCATAAGTGAACCATCTAGGAGGATTCCCAAATGCAGGGGCCTTGTGTTGACACATAGAACACAGCGGAGGAGGGCCTAGAGGTGCTTTTCTGGATAACGAAACCGTGTTCCTTATGTTTCTGCTTGAGCTAATTTCGGTATTGCAATGCGCCACATCAGTGCTAGGTTCTAGAGAAAGATTAGGCATTTTTTTTACCAGACCTTGACGTGTTGGAGCCGGAGGTCTATGATGAGCATTTTGTGATTCTTCCATTGCGTGTTGCTGGAATTTACGCCTGGAACTTATGATATCAACCATACAACGCTGGAAATACGAAACTGAGGGAGTTTGCTTTTCGCTCTCAGAATCATATTCAGAACCAGACATATTTCTCCCTCCGTCGGCTGCTGTTCTGGATTCATTTCTCAAGCTGCCACAAATCCCAGAGAACAAGGATGAACTGCCTACATCTGAGCTCGATATTGATGATGTTCCAATATCAGTTACGGTAAGAGGAGACTCTACATCAGGAGTACTGTCAGGAGTCACATCAGGAGCCCTAAACATGATCGATTCATCGAAATAGCTTTTAAGACACTTCTGAGAAACATCTAATTCATGTGATGGTACCCAAGGTTCTCTAGTATTTATTTTAGGGGACTCCATCAAATTCAGACGAAGAACCTTAGGCTGAGATTTCTTCATAAGAACAACATTGCATTGCAGCTCTTCCAAACAGTTTTTCCTTTCATCTTTCAAATTCCTGCCCATAGTCGTGAAATATCAAGAATGAGGAAATGGGAGCCAAAAGAAAAGGGAAAGGAAAGCTTTAAAGGTAAAAAATTAACATTCCAAATTCATTGACAACCACGTGTATGTCATCGCATATGCCTAAATGCACACAGTTCATATGAATGAATTCCTATAATAGAGACAAATTTTACATTATATCTATTACTTATCCAATATCACCCAGTTCGATTGAGCTTTCTTAGCTTCAGTAGCCACCATACCCCGAGCCAAACCAGAAAGAATTTTGATCCTGACTTTTATCTGCAAAAAAAAAAAAAAAAAAAAAAAAAAAAAAAAGTTTAAATTTTTTTTAAAAAATCCCAAAACTTAAGGATTTGAGACAACAAGGAGCAGAGACTAATCTCCTTTAGGACCAAGTTATTGAACAGACCTTCAGTGGGTCATATGCACCATGAAGCTGATGTACCATCTGAGAACATGAATGCACAATGTCATTCTTCCGATCGGAAAAAGTTCCTGAAGGAGTTCTCAGATGACCGATCGCACAGTCGCTAGTAAGTCGAGAAAATCCCCGCATCCATTTACCTATAAAGATAAGATATTCCATAAAAAAATTTACAGCAGAGGGGAAAAGATTAACAACTAAATGACAGAAAGAACAGACACAATGGTAGTGAACTAGAATAGTCGAATTCAATAAATTGGTCAACCAAATTTTTTGACATTATCATCAGTGGGGTAGTCTTTACTGGAAAATTCTGTAGAATTTTCTCAAAGAGTTGCATATTCCTATCTCGTTTTAACTAAAGATCCTCATGTTTTAGGTAATATTCTTTTCTTGAACATTTAATTCTGAGGAAATCAAAGAGTTATCTAGCTCCCACAGATTTGAAGTCATTTACAAGGAAGCAGGAACACATTTAAGAAACCAAAAAGAAACTATTACTATTACTCAAAATAAATGCTGAAACAAACATTTATTTCACAGACATCTTCTCATCTGGCATCATAAATGCAATCAAAACGTGTCTTAAAACTTGTCTACTCTTTTCCATCATCTTGGGCCAAAAACTTCCACAAAAACACAAAGAATTTTGATGCAGTTTGATGTTAACCAGTCATAGAAAAGCAAAAGAATCTTACTTGATTGATGAGAAGGGATAACCACAAGGAGCTTAATATGATCTCCAGGCTGAACAACATGCGTCAAAGCCCAAACGAGAGCAGCCTTAGAAACTTCCTTCGAGGTGGCTTTAATGGCGACAACCACCACTTTCCCAGCCACATCTAGATCACCCTTCTCCATAAACCCTTCAAAAACTCTCAAAATATCCACAAACCCAGTTCAGTTCCCAACCTTAAGGATCAAATTTCCATACCCATGTCAGAAATCTCCATAAACCCTTCAAAAACTCTCACAATATCCACAAACCCAGTTCAGTTCCCAACCTTAAGGATCAAATTTCCAAAACCCATGTCAGAAATCTCCATTAAAGAGACTCCATGAAATGAAAACACCCAAAAAGAAACCGACACTGAATACAGGGAAAAAGAAACAAAAGGGTACCAAGTATTCACAATATTGCAGCAATGAGCAGTGAAATCAGCGATGGAAATGTCTCGGAAACCGAGGTGCTTTTGCTCAGCTTGTGAAATGAGGAAGAAAAAAGGGAGATTAAAGAAGAAAGTAGTGAGTGCGAGCGAACCCCCCTTTTTTACATGTGAAATTCACGCAGCCCCACAAACTTTAGTGAGTAAAATTGAGCTAATTTTCGACCCATTTGGCCAATTTTCTTTTGTGCTTGAAGCCACCGATTTGTGAGGGCCAAAGAAATACAATGGCTTTTGGCTTGGGACTGTGAGAAGGCATATTCTCACTACAAGCCTACAAGGTTAAGACACAATTACAGAACAAAACTGCCAAATGTTGGGAGTGGGAACAAAGAAAACGACACTAAGAAATGGAGGGATTGGCTTTAATTAAATGAATATATAATCAAAACTTATGGATGAATCCAGCAGCTAAGTTCCAAGTGGCTTTTGATCTCAATGAAATGAGTCAAAAGACGTTACTTTCTTCCTAAGAAATCCAGAAGCCTAAATAGTGCACAAAGTTGTTGATATTATTTTCTTTTTCTTTTTAGTTCATTTTACGCCCACCTCAATTCATGGACAATTCGAGTTTATAATATTTGTGCATCAAGAAAACTTATAGGATATTAATTCTTAGAGAGGTGACCATCATAGATTGAACCTATGATCTCTTAGTCATTTCTTCAAAAATCATTTTCATTGTTTTTTTTTTTTAATTTTCTTTACTTGGTTCCTTTGTGTCATCATTGTTTGATTTTCGAGTTTGTTCTCACAAAATCGAAGTTCTACACTTGAAAAATATTGCTTCTTTTCTCACATATTCTTTGTAATTGTGTCCATTAAAAAAAATAGTTTTCAAATTTTGATTTGAATTTTAAAATTAGGTTCAAAAATAAAATAATTATAAGACTATACTAAATTAAAGAAAAGTTTATAATTTGTTTCGATTTTAAGAACAGAAATGATATCCATAGAAATACAGCCAATTACAAAGGTGAAAACTAGGATCAATTTTAGATAAAAGAAGCAAACAGATGAAAATTTAGGCAAATTGCAAAACTCATCCCTAAAGTATAATGGTAGTTACAATTATCCCTCAAACTTTTAATTGTAAAATTTGAACCCTCAAACTTCCAAAAGTGTTAATATTTGACCATCAAAATTACAATAATTGTAGAAATTAGACTCCCAAATAATAAAAATTGGTCCATACAATTATTACAATTTCTACAATTATGTAAATTTAAAGGTTCAAATTTAATATTTTGTATAAATTTGAAGGCTCAATTTTTACAATTGAAATTTTGAGGGTATAATTGCAACTATTACCATATTTTAGAGGTAATTTTTGTAATATGTCCAAAAATAAATTCCCTAGTCAAAAGGAAAAAAAAAATCAAAAAAAAAAATCCTCATCTCCCACCTAAACTTCAACAAGAAAGGGTTAAATTTCAATGCACAATTCAATATAGTGATCACTTTAAACCATTATTTCAATTCAATCAATCAAAATTTATTAAGAATTTAAAATTTGATTACCTGCTTCTAATCTACTCTACAAATAGAATAATATAGAAAAAATATAAATAATTACAAAATATTACAGTCAATCCATAATAGAGTACTACCTAGTCTATCATGACACAGATAGATACATGATAAATATAGAAAGTAGTCTATCGACAGTGAAATTTTACTATATTTATAAATGTTTTAGTTATTTTCCTATATTTGAAAACAATCAATGATATTATTAAACCCAAACTCTTTATTCACAATAACATGGTGGGATTCAAACATCTTACTTAGATGATATAATATCATAATCGATTAAATGGCACAAAATTCGAACATGATTATTTGGTTTTTTTTTTTTTTTTCACAAACATATTAAATATTTAATAAGATATACGTATTTTTCACAAGCAAAAGCTAGGTTGACCGCATATATAAATAAATTCCTTTTCTTTAGTTCATGATTTCGATTAATAATAAAAATAAAAAATAAAAAAAAGTAGGAAAAAAATGATTTGCTTTGGAAAAGACAAGGTTAAGGAAAAAGACACGAAGCAAAGGGACAGAACATCATAGATGGGACAATAATAAAGAAGCTTTGAAGGCTTTTTTTTTTTTTTTTTTTTTTTTTTTTGGTGAGCTGTGTTAGGAATCAGCTCCCCATTTAATAATTAATTGAATAAAAAAAAATTTATATATTAATTTAGTCTCTTTATTTTTAATTTTGGTTCAATTTTTTTTCTGTACATTAGGGAAGGAGAAAATCTAACCATAGATCTCACATCTTGAATGCCAGTTTAGCTATGTTTACTTTGATAGTTTTGGTTTAATTTGGTCCCTCTACTTTTAAAATGTTCATTTTAGGTCTAGTACTTTCGACTTTAGTTTATTTTGGTCATTGTACTTTGAATAGTAATAATTTTGACTGTTTTATTTTTATTTTATTTTTAAAGTATAATGATGATCACGTTCTAAAGTTTCAAATTAAAGTGACCCAAAATTAAAGTATAAGGATCAAAAGTAATATTTTAAAAATTCATAGACCAAAATGAATTAGAGTTGAAAGTATAAAAATCAAAATTAAACGTTTTGAAAACACATAAGCTAAAATCAACCCAACCAAAAAATATACAGAGTTAAAATAGTATTTTTTAAAAAAAAATAATAATAAATCCAAGGTTTATTCCTATAGTAGCTACCCTTCTTCTCTACAAGTTAATATTTTTGTAATTCTCTTTATTTATTTTTAGTGAAAATGACTTCAATTGAAAGAAGTCAATCTAAAATTGGAATCAAAAGTTGTTCTTCATAAGGGAGAAAATTTTCTCAAGTGAATTCAAAATTAGAATCAAAAGTTGAACAACAAAAACCAAAAAACTTAATTCCAATAGTCCCAAACAAATTTGATCTCAACCCCTAATTATAGGCTAGATTACAGATTATTTAGATGATCAAAGGAACCAAAGATTAGACAAAGCTAGAAACTCTCATCAACCCCTAATCTCCAAAGCATTCCACGAGCAAAATAGATCAATCCTCATTTAAAATGCTCCAGATATTAATGCATCCTATCACAAGAACACACAAGACAAAACTTAAAATTTTTCAAAGTTTAAAACTCAAAAATATACATTTCCAAATCTTCGATGTCTCAATACAAATTACATAGCTTTATATAGCTTCAAAATTAATCATTAGATATTTTATGAGGCATTTCAAGAATGGTAATTCTCACACTTTATGATCATAATTAGTGATGATGTAAATGTAACATAAAAAAACTTAAAACTGTAAATACATTAACAAACACCATAAATTTCAAATTCTTTGATTTTAGTCACATATCTCAGAATGTGTAACCATCCAAGAGTTACGAGGCCCCACTTGAAGTTTTTGTTTCTTAAATGAAACCAAATTTTTCTTAAATTTCACTCGGCTTAAGTTAAGTCAACTTCTTTTCATTGTAAATTGGATTGCATGTAGTGTTTATTATTGGCATCTTTCTTCAAGTTCATATGACGAGATTGTGATTTCTCAATTCGTATTAAAGTTTAATGTTCTATTAGATACAATATTAAATTTTATGTCTTATAGATTGGTTACTTTTTTTTACATAAATGTTAAATATGTCATATACCTATTTGACACAAAGTTAAACATCAAAATTTTTTAAGTTTAGAGACTTATTAGATACAAATTTAAAAGGGACAGTTGCAAATATAACAATTAGATTCAAAGTATTAGTATGTATAGCAACATTTTTTTAAAAAAATTGCAAATATAACAAAAACTATCAGCGATAGACTTCTATCTCTAATAGATCACCACCAATGATATGGTCTATCACTGATAGATCATGAGAGTTTATCAGCAATAGAATAGAAGTATATCACCGATAGACTTTGCTATATTTGAAATTTTTTTAAAATTTTGCTATACACTTGGTTATTAACCCTAAAGTTGCTACGCATTACAATTACTCAATTTAAAAGCTAATGACCTATTAAATACTATTTAAAATTTAAATATCTATTAAACACAAATATGAAAGTTTATCATCCATAAGTAATTTAACCTAAATTCTATAAAAATAGACTTGGTAATCAGTTTCTAGACATTAATGCAGAATCAACTACATTTTTATTATGAATAATTGTTTAAAATGACAAAATTGCTAGAAATATTTTTAAATATAGCAAAAATAAATAAATAAATAAATAAATAAAATAAAAAGTTTTATTTTATTACATGTATAACAAACATCCCTTTTCATTACATGTATTTTAATTAAAGGAATTTGAATATAGGCCTTTATATAAAATTGTTAATATATTGACAAATTGAGCTAATAAATTATCTATGAATTATTACTTTTGAAAAAGTTATTTATTATATTTACCTCATTGCCACTATAGTGTATAGGGGGAGTGGTGAAAGATGCCTTTTTTCTTCATATTTGTCATTTCAACCTCACTTAGTCACTGCAAGATTCTATTATATCTTGTACCAAACACACTTCCCATCTCAACAATTATATTCCTTAATGCCAAAAATAAATAATAAATAAATAAAATTATTCCACTTTTTTAGGTAGGAATGGAATGTTTAGAATTTGATGCTATAAGAATGCATAAAAAGAAATATATATTCTCCATCAAATTATACTTTTGCACCTTTTGTTTCTTGTGAATATATATTTGTTATTTGACTGATTAAATATAATTTTAGTCCATGGAACACTTTAATTTGATATTTTAAATTTGTACTCCTACTAAATAAATGTATAATATAACATAAATATTGAATTGAGAATTTGTGAGAGCTTAAGTATTGCATATTTAATATTTTTTTCCAAGAAAAAAATCTACAAAAGTGGAAAAGAATTTATTCTTTTTTCTTATTTATTATTTAAAAGAAAAATTTCACGTTGATGGTATAAATTATTATAACACATTGGTTATATTATTAATTTAGTCCTTGAAATTTGAGATTTGTGTCTATTTTGTCCACCAACTTTTAAAAGTGTTTAATAGATTTCTGACAAATGTGAAATTTTAAAACATTGATTGGTCTATTTTACATAAATTAAAGTTTTACGTCTAAAAAAATGCTTAACATTCAATTTTGTGTCTGATAACATTGTGATTTTTTTAAAAAAAATAAAATGTTAAAGTTTAAAATTTTAATTTATATTTTTAAAAGCTTAGAGACCAAATAAGCACAAATTTAAAATTTATGGACTAAATTTGTGAAATTTAATATAGTTTAGTAGTCTTTATTTACAATAGAAAAAGAGAAAAAAAAACACTGAATGAAAAGAAAGAAACAAAAATATATGAAAGGATAAGTACATAAACAAATAAATAAATATATTTATTTATTTTGAGAAGATCAAACCTTCCATTTTTGGGAAGAAAGGTCTTCCTATTACTATTAAGTTAAGTTCGAACTCACAACTAGTTTAGTTACAACTTACCACTCATAATCTTAATGATTTAAAATAATTCGTCATTTTGTTTTTAAAGTTTGATTTATTAACCTTAATCCTAAATCATAATTATTAAAAGAATTTGGTTCACTCAATAACTTATAAGGTTACAGAATATTTTTAATCTTTAGACTTAAGATAATAATTTAGTCTTTGAAACCTTTTTTTTTTTTTCTTTAACTTTCAAATTTATAACATTTAGCCCTTGAGTTTTATCATTTGTTATAATTTAGTCTTAATTGTAAAAAGTATTATTAAGATCTAATGAAATTTGTTTATAAACTATAAAAACTTAGTCATTACATAAAAAAATTGGAATTAAATCGCTCAAAAACTAAAAATACAAAAACTAAAGGCCCGTTTGGTAACCATTTAGTTTTTGGTTCTTGGTTTTTTAAAATTAAGCCTATTTCTTCTCCGCTTCTTACAATAATTTGTATTTTTCTTAAGTATAATGGTTGGGAGTTGAGTTCTTAGTCAAATTCCAAAAACAAAAACAAATTTTCAAGATTTTGCTTGATTTTTTAAACCATTGGTAAAAACTAGACAACAAATGAATAAATTTGGGGGTAGAAGTAATGTTTATAGACTTAGTTTTTAAAAACAAAAATAAAAACAAAATGGTTACAAAACTAGACTTAAATTAAGTTGATGAATTAAATTGTTACTGTTATAAAAGTTCATGGACCAAACTTATAGAGATGTTCATTTTTCTGCAAGAATTCCTTGTTTAGGCAAGGAATGGAGAGAGTGGGAAAAATTCACTGTAAGCTAAACGTGGATGACGATGTCCCCTCTTAATCTTTTTTTTTTCAATTTATTATAATAATAATTATTATTATTATTATAATAATTATTTAATATTGTATTTAATGAATATGTTTGAATACAACCTTTAAATATTATATATATGGACAGAAACGGAAAAGCTATCATCGACTATGCCCTGTAAATATCTCTAAGTAGTTTCTTTTGTACACTATGTGATAAAAAATCGAATTTCGAGATTGATAGTCTTCGTCAATTCAGCTATCTTCATCTTGGCAATTAAATTAATGTTAGTTGAAATTGGTGGTCGCAATATTTTTTTATACCCTATCAATTTAACATACAAAAACACGAAGGAAAAAAAAAATCGGTTATATAATTATATTACGTTAATTTCATCCTTAAAATTACGGCTTGAGTTGAATTGAAAATTACGAGTTATCCCGAACCAATCCAATTTCATAATTCCAGTGCTTTTTCTCGATCTCCGACGACCGGCCGACGCGGCAATTACCAATAAATAAATGGCAACGGATCTTTCCAATTCAAATTGGTTTCCACATTTGGTCGAAGTATTTTCACCATGTACAACAGATCGAGGCTTCGCTTCAAATCAGAGCAATAATTCTCTCTTTCTTTACCACCGAGCACGACGGTGGCCGAGTTTTCTCCGATGAGGCTGAAGAGGGAAGACTGTAAACGCACTAAACACGATTCCAATTTCTCCAAATGGGAGGTTCGATCTCTCTCTCTTTATCTTCCTCTATCTGTTTCTATCTTCAAATTTTGGTGGGTTCCCGTCCTGATTACAGAAATGAGCTTAAATTTGAAGCTATCGCATTCTTTTAGGATAATTGTGAACCAGCTTCAATTGGTGTTTTCCTAAGATCATCTGTTTCCAAAATATTCAGCCTCTAGTTTTAACTGCATTTCTTTTCTCAAATCTTGATTTGAATCTAGAACTCTTGCTTTCCATTCGCTGTTTTCACGGGTGCTGTTGTGAATGAGACCAAAGTCACACATCACTTGGATAAATAGATGACCATGAAGTAGCTATTAGGGTTCACGCCTGAAGTCGACAATATCATATCACTGCGGAGATATGTGGACGATCATTGTTCCCAACAAGTGATTTGGTTGATATTAGTAGTAACCAAAGTAGTGTGTCTTTGGGGAGCCAAAGCCTCAAATTGATTTCCTTGAATTGTTGGTTTGTTTGGATTTACCCTTTTGTTTCACAAGAGAGCTCATCGTCGATGTGGCATACATCTTTCTGTTTCTCTCCTTTTTGTCGTCCCCTTCCCCCTTGGTTTATATTGTATTTATTTCTTTTGCTAGAGGTGTCTCTTTGGTTCTTCATGTATCTCTTTATGGGTTCTTACCGCTGTACTATTTGGATATTTTATTTATCAATGATATTGTTTCTCTTGTAAGCATCATAACCAAACTTAAAGAACATGATGGGGTTTGTTGGGGCTGTTTACTCTTTTCTATTTTCCTCATTGTATTGCTTGTTGTGATATCTTAGATTCTTGTTGCCCCTTCTGATTGGGAAGACTATTCATTGGGGAAGGAAGGTGCAGAAAGGTACAGAATCCACAATCTTCCTAAAGTTTCCAGTCCTGGATTGTATGAGCTTGGCATTGCTGTATCTAGCTCCGGTTTGGGTCGTGACATAGCTAAACTAGATGCAGACTGGATAGTTGTCATCTACCTTGGCGAAGCCGACAATGTGAGAACACGATTACAGCACTATGGCCGTTCAGGTTCACATTTGGGCAATGGCTATTTGTGCGTCGTCGACTGTAAAGTCGTTCCCCTCGAAAAGGGACCTGGTTTATTTCAAGAAATGTTCTCAAGAGGGTACTCCATTGTGTATAGATGGGCTCTTGTAAGTATGTTTGTTTTGTTTCTATATACTTGAATCAAATAGTGCATCTGGTTCTTGGTAGTGCCTTTAGGGAAATGGCTAATCTGCTGCATTAGTTTGGCTCATGATAGCAATTTTTTATTGGCATCTAGCAGTATCTTTTGAGTGTTCTTGAAGAAAACAGATCCCCATCCTTTTGAGTTTTGTAGATGAAAGCCGTACTTTTTTCTTTTCAAGGGATGTGAAAACCGTCCTTGCAAAAGGATCTTACTTGAACAAGGTTTGTTTTATAGGATGTAGTCCAACTATGTCTTTGAGTTCTAAGAAAACAATTCTCGCAAAACAACCTTGCTTAAATAGGATCTGTTCTATAGGTTGTATAACTATATGTCTTTGAGTTTTAAGAAAACAGATCTTGCAAACATGAATTGTTAATCCCTTGAGGGGCAGTCCTATTAGTTAAGGATTGTGGTCTCTAACTCTGAGAAGCACAAACCTAGAGATTGCAAGTTTTAACCTTTGCGTGATGTTAAAAAGGAATGTCTTTGATATCACTACAGTACTATGGATGGACATGACATGATATAGTGATACGCCAATCTAAAAAATACTAGGACACTGACACGTTGGTTATACATTTTTTTAAATTCTTCTTTTAGGATAGATTAAATTTAACATAAAATTCTAAATGCACCCCACTAAAAGAACATAAAACGTCAAGTTAATTAACAATTATAGGAGATGAAATGTTAACCTTTTTTTTCTTTTTAAATAAAGGTTTTTCTTTTGTTTTCTTAATCTTAGTTTAACATATAATTGGTGTGGGCTTTAAATTTGGGTCCAACATAAAAGGTTGGACCATTCTCTTTAGAAAAAATTAGTCTGGCATGTGTCGCAAACGTGTCCACGTGTCTAAAATTAAAAATAAATAAACAGAAATAGGGCACAAAAATTTGCGTGCATTGGACACATGTCTGGAGTGTGTCCGTGTCCGACACGTGTCTTACACGGACACGGACTAAAATGAAGTGTTTGTGCTGTAGATATGGGGCCTTGGGGTGGCGGGCACACGGTTTATAAAAGAAAAGAATTCATGCATTGGTTAATATTAGAGATCTCATTATCTCCTCTCAAGGTCAATGCATCTCTTTCAGAATTTTGTTGTTTTTGCCATTCCATGTTTCTCATTTCTTTTGTTGCTTTGAAAGATGAAAAACAAGAGGGATGCTCAGATGACAGAAGCTCAACTGCTTAAAACATTTGACTATGCATGGAATACAAGCGGTAATGGTGCACGACGCCATAATGATGTACTCAAGAAACTCGAGGATATCGCTTCACAAACTACAAAATTTACCATTATTTCCAGGAAGCTTCTGCCTTTTAGACAGAAGCAAATGGGCATCAAAATTAAAACAAGCAAGCCAATTCCAACAGTGAACAAACCAGCTGAATATGCTGAGGAGAAGAACAGTTTCTTTTCTCGCATTCTCAACTTCAGCAGATCTCGGCCTAGACTAGTTGTTGACACTGAAGATGTTAATGAGGCAGATAGCAATAGCTGCGGAGTAGTTGAAGGCTATGGCGTGGTTTGTAGGAAGCCCCCAGTTAAAGGAAGAAAGAGGTGTTCTGAACATAAAGGGATGAAAATTAATGGGTTACTGAAGAACTCATCTGGCATATATGGTAACAAAGACTTCTCTGGTAGTAATACTGAGACTTCTAATGACACAGAAGAACGCTCGGTTTCGGATTCATTTCCTAATAAGGGGACTTTTCTTCCAATTTGTGGAGTTGTTCTATATGATGGCTCTCCATGTAGAAGATCCCCAGTTGAAGGAAGGAAACGGTGTGAAGAACACAAAGGGCAAAGAATTCGTAGATCGACTTTACTCAATCATGCTGCTTTGAAGTTCAAACAAACTTCACCCATATCAAAACCTGAGTCACTTCTGATAGCACAAGGTAATTCTTCAGAGCTTTCTAGCTCAGGCCTTGAAAGAATGTGTTGTGTTGACTTAGGCAATGGACTCTACTGCACTAGGCAGCCAGTGAAAGGCCGCGTTAGGTGTGGGGAACATAAAGGAATGAGAACTAACAGGTTGATTTTAAGGTTAGCCACAAGCATCAAACCCGACATGTCCGATGCCGGTTCCGCAAGCTAGATTCTAAATCCAGTGAAAAGTGTGTGTGTCATATATGTAAACCAACTTTATTTAAGGGGTTCTCTTTGCAGAAAACGCGAAAAAGGCTGGTAGTTCTCCTTCCTCTTACTTTATGGTTTTACAATTCAGAATGAAACCGTCTGCATCAGGACTCCTCTGGCTACAGAGTGAAAAACTTCAGCAAACAGTTCAAACTAGTGTAATTTAGGTACAAGATTTTGTTGTATTGTATTTACTTTTCTAATTTATCATTGTAGCTTGAAGTTATAGTTGAACACAGAAGAGGTAGAAGGCCTCCTTATTGAAAAATAAGAAAGGTCGTTTACAAAATTTCTGAGTCTACTTTCTCTTTTCCGACAAGAACTTGTTACCATTTTTTAAATTAAAATTATTGTATTTCAATTTACACCCTCGTACTCATGAATTAGGCTACACAATAAGGATAGAAAGTAAAGTAGATTCAAATGGTAAATTGCATTATACTCACTCTCATCTCAATTGTTGGCAATGTTGAACTGTGAAACTAATTGTGAGTTCAGCATAACTTACTCCAATCCGTTTCATATGCAATCCAAGCTTCCTGCTTAGATGTATGTTCCCTTCAACAATTCAATTTTCTCTTGAATTGGATGAGACCATAGTGAGAAATAAAATGAACAAATAAAATTCTTAGCAGAGAATTCAGTGGTTTTATGTAAACTCCCTCGACTATGTGAAGGGAGGGTTTGGTGAGAGTCAACCGTTTCCACTCGATATAGAATATATGAAGAATCAACTCGTATTTTATTAGTTACCATCAAACCATAGATTGTTTACACAAGACATCCCAGCTCTATGTACACCCCCCTTGTGCTAATTCTAATTTTTATCCAGTTACATTGACTTTTTGGAGACCTAAGAATAACGAATATTTCTGCCTTGCGGTATTCCTTCATAGATTCTTGTAACTAGCATGAGCTCTAAACAGACTGAAAGAATGCATGTACAAATAATGTCAAGGCTAACATAATGAATTGTGATTCTAGCATATGACATGATTTGAATGAGAAAAGAATACTTGTTATGTATTAAGAGAGGACGATTGGATGTTTCTTTTATTTGTTACCACTTCTACCATGGCTTCATCTCGGGATGGAACTCTTAGGTACGATTTCATTACATCATAAACGGTAAACCCAATTGCTACTGATGGTACAACCTGAAATATACACATCTTATATTAGACATTACACTATAATGGAATGATGTGGAAGGAGACCAGGTAAAGGAATTGATATTCTCACCTTCAAATAGTTGATGCTTAGACCTGAAAACAACTGTTTAAAACCTTGCTTTCTAGCTATCGAAGCAAGGGTTTCAAATGTTCCCATCGTCTCTGTATTATTGGATGCTAGTAGACGTTGAACCTGTTCAGGCAAATTTTCACACATGGGTTCCATATAGTTCAGAATTCAAACATTTTATATTTTTGTTCCATGTATTTTTGTGCAATACCTGCATTTGCCTCCTAACCACATCAAGAGGATATGTAAAGGTTTGACCTAACAGACCTGCAACTGACCCGCATACCAGCTTGACCATAATATTTTTCTTGTGTTTCTCGGGTACATGTCGCTTCATCTCTTCATAGAAGTAGAACTTCAAACCAGCATAAGGAAAAATCCCGTAAAGTGATGGGGCTGGCAATGACAGTTGAGCATTAATTGGAAAACTGGCAAGTGAAAAATAAGGCCTAGAAAGGTAGAATGCCAGAAATTATATGAGCAGATTGAACATGCATACCAACGCCACGATAGAGACCTCTAAGTCCAGCCTCTTTAAAAGTTTTTGAGAAGCAATCAGAAATCCCTCTATATACATGCTGGGGGACTACTAGCCCATGAATACTCAACTTTGACGGACCAACAACCTGCACTATCAGTATCAGATCTAATTAGGTTAGAATGTTTCCACGGGAAGGTAGTGCAAGGGGAAATTCATATATTTATTCACACTAAAGTTCAATGATACTACTCTTTTCATATTCAATTCTGGTGGTGGGGGAGGGGGAGGGGGAAGTAAGGTTATGGCATTAAAAGATAGCTTTCATGAATTTAGTTAAAATGAAATTTACAATTTTATATATACTTTTGTTTGGGAAGGGAGGCTTATGTTTTATTAGTCTTTACCTGGAATGCTAACTTAGTCCGAACCAAGTCCAGAGGATACGTAAAAATCACAGCAGTTCCTCCAGCAAATGATCCTGCCAAAAGATCAAGTATGGGGCCTCTATCAAAATTTGGAAAAGAAAGGATAATCCATCTTCGATATTGTTCATAAGCCATGTAGTGCAGCGCTGCATAAGGAACAATCCGAGCGACACTAGCACCATTGCCTCTGTGATCAAATCCACCAATATGTCATTGCCAGTGGAGGGCGGGGCCTTAGCACAAAAAATTATAGCACTTTATGTACCCACCTGTAGAAACCCAGAAAACCTTCAGTCTTCGCAATCTTCTTGATAGATCCAAATAGTCCTATGCTTTGATACTCTGCTCTTCTGGTCTAACAAGTTGAAAAATAAGTAATGATGTTAACTTCTAGGAAAATGCTTTATCGTGATAAAAATTGGATGGACTTCAGAATCCACTAAACTATAAGTAGAAATTTTGCAATATAAAAAAAGCATCATATATTCAACATCAACTCTTACAATATTTAAAATATAACCAAAATATCTACATCCAAAATGAAAATCATAAACAGTGCTTAATAGCTGGTTCTTTCCAGAGTACATATTTTGGAAAAGGGAAATTTATGCCTGAAATGTCTGGGCGAAAATTTTGCTTAAATGAATTGAAAAAGAAAGAACCGCATTAAATATGAACAGTGCATATTAGCTGGTTAATCCTATATTTACTATGAAAATGAGATGAGAAAAACCAATACACCGATATTAACTGAAAAGGACTGAAAAAACCAGAGACTTTAGTTGTGCGATAGACATATGGTTAATGTCCTTCACTCTCATTGCTAATGCAACCATAATTGCAATGAAGTTACAACAGCAAAGGGACTTGGTTTGTTAGTCGACTTTGGGAAGGGATATGATGGTGTGGAGGATAATATTGGCTTTGTTAAGGGTTTTGAGAATAAATGTAGACTTTTGTTCTATAAATCAGCAGATTTTTCAATCATTATCAATGAAGAAATAAAGACGTTTAGGCTTCTTGAAACATATGCAAAGGCCACCTACTTACTCATCTTCTTTTTATGTTGTAGAGGACATGTTGGGTTGGTCCTTAGATAGACTTAGAGACAGCTCTTGAAAAACTGTTCAGTTTTACTCGGTTTTCCCTGGTAACTTGTGCCATTACTCTTATTTTTAAAATTACTAGCAACTAAAGCATTTTTTCCCCTAATCTCGCGGGGCGTTTCGCCTCTTTTAGTAAATTGTAACTTTCCATATCTTCAATGAAAAGTGGTTTGTTTCTCCAAAAAAAAAAAAACAATGGTGCTCTCTTTCATTTCAGCTTCCTTGGAGAACTCCCTTGAAATCCATGAGCTTAGAATTAGGAATTTGGCATCCAGACCGTAGGGGTGTCTCTCCAGTGAATCAATGAATAACATTTTGGTAGGTAGATCAAGCATCTGTTTCTCAAGGAAAGGCCAAGCTACTTTAGAAACCAAAGAATCCTAAGAAAGTCAAATTCTTCACTTGGAAGACAACACTAAAGGAATATTAGAGAGGACTTTTCTTTTCCTTTTCCTTTTTCTAAATTTCTCAACCTCTAGATATGTGAGCCGTGTGAATTATACAGCATTGAGATCCAAATCATTTTTTTCCGTCCATTATCATTTGACAAGATTTCTTTAGGAGGAACGGTGGATTTAGCCATTAGGTACCTCAAACATTGCCATAGAACAAGATTTTACCCATCAACTCTGTATTTTCCATTTTATGGGACAGATGGTTCTTTCTCGTACATAAATCTTTTTAGATGTTAAAGAAGAGAAAAATGCTAGGAAAGAGTTCTCCAGATAGAGCTTAAGCCATTACTTTTTACTTCAGCCATTTAAGAGTCTCTCCATGTAATCTCATTGGTCCTAGACTTGAGCTCCCCTCATTTTGAGCATCTTTTACTTTATTACATAAGTTTGAATTTTCTTTGTCATTCAAAAACAAAAGAAACAAAAAGGATTCAGAATAGCCAGTGGGGAATTCTTTTCCCATGTATCAAGTAAAATGCGAAGAAGTTATGGACTCTAAAAGCATCTTGCTTTTTCCACAATCAGAACTGAAAAATCAATGGGAGTTGCATCTTTTGCTGATGTCTAAGCAACCCATTATTCCTGGTAAAGTAAAATCTAAATTCCAAAATAACATGCAGCACAATACCTCATTCTTGTAGAATATCTTTCTTATTTCCAAGAAAGAATAAAGAAGATCAAAGAATAACGAAAGAAAAAAAGAATTCATGAACTCGAAAACCAAATTCCTCAAGAAGCACCCATTAGACAACTAATATACATTCTAATTTCGAGAAGAAGTAATATCAAATTGAACTCGATTTCCAACAAATCGCAATTGAATTACTTCCAAAACGAAAAATAAAAAAAATAAAAACAAATCAACCATATAAGTCCAGAGAACAATCACCTGGAATAAAATCTTGACACGTTCAAGTGGAGCGACGACGGTCTTCGCAATTCCACCGGCGACCCCACCGGCAACCAACTCCTTAGCGTATTGAGGCATAGCCTCTATGACCCCATCCATGATGATACCCACCTCTCTTTCATCTCTCTTCTTCGCCATTGATCACCAAATTTGGGGAGAAAAAGAGAGATCAAAGAAAGAGCGCTGGAGAATTGATTTATGTATGATCAAGAACAGTTGGGGTCAGAGAATGAATTGGAAAAGTAGAAGAAGTGAAGACGAAGAAGAAAGCGTTTCCGAATTTGGTTCATGTCATGGCTGTAAATCGTAGACTAGTCAAAGAAGTCAACATCTTTCTCTTTTTTCCATTTGTTTATTTGTTATGCTAACAGCTAAAATTACAAAATTTTGCCCTATTTTTTTCTTTTTTTCTTTTTGGAAAATTTATATTTTTGGCCGTTTGATCGGATTTAGGTTGCATTCGGGTTTCTAAGTTTTCAAATTCTATTTTTTTTTCTTCTTATTTTTTACTTCTCCATTTTGCCTTTCTCATTCTTCTTTTTCATCTCCATCCTCATATCAATGGTGGCTGACTATTTTGTTTTCTCTTATTTTTCTCTCCTTTTCTTTCGTATAGAAAAGAAAAAGAAAAAAAAAAAACTTTAATAGAGTTTTCAAATTTAAAAGGAGGGAAAAAGAATAATTTCATTTATTTTTACCCTTGAAAATCTTTTAAGTCTATCGATGGAATGAAAACTAAATTTATAACTCAAGAATAATAATGTAACATTAATTGTAAATTTATGGACTAAATGGAAACTAAACTTAAAACCTTAGAAGAAAAATGTAGCAAACATAGAGATCAAATAAAAACTAAACTCAAAACTCGTTAAAGCGAGTTTGGCATATGCTTTGTCTATAGAGGTCGGAGGTTTAATCCCTCACCTGCAATTGTCGTAAAAGAAGAAAAAAAAAAAAACTCCAAAGACTAAGTTGTTTCTAATATTTTTGGTTAGAATAAAAAATATAAATTGGCATGACACTTACCTACTTAAATATATAAAAAAAAAAAACCCTTTTTTTTAATATAAATGTCTATGTGTGTGCATATGTGTATATACATGTCATTCTTCTTTAATTTTATATGTAAGGCAAGCATAGCTTAGCAACCTCAATTAAAAACATAGTTTTCATCAATTATTTTAAAAGTTACCGTAATTTCAAACTAAGTCTTATTCAGTTGAACTATGATGACCATATTATATAAAAATTATTGGCTACTTAACTTTGTGCTTCCAATATAATCTAATGAAGTTAACAATAAGAATTTATTAGAAATAAAATTAAAAGTTCGCGAATATAAGATATATTTAAAATATATAGATTAGATTAAAAATTTTAAAATATAAAAAAAATTTCACTGTCTATCAGTGATAGACTACATTAGATTACACAATAAAAAGTAAAAATTTTATATATTTATAAATATTTTGACTTGAAAACATTTCTTATTTAAAACTACTATAAAAATCTACTTTTTATTTTTTAAAAATGTCAAGAAAAAGTAAAAACAGTTTTGGATGTCCTATTTTTGTGAATAACTAAATTATACCTTTTTCCCCTTAAAATATAAATGCTATAAGTAGTCATTTCAAATACAAGATGATAACCTTCACTGTCTTTTAAAAAACTATTTTTCTTACAACCAGACAAATATATATATGTTGATATTCTTTTCAAAATAGCCAATGGAATATGCATTTTAAAGAATTTTGGATATCTATCTTGTAATTTAATTTTTAAAAAATCAAAAACAATAAAACAAAAGTTGTCAAAACAACATCATGTTGGATTTGCATACTCTCTTTTGCTTTGACAGCCAACCTAACTTTATGCTACAAGTTATAAAAAATGAATAAATAAATAAAAACTTTATGATATATATGTTGTATGGAAGACATTCTCAAAAAAGAAAAATAAATAAATAAATAAAAATAATTAAAAAATAATAAAAGTAAGTTTTATGGATAAAAGAATGGAATCCAAAACAAGATAGAGAAGGAGAAAGGTAGTAAAACAAACTTCCTCTTATCAAAGGCATTTATTCTTGGTACTTTAGTCATATGCCCCTCAAACTTTAAAATATTTGCAATAAATTTTTAAATTTTCAATTTTACATTTAATATATCTGCATTCCATTTCCAAATTTTAAAAATTATCCAATAAATTTTTAATTTTGTATTTAATAAATCTTTAAGGTTTCAATTATGTGCCTAATGGGTCCTTAACAAATTTGATATTTTTTAAAGTTCACAAATCTATTAGACACAATGTTAGCATTGTAATGTCTTATTACATATAAAATTTAATTTTATGTCTAATAGGTTTGTTTGTTTTTTTTTTTTTTTTTAAATGAGAAGCATCGGTAGCGATTTCATTGATTAAACGGAATTATGAATAGGTAAGGATTGCCATGAATGATTACATAAAACAGTTCCTCTGTCACAGAAGAAATGCAGTAATCACAAAAAATGAATGTGGTAAATTTACACCAAGAGAAAACATATGTGAGGTGATCAAAAAAGGAATAGCTTTGTTGTCGGTTTCATTCAAGCCAGATAAGCTAGAAAAAGGCTTTACCAAAGCAATTCCAAATGATCCGTGAGGAGCGATCGTAGAAAGATAAACTAATCGATTTGTTAATTTAAACAAAATGTTCAATATGCAAGGACCTATCAAACACAAAAATTAAATACTCATAAATCTTATGCCTATTAGACACAATTTAATCGTTAGAAACTTATTAGATACTTTTTAAAATTCAAATGACCTACCATTAAAAATTAAAAAGAAAATGAGCAAAATGTTTCTAAATTCTCTTCCTAATAAGAAATAGACAGCAAAGATTATATGAGCAAATTTATGATTGCGATAAAAAATTTAGTTCCATAAGAATATGATTGAATATACTACAAGCAACCAAAGAGCAGTTTCCACAAAATTAAATTACCTCTGGATTGGGGAATTGAATTATTTAACATCCAAAAGGTTTAGCAAGATCTTCTCTAGCTCTTTCCCATCACTCCATTCGTGGATCTTAGCCTTTACAAGAGTTTGATTGGAGTTTATGCGATCTGAGAGAGGATAGAGCTTCCTAGGCATTACATGATCTACTTCTTGAAGCCTCAGGGTTGGGCAATAATCACCCCCTCCATCTCCAATGTATATGAGTTCATTCTTTTCGCCTTTTGAAGCTCGGATTTGATCGATTACAAGGCCCTGCAACGGAAACCGCAGTTCAATCTCATAAACTAATTCAAGCAGAATCCCATACCCACATTATAAATCAATTTGCATTTAACAAAATGAAGAAAAGAAGATGAGGAAATCAAACCTAGATAATCCAATGTTGTCTTTTCCATTGGGAGTGGAATTGGAGTTCTCTACACACCGAATGGTGGAGGAAAGTTGGTTTGCCATAAGATACAAGTAATTTTCAAAGCTACCATTTTTCAAGAACTACTAACGAAACTCCAATGGGTCTGCCTGATCTTACTACATTTGGGTGTCAAGAAAATTTGGATGATATTAAATCCCAAGTAGGTGACCACCATGGATTGAACTCATTCTCTCTTAGCTCTTTATTTATCACTAGGCTAACTCATGATATTTATTTAGTCCTTGATCTTTAAAAAGTTTCTAGTAAGTTCTTTAGAAACTTACTGGGCAGTAAATTGAAAGTTTAAAGTCCTATTAGACATAAAATTCAATTTCATAGCTAATGTATCAGTTAATTTGTAGAAATGTAAGTTATGTCAAGAACCTATTACTAATTAGACCCAAAATTTAAAAAAGAGCGATACTAGCTGCACCTATCTCCATGCATCCCCTTCAATCACAAAGAGAAAAAAATAATAATAATATTAAAAGATATATATTTTTCTAAAAAAAAAAAAAAGTTCGCCATGTGGCAACTTATGATTGGGCACTTGGGTGGGCCAGCCTGAGATACACCAAGATGGATATAGTCCAAGATGCATCCAAGTATTTTTCAATTGAAAATTCAAGGACCTGTTAGACATTTTTAAATTTAAGGATTCTTTTAGATACAAGCTTGGAAGTTTAGGGACTAACCCGGTAATTTAACCTGACCAAGAAGATAGGAAATGGAACCTAATTTAACATGATAAGTCAAAGCAAAGCAGCAAAAATATGTTCCCAGTTTCTCTGTAACTCAAGAAGACAAAAGGAGGTTTTCATCTATATCATATAAGAAACACGTTGTCCTTACAAATTCAAAGATTGCAAATGTATAGCATATCTCCTATCCTAAAGCTCATACCTAAAAGTAAAGCTTATTTTAGACAGCAGCTAAAGAACTTCCTTAATCAGCAGAGCCATTAATCTGGTCTTTCAATCATACAGCAAGATAAATGCAGGATTAGTAACTGAGTAAGAGTTACACTACCTTACACATATTTGATGGGCACAAATTGCAGCCGTGAGGAGATGATTTATCATGATATGGTAAAATTCTAAGCCTTCCTTTTCCATCAACAAAGGTAGGATTTGTGCTGATAGTTGAAAAACATCCCAACACACCATGATGTTCTAAGATTGTCTCAATGAAAAACTGATTAGCATCACTAATTATCCTCAAGTCACACCTGAGATAGCATCAATTCCATGTCCTTCCAGTTAGTCATCAAAACACTTCTAACCAATGTCATAAACAACCTTTAAGAGCGTGATTTGAATTCTCTCTCTCTCTCTCTATGTAATCAATAAAACAAGTTTCATTGAGAAAAATGAAAGAACACAAGGGCATACAAAAAAACAAGCCTAAACAAGGGAGCTCTCTCCACAAGAAGGGACTACATCTATGTGAAATAGTGCCTATAGAATAGCTACAAAAGGTCTTTGAAATCAAAACTCACAAAGAAACATGAAAAGGAATGAGGGACCAAATCCCCTTTCCACTCTCCTAAACACACCCTACTATTCTGCTCACCCCACCAACCCATAAGATGGCACACCACACACTCTGCCAACCAAAAGAGAAAAAAAAAAACAAAAAAACAAAAAAAAACTTCTCTTCAAAAGGCAGATTGAGGAGGAACTCCTTAATCATACCATTAGCAAAATCAATCTTGATGGCACTTGCTTTAATCATACAAAATCAATTTTGATGGTATAAAAATTGCATTTAAAAATATAAAACCAAACATTGAAATGATTAAATACATGTTTAAAAGTCATTTTAAAACAAAACAAAACAAAATCACTCTCAAACATGTAGTTAGATATCAATTTAATCATTTAACAGTAAGAAAAGCTACCCAGTATCATGAGCTGATTTAATAGCAGATATAATTCGTGGATGCAATGCAGCGCCTTCTAGACACTTTGCAATATCCCTCATAGTTCTTCCTTGCGATTGGAGCTCCACCATCAAGGTATCCTATCAAAATCAATCCCAGCATTCCATAGCCAAAGTAAATTCAACATAATCAAGACTTCGTTTCAGCAGGACTCAAAGATTAAACATACACCAATCTCGAAATTCTTTGCTAAATAACATGCAAAATGAGAATAATTCTCCATTTCGCTAATGTCATCTATACCATAGCAATCAATGAATCGAGAATTGAAGTACAGAGACGGTAGAAAATGTAAAATACGAGTTTCAAACCATGAGAGAGTTCCAAGGCAAGGAAGAGTAAAGCTCGTTGAAGAGATTCGTGAGACCCATTTGAGTCACCACCAAATTATCGCTATCGCCATCAATAATCGTCCGATCGAAGTCGAAAACTATCGTAATCCCAGCCATCTCGGCCACTGCAAAAAGTCCAGCAACTTGTACCGGATGCGCAGCGATCCAAGAGGCCAGGACGCGGTTTCCACCGTCAACTCAGCCGCCGGCGATGCAACCCCACGGCGGCCAATAAATCGGAAAAATAAACCGTAACGAGTGTTCGATATTCGGCGACCAAGTGAGTTGTGATGATATAAAGTAAATTGTGTTTTGAAATATAGCAAAATAAAATAAAATATTTACATATATATCAAAATTTAAAATTTTACCGTCATAAACTATTAACGGAATATTTTATATTTTACTATTAATTATAAATATTTTGAGTAGTTTTGCGATTTAAGATAATTTTCCTAAAATTAATTAAAATCAAATTTTTAGACTTTCAATAATAATCTCATTTAATAAAATAATTCATATTAAAGTGAAAATTAAAACATAATTTTAAATTAATGAAACTAAAAAATACCAATTAGTTGCATAGTTGAACTAGTTAAGATAAATAATTTTGATAATTTTGATGTAAAAGGTTTGAATCCCCTCACTCTAACTTATTACTAAATTCAAAGCTATACTATCAATTTTATAATAATTTGGTCATTAAATTGTAAATTTTGTAATAATTTAATTCTTATAGCGTAAAAATATTGATAAGATCTTATAGATTGTTTTTATATATGTTATGGATTAGGAACCAAATGTATTTATCAATTATAAATGTTAAGTTGTTCCACAATAAAAACAGTAAAAAGTGTGATTTTTCATTGTATGGATTAAATTGCGTACACTTTTTAGAGTACATAAACTATACTTATCACACCCTAAAGTTCAAAAACAAAATTATTTCAAAGACAAAAGTACATTGACTAAATTGGTATAAATTAACAAATTGAGCTTAGCACAGCGCTAGTTGAAATAACTTTCCACCCCGAAGGTTGGAGATTTGGAGTCCGTTTGGATTCACTTTAAAAATAAATATTTTTCAAAAATTCATTTTCATTTAAACACTTTTGATAAGAACGCTATAAAATGAAGACACTGACGACTATCAAAATACATTTTGAGTGGTTGTCAAATATTTGTACTTTTTTTTCCAAATAAGTTATATTTTAAATTAAATATTTGAAAAAGTATTCCAAACACAACTTTGATCACTCATCCTCAGAGTTGTTGCGCTAAAAGAAATTGTTATAAACCGAAATCTAGGCCAATTTTTGAAGAAAAAAAAATTAGGGTTTAAAAACTTGTTTTTTATTTTTGAATTTGGCTATGAATGCTAATATTTTATTGTGAAAATTTTTGTAAAAAGATGAACACAAAGGTGTTTGAAAATTAAGCTTATTAACAATATTCCCGAGTTTCATTATTCTATTATCTAATTTTAGCAAGTATTTTGAGATTAGAAAAAGAAAAGGTTTTTGCAAATTTGGTTTTGTTTTTTAAATTTAGATGCTTATTTAAAACAATTGAAAACTATAACAAATAAATTGTTAGAAAATAAGAACAAATTTCATTAAAAAAAACTGAAAACAAAATTATTATCAAATACTTAAACGGTCACTTAAAAAAAATGTTTAGAGACCTAAAGTGTCTTTTAATCAATTAATGATAAGAAAATATTATATCAAATAAAAATGAGATTGTTTTCAAATATAACAAAATGAGTAAAAAATAATTACATATAAAACAAAATGTCATTGTGTTATCAATGATAAACAATGAAGACTACTTAGACACTAATAGACTACTATCATTTAGTAGTGTCTATCACTTTACTGATAGATAATGACATTTTGTTATATTTAAAGATATTTTCTAACAATTTTGTCATTTAAAACAATTACTCTAAAAAAATATTTTTAACCACGTCAATTATTTAATTATAAAAGTTTAGCCGAAGATTTGAATCTTGACATTCTATGTTCACATTTTTAAATAACATCTATTTTGGGTGAATGAGATTTTGTTTAGACTGCAAATATATATATGTGTGAGATTCGAATTATAGATATTTTGGTCGCTAATACATTCGTATGTATGTCAATTAAATTATATTAATCCACAAACAAAGAAAGCAAATCCAAGCTTAATTATTCTAAACACCAAATAATAAAATTGAAATCATTTTTAACTCTCACTTTCACATTATAATTAGGATTAGGGGTGAGAGCATGTGCAATAGATAATAAATATTCATATCCTTACAACTTAATAATTATTCAAAATGTAAGTTTAGTATGAAATTTAATAGGAAAATTATTTTAGATAGCAAAATTGTTAGAAATATTTATAAATAATAACAAAATATCACCGTTCATCTGCGATAGATCCCGATATATTATTATCTGTGTCCATTATGACACAGATAGATGACACAGATAGACACAAATAGTAGTCTATCGCGATCTATCGTAGATAGACAATAAAATTTTACTATATTTATAAATATTTTGGTCCATTTTTCTATATTTAAAAATGTTTGATTTTAATATATCATAATGACTTTTGCAAATTATATAGAGCAGAACACGAAATTCAATTATCAAATAAAATTGGCTAAGAGACCTTAGAATAGTCAAACTTTCAAATTCAATTCACCTCTATAAAATCAATTAAAGCACATGCAATGCAGTGAAACTTTACTCTTTGAAGCAATATATTCAATCCTTAACCAACATTTATTTAGTTAACATTACTAAATATGAAACTCCAAATATCAATTCAAACAAACTAAATTTTCTTTTAATTGTTTAGATCGTGTTTGATAGGCATTTTAAAAATTAAACTCATTAACTCTATTTTTACCTCAAAATATCTATCTCATACCTAAGTGAAACTTCGAAACTAAACATAAAAAGAATGTTTAGAACTTATTTTTATTATTATATTTTAACTGAAAATTCAAATATTTTCTTTGAGAAAAGTAAAGAAAATGGAGAGAAAATAATCATAAATTTAAAAAATTGAAAATTAAATACGAAAAAGTTATAAAATGAACTTAGGGGTTTAGAAAGCTAAGTTGTAATTAAGTAATTTCACCTATAATTTTTTCTAAAAAAAATCTTATAGGAATATTTTCAAAAATAGAAAAACTATTGAAAATAATTACAAATATAACAAAATTTTACTTTCTATTTGTGACAGACGGCAATAGACCTAGATAGACATTTATCACCTTACCAGATAGACAAGAGGTCTATCGCGGCTTATCACAGAGAGTAAAATTTTGCTATATTTATAAATAGTTTATATTTTATTTATTTATAATAATATTTCATTTTTATATTATTATCTACCTTTTACAATTGTTATTAAAACCTAATTCAAGTTTTAAGAACTTAAAAACAATAGCCTTTTTTTTAGAAAAAAAACTTGACCAAAATTCGAATATTTCCCCTGGATAAAACCATTGTTAAAAACAAAGAAAGAAAAAAAAAAAAAAAAGTTAAATTTTAGTCCCTAAACTTTAATATAGAGTAACAATTTAGTCTCTGAAGTTTAGTTGATAACAATTTAGTATCTATATTTTCAAATTTATAACAGTATTAAATCTCTAGATTTTAAGGAGTAACTATTTAGTCATTGTACTTTATAATTTATAACAATTTAGTCTCTACTGTGAAAAATTTTGTAGACTTGATTTTTCTTTTAAAAAAAAAAATAGACATGTAGATCAATAAACTGATTTGAAATCAATTTTTTTATATACTATAAAGAAGTAATTACATAATAAAAATTGATACTTAATCTTGATGAAAATTTTTATAACAAGGACTAAATTGTTACAAATTTCAAAGTATATGGACTAAATATTTACTTATTAAATTGTTACACATTTGAATATAGAGAGACTAAATCGTTACGAAGTATATTTCAAAAACTAAATTGTTACTTCCATGAAGTTCATCAACAACAAAAGTATTTTTTAACCTAAAAAAAATTGTAAAGAAACAAAGACAATTTTCAAAAAATCAAATATGGTCTATGAAAAGTATATAAACAACTTAAATTACAAGTTTGATATTTAAATTTCCAATAAACATCTATTCTCTAAACTTTTAAAAAATCTAATAAATATATATACTTTTAATTTTGTGTTTAAAAGATCTATAAATATTAAAAAGAAAATTAATATACTTTAGAAATATTCTAAATATTTATCTATTATATAAATTTTAATTTTCATCTAAAATACCTCTAAATACAAAAATAGAAAGTTCAAGGATCGATTGAACACTTCTAAATGTTCAGCCCTCCATGTTTCTAAACATCAAAGTCGTCGCAATTTAAGAAAGGATCTCTTCAAATTGACTAGAAATAATCATTGAAAACACAAAGGGTCCATAAAGTGTTTCAAAAATTATTTTGAGTGGTTGCTAAAAACTTCAATTTTTTTTCCATAAATAACTTATTTTATAATAAAATAATTGAAAAATTAAATCAAACACACCCGAACTCTTTTAACAACCGAGATAATAGATGCTCGTGACTTTAATGAATAGTCAAATAAATAAAAAGAGAATCATAGCCAGCAAGCGCCGCACATGAATGTTCTTTTTTCTTACAACTCTTTTAAATTGAAAGCGGGAATCACGCTAAGGGCTGCCAAAATTTATGAAAAAATTCCTCATTCGGTGAATCCCAGCTAGCCATTTCAATCATTTTAGGGGTCCATCTCATTCAATATGTATTCCCAATAAAGGAAAAAAAAAAAAAAAAAAAAAGCTTTCTAGCCCCCAAATTTTTAATTGTATAATTTTTATTTAGTACTTAAGTTTGAAAATGTTGCACTTTTAATCCTTAGGTTTTGAGTTGGATTTTAACCTAGTACTCAATTTAGATTTAAATTTTGTTTCAATTTGGTCCTTAAGTTTCAAAATTTTCACTTTTAACCATGACTTTTCACTAATTGCTCGGTTAATGTCTATGAATTAATTGAAGAGATTTAAAAGAATTATAACTAATTAAGTTTCACTATTTCAATCATTTTAAGTTTCACTAATCTCACTTCTTAATTATTTAAAATTGCCAAAGATTGGAAGCCGACGTGTTCACGACCAAATTAAAACAAAACTCAAACTTCAAAAGTACAATTGTAACATTTTGAAAAACAAATGGAAACCAAACACAAACTTAAGGACTAAAAATATAACATTAAAACATAAGGACCAAATTAAAATTAGACTCAAAACACAGACCGAAAAGGTATATTTTTTCTTACCAAACAATATAAAACACAACCATACACATTCAGAGAGTGGGTGTGAGGCCAAAAAGAATATAAACGTTTAGTGAAAAATCAAGGTTAAAAGTATAATTCTTGAAACTTGAGGGTCAAATTGAAATAAAACACAAATCTTTGTAACATGTTGAAAAAACTAAATTAAAACCAAACACAAAACTTAAAATTAAAAATATAATATTCTAAAGCAAAGGGACCAAATGAAAACTAGACTTAGAACCTAGGTACCAAAAACGTATTTTTCCCTACCAACCATATAAAACATATAGAGTGTTTGAATGATGTATAGAGTGGAGGGTGTGTGGGGGCACAAAAAGAATATGATGATTGATGATACTACTACTATTATTCATAACAAGCAGCAGCAGCAGCACAATTCAACATCATTTGATAAATAAATATATTTGTCAGATTGAAGAATTTACGAAATCCACAGAGTTCAAGAATATGATCTCTTTTATGTCTGATGACTACAAAAGAATGAATGTGTATCTCCCTATAGTTATTTACCCATCATGTAAAATACCCCTTTTTTTCCTCCTCACAACATCTCTCCCTATCTACAAACTCCCTTTCAACAAATCAAAAATCTGGAAAAGAAAAACTTACAGACAGACAGACAGACAAGAGTTTTGAATCATAGCAAAGCTTAGCCTCCTCTTCTTTTCCAATTCTACCTGTCCTTTCCCCGTTTAAGAGATGCGCGTTTTTATAGGTTTTAGCTTTAATCCCATGCTTTCTGGAGAAAGAAGCTCTGGGGAGATGCAAGATGGACTGAGCGGACTCCGTGGACTGTCACTGAACTGGCATGGCCTATACAATCCATACCCCATGAAGAAGTACTCCATAGGTATCAACATTGCGTGTGGCTGCTCTTCAGTTACCATCGATCCACAAGCTTGGACCTGCGTGAACCAACCATTGAGTTAATTATTTAACAAAGCCTAGGCAGTTGCTGCTACGGAGTGCAGAATGCATCCACTTGATCGTTCGACTATCACATGCATTCCATAGCAAAAGAAGGTTTTCATTCTTTTGATTGTCATACCTCAACCAAGGCACTATATCTCCTATCCAATTTTGATATCATATGGAGTGCTTCAGAATGGAAGGGTGAGCTGTCCCCGACGAAAATGAGAGTACGACATCGAAGCCTCTTCAACCCTTCGGTAATGTCTGGTCTTCTGCAAAAGGGCAACCAAGGTTACAGATTTGACATATGTGGACAAGGGGAAAGAATGGTTGAGATGGGAAAAGCATTTACCTATTAATTGCTTGGAGGAACCTCAAAACATTGTTGCTTTGTCTCTCATCTAGCAACTGACACAACAGATATACCATCTTTATCAAACCCAAACAAAAAACTTGGAGAACCAACAACAAGCGAAGTTTGTCCAACAGAAAGAAACATGACAGACAAACTAGTTTTAGACAATCCAAAACTCTTGGAATTGAATGATTGACATAAAAAGCACATACTTTTCTACATGCTTGGACTATATCAGACTCTGCAACTTCGGCACTACCACGGACCTCCTGTTGCATGTAATAACAATCTCATGAATCCAGTCAACAACAAGAGTATAGAAGACAAACACAGAAAGACAAATTATCTCTAAGAATGGAAACTATATTACCTTGCTGAAGTACCGCTGAAGCAAGCACTCCTTCAACAAACCGCACATGCCATAGAAGTATAACAAGTTTGACATTACCTGCAATTACAAGGGATATGTGATATTTAACATGTATCAGAACTTGAGCGTATTTCAGTGCAAGAATGATGAAAAGACTTGAAAAGGCTACCTTATTATAGAACCACTCGGACCAAGAGGGTGACTTGCATAAGGGGGATATAAGAATTAAACCAAGAACTCGCTCCCTATATTTCAACTGTAAAATAATAAATTGGTCAGACCAAGAAAAACTTTTGATTGAACTTCACAATGAAATTCATGATACGATGAACATACAGCAAAAAGACTAAGAATGTATGCGCCAGCTGTTACCCCCATGCACATCACTGCACCAAGTCTGTAATAGAAATATCCCGATGATAAATCAACTATATAACTTTTTATCTCTTATTCAATAGTGGAGAGAGGGGCATTGCAATTACCCAAAATAGTTGAGAACCTCAAGGATTTGATCTGCTAAATCATCAGCAGAGGGCGAAGGATCATCCTCACAAATCTCAGCAGCTCCTAACTGCAAGAACTCTTGGTAAAGTTCCAAAAAGGAAACTATGTGAATATAGTATTCAGGAGCAGACACAAAGTTATCCATGTACGCAAATTTACTCAACAATAATACAGACCTCATGTCCAGGAGGGCTGATATGGTAGATGCAAAAGTTGTGAAGTAGCAATGAAGCTGCTTCCGGGAAAAAGAATAATCCTTGAAAACACGACATATCTGCAAGAACTCAAGGAAACGGCACCACTTAAAAGTTATCTCACATGATATAACAAGAAACCAAATATCTAAAATATCACCACCAAAATCACAACATAAAGATAACTCCAAGCACTTACGATTTAGAGCCAAATCAGGATAAGTAATCAGTGGCGGCTTGTCTTGGTCTCCACAGACTATTACAGACACAGAACCCTGGCCAGTTCGTACATGATGCTCCTGAGAATAACATGAGTGGCATGTCTTAAGTCAGCAAGATGATGTGAGAAGTAATGGGGGAAACGAAAACATTCAAATCAAGAAGAATGTCAATACGAAACATTCTCGTAGTTGTCCAAATCACATATTATTTCTATATGAGCTATGGATGAGTAAAAGGGAAGCCTTTGAGGAAAGAAAAAAGGTTCAAGTAGTCCAACATTTCCAGCCAAGTATATCCGTAAAGAATAGTCCAAGTGCATTTCCTTTCAAGATGCCCAAGCTAACTTGTCCCTTCAACTTAGTGTAACTTTATAAAAGTAGTGCGCATAACAAATTTATGGTTCAGCATTTAAATTATCATTAGCTTAAAACTTATGACAACAGCCAAATAAATAAATAAGCGACTATTCCTGTCAACACAAATAAAGTTTCATCACAAAAAGAAGAAAAGAAGCAGAAAAGTAAGTAAAGCTATGGTTTATTCAGTAGACTGCAATTTGCTTTCAGCAATGAGCAGTACCACATTCACAAGGGATGAATATAACAACGGATAAAAGAGCCATAGAATGAGAAAAAGGTCAAAAAGTAAAAACAATCTTAATCTGCATAAGAAATTTAAAAACAAAATACCACCACTGCAAGAAGAAGGGGGAAAAAATGGAAAAATATCTAACAAACAATACCGTCTGCAACCAATTGATAATTAGAAAGTTCAAACGAACAATAACTATATACCCCAAACAGAACAATTAAAGATCTTTTAAAAACACAAACTAATGATATACAAGATGTCTTCAATCCGTTGTGACTTTCATAAAAGCTCGACCAGGTGAAAACCCTTTATCATCAAAAGGGGCAAGAAAAATTGAATGGAGGGATAACAACGAAATTGAACATAACAAGAACCAAAAAGGGAACGTAACAATTAGAAAAGAAATATAAAAGGACCCCAGAAGCCAGAAATAGGAAATGCACAAAGCCCATCGTTATCATATCTTGCATTTAAACAAGCAAGGAGCACCGATCCCTGAATCAAGAAAGTAACCTCAGAACCTAACCCATTAAGTAGGTAATTAATTAATTTATGGGAAAAGGGGTTTGAACTTAATTATAAAATTGGAAAATCCTCGGTCAATCGAGCCTCAGAAATGAACCAGATCGGAACGGGAAAAAGAAATACAAGAGTGGAAAAGTTATAATCCCCAAATAATTTCCTACTTTTTTCTTCACATCCAAACAAAGCTATAGAATGCCATAAGACATTTCACCAATAATGAGAACCCCCAGCCCCACAGCCAAAAGAAAACGGGATATTTAGCCAATCAAATCAGCAAAACCCCCCGATCGATAAAAATAACAATAATAATAAAATTAAAAACCGATTCAGCTCCACCATAAACAAGTGCATTAAAGAAAAACCCAGATGGAAGAAATGAGTTGAAAAATTAGACGAACCTTGCCGCCGAGATAGATCTTCTCCATGTCGACGGAAACAGAGTCATTAGAATCTGCCATGGCCGTAGCTCTATGTCCGTTCAATAGCGCCACCACCAGAACAGCCGCTCGCCGTCGCTCACGGAGGACCTCTCTCTCTCTCTCTCTCTCTCTCTTTTACTCTCTTCTCTCGTCTTCCAGAATTATAGGCTTTGGCTTCGTTGGCTTTTATACAAAGCGATTCTTTATTTTCTCTCTGTCTGTTTTAATAAACTCTTTTCTTTCTGTTTTTTCTCTCTCTTTTATCTTTTTTTTTTTAATAGTAATAATTATTATTTTTAATTTTTTTGTTTTTTTTCTTTCTTTTCTTTCTCTATATCTCACTAACGGGCAAAATTTAACCTACGGTTAATGTCCACCGACGCTCGGAGACCCTCCGCACCAACTGAAATTAACCCGTTAACCGTGGTCAAAATCCCGCCAGCTCAGCATGTAAAAAACCAAAACGGATAAATTCTTCAACTTCCCTTAAACGACGTCATTCCGATGACCTCGAAACGGCATGTAATAGCAATTAAAACGACACCAAACATCTTTTTACTGTGTTTGGATGAAGCTGACGATATCTTAAATTTATGAATATATTTATAGATATTTGGATAATATAAGATATTTTTTGTAAAAGAAAAAAAAATATATGGATATCACAAAAATTTATTGAAATTTTGAAACCTTCATGTCATAGAAGACTTAATTAAGCCATAAACAATCATTTTAAATATACCGACAAAAAGGGAAGAGAAAATTAAATGAAAAAAAAAAATACACAAAAGGTATGTACAAAAACACAAGAGACATTTGTGGGTAAAATAGACGTTATGAAAAGATATAATTGTAAAGAGAGGAGTTAAGTGCAATTCAGCTAATGTGTGTTCGATAGTCAGTTTAAATTTTGTTTTCGACCAAACCGTGCAAATCTTGAAAACAATATTATTGTTGTGTTTTCCGTATATCTAGATTTTGAACTTTAACATTTTAAAATTTAGAATTATATTAAAAATTTGAAGAACATTGACAAATAGTATTTCATTTTATAAACTTAATTATTTTTTTAACTAAAAATATGTAATGAAAGAGATAATTGGTAAAACTATATATTTAATTTATAATAATTATATGTGTTAGACATAGTTAGAAAATATTTGAAACATAATTTTCTTATGTGAAATATAAATGATAAAATCAATATAATTTTGGGTTGTTTTCAAATATTGTAAAATGAGCCAAAATATTATGTATATCACTGATAGAATACTATCATCTATCACTTTCTATACTGATAGACTTTGATAGATCATCAGTGTCTATCGCTGCTTATCATTGATAGAAAATGACATTAAAAAATACCCTTAAACTTTCAAAAATAATTAAAAAAAAAAATACTCTTGTTGTTAGTGTTAGATGGAAACTATTAATGTTTTCTTTCAAAAGCTTCAAAAACACCCTCATCGTTAATATATGAGCAAAAACCGTTAATATCTTGCTGTAAAAATAACTATAAAATTTAGAAAGAAAAGTTTAAAAATGCTCCTCCATTAGTATGGTGATCAATTTGTTTAAAGTTTTTTTTTTTTGTTCTAAAAAACCAATTTTTTAACAAATCATATAAATATCCTTTATATATATATATAACACCAATTTTTTTAGCAATCAAAATAAAACTCAAAATTTCAAGTTAAAACATAAAATCTCACAAAATTCTAAATTCTAATTATCCCCTTCAACACAGACCAAAAAGATAAAATAGTCAAATAAAAAAAAAGTATTTAGCTATTAACACACACAGAACTACTAACGTACAACTTTGTTGAAACATTTAAGTCTTAAAATATCTTGATATTTCCATTATTTTTCTTTTTATTATAGTCTATATACCTTAACTAAAGTGTGTAGTTTTATTTATTTGTTTTAATAAACAAATGTCAAACAATTAACAAAAAGGTGAATAAGAGGGTATTGAAGAAGAGATGAGAGAAAAAAAGAGGAAAAATATATAGAGAAGTAAAATGATATTAACAATTTGCGTTCATATCACAATAAGGGTATTTTTTAATTTTTCTTTTCAAGTTTAAGGTTATCTTTAAAAAATTTAAAGTTCAAGGATGTTTTTGACACAAAACACTAACAATAAAGGTATTTTTTAACTCACCTTGAAAGTTCAAAGCCGATATTTTTTACACAAAATACAAAACGTATGGATATTTTGTATAATCTAACTTAATATATTATATATATATATCATTAACATATACGTTAATGTGTGAATAAATCGTAAAATAATGTGTATTATAGAAAAGGAACAAGATATATACATTAATGTATGAGTAAATAGTAAAATAATGTGTACTGCAAACAAATGTTTCTAACATGATTTGTGTATAGATAAATTATCATATATTCTTCAACCTAACCAAAAAAAAAAAAAAAAAAAACCTCAAAAGTGAAAGAAATTAAGGAATGTGTTGGCACTAGGGACAGGGGGAGGAGAAGAAAAGCAACCAAAACAAATCATGGATATTCAACAAAATATTGTTTATATTTTGATAGCCAAACAGTAATCAGAAATATTCACAATATAACAACGACTCCTTCCTTATATTGTAATCTAACTTTCGATTTTATTGATATACTACTGATATTACATCTTTAACGTGGATACCTTATTATTAATTTTATTTATTTTTATTGATATACTACTGATATTACATCCTTAATGTGGATACCTTATTATTAGTTTTATTTGTTGAATAATAAGTTTGCTTTTCTTTTTCGATATTTTGTTTTATTTTTAGTATATTAAGTTTTCCAAACTTTAAAAATAGCTTATAATTTGATTTTGGCCTAATAATTATGATTCTATTATCATTTTATTACTATTATTATTGATAATATATGAGAAGAATGATTGAACCTCATACTTCAAAGTTAATTATATACAATTTAATTATTTATTGAATATAAATTTTAAAGCTTCTTTTTTCATATATGCATAGTTTTCTAGGAAATAATGGTTTTTAAAATGTCATTTTCATTTAATTATTTTTTTATAAAAATTATTTAAAATAAAAATATTGAGTGTTTGGTTACATTTTCTTAAAAGTATTTTTATACACAATTTTTGTTCAGTTTGCTATGCAGTTAAAGTGTTTCTATTAATGTCAAATTACTATTAAGTACTATGAATTAATTGGTTGCCAAAGTGATCATTAGAGTTGGTCGCATAGGTGGTCATCGAAGTTTGCCACTTGAACTAGTCGCACAAAGATGGTCTCATTGAAATTGAATGTCTAAGGTGATCTTTTTTAAATTTGACTGCTAGAATGATTGTCGGAATTAGTCATAGATAAGTGGAGTCATTAAAAATATTGAAATAACAGAAATATAGTTACTTTAAAAATAGTCCCATTATATCAAAATAGACGTTTGCACCTATTTTGTTAACGCGCTCCAAACGCTTTGAATAAGTTATTATCAATTCCAAATTGGAACTTCAAACACTAAGTTAATTAATAACAAATCTACAAATTAATTTAATTTTTTAAAAATTATTATTCCCTTTAAATTTGTAAAGAAGAAATGAAATGATGAGGTCGGTGGGGCCCAACATATTGGGTTTGACTAAAAGCTGATTGGTGTCATAGTGATGGTTACACCTGGCATTGGATGCTCTTTTTGTGGGCCATACCCTTGTAATATAGGTACGGATTACGTGTACAAAAGGAGTCCTTAGAATTTTATTTTCCTTTTTCAAAAAATAAATAAATAAATAAATAAATAATAATAAAAAGAGAGATTGCTTGCCTTTGATCAGACTCAATTATTAATCATGCCCATTTTAATCATATTTTGATATTAACTTCACTTACATTTGGCAATTTCTGAGTGGTTCCCTCACATTCCTTCACCAACCTCAAAGCCATGCTTATTTATTTATTTGCAAGACTAGAAGGATAAATAAGTTGGTTAAGATTGACTTGAGGGAATATATAGCTTAAGTGTCATAAAATTTATATTATCGACTCTAATATTAGAAATTCGATTCACCCTTTATATATATTGTTAAGAAGAAGATGTTGACTCGACCTAACAAAAGATATTATCAATATTTTGCTATTTAAAACTAATTGAATTTACTAAAATTGGTATGAAATTTATTAAAAACGAATCAACACATTTTTTATTTTGAATTTCATTGAATCAAACCTACTCACAAATTAATTGATTCTATAGGTTTGATTTAAGATGTGTGTGCTTTAACCTTTTCAGTGTTCAATTTTAAAAATAAGTAATTTTTAAAGTGTATTTTAAACGGTTTTTATCAAAATAATTTATTAAAAATGGTTTTTTGGAAAAACATTTTTTTCTCTAGTCAATCCAAACAAACTATAAACTCAAACAAAATTAAATAAGAAAAAAAGTATATGGTAAGTTAAACAATTTTTTTCTTTTTTTTCCTAAATTTAAACTTTGTTTAATGTTTTTTATATAAAAATATTTCCAATAGGTTTCAACTTTTATCCTATTTAATTAATGATATTTCTAAATCAGTTGAGATATGTTTGTTGATGTCAAATTTGAAATAGGGGTAAACTCACCTGACCTTCACGTGATAGCAACTGCGAATTTGTAATTCGAGGAAGAGAGGACATGCAAAACAAAGAAAAATGGCTTCAATACGACTTATTACGAGAACTATAGAGTAGAAAAGAAATCATATTTTTTAGTTACCTCATTGGAACCATAATAATGTATTTATAAAGAAAGTTGGCGTAGTTGTTCTCTAGAGTTTCATAGTTGCCTTAGGATCATTAGATGATTTATTGTGTCATAGGGCGCTCCTAGTTTCATGTTTGGCTAGAGTTAGCTTCAGCCAAGGTCGAGGTCAAGCATCTTCCTTTGGCCATATTATGGGCCTAAGATGATCTCTTGGACCAAGGCATGGGTAAACACATACCCTGTTAGGCGTTTGGTAGGACTCGGCCTCAACCAAGCACACTTGCTTGGGCTAAGGTCCAACTAGCTTCTTTTCCTAGACCCATTTTGGTAAGAAGTTGTCACTTTCAACTTGTATCATATCCTCTTTATAATTTTATTGTTCTTATTTGCAATATATGTCAATTATATCATTCGATATAAAATCATCCCGTAACAATATTCATATTGTATAATGATTGATATATAAAACAAATAAACCACTACAAAATTTAAAACTACAAATATTATGAAAGCAAATTTTGAATCAAGTAATTCATTTTAATTTTCTTGACTTTTTTTAAATATAAAAAAGGAAACCTCCATTAGAATATTATAACTTATAAAATTATTGTACTCAACAACGTGATTTATGGTTACAAAATAAATATGAAAAAACAGAAACTTGCAAAGAAAAAAAAAAAATAGAAGAAAAAGGAAAATGTCATGTGAAAGAGATATTGCCACCACCATGGTCCGTGACTACATAACTGATTAATTTTTAGAGGAGATGGGTCAATCTTCATACGAATATTCTAGAAATTAATTCTTTATTCTCGAAAGTCGTGTAAGAAAATAAAGTAATTTTCAAACCTTATTATATATATATAAATACCATTTTGGTCTATTTATTTTAGGTTTCATTATATATATTTTTAATTGTTCAATTTTAATCTCATTCATAATTAATTTATTTCAAAATTGATTAAATAATAATAGTGATAATTTTTTTTTATAAAAAAACACTATATAAATATATTTTCATAATTTATTAATGGAATGTTAATTGAGACAATGTGACATCCCAAATTTTCAAGTAATTTGTCTTTTTTTTAAAAAAAAAAAATTTATTTTCTTGAATTATTTGGTTAGTTGTTTGAATTTTGAAGCTTTAATTGGATTATGTTGAGAAAATAATTCAATTTAAAGTAATCGTGATAAAAGATTTGGAATTGATTCAATTAGTGGAAAATTGAATTTATTTGGGGGAGATTTAAAAGTTGGATTTAATGTGAAGATTTGAAATTGAGTGAGATTTAAGAACTTGATTAATTTAATAAAATATGAGGATAAGTTAGAATTGAATTTAAGTTGGGGAATTGATTTGTTAGAAGATATTTTGGTTAAATAAATTATTAAGTGGTGGTTGGAAAAGATTTGATTTGATGGGTTGAGGAATATTATATTAAATAAGTTGTGTTTTGTTTTGGGAAAAGGAAAAGGAAAAGGAAAAGGAAAAGGGAAATTTAAATATATATATTTAGGGTTTTGGAAAAGGAAAAGGAAAGAGAATTTAAATATATACTTAAGCCAATCTTGGATGTCAATGGGTTTGCAAGTTGTTGCCCAGCTTTCTCTCTGACATTATCCCTTTTCGTGAGTTACGCTAGGATTTCAAGACTTGGTTAGGTCAGGACTGTTTTGGTAAGTATTGTTGATTTCTCGTAATTTCGTAAATTGGTTTTAATTGTTGTTACTCATTGAGGTTGGATTTTAGACTCAGGCTTCCATGGATTTTGGAATCGGAAACAAGCTGTCCAAGCAGGTTTAAGGGTCCATTTTGGTTGGACTCATTGTTTGAAGTATGGAAGAAGATTGTGGCTTAGTTGCACTTTGGGGTTTTAACCCAAGCATTTTGTGAGAATTGGCTACTTGGTTAGCTATTTGCATCTAGTCTCAAGGTAAGTGGTCTTACTACCTGAACCGCCTTCCCGCCATATGTTTAGTTGCCATGATGAGTAGAATTTCTAAGCCCCATGTGTATAGCATGCTTGCATGAGTAAAATTTCTAAGCCCCATGTGACATAGTATGCTTGTATGAAATTCCCATGTTTAAAGGATGTATGTGAATGATGATGCATATGCTTATAATATGAGATGTTTATGAACAGTACTGTTTATGTATGAATTTATGGAATGAGAGGAGTGAGATTTTAATTGACCTATAGGATGGGTAGTGGTAACTCCCCTACGTCTGTGTTCCTTCGGGTTCACCAGATGTTGTGGTCCTTCGGGGTCACCAGAGGTTGTGTTCCTTCGAGTTCACCAGAGGTTGTGTTCCTTTGGGTTCACCAGAGGTTGTGTTCCTTCGGGTTCACCAGATATTGTGGTCTTTCGGGATCACCAGAGGTTGTGTTCCTTCGGGTTCACCAGATGTTGTGGTCCTTCGGGGTCACCAGAGGTTGTGTACCTTCGGGTTCACCAGAGGTTGTGGTCCTTCGGGTTCACCAGAGGTTATGTTCCTTCGGGTTCACCAGAGGTTTGTGGTCTTTCGGGATCACCAGAGGTTTTGTGTTCCTTCGGGATCACCAGAGGTAAGAGTTCCTTCGGGGCTCCAGAGGTTAGTGAACATCCAAAACCAACTGTAGGGTGAGTATAACCAGTTCCCTATAAAAGTATGTTAGATGTGCATGTCTTATTGTTGTTGCACTTAAAGGACTTGAGTGCTTAGTTCGGCTCCGGTAGTGGGGTCACTTACTGAGTAATAAAATTACTCATTCTTTCATTCTATTTTTTTCAGGTAAGGGAAAGAACGTGCTGGCGAATGACAAGAGGATTCCTTGATGACGTCACGGGACCCGGTGTAGCTTCCGCATAGCACTGCATGTTTTTTTTTTTTTTTTTTTTTTATAAGTTTTGTCCAGTTGTCAAATTTTGTTTTGAGGCTTGCCCTTTTATTTTGTATTTGTCCGTGAAATATTATTGATTTTATTAGGGGTACCCCGAACCAAAATTCTTTTATATGGTTATTCATTGTTTTCTTTGGTTAAATAAACAAAAAAAATTTCCATAAGTAGCATTGTTTCTTTCTTACTACCCAGCATCGTGTCTTTTCTTGAAATCTGCATACATTGAGTAATGGCCTGATTAGGATGTATTAGTCGGGTCGTTACAGACAAAATAAATTCTACAAACTAAAGCTAATTTTAAGATTTAATATAAATAGAAGGATAAAGATAATATTTTAATCTATATATTATAATAATTGAAGTTGCTTACAAACTAATCTCAAACCCTTGGATTAAGGTGTTTGAACAAAAGCTTATGTAGCAAGTGCCCATTTTGTTGGTTGTTTTATTGAAAGGTGAATTTAACCAAAGGAACCTATTGAAATTTTGGTTTATTTATTTATTGATAGCAAATTTGGTTTTATTTTGTTGCCAAATTAGTTGTTTATAAGGCCGGCTTGATCAAGATCCTACTTTTAAATGGTTTAAATAAAAAATTTCGCAACATACACATTTGACTTTAGTATCTATTTGATCTTTGAAATTTCAAAATAAACACTTTAAAAAGTTTGAAAATTAGTTCTATAATTAGTCTCTAAGCACAGTTTGATTGTTCATTGACAGGCAGAAAGATGACGTGATAACTTAAGTAAGTGATTGTACCTTGTTGACATGAAAATTTTATTAATTTAATATTGGTTAAATTGCAAATTTGATCCCTATAGTTTAGAGAAAATTAGAATCTAAGGGGCTATTTGGGGTGCTAAGTTGAGATAGGATGTCTATGGAGTTTATAATATGTTTGTGGAGTTCATCAGAGGTATTTGGTGTAGTTTTTTTTACATAAGTAATATGTTTTTCTGATGATTATTTTTGTTTGTAAACTTTTTTATTTAATAAATCTACATATATTTTTTTTAATAAATCATACACTACACTTTATTTTGTTGTTTATTAAGCACACATGTATTGTTGAGAGTTTTGAGAAATGAGGTTTAAGGTTTACTCTCGATCATGCATTTCAATTTTTTTTTTATTGTAAGCAATCATTTTACAAATTTGTACATGTGACGTTTCTAGTTAAGTTATTTTTATTTTATACTTTTGATTAAAAGAAAAAACTTTTTAAAATAAATACACTCATGTGACTGGCAATTTTTTCTCAAAAGTGTCTTTACATACAAATTATTTCATTTCTTACATGATAAAAATGATTTTATTAATGCTAAACTACTATAAAAAAACGACTATAAAACACTATGAGCTAATAAAAAAAAATTAGGAATCCAATGTTTTGTCTAAACTTACGTACTTTTGTATCAACAAAGGTGTTTTTATCAACAATTTTATGTGTCAACTTAAATATTAACATTTATTGATGTTTTAGATTTATTTTTAAATTAATGGTTATTTTTAAGCTTTAAATTAAGATTTTATTGATGGTTTTATGTCACAAGCTCCAACATAACAAAAAACTCACGCGTCAACAAATTTGTAGTAGTCACAATTTAAAATAATGATCGTTGGAGTTGGTGGAGTGACCTCCGTCGTAGGTCGTCAGAGTTGTCCATTAACAGTGGTGGTTGGATGTTGTCGGAGTTATGTCTATTGGAGGTGATTGCCGGAATTGGGCATCGGAGTTGGCCGTCGGAGGTGGTCACCAGAGTTGACTGTCGAAGGTAGTCGTCGGAGTTGGTCACTGAAGTTAGTTATCAAAGGTGGTTGCTTGTGATGAGGGTTAAGTGCACTGTTGGTGGACACGACATAAAATGTTGGTGATATATGAAGTTAGCCTCTCAAACGATGAGTTGAGTTCATATCTTAACTCATCTCATCTCTTCTCCTCATCCCTAAACACCCCCTAAGTATAAATAGTACCTATCGTAGGTACTTTCTAAGATAATTTTAACATATCAAAGGGACTAAATTCTAGTTATAAATCAAATGACTAAATTCTAATTTTCTCCAAATTATAGAAACCGAATTTACAATTTAACCATTAATATTCAATCAAGGGTCATGGGTAGCCTATCTTTTCTTCAGGGGGGAAGATGGTTTGAAGATGAGAAGATTAAAAAGAATTTTATATAACGTTTATTTATTTTTATATTTATACTCTTAATTAAAATTTGTGCAATAACATCATAATGCAAATAAACATACCATACCAAAAACTAGAATATGAAATGTTGATAACACTCAAGCAAAATGAAACAGAGGAAGCACTAAAAAAATAAAGAATGAACATTGGAGGCAAACGTGGGATAGTGGGCTTTTGCTTATATCTTGAGGGGTTTTTTTTCTAAAAGAAAAAAATAATAAAATTAAGAGTCGGTTTATTATGCAAATATGTATTTGGTAGACAACTTGAATTTTTTTTCTAAAACTATTTTCGAATTATGTAATCCAAACCATACAAATTTTGATAACAACATTTTTATGTTTCTTTTTAATCTAGATTTTGAATTTTAAATTTTAAGATGTTGAGTTATATTAAATAAACAAACATTTAAAAAAATATAGTATGTCATGTTATATACTAATCATGAAACATAAAACATGTTTATAAATAAATTAATGGTAGTTTATTGTCAACTAATATTTAGTGGGTAACTATAACTAGTTGTATGATTTATAAATATAACATCAAATACATTTTAACAATTGTCTAAATTAGAATCAAATTTTTGAATCTACTATCAAACACATATTTGAACCACATTTTCAAGTTTCTTACATAATCCCTATAAAGAATAAAACAATAAAAAAAACAAAAAAATAATGTTGAAGAGCCAAAAAAGGGAAGTGATGAGTGAGGTAGCAGTGCTTGTAGGTGAAGGAAATCATACTAGTTAGAAATGAGAGTCCATTTAACCGTATATTAAATATTAAATTAATAAAATTTCACACTATGCAGTTATTAATAGACAACTCTTTAAAACTATTTTCCAAACCTAAAAAATCAAAAGGTTTATTTTAAAACAAAGACCAAATAAACAATGAGTTCAAACTTTAGCGATGAAAAATATATTTTATCAAAAAAAAAAAGAAAAAAGAAAAAAGAAAAAATATATATATATATATATATATATATATATATATATATATATATATATATATATATATATATCCTCCAAAACTACAAAATTACCTTCGGTAAAAATTCACTAAAATTTTGGATGAAAAAGTAATATTCGAACCTCAATCTTCATTATGGAGTCGCATCCTGTGACAAATCTAGACTTTATCAGATGAAAGATCGAAATACCTTTTGTATTGTAATCTTTTAAATTTGTAAAACCCTTTTATAGGAAAAGTTACTCGAAGATGCTACATTTCTTTAAAGAAAAGTAATAAAATATAGTACATTAAGTGCAGTTAAATCATTTGATTCATCTTCATGAAACCCAATAGCATTGACCAAAAATGTCTTCCCATTCCTTTCCTTCATTAAATCATCAATCACTTTTACATTTACAATCCTTGGTTGAATTGTTGCACTCCTGGAGTTGAAATCCACCATTCTCAGCGTCGTATCGAGTATCGACTATCAACCTTGTAACTCGGCCAGCTACTCCAGGAAGATCTTCAACAAAAGAACAGGGAGAAAACAAACCGACTTTGAAGTTGTTTTGTGGCAACCAAATACCTACCTAACTCATCGAATCACATTACTATTTCATGTCAGAATCTTCGTCAGAGTGTGGATTATGAACTTCGCCCTCGCTGTCTGTATTGTTATTATCAATAGCTGACCTCAATTGGGTAGTAGCATCAGAGTTCGGAACAAGATCGTACTTAACAAATTTGATATTTTTATTCTTTCTTTTTGTCTTTCTCTGTCGCTTCTTTCCCGAACCATTTTCAGTTGTTGACATTGTACGAGCCACGGTTACAAGGGCTGCATTTACTGATTCATCCATTGCCGTGTCCTTGTCACTTCCATTTTCACTTTCCCCTTGCTTGTCAACGTAAAACAAAAGATCATCATCTACTTTATCTCCCTCCAATGAGACTGATTTGGAAGTATCAAGAACTAATTTGGCTCGACGGTTGGCAATGGTATTGTCGAAAACTCTCACACCTTGATCTTCAGCCTTGAGAAGCCACTCTGGAAGAAAATGAACAGAAAATTAGATACTTGGCTATACCATTAATGTGTATACTGAAAAGTAAAAATTATTATCGACGACATACCAAGCAATACTTTAGGTGATGACCCATTGGGACGATTTACATTTTCATTGCCGGGCATTTGGCTTTTGACCCATCTAATAAGTTGAGAAGAAACAAGAGAACTTGAGAAGGCATTTAGATAAGAGATGGCTCTGTTTTGATCTCCATGCTCCCTAAATATTTATACAACAAAGAACCAATAAGATTTCGGAGGAACGCTTGATCAAAGTTCCCGGAATGTCCAGTTTTTAACCTACCTGTAAAATTCTATGGCCTCATGAGTAAGAATCAATCTCTTAACAGCGAGAAACGCCACATGTTCGGCAGGTAAGTTGATGGCTTTCTCAGGCTTAAAAAATGAATAATCAACCAATATAAGAGCATCATACAGAACCTTCCTTAACAAAGCTTCATCTACAGTACTCTGCACAAAAGGTTTCCAATAACATCAAATGATTTTAGAAACAGTGATAACAAGTTGATCAAATCTGAGGACAAAGTGCATGTACATATTCGTAACAATCAATTTATTTTCCAAACAGAAATTCTTCTCCATAGACTAAGTGCGAGCAAAAAACCAAGAAAACCAGACCTATTCAGTCAGGGTTCTCCAAAAGCTTTGATTTTCCCAGTTCCAGACATGGAAAAATTGAAACAGTAACATAACACCTCTGTTTTCCTTAGACTAATATGAATAAGATAGTGTCCCTTATGGGACATTAGATAAAATTGGAATGGCATAGAGAAATTAGCATGGTCCCTAGAAACGGTCCAAATAACGTGAATAAGATAGACAAGATTATCCTGATATTATGTGGTCTATCAGGAAATCAACCAAACATGGTCTATTGGGAAATGTGCTAAAGATGGGAAGTTAAAAGCTCTAATGTGCGTATAGTAATGCCATCCAAACCAAAGCAAACGCCCAATAAACAGACTAACAGAATACAAAAACTATAAAACATTATTACTCCAAGGAAGACACACCAATATGTGCAAATAATCTCATAAAAGCAAAACTTACCAACAGAGACGTCACAGGTAAAGTCGCCTCCAGCAGGAATCTTACAAGAGTTTCTGTTGATACAACGATAGACCAAGATGTAAGCACATTACAGAATTCTAAATTTAAAAACTAGATACATGAATCAAAGTCAAACATACATTAGAACACAGCACTATTTGCAATGGACAATCATTGTTCCAATGAATGTGCTAAGGTTCTACCTAAGGCAACGCACCGGTGATGATGCTTGCATATGGTCTTTTTCTCAACATTCTGTTAGACCTCCAATCCAATATACATTCCAGAGGAGGGGCAAAAAGGGTATTTCACAAGGGTAAGAGGTAGGGTGAGACCTCCAATCCAATATACATTCCAGAGGAGGGGCAAAAAGGGTATTTCACAAGGGTAAGAGGTAGGGTGCGGGAATGGTTTGTAATTTGGGGATTTGTGGGGTTACATGGGGACATTTCCGTACAGGTAATATTGGGGGGGGGGGGGGGGGGGGGTTCTTTTGAGCGTGAGCGTGTGGGTATTTTGGGGTTAAGCCTGAGAGAGGAGAGAATCAGCACTCTATAATCTGCTGGCAGTTACCTTCATGACATTTTCCTTCTGTTTTTGAGTATTTCTGTTGAGACTCTGGTTATTACCTTGATATTGTGAATATATAACACAGGGATACTGGAATACCCTAATTTCTTGGTCTCTTGTTGGGTATTTTCTCTTGTTGCAGGTGTGGATACCTAACACATTCTTTATAAAGAAAAATACCTTTTTGGTCCCTGAGTTTTGAACATTAGATGTGTTTGGTTCCTGATATTTCAAATTGATCATTTTAGTCCTTGAGTTTTCAAAAATAGGTTTAAAAGGTCCCTCCAATAACAAAACCATTAAAACTTAAACAAAAAAATGACTACGCAGCTCATGTGGCATGACTTGGAAAAAGAATTATATTTTTAATCCATCCCTCCTCTCTCCACTTTCTCCCTCATCTCCTCTTCTCTATCTCCATATCTCCCCTCCCTCTTCATCCCCTCTTTCCCTCATTTTCAACCAAATGCAACTTGAAGAACGGAGAGAGGAAAAATGGCCAATTCAATGATATTGTTAGAAGAGGGACTTTTTAAACCTATTATTGATAACTTAGGGACTTAGCCATTTGAAACATCAAGGACCATACACCTATTCTCCAAAACCCAAGGACCAAAAAGACTTCGACTCTCAACTCTTTCTTGATCAGGGAACAAGCATATTGCATAGAGGCCTATATCTTTATATTGCCTCTTATAAAAAATGCAGCTGGCATATAGTATGTGTTAGCAACCAAGAGGTATGTGGTTCCCCCACCCATAGCGTACTAAAAAATATCTATTGCAAAAGTGTACATTTCCATTTGTCTCATTTCCTCATATTTTCCTCCCGTCAGGTACTTCACTAAAAGAGTCCTTACTTTTCTTAATGCTTTACACTTAAGCCCAACAGTATTGCGCTTCACCATGCTACTAAATCTTGCAAGTCCAAGAAGTATGCACTTCTTCAATAACATCTTACTTAATAAATGCCGTAGAGAACAACATAATATACAGTATGAATTATAACAAATCAGCTGGGAGCATATAAGATATCATCGCATCCAACATCAGCAATATAAATAGATATATAATAGGAAGCATAAACAGTCTAATATAATCTAATAGAGACTGTAACGCCGTACAGAATAAACCAATACTCAAAAGGGACTTCGTATAACTAACCAAAAAAGTAGAAGTTCTTAATCCGAGTTATTGAACCAACAGCCCATATCCTTAAATCTTTCTCCAAATCTTGCCTCGAACGCCCAGTGTTGAAATCCAAGCACAGTTTCATCAGAAATGTCTCAGCGATTACAACTCCAGCCAAGCGACGAACATCACAGACGCCCGAACTAAACTCCCCACGAACCTCACTGCTCACGAGCGGTAAGAACTGATCCAATCCCTCATTTGGGTGCGTCCAAATACTAATTAAATCCACAAAAGGAGTAGTCAAATTGAAGTCAAGAGACTCACCATTCTTGTCCGAATCCTTACATAAACTCAGATTTATAAAGCCAAGAATCGCTTCAACTAAAGATTTAACCTCTCTCATTGCTTTCTTTTCCCTTTTCGAGTCCAAATCCTTTTCAAGCATGTCCACAATCAATTTATACACCTCGGAAACCACTGGAGAGAGCAACGCAATGGTCTTCGAAGAACCACAAGGAGCCGAACAAGAACATACTAACTGAAACAAGACTTTCATGGCTGCCACTCGTTCCAAAAAATCGCCTTTAATATTGAAGCTACGGCTACGAAACGTTAATGCGGAGTAGAACCATATCGATTCCAATGGTGGGTCAGCTCTAGCTTGAATCAACTCGTAGAATCCTTCCATAAAATGAGAAAAACCAGAATTTCCATTGCGAAATTCAGCTAAAACATTCTGGATTAATTGCGCAAGAGTAAACTCGTAATTTTCTCCGAGAAAAGGATTCCGCTTTAAAGGGTTCGTCGAATCCATCGATTCAACAAGAGCCAAAGCCATGAAAGTGGTTGAAACTTATGAAACTTGAATCGATTACAATGGAGAAAGAATTGGAAGACCAAGAAGGCAAAAAGGTTTCTGAATGAAGCAGGCGCTAGGGTTTTGAGAGGGTTTTTGCATATGGAGCCACGTCGGATGAAAATGGTGGAGCCCATTTACGACGTGGGATCATATCAAGCCGTTTAAAGTATCACCAAAATCAACGGCTGTGATGAAATCGATCTTTAATAAAGAATTATCTTTTCTTTTTAGAAAAATACACATTTATGTCTAGGGACTAATTTTTATTTAGTGTATAAGTTTCAAAATATTACACATTTACTCGTTTTGAATTCGATTTCAATGTAGTCTTAAGTTTCAAACTTTGTTTTAATTTGATCTTTATATTTCAAGATTTACGCATTTAATCTTAAATTTTAACCAATACTCACTTTTTGTGTATTAATGTCTATTAATTAATTTAAATAATTAAAAAAATTATAATTAATTAAGTTTCACCACTATTATTAAAATTAAATTTAAAATTTCACTTCATAATTATACATAAATAAATTTATCAAAAGTAAGTAATTCATTAAAAAATTGAGATTAAAATTGTAAATCTTGAAATTCAGGGATTAGAAACAAAACTCAAATCTCAAGAATAAAATTGTAACTTTATAAAACATAAGAAATTGAAACAAAACTTAAAACTTAAAGGACTAAAATGGTATTTATGACACTGAATTAATTATTATAGTATATGTTTGGATAATTTGAGTTATAAGTATCTATGTTTGGGCGTAGAATATTTAATTTCGGTAGGACATAGTAAGCATAACAAAGAGAAAGTATTAACCAATACAACACAATACAAAAAAATGCTTTTGAAGTTTATCGATAATATACTATATCAATGATAACTTTTGTTATAGTTACAATTCTTTAAAAGTGTTGTTATATACTTAATTATTGTTACTACTAAGAAATAGCCCATCCCACCAAGGTCAAATACGCTTTATAACATTTTGAAACTTGATGGCGAATGGAAATAAAACTTGGGAACAAAACTGTAATTTTATCTTATACTAAATTAAGAAGAAATCGCAAAAAGAGACGTGTTTTCTTGCACCCTATTGGATGAAATAAATGAACCCCACGTAAAATGACTAAAAGCAGCCAATTAAATCACGCCGTGTCATCACAATTTATTTATATATATATGTTTAATTTCTTTTTGAAGACCGAAGTTGAAAATCGGCTTCGTCTTCTTCTTCTTCTTCTTCTTCAATACATTGTTCGATTTTGATTTGAGCCGATTCCAAATTTCGTTCAAACTTTGGTGACAGATCCTTGTAAGAATTCCACCGGTGACGCCATTTCTGTAACGAAGAACTCTTCTTCTACCATTGTTGAATTCTGAATCCGAGAGCTTCGTGGAGAAGATGAAGCGATTAGTGAGTGTTGTTTTAGTGATTCTGGCTATTGGTTTAATTCCGACGTTTGAGTCTTCGAAGAAGCCATCAGCGGCTGCTAGAAGAGAGGATATTCCGTACATAAAATGCCAGGTCTGCGAGAAGCTTGCTGCGCAGTTGTATCACCAAGTTGAGAAGAAACAAGCTGAGATTGCTCCCAAGAAGGTAATTCATAGATCGGCTTTGGATTATTGTTTAAATTAGAGATTGTATTCAGTTGCATTAGTTTTTTTGTTCCTGCATTTGATAATTTTTTTTCGTTTTTGGGGGTTGTTGTTTTAGATCTCGGAGTATCAAATTATCGAAATAGCTGAGAACGTTTGTAATGTGAAGAAGGCAGAAGCTGATTGGATTTTACAGATTGACATTGTTGAACAAGGTGATAAGCTGGAGGTAAGAAATGATGGATTTAGCATTGAAATTTGGTGATGTGATTATTTAAGTTAGCACTGTTTGGGTTTGGTATTTTCACCTTGGGAAGTGAATGGAATTGTCTCTGACATCAAACTAAACTTTTCTTATTGAATAATGATACTCAAAATATGAATTAATGCTCAATTTCTTTCAATATTTTCCCACCATGAAACTCATTGAAGATTCCTGTCTTCTTCTCAGCTAGTGGATCAGAATACCGAAGGACAATGCAATTCAGAGTGCAAGACCATTGAACGTGCATGTCAAGAGGTATGTTTAGGCCTTGCTTTGAGTGTGTACTAAATCTTATTGCTGCAACAATTAGAATGAACTACAGCTCCATAATCTGGGAAGATAAGAAATGAGAAGTTTCCATGTATTCATTTATTATTGATGTTTTTCTGAAAAACTTTTTTCCCTCTACTTGGAAGAGTCTTCTTACTTTTTGTGTGTGGTTTATCTCTAGTTGATCAAAAATACCGAGTTCACTTATTTAGGCCCCATTTGATAACCATTTTATTTTTAGTTTTTGGAAATTAAGCATATAAACTCTACAACGATTTCTTTATTATCTTTTTTGTTTTGTAGTAGTATTTTAAAAACCAAAGTCTAAGTTTTGAAAACTAAGGTCATGTTTGGTAACCATTTTGTTTTTAGTTTTCTGATTTTAAAATTCATGCTTGTTTTCCATCGATTTTCTTACTATGGTTTTTACTTTCTTTGAAAATTTTGAATTCTTAGTCCAAATTTAAAAACAAAAAAAGTTTTCCAGAACTACTTAAACTTGGCTTGGTTTTTGCAAACATTGGTAAAAAGTATGCTACACCACATAGAAACATAAAAATTTAGAGGTGAAAGTAGAATTTAGAAGCTTAATTTTCAAAAACCAAAAACTAAAAACAGAGTGGTTAACAAATGGGACAACAAAGTAGTTAACAAATGGGACCTTAGTAAATGCAATAAACACGTACCAATACAAATAAATCAAGTCAAAGAATAGCCAGAAGGAACTTACTGAAGTGGAGTCAAAAGTTTTGTTTTGCTAGTATTTCCTTGACCCTCCAAAATTCTGCTTTGTGATGGAATTGCATCGTGGGCTTACCAGAAAGACAAAATGCAAAATGCTTAAATATGTTCTGTTATATGGCAGGTCATGGGATATTCTGATACTGATGTTGCTGAATACTTGTATAGCTCCAAACCGAAGATTGATTCGTTGGTTAACTATCTGTGCAAGGACCTCACTAAATCATGCAGTACTAAGCCACCTCCAGTTCCTAAGGTAACTAATCACATCACATTTACTGATTGATAATTACTAGTTGATATATGACGAAACCTTTGTCCGATTATCCTTCTTTGGTTTTGTCTTTAATTGTCATTTTCATTATAAAATGTTCGATTCCGGGGGCCTAATGGGGCCAACTGGTCTTTTCCTAGTTATAAGTTTTAGTTGAATTTGAAATGGTGGGCCGTGCATGGTTATTCCGTAGAGAGAAATATTGACATCCAACTCGTTAAACAAAGAAATCCATTGGTTAAGATCTTCGCCCTCCTATGGAAGGTGTCGTTTGAAAGAAACTCTAAAATCTTTAATGATCAAGAAACAAATCGTGACTTTTTTTTTTTTTTTTTGGAACTTTTGCTTCTACTTGATCCTACCTCTAAATTCTTTTAACCCAAATTTAGACTAGTTGGGCTCCTTTCTTTTGTAGGTCGTTATGTGGGGATTCCTCGACTCGCCCTCTTTTTGTACAGTTCTCTTTGATAATGGAAGATATGTATTTTATAAAAATAAAAAATTAATAATAAATAAATCTATTGGTTAATTTCTAGATATTGGATATTACTAATGATGCTTGAGATTGAAATTACTGGGTTTCATTTAATAATCATGTTTTGTTATTAGTTTCATGTTGAAAAGCAGAAACGTAATGACGAATGTAAGCAATAGTAATATAGTTGACCCCTTATATTGTCCTGTAATCCAGGATAGGACTCCAGGTGAGCCCTTTGTGGCCAAGTCATCCAAAGAAGCTGAGATGGAAAAGATGTTGAGATCAATGGAGGTAAGCAATCAGTTGTTTTAGTGTTTGTGGGCTAGTGACTAAAAATCATTCAAAAAAAATACTCTAGGGTCCATTTGGATCAACTTGAGAAAAAAGTATTTTTAAAAAAATTCATTTTTATTTAAACTCTTTTGATTTTATCAAAATAGTTTAAAATACACTTCAAAATGTATTTTGAGTGGTGGTCAAAGACTCCATTTTCTTTCAAAATGACTTATTTTTTAAATTAATCAATTGAAAATGCATCTCAAACACACACTTAATAATTCAAAATCAATTTTAATAATATAAGAAATAAGTTCACAAGTGTAAAATTAAACATTGAATTGATTTTGAATAATTATAGGTGCATTTCAAAGCAATTCAAAACATGATAAAAACAATTTTACCCATCTCAAAATTACTTCCAATCATTCACCATCTCTATTTTCAATCAACCTTTACCATGCTCTTCATATGAACAGGGAATGCCAGGAGCACCTGGCATGAAAATGTATTCAAGAGACGATCTAATGAACATGAAGAATTTCGGAGGTGAAGATGAGGATGAAGACGAGGATGAAGATGATAACTTTCCCTCAAATTTGGTACCCAAAACATCTTTTGTATAGCCATATGTTTTAAGGAACACAATCATTCTGCATAAACTAATGGGAACCCATTTTGTAGGGCAAAGTTTTGAGGGAGAAAGAGAGTAAGAAGAATGATTGGAAAAATAGAATCACTAAAAGCGTTTCCAAGGCAGGGGAAGCAATAAAGCAGCATGCTTATAGAGTCTCCAACAAAGTAAGGCATTGGTGGAGAGCAAAGACTGGAGGCTTAAAAAGTTCAAAGACCACCAAACAAGAACTTTGAAGTTTCTTCTTTAACACTATAGATAGTGCATTGTATTTGCATCGCCCTAATAGGAAGTTGGCTGGAAAATCTAATAGCAAATACAAAAGAGTTATGGTTCAAATCAATCCATGTTCTGAAATTTTGTGGTTCTTTTCAGTTATCTTAAGGAAAAACTGCTATGGGAAGAGGCACTCTAGCTTTTTTTTTTTTTTTTTTTTTGTTCTCTTTTTGGGAATTGTCATTATGAATTGCTTACCTATGCAATTGCAATGCTTAGTAGAAGAAGAAACTATAGATTGAATTTAAAGCATCCAGATGGGCAAAAAGAATACAAGCACGTCGATACGGTTGTAATTGCCAAACCTAATAGTTTAAAAGGATATAGCAACACTCAATACATTGAATGTCATTTGGAGACAAGCCAATCTTGCTGCTACTGTTGAGAATCAACGCATTTTGTAATGTTGAGTCTTGGAGATCGTGCATCGACGCCCATTGAATGAGTATTTGAGGATGATATCAATATCACGAGGATTCTTCTTGTTTGGAGCAACGTTCAAACTCCCAGTTATACTCTCTCCCTCACAAATTGTGATAACATCTTCCAAGTATAGAACTGTTTGCTTCCAGTGTGTAGCCCTTGATCTTGGTCCTGTAATATTACGTAGAAGATTCCATTAACTCTACAGCTAAAATTGACATGATCAGTTAAGTAGTCATGAAGAATTGCCTGGCCCGTATCTTCCTTGTTTCTGATTTTAGTTTTTCATTTAGAAACAAAAAGATCAAAATCAATTTTATCGCCTAAATGAGCATAGCTCAATTGACATAGAATAAAACATCAACCTCGAAGGCAAAGGTTCAATCTCTCACCGAAAATAAAAAATCAATTTTATCAGTCAGTTTCTCTTTTTTTTTCAAACACCGATATTTATCAATTTGTACATTTTCTTTTTTCAAAGGTAACGTGAGGGGGAGGAATCGAACTTCAGATCCCGAGATTGATTGTACAAGCACTCTACTAATTGAGCTATGTTGATTTTGACTTTTGATATTTTACTTCAAAACTTATATTCATGTAAAATTTTGACATTTTAAACTATTGATATGTTCAGTTTTTTTCAATAAAAGGAAAATGAACATTTAACAAACGCAGTTGCTTATTTAAAAAAAAAAGAAACGAAAAACATTATCAAAACAGGTCCAAATTTTACTAAAACCATGTCAAGCAAATTACTTATAGTATCAAAATGCAGAAATTTACCAGTCGAGAATCCAGTCAGCTTGTGGCACTTGGTAAAAGATACATCGAAGTAGGCTACAAGAGCATGGATGTAATCATCGCGTTCTGCTACAAGCTTGAAAGGAGCGGTAAAGGAAGCATCGCCAGGGGCCATTTTGGATATATCCATTGTCTGAATGAGACCACCAAATCATGTTATCCATGATGACAACAACAGGGTCTAAGAGCAGGCAAACTAAAAGATACATATTATTTGTTGCATACATAATTACTCAATATCCATGGTCTAAATGTTCAAAACTAGGATGAGACTGCAGTCGTTGAAGAATCTTAAGGAAGTAAAGATCAAAGACAGAAATAGCTTTGAATGAGATTAAAAAAAAAAAATTGGCCTAATAATTGAATCTATTGAGTGAAACATGTGATGCAAGAAATGAAGAACATTCATGTCACGGAAATTTTGAACATTAACTCAGTCTTTGGTCAAAGTGTTTAGTTTTCACCTTAAGTAGCTGACAATTTGTGACAATTTGATTCTGGTCAACAGTGTCCACCAAAGGCTCCACCAAGGCTTGCTTTTTGATGCAGCTCATGTCGAACCCATATACACTATTCCAAACTATTTTAGCAAGCAGATGAACAAGGAAACAACGTCAAAATAAATGCTACATATACAATTGAACAAATCAAATCATGTTTCTAGCAACACATGACGGCAAAGGGTACATGGATGGGTTAAATAAACATCTTAAAGAGACGAGAAACAACAACTAATAGAAGTGCCACATATAGATTAACTCACACTCAATCTTGTCTTCTTTATAATCTGCATCCTCAATGGCTGTTAAATATAGAGAAGCTTTGTCCGGTAATACAATACCATCGTCAACCTGCATTACAGAAACCAAAATAACATGAATATAAGGGACCAGCTGAACATCCCACATCTGGCTTGCCCCAGTTCACTATCAATTATTTACCCTCGCATAAGGGAACGTACGAGTATCATTGAAGTGTTGCGAAAATACAGGTGACTTCAGACAAGTATAAATATTGCCTCACACAGAGATTCAAGTGTAGCATACAAAGCCACCTAACATAAAGCTAAAGAAAATGTATGCACATTTTAGTAACTAGAAAGTTGATTAAGGGAAGCATCCATTTAGCTTTTAATACATTCTTCAAACAGATTACTGATGCTATAATATCAACAGAACCACAAAGTACTTACAAGCCACTTATCACGGGCATATAGGACTGTATTTAGCATATTCTCGAACAACAAGAAGTATCCCATCCATTCTGAAATAATTATGTCTACTCTGGCAACAGGAAGCTCGATTTCTTCAATCTTCCCTTTCAAAACAGTTATAACTGCCATAAACAAACGAAAATAAGTAAAATTAGAGAAGACAATTCCATGAGTTCACAAGATACAAGAGGAAAAGTAGTGAACAAGAGATCTAAGAAAAATACCATTAGAAAATCCATTTGCTTCAACGATCTCTTTTGCCATGTCAGCCATATGGGAGCACTCAACCTGTAAATAGACAACTCCTTAGAAACAAAAACTAAAAGAATAAACCAAGGTAAAGGGAAAACAGCAGGCACATTTCCATTCCACAAGAATTCCCATACTTACAGCATAAACATGCGCTGCTCCTGCCTTCGCGCAAAATAGGGACAAAATGCCAGTTCCTGCTCCCACATCAAGAACTACTTTATTTTTGAATAAAAACTTATTTTGATAAATTACATTCTGATATGTCTTAGTTCTAACCGTATCCTTCAACATTTCCTGCAAAGATAAAACAGTGAAGCTAAATGCCTTACAAATTTGAGCAGTTGAATCAAACAATACAACATGATAATGAGTTTAGCTGTTCAGTCTCGAATCAATGTAGGACAACACACTTACTTCGTGAATACCTGCACAAGCAAAACGAACAAATAAACAAAAAGAAATCAGCTTTCACTCTCAGCATAATACTTGAAGATGCATAACAAAAAGTGAACCAGCAGGTCATGATCATTCGCAAAGAAAATTCGAGAAAGTTAACCAAAATCGACAAGCATTTAAACCAATCCAAACTAATTAATAACCAAAAGATGTGGTAAAGTTATAAGTTCGTCCCAATATTCCATAACGCAGTAATGATAAAACCCAAGTATAATGAAGTATTACCGAAGTGAGAGTAGGAATCGAAGTAATAATCAGCGCTAGTTTTATCATCTTTATCATTGAAGGACTGGCCGGGCTCGCACGCGGTGTCTTCAATGACTCTGTTGGAGTCGTCGGCGGCGTCGCACATGGACTCGTCGAAGTTGGAGCCCTCAGTGGTTTCTTCAACCTGAGCTTCGTCGTCGTCTTCAAAGCAAATCTTCGAACCTTGGGGCTGAGGCAAGCCGTTGAGGGTGGTTGAACTGTGATTGCCATTTTTCCGGCGACCCATAATGAATTGGTTGGAGAGTAAAAGTATGGAGGATTAGGGTTTTCTAGTGGAGGGTTTTAGCGAAGTGCTTTGCTGTAGAGCTCGAACTCGGCGGCGAGTTTTTGAAGTGCTTTTAAAGTAGCGGACTTTGAAGCCAAGGTCTCCCATTTGGAAAATTTGGGGGAGGAAGATATTTTGCTTTTTTAAAAATAAAATAATAATAATTAGAAAAAAAAAAAATTGGTACCTTAGATTTACCATTTAGAACTTTTAAGGCTTCCGGGCTTAAATAATAATATAATAATAATAATAATAAATAAATAATAATAATTTTCATTTGCATTTTTGGTAAAAAATCTTTAAAATAAAAAAACACACGTGTTTAACCATTATTTTAAAAGTGTAAAGTTTGTTTAATTTGTTATATAATCAAAATGTTATTATTAATTTCAATTTAAATAAAAGAATTTGTCAATAGTTGATAGCCGGAGGTAGTTGGTGGCAATGGGTATCTAAGTTTCTTATACAAATTAGGGAGAATATTACCCAAAATTCATTTTTCTAAAAGTTGAAACTTATTTTTTCAAATTTTATTTAAGTGGTTGTCAAACATACAAACGCAATATTGTTATTCCAAACTCTATGCAATATGGACACTTCAAAATACTCAAATTCTTTTAAAAATGACTTATTTTTTAATTTAATCACTTAGAAAGGTATTCCAAATACACTCTTAGTCGATAAGGGGTCAATTTCCGTACTTTTAAATTTGTAACAATTTAGTCAATTGTGACAATTAAGAAACAATTTAATCATTGGATTTTATAACTTGTAACAATTGTCAATAAACTGATCCAAGATTATAATTTTTTTTTTTTAATAAACTATAAGTAATAACTTATTACGTAATAAAAATTGATACTAAATTTTGATAAAAAATTTCATGGTAAGTACTGAATTGCTATAAACTTCATAAAATAAGGAATAATTTATTAGTTTAAAAAACCAAACTAAAATTTTGAAAACTAAAAAAAATAACTTTTAAAAATTTGCTTTTGTTTTTGAAATTTGACAAAAAATTTAATTATTGTACTTAGGCAAATCAATGTAAGAAATGAGGAGAAAATGTATAATTTTCAAAAACAAAATGATACCAGATTGAGCCGGAAGATTTCAATTGATTTTTTTAAAACATTTTAACCTTAATATTGTGCATCTCTCGACTCTCTCTATAAATGATCCCTACAATAAAGACTTTTTATGAGATTTTTATAAAACCATAGAAATTAAATTCTCATAATAAATTATGAGATTAAAGTCTAACCATTTTTTTCAAATTATAGGAGTCAAATTTACCATTTAACTTTTTTTCCTTTTCTTTCTAATGGAAAAAAGGTCAACCCTTATATACTTTCCAAGTATATTTATTTAAACACTAGCCGAAAATTTGAAACTAAAAGAAAAACAACTTTTTAAAAATTCATTTGTGTGACATTATGGAAAAATTCAGGTGCGAGTAAAAGGATGAAAAAAACCATGGTGAACAATCAACTTCTAATCTTCATAGTACTTTCTCTCCATTAAAAAAAAAAAAACATAATAAAAAATATATAAAAATAAAAAAATAAAAGAGCAAACCATTATCAAATCTGAGCCGTTAATTCAGGTGGTCTACAAACAAAAACAAAACCAATATTATGAGTACATATTTTTTTTAGTTAAGCATGTGAGATTAAAATTATGAATTACGAACCTTTTAACTTCTTCATCCATGATATATATTTTAGAAATAAAATTTATATGTCATATTCATTTAACGTTAAAGCGAAACATATACTATTAAAGCAAAATTAATAGTGAAAATCTAGAGTCAAATAACCAGAATTTGTTCCATATATAATTATTATTTGAGATAATAGATGGTATTTATTTTAGAACCAAATTGAGGTCAGAGTTTATACTTTATTTTAGAAATTAGAACAGAAGAGCAGAACGCCTAATTCAAGTGCACCTGATGCAGACAATAACTCAGGCCCATTTGATTGCCATTTTCGGCGCAGCATTCCTTAATTATCGTGACGACCAACGACTAATCTACCTGGCCGCGACGGGTTTTTTGACAATTGGCCATGGGGATCCTGCCATAACTGCCTCTATTTCCCATGTCTCTCGAGGACAATTGGTCATGTTTCTGCAGCCATTGGCAGTGACTAGCTGCATAACCCAAACAGAAGACTCATGTATGGTTTTATGGTTAAACTTGAAGCCAATCCAACATATTAGTCTTTTGGAAAAATGAATCTCCAAAACCAATGCTAACAGTGTCATGGCATGCTCGATTATCTCTACCAATGTAGCTATGTTAGGTTCTTTGACCATGGTTGTAGTTCATCATGTGTAATTTAGGCCTCTTGCCTATATCTAGCAAATGACTGTGGTATACAATTTTTGTCGGTCAAACATTGACACTGATCTAAACCTGATTTTTTAAATAACAAGATTGAATTGAATCTCCTATCAAACCTAACAAGCTGACTGAAACGAAATCCTAAGCCCCTGTTTGGTAACCATTTGGTTTTTGAAAATTAACCCTATAAACACCCTTTCCACCTCTAAATTTCTTGCTTTGTTATCTACTTCATACCAATGTTTTCAAAAACCAAGCTAAGTTTTGAAAACTAAAAAAAAACATTCTTAAAAACTCGTTTTTTTCTTAAAACTTGGCTAGAATTTAACTCTTTTACTTCAAAAAGATGTAAAACATTGTAAGAAATTGAGAGTAAATAGTCTTAATTTTCAAAAAAAACAAAAAAACAAAAAACCAAATGATTACCAAACGGAATCTAAACTAGTAAAATTTATCAAACTATGTTATAGTTCAAATAAACCGGACTGACCCAATTCAAACAGTTTCAGCCAGAAGCTACCACCACATGATTGCAGGGAATTTGTTACATCAAATTGTAATAATTAGAGGTTTGGTGAAAGAAAAATGCATAGCATACCAAATCACTTTCAATCCGAACACCGCCAAAGCCTCTAAATCTGTTCACTGCTTCTACGTTGAAAAACTTGGAGGTTTTACTATTCTCCAGGGCCGGATCTAGTAATGCATCAATGAAGTAGCATCCGGGCTCCACAGTGATGACCTGCAAATTAGCAATAAAATGAAGCTCTGCATCGTTTTTTTCCCCCTAAAATGCAAATCTAGCGAATGTAACACTTTTGAGACTGAACATTGACACATAATGATGTTACGTCTTCAACAACAAAATGTTTCATTGAGATATAATTCAAAAAGGGATTCTTTATTCCAGCACCTACTAGCAATGATTAGAAGTGAAGAAGACAAGTAAAGGAAGCCATAGAGTATTGAATTAAGTAATATAGTGAAAAATATTGATAATATCCTCTCCCACTCCCAGAACCAAGAAAACCCCTTCAAAAGCAACACATATAATGCAACCTTAACGAGAAACAAAATCATAGTTGAGAAACGAATCGACAGTTCTAAAAACACAGACTGGTCAACTCACTGTCCTTTATTTTTTCAACTTTTTATTATAATTATAATAACCCAAACCTGGAGATGGAGGGAGGGGAAAGAAAAGCCTAGTTTCTTCAACTTTTGGCTAGGACGCCTCCTCCTTTAAACTGGCTCTTAAATAAAGCACTCATTTCTATAATCTCTTCACTATCCCATTCCAAATACCATTATTAAATAAGTTATATAAATTTTAAACAACGTTTTGTTTTTGTATGTCAAGCTTAGCTCCAAGATACATGAATGCTATTAGGAAATAGTTAAGAGAATCAAGGGCATATTAGCAATTAGTTAGAGAAGTTGTTACGGTAACTTGTTATAAATAGAGGGAGTGGGGAAAGGGAAAGAAAAGAAATATTTTGATGAGTGATTTAGGGCTTGACAGTAAGATGTCAAGATTGGTAGCTTGCTATAACTAACCATTCCTTCTTTAAGATCTCGAACTGTACGTAAAGCATTTAGCCCTGGTTCTTCCGGCCTCTCCAAACCCTGAAAAAACATGTCAAAATGGTATGAATTAAAAGAAAATTTTTTGCAAGCCATTCAAACTTTTCTTTTTCCTATTTTCTATCTGCTCCTTTTAACCCATTCGTATTTTCTTTTTCTTATGTATGTATTTGTTTGTGTGCGTATGCACACATGTGAAGGTGAGAGAAAGAAAATGAACCAACTAATCATCCACTGGAACCTGCAAGTAACCTCCAGGATCATGAGTATCGATGCCAAGGAAATGCCCCAAACCATGTGGCATGAAAACAGCCCCAAGATGCTCGGCCATCATGTCCTTTACATCTCTACAAAAAAAATATACGTATATCATAACATCCTCCACTGCAAGTAGAAAGCAGACTGCAAAACGAAAAAATACAAAAATATTGGGTTGGGGTGAGGTCAGGAGGAGAACGAACCCAACTAGTACAGAACCCTCAGTCAATGACTCAAGAATAGTCTTCTCCGCTAATCTGGTATTTAAAAAGATGTAAATAAGAAAGCATTTGTCCAACATTGACAAGATGTCCCAACCATAAATAAAATTATTGAGATGATAACAATTAAATGTTAAAAAATGTCAATTTAATGACAGGCTAACAAAAACACATACACCAGAGAGTAAAATAACAATTAAAATGCGAGTAACAATTTTTTCTAATTGCCATGTATGTTTACTTCCGACTTCCAAGCACCTCAACAAATCTCGTAGGATAATTATTTGACATTATAACATCTAGTTATTAAAAATAAAAATTAAATAAAATTAAAATTAAAAAAAAACCTCAAAAGGCTTTTACTATCTTAATTAGTGAAGTCACTTTACCTTTTTCACATCATAATTACAACTAGGTCAACCCAGCAACAAATGTAGGTAACTAATCTAAGGAATGAAAAAGCTAGACTAGAAATGGCATAACGGTGGGAAAAGTGGGCATGCAAATTATCACCATTCCAAATGACTGCTCTTGTCGTATTTATCACCTAACTGGCAATAAAAGTTTAATCACAGTGGAATTTTATCCTTCAGGATGTGTAGACAAGCTAGATTTATGTATCCAAAATTCTCAGTAAGAAAAGAGTCATCTAGGTCTTTCACTGCCTAATATAAATGAGTCGCACAAATTACCCCTCAAACTATCTTATATGCTCAAAAGAAAAACAAAGATAGGATCTCAATAAAGCCTACTTGTGCATTTCAACCCAGTTTATTCCAGGTTTCATAACTGATATAACAGCATCATGGGCCTTGAGGACAGCCTGCAACACAGGGCAACAAATTAACATCCACAAGTCTAGAAGAGAAAATAGGAAAGGAAAGGAGGAAAAGAAAAAAGGTAACCAATCGTTATGCCAAGGATATGCTACTTAGAAGAAAAGTTGTGCATTGCATTACAAGAGGTACTTACATTATATATCAGCAACTGGTCACTTGTAAATTTACCATTCACCTGCAACAAGAATGAATATATTTTACGCAAATTCAAAATGATTGATATAAACTAAAGGATGTAGGAAAACTGTATTTGGAGGCATAATAAAATGCTGCACTTGGAAAAGTGGTTGCCTTATGGTCTTTTTTCCCATGTGATTTTAAATCCTAATGAATTTCAAATGAATCTGTTTATCTTTTGTGAAATAAGAAACAAGAAATTTTCGTTGAAGTAATGAAAAGAGACTAGTGCTCAAAGAAATCACCAAGATAGAATTGAAGGTTCAGTTCCACTACTTTTTCTTTCCTCACCCAAAATGTAGAAGTTTCTGATCTCTTCTTTTGAACCACTCCTGCGAAACCTCGGAGGAGTACATTATCTTTGACTTGCAATATTTCTCCTTCCTCATGATTTGGAAAAACTAATTTCTCAACTGTTCAGAGAAATTCAATTATCATTTCCTAGAACTAGAAAAAAACCAACCTTCTTTTCAACACCACCAGGTACTTATAATTTCCTTCTACCTCCAAAAGGTTGCCAAAGTCCAAACTATACATTTGACTTTCCATCCTTGTAGAACTCCAAACTTGGCCAAACGAAGAGTCCCAAAAACATCCCTGACTTGCTTACGAAAAAATGTGTGCACTTGATTTTGCAACAGTTCAATCAAAGAATTTTTCCGCCAAATCAAATGAGAAAAAGAGAGGAATCTTAAGCATGTTCTTCACATCTTCAACAAAATCCATGACATTTTCATACCAGATGCAGAAATAAAGGTTATGAATACAATAGCTCATCATCTCCATGGAAATGGGAGAGGCTTTGGCAGCAGCAACTGTGACTGACGGTTGAGCAAAATGAGGTGGAGAAAGAGGATGACTAGGCAAAGGAAGAGAAGTGGAACAAGGGAAAATAAGGACAAAAAAGTCACGGGGGTAGACGGAGGTGGGACAGAAAGGGTAGGTCGAAGGGACATAGCAGAAGGGTGGCTAGGGTTTAGAAAAGAAAAGTTGGGCCAGCATTCAATGGTTGGAAACGACAGAAAGAGAAGGTTAAATCCACTGGTGAGCAGTAGAAGATTGTAGGGAACAATGGTCAAGTCAGTGGAAAAGCAGAGCCGGACAGAGGAGTGGCTGGACCTAGGGTTTAGAGAAGAAAAGTGGGAAAGAGAAAGGACTGGTGTGTGACAGACGTAAAACGATCGTGAACGGAGACTGAATGTGGCGAAGGGTGGCAGTCGGAAGCAGTCATTTGCAGCCATCTGAGGCTAGGTGGTGGGGTGGTTAGGGTTTTGGACAGGGAAGGGTCAAATGAATTCCTTTATCTGTTATCCATTAAAACAAAATAACTTGAAACCAGTTTCAAATTTTGTTTTTTTTACAAAAATTTCAAACTAACATGGTTGGATTTTTCAAGATTTCAAAATAAAGGATCTAAAAGTTTTTCAAATCACATAATTTAAAATAATTTCCTATACTTTAGTTCCAATAGAAGCATAAAGTGAAGAAATTTACAACTTCACTTTGAATGAAACAGCATAAAGTAAATGTCACCCACAGGGAATGAACAAGTAATGTCAGATCCATAAAACTGGTATTCTGCTCCCATATCAAACAAAGCCATATCACCATCTTCCAACGTCTGCATTAAAATAGATAAAATTTCAACTTGGTATGCTTCACAAAAAATTCAATGAGAAAGTTAGGATTATTAGTGTCTACTTGGACTTCAATAGAATATACATATTTTAATAGGAAACAAACATTGATCAAATAAAATTACAAAATGAGGACTACAACTGAATACTAATATCAAAGGACAAAATTATTTTAATTCAACATACTCTGTCGTTTGGCGCTGCTGCATGTCCATAGTGAAGAACAGCACTGCAACATAGAATATCATCGGTACGTAAGCATCACTCTCAACAATACAAAAATTTAGTTTTCAGAAATAAACAAATTGAATGACTTCATCCACAGTCCAGAACCACCGTTTGGCTTCCCCTCCCCGAAAGATACATAAATAAGTCCGTGACAAAGTCATCCAGCCAACATCAAGTAGCGGCACTAAAAGCTTAAATGACCCTAAGACAGTTTGGAAAAACAGGTAGATGACTTTTAGCAGACTTGCCTATTATCTCCAGTAGCACATATGCAGGTGTACGAGCAGTGCCTACATCCACCATACATGTAAGTGTGGTGAAGAAATAAGCTTTCCAGTTGATATTCCTTCATGCCCACCTTGATATTTCTCATAACCTGGAACAAACGCATGCTTCATCTTTCATGTAATCAACAAACCTCGTACAACTTCCACTCGTCCATATAAATATAGACATTAATATAAAAGCATAGGCTTAGCACTAAAATGCAAATATTCAAGTCATGGAAGTGGTTACCTTTTTCTATTTGAAAAGAGGCATTACCTGAACATGAGCTTCTGAGCTAATATCGTTGGCAAATTGAATAAGAGCAAGCTCCAGCTCCGATTTCAAGACACGACATTCGGTCAAAATAGGATGCAAAGTATTCATATCAGTTTCAAACGTATCGATCCCCTGAACAAATAAAAATGAAACGAAGTAAGTCTAAATATGCTCAAAGATCAAAGTTTGAAGTCTAATACTAGTTACAGCAATAAGGGGTCAACTGATGATGTTGCTTTCTTTTTCTTTTTTTTTTGGATAGGAAATTAAAAAAAAAAAAAAAAAAAAAAAAAAAAAAAAAAAAAAGGAGAAATTTCTATCCGACGGGTTGCCCAGGTTGATAATGCTTTTAATTTCTCACTTTTTTAATAAAAAAAATAAAAAAAGAATCATGTAATTATTATAGTTTTTTTCTATTCTGTCCAAAGAGAAAGAGATATACATTTTATGTTGTCTACTCTTTTTCATTATCTATTATTTCAAAATAAAATAAAATAAACTCTTTTTAAATTGACCATAATATTATGTGCTTTTTACCTCCTGGTATTGAATATGCATTTCTTAAGTTAAAATAGGAAAATAAAACAATGTCACTGACTCACTACTATTTTCTACTTCTAGAACTGAAATAAGGAATCCACAAGATTGCTTTCTTTTTGCCAACATTTGCACATAGTATTGCAACAGATCAAAAAATGGTAAACAAAAAACTAGAAAACACAGTCAAACACCACTATTTTCCAAAAGCAAAACACATAATATAAGCATAATGAATGCGCCTTGCAAAACTAGTGGCCCATTCCAAGATCGAGATGCAGCAAATGCAGTTGCCTCTAATGATAAACTCCAATGGAACCAAAACTCTTACTTTAAGATTTTAACATATATATTGGATAAAGCATAATTCGTGGAGAAAGAACCTCAAAATTTGCTGGCACTGCAAAATTGTTGCTATCAGTATTCAACCCATGTAACAGGAATAGTAATGGTTTCCCCAGTTCCTGGTATTGTTTGTGCAAAACAGCTGCAATTTCATCGGTATAATATGCCATGCTGACATCATATTTTTCCTACAAAAGATATTCAGTAAAATAAGCTCATAAACACAACAATGCACCAAGTGTTGGTTACCATACACCACCTTGAAATATGACAAAGGCTTTATTTCTCCCGACCAGACAGCATAATCAGGAGGTAGCTTTGGAGCGAACAGAAATGACTTTCCACTGGCAATGTCCTATACAATTTCCGTAATACAAGACAGTAGTGTGAATATGCGGTTGAAATACATGGAGAAGGAATGACTTCATTTTCATTAATAGATGTGTCAAAACTCTATACGGGCAGCTACACAATTAAACCTAATACAGTATCAAAGTTGAAAGAACACAATCTAACCAAACAATGATAAAATAAATAATAAATGATAAATCTACAATTACTCAGTAGTAATGTACAAATGTCAAAATGAGCATGGCGAAGTAATTAACTTACAATAGCGCCATAAAATCCAGGCTCTATGACTCCAAACAGATAAGCAAAATAACTCTCTTGCCTACAAATAAAACCAACCATTGATTAAAAGTCGTCAAGCTAACTGTATTAATTACTGAAAAGCAAAAAGAATTTGAAATCGATGTAGAGTTTGGAGTAAAACTCCGAGAACTCATCTCATTCAGAATGGCAACGTAATATCAGTATTAACGAATCACTTTCGATAGCCTTCTGGCAGTGGCACGGCACACAATTCAATAATTCCGAGAGAGATATATCTAAGACAAGTAGTTCTAGACCATTTGCAAAGCCGCGACGAAAGAATAACAGAGCTTAAGCATAAATTGAGACAATATTAAAAAACTGATTACAACGAATATAATCAAGTACCTGAAGAGTTCGAGGTGATCCGTATCGTAGCGCGTTCGCTCATCGCCTCCCTAAAAATTCGACACAATCGAAGAAATGGAGTAAGGATAATTACAGAAGTCACGAACAAGATGATACAAAATCGAATCGGATGGTGAGTTGCAGAGAGGTTTACCTGAAGCAACACAATGCCTTCGAGAGGACGAGCGGAGTCGGCAAGGTGTTGGCGAAAGGACTTGAGCAACTTTTCTCTATTAGTGACGTAAAGCTCCACCGGCACCGGGGGAGGAGTGAGTAGCGAAGGCGAAGCCATGGGAGTGGCTTCAATAATCAACAGTTCGGGAAGTCAAAGTAGCGTCGATACTGAGGAAAATGAATCGGCATATCCACAAGATTACTGTAGCCAACGAGGAATCAGAGCGATATTGTTCATTCCTTCGGCTTCGGGATTGCGTTTGCAAGTGTAAAGGATTACGGAGAATCTTAACCACCTTTGACCTTTGTTTTTTTCTGGGAGCGAATAGAACTAGGGAAGAAACATCTTGGGAAGAAGTTCAGCTCACTTTGTGAGGATCTCTTTTAGGAAAATAAATTAGATGTCCAATATGTTGAGATTACTCTGATTGTTTTGTAATAATATTTTTGCCATAATATTTTGATAATTGGGTTTGTTTAGTAGTAATTCTCGAAAATGTATTAAATTTATCCAATATTCCAAAAATGTCTTTACAATTATTAATGTCCTTACAACTATTTATTGATTTATAATTAATTTGAACATTTGTTTTTATCAATTTAAATTTCTTTTTAAATTGATACAATTTATATTATTTTTATATGTTATTTTTATCGACAAAATAATATATCATAATATAAGTTTTTTTTATAAAATAAATATTAATTTAAATTTGAATTTAAATATCTTGTTAAAAAATAATAAGAATTACAATATATATATATATAAAAAATATGATGTATATGGTTGATAATATTTATTTTAATTATATAATGCAAATAAAGATTATGTATATGTAATATTTCTTTTCAAAAAAAGGACAAAAAAGTAAGATGGGGATGCCTCAACTCGATGATTTGGAAAACTATGTTTCAGGAGGGCATCAAAAACTCTTGAGATGTCCTCCGTAAGGGCGTCCTAGGAAACAAACATGGTAATCTAAAGATTGAGCTAACATTTTACATTATTTAGGATGCCCGAAAATCTCTAGATGCCAGGATGTTTTACAATACTGCAAAACAGACGACACCTAAGAGTTTATCCATAGGGGTCCGACAAATAGATGACCCATAAATGGGAGAGAAGATGAAAACTACTTAAAGTTTGAATGAAATTACCAAAATAAACTCGTGCATGTGAGAAAGCTCGTCTCGCTCGCTCTCTTCTTTTTATCACTTGCTTTCTCTTATCAGGCCGCTTCCTCTCTCGCTCGTTTCACTTTGACTCTCGCTTTCACTTTGGTCACAGAGAAGCTATCGCTCTTGTCTTTTGTTCCTCTTGCACATTGTTGGTTGGAGTATAAGGGGGAGTTGGTCACTCATCATTGGTCAGAGCTACAGGGTTGAGGAGAAGAATAACTTCGTCGAAGAAGAAGAAAATCGTGCCGAAAGAATGAAGGAGGAAAACGGAAAGGGCAAATTTATAACTTCACTTGTCTATGACATTAACAAAATATCACTATTTTAAAAAAGAAAAAAGTGGTCATTAACTATTTTGGGCATTTAAAAATGATTATTCCTTATCTATAATCTATAACATCTATGATATAGTATACATAAAAGTGGCCATAGGAAGAAACTTTTGCTTCCCATTTTGATTTCCATTTTAACTAATTTGGTTTTATTGGAATTTTCTTTTTCAACTTATTTTTTCATAGTATAATTAATTATGGTTTTATTGTAGGAAAATTATTGTAAATAAAAAAATACATCAAACTATTTATAATATATAAAAAAAATTTTATCTATCGCCATATATTGCTCAAACGATAGTAAATTATAAACAGTAAATTTTTTTTATATTTATAAATAGTACTTATTTTACTATATTTGAAAACAACTGTTTATTATAAGTGGCTATTAAATTTTCATTCCTCCCACAGTTATGTTCTTCTCGCAGTGAACCTTAATTGTTAAAAAGAAAGAAAAAAAATCCTTTAACGCCTCCCACTATTCTCTCCATCTCATTTCAAATAGCAATTTAAGTTTTTTTTTCATTTTTTTTTTGTTCTCTCTCTCTTTTTTTTTTTTCTTTTAGTTTCCTTCTATATTTATTTCGAAGAACATTTTGAGGTTTTTTTCTCTTTATTTTTATGTTATCTCTTTTTCTTTTTTTTTTTAATTTTTTAAATTATAATGCATGTCACTAATCATTTTAATTTTTAAAGCAGTGTTGTTTAGTAACTTTCAAACTGGCTATGGGAAGTAAATCTATTTTTTTAAATATTATTTTGCACACACCATAATTCTTCACCTTTATACTTTTAGCAAAATTATAGTTTCCATAAAAGGTAAAATATGATAAAACTCTTGCATTGTATTTCAAAATATAAATATATAAACGAAGTAAATTTTCAACACCAATATAATGTTTGTGAAAAACAAATTAAGTAAAATATTTTAGAAATAGAAAAATAACAATGACTATTGAGAAAAACAATTATGATTGTGAGATTTTAAGGTTTTGAAAATTTTATTTTTATTATTTTTTTTTACCATCTACAAAAAGATAGAGAGAAGGAAACTTAATTATAAATTTGATATGAACTATCAATATTTTAAATACACTCAACCTTATACATTTATTCTAACACGTACTTATTAAATAACTCAACTCTGCATCCCAAAAACAAACCCACTAACTCTACATTCTATGCACCCTAAACACAAACTTTCCATAACTTCAAATACATACTTATTAAATAACTCAACTCCAACAAACATACCACTAATGGATAATTGCATTGGGTAACACATTTAGTGTTTGTAATTAAATATATATCAACATTCGTAAAAAATTGCAAATATAACAAAATTTATCAATAATAAACCCTATCATTAATAGACTCCCATTAACAATACATTGTAACATTGATGGACTCCAAGAGTTGAATTTGAATTTTGCAATATCTTCAAATTCTTTTGGGCTAAACACATATAACCTAATTAAGTAGGGCTAATAACAAAATTGTCTTAAACTTCATATTATTTTCATGAATAGTCTAAAGAAATGTTTTTTTTCCAAAATTGTTTTATTTCCAAACCAAATATTTGAAAAAAAGTATTTAAGGATGTCATCTATCTTAGTATAATATTCATGTGTATGTATGACAAAGTATGTGGAATATATATATCTTAATAGAAACGAGACAAATTATAATATGCAATATATATTATATAACAACCTTAAATTTGTACTTTTAAATTTATAAACAAAAACTAACTTTTAAGTATTTTAATTATAAAATAATACGAAAATCAAATATAAGAGAGAATAAACCTATCATATTCCTTAATCTAACGAAAATAACCATATTAGTTAATATATAATATATAAAATAAGAAAATCATTAAATTGTAACTCAAATTTGATGATGATATATAGTGTAATTAATATTTATTCCAAAAATAAAATTTTTAAACAATTAATACTAAATTCTAATATAAATTCAAATTTAATTCTTTTTAATAATTATAAAATAACACAAACTAAATATGAGAGAATGTACCAAAAGTTAAAATTGTCCTAAAATTATGCAAAAATCTAGTTTTAGAATATAATTAAAGTTTAAGACATTTGTAAATATTGCTTTAAGAACTAGGTTAATTTCCTAAATCTTTCAATTCTTTTTATATTGTGATATATCTACTAATACTTTGGACTTGATTGCTATATTTACACTATCGGTCTTCAAATTCTAATAACATTACTATACCTACAAATATAATAGATTTTGAACCCTCCACCAAATCATCAAAGAAATTTTGAAGAGAAGAATGGTCTAACATAAGATGGCCTAACACTAATTAAGAAACATTCCAATGGAATAACACAATAATTTAGAGAATGCACTTTGATGATATCTAAGCACAAAGACCAACAATATTGCTAGAGAGGCAACCCAAACCAACTACACATCAAAATACATCACTACCCAAATGTTAAGAATACACGAACATGCGAAAAGGCTAGCCCACAATAATAGGAGCGCAATTACGAGGACTTCGGCTATACAAAATAGAGCCTATAGGATAGTTACAAAAGGTCTTTGAAATCAAAGCTCATAGGAAAATATGAAATCTCATAAGGGACCACATTCACTAGTATCAAACCCCCCTAAACACACGATTATTCTATTCCCCCAAGATCCCAAGCAATGGCACAAATCCCAGTGAGCCATAAAAACCGACCATTCTCATGAAAGGATGGGTGGAGGAAAATTTCAGTCCAACAAGTTCATAGAAAGAAATAACATATCAATGTGAATTAACATGCCACTTAAATCTAATATTTTACTAGTGCAAAAAGAAAGATATAAATTAACATCCAGTGCCAGAAATACCATCCCAAGAAATTTAAACTAAAAACTTGGAGGAAACTACCAGAATATATCAAAAATAAACCCAAAAGCTTTCAAGGAAAGATGTTACAGCCTCACCAAATGCAATGTTTGCTTTCAAGTTTCAAACTCTCTTAGGTTGGTACCAAATTTTAACATAACTACATGAACAATTCCATCTAATTATTTCTCCAAAACAATAAGTCGATCATAAAAAATAAAAAATATAGTAAAATAATATGTTGATTGTAAATGAGATGACAGTTAGGTGACACCAGTCACCAAATACAGTAGTAGATATTATTAAGAAAAATTTCATTTTCAATTCAAAAAATTGACTAAGACAATTTCAGCTTAAACATTTTAATTTCATCCGACGGAATCTTAAACTTGAATAAGTGGTGACTTTTTTTCCCTTAATTAGTTGAGTTTCCTCTTTTCATCAGGACATTTGTGGGTAACTATGAGCATTTCTTGTCTTGTGTGGGTATTAATTCTTTTGGTTATGTGGGATACATTCCTAGCTTTGGGCACTGTTGAGATTGTACAATATCTTAGTTAATTTTGTGGGAAGGTTAGAGTACTTTCACAGTTGAGTTTGGAAAGATTGTTGGCTTTTCATGTGGTTAATTGTTGGTTTTTGGGAGATTTTCTAATTAAGTTTTGAGGGGTATTTGAGATCTCGGTCACCACTTATTCAAGTTACAATTCAATCAGATATTAGATAAAATTAAAATTGACATACTAGTGAAAACTTAGACATAATATGAAAGGTAAACCTGGAAGAACAAAGCCCTGGGATGAAATAGTAATAGATACCAAGCACCTGCACAGAAAGCATGATTCTCAATATCTAGTGATATTCAATGCTTCTATTTCAAGGGTCATAGATTCTGAACAGCAGTATCAGTCTTAATTAAAAAATAAATAAATAAAGGATCCCTATAAGCCAGCCCAACCATGCAGAGTGATTTTCTATAATAGGTATTCTCGATTACCTTAATCATTGGGTAAATCATTCTAATGAGTAAAACTTTACATTTTCTAATTTTTATAATTTCAATGATTCTGAAAGTCTATCGATATAGACAAGACAACCTCCAAGTTATGTAGACAGATATTTAAGTCCTCACTTGGATTTGCAAGGAAGTTTTTAGAATATCACCTATATAAGACTGCATCCATTTTATACACAAACAGGTAATGAAAATTTTATGAAAATTTATCCCCCACCTCTCACACTTGGGTTTAAATCCTAAAGCTGATGAAAATTTTATGATAAATTGCATTCATGCCTGAAAAAGTCAGTTTCCTTCGTTTCAAATGAATTGAGGGATGAGCATTACAGGCCTCAGATATTTGGCATCCATCTTTAGCCTTTTGGGATATGAATTTGATAGTATCCAAATGATTGAGATATAAACAATAATCAAATGATTGCCTATCTTCCCACTCCTCTATTTTTTTTTGAAACAGGAAACGGGAAGATTCGTTGATATAAAGAAAGAGAATAACAGTCAAAGTTACAAATCTCCACCAAAGAAAAGAAGAAGAACAGGCGAAATACAATGGAAACATAAACCAAACAAAATACCAAAATAAAGGCCACGAACTCTACGCATAAGAAAACTAAAAATGGAGACACAAGGAAAACTAGAGAACAAGGATCTTCCAAACCAACAAAATAAGAACTTTGCAGGCTTCAAAAGGTACTAACCCCCAAAGCCCCTGAAAAACAAGAAGAGCTACCTTATTTTTTCCAGTTCTCCTTCTCTCTACTTGTAACCAAATTTCAAAACCAACTCCTCTAACTAATTACTAATATACCCTTAGTATCCTCCCTAATGCTCAAATATCATTCCTCCACTAATTTCCTTGCTCAATAATCTTCTAGACCTATCAGTAGAAAATTCTCAGTTTTCTGGAATGACATGATGGTACCTTTCAATTGGTTGGCAGGTGGCCCTCCTTAAAGGATCCTTTCGTTCTTCTCAATCTCATTCTTGAATTGTTGCTTATAGATTCTCCGCCACATGTCCAAAAATTTGTAAAACTCAAAATCATTTAACGATGAATCTCCATATTTAAACAAGCTATAAAAAATTATTATTTAAAAAAATTCTCAACAACCAAATGGAAGTGATTCACAATTGTCTTAACTTTCCTCACACATTGAAAACATTACTAGACTTCTTATGGCAATATCAAATTTGATTTCATAATAAACTTTTCCTATAGTTCTTCACTCGAGCACATGATCTCTAATGTGAATTCCCCATTGCATCCTTCAAAGGAAAATTATCAGTGATTCTAGGTAAATATTTGTGTCCTATATTAATAGTTCATCCACTTTCTTGGCACCTCAATCATTATCTTGAGTCCAAATAATCTCTGCCCACTTCTCAAAACCATAACTCTTTAGACTAACCATACAAGAGGTCCAATGATCCAATTCTTTACCCAAAAAATCTATCATCTTAAGAGTGTCTTTCTTCCTCTCTTCAGATACATAACCATAATAACTCAACAAATCGAAAACAAACTATCTAAATTAAAAAATAACCTATTATCTAGTATTCTATGGCTTCCATCGTTAAAATTCTATCCCTCCATTGCTTCTTTTAGGCTTATGTTTTTCCCCAATACTTGGCAAAAAAAAACTAGTAAAATTGAAAATCATATACCGATAGCTCTCCATTTTGGGGGAAAAAACTGTGTCGAATAAAAATCCTACTCTACAACAACCAATGGGAGTGGTTCAGCAATGTCTCCACTTTCTCCAAAATGTAGAATATTTTCATACATCTTATTCCCACACTTTTCCAAGAATTCTTCCGTTCTCATTTTTAACATTTCTCTTCGAATACACAGATGCATCTTTTCCTAACATACATAATCATTACCATCAATCCAAAACCCAAAATTCTCTTATCCTAACTGATCTTCCTTCCACCTATCATAAATAATCAAATACCAACAGATCTCCAACTTGAACACATTTTGAGTCCAAAAACAACCCACAACTATGAAACACGAATGGTATCTTATTTATGTCATCTTAAACTACAATTAACTTTTCAAAGAATATTTCACTTTTCTATTTTAATGTCTATTCTACTGAACCACACTCCCTATGTCTATTTCAATGAATTACTCCTCCACCGGCACCACACCTCACCTGTCTTTTCCTTTCTTCGATACATATTTTCTACTATTATCTTCTCATGTTAGACACCGTGACAAATCGTCAGTAATTCTAAAAACTATCTTAATTTGTCCATTTTCTTAACTCTTCATCCAAGTTTCTACTCTTCCATCCAAAGAATTGTTAGACTTCAATAAAAAGTTGATGTTCAATCTCATACTTTAATAAAAACAATTCTATCTATTATTTCCTTTTGTGTTGATATTTTCATTGTATTTATTGTGGAATATTACTGTAGTTATTTTTTCCCTTCTGTATATTTATTTCCTTATTTGTAATAGGTGTTTCTTCTATTTAAGAATACCTTTTTTTTTCAAAGATGAATAAGAGAAAAAAAAAAAAATACTTTTAGCATGGTAATTAGGGTAACCAAAAAACCTTAATTTTCTGAAAAAAACTAAAAAACCCTAGATCTGCTACTTGTCTGCCGCCGCTCATTCACCGCCGCCGTCACCGGTCAGTTGAACCCCCTAGACGTCGCGCCCTCGCTGCCGGACACAGCTGCTCGTGAAATTGATTCCAAGCTGTCACTTCTCGCGCAAGCTATTCCCGCCAATTGCAGGGTTGCAATTTGTTAGGGTTCTGACGCCATTTGAAAGCTGATCTACCAACTGACCGTTTCTCATCCTAACTTATCTTCATCTTTCACCTCACAAATATAACCAGTACTATCACATCCATAATCAAAGATTCCCTTACCCTAACTTATCTTCCATCCTCATGACATACAAAATCAAATACAAACGATCTCCAATTTGAACAAATTTCAAGTCCTATAAAAACCGACAACTATGAAACCCTAATGGTGTCCTTACCTTTCCAAACATACCCTACAAAATTTCCAAACTTCTTTACTTCATTTTATTACACAATGAACTTCTAGAAGAATACTTCACTTTTTGATTTTAATATCTATTGCAATGAATTACTCCCTCCATACACCACACTACATGTGTGCTTTCCCTTTTTCAACATGTAATCTCTAATGTTATTCATGTCAATCTTATTTCACAATGACAGTTCCAAAGAATACTTCACGGTTCGATTATGATGTCTATTCATGACTCATCCATCCACCATACTTCATGTGTCATTTCCGTTCTTTAGTACATATTCTCTAATTTTATTTTCTCATATCAAACACCATGGAAAATCGCCTACAATTCTAACAAGTATCTTAATGTGTCCATTTTCTTAACTTTTCATCCAATTTTCAACTCTTTTCATCCAAAGAATAGCTAGACTCTTCAATCAAAAACATTGAAGCCCAATCTCATACCTTCAATTCAAAATTCTCACATCCTACTTATCTTCCTTCCTCCCAACAAATCCAAAATCCACAATCTCTTATCCTAATGTATCTTCCTTTCTCCTAACATACACAATAAAATAGCAACCAATCTCCAATTTGAACAATCTTTGAGTCCCAAAAAAGGTGTCCTTACCTTTCCATGCACCATAACAATGATCTTTCCAAAGAATATTTCACTTTTCAATTTTGTTGTCTATTCCAATGAACTCCTCCAAACGTCTTTTCCCTTTTCTAGGGCATGACTCCAATTTTATCTTCTCATATCAAACACCATGTCAAATCATTGACAATTCTAGGAAGTATCTTAATTTGTCCATTTTCTCCAACTCTTTATCCAAAGAATGGCTAGACTTCTCAAATGAAAAACTTGAAGTCCAATCTCATACTTTAATCCAAAATTCTTTTATCCTAACTTTATGTTTCTTCCTTCTGACATAAATAACCATCACCAATGAATCCAAAATCCAAAATCTATTATCCCCATTTATGTTCCTTCCTCTCCTTACAAACAAAATCAAATACCAACAAATGTTCAATTTGAACAAACTTTGAGTCCAACAAAAACCCACAACTAAGAAACCAAAATGTTATCCTATTTATGTCATCTTATTCCACACTAAACTTTTCAAAGAATTCTTCACTTTATAACTTTGATACCTTTTCATTATTCCTCCATGTGTCTTTTCCCTTCTTCAATACATAATCTCTAATGTTATCTTCTCATATCAAATGTCATGGCAAATCGTCGGCAATTCTAAGTATCTTCATTTGTCAATCTTTTCGACTCTTCATCTAAAGAATGGCTAGACCTCTTCAATCAAAAAGTTGAAGTTCAATCTCATACCTTAATCCAAAATTCTCTTATCCTGACATTTTCTTGCCTCCTAACATACATAATCAAATACCAACAAATCTCCAATTTGAACGAACTTCCACTCTTACAAAAACCCATAACTATGAAAAACTTGAATGGTGTCCTTACCTTTCCATGCATACCCTAGAAAATATTAAACTTTTTTAACGTCATCTTATTCCAAATAATAAACTTTTCAAAGAATACTTCAATTTTCGATTTTGATGTCTATTGTACTGAATTATTCTTCCATCCACCACACTCCCTATGTCTTTTCTCTTCTTCAATACACCATGTTTAATGTTATCTTCTCATTTTCCAAACACCACGACAAATCTTTGGCAATTTTAAAAAGAATATTGATATGTCCATTTTATTAACTCTTCATCAGTTTTCTACTCTTTCCACTAATGAATGGCTAAACCTCTTAAATGAGAAAATTGAAGTCCAATCTCATACTTCAATTCAAAATTCTTTTATTTTCTTCCTTTCTCCTATCAAACGTTCATTTCTAATGAATTCAAAATCCTCTTATGTTGACTTATTCCTCCTTCATCCTGACATACACAATCAAATCCAATGAATGTCATATTTGAACAAACTTCCAGTCCAAGAAAATCCCATGACTTTGAAATCCGAATGGTGTTTGTACCTTTTTCATGCCCTAGAAAATTTTCAAACTTATTTTGTGTCATGTTATTCCACACTATTTTTTTCAAAGAATACTTCACTCCTCCATCTACCACACTCCATTTGTCTATTCCCTTCTTTAGCACATAATCTCTAATGGTATCTTCTCATATCAAAACATCATGACAAATCGTAGGCAATTGTAAAATGTATCTTTAATTTGTTCATTCTCTTAATTCTTCAATTAAAAAAATGGCTAGACCTCTTCAATCAAAAAGTGGAACGCCAATGTAATACTTTAACCCAAAATCCTCTTATCCTAACATCTTCCTTAATCCTAACATACATAACCACTACCAATGAGTCCAAAATTTAAATTTCTCTTATCCTAACTCATTTTCCTTCCTCCTGCAGACATAATTAAATACCAAGAAATCTCCAATTTGTTGAATAAACTTCAAGGCCACGAAAAACCCACAACTATGAAACTTGAATGATGTCCTTACCTTTCCATACATACCTTAGAAAATTTTCAAATTTATCTATATCTTTCTTATTCCACTGGCAACTTTTCAAAGAATACTTCACTTTTGGATTTTGATGTCTATTCCAATGAATTCCTCCAACCACCAAACTCCATGTGTCTTTTCCCTTATTCAGTACATAGTCTCTAATGTTATCTACTAATATCAAATACCATGGCAAATTGTTGGCAATTCTAAGAAGTATCTTAATTTGTCCATTTTCTAACTCTTCATCCAATTTTCTGCTCTTCCATCTAAAGAATGGAGACCTCCTCAATCAAAAAGTTGAAGTCCAATTTCGTACTTTAATCCAAAATTCTCTTGTCCTAACTTATTTTCCTTCTAACATACATAACCATTTCCTTACAAACGAATCCAAAATCCAAAATTATCTTACCCTAACTTATCTTCCTTCCTCTTAACCTACATAATCAAATAATAATGAATATTCTAATGAATTACTCCATCCACCATACTTCATATTTCTTTTTCCTTCTTCAGTATATAATCTCTAATGTTAACTTCTCATATCATAACCAAGGCAAATCCTCGGCAATTTTAAGAAGCTTCTTTAACTTGTTAGTTTTCTAACTCTTCATCTAATTTTCTACTATTTCATCCAAAGATGTCTATACCTCTTCAATCAAAAAGTTGAAGTACAATCTCATACGTTTATATAAAATTCTCTTACCCTCCCTCCTAACATACATTACAATTAAACTCAAAAATCCAAAACCTTTTCTGTAAGTACTGTTTGCAATTCAACTTTGCTCTAGAGCCAATTACCCAAGTACTTTTATTCAAGTGCTTCTTTTATTTAAAAATCTTTGAGACCTTCCGTGATCCCTCCAAATTATTACTTTTAGACTCATAAGTTTGTCCACCTATTATCCCTAAGAAATATGTAAAATCCATTTTCTCAACTCTCCATCCAATTTTCTACTCTTTCTTCCAAATAATGGCTAGGCCTCTTCAATTAAAAAGTTGAAGTCCAATCTCATACCTTAATCCAAAATTCTTTTATCCTAACTTACCGTCCTTCATCCTAGCAAACATAACCATCTCACTAATGAATCCAAAATTACAAATTTCTTTCATCCTAACTTATCTTCCTTTCACATGACATACGTAATCAAAATACAAACAAATCCCAATTTGAACAAACTCTAAGTCCAAGAGAAACCCACATCTATGAAACCCGAATGGTGTCCTTAGCTTTTCCAACAGAGCCTAGAAGATTTCAAGGCTTACTTATGTCAAAACTTATTCCATAATAAACATTTCAAAGAATACTTCGTAAATCTATTTTAATGTCTAATCCCAAGAATTACTCCTCCATCTACAAAACCTCACGTGTCTTTTCACTTCTTCAATACATAAACTCTACTGTTTTCTTCTCATATCAAACATCATGGCAAGTTTGTTGACAATTGTAAGAAGTATTTCAATTGGTTCATTTTCTTAACCCTTCATCCAATTTCTTAATCTTTCGACCAAAGGGACGAATAAACTTATTCCATGACGAGTTTTTAAGAGAATACTTCACTTTTCGATTTTGATGTCTATTCCAATGAATTACTCCTCCATCCTACATCATCTATATTTTCCCATCTTCAATGCATAATCTCTAATGTTATCTTCCCATCAAACATCATGGCAAGTCGTTGAGAAGTATCTTTATTTGTAGATTTTCTCAACTCTTAATCCAATTTTCTTCTCAAATCAAACATCATGGCAAGTTTGTTGACAATTCTAAGAAGTATTTTCTTTTGTTCATTTTCTTAACCCTTCATCCAATTCCCTAATCTTCTGACCAAAGTAGGGGAGAAATAAACTTATTCCATGATGAGTTGTTAAGAGAATGCTTCACTTATCGATTTTGATGTCTATTCCAATGAATTACTCCTCCATCGTCCAAACATCATGTACATTTACCCTTCTTCAATGCATAATCACTAATGTTATCTTCTCATATCAAACATCTTGGCAAGTCGGTGAGAAATATCTTGATTTGTCCATTTTCTTAACTCTTAATCTAATTTTCTACTCTTTCATCCGATAAATGTTTATACCTCTCTTTAGTCAAAAAGTTGAAGTCCAATCACATACTTCCATCCAGAATTCTCTTAACCTAACTTATCTTCCTTCCACCTCACATATAAATCCAATACCAACAAATAAAAAACAAAAATTTTCTCTTACCCCAACTTATCTTCCTTCCTCTAACATACATAATCAAATATCAACCAATCACTAATTTGAAAAAACTTTACTTCCAACAACAACCCACATCAGTGATACCAAAAAGGTGTCCTTACCTTGTCAGCATAGCCTAGAAAATTTCCAATCCTTGTGTCAAAACTAATTCCTTAATAAACATTTCAAAGAATACTTCGTTTGTCGATTTTGATGTCTAACCCAATGAATTGCTCCACCATCTACAACACCTCATGTGTCTTTTCACTTCTTCAATACATAAACTCTAATGTTATCTTCTCATATCCAACATCATGGCAAGTCGTGGAGAAGTATCTTGATTTGTCCATTTTCTAAACTCTTAATCCAATTTTCTAATCTTTCATCCAAGAAACGTTTATACCTCTCTTTAGTGAAAAAGTTGCAATCCAATCACATACTTCGATCCAAAATTCCCTTAAATTAACTTATCTTCATTCCACCTCACATATAAATTCAATACCAACAAATCCAAAATCCAAAATTCTCTTACCCTAACTTATCTTCCTTCCACTGACATAGATAATCAAATACCAGCCAATCACTGATTTGAAAAAACTTCAAGTCCAAGTCAAACCCACTTCAATGATACTCGAAAGGTGTCTTTACCTTTTCGAGCATAGCCTAGAAAATTTCCAATCTTACTTGTGTCAAAACTTATTCCTATTTCAAAAAATACTTCGTTTTCGATTTTGATGTCTAATCCAATGAATTGCTCCACCTCATGTGTCTTTTCACTTCTTCAATACATAAACTCTAATGTTATCTTCTCATATCCAACATCATGGCAAGTCGTTGAGAATTTTGATTTGTCCATTTTCTTAACTCTTAATCCAATTTTCTACTCTTTCATCCAAGAAATGTTTATTTGTACCTCTCTTTAGTCAAAAAGATGAAGTCCAAGCACATTCTTCAATTAAAAATTTTTCTTACCCCAACTTATCTTCCTTCCTCTAATATAGATAATCAAATATCAACCAATCACTAATTTGAACAAACTAGACTTCCAACAACAACCCACATCAGTGATACCTGAAAGGTGTCCTTACCTTTTCGAGCATAGCCTAGAAAATTTCCAATCTTACTTGTGTCAAAACTTATTCCTTAATGAACATTTCAAAAATACTTCGTTTTCGATTTTGATGTCTAATCCAATGAATTGCTCCACCTCATGTGTCTTTTCACTTCTTCAATACATAAACTCTAATGTTATCTTCTCATATCCAACATCATGGCAAGTCGTTGAGAAGTATCTTGATTTGTCCATTTTCTAAACTCTTAATCCAATTTTCTACTCTTTCATCCAAGAAATGTTTATTTGTACCTCTCTTTACCAAAAAGTCGAAGTCCAATCACATACTTCAATCCAAAATTCTCTTAACCTAACTTATCTTCCTTCCACCTCACATATAAATCCAATACAACAAATCCAATATCAAAATTTTCTCTTACCCTCACTTATCTTCCTTCCTCTAACATAGATAATCAAATACCATCCAATCACAAAGTTGAACAAACTTCAAGTCCAAGAACAACCCACATCAGTGATACCCGAAAGATGTCCTTACCTTTTCGAGCTAGCCTAGAAAATAGCCAATCTTACTTGTGTAAAAATTTATTCCTTAATAAGCATTTCAAAGAATACTTCGTTTTCCAATTTTGATGTTTAATCCAAAGAATTGCTCCACCTCATGTGTCTTAGCACTTCTTCAATACATAAACTCTAATGTTATCTTCTCATATCCAACATCATGGCAAGTCTTTGAGAAGTATCTTGATTTGTCCATTTTCTTAACTCTTAATCCAATTTTCTACTTTTTCATTCAAGAAATGTTTATCTATACCTCTCTTTAGTAAAAAAGTTAAGTCCAATCACATACTTCATTTCAAAACTCTCTTTTAACCTTACTTATCTTTCCCCTTCCACCTCACATATAAATCCAATACTAACAAATCAGAAATCCAAAATTTTCTCTTAGTCCAACTTATCTTCCTTCCTCTAACATAGATAATCAAATACCGGCTGATCACTAATTTGAACAAACTTCAAGTCCAAGAAAAACCCACATCAGTGAAACACGAAAGCTGTCCTTACCTTTTCAAGCATAGCCTAGAAAATTTCCAATTTTACTTGTGTCAAAACTTATTCCTTAATAAGCATTTAAAAGAATACTTCATTTTCGATTTGATGTCTAATCCAATGAATTGGTCTACCATCTACAACACCTCATTGTGTCTTTTCACTTTTCTATACATAACTCTAATGTTATCTTCTCATATCCAACATCATGGCAAGTCGTTGAGAAGTATCTTGATTTGTCCATTTTCTAAACTCTTAATCCAATTTTCTACTCTTTCATCCAGGAAATGTTTATACCTCTCTTTAGTCAAAAAGTTGAAGTCCAATCATATACTTCCATCCAAAATTCTCTTAACCAAACTTATCTTCCTTCCACCTCACATATAAATCCAATACCAACAAATCCAAAATTTTCTCTTACCCTAACTTATCTTCTTTCCTCTAAAATAGATAATCAAATACCAGCCAGTCACTAATTGAACAAACTTCAACTCCAAGAAAGACCCACATCAGTGAAACCTGAAAGGTGTCCTTACCTTTTCTAGCATAACCTAGAAAATATCCAATCTTACTTGTGTCAAAAACTTATTCCTTAATAAGCATTACAAAGAATACTTCGTTTTTGAATTTTGATGTCCAATCCAATGAATTGCTCCACCTCATGTGTCTTAGTACTTCATCAATACATAAGCTCTAATGTTATCTTCTCATATCCAACATCATGGCATATCGTTTCATCAATACATAAGCTCTAATGTTATCTTCTCATATCCAACATCATGGCATATCGTTTCATCAATACATAAGCTCTAATGTTATCTTCTCATATCCAACATCATGGCATATCGTTGAGAGTATCTTGATTTGTCCATTTTCTTAACTCTTAATCCAATTTTCTACTCTTTCATCCAGGACATGTTTATACCTCTCTTTAGTCATAAAGTTGTAGTCCAATCACATACGACATCCAAAATTTTCTTAACATATAAATCCAAAATCAAAATTTTCTCTTACCGTCACTTATCTTCCTTCCTCTAATATAGATAATCAAATACCAACCAATTGCTAATTTAAACAAACTTCAAGTCCAAGAATATCAATGAAACCCGAAAGGTGTCCTTACCTTTTCGAGCATAGCCTAGAAAATATCCAATCTTACTTGTGTCAAAACTTATTCCTTAATAAATATTTCAAAGAATATTTCGTTTTCGATTTTGATGTCTAATCGAATGAATTGCTCCACCTCATGTGTCTTTTCACTTCTTCAATACCTAAACTCTAATGTTATCGTCTCATATCCAACATCATGCCATGTCGTTGAGAATTATCTTGATTTGTCCATTTTCTTAACTCTTAATCCAATTTTCTACTCTTTCATCAGAGAAATGTTTATTTATACCTCTCTTTAGTCAAAAAGTTGAAGTCCAAGCACATACTTCAATTAAAAATTCTCTTAACCTAACTTATCTTCCTTCCACCTCACATATAAATCCAATACCAACGAATTAGAAATCCAAAATTTTCTCTTAGTCCAACTTATCTTCCTTCCCCTAACATATATAATCAAATACCGGCCGATCACTATTTTGAACAAACTTCAATTCCAAGAAAAACCCACATCAGTGAAGCCCGAAAGGTGTCCTTACCTTTTCGAGCATAACCTAGAAAATTTCCAATCTTACTTGTATCCAAACTTATTCCTTAATAAACATTTCAAAGAATACTTCGTTTTCAATTTTGATGTCTAATCCAATGAATTGCTCCACCATCTACAACACCTCATGTGTCTTTTCACTTCTTCAATACATAAACTCTAATGTTATCTTCTCATATCCAACATCATGGCAAGTCATTGAAATGTATCTTGATTTGTCCATTTTCTTTAACTCTTAATCCATACTCCAATTAAAAATTACCTTAACCTAACTTATCTCCCTTCCACCTCACATATAAATCCAATACCAACAAATCCAAAATCCAAAATTTTCTCTTAGTCTAACTTATTGTCCTTCCTCTAACATAGATAATTTGAACAAACTTCAAGTTCAAGAAAAACCCACATCAGTGAAACCCGAAAAGTGTCCTTAGCTTTTCCAAAATAGCCTAGAAAATGTCCAATCTTACTTGTGTCAAAACTTATTCCTTAATAAACATTTCAAAGAATACTTCGTTTTCGATTTTGATGTCTAATCCAGTGAATAGCTCTACCTCATGTGTCTTAACACTTCTTCAATACATCAACTCTAATGTTATCTTCTCATATCCAACATCATGGCAAGTCATTGAGATGTATCTTGATTTGGCCATTTTCTTAACTCTTATTCCAATTTTCTACTCCTTCATCCAAGAAATGTTTATTTATAACTCTCTTTCGTCAAAAAGTTGAAATCCAAGCATATATTTCAATTCAAAATTCTCTTAACCTAACATATCTTCCTACCACCTCACATATAAATCCAATACCAACTAAACAGAAATCCAAAATTTTCTCTTAGTCTAACTTATCTCCCTTCCTCTAACATAGCTAATCAAATACCGGCCGATCACTAATTTCAACAACTTCAAGTCAAAGAAACACCCACATGAAACTCGAAAGGTGTTCTTACCTTTTCGAGCATAGCCTAGAAAATATCCAATCTTACTTGTGTCAAAACTTATTCCTTAATAAACATTTCAAAGAATACTTCGTTTTTTGATTTTGATCTCTAATCCAATGAATTAATCCACCATCTACAACACCTCATGTGTCTTTTCACTTCTTCAATACATAAACTCTAATATTATCTTCTCATATCCAACATCATGGCGAGTCATTAAGAAGTTTCTTGATTTGTCCATATTCTTAACTCTTAATCCAATTTTCAACTCTTTCATCCAAGAAATGTTTATTTATACCTCTCTTTAGTCAAAAAGTTGAAGTCCAAGCACATAATTCAATTCGAAATTCTCTTAACCTAATTTATCTTCCTACTGCCTCACATATAAATCAAATACCAACGAATCAGAAATCCAAAATTTTCTCTAAGTCTAACTTATCTCCCTTCCTCTAACATAGATAATCATATACCGGCCGATCACTAATTTGAACAAACTTCAAGTCCAAGAAAAACCCACATCAGTAAATCCGAAAGGTGTCCTTACCTTTTCAAACATAGCCTAGGAAATTTCCAATCTTATTTGTGTCAAAACTTATTCCTTAACAAACATTTCAAAGAATAGTCCGTTTTCGATTTTGATGTCAAATCCAATGAATTGCTCTGCCATCTACAACACCTCATGTGTCTTTTCACTTTTCTATACATAACTCTAATGTTATCTTCTCATATCCAACATCATGGCAACTCGTTGAGAAGTATCTTGATTTGTCCATTTTCTAAACTCTTAATCCAATTTTCTACTCTTTCATCTAGGAAATGTTTATACCTCTCTTTACCAAAAAGTCAAAGTCCAATCACATACTTCGATCCAAAATTCTCTTAACCTACCTTATTTTCCTTCCACCTCACAAATAAATCCAATACCAACAAATCCAAAATCAAAATTTTCTCTTACCCTCACTTATCTTCCTTCCTCTGACATAGATAATCAAATAACAACCAATCACTGATTGGAAAAAACTTCAAGTCCAAGTCAAACCCACTTCAATGATACTCGAAAGGTGTCCTTACCTTTTCGAGCATAGCCTAGAAAATTTCCAATCTTACATGTGTCAAAACTTATTCCTTAATAAACATTTCAAAGAATACTTCGTTTTTCTATTTTGATGTCTAATCCAATGAATTGCTCCACCATCTACAACACCTCATGTGTTTTTTCACTTCTTCAATACATAAACTCTAATGTTATCTTCTCATATCCAACATCATGGCAATTCGTTGAAAAGTATCTTGATTTGCCCATTTTCTAAAGTCATCCAATTTTCTAATCTTTCATTCAGGAAATGTTTATACCTCTCTTTAGTCATAAAGTTGTAGTCCAATCACATACTTCGATCCAAAATTCTCTTAACCTAACTTATCTTCTTTCCTCCTCACATATAAATCCAATACCAACAAAACCAAAATCAAAAGTTTCTCTTACCCTCACTTATCTTCCTTCCTCTAACATAGATAATCAAATATCAACCAATCACTAATTTGAACAAACTAGACTTCCAACAACAACCCACATTAGTGAAACCCGTAAGGTGTCCTTAACTTTTCGAGCATAGCCTAGAAAATATCCAATCTTACTTGTGTCAAAACTTATTCCTTAATAAACATTTCAAAGAATACTTCGTTTGTCGATTTTGATGTCTATAATCCAATTAATTGCTCCACCTCATGTGTCTTAGCACTTCTTTAATACATAAACTCTAATGTTATCTTCTCATATCTAATATCATGGCAAGTCATTGAGAAGTATCTTGATTTGTCCATTTTCTTAACTATTAATCAAATTTTCTAGTCTTTCATCCAAGAAATGTTTATACCTTTCCTTATTCAAAAAGTTGAAGTCCAAACACATACTCCAATTAAAAATTACCTTAACCTAACTTATCTCCCTTCCACCTCACATATCCAATACCAACGAATCAGAAATCCAAAATTTTCTCTTAGTTTAACTTATCTTCCTTTCCTCTAACACGCATAATCAAACACCGGACAATCACTAATTTGAACAAACTTCAAGTTCGAGAAAAACCCACATCAGTGAAACCCGAAAGGTGTAATTTCCTTTTCGATCATAGCCTTAACAATTTCCAATCTTACTTGTATCAAAACTTATTCCTTAATAAACATTTCAAAGAATACTTCGTTTTCGATTTTAATGTCTAATCCAATGAATTGCTCCACCGTCTACAACACCTCATGTGTCTTTTCACTTCTTCAATACATAAACTCTAATGTTATCTTCTCTTACCCAACATTGTGGAAAGTCGTTGAGAAGTATCTTGATTTGTCCATTTTCTAAAGTCTTAATCCAATTTTCTACTCTTACATCTAGGAAAGGTTTATACCTCTTTTTAGTCATAAAGTTGCAGTTCAATCACATACTTCGATCCAAAAATCTCTTAACCTAACTTATCTTCCTTCCACCTCACATATAAATCCAATGCCAACAAATCCAAAATCCAAAATTTTCTCTTACCCTCAGTTATCTTCCTTCCTCTAACATAGATAATCAAATACCAACCAATCACTAATTTAAACAAACTTTAAGTCCAAAAACAACCCACATCAATGAAACCCGAAAGGTGTCTTTATCTTTTCGAGCATAGCCTAGAAAATGTCCAATCTTACTTGTCTCAAAACTTATTCCTTAATAAACATTACAAAGAATACTTCGTTTTTCGATTTTGATGTCTAATCCAATGAATTGCTCCACCTCATGTGTCTTTGTACTTCTTCAATACATAAACTCGAATGCTATCTTCTCATATCCAACATCATGGCAAGTCATTGAGATGTATCTTGATTTGACTATTTTCTTAACTCTTAATCCAATTTTCTACTCTTTCATCCAAGAAATGTTTATACCTCTCCTTAGTCAAAAAGTTGAAGTCCAAGCACATACTTCAATTCAAAATTCTCTTAACCTTACTTATCTTCCTTCCACCTCACATATAAATCCAATACCAACAAATCCAAAATCCAAAATGTTATCTTAGTCTAACTTATCGTCCTTCCACCTCACACATAAATCAAATACTGGCCGATCACTAATTTGAACAAACTTCAAGTTCGAGAAAAACCCACATCAGTGAAACCCAAAAGGTGTCCTTACCTTTTCGAGCATAGCCTTGATAATCTCCAATCTTATTTGTATCAAAACTTATTCCTTAATAAACATTTGAAAGAATACTTCGTCTCGATTTTGATGTCTAATCCAATGAATTGCTCCACCATCTACAACACCTCATGTGTCTTTTCACTTATTCAATACATAAAATCTAATGTTATCTTCTCATACCCAATATCGTGGAAAGTCGTTGAGAAGTATCTTGATTTGTCCATTTTCTAAACTTTTCATCCAATTTTCTACTCTTTCATCCAGGAAATGTTTATACCTCTCTTTAGTCATAAAGTTGAAGTCCAATCACATACTTCAATCCTAAAATTCTCTTAACCTAACTTATCTTCCTTCCACCTCATTTATTAATCCAATACCAACGAATCAGAAATCCAAAATTTTCTCTTAGTCTAACTTATCTTCCTTCCTCAAACATAGATAATCAAATACCAGCCAATCACTAATTTGAAAAAACTTCAAGTCCAAGAAAAACCCACATCAGTGATACCTGAAAGATGTCCTTACCTTTTCGAGCATAGCCTAGAAAATTTCCAATCTTACTTGTGTCAAAACTTATTACTTGATTAACATTTCAAAGAATACTTCGTTTTCAATTTTGATGTTTATTCCAATGAATTGCTCTACCATCCACAACACCTCATGTGTCTGTTCACTTCTTCAATACATAAACTCTAATGTTATCTTCTCATATCCAACATCATGGCAAGTCGTTGAGAAGTATTTTGATTTGTCCATTTTCTAAACTCTTAATTCAATTTTCTACTCTTTCATCCAAGAAATGTTTATACCGTCATAAAGTTGCAGTCTGATCACATACTTCAATCCAAAATTCTCTTAACCTAACTTATCTTCCTTCCACCTCACATATAAATCCAATACTAACAAATCAGAAATCCAAAATTTTCTCTTAGTCTAACTTATCTTCCTTCCCTTAACATAGATAATCAAATACCGGCAGATCACTAATTTGAAAAAACATCAAATCCAAGAAAAATCTACATTAGTGATGGTCAAAAGGTGACCTTACCTTTTCGAGCATAGCCTAGAAACTTTCCTATCTTACTTGTGTTAAAGCTTATTCCTTAATAAACATTTCAGAGAATACTTCGTTTTTCAATTTTGATGTCTAATCCAATGATTGCTCGACCATCAACGACACCTCATTTGTCTTTTCACTTCTTCAATACATAAACACTAATTTTATCTTCTCACATCCAACATCATGGCAAGTCGTTGAGAAGTATCTTTATTTGTCCTTTTTCTTAGCTATTAATCCAATTTTCTACTCTTTCATCGAGGAAATGTTTATACCTCCCTTTAGTAAAAAACTTGAATTCCAATCACATACTTCAATCCAAAATTCTCTTAACCTAACTTATCTTCCTTCCACCTCACATATAAATCCAATACCAACGAATCAGAAATCCAAAATTTTCTCTAAGTCTAACTTATCTTCCTTCCTCTAACATAGATAATCAAATACCGGTCGATCACTAATTTGAAAAAACTTCAAGTCTAAGAAAAACCCACATAAGTGATACCCGAAACGTGTCCTTACCTTTTCGAGCATAGCCTAGAAAATTTCCAATCTTAGTTGTGTCAAAACTTATTCCTTAAAAAACATTTCAAAGGAATACTTCGTTTATCGATTTTGATGTCTAATCCAATGAATTGCTCCACCATCGAGAACACCTAATTTGTCTTTTCACTTCTTCAATACACAAACACTAATTTTATCTTCTTACATCCAACATCATGGCAAGTCGTTGAGAAGTATCTTTATTTGTCCATTTTCTTAACTATTAATCCGATTTTGTACTCTTTCATCCAGGAAATGTTTATACCTCCCTTTAGTCAAAAACTTGGAAGTCCAATCACATAGTTCAATCCCAAATTCTCTTAACCTAACTTATCTTCCTTCCACCTCACATATAAGTCCAATACCAACAAATCCAAAATCCAAAATTTTCTCTTACCCTAACTTATCTTCCTTCCTCTAACATAGATAATCAAATACCAGTCCAATCACTAATTTGAACTAACTTCAACTCCAAAAAAGACCCACATCAGTGAAACACAAAAGGTGTCCAAACACAAAAGGTGTCCTTACCTTTTCAAGCATAGCCTAGAAAATATCCAATCTTACTTGTGTCAAAACTTATTCCTTAATAAACATTTCAAAGAATACTTCGTTTATCGATTTTGATGTCTAATCCAATGAATTGCTCCACCATCGACAACACCTCATGTGTCTTTTCACTTCTTCAATACATAAACACTAATTTTATCTTCTCTCATCCAACATCATGGCAAGTCGTTGAGAAGTATCTTTATTTTTCCATTTTCTCAACTATTAATCCAATTTTGCACTCTTTCATCCAAGAAATGTTTATACCTCTCTTTAGTCCCAAAAGTTGAAGTCCAATCACATACTTCAATCCAAAATTCTCTTAACCTAACTCTTATCTTCCTTCACCTCACTTATAAATCCAATACCAACAAATCAAAAATCCAAAATTTTCTCCGACCCTAACTTATCTTTCTTCCTCTAACATAGATAATCAAATATTAGCCAATCACTAATTTGAACAAACTTCAAGTCCAAGAAAGACCCACATTTGTGAAACCCGGAAGGTGTCCTTACCTTTTTGAGCATAGCCTAGAAAATTTCCAATCTTACTTGTGTCAAACCTATTCCTTAATAAACATTTCGAAGAATACTTCGTTTTTCGATTTGGATGTCTAATCCAATGAATTGCTCCACCATCTACAACACCTCATGTGTCTTTTCACTTCTTCAACACATAAACGCTAATGTTATCTTCTCATATCCAAAATCATGGCTAGTCGTTGAGAAGTATCTTGATTTGTCCATTTTCTTAACGCTTAATCCAATTTTCTACTCTTTCACCCAAGAAATGTTTATTTATACCTCCTCTTTAGTCAAAAAGTTGAATTCCAATCACATACTTCATTCCAAAATTCTCTTAACATAACTTATCTTCCTTCCACCTCACATATAAATCCAATACCAACAAATCCAAAATCCAAAATTTTTTCTCACCCTAACTTATCGCCCTTGCTCTAACATATACCCGCTAATCACTAATTTAAACAAACTTCAAATCCAAGAAAGACTCACATTAGTGAAACCCGAAAGGTGTCCTTGCCTTTTCGAGCATAGCGTAGAAAATTTTCAATCTTACTTTTGTCAAAACTTATTCCTTAATAAACATTTCAAAGAATACTTGGTTTTTTTATTTTGATACCGTCAATTACTCCTCTTAGACTTTTAAGTTTCTCCACTAATCATTGTGCTATTTTATGGGGTTTTGCGGTGAAGTAAACAATAGGATGATAGACGGATTTGGAGATCTTGAGTTAGGTGTGACCTTATTAAATATCACATCTCTGAATGGAAAGTGTGTAAAGGTTTTAAAAGGTTTTTTTAATCACCCTTTACGCCTTGTTTTGCTTTATTAGATCCCCTTTTAAGGTTAATAAAATCACTTGTGTGTGAGAAGCCTTTGTGTCTTATTTTGCTTTACTAGAGGCCCTTGTAAGGTTAATTAATTGAGCTCCTTTAGGGGTAGGTATTTTTTTATTCCCTTGTATTCTTTCATTTAATCTCAATGAAAGTTTGGCTTTTCCTAAAAGGAAAATTAGAATTCAATGCTCCATTCCTAACAACCTAAAACAATTAAGTATATAATTTCATTCCTTGCTCAACCCACTCTAGTTTAACCATTCATTACAATCAGTTATTGTGTTTCAGTACTCTTGAAACATAAACATGATATCGATAGCACAAAAAACATAGAAAGAAAACAAAGATATTATAAAAATTAAACATTTATAAAAGACTAAAAACAATTATGAAAACAACTAAACATTTATTATGGAGTAGGGAACCTAACCTTATTGGGACTACAACAGTGCCAACAATGTATTCCAATGAGAAGTAGTTTGTACATACGGTGGTAAGATTTTCTTACATGATAGGAGTGTTGACAGTAGCAACGAGATGCCGGTTTCCTTGCTTGATGACCCCAAACTTTATATCTCCATTTCCATCTGTAATTTCACAACACAGTTACTAATCAAAATCTTCTCCATTAGCAAAGTGCATGTGAGAATAACAATGTCATAGCAAAGAGATCTGGATAATCTGACATCATAGAAAATGAACATCAACAGTTTCTAAATTTGACCAATAAATAGAACTGATTTTAGCTTGTTTCTTTTTAGGAATTAACTTGTCTTTAGATCATGAACCTTGTATACCCAAAACAATAGGTGTGAGAGAACAATCTGAAATAATATTTTCATGGTCCAAGTTTGAGCACTAAAAATCAATTTTGAAAATTCTGCATCAAAAAATTAAATCAAAGTCAAGGCATTCTAGTGTCTAACCATCCCATCTAGTTAATTTCACCGATTTAATACTTCAAGAGGATCTTAACATTTTTTTTTCCTATGACATTAAAATGACAAAGTTTGTGAAACCAATGGCTTACCTTTGTGTATTGTGTTGCTACACATCATGCTCCCCCAACTGTTACCCATAAACTCCACATGAACCAGACCATCCTACATGATATTACCAAAGAAAAAATAATTACGCTTCAATGTAGAAGAATCGTTAAGTCAGACAAAGAATTAATGATTAAAGTACCTTCAGTTTCAATAAATCGATTGCGGCTATTATTCTGCCTTGTGCTCAACTCAGTCTCGTAAATTGATCCAGGGGTAGGCACTAGTATACCTTTCATATCGATCGTGGTCAAAACCTAGAGGAAAGTTAGTAAGAGCAAGTTCAGAACAATAATACTCATTCTTAGATATCCCAATTGCTGAAAAACTAAATGATTCAATATAACAAACCCCGTCAATCAAAAAATATAGTTGGTTTGAGAATCATAAAATTAAGGCAACGAACCAAGGGAAAACCCTAATTCTCCGTAATCGAAACGAAGGGGGGGAAATCCCTAATCGGAAAAGCAGTCGTACCCTTAAATTTTCATATCAGGAAAGAACAATCGAAGACCTAAAACTAAAAGGATGAAAGAGATTTGCATTACCTCTTACCATCAACGAGAGAAGCTTCTGTGAGAATGTTTGAGAATGGACTGAAGAAGAGAGTAGAGACTGAGTGAGGAAGAAGATATATATGGAAACGAACGGCGGGTGGAATTGGCGGTTACAGTTTGACCGCGCCTTTGACCGTGGAAGAGACCAACGGCTACTTAATTTAATGGTTAGTTTCATAGATTCCGTAATTTTAGGGATTTTTCAGATTTACTGATAATATTTTGTTTTTTACTTTTAAAAAGCCAAAATTAATAAATCGTGTACACAAACAACAATTGAAGTCTTCCCCCCTTTTTTTCATTTTTTTATATAGTTCACAACAACAATTGAAGTTTAGTCTATTTGAAAAACAATTAAACTTTCATAAAGAGTATAAAACTTTGTATCATTGTATTAAAAAAAAATTATTGAGATCAAATTAATAGTTTTAACCCAAAAAAAAAAAAAAAAAAAACCTAATTAGTTTTAACTTGAAAAATTAACAATTGATTGTATTCGATTAAAAAAAATAACTCGGTGAAGGAGGTGAAGATGATTCTTAGTGAAGCAAAGAAACAAGCTTACCATTTTCGTACCTGTAATTTTCGTCATTGTCTGTGCAAAGTAAACATGTTCGGCTCATGAGGTGGCTCAATGGGTGTTATGAATAAAAGTTTTGTTGATTTAGTTGAAGAAATTTCATAGAAAAATTGGAAAACCTATGCACACGATCAAAAATTGTCGGCCAACGTCTCTTTTTATATTGAATTTGATGGTAAATTCTAACTAAACATGTCAATTTTTCTTCGTGGACCCACCTCTAATGGAACAGGAAATAGAGGAGAGAATAGGGAAAGAAAATTCTCCAAAAACTAAACATGAACAGGACGAGGAAAAGCATTCCCCATCTCCGTTTTTCGAAATATATATACATACTTTTTCCATGTCTTCTTCTAATTCTTTCTGCCCTTCTTTCTTTGATTTTTGTTCTTTATTTCTTAATTAATTTATTAATATATATTTATAGTTTTAAAAATGTTTTTTTAATTTGAAAGCATTATAAATGAAAGAGATGTTTACACTTAGTGTTCTAAAAAAACAAATGTTTTGTCTCTTATTATCTCATGTGTCTTAATACATATAATCTATATGTCTTATAACTACAAATAGTACCACATTGTGTCTAAGTGGTACCACATCGTGGTTGCCAAATTGTCTATAAATAGTGAGTTCTTCTAAAGAGAGATTTTCATATTTTCCTATTATCTATAATTTCAATTTTTACTTTCTATTACATCATATTTATTTATTTTATATGTTATAATTTTTCGATATTCGTATATTGTTGTAACTCGCTCTCAATAGAATAATATTTTTATTCAAAATTGGGCTATTGGCCCATTGGTTAGTGTGTTTCCCACCTCCTTGTATTGTATGGTATTGGTGGCTAGAGTACAGTCCATTAACCCTCAATCTATTCAAATTGTTTTTTTTTTTTTTCTTTTTTGCTGCATTTTTTTTAGACTTTTATCATTATATAACAATTAAGGTGAAAATAACCTTTTTGGTCTCAAAAGTTACATTTTAATACTTATAATTCGAAAAATTATACTAAATAATTTTTAAATTAATTTAGCGTTTAGTTGACAATGAAAAAAATGATATGACATGTTGATGTGATAAATTTTAAATTAGGTAAAAATTAAATATCTTGTAGGTCATGGATAAAAACCGAGCATCATATATGCATATATGCGGTGACGAGTATTCTCAATTTTATGAGAACAATTTCGATATTGTTGGTAACCAATTACTTTCTTCCTTCTCGAAGTCCAAGATATGAGACAAATTTTTTTAATAATATTTTTTCTATATTAACCTCCAAATGATTCATGAGATAAAAATTTCTTATATGCGTGCTTTTAAAGTTTAAATTACAAACTTTATGTTAGTTAAAATATGTTTGTTTTAGCCTTAATTTTATTATCTTATTAAAAAAATAAAAGAAAATAATGGAGGAGACATATTTTGTGAGCTTTCATAAAAATTAATTTTAACTTCTTTTGTTTCTCTTTTTCTATTTCTCTTTCTCTCAACTTTTGTCATGCATATTCTTTAACTCATGGTTACGTCTGCCAATTTATTTATTTATTTATTTATTTTAAAGGAAGTTGACTCTTTTTTGGGATATTCCTTTTGAGCTTAATTTTCTAGGTCAAGGTGATGAAGTTTCTATGCCTTTTTATGAATTAAGTATGATATTATTATTATTATTATTATTATTATTATATGCATCTTGCTTTATCTCTTTTACTCTCTAATTTTATGTTATTTCTTGAAAGAGTTTTTTTTTTCCCCTTTTGGGACACTTTTAAGGTTGTATTAATTTAAACCCTAAACTAATAATTGTATCAATTTAAACTCTAAACTTAATTTGAACCTCAAACTAATAATTGTATCAATTAAAACCCAAAACTTTCATAAGTGTATCAATTTAAACCCTCCATTATATTTTATTTGGATACGCTTATGAGAGTTCAGAGTTTAAATTGATACATTTATGAAAGTTTAAGGTTTAAATTGACATACTTATGAAAATTCAAGGTTTTAATTGGTATCATTATTAGTTTGGGGTTTAAATCAAGACAACTCCAAAGTTCAAGGTTTAAACGGGTACAAGTATCAGTTTGAGGTTTAAATTATATCATATATTTAGCCTATATCATCTACGATGTAATTATCATTACAACGACCAAGTCCAATATCGAGTATTTGTCTAACTAAAAAATCTTAGTCATTTTCACAATCACCTATCTACTGCCCTTGTCAATTATAGGTTGTAGTTACCAATCATTGACTTGGCCCCAAATTGGTCTCTCAAATAGTCGGTGGTCATTTTCATAGAACTTTCCCATACACTAACATCTCAATTTTCTAAAATGGTCCTATTCGAGTATAGTTGAGTGTATAAAATCTTGATGATTTATAAAATATTTTTTAATGGACCAAAGTAAACTTAATTCAACGTATACTCTCATTTTTAAAACTGGAGGTTTGATCTCCTATCTTCAAATCGTTGTACTAAAAAAAAAATGCATTTAATTGTTGAATAGATTTAGATTATGCCTCTAAATTTTAAAAGGTTGTGATTTATCCTCTTGATTATGAAATTGTTAGAGAAAGGGTCTTAAATTTTTTTTCGTTAAAATGACAAATGAAATTTGAGTCGATGGTTATTTATGTGTATAAATTGAAAATCACACATGTGACATTATTTACGAGTTAATTTACTGAAAATTAAGATCGCCCACTTCGTCCTAACAATTTGTTTCACTCAAAAGGTATCACTGACATCTCTTATAACATCATTCACTTAACTAATTTTTTACACATAAATTATCACATCAAATTTCAAATGAATGGTAACATTCTATATTTTGTGAATATTTTGTAAAATTACGTAATTGAAACCCTACTACACAAAATTGTGGATATTTTGTAAAATATAACCTAAATTTATTTAAGACATGGGCCCACGTGGAAATTATTAGTCCCAACATCTTCAAAAACCTTCTCCAAACTTGGAAAAAGACTAGACATTGGGGAAAAAAAAAAAGAAAAGAAAAAGAAAAAGATCTCAACATCTACCATATAATATAACTGTTATAAATCCTCAAACATACATCAGAGTTTTAATAAATATTGATGGACGAATATATTATATGTCACGATTCACAACTATAAAGTGTGTCTAGGGACTTCCATTGTACGGCATTCACCGACCTTTTAAAACGTATTGTGGGGGCAAAATTGGAATTTCATTCAATTAGAAACTGCCACGTCAGATAAATGGTGGTTGTTTATTAGCTGTAAACATGTCCATTGATTGATGACGTGGCGATGGGAGCCACATGTGGAGTGACCTGGATGGCTATCATTGGCTGATTTGGTTTTTAATTATCACTAAAAAAACACTTTCTTCTACCACGTTAACCTTTTGACTTTTTATTTTTGTCTTTAATTTATGTTTTTTTTTTTTTTGCTGAGGTGTCAAAAGAATTGGTCAGCGACAAAACGCAATTCATAACAATGACCTTTGACACGTGAGAAACCATGTCGTTTTAGGAACGAAATTGCCTAATTTCAATTTTATATATATTATGTTTTTGCTATTTTTATTTTGTTTGTCACATGGGTCGCTATTAGCCATCAAATCTAAATTTTGACTTAGAAGCATTCAATAACAATTACATTTTGCATTACAATTTGTTTGTTAGTTGTTAACAAGAAAGTCACTAGAAATTTTTTTAAAAATTGAAAAATAAAAAACACACAAAAATATATAGTCGATAGTTTAGCACCTTCTGTTGCTTGAGTGCATGTTTGAAAGTGATTTTAAAATCCTCAAAATCACTTTTGTTAATCTTAAAATTACTAAAAAAATATGCGTTTAATCACTCAAAATTAATTAACATTACATTTTACACTTTTAAATGTAATTTTCATATCATTAAAATTAGTCTTGAAGTCTTAAAAACATGTTTAATAGTGATTTTGAAAATGACAAAAGAGATTCTAGCATGATCAAAATCATTTTTCTCTTGCCGAAATCACTTTCTTTTAAAACGATGATATTTAGCATTAAATAGAATTAGTTTTAAAAGGATTAGTTGGTAGATGGTTTTTTCTTGAGGTGATTGACTGAAAATAGGTAGACCAAATGACTATATGTTTCATTTTTGTTAGAAAATTGATTAGCTATTTGCGAAACCAAAGTTTTTTTTATTAAAATTATTGACCAAAAAATGACTGACATTGCCTATCATTAAAGGCTTATGATACAAATTATATTGAATCATATATATGTTCTTTTTTATTTTCTTTCAATAGTTATTATACATATTTTTTTTACTCAAACATTGCATATAAAATTTTGAGAATAAAACAAATAGATATTTATCATAATTATTTATCTAAATAATTTCTCTAATAAAAAAATACCATTTTTAGTAATTTGATAACTCTAAGATCAACAAAATATAATAATTCAAAATCATATTTAAACATATCAAATGGATTATTAAAATGAGGTTTCTAGTTTTCAAGGTGTGGCATGGCCTTTTTAAAACACTCATGAAATGTAGATAAAAAAGAATTAAAAAAAGAGAGATCAATTTCCACCCCTATACTTTGGATATTATATTAATTAAAATCCTATATAAAAATTGTATTAATTTAAATTATAAATTTTCTTGGATGTATCAATTTGTACTATCCATTACTTTTATTTATATATATATATATATATTTTAATAAATATTATGCAAGGTTTATAATTTTTGAATCCCTAAACTTATATTCTAAACTAATCAATTTTATTAATCCGACATTTGAAGATGTATACACAAATTGAATGTATGGACAATCTTCAAATTATGTTATCTTAATAAAAGGTCTAAATTGATTCACTTATAACAATTTAAAAGTTAATTGAAACAATTACATGATTCACATTACATTTTTCAAACTAAATCTAAAGGAAAATGATAATTAATACACTTACAAAAGTTAAAAATTTAATTGATACAATCATTAGTTTAGAGTTTAAATTGATTCAATCCCAAAATTTAAAGTAAAAAACCTTGGTTGATAGATACAATATTTATAAGTTTAATTTTCAGAAACTAAATAGTTATTGGACGAAATTTTTGATGGAAGATGAGTCTTTCACGAACTACATAGGCTTCCACAAATGTCAAACTTTGGCAATGCCTTTTCAACTTACATAATCAACGGTGCAAAATTAACAGGTTTATATTTATTTTGTATTAGATTTTGTAACAATTTCTAATTTTTGAAATGTTTTAGATTAAATACTAAAGCGGAGAATCAATCCTAAACTTCAAAGTTAATAGTATAAACATTGTGTTAATTGAGCTATGTTCGTTTTGAAAAGCGAACAAAATAACATCTATTTTTCAAAAAAGAAAATCGGGATTAACATCTTTTCTTTAGTGTCAAAATATATTTAATTTTCAATTGATAATTAGCTTCTAAATTCTAATTTACATGTGTATTAAACAAATTATCAATTATACGTTTAATATCAAAGAATTTAAAAGCACCGTATTGACTTCTTTAACGATTCAAAAAAAAAAAAAAAAAATTGTTGTAGCTTTCTGACAGATAGACACATTAAAGTAGTACCAAGAATCCAGTTGACCAAAATTTGAAAAATTAAAATTAAAATTAAATGCCACGTCAGAAGGAAAGTTAGGTGGTTAATTATACAAGTCGGCAAAGTGCCATTCGTTGCTAAAGTGATTAAATTTATAAATAAGTAGCTTTTGTTTGCTTAATTAAAGTCAAATTACTTATTAGAGCATGTCGAGAAAAGAACAAATATTAATAATTTAAACTGGAAAAAAACATTATATAATTTTTTTAATTCTTTTTTTTTCTCTCTCTCTATCCCGAGTTGACACTTGCCACCATAAGATGAGTTTATTATTATATATTTATTTATTTATTATTATTATTATTATTTTGCATTAGTCGATATTTCAAGCAGAGGAAAAGAGAAAAAAAGGGCATTTGTATTTCATATCACAGAAAATGGAAACCTTTTTCAATATATATTATAACTGAGAAATAAAACTTGCTTAATAAAAGCAAGAAAACAAGGATTTTTTTTTTTTTTCCTCAGTTTCAATCATAAGATATGACGTATAAATGAAGACACAACCCCCAATTTCTATCAAATATGGGCAATGTCCACACAAAAGAATCACAATGGGTTTTTTTTTTTTCCTTTTTTCTTTTTTCTTTTTCTCCCAAACCATTGTAAAAAAAAAAAACAAAAAAAAAAAAAAACAAAATCCTTTTATATATATATAATTATATATCTTAATTAACTTCATCTTCCTTCCTCATCCTCTCCATGAAGCAATGTATTCTTTCCAGAGCAACGTGCAGAGTTTTTTCACTCATGTTGGCAAAACAAACCCTGAACCAACCGGGTTCAGAACAATGACACGACGAACCGGGCGAAATATTCAATTTCACTTCCTTCAAAATCCGCTTCCAAATCTCAATTTCACCTTCTCTAGTGAGTTTTTTATTTTTCAATAACGGGCTTAAATTCATCCAGCAAAATAAACCGGCATTCCCTTCCAAAGATTGAATCCCAGCGGTTCGTAGTCCTTCAATAATCATCTCATATCGTTTCCTGAGCCGGTCCCGGTTCATTTTAATATATTTTTCCGTAAACTTCCGGTTCGACAACATGGACGCTAAAAACCGCTGCGTTTGTGAAGATATCAGCGTAAAGCTAGACATACGGCGAGCCGTCGTCACGACCTTATCGTTGTATGAATAAATCGTGCCGATTCTAAACCCGGGAAGGCCTAGATCTTTGGAGAGACTATACACGATGTGGACTCGCTCGGCGTTTTTATAGCCGCGGGATTCCAAAACCTCTGCGACGCTTGTAAACTCGGCCGAGGAGAAAACGGAACCGGAATAGATTTCGTCGGATACGAGGTGGATGTTTTTGCGTGTAACGAAATCTAAAATCTCCTCAATTGTGGACCGTTGGATCGTTGCCCCAAGTGGATTTGATGGATTTGTAATCAAAACTCCTCTTACTTTGATTTTCATTGCCATTGCTGTATTATAAGCCTCTTCCAAAGCTTTTGGAGTTATTTGAAAATTGTTTGAACTATCACAATGAATTGGTACAATTTTTACCCCCGTTCTCCATCTCAAATCTCTATCAAATCTGAATTAAAAAAAAAAAAAAAAAATACCCATATTAGTGCATGAAATTAAATCAACTTACATCTTAAACTACACTATCTTTAGATGTAGTAAAATATATTTTTGAGCAAATGATGTTAATTACAGTTATACTCTCAAACTTTCAATTATAAAAATGGAGCTCTTAAACTTGTACCAACTAGTATAAGTTATTGAAGTTGTAATTTCAGCTATCAGGATAGTCCAAGAGTGGTTATTGGAAAAGAAATTTGAGGATGGGTAATGATAATCTTACCCAGGATAGTAAGGAGTGGGGACTAGCAGGGCATCACCAGGATTTGCAAGAATGAAAGTAAGAAGCTCATTGGCTGCAGTGGCACCAGCAGTTAAAACAACTCTATTTGGGTCAAATTTGGCTCTTCCACCTCTAATTTCTTCCATAAAACCAGCCATTGCAGTTCTAAAAGAGAGAAGCCCATGATAATCTTGAAACAAAGCATTTTCTCTAAACCCAGAACAATTAGCTTCTGCTTCACAATTTTGCTCTAAATACTCTTCCAACAAATCAAAGGACACCTGTTTCATAAAATCCAACACCAACCCAGTTTAAAAAATTTGAACTTTTTATCAAAAAAAAAAAAAAAAAAAGCATTTTGAAATTATTATTATTCTTCTTCTTCTTCTTTTTGGATTCTTACTTGATTTTCAGCTAAGCCCATTTGAATAACACCAGAAGGATTGGTTGTTTCGTTATAAGGATCTTCATCGTACGCTTTCCAGCCGGCGAAATACGGCGAATCTTCACCGTGAGTTTCCGACGTTCCGATTTGGGAAAGCTCAACCGTTGGATTTTGCTCAATCTCAATCTCAATCGCCATTTTTTTTTATAAAAATAATAATGATAATAATAATAAGCTCAAAGGGAAAGAAATTAGCGAAAAAGAAAAAGAAAATAAATAATTTTCTTTCCCTTTTTTGAGAGCTCTAAGAGCGAGAGAGAGAGAAAGATGAGAAATTGAATGGAAGACTGTTGAATGTAGCCCTTGCAAAGGGCACGCCTATTTATAGCAAGTCCTTAAACTTTTTTTTATTTCATTTTTCATTTTTTTAATGAAAAAAAAAATCAATCATTGAATTTTAGGAAAATATTTTTGAGAGGATTATTTTGAATCGGGTTTTAAGATCCAGAGAGAGAGGCGAAATCGAATCTGGTGGTTGAAGAAAAGGAGTAGGTGTGTCTGTGTGTGTGTGTGTATTGTGTTATCTTTTTAATCTTATTGCTAAAAAGGGCTTTTCCCCAAAAATCAAAATCTTCCATATTTTGCTTTCTCCCCCCTCAACTACCTTATTATTAAATTAGTTTCGTAATCTCTTCTCTCTTCCCCATACATATAAATATATTTGGATGCTCTCTTTGATTTCATTTCCATTTTTCTTTTTTTATTTTTCTAGTGGTTTCGTTTCCTTATCTTCTAAACCTAAGACTCTTTTGCAAAATCCTTGTTGAATTATATCTCCTTAAATCCCCCCATTTTGCTTTAGTTAATTACCTAAATTTATGTAGGATAATTATAAGATGATTAATTAGTTATTTTCATATCTCCCGTAAAGCTATAAATAGCCACTTTAGTGTTGTAATAAAAAAGCTTTTTAATAACGTAGAATTTTGGTTCCCAAGAGAAATCTTTCTTTAGGGATGGATTTCTCTTCTTTGGCCATAGATTTGGCCTAAATACATTTTTCCGCTACATCACTTTATATGAAATTTTTTATCAAAATGCAACCAAAGTCTTGATAAAGATGATGATTATGAGTATATAAATGAGAACAACTATCTCTATTGGTATAAGATATTGTTTGGGGGGAAACCAAAAACAAAATTATGAGGGTTTATGCTCAAATTATGAAAGTAAATAATATCATATCATTATAGAAATATGTTGGAAGACTGGTTTCTAACATATTCAAATGCAAAAAGAGAAAAAAAAAAACTATAATTTCCATAATTATTATTATCAAGACCCAATTGCAAAAAGTCGTTTTTTTCTTTTTTCATATTCAATTTCTATAATTTTATTAAGGGCTCTATTATGACAAAAGCATAATTGGCAAGTAAAAGAAAGAGTGAAAGCATAAATAATAAAGATTAGCATAGTGATTTACGTAGTTCATTAATAATATGTTAGCTAAGTTCATAGACAAATAAAAAAAACAGAGAGAAATATTATATAATACAGATGTAGAGGCACCAATAAGATTAGATGGTTTATATATAACACTCCTCTGAATCCTAGACCCAAAATTGTAAATAATATATGGTGGGAATTCTAAAATATTCAAGTCATTCTAACAACGCTCAAATAAAAATCATCTTTGTTCGAGTTTATCCAAAAGCCCTTCATGATTGTACTTCTCTAAATTTCTATTATTCACCCATCTTTTGACATCATCACCCTTTCTAATCAATTCTTTATTCTTTATGGGGACACAAATCAAAATAATAATAAAATAATTAATAACTCTTTAATTTGAATTTCTACACACTTCATTGAGGTCCAAATGAACATCCCTGTTGAGTTTATCATGAATTCCCCCATTACTATACTTTATTAGTTATTAATTACCCTCGTCTCTACCTAATAATTTTTTTAATCAAATGTTTGTACTTTTATTAATACCCAAATGGCAATATGTTTTGATACACATGTCCACCAGAAAACTTTAACTTATGATCATTAAACTTAAGTGTTCAATTAATGGTTTGAATTTTTTTTTTGATTAACATGGAGGAGATTTAAGATTAGGTTTCTCTTTTTTCTTTTTTCTTTTCAATTTTTGAAATTTTTGATTTGGGTTGGGTGAGAGGGGACCAAAATACCAATGTAAAAAAGATTAAGATTCTGATTTTCTGAAGAAAAACAATGACAAAAAAAAGAGCTCCTTTGAGATCTTATGACCCCACCAACCCATGCATAATTTTCATAATTTTCCCATCATTAGCAACAGAAATTATAACTTGCAAGTTGCAATAATTTCTAGAAACTAAAACTCAAATCCTATCATTGGAGAAAAGGTCTCTTGTATGGGACCAAAAATAAGCATGTGCCCTTGAAACTAAGATACACATTAAAAAAAAAAAAAGAAAAAAAAAAGAAGGAGAAACAATTAATCAACAATACTACTCCACTTTAATTTAATTCTCCCTCAATTAATCACCCTCTAAACCTTACTTAATTAAGCTATTAATCAATATATATAATCACACTTCCAATTATTTCATGCATTTTTAAAACCCATTATTTTAATTTTTCTAAACACATACATACATACATACACATATATATATAAATACTTCCAATTTTAGACAATGTCAAGCTAATCTTATGCTCCCTCTCATGTAGGAGAGATAAAGATACTTGTCAAGATTGTGTCCTAAAAATTGATGAACTGATCAAACTATGGAGTTTGGGAAGTTGCCCTAGAGAGAGAAAGAAAAAAAGAAAGAAAGAATAATAATAGTTTAAACTAAAAGAAATAATTTTTTTTTTTAAATAAAAAATTGAATATAAATGATTAGTGGAATATATAGGTTTTATGGAAAATCAACGACGTGGGGCTTGAAGATCATGAAAATCCATGTGCATGCGATATATATATAAGATTATTATTATAAGATTAGGGATTTTGCAATGAGTAGATTCAATTCAATCTCTTCTATGATTGAGAGAGAGTGAATAAAGTGGATGTTTGACCTTTGCTCTAACCGTCCACTATTATTAGTGACCTTAATTATGTTATAAACTATGCTTAAGTTTAGTTGCAAACTTTATGGGATTATACAAAAATAACATAATTATTAAGTATATAATATTTGCCTTTTTTTTTTTTTCAAAGGAAAAAGTGCTTTACAATGAACTTTTTCATTTTTTTTTAATTATAAAAATTGTGTGATTGTATTATTTCCGTTTGTTATATTCGATATAAATTGTTTCTCAACCAATAATATAACGTGAGTTTATATCATCGTTAGACTGGTTTTTAATTTATTGATTAATTTTGGTTCAGATCAATTTATTAGAAATTCACATGTTTTAAAATATAACCAAGTTGATGACTGTTATTATCATCCACCTTCTAGAGCTATGGACCCATTTGAGTAGATTCAATTTAATTTATTGATTAACCTTTTTTTTTTTTTAATAAGACACCATTTAGTAATTATTTGATTTTTTTAATAAAAAAAATGTTTATTTTCTCTTACTTTTTTAGCAAGGTTTCATGTTTCCTAAGTAAAGGAGAGTTCTTAGTTAAATTATTTTTTAAAAAATTTAAAATTATTTTTTAGTTTTCAAAATATAACTTAGACCTCGTTTAATAACCATTTTACTTTTTGTTTTTTTTTTTAAAAAAAAATTAAGCCTATAAACACTTCTTCCATATTTCTTACTTTATTGTCTAGTTTTTATTAATGGTTTAAAAAACCAAGCCAAATCTTGAAAACTAAAAAAATTGGATGGAATAGGCTTGATTTTTAAAAACAAAAATTAAAAGTGAAATAGTTACCAAAAGGGGCCTAAGTTTTTTAAAACATGAGTAGAAACAATGTATAACAAATTAAAGAAACTTATAAATGGAAAGGGTGTTTATATGCTTAATATTTCAAAAACTAAAAATTAAAAAACCAAATAATTACCAAACGACCCTTAGTTTTTGAATTTGATAGTATATGATTGAACTCGACATACATAATTTCGTAATTAATCGGTTTAAACTTGGATGTTATGATGCGTTTGGTTTCACTTTTCAAGTGTTTAATTTTGAAAATAAATCATTTAAAAAAAAATTGGAATGTTTCGCACCACTCAAGATAGCTTTTCAAGCACTTTCAAAGTGTATTTCAAACAATTTTTTTATCAAAAGAATTTAAATAATAATGACGTTTATGAATAACAGTTTCCTCTAATCAATCCATACATGCTCTTAATTAATTAATTAAGTAAATTAATTTTGAGATTTCTTTAAAATAAAATATTATATATACGAATAAAGAAAACAGAAGAGAAGGTAGGCCTATCAAATTTTATAAGATAAAATCATTAAATGTGTATTGGTTATCAAATGGATTTATAATAATTTTATTATCTCAAATTTGTGAAACATGTGTATTTTCTTAATTATTATAGGTTGTATGTGTGAACCCACATTCCTCATTTTGTGATGTAATTTTGTATTTAAAGGAGTTTTATAATTGATAAACCCTAATTTTGCTGATTTTATTTTATATGATCTTGTAAGTAATTATATCAAAGGATCCAAGATGATAATATTTCAAAATCTCACCACTAAACAATAAACCAAAGTGAAATGAAGGGTTTGGAAAATATATTATATTATTTGAATGATTAGACATTAAAGAACATAAAAACACCAAAGAATTAGGAAAAATAATTCAAATTTAGTTTCACCTAAGTTCTATATCCAACGGTACCTCATAAAATAATTTCACGATAAAAAAGAATTACAAAAAAAATATATTTTCCAACATTAGGAATGGGTTGCCAATTTTAACTTGTTATAATAATTATTATTATTTTTTGGTTTAGAGTCAGCTTCTCTCTCAAATAAGGTTATTCTTGACGTATACAGAAGGGGTTTCTTTCGATGCCCTTACCATGAGGTGGGGAGTTCCCTACTTCTCTCAACACTATTCATACAACGTCGAAAAATAGTTTCTACTGTGTCGATTGCTTTCACGACGCCCATCGAAATGTTGGTAGAGATTTCTTTTCTCGTAAGAAGATGAATTTGAAGAGAAAATATAAGATGAAAAATTTAAGTTGAAAATGAAAAAAAAAAAAAAAGAAAAAGTCGTAATCCACGTTTTATGTTGTAATTGGTGGACGTGTAACTGACCAAAATACTGATGGAATGGAAGGTCAAAAAGGGTATAAAAATCAAATCAATCATAAGGTTTGATTTTAGAATACAATTATTTTTAGCAGTTAAAATTGGAGTTGTTTGATTGATTGATTTGAAACCACTTTTTCTTTTTTTTCCATATAAAGTAAAAAAAAATAAAAAAAGTGTTGAAATGATTGGCAAGAAATTAGCATCTAAAATTAAATGCGAAAACGATAAAACAATCGCGGTCCTTATCCCTCCAGCTACCTCATGTCCTCACCTTCCCAACATTATTATAAATTATCTACGTATTCAAGTTTAATTTGTAGTTAAATTATAATTTTAATCTCTAAATTTTCAAATTCTATAAGGTTGAAATATTATTTTGAAATTTTTTAATATTAATTTTTGTATTTTTAAATATCTAAGTTTAGTTTTTATATTTTCAATAAATTTTAAATTTAATACATACGGCTAGTTTATTGTTGATTTTTTAAAACTTTTTATTATATATAAGCAATTCCAATATAAATTTTGGAAGTATATTTATATATTGTACTCTCAATTTTATATCTTAATACGTCTTTAAAATTTCAATTTTGTGTCTAATAGATCATAAGTCGCTTATTTGTAAAATTTTTAAAAAATTCAAAGAAATTCTTTACCTATAGCTTCTTTATTGGCAATAAATGCAATAGAAATCAAAGACTTGTTTTATTGAATATGGACACAAAATTAATATGAAATGAACTTTTAAGTATTTTTTATTTTTTATCTTTTTTAAGTAAGCTTTAATTGATTTTGTAAATACTAATTTTAAGATTTAATTAATGAGTTGGATTTTGATAAAGTATTAAAACCGCAATCGTCTAACATAAAAAAATTTAAAAAGGTGATAAATTTTAAACACTATAAAGGGATTATACTTTTGGTTTCTAATTGCTCCGATTAGAAACAATTTAATTTTCAAGTGTACTAACTCTAGTAAAACCCTTTTTAATTTCTAAATTGAGTGTGAGATTAAAAGGTGTGAGTTGTATAAAAGTTTTGAGTGTAATGTTGTAATTGGGATCGGGAGAGAAAATTATTTTGTGTGATTTTAACTATTTTTTACGTAGTGAAATTTTTTTGATTTGTGGTAGTTTTTCTCCAATAAGAATTAAGTCACGGGGATAATTTAAATAATTAAAAATTATAGTTTTGAAAAAATTAATATACGGAAAATAAAGATAATGGTTGGTTAGGTGAGTCGAAAATAAGAGTTGTATTGTAATACGGTGACGAAAAAATGGTTTGTAAGTTGTGAGTTGGCTTCCAATTTTGGAAGAGGAACTAGGAAGTACCTTAGATAGAAGCATCCTAGAAATTGCAACTCCACAGGTGAAAACGACTTCTCTTTTGGCTTTACACACTTCAATTTTATTTTCCTCTTTCAATATATATATATAGAAATTAAATGATTATCAAACATAGTCATGATTTTTTTAAATTTTATTTGTTTGTTTCTTCTTTTTTTAGTATATCAATTGTGGATATGAGAGATCGAACCTTCCATATTTAGGATGGAAAGTCATGTTAATTATCGTTAAGTTAAGCTCACTTTAGCAAAATTGTATTTGTTTACTTACAACTTTTAGAAATGACTTTTTTTTTCTTTTCTAATGAAACATTTGAATTTATAACCAAACTTTAAAAAAAAGTATGTAAAAACTATTTTTACAAAGTTTTGTTTGATAACTATTTGGTTTTTAGTTTTTAAAAATTAAGTTTATGAACACTCATTCCACTTCTAAAATTTTTGCTATGTTATTCACTTTACTAATATTTTCAAAGACCAAGAAAGTTTTAGAAAACTAAAAAAATGGTTTTTAAAAACTTGTTTTGTTTTTAAAATTTTGAAGCTGAAATGCTTATGTGATCTTGTCAACATTAATCGAGTTCACTTTGACGCTTTAAATGTAAATCATATTGATCCAACCACTATATAATTCTCCCGTTTCTTCTCTATTTCTCGTTTAGTTGTTTTATATATATATACTCATTTGTTATTGCTTTCGATGTTAAATCATGAGTTGAACTTTTCTTGATCAAAGATGATTTTGATGATTGTTTGATACAATCATACAACATACAAACTATATATCTAGAATCAAATTATCTTACAAATAGCCTTGAGAAAGAAACAATTAATCAAACCCCTCTTCTTCCATAATTGTTTCCACCCACATTCTTATTATTTTTTTAAAATATCAACCAATTTCTATCAAGATAGATATAATCTCATCAATAGGATTTAAGAATGTTTATATCATTAATAAGTTATATAATGATATTTAACATCGTCTTAACTAAAGTTTGGATAGTATTAATCTTCGTTTAATCCAATCTAATCTATCCCTCAAAAAAAAAAAAAAAAAAAAAAAAACTAGATAGAATAAGAGAATATCTAGATGACAACATGAAGATTTGCAAAGACCAAAGAGAGAGGGAGGGAGAGAGGAATCTAATTACACAATTTCAACAACATATCTTGTTTGAAAAAGGGCAAAAATTAGGTTTACAGATACAAATTAAAAGAAGATCCAAAGGCATACATCATGTCTTGATTTTATTTGTTCTTTTTGTTCTTAATTTTGAAAGAGAGAAGGAAAAAAAAAAAAAAGAAAAGAAAAAAAGAACAGCTCATTTTTCCAACAAGTAAAAATATGCCAACTTCTATTGTTGTCTTTGTGGCCAACAACCTTAAATTAACAATTCTTATTTTCCCTTCTAATGTTTCCCTAATCAACAACATAAAATTCCTTCCTTTTCTCCCATTTGCTTCACAAAGCCTTGTTATTTTTTAATCCTTTTTTTTTATAAAAAAAAAAAAAAAAAAATTCTACACCATTTCATTTCATCTTTTATATATATATATATATATATATATATATATATATATATATATATATATATATATTTTGTGTGTTCTCTTCATTATCATTATGGAATATTCACATATTATTACTGTGTGATGTGGTTATATTCATTTAAAACAGGAAAAAAGAAAAAGCAAAAACATGTACATGTGTTTTTGTTCTTTAATTGGATAAGAAGAGAATTAGAAAAGAAATGTAGAAATTTTTGAGTGAGTCAAATTTGAACTTAAGAAGATTTGATTTAAGTTAATGAGTTGTGTTTGTTAGATGAAATTAATGCCAATGCAATATTCTCTCGGTTAGGTGAGACTTTTCTTTTTATTTATTTTTTAAAGATGTTGATTATATTTTTGTGATTATGTTGAGTGTTTATCCTTATAATTATGTTTCAATAAGGTTTGTTTTACCTCTTAAACTTAAAGTATGGGCATAGCTTAGTGAAAATAATAATGAAAGAGAGAGAAAAGGAGGGTGGATAGAGGAGAGAAAGGGAAAAAAACAAATTTTTGAATTATTTTAAATTTAAAATCTAATGTTAGCATTTAAAATAATAACAATAAATTACTCGCCCGCTTTATTTTTAAACTCATTTTTAAAATCTCATAGACTAAAATGGTACATTTTAAAATTTTAGGATCCGAACGTATCTATTGCCAAAAACTTAGAAATGAAAGAAAAAATTTTCCTTCCTTTCAAAAGTTGATGATTAAAAAAAGAAACTTTGATGTCTGGTTTGGTAACAATTATTTTTTAGATTTTGAAAATTAAGCCTATTTATAAATACGTCCTTTACCTCTAAATTTCTTATTTTGTTATCTACTTTTTACTAATGTTTTCAAAAATCAAGTTAGATTTTGAAAATTATATATATATAGTTTTAAAAGATTTGTATTTGTTTCTAAAATTTGGCTAAGAATTTAACTCTTTACTTAATTTAGATGTAAACTATTGTAAGAAGTTAGAGAAAAAATATGTTTAGTTTTAAAAATAAAAAACAAAAATTCAAATGGTTAAACAAATTTAGTGTTATTAAATCAATATATATATAATGAAACGTGTATTTATATATTATTTATTGAGTTGGTTTAATTCGATACAATATCTTTTTTATTGGAAAGATATAAATAAATTATGCTCGACTCAATTTATAAACAAGTCAAGTCAAAATATTCTCCAAATCTATTCATGGATCATACAAAGATTAAGTATATATAAGCATTAAGTTTATGTGCATTTTTTAAAATACATTTTTGATCGAAATACTTAATATATATGTATATAAGTATTTTTCGTGGAAAAAAGTTAGAAAAATTATTATAAAAAGAAAAAACATCAAACTATTTATAAATATAACAAAATTTTATTTTTTATATGTGATAGACCGCGATATATCCAGATAGACATCCAGATAAACATCTACTAAAATGATAGATGTCTATCTGGATCTATCACAATCGATTACAGATAGAAAATAAATTGTTGCTATATTTATAATTATTTTCAACTATTTTTCTAATTTTAAAAACATATATAAAAAAAAAAAGTTAGCCAAATTCTTATGGCACATATATGATTATATATAAGTTTTTGAAAAAATAATAAGAAGAAAGAAAGAAACCTTTTTACAGGTAAAATCTCCCAATTTTTCTTAATTTTTTTGTTACAATATCTAGAGTAAGAAAATCGAAGATCTAATCTGGAAGTCGATAGTATAAATTTTATATTAGTTAAACTATATTAATTTTAGTATTTGACATTAATGTCTATTAATTAATTTAAAATAATTATGAAGTAAAATTTTTAAATTAGTATCAGTTAAACTATATTCATTTTAATATTTAACATTAATGTCTATTAATTAATTTAAAATAATTATGAAGTAAAATTTTTTACTTTCAAATTAGTTTAATAGTGATGAAAAAACTATGAAACTTAATTAATTATAATTTGTTGAACTATTTTAAATTAATTAATAAACATTGACATTAAAGACTAAAAATTAGTATTTAGTGAAAAATCGCAGTTAAAAGTATAAATCTTGAAACCTACAAATCAAATTGGAACAAAACTCAAATCTAGTTAAAATCGTAATATTTGAAATCTATGAACTAAATTAGAATCAAACTCTAAACTTAAGAGAATAAAAATGTAACATTTTGAATTTAAGAACCAAATAAAAATCAATCCAAAATTTAATAATTCCTCCTTAATTTGATAACTTATTTAAAGAAAAGAAAAAAAATTACTTGTTAATGTAGAAAAGTTGTTTTCAAATATAGCAAAATGAGTTAAAATATTTACATAGCAAAATGTCACTGTATATCAGTGATAGACATTAATAGACTACTATCATCTATTTGATAGTAGTGATATTTTGCTATATTTGAAAATAAATATTTAAAATAAGTACTCCCTTGTCAATTATTTGATTTGCTAAAATATTTCAATATTGATACTAAATTGCAAAATAATAATAATAATAAATTAATTAATTAAAAAAAGCATGAAAATCGTTTGTGCAAATTGGAAAATAATTACAATTATACCCTTAAACTTTCAATTTTAAAAATTAAATCCTCTAACCTATATAAATGTTAAAATTGAGTTTGTAACATATATATAAATTTAGGGTTCAATTTTTATTATTTGTGGGTTAAATTTCTATAATTATTATAAGTATAACAGTCTAATTTATACTCTAATAACACTACAATTATTATAAGAATCTAATTTATACTGCAAATTTAATGAATAACACTATAATCATCACCGTACTTTAAAAGTTGTTTTTGTAATTTGCAGGAATCGTTTTGCAATTTGCACAAATCGTTGATAGAGGGAAAGGGAAAACGTGTTGGTTCGAATCATGCTTGGAAACTGAGCGTAGAATATTGGGTAGGTTGCGGTGCTGTGTGCTAATTATATTCTTCACAGTATAAATTACAATATCTTTTTCTTTTTTTTTTTTTTTTAAAGAAAAATAAAATAATTTATTTTCCCTCGTCTCATATAAATAAACAATATTCCTTCACTTCCTTTTCTATGGTTTTTATTTATAATTTAATTTGCAATTTGCCATCATTTTATATGTGCTTTTGTACTTTCCGATGCATTTGTTTTTCTTTTTCTTATGCCCATTGGATAATTCTTTTCTTTTCTTTTCTTAGTATCTCAAAATACCAAAGATGAAAATATCTAGATATATCGTATTTATATCCACAAAATCAAGTATTCGATAGAGAGATTGGAGGTAAGATCGTTTTCACTTTTTCTCACGATTTAACAATATACCCCCACTAAAATTGTCAAATCCCTAGGTTTTGAGTTTAGTTTTTATTTGGTTTTTAAGTTTCAAAATTTTACAACTTTACTTTTTGAGATTTGAATTTTTGTTCCGGTTTGATTTGTAGGTTTCAAGGTTTATATTTTTTCTAACCTTAATTTTTTCACTAATTACTCACTTTCAGTGTTTAGTATTTAGTGTTAATGTCTGTTAATTAATTAATTAAAAATATAATGAATTAATTTCATTATTTTTTGGACAATTGTTTTAAGTAACAAAATTGTTGAAAATATTTTCAAATATAACAAAATATCATTGCTATCATTGACAGACACTAATAAACGTCTATCAGTTATCACTAGTTAGTAGATAGTGATTGATGATAATAGTCTTACGGTGACATTTTATTCTATTTTAAAATATCTCTTATTTTTTTTCCTTTAGTATTAAAATTATTTTTAAAATTTCACTTCTTAGTTATTTTATCAATTAATAAACATTAACACAAAAATAAAAGTGAGTATTTAGTGACAAAATCGAGACTAAACGTATACATCTTGAAATCTAGGAGCTAAATTGAAATAAAACTCAAAATTTAGATTAAAATTGTAACATTTTGAAACTCATAGACTAAATTGAAATTAAATTCAAAACTTAACAACGAAACTTGTAAACCTTCCGGTTAAATAGGAATTAATCCTAAAACTTAAGGAAGAAATAAAAGTATTTTCTTCTTTTGAGTTTTTATCTCGTATGTTAAAAGAAAATTAAAAAAAGTTATATCGGTTACCTATTATGTTAAAAAATGCCTTTTCAAACATGTGGGTAGCGTATGACGAAATGTTCTTAGAAAAAAATAGTTTGGTTGAATACTTTTATGAAATTTGGAATTAAGGGTATGTTTGAGAGTAATTTTAAAATGACTAAAATTACTTTTGTCATTTTCAAAATCATGGTAAAACATGTTTTTAATCAATCAAAACTAATTTTGATGAGATGAAATTTGCATACAAGTGAAAATTTAAAAACTAAATTAATTTTAAAGGATTAAAAATGTGTTTTTGAGTGATTTAAAAAATGACAAAAGTAATTTTGACAAATTTAAAATTACTCTAAACATGTACTAAATAGTAAAAAAAAATAAAAAAATTTATACATTCTTATTTAAAATCATTGTTTTCTTATAACTTATTTAATGTGGGTTTTATATTTTTTTCTAACTAAACACTAGAGTTTTTAGTTAAATTCAAACAAACAAAAACTATTTTCTTAACAATTATCGTTTTTAGTTTTTCAAAATTGATTTAATTTTTTAAAAGACTTTCTAAAAACTTGATAACAAAATAAAGAAATAACTTTTAAAAAGTTGATAAAAAAGTAGCTAGTGTTTATAAGCTTAAAAAGGGTACTCATAGGTTGGATTGTAATGAGTTGAAAGTTTCTTCAATCCAAATAAATATTATTAAACAATGAAGAGTTTTCTACACCTATAACCTAATTAAATAGGTCTAATTACAAAATTATCCTAAATTTCCTATTTTTTTTTTTCATAAATAGCATAATGAGATGAAATATTATACAAAAATATGGCTTAATGTCCATATCACCCTCCAATAATTTTAGAAATTATGAAAAATAATAATAAAGAAAAAAATAGAAATAAGAAAAGATACATATGGAAAAGAAAATATACCATATTCACTAGCATTAAATGCTTTTTTCCAAAATCGTTTTGTTTTCTAAAATCAAATTTTTGAAAATATATCCCATATTTACGCACATTAAATGATTTTTTTTCTCAAAACTCGCACATGAAAATCACGTGGGCTATAATATAATGCATAGTATATATGATGTTTATTTGTACATTTTGTTTTCAATTTCAAATATATATGTGTTTATTTCAAATAATTTGAGTATGTTATCTATCTTAGTATAATATGTGTATGTACATATGACAAAGTATGTAGAATACATATTTCAATTTAAAATATATACGTGTATACGTGATAAAGTATGTGAAATATATATATCTTATTAGAAATAAGACTAAAATTAAAACATGCAGTATATATTATATAATAATCTTAGATTTGTACTTATTTTAATAAGTCTGAATTTAACCTCGTATATATTTGAAATAAACTATGTATACATATATATAAAAAACGAAATACATATGATAAGAATATTTGTAATCATAATTATGCATTAAATATAATCCACCGAAATTAGAGATTAATTTTAAGAATATATATCATATTAGTTAATACATAAAATAAAAAACTATTAAATGACAACGTGAATTTAATGATGGTATATAGTGCAATTAGTGTTTATTTCAAAAATAAAATTTCAAAATAATTACTATTAATTTCGGATTCAATTTTTGCAATATTTTAATTATAAAATAAAATATTAAAAATTATAGAATTATAGTTTAGAGCGTATTTTAACATTTGAGGAAACAAATAAAAAAGTGAAAGGGGGTGGCGGTAGGGATTATATTTATTGCATTCAAGGCTTATATATGTCCCCACGGCGTACGTGTGAAGCAAGCGGCACGTGTTTGTACGAACACGTTTTGCAAAATAACCAAACGGAGGATCCCCAACTCCAAGACAAGCCCATGGAGTTTTCGTAGAAACAGAAACACGCCAATCTTTGTCCTTTTACACTTCCATCCATATCTAAATAAAAATTTCCCCATTCTCCTTCTATCTTCAATCTTCAATCTTCAACGAATCGTTGGTAAGATATCCATTTTCTTCTGGGTCCTCTCTCCTTTCTTAGCATTTATAATCTCATCTTTCATTTCTGACTACAAACTGTTCGATGAAATGCCTGTGAAGCACTATAATGTGATCCACCGCCATGTCACATAGGAATTTGACCACCAATAATGTCTTATCTTCTTTATTTTATTTTATATTTTTGTTTTGTTTCACCTGTCACGTCCTTCCCCCATTCCCCACTTGAATGCTGCTGCTTGCCCAAATCCTTGCTTCCTGCTTCTCTTCCCAACCCACTTGCATTTTTTAGCTGTTTGATTCATCACCGTCCTTTTTATTCTGTGCCCACTAAGTTTTCTTATTCTATTTGCCATTTTGTTTAATTGTTTTCTGGGTATTCCTTGCATTGGGTTTCTCCCCCATTGTCATCTTTTGTTATATAATTTTAGCTCACATCTGACTCCCCTTGCGTTTTTGTATTACTCTGTTGAACAAAGCCTTTGTCTATTATTTTACTGGGCTACTCAGTCCTATGTCTAGAAGGTTTTGTTGAAGTTTGAATGTTGTTCATTTTAAAAAATTAAATAAAAGATTGAAAGTTCGTTTTGCTGTATTGATCTTGTTTCTTGAAAACCAACTAAAGATTCGAATATACCCAAGCACTCACTAGCGAGGACAAATGGTTGTGATCGAGAAATATTACCTTCCCATATTTCCTTCTTGCTTGGAGCTTTTGTATATTAGAATGTTACTAGTCAGGACCATTGTGAATTAAAATGTAAAAAAGTATGATCTCGCTGTTTTTCTTCTTAATCGAGAATTTGTGTCAAATATCATGGGTTGGCCTAATGGTAAATAAAAGACATGAATTGGGATTAGTCAAATTGTGTGTAAACTAGCCCTTAATATATACACTATAATTTTATATTTATTTTGCCTTAAAAAACCTTATATTTATTGGTTAAAGTTGAACTAAAATGAGTCTAGTTTGAATGATTTTTTAAGTGTTCAAAAAAGACAATTTTTTTCCACTGAAAAATTCTTTTTGAAGCATTTAAAAAGGTTATTCGAAACACATTGTTATTTTTAATTTATTTTATATTTATTGAAATGATTTAAAATTGAATTGATTTTCTGATTACTTTTACCTTCATCTCTATTGGCAATGTGTTTTGTTATTCTTTCACTGTCAGGCCGCTCCTATTTTCTTGCCAATTAAGAATGCATTGTCTTTACTCCAAGAATTTCTTGCTTCTTATTCTTCCTTTTCTCCAATTAAATGAATAAATATACATTAATTAATCAATAATAGAATTTCTTTATTCTTACCTGTTACAGAGCTGTGATGGATCCTTTCAAGGGGGAAAAAAAACTAATAAACGCCATTTATTTAGAAGACCTAACAAGCACCTTAAAGATGCTAAAATGTAATAACTGTATTTCATGTAATTTGTTGTTTTTCTGAAAATTAAATTAAGAACTACTTTCCTTTTCGGAAAACAAAAAATAATATATATAAAATATTCTCTTTCTGATGAAGTATTAATCATTAGGAACTCCTAAATTATCACAATGATGCTTAATTTAATTAAAAAATTCTGTGATCCAAGAAGCTCCACACCGCAGGCAAACCAAAAGGGGGGTGAGTCAAACCTTTAGGCTAATAATGATTGATTATATTTTGTATATGATGTGATTTTATATCCCATTTGCTTCTCCAGCCAAACCAACCAGGCTGGCTTGCCGTTTGCCAACAGAGGCTATGAGCTCGTGCATTGGGACTCATGAAAATGGGGATTTGTATAAATTAGGATTATTTTGTTTGTTTGTTTTTTTTTTCTTGTGGATCAGAGAAAGGCCTCGTAACTTCAACCAACCACATGATTGATTGATTGTCGTCTCTGCTTTTCTTTTGAAAAATTAAAGGATCTTCTTCTGCAGATTGCATGCAAAAACATGACTGCAAAACAAATGATGAATATATATGTGTGTGTGTATATTTTTATATATAGAGAGAGAAGGATGGTAGAGTCCTTTTCTTCTTCTTCACATTTCATTAATTATATTCTGTTTGTATTTTCTTGCAGAGTTTTGGCAATTGCCATGCATGATATGCCAATTGGATTTCTGCTGTCCCATTCTCATATATTAAAGTGGCAACTTGGCATTATCTTCTTTGGCTGCTGTAACTGTGTAAAAACTGTAAGGGGGAAAATCTAGCTCACATGCTCAGATCTTACTGGCCAACAGCTGCTCTCAGAGGTGTCTAGAAAAATATGGTTAGAAAATTTGCTACAATTCAACTCCATTTAAACTATTTTTCTTTGATTTATTTATGAGTATACTTTGGTGATATTGGTTCTGTTCTGTAAAAATCAGTTGAATCTTTATGAATTTAGTCGATTTGTGATTCTCTCTTATAGTTAGTTCAAGTTCAGGTTGAACTACCTCGATCAAAGGATAATATTTGGATTCCGTTTCTTTAAAATATTATTATCCATAAAATAAAATAAAATTTGAAGTAGTAAATTTTAACATTCTTGAGAGAGTTTCAATAGATCATCAAACTCACTATATTTTGGTTAAATGGTAAATCTAGTCTCTATAGTTTATAATTAGAATTTAATCTCTTTATTTTGATAAAAACCTTCATAAATAATCTCTACGGTCAAAATTTTAAGATAGCTCGACCAAAATAATCTAGTGTACAATGATTGATGTTAAATCACTATGGGACCATAACACAAAACTCAATATCTTGATACCATGTCAACTCTAAAAACTAAGAGTCTGATTTGAATTGAATTTCAAAAACATTTATAGATGACTGTTTATCCATTATCTTATATACATCCTTAACAATTTGAGTTGGATGACACCGTAGTTTGTCTTAACATAAGAATCATACAAAAATATCTTTTGTCCCGTCTAGACCCAAATTCTTAAATAATGATCTCAAGTGTACATGAGTCAGCATGTAACCAAAACCAATGAGACTAAGAATGAGTGTAAAAGCAAGTCATGGGAGAAAATTTTTCCATACTACAATAGGAGTGTGGAAAATTTTCTAAATTCCTTAACTATGTCAGCATGCTTTTAAAAATAGAGTAAGACCTACTGACATAAGTATAAAGTCTGACTAATATATATGCAAATAAGTTTACAGTGAATAAATAGAACATAGTATTCCTATAGAAAGGGTGGCTGTATGCTGACAAACAGTAGAGTCCTCCCCATGCTTTGGCCTCACAAGCCCCATGAGGCCTGAGGGGTAGCTGTTTCAAAACCTATTGGAAATTGAATTGCAAGTTTCTATTTTGTATATACCTCCTTGGAAACTCTCAGTTTTTTAAAAAAATCTTTCTTTTGTTTTGTTTGTTTGTGTGTATATATATTACTTCAGGCTCAATCCCCAAAGCTTCCAAAACAATGTCAATGTGCTGCTGCTTATTATATGAGCCAATGGAATGGCATGAAAACTGGAAGTATTCCCTCAGGCATGGGGAGGACGTCATTTTTGTGTTTTATATTGTCAACTTTCAGGTGGATTTTCTTTTTTTCTTTTTAAAAAAATATCTAGAAGAAAAATGCTTTAGGTGCATCATGGACATCACTTATCTGTATGCATCCCATTAAATTGTTCAATTACAATTTGATGTTTGACAATTTTATATATATATTTTTTTATTATTATTATTTTTTTGGTGTGAGTGATGACCAGGATGCATAAATATGAGTGCATCACTATTATCCATCCAAGAAATTCACAAGGCAAACACACCCTTGTAATTGTATATATACTTCAAGGAAAATCTAGTAATACAATATCAAGATAACAACTAGAACAAGTAAAGATAGATGAGCAAACTCCTCAACACATTTTAGAGGCTAAGAATCCTCTCCCAAAAGCCAAACACTCTTCTAAAGTCTCCACGCCTTTCGACGTCCCTTACTAATAATCATACCAATATATTCTTATCTAGTTAGTTTACAAAACTTGTGCAGTGGAGTGGAGGCCTTAACTTTTATGATATTTTTGTTTTCATTCTTCTACTAACATATGCCCATTATAAAATATATTATGAATAGTAGTAAGTTTATCTGCGATTGACTGTGACAAATTGCGATAGACTACTATTCGTGTCTATCACAACACAAATAGACAGAGATGCTAATCTGTCACAAAATAAACAATAAAATTTTGTTATATTTATAAATATTTTGATTTATTTTCTTATATTTAAAAATAACCCTTAAATTTCCGCTGACAATTATATTTATATTACAAATTTTAAAAAGTTAATTGAACCCTTCTTTCGCAATAAGGCAGGTATAATTTATCTTGGTGTTAAATTAACTTGAGTCTTGATCCTGGGCTTACATAATTGGGCCTTGGAGTTTCCAGTTAGATCCAACCATTGGCCACGCAAGAAATAGCCCAACATATGTAAGTTCAACGGATTCTAAGCTGAGTAAGGTTGAATCCTTGGAGGGTTAACAAGATAAATGGTAAAATTCTTCTCCACGAAAATAATGGTAATTGTGTTGAGTAGTATTTTTAGGAATAAAAATTAAATATATATAGTAACAATTTTAAAAAATTATAAATATAGCAAAATTTATTAATGATATTGCTGGTACTCCTACCAACGATATGGTCTATCACTGATAAATTCAAAAGACAATATGGTCTATCACCGATAGACCCCTACTAGTTATGTTGTCTGATTGCTATAGTTGCAAAAAAAATAAATACTAAAAATGTTTTTATTAATGTCGTATTACCATAATGGACGATAATAAAATACTATGAACTAATAATTTAAAATAATGGTTGCCAGATTTTATTGTCTGGAGTGATTGTTGTGCAGAATCAGTGGTGGTTACCACTGGTAATGGTTGGAGGTGGCCAACGGTTGTTGTGGCCACTAGAGTTGACTAGAGGTGGCTAGAGTTGGTTCGTAGTGGTGGTGGCAGGAGTTGCAACGGTGAAGATATGTGGGAAATGGGAAAGTTGGCGTTGAAATAAGGTAGTAATTAAAAAAAAGTTGAGTTAGTAGTTGGATTGTAATTGGCTATTACAACCCTATCCCATTACAATGAAAACAAACATGAACTTGTAATTAGATTCAATCCAATCCATTTTAAACCTAGGCAAAAACCATTCCCAAACAACCTTTTAGAGCCATAATAATAGTGTCAAACTAAAAATCTACAACAATCTAATCAAATTGTCATTAAGAATGCAAATTTGTATTCATAACCCATTGAAAATAAGTTGGTCGTTACTTGGTAAATAGTAATTGTAGAAACTAACATAAAAATTAACATTCCCATCCCTCGTCCCTTGCCTTTCACAAACAACCCTTAAAATTCCCACATGATAAAGGCACTTATAGCTTCCACATGGGTGCAACCCTAGTATTAGGAAAGCTTTTTAATAGATGATATATTTGGTGAAGGAGAGGACGACGTATGGTGATCCATGATATTGATCTGGTAAGGAATTGTGTTTCTTTCTTGTTCTTCCTTTAGAATTTGATTTTTTTTTTTAAAATTATATTTAAAAATCGTTCATGCATCCATCTTAAAACATGTAGATTTTTATTTTTTATTTTTTTGAAAAAGTAGAATTCTTCATTTTTATTGTACTAAAAAATAAAAATAATCTATTTATACCCTTAAACTTTGAGATTGACTTTATAAACATTTGTAAAGTAAATCCAAACAGCCTCTAAATTGATTTGCTAATGAAAATTTAGGAGTCTAATTCATAAAATTATATGTCTCGCTAATGTTTATTCAAACGAAACATAATGGAGAGTGTAAATTGATACACTCACGAAAGTTCATAGTTTAATTTGATACAATTATTAGTTCAAAATCTTAATTAACACAACTTCAAAAGTTTAGCAGTTTAAAAATTTGATATTACCCAAAAAAAAAAAAATTAAGGAAAAAGTTCATTTTTTACCATAAAATTGAGAGGTATTAATTTTAACCCTAAACTTGGTATATTGTATCAATTTTAACCCTAGATATTCAATTTAATCAATTTAAATCTTACACTTATCAATCAATAAAATTGAGAGTTAAGGTTAAAATTGATACAAAATACCAAGTTTAGCATCAAAATCATTTTTTCTAAAAAAATTAAATAATGAAATGAGAAATCAATGAAATTTAGAAGTGAAAACTAAAAATAAGAAATTAAAAAGTAGGAGGATGGATAATGCATCCACATCCTGCCCTCGCCCTCTTACGTTTTTATTTACATCTAAATTTCAAGTTTTATTATTTAATAGTAATATATATATATATATATATAATTTGATTGATAATTATTTATTTCTATTAACAAATTTGAGTGAGAAATTTAACTATTTAATTAAAATTTGTAAATAATTTGAGTCGCAAATTTTATTTAGAATCTCCGCTCTGATCCCCAATGAAAAAAAATTTGCAGGGATAGAGAATGAAATAAAGGGAGGGGAAACCATCCCCAATCGGGCCTTGTGAACATTTCTAAGATTTTTTTCTTTTTTTTTTTTTTTTAATTTAAATTTTTATTATTATTTTTTTTGAGTACTCAATTTATTTTATTTAAAAAAGAAAAGGTCCTTGAAGTTTTTGTTTTAAAAAAAGGAAAAACGAAAAAGGAGGAGGAATTCTCGAAACGGCCCCTGCTGCGTACAGCGTCCCTCTTCTCATATCATTTTTCCATTCTTCTCTCATTCACGAACTCCGTATAGCTCGCGGCGGCACAGTGCAAGCTAGCGTTAGAAGGAAGAAGCGGCCACCAATTCACTCCGCTTTTTTTCGATTTCTTCTTCATTTCTTTGATTTTGCATTTCACAATCAGACATTCAAAGGTAAAGTTCTGCTATTCCCCTTCCCCTTCTTCTTTATATTTTGTATTTTTAACCACTGTTTCGTCAGATCTCAATTCATTGTTTGCTGATGTGCTCTTGCGGTTCGTAATTGTTAGATCTCATAATTAGTATGGTGGATTTTTAGGTGTGTTTTGTATTTGTTGAATTTTGAATTGTCGCTTCGTAGTCTTGATTTTCAGGGTTTGGCGATTAGGGAACCGTCGTGAGGTGCTTTTTTTTTTTTTTTGAATTGTGGATTGTTTGATGCCGGAATGTGGCGTCTGTTTTGCGAGGATTTTGGTTCTGGTTCTGGTTCTATTTTTGGCGTCATCATAAAGTCGCAGTCAGTGCAGTAGTCTCCATGTCTTGTTGTACTTCCTAAAAGTTCCGACAGATACTAGGTTATCTTTAGCTTCATCTGTAGTGTTTTAGTTACCTGATGTTGAAACTATGATGTCAAAGCTAGTTAATACTTCAGGCAGGAGACATTATCTACAATATTCATTTATAGAGACCAAAACCTGGGAAGGGCATGGTGGTCATATGGTCCTTGGTTTAAGACCAAAATCTTATGATGCTAAATGTCAAATGATAGTCCAAGTTTCAAATAATGGGTTTTGAGGGCTTGATGAGTTTTGTTGGGAAATTAAAGATTTGTAAATATATAAAGTAATATCATGATTTAGTTCATGAGGATTTTCTATAAACATCATTTTCACGTTCTTGAGTCTTCTTTTGTTGAAGAAACAATTTCATAACGTATGGAATTTACAAAAGGGATGATTGATCTATGATAGTTCAAAAAGGCTTTCCCAATTTGAAGAAAGGGAGGCATAATCAGAAGCCTTGACTCCTCGGTTGTTACATCTCATATTTTCCGTATACTGCTTTCCAGGACATAATACTTTAAACTAATGGCATCCAAGTTGACTCAGTTAAAATCCAAGGCCACTCAAGCATCACAATTTGTGTTAAAGAATGGGTGTTCTTACTACAAACAATTATTGGAACAAAACAAGCAATTTATTCAGGAGCCACCTACAGTGGAGAAATGCAACGAGCTTTCTAAGCAATTATTTTACACTCGTCTTGCAAGGTCATAGTTTCTACACTCTCTTTATATTGGCATATTGTTTGACTTTATTGCATTGCATCTTTTTGGAATTAGGAAAGAGTGCTCATTCTTCCCATAATAATGCAGGACCGAGTTTTTCTTGCTCCGTTGGTTAAATGTCCTCTGTGCTTAGTTGTTTGTGTTCTGTAGTTTCATTTTGTCTGTAAATGTTTTTCTACTTTTTTTTTTCAATCTTACGTTTTTCTTCTCAATATATGGTATCATTCTTCTAATCCATTTGACTGGATGAATTAAGCCTCCTGTCCAGCCTTTCATCCGCGCAGTGTCTGGCTAGTTGAGGCCCTTTCTACACATTTAATTTAATTTACTTTTTATTAATTGAAATGTTGTGGTACTTATAGTTATGGTGCTGCGACCTTTATGAGTTTATGCCAACTGTTGTAGAGAAAAAAAATAAGTCAATGGATCCAGACGATATTTAAGCAATGGTTTGTAGGCCAGTGCGTAATGGCATAATTGGGATTGCTGGCTCTAAACTACAAAATTTATGTGAGATTTTTCAAATGTATATAACATCAGCATATTGCATATTAAGTTTTTCTCAGATTGATGTCCATAGATTTACTTTATGCATGAGATAATATTTAGAGCATTGGGTTCTCTTCAGGAGTTGTTTTGTTAGGTTCCTCGAAGTTTGCTTATTTGGAGATTTCTTTACATTGTGTATTTCAATAGTTTTGTCTACCTCTGTTTTACTTCGTTTCTCTTCTCTCTTCCAGGTTTTTGTATCTTTTAGCATTAGTCTCTTTTCCTTTATTCAATGAAAAGTTTTGTTTCCTTGTCAAAATAAAAAAATATATATATATTTCTCATGGTTCTTGAAACTTGAAAGGCACCTTGAATTTGTTAGAATACTGCTGTAATTACATAACGATGTTTATGTCCTAGCATTTTTAAAAATGTTGGAAGCATATATCAGTGCTTTTGGAAGAAACGCATAATAAGTATCATAACAACTTCACATTTATATTTATTATGAATTTCATATATTTTATAAAATACCATACATATTATACAAATTAATCATTAAATTGAACACAATATATAAGCTCAACTGGAAATCATCTTTTCACATATAAGATACTCTAATGCATTCTTCTCATATGAGCTACATAACTTTTTCCAGTGCATGATGGTAAAACCTGTTTTATTGTTCTTATGCAAAACTATATTCTTCTATAATCTTATATCTAAAAAAATATGAACAAATTCTGTGTGTGGAACACGAGGCCAAAAGAATAACATATTGACATGCATCTTATCGATACAGTATTCCAGGTCGGTATGAATCCTTCCATAAGGAACTTGATTACGTAAAACAATTATGGAAGAACAGACAAGATCTGAAGGTGGAAGATGCTGGTATTGCTGCTCTATTTGGTCTGGAGTGCTTTGCATGGTTTTGTGCTGGTGAAATTGTGGGAAGGGGTTTTACTTTCACCGGATACTATGTCTGAGGTTTCTCACTTTGGGAAAACATGTCTTTAGTTCATCCTTAAGCTTCGCTTTCCTGCGTTGTCATTTGTACCATACGAATGACTTGAATTCTGCATGAAATTTTGTTGTTTTCCTGCAAAATTTTTTAGAAGCTTAGTATTTGGTGAGGAAATCAGTTTACTTATTAATAATCCATGTATCCAGAGTAACTTGGATGGATAATGATGCTGTTGCTTTCTTTAATCTCCTGCAAGAGTTTTTATCTTGAATCATGATAAAAACTTGAATTGAGTTCATATCATACCCTCTATTATTTTCATCTTTGAATGAATTCCCTCTTAAATTTCAAGTTGATTTAAGGTCTTAGTTAATGAATCATTCCCTCTTCATTTACTCTTAGAAAAAAAAAATCTGAACAGGTCCAATTTTTATGGATGCCAACCTACTCTGAGACAAATTTATTGAATTTTTGTAGTTCAGGACTTGTTAGAGTCTTCCATATTTTATTTTTAGGTTTTGGGAAAGTTAAAAGCACTTTTTCTGTTTACTTATCTCGTAAACAATTGTTAGAAGAAAGACAATTTTATTTTTTGCTTGTTTTTTAATGGAGGAAATTATAAAGTATTGTGAGGAAAGAAGTGTAATTATTAGAAAGTCAACGACTATTTGCCATGATTGTTTGTCACGTGAAGGGAAAATAAGGGTGTCATGTGTTTAGTAGTAAATTAAAAAATTAAATTTTAATTCAAATAATTTTTGAAGATGTGTTTGATAATATAGTTATGAACCATAAAATTAGTTATAGTTATTAAATAGTAGGTTAAATATAAATTATTGCTAATTAATTTATGAACTTATAATATGTAATACACATTTTAATTTTATAAAAATAATTGAGTTTATAATATGTAATACTATATTTGTTGTTTTTTTTTTCTTTTTATCTTTTTGAATATGATCTTGCATTTAAAATTTTTGAATTCAAAATCTAAATATATGAAAAAAAATAAATATCTTATTTTTAGAATTTACACTATTTAGATTACAGAATTCAAAAACAAAATTAAGGAGTTTCTTTTTCTTTACATATACAAATAGTACTCGTCTATCTCCGAGAAAAGTACAAGAAATTATAAATGGGGGTTTTTTTTTTAAATATATAAAAATGAGTCAAATTATTTACAAATATAGAAAAATTTCATTATCTATTAGCGATAGACTGAGATAAACTTTTAATTTTCCTTATAAATGACTCTGAAAATCATTGTTATTATTTTACTAATTTTGTCACTTAAAACTTTAAACTAACGAGACTAATTTTGATATTTATAAAAAGTTAGATAACTAATTTTGAAGGGACACATGAGCCAAATGAGCGTAGCTCAATATGGTGTTTGTACCATTAACCTAGAAGTCATTCCATTTCCTCATCCTAGATATTGTCAAAAGAAAGGAAAAACATGAAATTTGCACTTTAACCTTAAATGTCTTGTTTCCAAAAAAAAAAAAAAAAAAAAAAGTGAAAAGAAAAAAAATCTTATATAGTGATTTCTTTTACAAAATATAAAAGTATTTATAGGTTAAATCACAAGTTTGGTCATTAACTTTAAAATTCGTGACTATTTGTTTCATACGTTTTAAAGAGTGCATAATAGATGTTTAAACTTTAAATTTTGTGACTAATAAAGATTCTTCACTTTCAATTTTTTTTGTCTAATAAGTCGGATAAGAGTTAAAATTAAAATTAAAATCAATTGATCTAGTTCATATAAATTTGAATGTTATATCTAATGGAACATAAACTTTCACTTCCATATTAAGTAGATTCATAAATTTTTTAGAAAACTCAAAGTTAGGGACTAAATTTATAATTTTAAAAGTTTATAGACCAAATAGACGTAAACATAAAACATTGGGAAATTTTCATACGGTTGGCCTCGTTTCAAGGGCTCAAATGAAGAATGGCCCAAGGTTCGAAAAGCAATGAAATTTGGTCTTCTGCTTACTAAGTGACATATGAATTTATCATTTTGACCCCAAAAGTCATGCTTGACATGGCTTAATGGTCTGATCGCTCTTGCTTCTTGAACGTGTTTCTCGATCTCTCTCCTATTTTTCGCTTATCTCTCTTCTCTTTGGATATCACTTCTCTCTTCTCAACTCACGATTTCTCTTCGCTTCACTTCTTGATCTCGATCTTGCTTATCTTTCCTATCTCCAAATCTCGCTTCTCTCTTCTCAATTCATGATTACTATTCCCTTCACTTCTTGATCTTGATCCTCTCTCAATCTCGATCTCGTTTCTCTCTTCTTCTTGATCTCGCTTCTTCCTCTCACTCTTTGGTCTATCTCCGATTTTTTATTCGAAGGGAGAGAAGAAAAAGAAAAGAATAAGGCAGAAAAAACACAGAAGAAAGAAGAAGAAACGGACAGAAGAAGAATGTGAAGAAAAAGTTAGAAAAGAAGAAGGAAGAAGACTCCGTTAAGGGTTAAAGTGGTAATTTCATAAACAAAAAATTATTTTTCATTTTGTTTTCAAAACTGAGTTAAATTTCATTTGAAACTTTTATATTGGGTCATCCATCCCATTTTCTCAAAATTCTGGGATTAAATATATAATTTAACACTAAGAAGGCAAGGGGCTTACATTTTAATTTATTTCATTATTATTATTATTATTTTTAATAATGAGTACTAAACAATTTAATAAGTGGGGGGGTGTACAATTTAGGGGAATTACATTATTGATTTAATTATTTTTTGAAATTTGGAATTACTTGATTTGCACGAATAGGAATTGACCCTTACAACACGATTTCCAAAGCTTTGACCATCAACTGCCGAATACTTCCATACACTAAGACTTAGTATTTATTTATTTATTTATTTATTTTGCATATTTTTCTATTGTATAAACTAGTAAGTTTGGCTGTACTAAACAATAATAAATAAATAAATAAATAAAATGTAAACTTGGCTCATGGATAGATATATACACAATAAAAGAAAATGCAAAATAATGCTCTATTTCATTTTGTGAAGAAAATATTGAATTAAAGCTATATTTCACATAGTATGAACTTAACTTAGTTTGAAGTCAATTTTTTTAATCAAGCGTTTACTAATGTGCTCAGTCACAATTTATTTATTTAATATTGTATGCCTTTTAAAATGTAATTCTTTGTAATTCTACATTTTTTTTAAAATTTCATATACCATAATTTTAATTTTAAAACATTAAAATTTTTTTGTATTGTGACATTCTAAAATTTTAAATTCCAATTTTTATATCAAAATTTGAATGGGATATTTTGAAAGGGTCTTTATCATTTAATTTAATTATATATATATTTTTTGACAAATAGGTGTCACTTTCCCCTTCTTCATGATATCATTAATTAAAAAGGAAACCAATTAAACTGTAGTTAAAATAGAGGCAGAAAGTTGTTGGCCAGTTCTTTACTTCTTGTCTTATGCAGTTTATGAGAAATGGTTGGGATCCAAACAAGATTGAGACTAAATTAAATAAGCTTAATTACTAATTTGGTTCTTGTGGTCTGGAAAAGGGTTAAAATTTAGTCTCTATGATTTTAGAGGTTAGAATGTGGTCCCTATGATTTGGAGAAAAATAAAATTTGGTCCCTATAGTTTAGAACAAGTTGGAATTTAATTTCTACTTTAGAGACTATTTGTGAAAATTTTATCAAATCATATGTACTAAAATTCTAATTTTAAACCATAAGTACTAAATTTTAATTTTTTTTTCCAAATTATAGGAATTAAATTTGCAATTTAGGGTAAGAAGTTAAACATGCACTTATGTTTGTTTAATTTTAATCCTCTCTCAATAAAACTTATTCTCAACATGCCCCCTCAAGGTGGTGACTCTTTTGGGTTCACCATTCTCAATCAGATCTCAATTTCTTTTTATTGGACCAAATACCGGTTTGGGCTTTATACTCTCTAATATCATATTAGATAGTATAGGGATTTCATCTCATAACCAATTGGCAATGAGAGGAGTAGCTCTTCTATCTTATTAAGAGTTTGAGGTCCCTTCCAATGTGAGGTTTTCAACACTTTTTTTTAAGTAAGCTTTTCAAGCTAAATTGCAAATTTGGTCTATATGATTTTGGAAAAGTTAGAATTTGAGTGATTTATATTTAGAATTTAGCTCGAGGTTTGATCAAAATTTCCTAAATAATTTATGAGTATTTTATCAACTCATAAGAACTATTTATGATGTTTTATGGACTAAACTCAAAATTTTGAAAACTAAGGCCACGTTTACCAAACCGTAATAAAAGTTGGTGTAATCACGATAAGATTTCATTGGTGGATAAATTGTAATAGGCTTGAATCGCAAACATAATTGGATTGCTTTTGATCGCGTTTATCTATAATTATGAATTTGTCACACTTTACTGTTACTGTTATCGTTACCGTTATTGCTTGACTCTAATGATAACTGTAAAGGTGACAATAAATGTGACAGATTTATAATTTGCATACTGTTATAGACATTGCTTCTATAACAGTAACGATAACGGTAACGGTAAAGGTAGTAGGCCCATGTAATTTTTAACTACAATCTGATTTAGCACCTTCTATTTTTCAATTAGATTATAGGATTTGCTTGCAAATTTAAGGCGGATCCCACAACTCATTACGATTAAGTAATTTAGTAAACAACAAAAGTATCCCACAACTCATTAAGATTATGAAATGTAGTAAACAACAACAACAAAAATAATCAATTGGGGCCCACTTTTTACATTACCATTAATAAATAACCTTTTACTTAGTGTAAATGTGCTAATTTTCTCCAAATTATAGGGTTAAATTTGTAATTTAACTAATTGTCCATTACGAAAAGGAAATTGAAAGGGGTGATTTAGTCAATAAGAAGAAAAAAAGTCAGCTACCCATGATTGGTGGGTTACTTTGAACCTTCCCGCACCTTGGTTTTCCCAATTTCCATCGGTTATAATAATAATAAAATAATAATAAAATAATAATAATAATAAAACTTAAAAAGTTGATGATCGGTACACGGAAAAGAAAGTCCTTTTCAGTTGCTCTTTCTTCGCTCCGACCTTCTTCCTGATTCATTGCCCTCCATCTCTTCTTTTCACTCTAATCTCCATTACTATATCTTCTTCAATCATACAGTTTTTTGTTGTTCTTCTTCTTTGTCTACATAATTCGATTTCATATTCTTTATCGAAAGGATTTTTGTTAGGAAAAGGTTTTGGTGCGTAATTGCCCCGCCACTTGAAGGTGTTCTTTGCTGCCGCGTTGAGATCTGGTTTTGGATTCCTCCTACGATGCTGCACAAGAGCTTCAAACCTGCAAAATGGTAGGTTTTTAGTGCCTGATTTTTTTTTTTTTTTTTTGTTTTCTGAAACAGGATTGTGTTTTTTGGACTCGTTGCTGAGATTGCTCAACTAATCGCTTGGTTTTTTTTGTTTGTTTCATCATAATTTTCATTTTTTTTTTTTTGGCTTTACTGTTCGATCAATTGATCGAATTTAATGCAAATTCGTTTTTCGTTTGAATTGAATTGAATTGGCTCGGTGCAGTAAGACGTCGCTCAAGTTAGCGGTTTCGCGGATTAAGCTTTTGAGGAATAAGAAAGATGTCCATATCAAGCAGCTGAAGGGAGATTTGGCTAAGTTGCTTGAGGCTGGACAGGAGCAGACTGCTAGAATTCGGGTATTGTAGTGTTATTCTTCATCTCTGGAATTGATTGTATTTATTTGTGTCTTGTTTTGAGACCTAATGTCATATCGGAAGATGAAATTTATCGTCGCTGTATGTACGCTTCAATTTGATGATCTCTGCTCAAATCTCCTTTTCCTGGAGAATTTATATTTCCATATTGTTTCAGGTTGAACACTTTTTTAGGGAAGAGAAATCGAAGGAAGCTTATGAACTCATTGAAATATTTTGTGAGCTAATTGTGGCGCGCATGCCAATGATCGAGTCCCAAAAGTATGATAATCTCTTTTCATTGAAGGGCTATTTATTTATTTATTATTTTAAAAATTTTTTTGTTGGTTTCTCATTAACTTTTGCTTATAGGATATACTTTGATTACAGAGTGTGCATTTGTATTCGTTTTCATATGAGTTCTGATTTCTTTTAAAGCAAAACTTCCTCCTAGTGTTGTATGTGTTTACTTCTGATTTCTGAACATAAGCAGTAATTTCCAAAGAATGAAAAATTCTTTCATGTATATTTATTAATTCCATTTATGTTTTCATGTTCAGAAATTGTCCAATAGATTTGAAGGAAGCAGTCTCGAGTGTTATATTTGCATCCCCTAGATGTGCAGATATTCCTGAACTCATGGACATTCGTAAACACTTTAAATCGAAATATGGAAAAGAATTCGTCTCAGCTGCAGTGGAGCTACGCCCGGAATGTGGAGTGAATCGCATGGTATATGTGTTAGCTGTTTTGTGTTCATAAGCATGGGAAGTGTGGATTCTTTCTGTGAAAATAACTCAGTTCCATTGACTTTCCTTTCCATTTTTACAACTTTCCAGATAGTTGAAAAACTATCTGCTAAAGCACCGGATGGGCAGAGCAAAATTAAAATCTTGACTGCAATTGCCGAGGAACATAACATCAAATGGGACCCCAAATCCTTTGGTGACAACATCAACCCTCCAGCTGACTTGTTGGTAAATTTTAGTTTTTATAAAAATTATTTCCTTTAATGCTCAAGGTGACTTTTATCAGGAAATGAAGACTTGCCTGAATTAATTTATTTTAATGGTGAATTTCTGTTTTAGTAAAACTAGTTGTGAACTTTGTTGAGCAGAATGGACCAAATACTTTTGGGAAAGGTAGTCATATACAGATGGAGTCTATTGGTGGTCAATCCTCATTTGATCACAATAACAAAGAATCTCCTAGAATACACGTTCCATTCAAAGCTGATGAAAGGCCTTGTATACCTGAAAAATCCCCCGAGGAAAGTTTGAGATCAAAATATCATTCCCAGCAATCCAACTTTGCTCATGTCAATGCCAATCAAAGCAATACCACGCTCCATCATAATCCAGAAACATCTTCTGGTACGTGAAAAATATTTTTGATTTTATTTTCATTTCTTTCCTTTCTATGTACGTGCCAACTTTTGCTTGGATTTGCAATCATTGGAGATATATATAGAAGCTCTGATATGCATTAATTAATGCAGAGAGGACACATAGGTACTCAAATTCTGGTGATCAAAATAATTACTCATCGGGCAGGCGGCAATGGAGTATGGATTTTAAGGATGCTACCTCTGCTGCAAAGGCAGCTGCTGAATCTGCAGAACTAGCAAGCCTCGCTGCCCGAGCTGCTGCAGAACTTTCTAGTCGGGGAAACATATCCCAACCATCCTCATCAGAGTTCCAAACATCTTCGTCTTATAATTTAAGGGCAGAAGGACCTCAAGGATATGCTAGCGTACATTTGCAAGATCAACAACTTCCTAAAGACCAAGTCAGCAGTGCCACTCGTAAAAGTTCTATAACGGATGATAATTGGAGAGATATTGACACAAAAAGATACATGGGGGATGATTCCAAGAATATTAGTTATCCGTCTTCAAGTGTTAGTAACAATGATGTAAACACATCTGCAACCAATTTCAATGCAGCAGACAGATACTCTTTCAAGAACTCATCCGAACCTAGGTTTAGTGATTCCCTTGGTAGTAGTGCAACTGTGGAGAAACAACCCAGAAAACATGATGCTGACACATTTGTAACCAGTTTCAATGCTGCAGATAGATATTCTTTCAAGAATTCGTCCGAACCTGGGTTCAGTGGCTCTCTTGATAGTGTAGATGAACAACCCAGAAACTTTGATTCTAACGCACCTGTCACTAATTTCAATGAATCAGACAGATACTCTCTCAAGAACCCATCTGAACCTGGGTTTAGTGGCTCTCTTGGCAGTACCCGAATGGAGAAACAACCCAGAAACGTTGATGTAGAATATGTTAGCGATCAGCAGTTTGGTACAGGTTTTGACAGAACTAGTTCTTATGGAGACGTGAGGATTGAAAATGATGCAATTAAAGTGCCTTCCCATGAGAAGTTGGGGAATGATACCTATGAGAATCCATTTGCCATGGATAAACCAAATGACATTGAAAGTACTGCTGATACAAGTTTTAACGATCATGCCAGTGTACTCTTTGATGATTATGGTCCAGATGATGATTATGTTCCAGACTACGATTTCCAGAGAAGAGAACCTATTCCAGAACTTTCATCGCCTGAAGGGAAGGTGCTAATAAATTCATCAACCGATGATACTTGGATCTTCAACCAAAACAAGAATGATTCTCCTGAGAAGGCTGTTTCACACTCCCAAAATTCTGATCGTACTTCTTTGTTTGCTGGAAATATAGGAAGTTCTGATGATCCTTCCCATTCTGATGACTTGTTGCCGGTAACTTTTGACCATTCAGATGGACCTAGTTCTGAAAGCGAGGAAGAGTTGAAAGAATCTGAGATCATTGGTAAAGAAGACTCTAGTGAATTCTTCAAGAAGCAGGATTTGTACTCTGAAAAATCGGAATGGACTCGTAACATTAGTCATGGATTATCTGGATCTTCAGATGAGGAGAATAGTAGCATGCCATCACGTCGCCTCTCTTCTGAGGTAAACCCTGTGCATGAATCAAAGGAGAAAGACAGCCTGCCAAGTTCTCTTGATATTGTTGAAGAATCGACTTCAGAAGGCTATAGTGGCTTAAATTTTGAGAAACTGAAGGGTGGCCGAAGAAACCAAAAGAGTAATAAGCTTCCATATGCAAACAATTCATCAAGAAGTGACTTACCATTTAAACAAGCATGTGAAAACGATGCCTCAATAATTGAGCAGTCTACCTCCATTTCTTCTTCTACAGCTAGGACTTCGTATAGATCAAATGCTTCCACTGAAGAGACATATGATAGAAGTGTAGAAGAAAGATCAGGTGAAGAGAAGGGATCACGAGCCAAGCTTAATAGCTTTAATTCCAATCTCGATGATTTTAAGGAAAAAATCTCCGATTATACTCTTGGAAGTGATCAAGAGTCACACAGCAACAAAGTGGTTGATGAAATCTTGAAGAAGCCGGCCCCAACAAGAGTTGCAGTTAAGTATGCTGGTTTCTGCAATGACGATGATTCTGAGGAAGATTCACCTGGACAAAATATGAAAAATAGTCCTCGTCGAGTTATTGGACTTTCCAGACGGACCAAAGCATCTCCTAAAAGGCCAAGTCCACATTTAGAGGACTCATCCAGGACACCCATGAGTCATGAGGATATAACTGAGAGAAAAGCTTCAACGAGTTTCTATGCACCCACATTGCCATTAAAGGCAAAAACTGGAACAAGTTACTCAGATCGTTATGAAATTTCAGATCAGCCTCAATCATCTAAACCTTTGAAGCAAACTCATGAAACTAAGAGGTCCTATAATGAGGAAAGGTTAAAATCTACTTCTGCAGAGGAACAACAATACAATTATCCTCCAGAGTTAGATAGGCGAGGCAATTTTGAGAGTTCAAAGTTTCCTTCTTCTTCAAGGGAGACGACTGCAGCTTCAGTAAAGACTTGGGCTGAATCAAGTAACTCAGAGCAGCCTCAATCAACGAAACCTTCCAAACCAATTCCTGAAACTAAAAGGTCTTTCCATGAAGAAAGATTAAAATCTCCCACAAAGGAACTGCCATCCAATCCTTCACCAAAATTAGAAACACAAGGCAACTCTGAGAGTTCGAGAAAGGAGAATACTAAGGCAGTTGAGAAAGCTAGTCATGTTCACCCAAAGCTTCCCGACTACGACAACTTTGCAGCTCACTTCCTTTCTCTTCGAAAGAATCACAAGTAAATCTAGTTCCTTGGCATTGATTTATATACTTATACATACACATAAATATATTTTTTGATTTATTATTTTAATTAGTCCATGGTTATTTTTATTAGATAGCACTTATTCATGATTCAAACTCTTTAGGATACATCTGTACAGGTTTAAGGATACAGTTTCCTCACACTATGACTAATGATTTGTATTTTAGGAAAAATCATTTAGAAGTCAATAATGAAAATTACCTAAAAAGCTTTCCAGTCAGCCAAGAGGTCAGATAAGCTATAATTTGTAAATAGAGAAAAGAAGTATCTACACCACAATAATAAAGCTAGAAAAACAACCAATTCTAAGAATCTACTATAAAAAAGGAGATGTGTTGTTGAAAATATGATTGTTCCTTCGAGTCCATACTGACCAGAAAAAGGCTCTGCTAGGCTTAAGACACAAGATTTCATTTTCCTTTCTAAAGGGATGGTCCACCAAAAAGGCAGTATGGAAGACTCCCAAAATGATAGAAGAGTTTACTTTAAGGTTAGATACTCATACAGTAGAAGTGTTTCCATGTAAGAACCTGTCATTTTATGTTTCGACTATGGTTGGTTAAAGCGCCGTTGCTTAAAGGTCATAAGTTCAAATCCTATTTGAGAATCGTAAGAACTCTTGTTAGTCGCCCGCACATAGAAGTATCATTATGATTTTCTGAACAAAAAAAGGAATGCCTTCAAGGTTTGGGTTTATCATTCTCTCTACTGGTGCTCTTTTCCTGCTCTGGTCTCTTTTCAGGAAGAATCTTGAGCATTTTCTTCATGAGAAAGACAAGTACAAGATATTTAGATATATTTTCATTTTTGGTGTGTATTTAATGCATTAAATATTTGAAGTAGGCATGTTTTGAAGTTTCATTTTGGTGTGTATGAGATGCATTAATTATTTAAAGTAAGTAGGTTTTGAAATTTACTTAGTTGTATTTTCAGTATTACTCATATTAAAAGTCAGATGAGAACAGAATAGTTTAGTTATGAAAAAATTACCTTTTTAGTCCTCAAGTTTTAAAAAATAGGTGCGTTTGGTCCTTGATTTTTAAAATATACCTTTTTGGTCCCCAAGTTTTTTAGAATACGTGCATTCGGTCCATGATTTTTCAAAATGTACTTTATTAGTTCATAAGTTTTTAAGAATAGGTTTAAAAGATTCTGAAGTATTAATTGTTTTATATAATTATATGACATTTTGACTTACAAAAATAAGTATAAAGTATAATTTTAGAGAGCATTTTTCAAAATTATTTTTCTAATTTAAAATAATAAAAAAGTCGCTGTAGGGACTTTTAAAATCTATTTTTAAAAAACTTAAAGACTAGAAAAATATATTTTGAAAACTTAGGGATTAAATTTACCTATTCTAAAAATCTTTAAAAAGATGTGAGTTTTCCTTTAGTTATTTATTTGTTTTCAAGTACAAAGTTATCTTCATTTTTTTTTTTTTTTTTTTTTTTTTTTTTTTTTTTTTTTTTTTTGGTGAAAACATGTCTTCTCTAAATTAAAATATTTGAAATGGATTTTGAAATAGTATGCATTCGTGTCAATGAGTAGTGAAAAACACACCAATCAGGTTAAGTTTTCCCTGGAAAAAAAAATCAATATATACTCATAAATTTAGAGGTTGGACCGTCTAAAACTTAAGAGTTTATTCATTAAAATTCAAACTAAACTTTCATAAATGGTCAATATATGAGAGAATAAAAACAAAAATATCAACAAAATGTACTAATTTGCACTTAAAAGGACAAAAATCAATTGACATTAAATAGTATCGAATTTCACTAATTTCATCAATTGAGGTGAGTGTTACCATTGATAAACCTAAAAAAATTAGGGGCCAATTGATTCTTTTTACTAATTTCAGTAATATTAGTAATTAATAATTAGTAATAGTAACAAAAATCTTTAAAATGATAAAATACTTGATACTTATTGGTTAATCTAATTGTTTCTCCAAATATAACCATCACACCATCCTTCTGCATGACATCGCGACATTTCCATAAAATTGTTTGGAACTCTTTACAAATGGAAGAATTTTGTTAGATTATAGTATTAAATTTACTTCCTCTTATCGGCTTAAACTTTTGCAAATTTAACTAATTTTTATATAATCTCAAGGTAAACTCCTTATCAACCTTTCTACCTTTAGGTTTTATTAGAGTTTTCTGGTTTCCTATTAAATCAAATAATATATATCATGCACAAATTGGTGTAAACTCAAATTCTAGAAATAAAAAATTTTGGTTTCCTATTAAATCAAATAATATATCATGCACAAATTGATGTAAACTCAAATTCTAGAAATAAAAAATTATGTTCCTAAACTTCTACAAGTATTAAAATTAGACCCTCAAGCTTATAATAATCGTAGAAATTAGACCCACAAATGATAAAAATTGAACCCTTCAACTAATAAAAATATTACAATTCATATAATTATGTAAGTTTGAAGGTCCAATTTGACCCAATTTTAATACAGATGTAATTTAAGTTTAAGGGTATAATTGCAACTATCACGGTAGTTTAGAGGTGATTTTTGCAATTTGCCCTTTTTGTTTCTAAATCATCGTGAATATTAGGCAAGCAAATATAATGTATGTGCTCTTTCGGGAGTTGAGAAAGAAATGGTGAACAGCCAAAGGGGACTTAGCTAAGTGGTGATTGACATAATCCTCTATCTAGAGATGAAAGTTTCAAATCTCCAACCCCCAATTATTTTACTAAAAAAAATAAAAATAAAAATAAAATAAAATTCGTGAGCAAAGATTGGAATACTATAAACCATGCTAAAAGGTATGATATACAAAATTTGGGTTAATTTCTCTCATTCATTGCTACAAAATTGCAAAAAGCTTCTTACTACTCTCCTAGAGACTGGCTAACAATGAGGTGATCCATTCCCATCCTTGAAAAAATGGAGGCACAAAATTCCCATACAATATCAGTTTCTTCAATTCATTCATAAGATGGTAAAGGAAGTTGACTATATTTTGTGAGTGCTGTAACCAGCATCTTCTGATGTCAAATCCTCTTTCCAATTCTCAAAATCAGATCCACCAAATACCAATTGCTTGATTCCAACATAGCTGTTTTGTCAAAATTTTAGAAGAGGTACATAAAACTATCAGTAACATAAACATTAGAAATGTAAATATTAAACAAATACCCTATGAAGCACGGACACGGACATGTTTGGACATGCTCTGGACACGTGTCCAACACGAATTTTTTGTGTCCTATTTTTATTTATTTATTTTTAGTTTCAGACACGTGGAGACACGTTTGGGACACTTTTTAGACACAGAGAAAATGGTCCAACCTTTTATATCAGACACAAATTTAAAGCCCAAATTGTCAAAGCAAGCTTAGCTCAACAATTTGGCATGACCTTTCATCTTAGAAGTGGGAGGTTCGATCCCCCATCCCTACTATTGTTGTACTAGAAAAAAAAAGTTAAAGCCCAAATAAGTTATAACTAAGAAAAGCTCATTTTTTTTAACCAAAGATTAAAAGAAGAAAAAAAATGAAATTAGAAACCTAAATGTTTCATCTTCTATAATTTGTTATTAACTTTGACATTTTATGTTTTTTTTTTAGTAGTGTGCATTTAAGATTTTATGTTAAATTTATATTATCCCAAAATAATAATAATAATAATAATAATAATAATAATAAACAACGTATCCCCAACACGTTTGTGTCCTAGTTGTTTTTTAAATTGATGTATCGTTCGTGCCGTGTCGTCTCCGTGCTTCTTAGCTAATACTCATAAAGAGCTCATATGAGTAAACAAGTGCATAAGCATTAGAAGAAATGCAAAACCCAAACCAAAAGAGCGAATTTATGTAAGAGGATGAAAATCTAGTGATTCTATTACACATTTCACAGGCAGCAGATAATAGGAGAGCAAAAGTATTTACATGGAAACTAAATTTGGGCAATAAAACATTGGTAGGAAGTGTAGTAGGAACTTACTCAGAGCTTATCTGGGTTAATGCATTTATCAAAATATCTAGAAGCAACGGCTCGCTAGTCCCAATATCAACCCTGTGCATAAAGTAAAGTAGATAAATGAGAAAAAGAATGTGAACACTGGCATCTTTAGCTCTTTCCTGGTAACACGAACGCATCTGTAAATGTTAAGAAAATGACCGCGACATTAAGGAAATTAGATTGAGAGAGATTACCATATGCGAGCCAAGTTGTCTTGAACCTCAAAATCGCCAATGTTATAAAATGTGGTTGGAGTAACATTAGCTCCCTGAATAGCATCATAACTTGGTCGTTTATCCAGAGGAGATTGAGAGAGCTGGAGAGATGAACTTAAATGAACGATAACTAATATGATTCATAAAGTTTGCTGATTTTCCAAACAAAATCATGCAAACCCTTTAACAAAGTGAAACAGGGCATAGTTAAAGAACATAGATGGTGAAATTTAGAATAGTGATTTTAAAGTTTACCTGCATATTCATGGAATTGCATCCACCAAGCCGTCCAATGATGTGCCATGACCTTATGGTCTGTGAACAAAGATAATAAATCTAATTCACTGAAGTTTTTTTTAGGCAGAAGCTAACATAACAGAAACAAAAACTTACATCACAAATTAAGGTGATATCTTTTGCCAATGGAGTGTTGTAGAATTCAAACCATATATACGAGTTTGAGAAATCAAATCTGGAAGAAACATTGAAAACTCATATATGTAATGGAATGGGGAGAATGTCATGCTCAATTATGCTAGAAGATAAACAAACATTCAACAGAAAATTTATAGAGTAGAAAAACAAGACTCAAATGCAAAAAGTTACAATTTTTTTTATTCTAACTGGATATGTTCCAGAGATTAAAGAGATAATGGATGTGACGTACATGGAAATATAACTGGGAAATATTCATGTATTCTAAAGGTTCATACAGCCAGGCTTCAACATACACGAAGCAATAAAATTCTCAGTTATCAGAAATATACCAAAACTATTTGTGGTGCAATTGCTACGAATAACTACAGTTTATACATGCTTATTGCTAAGAAATTTCTTCCTAAATTAGAAGAAGTAGATGTGGTGCAAACCAAGGAGAAACAATATACATTTATGAAATTGTGGCTGTATAGAGTCCAACATTAGCGTTCTCTATTTTACTGCCTCAGGCATAGTCAAATCAAATGCACTCATCCATCGATTACAAAGTCCCATTAATTTGTTGACAGGCATTCTTGACCTTTAACTATCAAAGCATTGTAAATATTAGGCATTTTGCCCAGGGAAATCCAAAATAAAAGTTCAATTGAAAAACAAGTTGATCGGTTAGTTCAACAAAAAAATGAAATGGGAATTCGCACTTGATTTCATTGGGCAATCCAATGATTCAAGTTGTAAAACTAATCATACTTGTTGAATGTAACTTTTATTGGAACAGCTGATCCCGTCTTTGGCTGCAGTATCTTGTTTCTTTTCTTCCTCAGCCTCTCTTCCATCTGCAATTTGGACCTCTTACAAGTTAAACACCGAAGGCTGAAAACAAGAACGCACGCTTCTAATAAACAATAATAAGTGTTTATCTAGACATTTCAACTTAGACCATCATTTTTGCACTCCTAAAACGAACCAAATACATAAACAAATGACCCAATAAAGAGATGATTTCCATTAAGCAGATGCAAGAATTTGAAGTATAAAATGTCCACGAGCCCAGAATAGGATAATGGAAAACAAAAAATGAAAAGGCTATTCACGAGGAAGAGATAAGAAAGCTTTACTTTGGACCGAGCTTTCTCTGGATCATCAAGACTAGTTCCAATAATTTCAGCGAATTCAGGGTCTCGATCGTAGTCTTTTTCTCCTTCTCTTCCTCTAAATCCACTCTCACTCCAAAATCTGTCTTCTCCATCATCATAATCTTCAGGTTCTTCATTCACCACCTCGATTTCAGTGGAGGGGATATTGTGGATTTCGGATTTTTGGTCGCGGGTAGCTCTGGTCAGAAAATTCCGGAGAAGGGGTCTAGAGATCGAAGATGGAGTGAAGAAATGGTTGGTTGGGCTCGAAATTTTAGCGCCAACTGTTGTGATGGGAAGACGAAGCGGCGGGAGAATAGAGTGGTAGAATTGCAAGACAATCATTTCGCTCTGCGGAAGCGATGGTGGAGATCGAAAACCTGGAACGATAGATAGTTGAAGATCAAATGTTCCTCAAATCTGGAAAGAAATGGAAGTTTGAATCAACTGGGAATCAACTGGAAATCAACTTGCAAGCGGTGGTGCTGATTTAGGTATCCAAATTCCGAGATAATTGTAATGTCTATCCAACATTTGGGAGTTCTAGACGCATGTGACGATGGTGTAAGTTGTTTTGTTGGAGTTTTTTCATAAATATATAGAAGAGGAAAAGAAGGGGAGGTTTAGTTCTGCGATAAACGTAAATTTCGATAATGAACGTGATTGAAATTAAGTTATTTAATATCAATTTATGAAACGGTAGATTAAATACCTCAAGTTTTTTTTAGTACAATAAAGATTGAGTAACGTGAGAAGAGTGAGAACAAGAACTAGAGAGAACGAGAAAAAAAAGAGTGAGGAGAAAAAAATAAAAAATAAATCCAAAGAAATAAAAGAAGTGAAAGGAGCGAGAGAAATAGGAATGAGCTGAAAAACCTATATTCAAAATGAGAGATCCTTATTTGCATGTAAAATGGTTTGTTTTGGTAATGTAAGCAAAAAGGTTAAAAGAAACTTAAGTTTTAAAAAGTATGACATATTTTATTTTAAACTTAAATTTTGAGTCGTCTATACCTATACCATCATGGTATACTTAGTGGAGTCACATTATACTTCCTTATTTCAATAGTAAAAGTGATGAATTTGGAAATTTATAAATTAAAAGGAAAATTTTGATACCATAACAGCATAATTGAAATTTAAAATTGAAAGATTTAACTAAACTTGCCACTATAATCATAATAGGTTGGCCTAATGATAAAAAAATAACTTAATCTAAACAAATAACTAAGAAGTCAATGGTTCAATTCATGGTGGCTATCTACCTAAGAATTAAATTAACAAATTTTAATTTAACAAATTCCTAGTTTTAAGTGCAACAACTTTAAAATATGCCTAAGTATAATATAACAATGCTGACGTGTATGAAGCTTCTCATAAAACATAGGATTTTAATTTTTTTTTTGAGAGAATATAGCATTTTAATTTTACAGGTACAAAGTATCACAAAAGAAATATAAATATTGAAATTAAAATTTATTTTTAGTTGACAGCAAATCAAAATGTGGAAAGTTGAGAGGTAGAAAATGGAAATAATCGAAAGATCATGTCGCTTGCTGAAAACTCTTTATTCATTTGATTTGAAAAGAATAACGACGCAGCGGCAATTCAAAATTGGGGGAGAAAGAAATTGATAGAGAGATTTGGGGGGAGACAATCGCGATGCCAACTTCGCGTCCTCTCTAGGGTTTCGACCATAGTTTTACTCTTCCTCACTTTCCCATTTCTTCATATATTCAATCATTATCATTCAAATTCATCGATTTTGAAATACTTCGTTGGAATCGGAAGAGGTACGAGGCGGAAATTAGGGTTTTGTGTACCATTTTTATTGTACCCTCTCATCTTCACTCCGCGCCTGCTGCATCGCTTCAAACGCCCGTAAGGTTTCTCTCGATCTGCCATTTTAGGTTTTATCTAAAGTTTCGATTTCTTGCAAATTGATTTGCTCTGACATTGTTGGTTCTTCTTCTATACTGTTTTCACTTCCGATGGAAATTGTTGTATCGATTTTATGTTGTTTTCTTTATTAACTGGTTGCAGTGTAATCAAAGAAGCCGACTGCATAAATGGTTGAGAAAATGAAGGGAAGGAAGGAGGAGGTGGTCAGTAGAGAGTACACCATTATCGTTTAAATTCATTGATTTTGACATACTTCTCTGTTGGAATTGGAAGAGGTTATGATTCGGGTTTGGTAGTTCAGGGTTCCTTCCTCGTTTCCGTCACCAGCAGAATTTTCCGGCCAGCTCGAACCTGGTAATGATTGATTCATCGGGGTTTTACTTATGCACTATAGCGAAATGAATTTTATACATCTAGAGGTGGATTATGTGGGGAGGCATTTCAAGTATTTTTTGAATTGTATGAGAATATTTCATCTGTATGGTTTGAATTAAGAAGATCAATTGAATTGGATGTATCTGTGACGTGGGAGTTACTTTTTAATTGCTTGTTTATATTGGTTTTGTTTAATTTCAGAGCTCCTGGAGAGAGACGATGCTGTCGAAAGTTGATTCGAAGAAGATTGGGGATCGATCGGGCAGTGAGAAATTGTTGAATGAGATAGAAACCATAAGCAAAGCTCTTTATCTGAACAAAAATCCATCGAAGAATTCAAATCCTGGCACCAATGTTCGACAAAGATCTACTGGGAAAGCCAATTTGTCTGATCCCAAGTCGAAGCCAAAAAGCAGTAATGAAGATCCAACACGCAAGGACAAGAAATCTATCTGGAGTTGGAAGACATTGAAGGCGTTCTCCCATGTTCGAAACCGCAGGTTTAATTGTTGTTTCTCTCTCCAAGTTCACTCAATTAAGGGGTTACCTTCCGACTTGGATGATTTTAGTTTAAGTGTGTTCTGGAAGAGACGGGATGGCTTATTGGTAACTCGCCCTAAGAAGGTCGTGCAGGGCAAGGTAGAATTTGAAGAGGAGTTGAACTGTATTTGTACAGTACATGGTAGTGGGAATGGACCCCATCATTCTGCAAAGTATGAGGCCAAGCATTTTTTACTCTATGCTTCTGTATATGGTGCTTCAGAGGTTGATTTGGGAAAGCATCGGGTTGACCTCACAAGGTTGCTTCCCCTAACATTAGAGGAGTTAGAAGAAGAAAGGAGCTCCGGAAAGTGGGCTACAAGTTTTAAATTATCTGGTAAGGCTAAAGGTGCCACAATGAATGTTAGTTTTGGATACACAGTGGTGGGCGATAATTTAACCGCCCCTGGAAATCATATGGGCGATTCCTTAAAGTCGAAGCAGAATAAACATGGTATTGGGAAGTCCGAGATGGTGGTTGGTGAATCTGGTGGTAGAAGCAGATTCCAGGATACCGAAAGTATTCCTGGAAAGATGAACAATGATTCTCTCGTATCGTCACAGTCAGTAGATGATATAAAGGATCTTCACGAAGTTTTACCAGTACCTCAGTTAGAACTTGCCAAGTCGGTAGATTTATTATACAAAAAATTTGATGATTATAAATTGGATGCTTCAGCAGCGGATAGCAACCCTGAGCTCAATGTAAGTACTGAATATTCTCATCCAATGAAATCTGATTCTCACTCTTCTGCCCCTGAGAATGAAAATGCTGATGTTGATTGTGGAACTGAGTTCTTGTTCGTTGAACGAGGGATTGAAGTGCCATTCAAGGAACAGGTGGAGAAAACTGAAGTAGGGATTGAAGTGTCATCTGAGGAACAGGCGGAGAAAATTGATGTAAAAGATGTTGATTCCTCTTCAGTTGGACGTCCTGAAATTGGCAATGAATTATTGATGGCTCATGAAGAGGGTAGCAGGGTCGATCAGCAGGAGCAGGAGCATGATAACTGCACTGAGGAGCTTGTTGCATGCAATAGTTCTTCCAATGATTATGATATTTACACCAAAGAATCAATCCTGAAGGAGTTGGAGTCAGCTTTGAGTTGTGTGTCTGAACTGGAGACAGCAGCATTGGAGTCTCCTGAGGAAGAGCAGATGAACTCAGAATTTAATTCAGGCGTTGAACTAACTGGAAAGGGTATGACCCTTGATTTAGAAGATGAATTTTTGGAAAGTGATTTCCTACGTATGTTGGGGCTTGAGCAAAGTCCATTTGGTTTGAGTTCTGAAATTGAGCCAGAGTCTCCAAGAGAGCGGCTATTACGACAATTTGAGGAAGAAGCTGTAGCCGGTGGATATTCCTTGTTCAATTTCGGTATTGAAGATGAGAATCATCCGGCATCTGGTTATAATTTTAATGTGAGTTCCGAGTTTGGAGGAGACATGGCTGATACAGCTTTTGATCTGCCGTCAACCATTGATGCTAATGAAGGCATGTGCTTCATAGATGATGAAGCAAGGAGGAGTAAGATGAAGGCAAAGATGTTGGAAGATTTGGAGACAGAGGTTTTGATGCACGAGTGGGGCTTGAATGAGGAAGCCTTTCAGCAGTCGTCATCTAGCAGCTCTCATGCGTTTGGAAGTCCAGTTGATATGCCATGTGGAGAGCCGTTTGAATTGCCTCCTCTTGGAGAAGGACTGGGTTCATTTATCCAGACAAAGAATGGAGGTTTTTTGCGATCTATGAATCCTGCAATTTTCCAGAATGCTAAGAGTGGCGGGAACCTGATTATGCAGGTTTCTAGCCCAGTGGTAGTACCTGCCGAAATGGGTTCTGGGATAATGGAAATACTACAGCGTCTGGCCTCAGTCGGAATTGAAAAACTTTCTATGCAAGCAAATAAGTTAATGCCTTTGGAAGATTTAACTGGTAAAACAATGCAACAAGTAGCATGGGAAGCTATTACTACTTTGGAGGGTGCTGAAAGGTTTGTGGTCTCATTTTCAACAACTCCCCCACCCCAAGGTTATTTATTATTTTGTTTAACTATATGTTATCTCTACATTGGAACAGGCAATGTACACCTCAGAGCGAACCGGTGTTTGAGCAAGATCCATTTGATAGAAGAAAGACTTCCATGGGAAGATCATCTGGTTCTAGGCATGAGAAGTTAAGTTCAAACACTATGCGTGGTGAGACTGAGACAGAATATGTATCCTTAGAAGATGTTGCTCCTCTAGCCTTGGACAAGATTGAAGCTCTTTCAATGGAAGGGCTGAGGATACAATCAGGAATGTCAGAGGACGAGGCACCTTCTAACATCAGTGCACAGTCTATAGGAGAATTTTCAGCTCTTCGGGGCAAGGGAATTGACATAAGTGGGTCCCTTGGACTGGAGGGAACTGCTGGATTGCAATTGTTGGACATAAAAGACAATGGTGATGATGTTGATGGATTAATGGGTCTTTCTCTCTCTCTTGATGAATGGATGAGATTGGATTCCGGGGAACTTGATGATGAAGAAATTATCAGTGAACATACTTCTAAAGTACTTGCTGCTCATCATGCTAATTCCTTAGACTTCATTCGTGGTGGCACGAAGGGAGACCGAAGGCGAGGAAAGAGTTCTAGCAGAAAATGTGGCTTACTGGGCAACAACTTCACTGTTGCACTCATGGTGCAACTCCGTGATCCATTGAGAAATTATGAACCAGTTGGTGCTCCAATGCTTTCTCTTATCCAGGTGGAGAGAGTGTTCATCCCGCCAAAACCCAAAATATACAACACGGTTTCAGAGATACGAAACAACTATGACGAGGACGATATTGAGATAGTTGCAAGAGTAGAGATGAAGGAAGAACCAGTGGAGAAAGCTTCTGAACAGCAAGGCATTCCTCAGTTCAGAATCACAGAAGTTCATGTTGCAGGTATCAAAACTGATCCCAATAAGAAACTATGGGGTACATCTACAACCAACCAACAGAAATCTGGTTCACGATGGTTGGTAGCCAATGGCATGGGAAAGAGCAAGAAACATCCGTTTCTGAAGACAAAGGCTGCTCCGAAGTCGTTGGCTCCTGAACCGACGAAGGTGCAACCTCCTGGGGATAGAGATAAAGATTCCTTGTGGAGCATCTCATCTGGGGCTAAGTGGAAAGCCTTTTCTGCACTAAATCCACTTGTAAGGAACCCAAATGTTGTATTCCCTAATGAAAATTTCAGGTTAAGGTGAGCGGTGGATGTATTGTTTGCTAGCTAGCAATTGGGCTGTTCAATGTACAAATATTTAGTCCTTCAGTTCGAGTATATACTCATCATCCAAGAGGTAACCCATCAGTTCTAAGAACTACGAGGAGAATCTGTATTGATCTATAAATATGCACAAATTACAAGGTTGAGTGGTTTTCTTCTGTAAAATTTGTCATTTTGGATATGTGAGCAATTTTTCTTACAACTTGTAGAGTGTTGATATGTGCACATTTGAGAATAACTTACGTGGAAATTTTAAATCTCTAGTTATCTTGCTAGGGCCACTCCCTACAAGTTTGATATAGATGTTTAACAATTAAAAATAGGAGAATACTTAGGTGTGGATTATGAACGACGACTATCTTCATGTATATACATAAAATTTTGTTTAATCATAATTTGTCACATGACAAATTATTTGCATATGGGAACTCAATAAATAAAAATATATTTTACAATTACATTTTATTATTGTCTTTGACATGGACACAATACTGATACTTTAATACTCTGGTTAGGGAAGTATGATGCTTTTATAAAACCTCACATTTCAAAATGGGAGGATCCATTCATGGATCTTCAAAATCTTAATATGAAAAATGTTATGAAAACTATTATATATTTATCTTTTTTCTTTGAGTTCAACAATTGCATGTAGAGATGATGATTGAACTATCAACCAGTCATTTGAGTGTACAGCGTTCTTGAATAGTTTTTGTTAATTTTTTTCTCTCTTCATGCCTTAGGTCAACATTGACCTCTCTAAATGGGTAACTATTTAAGTTTAATGAAAATTATTTACATTTTTTTTCTCAATTTCTTACCATTTATTTTCAATTTTCTCAAGTTAAAGAGTTTTATTTTAGTCCAGTTCTAGAAACAAAAACAAATTTTTAAAAATTATATTTTTTTAGTTTTCAAAACTTGGTTTGATTTTTGAAAATATCGCTAGAATATTTTTAAAAAATTGAAACAAAAAACTAAATAGTTATCAAACAAAGACTTAACTTTTAAAGATTAAAATGGCTAAACACTATTCCTCCCACGTATCCAAATATTTGAAAACTCAAAAGAAATTATTTATTTTTATTTTTGAAATGTCCAAGAATTCAAATATCTCTATTTAAAAAATAGAAATCATACTAAACAATTGTGAAAAAATACCAGAAATAAATAAATAAAAACTCAAATGGATGTGCCTAAATTATCAAAATACTCATAATTTCTAATTTCCATTACTAAATTTGGGCTTATTTTTCCATCTGGGCCGCACCCACTATGAAGCCCAATGGATAACACATTCATAAAGAGGTGGAAATTAGGGTTTTGTGTTCTCATCTTCACTCCACGCCTGCATCGCTTCAAACCCTCGTAAGCTTTTCTCTCGATCTGCCATTTTTAGTTTATATCTAAAATTTCGATTTCTTTGCTCCAACAGTTTGTTTCCTCTGTCATTGTTGATTTTGGTTTTTATAGCGTTTTCATTATTTCTGATTTCTATTAACTTGTTCAGTATAATCGAAGAAGCCGACTGCAGATATGGTTGAGAAAACGAAGGGAAGGAAGGAGGAGGTGGTTAGCAGAGAGTACACCATCAATCTACACAAGCGTTTGCATGGCTGGTACCATCTCATTCATATTTTTAACTCATTCATTGTTATGAACTGATTCCATTTGCCGCTCAATTAAATTATATTAATGTTCTTTCAATATATATGGCGAGAGATTTTCAGTTATGTTTTGAAACTGACATCTTCGTTATGAGACATTAGTTTTCTTCATGGTTTTAATTATAGATTAGGAATTTAGCAACTGGTCTGGTTGGCAACGTGGTTATTTGTAGATTATATCACCAATATGTTAATTGTAAAATTTGTATAAGATCAGAGCTTGAGGACTAGATAAATTTCATCGCGCAATTTATTTAGGAACACGTATTAGTTTGACCAAAGGATATTACGAAATAGAAGACTGGCTGTAAATAGTCCGTGGAGGACATTGAAGGACAAGATCAAGAAGAGTAATGAAATCAAAATTTTGGAATTATTTTACAGTTCAATGTAGGCATTTGTGATGTGTCACTTGGTTTCCATTAGAGGATGGAAAGATCAGCGTCTATTATAGTATTATTTATTTTGTAATATTGGACAAACGGGCTGGTGCATGGCTTATGTGCTGTTTCTCCTGTCACCAAAGGCATTTTCAAGAGTAGTCTCTAGTTTAGTATTTTTCTGTTTGGTAGTTTTTTCCTCTAATTGTATCCGCAGATCTTAGTGTCCAATTTCAATCGTGGAGTTTCTTTAAGGACTCGTACCAGTTTGATCAAAGGATATAGTAGGAATAGAATACACTGGTTGTAAATTATCCGTGGAGGGCATTGAAGGATAAGATCAAGAGTTGTAAAAGCAAAATTTCGGAGTAATTTTACAGTTCAATATAGGCACTTCTAATGTTTCACTTTATTTCCATATGAAGATGAAAGATCAGAGTCTATTATGTAGTTTGTAATATTGGACAAACGAGGCTGGTGGATGGTTTATGTGCTGTTTATAAGCAATCACTAGTCTAGTATTTTTCTTTTTGTTGTTTTTTCTCTGTGTATCAGTAGATCGTAGCATCCTATTTCAATTGTGAATTCGTTTAGGATTCTGTAACTGTAACGACTCTTTAGTTCTCACAATTTACTGTAATTCTAAATTACAGTACCTTCAAAAAGAAGGCTCCCAAGGCCATCAAAGAGATAAGGAAGTTTGCCGAGAAAGCAATGGGAACAAAGGATGTAAGGGTGGATGTGAAACTGAACAAGCACATCTGGAGCAGAGGAATTCGGAGTGTTCCAAGGAGAATTAGAGTTCGTATTGCACGCAAGAGGAACGACGATGAAGATGCAAAGGAAGAACTCTATTCTCTCGTTACCGTTGCAGAAATCCCGGCAGAAGGTTTGAAAGGATTAGGCACTAAGGTCATCGATGAAGAAGATTGATCTCACATACCCATTTGCCTTGTTATCTGTTATTTCCAACTTTTGGCAAAAATTTTTGGTACAAGACTTGTTTGAGGCAGAGTTATTCTTCATTGTCCTCCCTTTGGTGCACTATTTTATTTTACTTTGAATCGTAGCTGGAGCAGCTTTTTTTTTTTAGTGTTTGATATGTGTTTTAACTTGAGAGTTTCTTCTGTTACAATTCGTTGTGACATCAATTTCACCGTTCACTCCTGAACTTCCTTCTCTTTTAACGACTAAGTTCATTTCCTATAAATTTAATCACCAAACGTTGATAGTAAATCATTGAGTTTCTTCAGGTCAAAAAACAAACTCCATTGACAGAACTTGTAAAGGACCGTTTCATTGCAGAGAAGGGGGGGAAAAGGTCGACGTAGGTGTCTCAACTCTTACTAGGAACAGCTATGTACGGTTTATGTTGCTCATTGATGTTATAAGTTTGGGAAAAATAGGACCAAGTTTTGAATTTAGTTTTTATTTGGATTTCTAGATTTCAAAATGCTGGATCTAAGTTTGGTTTCAATTTAGTCCTTATTTCTTAAGTTTCAAAATGTTATAATTATCCACGAATTTTGAGTTCTGTTTTAATCTAATTTATAAATTTCAAGATTTACATTTTTAACTAATTTATAAATTTCAAGATTTACACTTTTAACTTTAAAATTAACTTTAAACATTAATACTAAATACGAAATTGAATTTTTAGTGCAAAGTTAAAATTTGGTCTAGACCAAATTGAAAGAAAAATCAAAACAGTTGGGAATTGTGACAATTTGAAACCATGGTTTCTTTCAAATTATTTTATGACCATTATTTACAATTTTACCTACTTTGCCTTTTGTTGAAAAAATGTCCTTATCTTTTTAAAAATTAGAAAATGTTTTAAATTACCATCAAAATAGAAATTCCTTAAAAATTTTAAACGAAAATTAGAACTTTAGGATTTGAAATTTTGAAATTCTTTTGAACTAAATATGTTATTTATGTAAGGGTCGAAGATAAGTTCCTCAACATTCGGTCGTCATCTGAAATAATTTAAAATTTTAAAAGTCTATTTAATTCTTTTTTTTCTTTTTTCTGAAATGTGAAAAACTAAGCCTCTTAAGTAGATATGAAAAAGGAAAACAAAAAAAGAAAAATCGGCTAATCAGATTCTACTTCATGGGAATTTTAACGTTATGAGCTCGGTAGTAAGACCAAAAGATATAAATAAAATATATCACAGATTTAGAAGAGGTTGGTTCAGTTCAGTTAGCTTTGTAAGAATACATATAGCCTCTAAGTTTTCGTATTTCCTCAGTCGATTCGGCTAGCAAATGATCTACATACAAACAGATTCCAGACCCACTGCAATAAACAGAATCATATGAACACACAGTGAGTTTCATAGTACAATACAAAGTGAAATAATCAATTATCATTTTCCAAAAACTACCTGAGAGGCCCGAAAGGACGCCAGATAACATCCCAACGAAACCTAGGCAAACTGCAATCAAAATGCAACATGACATATTGTAAATTCATAAAGAGGCAACAAACAAGTATCACCAAGCAATGAAACAGTCTCTTGTGGATTACGACTATGATAAGAAGGGTATTAGGGTGTTATTAGAGTATCAACGGTATATTAGTACTTTTAGCTAAGGAGTTTGTTATACTTTATAAATAGAGGGGGAGAGGAATGGAGAAAATAGGCAATATTTTGGTGACTGAATTAGGGCTTGGGCGTGATCTCAAGATTGGAAGGGTCCAAATACCTTGAAAACTTATTTATCTGGTAATTTCATTATCATTTATATTTCAATATATTTGGATTCTATTAGACTAACTTATACTTTGCTTATTCTATCTCTTCTATTACTACAAGAGGGAACCCTCTTGTAAGTTAGTAACTCAACTGACTTGCTTAGTTGGAAACAGGTCTTTGTCCTGTTTTATTATTATTATTATTATTATTATTTTGTATATTTCAGCAACGAAACTCTCATCTTGCCAGGAGAGAGATATGTGTATTTGCATACATATACCCTCTCCCCAAGCAAGCACACACCCTTTAGTACCCTGCCACCATGGCCCTTTTGTAAATAACAAAATTTCTCAGCCCGCACCACATACACGCATTCTTTTCTGACGTAACTACACCCCTCTTCATTCGCTAATGTGTATAGACATCTTAGTAATTGGGGGTCTATCAGAAAAAGGGTAAGACTTCCAAAACAGAGTATTTGTACCTAACAACAAACGAGGAGAAAAGAAAGATCAAAAGTCATACCCTACACATCTTCAGTTAGAAGCATAACTTTGATAATAAGATTATGAATTTTCCTACCATACCTCATCATGAAATATAGCCAGAAAACTGAGAGTAGGATGCCAATAAAGAATGAGCACCAAAGCCATCGCCGGTGGTAATTTGACTTGCTCGCAATCCCAATGATCGAAAATGTACAAGCTAAAATAGCTATCCAATCTGTAGAATTTTCAATTGTTGACATTAGCAAGATCCCAAACATGACGTGACAGCATAACTAAAGAAATGGTGACTACAGTTCAACAAACTTCCAACATTAGCAGGATAATACATCTAACGCATTTATCAGCAGCAATAAAACAAGGAAATGAACTTGGCCATTGGAATGTTTGGATATGAGTGGCCCCATTTTGTATTGCAATATTGTCCAAAAACCGTTGTGGTTTATCCAAAATAAAAAATGAACTTCGCCATAAAATTGTACGATTGAAACAAATTGGAGTAATGATTAGAAACTACTGGAGAACTTTGAAAGAAAAACCTGCAGCTATAACCATCCATGAGTCAACATCCTCCATGAAGTAAGCATGATAACGCTGCAGAAGAAAAATCAAAAGTATGAAAAGTTGCACATTTGTATGATGCAAACGATGGAGCCAAGAACATAAACTCAATGCATCCTTTACAAATACTGTGTCCGTGACTAACAGGATATAGAAGTAAAACAATGAAATTTCATCATTTCATGATAGCAATTGAATAAGATTCTCAGCAAAATTGACATACCAGTTCCCATGGAGAAGAAACCTGCTGAACGATTGAGTAAAGAAGAAAAGCCGCGAAGCAAAAGAGAAACACCGCAAACACAGTCTGATGAACAGTCAGTCAAAGAGAATAACAATCAGACATGAGAATCCCTAATTTTCTTAAAGATAAAATAAAATCAGGAAAATCATAGGATAGTACGATACCCTCCATAAAAGACTCTGTTGATCATTTGCCCTTTCGAACGAACGAACCATCTCCTCTTGCACTGTAAATCAAACACCGAATTAGGGTTTAAAAAAACGTCTCAGAAAGAACTTCAGAGAGGATCGATTACCTTGGCTGTCGATGGGACGGGAATTGTCAAAGGAAGGATCATCCCGAGTGGGAAGAGACACCGCATCATCCCGAGATTTCATCAAAATTCTAGCTAACTTCTTGATCGCCATTTCAACTTCGACTGAGCCACCACCTTCGGCACCTAACAAAAACAAAAAAACTAGTGGCGTACTTGACCAAGATTTTGAAAATAAGGGTCTATAATTTTTAGACCAAATTTGGTTGTGCTAACGTCAAATAACCCGAATTCTAAAACTAATGAAAAGTAACCTCATAAATCACTAATCAACGTTAAATTGTCCATTTGCGATTTCAAGTTCTCACCCATTACGAATTGATGAGACTCCGAATGTGAGTTCACGTTCATGAAAAAGTCATAAGATCACAAAATTTTAATTATGAGCGAGAATTTGTATTTTGGGACAGTTGCAAATATAACAATTAGATTTAAAATATTTGCAAATATAATACAATGCAAAAAATTTTTGCAAATATACCGAAATTTAGAATATGCGTTAGAAGACTATTAGTGATAGACCATATCATTAGTAGATGTCTATCCGTGATAGACTATATCACCAGTAAGGGTCTATCAATGATAGACCATATTGATGGTAGAGTCTATCAATGATAGACCATATCGCTGGTAGAAGTCTATCATTGATAGATTTTGCTATATTTGCAATTTTTTTAAAATGTTGCTATACATTTAATTATTATCCCTAAAAGTGCTACCCTACACAATTAACTTTGTGTTTTTATAAAAAGAGTGATGGGTGCGAGTCCACTATCGTAAATGGGCTCTAAAGAGAATTTAACGTTGGATGGTGCTTTATGACGTAACCAAAAGGTTCCTTCCCATTGTTTTTAGAATATGTGACATTTCATATTAGTCCAACCAGATTTGGGTCATCCATACAAAACACTCTTTTTTGGTTTGTTTTTAATTAATCCAATATAACAATCTTCTCCCACACTAGACTTCTTCCTTCTTCACTCTTTAGCACTCATCTCTCACTCATACTTGTGCTTGGTGCTTTGAAAAAAAAAAATGTTAGCAAGTGGTTTGTTACATTAATAAAAAGTTATTTTCCATTGTTTCAAAACACACCTAGGTCAAACAAATCAGAAATTTAAGTCATCCATACACAAATCTTTAAAATTTTTTGCATCACAAGGAGTGCCAATAATCTTAGCTCAAACTGAGAACAAGTATGGAAACATGATGACACCATATGAAAATGCAGGAAAAACATATATCAATTGATACGCTTAAATGGCTAAATGTCTCAATATTGGTGTTCCATAGATCATGTGCCAACACAGTGTTAAGATTTATGCCCTAATGCCTCGTAGTAAAGTGTGTTAAGATTTATGCCCTAAAACCTCGTAGTAAATTAGTTATTTGATATAATAGATGATTATTTTAAATATGTTATAATTAGTTATCCATTACAGCAAAAATTCAAGGTTATTTTAGGGTTAGCAAAAAAACTCACAGGGTCGGGGAATCCCTGGTTTGATTGGGGATGAGGGTCAAACCGAGGATCTTTTTAGGATCCCCATCCGGGGACGGGGCGGGGATGGGAGGGTAAGATGTTGACTCTCGCTCTTGCTCACAATCACTCTATCTCTCTCGCTCTCTCTCACACTCTCGTTCTCGCTCTCACTCTCGCTCTTTATTGCTCTCACTCAGTCTCACACTCTCGCTCTCGCTCTCACGTCGAAATGGGTCTCTCAGGGACCCGGTTCCCCGACGGGGAATCCCCACCCCCATCCCTGCCTACATTTGGTGGGAATAGGGGCTGGGATGAGGGTAAATTCCCCCACGGGGGCAGGACGGGGAACCCCATGCCTCGTCCTGGCCCCAACCCCGTTGCCAACCCTATTATTTCATGAGACTTGAACATAATGTAGTGGACATACAAGTGAATAATGTTCAAATAATAACCTAAAGGGTCTATAGTATATGGATTAAGATGGGTGTCTTATTCTGGTAACACTGTGGATACAACCCACTTTGTAAATGTTACAAACGATGTGATCCAAATTGTTCTTGTGGAGGCATGCAGGTGGGGTATCTTATACAATGAGATTGTATAAGACCTGACTATGAAATACTTAATCTCTCATTGTAACATCGTGGACTATAAAGATTAATATTTCATAGGATAATCATATAATTCGATCTCAATCTTAAATGAGTTATGAACTTCTGCCTATGAGGGCTTGTCCTTTGATTTGTATAGGTGAGAGTGGCCCGAGTCACCAACTTAATAAACCTACTATTTTGGGGACGAGATCGAGTGAAGAGTTGGGAACATAACTACACAAGATATAATTCACTCTCTCCCGCTTTTACGGTAAGTGCTGATTCTTGGTCTTGAACAAAGGGTACTCACTCTCTCACTAGCCCGAGAGAGACTTAGTTCATGGTAGAACCATGAACAAATTATTTATTAAAAGGATTATTGGTACTTAAGAAGAAAGAGGTAATATAGGGGTGTAACAGACATTTGTCCCAGTTGTTATTACAAAATACTCATGAAAGACCGACTTACTTGTAATGGTTAAATCCATGGATGGAACATGTTCTACAATGCTAAGGGTGCAACTATGAGTCTTTATTGGAGTGACCCATAGTTAATAAATGTTGGTTAATTTAATTAAAAAGTTTAATTAATTAACCTCATAGAGCTTAAATCTGTAGGTCCATTAGGTCTCCATTCTAGTTCACAACGGGTAAATGAGGACCAATATGTTTTGAAAGAATTTTAATTTTTTAAATTAATTGAGGGAATAATATTAATTGTATACAATACAATTAATATAATGTATATAGATGCATTATAATATAAAGTTAATTTTGAATGAGATTCAAAATTAAACTATATAATAAAAGGAGATTGATATGAATGGAGGAACCTCAATCATGTCATATGAACATCATGAAAGACACCAAAAATGCACAAAATATGCTATCCAGATTCACAATGAGAAGAACTTGTAATTATGTGAAGTCAAGTGAAATTTATGAAGAGTCAAGCTTCATTTAATGAACAATGACTTCAAGCTACTTCAAATGAGTTGTCATTTACTCTTGGATGGTTACAAATACATGAAATATAGATGAAAAATACATAATCTCCGATTTATTATATTTACCAAATGTAATTTTCAAATTCAAGTCAATTTATGTATTTTTATGTTACATTTAGATCATGGCTTATAATGGTCATTAATTATGAGTGTTACAACATTTTAAATGTCTCATAGAATGTTTAAGGTTATATTTTGGGGCATATAGAATGTCATGTAATTGTTCAAAAAAGGGAGACTTGGAAGAGATTTGAAAACGTAGTAAAAGAGTCTTTGAGCTTTCTTTTAGCCTTGTGCTATGTTTCTTTTGCAACTCTATGGTGTTTAGGTTGCATGTCCAGAATCATTCAAGCTTGACTTGATCGTTCTTGCTTGTGGAGTGATTCGAAGATCAAGGGTCGATGGGAGCATGAACTTTTGTCCAATCCATAGTTTTGCTGATCGAATAAGTAATCCGTTGTCTAGCCATTCTTAGGGGCTGAGATCATCCTGATTTGGGGTGTTTGAGTTTGATATCTAAAGGGTTTGTTCGTCAACAAGGTTGTTAGATCCAAAACTCTCGAATGTTACTTATGAGAGATTTATTATATTTGAATAAGATTCAAATAATAAATAATATGAATTAGGTTCATATTAAAATAATATGAATAAAGTTTATATTATAACTATAGGTTAACAATTTAATGTGAATAAGATTTATATTAGAACTATAGGTTAACCAATTAATGTGAATGAGATTCATATTAAAACCATAAGTTAACAAATTAATGTAAATGAGTTTCATATTAAAGCTATAGGTTATGATAGAGATGTGCATTTGAATATGATTTAGATGTACATTTAATGAAATTTGAGATATTTAATTAAAATATCAATTAATTAGTTTGATTAATTGATTATTTAATTTAATTAGATGAATTTGATTTCATTTTAATTTAAATTAAATGATAGAAAGTGAGTGATGTGGGAGTGTGTGTGTGTATATATATATTCCACTTCACACATCAAGGGAGTGGGAAGTTTTTCTCTGGAATAACTCCTGGTAGAGAAGTTCTCTTAGATATACATTCTTTCCCTCTCTCAACTCTCTCAAGATTTTACAAAGAAACTGGTTCTCTGTAAAAACTCACCTCCACACCAAGATTCTCTCTTTCTCTTTCAAAAGTCGGTTCCCACAAACCGATCCTTGACAATAGGATAGCTGGAAAGACCCGATGGTGGTGTCACGTTCACATTTTAAAGGATATCATGATGTTGTATGTTGGGGAAGAAGAAGAATTGCTGGAATTCTTGAAGAGTGTCTTCAAAGGTGAGTTTCCTTCTTCTTTGTAAAATTAATTAAACATGCTTAGCCTATTGATTTTGTGCATTATGAATGTTGATTTCTTATTTTTGTGATGTACTTTTGAAACAAAATCGAAAGCAAAGCGACCACTCACTTCCACTACGGGATTCAATCCCTTCAAAGCGATGCCCCACATGCTATAATTAATACATGCAACGGGTTCTATAAGCGATGCCCCAAAAATGTTTACTGAAAATTGGGTCGGGTGGTTCAAGAAATGGGGCAACAAAGACCCTTATAGAAGTGCAGAAGACGTAACCTTTTCTGTGGCAAGATTTTTCCAATCTTGTGGCATGTTTAACAATTATTACATGTATCGTCGAGGCACCAACTTTGGAAGAACATCGAGAGGTCCATTCATAACTACGTCTTACAATTACAACCCCCCACTTGATGAATATGGAAACTTGAATCAACCCAAATGGGGACATCTCAAACAACTCCATGCATGCATCAAAATGGGAGAGAAGATTCTCACTAATGGAACTCGCTCAGACCATAAGTTTGGTAGCTTAGTCAGAAGAGGTCGATGTCTTACAGATTCCAACCAAAGATGGATAGCGAACAAGCAAATCCATGTTGGGTAAAACAAAAGTTTGTTGTAATATTTTTAATTGGGTTATAAGTTATTTTTAGGATAAGGCCAGCAATATCTTTCAGATTTCACAAAAGCAACTCATAGAAATAAAGTTTGGCTAGTTAAATTCATTAGCATCATTTTTATTTTTAGAGTCCATCAACAAATAAAGTATAAATATAGATTGGAAAGCACTCTCACCTTAATCACAATGTTTTCCTATATAAACACATTGATCAAAGACAATTGAATAAACCAAACATATAGTTGTAGATTCAAAGATGTTTAACCTACAGTGGCTTGTTCTTTCCGTCATTGCAACTTTAGCTTGCTTTTCTTTTTGTACAGGAGACAATGTCTCCTATGATTCAAATGCCATAATTATCAATGGTGAACGACGTGTTATCTTCTCAGGTTCAATTCATTATCTGCGCAGCACCGAAACAATGTGGCCTGATCTTATTCAAAAAGCTAAAGACGGTGGACTCGATGCGATCGAGACATACATTTTTTGGGATCGCCATGAACCTCAACGACGAAAATACGATTTCTCTGGACATCTAAATTTTATCAAATTCTTCCAGCTTGTTCAAGATGCTGGGCTGTATGTCGTGATGAGGATTGGTCCTTACGTGTGCGCCGAGTGGAACTACAGAGGCTTTCCACTGTGGTTGCACAATATGCCGGGAGTCCAACTTCGAACTAACAATCAAGTCTACAAGAATGAAATGCAAACTTTCACAACAAAGATAGTGAATATGTGCAAACAAGCCAACCTATTTGCATCACAAGGAGTGCCAATAATCTTAGCTCAAATTGAGAACGAGTATGGAAACGTGATGACACCATATGGAAATGCAGGAAAAACATATATCAATTGGTGCACTCAAATGGCTGAATCTCTCAATATTGGTGTTCTATGGATCATGTGCCAACAGAGCGATGCCCCACAACCTATAATTAATACATGCAACGGGTTTTATTGCGATAACTTTAGTTCTAACAATCCTAACAACCCAAAAATGTTTACTGAAAATTGGGTGGGATGGTTCAAAAAATGGGGCGACAAAGACCCTTACAGAAGTGCAGAAGACGTAGCTTTTTCTGTGGCAAGATTTTTCCAATCTGGTGGCGTGTTTAATAATTATTACATGTATCATGGAGGCACCAACTTTGGAAGAACATCGGGAGGTCCATTCATCACTACGTCTTACGATTACAATGCCCCACTTGATGAATATGGAAACTTGAACCAACCCAAATGGGGACATCTCAAACAACTCCATGCGTCCATCAAAATGGGAGAAAAGATTCTCACTAACGGCACCCGCTTAGACCAGAAGTTTGGTAGCTTTGTAACTTTAACGAAATTCTCTAAGCCAACAACAGGGGAGAGGTTTTGCTTTTTGAGCAACACAGATGGCAGCAATGATGCTACCATAGATTTGCAGGCAGATGGAAAGTATTTTGTACCGGCTTGGTCTGTGAGCATTCTTGACGGTTGCAACAAAGAGGTTTTCAACACTGCAAAGATCAATTCTCAAACATCTATGTTTGTAAAGGTGCAGATAAGAAGAAAAATGCACAACTCTCATGGATTTGGGCTCCTGAGCCCATGAGAGACACTCTTCAAGGAAAGGGTACGTTTAGGGCAAACCTTCTTTTGGAACAAAAAGGAACTACTGTTGATTTCAGCGACTACTTGTGGTACATGACGAATGTTGACACCAATGCTACATCTTCACTTCAAAATATAACTCTCCAAGTGAACACAAAGGGTCATGTGCTTCACGCCTTTGTGAATAGAAGGTACATTGGGTCGCAATGGGGAAGCAATGGCCAGAGTTTTGTATTTGAGAAACTCATTCTATTAAAAGCGAGATCCAACACCATAACCCTTATGAGTGCCACAATAGGACTTTAAAATTACGATGCATTTTATGACACGGTGCCAACTGGAATTGATGGAGGTCCCATTTATCTAATTGGAGATGCAAATGCAACAACTAATTTGTCATCAAACTTATGGTCTTATAAGGTTGGATTAAATGGAGAAATGAAGCAGCTTTACAACCCGATGTTCTCACATAGAACAAATTGGAGCACATTAAATAAAAAATCTATTGGGAGGAGAATGACATGGTACAAAACAAGTTTTAAGACACCTTCAGTAATTGACCCTGTAGCATTGGACATGCAAGGAATGGGAAAAGGCCAGGCTTGGGTAAATGGACAAAGCATAGGCCATTTTGGCCTTCTTTCATTGCTGGCAATGATAGTTGCAGTGCTACCTGTGACTACAGAGGTGTATATGACCCCAGCAAATGCACTGGAAATTGTGGGAATCCTTCCCAAAGATGGTATCACATTCCAAGATCGTTTCTATCAAATGACACAAACACGTTGGTTTTGTTTGAAGAAATTGGTGTAAATCCTCAACAAGTCTCAATTCAAACCATCACTATAGGAAGTATTTGTGGAAATGCTAATGAAGGGAGCACGCTAGAGTTGTCTTGCCAGGGAGGGCATATCATCTCTGAAATCCAATTTGCTAGCTACGGAAATCTAGAGGGAAAATGTGGTTCGTTCAAACAAGGCTCATGGGATGTGACAAACAGCGCTCTTTTGGTGGAAAAAACTTGCGTTGGTATGGAAAATTGTTCAATTAATGTATCTGCAAAGTCGTTTGGATTAGGTGATGCTACCAATTTATCTGCAAGATTGGCAGTTCAAGCACTGTGCTCGAAGAATTGAATGGTGTAATATATATTCTTTATGTATAGCAAATGTTAGTTTTTAACAAACCAAGTATTTCTATTTCTTTCCTTTTTCCCGTATGGCTTACTAGTCACAAGCATAAGAGAAATTGAAAACATCTAAAACACTCATTTTTGCTCCTTAACCATTTCAAAAAGTAAAAGAGCTTTTGTGCTTCATATAAATTACCTAACAGCTGGCAATGAAATTGTTAAAATAAATAAATAAAAAAAAAACGAACTTGACGAAATGAGAGAAAGCTTGATAAAATTATCAAATAGGTTGTTGGATGTCGACAAAAGTTACAAAACTACTATGGATTGATGATTTGATAAAAGGAAACAACACACACAAACACATAGATAGATAAACACATTGATATGAGAAACCATTGGTGAAGAAAATGTTCAAACGATCACATAGCGAAATATAATACTCCAATTAAGATGCAAGCATTGGAAATAAAATGAAAATGACATTATATGGATTTTTGTCTTGGGGGGAGCATAAAGGCATCACTATAGAGAAAGGATTCACTGTTTTAAAGGAGCCTAAGACTTCATTCTCGAGAAGAATTTCTCCATCTTAGGGTGACCTAAGATCCATCAGTGAGGAGAATTCACTGAACTGCAAATAAGATAATCAAGTAGAGATGAGTCTCGTGCACTGTCGAATGCCAAAGTGTTTTTCACTAATATTACCACACTTAGGGGAAAACTAAGTACTATTGAGAGGGAATCTCACATCTAGGGGGGAGCCTAGGTGTTTAGCGAGTTAAGTTCTACAAGCGTCACCGTAGAAGTTGATACTTTACAGATAAGTACATTGTTGTAAAACCTTAACCATACAATATTAGTGGATTATCTTTCTGGGCACACTGCCCCCCAGACGTAGGTGGTTATCACCAAGCTGGGTTATCAACTCTTATGTGCAATCACTCTATGACTTGTTTAATTTGTTGGTTGTTACAAGTGATTGTCTTTGCTTTCTATTTAACATCAGAGTTTGAGTGATGAGTCATCTAATTCCTTTTCCAAGAGAGATAGGGAAATTGACACCATAATTTTTATAATGGTTCGAAATAACCAGCCTACTTCATTTCCCAAGCTCCTATTGGATATGTCACTAGAATTTTTTTACTCTTTCCACGGCTTAGAGTCGAACCGCTACAAGTTTTTTTTTCGGGAACAACAACAAACTCGTTGAGGATCAAACCATTACAACAACTCTGTTTCAAGATTAAGAGCAACCCTTACAAAAGTTTGGAAAAGTTAAAGAACACACTTGTCAAATTCTCTAAAAAGGTGAATTTACAAATTTTGAGCTCACACAACAAATCAATCCTCACAATATAATATATATCTCTCTCAAGAATAAGATGGAAAAAAAAAAATTGAAGCTTGGAGGAAGCAAAAATGGAGGCTTAGCGTTTTTTAAGAGGATTGAAAATTATGGAAATTGTTATAAAATTTGGAGAAGAAGAACTTAAAAAGACAGGAAAGTAGGTAAAAACCAAATTTAATTTGATCTTGGTAGAATCAAAAGCGAAGGGTGGAGATTCAAAGATTTAATAAGAAGAATAAGAATAAGAATATATTATGAAAATTCATTTTCATTTTAAATCCAAACAAAAATAAAAAAATCACAATGTGTCATTTCTCCCGAGCTCCAAGTAGCACTCTCTAATTGGGGCAATTTGATGATTAAGTTGTCACATCATCATCTTGGGTAATTTTTCATTAAGCTTATTTTGATTATATATTTTTCTTTTGAGTTATGATTTAGGTGATTTAAATTGCATTGGATTCATCATTCCAAGCTCTACACATTGGACTCTTAAAAACACTCAAATTATTAGTAAATATAAGTAAGTTTGATATTTATTATTAATTAAGTTGAGATTAAGGGTCAAAAAGCCAACATGTAGCACCATCCATAGAACATTTTCTGCTTTTCTATTGTTCTCTTCAATCCCAAGACAGACCACACGTTTCTCAAGTTTTATCTTCTTGTGTTTGTGCTTGAGATAAGTTTTGAAATCTCTCCATGAGAGTGGCAATTTTTCAATTATTGCGGCTATCTAAAACAATTCACTGAAAGACATATTCTTATTACGTTTATCATGAAGAATTGCTTGGGTTTCTTAAACTTGACTAATCACTGTTTTGGAATATACCATTTTGTAATCCAAAAGTTTTTGGACTATAATTTTCTTTGAACCAACAACTTTTGTGTTATAGTCTTTCTGTGGTGAATTCCAAAGGTTCTTTGCTAAATCAACACTAGTATACACATGGTAATTAAAGTGTGTTGCCCAAATCGTTTAGAATATAATTCCTGCAAAGATATTTTGCATGCTTCCAAGCATCAAATGCAAGTTCTTTTTCTTCGTCAGTTTCTTCCTCATATAAAATAGGAGCTTCCTCTATAAGAAATTTTGTCAAATTCAAAATGGTGAGATAAAACAACTTTTGTTGCCAACATTTGAAATTAACTATCACCAAATTTTTAGAGCTTCTCCAATGAGTAACACCAACCACAAGAACAAAATTAATATCAAGTGATGATTTGTCCCTTCTCTCTTTATATGCTTTCATTGGTAGATTTGTATATTTAGAGTTTGATGGAGCTGTCAATTCATATCAATAAAGTTTGCTACTTTACTTATCTTTTTTTAAAAAATCACTTAAAGTAACATAACATTAACATTTTTTTTTTTCAATCCAACATTAACATTATTTATATGGTTGGCAATAGGATTGATAAAAATCAATGATGATGGGAATCAATTAGGTAAAATTTGCTATCTGCTTTTTCAGTCTAATCTTATAATCTCAGCAAAGAAGGCAACTTTATTACATTAATGGACTCGAACACCGAGAATTGCATCATTGCTTTCATGTTAGCAAACTTAATATTAAATAGTTCTTTCCATCCTAAAGTGACAAAAGGCAAAACTTTATAGATTATGATATTTAATTTAGAAAATCATCTAGACCACATATTCCTGCCTAACACTGTATTATACTATAAAATATTCCATCTTCTCGGATTATTTCTAAGTTGAACGGTTCAAAATAGTCTAAATATATATATCTAATAAATTCTTAAATGTTTGAGTTTGTGCCTATTTGATCTATAAATTCATATACTTTTACCTTGAATTTGTGACTATTCTCAATATCTCTTAAGATAACTTGGCATAAATTATTTAGTATCTATTGTTATCATTTCACTTGTTTTTTAAAACTATTTCCTATGACTTTTTGTTGTTTGGAGTTGATACCAAATTGCAAAAAATGAGTATAGATCAACTAGACACTAGTTTTATGAGTGGTTCAATTGAAAAGCTTTTTTCAAGAACAAACTCATGCTCTTATGGAGTTTAATGGGAACAATCAAACATTGTTGTTTGATCTCGTGCTTCATCAGGCATGTATGGAAGTTAAACACTAACGATTAGAGACATGTAATTCTAACAAAAACGTTAGAGGTATGGATTTGGTGTTTTAGGACGATTTGGATTATGTTTGACTAGCAGGATTCAAGTTCATCCTATGTTTTAATTAGATCAAGATTTTTAATGTGATAGTTATCTATGATGGCTTAAGGAGTTCAATCTATCAACGTATAGAATAGTTTGGTGAAATTCAACTATTAGAAGTTTGTTAACCTTGTAAATAATGGTTTTATAAGTCTTACTGAAATTTCTTTTTTCATTCTCCTATGCGAGAAGTTGCTAATTATGTGGCTGTCTCCCTTGCAAATAAATTAGTAAAAGAACATGCTAATTATTTAATTTTATTTTTTTCTCCCTCATTATCCCAATTGGTTTGGGTGTTTTTGGGTTGGTTTCTTCCTTTAAAAAAAAACTGTAAAAGCAAGTAAAAGTCAAATTTGTCCACTACTGAAGTCGGTTTGACTGTTGTAAAATCTTCGATTGCCGTGCACTTAACTGACTTTTATAATCTTTGCATTCTCTTTGATTTGGTTCCACCCAAAACCGTGTCCTGCAAACGGGGTTTCTCTTTTTTTTTTCTACCTATTTCATCAAATTTTGGAAGAATCATAGTTGTATGAAATAAATAATAAATAACCCATATATCCTTATCTACAAAATCTCTTAACAAAATGTGTTTATAATATATTTATAAACTTTGAAATTAATTATAGTTATTCATCAAATATTAAATTTATTAATACGTTAAAAAGTTTATTTTGTATCTTATATAATATTATGAAATAATAATTACAATAACCTTATTAACATATTAATCAATTTAATATTTAATAAATAATTATAATTAATTTTATAGTTTATAAATATATTATCAAATACATTTATACTTTCTAGAGAAGGATATATTGGCCTATCCAAAATATCAAAAAAATAGAAGATATTCTCGTCAAATTGGACAAGTTCGTGTTTCCCGCTGATTATATTATTTTAAATTTGGATTGGCCAATATATCTTTGTCTAGAAAGCCTATATGTATTTGATAATATATTTATAAACTATAAAATTAACGATAGTTATTCATTCAATATTAAATTTATTAATATGTTAAAAAGGGTTATTGTAATTATTATTTCATAATATTATTTAAGATACAAAATATATTATATGATATATTTTTTAATTTAACAAAAATAATTTAGTTTTTATATTAATCATTATATTTGTTATTGTTTTTGTCTATTTCAATATAGTTTTTCATTTTGAAATTTCAAATTAAAAATTTGAATATATTGAAAATATAAAATATTATTTTCAGAATTTGCATTAGAGAATCTGAAAAATAGTTTTCGAAAACAAAACTCATACGGCCTACCAAATATTTTGCTAAACTAGGTGAATCTAAAAACATAAAACAAAATTTGAATGTCTACCAAACAAACTCTAAATTTTTTATCAATTTTTTTAAGTTCCAAAATGTTAGACTTTTAAATCTAAAATTTGATTCTAATTTTCATTTTGTCCCAAAATTTGAAAAAGTTACATTCTTATTTTTTAGTTTTGAGTTTTGAGTTTTATTTTTTAAGGCAATGTTTAGGTGCAATCTACGCTGCACCTATATCATGACTTTTGTTTTTCTATGATACTAAAAAATAATCATAATTTAATCTTTTTTAAGAAAAAAATTATTACATGACAAATTTTTATTAAGTAACTGGCTAGGGTGCACAATCTAGTGAGCACCTAAGTTTCTTTTTTATTTTTATTTGGCATCTGACTTTCAAAATTTACACAACTTTGATTTTTTACTATTACCCACTTTTCATCCTTGATTTTAATGTCTATTATTATTATTATTATTATTTATTATTATTATTATATACTTTCCAAAAGTATTGAATTGCAATAATTCTATCTCACTAATTATTTATCAATTTAAAAGAATTAAAATAATTACAATTAATTAATTTTTTCTAATTTTTTATCGCTTTTACAATTATTTTTAAAATTTTTCTTCATAATTATTTTAAATTAATTAATTGAAGTTAACACTAAGTATCAAACTGAACATTAACAAAAACTTAGAGTGAAATTGTATAGCGTCGAAACATATGATCAAATAAAATTGAACTCAAAACTTAAGATAAAAATGTAACATTTTAAAATCTAGTGACCAAATAAATGTAGTAGTAAAAACGCAGCATTATAAAATTTATGACCAAATAAAAACTTAACTCAAAACCTAGGACCATAAATATATTTTCCCTAATTTTAGCTTATTTCAAGCTAATTTTAAATTGAACCTAGTGAAAATATTATAAACAAAGAAATTATTTTAAATGACCAAACTATATATTGAAAATATTTATAAATAATAACAACAAAATATCACAATATATCTGCAATAGACTACTATTTGTGTCTATCATGACACAAATAGACACAACGATAGACAATAAAACTGTGCTATATTTGTAGATATTTTGGTTCATCTTCCTATATTTGAAAACATTCTTTATAAATAACTAATTATAGTTCTAAATTGATACAATTATTAGTTTAAGATGGTAATGGTACAAAAATAAATTATTTTTTTAATCTCAACCCTAATTTATTTTCTTTATTTGCTTACGACAGTCCTACGACTACAATCCAAAATTTTCTTTTTTTTTTTTCTTTTTTTTGACAACATATAAAAGAATCGATGACTTGGAAATTGATAATACAAGTTTATATTAGTTGAGTTATATTTTATATTGAATTCAACGTGATTAATTCATTTTTCATTTAAATTCTGAAATTTAAGGTTAAGGTGAGAAGTAGAAGTGAATTTACCCTAATCCTCAGATTAAAGAGGAATGTGATTTAGTTTTTCTTAATGCATAGTTTTATAACTTGGAATAGGTGAATTTCACAAACATGATTTGACAATTCTTGTGGTTATTGAACGTTTAATTAAAGTTTAATAAATACACGCATTAAACTCATAATTGATTATTCATTCAATTTAATTTTGATTTTTTTTTTCAGTGTGTAAGAATGGAACCTACATCAAAATTTAATAATTAATAGTACAAAATTGATGTTGGTTGAGTTTGTATTAATTTAAAATTTTTGAAATAATTAAATAAGCATTTCAAAGTACAAACAATAAAAGCTCATTTTGTAAGTCAACTATATCATTTTTGAATTTCAACACACAATTCAAATTGGTAGAAAGATTAAAATTAAAAGTGACACAACAAAACATTAAAAGTATAGTAAAAGTACATTTTTGACCCTAGATTTTGGGTCTAGTTTTCATTTTACACTTTTAGTCTTAAGTGCTACAATTACATACCATTTAATTTCTCTACTATTCCCATTTTCTAAACGTACTAGAGACTAAATTGAAATCGAACTCAAAATTTAACGATTCCCATCATTTTAAACATCAATTTCTCTATTATTCTTTAGGTTTGAAAATTATTATTATAATTTAATCAAACTCAATTTAACTCTTCAGTTTTAGCTTATAGCATTTTACACTTCAAAAATCCTTTTTCTTAGTGAGGCAATGCAGGATAATGTTGAAGGTTTTATTAATTTGAAATTAAATTTAACGTTGCTTTCAAGTAATAAATTAAAATCAAAATGGATGTTTATTCAACTAGGCACCAGATTGGATGTATTTAATTAAATAACTTCCAAGAATCTATGTTATAGCAAATCCAGTCAACAAGTTAACAATCAAATCATCTTTTCATTACTTAATTCATTAGTTAACTAATAGTTCAAGAATGATTTAAAAGTGCTTCTTAAGAACTTCAAGGAGTAAAAATGTATTTTCAAAAAAAGAAAAAAAAGATTGGGAACATATTATAATAATAACAATAAAATATCATAGATATTCAAGCCCAAAATTTGCAGGCCCAAATCACGTAACTATTAAAAATAATAATAAATAAATATAATAAATAAATAAAAATAAAATAAATTAGAAAGGGGAATGCTTTGGCCATCAAATCGAGCAAGTTTCAAGATTTGCAATATCTGGAGAACAACGACAACCCCGCGAAAGATATTAAAGTCACCCGCTTTTAACAAAACACAACCGTAAACATTACCCGAATTGGTTTCCTGATGCCAATAGGTCACAGTCAAAGAATTTGATTGGACATTTACTTGGTGCAGTTGCGTTGTCACGAGTGAGGTTAATATTTCTCGTGCCTCACTCGCTTTCCCGTCAATTTCAAAACGCTTATCAAAAAAATCCCAAATCCCTTTACCTCCCCACCACTTTGTTTTTTTCCTCTTTTATTTTTTATTTTTTATTTTTAAAATATTAAATACTACTTGATTTTTTAGTCTTACATTTTCAATATTAAACCTATAAATATTTTTTTTTCACTCTTAAATTTGTTATTTTGTTATCCACTTTTTATCGTTGTTTTTAAAATTCTAATCAAGCTTTGAAAACTGAAAAAAATTGTTAAAAAAAACAACTTTTCTACTTAAAAAATATGAAATTCATGGTAAGAAATTAAGAACAAATAAACTTAATTTTTAAAAATCATTTGATTATCAAATAAGACATTAGTTTTTTACTTTCAAGTCCAATTCGTTATGATCCTTATATTTCAAAAGATTTAAATACTACTTTAGTCTCTATATTTTTTGCTTGGGTTTATTTTGGTTACTTTCAAAATGTTCATTTTGGTCTTTATATTTTTCAACTTTGGTTCATCTTGATCCTTATACTTACAAAATGTCCATTTTGGTCCTTGCATTTTCAACTCTGATTCATTTTGGTTCTTGAATTTTCAAGAAATGACCATTTTGATCACTTAAAAATGAAATAAAAAATAAAATGAAAGGATCAAAATAGTTACTTTTTAAAAGTATAAGAACAAATTGAACCAAAATTAAAATACAAGGATCAGACTAAACATTTTGTAATTATATAGACCAAAATGAGCCAAAGTTTAGAGTATATGGACCAAAATGAATATTTTGAAAGTACAATGATCAAAATTAATTAAAGTCAAAAGTATAAAAACCAAAGTGGTATTTAAAACCTATTTCAAAATATTAATTTTAGTCCCATGTACTTCTAAAACATGATCATTTATAATTTATTTATTTTCATCTTTAAGAGACTAAAATTGTCGCCTTCTTAAAGTACAAGAATTTAAATTGAACATTTTAAGAGTATAAGATCTACAATAAACAAAGTTAAAAGTAGAGAGATTAAAATAAATATTTTCAAATTACAATCCTCAAATCAAAATTAAAAAAAAAAAACAATAAGTAATATTTTATAAAAAGAAATTAATTATTAGAAAAAGAAATTCACTGCGGTTATTAAAATAAGAGAACTTCTTATCGCACTAATGTTCTCTCACTAATAAGGAAGTGATTTTTCTCCTTTTTTAAAAGGAGATATTATTCGATGCTCTCGTTCTATGTGACATAAAAGCTACGTGGCTTCTACTTTATAGACAATTTGCTGTTTAATTTAATTATTTAATATCCTATGTTTTCAAATATATTATAGACCTAACAATAAATTAATGCCCCTTGACTTATCACACAATACACCTACATAAAATCTCTCAAATAATACCACGTCCACGTGATACCGATTTATTACTTTAATTAAGTGAACATGTCATTGTTAACATCCCCACATCATAACATAATTAACATAAATTTGGAGAAAGTTAGACTTTAGCCTTCATATTTTAAAAAAATTAGTATTTGGTCTTCATAGTTTGATAAAATTATTTTATAAATAGTCTATATCTTTTGATAAAACCTTCCTAAATAGTCCCCAAATCATAATGGTTAAATTCTAATTATAATAAATTCTGATTTTTTTCAAATCGTAAGAATCAAATTTGCAATTTTAACGTGTGATGTTAGACCTTGCAAGGGAGTGTTAACAATAAATTTTTCTATATTTCTATTAATTTTGTTTAGAAAAAATACAACTTATATTCGTCCACTCTAAACTCCATAAGTGAATAATCTAAAAAAATATTGTGACATAATCTTTTTTCAATTAGATGACAATGTAAAATGACATTCATATTAATGAGGAAATTGCCAACCATTCCGTTGATATCAATACTATTCTCTAATACTACATTAATCCATGTATTTAATGAGGATTTATTAATGTGTAATTTTAAAAAATATATCTTAATAGAGAGGTTACTTTTATTTATAAAATTTATCAAGATTTTTTTAATTTCCCCGTTGTAAATACAATTTTCAATTCGTCACTAGATTTTGAAATGCTTCCTATTTTCTAGATTTTCATTTTTACTTTCGAAGTAACTAATATTTGCTTTTAGTCCTCAATCTATTAACTTCCAATTAATTAAGTAAAATTTAATTTGATGTAAAAAATATTCAATTAATTTTTAGCTCTGTGCATGAAAATGTGTGAAATCTAATTTAATTATAATAATTAATAAAAAAATAACACAAACGACTACAAATAGTGGACATTAATGAAAACTTAACTTAAGATCATAAAACTTATGTTCCAAATGAGAATTAAATTAAAAAATAGTGTAAAAATACAATTATAAAAATTGTACCATTGTAATTTTTTTTTAAATGTATCAATATGTTCAATTTGAAAAAAAAAAAAAAGAAACCTCGTGCAAAATTTATAATTGTACAATCTAACTTAACAATTAATAAGTGGAATCCATACTTTATATCCATTAAACTATATTAATATTAACACAAATGACCACAAATAGTGGACATTAATGAAAACTTAACGTCAAATGAAAATTAAATTAAAAAATTGAGTGTAAAAATACAATTTTTTAAAACTTAAGGACAAATCAGACTGGAAAATATTGACAAAAATGCGATATTTTAAAAACTAGGGAAAATATCAATTTATAACCATAAACTTTAGAAGTTGTACTAATTTAAACTCTGAACTAAAAATTATACAACTCTAACCTTTTGTAAATGTATCAATATGTTCAATTTGAAAGAAAAAAAAAATCTCATGCAAAATTTATAATTGTATCAATTAAATCTTTAAATTATCATAAACGAATCAATTTAGACGATTTTTATAAAAGAAATTAACTTCTCTTAATATTGTCTATGCATTTACTCTAAACATATAATTCATTTTGGTAAATCGAGATTTAAAAGAAATTATACATATTTGAGAACTATTGTAAGAATAATTTTCAAAAATAATTATAATAAGGAGGTGTAAACTAAAGTTTAACCCACTCAAATTATAAGTACGATGGTTTAATAAAATTTTAAAAAAATAGTGTGAAAATTTAGACATATAAAATTTATTTATTTTCGCTTTATGTGTGTGTTGATAATAGGTCAAGAAGAAGAGTGTATTGACGGCAATCTCGAGGGCATAAGAGTTTGTAGATAAGGCCACGTTTGTGAGAGGGAAACTGGGCGTAGGGACCTCCGTGTCGCTTCGCACTGACTTCGATAACGACACGTTTACGGTCAAACAGGCCGAGCTTGACGCGTGGATTAACTTTACCGCGCAACTATTTTCTGGCGCGCCTGCCTTCATTCTTTAAACTTTGACACGTGTACGGATCACGATATTTTTCTTTTTTTTTTTTTTCTTTTTTTCTCTTTAATTTTGCCGTCGTTTGTTTTCGTTGTCCTATGTTTATGCCATGTGTCCCTTTGGCACGTCCTTGTGTCACCTTCTAAAACTTCCTATGCACGTGATCATGCCACGTCAGCTTTTCTATTTTCAGATTGGACATACCATCACTCTTTTGGCAAATATATTATAATGCTATATTTATAATAATGTTACGTAATAATAATAATATTGAATTAACTCTTAGTTAATTAGGTAGTTCTTAATTCGATCTTAATAGACTCATAGAGGAAAGCTTCTCTAATATTTTCATACTATACATTCATATTCCTTCTATTTATTACTTAAAATTAACGTAGAATCTATTAATATTAAAAATTATTTATGGAAATTACTTGTAAATGGATCATTTATCCCATAACAATTTATTTAATTTTAGAAAGTTACTTTCATTTAGTTTGAGTTAACTTCCATTTATAAACACATGTGGATATACTTGGGTATTGTTGCACATAGGTGAGTTCTTTTTTTTCTTTTTTTTTTTTTTTTTAAATGTGAAAATATGATGGGATTTCGGTTTGATTTGATAGATGTTGACAACTTATCTTTAATTTTGGACTTGTTTAATTATAGATGAGCTTTTAGATTAAGCTTGAAAAAGAAAGATACATTGACCTTAGTTTGTTTAAAATTTAAGTTTAATTTAATAAAAATAAATAAAATAGATTCATTCAATTATATATAAATTCTAAATCTAATTAAATTTTAACACAAGGTTCAAATTATTAAAAACCTTTCCTCTAATTATAAAATTACTTTTCAAAATCCTTATAATAGAATAGACTATCAAATATCAAGTAAACAAATTAATTTAAAAAGTATTCAAATAAATAAATAAAGCTAGCCTTTCTTTCTTTTTTCTATATATATATGGGTTAATACAATAAAATTATGAAAGAAGCAGGCCACGTTGGTGGTCATATCATACATGGTCCACTATTTTCGAGCATGTTGTCCTTAGTATAGGAAAAATAAAATTATTACATTAAAGTAGGCCCACCACCCATGTCCTATGGTCAAGCAGCCATGTTTTGCCATATATGCACCAACAAAATGTTTTTTTTTTTTTTTTAATAAATAAAATTTCATTAATCCAAATAACTAACACAAGCAAAGTCGAACCAAAAAAATCAAAGTTGTAATAAGCCCCATGCACTTTGTAAAAAGGAGATAAAAAAGACAAGCCACCATAACAATTATAAACAACACTGAGTAATAACAAGTGAACCACAAAATTACAAGAAGGTTTATAAGTAAAAACAAAATTAGACTTGCAAGACGTGTAAGGTCTATTATAGTATAAGATCAGTTGACAGCTCGTCCTGGACACCTATAATTTGGATCGAATCCAATTTAAGAATGAGAAACATCTTTACAAATTTTGATAACCGGATAAAAGATAAAACACACCCATTCTTATAGCTACCTTCACCTTCCAAAGCTTCCTGTTGAACTTAGGAATAATTATTTGTCATAATGGCATCAAAATTTATCACATTGTGCTGTCTGACATTGTATTTGACCAAATCCACTGCCTACAAAGTTAGTCTCTAAAGTTTCAATAGTTTAGAAGCTCTCTAATTTTCTTATATATTTAGTCTCCACAACTCAAGAAAATTTGTAAAATATTAATTCTTAAGTAAATGGTTATTTATGGATTAAATCCTTGATTTCTTTTGTCTCCTTTTTACACTACACACTAAAATAAAACATGATTGGTTGCTATTTAGTGATATTTAAAACATACAAATTTTTTGAGTTTGATTAAATTTTTGTAGTTTACCATTAATGAGTGGGTAAGTATTCTAACATCTAATCTTCATAATACATACTTTATATAAATTAAATTGTGTTCATATTGACTCCAAAACATAGATATGTATGTTTATATAAGCTGATAGTTATATATTGAGTTTTATTATCCTAGTTTCTTTTTATTTTTATTTATTTTGTTTTCCTAATTTCTATTTTTAAATGAGTGGCTTCAATAATTGTATAATATATAGTATACTTTATTGTTTAGTACAACAAATATAGTAAGATTTGAATCTTCAATTTAAACAATAGTAGACGTTTAACAGCTAAATTATATCTACGTTGGAGTTACGTATGTTATTGTGTTATACACATTTTTAGAAGAAAGAAAAAAAAAAAAAGTGAAGTTTTATGGAATTATGAATTCAATTTTCACTTTGTATTTTCTTTAAAAAATATAAATATATATAAATTATTTTTTAAACAGGGAAACTGCCCATTAAAGAAAAGAAAGTTGTTTGTTGATATTTATTTGGTTATTGAAAATTTAACTTTTATATCTTGACCAGTAGTGAATTGTGTTTGGTACTTTCATCAGAAAAGGAAAATGGAACAAAGCAAGAGGAAACAAATTGGTTTGATTTTGAACATGGAAAAAGAAAAAGGAAATCAAATCCATTCGATTTTATTCCCTTTGATTTGATCTTGCCAGCTAATTTAATTGGATTATGTACGCCTCTTAAAAATACTTAAATATTTAACTTTAAAAAAAAAATGCAAATATGAGAATTAACGTTTTTTTTTTTAACATATAGCAAAATGAGCCAAAATATTTTTTATAGATATTGATAGACTACTATCATTATCACTATCTGCTATCACCGTCTATCACTGATAAATAATGATATTTTGTTATATTTAAAAATATTTTCAACAATTTTATCATTTAAAACAATTCTCTAAAAGAATGAAAAAAGTTTTTTTTATTTTTTTTTATTTTTAAACGGGTCGGAGAGATTCAAATTTCAAACATTTTGGTCAAGAATACTCGTTTTATGCTAGTTGAACCACACTCACTTTAATATTGAGGCAATATAGTAAAAAAATCTTACTCAATCGCTTAATTTATCGTACTAGGATTCATGCGATCTTTATTTAAACAAGACAATAGTTTGAATTTATTCACCAACATAAACTGACTTTAATGATAATTGACGTATACTTATTCCCTTAAAATTTGATCTCCATCCACAACTATTTTGTTAAAAAAAGAATATTTGATTTATACAATAAATAACTCAGAGGTCATAAGTTAAATCCATGCTGGATACCTACTTAGGAATTAATATCTTACAAATTTCCTTAACACCCAAATATTGTACGGTTAGATGGATTGTCACGTGAACACCTACTTTAAAACTAATATCTCACAAATTTTTTTTTAAAAAAAAAAATATATATATATATATATATATATATATATATATATATATATATATATATATATATATATATATATATATTTGATTTGATTCTCAATTCAATTCTTCACGTAAAGGGAACTATTTATGATATAAATAAAAATGGTAACACTTATCAACATTTAAATTACGAGTCTATATAATTAGATAATGTAAAAGTTTGATGCATCTGACAAAAAAATAATTTGTTCTTTATAAAAATAAAAATGCAAAATATTTTACAAAGTGTTTCATTAGTCGTAATTTTTAAGTTTTGGTCAATTTGATTTATCAACTTAAAAAAAGGTCTGATATGTTATTTACTTATAATTTTGTGTTTAATAGATTTAGGTTTGAAATCTCAAATTTGAATACAATAGATCTTCGATTTAGTTTTAGAATAATTTCGACCTATTTGAGTTTTTATTTTTGAAGTTTACAAATTTGTTAGACACTAAAAATTCATTAATTTATTAGATATTCTTAAAATGTAAGAATTTTTTTTTTAAAAAAAATTGAGAGTTCATCAACATTCATTTATTATAAGTTTAAGAGACTTTCTATACAAACTCGAAAGTTTATGGACAAAAATCGTCTAACATTCCACCCACGTTTGTATTTTCTTTAATGATTTTACGGGTAGTAAGGTAATCTGTATCAAAAATTCCTTTTTCCTGTACAATATTCTCACATTAATAATAGTGTAAAATAAAAATAAACTAAAAAAATTAAAAGAGCGAAATAAAAAAAGGTAATGAAGTCGTACAACAGAGACGAAAATTTTATATTACAAAAAGAACAATATTAAATGGAGTGGAAAAGGAAATTATAAAAGTCAAATTACAACTTTTAATTTGTATTTAACGGATATTGGCATATCCAAATATTATAAAGACTATTTAATTTATTAGATCTAAATTTAATAAAATTATAAACTTTCAGTTTTGTATTTAATAAACATATAAATTTAATAAATAAAAAAACAATTCTTAGATTAAATCGGTGCGAATATGTACGTATAAAAATCAGAGAATTAAAAAAAAATATCATAAACTTCAAAATCAAGGCTATATTTGATAATACTTTTAATTTTAAAAATTATGAATATTTTTCTCCAAAATTTTCCATTATAATTTTTACAAATGTTAAGGAAATACTCAAGATTTTAGTCGAATTCTGTAAAAAAAACAAGATAAAAAATAAAAAAATATTTTTAAAGTTTTTGAATTTAGTTTGATTTTTTAAAATATTGATGGAAAATAGATAACATAACATAAAAATTAATTATAAATAGACTTTGGGCAGAGTTGATTTGATAAAAATCATGCGTGGCATTAAAAAAATTTACGTTTGGAATGCAAAGTTGACTTGAATGGATAACCGATGAGTTGAGTTCTATTGGCAACATTGGAGGGAGAGATAATTGAGATGAGTTAAAGGTGAGTTGGTTAAACTAACCAACTCAACTCCATCAACCTTTCAAATTGACGAGTCAAACATTGAGACTCAACCCAACTCAAGTCGGCGAGCCAAATACCCTTTAAATACTAAATTTATAATATAATGTGTGAAGTTATCAATAGAGGAAGAGGTTGTGGAGAGACTTTTGACATGCAAAATTGAGTTGAATTAGTTGTTTATGGAGTTAAATAATTCGTGAAGTTAAAAAGATTGTGTGTAGTACAAAGTTGAGTTGCGTTGAATCAGGAAATCTACGTCATGAGATATTTAGTGAGTGGAGTTATATTAGAAATATTTGAAAAAGAGGAATTAGTTGAGTTAGGATACTCCTGGTCCCTCGACTTGAAGTTGGTAGGGTAGGCTACTATAGCCCGCTCTATGTTATTTGAGACTTTAATAATAGTGTTTATAGCTATTTATAATTTACAGTTATCTACAGTAATATTATTTAAAATCTCTTTATGTTTATATTTATTATTTTCTACCACATTAAAATAAGCTACACACCAAACATTAGGAGTGCAACAAAAAAATTGAAAAACCAAAAAGTAAAATCGATCTACTGGTTTGGTGTCTAGTGTAAAATTGGACATATTGGTTTTATTTGAAGAAAATAAAAAAATATGGTTTGAATTGGTTTTTTACTGAAAAAACCAATCAAAATTGAACCGAACTGAGGATGCATATATACACCCTTAAAAGTCTAACATTAGGTATCACTTGGTATTTTAATTATTATGGTGTATATATATTTGTTATTTAGGAAAAAGAAAAAAAAAAGAAAGAATGAAGAGTTTATGTTTTTTATTTAGAAAAGTACCAAAAAAGAAAAAAAATCTAATTTCAATCTGTAAAAATAGAAATAGACCGAATTGTAATTTACAATTAGCAAAAAGGATAAATCTAAAACAAAAGTAGAAATAATAATATAAATTTAGAAAAAAAAATGCTAATAACCAAGTAGATAATAAATAAACTGGTCAAACAAAAAAACAATCTATTGATTTTGCTCGGTCTGTTCTTTATAAAGCCGACTAGTTTGATTTGGTTTTTGGTTGATCCTAAAACTAAAAAAATCAAATCAATTATCACTCTTATTAAATACGACTAAAATAGTATGCATCTCAAATATAAACTATTATAACTCACGGACTATAATAACTAATTCAGTGCTCCAAACAACTCTCAAATTGAAAAATTTTACTTAGTTAACTCAACCCAATTCAAATCAACCTATAATGATTATAGTAACTTAAAGGTGGAGCAAATTTAACGAAGTAAACTCAAGTAGGGGTGAAGTTATTAATATTAATATTATTTAGGAAAAATAGTTAATAAAAGGGGGGAGGAGATGGTGGTCTAGAATGCTGTGGAAAGAGTGAGAAAAGGGAGGGGGGGAGTTGTGGGGTAGGGGTAGGGGTAGGGGATGGGAATGGGACAAATTACTTACGTGCCGCAATAAAGGGCACCCACCCCTCCTTTGGGGCCGCCAAGTGTCCTTGTTCCATCACTACCAACATCTCTTCCTCCTGCCTTTCTTTATGCTCACTCTCCCCCCTTTTCTCAGTTTTTTTTTTTTTTTTCTTCTTCTTCTTCTTCTTTTTTTATTTAACCACACAAAATCTATAAATATCTAACATAACAGAATCCAACTTATTTATCACATTTCACAAATACTTATCTTTTCAATATTTACAACTTTATAAAATTTTAATAATCATAAATTTTAGTTATAGTTAGAGGACACAAAAATTTAGAGAATATACTTATAGTTGAATGTTATTTTTAAATATAGCAAAATAAATTCAATTGGTAATAGTATCGGTAAAAATCAATAATCTATTTGCACAGTGAAATTAAATTCAAAAAATTGTAAAATCAACCTTCTATAATTTATTTATTTGTCTTCTCTATTGTTTCCTAACATTAATTTTTCTCGATTTATATATGAAAATTTGTTTGTTTAGTCTACCTACCCTTAAAAAGCGAGGGTAAGAGGAAGAAAATATTGTTTTACCTAAAACTTCGATTTATATTGCTTCATTTTCTACTGTGACTTATTCATTTTAGTCGAAGAAGCTAATGAAATAATTTTAGTTGTTAAGGTTTAACATTAAAAGTCTAAAATGACAATAATATAGTTGAAATTTATTACTTATCTCACACTATCATTTTATCACATACATTTTAATGAGAAAAGTTGATGGAATAGTTATTTTGATATAAAGCTAGGATTTAGAGGCAACAATGAAAACTATCTAAAAATTTAAAGGTATCAATAACTATATCTTAGAATTTAGGCATATTTTGTATTTTGTATAATTTAACTAAAATCTAAAGGCGATCCATATAAAATAGCAAACGTTATCATTTTTCACAAATATTTTTTTAAAATTAATAATTTATCACAATATAAGATTTAAAATTTAGATACATTCGATTTTCAACTTAAGAGGATGAATGTTGGAATTAAAATTGAACTACGTAATTTGAATTAACCACATGAATAAATTTAAATTAAATTTAGGAGTGGTTAACATATTCAAAATATATATATTTTTTAGTTTCACACGTGTAGTAGAAATTTAAAAGTATAATTCTTACCAAATGTAAGATTTAAAGTAACTTTAAAACATATAAAAAAATTCCCTTAAAATATTTGCACTTTATTGAAATTTTATTATGCTTTTTACCATTGTCGAAATAAAAGATAAAATCGAATCTTAAATTTAAAAATAAAAAATTAAATGTTTTATCCATTAAACCATATTTAGGTTCGATTATAGTTGGATTACTAATCTAAGGTCTAAAGGAACGCAATCCGGTCAGCTGTATTAAATTTTGTATGGCAATGTAAGTGGGGATTATAAATGACGTTATTAATTATGTGAAATGGAAATTTATAAAGACAGTGCGGTGAGCGTCTGATGAGTAACAGAGGCGTAAGATCGTGACACGTGGACGTGGTGGTTACTGTAGTATCGGAATATTTACGTCGTGGAAGTCTCTAGAACCGTTGTTTTTAATCTGACGGTAACGACGGGGGGCAACTAGAGAATCCCCCGTCTCCGTCTCCATTATTTTTTTTAACTGAGGCGTAAAAATGGGAACGAAGTTGAGTTTATTTAACTTAACTATGGTTGATTTAACCTAACCTTGGTGTATGGTTTGGTTCCCAAGTAGTTTATAAACGCCATGGGTATGGCGGTGGTTTTGGCAAGGTGTGTTGTCTGAAAAAACTGTAACCGTAACCTACACCGTGTTCTCCGGCTGACGATATGATTATCAGTGAACGCCACCGCCCTGGTCCGGTGGTTCACATCACTCCATTAACGATACCAGAGGAACCTCCTGCAAGCGAGACGCGGTTTGCTTTTCCTCTGAGTGGAATCTCGGTGAGTTCTGATGGCAATGCCAATGGCGGTGATTATTCTCCTTATTATCTCCAGGAAGCCCTAGCGGCACTTCAGCGATATACGAACGAGTCGGAGATTGAATCTGATTCGGAGTTGTCCGGACGGGAATCGGACGTTCCGGTGGATGCTTATTCTTGCGATCATTTTCGGATTTTTGAGTTCAAGGTGAGGAAGTGTACGCGTGGACGGTCTCATGATTGGACGGAGTGTCCGTACGCTCATCCAGGCGAGAAGGCTCGCCGGCGAGATCCGAGGAAGTATCATTACTCTGGTACGGCGTGCCCTGACTTTCGAAAAGGTAGCTGTAAGAAAGGCGATTCGTGCGAGTTTGCGCATGGTGTTTTTGAGTGTTGGCTTCATCCTACTCGTTACAGGACTCAGCCATGTAAGGACGGAACCAACTGTCGAAGAAGAGTCTGTTTCTTCGCCCATACTCCTGAACAACTTAGGGTTTTGCCTCAGCAGAGCCCGAGAAGCGCGAACTCGCCTGAGTCGTATGATGAATCTCCACTTCGGCAGTCTTTGGATGGATCCTGTGCTAAATCGCTGCCGTTTCTGTCTTCTCCGGTGTCTGTTTCACCAACAGCGACTCCGGTGGATTCCCCACCGTTATCGCCCATGACTCGGTCTCTCGGCCGGTCCCTGGGCTCGAGTTCCATCAATGAAATGGTCGCATCTCTCCGGAACTTGCATCTAAGCAAGGTCAAATCCCTGCCATCTTCCTGGAATGTTCAAATTGGATCTCCTGGTTACCCGTCTCGAGTCTGCCATGGATTTTGTAGCCTTCCAACAACACCAACTCGGGCTCCAACTGGTCATGGAGTTGGACTGCTCGACTTCTCGGAGCATGGATTTGAGGAGGAACCGGCGATGGAGCGAGTTGAGTCGGGAAGGGAGCTGAGGGCGAAGATGCTGGAGAAACTGAGCAAGGAAAATTCTCTGGACCTGGCTGATTCAAATCCTTCAGCCTGCACACCAGATGTTGGATGGGTATCAGAGCTGGTGAAGTGAGTCCTGAAATTAGACTTTTTGGTTGGTTTTTCAAATGGGTTTTTTCTCTAATCATCATTCAATTCTGATTTTAAGGAAAAAAATTAGCCTAAGCCAAGCCAAGCCTTTGATATGTAAATACACAAAATGGGAGGCAACTGAAACTGGGAAGAAAACAGGATTTAATTTTTACTTGTGTAAGCCTTAAATATCTGTATATATGGCTCTGTTTTTAGATTTTGAGGTGGTTTGAAAGAATTTAGAAAACTATATTTTGATGGAGAAGAGAAGAATTCCATCCGACTCCAATGTATAGGTAGTTTTAGTAACTTATATGATCCATGGGGGATCATGGCTTCTGATAGTTTTCTACTTTCTGATCATTGTGATTATATTGTAAGTTAATCTTGTTCCTAATGCAATTATATGGATGAACTTGATTTATTGTGTTGTGATATTGATGATCAGTCTTGAGTTTTGATGAGGCGCTGCTTTAATTATTATCATTGATATGAGGTGTAGTAGTGTGATGAAGGGGTTAATGATTTTAATATTGTTTCTTTGTATCAACTGTGCACTTGCTGACAAAATGGGTTTGGCCTGGGATGATGGAGATGGTTTCCTTTGATTTTTGATAAACAATTCTGATTATTGAGTTAGAAATAATTTTAAATGTTGACTTTTTCAAACTCTAATGCTTTGTTTGGATTTATGAGTGTTTGAAACTGTCAACTTTTTGTAGCCTTTTGTTTTTCTAGTTTTAGTTGGTAATTAATAGGGTTTGGTGGGAATGTGTTGTTTAAAAATATCTGAGGAGATAAGAACAAGGCTGGCTGGTGGATTTGTAAAAGTTCTTGAGATTGTTTCGAATATTTGAGAAGATAAGAATAGCTTTGGCAATTCGTACGACTTTTGAGGTTGGTTTGTTTAGGCACTCTAAAGGGGGGCATGTAATTTTATTATTATTTTTTAAATAAAGATAAAAAAAAATATCTTATGTAGTGATTTCGAAAATGTGATTTTAATACTCTGGTAAAATAGGGTCGTAATGGTGTAGTCACCATACTTTCACCGTATTTTAATTTTTCTAATTTTTTATTTTTTATTTTATCAATTTATTTATATACAAAAATTCATTAATTTTTAACATCAATTTTTATATTTTTAAAATTTTAAATTACTAAATTCTTACAAATTTATTCGGAAGATTAAAAATAAATTTTAATTCAAAACAAATGATTCTCCAAAACTCATGCGTTTATAAGTGTTCTTATTAATATTTATTTACTTTACATATAAAGTCCTATGAATTAGTAATTTAAAAATAATGATCGTGCTTGTCGGAGTTACTGGGAGTCGTGGGTGGAACGGTGGTATGTGAAGTTGGTCACCATGGTGCGATGGGGTGGGACGTGGAATGGTGGTGGTTGTCACGGCCGTCGGTGGTGGTAGTAGCGCTGCTATACAGTTCAAAAGAAGGAGATGACCGCAATAGCCTCAACTCATTTATTTTTAATTGAGTACAACTGAGATTCAACTTTTAATAGATTCAAGAGGGAGAATTAAAATGTTATCCTTTTATGCAAAGCCTAAAGAGCACCCTAAAGAATAGAGAGAGATTTATGAGAGATTTGAGAAAAGACAAATATAAGCACGTCATTTTGTTTATTTATTCATTACTTCGAGTTCTTATGTTTTACCTTCCACAAAAAATAGGATCTTAAAAAAGGTGGCACTATGGTTCGATATTTTTCATCATCTTTGCTTGTCTAACCTAATCATGCTTAACTATATAGTTCTTATGACTGAGTCATCGAAAATAGAGTACCTTGTTGGTATATGTAGTAACTTTTAATTCTTTTAAATCTTTGTTTACTATACTTTCATATCTTCAAGATTCGTTTAAGTTAAATGTAATATTGGTTCATTCATGTGTAAAGTGGGGTCGAATCTTTTGTTTTCTTTCTAAAGGGTAATTTGAATTTAAAGAGAAATTGTTGTAATTTTAATCTCTTTATGTATATAATCTAAACTTAAATGTTAAAATCAAACACATTCATTATCTTGTAGAAAAGAGGCGAGTGTGGTGATGACAACGGACATGGAACATTTCTATTCTTCGATTAGATTTTGAGGAATGTTTTCTTTTTGTCGGGAAAATGGACACTTCTCAATATCGATAGAAATTTTGCAACTTTTAAAAGAGCAGGGTTAATTTAAAGTTTTAATAGTGTATGATTTAGTAAAAATATATTGGGTGGGTCCAATATTGTGAGAAATGAGAATGGTGATGACCAAAGTCAAGATAGTGACCAATAAATATTGAAGCGATTTTGTAGGGTGATTGGGAGGCAGTGGGTTACCCTCAATTCAACCAAAACTCTCTTCTCAACCAATTTTTTCCATTACCAAAGAAGTATGTTCCCATGGGCTTCACTATCCAACTTCTTTACCTCTCTTACAAAATTATAAAAGGAGAAAAATAAAATAAAAAAATAAAAAAGTCTAGTCATACTTTATCAAAAGTGTTAGATATTATAAATTTGTCTTCAACCATTAGCTTAAACTATTGTTATGTTCCAAATTTTGGTTAGTATTTTTAGAATATTTTCTAGAACATAAAGATGGAATTAACAAATTATTGAAAAATAAGTCTCAAGCTTGTTAATTTAGTCCTACTTAATTATCTGTTGAATGAGGAACAAATACATCTTAAGATACATTTGGGAACCTAAAATTATATAAAGAGTGAATTAATCCTATGTAATTAGCTGAGGATTAGTTAATAAGTTATGCTAACATCTGTTATAGGGCTATTACAGATGTGCCTATTTTATATGGAGGATTTTTTAATTGACGCATTTCATGAGTTTTAGACTTAATTTGGGTTGAGATAACTTTTCAAATAAGAGATATTTTCAAAAATAGAAAAACGGTTTAAAATAATTACAAATATAGCAAAAATTTACTTTCTATATGTAATAGACCCAGATAGACATCTATCACTTTACCAAATAGACACACTATCCGAGTCTATCGCGGTTTATCACATACAGAAAGTAAAATTTTGCTATATTTGTAAATAGTTTGATATTTTTTCTATTTATAATACTTTTTCTTCAAATAATTGTTGGCAACTGTAGTTCTAGAAAAATAAAACTTAGTAAAATTGAGCTTTATTCTAGAAAAACTTAGTAAAATTGAACTTTAAACCTTGAAATGTAGGTTATAATATTTGGTAAATAATGTTAAAGTGTTCTAATTAATAATAATGGCTAAATAGACATGCTATAAAAATTGTGTGTATATATATATATATATATTTTTTTTTTGTGTTGATAATTTATGTTTTTTAAAATATTTGTTAAAAATATTATATCATATAAAGTTATATTTTGTTTACTTTATATTATCTTTTAGTATAAAGATTATTTGTTAAATAGAGGAGAAATAGGTGCAATTTTTTTTTTTTTTTAAATGATATTATTTAAAGAAAAACTGGTGGCGGGGGAACTGAACTAATTGATTTGAAAATTTAGGATTAAAAAATTGGTTTTTGTGAGAAAACTATTAAATATACCAAATCAATTTTAATTATAAAAGACAAAATTGAAAAATTCTAGGGGAATCTATTTTCGGAAAAGCGAAATAGATTTTAAAAATAGTGCGAATGAACTGTGATTAAGGAAGAGATTCTAACCAATTTATTAAGAATCAACCTTACCAAACACTTATAGCACTTAAAGGTTTTCACGTAATCACTTCTAATGAGCTAAAAATCAATCTCAAACATAGCCTTCCTATATAGGCTTTATACATGAATATATGAAGCCGCATCACATCGACAATGACATAACATGGACATAAAACTTCTCCTTTTCTGTCTTGTTTACAAGTACCTTTAGGAAACTAAGTAGTTAGTCCCATATTTCTATGATTTGCCAAATCTTAGAATGTTTCATGCAATTTCTATATCCTAGAGTGTATCTTATCTCTATGGATACTTGACAATCCTCTTTGTGCCTTAAAGCCTCACAATTTATTTTTTTATTTAATTGTTTTATTTTCAATATTATGTTATCCTACGGTAAAATTTAAGGTTATTATATGTAATTTTGAATAGTATGTAATTTACATGTTCAAGTAATAACCTAAACAGTCTATGGTGAATAGATCGAATTTTGTGTGGAAGCGTATGAATGATGGTGCTATTGAATTTTTTTTTCAAATTTACAAAATAACAGAAAATGATAAACATACAATTTAAATAAGCATTAAACTAAAGAATATAGGGAAAGAGGTAACACATACCCTTGAATTACCTTGCTATTCTCAAACAAGTGAAAGAAAGAGAATTGAAGAGAGATTTTTTTTAGTACTATATTCTTCAAAATAAAAATAAAAAAAAAATTCTATGAGAGATCTTTTCAATTAATTCTAAATTAATGAGAAAGGAGGAGGAGAGTTACAATGACTCCCCACCAAGTTTAGACATTAACTCCCATGTCACGAGGAGTTAAGCAAATTTTCAATAAATTAAATTAAAAAATAAATTAAATCTCATTTCATTTAACCAAGAAAGACTAATTATTTAATTAAAGTAAATAATCAAATATTTATTTATTAAATAAATATTTGATTATTTACTTTTTAGGGAGGGACCTAATAAACCTATAGATTAGAAACTCCAATAATATGAGATTAAATTAATTAAAATCTTTAATTAAATTAATTAACCTTTATTAACGGTGAGTCACTTTATTAAATACTCATAGTTGCACTCTTCACACTAGATATATTTTTATGTGCCCATGGATATAACCAATTACCAGTAAATCGACCCTTTACAAATTGCTCGTACTTACAGCTAGATCAAATTACCGTTTTACCCCTATAATTACACCTCTTACTTGCTGATCCTTTAATGAACAATATGTTTATGGTCCTACCCTAAACAACCTCTTACTTCTTAAGGGATCAATTCATCTATTTACTTACTCGAAAGACAAGAAGGAGGGAACTCCATCTTGTGTAGCTATGTTTCCAACTCCATAATTTGATAAATCCCCAAAATGGTAAGCTTATTGAGTCGGCAACATGACCCACTCTCACTATACAAATCAAAGAACTGCACTCATACATAGAAGTCCATAACTCACTCAGTATTGAAATCGAGTTACCTATGGTCATTCTATGAAATATTAGTCTCTTCAATTATAAAGATAAATTAATTGTTTCGTGGTGGTCTGGTCTTATACAAACTTTTTATATAGGATACTCTCATTCGCATGTCTCCACATGAATAATTTGAATCAAATTGTTTGTAACGCTTACAACTTTTGTAACATTTACAAAGTGGAGACATGCGTGGTGTCACTAGGATAAAACACACAATCTTATTTATATACTGCAGACCTTTTAGGTTATTACTTGAACACGATCCATTTGTATGTCTACCACATATTGTTCAAGCTACATGAAATAACCTTGGATCTTAATTTATTGGATTAAGTTAATGCAATCTAAATTTCGAATATTATACTTCTTATTTTATTAAATAAATAATTTGTATTTACAATTTACAAACTACGACACCCACAAGATTTAAGGCACAAATCCCAACATATAGTACGTGGATAAGGTAGGGTACCTTATCTTCGTAACATATGGATACAACAAATTTTGTAATTATTACAAATGAATTGATCCAGATTGTTCAAGTAGAGACATGTGAATGAGGGTATCCTATATAAAGAATTTGTATAGGGTTTGACCGCAACTCTCTATGTAATTAAGTTGATTGAAGAGATTAATATTTCACAAGATGATCAAATGTGACTCGATTTTAATCCTTAGTGAATTATAAACTTTTGTCTTTAAAGGCTTGTCCTTCGATTTGCATGGACGAGAGTGGTTGAGTCGCCAACTCCAATATACTTACCATTTTAGAAACTTGACCGAATTGGGAGCTGAAAACATAATTTTATTCACAAGATGGTTTCTGATGCGAGCATATTACTGCTCAATTTTTGGAAAAATTGTTAAAACCACCATAAAAACTCATAAAACTGGTAAAAAAAAAAAGTAAAAACTGACTTAAAGTGGTTTAAGGGCACATGCTTAATTATTTCACTTTTTTGAAGCAATTTCAGGGTCAAAATAACATTAAAAGTTCTTCTTTACTAAGGAAAAGTAAACAAATATATAGTGAATTTATGTGCTTTTTAATATTTATCACTTTAATATCATCTGTTTATTTGATCAATAGGCTTCCTACACCTGTGTTAAACCAAATTTCACCTTGGAAAAAGGCTTTTAAGGTCAAACCAGATTATAACTTTCTCAAAATCTTTATAAGTGTCTGCCTTCCATATTATCAATCCCATAAATTCCAGTAGCATAGTACTAAATGTGTATTTTTGGGGTATAATAAGTCACACAATGGATACAAATGCTTTAGTTCTAGTGGAACACTGTACATATCTAGACTACAATTTCCTAATTATGTTACTACTGAGAGATCTCAAGTTACAATCTCTTTGCCAAATAACTCCAATTTTCCTACTTATACTGTGTCTATAAATGGAGAAACTAACGAGTTTTCCAATGTTGAAGGAGAAGAAAGTCCTGTTACTGCCATCAGTGAACAGTTTGTTTCGTATCAATCTTTACAAAGTCCTATTGCTGATACTATTTTGCGTTTCCATCCTATGCAAACCAGGTCACAAAAGTGGTATCTAGAAACCTAAACACTTCCAATTATCTAGCATCTAAATCTCATATTCATATTGAGGAACCCAGATTAAGTCCAAGAAGCATTGAAATCTACTGGATGGACCATAGTTATGGAAGAAGACGTAGAAGCCTTAAGGAAGAATGATACTTGGAAATGAACTTGTATCTTATTCAACTAACTAAATCATAGTTGGATACAAATGGGTTTTCAAGCCTAAAAGAAAATCATATGGTAATATTATTCAAAACCTTCAAGCCAGATTAGTGGCTAAGGGATTTCATCAAAATCCTGGAGTTTGATTTCAAAGAAACCACCAGTCCAGTTGTAAAAGCTTCTACATTCGAATTATTTTAACACTAGCAGCCTCATATGTGCATAAACATGTACTTTTATTTTCGAAGAATTGCATATTTAAAATTTTTTTTTTTCCAGATATTTAGTTCTAAATATAATATTTGTAATGATGCATTGTAGTAGTAATGTGGTTTATATAAATTGAATTCTATATATCATATCCTTGGTAGGGGCATCAATTTCTTTTATATTGTTGGTATAATGCTCCAACGACCCCTTTGTAATTTTTTTAAAAAAAATCATCTCTTTTTCATTATGTCTATTGATGGAGAAGTTGTGGTGCATATCTATCGATAAGTCAGGGATGAGGAGGGGGAATATTCCCCGTCCTTATCCCTGCTTAGCTATCAAGGGAAAAAGTCTCGTCGCTCCCTCTCTCATTCCCGGTCTAATCAGGGATTCTCCGCTTCGTGGGTTAAATGAACATCTCTAGCAGAAAATAGTGTTTACAAGATGCCAATTTCTCTCATGTTCGGGACTATTAAATCATGCTAGGAAAAGGAAAGAAATAACGATACTTCGTTCACTAAAAACGAACATTTATTATACATAAAGAATATATTTACACCACTCAATTTTTTGAGCACAGTGCTTGAACAGCCAATCTTGCAGACAAATTGGCAGCATTGCCTAATCCAAAAGACTTTGCAGATACATCAATTGAACAATTTTCCATACCAATGCAAGTCTTTTCCACCAAAAGAGCGCTGTTTGTTACATCCCATGAGCCTTGTTTGAATGAACCACATTTTCCCTCTAGATTTCCATAGCTAGCAAATTGGATTTCAGAGATGATATGCCCTCCCTGACAAGACAACTCTAACGTGCTTCCTTCATTAGCATTTCCACATATAGTTCCTACAGTGATGGTTTGAACTGAGACTTGTTGAGGATTTCCACCTATTTCTTCAAACAAAACCAATGTGTTTGTGTCATCTGATAGAAAGGATCTTGGAATGTGATACCATCTTTGGGAAGGATTCCCACAATTTTCAGTGCATTTGCTGGGGTCATATGCACCTCTGTAGTCACAGGTGGCACTGCAACTATCATTGCCAGCAATGAAAGAAGGCCAAAATCGGCCTATGTTTTGTCCATTTACCCAAGCCTGACCTTTTCCCATTCCTTGCATGTCCAATGCTACAGGGTCAACTCCTGAAGGTGTCTTAAAGCTTGTTTTATACCATGTCATTCTCCTCCCAATAGATTTTTTATTTAATGTGCTCCAATTTGTTCTATGTGAGAACATCGGGTTGTAAAGCTGCTTCATTTCTCCATTTAATCCAACCTTATAAGACCATAAGTTTGATGACAAATCAGTTGTCGTGTTTCTATCTCCAATTAGATAAATGGGACCTCCATCAATTCCAGTTGGCACCGTGTCATAAAATGCATCATAATTTTTAAGTCCTACTGTGGCACTCAGAAGGGTTATGGTGTTGGTTCCCGCTTTTAATAGAATGGGTTTCTCAACTACAAAACTCTGGCCATTGCTTCCCCATTGCGACCCAATGTACCTTCTATTCACAAAGGCGTGAAGCACATGAACCTTTGTTTTTCACTTGGAGAGTTACATTTTGAAGTGAAGATGTAGCATTGGTGTCAACATTCGTCATGTACCATAAGTAGTCACTGAAATCAACAGTAGTTCCTTTTTGTTCCAAAAGAAGGTTTGCCCTAAACGTACCCTTTCCTTGAAGAGTGTCTCTCATGGGCTCCGGAGCACAAATCCACGAGAGTTGTGCATTTTCCTTCTCATTCTGCACCTTCACCAACATAGATGTTTGAGAATTGATCTTTGCAGTGTTGAAAACCTCTTTGTTGCAACCGTCAAGAATGCTCACAGACCAAGCCGGTACAAAATACTTTCCATCTGCCTGCAAATCTATGGTAGCATCATTGCTGCCATCTATGTTGCTCAAAAAGCAAAACCTTTCCCCTGTTGTTGGGTTAGAGAATTTCGTTAAAGTTACAAAGCTACCAAACTTCTGGTCTAAGCGGGTGCCGTTAGTGAGAATCTTTTCTCCCATTTTGATGGACGCATGGAGTTGTTTGAGATGTCCCCATTTGGGTTGATTCAAGTTTCCATATTCATCAAGTGGGGCATTGTAATCGTAAGACGTAGTGATGAATGGACCTCCCGATGTTCTTCCAAAGTTGGTGCTTCCATGATACATGTAATAATTATTAAACACGCCATCAGATTGGAAAAATCTTGCCACAGAAAAAGCTACGTCTTCTGCACTTCTGTAAGGGTCTTTGTCGCCCCATTTTTTGAACCATCCCACCCAATTTTCAGTAAACATTTTTGGGTTGTTAGGATTGTTAGAACTAAAGTTATCGCAATAGAACCTGTTGCATGTATTAATTATAGGTTGTGGGGCATCGCTCTGTTGGCACATGATCCATGGAACACTAATATTGAGAGATTCAGCCATTTGAGTGCACCAATTGATATATGTTTTTCCTGCATTTCCATATGGTGTCATCACGTTTCCATACTCGTTCTCAATTTGAGCTAAGATTATTGGCCCTCCTTGTGATGCAAATAGGTTGGCTTGTTTGCACATATTCACTATCTTTGTTGTGAAAGTTTGCATTTCATTCTTGTAGACTTGATTGTCAGTTCGAAGTTGGACTCCCGGCATATTGTGCAACCACAGTGGAAAGCCTCCGTAGTTCCACTCGGCGCACATGTAAGGACCAATCCTCATCACGACATATAGCCCAGCATCTTGAACGAGTTGGAAGAATTTGATAAAATTTAGATGTCCAGAGAAATCATATTTTCGTCGTTGAGGTTCGTGGCGATCCCAAAATATGTATATCTCGATTGCATCGAGTCCATCGTCTTTAGCTTTTTGAATAAGATCAGGCCACATTACTTCGGTGCTTCGTGGATAATGGATTGAACCTGAGAAGATAACACGTCGTTCACCATTGATAATTATCACATTTGAATCATAGGAGACATTGTCTCCTGTACAAAAAGAAAAGCAAGTTAAAGTTGCAATGAGGGGAAGAACAAGCCATTGAAGGTTAAACATCTTTGAATCTAAAACTGTGTGTTTTGTTTATTCAATTGTCTTGATCAATGCTTTTATATAGGAAAACAGTGTGATTAAGGTGAGAGTCCTTTCCAATCTATATTTGTACTCTATTTGTCTATGGATTCTGAAAAAAGAAATTATGTCAATGAATTTAACTGGCCAAACTTTATCTAATATGAGTTGCTTTTGTTAACTTTAGGAAATATTGTTCGGCCTTATCCTGAATTAATTTAATACCCAGTTGAAAATATTATAGCAAAAATTTGTTTTTCCCACATGGATTTGCTTATTCATTTTCCATCTTTGGTTTGAATTTGTAAGTCATCAACTTCGTTTAGCTAATATAATATGGTTAATAAATTCAATTAATGAGAGTGAAAGTTGAGTTTGAGCTTTATCTCATTAGTGTGAGGCTCACAGTATTTCATCAATGAAAAATGATAATGGGTCTATCACATAGGCTCATTCAAATACTTAATTATCACCACCAAACTCTCCAAAATTCTCCTCACTGTAAAGTCTAACTTAGATACTTCTTTAAAAAATCTAAGCTATTTTTACAATAAAATATGTTATCATGTGAAAGTTTAATTATTGTTTAGACTAGAGAATCAATTATCATACCATTGTAAAAAAAAAAAAAAAAAAATTATTATATTTAAGAGAAGGCTCTTAGTTTGGAGCAAGAATTTGTAAACAAAACTTTTATATTTCATGCATGTTTTTGGAAACGAGAAGAATGTTGTATTGAAAAGTTGTGTGTAAACGATCTTATTTTTAAAAGAAATAAAATAAAATAAAATAAAATAAACCAAGCATGACTTAGATAAGGTTATAAACGTAAAATACACATTTTAATAATATAGTTGGACACGTGGCATAAAAAAATCAACATTATAGGATTTCTACTTTTTGCCCTTCATGTTTATGAAAAGACTTAATAAACGCAAAATAAGTTGATAGTCGAGAGCTTTTAACACTTCGTTTTGCATAAAAACCAAGTATTTTTATTCCTTTTCATAAATGGCTTCAACAACAAATTTATTTTTCGTTAGATTAAATTAATGGTTTCAACATCAAGTTGGTAAAAGTAAAATCTTAGATAGAGCTATAAAAAGGAAAGACTAAACTAAAATCGCCTCAACCAAATTTAGGATTTGGATAAAAACTCGAATGACAGAATATTTATTCATGAAATAGAGGAAGAAAACAATGGTGAAAACTATTTAAAATTGAAATGAACAAAATCGACCAAGATGTATAGATAATTTAGAGATAAATTCTGTTTTGCAACCATTTCATTTTTTGTTTTTGTTTTTTAAATTAAGCTTATATATAACTTTTAAAAACTTGCTTTTGGAATTTGAGAAATAATTCAACTATTGTACCTAGAAGAGATGCAAGAAATGGAAAAAAAAATAGGCTTAATTTTAAAAAACAAAAACAAAAATAAGAAAAAGTAACTGATTAGCGAACATACCCTAAAAAATTGGATAAAGGATATAAATTCTCATTAATTAATTAAAAAATATATAACCGCTAACATTTAAAATGGGTTTGACATTCAAAAGACATTACAACAATCAAATTTTCAAAGGAATGAATACATCACATTGATTTTTGAAATACACCAAGAAGTTAGGAGGCAATCCACATATAGATTCCCGTTTACTCATTCATTGCAAATTCCCAAGGTACATCCAAACAAGTGTCTTTTATGGGCTTTATGAGGATGTAAGTAGCCCATTACTCTTGGCCTTCTTAATTTCGGGAATCGGTCCGACACCAAAAGTGGGTAGTTTCTAGGATAACAACATAAAACGTTTAAACAAATTCCTTATATTTCAATTATGTCTATTTTTACTAAGGTTTTTTTAAAAAATGTCTAAATTAACTTCTTTATTACATAAAAGTTATAGTATAATTGCTTTTTAGTCTCCGTCCTATACAAATTTTTTAGAAAAGAAAATTGAAGGATTTTTTTTTTTTTTATGTCCTTGTTTCATGTGTAAAATTATATTTTTTTTTCCAAAATAATTACTCACTCCTTTAGACCCAGACAATTTTGCACCTCCCACACCCATTCACCATGGTCCACAACAGCACACCGTTCGTTCATCGGAATCGGTCCCACACCATTCGTGGGTTCATCAGCATTCATTCGTCAGCATCGGTCGCACGTCATTCGTCCTTGTTCATCGGTCATTTTTTTATCATTGTCGACTTTCGCACGCCATCAACTGTCTGTCGTCGAGGTAAGACACCAGTTGCCTTCTCATTCTTTCTCTCTCCTATTTGCAGTAGAACATTACAAATATCTAATACAACGTCCTACATTATATTTAATATACTGTTATATCAAAATATCAAAAATTCAAATAGTTACCATTTATTTGTATATTTTATATATTGGTTGGATTATTTGAAAACAACCGAGTGCATATCAAAAGCATTTAAAACAAGAAAATTTCTAGCGGTTTAGGTTGGTTGAGGATTAGGATTCTTTCTCCAAATCTGTAGAAAGATTCAACAAGGGCTTGCGGAAAATTGGATGATGTTGAAAAAGTCATTTAACCATTTATTAATATCACACATTAAATTTAGTCATCTATGCCTCTTAAAGTCCTTATTAAACCATGCCATATTCTTTATTTATCACTGAGCTAACACTTAGGATGGTTAATTCTTTTTTCTTTACTATAACTTCTCATCTTTTCTGTTGGTTTAGATTTTTGGGAAAAAAATCAATTTATCCCTTATTTTGGATGGTGTCAATTAAAACATTAAATAAAATTGTTTTTCCCTTGAAATCTTATCCAAATAGCAAAATATATACCATTATAGACAAATACCAGAAGCTGAAAAAAAGAACTACCCAATAAATTGATTCTCTATATATACGAGTATTTAATTTTAAATTAGATATCAAATTTAATGTATGAAACTAAACAAGGAAACTTTAAAACCACAGAATAAAATATAGTACTAGTTTCAGATCATAACATATATTAAATTAGGTATATATTATTTTTTTTAAGGTTTTCATTATTTATATTTTATCTATGTTAAGGTGTGCTTTAGATTTACTTTTTAATTGTTTTATTTTTTATTTTTATTTTTAAAAAAAAGTAATTCATTTTAGTTGTGGTGACTCTTGAGGGGGGAAAATCATTTTCAATGCAACAATTGAAATCAAATTTTGGAAAAAAATATTTTTGAAACCGACATTAAATATTCGATTTTTTTTCTCCGAAATCGATATTATACATTCGTGTCTATTTGTTTTAACTGACATAAAAAGTTTAGTTTCTTCTAGGGAGGGTTGAAATTATTTATTTTGGTTTCATATTTTATCTATTAGTTTGGGATTTTAATTAACTACTTATAAATTAAAATTTTCTCGGTAAATAAAAAATAAGAAAATGACAGCAACCAAAATAATTTTACTTTTGGAAAATAAAAATAAATGAGAACCAAAGTAAAGGAAGACCAAATTTAGAGAGGAAGACCAGATTTACAATAACTCTACAAAATGCATGAACCAAAATATCCACAAAACCTAAATAAATTTGTTTTAAAGTCATTTTTTTTAAAATTTGACTAGATATTCAAGTGTTTCTTTAAGATTGAGAATAGAGAAATTGGAATAAATAAGCATAAATTTTAAAAAGTTAAACTAAAAACTAAAAACAAAATTGTTATCAAACAAGGTCTTACAATTTAGAACTTGACTTGGACGAGGAAAACAATCCTAAAAAGTAGATGATAAAACAAATAATTAAATAAAGAGAGGGAAGTAGTGTTTATAGGCTTAATTTTCAAAGAAAAAAACAAATGGTTATTAAACAAAGCAACAATTTTGTATTTATTAGACAACTTGAATTGAATTTTGTGCTTAATAGATCATAAACTTGCAATGTTATTCATAGTAAATCTTTAATTTATGTTAAAATGTTGAATAAATTAAATATCTATTAAACACAAAATTTATTATGTGAGGACCAACGAACTATAAATGGAAAGTTTTAAAAACTATCATAGACTACTTTTTAAAATTCACTCGCGTAGTGGAAACAAACTTCGGACGAGTGTGGGACTAAACTTGTAATTTAGGCTTAGTTTATTAAGCCCTAATAATTTATTTATAGTGTTTTATTTTTGAAAATAAGCCTATGAGCACCGCTTTCATTTGTGTGTCTCTTTAGTTTTGTTATCTACTTTCTATTAATGTTATACAAAATCAAGGTAATTAATTAAAACTAAAAAAATAGTTTCTAAAAATTTTGTTTTTGGAATTTAGTTTAAGAATGTAACTATTTTAGTTAGGAAAAATGAGAATCACTCGAAATTTTTTTGAAAAAAACACAATTTTTAAAAACCAAATGGTTACCAAACGAGGCTTACAATATCATTTTTGGTTCTCTGTTTTTAAAAAGTATGCTTGTTTCTAAGGGTGTTCAAAAAACTCGATGACCCCAAAAACCCGATCAACCCAACCTAACCCATATGGTTTGGGTTGGACTGAGTTCAAATAAATGAGGATGTTATGGTTTGGGTTGGTTCATGAGTTCACCTAAAATAACCCAAACCAACCTAAACTTATTATTAATTTTAAAATGTATATTTTTTTACTTATGGTAAAATTATATATATATTAGTTTTATTGAATTTCATGTTTTTTTGGATAATTTTTTTCTCAAACAACTCCTAAAAACGAACTTTTAGTACTTTTGGAAAGAAATTTTTTTTAATATAAATTAAAATTAAGGGGTTAATTCTAATTCAATAGATGAACATAATTAAATAAATTTTTTACACATTGACATTTGACTTCTTTTTAAAACAAAAATTTAAATAAGTGATTCGAGTAACCCGAACCAACCCAACCCAAATGTCTCATGGTTGGGATGGTTAAGTTGGGTTGATATTATTTTTAATAAGGGTTATTTGGGATGAAGAAATTTACAATGAACAATTGAGTTTAGTCTAAAAAGTCATTCAACCTAATCCAACTCAACCCACGAACACCCCTACTTGTTTCCACTTAACTTTTCAATCATGGTTTTCAAATTCTTTAAAGAAATACTTGAATTCGCAGTCAAATTTCAAAAAAAGAAAAATACTTTTTGAAAAATACTTTTTTAGGTTTTTAGTATAACAACTACAAAGATAAATAATCTAATCTTCAACTTTTAAAGAGGAAGTTCGTGTCAATTACATATGAGCTAAGCTCACTTTAGCTAGAATTTAAAACTTAAGTTAAAATTATGAAAATATGAATAAAAAGTAGATAATATAAAATATGTTACCGTATTTAAGAAATTAATTAATTAATTTATATATATATATATATAAAAGTTGAGAAACCGCGTAAAATCCTATAATGGGTAAAAAATAGTAACAATATATGTAGAAGGCATTTCGTATATATCTCTTGAATTGGTAATCACTTCTTTTGAGAGCATGGACCACGTACGCATGTGTATCCTCCCTCACTCTCCATTCTTTAATATTATTTTTATTATTATTATATTTCTTTTAATTATCTCTTAGCTAATGATTTAAGAATATTATTTTCATTCTCCTATATATATATATTTTTAACTATAAACTCCATATTTTAAATTTATTTTAAAAAGTGATTATCATGGGCTTGTTGGTTTTATACGTGACTTTCATGTTTAAAAAGGTTAGGTTTAAAAAGTTTTATTTTAACCTTTAAAGTTTGAAATTTGTTTCAAAACAACTATGAAGACTTTTGTTGTTGAATTTATTAATGAAGAAAAGGTAAATCTAAACACATAGCATAAGCAAATTTGAGGGTTAGAATTAAGAAAGGAAATCATTAACAAACAAAAAAAAAAAAAAAAGAAAAGAAATTGGGTCGTAGAGTTCAAAAAGACAACAATATGCACGGTTCATATAAATGATATGTCATCATTTTTTTTTTCTTCCGCGATATGTGTTCAGATTTGTTCACATAAGAGGAGACATAACTTTTTTTCTCTACAAGTGTTATTTTCATGCAAACTTTAAACTTGAGGGGTTGTTTGTTCTTTGGGAAATGTAGATAACCAGAATCTAATTTAGATGCCCAAAATTATAAATGTCTGACATCTTAGATAACCATGTTCGTTCTATAGGGATATTTTTTGGGAATAAGTAGATAATTGTGTTTTGTTTCATAAGATTTCTACTTGGAAATGTCTAAATTTATAATGTTCCAAAAATGTCCTTATAACTATTCATTATTTTATAACTAATTTAATATAATTTCAACTTATATAACATATTTGTTTTTATTGATACATATTAATTTAATATTTTTCATAAACTTACATAATGCTATTTTTCTCAACATAATAAATATTAATTGGTGATGTCTTAAATTTTTCTCAATAAAATAATTTATACTAATTTAAGATTTTATATAAAATAAATATTAATTTTAATTTAACTTGAATATTTTTCTTAAGAAAATAAAAACAACTACAATATAACCAAAGAGAGTGAAAAACATAGTTTACAGTATCTATTTCAATTATAATGTTCGCTTACAAGTGTTATTTGTAAAAGGTGTGCATGTCATCGCTAAAATCACTTTTGTTATTTTTAAAATCACTCGAAAACACACTTTTAATCACTCAAAATTAGTTTAGTTTTCAATTTTACACTTTTAGATGCAATTTTCATATCGTCAAAATTAGTTTTGAAGAATTAAAAGCATGTTTCACGCTAATTTTGAAAATGACAAAAATGATTTTAGCAATTTTAAAATCACTCTCAAACGTAGTTTATGAGACTTTTCACAACTTAGAGGTATAATTGATCAAACCAATAACCCGAAATTCAATCGTGCTTTTGATAATTTAACTTTTCTTTTTTTTATCTCATTTCTTCCCAAAAAAAAAATTAGTAGAACTTATTCGCTAAAGTACTAAAATGCATAGCTCTAACTATAAATTTATAATATCCTTTGTATATAAAAATTTTGTTAACATTTTACAAATAAGAATTAGAATGATTGCTAAGTACAAAAAATGAGAAAAAAAAGATTAAAATTAAACCACATTTGGTGTAGATGATTATTGTCAAAGATGGTTGTCAGAGTATGTGTTGGAGTGAGATAATAGTAGTGGTTGATGGTGGTCGTTATTGGAGTTGGGCATTAGAGCATGTCATGACGATGATTGTGACTAGAATTAGTCATCAATTAGAAACATTATATTGAAGGTAGGGAGAAAGAAAGAGCGAAAGATGAAGTTATTCAATAAATAGACAAACTTCAATAATGAACCCGATTAAATTATTGAAATAACTTAACACCGACTTGTATAGTTAGCAGGCTAAAGACGGGAGTTGGTTAACCAAGTGAATTCTCCAAACACCCATTAAAAATAGTAAAATAACATTTTTTTTTAATTTAAAAAAGAAAGCTTTTTACAAAACTATATTTATATACAACTCATACAGTAGTCACAAGTCCACAACAAACAACAACAAAACACACTCCCAAGTTTTTAATCTTGTCCCCTTTAACAAAGCTCCATCCATGGCGGCTCTCTCTCTCTAATCTCTCTCTCTCCTTCTTTCTTCAGTCTCCATGGGAAGAGCTCCTTGCTGTGACAAAGCCAGTGTTAAGAGAGGGCCATGGTCTCCTCAAGAAGACGCTACTCTCACTGCCTTTATTAATAAACATGGTACCGGTGGCAATTGGATCGCTCTCCCTCGCAAAGCCGGTTCGTTTTGTAACGATTTCGTTTTTATAATTTTCATTTTTTTAAAATACGATTATCAAATGGAACCTTAAGTTTTTGGATTAAGTCGTGATTTACTATATATATATATATATATTTTTTTTTTTTTTTAATTAGGGCTTAATCGGTGTGGGAAGAGCTGCCGGCTGAGGTGGCTGAATTATCTCCGACCAGACATCAAACATGGAGGTTTCACTCAAGAGGAAGATAATGTTATTTGTTCTCTCTATTCCACAATTGGAAGTAGGCAAGTTCTTTAATTCTCCTTTAAAATATAAGACTTGATATATTTTATTATGATTATGTTTATTTATGGGTTTAATATTGCTAATTTAACTAAATATATTAAATCATGGCATTCTTTCTCAAAAAAAATAATAAATAAAATAAAAGTTTCATGCCATTTAATGTACTCTTTCTCTCACTTTAATTATATTGTAATTCTTAAATTGGGTCTATCATTTTAATTTTTTTTTTATAATTAAAATTTTTTTTATAACATGTAGAATGGAAGATCGAGCCTAATTTTAAAATGATCATACATACTTAATATCGCTGGTAATTAAGGTGTTAAATATGTTCATGAATTTTATTTGCTTTAATGGCCTACTTTTGACAAATAGTTTCACATTTTTAAAGCAGAAATTGGCTAACCATTTAGTTTTAGAAAATTGTACTCTTTTTTTTTCTTTTTTTTCTTCTAGTTTTTTTCTCATAGTTTTCTCTCTTCTTCTTAATAATTCTAAGCAACTTTATGGAAAACTACTTTTAAGTTTCAACACTTGATTTTGATTTTGAAAGCACTGATAAAGAAGTACAGATGACAAAAAGAAAAAAAAAATAAATAAAATTAAAGTATTTTCCACCAATGAAACACTACGAAATATTTATTTATGAATTTAAATTATAAATTTAATTTTACTTTGATAAAGATTAAAATTTAGTTACCATGGTTTTATCTCATAAATAGTCTATATAGTTTAATAAAATCATTACAAATAATCTACTATTAAATTTTAAAGATTAAATTTGAATTTTCGACTAAATTTACCATTTAACGAAACAAAAATAGTTGTAATTGGTTAAAAATAATATTTCAGGTGGGCTGTAATTGCATCACAATTGCCCGGGAGAACCGATAATGACGTGAAAAACCACTGGAATACCAAGCTGAAGAAGAAGTTCAATTTATTCTCCGACCCATCAATTCCCACCGCCGTTATCACCGACCCGCCGCCGTGTTCCGCCGCCGCAAATTCGTTAAAACTCCATGATCAAGAACACAACATCAACATCAACACCAACTTTATGTTTTCAGGTCCTCCTCCATTTGAATTAAAACATAATTTCGAACCCCAATATCAATTTCCCATGTTGAATCATAATAACAATAATCCAGTACCAGAATTATCCACTTCCTCATCTTCAATTTCACTCCCCATAGACCAAAACCACCTCCAATTTTCTGGCAACGGCGACGGTTCCGACGACGCCGAAATTCTACAAAGTTATTACCATGGGATTTATGATCAATACCTATATGAAGATCATTTTATGGAAGGATTTGATGTAAGTAATTACATGGGATTATGATCATAATTAACTTAATTAATTAGAATTATTAGAGAGTGTGGGGAATTGAGGACTTGGTCAAAGGAAAAAAAGGACATTTTGTGTTGGTAAAGTTTGTTTGAATTTGTGATGATTCATATCATATGGGTTTTTCCATTTGGTGTAAGGAAGATGAAGTCAGCTAAAGACTTTGTTTGTTTCTGACTAGTCAGTGCTCACAAACCTTGTGTTTATTGTTTTACCCATTCCCACCATTATTATTAATTATTATTTATTTTTCTAAATTTGACTATAGGGTTAAAATGGTCATGTGTATGTTTCCCTTTTAAACTACTTACTACAAAAGGCTCTCTTCTTTTTTCTTTTTTTTTCTTTTTTCCTCCACAATAATATTAATGTGGTTATGTAAATGACACCCAAAAGTCTTGTCCACAACCTTAGAAATTTAAAACAAATTCATGACATTCTAGTAGGGATGTGGGACTGAAAATTTGCCTGTTCTAATTATTTCAAGTCTGTTAGTTGAATTGAGATCGTATCAATTAATAATTATATAATTTAAACTTTAGATTTTTATTAGTAAATCAATTTAGAGCCTACATCAAAATTTTATTTTAAAATAATTATTAAGACGTTTAACACTTTTGTGCATGTATGTAACACTTGATCTTTGAATGCAATGTTTAGTGTAAATTTTCTCTACTTATTTATAGAGAATTAGATAATTGTTTAAATTGGATCATTTTGAGTTGATTTAAAATGAAATGAGGTGAAAACCATTGTAAGTCACTAACAAATTAGTAATACTTGATTTTTTCATGAAAGTTTAAAACTATAATAGGTATAAATCTAATTTTCTTTCTATAGTTTTTAATATTATATTGCAAGTATTTTATATATAAAGTACATATATATTATATTGTAAGAACAGCCAAATGTTGAACAAATCAATTATTGTGTTGTGAAAAGATCACTGTCTTGAAAGTAATTTCAACATGACTTCAATTCTAAATTGTCTTATGGGAGTCTCTACGAAGTTAACAAAATATTATTCTCAAATGTGCGCTCGTTTGAGAATGATTGAAATTAAGGAAACCCTTTTCTCATAGTACAACAAAAAAAGAAGAGGAAGAACATTAAAAAAAAAAAAAAAAAAAAAAAAAAAATTCAACCATCCTTATTTTGGATATCAAGAAAAGGAAAATGATTTAGATTTGCTCCCACAATCATTTTTTATCCACAAATCAATAAGTGAGTTTAGATCTACAAAAACGATAAGACTAAATACGATAAGAACCCTCAATCATAAGATTTTTTATCTAAAAATAAAAGGAAGAAGAAAATCAAAATGAACTTTTTCACTTGAAGAAATAGTTTGTTCTTCTAAAGTACGAACATGACTACCTGAATTCGTTTACACACATAAACGACAACATATGTGAAATTTTTTTTAACCCCCTATAAACACTTTTCAAAACAATACTAAGAGTTTTAATATATAAACTTTTCAAGCAATCGCAACAATTTTCCATTGAAAATTTTCAAAATACCAAAACTTCAAAGTCATTCCCATTAAATATGTGTACTTGTACTTGTTCTTTGTTCTCTTTTCAATAATGGAAAATGAGAAATATGACAACTTTGAACGTTGTTTTCTTTGTTTAGATAATTTTATTGTGATATTTCAAAGAAGTAAATTAATGTGTGCTCGTTGATATGGACATAATGAAGAAGGCTTTTTTTTTTTTTTTTTTTTTTTTTTGCAATTAAAATATTCTATGGAAATATCTCATTTAAAATTTTTAAATTAATCCACATAATCGTTTTTATCATTGGAATGGGAAAATTATAATATAATATTCTTTTGTAATTAAGTTACCCTATTTTCTATAGACCACGAGAAAAATTAAATTGATTTGACTGTTGTGAAAAACTGTAGACCCACATGAAAGAAACCAAAATATGATAAAATAATGAATAAACTTTGGTCTCGAAGTACTTTAATTAAACAAATATATACCATAAACTATAAAGTAAAATGAAAAAAAAGTGAAATTTAAATAATTTGGCTTCATTACCGACTAACAATGGCATTATATCAGTATAATCATGTTGACTTTTATGGACTGGCTGCCTAATGACATTGACCAGAACGATAAGACAAAAATTATTTTATTTTATACTATTATGCTTTATTTTGTAATGGAGCCCACAATAATTGTAGGGAATTGTATTGCGTACCAAATTTTGATTATATATTAGTCATTAATTTTTAAAATATTGTAAATATGGAAAAATTTGTTTTAAATAATATATATGGATTAAAATCATTTTATTTAATTTTTTCTTATCCCAAAAATACATCCATCTCGTCAAACGTATAAAATCGACTTCAACTACGTGCATTTTCTTCTTCGACAAGCTGTGAGTTTATCTGTAACATGTTCAAATTTATTAGGAAGAAATTAGTTTTGTCACTTTTCCCATAAAGTTGGTCATAACTTTATGGGAAATGTCAGAGGGCTCAACTCAATCTTAATAAGTTTCAACTTACCAAGAATCTTATTCTTTGTTATTTTCCCGTAAAGTTGGTCATCAGAATGAGAAAAGTTACAAGAGCTCAAGTCCTTCCCAATAAATTCAAACTTACTAGGAAGGAAGCTCTTTGTTATTTCTCATAGTTTTTTAGTTTATTAGTGAATTGATTTTGCATCTTTTTTAGCATATGAATGATGTTGCTATTATCTTTTGTGTGAAACTAAAATTTCCTGCACTATATTAAAGCTATATATATATGTGCAAGTTGTTCTGTGCATCATATTAAAGTTCTATGCATTCAAGTCAAGTACTCTTGGATATATAAGCTATCACTGATCTCACGTTTAATTTGAACAACCGAACAACTTAACAACCTGTTGAACATCAATCATTTATTTCAACCAAAGTTTAATTTCATTTATGAAAGTACAAAGTGAAAATATATGCATTTCAAAATAACCATAACAATTCGTTATCAAACAAAAACCTATATATTGTCAAATAAACTCCTAATTATTACATGCAATCAAAGTTGTGATATTTTGAAATCAAAACTTGGAGCATCATCCTTCCACCTTGGAGAATGTCTTGTGGCTTTGCTTGGAGACACATTTTTTTTTATCTCTTTTTGAATTTTTTGCATTCTCTAAAATTTTCTTGGTTAATTTTGTCAAGCTCGTCCATATTTTCAGCTGCAACCTTTGGTTTATACTTTTTTGAACTATTTTTAAGAGTCTTTTCAATGACCTAAAATCATAAAATAAAAAACAACATGAAATCTATTAATACGCTATCATAAAGTAAATAAAACTTGCTAGCATTTGTACAATCCGTGTAGAAGCTATCTTGGATAGTATGATATCAGTGATTCGAGACTACATTGATGGTATGATATCAGTGATGGAAGTGATCGCTGATAGCATGCTAATCCTACACTTCAAAACATCAATCAACAATATATCAACTAATCAACTGAAGGAAATCAATGAACTATCAACAACATATCAACTAATCGACTAAAGCAATAAAATCATGGATTGTGATTAAGAAGCAATGTTTACTACATCTCACCAACTAATTGACTTAATACAAAATGAATCTCTAAAAATTCCTAATCGACACAAAAAATGGAGAATACATGTAGCCCTAATTTAAAGGAAATCAATGAACCATCAACAACATATCAACAAATATCATTTGAAATCAAAATCGAGACTACTTACACTGATTTTAGGATTTTGGAAGCGGAATTGGTAGAAATCGACAATGGAAGAAGTATCAAAATCACTACTACCAATGGAAGAAGAACGATGCGCCAAGGCCCCATTTGACAAGGAATATCCTCGTTCTATATATTGTGTTGGTTGTTCCCCATTCGTTCTATACAAAATAGCCCTATGGTTTAAATCTTATTTTGGTTCCTGAACTTTGAATATTATTCTATTTTGATCCCTAAACTTTTAAAAATATACATTTTAGTCCCTCAACTTTTAAAAATGTTTGTTTTCGGCCCTAAACTTTTAACAAAATTGCAAGGTGACTTGTAGTTTTTGGATGACTAGACTACTAAATAAGTTAGCTATGCAAAAAAATCTAAAGATTCAATTTTGAATAAGATGGCAAAGCTGGAATCTAAGGGGCTGTTTGTTTGGGGGTTTCACATGGGTGGAGTTGAGTGGGTAATTAATACCCACCGTTTTTATCAACATATTTGCCGGCTGATTTCTCTCCATGTACCGCCCCAGCTTTTCGACTACTCTCTTCCCAAAATTAATTATACACCTGCCATTCTTCTCCTACCGAGGTCTGCGCCTTCTCTCTTCTGATTCCCCATTCCTCCTCTCTCCTCTTCCCTTCTCCCTTCTCTCAGCTGATTACGATTCTTCATTCCTCTTCACCTTTCTATCTTCCAATTTCTGCATTCATTTCTCTTTCTTCCCTCTTATCTCGCCATTTTTTCTACACTAGGGTTCAGATCTATGGTCTGCGGTTTGTGTTTTTTTTTTTTATTTTTTTTATTTTTAGATCTATGATATTTGCATGTTAAATCTATGTTATGCGAGTTAAATCTCTTCTCGATTTCTTGTTTGGGTGTTCGCTTACCGTACGTTTTTTATTATATATATATATATATATATATATATATATATATATATATAAGTTTAAGAAATCTGCACGAGATACCCAAACTCAAGCACCTTAAACACAGACTTTCTAACTCAATTCAACTCAGAACAACAAACACAGACATTCCAACTCAACTCAACCCAACTTTGCACCCTAAACACAGATAATCTAACTCACTCAGACAATCTAACTCTCCCCTATAATTATTACCAACTCAACTATGTGCGAAAAACACCCCCTAAAAGACATTTTTAATTCAAAGTTTTGGTCGAACATGTTGGTTGTTGACATTTTACTTCACATTCATCTTGTCCAATACATGTAAAGCGTAGTCATCTAAAAATATAAACTCCTCCACATTTCTATTGAAAAGCTAACATGATTTTAGTACTTTGGACAAAAATAAATACTTTTTAAAAGTTTAAAGGCTGAAATTAACTTTTATTTATTTATTTATTATTATTATTATTAGGATAACAAGATATACAAAGTTGATTTAAATCTGATTTTAGTTAAGAATACGGAAGGAGCGAACAAATAAAAACTTTCCCGCCTTGCAGATCTCCAGTGTTCCCGCATTTCTCTGGAGGCTTCCCCGACACTCTTAAGCTTAGAGAATCCATGGTAAATGTTTATTCTCAAACCCTAAATTACTAATTGTTCTTCTGTCAATTCATCAAGTTCATCTATTAGAATCGTAGCCATATATTCATTTTATCATCCGATCGTGGAGAATAGTTGTGCTTTTCTGTGTAATCTAAAATTCGATGAATCTATGAAAATCTTCTGTCGCATTTGATTTCCAATTGATTTCCGCTCAGAATTCGCGAAAAGCTTCCATCGGGACCTCGGCTGTTGTTGCTGTTGTTTTTCTTTCTTTTGTGTTTGATAGGTTGATTTTCCTTTACTTTCTCTCTTGATGTGGAAGATTAGTGTTGGAGAGGTTTGAATCGTTGACGATTCTTAGTTTAGGATACTTAATTGAACGTGTATCGAGCATTTAACTAAACGGATCCTTCGCTATGGATTAGATAGGGATCTTATTACTCTCCGCTTGATGTTTTTTAGAATATATTGATTTCAGATATCAAGTTTGTGGTCTAACATTTATGCACTTCTTGAAATTTAATTTGAGAAATAGTCTAAGAAAAGAGGCCTTTCCCTGGATGAGAAGCGTGAGAAGATGCTTCAGATCTTTTATGAGTCTCAAGACTTTTTCCTTGTGAGTATACTTGCATTTTTATTCTTCAATTTCGGAAGTCCTGGAATTTCATTTTCTAATGCTGTTTGATTCGAAGGATTTCATGTTTTCAGACCACAGTGTATTCCTTTTACTTCATTAGATATTATGGGAAGCTTCCTTTTTCTCGTTTCAGCTTAAGGAGCTTGAAAAGTTGGGTCCCAGGAAAGGCGTGATTTCTCAGTCGGTGAAAGATGTTGTGCAAAGTTTAGTGGATGATGACTTGGTTTCGAAAGAGAAGATTGGAACTTCAGTGAGTAAAAGTTTTGAGATGAAACTTCCAGTCATCTATTCTTATGTTTATCCTGTTTGCACCATGATTTATTCTTTGCATATGGGTTTTAGCCTTCAGACATGATTGTCTCTCATGCATTGTTAATGTGATTTTCAATTTGCTATATATTTATGTGTGGTTGTAAACTTCAGGTCTATTTTTGGAGTCTACCAAGCTGTGCTGGTAATCAGGTGAAGGAAATTATTCGTATCATGATTTGTCTTACTCATTTGACTGTTCATTAATTTTTACTTCTAAAAGATCTCATGACTCTATTCTTACCAGCTGCGTAATGTGTATCGTAAGCTTGAATCTGATCTCCAAACCAGTAAGAATAGACTGGAAGAACTTACTGAGCAGAGTAATGAATTAAAGAAGGGGAGAGAGGAATCTGTGAGTGATTATATTTTAAACGAAAGGTAATTCATGAAAAGTATTTTCCCTTTGGTCATGAATGTTTTTTTCATGCCAGGAAGAACGAGAGGAAGCCCTAGCTAAATTAAAAGCCATTGAACTGAAGCATAAAGAGCTAAAGGTTTTGCTTGTATTCTGGATTTCATTTACTTTATTAAAAAGAAAATTCGATCACGATGATCCTTTCAGTTTTCACGCTACTTTGACAATCTAGTTACTTCCAGGATGAGATGGTACAATATGCAGATAATGATCCAGCAGCCTTTGAAGCAATGAGTTGAGTTTCTTTAGCATTTTTTAGATTCTTATGATAGAAAATGGGTATTGGCTGCTTGATTCTTTCTTGAAATGGCCGTATGCTAAACTTGATGACCTTATGGTTGTGTGAATTTGACAGAACATGCAATTGATGATGCTCATGCTGCAGCCAACCGATGGACTGGTATGCATTTTGCACATAAACTGCCAATTTCAAAATTTTGTTTCTCGCGTTCCACTCGTAATTTCTTTCAACTCTGTTTTTACACGCAGACAACATTTTCACTTTGCGACAATGGTGTTCAAACAACTTTCCACAAGCCAAAGAACAACTAGAGAACCTATACAAAGAGGTAAACCGCATTTCTTCGGTAGAAATGCCCTCCTGCATGAACTAAAGCACGCAAGACAAGTTTTGAAAATAAGTAAGTTATACACAAGGATGAAAATATCCGCTAGATACATTCGTAAATCAAGTGGGTCGACTTCGATAGTAAATATTTATTTATATTTTTAATATATTTTATAAATGCTCTTAAAACATAAAAATATCATTTATTTAGTCCAATATGAATAAGAATACTAATAACAATATTCATAATTTAGTTAGAGAGTTAAAACAACTTACATGAATCTAAATAAATTTTATAAATTCCAAAAATCTCTTGTTAATAATTTCTGAATTATCGTTTGGGTAAATGCAGGTTGGCATGACGGATGATTTCGATTATTTGGAGTTGTCACCAGCCCCTCTGAGTTCAGTTATTGATTAAGTGGGCAGAAGCTTCAAAGCTGATTTAACAGCATGTTTTATGTCTCAGTGATATTCTGAAGCAAACATTATAGATTCACCCATCATGTGTACAGTTAGTTTGTTCATTAGTTATGTGGTAAATAAGAATTGTATCGATTCTTATATCAGTTTAGCTCCGTTCCCAGAACACTAAACGATGTTTCATGTCAAACTGATGCGATGTAGCGTTCATGGTTCATGAATCTGTAATTCGGTTTCTTCTCTTAGTTGCTATAAGCATGGGAGAACAATAAGGTGCTGTTTGGAAGATTGGGATATAATCAAGATTATCGAGAATCGGAGGAAGAATATCGAGGATGGAACGGAAATGAGATTACGCAATGTGAAAATGGTGGAAAGAGTAGTTAAAAACTGTTAGAACAGGATGAGTTTAATATTACAAATTGGGTTCAAAATGTTAAATCCAAACATGAGTTTGGATTACATTAGAATCCAAACTCATTATATCAGACTTCCAAACAGCCCTTTAAATTTCATTTCGAGCAAGACTTCCTTTGAAATCTATAGTAAAAAAAAGTGGTTAAATTACATTTTGAAATTTCAGCTTCCGATAAGATTTTAGACCTCTAATTCTGTGTCTAACTTTTAATTGTGCATAGCAAAACTACGCTAAATTACCAATGGAATGTAATTTTAGAAGGTTAAGAATAAAGTAGACAAACCTCAAACTTTAGAGATTAGATTTGTGAGGGAGCACCAGATGGATGCGCTTATTAATAACCAAACTGGACACACGGATTTTTAAATAACCAACTCAAATTGAACACCCAGCATTCGTGTAATTGAGACACTTACACATTAGCTCCATATTAGGTCAAATACTAACCACAGTAATGTTATATTCATTTACAGAGTATACAAGACCTAAATTAAATTTGCATTATTGTCTGATATTATCACAAAGAGACCTGTTCATCAGGCTTTGCTGAACATAGCAAAAAATGTTCAAATCTTCGGAACATCGGGCCAATTCTTCACATCGCCTCTCTTTCGAATTCTCATCTGGCAATGCCACCTGCAAAATTCCATAAAATTCTCTTAGCCTTGGCAGCTTTAGCTCTAGATGCAAATTTGGGTACAATGCACGAATCTTGATGTTTTCAGGCACATGATGAATAAACATAACAATCTAGAAGGCCTAGGACAATTATGTAGGATATTCATTGTTGACAATAGGAAAGAACTAATCACGAGATTAACCCAAGGACCTGCTTCAGAACATTGTCGGATATCACATCAAAGTGCCATCTCGGCCTGCAGAGCTGCCAGCTCATCTTCTTCAGCAGTTCGTTTCTGAGGAGCGGGTCGAGCAGTTTGTCGGCCTGCAGGGACTGGAATTGGAGCAGCAGGAGCAGTTGTTGCAGGTTGAAGAAGTTGCTCTTCCAACTCAGCACCTTCTAGCTCCTCAAGTTCCGCTTCCAGTTCATCCTGTGCGTACAAAGATAAGTCTAGTAGATGAACTTCATAAAATTGCAGGTACAAATGAGAAGACAAGCTGAAAGTGAATACAAACCTCGTCAAAATCGGCTGCAGCACCAATTGGATTTGATAGTGCTTCTTGGATCTGTTTCATGTTCTCAGTTTGTTCATTGATCTCATCCATTGTTTTATCCACATCATCGATATTCCTACAAAAGGAGAATATTTCAAGTTCCATCATCAACCACGTCATCTAAACTCCTTGTTAAGCACTAAACCATTCACTTTCGTAGATTTTAATGGAAACACACAGGTGTCATGCATCTTTATGCTCTGCCAGCACATAGTTCAAAAGATTCTCACAATCTTCGGGTGGTCAGAAAGAGAAGAAAAAAATATGGACGAACTCAAAACATCTAAAATTAATAAATCATCAAAGTACACTGAAACAATGTGGTACTCACGTTGCTTTCTGCATTGCTTTCATTGCAGCTGCCCCGGTCCTCAATGCGTCTACAGTCTCAGTTGTGGCTTTTGCACCTTCTAGTAATATCATCTGCAACACAAAGATAGATTTATGTCACACGAAGTTAAATAAACACGCAGCAAAAGGAAACATGGACACATCTAACTAGATATAACATCAAAGATAACCTGATCATGAATCCGCAATTGGAAGTTGCCGAGCTGCTCTATCTGTTGTTCATATAGCCTCTTCCTCTTCAAACATTGTATAGCAGCTACAAAATTAAAATAGTTAACATCGATGCCAAATTGCCAACTGCAGTTTGACTTGCAAATTGACTGGGCAAAATCCAATATAAAGGTGGAAACAAACGGATCCTATCATAAACTTCCCCAAGACAAACACTTGAAACATAAGAAGGTAACAGGATTCTACAAATTTGTGATAAGGGATGTGAAAAATGAAATGCAGATACCCCAAAATCAAGAAGTACAAACAAATGAACGTCTTGCACACTCAATGAAAATGAAACACATCCCCAATTTGAATAAGTAACAAACAAAACTAACAAAAAAGCTGAAATTTGCCAAAGAGGCATAAAAGAAGGCCAAAACAAGCAATTACCACTTACAATTACGTGGATGGTTAAAACCTGACTGTAACCAAATCAACAAGTTATCTCCTTGACTAGAAAGCATCCAACTTCATATCACAATTCTAGAAATTAGGAAATATTTTAGTACTTTCTACGTATAGGGGCCGGAGATTCTGAACCATCTCTCTAGCTTACAAAATAGTTCAAATGGAAAAAAGTCATAAGAAGGAAAAGAAGATAGAGCTTACACTAAAGAAAACAAATATAGATAAATAAAATCCAAAGAGCCCCCTAACAAAAAGAGAAAAAGAAAAAGAATTTAAATTCCCTATAGCGTTACATTACATTGCTATGCCACCCTTGACTTAATTATCAACAAGTTAGCAAATTCATTCACATCACTATATTTCAAGACTTGTAGTACTTAATGCCAAAATGTTTTGCTCGATAATGAACTGCCAGAATAATTTAAAGTCATACCCCGCTTGTTCTTTGCTCTGGTATAATCTTTAGCCTTCTCAACCTCTGTGGCAGCTTTTTTCAAAAGTACTTTCTCCTTCTTCTCCAGCATTTCAAGTGTCTGAAAAATTACAGAGCATAAAAGAATCCCCTTCAGCCTAGGACAAATCCTCTAATTCGCGTCAACTAATTCGAAATACTTAGCCAAATTAGTGGTTTAAAAAAAAACTCGAGAAATCCCTAATAAACAAAATTGGGGGAATTCAATTCGAAGATACTGAATAAAGGCAAGCCACCATGATACCTCGTTTAATTTATCAAGCGTGGCCAGGGCATTAGACTCCTGTTTAGGTTTACCAAAAAGCTTATTGAACATGGACATGGTGGATTATGTGCGATTCGAACCGACCTCCGAATTTCTGGAACAATAGCAAGAAAATAATCAATCATATCTGGTCTGAGAAGAGATAAATTCTCGAAAATCGACCAGAATCGGGATTGAAACAGATCGAAAAAGAAGACGGTCAACTACCAAACTCAAAAAAGAAAAACAAAAGATTGATGAAAAAGTATTTACCTGAGAAGCGATGATCGGAAATCGAAGAACGATGGGTGTGAAGAAATGGAAAGTAAAGAATTAAGGGGAGATCTGGTTGATAGGCGAATTAGATTCTGCTTTGCTTAGGCGTGTTGTTTTAGTGTAGGATGGGAGAGAGAAAGAAAGGAAGTTTCATAGCCCTTTTCTTCACGGCGTTGACAGCGCCGTTGGTTTTCATATCGGTCACAGACTCACAGCTCATTAACAAACTGGTTTGGGAGTGATTTCAAAATCTTTAGTTTTTAAAATAACTCAAAAATATATTTTTAATCTCATAAAATTATGATATGTTTTCAAACAAAATGAGCTAAATTATTCATAAAAATAGAAAAATTTGAAGTAAAATTTTTACAATTTTCATATCGATCAAAATCAATTTTGAAGGATTAAAAATATATTTTGAGGTGATTTTATAAATGACAAAAATAATTTTAGTCATTTTAAAATCACTCTCAAACATGGTTGTTTATTTGGTTCAATCTTATATTGATTTGGTTATTGACTTCTAACCTTTTCTTTTTTTCTTTCAAGTTTTAATTTTATTTTGATTTTGTCCTTTTTGCTATTTTAAATTAAAATTGGGTGAAAGTGGGTATTTTTATTTTTTCCTTAGCACTTTATAAAAAATAAAAAAAAACACATACACACTCCATTAATAATTGGTCTTTTTTCTAAACTGCACCATAATAATTAAACACACCAAACGAAACCTAATGTTAGGGTTTTTTTTTTTTTTCAAAGGTAAATATACTCTTAGTTCGGTTCGGTTTGGATTGGTTCTTCTAATCAAAATTCGATCCAAATTAATACTTTTTGGTTTTCTCCAAATACAAATCAAGATATCCAATTTTATACTAAAAAACCAAACCAATGGATCAGTTTGATTTCTTGATTTTTCAACTTTTTGTTACACTCTTAGACAATGTTGTTGGATTTCACATTGATCACAAACTCACAACTCAGCAACAAAATTTCCATCCGGATTTCGATATATGGTTAAATGCAATATTTAAAAGGATTGTTTTCAAATATAACAAAATGAATCAAAATATTTACAAATATATTTACAAATATAGCAAAATGTCTCTATCTATCAGTGATAGACAATGATAGACAATGACATCTTACTATATTTTAAAATATTTCTAATAGTTTGACCACTTAAAACAATTACCCTATCAAATGCATCCATGGAAATATTCATCTCTTAATTGAAAATATTTAAATTAGCAAATAAACATTTTATGATTGTACAAACTAACATGTTTATTATATATATTATTGACATTTTGATGTATATTTTTTATGTGTTGTACATTTTTCCATAATATAATAAAAATGTTGATTCAACCCTTATGAGATATTGAAGCTATGAAAATATGAAAATATTGATAGAAATATCAACATGAAACTCTCGCTTGATTGCTTTTATTCCAATGGTATTGGTTTTAATAGTTGGTGATGAAACTAATCTCTCTTGTTTAAAACTTTTTAGTCATCCAAGCCCTACTAAAGCCATTCTTCAATCTTTGATCTTAGGCCTTTTTTAAGTGTTTGTAATGTTTTTATAAATATGTATCTAAAGTTATTGCTAACCGGTTGAATCTATTTTTTCTTCTTTTGAATATGCTTTTATCATTCTCGTGTTATTGTTAATTAATAACATTATTTTTATCCATGAGTGTATTAACTATTACTAATGTCAGCTCTTAAATTAGATATGAGTAAGACTTTTGACAGAGTCGAGTAAGGTTTTTTAACCTATCATGCTTAAACTTGACTTGTTTCTTTCTCTTTTTTGATTGATGATAAAGTCAAAAGGATAACATTATTCTTAGTAGAGGTTTAAGACATGAGATCCTTTATCCCTTCACTTTTTCTTCATTTGCTTTGAAGGTCTCTCAAACTCCTAAATTTTTAGATTTGTAATGCAAAAATTTAGATCCTGTTTGATAATCATTTGGTTTTTAAAAACAATACTTATAATTCTACTTTTACCCATATGTTTCTACTAATGTTTTAAAAAATAAAGCGAAGGTTTCAAAAGTAAAAAAATAGTTTTAAAAAACTTGCACTTGTTTTTAGTATTTAATTAAAAATTCAAGTGTTTATTTAAAAAAGAACCATTATAGCGAAATTGAGAGGACACAAACACAAATTTCAAAAATAGAAAACTAAAAGCGAAATCGTTATCAAATGACGTTTTAAATTTCAAGTTCCAAAGTTCCAAACTTTTACAAAATGAGATGAACTCAATTTTGTGTCTGATATACTTTTAAAATTGAAAGTAGTTTATCGCGATTTGTAACACAATAGTTAATATAACTTTTTCTGTTTTTGGTCCAAAATCTCCCTAAACTTTAAAAGCATAACACTTGGTACACACTTCTAAAGTTTAGGGAGATTTTGGACCAAAAACAGAAAAAGCTATATTAACTATTGTGACACAGATAGTAGTTTATCGCGATTTGTAGCCGATAGACAATGAAATTTTGCTATATTTGTAAATATTTTGGTTCCTTTTGCTATATTTGAAAAGAGTCTTTATATTTATCCATGTTTATTGATTGGCTTGGTTTTCTAATTTGTTTTTCTTTTACTTAACCCGAAGCCGATCAAACCGACCGGTTTCAATCCAAACTAACAAGTGATCTTGGTCGGTTTAAGCGTTTTTTTTTTTTTTTTTGTTGTTTTTTTTATTTTTGAGGTGAGTCCACGCATGTATTTTTCAGGAAAAAAAAAAAAAAAAAAAATCTTTGGCTCATAGGATGTGGCCTGTGACAGTATATTGTCTCTTTCCTTCAGCTTCTGTTCATGCTGACAGGCCATTCATTCCACCATTTACTCCATCACTAACTATCCATTTCCATTACTTTCAATCATTACACATAACAAATTGCAGCGAAACCAATGCCTCTACACAGTTGCTTGAATTTGATTCTCATTTTCCATCTCCTCATGCTAATTCCTTCGAGTTCTTCTCCGAGCCCGGAAGAGTTATCTCAAATCCCTTCGATTTTCCTTCAACATGCTCAACATCCAGAGGTTTTTGATTGGATGGTTGATCTCAGAAGGAAAATCCACGAAAACCCTGAACTGGGTTTCCAAGAATTTGAGACCAGCAAGCTTATCAGAGCTGAGCTCGACCGTTTAGGCATTTCTTACAAATATCCAGTGGCCATCACCGGAGTCGTTGGTTTCATCGGTACTGGAAACCCTCCTTTCGTTGCTATTCGGGCAGACATGGATGCTCTAGCCCTGCAGGTACACTTAATACCCAAATTCTTTGAATCGCAGTTTTTCTTTCTGTTTCTTTTGTTTGAATGTGACTATGAAATTCAATAATTATATGGATGATATTGAAACTGAGGAGTGAGGGCTTCATTGAACTTTGAGAGAAATTATTTGTGTAATGTTGGTTGTAATGTAGGAGGGTGTAGAATGGGAACACAAAAGCAAAGTTCCTGGAAAGATGCATGCGTGCGGCCATGATGCTCATGTTGCTATGCTTCTAGGGGCTGCAAAGGTTCTTCAACAGCATCGTCATCTTATACAGGTTCTTGTTCTTCCACTTGAAACTTGTGTAGTTGGATATTGACATGGAGATTGCATTTTTCAAGATTGCTTTTACAATTTAACTTGGAGATTTTAGAGTTGTCACATACATACATGTTAAGAAATCAACAATCGAAGAAACATGAAAAACGTAGACAGTAGAAAAAAATAACATAAAGATTTACATGTTTCACTAATAATTTGTTAGTTACGTCCACAGGTGGAGGGAGCAATTAGTTTTATTATTAGAGGGGAAATCAAATAATACAGATTCAGCAGCGCTAGTAGAGTTAGAGAGTTTATATAGCATAATCCTTTAAACCCTAAGGTCAAAATCGTAAATAACGTTAATAATATAAATACAAATACAAAACAGTAAATAGCGAGACCCTCGTGCTTAGTCGTTTAGAGCTCCAAATAACAGACTCAAGGCTTTCCAACAAGATACCTATTAACTCTTATTTGTTCATGTCGTTTTGAAACTGGAGTTCTGGTTTTTTCTTTTTTTTTTTTTTTTGATAGATTGATCCATTTTTTCAAGATAAGTTTTTCTAACTCTATGCTAGGCTCAGTGAATCTCTTTTCATGTTTTTATTCCCTCCCTCTTTTCCCTCTAGCTCTCACTCCCCCCTTTCTTCCCTCTCCTCTGTGCAATCCCTAGCCACCCGCCCTCAGCTTCTTTTCATCCGGCAATAAACACCCAGCATTCCAATCGAATTTCAACACCCCAAATTCATGACATGACACCCAAACCTATAGCAACATGATTTCTCTTTTTTGACGACACTTGAATCGCCGACTCAAAAACCTACCAACCAAATCTGGAGGTTGGAGAAATGTTGAAGTTCTATCCCCTTCACAAAACATTGAAATAGTGTTAGGTATCCAAACGCGAAAAAATATATGAAAACACTAATGATAACTATATTGTAATGTCCCAAAAAAATTACAATATCAATAAGCTACGTTTCTCCCACAACCAATCCACTAAGGACAAACTAGCCAAAATATGACCACCCTCTGCAAACCCAAACTCCTATTTATAACCAAACCATCTTTAGCTAGTTACTCACTAATAAGACATTACTATTCCCAAGATAACACCTATTAGTACCCTTACAAATAGCTACCACAAAAAAGAGAGAGTGAAAGAGAAAAGCGGGAGCGAGCAAGGGAGAAACAAAGGTCCATTGATGCTAGCAAAAGGGTTTGAAACTTATTTTCAGAGTACAATCAAACTTCATTTAGGCCCAAATTTTTAAGTCGGTCAGTGACAAAAAACTCATTTCCAAGTTCATCGGAGATTTAATATCCTACAAATTTCCTTAAGATCAGACGAGTTGTCCCGTGAGATTAAGGTGCACATAAGTTGGCCCGACGACTCACAAATAACCAAAAAGAAAAGAAGCACTTTGGTTGAGGCATATTTCTACTTGTTAATCCACAAGTAATGAGCGAGGGGAACTAAATGATTGGTTATCTGTGATTGGTTCTTGGAGGCAAAGGGTTGTCCTTTTAACTGTCACAAATTCAGATCATTTCTTTTTTACTTTCATGATTGTGGATTTTCCACCTTTATTTTACTGGATTTATGACTTTTAAATGAATAATCAATAACCTATATGTGGTCTTGCTACTACTATATATGCATTTCTGATAAAACGTAAGTCATAATGGAATTGGATAGATACAATCTTTAGAGGCATGGTCAATGGCAGCTGCATACATGGATGCTCATTTCCCCCATGTAACCAAGGTTTCACCCCCAAACAGGATTGGAAATCCTCAGTTTGTATGGGAACGTTGAAGGAAGTTGTCCTTTATTCTAAATCCCGGACAAGAGTACAGTACCTGATTCTGCCCTTTTAACTCTCCTTTTATACTTTTCAGGCCTTGATGAGGAGAAATCGCTGCAAAATTCTTATTTTACTAACTTTGTTATGTGCATATACACTACATCGGAATTCTGGGCTAGTCTATGTTTGTATCACTAAGATACTCTAAGGGGTGGTCATATGTACCTCGCCACAGGAGACCTAGCCCATTCAAATACATGAGAATAGAGGCTTATAGGACTTGATTTCCTTTGCTCTCGGATCTGTTTTGATTCTCCTACGATAAAGAATGATGTAAGAACAAATCTCATCCAACCTCATTCAGTTGCTTTTCCTAATTGTATTAAACATAAAGACATGGACACCCTTCTCTTCATATAAGGTGGGCAAATAGAGTACAGAAGCCTTCATTATCAGTCACATAATTAGATTGTAAGAGGATTATGCTTGTGACTGGCTTAGATATTGTTCATACTGCTATTTTAAATTTTTGCTGTTGAGGATCCTCATTTCAACAGGGAACAGTAGTTCTTGTTTTTCAACCAGCTGAAGAAGGAGGTGGGGGAGCAAAGAAAATGTTAGAGGCTGGAGTACTGGATAATGTTGATGCCATTTTTGGGTTGCATGTAAGTTCCAGGCATCCTTTTGGTATGGTCATCTCCAAGCCTGGTCCTATTCTGGCTGCAAGTGGTTTCTTTGAGGCAGTTATTGGTGGTAAGGGAGGTCATGCTGCTCTACCCCAACACACAATTGACCCAATTTTAGCAGCTTCCAACATAATTGTTAGTTTGCAACATCTTGTCTCGCGTGAAGCCGATCCTTTGGATTCACAGGTATTGTTTCTTTTCAAAGATTTCTCAGGCTTATAGTCACTGCAACTATTCAGAAGTCATCATTTACTTTGTGGGAAGATTGAGTTGATTCCTTTATACTCTGCCAATTTAAGTGTTGTGTTTTTCAAATCATAATTCCTTAATTTGTACTATGGTTTACTGTTTATCTGAGTTTGAGATTCTAGGAATTCAATTTCTACTACATTGATTCGAGATCTATGTTTTTTTGTAAATTCATATTGGGATTTCATGTGAGTATCTGATTTTTCTTCTTTGTTATTATTTTTATTTATTTATTTATTTTTTATTTTATGAAAGCAACAACTCTCAAAGAGAAAAAAATGAAAGAAAGTTCTTCATAGTTATTAAAATATTCTAAGTTTGAGAACACACTAACGGCATGCTTGGTCCAAGGGGTAAGAGTTGGGGAGTAGAGTTGATGCAGGGTTGTTCAACTCTACTCCTTTTGTTTGGCTTAAAGAGTAAGAGTGCGCCTGAAGCTGGATTGAGGGTGGAGTTTGGTGTCTTCTGGACTAGCAAAAAGTACATTTAACCAATCAAACAGCTCTCAACGTTCTTATAAAGTTCTTTGCTGAAATCATTTTTCAAAAGTCATTGTAAACTTACAATTATTCGACATATTTAGGCTTTCCTTCCTAAGTTATTATTTTGCAAAGAACCATTATGATCCTTTACTTTTCTATTTTTGTTAACGATGGTGTTTAAATACTCTTGTCTATATAATTATGAGAAAGGAGCAGCACCAAGCATTTTACAAACATGTTTGAATCTTTCAGGTGGTTACAATAGCAAAGTTTCAAGGCGGTGGTGCATTCAATGTCATACCAGATTCTGTTACAATTGGAGGCACTTTCAGGGCATTTTCAAAAGAAAGCTTCAACCAACTTAAACAGAGAATTATAGAGGTAGATTCCTAGAAATATGCTGTCCTAAGTCAAAATTCATTTCCATAATGCTTCTTTCTTCTTGGAAAAACAATGACAGGTTATCACAAAACAAGCAAACGTTCAGAGGTGCAATGCCACTGTCGAGTTAAATGAAGATCAAAAGCCTTTTTTTCCAGTTACATTGAATGACCAAAATCTTTACAAACATTTTCAAACTGTTGCCGGGGACATGTTGGGTACTAACAACATTCTTGATATGCAACCATTGATGGGAACAGAAGACTTTGGATTCTATGGTGAAGTGATTCCAGGACTGTTCTACTTTGTTGGGATGAAAAATGAAAGTGTAGGAAAGTTCGAACAAGGACATTCACCTTATTACATAGTAAATGAAGATGTTCTTCCTTATGGTGCGGCATTGCATGCATCAATCGCCACAAGGTACCTTCTAGAGTACTCAACCAAATCTGCTTCAACTAAAGGACACTCTTATGATGAGCTTTAAAGATTTGTATTTGTATGATAGGAATATTATTAGAGCAGTGTCATGGTAATTACAATTAGTTAACAAGTTAGTTATGGTATTACGTTATAAGTGGAGGAGTGGAAAAGAGAATGCATGCTTTATTTTATAGTCGGTGGTGAATTAGAGCTTAAAAAAATCCCTATCAGGGAACGTCCAAGTATCACAAAACACTTAGTTTACTTTGTAATTTTGTTATCGTTTATTTAAATGCATTTACAATCTATCATTGTATATTGTCATCCAAGTATTGGCTCAATTTGAAGTCATTCTTAGATGTGATTATCAACTCGACTTTATTTATTACATCACCGTTTTTACATCTGGAAACTTGTTTTAAAAAATTTATTGTAACTTTAGAAAAACCCTTTTACAATGTTAACATTTGAAATGATAATTCTAACCAATGTTAACACTTGAAACTATCATGTATGCAACATTCATACAAGTTGATTGAAGTATGATTGAAGTACACATTTTGAGATTGTCTATGAGAGTGATTTTGAAATAGTTAAAAAAAGTCATCTCAAAACATGCCTCTTTAATCTTTCAACATCAAAGTACGAAAATGATAAAAGTATAAAATAAGAATAAAAATAAAAATAAAAATAAAAATAAATGATTTTAACCGTCCAGGTCCAGGTTAGACATGTCACTCATTGCAAAACCATTTTCTTCAGGAATTCTATATGAATGATCATATCCTCTCAAACCTTGAAATAAGTTTTAAAGATAGCCAGAACAGTTTTGGTGAGAGAGCATCCCACCTTTGTTAATACCCAATTTGATCATTCGTCATTGTGAGACACACATCCCCTTGAATCCCCTCCATCTCCTCTCTATCTAGCAACTGTAAAAGTCTTTCTTGCTCAAAACCTTGCCAAGGAAAGACCATTCAACCATCTCAAATGATCTAATAAACTAGTTAAACTGTAGAGGCTAAAAGGTAGCGCAAAATTAATGGCGCAAATGGGGCATTTTTTAGGGAAATACTGAACCACATTTGGTTCGAAACTACCAACTTAATCTCATCCACCTTTTCTAAAAAGAATTGAACCTACTCCATGCTGGCTAGTCTCAGTTTAAAGTTCTCCCTAACATCTTGAATTTAAGGTGAAATCAATGCAACTGTAAAAGTTAGAAGCTTCATTTACCAGCAATACCCTAAAAAGCAAAGATCCTTTCGTCGGCAAAAGCATTTTCAGAACGACACAGATAAAGCTATGAAAACCTAGACTTTCAAACGGGCAAATCCAGGACTTGTGGATAAGATTTTCACAGCAAGTGTAATCTCTGAAAGATACCTAATATCATTAACAATGGGGCAACCCACCTTTGGTTCCTTTACCCCCAGGCCTAATGAGAAACTCACAGATTTGGAGAAGCTCATATTATTTTTCAGCCCCCAAGTCATTAACTGCCACCACATAGTAGTTGCAACCATGATACAAAATGAAGACGTACCAGCTTTTGTTTGGAGCTTCATGTTTGGAGCTAGTATTGTATGGAGATTGTTCTTCCAACTCCACTCTCATTTTTAAACAAAACATAACTTAAATGTCAAAAGATATCGTCATCAAGAGAACTCTAGGGATGCAACGACATAAAACTTCAAAATAGAAGGACAAAATATGAAAATTCAGGGGGAAAAAACTGTTTAACTAACAAAAATTCAGACCCAAATCACATTACTTCTAATATATTGTCAAAATAAATATCTTTTACACGGTCAAGAGCCTCAATAAACTAAAACATCTATGAGAAATAGGAAAAAAAGCTTAATAAAGCACAAAACCATGCCTCTCCAGCGGCAAAGCTCCCCCCCATGGGTTGCTGTTTGCTTACTTCTCAGAGGAGTTGGGTCCTCTCTTCTTTCCAAAACCAACCACTGCAAAGATCAACAAATTTAAATCGCACATTAGAATGATGCTTCTCGAATCCTGAAACGAAAATCTTACTAATGCAATAATGATTATTATACAGAGCTACATGTAATCCCAAACAAACCAATTACCATAACCCGTAAAATAGTGATTGAATACAATGTTAAACCAAAATCAGCAATTCTAAACCGGCAATACATCGGAAAAGCAAATGAAGTTAAGAACAATAGGTTACCTGCAGTAACGAATCTGCGATTGTATTGCATCCGCTTGTGTGCACGTCCACGGGGCTTCTTCTTCTTGTCCTGCTTCGCTACTTTCGGAGTTTGACCTCTCACCTTCCCGGCACGAGCCAGAGATCCGTGTACTTTCCCTGAAAATCGATCAAAGCACGAATACACACAATTCACAAACAGATTCTTACAGATAAAATAACCGATAAACATAGGAAAAAGAACTGATCGAAGGTCGAGAAATCAAGAGTTAGGGTTTTGCTCACCCATGGCAGATTGATTGCTTCAGTAACTTCCTGGTGCTTCCGATATCAAGCCGCTGAGAAGATCGAAATCAAGAGTTAGGGCTTTTGGTCGAATGAGATTATATACACAAGTAGAATAGGGCTAGCTGAGAGACCAATACACTGTATATTTTGGGCCGACTAAATTGGGCCTTACAAAGTTTATGGGCCGCCTTTTGCCGTCAGGTTTGGAGATTTGGGTTGGCGTTATTTGATGGCCCATCTCAGCTATAATCAATCTTCGGCCAAATATCATTTTATATCCCTAAAATTTTGGTGTTATATCAATTAAAACCTTGAATTAACAATTATATCAATTTAAATTATAAACTTTCACAAGTATATCAACTTAGTCCCTCTTCCAGATTTCTTTTAACCAATATCATGTAAATTTTATGATTTGAGTCAATTTAGACCATTTATTACGATTACATTTGAAAATTATCAATGCATCCATTCTCAAATAAACTTCTTTAAAATTCGATTTTACAAAATAGACGATTAAAGTAAATGTGTGTACGATTATTAAATGAATTTATGATTAAGAGTCTAAATTGATTTATTTATGAATGTTTAAGGGTTTGAGGTTTTCCTAAACGAAATATAATAGAGGTTGTAAATTGATACATATACAAAATTTCATGATCTAAATTGATACAATTATTAGTGCATGGTTTAAATTAATACAATTCCTCTACTTTAGGATTATAAATGGATATTTTTCTTAAATTTTTTAACACAAAATAATAATAATAATAATAATAATAATAATAATAATAATAATAAATACACGTATAGTCTTATTTTTTGAGCATGTGTATGTGTACAATATAAATTTTCTCATGTGTTTTGTTTTTTTAAAATTTTATATATTGAAATAAACTGATTCAAGCCTTTTATAAAGTTCCAAAATAAAAAGGCTTTATAAGTAAATATTCAAATGATAATAGAGAAATTTTGAAAAATAAATATTTCATTTTAACTTTAAGTTGCTTAAGTTGATAAATGTTTTATTTTAAAACAAAGGAATATTTTATTATTTTTATTTATTAAATCATTATTGATTTCCCATGGTCAATTCTATTTCTTTTCCATATTTATGAATTTGAAAGTAGTTTTGGTTAAATGCTTTGACATCAATAAAGATTTAGGAGAAACTTACGAGCAAAATCAGATTTTACATTTGATGTGTTGCTTCTCATTGTCATTGTCTACATGTTTAGGTACTTTCTACCCATATAGCTTAAATTAATAGCTTTAATTATATAAAATTATTTTACTTGAATACTTTAATCTGCTATTATTTAATACAAATTCTTGCCCAAACTTTATATATATATATACACCAAATTAAAAGACCTATATATCCATGTAACTTTCTTATGGTTATGAACTTTCCAAAATGGTATTTTTTTTAAAACCTGTACAAGTTAGGAAAGTTTCTCCAAAAAAATGAAAATTTGTTACCCTCATAAAGGATAGCAATTTCTGAAGAGAAAGCAATGCAAATTTGATATAAACAACACCATATATTGTATTTGAGTTTTTTTAGAAATAAACCAAGGTATATTTGATAAGTGCATGAACAAGAAAATTTGTACAATATATTATCTTATATACCAAACAATATGTGAACTATATTTATATTTTTCAGTATATTTGCAAACACACTAACAAATAAACCATGATATAAGCGATGTAAATTTACATTTTTCAATACATTATTAGTATATTCAACATATACTAAAAATATTGATGTTGTTACGACAAGAATTATGATGAAGAAGATAATCTTCTTTCATAATTTGCGGAAAATAATATCAAAAGAAATGGAAAGCATAATCAATACCATTAAATGTAAAAACCAATTTTTTTATATTTGATTAAATAAAATAATCAAATCTTCCCAAATATATCCTAACATTGATTTTGTAAAAGAGCCCGTTCTAAACACTACCACACCCCTTCTTTTTTAATCAACGATTCTTGCATCTAGTTTACATTTGAGGATGAATCAACGATTCATGCGTCTTATTTACATTGTGTCCTCAAACTTATCTCTTGGTGTTTGTGCTTTCAACCTCTCTCCACTTATCTTTTTTTAGAGGAATCATTGAAAAATCATTAATATAATTTTCGAGAAAAAATAAACCAATGTTCCATGTAATCAAATTAAAGTAGGTAATTAAGCGTGTAATATGCATTCATTATCACAAATGCCCGTCTAGCTCAGTCGGTAGAGCGCAAGGCTCTTAACCTTGTGGTCGTGGGTTCGAGCCCCACGGTGGGCGAAGTTTTAATTTTAAATCGGTTAATTTTTTTTATGTCTTTCGAATTGGAGGAACAATTTAAAATAACATAATATTTCAAACCGCCTTAAATATAATTATCAAACATTTTCTTATTTACATATTTTAAAGCTTCTAGACTTAATAAATACAATTACTCGAACAGAAAATTTAAATTAGGATATTATTCTTTATAAAGAGTTTCTTTACCCCTACCCCTAATTGTAAGGGGAAAAAAAAAGTTGATTATATAATGTATTGAAATGTGATGCAATTAATTGCATGGTGTTATGTTTTGTAGATGCTGACTTGGAGTTGAAGTTGTAAATTATTATTTTTAATATAATAATGGTGGATCTCTAACAAGAAATTTTTGGTTGTTAACACATATTATAAGTGTGCTTAATTTTTAGTTGTTGATCTCGATAGTGAAATTTAATTGATTAAGGTAGATCATCCTTTCAACCAATAAAGTTAGAGATTTGAATATCTCTATTTTGAGTTTTTTAAAATAAATGGGCCATAAGTTTTAAATGATACTTTTTAATTTCTAAATTTTTAAGAATAAATTTATTGAAGTATTGTTTATATTAAATTATTAAACAATAATTTTCAAAAATAGAAAGTATCATACAATGAGATTGTGTTAATACAAAATAAAAATTTAGAAAAATAATGACAAGTTTAAAATTTTAATTTAAAAAAAAAAAAGATAAACCAAAATAAAATATGCTCTTGAAACTATTAAAATAATAATTTAATATTTAGAATAACAATTTTTGTTGATTTTTTTTTTCAAGAGTTAGTTATTTAGGTTTAAATGATACTTTAGTACCTAAATTTTCAAAGGGTTTATTTTGATTTTTAATCTTCCAATTTTTAAAAATTATAACTTTTTCTCGATTTTTTTTTTTTTTTTTTTTTACAATGATTCCACATTTCTCATTTAAATTCTTAATAAACTATATTTTAAAAATATGTTATTATTGACCTTTTTAAGTTCTTAAAAAATTATTTATAATATTGACTTATTGACAAATTTAAAATAAATCTACGCAACTATACTTGAATTAACAAACTCGAGTTATATATTTAATATATATTTTATTTTAAAAAATTGATAAATATGTCTCTAGACTTTTAAAAGTATTTAAGCATTTTAAACTTTTATTTAATCGAATCATTTATCTGTGATACATTTTTGAATGAACTAACTAGATAAAGCAAATTTTAAAGTTATAAAACTTATCAAAAACAATTCTAAATTAATGAACCAAATTTATAAATGCAGGTAGTTGAACAGAACTTTAAATTAGTGTTGTTCTTTATAAAGGGTCTCTTTTCTCACAATATTTCTATACCATAAACTTAAGGGTTTTCTTTTTTCCTAATGCATAATTTAAGTGTCAATTTGAATATAATTTGATAGATAAAGTATTAATTACCATTTGAAAAGTGTTTAATTAATCATCTTATTACTAAAGTTGATTAAACAATTTATTTAATGCATTAAAACGTGATATGCAATTAATTGCATAATTGTAATGTTGGTTTCAATTTGCATCTAAAAATGTTGTTGTAATTCCGCGTAGATTGCTGACTTGGACTTTGTAAATTAAAACGACAATATGTGCCCTATTTTTTTTTAGTGAGAAAAATAGTTAGGTCTCTCGATTGCACTAATTTTTTTTTTATCATAGTTTGTCGTGTATCAAATTCTTTCTACATATTTTCAAATATTTTAATTTTTTTCATGTGACTGTGTGTAATGAGAGTGAGATGCATAAAGACACATACATCTTAAGATGCACTCAAGTATTACTCTTTTAATGATTTATCTCGTCTCAACATAATTCAAGTCTCTCTCAATCAATAAATTAGAGGTTTGAATATCCATTTTCAATGTTGAATTGAAGAACTAAAAATAAATAAATAGGTGTGTTTGGTCCATAAATTTTAGGTTTTAATACTGCTCCCGACTTTTAGTTTTGTTCATTTTGGTTCTTATACTTTCAAAATGTTTGTTTCACTCCTTTAGCTTTAAAAAAAATGACCATTTTCGTCATTTGAAAATGATAAGAATGAATTGACCAAAATGATCACTTTTTAAAAGTACAAAGATCAAAATAAAGATTTTGAAAGTACATTGACCAACATGAACCAAAATTATAAGTACATAAACCAAAATTGTAATTAAACTTAAATTTTAAAATATAACTTTTGGCTCCGTTTGACAACTATTTCCTTTTTTGTTTTTGAAAATTAGTTCTATTTTCTCCACATTTATTACAATAATTTGTATCTTTCTTAAGTACAATGGTTGAATTTTTAGCCAAATTTCAAAAAACAAAAACAAAAAAATGAAATGATTACCAAACAGAGTCTTAATTTTTGAAATTTTAAGAACAAGTTTAAAATCATAAAATACTTTTATGACCTTTTAAATTAGAAAAATAATTGTAAACTTATATATACTCTCTCTTTTCCTATACTCTCTCCTTTCACCTCTCGCTCTACTTCATGTTCTTTTTCTTTTTCTTTTCTCGATTATGTCATTTTCAACCTTGTTTAATTACTAAATAAAGTTGTTGTTTAAAATGTATTTTTTAAGAAAATGTAAGATATTTTTTGTTGAAAATGATTTATTTAAAAAAAAGTGTTGAACTAGGGAGTATTTCAAACTATTACTCTCTTAAAAATCTATTTCAAATTTGCCCTAATTATAAATATCAATCATTTTATCACTTACATGGCTATAATTTTTCTTTAATTTTTATTCAAATGGAATGTGATGTGTTACTTAGGATAGCTGAAATTTTATTTCGCAAACGATAAATATTTGTAAGGTTCCGTACTTAGAGTCTAATAAGTCATTAAATAATAATTTTCTAAAACTCAAAAGTATCATATAATAGTTATAGAGATTGTGTTAAAACAAAATAAAAAGTTAGAAAAATTTAGTAAATACAAAGGGAAAAGTTTTAAAACTGTCTTTACCAACTAAAATAGTTAAATTCTTAACTAAATTCTAAAAACAAAAACAATTTTTTACAAAAGTTTTCAAACTTAGGTTTGGTTTTTAAAAACATTGGTAAAAAATGTATATATATAATCTCTAGAGATGAAAAGATTGTTTATAAACTTAATTTTCAAAAACCAAATGGTTACCTGCATTAGTATTCAAATTTAAAATTTAATTAAAAAAATTAAAACAAAATAAAATATGCTCTTCAAACTATTAAAATACATCAATATTATTCAGAGCAATACAATTTTTTGTTTTTTTTGTTTTCATGGTAATTGTTTTGGGTTTAAACCTATTTTAGTCCATAAAATTTCAATTCGTCTATTTTGTTTCATAAAAATTATACTTATTTTCTCGGGTTTCACATTTCTCATTTAAATTCTTAATTAACCTGAATTTAAAAAATCAATATTTTCTTTTGAAGTTCTTAAAAAAATCAATTTTAATTCTTTTTTACTTTTTTTAAGGATATTTTCTAAAGTAGTAAATGACATACCGAAAAAGAATATCTAATAGATAAAACGAGTAAATATTGATCAACCGTTTTTTCTAATATAATAGTTATTAAATGAGAGATCGAAACTCCCACTTTACATGTCTAACTTACCCCATAAATATCGATGACATTTGACAAGTTGATTTAAAAAAAAAAAGAAAAAAGAAAACAGTTTCCAATATAAAAAAAAGAAAGAAAATAGAAATTGAAATGGACGACGTAGATTGGATTTTGGAGTAGACAGAGTGTAGTCAATCTGAACGGCTAGAAAGGGTTCAGAATTAGCAGAATACAGCTCAGCCGTGAACGCGAAATCCGCATGAAAATGCCAAGAAAAATCGGTAAATAATTTTCTAAAAAAAAAAGTCAAAGAAAATTACTCGGCGATGAGTAGATGCTGCGTCAACGCGTCTACTTCTTGTTCTTGTTGTTAGTGTTCTCTCCTTAATACGATATCTATTCCACGCATTGCTGACTCATCCTTTCCTTTTCAATTTCTTTTTTTGCAGTTCAGGACACTCCTTTTATCAAATTAATATATACACATTTTTTTTTTCTTCAATTCAAAATTACATTTTTTCAATATATATATATTTTTAAGTTTAAATACTATTTTAGCCTCTTTACATTCATAATATTCATTTTAATTCTTATACTTTCAACTTTGGTTATTTTGTCTTTGAATTTTAAAAAAGTAACCAATTTGATACCTTAAATATGAGATAAAAGCAAAAATCTAATTTCTTTTAAAGCATAAGAACCAAAATGAATTGAAGTTGAAAGTATATGGACCAAATTGAACCAAAACAAAAAAATATAGATGCTAAAATAGTATTTAATTTTGTTTTTTTTTTTTTTTTTTTTTAAATTTTTAAAAAGAGTTACATTTTCTCAATTGATAATATACATATGATGAAAAAATAAAAATGCACATTTTTACTAAGAAACGAATATTAAAACAAAGTGAAAATTTAATAACCATTCAATAACCACTGACAATTGGAATGTAACTCAGTAAATAAAATTATCGATTACTATAATTAAAAAAGATTAAAAATATTTTTAAATATAGTAAAATTTTACAATCTATCAATAATAAATAGTGATAAATACTGATAGACTACTATCATCTATCAATGTGATAAATACTAATAGACATCTATCAGTATCTGTCAATGATAAATAGTGATATTTTGCTATATTTATAAATATTTTGATTTATTTTGCTATATTTGAAAACAATCATAAAACTATTGTATATTTTATTTTACATTCTCTCTTTTAGAAATCATAGTAAAGAGAGAAAATTAAAAAATTATAAGATAATTTTAAAATTCAAACAAAATTGGAGATTTTGGATGATGTGGATTAAGATAAATGTGGTTGGAAATCAAGCATGACCTTGGAGGGAAGATTTTTTCAAGACAAATGGCTGGGGAGTGGTTGGTAAGCCTTTGTTGTGATTTTTTTTTTTACTATAAAAAAAAAAAAGAAATTAGTGGGTGGATTTTAAGCCTAATTTCTATAGTTTTTAAGTTTCAAAATTTTAACGTTTAATTTCTATTTAGCCTTTAAATTTTAAAATATTATATTTTTACTTTTAAATTTTAAATTTATTTTTATTTAGTCTTTAAATTTAATATTATACATCAAATTTTTATCAATTTGGTCTTTGACATTAACTTTTTTTTTCATTCATATTAAAATATAATTGAAAAAAAACTTTACTTCATAATTATTTTGAAATTAATTATGAGACACTTGAAAAATCCAAGTTAAAAATGTAAGTATTAAGCTAAAACCAAACAAAAACGAAACTCAAAACTTAATGATAAAAATGTGACATTTTAGAATTTATAGCCAAAAAAAATTAAACTCAAATCTCATGTATCAAAATGTAAAATCTCAAAACTTAAAGAACAAATAAAAATTAGACTCAAAATTTAAGACGAACGAAATAGTTATAAAAAAATGTCGGTTTGGAACGTTTCTTTCGGAGGGATTTAGATATAATAATATCTTAAAAAGAAAAACAAAAAACCAAAAAAAGAAAAGGGGAAAATGAGAGTTTTGTTTTCCATTTAAGGACTCCAAATGTTACAAATTCTCATGCAAAGGACACTTTAAGGAGACTATAAAAAAACCCCTTCAACCAACATTGTTCTTCACACCAAATCTCATCTCTTTCCTTCTTCCATTCTTGCTCATTTTGCTTTAATTCTTTCCCTAACATACCATGACGATCCTTATCGAACAGCCTCCTTTTGGTATCTTCTTCTTCCTTTACTTCCCGTTAACTTTTTCTTCTTTTTATAAAAATAATGTTTATAAGCTTAATTTATTGACGGGTTTTCCTCGCAGAAGTGGAAGCTGAGAAGAAGGTTGGGATTACAGAGCTGAAGGAATTAGTGTTGGACGGCGGATTTGTGGTACCGAACGAAACGATGGCGGCAAAGGGGACGGAGGGATTCGTGGCACCGGAAATGAATTCGTTTGGGCATTCATTTAGAGATTACGAAGCAGAAAGTGAGAGGCAAAAGGGGGTGGAGGAATTTTATAGAATGAATCACATTAATCAAACTTATGAGTTTGTGAGGAAGATGAGAGAAGAGTATAGGAAAATGGATAGAGTGGAAATGAGCATTTGGGAATGCTGTGAGCTTCTAAACGACGTCGTTGATGATAGCGATCCTGATTTGGATGAACCCCAAATTCAACATTTGTTGCAAACTGCTGAAGCTATTCGAAAGGATTATCCCGATGAAGATTGGTTGCATTTGACAGCTCTTATTCATGGTATTATAATAATAATAATAATAATAATAATAATAATAATAATAATAATAATCTTATATGCTCTGTTTTCAATATGGATACTCTGTTTTTGTTTTTTGGTTAAGCAATTTGCTTTGTTTTTAGATCTTGGAAAAGTGCTTCTTCTTCCTAGCTTTGGTGGGCTTCCTCAATGGGCTGTTGTGGGTAAGAACAAATAACAAACAACAAAAACAACAAAAATTTCTATTAGTTTCTTTCCCATTAAACAAACAGACTCAAACATTTTTTGTTCCCCTGTTTTGGTTGGTTTTGTAGGAGATACACACCCTCTTGGCTGTGCTTTTGATGACTCCATTGTTCACCACAAGGTAATTTAAATTTCTTTCCACTGTATAAAAACAAACACACATATTTTGTTCTAGATTTTAGGTCTAATTTCAATGAAATTGTCTTTTAAGTTTTGAGTTTTGTTTTAATTTAACATTTAGGTTTTAAAACGTTACCATTTTTAGATTTCAGTTTTGTTTCAAGTTGGGTTCTCGATTTCGAAATTTACAAATCTTAAAACATTGTTTTCAGAGTAGTCATCATACTCTTAAAAAAGAAAACAAGAAGTTACAACCCCATTTAGTAACAATTTGATTTTTGGTTTTTGTTTTTTAAAATTAAGTATACATACACTATTTCTATCTCAATTTTTTTTGTTTTCTTTTATATATATATATACCTTTTACCAAAAGTATAAAAAACTAAGCCAAAATTTGAAAACTAAAAAAATATTTAAGAAATACGCAAATCATTATAAGAAATGGAGACAAAATATGCTTAATTTTCAAAAATCAAAATTAAAAAAATAAGATGGTTACCAAACGAGAATTACAATACTAATTTTAAGCTTTTGTACAATCAACATTGTTATTAAGATTCTAATATTGTTATTACACTCATTCTATTTCACATCCCAATTTTCAATTCTAATACATTTCTACAATTTTTTTTTTTTTTAAACAAAAACATTTTGAAGTCCCTAATTTCTTTTAATGTAATTTTTAATTAGTCTCTGAAGTTGGAGTATAAATGTGGTTTCTTCCAAACTTTTGATCTTTGTTTTTAACATACCCTCAAAATTCAATGCATTAAAATGCAACATTTTGAATTAATGTATCAAATAGAAACAAAAATTCCAAAAAATTCCAAAAAAAACATATATTTTTTAATATTTTAAAAACAAAACGACAAAGTTGAGTCTCACTTTTTGAAATTTAGTCCGTCTTTATTATAATAATTATTATTATTATTTCCAACAATGGTGGAATTTTGATGATGAAATTGAAAATATCAGCATACATACCCTAAAAAAAAAGGTTATTTATTTTTTTATTTTTGAATTGATTTCAGTATTTCAAGGAGAATCCAGATTGGGAGAATCCAGCTTATAATACCAAAAATGGAATTTACTCTCAAGGCTGTGGACTTGATAATGTTATGATATCATGGGGCCATGATGACTATATGTATTTGGTATAAAATCTATTCTTTTTCCACTTTTTATTTATTTATTTATTTATTTATTATTATTATTATTATTTCTATTTTTCTTTTAACATTAATTTCTAATATAATTTTTTCAGGTTGCCAAAGAAAATGGTTCCACTTTGCCCTCAGCTGGATTGTTCATAATCAGATACCACTCCTTTTATCGTAAGCAAACAATAATAATAAAAAAAAATATCTTTTTGGTCCCGGTCTAATTTCTATTTGGTCATTAGATTTTAGATGTTACAATTTTACTCTTTTGTTTCAATTTGATCCCTAAATTTCAAAATTTATATTTTTAACCTTGATTTTTCATTAAATACTCATTTTTCATATTTATTCATAAATTTTAAATAATTAACTTAATTCTAATTAATTAAGTTTCACTATTTTTCATCACGTTTAAAATAAAATTTAAAAATTTCACTTCGTAATCATTTTAAATCAATTTATAGACATTTATGTTAATAATTGAAATTAAATTCTTAACGAAAAATTGAGGTTAAAAATGGAACAAAACTCAAATCTAAAAAGTAGAATTGTAACATTTTGAAACCTAAGGACTAAATAGAAACCTAGAGACCAAAAAGATATTTTTCCCTAACATTAATAAATCAAATAAGAAAAAAAAGTAATTTAATTTAAACTAAAAACATTGAGTTAATTTTTTTTGCAGCTTTACATAGAGCGGGAGCTTACAAACACCTAATGAACGAGGAGGATGCCCAGAATTTGAAGTGGCTCCATATATTCAAGTAATTAATGATAATTAATAATAATAATTTATTAAAAATGTCTATGATTGATTATATATTAACCCATTATTTATTTATGAAATTTCAGCAAGTATGATCTCTACAGTAAGAGCAAAGAACTTATTGACGTAGAAAAAGTTAAACCATATTATATTTCCCTAATTAACAAGGTAAATCCTGTTCTTTATTATTATTATTATTGTTAATTAATTAATTAATTAGTTTTTTCCACAATATTTTTTACACTAAATTGTGTTAAATTATTGGAATTTTCAGTACTTCCCGGAAAAGCTCAGATGGTGACCAAATATAATTAAAGATTGCTACCGCCGGCCGCCGACGGATGACACAATTTAATAAATAAAGTTTTTATTTTTATTTTTATTTTTTTTATATTTATATCATTTGTCCAAATTCAATGAGTTTTTTTTTTTTTTTTTTCCCCGAAATGTAAAGGAAAAAGTTGCGGTCCACGAAACCAAATTACAAAATCGGATTACTTTTGTTCTCCCAAGCGTTTGACTTTGACCACAACAGAGTTTATAAGTTATAAATAATATATAATAAAATTAAAACTAATGTTGAAATTAATCAAATGTGGATTGCTGGATATGCTTTCTAATATTCTTGACGTATCGTGTGGAGCATGTAATTAATTGGAAGCCAAACCTAACTCAAAAACTTAATTAGATTAAATTATGAATTTAGTCCATTTAGAGAAAATTAGAATTTTGCTTTAACTTTATAAATAAAATGATTGTAACAATTAGCTATTTAAGTACGTATTTATTTTATTTAATATTTGACGTATAATGATATATCATTTCACCTCATTCTTAAACGTTTATTTTATGAACAATAATAAATGAGGGTAATATTAAAAATTTAGATGATTTAATTTGTTTAGCATTTTAAAAAATAAATAAACAAACAAATTTAAAATACTTAATTACAATATCCCCACATCTTCTAAAAAGTCCACCCACTCGATTATTTTGCCAACCTAACTTTCTGTCTCCCACTTAGAAGGAAGATTGAAGTGCAATTATTTCTTTTCCTTAGACTATAATAAATGACAACTATTTGTAATTGTTTATTAATATAAAAGGGAAAAAAAATTGTAAAACGTACTTTTGGTTACCGAGGTTTGAAGTTATGTTTATTTGATTCCTAGAAACGTACGTTTGGTTACCGAGATTTAGTTCATGAGATTTTTAAAATGGTTTCTAAGGATATATTTGGATCTTTAGTTGATGGTAAAATGCTATGGCCTTAAAAAATAAGTTAGTTAGTTGATGATGTGAACTCCCTCTTCTTTTCTTCTTCTTCGTTATCTTCTTCAACTCTCTTCGGCCAACATCCCGTTGTCGTCACCGCGCCTTTCTCATAGCTGGTCGTGCTTTGTTAAAATTTGTGGAGTGACTTTGACCTTTGTTTGGGAAGAATAAGAGAAGTTGAGGACATGGTTTACATTCATCCTTGCTTTACTCACAAAAGTTGACTCCTTTATTCTTTAACTTGGAGAAGCATGTCGACGTTGGGAAAGGCCCGATGACGGAGACGAAAGGTTGGCCGAAGGAGAGTTGAAGAAGATGATGAAGAAGAGAGAAACCAAATCATTAAAGTTATTAATAAAATTTGTCACAAGCAAGCTAGCTAACTCACCATTTGACCGTTAGTCAACTAACAATCTAAATAGTCCTAGAGATCATTTAGAACCATTTATAAAACATTGGGGGGACTAAAGTGTTCGTTTTGAAACTTTAGGGACGACCTAATAGACATCAATTTCAAATTTTAAGGACCAAAAGTGCATTTTGCACAATAATTAAAAATGACTATATCTTCTTGATAATCTCGATAAATAAACACTTTATGTATGTATATGTATGTTTTTTCAAGGAAGAAACGATATGCATGTTTTCTTTTCCTTTCTTTTCTTCTTCTTTCTTCTTTTATTTTTTTTTTTAAGGAAGAGATGAAATGTATGTTTGTAATAGTTTACTAATACTAACATACATACCATTTAAAAAAAAATATAGATACACATATGTACATAAAAGATTGTCAATAAAAGATAATAATAATAATATATTTTTTTTTATATCCGTGACCATGACCTCTTAGCCATTTATTGAGATTATGTCTCATTTTTTACCATTAGGCCAACCTAGGATGGTTATAAGAGATAATTATCTTAAATTACTTTTATCTTAAAATATACTTTTTACCAATGAAAATTATTATAAATAGAAAAAATATCAAATTATTTACAAATATAGAAAAATTTTACTGCGACAGACTTCTATCCACGATAGACAGTGAAATTTTCTATATTTATAAATAATTTGATATTTTTTCTATTTATAATAATTATCTCTTATAACCATCTTGATCTTTTGAGAATGAAGAGACATTGCGACCACTGTTTCTTCTTTTTATATTTTATTTAAAGAAAATAACATTCATAAAATCAAATTTCATGCAGGTGGGACAAAAGTCCCCACTTTGGCTTAATGCTTTAAAAATATTAGCATCATTCATGTCCAAAATCCACATGGAAGTACCCTTTTTAAAACATCTGATATGGGAATACAATAAGGCTCATCATTGGCTCTTTCAACGAAAGATGCAAGTTCAGTTACTCTAACATTTTCTTAAAAGTTTGGTGACATTTGATAATGAACAACTACAAAAGCTTTACAAACTATTGGAGTTTCCATCCACCTAATCTCATTGGTTAGATATGTGTACGATAACAATTAGTTGAAATAACAAAAAAAATAAATAAATAAAGAGAGAAAGAAAGTAGAATTTGAGATAAATATTTGGTTAAAGTGTTTGAATAATGATGAAAAAAATTGTCATTTTTATAGTAGTAGATAATAAAAAGTTATAAGACTTTTGGCTTTCTAAACTGTTTGAAATTCAATAATTAATTATAATTAATAAAAAGAAAGTCTAAATTGTAAAGAAACCTTTTGTATTCCCTCTATTTATTATTATTGCTCATCAATCCACTATTTATTAATTATTGATAGAATTAATTGCAAATGACATATTGTGTAGATTTTGAAATTGATGAAGGGACAAAATAGTCTTAAATTTTTTTTACAAAGATTGTTGCTTTTTAATATATTATAGATTTGATAGCACTAAAAATGTGCTATCTTGTTCTGCTTAATCGGGGTTGTTCTTGTATTTTATGCATTTATTTGGTTATTTTGTAAGTTTTGAGCACCTAATAGGTAGAACGGGGCATTAGTGACGAAATGAAGCTAAAACGGGCCAAAACGAAAATTAATTGCATCAATCGAGAAAGAGAAGGCCAAAATTACCAAAATATCCCTGTAGGCATAGTGCCACAACGTCGTTTAAAGAATGCAATGTTTTCCATGTACGTTTTTGCCATAACGTTGCACCAAGCGTTGCGGCGCTCCAACCAAAATATAAATAGGAATTCATCCGATTTTAGGTCAATTCTTCTGCCACTAGCCAATCGAAAGCCGGTTTCTCTCCTCGTTTCTTCTCCTTTTTGATTTTTTGATGTACCAAAACTCCATCCGAATCAGAATGTTGATGATGGGCTAAGCTAATCGTTCTAGCTTGGATTTCTAGGTTTTCCCCTTTTTTCATGTACTTTGTGAGAATTTGAAATCCAATTTGCTTGTATTTGTTATTAGATTCAATTCTAATCTTTATTGGATTGTGGTCGTATTATCGGACACATGTGAATTATACTATTATTGCTTTAGATTAATACTTGATACGTGACATTTAATCTTGTGTTGATCTCTAGAAAGTAATAGGTTAAGTTAGCTTGCAAATCTATAACAAGGAGTGATGTTCTAACCAACCTAAGATTGAATCAAAGAAATATTTAATTAGGCGCTTGAAAATTAGATATTCAACTAATTAGGACAATTTTGAATTCGCATGCCTATCCTCAATTTGATTCGGATTAATTCGACGATTGACACTATTAGTTAGCTTTTCTAATTATTTCAGTCAAGTGTAAACAAATATTAAATTAGAGAAATAAGAATTCGAAATAAGAGAATTCGCTATAACCCAAGCTAGGCTTTTTTAATATATTTATTCAACTTTTACTTGTGTTTATTTTATGCAACTTTATTTAATTGCAATTGATCAATCCCAAACCACACCCCCCCCCCCCCCGGTTCAATTACTCGGACTGTTCACGATTCGGTTGAGACACAATTCGATTAAGAGATTCAAGTGTTCTCTGTGTTCGACCCGATCTTACCAATGCTACGATTTTGATAAGTACGGTTAATTATTTAGCACTAAATTGGGCAATGAATTCTGTTCACCAATATTACAAAATAATAATTATACAACTTTTTTTAACATAAACCAAGTTCATAAATTAATTAATATCAACAAACCGGACATAGCTCAACTAATATACAAATATGTTAGCGACCACGAAATTTGTGATTTAAATCTCCATACTCCTATTATATTATTAATTAATAATAGTTTATAGTCAACCTAATATTTAGTGAGTAACTATAATTCATTTTGTGATTTAAATTGAAATTTAATTTCTAAATCTATTTTCGAACATATATTTGAAAACATGAAATATGACATTTTTTTTAAATACAATTAGGTATAGAGAGATTTGAACCACAAATGTTACTGACTTTCATTAAATCTCTTGTTATCAAATTTATATTTTCGGATTGTCTACCAAATAAATGCTAACACACATAACCTAAAAATTTCAAAACTCAATAAGACAAAATTCGAAATTTTCATTGATAACTCACCAAATTAAATGGATCCTAAATCTTTGACAATATACATGATAATGTATTGCTTGGACTGACGCGAATTTGCTTGCACTGTACCACGTGGCTGAATAGAGCACCATCAAATGAATTCATTACATTAATCCGATACCTTAATGGAGTAATGTATAAAGACAGCCAAGATTTTGCACCAAAGAAACAAAGTGGTAGATTTTCATGATGATTTCTCCATCAGTTGTATTGGGGATAGAATGTTTGACTTGCTTGTTTCTACAATACACCCATTCATGACCATCTCCTCCAGCATGAAATGTGCTTTCTCTAGATGGAACATTATATCTAGCTCACACTGCAGATCAATCCGGCAATTCATTTTAGAACTCAAGAACACAGTTGTACAACCTATAGAACAGATCCTACTCAAGTAAGGTCGTAAATTAATCCAACAACTCAGTGAAAACCATAAGGGAGACATCATTCAGAAGACATAAACAAGGAAAAGGAAATTGTTCCAAGGATACAATCTCCTGAAAAAGAGAACGAAAAAGAAAACAAAGTTCATAAGACACAATCTCAGATTGAAAATGAGGGCTTACCACATTCCCAAAATGACGGTCCATGGTTTCGACCAACAGGTGAATGAATTCCAAAATTGCCAGTTCATTCTGCAACATTGAGATACGAAGAAACGGTGAGGAAATGTTTGAGAGACGAACCAAAAGAAAAACTAAAGCCCCATTCTGTACCCAAATCTAAAACTTAATGACAAGGACTTGTCTCGATGAACCTAACCAATCTAAGCATTTTATTAGAGGCAGGTGTTAATATAGGAGCCATAAGCAAGGTCTAACAATGATATCTAGAAGCTTTCTAATTGATATTCATAGCAAATAAGCACATGCATATTAGAAATGTGTGTTACGCATATCTGATGAATTCCACAAAACGGGCCACAATAAACTCATTTGGTTACTAAGCATATCAATTTCTATGATGGTATACCGATCATTGGCAAACAAAAGGAAACAATCAGTGCATAAATTAATTGTCGATAGTAGATGAAGTACAAATTAACTTACTTCATCATTGTCAACTCCAACCAGAAAAAACAGAGATGCATATCGCCTATATACAATCTTATAGTTGCGATGCTCGACAAAGGAACACTGTTCACAAAGAAAATATTATAAGTGAAGATAGATGCTATAGATGTGGTAGGTGCAATCAAGAACCTGCAATTGCACTAAAATTGGTTCCCGGGTGAAGATGAAAAACAGAGCACGTGTTAGTATTCCAAAAAAACAGACGGACATCACTAATGTTCATATGCTAGCCTCCTAACTGTTGTGCAAGATTAATCTTTTCAACCAAAACAGGGAAAGTGCAGTTGCATACGCCTTGCAGATAGAGAAGCAGACTAGATTACCGATTAATAACTAGGCAACATTGGCTTGCCCATTGCTTGTTATGGTTCCAGGCAAACCTGGCCGCACACCATATTTAGTTATTTTATCGATTTCTTTCTTTGACATTACTTCTTGTTATGCATTTCATTCCAGGGAAAGAAATGGCTTATGAAACTCCCTATTATTCATCTGAGTAATTGAAAATCATACTGCAGACTAGAGTTAAAACACTAACGGAAGGAAAAATGGATAAATGCTGCACGTGGAAACTAACTAGTATAAGATGTTGAAATAGAAGATGATTGATCCAATAAAGCACTACGAAATGGGATGCAAACTAAATGGTTTCAAACGCTACATATGGCCTTCAAGACTTAAATGCTATCATCTAGATCAGCAATCCAGAGTCAACTACTGACCAGCTCTAGACTTAAATGCTAACATGCTATACTACCTGTTAAGCACAACGGATCCTCCACCAATCTCTACAATGGAATGACATTGTCCACTTTGGGCATAAACCCTCATGACTCCTTTTTGGTGGTATCAATAGAGATAATTGTCCTCGCTCATATACCCATTATCACTCCCTTCCCTAACCAACATAGGACTTTAATTGCACTCCTAACAATCCTCACCTTGAACACCACCTGGAATCTTCCCTCATTCGTCTACTCCCAGTCGCCTACAAGAGCTTGCCATTATCAAGGCCTAGTTGCAAAGCAAGATAAAGCACAACCATGAATCATTTTTGTGGAATACACTTGGTGTAGACCACTTATTGCACCCTTAATCTCCTCCCATCGAACAAAGATCTACTCCTTTACCAATGAGCTTGATAGAGTTATGAGTTGCAATGCTCCAAGCACTTTTTGCCCGATTTGGGGATTTATCTACAAAACTCACTACTTTTGTCTGAGATCGCTAAGGATCTCACCCACGCAGCTAGGTTTATACCATGACTCTAATACCAATTAATAAAGACAACATGACCTCCACCTATGTCCACAATAGAATGATATTATTCACTTTGGCAATAAATCCTCGGTACCACCAAAAAGACCCCATACCGATAGAGATAATTGTCCTCATTTATAAACCCATGATCACTTCCTTCTCTGATATATGTGAGACTTTTTTTCAACTCCTAACAATCCTGCCCTTGAACAAAGTATCACCTTGAGTCTTCCCTCATTCGCCCACTCCCTCACCTACGAGAGCTTGCTTGTCAATGCTTAGTTGTAAAGCCAAATAGAACACAACCACAAACCATTTTTGTGGACTATACTTGGCATCAACCACCTATCACACCTTTAATCTCGTCCCCTCGAAAAAAAAATCTACTCCTTTACCAGTGAGCTTGATAGAGCTATTACTTGCTTGCCACTCCAAACACTTTTTGCCCAATTTGAGGATTCATCCACAAGACCCACCACTTTTGTTCAAAACCACTGCAGATCTCACCCACAAAGCTAGGTTTAGACCATAGCTTTGATATCAATGGATAAGGATGACTGAACCTCTACCTATCTTTACAATGGTATGATATTGTCTATTTGGAAATAAACCCTCAATACCACCAAAAGGCTTCATACCAATTAAGATAATTGTTCTCAGTTATGAATAGCTCATGATCACTTCCTTCCTAGTTAATGCCAAACTTTGTTGCAGTACTAACCGTACCTAGGGCCCCATAATTTGCATTTAACTTACAGATCAACAGAAATTCAAAATAATTAAAGGATTCAGATGATATGGAAGAGAAATTCAGAGGCAGTGGATTGAGATCTAGACAAAAGAATCCAAAGTTACCTGTTGTTCGTTACGAGCGAGGCATTTGCGAACGATTTCACCCTCAAGAGCTCGACGTTCTTCGAGAGTAAGATTTTCGTAATACTGAGCGAGGCGGGTTTGGCCTTGCTTGTTCACCATGAGAATGAATCTGATCCCCATTCTGCTTTTCACAAATTCCACGAAACTCACACCGGCGAGAAAAGCCTAAATCGATCGCCAAGAGAATGAAATCTCCGGATTTGTTTATTTAATTTCTTTATTATTATTAAATAAATAAACGGTCTGTCGTCTTGGCAAAATAATTTTTAAGGAAAATTACTCCAACCACCCCCTTCTACATCTACATGACTCAATTTTTATGTAATTTTGCACCCCTTAATTTAGGGTAAATAGAGTATAATTTAGTTTTAATTATATCTTTAAAATTTTTAATTATAGAAATTAGACCATCAAATTTATATAAATATTAAAATTGGACTCTCAAACTTATATGATTGTAGAAATTGTTGGCTTTTTTTTATCTTTAGTCTCAAATTAGATAATTTAATTAATTACTTACTTAATTAATGTTTTGGTGATAACAAATGTGCATTTAGTCATTAACAATTTTAGTGTTTTGAAGAACCCATTGCATAGAGCTCGAAATAACTATTCCAATGCAATTTCAATCACTCTAATTAGAGCTTAAACGAAGGAGATATAACCAAAACAAGCTAAACTAAAAAATTCTAAGTCGATGACGTGCCTTTTTTTTTTTTTTTTTTGTTTATCAAAGTAGACCAATTATAAAGTGGCACTTAGAGCATGGGAGAGTGACACATGGTGATCTTTTTATTTTTTTTAATGAATTTAACAATTATTATATATGTTTATGTTTTTTTTTTAAAGGAAAATCTCCACCATTAATTTGTCTTTTCCAAGATCTAAAGGCCCAAATTAAGTTTGGTTTTCACCATCTTCACTCTCTTCTTAAACTCATCTTTTTCTCCAAATTTCCACAACCATCTTTATAATTTTCAATGCTCTCCAAATATACAAAGCCTTCATTGTTGCTCTCTCCAAACTTCAATAGTTTGAATAAATCATATTCACCCCTCTATGGTTGTCATACTGGTCCTACATTTATAAGTTTTGAGTATTTCAATTTATAAGTATTGTTATTCCACCCACTTTTGAATTTAAACATTATTATTAGTGTATACCGTGTGTGTATTGTAATTACTGTATCTAGTTGTGGTGTAATCAGTTTGCTAGTGTATCCAGTTTTTAGACATCATTTCTCTAACAATAATTTGGCTTAGAATTAAAATATGTATTTTTCACGAATGTGAAAAGCTTACCAAAAAAAAAAAAAATTGTGAAGAAACCAATCTAATTTTTAGAAACAAAATGAAATAAGGTAGTAATTTTAATAACTTATTTTTGTTTTTAGAATTTAGCAAATTCAAAATACTTCCCTATCAAGTGTGTAAATCACTCTATAGTAATTGTGATACAAGAAAAATTTTTAAAAATCAAATAGGCACTAAATAAGACCTTAGTAAACCAAGTTTATTGTGTTAACTTGAGCACAATTTTAACTCATTCGATATTTGAATGTTTGCCCCACGTGTATAATATTATGCTCATTTTTAGTAATAAAAAGAAGAATAAGGAACTAAAGAGATATCTAATCTCTAGACATAGCACCATTGATCCATGGGAGTGGTTTTCAAGCCAGTCATTAGAGACGTTAGTTTGTCATTCAGAAGCTAAAACTAAAATAATTGAATCATTGGACACGACACCATTGCATTACACAAAAGAGAAGCTTAAAACAATGTCTCGTTTATAAAAAGTTCAAATCTCATCTAAATCTATTTCAACCTATAAAAAGATAATCCCTACTTCTTCTATTATAATATTACGCTCTTATAATTGTATATCGAGCATAATTTAACTAGAATTGTTATTGTGTGGGTGGATTGAGTCTAGGGAGTGGTTTAGTCTCACCTTGGCAGGGCATGAAGTGAAACTTAAAATACCAAAATTCAAGGGACATTGAAAAAAGACCATTTTTCCAAAAATAAAGTATTTTTAGATCTTTTGACTTTTGACCCACCTTTTGAGGATGGGTCCAAAATTTCAAAACTTAATCCTTTTCTCTCTCATTTTAAAGTCAATAAAGAAAAGATTTTAATCTTTAAAACTAAAATTTTAAAATTGGAAAAAAATGTTTGAATCTCAAGTCAATTTCAATATGATTATACGAATAATGCCCAAAATTATGAGCCTCGAGACCAAATTCTAGATGTTTTTCTTTCCATTATTTTCTCTCTCTTTTAATAAATTATTTATTTAAACTTTTTAAATTTTTCATGATTAAAGAAAAAAATGTTGGGAAAAACTTCTTACTAAGGAATAAACAGAAAAATTATGGAGAAATTAAAAGAAAACAATAAAACAAGAACACAAGAATTTCATGGAAAAACTTCAAATTGGAGAAAAAATTACGAACAAAAAAAATTCAACGACGTGAAAAATTAATCCAATTGCATAAAATAATTCTCTCCTGATCCCAATTACAAAAATACTTTCTCAAAACTTTTGTACCACTTGTACCCTTTAGTCTCACTCTCAAACTAAAGAATACGAAAGGTAATTTAACTAGATTTAGCACACCTAAGCTTAAAGTATTTCTAACAAATACAATTTAAAACAAAAAAATACAAGCTACTTTATAGTGTTTGGAGTTTATCAATTTCTTGAACATTTTCGATATGAGACAACTGCAATTCTAATATTTTGCCAAGAATTAAAAAAAAAAAACATTATCGTAACATATTTTTTAAAGAGATCTCATAAAAAAAAGAAGTTATTATAAATAGAAAAAATATCAAACTATTTACAAATATAGAAAAATTCCACTATCTATCGTTGTCTATTGTTTATAGACAATGAAAATTTTTCTACATTTGTAAATAGTTTTGTTCATTTTGCTATATTTGAAAACAACCCTTAATTTTTTTTTTTTCAAATTTAGACTAAAAGACTTATTTGAATGGAGATTATATCAGTTGAAAACATGGGGGAAAAATTAGGTATTTACTATTTGTCATTTAGGTTTGATGAATGAAGTCTCCATTTGGATTGACTTGAGAAAAAAATGTTTTTCATAAAACTCATTTTTATTTAAACTCTTTTGATAAAAATTGTTTAAAATATACTTCAAAATCTATTTTGAGAAGTTGTCAAATACTTCAATTTTTTTCCAAAATGAGTTATTTTTTAAATTAAACACTTGAAAATGTATTTCAAACACATCGAAAGTAGATAAAAAAAATTGATAAATATTTATTTTTATTTTATTTAATGAGCGGAATAAAAATATAATTTCTGGCATAATTTTCTTCATCAATGGTCCAAAAATATTGGCTTTTTAAAAAAAGGGATCTTTTCCAAAAACACAAAACTTTTGAGTTAATTAATAACTTTTATAAAAAGTTTCACGCTTGAATTTTTCCTTCTCGTTGAATATATTTTTTTCCTCTCTTTTTTAAGAAAAACAAATAACAAATTTTATAATTGAGTTGACTGTATTTTCTTTTTAAAAAAATTATAAAGTCGATTGTATTTTCTTTTTAAAAAAATTATAAAGTTGTAACTGGCTTCAAAAAAGGAAGAACATAACATAAAAATTACTACTAAACTAAGCTCAACTCATTAGAAATAACTGCTTTTTTTTTTTTTATCTTTTTTTTTCAAGTTGATTTTTTTTTCTTTTGACAATAAGTTGATATATACTTTTATATAACACATCCACTAGATTAATACGAGTACATCCCATTAATTATCATTAATTATTATTGTTGTTATTGTGGCAGCTAGCTGCTATACCAATAGAAAGGTTTGTGTATATATTAATCATTGTCATGTTTGATGTGATGCTATGGAATTAAAAAAGGAAGGCAAGTGTTATAACAAAGATTCAACAACGAAATGTGATGGCATCATGAAGTAGGTTTGATACCATGTCGGTGGCACGTGATGTCAAGGGTTATTTTGACATTTTCCATAGTACCAACTACCTTTTTTAATACCAAAAATTCACATGTGCAACTATCATGCCTTTCCATGTTCTAGAAATATGGAATATTTTGGTATTTGATCATTGAATGCATTTATCATAATATCATTCATAAATTATAGGACAAAAATGAAATATTTTATTAAAAATAACAAAATTGCATACAACAGTAAGGATGACACCAACTACTAGATATATATTCAAGATTAGAGAAAGATCTATCTTTTCCTAAAAATCCAAGACCATTGGGAGGATCCCTTCTTGGATATGGATTATAGATTTTCCACTCTATAATTAGACTAACAACAAACTGAGGATAAATAAAGAACTCCATAAAAGAACAGCTTCTTCACAAGTGGTTTAGGACTTCAGCAATTGCTAGAGAGAAGAACTGAAAGGCCCAAAAATAACAGCCTTAGCTTAACTTACAACACACCCATCTTTCAAATTCTTCACACAATTGAGTTCAACTACTTTACACTAGGATTGCTCACCGTTTCGTCCTCGGTGTTATTGCTTAACTGGTTCATCTGGTTCAACGTCTCTTCCTCTTTCTTCTCCTCCACTACGTCTTTCCCAATCAGAAAGCTAGGCTGGTTCGTCGATGATAGAAGCCTTGCCCACATTCTGTCGGTTATCACAACCTTGTTCTGTTTCTCTGTAATTCGCTGCAAGATTGAACAAATCAATGTTAATAACATTCGGCATGGACAGAATGGAGTTGTTTCATGTGCACATGGAGTGGAGAAAACAGAAATCAGTGTCAATGGCCACAACCTGACTTAACTTGACCAACATCCACACTTTCTAATAACAAAATGAAACTAAGACTGACCAACCAACTCGGGGTCGGTTTTGTTGTTTTTGACTTTCACCTTAACATAACATGTAAAAAATATTTTTTTAATAAATAGTCATAAGCTTGTAAAACTTCAAATAAGTCCATCAAATGTGTGTTTATGCATGCATCTTGTGTGTTTATTTTGTAATTATATGCAGGGGGTCGGGGTCTTACATAGAATGGAATGTATGTCTGTCTTCCGTTAACAAGGCCGCTAGTATAGCCAGTATAGCCAGCCATGGCTCCATGTACAGCACTTTGAGCAAGCAGAGTGCAATAAACATTGTCTGAGGCATTACTTGGAATAGCTCGGATCATATAAGTTGGATCTGTCAGAAGAATAATATCATAGTCTCAGTCATATACTCCAATACAGTACTTAATGACGTTGAAATATTATGACTTAAAGCTTTACCAATATATTTTAGGTTTATGGTCATCTTATGTTCTTTCGAAAAATGATCCTGCAGAAAAAAAATGAAAAAAAGAAAAGTTACAGCAAACAATGATTTGATTTCAGCACTGTATGGTCAGTGAGATTCTAACATCTACGTTGTAGAAGAATGAGATTCTCATCCCAGAGATTTTGGCTCATACTATAACAGTCACTTCGTACAACACGATCTAAACTAAACAGAACAAATGTTGGCAGTATACCAATGAGAAAAGACGGTAGGCACTAAATGGTGTTCTTTTTTATGTAACAAAAAGCATATTGAAAGCAAACCTTGATTCTCTGTGATAGCCATAGCCCAATATCTTGAAGAAGCTTATTTCCAGAAGCATCCTGCTTATCGGAACTGACACTTCCAGAAAGCAGCTCCTGCCCAGCTCCTTCTGCAATGACAATGACCATGTGGCCGTTGTCTTTGAGACATCTTGCTATGTATTCATAAAGTCCACCGGCTCCTTCAAGATAGAAGGGCGACTCTGGAATTAAGCAACAGTCGACATCCCTGCTTGCAAGAGTTGCATACATCGCTATGAACCCTGTGCTCGTCACCACAAAAGCAACATTCAAACTTAGTAAAGGTGATGGGAAAATACGCTTTGATAAGTTCCAAGTCTAGAAGCTCTATTGATTATTGCTATATCTACCCAAGACACGGAAGGTGAGATCGCACAATGTAAAAGAGGAAGTGTGCGGAGTAGCTAATTATCAGCCTTTTTCTAAAGAAACTAATCATAACAAAGCCACAAACTTACCACAATAGCGACCCATCAACTTCACGAGTCCTATACCATTCTCCATACTTTCAGCTTCGACATGGGCTGCATTTATAGCACGCTGAGCCTCCTCAACAGCAGTGTCAAAGCCAAAGGATTTGTCAATGACCTGCATCAGCAACAGGGACAATCCACTTAAATCCAGTGACAATCCAATTTACCACAATAGTCAAAGTTGGAACATGAATAATGTACCGGGATGTCATTATCAATGGTTTTCGGGATCCCAACAACTGCAACTTTGAGCCCTCTCCTTCTGACTTCCTAAAGAACCACATAACAAAAAGAGGATAAGCAACCTGAGATCAACATTATCTGTATTTTGCATCAAGAAAAAAGAAAAAAACGAGAATAAAGAACATGAAAGCACCAAGTTTTATTACTTATAGAGCATCATTATTCACTATGTTACCTCGTATATGGCAGCTGCTCCCTTCTGAGTTCCATCTCCACCAATAATATAAACCTGCGGAAAGCAAAGCAATGATCGAAGGTTCAAGAATTTGATGTTGCAGTCTAGTATGTAAATTGTGATAATACATATCTAAGAATCTAGTTTCCATCAAAATTGCAAAAAGATAATATTCACACCTGATTGATGCCACGATCTTGAATACTGTCAACTATCTTTGAGGTATCATGGCCACCTCGTGATGTCCCAATGACAGTTCCACCACGTTTATGGATATCATTAACGAACTTCGGAGTCAAATGGATGGTATTCTTAGAATAGAAACCCCTATATCCACCCTGCAAGTCACTTTTAGCTTAATAAATTCAAGAAGATGTTACATTGATCTCTTTTTAACCAGAAGCATTGGACTTAAAAAGAAATTGTTAGTGAATCATTGAAGTTGAAAAAGCTACTTTTCTAGTGGATTAAGGCAATCACTTACTTCAATTCCCAGAACCTTCTTGACACCATACATATTGTATAAGCCACATACTAGCTCCCTGATCACAGTGTTGAGTCCGGGGCAAAGACCGCCACATGTCACAATGCAGGCATGAACCTCATCTGACTGAAAGTATACCTGAACAACAAGCAATCGCAACTCGATAACTAAATGATGATATTAGAAACCATGCTTAAATATAGAGAGGAATAAAGAGAGAGCTTACTCGTTGACGTGGGCCAGCACGCCTAAAATGTATTCCTCTTGGACTACTTTTGTGAACAACAATCTGCAAAAGCAAAGAAAACAATGATGCAACTTGCTGCTTACCTGAGAATATTATAATTTTCATATCCCAAGTCTTCATAAATCTTGCTACTAGGTGGCCAGATTAAATGTAAAACGTTTTCCTCATGAAGCCCACCATTTTGATAAATTTAGAGTTAATAAAACTCCCTCACAAGAAACCAGGAAATGTATCATTTATCGGATCATCTTTAAACACAACCTCCCTCCCGATACACTTTGTAACAACATTCCAAAGTTTAGAATTAACTAATTTAAAAATATCGTATAAACATTAACATGCAAACTCCATCAAAACTGAAGTTAAGGTCCAATAAAAGGCTAACCTTCTGAGGAACGGTATCATCAACATGCACAAAATACTGCCTGCAAAACACAGATTAAGTTCATCAATCATAAATGGAAATCATCAATGCCACAACAAACCATAAGAAAACAGAAACCAGATTATAAAATCACAAAAGAAGAAGCACCAACTTGACTACAGAGTACGCAGGATTGTCTTGCAATGGATTGGAATACGTCTGCAAACAAAACAAACCATCAACATCAGAAGCAAACGACCAATGGCTCCACCAAATCAATAATATAAACAGTAGAAAAAGAAAGTGGGGGTTGCCTAGATTCAGCATTTATGCAGACGAATTTAAACAGTATCAACTTCCATTTATGAATCAACAGAGTGGACTAAAACAAACACACCCAGATTACTAAATCTCATTAAGATCAACAGAGTAATTCGCCCTCTTAATCATTACTTAGACAAAAGACGAAATCAAAATCAAGTGGGGTTTGGGGAAAACGCACAGGGAGATCGGAAATATAGTCGGAGAAATGGGGAACGTCTTCAAGGACGTAACCAGCGTCGCCATGGACGATCTTCGCCTTGCTACTGTCAACGTTATTACCTGTTGTGGCCATCACGATCGGAAACGATGACAAGACTTTGATCTTCAAACAACAAATCAGATGGAGGGGGGAAAATATAGTTCAATGGGGGCAAAACACAAATCTGATTTCGTTGAGAAGAAAACCCAATAGAGGAATTTATATATATAGGTGGTCAGTGTTGACCAAATAGTGAAAGACGAACCGCAAAAGTAGAAATTGAATAGACGCTAAAATTGCTTTATGGGTTTTGTTGGGGCTGAAAAGAGTCTGGAATTTTCGGAATTGGATCGGGAGAAAACTGGTGGCTGAAAACTGGAGGAACTGTGACCACTTTCTTCTGCCATATATAATTATTGGGAAGAAAATTAGAAAATTACCATACAGTGGTTCCGAGAACAGAGGGCTTTGAGGGAAGACGAAATGGAAAAGGAAAAGGAAAAGAAAAATTGAAATTTTGAAAAAAGGAATCATTTTTCCTTGTGGAAATTTGATGCTTTGATCGACCGACGGAATCGGTTTGATTTTTTAATTGAATTTGTACAAAATCCATCCAAAAGAGTATTTATTCATTTTTTTTTTTTTTGATTGATTCACTTGGGATTTCAATACTTGTAGTAAAATAATAATAATAATAATATCCTTTGTTTATTAGTACATTAGAAAAGGCTATGAAATTGATAGCGAATATGACAAGAGATTCCCTTATTGGATATTCGGACAATAATTTGTAAACTTTATTTGTTCATAAATGAGAGTGGATCAATTACTTATAATTTATATGGGACAACTTTTTTAATTTTAGGTTAAATTTTGAACTTTGATGATTACTATTGTTGGAGGGCATATCTTATTCAGGCTTGACTCGAGAACAAAGTCTTTTTGGACTTGTGAATGCGCTTGGCCGACTTGTAAGAAAATTCATATTGGTGTGATGTCGAGCTGAATACTCTCCATTGCGTAAATTAGTACAAGAATTGTTTGTTCAACTAAGCATTCTGAGTATTGATTATCCTTTAATATCGTGGAATATGACTATCTATACAGTATGTTATGTGACATCCACTTGAGGCCAGTGCAATATTAGGAGTGTTAGTGTAGGTGTAGTCCTCAAAGTTAATTGCAAGTTTTCGACCAGTGAGCTTGACTTGGTTCAATTTTTACCCTTTTGGTGATGTGGATCGAGTTCGGCATGGCTGACTCGACACTTGGGACCCTTAGTCGTATTCCTAGGATGCCCTTGGGTTTGGTCTTGTACAACCCACAACAATTTTGTCCCCAACTTTATGAGTGTATAATAAGTTCATAAGTTTCAATTGTTTATAATTGATTCATAAAGTTGTAATTTTGTATTCGTTTAGAAGTAGATTTGAATTTTATATCTAATGAAGCTCTAACTTTTTTATTTTTGTGTCCAATAGATGCATGACTTTTAAGAATTCTGAAAGTTAAGTGACTAAATTTGTAATTTTGAAAATTTAGGAATAGATAGACACAAATTTCAAAATTAAGAAAATAAATTTGTAATTAACCTAAAATTTAAGTTCAATCTACAATTTTTTTTTCAGGATTGTAATTAAAAGTTTCTAAAGCTAATATATGTCAATTGACATATGAATGTGTTAGCAACCAAAAGACTTATGGTTTAAATGCCTCTATTCCTATTGTACTTAGAAAAAAAAAACTTTTAATCATACCACTAGAGGTCTTCTAATTTTAAAACTATGAAATCAGTCAAAAGTAAGCCTAAAAAGTATGTAAATTAAGAAAAAAAAAAATCCATAAGTCAAAATCTATTAAATATTGAAAGTTTGTAGAGTAGACTTGAGATTTAATTAGGAAAACTACAATATTAAATAGTGTGTGGTTGTAAGGATTTTGGTATATTTATTATAATTTCTTGCTTTGATTTGGTTTGTAATAATTAAGTGTAGGATAAACTTAAGAATTAACAGTTTTTTTTTTTCTTGGAATCCAAGTTTAAACATTTCAATATATGTCAAAAAAAAAAAAAGGAAAAAAAAAAAAAAAAACCATTTCAATCACACTCTTTTTCCAAATATTCAAAACCATTCAATTCATATTGTTCACATCAAGAATGCTGACCATATATATACACATATATATTTGAAAATAAAAATCTGTTTTCTTGTACTAATTGTATGACAATGTTATTTTTTTTCAAAAAAAAAAAAAAAAAAAGTCTAATGTTTTTTTAAGACCTATTTGGTAGAAAATTTGAAAACAGAAATCTAAAAACAAGAGATTCAATAAAAACAAAGTTATATTTCATGTTTTCGTATATGTATTTGGAAGCAAATTTAAAAATTGGATTCTAATTTAAACAAACGTTTAAAATGTGTTTGATATTATTTATTTATAAATCATAAAACTAGTTGTAGTTATCCGTTATTATTTAGTTGATAATAAATTATTATTGATTTATCTATGAATATGATTTATATTTAAAAATTATATAATAATTATTTTGTAATATTATATAATTAATAATTACATAATATATATTGCATATTTTTTTTTAAAAATGAATTGAGTTTATAACATGACATAGTGTATTTCTAAATGTCTTTTTATTTTTATTTAATATTATTTTGCATTTAAATTTGAAATTCAAAATATGGATATAATGAAAACATAAAAATGTTGTTAGAATTTGTAGTATTTGAATCATACAATCCACAAACAGTCTTCAAGTTATTTGTCAAACACATATTTGTTGAATTCAGAGAATCTGAAAATATAAGACAAAATTTAAATTCTCTATCAAACATGCCCTTAACTTAATAGGCTACAATAATTTTTTACCACAAACTTTTAGTTTCATCAAATTGAATCTAATTAAACTTAAAAAAGTGTTGGGATTTTTTTATCAGTTTACTTTTCGTTAATCCTCTAATAATTTAACAAAAAATAATGTAAAATCTTCATAAACTAAGTAGTTTTAATAAAATAAAGTTTGATTCAAAAATAAATTTAACCAATGCACAAATTATGAAGGAATAACTTTGTAAACATTCATAAATTTCAACAAAAATAACCAAATCTATAATATTTTTGTCAATTTCATGTCGTATAGATGTTTTTATAATTTAGTGAGTCAATCGAGTACAATAATTTTTTAGATATTTGGAGCAATAATTTATTTGGTGGTTAAAATTACAACACTTACCTAAATTTGATGAAATTAATAGTTTATGATTTTTCTCCCTTTTTTTTTTTTTTAGTTCACTTCAACAATACGTGCATGGTAGAACTTTTGACATTCTCGTTGAAACTATACTGCCTTAACTAGTTGAGTTTGTTTTTTATCCTCTTTTATTTTTTATTTTTTATTTTATTATTGTATTAACACTTATTTTCCCTCTCTCTTTTCCACATATTTTCTCTCAATTAAAGATAAAATTATTAGGAGTTTGTACTCTTTGACATGCACAAGGTTAAATACTTTGTTATTTTTCCATTTTTATAAAAATAGCCTCTCATGTGATTTTTCAAACTTTAAATAATTACTAGTTCAAATTGGTATAATTAAATCAAGCTATTTATAAATAATAAGTTATCTCATATTGATAATTATTTTAAACAAAACTATTGTATTATTACTACCCTTTAATAATTAAAATAATGACACAATATCTTTCAAGTCTCCTACTTGATATTTGCTAGCTAATCAAAATTATTGAACTTAACCAAATATAATTTATCAAAATCAAATCGAATCGACTTGAAAAAGAATTGATTGGGTGGTTGTAGGTTCAAACCCATCATAGAATGAAGATATCTAACCGATTTAAATTGCTTTTGTGGCATTTTCATGTATCTACTTAATTTTGTAAAATTTTCCCATTTGGACTCGGAATGTTATATTTGATATATGGGATGATATGATGAACATAAGTTAATTAATTAAGAGATGTACTCGTTTGAATTATTTTGTGAGATAATTTCTAAGTGATTTTTAGTTATTTTCTTCCGATTTCATTTAAAATCAACTAAAAATCACTCAAATAGAACGATATAAATATATATCCCGTAATTATTTCTAAATAAATAAAGAAATAGGGAGGAAAACGAGCATATGAAAAACCACTCAAGTTTAATGAAATTTTGTTACTATCTATTTGATTATCATATTTCTCTATAGTTTATAATCATTCTTGCATTTAAAGAAGTTTTATATTGCCGAAGTAAATTTAGTTCAATTATAATTGATATGATCTTTTTCTTTATAGCGAGGTTGAAGGTTCGATTTCCATCTTTACAATTTTTGTAAAAAAGAAAAATTTATATTATCTAATGTGCGTGTTATACGGTTTTAAAACAAAATTTGAATAGAGGATCAAAATTTATTTATTACATTAATATAATTTTTAGTTCGAGACTTTAATTAGTATAACTCCTAAAGTTTGAGTATTAATGACTATAAAGAAGTTGTAATATATATATATATATAAAGGTAAAATTTGGCCCTTTTTTCTTTTTTTTTTTTTTCGAGTATACGTTTGGATAAAAAGCGATACATTTAATTAAAAATGGATTCTTTTCAATGTATATTCGCTAATTTTCCGCCGTTATGCCTACAAAGTACAAACGATACATTTTTTTATTTTTTATTTTTAATACTGAATTATTAAAATTTAAATAAATACCGAAATAATGTGAGATAGGCGAAGATAAAGAGCAAACGACTTCTTTGAAAAAGTGTTTTGAGAATAACTTTTTGATTTTCTCTTTCAAAGTTATTTTTATAAAAATACAATAAAATTATTAATTTGCAATCCAATCATATTTTTTACTAATTAAATTATTGCATGCTAAGCCAAATTTGTAGGTTTCTTTTTTTAATGGAACAACTAAGGGTGACTCCATTTTGTAACCTTTAATTTTTAGTTTATAGTTTTTAAAAATTAAACTATAAATATTTATATCACCTCAATTTCTTTCTGTTTATTATCTATTACGTCCACATTTCTTACCATGATTTGTATTTTTCTTAAGTAAAATAGTTGAATTCTTAGCCAAATTTCAAAAACAAAAACAAAAACAACTTTTTAAAAGTTACTTTTTTTAATTATCAAAATTTGGCTTGTTTTTTTAAACCATTGGTGAAAAATAGATAACAAAGAAAAGAATTTGGAGGTGGAATTAGTATTTACATGCTTAATTCTAAAAAACAAAATGGTTACAAAATGGGTCTAAAAAAGTAGTTTTTAAAATTTTGCTTTTAATTTTAGAATTCAGCTAATAATTCAACTATTTTACTTAGAAAAAATAATAATAATTATAAAAGATTAAGAGAATATCTGCTTAATTTTCAAAAACCAAAAATCAAAAACAAACAATTACTAAACTAGATATAACCTTTAATTTAATTTTGAATTTTAAAAGATTAACATTTAAACACTAACTCTTTCAGAAGTAGGTTTCTTTATATCGTTGTCTATATAATATATATATATATATTATATATAAAAATCGTCTTAAGTCTAACCAACCACGTCACTTGCTTAAAGAAGAATCGCGTTGGTGGAGGGGACCGCCAAAAAGTGTAAATATTCATCTGATGTCAGAGTCCACGTGTCAAAATATTATAGGAGACGCCGAAGAACACGGGGAGTTCGTGCAAGTTGCATTCTTCAGGACACCGACTTCTTTGGATTTTATTTCCCTTTGTTTGTTTCTTGATAACAACGTAGGCGGTCTAATCCCACCACTTCTACTTGTATTCGCCTCAAAATAAATTTTCATCGGTTATAAACTTCTATAGATATCTATTACTTTACCAAAAATATACGAATAGATGCCTATTTCAATATATCATAATTAGAAATTAAAATTTTACTATATTTGTAAATAATTTTTTTTATTTTTTATAATTTATTATTATTATTTTAGAAAAGGCTGCATTAATTCTTATGCGATGCGGCGGTAGAATGCCTAGAGTATTTGTATTACTTTAGATGTATCCATTCTTTAATGTTCCCTCATATTTTAATATGACATCCTATATATTATTATATATCATGTAAATCCCTCTTTAATGATCTTCAATTGATCTAAAAGTTTAAGTTAGTAGGTGAAGATACATTTAATATTATATCATATAACACTCTCTTTCATTTGTGGATTTGAATTGTGAAAAATACCTAACAAGTAGATGGGTGAAGACAAATTTAACATCATAGCACTCCCTCTGACTTGTGGGCTTGAAATATGAAAAAGACACAATAAGTAGAAATCAAAATTAATTGGAGAGGAAATAACACTACAGAAGTTTAAACACATGACCTCCCTGGACTACTTGCTTTGATACCATGTTAAATTGCTAATTGATCCAACTTTTGGGCCAATCAATGATTTAAGAACATCTCATATATCTAGTGCATTTTGTTATGAGAAAAACAATTGTCAAATAAAGAATCAAATAAGAAAATCGACCTATAGATCAGGTGATTTATTAATGATATGTTAGTTATGTGAAAATATAAGGTGAAAACTAGTTTTATTATCTTGAAAAACAACCTAATATAAAATTGATAGAAGTGTGTACACATAAGAACTATAGTAGTGAAAATCTTTGTGTTTGGTCATTCATAATATCTAATAATAGATTCAAGAAATTGTAACACATTTGTTGTTTTCTTCTTTCACATTCCTCCAATAATATATCTATCTTTTTTAAAAATCGCAAGAATTGAAAATCGTTGGATTTTATTCTACTTTTTACTTTTCATCTTTACTTTAGCCATTGAGAATATTATGTTTTATTATGCTCCTCTTCTGGTTGATTTGATATCTCCGCCCCTTTATTTTTCATGTAAAATATGTACATGTGCGTGTTCGTACGTATGTACATATATAATCCATGATTTTGGACTAAAAGATATAATTGACATCTAGTGCCAATAGGAATGACAAAATCAACGACAAAATTAAGAAGAAAGCATGATACGGGTCGATGGTGGCAACTTGGGATCAAATTGGACCAAAGACAAGGGGTTGGCTTGGGCCTTAGCCTAAGCTAGTATGCTCAACTTGTCAGCCTTGGTCGAGGTCGAGCCTTGTCAAATGCCTAACAAGCCATGATTTACACATGCCCCGACCCAAGAGATCCTTTTAGACCCAAAATATGGTCTAAGGGAGATGCTCGACCTCAGCTAAGATCAAGGTCAACCCTAACAAAACATGAAACTGGTCACACCCCTCAGCCGAGTAGGCTATCTTATTATCATGAGGCGACTCTAAAACCACAGAGAACAACCTAGATCAACCTTATCTATAAATACATCATTATAACTTCATATCAGGTAACTCGAGTCATACACTCAAACTCTTTGACTTCCACGGTCTTCCACTCTCTAACTTCAGCATCGGAGTGTGTGCAGCAAACACCACACCAATGTGCAGTTTTCTCTTTTGCAAGCCACATTCTTCTCTCCTTCAAACAAATTCAATGTTGGTGTCACATGAAGGTCAGATGTGTTTCTCCTACCCAAAATTTGGCATAACCAATGTGTGTGTGTATATATATACTAACTTTATTTAGAGAAAATCAAACGACTTATTTTAACCTTAAGGTCAAAATTAATATGAGAAACATGACAAAAACGAAAGAGTATCATGTCATACCATATGTTTTTAAATAATAATTATTTTAATTATATAAATACTTTTTATCTGCAAGTTTGATTTTCTTTCTAATAAGATAGCTCCAAATAATACAAAATTTTTGAACCTCGATATTTATTTTTATGCAAAAATAAAAAGTCTAAAGATCACAAATTCATCATATCCAATGTGTAGTATTGTTCTCCCAAAAGAAAACATATTACATGGCTCATGGGGACTCACATTTTTGGAAATCAAGGATTAAATTAAATTATTATTAATCTGATTATTGCAGTGAAATTAAATTTGTTGTGTGAAATAAATTCATTGCATGTATTCAAAACTACTGTTTCCATTCCCGAAATCAATTGTTTTTTCAAATATTAATGTGTTGGTAAATGTTGAAATTGATTGTAGAAAACACATAAATCATTTAAAATTAATTTTTCAACAATTAATTGATTGAGAGGGTGGAATAATTGACCAAGACTCATTCCAAAAAATTAAATTTACCCTTGTAATTAAGAATATTTTTTTTCCTAGGTCATTTCTGTCCGTCGTAGAGGCTCAACCCTAATACAACAAACAAAATAATTCAAAATTACTTTTAAATATAAGAAAATCACTTTTAAAAGTTTGAATGAAAATGAATTATACAAACTTCAAACACTTAATAGACACTTCTAAAAAATCAGATTCGAAATAGAAAGTTTAATAAATAAACTTAAATTTGTTTAAAGAAGAAATTCTTACGTCCTACTTTAAATGGAGATAATGGGTCAGGATCCAGTGTAGTGGCCCTCATGGGCGGCCATGAAGATGTGGTCTTCTTCCTAAAACTGCTGGCTCATAATTAAAAACTCATCAACGGCCATCCATTGTTTTTACAAAAACCCAATAATCATCGTCTTATTTTGTCTTCATCATTCAAATAAGTTTACTAGTATTCACTTTTTAATTCTCCAGAATGTTCCAGATTTCATTCCATATCATTTATTTGTGCTGATTTACCCATCATAATGCATAGTAACTTATGCAACTGTACTATGCTTAATTTGACCCATCTAATATAGTTTTAAATACTTGAACATGTTACCTATACCTCAATGAGCAAACACATTAATTGTAATGCCCCAGGCTCACCTGATGACTCTGTAATTCGCTTGCATCCCTTGCGATTTCACAACTTCGTTCTTGTTTGTCTTGAAGAGTTTCTAAGAGCGAAGACTATCTTCACAAACCAGCACAGGTTCTTTCAGCATGCTTCCTAGGAAAATTTCTACTAACATAGAATTGCTCCAAGCAAAGCATGCTTCAATTTGGAGTTCCTACAATTGAGCAACTGAAAAGAAAGTGCACTTTATTGGTATATATAGAAGCTATTAATTTGTTTAAGGCTTTCTTAAACATACTTTCTTATCCTCATGATTTTTTATATTCAAGTATTGTCTCGATTTATTTATGTACTCCTCTTGAACTCAGGACTTACATCGAGTATCATCCTCGAGGTTAATCAAAAAAGGAAAAAAAAAGTTAGATTGCCTACAAATGAAGTCTAGATTCTTTTAGAATAATCCAGCGCCTGCATTTTATTTCTTATCATCAAAGTGATAATCTAGGCATGATTTACGGATCACAAATGAAGTTAGATTACATTTTTAATTACTTTAAACAAGATTTTTTTTTAACAACCTAGACTAAAAGTGAAGTATAATGAAAGTTGAAGGGCTAAAATTGAAACTAATGGACAAAAATGCAAAGATCCCACACAAACAAACACCAGCAGACAGAATAAAGCAATTCAAATTTCCTTCTTTTGCATTTCCGACTGATAAGTCTAATAATTTGAAATTCTTCTTATAACTGAACATAATTTGCCAATAAATGTGGGAACCCATACCTGAAAGCAACCATTTCCAAGAACATCGAATCCATCTGAAAATTCAGAACCTGATTAAAGTGAACAGATAGAGTAGTGATAAAGAAGAGAGAATGCAATTACAATATCAGGTTATATCAGATGGCTTGACTGATACAAAGAACATATGTATAATTGTCGGGTACCACATCGAACAAGCAATTCTCTAAAAATGGAATTGATAGTGATTTTGAACATGATAGAACTAGAAGTAATTTAAACCATTTCAAAATCACTCCAAACATGTTCTAACTAGTAAATCACCTCGTTGACGTAACTAGTTGGCAACTTCTACAGGCCGGTGTGACTACAAGAACATTTCTCTTTCACCACAAGCACCTGTGAAAAATAATAGTGTGTTTAGGAAGTAAAATGTGAAAAATAATTGTGTGTTTAGTAAGTAAAATGTTTTGAAACTAAAACGACTTTTTCTAATAGGCACCTTTAGAAAAATTACTACTTTAGAAGGAAGTATGTTTAGTATAGCTTCTTACAAAGTTGTTCATTTAAATTAAATAAATAAATAAAAACTTAATCAATTAAATGTATTAAAAAGAATTGAATAAATTTTAAAACTCTTTTTGAAGAAACACTTCGAAGACGAATTATCTACAAAGTGACTTTAAATGATTGTTTGAAAATCTTCAAAATATATTGTTAGAAAACGAAATTTATTAGTAATTAACGGACTTACTTTTAAATGTAGTGCAACCAAACAAATTTGAAACAAGCAAAGCCCACTAACTTGCTAAATGAAGTCGCTTATTTTTAAAGCTAGTGGGCCAAACGTGGAGTGGGCTACAATAGTCCACTCAAGCCAAGTCACATCAATCAACCAAACAAGTTCTTCAAGAATGTTTAAAAAACATAGTAAGATACAAAAACATTTTGATTAAGCATATTGTAAGAAAACGTGCTTAAACTAGAAAGACTCATAAGTTATAAATATGAGCAACACGCGTGTGTTTATATATATTGATATCATTCAAATGCAAATTCCTTTGTTTTTTATTAGTCCTAAGAGAGACATATGATACAGCTCACAAGTTAAGTTCATATCACTTGAAGTTGGGAATTGGGAGTAAGTGAGCTTACTTATGTTATACTACAATTTCGTGAATCTTGCTTTTTACATAACCAAATGCACATATGTTAGACAAATTGAGACTTGAGATATTTATACTTTTATAAAATCCAAACATGTGCTAGACCAATTTAAGCTTTTCACTTTTAAACTACACAGATTCAAGCGTTAACACTCATGAAGTAAATGCTTACTATATAAAGTGACTGATATCATATCAATAAGGATATAAAAGGATCTTATTCTTTTAACCAGAGAGAGAAAATGAGATGTAAAGTAGAAAAAAGGTACCTCCTTGTTGTCATTGATGAGGAATGCTGCAACACCAATATGATGGGAGGGTCCAGAAGGAAGCATGGAGGGCAAATCAGGAATCCAGTAGATGAGCATGATGTATCCTGCTTCAGCATGACGATTGTTGAACCCCTCCTGATAATTACAACTCTAGAATATCAAATAATGGCCATGGAAGGTCATATCGGAGAATCTAATGCCATTTCTTTTGCAGTGATTGAAATGTGATATCAAAATATAAGTTAATATCTCACATTAGTAGCCACAGAAACTAGTTCAGCCTGCTCTGTATTTAATTTGAGCCACATCCCTTTTTCCCCTGCATGGGAAAAAAACTTGTTTAGGGACACGGTGGTATTAAAAAGAAAAGGAAACCCTACTTTTTTCAGACCTTGAGTCTCCATTGGAAGAGAGATGCTCGAAGGGATGATGCAAATTTGTTTGCAGAAGAGAGTTGGCCCTCTGAGTTAATGATGACTCCTTCATATTCATCATTCCAATGATCTAATACTTCCAGGGCCATGTTTGGTGTAGAAATGTCAGGAGACAAAACATCAAGTGCTGTTCTTTTGCGTCCAATGTTACCATTGATGGGAATGAGTTTTCTAGTACTTGAAGTTTCTGGTAGACCATCCTTGTTCAAGACACCTAGATTGTGGGAAAGGCACATTAAAGAAGAAAAATTAATTAATTTATATTCTTTAAGAGTTAAAAAAAAATAAAGGAATGATTAGATTGGAAGTTGAAAACCAACCCCACCCTAAAAAGAGAACAGAGAATATAGGAAAGAAAAAGTCACAAGTTAGAGAAAATCTTTTTAGAAAATACCTATAGCACCTCAATTTCAAGTGACTACCCTTGTTGTTACTGACTGAATAATTCTTAGATGCTTTACAAAATGATATACAAGGGAACTTATATGCAATACTTGAATTACAAAAGGAAAGAAACTAAATTATAGCCTTAATGGACTATATTACACTAATTGATCATATTACACACTTGGGGCTTAAATAACTGAGTAAATCGAGCCGGAAGCAGGGATTTAGTGAAGATATCAACCGGTTGTAATTTACCTTTTGACCAGCTCCGGAAACTTGACGGCCTTCTTGATAAAGGAAAGCGCATTGTTCTTCCTCTTGAAGAAACCAAACCGCAGAAACCAGACAATTGGACCAACCCCTCGATGGGAATTCACTGTAGAATTGCAGACAGCTTCTTTACATATATATAGATATGTGCAAACATGCTGGAATATTCAAATGGGTCGATGATGCACAAGAAAAAACATAAAAGGAATATGAATATAAGAAGGAATAGCATCGGCGGAGGAACCCCTACGTTTGAAAAATGATTCAGACATTTTATCAAACACCTGATGGGCAAAAAGGAAGCAGCCATTTGTACGGACCTAGCTCCCCACTACGACCACTTATCGAAGTCCTCCATAAGATAAAGAATCAGAATATGCTGGATAATATTAAGCATGTCGTGGGTATACCTGGCATTTTCATCAGAAGAATATCGAATAATTTGGCTGGGTTTGTGCTGCAATTTTTGGTGGCACGTGGGAAAGTATTCTTATGCTCTGCCATGTCCCTCTTCAAGACCGATCACCACGCCAAGCAGTGAAATTTGAAGGCCAGAATAAAGAAAATCTAATGATTTTTGTTCTGCTTCAGAATTTTGACGAAAATGAAATGGGGTTTCATTCAGCGTAAGGAGACTTTGGCTTGCAGTTGCATGAGACTCCACGGCGTGGCTGTGAGAATTTTGGGTTTTCTCATCGATAATGCAAAAGAAAGGCGAGCAAATGGCAAGTTTTTTTATTGTTTTTTTTTCTTAAATTTTAATTTACTACTATTAGACGGGTTAATGGTCGGAAATAGCACAAAAAAGTTTTTCAAATAGTACTATTTCTTGTCTATTATTTTAATAGCACGTTGTTGGATTTATACCAAGAACAAAACAAAACTTTTAAAAGTGGCACAAATCAACCATCAATTTTGTGCTTGGTGAAAGTTTCGAGATAAAAAGTTAGTGCATATGTAGTAGTGATTTTGAAATTGTTAAAATCATGCTCAAAAGGACTTTGAAACATGCATTTAATCACTTAAAATTAATTTATTATTTCATTTTACACTTTTAAATCCATTTCTTCAAAATTGTTTTGAATTTTTATTGTTTTGATTTTCTAGGTGAATTTTGGAAGTTTTTAGAGATTTTACGAGGTTTTTAGTCTCTTTTTTTTTTTTTTTTGGTCAAAAGGTAAATGTGATAAATTTTTATGGAAATTTAAATAGTGAAATCTATTGTGGATAACTAGAAATCAAATTCGGGGACCAAAAAAATAGAAGAGAATAAATCATCCATCCTTCCCAAATGACAACTAACGATAGAGGAATGCATGAACAGTTGGCTAAAACTTTCAATTCTTTTTCTCCATTTTTGTTCATTCTCAATCGTCATCCTAGCCTAAAAGTTGGTAATTCGAGTGTGCTATTAAAAGAAATTAAAGTTTTTATTTTGGTGCGAATATCGATTTTGGTTGAGATGCACCAGATGAGTCATTAAAACAGTTGCCCAAAAAGGGTGTTATTTCTAAAAGATGAAAACTTTGTGTGCTATTTTCGACAATTATCTCAATTACATAGATGGAGGATTGGACATCGACCTTATGAGAGAAAGTGTATGCCAATTATTAACAAGTGAATGAGAGATTAAACCTCCAATATCAATGGAGTAAGTGAAATCAAATTGAAAGTTTAAAATATTTTGCTAATAATAAAATAAGAAATTAAGTCAATAAATCCAAACTCGAGCATATATAAATGGGTGGATGTAAGACACCCTTTGTTCTACTATATTTAAAAATCATAAATTTATATTGGGTTATAAAATTTTATGTTTGTTTCATTTCGAAACCTAAGCTTTCAAAATATAATTTTGATTCTTCAACTTTTATATTATCTATTTTAGTTTCTTAAATATTTTAAAAAATTACCATTTTAGTCATTTTAGAAAAATAACTGCTTACTCAATACTGATTATTGATTTAAACCTACGTAGCTTTTGAATATATATGCCCATTTATATATTTTAGGTCATGTTATAAATCTACTAAATCAAAATAAATAAAATTAAAAGTTTAAAGATTAAATTAAACATTTCAAGAACTTAGAGATCAAAATAGAACATTATTGACCATTTAACAAAAAAGGATTTAAACCTTTATGTTTCATAAATTATACGAGATATTCCTTCAAATTATGAATATATAAACATACAAATGCATGTAAATTTTAATTTCTGATTATTTTTTTTTATCTAATTGATGTGAGAATTTATGTTCACATATCCCGACTTTTACCATATGAAAATTAATCAACCTTTTGAGTTGAACAACATAAATAGAAAATGAGGAATTCGAACATCTAACATCTGAATATAATGTATATGTCTTAACCAAATTAAATCATGCTCAAATGAAGAGTCAGTGAACCTTTTGTTATTAGTTATTTTTCTTGGCAAATTACTACTTTAACACTTGTCGAAGATATAATTTATGAATAATAATCCTTAACTACATAGAATTAGTATATTTCGAATATGAGATTTGTGAATAACTTTAAGTCTAACTCAATCATGGTTCTTAAAAATAATCTTGAAAAGTAAAAGCAAAAGGCTAGTTATATATACATATAAAGAATCTCTTATATCATATACTTTCAAGTTTATAGAATTAAGACATAGATGTTTTAAACAAAAGTAAGATATTATTCATCTTTTTTTCTCGATCACACCTTGAATTTTATTGCCTAATCGTTTCATTGTTAGAATCTGAATAATGTTACAAATTGAATGTAAGTATATATATATAGCACATAAAGTGAATTATTCCATATGTATGTATTAGTTTAAAAGATGGGGAATTTCTCAAAATGATGATTCAAATATATATATGTGTGTGTGCAAAAAATACATTAATAAAACACCATTTGAAAGTAATTATATTCACAGAATATTTTATCCAATGGCAGAGCTTAGAATTCCAATGTTGATTGATTTTTATTTTTATTTTTTTCTTTTTTCGTTTCTTATCCATATCTCTTTGGCATAAATAGTTTGTTCAGCCCATAAAAAGCTCAAAATTAAATAACATTTCAATTATATATGGAAGCTATAAGGTTCATAAATTAAATAATGGTGTGGTAGTATATTAATTGATATAGTTAATGTCACATGCCTAGAATCATTATAAAGATCTTAAATTAATGATGTAATATATGGCATTTGTGTGTGATATATATCATATAATTAAATTCATTTTGGGTCTTTTTTATGTACAAGTTAAAGCCACAAAAGTAGAACAAATTGAATCTAATTAAATGCAACTATCCATTCCTTTTATCTAGCTTTTGTAAGTACAAGATGGGGTGAAAAATTGGAACTACCAACTTTTTGGTCATTTAATACATTTTATGTAAGTTGAGCTAAACACTCTTTGATTATTAAATTTAAATTATTTTTCATATTGTGTATAGTATTCCCGTTGAAAATGCATTCAATTATATTGGAACTTTTTTAGGTGCATATTGGTTGTTAAAATGTATATTGTCATCAATCAAAAGGTTAGGCACCATTTGGTAACTATTTGGATTTTGATTTTTTTTTTTTTTTTTTTTTGAAATTAAACCTATAAAAATCTCTTGACCAATATTTTCAAAAATCAAGTAAAGTTTTGAAAACTTAAAAAATGTAGTTTTTAAAAACTTGTTTTTGGAATTTGGAATTTGGCTAAGAATCTAATTCTATTACTTAAAAAGGATGAAAATAATAGTAAGAAATGGAGAGAAAACCAATTTAATTTTCAAAAACTAAATGGTTACAAGACAAAAATTTATTTATTTATTTATTTATTTTAAAGAGTTCTAGAGGTCGAGGAATCAGTGGGAGCACCCGGATATCTCAACTAGGTTGACACATCCTTAGCGCAGTCCAAAAGATATATTAATAATGATAAAGAGAAATGTACAGAGATAGTCATTTCAAAGCCAAGAAGCAAGAGGAGGCTAGAGGAAAGCTCTCCAATTGAGAACTATACAAGAAATATTATAGTTACAAGACAAAACCTTAGAGATTCAAATTCGCCCTCACATGTTTTTATTTTTTACAATATGTGAGGTAGAGGAATCGAACATCTCAAATCGAAGTCGATAGTACAAGATTAATAATCTAATATACTTATTTATTTATTGGTGTGGAGATGAAGAATATAATTCTTGTCCTAATGTTTTTCTGTTTGTTCTCCATTCTGTGTCTAATTTGAAATTATTCGCCCCGGTCGGGTGAAACCCAAGAGAGCTCTACCCCGCAAGTTAAATATAAGATATATATACAAACATATCTAAATTTTTATTATATGATAAAATGAGAAACTATAGATATATAATTGGTCACCCAATTATGAATCAAGTTTTGGAAATAAATATGTATTTTGTTCGACTTACAATAATTATAAAATGAAGTGTCCTAAAAACTAATAAATACCAACCTAGCTATTTAGTATTTATTGCAAACAACTAAAGACAACAATTTAAACAGTAGAAATTAACTGTGGATGTAAGTCTAACATAAGCTATCAAGACATATTTTCTACTCACCGAGTCATGTTAAGCTAAAATAATAATATTAATAATCATAATCATAACAAAATTAACTAACCATAATAAAATTAACTAACATGAAATATAAATTTTCTTTGTATCATTTTATTTGCTAAATACAAGCCATTACTAAAACGAGTATAATTCGATTGGTATACGAATATGTTAGCTAATAACGTTTCTGTAGTTCGAATCTCATCACCTTCTATTGTACTATAAAAATCAACTACCAATATGACTAATGTCATATAATTTTAAAAATCATAAAAGAACTAGAAGAGGATTGATAAAAATAAAAATAAAAACCAACAAAATTACGCACACATATAGAGAGATTGTTTTCAAATATAGCAAAATGAACCAGCTTATTTACAAATATAGCAAATGATTGATGTCAACTGATTGATAGACAGTATCATTTTTCTATATTTCAAAATATTTCCAACATTTTTGCCGTTTAAGACATTTACCTTGTGTGTGACTTATTAGAAATAGTGAGGGAAATTTGGAGAAATGATGGAAAAAATAAAAACTGCCACCATTGATTTTAATTATATATGCTCGATGGATCTTTTAAATGTTGCAATATTATTTTTAATTTTGAACATTAGTTCTTCAAAATTACTATTGGAGTAGAAATTAGTGAGATTGTTAGACAAAAATTATGACAGGAAAGGGTGTGAAAGTGACACGAAAAGGAAAATTATGACCCAAAAGTCATCACACTATTTCAAGTCAACATCACATTCATTTAAGGTCTAAATTTTTATTGGATAATAATTTTGAAACATTTAAGAAAGATGAAAGTAATATTGTATCCTCAAGATAAAATAAGATGTTTTTCTTATAAATAAATGAGGAAATTTAATGATTTGTTTTTGTATATAATATAGCTGAAAAATTGGAGAGTAGGGTAGAAAGTTGTTTTGTACTAGGTTGGGGACAAGAAGATTTTCCCTTGATTTTATTTTGACAACAATATTAGGGAAGGACATTTTCATTAATATAAAAATCAATCTAGTGGGAACAACATTTTCGTCCCACCTAAGTTGTCAAATCTCATCTTTGACTTTTATTCTCAAATATTTTTGTTTTTCTTTAATTAATATTTCCCATTACTAAAACATATATATGCTAGAAAAAGAAAAAAAAAACACAAATACCCCATAAATTTCAATTCAAAAGTAAAAGAAAATAACAAGTGAAATTCCATTTAACTTTTTTTTTTAGATAAATTAAAAAAAGCCCTCTATAGTCTTCTCTCCTATAAGTTATTCATAATATAATATATATTTTTTTTCTAATGAAAATTATTATTATTATTATTATTTTCTCAAGTTTGATAAAAAAAAATATTTACAAAAACTTAAACGATGAATACTAATTTAAGATTTATTGAAATACTATGACTAAATTTGATATTTGGAAATGTTGATACCGAATTTTGATACCCATAGTGAATTTATAATCTTCGGGAGGAAATCAAACACATGCCCTGCACAATAGAAAACCTCGTACTGGTGCAGTGATTGGTCACTGATACTCCCACGATCAAGGTAGTAATCGTTTAGAGGGAGAGTTAGAAAATAGAGAATTCAGGATGTTGTTCAACGTACCTCAAATGTCTCGAGCCATTTTGGTTATATAGAAAATTGATTTTGTAATGATCACTTGGCTAATATATCTCTCAGATAATGAGATCATCTAACTTAATTTAGCCATAACGAATAATCTCATTGGTGGAGTATTCAAACACATGTAGTTGTAAAACACTTAGGCATAATCTTTGCCTTCACAGGGTCGGTCTTCCCAAGCTTTGACTACCCTTCTAGGTCAACTCCATACTTAAACATTAATTTTCTCTCATAGCCAATCCTAGGAATCAGCCGTCATGGTTCTTGTTGATCTTATGACAAAAATTGACTTCTTAGCTTGATTGAGCCTATGGATCGACCACTGTACTTTAGCCAAATAAAATATCTCTTAGAATGATCCCTTGGATTATGTCATTCTAGCAGAATACATAGTCATATTTTTATACACAATAGAAAGTATACAGATTAAGATGAAACAAGACTTGAAATATAAGGAACAAAATAATATGTTAAGCAAAAAAAATTGCTTAGAAAAATCATTGCAATGGAATTCATATTTGAAAGTCTATTTATTAAATTGGATTAAAAAAAGAAGAAGAAGAAGAAGAAGAAGAAGAAGAAGAAGAAGAAGAAGAAGAAGAAGAAGTAACCCCACACAAAGAAAGTGTTATAAGTTATAAAAGGTGTTTATAAATGATCTATATAGTTCATATATCATAAGCTAATGTAACAAAAAGCCTCTTTACAAAATGCATAAAAATTGAGTCGTTGGCTTGCTTCTCCAAATTAATTGAACGAAAAAGAAAAAAAAGAAAAAAATTACAAAAGCCTCCCTCAAATTTGTAACAAAATGAATATCTTTTCTTTTTTCTCTTTCCAAAAAGAAAAAAGAAAAAGAAAAAGAAAAAATAAATCCTTTTTCTTTTACTAGATGATTTTAAAAAATATGAATATTTTAAATTAGTTACAACAAAATATTTGAATTCATTTAACTGTTTATTTTGAAAATTATATTAAAAGAATGGATCTTTTGTCGAGGATAATATTATCTTATCCACTTATTTATGTTTGGGTTTTAATTAGTTACAATTGGTTTAATTTAAAATAAGTCCAACAAGATGATTGAATGAAGGTGAAGTTTGAAAGATGTTTTTAGAAGGGAATTGGCAAAGGAAGAGAGTTGTTTTGGAAAGTGGAGCCTTCTCAATCCCATCATTTGGTTCCTCTATTGTTGAATGAGAATGTGAGAACAAAACGTGAAGCCTAGCCATCATCTTATCATTTTTATTTTTATTTTTATTTTTATTTTTTATTATTATTTTTTTAATTTCTTTCTAGGCAAAGAAGATCTCCTACAAATGGCCCCACTTCCTCTAATAATCCATTTGAAAAAACAAAACGAAAGAAGAACCTTATTCTAAATTATTTTTAAAATGGGTTGAAAAACATGTACTTTTTGTCCATCTTTAAGAGAAGTAATTAACCATTTATTTTCTAAATGTTTTAGTTTTACTTTTAAATTACTAACAATTAGTCTCTACATTTTGTTGAGTAATAATCATTCCCTATGTTTCATAATTTGTGATGATATAGTTACTATCCTAAAAAATTAGGTTAAAAGTAACATTTTGGTTCCAAAATCAATTTTGGAGTTTGTTCATTTGTAGTCCTTATACATTCAATAAATCTTAAATCTAGTTTCTATTATTGTTAGTTTATTTTTTATTTTATTTTTTTAAAAAAAAAACCATATCTATTAGTATTTTCATTATTAATTTTGAAAACATATTCATATTTCCTTGCATAAAAATTATTACTATTATTATTATTTAGCCAATTTTTATTTTTAAAAAAATTTAAGATTTATTGAAAGTATAAATATTATAACAAAAAAATATTATATTAAGATTTACTAAAATTTCTAATACTTAATACTTATAGATTAATAATATATATCGATTAAGAACCAAGATTGATTGTAAAAGTACAAAGATTAAGTCATTAATTTTCATAAAAAATTTTCCAGAAAGAACTAAATTACTTTATTCTAAACTTCAAAAACCAAAGCGTTACAAAATTGAAAGTACGAAAATTTACAATGGCTTAGTTGTTACTTTTCTGAAAGACGAAAATTGTTTTTTTTTTTTTTAACCTAATAGAAGGCTGAAATAAAACCTTAGTTAAATTCTTTGTTGTCTCTGCTTCTGGTCCAAGTTTCCATAGCTCCTTTTTAGGGTTTTTAATCAGCTCTAATTACAAGCCTTGGTGGTGGTCCATTCAGTTCTATGTACTACCCTCCTCATTTCCCTTTCTTATGAAGCAATCCCCCCTTCTTCTCTCTCTCTCTCTCTCTCTCTCTCTCTCTCTCTCTCTCTCTCTCTCTCTCTCTCCCTCTCTCTCTCATCATTCATCCAGCTCAAAACCCATCAAACATATCCACTTCTCTCACTTCTCTAAAATAATTGAGACACACTCTTGAATACAATAAAACCTCCCCATCTTTATTTCCAATTTCATATATTATGCATACTCTATACTTATTTCTTTAGGTATGATCATACACCACTAATCTGCAATTAAGAGTCTTTAGATGAAAGTAGTACTAAGTTGGGTGATCACTTAAAAAGTCCTCGTGGTGTACTCATTTTTAAAAAAGTTTGTTTTTTCTTTTTTAATATTGGGTCAACTTACGTACATCTCGACTAATCTAACGAGACAACTTGTTTGATCTTGTAATATTTGAGTGTCGAGAAAATTCGTAGGATACTTGAATTTTAGGTAAGTGGTTAACATAGATTGAACTTATTCTCTCTTAGCCCTTTATCAAATTTATGTTATTTTATTTACGATTGGCCAATTCAAAAGTGCTTCTGAACTAAAAATGGATCAAACTAAGGTATGTATATATGAAGTCAAATAAAAGGAAATTACTAAAATGCATCAAACTAAGGTATGTATGAAGTAAATTATAAAGTATATCTTGGTTTGATCCATTTTTAGTTCAAAACTCACTTCACAATAATAAAGTTCTCATCTTTATTTTATTTTCAATGCATGGGATGTACTTACTTATGAGCTACTTTAATGGTTAAGACATATTCATATACCTCAATTTCATCCCTTTTTTTTTTTACTTGAACATGTGGAGGTGAGATTCGAATTAACTTCTAACTTTTTGGTCAATAATGCTCATATTTACTCTGATAATTTGCTTCATTGATCTCTTGGTCGATAATATATGCCTTAATCATTTGTAGTTAAATTCAAATTTTCTACCACACATGGTAGTAAAATAACAACCTTTTAGTTGAGAATATGTAGTTTGAATTAGAGTAAAATTTAAAATTTTTTTTTTTTTTTTAAAAACTTTAAAGCAATAAATTAAAGTTTCAAACTTTAGTTTCAATTTGGTATAATATGTGCATATGGTATGGGCATATATTTAGTTATTCACATAATATATAGCTTAGTTTGAACCATTTTTGCATCTAGGTCTTGGGCAAATAAAACCAACGTCTTGATTCGAATAAAACTTTTATTAAAGTTATGTATATTCTATACTTTAGTGTTAAACTACAATATGAAGTTTAATTTAATTTGTTTGTGTATGCTTGTTCATATATATATTGTTTTTAAATTAGCATGTTGAACCGCAGTCTTTGGCTATGAAAAAGCAACCCAAAGTTGTATACTTTTAGAATATGATATAATTAATAATTACTAAGAACATATTTATGTATGTTTACGTATTTAATTAATACATTCGTGAAAACGAATACCATTTGTTGGTTGTACTTTTATTTGTCTAATTAATAATAATAATTTTGATGCAAGCAATATATTTTCCCAATCTATAAAAATTAAAGACTAAGGACTTATTTGGAAGGGAATCTGAAAAAAAGAAATTTGAAAATTAAGGATTCAATCAAAATAGAATTGTATTTTATGTTTTGAGGCATTTTTTAAAATTTTGATTTTAATTTAAACAATTTTTTTTTTTAATAAAATGTGGTTGATACTATATTTATAAATCATACAACTAATTATAGTTGCCACTAAATATTATATTTATTACAAACTATTATCAAATAATTTATGAATAAAAAATGCACAATTATTATTTTAGAATATTATGATTTACATTAAATTACATTAGACATAATTTAATAAAAAAAATATAATGAGTTTATAACACAACATACTATATTTCTAACTAGTTTTATTATTATTTAATACAACTATGCATATTAAAATTCAAAATTCAAAATCGAGATACATAAAAAAAACTTTAAAATGTTGTTTTTAGAATTTGCACCACGTACTTTGGATCACAAAATCCGATAACGATTTTTCAAATTGTTTACCAAACATATATTTTATGCTACAAATATAACAAAATCTATTAGTGATAGACTATATATAGTACTAACATACTCTTGTCAGTGTAACAATGATAGACATTGAGAGTTAGATCTAAATTTTATTATATATTTGCAAATTCTTTTGCATACTGTATTATATCGGCTAATACTTTTACGTCTAATTAAAATTAAAAGTATAAAATACCAAAATTATATTTGAAGGTAACATAAATAATAACCTTAGTTTATACAAGGTATACGAATAGAAAGTAGCTTATAATATAAACTATATAATATCCATATATATTTTACATGTATAACAATATAAGTAGCAACAGCTGTGGGAAGCTGCCCGTTTCTTTCCTTTTTTGCTTTTGTAGTCAAGGCTCAAACAAAAGGGTGTCTAGAGAGAGATAGAGAGGAGAGAGAAAGCTTATTTATTTATTTATTTATTTATTTTGTTTCTTCTTTCTTTCTATCTTTCTGTGTCTGAATTGAATTTTTTTTTCTTTTTTTCTTTTTTTTTGGTGGAAAATTTTGAACATAGAGGATAAAGGGTCGGTGGATTTGTATGTTGAATTAAGAGCAAAACCCTCCTTTTCCTTTTTCCCTCATCTTCTTCTTCTCAGTTTCTTCTCTCTTTGTATATGTAATTCTTTTAATTTTCAGTTAAAGCTAATTAAAGAAATTTTGGACCTTTTTTTTTTTTTTTTTTTTTTTTTTTCCCTTCTTCTTCTTCTCCTTCTTCATCTTTCTCTTTTTGAAAACAAAAACGGTGCCGTTTGTAAGGCGATTGCGGCGGGTAGAATATCATATATCATAATATTTATATATTGATTTGAACGATGGTGGTTTGGATGTCGTACTAGAAGGATATGAAGTGGAAACGACAAGTCGGTTGAGATGAGAAATAATAGTAAAATTATTAGTTCAATCGTCGTCGGCGGTGGTAGCAGTGGCGGTGGCGGCGGTGGCTCCGATTCTTTATTAGATGCAAAGCTTGAACAACATCAGATGTGTGGATCTAAACACTGCCCGGGATGTGGACATAAGCTTGAAGGAAGGCCGGTACTGATTTTTCATTTCCTTTTCTTTTGGGGGGGGGGGGGGGGGGGGGGTGATTTTTGAAAAATATTATTGTGTAAAACCCCATTAATTAATTTTGATTGGAAAAGGTTTTAATTTGGTTAAATTTCAAAAGGTTTTTTTTTTTTTTTTTTTTTTTTTTTTTTTTTTTTTTTTTTTTGGTGATAATTGTTGTTGCAGGATTGGGTAGGTCTACCAGCAGGAGTGAAATTTGATCCAACAGATCAAGAATTGATAGAACATCTAGAAGCTAAAGTTCAATCAAAAGACATGAAATCTCATCCTTTGATTGATGAATTCATTCCCACAATTGAAGGAGAAGATGGAATTTGTTATACCCATCCTGAGAAACTTCCAGGTAATTTTTATTTATTTAATTTAATTTAATTTAATTTTCCTCTTTAATTTTTGGAAGGGGTTTCATTATTCAATGTAGTTAGGTTTTCAGGTATAAAAGACAGTTTCTTGTTACACCTAAGTCAACCTAACTTTGATTTTTTTTTTTTTTCTTTTAACAAAACCCCATTTCTCTTCTTATTACACCGTACGAGTTGTAAAACTGTCAGTTACATTGTGAATAACTAACTGTTGGTGAATTTGAATCTATATGTAGGAGTTACTCGAGATGGATTGAGTAGACATTTCTTCCATAGGCCATCGAAGGCGTACACGACAGGGACAAGAAAGAGGAGGAAAATACAAACGGAGTGCGATTTACAAGGCGGGGAAACGCGGTGGCACAAGACGGGAAAGACGAGGCCAGTGATGGCGAACGGGAAGCAAAAAGGGTGCAAGAAAATATTGGTTCTTTACACTAACTTTGGGAAGAATAGGAAGCCAGAAAAGACTAATTGGGTGATGCATCAATACCATTTGGGTCAGCATGAAGAAGAGAAAGAAGGGGAACTTGTGGTTTCCAAAATATTTTATCAAACACAACCACGGCAGTGCAATTGGTCGGAGAGAAGCCTTGCCGCCGCCGAGGGAAGTTTCGAGGTTACGAATTTGAGTCGACGGGAGATAACTGCAACGACAACTGGGAGTTGTTCTTTGATGACTCAAGCCGACGACATGTCTCCGGCTGCCACGGCCGGTGCTGGATGTTCAATTTCCAGCTTTAGTTCATTGGATATTCAACAACACCTCAAATCTGACCATTTTGGGTTTGTCCCATTTAGAACAACCTTTGATGAGGTTATTTATCTTCACATTACCATAATTCAAACCCTTTTCTTCAAATTTTTGTTCCATCAAAATCATTCAAAAATATGTCTTTAATATTTGATTTTACACCTTTAAATTATTTTAGCTAATCAAACAGAATTTTTTGTTAATATAAACAACGACGCAGATGACATTAGAGACTAAAACACACATTTAAGCATTGGAGAAATTTTGTATTGGTGCAGGTGGGAATGGAGGACAGTTCAGTAGAAAGGAAAATAGGTTCAAAGGATGGAAGAGGCGGTGGTAGCGGTAGCGGTGGCGGTAGCGGCGAGTTTGAGTTGGGAGACCACCATCATCAAAGAACAGCAGCTCTAGATCATCATCATCATCAGCTTGTGGTGGCCCACAATGACCATCATCATCATCATTCTGTTGTTAACCATCATCTACCAACCACAGCCTTCCACGTCACCAATCCGACTCATCAAATCTCTACCATCATCTCTCCTCCTCCTCTTCTTCTTCTCGATCACAACTCGTATCAACATCATCATCATCACCATCACCACTCTCCTATCATCCTCCAAAATCAACCTTTTCATCAGGTACATCATTCATTCAGTTAATTACGAACATATCTCTTATTTATCAAAAATCAACCGAACATTTAATTGATATGTTTGAAAGTGATTTTGAATATGATAAAAGCAATTTTAGACTGAAAAAAATATTTAGAATATTTTGCATGGGGGTTTGTGGGTTTTGTTCTACATTTCTCGAGAAAGATTGAATTTTGGAAGGTATTCAGTTATGCAAAAGGGGGATAAAATGTCATAAATGAAGTTGTTGTTGAAACTAACCTTTGAAAGTTTGTTCATTTGAATAGCTTTTCCATTAACGTAGAAAGATTAAAAGAATAATATATAGAACACTAAAGATAAAGGTGGGGAATTTCTCTATGTAGTCAACGTCATCTTTTAAAAGGAGATTTGAACCTTACTATATAATGTTAAAATCAATTAATTAACTCTTAGGATAAATATATTTTTTTTTTATCCTAAATTTTTACTCTGCTTTTCATTTTGGTCTCCAGGTTTCATGTTGCACATTTAGTCTTTAAATGTTTAGTTTAGTTTAAGTTTCATTCCTAGGTCTCAAAATATTACAAATTTTTTAGATTTGAGTCTCGTTTTAATTTAGTCTTCTTTTTTCTTTTTCTTTTTTTGAAACATTGGAAACAAAAAGGGTCAGAAGGTGCATCGGAATATCTCAACTAGCTTTACACATCCTTAACACCTACATTATACCATGTTTCAATTTAGTCCTTATGTTTCAAGATTTATATTTTTAATCTCGATTTTTCACTAAATATTAGTTTTCGTCTTTAGTGTTATGTTTTTCAATTAATGTACAATATTTTTCATTAATTAATAGACATCCACATCAATAACTGAAAGTAAGTATTATCTAATGAAAAACGAGGTAAAAACTATAGAATCTTGAAATCTAGGGACCAAATTGAAACAAACATCAAATCTTAAGAGCAAAACTGTAACATTTTGAAATTTATTGACTAAATTGACATCTAAGAACCAAATGGAAACTAACCCAAAATTTAAAGGCGAAAAAAAAAAAATTAATTCCTCAACTCTCACTATATAGGGGTTTGAGTAAGAGTTGAGGAAAGTAAGGAAAAAATAATTAAGAGAAGTTTGGTTGGGTAGAAAGGCAACAAAATACATGGAAGTGTCTTGTCAAAAAAATTAATATATAATTAGTGTGTGTTTAATTAAATTGAATAAATAATAATGATTAAGATAATGATTGTTGTCTGTATTAATTGAGAATATATAATTGACTGCATTGAACAGCAAGAAGAAGGTGAAAGTGAACATCATAAAATTGGAGGAAGGTCGGCGTCAGGCTTGGAAGAACTCATCATGGGTTGCACTTCTTCTTCCATTAAACACCAACCTGTGAGTCTCTCTCTCTCTCCATTATTGCTGTTATTATTATTATTATATAAACTTAAGTTCATCCCAAACTACACATTTTAATCTTAATAATAATTTTCATAAAAAAATAAAAAAAAAAAATAAATGAATATATCTAAAAATCAAGGACAAATTTTAAAATTTATTGAAAATGTAAGAACTAAAATAAAAATAAAAGCCGTCGAAATAAAAAAGACCGAAATAATATTTTAACCGTAAATTAAATAGATGAAAATATAATTATTTTGTCTTGTTTTTTTTTTTATTCTTTTGTTTTCTTTTGTTATTACTTTTTGACCCTGAATTTCATGAACCCCACTGGCTTTTTCTTTTTATTTAATTATTTATTTATCATGCAAAAACCTAGAAAGAATGTTTCAAAAGAACCGAAAGGAAATAAAGGAAAAAGAAAGAAATGGGAGTACTTAACTTCTCTTTGTTGGGGTTTTTTGCTTCTCTCTTTTCTTCATTGGTTCATTTACATATTTTCATGGTTTAACTTAGTTTCGGTTAATTAGTTAGTTTGCTTATTATATATATATACACACACACACACATATAACTTGTCTTTCTATGATATTATAAGTTTTGTTTTTATATATCTAGTTTGGTAGAATTTTATAAATAGTTTTTATTAGGTTCAAGTTTCATTTTATAGTCTTATAATATGTAAATATGTTTTCACAATTTATAATAAAAATATTAATAGATGGCGATAAACTAGTATATAGACTAAATTTAAAATTCTTTTAAAGTAGATAGACTAAAATTAGACAATTCATGATAGTATAGATAGTAAAATTGAACAAACTTCAAAGTATGGTGACCAAAATAGTATTTTAACATTTTTATTATTAGTAGGGTGAAATGTTTTCTATTTACATTGTAGGTTGATTGTGTTAGTAAAAACAATAATATTAGAAGTTTAAGGTAAAAATGAGTGAGTTTGACAACGGGTTAAAAATGGTTATCGAGATTATTTTTGAAGTTTTCTCACACAATAGTAATCAAATTAAAACTTCTAAAATATTGATTATTCAATTATCCATTTTATAAGAACTAATAATTTGATGTGTTCTTTTGTGTAACATTGAATTTTTGTTTGACGAAGTGTATGTTTTTGGAGCAGGAATCATCCATGTCAACTGGGCGAGAGACAGATCAATGGATGAAGTATTCATCTTTTTGGCCCGACCCGGACAACCCGAATCTCCACGGTCACGGATAGTTCAATCGAAAAACCCTACACAAAAATCGTCATATATCCCTCATCATTGGTACTTCAAAAACTTTCAAACTTGTTGAATTGAAACCCACGTCAAAGTTCATACATATATATATATATATATATATTTCTTCTCGTGGGTTCTCCCAAAAAAATCAAACCGATAAACCACGGATAAACCCGTTTCCCTTCTCGGATCCTGACCGAAACCGGTATACATATTGACCCTTTCACCCTCTACTCAAGAGAGAGATTAGAAAAAAAGGGGAAAAAGAAATTGAGAGATGAAAGGGAAATGAAATAAGAGAGAGAGAAAAGAAGAAGAAGAAGAAGAAGAAGAAGAAGAAGAAGAAGAAGAAGAAGAAGAAGAAGAAAAGGAAAACCATGCATATAAATATTTATATTTATATATATACACACACATACATATATGAATAGCTGCATGAAAGTTGTCATCCTTATGATGATTACACAAAAACATCTTTATTGCTATTCATTCTCTTTATTGTTTTTTTTTTTTTTTTTATTATTATTTTTTTTAATTTCAAAAGAACAAAAAAGAGGATATTTGTATACTTGGTCATTCTCTCGAGAGTTGAAAGTTGCAAATTTGCATAAACACATTTTTCATTTTGTTGGTTCATTTTCATGCAGCCTCCTACTTTTTTGCCCCTCATCAATGCATAAAATAATGTGTTCCAAAACTTTATGTCTCTTTTCTTTTTTACTCTCTCTTACTAGATTTATTGGCTATTTTTACTAGTATAGTGCAATTGTATTCAAGAGATAAATAATACTTATTCGTGGTCGAGAATATATACTTATATTAATTGAGTTATGCTCATATTTACATGTGTGAAGGTTGGTAATATTTTGGATGTTATATTATTTTATTAGAAAAACATGAGGTTCTAACTCAAAACTAGTTGCCAAAAAGAGGAGTGTGAGGTATTCCCATATTTTCGATATGGGATCCTAATCCTCAACATGTCTCCACAAAATGGTGCTTCTTTGAGTTCACTATTTCTCAATCTGGAGTTCCCTTTTTTTTTTTTTTTTAATACTACTTTGGTCTATGTACTTTTAATTTTAGTTCATTTCGGTTCCTATACTTTCAATTTTGGTTCATTTTGGTCCTTTCAAAATGTTCAATTTTTTTAACCGAACTCTCATTTGGACTTTATGGATTCTAATATCATATTAGAGAAATATGAGATTATATACCTCACAATCAATTGACAAATTAAGGAATAACCTATGTGTATCTTATAAAGATAGTAAATTCGCTCCAGCTTTTCGAAAATGGGATCTTCAATATATTTTGATTATGGTAGAGCTTTGAATGTTATATTCTTAAAAATGAGATGTAGCATTTGAATGTGTTGAGAATTCAAACATTTGGCTTATATGTTAATGTTATTAAATTATTTGAGTCATGTTCAAGTTAATAAAAATAATCTAGAATATTTTTTTTAACACAGGTATATATTCTAAAAACTAAAAAGAAAAAATAGCTTATAAAATTTTATTTACATTCTTCAAATTTGGAACACAAAAACGATGTTTTAAAATATGTATATATATACATAATAATTTGTGAAAAATTTCTACCATATTTTATATATATATATGTTATAGTATATATGTAAATGCCTCGAGAAATTATCCGTAAATAAGTCAAATATTTTGAAATTATACAAAATTAGGAAAAAAGAGTGTTCTCAAATGGTCCTTATTAATAAACTCTTATGTTTCTTGTGTTTACAGTTAATCTAAAAAACTTTGTGATTGAATTTCAAAGAAAAGAAGTTTTCTAAAATTACTTCTTCCTTTTTAAAGTTTGACTCAGATTAAGAAAACATTTTTCAAAAGTAAATAGATATTTAATTAGGTGGCCCAAAAGAAAAAGGATAAGGGTAAAGATTATATTCTAATTAAGAACCCCTTAATGTGAAAAATGTAAATTTGTAATGGAGAACAAAGTGAAACAAGCTAGGGGTAAGAGAATAATATTAGCATCCTTTTTCCTTGATATAGTTTAATTTTTGTCTCCATTTCATATCTTTCCTTTGAAAATTAAAGCTACAAAAGATAGACAAAAATCTTTCTTTTTTAAGAAACAATAGAACTAATTCCTTAAAATCCTCTTTTGCTTCATTTTCCCCATTTTAATCAATACTTTAATTGTTGTTAGAAGGAGTGAAAAAGTAAAGGGAAGATATATATATATATATATATATATATAAGCAAAGTTTAGTATTTTTTCTTTTTTTTTTTAAGAATAGAAAGAAAATATATTTGTCATTAAAGTATATCTAAAAATCAATTTTCAAAAACAATTAGTCTCTCTCTTGTATATCGTTCATATATATTGTAAATTATACAAAAAGAGAAAATGGTATTATTACAAAATCATAATGTTGAAGAAATGGGTATTGGAATGAACTTCAATTCCATGCAAACAACACTCCAAAAAATCAATCCAACAATATATATTTTAAATAATGATAAAGAAGTATAAGCTTTACTAAGTTAAATAAAATAATTTACTAGATTCTTATCAAACTTTACTAAGAATAAAGAACTCAAAATATACAATTTAATAAAAAGGCATAAATATTTTTTCACGACTAGAAAAACATGTATAAAGCTAAAGTTTAAAATGTTCAGGTCTCAATATTATAGAAATGTTTCTAGATATTAATGAAAAATTGTAAATAAATTATTTAAATAAATAAATAAATATTTTATATGCTTTTTAAATAAGTTAAGAAATTTAGTTATTATAGTATATTCTCATAGTGACATTATTCTCTTGTTTATGTTTTATATTTCATGAATTTTATTTTACAACATAATGAAAATATCGTCGATTATAAAAATGTGAAAATGTCAATGGCAACTTAATACTATACATATAATAATGATAATAATGAATAGGTGTGAGAAATTTGATGGTAGGTTCTAAAGTGGAAATGGTGGAAGGAATATATAAAGAAATGGAGAGGACAAGAATAAACTTTTGAATGGAAAATGTGCCGGAAATGACCAATTTCTGCTATTTTTCTTTTTATTTTAATTTAATTAATTACAAACTCTATCATTCTTTATTATTATTATTATTATTATTATTATTTAACGACAAAATCCTTAGATCCCCTCGTACGTAAAACTGCCAATAATTAATGTACTTTAATGTGGTCGGGTTTGGACTTTGGAGAGTGTACATGTGATGTTTCTTCTACCTTCTAATTAGATATTTAATATAAATTTCATATATATGCAATATATAATTTGGAACTTGGAAGTGTTTGTTTAGGATATATGTAATTAGAAAATGGAAATGCTGTCTTTAAAAACGTGGCCATGGATTAGTGTGCACAGTTTTTTGTTTTTTCTTTTACAAATCACAAAAGAAGAAGTAAAATCAATAGGCACATTCAAATATCTCGACTAGGTTGATATATTAGCGTTCTCATCATATTTCGAGAGCAATTAGGATATATCATTCAAAGCGGCAAAAAGTCGTTTGTACAAACAAAGGGAGGTTAGAAGGAAAGTCTTCTAATTAATGGACGATACATCATAAGTACAAAATAAAAAGGATTTCAAGCACCAAAGAGTAGTCAAATGGATTATTTCCTCCCTCAACTGCCAGATAGAATGACCAGAATGTTTGAAGGTGCAGTTGTGTGGAGACAAAGTCTCGAATTAATCAATTGTTGTATCATGGAAACCACTGCTTTCAAAGCAAAATCAAAGACCTTGGTGATAAATCGCAAGAAGTCACTTGCTCCCCAAAGTTAACACAACTCCCGATCTCTGACATACACCCATCGAAGAATGGATTGGAACCAATGGTTGTCCAGAAAATAGAGAGAAGAGAGGAAGAAGATGGATGTTTCCTATGCAAGACCAAAATTATTTTTTTTTTTAAAGCTTCTGAAGAAGAAGGGAAGGAATCTGTTTTAGATTTAGATGGATGTTTCCTCTACATATTTTTGGTTGATTGGTTCATGGTGTTTTTTTTTTTTTTAATAAATAGAGTTCAAATTTATGAATATGGTTATAGAACCATATGTTTGTGAATTATTTACGTCCCGTTTGGTAACCATTTACTTTTTTGGTTTTGGTTTTTGAAAACTAGCCATATTTCCTCCACATTTATTACAACGATTTGCATCTTTCTTAAGTATAATGGTTGAATTTTTAGCCAAATTCCAAAAACAAAATTACATTTTTAATGCTACTTTTTTTAGTTTTCAAAACTTGTGGTTGGTTTTTTAAAACATTGGTAAAAACTAGATAACAAAGGAAGAAATTTGTAGTGTCTATAAGTTTAACTTTAAAAAACAAAAACAAAAAACGAAATGGTTACCAAACAATACTTTAGATTTTCGTTTAATTATTAACAATTTGGTTTTTTAAAATTAAATTTGTAAGAGATTAACTTTGCCCAGGGATACTTACTAAATTTAGAAATTGAGTCTTCAGTTTTTTATTTTTGAAAATTTTAGCTTATAAACACTATTTTTATCCGTATGTATTTTATTTTTGGTTATCCGCACTTTCCAATAATGTTTCAAACTAAGCCAAATTTTGTAAGGAAAAAAATTTGATCAGGGGTTTGAGTTTTCGTTTAAAAAAATCTGAAAACCTTAATTGAAAATTTGAGAGGAAACAACCATGTATTTCAAAAACAGAAAACTAAAAAAGAAAAATAGGGGCTTAAGCATCTTTTGGTTTTTTATTTTAAAAGTTGTGCTCATTTTCTCACAATTTCTTATTCATGGTTTTCCTATTTCATGGTATACATTTGGTTTCTTCTTCTTTCATATTCATGGCCAACTTCTTCTTCGTCCCTTGGTTTTGAAAAAATTTATTTCTTATTCCTAAACACATATCAACATTTTAGTTTTTAAAAAGTTTTGCAAAATGATTTTAGTTCTTCAATGAAAGCATGTACCCAAATGATTAACATAATGTAGTAAATTGAAAAATCGGATGAATTTCAATGAGGACAAATCTGATATAAATTACAGATGTGTTTGGAATGCATTTTTAAGTCTTTAATTTAAAAAGTAAGTTATTTTGGAAAAAAAAATTAGAGTATTTAGCAATCACTCAAAATAGATTTTTTGATGTGTATTTTAGATATTTTTTTATCAAAATAGTTTAAATAAAAATGAAATAAAAAAAAAACTAGTTTGAGATAATCAAAAGAGTATGTAACTGTCGAGATTATAATTTTTTTAGCGATAGAATTGTTAGATAAAGTTATTTTTGTAGTGTTGTCTACTTGTACTCAATTTGATCATCTTTGGGATAGTTTGGTCATTTACTAATTAATATTTTTTATTATTTAATTATTTTTGCTATTTTAAAATTTGAAAACTAGTTTACTATTTTTCCAACTGAAAAGTTTAAAATTTACTATTTCTCCGGTCACCCCAGTTGAAAACTAATGAATAGTTGCGTAATATTAGGTCCAAACTTTGACTCATGTGTAGTTATCCAAATGTTAAAAGGCCAACAGCAGAGTATGGGCCTAAAAGGAAAGCCCAGCCCAGATGATATGGGCTAAAGGTTAGGAAGCCCAAATATGGGAGGGAGGTTAACCCAAGCAATTTGGAAAGTTATGGCGTACGTTAGCATTACGGCCTACGTTTAAGCTATCAGCAATTCCGCCGGGCAGTGTAGGGCAACTGCCCGTCCCTTTGCCGAAATTTTTACTTTTTGTGTGTCACGTTAATACATTTTTTAGAGTGAGATGAGATTTATTGATATTTGTGAGTCTACAAATATATAAAAAGATGGATTTATAGTGTGAATATAGAGAGTATGGTAATACAGAAGTACTAAAAATTTTTCCATTTATTGCCAACAATACTATTTACTATCAGCAGCAATTGTTTTAAGAAAAATACTTAGTAATGTCCGAGTTACACTTACTTTTGTGCAATTCACTAATTATCTAATTAAAAATTGTCATGTGACAAGAATTTTTGACCTTTTAAAAAGAGCATGGTTTAAAAAATGCTTTCTTTAGTGAATAACACTACATAGGCTTCTTGCAGCCAGCTTCAAGTGAATGTCTGTCTGCTTTATTCCTCCCACTCAACGCCCTTCCATGCTTAAGGAGTTATTGAACTTATATCATCCGACCTTCTTCTTTTTGTCCACTTTTGTTCTTTTTACGTGAAAAAATCCTAAAACAATTAGGATAAAATAAAATTTTTACCATATAAAATAGGAGTTACAAACTTTCTTTCTTATAGAGCTAAAACTCTTTTACGAAGAAAAAAAAACTCTCTATTTTGTCTCACAACTCATTTGATTTGGGATTTGGATGGTTTGTCAATTATGGGGTACCTTTTTATAGTCCACATTAACTTGGTCATCAAGAAATCTAATGGCTCCAAATTGTCATTGATCAATGTGATGGATCTAATGGTCACAAATTGATTTTCGACAAAGTGTAAGATCTAATAGTCACAAATGGCTTCTAATGAAGTTTCTTGGACAATCTTGAAGATACTATTATTTAATAGTTAAGGCGTATGTCATTAATAAAAGATAAACTAAAAGAAAAGAGGTTAAAAATGACATCTCTTCAATGTCAAGTTATATTACTTGTTTTAATTAATTAGAGACAAAATGAAATATGTTATTTTGGCAAAGTGAGCATGGCTCAACTCATACGAGTGTGTTATGACCATATGATCAATGGTTTGAACTCCTACCCTCAATTGTACCAAAAAAAAAAAATTGATGAAATTTTCCAAAGGTTAGAAAAATATATGGATATCAAATATAATAAAGACGATGAAAATAAATTCAATGTTTCAGATTTATTATTATTATTATTATTATTATTATTATTATTATTATTATTATAGAAGTAAAGATGGTATTACCCAAACTGGTTAAAACATGCGCCATTAATTAAAGGTTAAATGTTCAGTCTATTTATTTTAAGTTTTGTTCATATAAAAACTAATGAAATGAAGTTGTGGTTAAGTTATAGTTTTGACATGTAATATTTATTATGGAGGAAATAATTGTAAATTCTATAACCAAGATATGCAATATGAATTAGAATGAGAGGTCGACATTTTTGCGACATGTTTTTGAGAATTGTCTTATTCTCTTTTCGTCTTTGTGCTCATAATGCAAGTCGCTAATTATATGTTGCCCATTTTTCAAATACCTTCTGGTTTTCTTTATTCTTCCATTTTTAAGACTTTAGGAGGTGTAATTGGGACTTTTCTTTCCCTAATTGGGTTTTGAATGTTGTTAATATTAACCTTTGTCCTCCATTGCTCGCTTTATTTCAAGACTTTTTTTTCAAAAAAGAAAAAAAAAAAAAGTAATGGTTTACCTCTCCCACATTATTATTCATTCTACTCCTCCCCTCGTTAATGTCAAATTTCGGCACACTTAACCTTCACATAACAGTAATGGTAAATTTGTAATTTGGAAAAGAGATGACCTGCAAAACAAATAAAAAGGATTTTGATGTTTAAGTCATTAAGGGAATTGAATAATAAAGAATAAGTCAAAAGTTTTGAATTATCTTTCATGAAACTATTATGGTGTATTTATAGAAAATTTGGTCAAACCACCGCTCATCAAAAGAGTGTCTTATAAACTCTTTGGATTACTTCTCTTGTTCCATATATATAGTCCTAAAAACTATAACATATATTTATTATTTTATATATGTTTGATTAGAAGAGACTACAAAAAAATTTAAACCCACGAGCTAAATAAGAACAGGTTGCTAAATGGCAACAATAATATTATTATGAAAAAAAAAGAAATAATAATAAAATTAAAAATAGAATAAGGTTGAATAATGAGAGATGGGCTATACAAATAATTAAGAGAAGAGTAGGTGAAGAAGGGAAGGGAAAACGAGTGAAGATAAATTATTGATTCATTCATAACCAAAATGCTTATGAATGATATTAAATACGCAAACTTTGTATGTGTAACAAAAATGTGTGCTTTTTATTGCTCAAACAGATGGCCATGGTGGCATTTTTTTTTTTTTAATTATTATTTTGTTAATTAACATTGAAATTTAAAATAAAATAAAATAATAATAGCGATGGTGTGATTATTACAGCTGAAATAATTGATAATATTTGGGTTCTATTCCCCCATTATTGTGGAGAACATTCATTATAGGGACCTCAAAAAAGAAAAAAGAAAAAAAAAAAAAGTAAATGAAAATGAAAACTCATTTATATATTCTGATGGAATTAATGTTTTGATTTTGCTGGCTGTCGTGTCGGAAACAAATTAAATTAAATAGCTTAAGATATTTTTTTATGTTATGTTTTATATTTGGTCACTTTTTGGGCCATCTTCTAGCTCTCGGATCTTGTCGCTGGGCCCAGGCCCAGTTTCCACCTTCTCTCTATTTTTGTCTCATCATTTACAATTTCGTGATATATTTAAAATTTGATCCTCGAAGTTAATTTTGATTGAAATTGTTAAATTAATAATAATATTTTTTATATGTAAATATGTTTTTAAAATTTATAAAAAAAAAATGCTAATAAATAAAAAGTAATGAAAAATTCACAATAAACTAATAATAGAAACTAACAATGGACATTTAAAAGTATAGAAACTAGAGTTGAATACACTTCAAAATTTGAGACCAAAATCATATTTTAACCTAAATAAGATTAGATGCAATTTATATCACATAGATTTTTATTAAATTATCTTATAATGAATTATAAATTATAAATTAAATAAAAATACGAAACATAATTTACTTTGTTTATTAATATTGAAATTTATCAAACATTATTTTATTTTAGTCAACTAATTTAACAAAAAGTATAACTCCCAACAATTATTTTAAAAACTACAATAATTTTAAACTGAACCTAAAGCATATGTCTGATTAATAGGGGTTGAAGTTCCATATTAATTGTATTTGTATGAATGTATAGAAATAAAGCCTAAGAAAAGTGTGTTTATTACATCAAAAAGAGAGATTCTTAAACCACGTTTTTTTTTAAGAAAAAAAAAAAGTACACCTATCTGGCTAAATTAATTTTTTAAAATTTTCTTTTTACAGATTTTATTTAGTATTGAAAATTTAAACTTGACTTTAGTGAAGTTAGATTAACTTTTATTTATTCCATTTCTTTTTCTAAAAGGAAACCATTATCCTAAGCTCTTTGATTTGATATATGAAGGAACAACCCTCCATTAGCTGTTTTATTTTGTATTTTCTCTAGAAAGATTCGTCTTATTAGATAAATAGTTCCCAAATTAGTAAAATTAAAAGGTTAGTCTCTAATTTTGGATAGCAAAGTCGTTGGACTTTCAATTTTGTATCTAGTACGTTTTAACTTTAAGAAATGACTAATACATTTTTAAACTCCAATTGATGTTCATTATATTTATTTACTTTAAACACTTGAGTTATTTTTCAAATATAGAAAAATAAACTAAAATATTTATAAATATAGCAAAATTTTATTATTTATCTGTGATAGATTATGATATTTTGCTATTATTTGTAAATATTTTCAACAATTTTGTCATTTAAAACAATTTCTCTATAAACTTTCAATTTTATGCTTAATAAATGTATAAAATTTATAATTTATATCTAATAGATCATTCACCTGTTCCATATATATATATATATATATATATATATATATATATATATATATATAAATTCGATTTTTATACCTAATAGATAAATCATCCATTATTTTTATAATAAGAAACACAAATATAGAAACTTAATTACACACAAAATTAAAAATTTATAGACTTAGCAAACACAAAAATGTAGTACTTCCAAATGAATGTACTTACATGTATGATCCACCAATAGAGTAAATTTCAATTCTTAAGACTACAATCATGAGGCATGAGTGTAGGTCTTGGTTGAGGCCAACGTATGTAAAATAAGGCCACCCAAAACAAAATTGAGTTGGGTTCACGAGACTTGATATCCACAATCGGTCAAATTATAATCGGATAAAATAAAGAAGATTAATAATTGAAGAGCAATATAATATATATATATATATATATATATATATATATATATATATTAGTGAATTACAAATGTTGTCTTTGGAATTCGTGTCCAATATATTTCCTCAAACTCTTAAAAAAAAAAAACGTTAATAAATTACTCATTTAATCACCAATTTCTTTTTAGGTTAACAATCAAGGTTTGGATAGAGAAAATATTACTAGGAGACGCATTAACATATTTGTTTGTCTATAAAAATAATGTCATTTACAAAAATCATCATATTAAATAAGGAAAAATTCACCCCATTAGTAAAGTTGATATCTCCAACGAATTAGATTCAACCTCTATTGGAGGATTGGATTCATCTCATTCTTGACAGATCGCTCTTAAACTCTCCAAGATGGCCTCATCTTCCATAAAACTAATGTCGCCCCTCCTCTAGATAAATTTGCAACTACTAAAGAGCACGTGACCATACTGATCTCGAACAATCCACCTAAACCCACCTCTTTCCTCGAGAGGAGACCATGTCACGTCCATTTTTAATCATCAATTTAGTCCTCCTTAGGTGTGTGATATTAACAAGTTCTTAAACTATAATTGTATGAATTTTCAAAATCCATGACATATTTAATATTTTTTCAAACTTACAAATTTATTAAAGTTAAAATTACTAAAATGTCTTCCAATTTTTTTAATCATTCTATTGGGCCCTTTTTACCCTTCCAAATTTACTCTAAACTTTTAAAATGTATATTTTAAGTTTGTACGTTATTTTAAAAGTTGACTTTTTATTTTTTTCGATGTTGATCAAATACTAACATAAGTATGAATATGTGTATTATTAATATGTTAACACAAGAATAGACATATGTGTATAATGCAACTCGTACAAGTATTATTAGGTAATGAAATTTTGAGTAATTGCCAAAGTTTTAGAATCAAAATTATTACACTTTTTAAAAGAGCAAAGCAAAAAAGAATTTAATTCGGGAAGGAAAAAAAAAAAAAGAAAAAAAAAAAGTTCATCATTATGCCAGAGGTCGGATTTCACGGTCAATTCATTTCCATGGCAACACTCTCCTTTTGACAAACACAAACATTTTCATTTCGTTCTTTGGCCAAAAAAGAAAAATGAAAATGAAAAATTTCCCAATTCTCACTTCTCTCTTCTTCTTACTCCTCACAAATTCCCCTGCAAGTAAAAGCTTCGAAGTAGATGTCAATGGCGGAATCGGAGTCGGCGTCACGATCGGCGGCGGCGGCGGAGGAGGAGGAGGAAGCGGCGTTTGGATTGGCGGAAACAATGGCTCACCGACGCCAAGGCTAAACAGAGCTTACGTCGCACTCCAAGCATGGAAATCCGCCATTACAAGCGACCCATTAGGGATTTTAAGCAGTTGGGTCGGGCCGAATGTTTGTTCTTACAAAGGGGTTTTTTGTGCACAAGTCGAAGACGAAACGACGTCGTCCGCCGTCGACATTGTCGCCGGAATCGACCTGAATCACGCCAATCTCGGAGGTACACTAGTAAAAGAGCTCTCGTTTCTCACCGAAATCACTCTTTTTCACTTAAACAGCAACCGATTTTCCGGCACCGTACCGGAAAGCTTCAGAGAAATGTCGTCTCTCCAAGAATTAGATCTCAGCAACAACTTGTTTTCAGGTCCCTTTCCGATTCCGACATTATACATTCCGAATCTTGTGTATTTAGACCTCAGATTCAACGATTTCTTCGGTCCCATTCCTGAAGATCTCTTCAACAAGAAACTGGATGCAATTTTCCTCAATAACAATCATTTCGAAGGGGAACTTCCTCAAAATCTAGGGAATTCCCCTGCTTCAGTGATAAATTTAGCTAATAATAAGCTGAATGGGAATCTCCCAAGTGGGTTTGGTCTTTTAGGTTCAACACTTAGAGAAATCTTGCTATTAAACAACCAATTGACGGGTTGTATTCCAGAAGGAATTGGGTTATTCTCTGAAATGGAAGTGTTTGATGTGAGTTTCAATTCGTTGATGGGTCATTTGCCTGATACTTTATCTTGTTTGAATCAAATCCAGATTATGAATTTTGGGCATAATAGGCTATCTGGGGTTCTTCCAGAGTTGATGTGTTCGTTGAAAAGTTTGGTGAATTTGACGATTTCTTTCAATTTCTTTTCTGGGTTAAGCCAAGAATGTTCTTCGCGTCATTTTCTTGGGAATTTGGGATTTGATTTCTCGGGAAATTGTATTCCGGGAAAGGAAATGCAGAGGCCTCGTCCTGAATGTTCTGTGATTCCTGGTCAGAGTTTGAATTGCTTTAGAATACCTCCGATTGTGAAGCCTTTGGTTTGTGGGACATTGGCTGAAAGAACAGACAGTGATGTCACTTCGCCACCGCCATGAGAGAGAGAGGTTGAAGAGAAACACACAAATTTTCAGATGGGTTTGTTATTAATTTCACAGTCATTAATCAAATGTTTCGCTAATTGTTTCTTTTTTGCCTTTTTGTTCGTCGATTTTATTTGATTCTCCGGCGAGTTTTCACTCTTTTTTTTATGTGTTTGTCAAATCTTGAAGGAGTTATCTCATTAATTAATCAATGATTTGCGGTTTACATTATACTATATACATCATTTGCTATAAATAATACTGGGTAGGACCTTTTTCTTTAAACGATAATTAGTATCTTTCTCTTTAAACGATAATTAGTATGATATTTCTCTTTAAAATTCGAAAGTACAATTGTTCTAAAAAAGAATATATATTTTAATGTTTTATTTTTAGTTTTTAAATATTAAATTTATAAATATTGTTCCAATTATGGTTTTTTTATTTGATTATCTAGTTTTCAAGCTAAGCTTTGAAAATGAAAGGAAAAAATGAGTTTTTTTTTTTTTTTTTCCCTGTAATTAGCTCCAAATTCAAATGTTTGATTAGAGAAAAAATTCAAAAAAAAAAAAAATGAAAAAAAGGCAAGAAAACAAGAAGAATTTTGTAAAATCTAAGCTACGAGTGTGTGTGTGTATATTTAATAATGTAGCTAATAAAAAGTTGCTTTTTTTTTTTCCTCTCTCTCTCTTTCAAATTAGCTAACCATTCAAAATTTTCCATCCTATCATTTAAAAACCATCATTGAGAATGGTGTGAAATAAGCACAATTTTTAAGAAGAAACAAACGAGCAAAAGAATGAACAAATAAACGATTGTTAAACGAGACCTAAATAGTTAACACAAAGAGACTAAATAATTGAGGTGGTTCGATAATTATTTAAGTCTTGTAGATATTTAGGTTCTTTTGATAATTTTTCTTTTTTACCAAATAGAACCTGGGAAGAAAACAAGTCATGAAAACTTTGTTTTCTATTTTTTCAAATCGTGACTTGGTATCTAAAACATTCTTAAGAAGTAAATAACACAACAAATAAATCAATAGGCCAAAGTGATATTGATAAGCTTAATTTATAAAAATAAATAATAAAATATTTAATGGTTATCAAATAAGACCTTAGGTTTTAGTTTTTGAAATTTGTGCTCATTTTCCTACAATTTTATTTTCCATGAGTTTCATTTTTATTAGTAGACATTTGAATTATTAGCTCAATTTCAAAACACAAAACTAAATTTGAAAAATGTATCTTTTTAGTTCCAAAGCTTAGAACCAATAACAAAATAAAGAAAACAAGTTTTATTTATAGGCTCATTTTTTCAAAAAACAAAATCTAGAAGTAGTTATCAAATAAGACCAAGTAAATTGACAACACAATAAGAGGATTTAAATATATTTTAAAAAGAAATTAGGGTATCAATTTAAAAGAAATGGTTGCATATATCTAATCAAACTTTTTTTAATAAAATTAAAGCTCCAATTAGATAATCATTTGGATTTTTAAAATTAAACTTATATTACACTATCTTTTTAAACATAGTCTTCATATTATTTACGTAAACATAGAAATTATTAGATATATAAAATCAATCCTAATTTTTGAAAAACATAAAATCTAAAATTTGTTTAGGATGGACATTTGATTCTAGTGGATAAGAGATTTAGTAAATGAAAGTGTTTTAAATAGTGATTTTAATAGATTTATTCACCATCAATTTTATCGAACATATTAAAATAAAATATTTTCTCAATCATTATTAGCGATATTAAAATCAAAATTTTTAAGCATAAATTCACAAAATTATATATTGAAATAATTGTTAGGGCAAGAATTTCTTCCTTTTCTTAGACAGAAACAAAATCAGGTCTCCATATAAAAAGGTGAAATTATTAGGAGGACAATAAAGTTTGTCTATGCTTTTTTTTGCAATTTTCTTTTTTTATTTTGCAAATTTGATTATAAACTATTTTCATTCAATTTCACTATACTTTTTTTTGTTTCAGGTAGGATCAAAATCCTAGACAGCATTCTACATTTATGGTGTCTTTTTTTAATTAAAAAAAAAAAAAAAAAAAAAAAAAAAAAAAAAAAAAGCTCTAGAGCTGTCCCACGTGACATTTCTGACATATGTACCCCTATCGTGTGTACTCTTTTAGTCTATTGCTATTCCCCTCTAAGAGGGGCATAAATGGAATTTAACTGATATCTAAGATATATAACAAAGGTAAAATAAGATAAAAAGAATGACAAATATCAGTTCATTGTGTTGGATAAAATTGATGTTGAGTAAATCTATTAAACCCTGAACTTCTTTCTATGAGTGTATTTAAATAAAAAGTAATGGAGGTTTAAATTAATACATTTATAAAAATGTAAAATTTAAATTGATACAATTATTAGTTTGTGGTTTAAATTAATACACTTACAAATGTTTATAGTTTAAATCAATAAAATTATTAGTTTATAGTTTAAATTGATACAACCCCAAAGTTTAAGAGTATAAATTGATATTTGCTCTAAAAAAATTATATTGTCATTTTCTCTCAATTCTAAATAATTGGTAGGGCTAAAACCCGATTCATGCCAAAAAGAATTGCAACCAATGTCTTTGAGAAAAATGAAAACAGTGAAATTAACACAATCAAGAAATTCAATAATAATTGACATGTAATCTTCTTCTTGAGGTTGGAGGTTCGAGTCTCATACCCTCGTTATACTAAAAAAAATCAGAATATGCTATTATTTTAAAAATATTGAAACCTTAAATAAATAAAATGCATCACTCAACACCGAATTGTGGTTTACCTACACGTCTAGTCAATTGAATTTTGTTTGTGTCTATTTGGTCTCTAAACTCAAATAATTACATTCTTCTAAATTCCTTTATACTGAGGGATCTTGTTAACCACTACACCACTCATGATTATCTATCTATAAATGACAAATTTAGACTTTAACCTTTTAAATTTTTCGAAATTCACACATCCACTAGACACAAAAACTAAAAACTTAGAGTTTCATTAAACATAAAATCTAAATTTAAATCTAATACATCGGTTAGTTTTCTAAAACTTCAAACATTTCACTTTAAAACTAAATAGATACAAATTTCAAAATCCATAAACAAACATGTAATTTAAACGTAGAGTTAAGTAAATCATTAATTTACAACAACAACTCATTTATGGTATTATTATTATTATTATTATTATTATTATTATTATTTTGAGTTCAATACGGGTAGAGGAATTCGAACTACAGATTTCTTAGTCATAAGTATATTTATATACTAGTTGAGTTATGCTTGTTGTGGTCCTAAATAACAACTCATATAGGATAATATTATTATTAGATTAATAATAATATAGTAATATTATTATTAATAGAAAAATAGAATAAGTTAAGATGAAAGAGATTGGACCGGATTAGGCGCGGCCCAGTCTATAAGATTAGAGAGCGACAGCCCACATGGATAAACCATGTCCAGATCCACCTATTGGCCCACTTCACTTTACCAACTATACACGTAGTTTCACTTACTGACAACGTGCCACGTGTAATATCTCCGGCCCCACCATCCCTCACCAGTCTCCACTTGGGAATTATTATCGGGATTTTATTTATTAAAAATAAAAAAATATATACCGATCACATTTTTATTTTATTGTTTTTTTAGTAATACAATAACAAAGAAGAGTTACAAAATTAAATTATTCCACAATCATATGGACAAATCACTCAGAGTAAAGAATATGAAGGAATTTCGTACAACTCTTCATCGTAGTCTTTCTTTAACGAGGAAATGTGTTAAGACCTTAAGATATGAAGAGTTCGTCAACAACCAACTCTACAATTTTTAAGTTTCATTATGATTAGAAATTTGAGATGTTGTAGAGATTATTTTTAAATTTACATGTTAAATTAGTTGTTGATGGTAATGCGCTTTAACTTGAACATGAGTTAAAGTCACATAGATTATTGACTACGATGATTAGTGAGTCATTCAATATAATTTAATTGTTGTTCGAGATAAGAACATGTTTGTATTAATATTGTAATTGATAGTATATAATAGGATTGTTTTCAAATATAGCAAAACGAGTCAACTTATTTACAAATATAGCAAAATGTCACTGTCTTTATTTATAAATATTTACAACTGCGACAAAGAAAAACGTCACTTTGGTAGGCTATGAAATTTTACCATATTTATAAATATTTCCAACAAGTTTACAATTTATAATAATAATATATAGGTTGTTTTCAAATATAGTAAAATGGGCTAACTTATTTATAAATATACAAAAATATCATTGTCTTTCAATGATATACAATGATAGATTACTATCATCTATAGTCTATCACCGTTACACATTTAAATGCTTGCTTTACATTTATCCACTATTTCTCGCCCTATTTGAAATTGATAAAATTTTAAAACCATTTTGGATGAAATAATAAAATTAAAAAAAAAAAAATGTCTCGGTACAAAATCAATTCACATTTAGAAACCAGCACCCAAACATTTTCTTGAGATTAAAAGAATATAAATGATATGTTTGAAATACTGTCACTAAAATCTTATTACCACAAAAATTTACTAGTTGCATTCAATGCACTCCTATTTCATTTATGACCATTTAAGTTATATTAAATTAAAGTTGATTGGGATAACTACACATACAGACTTTATTAAGGACTTATTTAATTTTGGTCCTAAACCATCAAATTTTCATTTTTATTTGGAAGAATAAAGATTTTGAAGCATATAAAAACAATCGATTATACTTATTGCAATTACATTTTATAGCACTTCTAGGGATAATAATTAAGTATATAACAACATTTTAAAAAAATTACAAATATAGCAAAATCTATCGATAATAGACTCCTATAAGCGATATGGTCTATCACTGATAGATCCCTACTATTGATAGACCCTTACTAGTAACATGGTCTATCGTTAATAAACTTTGAAAGCATAATCTAAATTTTGTTATATCTGCAAATTCTTTTACATTGTGTTTTATCTACAAATACTTTGGACCTGATTGTTATATTTGCGATTGTCACTTGAAAAAATTGCTCATTGCAAATGCACACCACTTGTAAGTTTGTAAAAGGAAAAGGAAAAGAAAAAAAAAAAAGAGAGAAAAACTCACCTTATAAATACATTTACTCCTTAAAACTGTCATTCTTAGTTTAGTTGACCACAATTATCAATTATATCATAATTAGTCGTTGTATTTTGTTCAAACGATGATTGTAATATATTTTTAATTGGTTGCAAAATTATATTTAAATTATTGGTAGAAACAGTATAGCAAACTCAAGATTAGAAAAAATAATAAAAGAAAAAATAAAAGAGAAAAGAAGTCTTCAAATAACAATTGAACTTTAAATTTTTGTTTGTCCGGAAGCAAGTGGCTACAATTTCGAGAATTGGAAGGAGAAAGAAAAAGAGAATAAGAGAAATCAAATAGCAAAGGATTGTCTATATTCATAAAGGTTACAATACACACTTTGACCAATAATTCAATTGTCCTATCCTATATATATTTCTATATTCTATTTTCAAACTTAAATAAAGTCGCCTAGGGTTTGTATTGCAAACAAGAATTCTTCTTTTGCATGTTGATTTTAGTCCCACTCTTTTGAACCTAAAGCCACGACCATATTATTTGTCATAACTTTGCGATTGAATATGAATGTATTACAATTATTTACGTAATGTGGATCAAGCTACATGTGGTGTTATCTTTATCTTTATTGTAAAAACGAGATATGTTTTACTCATAAATCTATCTTTAATTTCATTCTTAGTAGGTTAATGAATCTTTAATTTTGAATTTTAGTGTACTCTATCACAATTTTGCCTAAATCACACGGGTTAGTTTGTCAATATTTAAGTTTGTATAAACAAGATCCATAATCTTAAAAAATATCTAATCAGTTCTTAAACTCTTGACTTTGTGTCTAATAGACACTTTTTCACATGTTTAAGAAAGAGATTTAGAATCAATTGATATAGATTTAAAATTCAATTTCATGTGTAATACTACCTTAAACTTTCATTTCAAATCTTGGAAGTTTTTTAATCTTAAAAAAAGTTGAATAGGTCAAGAACTAGTTGGACTCAAAATTGAGAATATAAAAACTCATTGGATATAATATTAAAAGTTTATGAACCTATTAGAATTATTTAAGTAATGTTGATCAAGATACGTGTTGAGTTATATATATAAATCTGTTTCTAATTTCATCATTAGGTTGATGAATCTTTAATTTTCTGTTTTAGTGTTTAGTGCCAAAATTTTGGCTAAATTACATTGTGTTAATTCGTAAACTTTCAATTTTATGTTTGATAGGTCATTTTGTTATATTTATAAATATTTTTATTCATTTTTATATAATTGAAAACTAATCCCTAATTTTATAGTTTATAACTAAATAGTATAAAATATATTTTAAATAATTATTTACATTAAAATTTATTTATAAATTTGCTGCCAAACACATTAAATATAATCTTTGTGTTTTCAAATTGACACAAATTATGCAATGGTATCATAATTGGTAAATAAATGGGATTATTTGGGCCTAGCCCATATCTTTTACATGGGCCAAACTCGCGTAGTCAGCCCATTAATCTGCACGTACGAGAGCGAAGAAACCAATTCGGATTCGGAACATTCTGGGTCGTATTTGGTTTCCTTCGCCCTTCCATTCTGCAATTTCCATTCTCCATCTTCAAATTTCTTGTCTGCTAAGTTTTGTTCCTCTTCTGGCATTGAAATTTCTTAAAGAAGAATTGGGAGATCTCCACTTCCAAAAGCTTCTTTGAGTTTCATTTCTGTTTCTACAATGTCTTCTCCTGCCGAGTAATGCTGCTTTCCTCTTTGAATTTTACCAATTTTGTATTACCTTTCGATTGGTTTGTTTCATGTTCTAATTTTCTCATTTTCAATGTATACTCTGATTCTTTACTCTCATTTTAATCTTTATCCCGAGTTCTGATCATTATTTATCATCATTCAGATTTTACAACTCTCTTCCACCTATAAGTAAGGCTTATGGAACTCTGTGTCTTTTGGCAACTACCGCCTTTCAACTTGGCTTGTACGATCCCGGGCTTATTGCCTTGGATTACGGACTTGTATTCAAGCATTTTCAGGTATTGACTTCAATCTCCATAGGTATCAGAATGGTGCTACTATATATTTGTTGAGTTTTTACTTTTCTCAAACATCTGCTGGCTCCTAATTCCCTTAGGGCTTTTATCCTGTAAATTCAACATTCTCCTCAATCATTCCTACAAAAAAAGGAAGGAGTTTAGTTCGAGCCTCCCTCTACCTTCCGAAGGGTCATCAAATCTAATACTTATGAGTGATATAGATATCTAGTAATATGGAGATGATATAATATCAGATATAGCTCCGAGTGTGTACTTATGAATGAGGGTGCAATTTATTACAAAATTTCAGCAACATTGGGACATCTTTAACTTAACTTTTGAGGTCATTTTTCAAGCCTCTGATTGTGACTTCAGCAAATTTTCAGTTTAAGCTCCTCTTATAATTAATAATAAGTGTACTCGATGTGGGTTTCTTTATAAACTTCGCTGGTGGTTCTTGCTTCTAGGAGGAACTTTTGTTGTTGATTGGATAGTTTTGTCATTTTTTCCTATATTGATGAAATTTTCTTTGCTTTTTAATAAGGTCATGGTTTTAAGCCGTAGTGATTGTCCATTTAGGATGTTAAATGTTATACAAATTCGTTCTATGTTAAATCTTGTTGGGTAAGGCAGTCAACCCATCATATTGCTTGAGACACAATGTATCTCCTCCCTTAGTATCGATTTGCTCTCTTATACTTGTACTCTATATTCTAAAATATGGAGCTTATAAAATTTATTAACGTTAGAAAGCCCTATTTTAAGTATTAGAATAGGCATGTGGGTTAGAATTAGAATTAGAACCAGTTCAAGTATGAATTATTTGTTCTTAGTGTCATCGTCTCTCTATATGAAGCCTAATGGCCAACCCTTTTTTCGAATGTCAATAAATGAAGTGAACTGTGGCAAAAGGCAAGAAAAAGTAGTGAAGAAATGTGATGCAAGAATGGGGGATTTCACATGGAGCCCTAGTCAGGAAAATCATGGACTTCCAAGTTGACTTATGCTTTGGATTTTAAATTCTGAAGTGAAAAGAATCAGCTATTTTTGTTTCTTATTAATAATTTCCGTGTCTCATCAAGGACATTGTTATAAAAGAAAAGTGGTTCTGTACAAAGAGAACGGACTAATGCTTTAATTTGAGTTCCAATACATTCTTTCCATTTATTATTATTACTATTTATGCAAGGCCACCTTATTTTCAGGTGTGGAGGCTATTCACAAACTTCTTCTTCCTAGGAAAATTCTCTATCAATTTTGGAATTCGTTTATTAATGATGTAAGTTTTTATGTGTGTCACTTTTTTACATGATCTACTGGCAGTACTATCTCATGAAAAGTGGAGAGCTTGTGTTCAAACTCTCGAGATGGTTTTTGATGCGCTAATAGTTTCATGGTTGTGTCCTTACAGAGCAAGATATGGGGTTCAACTTGAGAATGGACCATTTCAAAGGCGAACAGCAGATTTTCTGTGGATGATGATATTTGGAGCCTTGACATTATTGGTTTGTGAGGATCTTTTTCAAGCTATGCATTTAGATGTAGTGATTGTTGCTGGCCTTTGTTTGGCCTTTTTGTATTCTTTCAGCCTTGACTTTTTTGTATTTCTGTTTCTTTGGGAACATTTCATGAAATCCTCCCATCTATGAGTTTTTGGTTGTTGAGTCTTTATTTTAGGTTGAATATTTATGCCGATTTGTTACAACCTTCCTTATTATATATACTTCCTCTTGAATAGGTACTTTCTGCTATCCCGATCTTCTCCTTTTCAGTCTTAGGGATATCACTTGTGTTTATGCTTCTCTACGTCTGGAGTAGAGAGTTCCCTAATGCACAGATCAATATATATGGCCTTGTGACTCTTAAGGTACGGCATTGATTTAGGTTTTGTCAAATTGTTCCTTTTTTCACCCTGGGATTATGTTTCTCACAACCCAAATGTAATGCTTTTTGTGCAGGCATTTTATCTGCCATGGGCCATGCTAGCGCTGGATGTTATTTTTGGTTCACCTCTTGTCCCTGATTTACTCGGAATCTTAGCAGGGCATTTGTACTACTTTTTGACCGTGTTGCATCCACTGGCAGGCGGAAAGAACATATTGAGAACACCATTTTGGATGTATCCTTTTTTGATTTCTTAACAACAAAATTTTCTTGATTCTGCCTATTTCACTTGTAATCTTCCATTTCCAAACAATAAAGTTCTAACTAATGCTTCCCCTCCAGCTAAAGTAAACAGTCATACACTTTGGTGTATGATCTTATTCAACAAAATGTCTTTACATTTCCTTTAACAATTTCTACAGACAGAGGTTAGTCTCAAGATGGAGGATAGGTGCTCCACCAACTCAGCGTGCAGCAATGCCTGATGATAGGAGTACGAGTGGAGCTTTCAGAGGGAGGTCGTATCGGCTTAATGGCTAAACTCATTTCCTGTATAAGAAAACAAAAATGGCCATCCTCTTAGCACTGGAGTTTTTCAGATTGTGCCTGCTAACATGAAGAGGTAAAGATTGGGTTGTAGAATTTGACTAGGTTCAAAAAAGTTGGTCTCGAGCGAATATTTGTTTCATGCGTAGTGATCAGTAAGTGTTTATGTTTCTCGTTGAAGGAATTTGGATTTGCAAATTTTGTTCTGCAGGAGATTGAAGGTGCGATAATCTTGACTCTTAGAGTTTCGCTTTGAGAGATTTCTTCTGAACTCTGATCGAATAAAATCCTAAATGTTCCCAATCCTTCTGATTAGAAATACCAGAGACTGTTTTCCCTCTCTTTTTTGTTAATATTTTGAAATTTAAAATGTAGTTTTATGATATTTAGAGTAAAATGTGACTGATAATGGGATATGAGTTTTTATGTTTGGTTTTTATATTGTTAAAAGTGCTTCGAGACAAAAATATTTTCTCACAGACCTTTGAAATTGTTTTTGCTAGTTTTATACTTACAGTCTAATTTTCTATTATTTTGATTATTTGGATTTGGCTGGAGGAAGTTTTTAGAATAGTTTGCAAACTCAAACTTGATTGTATTGTAAGGTAAGTGGAATGAATAACACTTTTAGAGCTAATAATTAAATATATAGCAACATCTTTTAAGAATTGTAAATATAGCAAAGTCAATTGGATAGACTCTTACCAACAATATCACTTCACTCCACTTTTCATGGACATTTTGAAACTAATTTTAGAGTAGAAAATTTTCAATCAAATGAGTAATACTTTGAAATATGATAGTATAAACTTCATTTAAAATACTAAAGCAAAAATTCAAAAAGTTCTTTTTTTTGGTACAGATGACTTTAATTTTGCAGTTGTATTTGCCATCTGTTTTTTAAAAAATTGAAGAATTATCCTTTTTCATTATTAGAACATGCTGGAATGTGTTAATTATCCAGTGATTTTGGTGGTCATCCATAAAATTGTGCTCTCATATGCTCGCTCTTTCTTCCTCTCTCATGTTCGAGCTCCTCATCTCTCCCTTGCACTGGGGTTCAACTAATCTAATATTGTTCTCACGAACTAGGGCTCTTCCTTCCTTATCACGCTTGCACTCATACTTCTCATTCTTTTCATACGATTGCGTTGAACTAATTCAATACAATAATACTCACACACTAAGACACTTCATCGTGTTCTAACTTCTCCTTGCTCTCACTTCTTCATGCTCATACTCCTCTTGCTCTTTCACAAGTGCAAGATCACCCTTCATTTTTTTCAAAAATTAAGGTTAGTGTGCTTTGAAAATAGCAGCAGATCACCCTTCATTTTTTTCCAAAATTTAGGTCATCCAAAAAATACCGAAAAAAAGAATTGAAGGCAATTTTAATATTTTGGCCTTTCCTAGTTTCCGAGACTACTTTAGAATTTAGTGGACGTGAGAGAATCTGACACAGTCCTTGCAAAGTTTTTGTTTAACCCAAATAAGTTAAAAACAAAAACTCAACAAAGTTTGGTAAATTATGAATTTTGATTTGATTTGCATAAAAAGACTCAATTTTAACTATTTGATTTGGATGTCTTGGATTCCTTTCTAATCAAATCACTTGTTAGTATTATTGGAAAAGAAAAATATATCTTTTTTTTCTTTTTAATGAATAATATTCTCAGTACGATTTTCAACAACCAAATTCCATTGACTTCCTCCTTAAAGTTACACATCCTTATCATACAGAGTAGATACACATTTGCAATTCCTCCCAATCAATTACAAAAACAAGGAAAATGCTCAATCCAGCAATGTCTTTGTAGCAAAATCTGGAATTTTCAGAACATTCGGCTAACCCCCATCATGAACTTTTCAAAAAATATGATATGAAAGCCAACATAATTAGTAGACCAGCAGAAACTTCAATCCTTGAAGAAGAAGATGACGAGGTTGAGGATATTGCTGTTGTGTTACTGGAAGAAATCGTCTTATTCTTCCTGCTTGATGATCATACAAAAACAAAGGAAAGCCAAGAACACATCAGAACTGGAAATCAAAATCTATGAACTTGGAAATCAAGTTTGCCTCAATTCAAAAGCAAAAGCTTACCCAGTAGTTGCATACAAACAATTATCATAGCCTGCAAAGTCAAGATACAAATTCAAGTTTAGAAAAACTTATTCAAAGTAAAACCGAATCGAGTAGCTAATAATGTTAACATTATATATCCGCTTTCCGTGTGGCTTTACAATCCCAAAACTGATATTTTTACCAAAATGTGTTAGATTTCTTTATGCGAAACAGAGATCAAAACACAAAGATGAAGATTTCAATTTATGTTATCTTAAGAAGCATAAATACGGATACGACACTACACAAACATGGTGACACATTATTCTTTAAAAATCTAGGACACGACATGGCAAAGAAAAATTTATTAAAATACACACTTCTAGAAATATATATACCGAAGAAAATTCAAAGTAAATGGGTTAATGCATTTATATGCTTAAAAAAGTTAGTTTGATGTATTTTCACTCATTTTATTATTATTGTTATCTATTTGTCTTTTAAGTTTTTCAACAAGTGTTCTATGCATGCCTAACGCTTTTGTTGCACTAACAAGCGTCGGAGTGTCCAAGCATATGACACGTGTCAAACATGCTAACCAAACTAAAGTATCTCAATGCTTCTTAGATGTTACCCTTATATAAAGCAAACAGATATATGACACTGAAATATATAAAGCATGTTTAGAGAAATATGGTTGTGACTTGTGAAATCTCAACTTACTTGGGTCCTGGTTAACTTTAACTCCATTCCCTCCAAACCCACAAGCAACATCCGTAGCTCCATTTTGCTGGAAATAGCTATTGAATGCATAAGAGGCATGGGAAACCAGAGTATCTGGCTCAAAACAAGGCTGGCTTGGCTGAATGGCTGTGCAATCAACGTTCCCCGAACCACAAGCCCAATCCAAGGCATTTTGCAAGTCCATGTCGGACGCCTTGCTTGAAGCTATGCACCAGGCAGTTCCATTAGAAGAGGTGCTATTTGCCTGTGTAGTCATGTCTACCGCCCCCTTTCCTGTGAAATCCAAGTTGTAGACGCTGGTCTGGTCAGGATAGAATAATCCCCAGTTTCTTTCGGAATCCAACCCCGGCTTCCTGTTTTCGTTGAACAAGGAGAAGATATATACATCTAGTTCCTCTCCGGGCCTTGCAGGTGTCCCTGTGTTATTGATAACATGGTGGATAAGATTCGTGTTGTACGTTTGAGCATTGTCGGGAGTCGCAGATGTCTCCTTTGGTGACCCTTTGGATGGCCAACCTGTTTCTGTGACCATCACTCTGATTGTTCTAAAATTTAGGGCCATCAAAGCAAAATAAAGAGCATCGATCTGAGCATCAAACATGTTCGTGTAAAGCAGACCGGTGTTTGGGTCAATAACTTCAGATGATGACTCGAAAAGAGCATAATCCAATGACACATTGTTAGGGGATTCTCGGTAAGCATAATAAGGATAAATATTGATCATAAAGGGAGACTGATTCTCAGCAAGAAACTCCAATAATGGTTTCAGGAAAAATGCATAGTTACTACTAAAAGCCCCAGCCGAGGGAGGAAATGACCGAGACAAAACTCCGAGAGAGTGAGTGCTAGAAACTTTAATCTTCTTGTGCAAACCAGCCTTTTTGAGACCAGTGAGTACGTTATTCATGGCAGGCACCACCAAGGCAGACACATTGTTGGGGCTCTCTGTGACCTCAGCACCGACAGTAATGTACGTTATTTTCGTAGCTGGGTAGTAAGGTAGTATGCTATTCTTAAGCCAAGTGTCCACATTAGACTGGAACTGAGCGAATGGCAGCAAATCTGAATTCGGAATCCCAATCATAAGTTCAACACCAGTGTTGGCAAAGGCCTTGAGAACTTGAATATTTGCATCATAAATCCTAAGATATTTGATGTTATGAAGTTTGACTAGCTGAGCCACTTTATTAGGTGTTGGGAGGTCATCTGCATTCCTTCCATAGCAAACTCCAACATTACTTCCCTGGCAATAGCCTGCAACCAAATTCAGGAAATGTACAACCTTATTTCAAATATGAAAATAAGAACAATGGTGAACCCGACAAACTGAAAAACACATATGATCATCAATAACCTACTGTCTACCAGAAGGGTTCATTCTTTATTTACTTTGTTCCACACAGGTTGTCCTACAATGCACTTACATCGAGCTCCAATTTACTCTCTATTTTATGATTTCTATCAATCCTAGCGCACAAATATCTCACTAAACAGGTAGAATAAGAATTAGTTAAATTCAGATTTCCTTTACTAACACTAAGAAGATATTGCAAGTAAACACAAGTTTTTTAGTTGAGTGTCAGGCCAGCTTACCCACACCTCAATTAATCTCACAGGACAATTCGTCTGACCCTACAATATTTGAGTGTCAAAGAAACTTATAGAATATTAAGTCCTAGGTAAGTAGCCACCATGGATTGAACCCATGACCTTTGAACCATTTGTTGAGACTACATCTCCTTTTTTTTACCACTAGGCCAATCCATGATGGTTGCAAGTTAACACAAGTTCTGACCTGAAGCCTTACGATGTTTAATGGCAATTCCTAAAGGGTCACCAAACTGACTGTCTATTGGTCCTAACAATAACAAAATGATATTCAACAAATTCTAACACAGTATACATAGAAAGTTAACGAAAGAAAAGAACGACTGTAACTACAAATTACTGACAATGCAAATGAAATGGAAGATCCAACAAGTAGAATCATATAAACCCACTGCAAGTAAAGCAAAATGTGACCCCAAATCCAAGTGGTGGAGCTGGAAAACAAGAGGAAAAGATTTAAGAACTAGAAGAAGAAACAGAGAGGAACAAACCCAAAAGCATGAAGAACAGTGAAATGCCATTAAGAATGAGATTGAATCCAGCCCTTTTCCCCATTCTCCTTCTTCTTGTCATTTGAAAGCCAAACCCTTTTGTGTTTGGCTCTTCCTCTGCTGCCGTCTGTGTAGAGAAATGGGAATGAGGGATTCTTGAAGGTCCTCTTCTTGTTTAGATTTTAGAACAGCAACGGCTCCTTTTGCTTTTCTAAAAAGCCACTCTCTGTGAGTGATTACAGAGCTCGAGATTATGGTTATGGGTTAAAACAGAGCAAAATTAGCTTAAAATTTTGTACTGACGGAGAGTGTCGGGCTCAGGGGAAGGAGTGTGTCAGCAATCAGGACCGGGCTTCAGAGGAAATTATACATTTTGGTTAATTGTGACCTCTCGATTCCGGTGCCACGCACAAGCATGTCTGTTCCCCACTACTTATTTCACTACATGACATTCAAACGGTACCGTTTAGTTTTCTTTCTTTTTTGAAAAATAAGAAAATTTGCTTCTTTTATTCATCAAAGTGTAAGATTGACTAAAGATATTTTTGGAATTTTGGAATTTATTGTTTGTTTCTAAATATTCATCCACTATTCTTCCATTTCGGACAAATAGAGTATAGTTTAATTGAAAAAAAAAAAAAAACTTGAAATTTCAATCATCTAAATAACTAGATGTTGAAAAAAAAAAAACTAAACTTCAATTTATAGGTTGGGCCGAATTAAGAGACATTTTTTAACCCAACTCAATTGTCTAAGTTATAAAGTTTTTTCAACCTAAACAATTTTTATTTAATAATCAACTACCTGACCTAATAATGAAATATTTTAATTGTGTTGATTTGGGTTATTCAGGTTATTTATTCAATTTTTTTTATGAAAATAAAATGTTATTATGTAAAACGTCCATTTATTTATTTTTCAACTATTGAAATAAACTTTGCCGCTCATTTTTTTTTTCTTCTTTCTTTTAATGTCGTCAACTCATTTTCAATGTATCTTTGCTGAGGGTTGTCCAAGACAAGACCCAAACACAAAGGGTGCAGGGAAAAGAGCATAGGGGAACATGTATCCCAAAAGGCAAATCGAGTTAATAAATAAATATCAATCCTCGAGTGCCTTAGACATCCTTGACAGCTACTGCCATCACTCAACCATGGACATGTGTGATAGGTTTATAAATAGCCACATTTGACCACCCCAAAGGCAAAGTGCTCTCATAAGAAAAGAGTATTTTAGTGCTTGGTTGAATTATGTACTACTTATACTACTTGTACTAACTTAGGTATCAGAGTGCAATAGGCTCGGCACAACATTGGTGGGAATCTCTTACGTAGGTTGGCTCAAAGAAGATCAAGACTAGATCACAAGAAATCGAGCTAGAGGTTAAGACCATCAAACACCCACCAAGCAATTGAAAGTGAATGAGATCCGAGCGCCAACGATATTGAAAAAGATTACATTTGTTTTAAGAGTATTTACATTATAGATAGGTTTGGGTTGTAGTATAATCTTTTTCATATGGTTACATATATGATAGTAGTGTAAGCAAAAAAAATTAACAATAAGTTTGGGTTTGTCCAGTTGAACCCAAAACTAATTTTAGACGAATCCAAGAAACAATCCAATCTATTGATGTTTTTATTTATTTGAACTCAATGAAATCCAAATATGTTGATATCCTAACCTAAACAATATATACTGAGTAATTATAACAAAATCTCTACAATTTTTTAATCTACATTCTATTGTTTTGTGTTTTAATTGAATGATGTAAAATGAAATTTAAATTTCTAAGATTTGAATTCAATTAGTTTTTTTCTTTGGCCCATGAGTTTCCAATGTTGTAGTTAATTTAATAATTAATTCATAGGTGGTAAACAAATTAAATAGTAATTGTTTTTTAGTTTTATTTAATTTGCGTATTGCATAGTTTTACTTATGGCCTCATGATTTGTCATATAGTACCGTGGCTTGCTGTATAGAATATACAATATAGGCTATTTATCTTAAGAAATTATGGAAACTCTAGAATTAATATTCTATAAATTATAGAAAATATTCATGAGTTTTGTACTTTGTGATAAAAGTGTGCATGAAGTTTCAAAAGTTTCAACAATACACTTAAACTTTAAATATATATATTAAAAAATATTATTGCCATTAGTTTTCAATGCCATCAGCACATAGTACTTTGTTTCAAAAATGTCTTTGAATTTTCAAAAGTTTCAATAATACCCTTAAGCTTTAAAAAAAAAATTAAAAATACTCTTATCATTAGTACATGAATGAAAACCATCAACACCTCTTTTCAAAAATATATTCGAACTTTCAAAAGTTGTATTAATAATACTTTAAACCTTTAAAAAATGTTTGAAAATGATCCTTTCATTAGGGAGTAACTAGCAAAAGAAAAAAGAGAAAAATAAAGAAGTGTGTTAAGTCATAGGTCGAAGCAGGGAGAGAGAGGACATGAAAGATGGAGGTGATCGGGTATAAATAAACGATAAAAACACTTTTTTAACTTTTTTTTTTTTTTTATGGGTATTTGATATTGTTACTTGTGTAAAAAAGGGAAAAAAAAAAAAGTAATCTTCTTCAAATTTGATGTCAAACAAGAATTTTGTGGTTCTAATATGCTACGCCATCATACTAAAAAACCAGAAAGGGAATGGATCAAAGAAACTGGGCCTGAGAAACATAAAGACCCAATTGGTTGAATTTCAAAAGCCCAAATGAGATTGGAGTGGGCCGTCAGTATGAGCCCATTAGATTGGATGGGCCTGGTGGGCCAAAAAATGTGCGACAGAATGGATAAGAATAAAGATTGGGATAGCGTGGATTAGTCGATTAGATAGCAGAAATTGATGGGGGTATCGTGACTTGTGCCAAACTCCACCTTTAGGACGTACATGCTCTCCTTTTGAAATTTCGAAAATAAATTAGGGATTCTCATTTTTCTACCAAATTTTTGTTTTTAATAAATTAATCAAGTAAATTAATTTTTTTCAATTCTAAAAAAGACTTTTGTTGAGGTGTGGATCTCAATACATGTCTAACTCCACACATTCTAATGCCCTAGTTAGTACATAGGAGTGTTCATAAAATTCAATGATCCAAAAATTCAGCTCAACTAAACTCAACTCAACCCAACCTAATTTGGACTGGGTTGGGTTCAAATAAATGTAAATTTTATATGTTAGGTTGGCTTATAGGTTCACTTTAAATAACCAGAACTTACTATTAAGAATTTATTTTTCAACAACTCCTAAAAGCGGTTTTGTAGCACTTTGAAAAGAAAATTTTTAAAGTATAAATTAAAACTTAGTTACTTAATTTTAGTGCAATATATGAAAATAATTAAATAAAGTTTTTACGTATTAACAGTTTAGTTAGTTTGGGAACAAAAATTTTAAATAAATTACCCAAATAACCCCAACCAACTCAACCCAAATGTTTTCATGGTTGAGATTGATTGGATTCATTATTTAATAAGGATTATTTGGGTTGAAGAAACTTACAACTTAAACAATGGGGTAAGATCTAAAAAGTGATTCAATCTAACTCAACCCAATCCACCAATACCCTTATTAGTGAATGAAGTATTTAGGACACCTAAGTACCTAATATTGCTTACCTCTTTAAGGTGATCTCATTAGGCTATTTATCATTTTTAAGGATAATACCTAAGTGTATAGCAACATTTTAAAAGAATTGCAAAATCTATCCGTGATAGACTTTATTGATGACAGTGATAGACTCCTATTAGTGATATGATTATGAGATTTCATCTAACATCTACAAATATTTTAGGCCAGGTTACTATATTAGCAATTGTCCCTTATTTAAATACTTAATTTTTATGAAGAATTAAAAAAAAAATTATTGAATTTTTAATAAAAACAAAATAATGTTTTTTTTGAACTTTTAAACTTTATATATATAACATAATAATGAGACAAAGACAAAAATAGAAAATATTATCAACATGAATTTAATTGATTGACATGACCTATTTCTTTAAAGATAGAAGATTTGATCTTTCATCCAGATAATTATTATACTTGTACTAAAAAAGTAAAATTTAAAAAATGCATTTTTTGTTTATGTCGTTTAACAAATGACAAAAATATTCCTACAAATATATGTATATATATAAAAAAAAAAAGAGAGAGAAAAATATGTAATTAAGAAATTTGGGAGAAAAGGAACATATCCCTATCCACATTCTCTTCTTATCTCATCTTTCTTTATTTTAAATGCTTTCTTAAATCATTTTGCCAAACAATTAGGTCAGCTAAAAACACTTTTAAAAATCTTTATAAATCGAATAATCTTTTAAATGTATTTTTATTTACGAAATTAATTATCAATCACTATAGAATATGAGTACTTTAAACGGAAAGTATTTTTCTTTATTAGGACAAAAATTGATTTAACAATGCTAAAAGTAGTTTCCAGCACAACCTAATCTTTCTTCAAAAGTAAAGTGTATTTCAATGTGGTTTTGTTTATCCAAATTTTTGTGGTATTTAACTTGAAATGGAAGCTCCCCTTAAAACTAAAGTTCTTATCTTTTCATTTTTCTTCCAATTATACCCTCTCTACCTATCTTTTATCTTTTTCCTACAAGCATCAAACTATTCCCTTTCTTACCATTTTTATTTTTTATTTTTTATTTTTAAAAATTAAACTTATAAACCCTACTTCCATCTATAAGTTTTTATATTTTTCATTTTCAAAGACTAAGTCAAATTTTAAAAATAACATATATATATATATATATATATATATATAATTTTAGAATCCTTAGTTTTGTTTTTAAAAATTGATTATGAATTGATCAAATGTTTTTTTTTAAGATAAATAACGTCATGATTTCCACCTATTTCATTATTTAACAAAAAAAAAAGAAAAACAAAGAAAAAACATTTCCATGACAATTTTGAAACTAACAAATCAAAATTAAAATCTTACCTCTATAAAGTGAGCCATTTAAATGCGTGTCTACATGAAAAAAACAATAATAATGATAATAATAAATAAATAAATATTAAAATTTAAATTTTAAAGATTTTAATGAAAATAAAAAATAATGAAAAACTTCTTATCTCCTTTTCACAAACTATTTTCTCTTTAATTTATGAAAATATGTACTAACAAATTCACAAACTAGTTTTTCTTTAATTTATGAAAATATGTACTAACAAATCCTATATGAGTAATACTTGATGTAGTTTATACGAAATTTATCTTCACATATTCTCTTCAATTACAAAGAAAAAAAAGTAAAAATATCCTTTAAAAAAAAAAAATTGTTACACGTGACAACTTGTGATTTAACACTTTGATTCGCTATATAAGAATGTGGGAAACCTACATAATGAACCTAAGTATTTTTCTTCCATAAATTTAGATGGATAGATATATAATCTTTTGAAATGAATTTATATTATTCAATATATAGTGGAGATGGTAGCATGTCCGAAAATTTATCTCTTTAATAAACTTAAAAAAAGTTATTCAATGGTTAATTTCCGCATTTAACGATCAAACTTATTTTATACATTATTTGATAGAAACTAATGATGCTTATGAAGATTTTCACTGTTTTCAAAATTATATAAAAACAAATAGTGAATGAATTAGCAAAAATCAAAATGAATACCTAATATTGGCCATCTATTGTAATTTCTCTATTTTTAACTATTTAAGATTTGTGCTCAATTGGATGAACTTAAGAGGGTATTTGGGCCACCAACTTAAAATTGTAATGGCCCTGTCCACTCCAAGTTTGAGACACCAATTATAATAGTTGGTGTTTTCACCTATTATATAGCTTACAATTAATTACAGTATTATTATTTTAGATCTCCCCTGTTGGTATTTACTATTTGTTATCGTGTTTATTCTACCAAGACTAGTTTGCACCCCAAATACAAACTATTATAACCTGCCAACTATCATAACCCATAGATTATAGTAATCAAAGACGATAATAAACATCTCAAGGCCCCAAACGCTCTTAAGAGGTGTTTGTTTTAAGGGTTGGGATTGGATGAGTTAGTCATCCTAAGCCCAACCCTTGTTTGGGCAAAGATCTAGGAAGTCTTGACGTCCTGCACTTTTTCTCATGGTTTACCCTTTTTGTTTTTTTCCTAATTTAATCTAAAAAGTTCATCGGCCAACTTCAGGATACCACCTCTGACGACCCCCTTCCCCCGTTGGAGAACTTCCGGCCAACCTTTGATTGCCAACTTCAACGACGCCATCGGCCGACCTTGAAAACATTAATAAAAACACTCTTAGTATATAGAAGCCAAATAAACTTGCATATAATAATACTTTTAAGAAAGAGTTGTCAAACACATGTGTTTTTTTTTTTATTTTAAAGAGATTTTATCAAAAGTATTTAAATAAAAATGAACTCTTGAAAAACATTTTTTTATAAGTCATTCCAAATAGGTCATTAGGCCGCAACAGTATAATTAGGTAAATTTATTTAAGTTATATGTTTAGAAAAAGCTCTAATTTAATTTAATAACATTTTTCATTTTCTTCCATTGTTCAATTTAACTAGTTTGAAGACTTAAAATTATTTTTTAAATGTAAATGTTTAAAATATTGGAAAGAACTTAGCAGTCGAATAAAAATTAAAACTCAAAACTTATGATTTTGTTATTCCTTAAATGTAATTTGATAAAAAAAAATCTAGTTTTTCAATAATTGAATTTAATTATAAAGTACTAGTTTATTTTAATTTTAAGTTAGCATATTATGAAAAAAAAATTGATCCTTTTCAAAATGAGTGAAAGTGACAAAAGTCTATGAAAGTTTATTTCAAAACCTAGTAAAATTAAAATATAAACATTATTAAAACAATAGATTAGATAAAATTATAATTTTAATCAAAATCTCTATTACAAAATTAAAAATATATATATTTTTATATAAAAAAAATTAGTTTATTTTAAACTTAACTATATTAAAATAATTAAGATAACAAATTTAAATCAAACTCAAGATTTATAAACATGCCTTTCATTCCAAGTTTCTTAATGTTGCACTTAAAACACAAACTTTTTAAACCCAAATTTCCAAAACTTACACTTCATGAAACATAGTTTTTTTAGACTCAAGTTTCCTTGACCTTCTAGTCTAACCTTGAGATTTAACATTTTTAAACTTAAGATTCCAAATATGCACCCAAAACGATCATAAATTCTAAATTAATATAGTTTGGTAGTAAAAATCCAATCTCTCCCATGATTTTATCAATAGTGCAATAATATAGAATCTTTTTATTATTATCTTTGCTGAACTGTTACATCACTTTTGATTGGAATGGAGATAAGAAAAATGAAAATCTCTGTAGATACAAGAGGTATCTTAAATAAGTGTGGGCTGTTTTTATTTCTTTTATTGTAATTGTTTTAAATCTTTAATTAATCCTTCCTCAATGGAAGGTTGATGATACATGAATATAAAAGTAATGGGAATAATGTCATGGCTTTATGAAGCAAAAGTAACATAGATGTTGACCTCAAATTTCAATTCTCAATCTTATATTTTAGAAAATGATAGAAAAAAAGAAAAAAGAAAAAAAGAAATTCAGTGACTTGTGGATATGTCTTCCAACCTTTAGATCTTATCTCTTTTCCTAGTAATATGGGAAAAAGCAAAAAAAACTGAGACCCCATATATTTATAAAAATAAATTTATCAAATATAAAAAAGATGATAATTGATGATAAAGGGTTTTGGATAAAATAACAAAAAAGAAAGAAAAAACAAGGAATATTATTCAAGTCTATCTCATGATAAAACCAAAAAGAAATCATAATTTAATCCAACATTTAAATATAAACTATGTTTTCCACTTTATATTATAAATAGCTTTTCTGGAACATATATATATGCTACAGTTATAAGATCTTATTTCATTGCATATTTTCAAAGTTTTATCAAGAAAGGACTAAAAAAGATCATTCCTTTTTCTTATATTCTCCATATATAGTTACAACTTACAACAAGCCATTTTCCTCAATACCCATCTTCTTCTTCTTCTTCTTTCTTCTTCCTTTTTAGATTGATTTATTCAATGGAAAATTTGCAAGAAAATCAGACTGATCTTCATGTTGATGGAGGAGCTTCAAATAATGGTTATTGCAGACGAATCATGGAAGAGTGTGAGTCTTCTTCAATGGAGGAGCTTAATTCTATAAATTCTGAAGCATCTTCTTCTTTGGAAATGGTAGAAGATGCAACTTCTTCAATTTCAAATTCTTCATTATCATCTTCCTCTTCCAATGGGCCTCTGTATGAGCTAACGGAGCTAATGGTTCATCTTCCTATAAAGTAAGTTAATGGGATTATAATTAATAAAAAAAAAAAAAAATACAAAATAAAACCCTTTTTCCTTTTGATTTCTTATACACATTTTGATTGAAATAATTTTTCTTTTTTTTTTTTTTTTTTTTTTTGCAGGAGAGGGCTTTCTAAATATTATGATGGTAAATCTGAGTCTTTCACATCTTTAGCAAGTGTAGAAAGATTAGAAGATTTGGCAAAAAGGGTGTCTCCAATTAGAAAAAAGTTCAAATCTTGCAAGAGTTTTGAAGGCCATAAATCCATTATTCCAAGAGCTACCATAGCCAAGAAAGGTTCAAGATCAAGAGGAAAAAGTAGTTTGCTTTGTGGTTCAAGATCTGCAATCCCTGTGAATGGACACTAATTAGAGGCTTAATCTCAATAATTAAAGAATAAGGATTAATGCTTGAATTGGCACTATTACTTTGCTAACCCTAATTAAACTTGTAAATTATCAAGCCTATCTTTTTCTCCCTTTCTTAGTTTTTTCTAAGCAACTTTGTGACATAATCTACAGTTTTAACCTTTAATTGTAGGTTGTTTTTCTTTCTTATTAGATTGATAATTTGTAATCTTTGTATTAATGATTCATTACAATATTTACGTGCTTAAAGGTGCTTGCATGGTTAGAATAGTTGGTTCTTGGCAATTTATGCTATGAAGAGAGAACTAAAAATCGATTTAACTTTAATTTAAGTATATTTATCTCCAATATTTTGAGGATTAAAGCTTTCTGGACGTTCCTACAATCATCCAGGCTTGTTAGAAGTCAAACAAAGTCTGTAATTTGGCAATAAGAGCCATATTTAAAGTATATGTAAATTTAAGTTAAAAGTTTTAAATATTAATTTGATTTATCCTGTTTTAGGAGGATCAATAATGCATTATGGAAAATTTTCAATTGAAAGAAAGTATATTTGATAGAAGAACCTGTCATATGATATTAAATTTGAGTTAAAATTAGATTGTTTTCAAATATAGAAAAATGAACCAAAATATTTACAAATGCAACTAAATTTTATTGTCTATTTGTGATATTTTCAACAATTTTGTCATTTTCAATCCTGTATATTTAGTAAATCTTAAATTTAGTCAAAATTAATTAAATAATCATAATAATTTTCATGTAAAAACACACAATATGTGAACATGTTTTTATAATTTTTAATGAAAATATTAATAAAAATAAATAAAAAGCAATGAAAAAATTTAGTAGTAAAAACTAAATTTAAACAAATTCCAAAGTACAAAGACCAAAATAATATTTTAACATTAAATTTATTTTCACCAAACTTTTGGATAATTTAACATGGTACCAAAATAAATTACTTCAAAAAGTTTTGTATTCAAACTCTTGCATGATTATTTCTTTCTCAATTAATATTGATTTTCACTTGTTGAATCTTCCTCTTATTTCAAGCTCACAAGTGAGAAAGAGTGTTAGATGATATGATATTAAATTTACCTTCCCTCATCAACTTATAGCTTTTGGTACGAGAGACGATTAATCTGAAAAAAATGTATTTGGACGAAATTAACTTGGTTCATATACAAAAATAATCCTAGAAATCACAAATCACTGGTAAATCCTCCCACTCCTAAGAAAATACATTGTTGGGTTTCGTTTATAGATTATATAAGCAACCTGATTCAATATCTTGGGCAAGTTACACTGGGGGGAAGTGGTAAATTTGACAAACTAATGAAAGGCTGAAGCTTACACTATAGTTATAGTATAAGCTTTCAACCAAACTAAAACAATACAAGGTTTTATATGGAATTGAATTCTTCTTCTATTCTTCTTTTCCTCGCTCAGGCTCAACTCAAATGTCCGCAAAAACAGTATAAGGTTATATTTTGTAAACAGGTACTATTCCGAGGAGATGGAAGCACTTCCTCATGACTGTGCCCGTAGCTTCACAAAGTAGGAGTCTACTTGTTTCTTGGGCCGACCCAACAACCTGACAAATTAATATCAACATCCAACGTTAATAGAAGTTTTAACTTTTTGCAAAAATTTAGTGAGTTTTTTTTTCCAGCTCACAACCATAAGGATGGGAAAAGAAGAAAAAGCGTCTTGATGCAAATGGCATAAGCAAACAAAAATGAACAAGAAAGACAACAACTTTAAATTCTAGGTTATTAAAGGTAATGAGTTGATAAACAAGGCATAATTAGTTGCCACGACGCTATCAGCCGACAAAAGCTAGTGATTTAGTAATTATCCGACATGAATTAGTGGGAATAATGACATATTATTCATAAACAATGAGATATCGGTCTCGAATAGTTGGATGTACCTGGCAGTTGGAATAGAATTTTTTCGTAAATATTTCTGATAAGTTGTATAGGTATTCACACAACACATTTGGCAATAGATTGGTGCAAGCTTCCTCGACAACCTAAGTAGAATGAAGGGAGGAAAAGTAATTATCACGAGGGTAAAAACTTGTACCAAATATTAAATGGTTGAGACGCAAAGGCAGAGGAGCTACCCAGTTAAAAATGTATATTTGTTTTTACCTCGGCAAATTGTAACAAATGAAGCCCTAATACACGCTCATCCTCGTGCTCCAACACAATTGTTCCCGTCTATCAAGACAACGGTAGACTAAATTTAGAAACAAATGCAAAACTGCGGGTCTAGGCCAACTGAAGACTTAGAAGAAATAGTTCCGGAATTTTGAAGGGAACTTACTTTCTTTAACTCCTCTATGTCTTTACCAGACTTCCTGATGATTGAACAAATACGAGCATGGGCATACAGCAAATACACAGCAGTGTTGCCCTGGTCATTACAAAATTTAGGTGTGTAAGAAGAGTGAACTTCGTATATTATTATATGCTATGCCTAGAACCAGATGAGAAAGTGTACCTTATCATTGAGCATCTGATCAAAATTGAACGTATAGTTGGTCAACCTGTTGTTCTTGAGGTCAGCATATCTGTCAAGACAATTTGGGAACATAAAATCTTAATAAGCGATTCTGGACATTTGAACGATGAACTAAGAAGCATGAAGCAGACAAATTTGTAAATAAGAAAAATAACTTGTTGACAAGAAGACGCGGATAAAGGAAGGCACAGACAAAGAGGCCCGACCTTGAGCCCACATGATTGGAAGATTATAAAACAGCTTTAAGTTAAAAACAAACGGAAAAAGGTTTATTCTTTGATAGGGCAGCCCAAGTTCTAAGTCTACATAAAGTCACAGTCTCTCACATAGCCCCCGAACAATCCCCAATATTCCTCTCGTTCCTTACTAATGATAATCCCACAAAATGGTTAATACGGAAGCCGCAGACATCAGTCAAAATGTTGGAGGCCTTAATAAAAAATGATACTAGAATCGTTCTTCTAGTTCAGACAAGAGCCACAATTTTCTTCCTAATATTGGATCCTCGGGGTATGGTTTCAGGAATTTCATAAATCAGAAGACTCTATGCAATTTTAAGCTGCATGGATTCTTCATTCATGATGAGTCCAACCGTTCAGGCAGCATCAAGGGAATTAGACTAAATTGACAGAGCAGCCAAGGCCATACAGGAAGATCGAGAAATCCTAACATACTGCAGTCTATAGTGAAATACAACTTAGCAATAAAGATCCAGAAGATCAGTTATGATCCCGAATCCATATAGCTACATTAATAACAGTTGGTGGTTAGACATACAGAATAGCATCCTTAAAAAGCAATGTACCCCTGTTTGCTTGATACCATAAGACTCAACGGATTCAAGAATAATTTGTTGTGCTATAACGATAACCATTTCCGATGGCAGTATCAACTAATAGTACTCATTAAAGGTTTACATTGCAAGGCACATAAAGCATAACCTCTAGGATTCATGCAAGAGGCATACAAAGGTAAAGCCGGCAATGAAAATGGTAACTTACTTAACAGCACCATAACCAACAGCTTCAGCAATTTGTTCAAGTTCTGCCTCAGTCCATTCTGCAGCTTTCTCTAGAGAAGGTTATCGAAAATCAAATTACACGATAAAATGCGTGGAAGGTTGACGGTTAAAAGTTTTGTCAGAGGAAACGAAACAAACACATTCACTCCCAATGAATCTAGCAAGCTGCACAAATGTTTTCGATGAAATAAAACAGAGTTCTTAATAATCAATATTATTATTACCCCTCTCAATAAGTGCAGCTTTACTGCGGTTCTTGGCTTCATCAAGCAAATCAACTAAACGAACCACTTCGGTATTTCGAGTTCGAAAACGCTTGCCATCTTCACCAAGAACCAAACCAAAACCAACATGGGTTGTCTTGGGATACTTATTATCCTCAAGTGGAAGCCAGCCAGCACGTTTACAAGCCTGAAACAAATAGCCATAATTACTTCAAATTCAAGCATCCACTTCACCAATTTAAGACGATAGCAAATCCATTAAACAATTGTCAGCGGCAATTCGGTGGATCAGAGTTGACCAGGTCTACAGTAAGTAATATTCATATGCACAAATAAAAGAGAGGAAGTGTAAGCAAACAACCAAGCTATTAAATAATTGCTAACTACAGTTTGGACGGGCTACTAAGTCTACAAATAACCACATATGCAACAAACATGGAATGATTAAAAAAAGGGTGTCAGCAGGATTTTCTGAAGACACATACCCGGAAAACCATGTCAAAGTGCTGCTGCTGCCCAACATCAGTGACGTATATAATCCATTCAGCTTTCTCTTCATTAAGGCGATACCTGTCCGGTGCAAAACAAAAATGACCAAATCAGAATATTTCAGCTCCAAAAATTTTTTAAATCATGCAATCAATCAGAGGGGATCCAAACATGCACAACATTGATAGGTAATTGATCATGAAGTTGATGACTGTGTCAACTTTCAAGTTATTCATAATCAGTAACAATAATTCCATTAAAAAAACATGGTGAGATACAGAAAAACTGACCAGATGGCTGCAAGATCAGTTGAAGCATAATTGAAACCACCATCGCTCTTGACAACAATGAGAGGAATATTTATTCCATCAATAAAGATTACACGAGCGCCCTGGCTTTCTTCCACTAAGCCCTTATCAGTCAATTCTTTTATGACATTAGGAATGTACGGGTTGTAAAAGCTCTCTCCCTGACAAAGATGAAAATACATTAACCAAATGGGAACTGAGAATAAGCCGTTGGCTCTTCTGATAAATATTAAAATCCAAAGAGCCAGACTCGTGACTTAGATAAAGCAGATAAAAATCAATAGGGCAGAAAGTTAAAATAGTAAGCTGATGTTGTTTGATAGTGGATGTCCTGCTATTAACAGGCTATTCCAACTAATAAATATGGAGGTAAACATCATTAAACCTTATTAAGGTAGACATCCATGCCATTTCAAAATTTCTGCCTCAACAAATCTTTAGAACTCAAGGATACAGTTGTACAACCTATGGAATAGATCCTGTTCAAGTAAGGTCATTCTGCCTCAACGAATCAAAAACCAGAAAAACAATCTAACTTGGGTGTGACATGAGAAGGAAGAATTTTCCAATCCAAACACAAGCAAGTAGAGGAAAGACGAGAAAAACAAGAAGACCACAAGTAAAATGTTATATGACGAAAGATACAAACAAGTATTAAGTATAATGCATAAAGGAAAGTCAAAATGTACCTTCTCCTCTAATTCAACTCCAAGGCGTTCATACACCCTATTAAATTCATTCCTGCTGATTTCACATATTTGAGCCCAAGCCTTGCGATATTTAGCTTCCCCACCCTGTAAAACAAAAGCTAAGACCAGTTTAGCAGAAATCAGCTATGAGATACTTCCAAATAATTCACATGCCCCTATCATGCTCCTGCAGGGAATCTTTAAATCATAAACAAGTTTGAAAAAACTTAATAATAAGTTCATGGGTAAACTACCCAACCTTTTGGCTAAGATCAAGCGAAGTTCAGTTATAGCTCTTTCAACATATGCAACTCAAACTTCCAATTTTCAATCTAATTGCAGATGCTAAAAACATGTTGCCTAAAATATTTAATTTCCATCCACTATGCTGATTGGGGACAAGCGATACAAGTAAAAGAGACTTTAGAGAATGAATTCAAATCCCATGGTGGCCAACTACTGTGGATATTACATCCTATAAGTTTTCTGACAATGAAATATTGCAGGGTTAGGCAATTGTTTCAAAATAATAACTGAGGCGCATGTATGATATTAAATTCCTGTCGACATATTGATATTTCCATCTTTCCATGGGTTCGATATCGACATAAGGGGTAAATCGAAATTTTAATTATATTGTAAAAACAATTCATGAAACATAAAAAATAATTAACAAAATGTCATTGATGTAAATATAATATAAATCATAGACATGCTAACTTATTTAAAAATTATAAAATTTTAATTTACTAATTCTTTTTTTTTAATTTTCTTTTTATAACTGTTCAGAAAATATCCATCGAAATCGACATTTTATTGATATTTCCATTTAAATTTCCGTAAAATTAGGACCTCGATATTTCCATCAACATCGATATTTTAAACCTTGGGTGCATGTGTAAGCTTGCACAAACACTCACGGATATAATAATAATAAATAAATAAATAAAGCTCCCTCTTAACTATGGCATCCATTACTTTTTTTTAGTGAGAAACCAAGCTTTCAATAAGAAGAAATGAAAGAAAACAAGACAAAAGGTTCACAGACAATAAAAAATGGCACAAGATGCCCAAACAGAGGCATTGAACTTCTTTGTGTTAACTTCAAACTTCATTTTGTTACTTCATTCTTTATTTTTCATATTTATATGAAATAGAAGCATTTACAAAAAAAAAAAAAAAAAAAGATGAAAAAGGGAAAAAAAAAGAAAAAAAGTAAGAAACCTAGCTTTCATTGGGAAAAAAAATGAAATAACATGCAAAAAATTGAATAAACAAATAAATTTTGAAATGTAATGCATGTCATTGTGTAGAAAAATAGAATAAATATATAAAATTAACCAGTGAAAATGACAATTGACAGAAGTTTCAAGACAGTTTTTTAGATTGAAGATCTAGGGTCCAACGTATTAAATAAGGATTGAATAAGGAGTCTAGTGTGTGTGTGTGTGTATATATAAGTTCACCTGAAGAAGAACCACTGCCTGTTGTGCCCTCTCCTTAAATGCAGGATCACTATCAAATCTCTGCTTTGACGCCTTATAGAATGTCTATTTAATCAAAATGCCAAATAATAGTTTGTCAGTTCCCATTAAATAAGGCAGATAGACATTACCAAGATCTCTACATCCATTTTATTAAAGTAAGAATTCACGGAACACAATTGTGTCACATAAAGAGTGAAGTGCCTATCTTTAACAGAAGAAAGTCCATCATGTAAGACCAAAACTATCGAACTTCTTAACCGTATTAAAGGAACTTTTGTTAGTATACTATGAAACGTAAACATGCGAATAACTTAAAATGTCTCTCCTACCTGCAGATCTCCAATAGCTGTTTCAGTAACCTCTTCCCAGTTAGGAAATCTTTCGAACAGGAATTCAATCAACATACCAAACTGCAACCAAGAAGCAAAATATGAATATCTGGTGATTCATTTATTTTCAGTAGAAGTTGTTTATTGTCCAAATAGTAAAACCCCAGGCCAAAATCAATTTTGCAAACACTAAAACATTTCATGGGCAATTGAACCCATTTGAAAGGCAGGAATTAGTATGTATTGGTGAATCTAGATATATCATATATGCAACATTTTCTAATGATTCAAAGTAAGACTGCCTATATTGAGCGTAGACTGACATGGTGGAAAAATACTGGGGTAAAAAAGCAGCAAACTAGAAACTAAATACAGTTTCCATGTACACTTTGAAAGAGTAACAGTTTAGGAGTTCATAAAAAGCCACTTTTCCACTGCAACGCTAAACAACATGAATAAATATTAAATCCTTGGATAGAGATGTACCTGAGTTCCCCAATCACCAACATGGTTTCTTCGAAGAACATCAACGTTTGAAAATTCAAGCATTCGAGCTAGAGTGTCTCCAATGATCGTAGATCTTAAGTGGCCAACATGCATTTCTTTTGCTATATTAGGTGAGGAGAAATCAACTACTGCTCTTTTAATCGGAAGCCGGGGTGACCAAGTTTCAATACCATCAGTTAGCATTTTTTGTATGCTCTGCAGCAGAAAATAACAAACTGAAACTCTTTATTCGTAGACTGGAGAATTGATAACTAAATTTTTAAACTCGATATGAATTATTACAACTAAAATTATCATGAAAATGACATCACCTTAGCAATCCAATTCTTAGATATTACGACATTCACGAAACCAGGGCCTGCCACAGAACTTGATTCTATAATTTCAGATGGAGGAAGATTTTTCATGATGGCCTAGAAATCAAGAGAGCATTGCTGTCAGATTGTCAAAGATTTAAATAATTAAACAAATGATCCTAAAGATACAATATGAAAGGAAAACCAAACCTCACGAGAAAAACATAACGCAAAAAATTAAACCGTAATACCTGCCCAACGGAAGGAGGCCCCCGGAACTGACTTCCTTTTCCTTTTATTTTAGACCAAAGGCCCATGGCATTATTGCTTCGCCAAATAAGAAAACTCATCTTAGCAACAGCAATCTAATTTACAGTATATTCAGTAGGGCAGTACTAATTCGCATAACATACCACTGATAGTCGCCAAATTTTCCAGCGCAAGCAGCAACTAAAGGCTCAACATCCGTCTCCTCAGGGACGGTCGCTCTGAGGGATACGTCGAATATTTTAGCTAATTGTCGCTTTATATTACCGACATTTTCTTCCTCCTGTACCAAAACGTCCACATTTAGCCTCAGTATAAACTAAAACCGTGAAAGTAGATTATAGTAATCAACAAAATATTCCATATAACTTACAGTTGCCATTGTGGATACCGATTGGGCGGTCTTCGTGGCAGAAATGAGTCGTCTAGATGCCGCCCGGAGTAAGTCTGTCTAGTTTCAGATTCAGAACAAGAATTACTACAAGTAGGAAGACCCAAATCAATCGCAACAGAGATAAGAAACGCGTTGGCAATAAAAATCAATGAAATAACAAGTTGTATAAGGAAGGATAGAGGTGAAGAATTGAAGAGGTTACCAGCAGTAGGAATGGAAGAAGGAGGGGAAATGTGAGGGAATCGATTGAAAGAGAGGAATGGAGAAGAAGCCGGCGGTAGTAACAGTGCTAACATTGTTAATTTGAATGAATGTATATATAATCCCTCTTCTCATAGGCTACACACTACGTTTCCATTCCACTGCTCTATGTTCTTCTCTCTCTCTCTGCTTTTTTAGGGCTAAAGGAGATTTCTCTCTTTCCTCTTTTTTTTCTTTTTTTTTTCCTTTATTTTTGTTCTTTATAAATTTTATTATTATTTAAATCCATTTGTACGATGGAGCAAGCTCGTGTTCTAAAGCCCAATCCCAGTTCAACGTTTTGGAGGCGGAATTGCCACGATTTTCATTCTTTCTATCTTTTCATTAGATTATAAATAAATTATTTGATGAGTTTCCAATTCTAGAGATATTTTTAGTAAGGTTAGCCAAAAAAAAATTGTGGCCCCATCCTGATTGAGTCAGAGAATCTCCGGTTTGATTGGAGATGGGAGTCAAATCGGAGCTATTCTTCGGATACCCGTCCGAGGATGGGATGGTATCCCGGCCTCGTCCCCGCCCCTGACCGACCACCCGTTTATATATATACATGTCTAGCTCTGTCTCACTTTACTTATTGGCATTAATTTAGTATTGCATTTGAACTCGCAGTCTCGCTCTCTCTCAGTCTCGTCATCTCGCTCTTACTCTATCTCGCGGAGACCCGTTTCACGGGAATCCCCACCTTGTCCCTGCCTACAAATGGCGGGAATGGGGGTAAATTAACTCCCATTCGCTCCCGTTGCCAACCCTAATTTTTAGCAGACTATCAAATTGATATTTATTTGGTCCATAAGGTTTCATAATATACATCTAATATATAATGGGTTACTCATAATTTTCAAATCTTATCTTACGGACCAAAAATATTTTATTACAATCGGGTAAGAAGATTTGAACCACATATCTAATAATTACTAACTCACTCGTGTGTTAATTTAGCTATACTCAGTTCTGCTTAGGTCTTGGGTTCTATTCCCAAAAAATTCATTAATTTTTATTTTATAATAACAATTTCCATTTTTATATAAAAATAAATGATAAATGATGTTATAAATATTTGTTGTTTTACACTTTATTTCTCCAATTTCAAAACTCAAAGTTTATGAATAAACTAAAATTTTTTATTATTGTTATTTTTATTTTGAAACTACAACTCTTAATCAAGGGTGTGTTTTCTAGAAAATGGTCCAATATTCATGGGAAGATATGTTTTTCCTTGAATGATATCAATAAATTAAAATTATTTTCTTGTATTATGTCAATTTATTTATGAAAAATTGTTTTAAAAGATAAAACTGCTGAAAATATTTATAAATAATGCTAGATGTTTATATGGATCTATGATGATCTATCGCTAATAAATTAGAATTTTGTTATATTTATAAATAAATTATATCATTTTGCTACATTTAAAAACAATCTTTTATCGATTTTTGTTATTTTTTATATTAATTCTATGCATTAAAAATATTGATAATGTCATATAAATAGGATTTTTTTTAAAAAAAAAAAAAGTTAAAACAAATATATAATTTTATAATTTTGTATATAACATAGATTTTTTAAAGTAACTTGGCTGTATATATATACAAGTCGTCAAAAACTTAATTCGATTTTTTTAAAACATAAAACAAACGCACGATTAGCAAAGATTATTTATTTATTTAAAAAATAGAAACAACAAATAATTACCAAATATCTTGTTTTTGTTAAATAGTAATCAAATAGACATGATTTTCTCTTTTTTTGAAAATTAAAACCCAAAAAAACGAGTTTTTAATAACAAAAAAAACCAAATGGTTATCATAAGACCTAAGTTTTCATGTTATGTATTTATAACAAGTTCTAAAAATAACAATGTAAATAAAGCAGAAACCCAACAACTGTCTAAAATGTATATAAACTTTAAAAATTTGTTGATGGGTTTTTCAACTTTTAGTTTTGTGTTTAATAATTTTATGAATCTTAAAAATGTCTAATATGTTTTCAAACCATCGATTTTGTGTTTAATAGGTATATTAACATGTTTGAAATTATAAAAACCCCTTGTTGGATATACAACTATGTCTAGAAGATTTTAAGGTGTTTGGAGCGAGTGGATGAAATGAGATGAGTTGAGATATAAACTAAACTCATTGTTTAGGAGGTCAACTTCGTATGTCACCAACATTTTATACCATGTCCATCAATAGAGTACTTAGCCTCACCACCACAGATGTCTTGTTGCTCAACTTCAGCTACCACCTTTGATGACCAACTCTAGCTCAAACGACCATCTTTGACGGTCAACTCCAACAACATCCAACCACCAATGTCGATGACTAACTCTGACGGTGGTCACTCCACCAACTCCGACGACCATTATTTTAAATATTGACTACTACAAATTTAGATTTTTTTATGACTTAACTAAAAACGTCATATTCACAAATTTATAAAATGATTTCTTAAATTAAAAAAAAAAAAAAAAGTCGAAATGCAAAATTCAAAACTAAACCCATTCTACTTCCCAAACTCACATCAATACATGTCTACTTAAAAAAATTTCCAAATAAAAATAACCATTGTAAAAAGATTATTTATGTAAAAGAAAAAAAAAAGAAAAAAAAAAAAAAGAAAAGAGAAGAAAAGAAAAAGAAAAAGATTGCCATATATGAATTATGAGGTTAACTCTAGCAGGGCAACACAGCTCCTAAACTTTCAAGGACAAAATTGTACTTTTTGTAAAAGGATATTATCCGGTCATACGAATGGTAACATACGCTTGAAAGTAGAGGAACATTTCTACCGTAAACCATGGCGTTCTTATCCGCTTGAAATCTTCAAATCAATAAATCACACATCAGCACAAACGCCCACAGATCGCAATGATCTCACTCGGTCGGACCTTTATATAAAACGGTTCTTCATTTCAATCTTCACCCATACTCATATTCATCCATTGAAAGAGACGAATCGGCGAGAACGAGATGAAGAAGTCAGAGAAGAGCTCGAAGCCAAGCGGAAAATCGGATGCGAGGAAGGATCGCAAATCGGCGACGGGGATGAACGGATCCCCGAAGAAAGGAGGTCACGGCGGCAAGTTCACTTGGGCGGGAGACGGTTACTCTCCGGCCGAGATCGGGTTCAAGGCTGAAGTTATGGACGTGAAGGACCCTAACTTTGAAGATCCGAATGAGCCGGTGGCGGTTTGAGTACGATCGGCGATGGCGTATTAGGTCATTTCGAGTCTGAGATTTGTAAATAGTCGTCTTGGTGGACGGTAATCCGTGGTTTTCCATTTCAATAAAATCACGCATCCTTTGTACAGCTTCTTGACATTTCTTAATTTCAATGTCGATCTTTGTTTCTTTGGTGTTGGATCGTGCTTGAGGGATGAAGAAAAATGAAAAACAGAGGGAAAATGTTTATGCGTAAGCGTACCTCAAAGATCTGCAAATTGACTTTCGTCTTCAGTAATTGATGGCAGTAGTGAAGTACTTGGTTTTAGTTGTTTCGATCTGATTTGTTATGGTTATTATAATTTTATGATGAAGGGGAGTTTAAAGAATATCGCATTGCGTGAGGGTTACGCTGTGGATCCGGCCGTAGGTTTATTGTTTACTCGGTCAAACGATTTTATGCTTGGGGATCAGGTTGGAATTCAAACTCAACTGTTCTGTTCAAGCAAGTTCTTGGTGTGTTCATTTCGATTTGCGATGTGATTCTGTAAGCTAATAGGTATTGGAAATGGGGGTGGGGAAAATTTAAAATGGTGTGGCTTTTTTAATGGCCTCGTTCCTTTGTTTACTTCCAAAGTTGGGAATATTTTTTTAAAAATAAGTTAAAATATTTTTAAATATAACAAAATATTATTGAATACTAATAGACATTATAGACTAAGTTGTTGTAGTTTTATTGACTAAATTTGTAATTTAACATTTTTTTTAGACTAATAGTATAGATAACGAAAATAACAAAACCTAAAATAATTTGTAGAAATAGCAAGATCCATTTTTAAAACCCCTGAATTTACTAAAGGACTCTTAACATGAAAATAGTTTATCCACAGGATTTTGAAAAAGATGTCTACTTTTCTATTACTCATTTTGACATGGATATTACATATATAAATCCTTCCTATCACGATGATCGTTAATGAGTGGAATAATGACATAAAAAATCTATAAATAGGCTTAAAATAACAAACTCTCTAATGATGTTATGGTCATGAAATTATGGTATTACTCTTCTTGATATATATATATATATATATATATTCTCTTATTCTCCAGAACTCCATCTGTATCTTTTTTTCTTTTTCGACATGATAAGTCCAAGCTTTTCGGTAAACGAGAGCGAGATGAGAGTGATTGTGAGTAAGGAAAGGAAGAAAAAGTAAGAGCGACAGCGAAATGGGCTTTTCTGCATGTATAAAGTTTGTTTTAATTGTTGATTTATCTTACAAATTTTCCTTGATTTCACTTATAAAATAATATCATTTGTATCTATCTAAGTTTTATCACGGATTGTTGATAGAAAAAATTAAAATACCATCCTAGTCCCTGTACTTTAGATTTTTTTTTTTATTTTTTTTATTTTTAAAATTAGTCCTTATATTTTCAATCAATCTAAAATTTAGTTCATCTAAATTATTATTTTTAATTGAAATTGGATTAATAGGAATAATAATTTTCATACACCAAAATACAATCCGTGAATATATTTCTAAAATTTATATTAAAACATATGACATATAATAAAATTTTTAAAATTATTTCCCATATTTGCAAATGAGTTGACGGATTCCCTGTATTTCTTATATTCCATATGACATTAAATGGATTATCAAACTTATTGAGTTGGGTTAAAATAAATGTAAATTCTATTGATTTGGTTGGTTAATTGTTTGCTTAAATAGACTTGAATCAACCTAATTTTATTATTTATTTAAAAAAAATACTTTTTTAAATTTATAATTCTTTAATTAAATATAGAGTAATTGTTTAAAATGACAAAATTGCAATGTCAATGTCTACCATAATTACATTTTTGTTATATTTCAAAATAAGTAGACTCATTATGTTATATTTGAAAATAAACCTTAAATATATATGGTAGGTATTAACATTTTACTTTCTTTAAAATATTAAATAAATGAGTAGAGCAAACCAATTTAGTTAAGTTGTTTGAGTTCAAAGAAATTTAAAATCATTGGGCTTGGTGTTAAAAAATAAAAAGTGTCTCTTTCCGGTCCGTTTCCTTAACAAAAAAAGCCGAACCGGTGGATGACCCTAAACTGCAGATGAGGAAATCACCCGGAGGAGCCAAGTTTTGCGGCAGCCAAAAACTCCGATGAATATGAAGCACACACAACCACGCAAACCTATATTAACAAATTCTCGGTGAAGGCTGAAGAATTTGGAAGGCTTTCGAAGGAGTTACACAACCGCAGATTCAGAGTGCACCGTCGTCTCATCTTCAGAGACTACGGAAGCACCGATACCAATTCCGATGATAATTTCAGGACAGAATTCGAGTCAATAAGAATGGGCAACAAAATTGCAAGAACAACCCAAGTCTCCGCCTCGGAGTACTACCTTCACGACCTACCTTCCAGTTACAATTTGGTTCTCAAAGAGGTACTTGGCCGAGGCCGGTCTTTCAAGTCGATTCTCTGCAAGCACGATGAAGGCTTAGTCCTCGTCAAGGTCTACTTCAAACGTGGCGACTCCATCGATCTCAAAGAGTACGAGCGCCGTCTCTCTCAGATCAAAGAGATTTTCCTTGCCCTTCCTCACCCTCACGTTTGGCCATTCCAGGTTTCTTCAATACCCACTTGTTAAACTGTGTTGCAATTGGAATTGGAATTTACTTCCGTTATGTGGTTTTCAAGAACATTTGGGAAATGGATGGAATTCTCGTGGTCGTGAAATTATCTGTTTTGCCTAATTAATATCGGCTTATAGCTTAATTTGATCCTGCTGCTGAGTTCAGCAAGGTATGCACAGTTGCTTAAGATTCTTAGGATTAGGATTGGAGTGAGAATTTTTTTTATTTTATGTTAGTCAATCAAGATGCTAATACAAAAGAGGCTATTGGGGCACTTAGGGTGAGGATGGGTGTAACCCACTATTTTGTTTCAGAGGGTTGGAAAATTTTAGTGTTATCATTTAAGCGATGATATAAATGTAGCTGTTTGAGTTGAGTAAGGCTGTGAAAAGATATAGAGTTATTCCGTACCTTTATTGTGTTGGAGGGGGCTCTGCTTGTTCAATTCTTATTGTTTGGATTCGTCTCATGCTTCAGTGACATGTTATCTGCAGTTTTGGCAAGAAACAGATAAGGCAGCCTATCTGTTGAGACAGTATTTCTTCAACAATTTGCATGATCGTTTAAGTACTCGACCTTTCCTGAGTCTCATTGAGAAGAAATGGTTGGCATTTCAGGTCATATTATTATTATTATTCCTTTAAAGTGAAACTTTAGATTGCCTACGTTTTCTTTAATCTAACATCATCTGTATTTCTCCTAATTCCTTTATTTTCTGGTTGATTGCAGTTACTCCTTGCAGTCAAACAGTGCCACGAGAAAGGAATTTGTCATGGTTAGCTCAGTACTGTGGAATATTTGTGCTATTTTCTGGATGCCACCGTAACTTGCTGGTTTATTTTCTTCTTTTGCATCTTCGTAGGTGACATTAAGTGTGAGAATGTACTTGTTACTTCTTGGAATTGGCTCTACCTTGCTGATTTTGCGTCATTCAAACCCACTTACATTCCTTATGATGACCCTTCGGATTTTTCCTTCTTCTTTGACTCTGGTGGAAGAAGGCTGGGTTATCTAGCACCTGAGGTTTAGTTCTTTTCCTGCCTGTCTATTTTTCATAATCACTCTTATAAGTATGAGCTTCTAGAATAACTTTCAAAGCATGTAGATACTTTATATATATATATATATAACAATAGAGAAATATAATAAACTCAAAAGAGGGGCACAAAAAACAGCCTAGGCAGGGGATGAGAGGGCCCCCTCCCAAAGAGGAACTGATAAAGCATGGTTTTCCAATCCTTGAGGATTAAGACTAGGCTATAGTTGCCAGATAACTCCTTGTATCTAAGACACCATAAAGAAGAAGTAACCTGCACATAATTACAAAAGGTGTCAAAAGTATTGGACGTATCTTCAAAAGTTCTTCTGTTTCTTTCTTTCCATATTTCCCAAAGCAGGGCACGGGATGCATGTCTCCATAAAATTCAGGCCTTTCCTGCACATAATTACATGTAAAAAAAAGAACTTGAAAAAGGAAGAAAGGCGGGGAAAAGACGATGGGATGAAATTAGGAAAGTTTCTCTAAAAGTTCTCTACAAGTAACTTATTTAATGATATATTCCTCTACTGTGCATAGTCATGTTTTTGGAACACAGCATCCTTGAAGAAAATGAAACAGTGATGTAGCATTTTTCTATTACATAGCTCAATTCTATTGTATTCTTGGTCTTATCTGAGTTCCTTCAAAGGCTTGGTGCATGTGCATCATCCTTCCAATTTTGACTAGAACTCGAAATTTTTGTCAAAGTATTGCTAATAAATAAACAAGGTCAAAAGTTTATGCAAGTATGTCAAATACGTGAAAATTAATGCTTTGTACAATATTAATATATTATCTTATTTATATTTATGTAGAGTCTGGAAGTTTCAGGACTTCTATTTTGCACAACCCTTTGGAATCCTTTTATTATTTGAGAAGTGGCTTTCTGATATCCTATTTATGCAATGCATATTAATGAAGGGTCCAATTTTCATGCCTTGTTCTCAAAATTACACAGCAGTTATTTGTGTGCTAAGATCGCCATTGACTTGCAACCCTAGTAGTAATTAGAAAATCTATTTATGTCAAAATTTATTTTATTTGAATAAATAATTTTGTCTTGGTTGTCTTTGGGGTTTTGCCGCCATCTTTCTAGTAGGGAGGTGTTAGATCTTATGTGTGGGTCTTCTTTCTTTTCCTTGTGATCAGCTCATGTCTCAAGGACAAAGAGACATTAGATTTGGGCCTCTGATGCTTTGAGGGACTTCTCGTGTAGCTCTTTTTTTTATTTGTTGTCTGTCCCTTCCTTGCCCATTTCTGCCTCTGCTTTCTCCTTGTTCTGGAAGGTTAAAGTCTCTAGGAAGGTAGAGTTTTTTTTGTGTGGCAAATTTTACACGGAAAAGGGTCTCTGCAGTTTTTATGGGAATTCCAGTTTTCTCTGCCTCTTTGGGCTCGTTGGTGTTGAACCCTTTTGATATTTTTTGGGTTTGGAATATAGGGTTTCGTCACAGCTTAGGAGGTGCTTCTTAGTTTGCCTTTTCATAATAAGGGAAAGTCTAATGACACGCTGGTTTCTTTGTTGTTTTATGGTATATTTGGCTTGACCATAATAATTGGATCCTCAGATAGGTTGGGAGGCTGTGTGGGAGGTGGTGAAGTTTAAAACCTCCCTATGAGCGTTACTCACCAAGTTTTTTGCTAATTATGATCTTGGTTTGATTTGTTGGATTAGAGTCCTTTTTTGTAATTAGTTACTAGCCTCCCATTTTTTGTTGGGCTTGTGCGTGTTTTTTTGTTTTTTCTAATGTCCTTGTTATTCTTTCATTTTTCTCAATGAAAGTAAAAGGAAAAAAAACCCATCTTGTGTTTATTCTCTTTCTTGTTAGGTTGCATTTTTTGTTTCCTTTCAATTACAGATTCACACTATGGAATTTGAAGTTTGCATCGTAACACCTTGAGATTGTTGACCCTCTCTTCTGTTATCTGCTTTCTCATGTCACCTTGTGGGTTTTTGTTGGCACTTGTGTGGTTGTTCCCTTTTACTTTTTATATGGTCTAAAAGGCTGTATAAATATATATATTTAATTTATGTTTGGCAATATTACATCTGTCTTAATTTCTCATTGTTTCTAAACCTTTAGAGATTTTATGAGCATGGAGGTGAGTTGCAGCATGCACATGATGCCCCTTTAAGGCCATCTATGGACATATTTGCTGTAGGGTGAGTGATCTTTAGTATTAGATTTTTAGTTTTTTTGGCAGTTTTTCAGTAATTTTGTGTGCTGATGTGTGACATTTTCTTTTCAAGATGCATGGTTGAAAGCTATCAAATGTAAAAACAAAAGAGTTAAGCGTTACTGTGAAATTCTCTCGGCAAACAACATAAACTTCATTTTCGTTTGTTGCATAATGTGAAACATGATGGAAATCATGATTTCCAAAAGGAACGTGCTGCTTGTTTCTGACATCTCTTCATTGCTAAATTGAAATCATAATGATTTTTGATTTTCTCCTCAGAAGGACTAAAGGGCTCCCACCTCCCAATATGTTTCAGGTGTGTAATTGCAGAGCTTTTTCTGGAGGGGCAACCATTATTTGAACTCTCTCAGCTTATTTCTTACCGTAGAGGACAATATGATCCAAGCCAACATCTTGAAAAGGTAGCTTTTTTCTTCACGTATGTTCTATTTTACCAAGTGCGAACCATGATCCGAATTTGTCATGTTCATGGATCTGTCATTTTCCAATATTAACAAGATCTGTTCAGTTAGTGTCTGTGCCTCATGCTTCAATTACCCACCTTTTTGGAAGTTGAAGTCCTTTCATTTCTCCTCTCTTTGGGTCAAAGTTCCAATGTCTGTGACTTGTGCATTTTTATGTTTAAATCCTACGTTAGATGCTATAAATTATTGTAACTACTGTGACTTAAAAGAAGCTTCAATGGTTGATACTTTTTTTTAACCATGTCGTTTTCAACAAGATTTGTTTCTTAATTTATAGAGTACCTGTTGTGCAGATCCCAGATTCTGGAATCCGCAAAATGATACTTCATATGATCCAGCTGGAACCAGAATTACGTCTTTCTGCTGAAAACTACCTGCAGGATTATGCAAATGTTGTGTTCCCCAACTATTTCTCGCCGTTTCTGCATAACTTCTATTGCTGTTGGAATCCTCTTCACTCTGATACAAGGGTAATACTTTGTTGCACAACATTTGGATATTTGATTGCTAGTTCTGGTTTGTGACACATTCATCACCACCTTGCAGGTTGCATTGTGCCAGAAAGTTTTCCCCAAGATTCTTGAGCAAATGACAAGTTGTGGGTCAAGTGGGTTGATTGGTACTGAAAAAGGCTCACCCACAACCACAAATAACATGAGTGGATGGTCACAAGATATGAATACAAAACAGAATGAACATCTGACAAAGCTAGAGAGCATTGAACAAGGACTACCACGTGATCACTTTGAACTTCTTGGTGATGTTGATACTCTGTTCAGGGATGTAAAGCAGAATCATCATCGTTCTGGTCCTGAACAGCTACTGGAGGATGCAGCCACCAAAAATATTACTATCTGTGGTGATCAGTCTCCCGGTGAGCTGTTCCATAGCATCTCCAATGCATTCAGGAAAAATGACCACCCTTTTCTGAAGAAGATTACCATGAACAATTTGAGTTCATTGATGTCCAGCTATGATAGTCAATCTGATACATTTGGCATGCCTTTCTTACCATTACCTGAAGATAGCATGAGATGTGAAGGCATGGTTCTTATTGCCAGCCTGCTTTGTTCCTGCATACGCAATGTCAAGTTACCACACTTGAGGAGGGCAGCTATACTTTTGCTGAGGTCTTCTGCTTTGTACATTGATGATGAGGATCGCTTGCAACGAGTACTCCCTTATGTTATTGCCATGCTCTCAGATTCTGCAGCAATTGTTCGTTGTGCAGCATTGGAAACTTTATGTGACATTTTGCCTCTAGTACGAGATTTCCCTCCGAGTGATGCAAAAATTTTTCCTGAGTATATCCTTCCAATGCTTTCAATGATTCCTGATGATCCAGAGGAAAGTGTGAGGATTTGTTATGCCAGCAATATTGCCAAGCTGGCGCTGACTGCTTATGGATTCTTGATTCACTCTATAAGCTTGAGAGAAGCAGGGGTCCTTGATAAATTAAGCCTACCACAGAAGCCATCAGCTCCGAGCAGTGAGACATCTGGACAACTTGGGAAGCTACATGGTGATGCCCAGCTTGCACAACTGAGAAAGTCTATTGCAGAGGTTGTTCAAGAACTTGTTATGGGTCCAAAGCAAACTCCTTGCATCCGGAGAGCACTTCTAAAGGACATTGGCAATCTTTGCTGTTTTTTTGGCCAGAGACAGAGTAACGACTTTCTCTTGCCTATTCTTCCTGCATTTTTAAATGACCGAGATGAGCAACTAAGGGCAGTATTCTATGGACAAATAGTGTATGTTTGCTTCTTTGTTGGGGAAAGGAGCGTGGAGGAGTATCTTTTACCATATATTGAGCAGTCCTTAAAAGATACTTCAGAAGCTGTCATTGTTAATGGATTGGATTGCTTGGCTATTCTGTGTAAAAGAGGTTTCTTGAGGAAGAGGATATTGCTTGAGATGATTGAGCATGCTTTTCCATTGTTATGTTATCCCAGTCAATGGGTAAGAAGGTCAGCCGCTACTTTTATTGCTGCTAGCAGCGAGAGGTTAGGTGCAGTTGATTCCTATGTTTTTCTTGCTCCAGTTATACGGCCCTTCCTTCGTAGACAACCAACATCTTTAGCTTCTGAGAAAGCCCTACTCTGTTGCCTGAAGCCTCCAATCTCTAGAGAAGTATATTATGAAGTTCTTGAAAATGCCAGGAGCTCAGATATGCTGGAAAGGCAAAGGAAGATATGGTACAACTCTTCACCTCAGTCTGTAAATTGGGACAGTATAGATTTACTCAAGAAAGGAATGGGAGAGTTAAATTTAATGAAGAACTGGCCAAGCAAACCACAAAGCTCTGACGGTCAAAACCCTGCTGATGGTTTATTCTACCCCCCTGAGCTAATTGATGGTGATAATGGTGATAATGGTGATGAAAAATTGAGAGGGACTAAAACTTCTGCCACCAATGTTGTGTCAAGCAAAGTTGACGTTAGTGATCCTGTATTCTCAGAGAAGTTACAACTCTCAGGCTTTATCTCACCACAAGTTAGTGGCATCAGTAGTTTCATTCTTGATAAAACGTCAGAAGGCATTCCTCTGTACTCCTTCAGTTTGGACAAGCGGGAAACAGGATTTCATTCTGTGGCTTCTGATTCTCCATTAGATTTGAACTCTCTACAATTTGATTCATCATCCATACCTTGGATGGACCCTGTAAATAAATCATTTAATTTGGCTAGCTCAGCTCCAGCACCTAAACTTGTTTCAGGGTCCTTATGCATTGGCAGTGGCTCTAAACAGTTCTACAGAGTGGTTCATGAGCCAGATGGTAGAGAAAGTGATCAGACATCCTATATCAGCAGTAAATTTCAGGAGATGGGATCGTCAGGTACACTCAAAGGAAGTTCTTCAATGACAGAAGATGTTCCCTCTACAAATGATTTGACAGGATCACCATCTTTTACAAGAGCATCACCGGTTCCAGATTCAGGCTGGAGACCCCGTGGCGTGCTGGTTGCACACTTGCAGGAGCATCATTCTGCTGTCAATGACATTGCTGTTTCAACTGATCAGAGTTTTTTTGTTAGCGCATCTGAAGATTCCACTGTAAAGGTGTGGGATTCAAGAAAGCTGGAGAAAGATATCTCGTTTAGGTCAAGGCTAACTTATCATCTGGAGGGAAGTCGAGCACTTTGTGCTGCTATGCTCCGGGGGTCTGCTCAAGTTGTTGTTGGTTCTTGTGATGGTTTGATTCATATGTTTTCAGTTGATTACTTCTCCAAAGGTATTGGCAACGTTGCTGAGAAGTATTCAGGCATTGGTGATATTAAAAAGAAGGACATCAACGAAGGTGCAATTATTACCATGCTGAACTACTCTACTGATACCAGTCAGATGGTTATGTATAGTACGCAGAATTGTGGAATTCATCTGTGGGACACTAGAACAAATGTCAATGTTTTTACGTTGAAATCAACTCCTGAGGAGGGTTATGTGTCATCTCTTTTGGCAGGCCCTTGTGGAAATTGGTTTGTCTCTGGGTCTTCGAGGGGCGTGCTGACACTTTGGGATCTCAGGTTCCTTGTACCTGTGAACTCGTGGAAATATTCAGTTTTGTGCCCCATTGAAAGGATGTGCCTCTTCGTGCATCCTCCAAACACTTCTGTTACTACTGCTGCGAGGCCCCTAATCTATGTTTCTGCAGGCTGTAACGAAGTTTCCCTCTGGAATGCAGAGAATTGGAGCTGTCATCAGGTGCATGGTTATTCTTTTATTCATTACATCTTTGATGCAATGTTATTGCGACTAGAGAATTCTTCTTATTGGCATTCTTCTTAAATTGTTATCCCCAACTTAAAAAAGATGGCAAAATGAAGATCAGAACTTTGTTTTATTGTTTGGATTGAACATTAAACATGAGGTTGGTATCTGAGATTCTCTTGTAGGTGGGGCCTTTATACCATACATAAGATATGATCGTCCTGAAAGTAATTTAATATGCCTATGCCTTAAAACAACAACAACAACAACAACAACAATAAGTCTAATTCTTGTGTTCAACGTGGATTCAATTTTTGCCTGCTCTTCAACGAATTCCTTAATGTAGCAGATAAGTTTACATATATTATGAGCATTCAAACTTTGCTATTTCATGTCTTCAAATATCCTGCCCAAACAAGAAATGGTTACCCATCACCTTTTTAGTTCATTTTTTAGCATTATATTTTCTTGGTTAAAATTTTCTATTATCAGTCATAGAGGTGATAATGATAGGAACGGGGTTATTAGGGTATTAAGGGCATATTAGTAATTAGATAGGGAGTTTGTTATATTTGTTGATTATAAATAAAGGGGGAGGGAAATGTAGAAGATAAGCAATATTGTAGTGAGTGAATTAGGGCTTGAGTGTTATCTCATGATTGGGAGGGTCCAAGTACCTCGAATTACTTGGTTTATTTTGGATTTTGGTTTCAATATATTTGGGTTTTATCAGATAACTTCTGCTTAACATACTATGGAGCAGACAATTGTGCATATCTTTATTACAATTTTAAAGGTTTGATGAGAAATTGGTGTTTAATGCTGAATTTTCAATAATTTGACGGTACAAGTTGAATATTGTTACATTGAACGTAATACCTTTTATCTAAATTGTTCAACCTTTTCTGTTAGATACTGCGGGTGGCAAGTTATGACAGTGAAACTGAAATGTCTGACCTACCATGGGCCCTGGCTAGACCATCAAGTAAGGGAAATTCTATACAAGATCTAAGACGTAATGTTAATCCAAAGTACAAAGTTGATGACTTGAATGAACCTCCCCCTCGACTTCCTGGAATTCGCTCGTTGCTACCCTTACCTGGTGGTGATTTGTTGACTGGGGGAACTGACTTGAGAATACGTCGATGGAACCATTACAGGTTTTTGTTTTACTTCCTTTCTTTTGTACTTGGTTATGGAAAAGTTTATTCACTCATTTTTGTTGTTGCAGTCCTGACAGAACTTACTGTGTCTGTGGGCCAAATGTGAAGGGAATTGGAAATGAAGATTTCTATGAAACTAGATCTAGTTTTGGTGTGCAAGTCGTGCAGGTATCTTTGCTCTTCTTGGGTTTTACCTAAAAATTTGTGGGTGCGATCGTAGGTTATCAATCTTAGATTATGCAAAATCACATACTGGTGATATTCATACCCTTAACAAATTATGTTCGAGGAACAAATCTCTTATTCAACCTCTGTACTGCCCTCAATGTAGGTGTTTAAATTGTTTAACCAATTTGTGAAGATACCTCATCCCAATAGTGAATGATCTTGAAAATGAAAATCACATCAAACTTGTCATTTTGCCTTCTCTCGTCATTTTGTTTTCTTGTGTTTGTTCTGAGTTTCTATTACTCCCTCTATTAAATCAATTGAAGTTGTAATTAGGTGCAGAAGAAAATTATGATATTTGCTGCCTTGCTGGACTTTGATTTTTTTTTTTTACACATTCCAGTTAGTGTTTATCTGGTTATATATGTAAGAAATGATGCATAAATTTTAAAAAACGTGACTTTGATTAGTGGGAGAGGAATAGGTGAATCACTAGACCTAATAAGGTTCTACACCAAGAGACGAGACGCAAAGCAGGGGAAGAGATTCAAAAAAGTCCAAATTATTATAGGTTAGCTTAGTGGTAAAAAGGAGACATAATCCCAATAATGGCTATGAGGTCATGGTTTCAATCCATGACGGCCACTTACCTAAGAATTAACATCTTTCGAGTTTCCTTAACACTCAAATGTTGTAGGGTCAGGTGGGTTGTCTTGTAAGATTAGTCGAGATGCGTGTAAGCTGGTCCGGACAATCATGGATATAAAAAAAATAAATAAATAAATAAAGGAAATCCAAAAGGGGTGGAAAGCAAGAAACCCAAGAATAACCACAACCATGGGTGAAGTGGGGGGGGGGGGGGGGGTCAATGATTAGGAAAGCAGCTCTTTGAGAAATCTTCGCAACTTCACTTCAAAATCAAGTATATTTGGCTAGTAATCACTTGAAAAGCTAGTTTGATTAAATTGTTTTCTCCTTCAGAACTATAATCAAAACAATGTACAGAAATTTTCTAGCATTATCTTGATTTATAATAGTAGCTTGGAGCTCTCATAAACAGCTGTTGTCTCATGTTTCTAGCCGTCCTTTGAATCTCTAACTACCTGCTTTTATATGCAAACAACAGAGCTTATGCTTAATTATTCTCTGTTTTCTGTCAAACAGGAGATGAGGAGACGACCTCTATCAACAAAATTGACCACAAAGGCGATTCTCGCTGCTGCTGCAACTGATTCAGCTGGTTGCCATCGGGACTCCATTTTGTCTTTGGCCTCTGTGAAGTTGAACCAAAGACTCCTATTATCAGGCAGTAGGGATGGAGCTATTAAAGTTTGGAAGTAAACAATACAACAAGTAAACTCTTCGTTATTCTGTACATACTTAGGGGGAATGCTAACTATAATTGCACATGTTCTTAGGCTAAAAAGATTAGTTCATAGCAAGGTATATGAGCGAGCTCTATTGTCCCTTTTAACATATATTGAATTACACATTATAGGCTTTTCTTCTTTGTACAGCATCTGCAGTGAAGCATATTGAAAAGGCAAAATATCAATTGTTTAGATTAATAATTCTTCGGTATTGTCGGTGCAGTGAGTATTACCATTTTAAGTTTTCCTGGAATTTAGATTTCTCGTATATTTGGTTATTTTCCAAGGATGTTTCTATACATTCATTGGTTTTTGTTTTTGGATTACTTTTGAGGAAGAAATTGGCCTCTAGGGGATAAGAACTTTACACTAAATAATGCTATGATTTAGTTTTCTTTTAATCTGATTTAACAAATGAGTTGCCTTTTAGAATGAATAAATTCTTTATTTTTCCATAAACTATGGTTTAGGATTTTAAAGATACTGTGATCTATTGTCAAAAAGAAATCATACTAGGAATAATGTCAATTATGTTTAAACAAAAGAGGTAGTGACTTAGGAGATTTAAAACTAATGACTTTGAACTTCATATCATGTCTATTTATGTTTCTTGATTAGTTAAAAATGCAAGTTCTAGCAATATGTGGTCTATATCAACAGTTACTCGGCTGTTCAACGATCTAAAATTTTTGCAAAATTTCAAAGCTTTCATGTGAAAATGTAACACTCCAAACCGTATTAAGTATACAATTTCATGAAAGCTCAAACTGTTGGTTCTGCCTCTTCTATTGCGTCTTAAATTAAATGTAAATCCCAGGAAAGGCTATCCATCCATAGTCGTCATGCTTTCAACTACAGTAGTTTCTCTCCGGGAACCACCGCTCGCCGTGGTTACTGTTGCCCGGGAACCACTGCTCACCGCCCTGTTGCCTCTCTTATATTACCTGTCGCATTGACTTCCATCTCTTTAAGAACCTCATAGTTAGAAAGAGGATTTTGTCCGCGGATTGTAAAGAAAGGAGGAGGCGACGATGGAGGCATAATTTGCAATGGTGGGATTTTGTACATGGAGATCTGCTTTCGACCTTCGTAAACTTTAGGCCTATTTGATTGACCATTTGATTTTTGAAAATTAAGCTTATAGACAACTTCCACCACAAGTTTCTATATTTTGTCATTCATCTTCTAAAACCAAGTCAAATTTTGAAAACTTAAAACAAAATAATATTTTCAAAAACTTTTTTTTTATTATTTTTTTTATTTTTAAAATTTGACTAGAAATTCAATTTTTTTTTTAATTTTTTTTTTTTTTTAATAAGTGAAAACCATAATCAAGAATGGGAGAAAACATGTATATACATTTCAACAACTGAAAACTAAGATCCAGTTGGGTAACCATTTCGTTTTTTGTTTTTAGTTTTTGAAAATTAAGCCTATTTCTTCTTAATTTCTTTCAATGATCTGCATCTTTCTTAAATTTTTAGCTAAATTCCAAAATCAAGTTTTTATATATATAAATAAAATAACTATTTTTTTCCGTTTTCAATTTTTTATTTGATTCTTGAAAACATTGGTAAAAAGTACACAACAAATCAAGGAATTTAGAGATGGAAGAAGTGTTAATCGACTTAATTATTTTAAAAAAAAAACTAAAAACTAAGGCCCATTTGATAACCATTTCGTTTTTGGTTTTTGGTTTTTGAAAAGTAAGCGTATTTTCTCTCTATTTTTTTTTATAATGATTTGCATCTTGCTCAAGTATAATGGTTGAATTCTTAACCAAACTCTAAAAACAAAAATAAGTTTTTATAAACCAATTTTTTAGTTTTCAAATTTTTGCTTAGTTTTTTAAACTATTGATACAAAGTAGATAACAAAAGAAGAAATTTAGAGATGGAAGTAGTCTCTATAGACTTAATTTTTTTAAAAAAATAAAAATAAAAAAAATGGAATAGATACCAAATCGGCCAGAAAAATTCTAAATAGTTATTAAACAGAGCGTTTTGAGGATTCGAGTTAGAGATGGGTCAGTTGGAATTCTTTAGATGGAGAAGAAGAAGATGGTAATGCTTCTCCATTGAAGAACTGAAGAAAGTGGTCTGATTTGATGCTTTTTCAGAGCCATTATTCTCAAGTCAAGCAGTGGAAGTAGGTACTCTGTTTTTCTTTTGTTTTGCCATTCAACTACTTTTCATGTTGTTTTTTCATTTTTGGGTTTAAAATATATACAAATGTTAAAAAAAAATATATCTTTAGAAAAATTATTACAAATAGAAAAGATACTAAATAATTTATAAAAATTGAAAAACTTCACTGTCTATCCGTAATAAATTGCAATATACTTATATCACTTGAGAGTCTATAATATTTTTATAATAATTAACGACTTTGTAAACTGAGGAGTGAAGAAGAAGAAGAAAAGTCCAAATGATAGTCTTTCAACACCCAAACAGCAATCTTATCTTTATCATTTTTATTCCCAAAATATTTTTGAGTTCCCATCCCATTTTGGGAAGAATGCTTTGTCCCATTCCACCACTTACAACTCTATTTTGAGGTTTCTTTACAACCATATTGCTTCCTTTTTGTAGTGCCCTCTGTCTCATTCCCATGTCTCTCTCTTTCCCATGGGACTTGCTTTGGACCATATTGTTTGGTTTCATTTCTTTGTATACCCTATCTTTTTTAAGTTACATGTGACATTCGAGTAGACGAGAGTAATATAAATAAATCAAGACCATTTTAGGATGAGACGGATCTTGAGATATGCAAATATAACTAAAAAAAAGTTGTAAAGAATTGATATTTACTGCTTATACCGACAATGTTCACCTTTCTTTTCAGTGACTCAATAAAAATAACTCCAAAGTTAAATGTGTGATTGGCTTGGATCGATATGTGGTAGATGACTTCCTAAGAATTTTCTTAGGAAGTATGTGATTGGAGACAAAACATTCTGAAAGAATCTGTGTTAGTCTATATGAATAGTCTTTATTCTCGCAACTTGTTTTAGACAAGTAAGGTGATGTGGTTAGGTTGCAAAGGATGTAGAAAAATACCGAGGTTTGTTTTATAGGAATAAACTTCATTCTCGCAAGTTGTTTGAGACAAGTAAGATGACTTGGTAGGGTCGTAGAAGATGTACTAAAATCTCGAGGTTATCATGTGTTGAATATGGATTCTAAATCTTAATTCAAATCTTGGGTCTAGAACATTATATCATTTATAACTTTTTGTGCTAGTTTATTAGTTTCTGTTCCAATGCTTTTAATGGTTTGGTTGGCCAAGTTGGGAAAGCCAAGCAGATGCACTAACATTTTGGACAAATCTAATATGGAGATTGTGAAATCTCCTATTTGTTTTAGTTTCTCCATAAACAGAGAAATCCAATATTCTATAGTATCTACACTATCTTCCAAGTCACATGAGGTTGAAACTTTGTGTTTGTTAGTAATTTATGATTACTGTTGTACTTATACACATGAATGGGACTAAATAAATTTTCTTTTAAGTTGAAAGCAGTTTGTTATATAATATTTGGAAGTTTTGATTTCATTCATTTCTTTTGAAGTGAAGTAAAAGAATCTCATTATTCTCTTCCTACACTCACTTCTAATAATGCAAACCCTAAAGATGTGTTAGATCTGGAGTCCTAAATGAATTTAACGAAATGATTCTCATTTACTTCATATAGATGGCAATGACAGAGATCAAAAAGAAAATTGATAGAAATGGAAAAAATTAAATTTCTAATATTGCTATTTTTACAACATCAACAAGAAAGAAAAAGAAAAAAGGGGAATTGAACTATACTAATGTAGATTCTAGCTAACGATATGTTTCCATTCCAGATCAAAGAACAATCTTAAGAGGATGACAAAACTATTAAGACATGGACACTTTTTTTCTCCTCTCAAGGATGTGACAAAAAATAGGGGTGCCTGATTCTATCTCCTGATGAACCCTCCTATCAAGCCTTGGTCTATTCGTCTCATCTTTTGTGTCCTCTGCGTTAGGCTATGTCTAAGTCGAGTTGTGGAAGTTGAATGTAGATGCAACTTAGTAGAAGGATAGGAGCTCTGACTGATTTGAGTGGATTGTTGGGGATCTTAGAGGTCAAGCGATTTTGGGAGGTTGCAAGTCTGTTAGGAAGGGGTGGAGCATTGAAGCAATTTTGGAGGATGTGTTCATGATGCAACAAGAATAGAGTGGAAACAACCCATTGCTCAAAGTTGAGTCAAATGTCTTGGAAGTGATTAATTTGTTGTGGAGATAGGAGAGTTATGTAGTTAAGATTGACATCACATCATCGAGGGAATTGGAATCTTCATCATGAGGACAACGGTAGTTAATAGGTTAAAAGGAGACTCTGCCTAAGAAGCATAGGCATAGACATAGGTATAATAATTTAATTAGTTTTTGTTTGTGTTGAAATCTTGATAGAGAATTTGAAAGTAAAAGGGAAAATGGAAGAGATGGTGGAGGAAACTAAAATGGTTGAATGAAAAATGACAGTAACTATACTCACAAGTGAACATGAAACTTTGGGAATGATTACTGATTCTAATGTATGAAAACTACAAATTGAAAAGGAATAATTATGTCATCACTGCCATGTGATTACTTCACCTAAAAGCTTAAATGTTAGGTTTCATTTGTTGCAGCCAGATAAAGCATAAGTACAACCATTCTTTAAGCATTTAATTAAATAATTAAACTGCAAATATTAGGGCAGCCCAATTAGTTTAAACATTTGAAAAGTTGTTTTAAATGAAGAGCCTAATCCACTAATGCCCACAGCTTTGGATCAAATTCACAACAGCCCATAACTCAAAGGTTAGCCACAGTTTGAGCAATAAATTTTATGAAACTACCAAAACAACCTACCTAGTCTTGTGTTCAACAATCATTATCTTATTCTTAAATCCACCCCTTTTTTACTCGAACTCAATATGAACTTAGGTCAGCATTAAAAAAAAAAAAGATTATTAAATTTCGGGCTAGGATAATACTAAGCTAATAAGTTTAGTCTTATTTCATCGTTGGGAAACGAAAAAAAGACTCATGTTTTCAGTTTAACTCAATGGTAGATCCCCTATTTTAAATGTTCATAACGCCAAACCAACATATCTAATTATTGGAGTGGGAAACTCGCATGTGGGTCCTAAGTACTTCTTCGATTGACTTGAGGATGTTGATATGAGGCTATTTGTAAGGCACTTCCTCGAGGTTACAGGGTGTTAGTCGACTTGAAATTCGAGGGTTTGACTTTTCTCTTTAAGATGCAAAGAGCGTAAGTAGCTCTTTGTTTTCTTTTGAGATTGGTTTACAACTTCACTCCAACCGTTACCCTTTATCTTGGGCATCCCCTTCCTGGTAGTTAAAGTATGGAATATAGGCAAGAATAGGATGTCTACATCATGGAGAAGGTTATAAGGTTATAGGTTGAAATCTTGTTGGATGTTAAAAGGAAAGAAAATATTAAGAAAGAATGAAAGAGAGAAGAAAAAGAGGAAAAGATTCACGGGCAACTCCAAACAAACAAGAGGAAGTGTTAAATTTGTTTGGCTTCAAAGTTGTAACCCACATTTTTATATCTCAAAAGTGCAACCTGTGTTCTGTTTGTGGCTTATATTCAATCCTAAATCTTTCTCTCTCTCTCTCTCCTCTGTCAGTTGAAGCACCCGTGAACTCTTAACTCATTGTTTCTCCATTGATTCTCTTATTACCATTTCTCCTTTCCACCTAATCCCATTCCTTTCTCTCTATATAAACCCCAAACCCCATTTTTAGATAACAATTCCTTTCTCAAATTCCTCTCTCAAATCATGTCAAAACTTCACTCTCCATTTCTTCTTCTTCTTCTTCTTCTTCTGTTGAGCTTGAGCTTGAGTTTCACTCAAACCCACTGCCATACTAAAGCCCTCAAACCCAAGCTCTCATCCACAACCATTCCTCCCAAAAATTCAACCAAAACCCAATTCTCCGAACAACAATTCATGAAATGGGTGAAATTCGTCGGCAGCCTCAGACACTCTGTTTTCAAAACCGCAAAGAACAAGCTTTTTCCTTCTTACACACTCCACGTAGCTAAAAATCCCGCCGCCGGTGACTTCACGTCGATCCAGGACGCCATTGATTCCTTACCTTTCATCAATTTAGTCAGAGTCGTCATCAAAGTTCATGCAGGTGTATACACGTGAGTACCTATCTACCTACCTAAAAATCCCACTAATTAAAATGCTCTGTTTTCTTTTCCCATTGTTAGTAAATGTAGATTGAATTCAACAGAGAAAAAGTAAACATATCTCCATTGAAATCATTCATAACAATCGAAGGAGCTGGAGCAGAGAAAACGATTGTTCAATGGGGAGACACAGCTCAAACACCAGGGGCAAATGGACAGCCAATGGGGACATACAACTCCGCAACATTCGCGGTAAATTCGCCTTATTTCATAGCCAAGAACATCACATTCAAGGTAAACAAAATACCCTTAACCGATTTCTTACTTTCTCCTTTAAAAAAAAAAAAAAAAAATGCTAAAAGTATACAAAATACCCCAGAACACAACCCCTGTTCCGGCGCCAGGGGCAATCGGAAAGCAAGCGGTGGCATTCAGAATATCGGCGGACACAGCAGCGTTTTATGGATGCAAATTCTTAGGAGGTCAAGACACATTATACGATCATCTGGGTAGACATTACTACAAGGATTGTTACATAGAAGGGTCGGTAGATTTCATATTCGGAAACGGATTATCTCTGTTCGAGGTTAGTGGTGAGTGAATGAGTGATTAAATTATTGGTAAATTGAGAATAATAAGTGGAAATTGGTAATAGGGATGTCACGTTCATGCAATAGCACAATATACAGGAGCATTGACGGCACAAGGGAGGAGCAGCTTGTTGGAAGATACGGGATTTTCGTTCGTCAAGTGTAGAGTGACAGGATCGGGAGCTCTGTATTTGGGAAGAGCATGGGGGCCATTTTCAAGAGTGGTGTTTGCTTATACTTACATGGATAATATTATCATTCCTAAAGGATGGTATAATTGGGGCGATCCTAACCGTGAAATGTAACTTTCTCTTTCCCTCTTTAACTTTTTTTTTTTTTTTTTTTTTTTTTTTTTTTTTTTTTTTTACACCCTCTAATCATTTATCTCATCTATTTAGTTTTTAAAAAACTTGTTTTTGTTTTTTGAATTTTATAAGAAAGATGCAACTTGTAATAAATTGAGAGAAAATAGACTTAGTTTTCAAATACCAAACTAAGTTTTGAAAAATTTAAAAAGAATTGAAATGGTTTATCAAACATAGCTTAATTTTGGTTTCTGAAAATTAAGTTTATTTTATCTATTTTTCTTATAATGGTTTTTTCTTTCTTAGAAAGAGTTGAACTCTTGACTAATCTTAAAAAAAAAACAAAAACAAGTTTTCAAAAATTAATATATATATATATATTTAATTTTCAAAACTTGGCTTGGTTTTTTAAAATATTAGTAAAAAGTAGATGATAAAGAAAGAAATTTAGAAGTTGAAGGTTAGAAATAGTGTTCGTAAGCTTAATTTAAAAAAAAGCTAAATGGTTAGTAAAGAAACTTTTATTTTTAGTTTTGTATTTTTTTTAAAAAAAATTATTTATTTATTCTTATTTTTTTAATAAAATGACATTTAAATTCTTATTTAAATTTAAAAAATAAAACTAAAAACCTATACTTTTTTAGTTTTTGAAACTTAATTTGGATTTTTTAAAAATGAGTAGAAAGTAGGTTACAAAACAAAGAAGTTTATATGAACAGAAAAGGTGTTTATAAGCTTAATTTTAAAGAATTCTAAACCTTTGAGCTTATGTTTAAAAGATTTTGAACTTTAGTTATATGTCTAATGAGTCTATATATGTTTGTTTTTTCTTTTTGTCTAAAAGGTCACTAGAGTTTGAAAATGTCTATCTAAAAGATTCTTAGATTAAAAAGGTGTCCGATAGATTTATATATTTTTTAAAATGTTATGGTTAAAAAGTATCTAAACTATAAAATTATTATAAATAGAAAAAATATAAAACTCATTACAAATATAGAAAAATTTCACTGTCAATCAGTGATAAATCGCTATAGACTCTATCGCAGTCTATTGTTTTCTTATTGTTGATAGACAGAAAAAATTTTCTATACTTGTAAATAATTTGACTCATTTTTGCTATATTTGAAAACAATCCTATCTATTAGGTTCTATCCTACCCTCATATTTAAATATTTAAAAAGTAGATATAAGATTAAATTTTATATCTAAATCTTGAAAATGTTTAATTTAGTATCTAGTCAATCTGTAGTAAATCACGAAACACGGATAGAAATAGAAATAGGAATTGGAATTGAAATTTTAGGTAGAAAACATGATTCCAAAACAAAGTCTTTCAGGAGAGACGCTGTCGTTTTGCTCTTTCCTCTTCCACATTGCTAAAACCCTACGTGGAATGCACCAAAATCAAAACACTACCAACTAAAAAAAAAAAAAAAAAAAAAAAAAAAAAAAAAAAAAAAAAAAAAAAAACTTTTAAATTAGTAGCTGAAAAAACCACCGCCCCACCAGTGTAGCCGCCGCCACCGCCGCCACTAACCTCTAAGAATGGTGGTTTAGGGCGGTGGCATTTTCCCATTTGGCTGTCTATGATTTGTCAAAGAGAATGCGCATGCAAGGGCATTTTGGTAATTTAATATTTATTTATTTATTTATTTATTAATTATAGGACCGTATTTTATGGACAATACAAATGTACCGGAGATGGAGCAAGCTTTGCCGGCCGAGTTTCATGGTCTAGAGAACTCACCGATGAAGAAGCCAAGCCTTTTATTTCTCTTAGTTTCATTGATGGCTCTGAATGGATCAAAATATAAATTATTTCCTTTTTTTTTTCTTTCTTTTAATTATTACTATTATTATACACATTTTAATTCAAATACCACCATATGGGGTTTATTATTAGCTTACAAATCTCTTGTATTTAATCCTTTTCACTTTATTCATAAATCTATAAAAATTGTATTCACAAATTTAAATAATGTATCTATCTTCATTATTTTTCTTTGTCTTATATTTATTTATGTTAGTAATGTGACATTTTTGTCCCCCCTTGGAACTTTCTTAACTCACTTTCCTTTCGTGTGGGTCAGGAATTGTTATATAAAGTAGTCAGGGTTTGAAAAATAAATCAAACTATTTGTTATTTTTTAAACAATAATTTAAGAATCTTCTTCAATTTTTATGATTATTTTGAGAAAATTATATATATATATATATATATGTCTAATTTATGAAGTTTCAAAAACAGTGCTGCTTACTCAAAACTAGACCAATAACCAAATAATAAATATAATCCTTCCAAAAAAAAAAACGAAATCAAATTTTACATTAGTTAGATAATAAGATGATTATGAGTATCTAGAGAGACCAACTATCTCTAATAATATGAAGTAGTTTAGATGAAATTAAAAGCAAAATTACGAAAATTTATGTATAAAGTGGTAGAATCCTCAAGTGCGGAATAAAGAAAACAATCATTTCTCTACCAATGCATTGAATATTTTAACTTGAATATTTGAAAAAAAGTACAATTTTTGCCATTCCATCTTCCCCAAGAAAATAAAATATTAAAAGAAAACATAAAGAAATGGGTGTAGTCTTAACCTTTGTTGGTAGCATGTGAAGGTTTGTGGGAGAGGCAGAAGGGCAAATTTTAGGCAGTCACAGATATTTCAGAAATGTCAACTATATATATATATATATATTTTAACACATGATAATGATTTTTACTTAAATAAGAGGTTAAAGAAATCACCTAGCCCTATTTGACAAGTAATTCAAATTTTTTTTTTTTTTTTTTAAATTGAGTTCAACAAATATGTATCAGGTAGGCCGTCTGAATTTTATTTTTGAAAATTGTATCCAAGTTCTCTGAGTTTATAGTGTTCCAGGTTATAAACTCAATTATTTTTGTTAATTAAATATGTATTCTATAATATACCGTTAATTATATGATATTATAAAATAATAATTATACAAAAGTTTTAAAATAAAATAAGTTCATAAATTAATTAATAATAGTTTATGAAAGTAGAGTTATCTGACACATAATGTTACAACAATCCTAAGAATATAAAATAAAACACAAATAGTAGAAATGATACTATGAGACACAAGGTTTAGTAACCTAATTCAATGCAATATCATCTATGTCTTGGGGATTGTGCGCCCTAAAAAAGATTATTTTATTAATGAACAATTAAGCGTGTACAATATTGTACTTATCTATAAATACAATGTTTCTACAGTGACACACGAACAACCTAACTTAGTGAAAAAAACTTAAGCTTCCCCTAAGTTTGAGACTCCCTCTTAGTGATAGCTTTGATCTTTCTTGGTTCAAATGAAGATCACTTCACCTGAGAAACTTAGGCTGCCCCCTAAGTGTAGGAAACCCTTCTCACGTATAAGCTCAAGATCTACAAAACCTTCATAACACAATCACTTGATTTGAAACAGTACTTGTTGTTTTTGACAAAATACAAGAACACGACACTTCTTCAAAAGTAGTAACCCAACCAATAATACAAATCCTTAAATATGTACGACAAAAGGGAAGAATCATACCAATACCAGAACTAGTTTAGCCTAATTAAGGAAAAAAATCTTTAAAAAAGAAGACACAAAAATTTCTAGATAAGGAAAGAATTTCCAAATGTAAACTACATTGTGTGAGACATCTTGTAGAACATCACATGGGATAGGATGAAAAACAATGTTACCAACATCCACGAAATACACTAAAAATATAGCTAACACCAAAGTAAAAACCATTTATATTCAACTTAATATTTAGTGAATATTTATAATTAGTTTTATAGTATACAAATATATTATCAAATACATTTTTAACAATTATTTAAACTTTAATTTAATTTTTATATCCATTATCAAATAACCATAGCTTTGATCTTTCTAGAAAAAAAAATCCCTTCCTCCTTTTTCCTCATTGGGTCTCTGTTTAGAATGTGAAGCAAAAGCAAAGGCCCAGTGCCCACTGCCCATTGGACCTATCCTATCAAATCTGTCTTCCCTCACCTATTTTTGGACTTATTTTCAACTTTCAATCTCATAATTATTTTAGGGCTAACATGAACAAAAGTTAACGAAAATGAGAATTCGGATGGAAAACCATCTTCATGCTCGTTTTACACGATAATACTCCTAACTTAAATAATCCCAATTTGATGATATAATTTTAGAATATGTCTAAATATTTTAGGCTAACAAGAAGAAAAGTTAATGAAAATGAGCATTGAAATGGAAAAACCATCTTTGTGTTCATTCCATACCGATAGTACTCCTATCTCAAACAACCCTAATCCGATGATATACTTTTCTAACATGGGTGTATTGAAAGTAACAATGATTTATCTTATTGAATAAAGTTTCAGATTTCTATCTCATGTTGATATATACACACACACACAATCCAATTAAAGTTGGATGAATTTGATGTTTGTGTTATTTTTTGAACAGTGAAATAGGCAAAATAATTCACCAAATGTTGGAGAGATGTGCATTTGAAATTGAAAATGAAAAATAAATAAATAAATAAATAAAAAAGTGGGGGCCACCACTGGCAACATAGAAGCCAAATCCAGCTCCACTCCTCCAGAAATTTGTTTTATTTGGCACTGCCAATTCTGATTTGGTCTCTTTCCCTCCCCACCCCCCATCTTTTCACTCTTTACCCTCCCTTTCTAATCTTTTTCATTTCCCTCCCAAAAAAAATTAAATTGCAATTTTATCCAAACAGATAAAATCTAATAAATAATTTCTTAATTTCCACCATAAAACAACAATTTATGAGATTAAATTTTAAATTTTAGATTCTTATAAGAACCAAATTTATAATTTAATCAAAAAAAAAATTATTCAATAAAATTGTTACAATGGTAAACCGTTAGAGTTTATGAGATAAATCAATAACGTATATTAAATTTATGTATAATAATTATTAGGAGATAAACTAATACAATATTTACTACTTGTGGTAAACTACCATTAAAATTTTAGAAGCATTTCGCTTCTATCTCGATCTCATGAAATTAAACTTAAATATCTTAAAGTTAAAAGCACTTCTTCGTTCAATTTATTGTTGATTGTTTTTGAATGAACACTTATTTATTATAAATTTTAGAAACATATTCACATATTATATTTTCTTACATGAAAATTATTGTTGTTATTATTGAACCAATTTTAATAAAAAAAAAAAAATTTAAGGGACTAAATTTAAGATTTATGAAAAGTAACAGACTGAAATTTTAAATTTTAATGTACATAAAATAAAATTGAACAAACTCTAAAGTACAAGATTAAATTTGTATTTTAACTTATTTTTTAAAATTTTTTTTTTTAGTCATGTTTACTAATCTGTAATCAAAATTGTTACAATCTTAATTAATTTTTTTTTTAAAAAAATTATTCACTATAACTGGATTTTTGTAAACATATTTAAATAGGTCTCGCCTTTCATATTACGATTGATTATGTTTACTAGCAAGTAAACATGATCTTAATATTATTAAAGTTGTCATTACAATAACGAGCTCTAAAATCACTTCTCTTCATCTTTCCAAAACTCATCCCAAACCTAGGTTTAATTCAACAGACTATAAACTAATATTTTCTTACCCAATATTTTAATATTATATGAGGTCAAATTCATCAAAACCATTAGGAAAAAAAAAAAAAGTTTCCTCTTTTTACAATTAAACGAGGAATCAAATATAGAAAATTAAATATTATTGTGGCATCATAGGATTTGAAATCTACCCTTTTTGTCCCACCTTACAACATATTTAACGTAAAAATTAACATTGAAGTGTATATTGAGTTGCATTATTTTTGTATAGCCTTATTTGATTACATAACAAAAATATTAAAAAAGAAAAGAAAATAAAGAATTTATCATATGTCAACCGGTAAGTTATTTGAGTGAGTTACGTAAAGATAAAGTAAACATACAACATCATCTCAGATTTTACATAATTTTTTTTTCTTTTTTACTATTCATTAAAAAAAGGAAAAACTTAGAACTATGAAGGTTGTCTTGTCTTGTCAGTTGTCACAAAATTAATATTTTTTCCAAAATAAAATTTTTGGGGTTGTTTAGTTGAGTGGTTTTTGGGACTAGTGATGCCTTTGCTCCCATTGTCTTTATCAATCTAAACCCTAATCATTGTTAAACCTCCCCGCCAAATTTTGCTCAAATAATTGCTCAAGAAAAATAAATAAAAATAAAAAATCAAACTCTGATTTGATTTGACTGTCCCCTTTTGCCTTATTCCTCAACTTTGTAGAACCCACTTTTACTTGAATTATTACCCATCTGCCTAATAATTTACTTTTTAGTTTTTAATTTTCGAAATTAATATCCATATTTTACCATTACTTACAAAAGCCAAATAATAATTTAAAAATTCAAAATTTGTTTTTGTTTTTTTTAATTTATTAAGAATACAACTCTCGTGTTTAAGTAAAATTCAAATTGGTGTAAGAATATTATAAAGACTATGATGTTATTTCAATTATAATTTTAAACTTTTAATTGGACTCTCAAATTTAAATAATGATGAAAATTATAACAATTGTACAGTTCATTTTTATGATTTGGATATTCAATTATTACAACTTCAACAAGGACTCAATTTGTAGAGCATGGGTAATTTTTGCAACTTTCCAAAAATATATATATATATATATATTATTTGATAATACTTACTCAAATGGTAAAATAATTGGAGTACAATGGAATAAAATAAAAAATATGGAAAGTAAAAAGATATTTTAATTTAGAGATTATTGAAGTCTTCTAAATTAATATTAAACACAAATTAGAAAGGTAGGAGAGTTAAAAGTTTAAAACAGGGGTGTTAGAGAAAATGTGTAGAACTGGAAGAAACTAGATTCATTAAAAATCTAATCTAAATCAGTTGCATTGCAGTTTGATTCAATGATGTAAATTACAAATTCTAACGAAACTGGGAAGGGAATTAATGAGAGAGAAGTTCAAGAATAAAAATTGTTCATATTCTTCTCTGCAAATTGTTGAATTCTGATGGCCTATCGAGTTTGCTCATCACTGCGTTCTTGAAATTAATGGCTTCTTGAACTTGAGAACAAGATCTCTGCATTCTAACTCCACTAAGACTACTTCTCGATTCCATCAATTCATTCAACGAAACCCTTTTCTTCGATCCCAGCTCCGGCCTCTGTTTCGGTGCACTCTGAGATCTCAATTTCGCCTTAAACGATTGAGTATTCGCCATGTAATTTGGAAAATTCAAATACCCTTTAAAGAAATTCTCCCCACACATACTCTTCGCCGGCGTCGGAGGACCGTTCGATCCACCGCCAGAGTTCACAAATCGTGGAGTACTCTGCGCCGTCGAGATTAAACGCCAGTCGTCGCCGCCGCACCAGTCAGAGTCATGGAAATTCCGGCAATCTGGGATTTGCAAACGCGACGGAGTCCGGCAAGGGAGTGGAGACGAGAGAGTTTGGTGAAATAGGTCGTCGCTTAATTCCGACGCCGACGTGTTCGTCCGGCGTGACCAGGATTTTGGTCGGCCGGTGTCGATTTCCACGATTTTGGGGCTTTCTTCCATTGCTGTGAATGCTGTGTTATCTAATGAAGCAGAGAGTCTTCTGCTGTGTACCGAAGCTGTGTGTTCGCTTTTTGTGTCATCAAATCTCTCCTGCATTGAAAATTTTATTTGGGGGTTTAATTTCAATTCAGCAAACGAAAACAGTAATGACAAATTGTAAATAAAGTTTCTTAGTGTTCACCATTGATTTTCTGGCTCGGATTTCAAGTCTTGTTTCGTCGTTTATGAATCTACGAGTTCTCTGAGATCGAACGGTGGCTTGAGCTCTGATTAAAGCTTGCATACTATGAAGAGTTGCTGTTGCTTGTTTACGAACTAAATATCCTCTCACAAGCGCTTGTAATTTCACCAATCCTTTCAAAGCTCTCAGTGCTTTCCTCGCCTAATTAATTTCACCCAATCCTTCAGAAAACATAACAACAACAAAAAAAAAAAAAAAAAAAAAAAAAAAAAAAAAAAAAAAGAACAAAGGAAATGAAATCACTCACTCACTCACTCACCAGATATCCTCTGAAGCAAGTTTGAATCTTAACAGAGGCCCATCTTTCCCGGCCGCCGCCGAACATGGTGCCTCTCCCGTGGCTGGTTAGCCGGACCACTGCCACGGCGGCTTGTGCTGCAGCAACTGCGGCGTCGGCTGCAGCGGCAGTGGCTGCAGCTACTGCTATTGCGTGTTTGCTCTGTTCCTTCTCTGTTTCCGAGTAGAAGGATTTGAGCCAAGCCGCTTCCGCCGCTGACAAATTCGGCGGTATTGTCGCCGGATTGTTGCAGAGTTCGGCGTCGCCGGTGAAATTCGAAGCGGGTTTTTTTTCCTTGTTGATGCCGGCGTTGGAAATTTCTCTCGTGGGTTCTTTGTCTCTCTTAATCCCAAACAAATTCTTGAACCATCTGGTTGCTCTCCCCATTTTTCTCAAGAGATTTGGGTACAGAGGAAGATAATAAGAAGAGGAAGAAGATGAAGTTCAAAACAGAGGAAGATATATATATATTAATTTTGGAAAAGAGGGTAAAAAAACTAAAGGAAGTGTAAAGGTTAGGAAAATGTTAAGATTCTTTGAATGTTATAAGATAGATATCATTGTCAATGGCAGATTCCAAAGGTTTTACATCTCTGGGAAAAAAGGTTTTCTTTTTCTTTTTTCGAAATTATAAATAAATATATATATATATATATATATATATATATTCATGTTGATTGTTGAAGAATGAAATTTGGTTTATATATTAAATAATTTACTTTATATCTTGGGAATCTCTTGAGGGAATATTTGTATTGTATTTGTATATCTTAATATTTGAAATTTGATAACGGTAGGGGAATTTCAATTTCATATGTTTGAATAAATATAATATAATGCAACACAAGTCTGAGAAGATGATGTAGATAAATCCAAAACATGATTTGATTTTAAGTCAGAATATTATATATATATTTAAACAAATTAACAAATTGTTTTGTAAGCAGAAGTAAGAGTAACTAGTAAGTAATCAAAAGAGAAACACATGAAGGAGTCAGATTAATGATAAAAAAGAATAAAGGAAATAGATATAAAAATATAGGTAGATTAGATTTAAAATGGGTATTACATTTTAATTGATTTATTGATATTTCTAGGATTGGTCGAGGGTCTAATAGTCGTACCATTTTGTTATATTTAAAAATATTCATAGTAATTATGTCATCTAAAATAATTATCATAATTTTTATAGATTAATTTTTTCTTTTCTATTTTTTTCCTTTTAATTTTAGTTTTCAAACACTTTCGAGAAAAGGAAATGTATTATTATTGTTATTTTATTTAGGGAAAAGTATCTTTTATTTAGTCCACAGGTTTCAGAATATTATACATTTAGTCCTTCAGTTATAAATTTGGTTTCAATTTTGATTTTTAGGTTTTAAAATGTTACAATTTTATCCTTGATATTTGAGTTTTGAAATTTGGTCCCTAGATTTTAAGATCTACATTTTTAACGTTGATTTTTCACTGAATACTCATTTTCAATCTTTAGTGTTAATATATATGTTAATAAATCTAAAATAATTAAATAATTATAATTAAGTTTCACTATTTTTCATTACTTTTAAAATTAAATTTGAAATTTTATTTTATAATTATTTTAAATTAATTAAAGATATTAACGTGAATGATTGAAAGTGCGTATTTCATGAAAAATTAAGGTTAAAAATATAAAATCTTGAAATTTATGAACTAAATTGAAATGAAACATAAATCGTCAAGAGTAAAATTGAAACCAAACTCAAAATTTAAAAACTAAATACATAACCGTTTACAATGTAAGTAACCAAATCAAATTTAGATCTAAAACTATATATTAAAAAAAAAAGTATTTTTCTATATTTTTTATTAATTATTAATATTCTTTTTAGGGGTTTTAAAAGAAAAAAAAAATGTTATCACTAAAAAACGTGTGTGTGTATTTTGTCTATCTACTTTACGGAGCGACGTGCCCTAAGAGTATTGTCATCTTGTGAAATTGCCTCTATTTTTCATTTTTTCACTCAACTTTTTCTATAAATCTTTTAGTTTAATATTACAATTTAATTTTTAATTTTAATTTCCAGCCATACAATACCAAATCCAAATTCACTACTTGTTCTCCTTTTATTTTTATTTTATTTTATCTTAACCTCAAATGAAATATAAGCCAATCAAAAAGTAATTACTAGCATGTGTCTTTAATTGATATATATATATATATATATATATATATATATATATATATATATATATATATATATATTTTTTTTTTTTTGTTGTTTTAGAATGTTTTGTCAATATAAGACCAATTTTATATATGAAATTCTTAGCTAGTTATTATTATTTTTTAATACAATAGGGAAAGGAATTTGAATCACAAATTCTTGATTAGTTTAACACTTATGGTATGTCAATTGAGTAATATCCACTTTTGTTTGAAATTTTTAGCTTTATCTAATAAGTTCACTGAATGTCATGGTCATTGAAACATGTTGTGTGCACTAATCTCCGATCAATTCATTAAGTAATTAGCAGGTTTTTTCTTAATTAAATTTAGTTCAACGATAATTGACATTCACTCTCTCCCTTGAAATCGAAAATTCCATCTTTCATCTTTGTAATTGTTGTACTCACACCGTAGTAAGAAAAAGAAAAACAAACTTTCTTTAGTTTGCTTTCCTACTTTCAAATAGACAAACACATATTAAATTTTTTTTCAAATTTAGAAACTAAGCAAATGGAATTATGTTTAAAGTTTAGAAAAATCGCAACCATTTTTAAAAAAATAAAGACTACTTTGTGCTTTTAAAATAAAAATAATAATAATAAACCTATAACTTTTTAGAGATGTGATTACAAGTAAAGTAATTTATTTAAGGAGACTAATGTTGATGTTTACAAATAACTTTTTAAAAAATGTAAAGAAATTGTGTATTAAATTAAGATTAGAATACCGAGATTGAGATTCTGATTTTACAAATTTATGGATAAAAATATTAGAAAATGATTATAAATAGAAAAAATACCAAACTATTTACAAATATAGAAAATTTTTACTGTATATTCATGATAGAACGTGATAAACTTCTATATTTGCATGATAGAAGTCCATTGCCATCTATCATGGTCTATTGCTGATAGACAGTCAAATTTTATATATTTGTAAATAGTTTGGTTAATTTTGCTATATTTAAAAATAACCCTAAAATACCAATATCAACCTAAGTTATTAATCTTATTATTAGTTTGTACCTTCATATTATTGAGAATAATGGATAATATATATTTTTGAAGAAATTATCTTTTTAGTCCCAAGTTTTGAAGAACAAGTGTCTTTGGTTCTATGTTTTCAAGACGTACTTTTACAATTCCCAATTCTTTGAAGAATAAGTGAGTTTGATGCCTAAATTTTCAAAATATAGTTTTTTAGTCAATTAAGTGTTTAAGAATAGGTTTAAAAGATACTTCAAATAACTTATTATTATTATTATTTAAAACAATTATATAGCATTTTAAATTACGAAAATAATTTTGAAAAAATTATATAATTATTTTAAATAATAAGAAATTACTTCAAGAATCCTTTTAAACATATTTGTTAAAAATTCAACAACCATAAAAATACATTTGAAAAATCCATGAATTAAATGCACATATTAAAAAAAAAAAGAAAAAAAGAATGAAAACATAGAGAAAAGAAAAGAGGGGGTTTTCTTATGGCCTTTTTTCTGTGGAAAGGCTGAAAGACAGGTTAAAGATGACAATAAAGGTTGATATAATAAGAATGTACTTTATCCAGAGCCTTGTCTTTTCAATTACATCCTTTTCAAACCCATATTTCAATTTTTTTATTTTTTTCATTTTTTTATTTAGTCTAAAATTAAATTACCAATCTTTCTTATTATTTATTTTTATCAAAATTATTTATAGAATATGCTTTCTTTTTTACTTCGCTTCTCTTCTCTTCTCTTCTCTTCTCTTCTCATTCGTATGTTTCACGGGAAACTATGTTGTTTGGTTTGGTATTTATGATCAAAGAGAATATAATATGTTGGGTTTTGAATTGATAGCCTCGCATCGCGAGCATTATATATATATAAAAAATATATAATATATATATAATATGTATTTTATTTTGTGATGATATTGATGATGTAATTTCTCTTCCTCTTTAACTGTACCCATTATTGGTCAATGTTTTCACACACCACCACGTTGTTTCATAATACTCCCCCTTTCATTTTTTTTTTTTTAATTTTTTTAATTCACTTTCTTAAATGAATTTTCATTAGGGTTACAAACATTTCACATGTTCCAAAGACTTGATTATCTTTTCAATGACAATGGGCTTGGCTATGTTTTTACTTTTCTTTTTGTTTCTAGTTATAAATTAGAAACTTAGGTAAATGTGGGATGACGTATATGTATATTCTTAAATTCTTAAAATTTTCATGTTCCCATCTAAATAGTCGTTGACATATTTGATATTATTGAGACTTCCTTTAAGCAAAGGCCAAAATCCATGTACCAATCCAAGCCTAAAGGAAAAAAGAGTTTGCGTGGAGGTCTGTGCATCCCAAAAGAAAAAGTCAAACTCTCAAGTTCTTGGTCAACTAATTGAGCTCGTGGGGTTTCATCAAAGGTAAAATGATCGAGCTGAGCTCATCATTGGTACTTTGCAACCTGGAGAACCACACCCATTTTGACACCACTAACATTGCATGTAACCCCAAGCGGGTGTCATAGAAAGAGCCTTATAATTAGCCACATATTGGCAATCTCAAGGCAAGGAATTCTAAGTAAGTAATTCTTTTTGTGTTTAGCTGAGCTAAATACTCCCTACAGTAACTTAGGGATCAGAGTGTGCTCGACTCAGAACTTCATTGGAGCAAGTATTTTCACATTGTCAGCTCCTACGACGCGTCTAGACCAGAGCAAGATTCAAAGCCCACATGTGAGTATCTCATGCAAAAATATACTATTTCAAAATGAATGTATCTACAAGGTGACATTAAGCTATAAGGTTCCATTAAACATACGTCAAACAAAAAATTAAAGTTCAAAAACAAAATAGTCCAAATTTCAATATTTATGGAGTTAACTTATAATTTAAGGGCTCTTTGGCCCATATTTGGGGCTCCAAATGTAATAATAATATTATAACTATTTATAATCTACCATTATTTGCATAGTAATATTTGAAATCTTACAATATTTACTATTTTCTATATATTATCTCTCTTCCTGTTTGTTACATTGTTTACTATTTTCTAAACTAACTTAGTGTTTCAAATGTACCTTTAATTTTCATTTTCTTTTCTTATGCAATATCGTCAAATCTTGTTCAGTCACTAACTTTGTAATTAAGTCAAGGAAAATTGTTTAAGTTTCTTTGTTTACTTCAATGATATTTTTGATCATTTTTACACTACTTTACTTATATGTAATTGTAAAATTGATTTTTTAGGATCAATGATTGGAAAGTTACATATATAAAGGATTTAAGAAGTCACGTTTTAAATCCTTAGATAGAGTTATAAAAGCTTTTTTGTTAACCCTTGATTTAATCTATATTTTAAAACTTCCTTGGATACTACAAAGAATATGGTTCAATAAATCAAATATTTATTATTATTATTATTATTACTATTATTATGATTATTATTATTAGTATCATTTTAGTTGTAGATTTGGTGTTGTACTTCCACGTTTGTTGAACTTTAATATATACATATAAGAAGTCTATCTAATTTAAATATTAGACGAACACGAATACATTTTCTTACCCTAAATCAGAATCAACCAAATTATGAGTAAATATTGCAATACTTGTTTAAGTTTAAACATTATGGTCAAGTTTGAGGTAAAAATCATTTCAACACTTTGTTCAAGGTTTTAAGGTAAATATACTACAACACCCATTCAATTATGAGTTACAATTTGATTCTATATGGATAGATACTTGATTGTTAAATCACCACTGAATCTAAAACTTAAGCACTTCAACACACTCATTTGTTTTTGTTTGTGGGCTCGAAAACTTGTGGAAGTTCGAATATATGTGGATAAAAAGCTTTAATTGAAAAGAAAATGACATATAATATGGATACGAACACAAGACAACCACCTACGACATGATAAATCATGGTAGATCGAGAGTAAATATAAAAATTTAATTCGATGGTTTAGAGTTTAGGGTTTAAGAGTTGAAAATCTATTATTATTTATAGTAAAGAGAGGTTGAAATGTTGATGAGTACTCTTCCTTCCCTCCAAGCAAAATGCAAGAAATTGGATATTGTTCTTTTGCAATAATGTATTTCCAAATAGAAAGTATGGAAATTATTATTCTCCAGGCTGTCCTTAGAAATTTGGAACACTCATAGCTTCTAATTTCAGCAACATACCTCAAACTTTGCTTCTCACCTAAAAGTAAAAAAAAGCTCTCATATCATTAACATATCCTCTAGCCTCTCCTTTTTTGACCTATTTGCTTTTTTCTCTATCTCTTATATTGCAATCAAAAAAATACAAAAACAAGTAGCCATTTGATTTCATCCCTTTTGGCTTCTTTAAAAATTTTCCAAACCCCATTTTGGCTAAAATAGAAACCTACATAAAAAAGAATTTAAAGCCAAGATATTTGGTATGGAGTAAAGAGAAAGGAAACCCCCATTTCAACTAATGAGTATATATAGGTTTCCCCATAAGATTACTGTCCCTATGCCTTCTTTCTTTCTTGCTGACTTTAATTTTTATGGGTTCAAATGGCAAGATATTCAATTCAATCTCAAGTTTCTTTGTTATTTATTGTTGGGTTATTAATTTAGAGATGAAAATTTTGAGAAAGAAAGTGATGATGATAATTGCAGAGAAGAAGAAGAAGAAGAAGAAGATAATGGAGAAGAAAGGATGGGTAGCCAATAAGCCAAGTACAAGAAATCATTTGAGTTGTTGCATCATAATTATTTCACTCTATGATATTGTACTATATGTCCTCTTTCAAATTTTATGACCCAACTTTCATTGCAATATTTGAAATATATTCTCTTGATTTCTCATATTCTAATTCAATACATTGGTTAAGGGCATCAATTACTATTCTAACTAATGAAACTATCTTAAAAACATTGTTAGAAAATAACTTGGGCCTTTGGCTCATACTAAAAAATAATAAGTTGTTATACAACCCTAAAAGATTTTGAATTGCTAAACGGGTTTATATACAAAGGTTTGCATGTAAACTTCAAAGTTATGGTTATGGTGGAAATAGAAACTTTCCTTACATGCGTGCTTTAGCGGTCATCCAGACAGGCAGATATGTTTAGGTAACTGCACTTGCACATAAAAAGAAATAACTTTTTGCTGCTTTTTTCTATTATTTTTCTATCGAAAAGTTACCACTTTATTAATGTTACAAACAATTTTATTAACATTTTTCTCCATTATTTGAATTTTATTTTTCAGATTTGAAAAATTAATTTTTTTTTATTAAGATCAATTTAATTTGTAATTTTATATTATTTTATTTTCTCATGACACAATACTATTTATTATCAACTAATGGATTCAAAATTGAGAGTTAGAAATAACAATGTCAGAAACACATTTGAAATAAACGAAATGTCATTTTAAAATATAGACATACAATGTGTTATTCTTAGATGAAATAATAAAAAGGAAAAAAAAAATGGAAAAGAAAGGAAAAGAAAAAGGTACACTCTAAAAAATTATTAAATGGGGGGAGGGAGGAAGAGGATGACAAAAATAAAAGGAAAATAACATAAAGAAAAAAAGAAAGGCTTGACACATGGCACAATACTGGGCCACATGGCTGTTAGCCCCTTTATTGGGCCTGTATAGTGGGCTTTGGCCCAAAAATTAGTAAATGAAGTTGGGCTTTTGAACTTCAACGTTTGATATGGGAAAGCCCAAACGATGGCCATATTGGACCAAGTAATCCATCTCTATCAACCAACATATTTCATATCTCCTTCATTGCCAATGCCAATTTGCCATTAGAAAGTTTTAACATTTTATCTTTATCCTCTCCATCTCTTAATCAATGGTTAAAAGGACAAAATTGAAACAATATAATCTCAAAAGGTCATTCCACAACTCAATAAAAGTAAAGAGAAAAGTACTCATAGACATCCAAAATTCAATTAGAGAAACAGAAGTTTCAATACTTCCCTAAAATTTTTGAATTGGAAGAACTAAAAAACCTAGCTACATAGTGAGTAGTCCGGTTGCTACCAGTGATATTTTTTTAATGTACTTTTAAGAGTTTTTTTAGTTCAATAAATGTTGAAGTAAATGACACCGAACTTTGAATATTAAAAAAGAAATAGAGATTTGTCTAATGGGTTATATTAGATTACCCTACTATTTTAAGAGTAACACGTATTTTAATTGTTAGCATAGTTACTTTAAATCTATATTATATAGATTAAATTATTTATGCAAAATTGTCAATAATACATAATATACTAAATTCCATTGAGAGATTGATGATAGCTTCAAGATGGCTATTGTCTTTCTCAACCAAAACCCCAAAGGTCCTTAGTAAGATCTCTCTCTGGATCCAAGAAAAACTGAGTGTTTATTGTTTTGGTATATAGGGGACCATATCCCCAAGGTCTCTTCGTATACTAGTTCAATTAGGTTCCCAATAAAGCTCTATTCCTAAATCCTAATCAATTTAGGAATAGACTTCTACATTAAGTTCATACTCAATTGAGAATCTAGGGCCTTAATTAAATAGATCACAAAATAGGACCCAATATGATAAAATACTAATCCACATATATAACTCATATTTTAATTATACATATTTTTATGTAAAATATGTCTAACATTCATAAATTTGTTTTTTTTCAAATAATATACATAGTCAAGTCAAAAATTTTTAAAAGGAAAATAGCCTTCCCGTTTCCTAAGTTTATTAAAAGTTTGAAGATAAAGTTATAAAAACAAATCTATATACAAATAAACTCATTGAATTAAAAAAAAAAAAAAATTAAAAAAGAAAAAAAGGCAAGCACACCCTTTGACTTATTATAATAATAATAATAATAATAATAATAAAGGCCACGATCTAAATATATTAAACACACAAATTCCAAAACGACAATTACGGTAAGCAAACTAATCTTCTAGAAAATCGTTGAATTTTATTATGCCCAATTTACATATTCTATTTTGACAATTCCTAGGAATTAAAGCAAAAAAAAATTTGCTGTTAATTCGCCACATAAACATAAACTTTAAAAATTAATATTATACAATAATCTTAGGGGTTCTATTTGAAATTTAAACATAACAACACATATTGGCCTTAATTAATTGAACCCCCTTTATCCCAATATTTTTTAATTAAAGTTGACATTATTATTAACTAATAGTATCTTGTAACATGATACAGCAACCTTTTTTTTTTTTTCTTCATCTTGTGTGCGTTGACATTAATTGAAGAGACACATTGTATTAATATTATTAATCAATCCACTCTAGATCTTATTTGGGGATTTATAATTGAAACCAAAAATATTATTTAACAAAATAATTAAAACAATTCTATTTTCATCGTGCTTAGATGATAAATTGTCGTAGTAATCAGTGAACATGCCTTTTTTCATTTTTAATTCTATAAATGTACTTTATTTTCTTTCATTTATATTGAAGAAGAAAAGATATATGAATATGTCTAATGTTATTACTATTATAAAATATATACATATAATATGACTTTAATCAACAAAAAAAAAAAAAAAAAAGTCCAATTTTTGTGACTTTGTTGTTAATTTGTGCAACTATTTTTTTTTCATCGAGAGTTACAACAAATTAGTATTTGGTTGAAACAGTTTTGCAAAATTATTGCGACGAATGTCAACTTATATCGTTGAAATCTTATAATTTACAATATCAACAAATATCGAGCTCAATTAAATGCAAATGAAGAGGGTTATTGAAATAGGATTATTCACTTGCGGCTTAATAGCCTTTTTAGCGCAAGTTTTTCTTTTTTTCCGTTTGAATGGAACACAAAATGCAACATGCAAATGGTGACAACGGCAACATTCAGACTTCTTCTACTAAATATTTTGCTCTATGGTGTTGAGTTCCCAACTTTGTAAATATTTGTAAAAATTAGTAAGTTTATGCTTCATATTCCTTAGTACCATTCATCACATAATGGTTGTGGGTAACAAACTCATGTTTTATTTTTGCACTTACAGTGGCATATAAATACAACAAAACTACTAAATAAGAAGTAAGGTTTCAAAGTCTAATTTTTTTTTCTCTCTTCTTTGTTTTACAGATTATTCTTTGTCGATATTAGAGCTTTTAAGAACAGTTCGTAGAAGAAGTTTTAATGTATGACTTTAACATCGCCTCTCAAACTTGAGGGTAAGGGTATTAGAGACAGAGTTTATGCCTAAAATTCCTTAAACTTCACACTTTGAGGATTCATTAACCCATCTACGAGTAGGCATACTAAAATAACATAACAAATATCTAGCTATTTAGCCAATACTTTATCTCTAACAAAAATGAGAATCAATCTCCACATGTTTGTTTGTTCCTTGAGTGAAAAAATTGAATTGGCTGCATAGAATATGTCATAATATATGGGTATTATGACATTCATAGAAAACATTACAGAACGTGACATTTTTACCACTAATTTCGTTCAACAATAACATTTCACCAATGGTTTGTGCAACCCTTTCTTTTGTCCCCGAAGTGTTTTTACAACAAAAAAAAAAAATGCAAGATTTGGGGGTTTTTTTTTTTTTTTTTTGGTTAAATGTATAATCAACAAATCCAATATATATATATATATATTCAGCAAAGTTGGATTATATGAATTACATTTATTTCAATTTACTTACTTTCTATAGAAACCATAACAAGTTCTAGAAGTCAAGCTAGCCTCACCCTAATACCCCCCGAAAAAAAAAATGCTATAGAAAATGAACAATCAAAATTACATTTGTTTAATTTGTTTATCGAGTGCATTACGTGTTTTGCGTGCTATAAGTTAAATGCTAATTTTAATTTTCTTTCAATCAATAAATTAATAATCACTATTAGATGTCTTTTCAAAATAATAATAATAATGATCACAATTAGATGTTGACAAGAGGCAAAAAGTCAGAGTTAATTTTAATTTAAAATAAAATTAAGTTGATGTACATTTGGATATATTAGTGGGATTTAACAAACTTAGATCTTCCCTTTGTGAATTTGGTCATTATTATTTTCAATAATTTATATGGAAAAAACAAACTCAACCTTTACATGCAAATTATTAAGTAATATTAGAAGTTGACATTTACATTCAATAGATATAATATTAAGTAAGAGAAAATAATATGACAGTTGACATGTGCATAAAAGTCAATACACACGCCAACACCATTTGTGTAGAAAGGTGGTTAATTTAAGAAACAAATCAATATATACATACATGTATACATGTTTATGATATGAAGAGAATTCATTTGGATTTGACTCTATATGGTTCAAATGCAAACTCGATTATTGTAACACGGAATCACACCAGCCCACATGCGCTCTTATCCAACCTTATCCTTCTATTACTTCAAGTTAAATAATTTATTGGGAGAGAATTTGTTGAAAATCTCACATTAGAAAAATCAAGAGACCCCATGCTCTTCTTATTGTCAATTGGTTTTGAGATATAACTCTATATTATTTGATGTGATATAAGAATTCATAAAGTCTAAACTGGTATTCGTTATAATAAAATGAAATTGGGATCCAATCAAGAATGAACCCAAAAGAGGCACCAAATTTAAAAAACAAAAACAAGTTTTTAAGGTCCCATTTGGTTTTTGGTTTATAGTTTTTGAAAATTAAGCCTAGAATATAACACATGTTCCACCTCTAAACTAATTTTTATTTTGTTATCTACTTTTTTACCATTATTTAAAAAAACCAAACCAAGTTTTGAAAATTAGTTTTTAAAAACATATTTTGTTTTAGAATTTGGCTAAGAATTCAACCATTTTACTTAAGAAATATACAAATTATGGTAAGAAATTGAGATAAAATAAACTTGAGTGTAACCAAACAAAAACCTAAAACCAAATGATTACCAAACGAAGCCTAATTTTTTTTTCTTTTCAAAATTTGGTTTGGTTATTGAAAACATTGCTAAAAAGTAGAAACAAAGGAATATATTGAAATGTGAACTAGGAGTTTAATAGTCTTAATTTTCAAAAACTAAAAATCAAATGTCAAATTGTTACCAAACATGGCAAATGTTAAAATTTAGATACAAAATTAAAAGTATAGAATTTACATAAAAATTTTAATTATATTCTATACATCTATTAGTTCTTTTAACAAAATTAATTTATCAAAAAACTATTAAACCCACTTTTAAAAATTTAAGAATCAAACAAATACCGAATTTTCAAGTACTAAAAACTTATGATGTTATAAATGGAAAGTTCGAAATATCAAGTTGATAGAAATATTGAGGTTCCAATTTTACGGAAATATTTATATTGGTGAAAATTTCGGAAAACTTTACAAAAATTAATGAAAATTATTTTAATTAATTAATGAAACTTTGATTGTAGCTTAATTAAATTATAATTTACAAGATTGTAATCCATAATTTTGGTAGAAAGTAGAATATTACTCCTATGTCATTCTATATTGTATATATTGGTTGAAAATAGTTACTTAAATTAGAAAAAAAAAAAAGATCGAAATTTGGAAAAATGGGGAAAAAATTGGAGATATCCTTTGTCAAAATTTCAAACTTGTTGAAATCTCTCAAAAAATTTCTAGATTTGGACCGCATAAATGTAAGGCAGTAAAGAGTTTGTTTTCATATGGGTTGAAGAAGACAGTAAAAAGATTGAATTGATTGATTTGATTTTTAAATGGTTTAATTTTATGAATTATGATTTTTCCAATATCATTATCGTAGACGACAAATTTTATTGGTTCTCCCTCTATTTTTTTCTTTTCTTTTCTTTAATATGAAGGTTTTGAGTTTTCTTCGATTTGTCGTTTTATTACCATTATTATTATTTTTCGTAGCAAAATAGTTTTTCTAATTTATGAATAGAAATTAAAAAAAAAAATTGAAATGAGAGAGAGAGAGAGAGAGAGAGAGAGAGAGATGATTTGAAATAATTATGAAGAAAGGTCAAAAAGTTGAGGCAGCCTTTATTTATTTATTTATTATTATTATGTCTATGAATATAGAGTTTGGTTGGATTTGATAGGTTGAAAAGGGAGCCCACTTTGAAGGCAGCCATTTCCCATTACCACTCTCAAATTCAATATTTAACTTCTAACTCCTACTAAACTCTCTCATTAATCTCACTTTCTAATTCAACTCTTTTATATACATTTCTATATTGATTAGTACGTCTAATTAATATTGTCTTATACTTTGAGTCAAGTTGATTAAGGTGAATTATTTGTGTGTTTTTGTTCTAAATATATCTCATAATCTATTCATATTATATCAAGATGATTCAACAAGATTTTGCTTTTGGCTATATTACATTATACACACCAAATAAAAATAAATAAAAATAAAAAAGATTCAAATTTTTACATGGACCATTTTGAGAGATTGATACGTAAAATAAAATAAAAACCACAGCACTAAATGACAAATGGAAATGAAAAAAGCTTATATGTATTTGTGCATTCTTTGCTACAAAAATATGTATGCATGATTGAGTCTTTGTTTCTTGAAAAACAGACATAGATACCCCAACAATTATCATCAATATTTAGTCCACAAGAAAAACAATGTTTGTATGTTGTATATTGGTATGTCAGTTGAGGCTTGCTTTGACGATTAATTATTTGTTTATTTTTAATATTGCTTGGTCATTATTCATAGATATTAAGGTTGGTTTTTTGCAATTCCTATTTCTCCCGCTATCTGTGCAAAGGCCAATAGCTATTGTTGAAGGGATGGATTTGGCACTTCAGGCTAAGTTCATTCTTATACGTAGAATTGGAATCATATAGCTCATATTCTCGCATGTTGAGGATTTTCTAGTACACCTTTAATCTAATGTTTTCTTATTTAGTCTTAAAAAAAAAAAAAAAAAAAACAAACAAACGTATAGATAAAAGCAAAATTAAAATATATAATTAATGTCACATCTTAAGATTAAATATTTCAAATAATAAAGTAGGTTAGTGTCCCAAAGTGAACACTTTAATTCAAATTACAATCCAATCATTTATTTACTACAAAAGTAAGAGAATGGAATTCTCACTAATAGTTTGACAACAACGTATCATGGTTTACCATTAGTAAAACCTAACTTTCTCATATATAGGTAGCTTAACATGACACTACTACTTCAATCTAAAACATAATTTTATATCACTTCAACTTGTTGAAATAAGTTATCTTATTCAACACGAACTCAATTTAAATTTAGTTTTATATTGGATGTGATTATGTAAATTATAATTTTGGGGGGTAAAGTGGATAAAATGCATTGAAGTGCTATGCTAGAAAAAGGAATTGGGGGCAGAGATATGTAAATATATTGAGTGGGACCAAATAATGAGTACTACATATGAAGACAAACCACAAGTAGAAGGAGCGGCCGGCAGCTGCCAACACTAAATTTAAATATTTTAATCTCCTTTTTCTTCAAATATATTATTTATTTTTGTATTTTTCTTCTTTTCTTGATAAAAAAAAAAAGAAAAAAGAAAAAAAGTGATGTGATGTGGTTGCAGTCTTTACTCTTCAGATATGTCGTCTTCTTTTGCACTTTAATCCCAATCCTTTCCCCAACATATCTGTCTCAATATCCCAAACATATTTTATTATTAGATTAAAATATTATTTTAATCCTTCTACTTTCAATCGGATATGTACGTAGAAATAAGAAAAGAAGTTTGTATACATACAATTACGTATGATGGGACATATGAGATGCATGGAAATAATAACAAAATAGATATAATCTCAAAACCAATCTATATATATATATATATATATATATATATATATATATTTCTTTTTTTTTTAACAAAAAAATTGAATTTAAGGTCTAGTGTTGTCCGCGACGACTACTACAGAAGTGAGAGGAAGATTTTGGTCGACGTCTTCGTTATCCAAAACGACGACGTCGGATGTTAACTCCTTCGACCTCTCCGCTTGTAAATCCCAATCCGTGCTTCCAATTACATACAACATCAGCCCAGCGCAACTCACTTGGGCCGATAACAGGCCCAACCACAAACCCAAAAACCCGACTCCTAAAACAAGGCCAAGCCCAACCGCCACCGGCATGCCCACTAGATAAAACGCGCTTAGATTTATACGCGCCGCCGTCGAGGGCCGGGCGCTGCCTCTTAATACGCCGCACCCTACCGTCTGTGGGCAGTTTCCGATCTCGCAGAGTCCTAAAATGGGTAACGCCGTGGATGTGAGGCGGAGGATTTCGAGATCGTTGGTGAAAATCCGAGCCCAAACGTTTCGCATTGAGACGGCGAATGTAGTGGCGGATAACCCCATGATTACAGCTACGAAAACCGCAACCACGGCGGATAATTTCGCCTTTCCGGGTCGATTTGCTCCGAGTTCGTTACCGACCCGAGTTGAAACAGCGAAGCCGAGAGATGAAGGGAAGATGTAAATCAACGACGTGGTTTGAATCAAAACACCCATGGAAGCGACAGTAGCTTTGGGGTTAGCCAAAAGTCCACAGAGAATGATCATGATCTCGTACCACCACCACTCCAAACAAACCGAAACGCAACTAGGAGCAGCGAGTTTTAGAAGTGGGGTCCATCCAGTCAGGCACTCGCGTGTGGGTGGGGTCCACGTGGGCACGAAGATTCGAGATGCCACGATGTAGAGGATCAAGAAAATCAGAACGACGAAATTCGTGGCGGCGGAGGCAACAGCGACGCCAGTGATGCCAAGGCGGAAGTGGGAAACAAGGAGGAGATTAATGGGTAAATGGAAAATGGTACCGGCGAGGGAAGCTAAAGTGAGAGGATGGGTAATTCCTTGAGCTCGAAGGTAAATCCGAATTGGGTGAATGAAGGAATTACAGAGCAAATCAGGGAGGGAGAAGATTAAATAAGTATGAGCTAATTTAGTGATGGCGGGATCTTGGTGAAGGAAGAGGAGGATTTTTGAGATGTTGAGCCAAAGAATGGAAATGGGTAATGAAGAAACCAAGAGAAAAATGACAGAACGGTGAAGAGTTAAACAGAGGAGTTTCGGACGGTGAGCGCCGAAGGCTTGAGAACAGAGTGGCTCCATTCCTAAAGCAAGGCCTGATAAAACAGAGTAACCGGTGATGTTGGCAAAAGCTATGGCTAAAGACCCAGCCGCTAGTTCCAAATCTCCCAAATGGCCTAAGAAAAGCATGGAGAGAATGGAGCGGGAGTAGAGAATGAGGGCAGTAAGAACAATGGGGAAAGCGAGAGAGAAGAGGGATTTAGCTTCGGTAATGATTTCAATGACGGACGAACGGAGGATAAGTGGTGAGTTTTTATGACGGAGGAGGTCTTGTTTTGGGTCTTCAAGAAATGATAAGAGGTCTAGGAAGAGGTTGACTTGAGACGACGGTGGCGGTGGCGGTGACGGTGGAAGGAAGCCAGAATGAGAATCGGATTGATACATGATGAAGGGAGATCCTTTTTTGTTGTTGTTGTTGTTGTTGTTGAGGATGATGATTGAATGTGTTTTGTGTTTGTTATGGAGGTACAGTTGAGAGTACAAACAGAAGCCAAAAAGCTCAATTTGTCAAATTGTGTGGAATCAACAACAAAATAAAATAAATAATAAAATAAAATTTGGTGTCGGAGAAGGATTTGGTATGTTTAATGTGGGAATGTCTATGTCTTTGTGTGTGTGTGTGTGTGGGCGTTAGTGCAATGGCTATCATCCTTATTTATAGCCAAACAATGCCCCCAATTTCCTAATTCCCTTTATGCCCCTCATCTGCTTATATCTCTTTCCATTATTTACTTCTTCCATTTGCAAATATTACAAATTTTTGGTCCAATTATCCGAATTTATCAGTGATACACCGTATTAGCCATGGATAGATTTTGCTATTTTTGTTATTCTTTAAAAATGTTGTTATATGTTTAATTATTACATATTAATTACTACCATCTCATTAAAAACACAAATTATACTTTATATGGCAATTTAAAACTTCTAAGTATAACAAATGACTACTTATAAGTTATATACGTATATGCTTCTTTACTTCTTTTATTGTGTTCATATTTATTTTTGTATTTACTAGGGAAAAAAAGTCCTAAAGAATTTCAATTTTAATTAGAGTGTGGTATATTTTGTTTTGTTTTTTGTTTTTTTATTTTTTTAAGTAAGTGTTTGAATTCTTAACCAAATTCTAAAAACAAAATGTAATTAAAAGCATTTCTACCTTTATAAATTTAATTTTCAAAAATTAATAATAAAAAATCATATGGTTAGACATAAAAGGTAATTAAAAGCATTTCTACTTTTTCTAAAATATATAGGTTTGAATCTTCAATTTTATATTCATATTCTAGAAGCAATTTTTTCCCAAAAAAAAAAAAAAAAAAAGAATCAGAATATATTTTTCTTTTATGTACTTTAAGATTTAAGGAAAAAAAAAAAATTCCTTTAGAGGGGCAAAACTTAAAAGTCAGCCAGGCAGCGCCATTCATTGAGAAGATTAGGTTTGGCAAAATGCATGCCATTCCCAGTCTATTAAACATTTGACTTTGTAAAGAACAGCAATGGAATTTTAATACTTAATTATTAAATTAGTACACCATGAAATTAATATAAAAAAAAAGTAAATTAACAAATATTATTATTATTTTTCTTTTAAATACAATTCAACTCCTTAGCTTATAATTCATTAAATACAAAGAATGAAGGCAGTTACCCGTGATTACTTACGTATATTAATTTTTAGAAAAAAAACAATTTATATAACTAATCATTGGGTTGTATGTATCAATATAAACCTTACTTTTTGTGAGTGTACACGTTCATTCCTATTTCGAGAAAAAAGAAAATTATATAAAACTTACAGTATTATTAAACTCATTTTTTCATAAACGAATCAACCAACATTTTTATGATTACCTCTAAATATCATCAATGCATTAATTCTCACATATGTTAAGATCTCTTAAAATATTAGTTTTACAAATTGGATGATGAAAATTGATGTATGGACAATTCTCAAAAGAACTCTTAATTGAAAGTCTAAATTGATTAACTTATGAAACTTTAGGGGTTTAACTAATACAATTATAAGTCTCATACTATATATATATTTTTAAAATGAAACATAATATAGAGGGGGTAAATCAGCACACTTGTAATTGATAGAGTTTCCAAAGTTTAAGAGTATATACTAATATTGGTTAAAAAGCAATTTTGGTCCCTAAATTTGTAGGAAAATAACAATTTAGTCCATAAACTTTAGTTGTTGGTAATGATTTAGTCCCAATACTTTCAAACCTATAACAATATAATCTCTATATTTTATAATTTGTAACAATTTAATCCCTATAATAAAAAAAAACTCACCAAAATTGAGTGCTAATTTTTATCATGTAACAACTTAGTATTTTTAGTTTATAATTAAAGTTGATATTTCCTCAATTAGTATAAGAACTAAATCGTTACCAACTAAATTTTCAATCAAAATTAAGTGTCAATATACGTTTAAGAAATTTCATTAAATTATACTAATATTCTTCACGATACAAACTAAATCTTTGCAATTTGTAAAGTATAGGCATAAAGTGACTGAGTTCCATACCTCACTCTTGATAAAAGGATATCGAAGCAACTTCATTTCTTGTTGTCTTTGTGTTGCATGACAGGATCACGATTGTTATAGTCGTCACTTTGCGTTCATGATACTAAGTTGGACTTCCTTGAAATTGCCTGAGGAAGGGAGAGATTCAAACACCCACTTACTCCCATCCCTCTTACTAAGAAAACTATTATCAAAGTTTAAGAAATAAACTGTTCATAGAACTTGAGATTATTAAAGTTGAAACCAAAACTATTTTCTTTTAAACTTGGTAATTTCTGTAAATTAAATTAAATTTAAAGAAAGTGGGAAAAAAGAAGATATGATGTCGGTAAAGGAATGGATGGATGACGGCGTGGTGTGAAAATAAAGGAAAGGAAACAGAGGGAAGAAGAGGGGACATGTCGTTGTAATGGCAATGTGGTGATATATATTAATCCGACGTGTCGCAATCGATGATGTGGCTGTGTGTGGCTGACTCTGAAAATGCTGACTGGACCATTTCTATTATTGTCGTTTTTGAAAACATACAAACGAAAAACGGGAAAGCAAGATAAAACGGGGAATGAGACCCACTCGTTTGCCTTAAAACGCCACCGTTTTATGTGGGCCCAATCCCTCAATAGCCACTGCTTTTCAGCTTCATATGTTTCTATAACGGAGGCGTCTTCTTCCCTCCGTTCCTGCAGCAAACCAACCAAACCCATTCATTCCTATTTGATTTTTTATTTTTTTTTTTTTATTTTTTTTTATTTTCCCCACTTTTTTCTTTAATTTTAATTTTAATTTTAATTTCAATTATTTTTCTTTTTGCATTAATTTCAATTATGTGGACAGTACAGTATATAATGACTTTTAAAAATAAGGTGGACTTAATTGTTCAATTTTAATATTCTTATCAACTTTTTCAAAATTATATATCACAATTTAATGTCTCTTTTAATTAATTAGTCTTACATTCTTCTATTTTCAATCAATTCAATTTTTTCTATAAAAAAAAAAAAAAAGAAAAAAGAAAAAACGTGTCGGACTGTCAGTTCAAAATGGCTATATTAGACTTGGTTTGATATTAATTTTGAAAATTATGTTTGTTTTATTATAAATGATTTTCATCCTTTATAATTAAGTACTTGAATTATTAACAAAAATTAGAGCTTAAAATTTATCATCATGTTTTGTAATTGTTTGATTTTTAGTTTTTATTTTTGAAAATTAGGCCTATAAATATAACCTCTATCTATTGATTTCTATATTTTGTTGTCTACATTTTAATAATCGTCAAACTATGTTTTGTTGACTAAGAATATAATGTATACGTAGGAAATATGAAAACCATGAGTAAGGAATTGGGAGAAAACAAACACAAATTTCAAAAATAAAAAATCAAATGGTTACCAAACGGAGTCTACGTTTTTAGTTTTTAAATTTTGGCTTGATTTTTTCTATGTTTTTAGTTTTTTAAATTTTGACTTGATTTTTTTAAACACTCTTAAAAGATATAGATTAAAAAAAAAACTCGTTTAGTAAATTTGGTTTTTAGTTTTTAAAAATCAAACTTATAGACACTTATTTTATCTCTAAATTTCTTGTTTTGTTATTTACTTTTTACTAATGTTTTTAAAAAACAAGCCAAGTTTTAAAAAACATAAAAAAATAGTTTTCAAAACTTGTATTTGTTTTTAAATTTAACTAAGGCTCCATTTTGTAATCATTTGGTTTTTTGTTTGTGTTTTCTAAAATTAAGCCTATAAACACTAATTCTCCCTTTAAATTTATTATTTTGTTATCTAATTTTTACCAATGGTTTAAAAAACTCTATCAAAATTTGAAAATTAAAAAAAAAAAAATAGCTTTTAAAAACTTGTTTTTGTTTTCGGAATTTGACAAAGAATTCAACTATTATACTTAAGAGAGATGCAAATCAATTTAAGATATGGAGAGAAAATAAGTTTTAATTTAAAAAAAAAAATTCAATTTTTTACTTAAAAAAATGTGAAGTATTGAAAAAAAAAAATAAAAAAAAATAAAAAAAAAGTCTTTTGTATTTCTACTTTTTGTTTGCTTCATTTTTCGTCAATAATTTATTTTTCTCCTTTTTCATTGGATTCCCGAAGACTTAAACTAACAAAAAATGTCAATTTTTATTTTTTTTTATTTTTTTTATTTTTAAATTTTTATTCTCTCCCTCATGTCGATTGGGTTGCCTTGTCAAAGCAATCTAACCAACAAACGTGGATCGTTGGATGGGCTCTTCGCGTAGAAAAGGGTCCTCCCCACCGGCCAGAAAAAAGAAATTATGTTGGAATCCATAAAATAAATAAATAATAGGTTACTATATAACTATTTAGTGACATTTCAAATAATAAATATAGATAATAGATATTTTTGTAGTACTAGAATTTGTTCCCGTGGAGAGTTACTTTTACGGAGAGGTGACGAAAGAGATAATAGAAAGTCAAGGGAGAGAGAAATTACTTTACTAGTGCGGGCATCTTTTCGACATATATATTTCTCAAACTTTAATGATCAAAAGTTGCATATTTTGAAACTTCATGGACCAAATGAATCTATGTGTTATGACAGCTATTCTCCACATATCTTCGTAATAGTATGATCATTTCATATCAATGAAGATAACTTTTCTCATCTATATCCTCATGATCTCATCCCCTTGTCTATTTAGCTAATTTAGAACTTTGGTCGCATTTTTAATCATCTTTTCCTCAAACAAAGAACCACAAAGTCTCCCTAGATCAAAATAATCATTCATCTTTCATCTAACTCTTACTTAGGGTTACTCCTCTTTACCAGAGTGCACCCTTATCCGATAGAGTTTTACTACATATCACATCATGACTACTTTCGGATCTCCATTACACATATTTGTTTGGCACTCGAGGATTCTATCAACATGGGACTCTAATACCACTTGTTAGGACAACAACCCTCCACATATCTCCACTTAAAATACGATATTGCCCCACTTGAGTATACTTGTACTAACAGAAATAGGTGTTCTCGCTCATACACTGTCAACAAAAATAATAAAATTGACATTTTGAATGTTCTAAACGTTGAAAGATAAAAATAGAATAAAACTTGTAATCATATGTTCTACCATTTTAAATATAACTCGAAATTGATATCACAATCAAACATTCAACTTACGTATAAAGAATGTTTAATTATTATTAAATGTCTTGAATACCTGTGCATATATTTTCATATTATGGTATTTTATATTTCACCTACATATTATAGTGTTAATTTTTAAGTATACTAAAATTTCTCATTATTATTAATTTACCATAATATATAGATTATAAATTATAATTAATCAATTTTAGTAGTTTTGATTTTTGAATGTGTCTAGTCTCTAAGTTGTCTTTTCCTCTCTACTAAGAATCTTTCTTTTTTAGCCTCTCACAGTCACAGCTGTATTTTGTTTTCAATGTAATTCATTTTTGTTTTATTTCCTCCCTTATTTATTTATTTTCCCTATATTATTGTCCTAATTTAGATAGATTATTGTAGATTAATTTTTCACATGTGTGCATCAATTTGAAAATTAAATACTTAGGAATAATGCAGAAACGACGTTATCAATTGATAATATTCTAAACGAAGAAAAAGAAAATTTAATTTTCATCTTGGTGAGCGAAAGATATTAAAAATTAATACTAATATTTATGGAATAAAAAAAATAGTAACATTTGTTGGGAGATATTTTTCCCAATAATGGAAAAATGGAGAAAGATGTGAAATGACATTTCTATGCCCCCATCAACTTGAAGCAGAAATGTGATTGTTTGGATGTATTGTTCAAATATTATTTTTTTAAAATATATGTTATCTAGGATTTAGAAGTATTTAATATATATATTTTTTAATTTTAAAATTCTTCTATATTCTTGTATATTGTTTCATGTATTGAAAATTTAAAGTAAACTGAAAAACATAAAATATAAATTCCTTTTTTTCTTTTTAATTATTATTTTTTAAAATAGAAATACTAATTTGAAAAAGAATTATATAGCACAACAAACTTCTTTTTCCAATATCAAAACACACAAAACTATTATTAATAAAAAGAACATAATTTTAAAAGAAAGTTCTAATAAAGAATTGAGGGAAAACTTCTGTAAACGAAAGTTCTATGTTAAAAAATATTCATTAAAATAACTTTGAAAAATTTACCTATTTGGAACCTTGAGTTTAGAAGAATATACGATTTTGGTCCTTTTTAGTCTCTAAATTTTTAAAAATAGATTTAAAATGGTTTTCAAATAATTTATTATTATTATTTAAAATAATTATACGACATTCTAAATTAGAAAAATGATTTTAAAAAAATGTAACTGTTTTAAATGACAAAATTGCTAAAAATATTTTTCAGATATAATAAAATGTCATTGTTTGTCAGTGGCAAACACTGATAAACGTCTAATTATCAATGTCTGTTACCGACATATAGTGAAATTTTGTTATATTTGTAAATATGTTGGTTCATTTTGCTATATTTTAAAACAACCTTAATTTTATCTATTTATCTCTAAAATTAATTTTTAAAACTATTTTTCTAATTTTAGATACCATATAATAATTTTAATTTCTTTTTTTAAAAAAATATTTTCAAAACTTTTTAAACCTATTCTTGAAAACTTAGGGACTAAAAAGTTACGTTTAGAAAACTTAGAGACCAAATACACCTATTCTTAAAAACTTGGGAAAGTTACATTTTGAAAACCTATAAACCAAATGTACATATTCTTCAAAACCACGGGACTAAAAAGGTAACTTTCCCAAAAACTTTCTATTACAAAATAAAAATAGCCATTTCTATCCTTAAAATATATATATATATATATATATAGTTAATTAAACCTAAAATTACCGATTAATCTTAAATTAACGACCGAAGTAAGAATATAGACTAAACCATCATGAGTTGGCTTAGTGATAGTTGGAACATAAAAAAAAAAAAGGCCAAAAGGCTAAATGAATCATTGATTCAAACTATGGTGGCAACCTATTTAGGATTTAAGTCCTATGAGTTTTCTTTAGACTAAAAATAATAATATAACAATTATCTTGTGCTCTTATACATTAGAATGTTATTTTAAAGTTGGAATCAACCCTAGAGATTCACATTATTCTCTTTTAATAATACAAAGTTGATTATTAAAATTTTTCTAGTCACATCACCGACGTCTAAACATAAGTTTAATTTTAATTTATTTAGTAAATTAATGGATAACAAGGAAAACATATAGATGAAATGCACGTGTACAAGATTAACTAAAAACCACAAACATTATATCTAGGAAAAACAATTGATATCACCTTAGGGAAATGAATGGTAGAGAAAAAATAGGAGGAAAAAAGAGAAAAAAAAAAAACACACACACACAGTTCTTGGTGCCTCTTAGGTTTATTGTAAGGCCAAACAATAACCTTAAACATATGCTCTCCTTTCCCCGAAAAAGCTGTTTTTGCTTTAAATAATTAATACACAAGCATTTTATGTAATAATATAATTCCCAACCCTAGATTTTTTTCCATTATTAATTAATTAATAATTCATAATGTACAGTCATACTCACACATTTCAACCGACAAGGCTTTCATAAGACCACGTCGTAAAAGCATTGTTATTAGATGTTGTTTTTAATTCAATCCCATTTTTAAATTCGTTTCTTAAATCCTCATTTTCCCTTTTTGGGATTAGCCTTTTTCATTCCTATTAATAGGGACATTATCATGTTTATAGTTCTTGCCTTTTACCTAATCCTAGGAACAACTTTACTTTATCTTTATTTTTTTATTTTATTCTATGACACTTCATAAATGTTGGATACATAGTAAAAAGAAAAAGAAGTACGTTTCGATTTTCTAAATATGGTACACTATATATTAGAGTTATGTTTTTTTTTTTAAATAATGAGATGGGTCGATATCATTTATATAAAACATGAAATAGAGGGACACTTGAGAATTTTATGTATTCTCTATATTGCTCGAAAAGGAAAGATAGCAACAATAAATAAATAGTAGGGTAACAAGTAAACCCTAATACATGTCATCTCATAGTATAGAGTTTAAGAATAAAAAATAATAAACCAAAGATTAAACATCATAAAATAAATCATTTAATAGTTTCGTTATCGACAAACAAAGAAGACAAAAAACGTTAAATAGTAGAGAAATTGATATAAAAATTTGTGTGGTTTATTAAAAGTGTGTTAGTTATGTCTATGAGCAGAGAAATAACAGTTTATTATTGGAGAGAATTATTCAAAATATAGAATAATGGTCCCTCTAAATAAACTCTAGGGTCATAATTGTAAATAAACTGTAATGATATAGTCCACTCCTCTAAACTCTTGTAATTGGTGGTTCGGAACTCTGACCACATAACATACTCAAGACATTTCAACAAGTTTAGAAGTTACAATGGTTAAAAAACATAAGTAACTAATCAAATGAACAGAGAGATCGAACTAGTGACTCATTGTTTTGCATATACATCTACCCTTTATATATGTGATATAGTTTACAACGAATAATATCGTCGTACAATTGCAACAGAGTTTTTACAGTTGTGTCTAGATACTTGCCTTATACGCATCGCAAACTCGTCGATCGTCATCTCCTACCTTAAGGGAGGAGTTGATGAAACTCAAAATAGATCTACCAATGGAGGAAGCAAAAGAGAAAATGGAAAAATACCTAGCTTTTGCTGTTTTTTTTCTTAGGGAATCGATGATATATACATATACATATATATATATATATATATATATATATATATATATAGGTTGTAGTAGTGCACATTTTGTTGTTAATAACGTGAATTAATGTTAAACCTTTAGTGTATGAAACTTGTTTTGTTATGCCAAATTTTCCACTGTAAAATGTTTAATTTCATTTATATATTATGGTGATAAAGTGAGGTACACGACAGCAAACACATGCATGCCTACATAATTCCCACGTTCATTTCCCTTACCCTTACTTTCAAAATTTTCCTTCACCATATATGAATTGCAAACACATTAACATTAAAAAAAAAAAAAAAAAAAAAAAGTGTATCGATTAAACTTTATAAACTCGTTTGATAACAATTTACGCATAATTTATTTATGTGTTTTGGGTTATCTACTTTTTATTAGTATTCTAAAAAATCAAGTTTAATTTTCTTTATTTGATATTCACAAGTGTCAAGAAACAACTCATATGATTCTACAATATTTGAGTGTTAAGGAAATTCACGTCTCATAAAGATATATATTAAATTCTAGTAGGTGGTCACAATGAAGTAGACTCATTCCCACTAAAACTTATTTAAAAATAAATACAATTTGAAAACTAGAAAAAATGGTTTACAAAGACTTGTATTTTTGTTATTAGAATTTGCTTAAAAATTAAAGTGTTTCTTTTAACATAAGTGAAAAAATCAATTAGAAAAAAAAATAAAAATAAATATCGTTATCAAACGGGACATTAATTATTTATAATTACATTCCTTTTTAATCAAATTAATTAGGATAAATAATTGCTAGGAAAAATTTTCCGCTACTACCACATGAATAAGCAAAAAATAATTAAAAAATTAAAAGAAACAACAAAATTATGAACACAAAAATTTATGTGAAAAACTTCAAAATTAAAAAAAAAAAAATCATTAGGTGAAAAATTATTCAAATCACATGAAATTCTCTCTCCAATCACCATTACAAAAGCATTTTCTCACAACTTTGTATCACTCACTCACCTTTTTCCTCACTTTCAAGCCAAATAATACCAAGAATAATTTAACTAGAGTTAACATGTTCAAACTCAAAGCGCTTATAAGTGAGACAACTTGAAACCAAAGTGATTATATGATCGATCCTTATATAATATTTAGAATTTGTTACCTCTTTAAACATTTTCGACGTAAGACAAACACTCTTCAAAAAAAATTCTTTTTTTAAGGAAAAAACCCAACAATCATGTTTCTCAATTTGGATAAGTATAGAGTTAACATCAAATTATATAATTATAAATTACACTTCTAAGTTTTGAAAACAACATTTTAATATTTACATAGAATTTTTATAAATGTAGTGCAAAATGTATTATTATTTGTCCAAAAAGAAGACAATACTTATACACACGTGTGTGTATATATACAAGGACAAAAATCAGAAAAAAACAGCTACTTTTGGATAAACTCTGTTGAGTTATAATGTCAAACTTTTTTTTTTTTTTTTTTTTGACATTTTATATGATTCTATCTCTCTCTCTCTCTTATGGGTATTCTTGATTTTAATTGGTGGACCTAAAAGTTTGAGTATTGTACGTCAAGACTTTGTGGTTAGCTTGTTCATTGATGCAAAAATAATTATATATATATTTTGTTGGTATTCAAATCCCATACAGGATATACTATACTCAATATAATCTAATGGAGAGATCAATACGTTTTATAATATGGTCAAACATTATAAAATTCTCCAACATAAAATTGAGAAATAATAATAATAATAATAATAATAATAATAATAATAATACCTCGTTTAATAATCGCCGAACTTTGTATTATAAAACATTATCTTTGGTTCATAAATTAAGCTTAGCTATGCATTACCATAAAATAGGGAGAAAGAAATTTAAGGCTTTAGTGGTGCAGTAATAAACAAACAATGTTCTTATTTTTCATTGACTAATTTGTTGAGAAACATTTGGGATCATGCAAAGATAGAGTTTGTTGTAATTACAAGTTATTTGGTTAAAATTGGAAGTTTATATTTTATAAGTTTTAAATTTTCATGTGGTTTTTCACCCTTAAAGGAGATTTTTATTAATTTATTTTTGTTTAATAGATACCTACTTTATAAGTATTTAATAAGCTCAGTTTTTAGTTTTTTTTTTTTTTTTTAAATTATTTTATTATTATAATAAATTTAATATTTTAAAAATTAACGAATCTATTAAAACATAAAATTTAAATTTGTCTAATACGATTGTAAATATCCTTTTTTTTTCTTAATATTTGTTTTTAATTTTAAATTAAGAAAAAAAATCTATTAAATACAAAATTAAAAACAGAGGTTCTTCTTTACTATAACCCTACTTTTTTTTGCTCAATAACACACGTCTTACTGGGCTTTGCTCACTTTGACAAGAACAAGAGATAGAGGATGAGAACACAGTCACAATTGTTGATAACTATTTGGTTTCTAAAAATGAAAACAATAGTAAAGAATTTTTGAGAAAATAAATTACATTTTTAAAAAATCGTTATCAAATTGGGCCGTAACAATGTTTGTAAACACAAACCTAAAAGTTCAACTACTAGATTTGTAATCTAACCACGTTATATTGTAAAGATAAAAGGGTAAATAAAATATGAATATGTGATAAATTTGAAATATAAAATTAGATGTTAAAGAAAGGGGAAAGAAACAAAAACTGTGGGTTATATATCTTGTGTTTTGAAAACAAATTAAAAGATATATATATATATATATATATATATATATATATATAAAAGTAGAAAACATGGGGAATGCAACTGAGTAAGTAGAAAACATGGGGAATGCAACTGAGTAGCATGCTTATTAAGGTACACATATTTAAAAACAACAACAAAGAGATTAAAATGATGAAGTGTGGGAAGAATCATTATGTCAAATTTCTCTCTCTAATTCTTCTTTCTTACATTGCATTTCATGCTTTTTAGTCAAGATTGGAAGCTATAAGTTTCTTTTTATATATATATATATATTATGATCTTTATCTGTTTAATAGTGTATGAATGAATTGAGAAATAAGTTCATAGAAATGGATAAGCACTAAAGTTCAAATGTGATGGAATGTGCATGAAAAATGCTAGTCTCAATCCAAATTTGTCAATATGTTACCAAAGTGCTTCTCATGATCTTCATTCATGAAAATTGCTTGTAGAACAATTATCGGATGTGGATGTGGATTGAAACTTTGATGTTTAAGAAGAAAAGTCTTGCAAATTTATCATTGAACTAACCTTACTTTAATTGTTAGTTTTATTTTAGAGTGATTTTTAAATAGTTAAAATTATTTTAGAAAATATTTTTATGATATAAAAATTACTTTTAAGAGTGTAAAACCTAATATTGGGTTGATTTTTTAACTGATTAGAAATATATTCGGTGAGATTTGAACAATTTTCCTTACAATTCGCAAAACTTTTTCATTTTCATTCTAATCCAAAATAATACCTTTCTTTTTTATATAATTATTGTGATTTAGCATTTTGAATTCAACAAGTTATTGGGCCAGGCCCATTGCATTTAACTTATTAGGCCCAATAATTCGTACCTCATTTGACTTGGACCCATTATGGTTACCTCATTAAAACTGGCTTAATCCAACTATATTTTCATTTTCTATATTGTATTTTAATTTTAACTTTAATCAGACCGTGATGGAGTATGAGAGAGGGTTAGTTCAAATCAAGCTTCAAATCATGTTTTCAGTCGTCAAGCCTAAAAAATAGCTAATGGAGCATGTTTTGTGCATGTCTCAACCCAAAGTATCATTCTATGATCAAAATGGGTCTTAGCCAAAACTAGAGTGGACCCTAACTTGAAACATGCTCCATTATGATAGCACCAGTAATAAGTAAGTCCATTCTCCACTCATAAACTATTTAGTTTGTTGCCATGATTCACTCTTAGACTTAAATCCATCAAAGCGCGTGTGGTAAATACTACAATGATGCACATATTTTTCTATTTTTCACGTTATATCCTTCCTCTTATCAAACAAATTTATTGTTAATATCATATATAAGCCAAACTCCGATGGTTGAATGGAGCAACCTAAGAATTTTTTTTTTTCTTTTTTTCGTTTGTTTGGGCTTCTTAACCTTGATTTATCGACTATAAAAAAAAATTAAATAAATAATTATAGCCGCAGTAAATCATTTGATTGGCTTAAAATAACTTTATTGAAAATTAGCCATTTCATTGCAATTTCTCTAGTTTGTTGTTACAAAAATAGTTGCTTAACTTGGGCTGGGGACTAGAGGCCCATGTGTTTGTTGTGAAATGCAGCAATAGCCAACCACATCTAAAGAAAATGAGTAATTCATTTCTCAAAAAAAAAAAAAAAAAAAAAAAAAAAAAAAAAAAAAAAGAATTATTCAGTCCTAAATAATATACTAACAAAATTATTGAGAAAATTTACAACATACCTAATTTGGTTATGCTTACAAAATTTGAATCACTAATCAACTTATCCTTCGTATTAGTGACGATCTAGAATTAGCTACTAAATAATATGAAGATTTAAATGTTCGAGAATCTTTTTAGTATATCGCTTTGATTGTTATATATATACACACAAAACTAACTGCCTCTCCTCCACCAACATAAAATTCTTGACAATCTCAGTCAAATGTTAAAATAATAACGTATTAGTATTGTGCACTATTTTTTAAAATTTGGAATTTACACAAACGAAAGATTTAAAAAGAAATTAAATTGACTATTTTTATTTATTTAAACAAGTAATAAAATCAAAGCTTATATAGTTGTAAGAAAAAAAAAAGACTCGTTGTCAAAAATCAATTCGATGTCCAAAATGAATGAGTGTGGATTCAAAATTGTAACCTCCCAATGCATGAGACTCACACATACTTGAGCGCAATAAGGTGGGAATCGAACATCGACCTTTAGAATATGTTGATGCAAACATTTGGATAAGAAAAATGTATCTGACCTCCATGCAACGACAACTATAAATTTATAATTTGGGGAAGTATGTAATCTCCAAGATGAAAAAATATGTGCACATGTGTGGTGCTTGCTATACAAGCGTGGATGCATCAGGCAGAGAGTTTGAGTATTAGAATAGACTTACTTCCCTTAGAGTTATCATGATGTATTTATTTGACATTGACATTTTTTCTTAGAGTTTTGGAATTGCATTGGGATTATCCTTTGACTCACTATGCTGGGGGGTGTGCAAGGGGCATGCATTGTTTTGTATTTTGCTAGGGTCGACCTTTGCCAAGGTTAAGACCGAACGACTTCTTTTAACTATATTTTGGGCCTAAGATGATTATTTCTTGAGTAGGGCATGTATGAGGCACGCCCCATTAGGTATTTTGTGAGGTCGATATTGAACACACTAGCTTGGTGCAAGGTCCAAACTAGCCTCTTTTTCTAAGTTCATTTTGGTTTAGGGTTTTGGTAGAATTGTAAACTAATTGATGCGAATATAAGTCAGGAATACTCATCCAAAAATCAACATATATACAATCACATTTCAAATTCAAATTCAAACTAAGAATTTCGGTTCATGAATGTAAGGAATAGAGAATAACTTATTTTACTAACAAAAAATACTACATTTAATTTAATATTACAAAAGACAAAATGTATATTAATATGCACTTTTTAGCTGGCAAGTAAGAATTTATTCTTTGTACTTCCAATTTGAAAATCTGCTTTATTTCTTTGAAATAATTATTCAATATGAGAATATATATATATATATATATAATTCTTTTACTTTTTTGTAACTCCCTAAAATCTTTAATTATTTTTTGTCCTTAACCCCATGAATCAATAGACAGCCCACCAGCTCCAATTTCCTAAATATGCTTTTTTTTCTTTTCTTTTCTTTTCCTTTTTAAATCACAAATGGAATTTTCAACAACCAAAGAATTTATCCGCTTGGGCAGAAGATGGACTTCCGAAACAAAAAGATCGGAATAATTGTTTTTTTCTAATTACATGACTTTTGGAATTTTTTAAAATAATATTATACTAGTATGTGAGAAAAAAACAAAAACAAAAACAAAAACTAAATAGAAAGCTAAATAATCAAAAGTGTAGTTTTAAAAACATACAAACAAAGGTATTTTTAGGTAAAGCCCCCATTTTAATAACAATTACGTTTTATTTTTCTATTTTTGAAATTTATGGTTGTTTCTTCCCAATTTCTCAATTATAGTTTTTATCTTTGGTGAATTATTTCAAATTCTAAAAAAAAATGATTTTTTTAGGAAGTAGATAACAAAACATAAGAACTTATTCGTGGACGTAGTATTTATTATATGATGAAGCCAATATGTCTACATCATTTTGAAATTATCAAATCATTTTACTTACTAATTGCTTTACTCACGTAGGATATATTAGAATATCGAGAGCTTAAGATTGTTTTTGAATTTGACTTCAATCATGTGAGTCAAAACCAACTTCAACATATAGCTCTAATGAGGAATTTGATTGAAGGTTGTTGAAGATCTTACATTGGAAAAATCAAGGGACTTTGCAATGTTTATAAGATACATAGGATACTTCTCTATCTACAAATGAGTTTAAAGATATGTTTATTTAATGCATATTAACTTTGGATGACAACTCTAGCACAACGTTGATTGTTATTCTTGCCCATTTTGTTGTTTTTATTAAATATTATGAATACTTGTTGTGTTTATATAATAGAGATTATGGTGTTTGTTCTTTTATTTGGACCCTTTACACATTTCTTTTATTATTTGTCCATTAATTGATAATTATTGAAATATATATGGAACATTTTGTCTCATAATCGACGAAGCAGTTCTAATGAAGTGTTATGGGTAATTCTAGACCAGTAAAAAATTAAGATAACTATAAAAACAGGAGAGTTACCTAATCCCAAAAATGAACCAATACCAACGGGAATTGGCTCGGGGAGAATTCTTAACAAATAGGGAAAAATGGCAATTGGGCAAAGACCTAATTGGCTTGCCTCAACCTCAGAGGCCAAGGGTGAGTCGCTCGAGAGTCGCCAATCCAGATTGGCCCTCAATCCTAGAGTATCCCTAGTGGCCTAAATCTAGCCCTAAATAGATAAAGGAAGTAGAATTCTAAACCTAAAGAGATAAGGAAAACCTTTAAATTCATAATAAGTAGAGGACGGCAGCCTAGCATAAGGAAAATTGATCTTTTCTCTTAAATTATTTGCTCTAACTCTTGTGTTAAGATCTGACTTAAGCATTGAAGTGTCAATGGCAAGCACCACACCGGTGTTTTATTTTTGGTTGTTTTATAGGTAACCATTTCCTCAAATTATAAATTTACCGTTGAAAATTAGGTGAATTCGCTTAATCAGATTTTGCCATTAACATGAAGCAACTTTCGAAACAACTTGAGTGAATTTTGGCTCGTGCATATATTAAATGGAATAATAATATTATAAAAATAGTTTACTGTTCATTTTATAGAAAATAAAAAACAAATTTTATCAAATAGTTCTTTATTTATTTTTTCCTTTTGTTTTAAAAAAACTAGAAACAAAAGATAATTATCAAACAAATAGGATTTTTTTCAAATAGAGCAAAAGGAACCAAAATATATACAAATATAGCAAAATTTTACCGTGATAGATTGTGATAGACTATTATATGCGTCACGATATACACAGATAATAGTCTATTGCAGTTTATTGCAGATAGACTGTGTATTTTATTATTAGTTGTAGATATTTTCATCAATTTTGCCATAATTTTCCAAACAAGTATAGTTTTTATTTTCTTAAAAACAAAAAACAAAAAGTAAGAAATTGAAAAACCTAAAATGGTTACCTAACACGCTCTAAATAAAAACTAATTTAAATTTACGTGGATTAAAAATTTAATTTATCCTTAAAATTATAAATATAATGCCCAATATTTTTTTTAAAAAAGAAAATGGATAATTGGGGGAAAATGCGATTGAGATTGAGCAAGAAATGTTGTCGTTATCGGAGTGGAGATTTTTGGAGTAAATTATAAATATCTAAATAAATAAATAATAATTGGAAGCTGAATTTGGGGATTTGAGGACCACATTGGAATCTTTTTATTGGAATCTTTTATTTACAAAAACATGAAATTGAAAATGAAAGCACTGCCCATACCCACAAACCATTCAAAAACCACTCCAATCCCTGTCATATTATTAAATTTCTATTAATATGTTAGATATTTTTCGTTTATATTAATTACATATTAATTTTTTATTTTATATCGTAGATTAAAATATAAAAATTAAGCAATAAAATGTAATTAGTATAAATATAATATAAACAATAGACATGTTAATATTTTAGTGATATTTTATCTATTTTTTCGTAAAATTAAGATTTTGATATTTTAGTTGGCCACAATTTTACCCTCTTTTTTATATTTCTATCCTTTTTTTTAAAATAAAAGTTTTTAAAAAAAAATCAATTTATAACCTCTTATAAATTATAAAAATTTAATAATTGATTTAAACCCTAACAAAATTATAACCTCAATTCCATTTAAAATTAGTTCAAAATCACTTAACAAAAAATTACTCATTCTGAAGTTTTGTCAGAGTAAGAAAAAAATAATAAAATAATAAAGCACAGAGTTTCTTCTATTAGTTTTAGATTTTAATTGATATAATTTTTAATATAATAATTTTGCTATATGATTTCCATTTTCACCAATTCTTTTTTTTTTTTTTTTAATAAAAGAAATATTATTATCCCATGTACTCTGATTCCCTCAAAATTTTATGTTCTAACAAAGAATTATGCGCTGAAATTCCTCGGTGTATATACATTTTGGAGAATAATTTACGAACCTAACATGTTTTAAGCCTATTTGAATTTTTTTTTTTTTGACCAATTGTAAAAACTAATTCTAAAGTATGATGGTAGTTGTAATTACAAACTTTCAAATTTAAAATTTGAGCCCTCCATCTTATCAAAATATTAAAATTGGACCCTCAAACTTACATACTTACATAATTGTATAAGTTTGAGAGTACCATTTTTTTTTTTAATCATTGGTGGGTTCAAAGTTTGATTGTCCAATTTTAACACTTTTAGAAGTTTAGGTGCCATTGTTACTATTAAAAATTTTAAAGATATAATTGTAATTACCCTAATATTAGGGGTGGTTTTTATAATTTGCCATTTTATTTTTTATTGTTGGGAGTTGAAGAGAAATACCCCTCATTCTTTGCTAGCCTATATCTTAATATCCATTAAGTTAAGAAGTACTATAAATAACCTATTTTGGTTTGGATATTAATAGATTTAAAATTAGATTGCAAATTTGGAATTCAATACTAAATAAATTCATAGTAAAAAAAAAAAAAAAAAAAAAGTCAAATACTTGAGAGGTGAGAGTTGATTTATTAACAACTGCTCTTTAAATTTCACTTAAGTAAAAAATATACTTGACGAGATTGGTGCTTTGGTGAGGCATTTGAGTTTTGTTTCTTTCTCTTTTTGTCTTTGTACTATAAATTGACTTGCTTATCGTGTTGTTGGTTTTTTTTTTTTAATTTTTTTAGCCATTTTTCATTCTATCAATTCGAAAAAATTAGAGAAAAGTTGAATTTCTAATTTCTCTAATTAGATTTGTGATGTAATAAATCATGACATTTAATAAAACAAAATCAACTTTTTTTTTTAAATTTTTTTGTGAAGAAAGAAAGTCAAAGTTGTAATTGATACATTTTTGTTCAACCACGTCATTTATTGTTCATAGAATAATTAAAATATTTACCATTTGAATAATTAATTATATCAAATAAATCATGTTTATTCATTGTAGTTTACATTATATAAAAATATTATGGGCTCTATTTTCAACCTGTGGGTATTTATCTGAATTATTAATTCCACGAGACAACATAAGCTCATTACCTAACCCATGGGCGTTGGTTCATTACCAAAACCAATAATTATAATGAATAAATAAATAAATAAAAATAGCGTTAATAATTTGACCGAAATTTATGACTTTTGGATTTTGTTGAAATATTGAGAAGCAAAGCAATTATACCTGCAAAAGTTCTTATAAAAATAGAGATTTCAAAATTGGACGATTGGAAATCCTCAAATGTTTAGAAAATAAAATTAGCACAATAAATACGTTGAGAAGTTTTGAAAAATCTCACTAAATAATAACCTTAATAAAAAGGCATCTTAATATATATATATATATATAAACTTAAAATTATTAGAATCTACATTTGAACTTGTCCAAATCGTAAAAACACTCATCCATGATAGTTTCTTTCGAGGTAATAGTGATTACTGTTGAAATTGACAGTGTGACCAAAATTTGATTTTTCCTAGAATATTATCTATGAAAACAAAACACTATAATCGTATTAAGAATACATTTATACTAATTTTAAGTATTGGAGTATATTTGACAAAGTATCATATTGGAAACAAGTTTGTTGGTGTAGGTTCTCTCAATTGTTATTTATTATAAATAATAAGAAATAGAAATACTTTTTTAGTCCCTAAGTTTTAAAATATTACACATTTAGTCTCTATATTTTGAGTTTAGTTCTAATTTAATCCCTAACTTTCAAAATGTTAAAATTAAACCTTTAAGATTTGAGTTTTGTTTGAATTTGGTCCCTAGGTCTCAAGATCTACACTTTTAACCTCGATTTTTCACTAAATACTCACTTTTCATTTTTAATATTAAATTAAATTAATTATAATAAATTAAGTTTCACTATTATTTATTTATTAAAAAATAAAAATAAAAATAAAAATATAAATATAAGTTAAAGAATTATTTTAATTAAGTAATATATATTAACACGAAATACTAAAAAATAAGTATTAGTAAAAAAAAAAAGAATAAAAGTATAAATGATAAAATATTGAAACTTAAAATAGGAATTTGAAGTGTAATGAGCAAAGACTAATATTCGTTATAGATAATATGGAAGGGAGGAAAATGAATAAAGACGAATTTAAGAAGGAAAATGGGATCGGTGAAACGAGAGGTCAAAACAGTAATTTTGACTATAAAGCTTGTCCAATTTCCCAACCCCTTAATTCCCTTTCTTCTTCAAATTCAATTCCAATTCCAATTCAATTCTCCATTCTGCATTCTCAATTCCCTTTCGTTCATGTGAGAGCCAGAGATTGATTCCAACAACAACAATTACAACACACAAATCCATTTTCCCGATTTCAACTTTCAATTCCCCATCTTCCATCTTCCAATTTTGATTCCCTTTTTCCCCTTTTCATTCTTCATCGCTTCCTTTCCACGCCTTCTCCGCATCACAATGAATCTCTGATCACCCAAATCTCTGTTTTCCTCCCCCTTATCGCTTCCGATTTTCACCGCTTCAATCCTAATCATCTCTACGGTTGTTTGATTTCGATATGAAGAAGGTAGCTGTGGGAGCGGCTGTGGTTTGCGCCGCTGCTGTTTGCACGGCGGCGGCGTTGGTGGTTCGTCACCGGATGAAGAACTGTGGGAAGTGGGCTCGAGCCATGGCTATATTGAAGGAGTTTGAAGACAAGTGTAGAACTCCGACGGAGAAGTTGAAACAAGTGGCGGAGGCTATGACTGTGGAGATGCATGCTGGTCTCGCATCTGAAGGTGGAAGCAAGCTCAAGATGCTTATTAGCTATGTGGATAATCTTCCCACTGGGTAATTTTATTTTTTTTCTCTTTGGGTTCTGATTAAATTGGTAGAAACTTTAACGTAGGGGATGATGTTCCTTTTTGAATTTCGTGAAATTGAATGGTGAGCTTTACAATGAAGATGAACCCAAACCCTTCCAAATGGCTTGCGTGCTTGAAGCTGTTTTGCTTCATTCAGTTAATAATACACAAATTAGAGTGATTAAGTATAGTTTGTTATCTCATTACTTGTTGTTTGACGTAATCTCCATCTTTCCCATTGCTACAAAAACTGAAGAGAAGATTTTTTTTTCCCCTTTCTCATTTTTCTTGTCAATACTATTAGGGACGAGAAAGGGTTGTTCTATGCATTAGACCTTGGGGGCACAAACTTTCGTGTGTTGCGAGTACAATTGGGAGGAAAGGATGACCGTGTTGTTAGGCAAGAATTCGTCGAAGTTTCGATTCCTCCGCATTTAATGACTGGATCTTCAGAGGTTAGTATTTCCATTAGTAAGTTAGGCTAAGATTCCAAGTTTTAAGTTCTCAGAACTGATTGAAGAATGTTTCTTCAGGCCTTATTTGGTTTTATAGCTGAAGCACTTGCAAAATTTGTTGAAGAAGAAGGTGATGGCTACCACCCAGTATCTGGTAGACAAAGAGAGCTGGGTTTTACATTTTCTTTCCCAGTTAGACAAACATCTATTGCCTCGGGGACACTTATAAAGTGGACAAAGGGATTCAACATCGAGGACACAGTTAGTACTTGTTACCTTGATATCTATAATCATGGTGTTGTTTAGTACAGCCATCTCTTTCTATTTGTTTTGAAAAAAGTTTTCAGTATATATATAAAACCCAAAAATGGAAATCATATTATATGTGAAGGACATTGAACCTGAAAGCTATTGTTTATAACTCTTAGGGACCTCGTGTTCTCTTTGTGCATCTTCCTCTTTATGCAGTGGTAATCTTGTACTCAAAAGTCATCTTAGCTTTGATGTCATTGTGACAGGAAATAAACTACTAAAGTGGGTGACTGTGTTTTGTTCTTACTATTAGGAAGTTAAAGTGCCTACGAAAAGTATTCAAGCCAGTTGAAGTGTTGGTAGATAATTGGTAGATTGATGGCAAAAAAAACAGACAATCAAATTACCTGTTCTGTGAAAGAACTGAAATTCTTTGCAATCTTTGGTAACTTTGAGATTTCTTTATTGGAAATTGAAATGAAACTGAGAAGTTTTTAACTGTTATCTGATTTGCAATTTGGGAGGATAGATAAATTGCATGAGAATTCATTTGGATTACGATCCTGTTGAAGCACTAGTCCTCATTTGCAATTTATGTATATTGCTTTCCTTTGCTAATGTTATGTACTATAAATTTTCTAGATTGCATGGTTGTCTGTAATTGTTATCACTTGTAATCTATCTTGTTTATGACTTCAAGTATAGTACATTTCTCAGCCGTTGCACCTCTTCTGGATGATATTGATGTAGGTTGGGCAAGATGTGGTAGGAGAATTAACAAAGGCCATGGAAAAGATTGGATTGGATATGCGTGTGGCGGCTTTGGTATTGCCCTTTGTTCACTATCTTCAAGATCTTTAACAGGCGTTTATTACAACTCTGTGATGTGAATCTTGCCCATGATTTTTGCTTCTCATTATGTTGGACATTCTAACTAGTCTATCTGATTCAGGTAAATGATACAATAGGCACATTAGCTGGAGGCAGATACCACAATGATAATGTTATTGCTGCCGTGATTCTGGGAACTGGAACAAATGCTGCATATGTGGAGCGGGCACATGCAATTCCTAAATGGCAAGGCCTTCTACCTCAATCAGGAGAGATGGTTAGTAAGAACAAATGCTGCATATGTGGAGCGGGCACATGCAATTTCATATTTAATGTTCTTTCAAACTGACAGGTTATTAATATGGAATGGGGTAACTTTCGGTCTGCTCATCTTCCATACACCGAATATGATCATGCTCTAGATTTGGAAAGTTTAAACCCCGGGGAACAGGTAAAGCCCCTCTTTTCTTTGCGCTATTCATCTCATAGTCTTTTTCATATCAAATTGCCAAATTGGCTATCCTATAAATAATACGTAACTTTGGCCATCTGACAGATTTTTGAGAAGATGATATCTGGTATGTATCTAGGAGAAATAGTTCGCAGAGTTCTGTGTAGGATGGCTGAAGAAGCTGCCCTTTTTGGCGATGTTGTTCCGCCTAAACTCAAAAAACCTTTCATTCTTAGGTATCGCTTTTGCTCACTTGTAGTGGGACATGCTGTTTGACCAACCTCGTACTCTTTTTCATCATTTCATTTGTAAAACGAATGCGAAAGAAGTTTTATCTATATTTCGACTATAAAGTTGGTTTTTTTTTTCTTTTTTTTTTATTTTTATTTTTGCAGGACTCCAGACATGTCTGCCATGCATCATGATACATCTCCAGATCTGAGAGTTGTTGGAAGCAAGCTGAATGACATTTTGGAGGTTTGTATTCAATTCCCTTTCTTCCTAGTACTTTCCATTAGGTACGCATTTTCAGGAACCAATTGATCACTCGTCTTGGTCATTTGAGTTTTTGTCGTTTCATGAAAGGCAAAAATCTCCTAGTCATTTCATTATGGAATGGTCACCAAAGCTCACACCTTTACTGACATGTAAACTTGCTCTTTTGTGTCAGGTATCTAACAGCCCCTTCCCTATGAGAAAAATCATCTTTCAGCTATGTGACATTGTTGCCACTCGTGGTGCACGCCTATCAGCTGCTGGGATTTATGGGATTATCAAGAAATTGGGAAGAGACACCCCGAAAGATGGGGATAACCAGAAATCTGTCATAGCTGTTGATGGTGGGTTATTTGAGCACTACACTAAATTTAGAAACTCCTTGGAGAGTTCACTCAATGAATTATTGGGAGACGAAGTTGCGGACAACTTTGTGATTGAGCACTCAAATGATGGCTCCGGCATTGGAGCAGCACTTCTAGCAGCATCTCACTCCCAGTATCTTGGGGTAGAGGATTCCTGAAAAAAGGGAGTCCAAAGCCAGCCAAGGTAGCTCACAAGAATGAAATAGTTCCAATTTTTTGTTGTAAAAGAACTCGTATTCTTTTTGATACAGACTTGAGATTATTTAGGCTCCTCGTTTCAATGACTCTTAAGTCGTTAATTTTATGGTTCAGAGCATATCATCTCCAGCAATGGATCAATTATGTGGTAGATTTGCCTGCAAAAACTCCCAAGATTTTGAAGTGGCTCCCTCTTATCTTTATGATGTTGGAGCGGATGTTGCTGGCATTGGGGCACAAGTCCTTCCTTTGGCTCTGACATGGTTAATAAATGGGGACGAGAGGTCTCCCTCCTCGCCAGCGTCTCCAATGAAATCATCCTTCTTCAGTTCCTTTGCCAAATAAATTAGAACCATATATGGTTTGTCTGCAGGCTGTTGAAATTCTCCTTTCGAATTAGATCAAATCCATCAATGGATGATAGCAAGAACTGTCATCAAGTATACGAATAAAGAATTTCCTTTTTCATTGTTCTTTCTGGTTGCCATTTTTATCTTGTCATCAGCAGTGTTCAACACTCAGATACTTCTTGGAAGTACGGATCTTTCGAGCTTCCGAAACGAGTAACTGAAAATGCTTATCTTAAACGATAAAGAGAAACCATTTGGCCTTGCTTGAGCTGAATGAGTTCTCTTTTATTATTATTGTGGTTTCCGTTAAATATACATGCAGGGACTGTTATTCAAAATTTACAATGAAACCGAGCCGCCCCGTCAACTCCATGGCCATTTCTGCTCGGAGCAGTGGCTGGAGTGCAGGGTGTTCTGCACCCACCTTATATTTAACGACCATACATATGATGGTGAACCATGATTGTCAAAAAAGAAACCACGAAAGAGAACCTGACTGTTAGGGGCGTGTTCGTGGAGTTTATATGTCTGTGTTTAGAGTGTTGAATTTATATGTTAGTGTATTTGGTGCAATTTTCTTCCTTTTCTTTCTTGCATAAATAATTTGTTTTTATGATTATTTTTATTTAGAATCTTTTTTATTTAATAATTCTACATATATATATATTTTTTAGTAAATTATAGATATTTTATTGTTTTTTAAGCACACTTGTATGGCTGAGAGTTTTGAAAAATGAAGTTTATGGTCTACTTTTAAATCATGTATTTTATAGAACGTTTCTAGGTAAGTTATTTTTATTTTAACACTTTTGATAAAAATGCTCATGTGCTCAAAAGTGTTCTTGAAACAAGTTTGTTTACTTTTTTACGTGATAAAAGTGATTTTATTAATGTTAAATTACTATAAAAAACATCTATAAAATACTATAAACTAACAAAAAAAAAAAAAAAAGATAATTCAACGTTTTGAAGGAACTTTATTGATACAAATGAATTTTGTGTGTTAACTTAAATATAAATAGTTATTGATGTTTTATATGTATTTTTAGATTAAGGTTTAAATTAAGATTTTATTGACGGTTTTATGCACGGGCATCAACAAAACAAAAAACTCGTGTCAATAAAGCCTAAATTTGTAGTACTCATAGTTTAAAATAATGGTTGTTAGAGTTGGGAGAGTGGAAGGTTCGAAGGTATCTGGAGTTGGCGTTGGAAGTCTTTGGAGTTGGCCATCAACAATTGTGGTTGAATGTTGTTGGAGTTGGTTGTAGGCGGTGGTTGCCAGAGTTGGCTACTGGAACTGGTCGTCGGAGTTTAGCAAAGAAGCATCCATGATGATGAGAGCTGAGTGCTCAGCTCCGGTAGATATGGTATAAAGTTCTCCTCCCAAACGATAAGTTGAGTTCTTATCTTAACTCCTCTCTCGTCTCATCTTTCGGTCTTTCAAGTAATCGTGACCTTACTTTGAGCGTCCCTATTTTTTATCTCCATGGGTTTGGGGTGCGGAGGTCCGAGTGCGGATCAAGATTTGCAATGCCTGGTTCATGGTGGGGCGGTTGGTGGGCAAAGTGGAAGTGCAGATCACACCCAGTTTGAAAACACTACACATTTCATCAACATAATTTGGCTCCTTCACATCCTTATCCAACGCATCGTCTATTGCCTTGCCTTCTTGAATATACTCCCAAGCCCACTCCACCAGAGACGAGTCTGCATCGCCGTTGAGAGCTTCCTTCCCGGTTGCCAACTCCAGAAGAATGACTCCAAAGCTAAATACATCGATCTTCTCGTTGATTCTTGGTGTCTGAGCATACTCTGCAGATAGAAAAGATACAACCTTTTAGTTTTGCCTATCAATGTCTCATATCAAACTCTCTGATAGCTTTGAATTGTGATGTCTCTTACCTGGAGCCATGTATCCAAAAGAGCCGGCAACGGCGGAGACTGAAGCCGATTCCCCTTGCTTTACGAGCATTTTAGCTAAGCCAAAATCTGCTATTTTGGCATTGAATTCTGAATCCAGTAAGATATTGCTGGACTTCAAGTCTCTATGAATCACCGGCGGGGAGCATTCATGGTGCATATAACAGAGGCCTTGTGCTGCCCCTACTGCAATTTGAAATCTTGTTGGCCAATCGAGGGCGACACCACAAATAGGGTCCGACCCTGTAATTATCGGCGGTGAGTTCTTCTTCTTGTGTAGCCATTTGTCGAGGCTTTGCTTCTCCATGTACTCGTAAACGAGGAGCCGCGAAGTCTCGCAGGAAACGCAGCAGAGGAGTTTGATTATGTTGTTGTGTCGAATCGAACTGAGGATTTTCACTTCCGCCATGAATTCTTTCTCGAGCTTGTGGTCTGACTTTCTGTTGTTCCATATCTTCTTCACAGCCACTGTTTCGCCCAAACTATTCACCGGGATCCGATAAACTTTTCCGGATCCACCGCTCCCAATCACGTTGTTCTCCGATAGCCCAGATAAAAGATTTGCCTCCGAGAAATTCAGCCTTTGAAATGAGGTCAGTTTCCATTCAACGTCTGCTCTATTTCCAGTTTTCCTGTAGATTTTGATTATGAACAAAGCAGAAACTACAAAGAGTATGAATACTATTACGCCCAAGCTTACGATCAGAGCAAGATGCTGTGATGAAATCTTTCTCGAATTCTGAGTTCTCAAACTGCAGCCATCGAGATTTAGAACTGCGTTGTTCGAACAAAGACTTGGATTGTTCAAAAAGCTTCTTGCAAAGATTGCATTTTCAAATGCAGATGGGATTGTCCCAGACAGAAAATTTGAAGAGAGGTCAAGGAAATTCAGTTTCAATTTTCCTAGCTCAGTCGGAATCGTCCCGGAAAGTCGATTCTCCGAGAGATCAAGATCATTAAGGTTGGGTAAATCGCCAAGTTGGTCCGGTATTTCACCCGAAAGACGATTTCGACTCAGTTTAAGACTCTGCAATAATCTCCATGAAAGGATATTCTTTGGAAGCTCCCCAGTGAGTTGATTTCCATCAAGCGAAAGCTTGTTCAACTTTGAAAGAGCAGTGAGTTCTTCAGGAATTTGTCCCGTCAACAGATTATTGCTTGCTTCAAACTCAGTCAAATTCCAAAATGAAGATAAATCCGATGGAATTTCCCCTGAAAATTTGTTGTTGCTAGTTTGCAATCTCGCAAGATTCTTCGAGACTCTCTGAGGAAAATCACCTGTGAAAGAATTGTTGTTCATGACTACATAAGTCAAATTCAGAGCCGTCCATAGACCGGCAGGAATTTCCCCTGAAAAATTGTTCTTATGAACGTCGACAATGATCAAGCTATCGCAATTCCCAAGCGATTTTGGTAACTCCCCACTAAGATTATTCTCTTGAGCAGTCACTCCTATGAGCTTACCGCCGGCGCACAAGTGCTCCGGCAAGCTTCCGGTGAGCTTATTGGAATTCACTTGAAAACCTTCGAGGATCAAATTCCGGCCGAAATCTGGCGGCAGTGTACCGTTTAAATTGTTGTCGAACAATCTGACGTCTGTTAATAATGGAAGACGGCCGATGCTTTCTGGGATTTCTCCATATAACTGATTTGAAAACAGAAGCAGAGCCGTCAGTTCCTGTAGATCGCCGATAGCCGCCGGAATTCTTCCGGTCAAATTATTTTCCGATAAGTCGTATTCGGTGATTTTTTTAGAATCAATCCGCTGAGGAATTTCTCCTGATAGATTGTTCTGAAACAGATAAACGACACTGAGATTCTTCAACGTAAACAAACTGCCGGGGATTTTCCCAGTCAAATTGTTCTTCGACAAATCCAATTTCACGAGGGCGGTCAAATTTCCAATCCATTCAGGAATTTCACCGATTACGTTCGACTTTGTCATCCATAAATAAGTCAACTTCTTCAATTGTGCGAAACTGGAAGGCAATTCAGCCGGTTGTAGATTTGAATTGTAAGCCATCAACAATTCTTCCAGATTCAACAAGTTACCAATTTCAGATGGGTAAGTCCCATTGAATTTATTCACAAAAAGATAAAGGTGCCGGAGTTCCGACAACCGAGAAATAGATACCGGAATTTCGCCGGAGAAGCTGTTCCCGCCGAGATTAAGAAACTGGAGGCGAGACAAGCGGTCGACATCATCGGGAATCGGCCCGGCGAAGTAATTCTGAGAGAGGTCAAGGTAATTAAGGTTCGAACAATTGTAAAGAGTGGTGGGAAAGCCACCTATGATGAAATTGAGCTGAAGATCAAGGTGGGTGAGATTGTTGAGATCGCAAAGGAAAGGGGGGAAGGTTCCGTTCAAATTGTAGTTAGAGAAAAACAGAGCAGTGACAGAGTTGTTGGTGCACTGAATCTCCGGCCATGTACAATGCGAAGCATTCGAGGAGAGCCAATGGCTGATTGGGGCTTGGTTTTGCCAAAACTGGTTCAATCGGAGTAAAACAGAGTGTTCTTGTTGGTAGAGCTGGGAATTGGCATGGTGGGAACAGAGGAGGAGGAGGAAGAAGAAGAAGGAAATGGGTTTTAGAAAACAGAGAAGAGAAAGAGAAAGAGAAGGAAGAGATTTCGTCATGTGGAGAAGATGAAGAAGTTGTTCGAAAGGTCTTTGGCTATGGCGGATTTGTTATTAGTTTTTGGTGGTAGAAATGTTGCAGGTGAAGTGTGAATGTAAAAGGAAGCTTCATAGCCGAAGTTCGAGTTTGCTTCAAAATTTCGCCCATTGCTTTGATATAAATGAGGCCAAAATATATTATTTATTTTGTTATTATTATTTTATTCTCCCCTTCCAATTGCAAATGTTATCTTATTATTATTTATTGTTAGAGAATATATCACTATATACCTCCAATTATGTTGGTTGGATCAGTTTATACCCTCCATTATATTTCATTTCAGAAAATCTCGTGTCAAACTTATAATTGTGACAATTAAACTCTTGAATTTTTATAAATAAATCAACTCAAATTTGAAGTCATAATCTTATTTGAAAATCGTCCATGTATTCTTTAACCATCTATTTTGTAAAATTGACTTTTGTAACAGTCTACACATTTGAGAATTAGTGCATATGATTATCAAAGGTAATAATAATATTGAAGAGTTTAAATTGATGGTAAATTGATACAATTACGAATTCATGATTTAAATTGATACAATTATTAGTTGTTTTTATCATTATTATATATATAATAGGGAGATCGAGCTTCATATTTTGAGATTAATAGAACAAGTTTACGTCGGTTGAGCTATGTTTATATTGAGAAATGTCATCTAATTGCTTACATATATTATGTGGAATGAATTTTTTTGTTCTTTTTTTTTTTTCTTAAATGTAGTTCTATAGTTTGGGCGTGAAAGTCATTATAATCTTCCTTACAATTGAACTTGTGTTTTGAAAAAGATTGGATGTAGCATCACATCTAGAACGAAAACCAATATATTTGTATTGGATATATTATCGTTCTATTGCGTATTGATATGTAAGTTGCATATGTTTTGTTTCAACATCTACTTTCTAGCTTTTTAGAGAAAAAGAAATCTAATTTCCTACCTCCTAATTTCTAAACTTTCGTTTTTATGGTCAATTATTTAATTGGTGGATACGTATTGTGGTTTCAATCGTGTAGACAAACATATTGATGTAGACATGTATTAAAATCACATCGTCTGAACGTGGAAATTGAGCAAAACTAATATTGATTGCAAAATACTATGTTAAAAATTTAGAAATTAAAATAAACTAAAATTAAATTTAAACCTAAAATTTACTATAAATTTTTGATTTAGTATTTTTGGTTATACTCAAAATTTCAAACATCACTTATACATATTCGTTCCACTCATATTTTGATACGTCATAATATGATATATCCAATGGCAGATTTATGAAAGAGTCAGGAGGTGTACATGCCCTTCAAATTGTGACGTTCTAAATTTATGTAAATTAGTTTTATTAAATATAAAAAAAATAATACATATATATTAAATAATTTGTTTTTCCACTTAAAATATATTATGCAAACTGGCTGCAGTTGTGTTAGTAGCACGTGTGTACCCCCTCCCCCCTCATGAACCTTGGGAAGGACATATGTTTTTTTTCTTTCTTCTTTTTATATATATATATATATATTATATTTAGATTTTAGTACAGTTCAAACAATTAAGTTTTAAATTCATTTTATATATATACCAACATTTTTTATCTTTCTACAATTATTTTACAAAAATTGATTGAATAATTTTTTTTCTTGTGCATCTAGATGAATAATTATATAAAAGTTTATAATTAGTATTACTTAATAAAGATGTTATATAAAAATTCATTTAAAATTATATTCATATGAAAGTTAAATTTAAGGTCTAATATCACATTTAATTGTTAACATTTTCAAATATGTAAGAGACATTTTAATAAGGGCTCTTTTCAAATATAGCAAGAGGAACAAAATATTTACAAATATAGCAAAATTTCACTATATATTTGCGATACACCTCAGTAGATCACGATAGACTGTGTATTTTGTTATTAGTTGTAAATATTTTCAGCAGTTTTGCCATTTAAGATAATTTCCTTTTTAATAATCTATTAAACACAACAATCGAAATCCAGAGACCTAATAAACAATTTTTTTAAGTTTAAGAACTATATAAAAATACAAAACTAGAGGTTTATGGGCTTAACTTATAACCCAACATACATTTGTACCTCCACTCACTTGAAATTATGGATCTACCACTAGATATATCACACAATTCTTTAACGAAAGGTAATATGAAAATTTTCTAATATATTATAAATAGAAAACTCTCTCCATTTTTTAAAAGTCAAAATAAAGATGAATTAAAACGAACATAACTCAATTGACATAAGAATATGATAGTGATTGAGAGATCTATAATCGGAATCCTTCTATCTTTGATGTATTAAAAAAGAAGAGAGAAGAAAATTAAAGAAAAAGAGAGAGAGAAAGAGAGAAATGGTAGGAAAATACATGGAAACATGAAACACGAATATTTAATAAAAGGTTTGAAAAGTCAAGCTTGGCGATCAGTCAACGTTCAAAGCTCCAAAAGCAAACCCAAAGAAAATTATTATCTTTTTCTTTTAAAAAAAAAAAAGAGTTGGAAAGTTCCCATTCTTCCTCCCCTTTTCTTTCACTTCACTTATTTATTTATTTATTTATTATTATTTAATGCTATTCCTTTTAGTTTTTCCAAAAATAAAGTCTACTCCTTCCCAATATCTAAATAATAATTCCTATACATAGTTAATTGGTTTCTAGATTACAATGGGTCTTTTGTTTATACATTTATATCCACCACACCATTGTTATTAGGGATGGTTTGTTTTATGAAAATGTGGATAATCAGAATTTTTGAATGTTTAGAATTATAGATGTGTCGCATCTTTAGATGATAATGTTTGTTTTGTAGGAATATTTTTTTACAGATACTTATAAATATTTGGATATAACTATGTTTGTTTTACATGATTTGCATTTGGGAATATCTTAAATTTACATAATGTTCTAATAATGCACTATACATATAATTTACTCATCAATTTAATATAGAGTTTAGAGAGAGCTCAAAGAACCCATGAGAAGTCTAGAAATAACTAAAAAACTCATGATGGGAAGCTTATAGCTCAGAGAACTTATGAAGGAACATAAAGGTAGCTTAGAGGATTCATGAAGGAGCCTAGGGGTATCTCAGAACCTCAGAAGACTCATTGAGAGCTTAGAAGACTCACGAGGAAGCTTAAGGATAGCTTGGAAAACCCATAGATGGCCTCTACAAGACCCATAAAGGACTTAGGAATCAAATGAAAAACCTTAGAGGATTTATGGAGGATGTAGGAATCACATGGATGACCTTGACTGACCTCGGCAACCCATGGAGAGTTTAGGAGTCATATGGAAGACCTTAGAGGACCCATGAAGAACATCGGAAGACATTAAAGTGATTAAGTTTTGAACTATGCAGATTCTCAACGAATGATTCATAAAAGAACTGTTGGAGGAGTTGAGTGAATGATGCATTTAAGCAACAGTTATAACATTGAGTGGTGGTATTACAATTGCACAACAAGTAATGGTTTAACAATTTCAAAAATTTAAGAGGGGCGGTTATGAGCCCAAGCGTGAGTCATACATTACTAAGTTATAAAGGACTATGAAAATTTGTTTGCGCAACAAACTCTTGCCATCAATATGCCAAATCATTTTAAAGTATAAAGGACTATGAAATTGAAATTTTAAAACTTATGAAATCAATACATTGTACAAGAATCTACTTTTAAAGCTGGTAGGGTCTGTTAGACGTATTTTAAATTAAAATACATACAATTAAAATATGGACTATGTATGTGGATTAGTATTTTATCACATTAGGTTATTTTATTAGATTGAGCCCTATTATGTGATCTATTTAATTAAAGCCCCTAGATTCCCAATTGAGTATGGATTTAATGGGTAGAAGCCTATTCCTAGATTGATTAGGGTTTAATAGGAACCCTAATTAAACTAGTATATAAAGAGACTTTAGGCTATGGTTCCCAACACACCAAAACAATAAGCACTCAGTCTTTCTTGAATCCCATCTTGAGGCTATCATCAATTTCTCAATGGAGTCCGGTATGTTATTTATTCTTAACAATTTGGCATGAATGATCATGAATGATCCTAGGGTCAATCTATTCAATATAGATTTAAAGTAATTATGCTAACAAGTGGTATCAGAGAATTAATTTCATGTTGGATTGTTGGATTATATTTGGTTTTCCATTGGTATTGTAGTTCAATTTTTGGTTCGGTAACAATTGTTAAAGAATTAAAAAAAAAAAGAAAAAAAGAAAACTTTTTTTAATTGATTTTATCAATAATTGGAATTATTCAATCCCATGTTGGTTCTTATTTAATTAGGAATTGCTTAATGTTCTAGTTCTTAACTAATGATTTTGTGATTTTAAAATCTAGAGTTTTTAATGGGTAGTTTTGTGAATCCATTATAATTTGATTGATCATTATTATAGAGTTCAATTTAATTTTGATCAATCACGTTGTGGTTTTAAATTTGATTAATCATTTGTGGATTTAAGTTTAATTTTTGATTAATCATGTTCTAGATTCAAGTTTGATCCATCAAGTTGTGGATTTTAGTTAGAATTTGATTGATTATTTTGTGGACATGAATTTGAATTTAATTATTAATTTGGTGATTTAAATTTTAAATCTTATCGATAATTTGGTGATTTAAATTTTAAATCTTATCGATAATTTGGTGATTTAAATTTTAAATCTTATCGATAATTTGGTGATTTAAATTTTAAATCTTATTGATAATTTGGAGATTTAGAATTAAATCATATCGATAAATTTTGGTGATCTTTTCCCATTGTGTACAATGATATTATTATATCATTATGTCTTATATTTTGGATTGAATTGATTGAAATAATATGTTGCCAAAGTAGCCTTTATTATCTAGATTAGTTTAATTCTAAAATATAAGATGTGCATATTCATAGATTTATGCGAATATTTATCAGCCCAAAGGAAGATAATTATTTGGCCAAATTGTGGGTATGCATGTGGTAATGAGTATGTGACAATTATAAAGATTGCTCATGTGAAAAATAGTTGGTCCAAAGAAAGTCTATTTTTTGACAGAGGTTATGGTCAATACTCTGATTACTACGTTGAGAGTACCATTTACAGTTGGTGTTTTTTTGCCCAAAGTCTAGACATCAATGTTGTGTTAGGTATCTTGTCAAATGGGCCCACCATATATGTAAATTTCTTTTTGTCATATTTGATTTATGACATATTGACTTAACTGAGTATATGTTTTATTTACTTGTTCCTTGTTTTAGTTGGTCTTACTCAAATATCTGGAAATCTGAGTTCAATCCCTAAGTTGAATGGATCAAACTTCAAAATTTGGAAGGAAAGCTTAGAGATACTTATCGGGTGTATGGATTTGGACCTTGCATTAAGGACCGATAAACCTACTTCATTGAGAAACAACCGAATACAGCTAATATTGAGAAGTGGAACTGGTCAAATCGCATGTGTCTGATGATCATTAGGCACTCCATTCCAGATTCGTTTCGGGGTTCTATCGCAGAGAGTGAAAATGCCAAACAGTTCCTTGCTCAAATTGAGAAATATTTTGCTAAAAATGAAAAAGGGGAAGCAAGTAGTCTTTTGACTTCTTTAACTTCCATGAGGTACAAGGGCAATGGTAACATAAAGGAGTATATTATGGAAATGTCCAATCTCGCTAGTAAATTAAAGGCACTAAATGTCGAAATAAAAGAAAATTTACTCGTACATTTGGTACTTATCTCTCTTCCTGCACAATTCAATTAGTTTAAGATAAGCTATAATACTCAGAAGGATAAGTGGAGTATTAATGAGCTTGTCTCACAATGTGTGCAAGAAGAAGATAGAATTAAGAGAGAAAGGACAGAAAGTGCTCACTTGGCAACTAACTCTCGTGATAAGAAGAAAAGAAAATCTACGGGTGCTGCAGAAGGGACATCTCAGCAGAATAAAAACAAGAAGCAGGCTACTGAACATCCTTGTTTTTTCTGCAAAAAGGAAGGTCACTTCAAGAAAGATTGTCCCAAATATGCCAAGTGGCGTGTAAAGAAGGGTAAACTTCTTACTTTAGTTTGTTCTAAAGTTAATTTAGCTTATGTACCTATAGATACTTGGTGGGTAGATTCTGGTGCTACTACTCACGTAAGTATGTCTATGCAGGATTGCCTGTGGAGCCGGCCGCCAAGTGATGCTGAAAGATTCATCTATGTGGGGCATGGCAAAGCAATTCAAGTCGAAGCTATTGGGAATTTTAGATTGCTTTTAAAAACTGGATGTTATTTGGATTTGAATGAGACTTTTGTTGTGCCGTCATTTAGACGAAATTTATTTTCTATTTCCAGTTTGGACAAGTTTGGTATTTCTTGCTCTTTTGGAAATAATAAAGTTAGTCTTTTTCAAAATTCCAAGCTTATTGGTACCGGTTCTTTAATTGATAATCTATATATGCTTGATTCCTTTACTTCGTTTAACAAGATCCTGTTATTTGATTCATGTGGTACAAAGCGTAAATTAAATGAGAATTCTGCTACCTTATGGCACAAGCATTTAGGTCACATCTCTAAACAGAGAATTCAGAGACTTGTGTCGGATGGAATTCTTGATTCCCTTGATTTAAATAACTTTAAAGTTTGTGTGGAATGTGTTAAGGGAAAACAGAAAAACATAAGAAAATCAACTGCCAACAGATGCTCAAACGTCTTAGAACTAATACATACAGACATTTGTGGTCCATTCCCTACGGCTTCTTGGAATGGACAACAATATTTTATTACTTTCATAGACGACTATTCAAGATATGGGTACCTATATTTAATTCATGAGAAGTCTCAATCTTTGGACGTTTTCAAATCTTTCAAAGCTGAAGTTGAACTTCAACTTGGAAAGAAAATAAAAGCTGTCAAGTCTGATCGTGGTGATGAATACTACGGTAGATATGATAGATCAGGTGAACAACGCCCAGGGCCCTTTGCCAAATACCTAGAGGAATGTGGAATCGTCTCGCAATACACTATGCCTGGGAAACCTAACATGAATGGTATGGCGGAAAGGCGAAACAGAACACTTCAGGATATGGTAAGAAGTATGATTAGTCATTCTTCTTTACCAGAATCTCTCTGGGGGTGAGGCATTAAAGACTGCAACATATATCCTCAATAGGGTACCTAGTAAAGTGGTAGCTAAAAACCCCTATGAGTTGTGGACAGGAAAGAAGCCTAGTATTAGGCATCTTCACATCTGGGGTTGTCCAGCTGAGGCTAGGCCATACATGCCTAACGAAAGAAAATTGGACTCAAGAACTATTAGCTGCTATATTGTTGGGTATTCCGAGTGCTCTCGGGGTTTTAAGTTTTATGATCCCACCTCTAGATCATTGTTTGAGACAAGAAATGCCAGATTCCTTGAGGATGTTGAGTTTGCGGGGGAAGATAACATAAGGAAAGTTGTCTTTGAAGAGAAATTAGTTTCTTTTCCTAGTGTGGTTATAGATGGTGATCAGGCTCCTACTCCTGACTTCACTATTGAACCAATTATTCAAAAATGATAGTCGACAGTGATGTATTCCAACAACAACATAAGCAATGCAAAGTCAAAACATGTAGACATAAAGTTTCTAGTTGTGAAAGAAAGAGTTCAGAATGGTCAAATTTCGATAGAACACATAGGAACAAACTCTATGGTGGCAGATCCATTGACTAAAGGTTTACCACCTAAAGTTTTTCATGAGCATATTGCTCACATGGGTGTCAGTCATTTTTCTGATCCCATAGTTTAGTGGGAGTTTGTTATTACGGATGTTCTTTGACCTTAATTGTTTGTTTTCTATATAGAATAAAGTTGATGGTTTATGTTTTATTATCTGAACTTGTTTAACATACATGCGGTTAAGCATAAAGTTTTTTTTGGAATGATCTCACTAAGGGATTTGGACCAGTTGGAAACAGGCTTGATCTAGATCACTTTGCATGTAGTTTCCATGCTATCCATCCATACTTGATCTATGTCATTGAATGTATTGAAACTGGTGATCAAGGAAAGTTTAGTTACAATGGTAGTAACAAAAGGTGCCTCGATTCCGTGTTGATACAGGAGATGGACCAGATTGAACTAAAGGAGAATTATATTATTGAAATAACCTGTTTATGCGCGCTTAAGGTTCATGTGATTTAATTACATCAAGTACACAAACATAGCCCAAGTGGGAGATTGTTAGACGTATTTAAAATTAAAATACATATAATTAAAATATGAGCTATGTATGTGGATTAGTATTTTATCACATTAGGTTATTTTATTAGATTAGGCCCTATTATGTGATCTATTTAATTAAAGCCCTAGATTACCAATTGAGTATGGACTTAATGGGTAGAAGCCTATTCCTAGATTGATTAGGGTTTAATGGGAACCCTAATTAAACTAGTATATAAAGAGACCTTAGGCTATGGTTCCCAACACACCAAAACAATAAGCACTCAGTCTTTCTTGAATCCCATCTTGAGAGAGATCCCACTAAGGCATTCAGAGTTTTGGTTGAGAAAAACAATAGTCATCTTGAAGCTATCATCAATTTCTCAATGGAGTCCGGTATGTTATTTATTCTTAACAATTTGGCATGAATGATCATGAATGATCCTAGGGTCAATCTATTCAATATAGATTTAAAGTATATGCTAACAGGGTCCTCTTCTAAATAGTGAGGAAATGAATGTGTTTAAAATGTGATTTTGTATATCATGCACAATCAACCCTACTAAACACTCACAATCCTTACCTTTCTACATAATTACTTTTAACCCTCTCAACATTAAAATGCAATCATAATTACTTTTAATTATTTGACTAAGTTTAAGTGGTTCGTTTCATCCTTTTATTTACGTAAAATATTTTATCGGTCTCTAAGTTTTGGGTTTAGTTTCTTTTTGGTCCCTAAGTATCAAAATATTACATAATATGGTCTTTAAGTTTTGAGTTTGATTTCAATTTAGTCCTTAAGTTTCAAAATGCTATAATTTTACTCTTGAGATTTGAGTTTTGTTTTAATTTGGTCCTACTTTTAACCTCTATTTTGTAACCAAATACTCACTTCAGTTTTTAGCGTTGATGTTTGTTAATTAATTTAAAATAATTATGAAATGAAAATTCAAAATTAATTTTACCAGTGATGAAAAAAGATAAGATAATTTATTATAATTATTTTAAATCTTTTAAATTAATTAATAAATATTAATACTAAAAATTGAAAGTGAGTATTTAATGAAAAAGCCAGATAACTAAAAGCTTAAATATTGAAATCTAGAGACCAAGTTGAAACAAAACTCAAATCTTAATAGTAAAATTGTAGCATTTTGAAAACTATGGACTAAATTAAAATCAGACTTAGAACGTGAAGACTAATAATAGAATATTTTAAAACTTAGGGGTCATACCCAACATCTTAAGATTGAATATGTATTTTTCTTTTATTTATTTATTGATTTTTTTTTATTTTTTTATTTTTTTATACGAAAGTCTTTGGTTTCACATTAAAGTGGAAAGTAGGTCAAAAAGGGAAATTGTTAAGTTGGTAGGAAAATTGGGGCAACCGGGCAGCAAGCACACGGTCTTTGACCGCACTGCCCTTCATATAATTTTTTACTTTTCCAATTCTTATAATTATTACAACCTTTTTGTTTTTTTTTTGTTTTTTTTTTTCTTTTCCACATTATTATTAAAATCTTTTTGGAATTCTCTTCCACAAACCAATATAATATTTATACTTTATATTCCATTATCATCCACCAACAATTTTAATCATATCAACTTTAGGTGTATTTGGAATAATTTTTAAATATTTTCTTTGAAAAATAAGTTATTTTTTAAAAAAATTAGAGTGTTTGGTAAGTACTAAAATGAGATTTTGAAAAGTATTTTAACCTGCTTTTATCAAAAGAGTTTAAATAAAAATGAGTTATTTTTAAAACATTTTTTTCTCAAGTCAATCCAAACGGGACATTTTATTCATTAGTTGGTAAATGTCAATGATAAATATTTGGTTTAAAACAAATTTGGTCCTAAACTTTTGAAATAATAATTTAGTCTCTAAATTTTAGTTGGTAATGATTTAGTTCATGTATTTTTAAATATGAAACAATTTAATTTTTGGGCTTAGTTCTTATCATGAATTTATTTTATAGAATTTAATGTAAAATATATATATATATGTAGATCAATAAACTGATCGGTGATAAAATCTTCTATAAACTATAAATAAAAAGTTATTACATTATAAAAATGACACTTAATTTTTATGATAGAGACTAACTTGTTACAAATTTAAAATTGCAAAGACTAAATTGTTAACAACTATAATTTAGAGATTAAATTGTTATTTCTATGAAGGGAGAAGAATATTTGTTTTATCTTAACTATTTAAAGCTACATATAATAAGTTAAGAACTATGATTTGGGCTAAATATATATTTTCCTGTAATGTGTTTGATTTTTTTTTTTAATCTATATTGTTTAAAACGTTTCAATTTACTCCATGCGTGTCTTTTCCATTTTTTTAGTTATACATTTGTTTTTTTACATAAAAGAAATATTCTATATTGAGTATGGAGATTTATTTAAACTTCTAATCTCAATAAAATAAGCAAATATCTTTCATGTTTGAACTATGTTTTCTTGTCACTGTGGAAGATTATAATTAATTGGTTTGTAATAAATATTTGTAAGGTGAAAAAAATTTAGAGAAATTAGAACCATTAAAACAAAAAAGTTTTTAAGAAGTTAGCTAGCATTTTGAATTTTCTTGGCATAATTTCTCGTCACTAAATTATTAATTAAACGTTAAGGTAATTACTAAGATTGATATTTAATAAGAAATTATAGTTTAAAGAAAAAAATAATATTTAAATATTCATAGACTAAAATAAAATAAGATAAACCGAAGTACATAAAAATAAAAATAGTATTTAAATTTAGTATCATTAAATTTTTGCATAAAAATAACAATACAAGAAAACGAAATTGAATATGCTATCAAAAGTAAGATATATATAAATTTGATTAAGATAATACACGTGCATATATATAAAATATCAACTATAAATATTTTTTATTGAAATTATATATGAAAATGATGATCTAAACATAATTAAATTAGTTAGATATACGTTGTCGATTAAGAGATGAAATGTTTAAATTTATAACATGTTATTGACACAAATATAAAAAATTACAAAAATGAGTACTTATTGATAAATATGACATAATTTGGAAGCATTATGTAAGAGTAAACTAGTCTACTCTTCAATTGGAATTTAGGGTTCAAACTTCGTAATAATTGCAGGGTGGACTTATTTATTTTCCAAAAGAAAAATGAAAAATGAAAAATGAAAAATGAAATTAAAAACAAAACAAAAATAAAACAAAAGCAAAAAGCAGGACTTATGGGTCAACTGACCGAATCGCCAGGTCAATCACTCACAAGGTACAACTTTTGATTATTCAAAATTGATTCTCATTTTAAAAAAGGGATTAAAAAAAAATCTTTATATATTTATAAAAGTTATCCACTAAATATATAATTGAATTATTGGGATAAATTATACAGAATACACTTAAACTTTGTATTTTGTGTCAAAAATGTCTTTGAATTTTTGAAATTTTTAAAAATGTCCTTAAACTTCCAAAATGTGTTCAAAAATACATTTACGGTTAGTTTTGGATGGAAACCGTTAGTGTTTTGTATCAAAAATATTTTTGAACTTAAACATTAAAAAAATATTCTAAAAATACCCTACTGATAATCTCTTATAGGAACAAAAACTATTAGGGGTTGTTTGTGTTTTGGGAATGTAGATAACCAGAATCTTAAATGCCCGAAATTATAAATATGCGGAATTATAGATGTACAACATCTTTAGATTGACATGTTTGTTTTGTAGGAATGTTTTTGCAAATATCTGGGAATATTTTGATAATTGTGTTTGTTTTGTAGGAATTCGACTCGGGAAAGTTTTAAATTTACATAATGTTCCAAGAATGCCCTTATGACTATTTATTAATTTATAATTAATTTGATATAATTTGAACTTATATAATGTATTTGTTTTTATTAATTTAAATTTCTTTTTAAATTAATACAATTTATATTATTTTTATATGTTATTTTTTCCCAACAAAACAATATATCATAATTTAAGATTTTTAACCAAATAAATATTAATTTAAATTTGAATATCTCGTTAAGAAATAATAAGAATTACGATATAACAAAAAGAATGATATATATAGTTGACAATATCTATTTTAATTATATAATACAAATATATATATATATATAATTTTTTCAAAAAAAAAAAGACAAAAAAGTAAAATGGGGATGCCCTCAACTTGGGAATCTTGAAAACCGTGTTTCAGGAATGCATCCTAGGATGCTTGGGAATCTCTAGATAACAGGATATCTTACAATACTGCTAAAAAAACACGATAATCTAGATGTCCACTCTATGGGAATCTAAGATGTCTACGAAACAACGACCCCTTAATATCATCTTACTACTCCATTCTCCCTCTTTTTTCTCCTCTATCTTCTTCAATACTCTCTTATTCCCCCTATTTGCTAAATGTTTGGCATTTGTATATCTAAAAAAAATATAAATAAATAAAATTGTACACTTCACTTAAGGTATATGGACTATAATAAGAAAAAGAATAATGTAAGCACCAAAGATTTTATGATTTAGATGTTTTAACAAAATTGTATGTTAGTAGTTGAATGTGTGTTAATAGCTAAATACATTTTTTTTATTTGACTATTTATCGTTTTGGTATGTTTTAAGGGGAGATTTTGATTTTGGAATTTTGTAAGATTTTTTTCTTTTAACTTAAAATTATGGTTTTTATTTTAGTTGTTGAAAACTTTGGTATAAGAATTAAAAAAATAAGAGAAAAGTAAGAGTATCTTTATAGAAAAAAAAAACTTATTTATTTATTTAAGCTCAAAACAACTTTAAACAAATTGATCACCATATTAGTGGTAGGAGAATTTGTAAACCTTTTTATTTTATTTTATTTGGAATTTTTAGAGTTTATATTTTCAAGAAGGTGTTAATGGTTTTTCTTCCTTCACATACTAAAGATGAATTATCTTTTTAAGGCTATTTTTGAAACTTTTGAAGGTTAAAAGTGGTATTTTTTAAACAAAATTTTAACGGTTTTCATCCAAAACTAACTACAAAGGTACTTATGAACTCTTTTAAAGTTTATGAGTATTTTTAAAACTTTTGAAAGTTCAAGAGTATTCTTTACCCAAAATGCAAAGTTTAAGGGCATTTTTTTTAAAAATAATTTAGCCAAATTATTATCAATAAATTTATAAAAAGACATTTTTTATGTTAAATTAGATTTGTGAAATAAAGTTGAATTTGTATTGATTTATATATATGTAGTATAATTTCTAATATTTATTCTTTGATTCTTTTTCGTTCAAAGTAAATTTGTCTTGAAGGTTCACAACTTGTTGTTGGTGTTGAATTTGTTTCGAGGGCTTCGTAGTTTGTTCTTTAGATTGAATTTTCAGCTTGTCGAACAGTTACTTGGTATCTTGGGATCTTCAGCTCTCCAAAGTTCTTAGATTTTTCTCTATATTGGATTCTCAATTTTCTAAACATTGAATGTGTATGCTTCACTCTATGGGAAAACACTTGTTATCAAACATTGAATGCGTATACTTCACTCAGAAGGGAAATCACTTGTTCTTGAAGCTAAAAATTCTTGGTTTGAAACTAGATCTTTGAAGTACATTTGTTCTTCAAAGAGTGTTTGATCCTAAAAAAACTGAAAAATTTTCTGATATGTTGTTTATGAATTCTTTCTCGATTTGCCTCTTAAAGTGTCCAACTTTTCGACCTACAGCCACATTACCGATTTGCCTCTTAAAGTGTCCAACTTCTCGACCTGCAGCTCCTTTGAGTAATGTGAGCTTGTAGGTTTGGGTCTGACTCATTGAGTTTAAGCTTTATTGGTGTTGCATTAACCCTTTTGAACTTAGGCTTCGAGCTACTTTGGTATGTGCTAACAATACCATGTAACTCAATTTGACAAAGTCAAAGCTCGAATCATCCTGATTAAGATATGTGGTTATATTTAAGATTAATAATTGTATCAATCTGAACTTTGAACATTTTTAAGTGTATCAATTTACACTCTCAATTACATTTTATAATTGTATCAATTAAACCCCTCAACTTTCATAAATGAATCAATTTAAACTCTTAGTCATATTTTTGTTAGAATTAACTATGGATTTACTTTAATCATCAATTTTGTAAAACCAATATTAGAAGTTTACATATATTTGAGAATTAATGTATGAATTATTTTCAAAGATGATTGTAATGCATAGTCTAAAATAATTAACTAAAAGTATATGTTTCACACGACATTGGTCGAGCGAAATCGGGAGGAGACGATAAATTAATACATATGAAAAAGTTAAAGTTTTAAATGGATATAATTAAGGTTGTTTTAATTGTAAACCTCCAAAGTTTATAAATATAAATTGATATTTGCCCCAAAAAATACTTAAACTAGATTTATTATTTTGTAGCTCATCCAGTTGTCTAACCACAGTTTATCACGTGACAAACTATTCTTTCTTCTCTTTTACAAATACTTTTTAATTTTGTCTACTGTGTGATTGGAGTGGTCCGTACTTAAAATGGACCTCGAGAAGATAAGTGTAGCCCTTTGATGCACGGAGTATAAGTAAAAGAAAGGAAAGTCCTTGTTGAATATATCAGACAAACCAACAGTAATATTGATAGTGACAAAGGAAACCCAGTCTTTGAAAAGTGTTTTGAATTGACCTTCTTGTTCTAAATGCCCAGATGGCCCTACTACACTGTCCAGGGTTGGATTTTCTTCAACATTTACCCAAAAGATGTAATATTTTTTTGTTAGAATAGAAAACTCAAGTCATATCAATGTCAGTCTAAATAAGAAAGCTAGAAGTATAACTCAAGGGAGAGCCTCAATTCATCTACTGTTGTGGAAAATGATAAACCTTTGCGATTTTCTTCAATACAGACAGTAATTACACAAGGCCAACACTCTAGGACTCTCATCTTATATTCAACTCAACCCCCCACATTCTAATTCCCATTGCAGGATCCAATAATCCATTGAAACTTTGATGGATCTCATAATTTGATGATGGGATTTCTTAAACTACATCAGCTGTTAGGAAGTGTTTAGTTCAAAGATGTTTCAGACGACTATTCTAATTCAATTAGATTCCTGAAGGATACTTGATGCTCTGTCAATCTGTAAACAGATGACATTCATTCACTTGTTCTTCAAAATGTGTTTTCAAAAGATAAAGGGGGAAATCATGCAATTCTCAAACTAGGCTTCTTTCCTTTTAATTTTCTTAGTGAACTTGTTAAATGATGTTCAATTGATTGAATGTTGTGTTCTACAATCTTATTGTTACAAATCACTATTTCAGAACAACAAACAATGAAAGAACACTTAGCCCATTGCAATTTCAAGTCCCTGAATAATAGCATTCCAATTCTAGTTCACTTTCCCTAACAAATCAAATCTCAGAATAAAGAATATTTACTTGAACTCGAAATTTGGCACCGGCGGTGAATCAAAGCTCTCCAAAATCTTCGTTTCGCCGTCTCCACGAGTTGCCTCTGACTCCTTTTTCTGTCCGCCACCGAACCATCCTCCAAACCACGACCCCGAGCCTGCACCTGAAGATCCTGGACTTGCAGACGAAGTTTGCGGTGGCGTTAGTCCCGGAATCTGATCCATAGGGTAACCAGGGACGCCGCCCATAGCACCGGCGTCGTCGATCATAATAGGACCGTTCTGCGGTTGACTAAGAACCTTATTCAGCATGATCCCGGCTCCCTCGATCAAAGCCAACAGAACACCGCCGAACAAAGCCGAACGGGCGGAGGCGCCGAAGCCCTGACGCATCTGGAGGAAGCCGCCAGTAGCAGCACCGGCTATGATCGAGTTCCATGGATCTTCCTTCTGACGGAGGTAGACCATTGAGCAATCGAAGGTGGAGAACAAGCCACCCCATACGGCAAAGCTGCCGCCGATACGAGGCGCGTTCATTCGGACGGCTTGAGAACCACCAAGAAGACGAGCGCCTTTAGGAGAACTGTAAACGCCTTTGAGAAAATGGAAGGCGGAACCACCGACAGCGCCCATTCCGAAGGCGCCGCCGATGTCGTCGAGGATCCGATCTGGACAAGGCTCCCGAGAAGTCTCCGGCGTTCCCATGGAAGCTTTGATCGGAAGGTTTAATTCGTTTTTGTGGGCGGAGGTTTGCAAAGACAAAGTCGGCTGTAAATGGGAAATAGGTTTTCTTTCGCTTTGGTTAATGGAGATTCGGGTCAGAACAGTTCGGGTCGGACTAGAAAAAAAAAAGGTTCATTAAAGCTACCCGAAAATTACTTAACATTAATTGTAGTCGGCAGATTTTGAATTTTACTTCATTTTCACTTGCGGCAAAAATACCAAACTATTTACAGGTAAAAAAAAAAAAAACGTGGGGAACTTAAATTTTTTTTTTAAATACCTAAACTCGAATTATTGAAATTCGAATGAATTCGAATGTGATCGACTGTCATAGGCTTCTATCATTTTATCTATTATTGTCTTTTTCTTCATCTTATCTTATGTCAGTGTGTCTTCTTCTTTATAGCAAAAATAAATCAAACTATTTATAATATAGTAATAGACTAATCTCAACTATCTATAACGAGTAAACTATACAATATTATCATATTTATAAATATTTTTAGCAATTTTATTATTTAAAATAATTTGTTTTAAATTTGTAAAAATTAAATGAGTAATTTTCATTTTTTCATTGGATTTATGTGCCAATTAAGTTTTCAATATTTAAAATAATATATTTTGGCCCCTCAACTAAACAGTATGTGGCATTTAAAATAATCTATTTGAAATCTCGGAAGGACATCGCTGTGTACTGCATCAATATCCTTCTCTACTGTTCAGTCTCTTGCCTCTGCAACGCGCAACCCTACCAAGCCACCGCTGAATTTCATCTCCAAACTGTGCGACGGCGTTCATCTGGCGTTCAATTAACCACAGATAAGGTATTCACCACTCATTTTTCCAACTCTTGCATTTCAATTTTTGTCCTTCTCCTACAGAATCATGGTTTTATGCTTTCAAATTAAGCTTTTGACTAGAATTGTATTCATTCAATGCCGCTTTTTCTTTAAGCAGAGACGCACATTTCCTGATGCCCATGAGAGTTTCTTCAGGATCCAGATGCTACAAATCATTTACTTCCTCAAACTTCCGAACTTTACATACAGGGACATGTCCAAAACCCCCAATAAACCCTAATTGGCTCACTTGCACACTTTCCTCATCTGGGTCGTGTTCAAGCTTTCATATTAATCTCTCTCTGGTTAACCTTATGAAGCTTTCAATTCGCGGTCGCCATTGTTTTCCAGAAATTAGGGATTTAGTAAGCCCCAAATTGAACTCTTTGAGCAATGGGAATGGGAGTTCTTTGGGATCTTTGTCCTCGAAGAAATCTCGACGTTTTTTGTGTTCCTATCCTCTTAAGGATGAAGGAGTGTTATCTGGGAATAAGCTTCCTTGGTTAGCTGCAGCTAACAGTGTTGAGAAGGCAAAATGGTCGGATAAATCAACAACAAAGAAGGGAGGGGACCGATCGTCTTGGAAGGAATCAGATTCTAGGTCAGAAAGGATGAGGTCTTCATGGGACTATTCAAATAAGACATTTGGAAAAAAGGGCAATCGGTCGTCTCGGGATGAACCGCAAAAGAGATATGGCAAAGCACCAATTGGAAGTGCTAAGCGTTCTACTTGGGAGGTCTCTGCTGAGAAATTTGCTAGACAAGGTATTGAGTCTGCTGATGAAAGAAGAGAAAGTAGGAGGACAATAGTGGACAATGAAGAAGAGCGAAAGGATGATATCGAAAGAGAAGAAGTGGAAGATGAAGAAGCAGAAGCCATTGCAGATCCCAGATGGGATAAGATTAAAAGTAGATTTAGGGGAATGGTGGAGGAAAGAGCTGCACCTGAGAGACCTGAGTTTCAGAGATGGAATAAACAGGAAAGTTGGGGTCGGAAAACATGGAGGGAAGCTTCTGAATCCACTCTGCCTAAAATGATTGGTGAAGGGGTTTATGGGGTTGGACCAGTTTTGGCTGCTTTGTCAGCTGGAAGAAGAGAGTTCTATGCATTGTATATGCAAGAAGGACTTGACTTGAACAATAACAACAAGAAGAAGAAGGACAAGAAAGGGTTTGAGAAAGTTCTTAGGTTGGCTGAAAAGAATGCATTAACTATCAAGGAAATATCTAAGCACGATCTCAATATGATTTCCGATAACCGCCCTCATCAAGGTCTTGTGCTAGATGCTTCTCCCTTGGAGATGGTAAAAATAAAAGAATTGGATCCTGTCTCACTTGAAGAAGACAAAGGCTCACTTTGGTTGGCTTTGGACGAAGTTACAGACCCTCAGAACTTGGGGGCAATAATAAGATCAGCTTATTTCTTTGGCGCATCGGGGGTTGTTTTGTGTGCAAAGAATTCAGCTCCATTAAGTGGTGTTGTTAGTAAAGCAAGTGCTGGTTCACTTGAGTTAATGGAGCTTAGATACTGTAAAAACATGATGCAATTCTTAACATCCTCAGCTGAAAATGGTTGGAGAGTCCTCGGAGCTTCGGTTTGTTCGAAATCCATTGCTTTGAAAGAGGTACTGCCCGGTGCACCAACGATTCTAGTCTTGGGCAGTGAAGGCACTGGTTTGAGGCCCTTGGTGGAGAGATCCTGCTCACAACTAGTTAGTATCCCTGGGAATATTCCAGTCGATGTAACAATAGATAAGGAAAACGACGTGGAAACGACACAACCAACAAATGGGTGCTCGGTGGACGAGTTCCGATCCTTTATGGCTGTGGAGAGCTTAAACGTCAGCGTTGCAGCAGGTGTGCTTGTTCATCATTTAATTGGAAACAATTACAAAAATGAATCATTAGAAACATCTATTTAACTGTATTACAGGGTAGATCAATTAATTTCTATATGATTGTGTGCGACATTACAAGTCATGTTCCTCCCATGTTTATCGTCTATAAAAGGAAACAGAGTTGGCAAAGCCATGTGAGTTGGCTTAGGCAAAGTTTTCAAACTGAGCTACAATCAAGACATGGCCCATAGACAACTCATCTCTTCCTGTATCCCCAACTTTTGCCATTTTCTTGCCTTCTTGTTCTTATTACCCAATCACTCGAAACCATTTTAGTTAGTTCCTATGCGTCCGTTTTCCTTTTCAAATTTCTTCATTGACAGGGAAATTTTGTTTTTATGTTTTATAAAGAAAAAACAAGGTTGTTCTTCATCTGCTGGTATGTTGAGCTGTAATTTGTAACAATTGATAACCAATTTTTTTCATTTGTTTTTTTTGTTGGAGTTAACAACTATGATCGAACTATCAATTTTTGAGATGATAATTGATGTTTAACACATTGAGCTATACTCAGATTAATCTTAATTACTAAAATCATATCGTTAAGTCTTAATTACTAAAATCATACCGTTAAGGTGATATTAACCGTTCAAATTATTGAGACCATTTTGAGATGTTGTCATTATATTCCAAATCATATTATAAAACTCAATTAATTCTACATATTATAACAAATAAAATAAAATAACTCGAAATAGTTAATAGATAATGTAGAATCTCAGAATATTCTTTACAAGGAACTGAGGTAGCTATGCTATGCTACCCCCAAATCCCATTAAAAAAAAAGCATAAATTGATATATTTTTTTAATCTCTAGTTTGAATTAAAAAAATTAAATTAGAAAACACCTTTTTGTTTACAAATCTGGTTTTTTATTTTTTATTTATTATTTATTTACAATAAAGACCATCAATAATTTATCAAAAGCATGATAATTTATTGGTCTATGATACTACATGCGCTATCCTTTAATTAATTGGTTTATGTTGATCATAGAAAGGTCATTTTTTTAAATTAATATTTTTGTGGAATTTACAAAGTAAAAAAAAGGTATATTAAAATTTCTTTTCCTTTAAAGGGAGGGTAAAATATTTTCATTTCAAAACTAATTAAAAACTAATTAGAAATGTTGATGAAGGTAAGAACTAAAATGATTTTCTAATCCTTATACCTATCTCTAAAGTCCTTGCTAATTAAGAATATTAGTGATAGAGTTGGGAGTTCCCATCCCATGAATAATTAATTTGATTAAATCAATAAAAAAGATCTAATTCTATCTCACATGCTATAGATAACAACTATGGTTAAAATATTTATACAAGCTATCTTAAAAAATTATTTTATGTAAATAAAATTAGTAAAAGGATAGAACATTAAACATTTCTATGCTTAAAAGACCAAATATATATATATATGTGTGTGTGTGTGTCACCATCAATATCCTTATTTCAAAATGAGAATTAATTATTTTCTCTATTTGATATAACCAATTATCCATATGACAGCATGCTCATAGGGAATTTTGACATTTCAACAAATTCTAAAGTTAGGTGATGACGTGGAATAAATTTGTTGACACGGAATCGCAAATTTCCAAGGGATTAATTAATTGCGTATGTGTGGATTTGGACATCAAAATTAAAATAAAAGATTACACAATAATCAATTCAAGCCAATTAACGTATAAGTATCAATAATGAGACCGGATTTCTCAATAATGAGCGAGCATTCACACAAAATTATAATTAATTAGTGTAGTTCAACAAACATGCATTATTAATTTTGAGATCTAATATTTATTAATAAAAAATAAATTTCATAATTTTCTTTTAATAAAAAAAATGGAATAGTAACAATTTAATCCTAAATTTTAATTGGTGACAATTTAGTTTCCAAATTTTAATAAGTGATCAATTCAACCATTGTACTTCAGATTCAATTTGGGTTTGGTACAATACAATTTATAACTATTTAGTCTTTAATGTGAAAAATACTATTAAAATACAAATTATAAAGACTAAAGGGTACGTTTGGGGTTAATTTTGAGAGAAATAGAAGTGATTAAACGTTTTATTTTAGTATTTAATTATACAAATTATGATATTAAATTTGATGAGATATTTCATCAATAGATACTAAATATTACCAATTTAGAAGTGTAAAGACTAAAATTCTTCCAACTTTTGGAGGTGGGTCTCAGAATTTATTAGGATTATGGAGCATAAGTAAAGAGTAATAAACAAAATCATGTAGGGTCTACTTTTTTAGATTAATATTGATGGATTAGGTTGTACACTTGTCTCAACGGAAAATAGGAAGAGGAAATGGTGGACAGAGGGAAAAAGGTTTGAAAAAGAAAAGAAAAGGCTGTAATAAAAGCGACAGCAAGGAAGATTCGAATCAAAGAAGCGGCATCTTTAATTTTCTTTTATTATTTTATTTGTTTATTGGGGTTAACACGTGGGAGTTCACACGGTGGTAGGGGTTAAGGTAAAATTAATTAAGTTTAAAAAGAAAAAAAAAAGAAAAAAGAAAAAAGAAAAAGAAAAAAGGATTTTAAGCTAAGGTTGTTAACTATAAATACAATGAACCGACCATATGTAACGGTCTCTCCCTCGTCTCTCGTTTTAACCTTCCTTTTCTCTTTCTCTCTCTCTCTCTCTCTCTCTCCTCTTTTATTATTAATAATAATAATAATTCTGAAATTATTTGTTGTGGTCAATTCCAATCCCGGCCCCTTCTTCCCATTATATAATCTCAACGACTCTCAGTTCTCTTCTTTTTCCCCTTTCTCTCTTTCACCGGACCATTTTTCCGATCTGATTTTTCCGGAGAAAGGGATGCGCTCTTCTCTTCATTTCTAGGGTTTCTCTTCCGCCTCCGCCTCCACCTCCGCCTCTCCTTTTCCCCTTTTCAATGGACGGAGGGGGAGGAACATTGCTTTCAATGGATGCTTTTGATTCCTTCCTCTTCTCTCTTAGCAATGCCTTTTCTACTCCTCTTGCCCTTTTCGTTCAGATCCAGGTTACTCTCTCTCTCTCTCTCTCTCTCTCTCTCTCTCTCTCTCTCTCTCTCTCTCTCTCTCTCTTTTTAATTTTCAGATCCATCTCTCTTTGCGTCCTGAACATCACTATTTTTATTTTATTTTATTTTTTATTTTAAATATTTCTCGGTTTTTCCTGTCTTGATTTCCATGTTTTTGCTGTCTCCGCTACCTAAAATGAGAAATTCGGCTTAGTAAGTTAGTTCTATAACTCTATTATGGTTTCCGAATGTGGCTGGAATAGAAAGGCAAAGTTTGAATGTATTATTTCCATTTCTTGCCAGTTTGAAAATATCTATATGCTACTGTAATTTTTATTTTTTCTTCCTTTCTTTCTTAGTGCTTGTTTAAGCTGGAAGTTGTTTAGCTGTTGAAATTGCGTCTCGATTTGGGAATGTGCTTTGTAATTTTAAGAAATTTTTGGCTTATCAGACTTTAAGTTCTCTGTTTAAATTTGATGATAGTCATTGAACTTTTTATTCTCTCATCCAGTGTAATATTATTACATGATAATAACCATGGTAAAAAGGAGACACAGTCTCAATATATGTCTAAGAGGTCAAGAGTTCAATCCATGGTGGCCATCTGTCTAGGAATTAATTTCCTATGAGTTTCTTTGATACCCAAATGTTGTAGGGTCAGACGGGTTGTCCCGTGAGATTATTTGAGGCGCGCGTAAGCTGGCCCGGACACTCAGATATAAAAAAAAAGAAAAATTTATTACATGATAATTCAACTCGGGGAAGAATTTTCTATTATTTTACAGAAGCCTCATTTCTTTGATTTTTTTTTTTTTTTTTTTTTTTTTTTTGTTGTTGTTGTTGTAGGGATGCATAATCTGCCTAGTTCTTGCTTTTGGGTGGGCTTGTGCTGCTTATGTCAGGTACTCTTATGATCTGAACGTTGTTTGATGATCTAAACTCTTGATGACGGTGTTGGGTGGCCTCTGAATGTCCAGTAACTTATCAATTTAAAAAGTGTTATGTTTCTCATTCCTTCTGCAGAAATAGAGAGATTAAACGTATAAAGGGGAGAGTTCGAGCTGGTAATAGCTTTGCTTTCATCTGCAATGACATCAGTGAACTCGAGCACTCCAATCAGGTCAATCTACCAAGAGTGACAATTATTATGCCTTTAAAGGGCTTTGGAGAACATAATTTACACAATTGGAGAAGTCAGGTGGGTTTCTTTCTTTTTTCCTTTTCCATGGGGGTACGGGGGATTTATCTTTTCTATGCATATGCAAATTTAGGAATAAGAAAATTTCCTTTCATATTCTTTCCTTGAATAATTGCCAATGTCTCTCATTCAAGGAATGTTCATTTTAATTTTTCGTTAGAGTTTACTTTATGCCTACTTCAATTATTATGTTTTTATCATCTTTATCCTAATAAGATAAAATAGGAAATCAATTCAAAATCGTATTTATTGCCATTTTACTTTTTAAAGACACAATATAACTAAGTTTATGCTTTCGGATGGGAATAAGATCTCGCCATTGTATATTCATAAATATTAATAATTATAAAAAAGGGAATTTTCCAGGTGGTGTACTTAATACTTTCCCTCATATATTAGATGATCTGCCTATGACTCACATTCTAGTATATTTCTAGCTATACATCTCCTGAAAATGGTTAAGTTTAGCACTCTATTCCCTAAGAACATTGTTTTAACTTAGTCCCTTTGCAAATTAAAACTGTTCCAGGTGACATCCCTTTATGGAGGTCCTTTAGAATTTCTTTTTGTGGTGGAAAGTACGGAGGACCCTGCTTACAATGCTGTATTGCGGTTGCTGTCTGATTACAGGGTTTGTATGAATTCATTCTCCTTCACCAGTTGTTTCCATTGATAGTTCTTTCATCACTCTTCATAGTTCACATGAAGCCTAGGGTTCAACGGGTTGCAGAACTGTTTTTTCATAATCTCCTTGCTTGACTTTTATGTATTATTATTATTTTAATTTTTGTTTTGTTTTTTTTATTTTATTTTAGGATGACGTCGATGCTAGAATTCTTGTGGCTGGCCTAGCAACAACTTGCAGCCAAAAAATTCACAATCAGTTGGTATGTAATAGATTTGTATAATCTTGTTTTAGTACTTGCTGTCGCAAAAACTTGTCTGAGAAATAATCTGCCTCCTCTTCAGCATTTATGAATGAAGATGAACAAATCTTTTTGGATGTTAGTTTCATTTTGAAAACAATGTTGGGCTGGAGGATTTGGACATGATAATGTCAATTCCATTGCTGTGTGGCCCATTGAAGTTAGGCCACGTTTACCAACCTCTAACAAATATTGGTGTAATCGTAATATTCCATTGATAGATCAATCCTAATGCGCCTGAATCGTAAATATAATTGGATTGCTTTTGATCGTGTTTACTTAGAATTATGAATTTGTCACATTTTATTGTTAATGTTACCGTTACGTGACCCTAATGGTAACGGTAAAAGGAAAGGTAACAATAAATGTGGCAAATTCATAATTTTCATATTGTTATAGTAACAATATCTATAGCAGTAACGAAAAAGGTAGTGGATCCTACATAATTTTCAACTATATTCAGATTGAGCACCCTCCATTTCTCAATCAGATTACACGTTTTGATTACAGATTTGGAGGCGGGCCCCATAGTTCATTACGATTACGGAACACAGGTAAACAACAACAAACGTAATCAACTGGAACCCACTTTTCAGATTACCATTGATGGATTACGTTTAACCTAGGGTAAATGTGGCCTTGGTACCTACAAATTGTGAAAAGGAGGCCTTTGTTGAGGGGATGCAATGTATTGGCTACTAGATAGTTCTAGACCTCTTGAGTGTACACTACAATCTATTAGTATTCATGGTATACTGAAATCAATTGTTTCTAGTTCAACGTATTTGGCAAACTAAAACAGCTTTTTGCTTTTGTTTTCATGCCATTGTACACATTCAAGTTTGTACTCACAAGTTTAAAGTTTGAGTGGCAAGTTATGATATGGAGTTGAGGACTCCGATCTATTTACAAGTGGTACAAGGAAGATGTCAGGGCCTGATAATGTTAAATATTACATACGAGAGAAGAGAAATAAGGTGGAAAATGGGGGTGGGCTAGGTTAGGACCTTTAGAAGGATGAAATTTGTGTGGGGGACACACAGACTTACACACAGACTTGTGGGTGTAAACGGTATGGTTCTGTTGGGCTAAACGATTATTTGTGGCTTGTTACCGAGTGACGTTAGTTGGACTTACAAGGGGAAGGGTGGGGCTATTTGAGGGGACGCAAGTTATTGTTTGAGCTGGAGAGAGTGATCTATGGTTTTTGAGAGAATTTTAATGCCAGGGAAATCTTGTACTTTTCCTTCCCCATTACTCTAGTAGGGTGTACCCAGAAAAAAAAAAAAAAAAAAAAGAAAAAAACTCTATTACGCTGTTTTGATTTTTTTTTTCTTTTTCGTTTGCCTATTCTCTCTAGCTTTATCAGTTACTTTAGCAATTAGCTAGTCTATTGCTAAACAAATTAAACCAGTTATTACCAATTTGGCTATTTTTTGTTTTCATTCTCTGTATTTGAGGATATTATATATGGTTCTTATTAACATTGAGAAACGAATAAATACTCTTCTGCAGGTTGGGGTGGAGCAAATGCATAAAGATAGCAAATATGTGCTATTTTTGGATGATGATGTCAGGTTACATCCTGGAACAATTGGAGCCCTCACAGCTGAGATGGAAAAGAATCCTGATGTATGTTACTATCCAATAAGAGTATTTCTTGTATGAATGTTCATTTTTGGACTATATATTGCTTTATAACTCAATTTTATGTTTAATTCTAGTTTACATTGTATGCAGATATTTATTCAAACTGGATACCCTCTTGATTTACCTTCAGGGAGTTTAGGGAGTTACTGCATCTATGAATACCATATGGTATGATATGATTTTTTATACTATCTAGATCTAGAAGAAGAGGAATTCTCTTATGTGGAATTGCTGGGTCCAAAGTCCGAAGAAGAAATTTCTTACTTTTATGTGTCCACTTTACAGCCTTGTTCAATGGGCTTTGCCACTGGTGGAAAGACATTTTTTCTTTGGGGAGGTTGCATGATGGTAAGTAGATTCTACATCTTTGTTACTACTGTATGTGTAAGCAATCAAGTAATCATAACTTCATTTGACTTGTTACAGATGCATGCTGACGATTTTAGATATGACCGTTATGGAGTGGTCTCTGGACTACGAGATGGTGGATACTCAGACGATATGACTTTAGCAGCTATAGCTGGTAACGTACAAACTACTGATCCTTATCAAGAATAAGGATATGTAGGGGGGAGGTGTACTCTTATCTTGTAATTCAGGATTTGCAGCTTATATTGAAATAGAAGCACAATTTTATGTTTAATTAATATTTTATTAATGAACCAATTTTACGTTTAATTAATTAATTCAAACATAATTTTTATCGGTATTGATTCATGCTTTGTTCCTTTTCAGGTGCTCATAAGAGGCTTATTACGTCACCTCCTGTTGCAATTTTCCCTCACCCTCTTGCTAGTGATCTAAACTTGGGAAGGTCTGATATCTATACAGACAAGTATAGTCTAGCAATCTTGTTTTATTTACTTCCATGTTTTTGACCTCTTTGACTGACATGGCAGGTATTGGAATTACTTGAGAAAACAAACTTTTGTTTTGGAATCATACACGTCTCACGTTAACAAGATAATGAACCGGGCACTATTTACTTCTCACTGCTATCTGTCATGGGGGTTTGTGGCACCGTACTTTATGTCTATGATTCATGTTGTCGCAGCACTACGGTTCTACGCTAAAGGTTACTCACTCGAGGAAACTGGTTTTAGTTCTGTGGGTGAGCACACTGCTTTCCATTTTAGTTAGGCTAATATCGGTATTACTTCAGACCAAAAGTGCTTCTTGAGATCCTTGTGCGAGTTGCATTTCATGTTTACTTTGCGCAATGCTGAATGCCAATATGGTGAACTGACAGTAGGGCTTTCAAAATGAATTTGGAACGCAAAATGATTTTATTTATTACTATTCTTTTTGTTGAATGCTAAGAGGGTTGTTAATGGTTTGTATAAAATGGCCACTGGAGTTGTTGAGAAAGTGCACTTGTAAATATAATACTCGCATCAAGTCCTCTTCTAAGAATGCATGAAATTATCTTCTTCATCTCTACCTGAATGCCCATGTGGTTCCCTCATGGAATTGGAGCTTTGTTTGCCTTCTACAGTTTTTGAGTTGCCATGTCAGAGCTAACTTTTCTTTTTGTTCTTTCATAGGGATGACAATGGTGTGCAGTCTTGCTGCGTGCACTGTTATTGAACTCTTCTCAATGTGGAACTTGACAAGGGTAGAAGTTCACTTATGCAACATTTTGTCCCCGGAGGCTCCCCAGCTCTCTCTTGCTTCCTACAACTGGGGATTGGTAAATGTCTATAGCTTGCTATTTAGAGGATAAGCTTGGTAGACAATAACAGCCTGGTTTCTTGGCTTTACGTCTTAGTGTCTAAGATTTTGACGTTATAATTTATCTCGAAGAGGCAGCTGAATTGTAGGTTAAATTATTATATCCTGGCATCTTTTGATAAGATCATCTAGTAAATATGCCAGTTTTGTTTGTTGCCAGGTATTCATTGCAATCTTGGTGGACAACTTTTTATACACTATCTCTGCAATACGTTCTCATTTTTCTCAATCAATCAACTGGTCAGGCATCCGATACTACTTGAAAGATGGGAAGATAAGCAAGGTATATGAGAAGATAAAACCTATCTTTATATTTTCTGTTCAATGAACTGGTGTTAGCTTTGTAAAATTGTCAAGAAATTTGCATGACATCTAGAGGTCGTTGCTTTGGTTTTTGCTAGGCAAGAAAATTCTGTCCGTAATAAAATTATAGTCAACCAGTCATGACTACTACTGGATGAATAGTTGTTTTCATGCTCTGCAGATCGAAAGAAGTATACCGAAAGTCGATATGGGTCCAATTTATACAGACTTGGGAGGAAAGCATTTGTATGGAAAGAAAGGAATGGCTCCAAAGGTTTCATTCCTGGGCTCCTTAGCCAAAACTTTGGCACAGTGGCGTCAACCTAAGAAATTCGATAGCTAGGATAGAGAGTTTGTTCACAAGAACTGCTAATTATTGATTATGTGTTCCCATTTGGGGATCTCATGGGGAAGGGCCATAGAGCATAGGTGAAAAGAGTGGATTGATTAGTTTAAATTGTTTGGGACTACTCTTGCCACTCCATTTGTTGATTGATCATAATAGAGTTCTAGGTACTTTCTCTTCATTCTTTTCTTTATTCTCATTTCACCCATTTGATTCTTCTTCACCAACCTCCAGTTCGCCAGGGTTTGATTGGGTAAATTGGCAGTGATTTTTTCTTTTCTTTCCCCATGTGATTCTTGTAATTTCAATGGTACCATGTAAACTTCCAGCTGTGAAGCAGCAACCTTGTGATTTGCCATCTTGTTTCTTATTTGTAATGATGTAACTCTGGCAGTGACAGTCTAGTGATTTATTATTGTGGGTTTTTAATCTTAAGAAATTTGTTTTACTTCCTTGTGCCATTGGGGGGAGTATTTATGATAGTGCTAGTTTTTGCTTCAATTGTAAGTTTCTAACCAAAAATACCATCTCATGAGTTTTTATGAGTTCAAGCGGTCTCGTTTGGTAATCATTTGGTTTTTTATTTTTAAAAATGAAGATTATTATTTCAATTTCTTACCCCATCTCATAAGCTTTTGATGAGTCTAAGCCTTCAAGTGGATAACTAGGTCTCGTATGATAACTATTTGGTTTTTGAAAATTAAATTATTTCCTCTCAATATTTTACAATTGTTTGATATATATATTTTTTCAATAAAAGAGTTGGATTCTTAGCTAAATTCTAAAATCACAAACAAGTTTTTAGAAATTACTTTTTTGGCTTGGTTTTTAACATTGGTAAAAAGTATAACAAAGTAAAAATTATAATAAACAAGAGATTTAGATGTAGAAGGAATGTTCATAGATTTAATTTTCAAAATTTGGAAACTTTAAACCAAATGAATATAATAGGAATGATATTAAGGTGTTATTAGAGTATTAAGGCTATAGTAGTAATTAGTTAGGGGAGTTGGTTATGGAATTTAGTTATAAATAGAGATAAGGAGAATGGGGATGATTGACAATATTTTGGTGAATGAATTAGGGTTTGAGTGTGATTTCAAGATGGGGAGGGTTTAAATATCTCGAATTACTTGTTTATCTTTATATCTTAATATATTTGGGTTCTCCCTAAGTTATCTTTATATCTTAATATATTTGGGTTCTCTCTAAGTTACCATGATAATTTGAACTTGTTGGCTTTTGAAGTTGAATTGGAGGGTTCCGAAGGAGAAAAAACCAAAAACAATTGTAATTTGATTTCTTTTTTACATAATCCAAAACTTTGTATATTAAATTTGAATGGGCATAACTTTTTCCCTTGAGGTTGGAGTTTTGAATTTGGACTAAATATAATACATTTCTTTTGAAAATTCTATTCCTATCTCAGATGATTTTGTCATAAAGACTTAAAGCGTCTGTTATTGAAGGCATCAACCAAAAAAATAGCTTTTAAAACTCTCATTATTCTCCACCAAGAGTCGCTTCCTTTTAGTGCAAAAATGCTTCATGAAGAATCGAATAAAGTTACCCCAAAAGGATCAATTACACAACTTCTTCAAGAGCCAATCTTTGAATTTTACTTGTCTTTTAGATTCCTTCATTATCATATAATCACAAGTTAAGAACACAGTTCCATTGTAAGAAAAACCAAAGCACTTCCTTCTGCAATTTAGCTTGAACTTTAGAACAAAAGCTACCAAAATATGGGCTGTTTCAGCTTTCGCCCCTCCAAATCTCCACCCTCCATGAAAGCCTCTAACCCCATTCAATCTCCTCAGGAAAACCCTGAACCCAAAAAGCTCAAACAAGAAGTACTTTTACAGATACCAGGATGTAGAGCTCATCTGATGGATGGAGGAGAAGCTCTAGAACTTGCCAATGGAGAATTTAAACTTGAAAGAATCATGGAGGACGAGGTTTCCCTCGCCACCATCATAAAAGTCGGCGAGGATCTTCAATGGCCTCTCACTAAAGATGAGCCTGTAGTGAAACTCAACTCTTTGAACTATCTGTTTTCACTGCCAATGAAAGATGGTGATCCTCTCAGCTATGGAGTGACATTTTTGGAGCAAAACAGCAGTAGTTTGAGCTGGCTGGACTTGTTTTTGAAGGACAATTCTTGCTTCTCCTCGTCGTCGTGTAATGCAAATAACAAGAACATCATTAATTGGAAGGAGTATGCGCCGAAGATCGATGATTACAATAACATTTTGGCTAAGGCAATTGCACAAGGTACTGGGCAGATTGTGCAGGGGATTTTCAAATGCAGCAATAGTTATGCCAATCAGGTATTATTAACAATGGACCACCCACTTCAAAGAGTTCATCACTTCATTTATTTTTTAGTAAAACAGATGCAGATTGTTTCTTTTGCTAAGAGAAATTCATCAAATTATCAGGTAAACAAGGGAGGCGAAATGATTCTCAGCAATCCTCCAGCTGCAGGTGTAGAAAGATCAGGAAGTTCTCCTAGTACCACCCAAAACAACAAAACTGCAATCAACAGAAGCTTAAAACGGTAAGCGTCGTTGTCGTGACGAGAACAAATCAAATCTCAAATCTCATTTAGATGTCATATTATGATTGTTCAGTAAGATTTCTGTTTAAAGGTCTTGCTTGATAAAGTTATAAGAAACAAGAATGTTATCAAATAGGCCCTTGATTAGTGTATTCTTAACGAATGGTTTAGAGTAAGACAACGTACAAAATAACGAAATTACAATAGAAGCTTAAAACGGTAAGTGTCATCGTTGTCACAAGAACAAATCAAATCTCAAATCTCATTTAGATGTTATATTATGGTTGTTTAGTAAGATTTCTATTTCAAGTTTTTCCAGACGAAGTTATTAGAAAATATTATCAAATAAGCCCTTATTGGTGTGTTCTTAACAAATGGTTTAGAGTAAGAAAACTGACGAAGATGACGGAGAAGCTGAGCAAGTCCATGCTAGACATGGTTGGGGTAGCCTCAGGATCAGTGATGGGTCCTGTAATGAAATCCCAAGCAGGAAGGGCCTTCTTTGCCATGGTTCCAGGGCAAGTGCTGCTGGCATCATTAGATGCAGTCAGTAAGTACTTTAATTTTCCCCCCTCTGCTTTTTCAAAGATAAAAAATTGAAGCAGATGATGAAAAGAACATTTTTTTTGGGGTACAAACGACCCTATCCCAGATATGCTAGTGATGAATGATCCGTTCCTATACTACCAATAAAAACTAACTTTTTGCTTACGTCATAAAGCTCTTAACTACCTGATACTTGGTATCGCATTCGAGATGTCTCACCCATCGTGAAAAGACATAGAGTGACCTCCCAATTGGTGAAGCGATGAGAAAAATTGCAAATTGCGATAGACATTGACATTAGGATAGGACTACAATCTTTTCGCGATGGGTGAGACGTTCCTAATGCGATACCAAGTATTAGGCAGTTAAGTGCTCTATAAAGTAAGCAAAAGAATAGTTTTCATTAGTTTTTAAGTAGCGGGTCATTCATCATCAGGTCATCCGTACAAAAATCTAATGAAAAAATGTGGATAAATTGCAGATAAAATTATGGATGCAGCAGAAGCAGCAGAAAAGCAAGCACTTTTGGCAACCACAAAGGCGACAACTAGAATTGTGTCAGAAAGATTTGGGGAAAGTGCTGGGGAAGCAACTGGGGATGTGCTTGCAACTGCAGGGCATTGTACTAATACTGCTTGGAATGTGTTCAAGATTAGGAAGGCCATCAATCCAGCTTCCTCTGTCTCTGCTGGAGCCCTTAGGAATGCAGCAAAAACTAGAAACTTTTAGCCACAAAATGGCCCCATTCAGCTCTCCTACAGAGCCAACAATATAGTTTCAATCTCCAAGTATGCTTTCTTTTCTTCTCAATGGACTTGATGATTATAAAACCCTTGTTGTATAAATTAACCTCTTTTAGATCCGCCTAGTAGTCACTAATGGCAATGTAAATAATAAATGACTTCAGTCATGGTGATGGTGTATTTAAGAAAGTTTTCTTAGCAATCAAATGTATTAGGCTAGTTTCATGAGAATAGTCGATGGATGTGTAAAACTAGTTACAGTTGATGTTGAAAAATTGATCAACGGTCAATTTTTATTTTGAGGAAAAATAGTCCAAGTGCCTTGCAAAACAAAAGAATTTGAATATTGGTGTGGTATCAAACCACACACACTCTAACGCTCAAGTTAGTTTCGAGTTTATGAGTAACTTGACAATAGAAAATAACGAGGATTTTGGGCATACCTTCGAGCAATGACTTTGGTCGTTTGTATAGGATAGTGATGTATAATTGATGCTTGGGTTCATAATTGCTGCTCTCAAATTTTTGAAACCATTGAGTCATTACTTGGTGGGCGATTACACCCCATAACTTGAGGTTGTAACTGTTGCTTAGAGGCATCGCCCACTCAACTCTTCAACAGTTCCTTTATGGATTGTCCGAGGAGAATCTAGACGACTTCAAACTCAATCGTGAGGTCCTTCAGGGGTCTTGTAGAGATCACTCATGGGTCCTCCAAAGTCCTTTATAAGACTGTTAAGTTCTCCATGAGTTTTGCAGAGCTCCTCCAAGGTCCTCCATGTGACTTCTAGGTGCTCCATAGGTCATATTGAGGTCTTCCATGGTTCTCCCAGGACCATACTGAGGTTCTCTAAACTATCTCTGAGTTTGCCCATGGGTCTTCTAAGCTACCTTTAGGGTCTTTTAAGTTACTTCTAAGCTCCCTCATGGGTCTTTTGAGTTATTTCTAAGTTCCCACGTGGCTCTTTAAGCTCCCTCATAGGTTTTTTGAGCTACTTCTGAGTTCCCCATGGTTCTTCTAAGCTACCTTTAGGCTCACTCATGGGTTCTTTGAGCTACCACTAGACTCCTGAGTTGCTTCTAAGCTCCCTATGGATCCTTTGAGATATCACTAGCTCCCTCATGGATTCTTTGAGCTACCATTGAGCTTTTCCATTGGTCTTTTGAGCTACTTTTAAGCTCTTTATGAATTCTTTGGGGAATTAGCCTACTATATAACTAGTATTTCATAAATGTCTTAAAATTTAGTAATATTTCATAACTAGATTTCAACAAAATTTTAGGACATCTTTGACATTTTAATAGATTCTCTCTCATCTTTTAATTTTGTGACATTATAAAAAATATATATAATTTCCATATTTACTATTAATTATATAAAGATTTTATTTTTTGAAATATCATTGATTACATTATTTCTCATTAATAAAACTTTGAAATATTTAATTCTTACCTTATTGATATCAATTTCGAATTTTGACTTTATTTTTGTTATTTATTAATTTTGTTTGATAATCATTTAGAGAAAGATATTTCAAATTAATGTTTCTGACATTTTAGGAGATTTCGTTTATTTTTTTCTATATTCATAGCTAAAAACCAATCACATCTCCATTGAAATCTCAAGTATATGTTAAATGTATTGGTAATATACTACAAAATGTAAACATACATCACATATACCATGGTTGATTTTTTTGTGTTTACAAATATATTGGAAAATGTAAATATACATCGCATATATTGTTCGAAATATTAGATGATGTATTGTACAAATTGTCTTGTTCATGCACTTATCAAATACATCATTGTTTATTTCTAGAATACTCAAATATATTGTGTTGTATATATCAAATATGCCTTGTCTTCTCCTTCCGAAGTTTCTCATTGACTCTTGGTTTCATTTATGAGGGCAACAATTTTTGCATTTTTAAAAAATATTTCCTTACTTTTGTAGATTTTTAAAAGAAGACTAATTTGGGAAGTTCATAAACTTCCCTTACATGCTTCTTTTAGTATTAAAATTATTATTATTATTATTATTATTATTATTATTATTATATATATATATTTTAAAATTAATGGTAAGGAGGATGAAAAGGTAAACTCGGGCAAACTTTTGTCTAAAATAATAGCACATATATTAAGATATTCATGTAAAAAATAGGAAAGTTTAGACAATTTTGTAATTAGACTTATTTATTTAGGCTATATGTGTAGAAAATCCTTAAAATAATAGATAATAATGGTATTGTTGGTAATCATTTGAGCCATGTTTGATAACCATTTTGTTTATAGTTTTTAGTTTTTGAAAATTAAGCTTATAAACACTCATACCATCCTTAATTTTTTTTTTTTGGTTTGTTATACTTTTACCAATATTTTAAAAAACTAAGCCAAATTTTGAAAACAAAAAAAAAATATAATTTTTAAAAACTTGTTTTTGTTTTTAGAATTTGGAAGGATTCAACTATTGTACTTAAGAACGATGCAAATCACTGTAAGAAATTGAGAGGAGATAGATCTAATTTTCAAAAACCAAAAACCAAAAACGAAATGATTACCAAGCCTAACCTTTGTTTTTTGTTTTTAAACATTAGGCCCATAAACACCTTCCACCTCCAAAGTTCTTGTTTTGTTATTTACTTTTTACCAATATTTTCAAACAAAGCCAAGTTTTGAAAACTAAAAAAATAGTTTTAAAAAACTTGTTCTTGAATTTGGAATTTGGCTAACAATCCAACTCTTTTACTAAACAAAGATGTAAGAAATTGAGAGAAAAAAATACTTAGTTTTCAAAAACAAAGAAAAAACTAAGGCACCTTTTGGTAACAATTTTGTTTTTAGTTTTTGTTTTTGAAAATAAAGCGCATTTTTTCCTCTCAATTTCTTACAATTATTTGCATTTTTCTTAAGTACAAGAGTTGAACTTTTAGCCAAATTTCGAAAAATAGTTTTTTTAATCATTATTTTTTTTTTTTTAGTTTTTCAAAATTGGTTTGATTTTTAAAAACACGTAAAAAGTAGATAACAAAGCAAGACATTTAGATGTAGAAGGAATGTTTATAGACCAAACTTTCAAAACCAAAAAGTAAAAAATCTAAACGTTAGCGAACAAGGCCTAAATGGTTAGGAATAGGGCCGAATCAATTTAATAATTCCAAACCCATAATATATATATATATATATACCTTTTCTTAAAAAGAGAAGTCTTCCTAAATCTTCCTCTCTTTGAGAAACTATGCATATCATAAGAAAGAAACGAAATTTTGAAGGTTTTAACTTTTAATTATATGGTGAAAATTGCACAAACTTTCATCAATTATCCTCATAATCTTATATTTTTTTTCCAAAGCAAAACTCCAATAAAAAAAATTGTCAATTTCCCAGATTTCATGATCTCACTATTTTTTTTATTAGATTAGCGAGCAATACTAGAAAAAGCGAAATGACCTAATGCGACCAATTTTGGTGAGCAGACTAGCGAGAACAAGACTAGTGAGACGATATTAGAGAGAGCGAAATGACCCGATGCAACCAACTTTTGGAGAGATTCCCGATTAAACACCAAAAAAAACTATTTTTCTAAAATCTAGTTCCAAATGTTTTCTTGAAAAGGGTTTATTTCTCTTACTCATTTTTTGAAAAGTTATTTAAATAGTTACCAAACACCTCAATTGTTTTAAAAATAAATTATTTTAAAATTAAATACTTCAAAAGTTAATCCAAATGTACCATTATCTCCTTAACCAAAATCTCTTCATCTTCCAGATGTAAATTTTTCTCTAAACTCTCTTTTTTTAATATGACAAGTTTATTCGTTTATTCATATGTGAGTTGTTTACAAATAAAAGTTAATTTAACAAAAGAGATTGATTGCAATCCATTAAAAAATCATTGTTGAAAGTGAAATTTTATGGATGTGATCCTAAGTGCAAGTTTGTGGAATTTTTTCCTTTTATATAATGTTGGAAATTAAAATAATAATAATAATAATAAAAGTGAATTCTTTTTCAAAAGAATGTAAATAAATAAATAAATAAAAAGTGGTTTGTTGGAAAGCTGATGTGATGGGATGACACCTAAAATTTCCATAATTGGAAAAATTAATAATAACAACAAAATTGAATTTGACAGAAAAATAACAATACGAAAAATTATAATATTAAAAAATTAAATAATAAAATAATATCAAATTAATTAAAATAACTAAATTAAATAAAATAAACTTAAAATAAACTAAAACAAAGAAAACAAGATTTTATGGAAATGAAATTTCTCAAATTTCACCAATTTTTTCTCTTCTTTTCTCTCCAACGTGTGTGTTACAATATCCACATAGTCAATTTGGTAAGTAGATGGTAAAGCTTATAGCCAATAAAAATGTGTCTTTAAGAGACACATGACCTTTAACTATTATCGAAGATCTATTTACAAATATAATATTTATAATAAAAAGTTATTAATTAGAGCCCCACCTCCACTTCATATTAATAAATCATCAAGGCCAATTCGGCCCTCCATTTGTTGGGATAACATATTTAAGGAAAAACTTTTGTATTACTTTAATTGATGATGTAATAAATTATTATCGGGGAAGATTTCAATAATGTTCTAACTAAATTTATGTGTACTAAAAAAATAATAATAACAAAAAATTAAACATGTGTTTTTGAAGCTAAATTCTTTATTTGTCTTTAAAGTTTAAACTTTTGAATTTTTACTTCTCAATAAATATAATTTAAATACATTTTCAAAAAACTAATTAATAATATTTTATGAATTAATTATCATTATAATTGTAATAATTTTGATATGGAGCAATAAAATAAGTAGTTTTTAAAGTATTTCAAAGTAAAAACTACCTTTATAAGCACTAATAGTTAAGATGTTGTTACTATTAGTGTTTATAAAATGCTAGATTAGAGATGTTAGATAGGAATGTATTTAAGTTTAATCGAACTTTGAGCTAAATATTTTCTTATTAATTATGACGTAGAATAATATCTTACAAAATCTCTTTTCAAATCAAAATTGTAATAACATAGATAATTTAAAATGATTGAATGAGGAAAATTGAGTAGAGTAATTATAATTTATTGGATATAGGATTTCACAATTTCAAAGTAAAAGAAGAAGCAATAACAATAAAAACCATGGGATATTAAATTCCCAATAAAGAATAAGAAACAAAGAAATTAAAAGCCAAATTAAGTGGGAAATGGATCATCCTGAAAAGCATTAGAGAAAATAAAACTCACAAAAGAACACATCAAAACCATTACCAGTCAAATCTTGTTCACTTTGGTGTCAACTTTTGCATTGAATTAAAAAAAAAAAAAAAAAAAAAAAAAAAGACTGAATTTTGATTTGAGCTTTGAAATAAAATGAATCTGTTCCAATTTCAGCATGGTCTTTGATGGAGTGCTTAAAAGTGGAACTTCCAATTCAACGAGGGTTAAGTCATAAATATATATATATATATAATTAAGTATGGTTTTGTTTCAATTATATTTAAATTTTTTAAAACTTTGAATTAACTTCTAATAATGTTTTTTCTTTTTTTCCCCAAAACAACTACGCTAAATTCGTGGATGAAAATATTTGTGTATGCTAATTGTATTGCTTCAATGAACAAATCTTGTTAAGAAATTAACAATAAAAAAATGAATCGAAAACATAAAGCAATAGAGAATCGACATAGTTACGTACACGTGCAGAGAGAAAACAATTTATTATTAAAGAGAATTATTCGGTTTACATATCAAAAGTGTCTCTAGAGTTAGAGAGTTTATATACCACACCGTACTTTTCGAAATCCTTGGGTCAAAATCGTAAATAACATAAATAAGATAAATACGAATACAACTTAAGTTTAGTAAAAAAATCATAAACAGAAAAACAAAAAATTAAAGTTATAGGATTGAAGAAAAGGTACGTAGAAGACAATAGGTATAGTTCACATACGTGTCATGTGTGTATTTTTTTTTTTTTTCATACATGTGTTAGATTTGTCACATAAAGTATATATAAAGCTTCCATCTACAAATTTAATAACAAAAGCCAAAATTGTTTTAAAAATAAACTTTTTAAGATGTAGAGGTATATACTAAAACCCATTCATCTATATATAGTTCCAAATATATTCCTTAATTGAGACACATGATAAATGTGTACAATTCATTTAGTAACAAATACATGTATTAGAATAAAAATTTTGAAGACAAGGGAGAAAAAGTTAGAAAGACTTGGGGTATACACCTTTTAATAATGGATTGTGTTAGGGAATAATATTTGTTCCATTTTTGACCCTAAATAAATAAATGAACTTAATACATCAAAAAGTGACTTTACTTAGATGTGAGTATTTGTTTAATGAAGAACACACACTTTCTAGCTCATTCAAAATCTTTTTCAAAACAAACTTTTACAACAAAAGGAAAAATAATACAATAGAAGATTTAGGGAATATTTTAAAATAAATTATTATTCCAAGTAAAGTAGTGTGTACACTTTATTATATATAAGCTTTAAGATAGTTATAATAATATATGGCTACATATTTAAAAGATAATTATGTTACATCCAATATATAAAAGAGGTGAGAAAATAATAATAATAATAATGTTGGAGTTTATTTGATGATTTTGTTTGGTGGAAAAGGCAATATATAATAACTCCAACAATATGAGTAATATAATAAATCCTTTTTTGTTTCCTTTTTTTTTTTTCTTTTTTTTTTTAAATTTAAAAAATGCAATATAATAAACCCACTACTTAAAAAGTTGTACCCATCCTTGCCTCCAAAGTTGCCCTAAGCCTAACCCTACAACAAAAATTGTCCTTTCCACCCACTAAACTTTTTTTTAAAAAAAAAATTTTAAATATATATTATTATTCTCAATTCAAATTAGGTTATGTCGCAGAAAATTATTTAAATGGTAAAATTGTTGAAAATATTTATAATTAACAGCAAAATACATGATCTATCTGTAATAGACCACGATAAATTGTGATAGATAGTAAAATTTTGCTATATTTATAAATATTTTAGTTTATTTTGCTATATTTAAAAAGAACCCTTATATTATTCATTATTTAGTTTTTAATTTTTAGTTTTTTTTTTTTAAATTAAGTCTGTATATTATTTTTACTTATTGATTTCTTTTCATCATTATTTGTTTTTTAAGTGAAATATTTTCAAAAGATTTGAAGACTAAACTAGAGTAATAGTTTTTAAAAACTTCTTTCTTTTCTAAATTTGACAAGGATGGATATGTTTAGGTAAGAATTAAAATGAAAATCTATGATAAAGAAATTATAAGAAAATGAGTATAATATCCTAAATTAAAAATTAAATAGGTTATCGTATCGAGTCTTAAGTTTCGGAATAATTATTTAAACCTAAACAATTATGTTAGGTTAAAAAATAGTATGTTTTAGTTTTCAACTTTATTTATAAACGATTTAGTCTAATAATAATTTGATTTATGTGCTTTTAATTTTTTAACAATTTAATTCTTAAATTTTGTAATCAATTAATTTACTGTACTTTTAAATTTATAATAATTTAATATATACAATATAAAATCTCACTGGTAATAATTTATAAGTGATTGAAATTTTAAATTTATAACAATTAAATTTCTAAAAAAAAAAATTCTATCAAGATTAAGTGTCTTTTTATAACAACTTAATCTATATAGATATTATAAACAAAATTGGTCCCAACTTGTTTATCAAGAAATTTTATTGAATCATAATAATATTTTTTATGATAAAGATTGAATCATTATAAATTTTAAAGTACATGGAATAAATTACTATCAATTAAAATTGAGAGTAAATTGTTACAAAAATGATAATATATACATAGACTAAATTGTTTATTTCATGAAAGTTTAGGAACAAATAGTGTTTTCTTTTAACTAAATAAGAAAAACAAACTTGAGTACATAGCACATCCTTTATATACTTTTTCACTTCCTAAAAATATTAGCTCTTATAAATCATTACATAAAAGTGGAGAAAATGCAAGCTGAACATAACTCAATCATAATTATTCTATACTTTTATAGGTAATGTTCGAGATTCAATTTTACATACTTATATTTGTTGTACTAAAGAAAGTAGGTTAACAAAATTGATCTCTTCAAGATAATTTAAAAACAAATATGTAACGAAATATTATGTAAAGTAAGAAATTGAAAGACTGATTTCAATCTAATCCATCTCAAATCACATATATAATGACTAAGGAGATGGATAAAAATAAGACATTGGGTGAGATTTTATTTGAAAAATCTCATGTCTCCTTGATCATAGAGGGAATCTTCTTTTTCTTTCTTTTTTATTATTATTATTATTATTGTTTTTGGGGAAAAGTTTAACAAAAAAAAAAGATCTTGAATAACACATTAGGATTGCATCAATATTTTCCAAAGTCACACAAAAGACATTGTTATATGAGACAAAGTTGATTTGATTGGGACAAATTATAAAAAAAAAAAAAAAAATCAAATCATTTTCCCTTACATTAAAGAAAAACAAATGCATTTTTTTTTTTTAAAAGAAAATTTAAGTGCATCCCTGTATTCTATAATCTTCTGTTACATCCAATTAAAAACTACAAAAATTATCTTAAATAGTAAAATTACTTAAAATATTTACAACTAATAGCAAAATACACAGTCTATCACGGTCAATCGCTATATTTGCTATATTTGTAAATATTTTGGTTCCTTTTGCTATATTTAAAAAAAAAAAAACCCTAAAAACTACCATGTAGTAGCTTTTTTTTTTAAAAAAATAATTGTTAATTTTTTTTTTAATGTGTATAGAAAAAAAAGAGCATGAAATTGAAGGTTGCATCTAAATATTGCTCTTACGTAATTATCATTGGTTTAAAAGTAATAATTTTTTTTTTTTTTTAAAAATACTTTACTTTTTATAAAAAAATTAGTCTAAGAAAAGTTATACCAAACTTTTAATTTTAACCTATAATTGTAGACTCTAGAGAGGAAGAGGACCACGCAAGCACAAGACAAAAGAGACATAACCAATGTGACACTTAAATTCAAGAAAAATAATGTAACAAAACATTGAGACATAGATTGCTTTGTTATCCAATTATTCTAACCTTGTTTTTATTGTTTTCCTTTTATATGTTCTTTAACAAATTTATTCTATTATCAATCATATCATATTCTAATCCTCACCACTAATATTAACTCTAAAGTTATTTTGTTTAAATCCAATAATCAACTTCAATTCTTTGCCCTCCAAATTCAGTGTGATTTTGCAGAAACATTGAGTCGGTATGGCTTAATTTAATTTTTAATTTTTAATTTTATCATATAGTTTCTTTTTTTTTTTTTTTTCAAAGATAGTATTTTATCACATAATAGTTGATTCCTCGATATTCCATATATAATTTCACTATATATATATATATTCTTTTCATTTTAAAATTGTGTTGATAATGATTTCTGTGTTTGAAAATTAAACTTATAACATAACACCTACTTCTCCATATAAAATTGTTTGCTTTATCACCCACTTAAAAACATTTTTAAAAACTATGCCACAATTTTTTTCTTAAAAAAAAAACTAAAACTTCTTTTGATTTTTAAGTTTTAGTTTAGAATTACAAATATGTTTCAGGGAAGGAAAACATTTAGCAAAATGGTGAGAAAATTAACATTATTTTTTTAAAAAAATATTGGAATACGTTGAATCTGTTATCTAGCGCTTCGAACGACTTAGTATGAGAGCCTCGTTGCTTGGTTAGCGAGCCGGTGTCTAGGGGCAATGTGTCCTAGTGGGTTTTGGGGCAACGCCCCGAAAACCTAAGTTAAATTCATTTTTTACATTATTTAATTATTTATGGTTATTTACGATTATGACACTAGGGTTTAGAGAAGTGCACCCTATAAACTATCTCAACCTTGAGGCGCCAATTAGTTTTGTAATTTGTAATATTCTCTAATAAAATTGTTCTCCATTTGGCTTATGAATGTAGTTAATACGCTCTAAGTGAACCACGTAAATTTGTGTGTTAATATTTTATTCTTTTACGTCTTTAGTTGTCAATTTCGTAACATAAAAAGAAATAAAATGATTTTTTTATAGGTATGTTTAATTTTTTTTATATATATATATATTTTATTATGGTTCTTTAACCTTTCTTCATCAAACATTTGAACTGTTAGTTAATTAAATTCCAAAAATAAAGTAATTTTTTTTTTAGTTTTTAAAATTGGACTTGATTTTGTTAAAATATTAGTAGAAAGTGAGAAAAAAAAAGTAACATATATATAATTTACCTATGGTATTAGTCTTAATTAACAACTTTCTTTTCCTCCCAATAAATCTCGATCGTGATCAGAAAGTTAATTATTATTGAATACAAAATCGGTTGGGTGTATGTATTCAACCACTAGCAAATATTATCAAACATGATTTCTTGAGAGCTAAAAGAATCGAGATAGATTTCATTTAAATTTTTAAGTATATGTCATCTTGAAAGCTTTTTCTTTGAAATTATTGAACAATTATTATATATTGCAGAAAAAAGAGAGAAAAATAATGCATTCTAACAAAGAAAACAAAAAGTGGTCAGTATTATTGGACAATTTGGCCACTACTGATCATCTTAATTTGTTTAATCCCATAAATGTGTACTAAAAGTTGTATTTACAAAACCCCACCAAAAATCATCCATTAAAATATTAAAAAGGAAAAAAGAAAAAAAAAAAGCATAAACTTTGAAAACAAAACAAAACCCCACATAAAGCTCATGCTCATTTACAAGTATTAGAAAAATGAATAATATATCTATATATATACACACACACACACACATATATATAATGTATTGTGTGTTTCATTTTCCACCATTGAATTAGAAGGTGAATTTGCAGACCAATATGATGGGTTCAAGAAATGAAAAGGAGGAGATGAGAAGAATTATTATTAGAGAGAAAAAATCATCATCATTTGGTGTGATTTTTAGATATGCTGATTGGGTTGATATTTTGCTTATGTTTTTGGGTACAATTGGAGCAATTGGAGATGGAATGTCCACAAATTGTTTGTTGGTTTTTGCTAGCAGCCTAATGAATAGTTTGGGAAATGGTCATATTCAACAAAATTTCATGGATAATGTCAAGAAGGTTAGTCTTGAAATTAACCCAAAACATATATATATATATATATACACCTTTCATTTATATTTCCTAATTCTTATACTTTCTTCTCTCTTTGCTTTCCAACAGTGCAGCTTATACTTTGTTTACTTGGGGCTAGTTGTAATGGTGCTGGCTTTCATGGGTAACTATACTTTCAAAACCGTAATGTTGGAATGCCTTTAATTAATTGTTATCTCGTGTTTCAAATGTTCAAGTATTGGGTCTCAATCGCTAATATTTCTCCTTAATAATAAAGTTACTCTCTCCTTCCACTTGTGATGTTACTAATTAGTGAACCAAGTAAATCTCTATTCTATCATTTACGTTTTCTATTTTTCTTTGATTGTTGATATCGTAAGGAGTTAAAACATTGATGATCAACATTTGCAAGAGAAATTATTTGGTATATTTCCAAATGTAAAGGCATGGAATAATGTTGAGAAGGCCAGATAAGTTATATATATTGGATTTTGATCACAAGAAATTACAAACCCCATTTGAGAGTGAATTATCAAAAGGGTTTAATTTTTAGGGTTATGTATATATAAATATGTTGTCTTTGTTTTTGATTTGCAGAAGGGTATTGTTGGAGTAAAACTAGTGAGAGACAAGTATTGAAGATTAGACACAAATATTTGGAAGCAGTTTTGAGACAAGAAGTAGGGTTTTTTGATTCACAAGAAGCAACCACTTCAGAGGTTGTGAATACTATTTCCAAAGACACTTCTCTCTTACAAGAAGTTCTAAGTGAAAAGGTATGTACTAAACTTTAATTTTTCTCCTTCATTTTCCGTAGCTTTTAGACACCATAATCTCACATCGAAAAAATAAAAAGATCTCACAACCTTAATTATAAGATATATACTTTAGTTATTCATCTCTCATTATTACAATTGGCTCTTAGGTGAAACTCTAGAAACAAGTATAAAAAAAAAGAAATTGATATTCGAACCTTCATCTTAAGAGAGTGTATTGAGAGACCTCGCAATCTTTATAAGATACATAAGTTACTGTTCCCATTGCCAATTGACTTTGAGATGAAAATTTAAGTTTATACATCTTAAAAACCTAAAATTAACACAAAAACATGACAAGTGTTTATCAACTATAAGTAGGATATTATACGGCTAAAAGAATTGGTTTTTCCTTTCCCTACCCAATTAGAAATTCATTCCAAATATACAAAAATCAAAACTATTTACAAATTACAGCTCTTCGGCTATTGCATCGAACTTAGTCTTTTTTTTTTTTTTTTTTGGTAACGTTGCCGTATGTTTCTCACGCACATACTAGTCTATTAATGAAGAATCCTAGAAAGTCATTCCAAAACATACTCCTTAATAATTTATTTAAACATCGTGATGTTGTAATTTAGGTCCCATTATTTATAATGAACTCGACGGTATTCTTATCGGGGCTCGCATTTTCGGCTTACTTTTCATGGAGATTAGCCCTAGTTGCATTTCCAACCATGTTATTACTAGTAATCCCAGGAGTAACATATGGGAAATACTTAGTACATGTAACAAGCAAGAGACATAAAGAGTATGGGAAAGCAAATGCCATAGTTGAACAAGCACTAAGCTCCATAAAGACAATATATGCATTCACAGCTGAGAAGAGAGTTTTGGAGAATTACAAAAGGATTTTGGAGAGAACAACAAAGGTTGGAATAAAGCAAGGAATAGCAAAAGGATTGGCTGTGGGAAGCTCAGGACTTGCTTTTGCAATATGGGGTTTGATTGCTTGGTATGGTAGCAGATTGGTGATGTACAAAGGAGAAAGTGGTGGCAAAATCTATGCAGCTGGTATCTCCTTCATTTTGGCTGGCCTGTATGTATATCTCTCTCTATCTATTTATTTATTATTATTTTTTTTCTCATAAAAATGATTTCATATCTTTCCTATAATTATAGTACTTTGGTTTGAGAGTTTACTTCTTCAACTTTGTCTTTGAAGTTCGGAGGTTGGTTAAATTACACAAGTTTAAGTTCAGTTTGATAACCATTTAGTTTTGGGTTAATTTTTTTTTTGTTAAATTATGCAAGTTTAGGCCCTCTTTGGTACTCAAATTTTTTTTATATATATTTGTGAGTGTTCGAGCCAGCTTACCGCACCTTAACTAATCTTACAGGACAACCCACCTGACCCTACAATATTTGAATGCTAAGAAAACTCGTAGAATATTGAATCCTAAGTAGGTGGCCACCATGGATTTGGTACTCAATTTCTTACAATGTTTTACATCTTTCTTAGGTAAAAGAGTAGAATTCTTAGCCAAATCCCAAAAACAAAAATAACAATTGTTTATTTTTTAGTTTTGAAAACTTAGTTTGGTTTTTGAAAGCATTTGTAAAAACTAGGTAACAAAGTGAGGTGGAAATGGTGTTAGACTTAATTGTAAAAAATTAAAAATAAAATGGTTAACAAATATATGAGAACTTCATCGTAGAACTTGCATATTTGCGTCTGTTTGATCCATGAACTTTTAGAATTGTCTAACATAATTTTTTACAACTTTTTTAGTTTTGTGTCCGACATAAAGATCCTTAAAGTTTTTTTTTTAAAAAGAAAAATGTTTAATTTAGTTCTTCAAATTTTAATTTTGTCTTAGGATGGTCCTTACATTTCTGATAATAAATAAAGAAAAATATTTGGGTAAATCTCAAGTTATATCCAACTTTGTGCAACTCATCCAAATGTTCAATCGTAAATTTTTTGTCATGTGAAAAATTGATGTTTTTTGATTCATAGATTCACCTAACTGAAAATTTAAGATTTATTTAACCCATTAAAAAGTTTCCAGCAACATAGGCTATGTTGTTGATTGAATGTAGTGATCTTGAGGTTGGAAAGATTATAGAGGTGACAACTTAAGGAAAATTATTGTTAGTCTCTTTCAAAGAATGACTTTTCCTTTTTTCTTTTTCTTTTTCTTTTTCTTTCTTTTCTTTTCTTCTTTTAAATAAGAATAATGCAAAATTTCCCTTGTGATCCTTTGTTTTGTCCTAATTTTTTTTTTTTATGTATTGAAATTTAAACTTTTAAATTTGTTTGTTGATATTATATATCTTAATTGAGATATGTTCGAGTCGGCTAAAACGTTGAAACTTGGAGAAGGAACCTTCGTCATAATTTTAACAAATTTGAGTTTACAAAATCTAAAATTAAGAAATTTGGATTGAGGTACTTTATGATTGGGTGGTGCAAATAGATGGGTCAATGTATACATTAGTAAGCTTGGTTTAAATTGTTAGAGCGTTCAGTTCATAGGATTCCTTGTTATTTTATTTTTTAATATTTACATGCCTTCAATATACTAAATTTTATCCTCCACTCAAATCAATTTTGAAACAATAACCAAAATTTTAAAACTAAAATATATTTGGTTTAATAAGTTAAAAAGGGTAGGAATATTAATAAAACTATTTGTTTTTTAGAAAAATAAATACTTTCCATGAAACCCACTTTAAAAAAGAAAAAAAAATTGTTTTCAAGCTCAAATCTTTTTAAAATTACCTTTCAATTGATATAGTCCCTAATTAAAATATTAGATATTCTAATCTTTCAACAATACTGTTTAAACTAAAAAAAATGAATATTTCATCTCATAAAATTTGGTTTATCCTACACACAAATCTTTCAACTTCTATTCGAAACAAAATACTATAGCCTTAAAAACAATATGTATATATAAAGCTTATTCATTTTTGTTAATTTTATTATTTAATTTCTAAAGCACAATAAAATAAATCCACAAATATGTTAAGTATTGTTGTCCATGAAATTTTAATATATTTTACATATCATATTCAAGGGAATAAAAACTGAAAGTTGATTTGACTTAATCCTAGAGTTCATAATGTGACAATTCAGCCACCTTTGTATCTATTCTTTAGAATTGATTTTTAAAATACCCATTTCTAAAATATATATTTATTATTTTTAAATATAGAAAATAAGTCAAAATATTTATAAATATAAAAAAATTTCATATAGACCGCGATATAGTTCTATAACTGAGTGAATCTCTAGGTCAATAGTAAATACTTTATACTAATTCTTTTTTTTCTTTTAAAAAATTACTTTTTTAGTCTCTAATTTTTTAAGATTATGTGTTTTGTTCTATAAATTTTAAAAATATACTGTTTTAAGTTTTTTAAAGCATAGATGTATTTTTAGTGTCTAGATTTTTAAAATGTAAATTTTTAGTCTATAAGTTTTTAATAATAAATTTAAAAGGCAACATAGACAAATAATTTTAAGAAATAATTTTAGAGGGAAGAGATGATTTTTAAAAGAAGTTATCCCTCTCATTTAGAATGCTATATAATTATTTAAAATAATAAAAAATTATTTAAGAAAAATTTTAAACTATTTTAAAAATTAAGATTAAAAATTTACATTTTAAGAATTAAAAAAAATATATATATATAAAAACTGCATGTTCTTCCAACTACAAATCTCTTCATCAATCACTCATTTGAATCATCGAAAATTTTGAATATTTGTTATATGTGAATTCAAGTATGATGGTAATGCAGGTCTCTGGGAGTGGCACTTCCAGATTTGAAGCATTTGACGGAGGCCTCAATTGCAGCATCTCGAATATTTCACACCATCGATCGAACTCCATTGATCGACGGAGAAGATTCAAAGGGCCTTGTTCTCAACAATCTCCAACCCCAAATCGAATTTCATCACATCACATTTGCATATCCTTCACGCCCTGATTCATTCGTCCTCAAGGATTTCAATCTCAAACTCGATCCCGGTAAAACACTAGCCCTCGTCGGCCCTAGCGGCAGCGGCAAGTCCACCGTCATCGCTCTCTTGCAGCGATTTTACGATCCTATTGATGGGCTTTTGAAGATCGATGGCGTCGATATCAAGGCATTGCAGCTTAAATGGATTAGATCTAAAATGGGTCTTGTCAGTCAAGACCATGCCTTGTTTGGCACTTCGATTAAGGAGAATATTTTGTTTGGGAAGCTTGATGCTTCCATGGACGAGATTATGGCTGCAGCTATGGCTGCTAATGCTCATAATTTCATTACACAGCTTCCTGAAGGCTATGAGACGAAGGTTCGTTCCTTATGTTATAACTTATTCCATTCATGTTCTTTTATTCAATTGAATGTTGGAATGGATGATTTTATGTGTAACCTAGGTTGGGGAAAGAGGGTCACTTCTATCTGGTGGGCAAAAGCAAAGGATTGCCATAGCTAGGGCAATTGTTAAGAATCCTGCAATTCTACTGCTTGATGAAGCTACTAGTGCTCTTGACTCTGAATCAGAAGCACTTGTTCAAAATGCACTTGATCAAGCTTCTCTAGGAAGAACCACCCTGGTGAGGCCATGCTTACTAGTTCTATATTACATTCAATCTTTTCAAGTTTTTCTAACAACCACCCTTTTACTTTAAAGTCTGTTAACTTTCAATTTTTCACGTGTAATAGAGGAAATTTCTCTATCCTAAGGGAGTACGGAACCTCCATTTATTGTGTGTCAAGTCAATAAGGTGGGGTTTACTGATATTATTCTGGGGTCTAGTAGTGTTTATGAAGATAAATTTATGGTGTGAACAAAGGAGCATGATTACTCCATAGTACTAGAAATTTTCCATGTGTAGCAGTAGGTCTGTGAACTTTGGCACTTTAGCACTTACTATTGACCTTACTATTCATAGATTGTGAGGTGATTTTGAGGGTAAGTTTAGCCATTTTGTGGTATAAATATTAAACTAACCCGGATCTAGTAGACTGTAAATTTAACCTAAAAATACTTATTAAAACTTGTACTAGTTAGACACAGTTTTAGAGGTTTAGGGACATGTTAGAAACTTAAGTGTTGGTATTTATTATATGAAATCCTAGAGTTTTGGGACAAACATTGTGTTTTAACCTTAAAGAAAATGGAAGTAGTTCAGCAACTTCGAGATAAATTTTTAGTTTCATTCTTTGAATGATTGTTCAGGTAGTTGCACATAAGCTCTCTACAATCAGAAATGCGGACGTAATAGCTGTTGTAAATGGTGGTTGTATAGTTGAAATTGGTTCCCACAACGATCTTATCAACCGTAAAAATGGCCACTATGCAAAATTAGTGAAATTGCAACGACTTTCAAGCTATGATGATGTTGAACAAAATATAGAAATACATACCTCTTCAGTTGGAAGAAGCAGTGCTAAATCAAGCCCAGCATTCTTTGCAAAATCACCGCTGCCTATGGAGATCCCTCAATCAACTTCTCCCAAGCCACCTTCCTTTACTCGTCTTCTATCTTTGAATTCTCCAGAATGGAAGCAAGCTCTTACTGGAAGTTTGTCAGCTATATCTTTTGGGGCAGTGCAACCTATATATGCACTTACCGTTGGAGGTATGATATCAGCCTTCTTTGCTCAAAGCCATTACGAAATGCAAGCTCGAATCAGGACATATTCCTTGATTTTCTGTTCATTATCTCTGGTTTCCATCATTTTGAACCTCATTCAACATTACAATTTTGCGTATATGGGGGAGCAATTGACGAAAAGAATTCGCTTGAGGACACTTGAGAAGATCTTGACATTTGAAACAGCTTGGTTTGACAAGGAGCAAAATTCTAGTGGAGCTTTGTGCTCAAGATTGAGCAATGAGGCTTCCTTAGTGAAGTCTCTCGTAGCAGACAGAGTTTCTTTATTAGTTCAAACTACTTCAGCTGTGACCATAGCAATGATCCTTGGTCTAGCAGTGGCTTGGAAACTCGCCATCGTTATGATAGCTGTCCAACCACTCACAATTCTTTGCTTCTACACACGAAAGGTCCTCCTCTCAAGCATTTCCACAAACTTCATCAAGGCACAGAATCAAAGCACACAAATTGCAGTAGAAGCAGTGTATAACCATAGAATAGTAACGTCCTTCAGCAGCATTGGCAAAGTCCTTCAAATCTTCGACAAAGCCCAAGAGGCACCAAGAAATGAAGCTAGAAAGAAATCATGGTATGCAGGGATTGGAATGGGGTCTGCTCAGTGCCTAACATTCATGTCATGGGCATTGGATTTCTGGTTTGGTGGAACTCTTGTGCAAAAAGGTGAAATATCTGCAGGGGATGTGTTCAAGACTTTCTTCATCTTGGTAAGCACTGGCAAGGTAATTGCCGAGGCTGGCAGCATGACAACAGATTTAGCAAAAGGCTCAGCAGCCGTCGCCTCAGTGTTTGAGATTCTCGACCGAAAATCACTCATTTCCAACCCACCAAAGGTAAGCAAACACCCATGTTAATTCTATCTCAAACTAAAGAAAGATAATAGCTCTATCTTCAACCTTGTAAGCTTTAACTTTGTTTGAATATTGTTTGAATTGGTAGGATGGGAGAGGGAGCAAGATGGAAAAGATAACGGGGAACATAGAGATGAAGAAACTGGATTTTTGGTATCCAAGCAGGCCAAATAACATGGTACTACGTCAGTTTAGCTTGGAAGTGAACGCAGGGACAAGCGTTGGTCTTGTTGGGAAAAGTGGGTGTGGAAAATCAACTGTGATTGGACTAATACTAAGGTTCTATGATGTGGGAAAGGGATGGGTGAAAGTGGACGGTGTGGATATCAGAGAAATGGATCTTCAATGGTATAGGAAGCATGTGGCCCTTGTCAGCCAAGATCCCCTGATTTTCTCTGGCACCATACGCGACAACATCCTCTTTGGGAAGCCCGACGCTTCTGAGAATGAGCTTATCGACGCAGCCAGAGCCGCCAATGCCCATGAATTTATCTCGTAAGTGTTCTTTTCTTTTCCTAATGTTCTTCGACTGCCATTTCTTTGTTTCATTTTGTTTTGTTGAGGAATTTAAATGTGTCTGCAAGAATGGTGAAAAACATACAACAAAAATCGAAAGGAGGTAGATACCAATTTTAAAGTAAGGGTCTAAGGTTTCAAGTTTCTTCATTTAGCTTCTATATTTGAATATTAAACTTATGATTTTTTAGTCACTGTGCTTCGAAAATTTGGCAAATATTTTAACCTTTAATTTTGTAACTAGTGAGTTTTTTCTATACTCTTTAAGGATTACAATTTGAATTTGCACTTGGAAAGATTGTCTTATACAAGTGTTTGAAAACAATGTGCTACATCAGTGTTTGATACAACTATCAACTTATTGACACAAAATTAAAAGTTAAAAATTTTGCAAGTGTAGGAGCTAAGATTATAACTTCAAAAGTTTGAAGTCTAGTAAAAAACAATTTCAAGTATAACAGCTAAATGAACCTATTTTCAAATTTTATGGACCATATTGCACTGTCTAGAATTTGTTCTACCTCAGGTTTTAAATATGTTTTTATTCCTCAACCAAGCTTATGGACCATATTGCATTGTCTAGAATTTTTTACCTCTTTTATTTGAAATATGTTTTTATTCCTCATCCATTATCACCTTTCATTTTCGTTGTTTCAATCCAACCCCTTTCTTTTGGGTGGGTTTTAATCCTGAAACTCATAAATTGAATCTTCACCAATACATATAATACATCAAATATAGGATGTAATGAAAAATGATAACTTGAATAGGGACATACCAAAAGGTCTACCTTTTGAACTGTTTGGTTCTCTTAATTATTGTTGAAAAGAAATATATTTCATTAGAGTACTATTCTGAATTGTGTCGAATTTGGATTGTATGGATTCACCTGAAAACAGATATTATTGAAACTATTGAATTGTTTTGCTGCCATAGTTTCACAAACAATCATCTTAGTGAAATTTTTTTACAAACAGACGACATACACTGAAAATTGTTGAAATGTTAGAAGCCTCTTAGAGAGGGTGAGAAAATATATGAATGGCCAGATGAACATGCCATATTTTATGAAGAAAACTGCAGAGCATACTACGAGTTACAAATCTAAATCTATTTTATTGGGGGAATGGTGGTTGTAGGTCTTTGAAAGATGGGTACGAGGCAGAATGTGGGGAGAGAGGGGTGCAACTCTCAGGAGGACAGAAACAGAGATTAGCAATAGCCAGAGCCATAATTCGAAACCCAACAATTCTGTTGCTAGACGAAGCAACTAGCGCTTTGGATGTTCAATCAGAGCAAGTTGTGCAACAAGCATTGGATCGGATTATGGTAGGAAGAACAACTATAGTCGTAGCCCACCGGCTGAACACCATCAAGAAGCTTGATTCCATCGCTTTTGTGGCAGATGGAAAGGTGGTCGAGCAAGGATCCTATGCACAACTCAAAAATCAAAGGGGTGCCTTCTTTAATCTTGCTAACCTCCAAATTCAGCGCTAACCCTCTAAAGTTTTTCAGCTATGCTTAAATTTTCTACTTCTTGTGTTTGTGGAATGAGGTCGTTTAGGACTCTACATTGGCCTTTAGGTTATGAAATAATCAGAGCTAAGATGTTGTATATTGATGGGAGAATTTGGAGGTATAAAGGTAGGTTGACTCGCTTGGGGTTATACAAATTCAAGTTGTATAGTCTGGAAATGTATTGTATTTGTCCAAATTGCTTTCTGTGCTCGAGAAGGAAAATGTAAGTGCAAAATCTAGAGGCAGAGCAATATTACAGTGGAATTTTATAAATGTTGGCATGGTCAAGATCAGACTTGTGTACTCCAAGCATATTTTTCTTTATCTTGATGATCTTCATGGACTTGTGTCCAAGATACACTCTCTACTATTGAAAGAAAAGAAGAGAAAAATCAATTCAAATTGATAGGAAGGTTTTAGAGAGAGAACAATTTCTCTCCGTGACCAAGCAAAGCAGATTTTTCATTTTTGTTAGTGGGCTCTGTACATGTTTTTGATGGAGAGTGGTGAGAACAGTGAAGGAAACAAAGATGGTATTATGCTATCTATTAGTTGTGGAAGAGAACAGGGTGGAGCTATTAGAACCTTGCCTGCCGGACATCATGTTTTGTCATTGTCTCTGAGTGTTTGCTCTCCTTGCTTTCAAATCGATCACAATAACAGAAATGTTATCGGAACTATTTCTTCCATATGCTATTTCAGTGAGATTATTAGCGACAATCTGTGCTGGAGGTGTGTCGTTAGTTGTCGACAACGACCTGCGGAGCCGCCGAAGAAGATGACAAGCCACCTGCCCAACCTCTTCATTCGTCATTACATCCCAAAGTCCATCGCTTGCCAGAACCAAACATTCATCCTCATCACTCCTCGTCGTGAAACTAATCTCTGGCACTGGAATTATCCATGGTCGAAGATATCTATCCCCTGAAACACAAAAAGCCAATTTGTCAAGCTTAGGGTAAATGCAACCTGCAAAGGTATGTAATTCTGTGATGATACAGGATATTCCACGAAAAAGCACAATGGACTTAAATGAGGGTGGAGAATCATTGGATCCCAATTTCTGTCAAATCTCACTCACATCCTTACTTTTTCCTATTATCAGTAACAATAGAAATGGAAATGATTGGGAGACAGTTAACAAGTAGAGGCCCATAAGCCATGCTAGCATGGCTATACTCACAGTGGAAATTGGAATAGTCTTCAAAATTGAAAAATCATCCAAGTATAGACACGTATATGATCTCTGATAGTTCTGATTAATAAAGAGTCGATATTAAGGTAAGGTAACATCCACAAAGACAAGATGTGAGAGAGAGAGAGAGAGAGAGGTGGAAACCTATGGCTCTTGACATGGCAAGAACTCCAAGCACTCTAGCACCCATCCAGTTTATGACTTTGCCTCCCTCTCTTTCAATTCTCATGAGTTCATCCTGTCTATCAGGCTGTAACACGATCAATAAAACAAATGGTTTCCCTCAATGATTTCTCTAAAAGCATTACACTATAAGAATTAAAATCATAATGGGTTTTGGGAAATTAATGACCTTTTGATCCACTGTCAATGGAATCGCTTTATTCCTTTGGCAAAGAACCGCCCGAGAATCACCGCAATTGGATGCAATAATCTGGCAGCCAGATAGAACGACTACAACCGCAGTAGATCCAACCATGTCGGTTGCCACTGCCTCTGACACCACCTCATTATCAGTCCTCTGGAAGCCATTGGAGAAAGCAATTTCCCACCTCTTCTGCCATTCATGGCCTTTGATTCCTTCTCTTCCCCACTCTTCCGCTATCACTTCATGCATTCTCTCCGCACAGAATTTGGCCACCTATAGATTATATATATATGTTAAAGTTTCCACGTAGTCATTAGCTGGGTGTCAGATATCTGAAAAGATCATAAATCCGACGAATCCACGCCGGAGGAAATCAGTACCAGTCATAAATCAACATACCTAGCATTCAAAAACGCAGCACAACCAGTTGATTTAAAAAAGAACCCAGTTAAACAATCAACCATAATTGCATACTTTGACAAAATGAGTTGTTTAACAACTCTTTTTTGAAGCACACAAATCTACGCCACGACTTCAACTATTCAATCTTTGATCTAAAATTTCCGACTTCCACGAATCCAAAGATCATAAACCATGGCTGGAAATCTGGCACACAGATCTTGATTCTTGGGTGGATAGGGCAGCTATTGGGGAACATTGTCCGCAGTTATCTACTCACTTAGCCCAAAATAAACTTTTTTTCTTCCTTTGGCATATGGGTGGGCGTGCATCATTCAATATAGAATATTAGTAATATCGTGAGATGTTTATAAAATATGGTAGTAGTTTCCAAGCTTTTTTGAAAAGTCTTCGTTATTTTACTTTTTTGCTATGTGGTCGGTCGGTTGGTGGAATAAAAAAAAAAACAATTTCTAAAACTAATTAAGATAAAATCTCAATTTAATTATGCAATCGTTTTCACTTGATAGATTATTTTCTTGGTTAGCTTACGCTACAATTTTACTAGAATCCAAAAAGGAAAAGTACTATAAAATTCAAATTATAATATTAAAAAAAATCCTGAAAGCCGACACAAAACTCCCATTTGAGGACAATAAAAACGTGAAATAAAAAAACGGATTTCTCGTTTTCTCCTAATTAAACGCGCATTCACTGAACGAAGAAAAAGATACAAACGCGACCACCCCTCAATAATAAAAGCAGTTGGAAACCGTGCGAGTTCCTCAGAATTTGTAATACTTATTATTAAATGAATTTGTCCCGTGATTAAAAACACGTCAGATAATATAAACAATTAATCCCCATTTTTTCGTCATCAGGAAAATGCATTATTACGTCATAATAAATTTTAAATCCCAGTGATTTCTCACGGTCAATTATTAAATAGATAGATCATTTTTTCCCCATACCTAACCACGAAACTGATTGAAGAGAACAAAAGAAAAAAGGGCTTCCACGACACGTGTCCTTATACTAAAATGGGAACCTCCAAAATTCTTTCGTAGGGGGACCACTCGTTGAATGACATGTGTCGTTCCTTAGTGGAAAAAGCAATTATTAGCTTCGAAAAAAAAAAAGTTATAATAGTAATAGGTAATGCTGTGTCAACATAAAATATTTTTCTAAAACTAGTTATCTTCGAATTATTATTTTTGAGATTCTATCTAAAAATAAAAAAAAATAAAATAAAAAGGAATTAGAGTTCTCTTCTTCTAGCTGTTTCTGGCTAATGCTTGTAATTTCATCAAAACGTCAAACCTAAAACCAGCCCTAATTTGAAATTCGAAATTCGAAATGCACAAATTCATAGGAAGACGATAGAAATTCGAGAGAACGTACACACCTGAGAGCCACCGTGACCGTCGTACACGGCGAAGAAATGGAGAGGCGAGATCTCTCCGGAGGTTCTAGAACCTGGAGCCGTACATCCTCCGACGTGATCGCATCTTGAAGACATGAATCCAGGCTTAACAGCGATAGCGTCCTCCATCTCCCTCCGCCTTCCGATAACCGAAGTAAGTCCCCAGTGTACTCCCGCTCTATTAGTCCTCCCGATGCACTTCCGTCTCGCCGGTTCCGATACCGGCGTTGTAAGGTCTACAGACCTCGTCTCCGAAGCAGCCTCCGCTACAATAACAGCCGGAATCTCACCGGAACTAGTACTGGTGACGGAGACGTCGCCGGAACTAGAGGAGCTTCGGAAATCATCTGTGCTGAGTACGGATGATAAACCGGAACTGGTGGATGTGAATTCGAGGTCGTGGTGGTCGTGGTGGTCGTTGTCGGACGAAGCGTCATCCATGGCGGAGGCGGGGAAGGAAGGAAGAGACAAGAGAGGAGAAAGAGAGAGAATGAAAGGAAGAGGGAGGAGGGAGAGATAAAAAGGGGAAGAAGAATGGACAGATATAAAATCGACACGTGTGAGTAGATATATAGGTAGAAGCCACACGCATTTGAAGAAGGAAAGACGATGGATGGATTTCTTTTTTTTTATTATTATTATTATTTTAATTTTCTTTTTTCTTTTTTCTTTTTTCTTTTAGTGTTACTCAATCACTTTTCGCTTCGAGCGCCACGTGTCCTTCAATCGTCCCACGGTGTTGACGCTCTTGTTCTGGTCGACTCTCGATACTGACTTCTCATTGGACCATATAAATTATTCTCTACTCCACAACCACGCTTCTCAATGTTGCACCCCTCTTTCTTTCAAAGTTCAGGTAATAATTGATCAAATTTTCAATTTTTTATTTTTTATTTAAAAATAATTTTGTTATAGGAATAATGGATGAGCTTTTAACACTAAACTCCTTTTTTATATATTCGTATACTATTTTAATTCTAAAAATTTAAAGAGAAGCAATGAGATAATTCTTTTTTATTAAATCAGTGAACTTGGTTAGTATAGTTTATAGAAAATTAGAGTTTATTTAATTTCTATAATTATAAATTTAAAATTTAGTTCATCAAATCAAATAATTTCTATAATTTGATAAAATTCTCATAATTGTCTATATGGTGAGAGCTATTAAGAAAGATTTATCAAATCGTAGATAGTAAATTCTAATTAGAGATCATATTTGCAATTTAACATTCTTTTTACCTTTTTTAGATATCATAGACATATTTTGAGATTGATTTTGAAATTGTTAAAATCACTATCAAATATACTTCTAATTATCCAAAATTCTACTCTTTAAAACGTTACATTCACCCTTATTTGGACTCTAATGGGACAAAATGTAAGATTAGAGACTAAAATACCCAACCTAAATTTGAATGGGTCCATGATTCACATCCTAATATTAAAGAAAGATTCAATATTTGAAAACTCAAATCTCATAGGAGAAGAAAAAATGAAACTGCAATTAATAAAAGATATTGGTGAAAGTTGTCACGTTTTCCTTAAATTACAAATTGAGATGATATGAAATGTTTAAATATTTTTTTTGGATCAACATTCTCTATATTGATTTCAAACATAAAAAATTGACACCTGTCTTCTTTATTCCCTATCTGTTTTCTTAAATTATTTTGAAGTGATGTATTTCTTGAGTCATCGTGTATGGAAAAACATATTGAAAATAATTAATGTGTCATCATAAGAATATAAGAATAGTGTAAAAATGAATTTATAAATTTGTAATTAAAGTCGTATGGTTCCTAATTTCTCCTCGTGATGGGAATATAAAAGCTAAACTATACCTAAAGTGAATTTACACACACACCACACACAATATCTGTGTATGACTGCAAGGTGGCACGTCAGAAGGTAACTGTGGGCCCACTTATTTTTCTTTTCTTTTTTCTTTTCTCTTTAATTTTCTTTTGGTTAATGGGGCCCACACAAGAGGGTCATACGAATGAGCTGTCAAAGGGGAAAAAAGAGATAGATAAAAATGAAGCAACTTTTGTTTAAAATTTGAAAAATAAAAGTAAATAAAACTATACGTAAAGGTCAAATTTAATTGCTAATAATAGCTCTAGAATTGATTGCTATAGAGATTGTGACACGTATTCTAAGATCCAACGGTTGGAATTCTACAAGTGTGGAAAGGGATGATGTAGGGCGGTACACGTCAATGAGATGGATAGGCAGCTGGGTGACTAAAAAAGCCATGATAATTAAGTCTGGTAAGTGGGTCCTATCTGACGTCGCATCAACGGTACCCGTACTTTCATTGCACTGATCAGACGGCAACCAATGAATCTGAGCCGTTCAAGGATAACACGTGGAAGATAAATCCGACCTCATCAAATTCCTCACAAAATCTCACTGCTTAAGAAAGATATCAAAACGTTTTTTTTTTCCTTTGTAAAGATATCAAAATGTTGGGTTGGTATAACTAAGGTTTAAAAATGTATCTCTCGGTCTTAATTTTAAGAGCGTCTAAATTATACAAAATTTTCTAAATTTTTTACTTTGTGTCGAGAGAAGTTTCAAATACGGTTCAAAAATATCTTTTACATTAGTTTTGGATTGAGACTGTTAGTGTGTTTTGTTTCAAAAATATCTTTGAGTTTTCAAAAAAAATTAAAAAATATTTATACTATCAATATATGAGAACAAACAATTAATATTTGTTTCAAATATCTTTGAAGTTTTAAAAGTTCAATTAATACTTTGAAAAAAAAAATGCTCCTTCCGTTAGTATAATAATCAATATGTTTGAAGTTTTATTGAGTTTAAAAAGGATCAAGTTTTAAAAAAATTATATAGATATATATTTTTTTTTCATATAGATATTCTCATTTATCCAATTCTTACACTAATTTTGTCACAAAATATAAACCGTAACCTCAAATTAAAGCATAAAATCTCACAAAACTCCAAAAATAAAAATAAAGTCTCCCCTTGAGTTTACAAAACTTCTAAATATCCAAGTACAAAAAGAATATATTTGACTATTAACACACTCAACTACAAACATATAATCTTGTCAAAACATGTAAGTCCTAAGCTCCTCTTGATACTTCTATTATTCTCTTTTCTTTTTGTCATAATCTATATATCTTATCTGAAGGGAGCAATTTTTTTTTTTTTTTTTTAATAAGGTTAGCAAGAATGAGAGTAGGAGGAGAGAAAAAAAAAAGTGATAGATCATAGGTTGAAGTAGGGGAGAGAGAAAATGATAAAGGTGATGAGGTGTACATTAACCGTAAGAACATTTTAAACTTTGTAAGGATATTTAACAAATTATAAACATAAAATATTCAAAAGAATATCTAAGTTAGAAAATATATATTTTAAGATTTTTAAACAAGTTAACATGTTTATTATTTATATAATATTTATATTAGTGACACTTTGTTGCTTATTTTATTAAGTTTTGTGAATTTTTCTACGATATAATGGAAATGTTGATTTACCTCTCATGTTAACATCGAACCTTTGGAAATATGAAAATATTGATTGAAATATCGAGATCTCGATGAAACTTCAATACCATGAAATATAGTCATAGTTTAAAATGTCGACATCTATGAAAAAGTTGAGGTCATAATTTTATGAAATATCGATGAACATCAATGTTGATGGAAATTTGTGGAAAGAATATAAAAATAATAAATAATAGATATGTGTTTATATTAACATTTTACACCGTGGATATAAGTTAAAATGTCTATTATTTATATTATATTCACATTAGTATTTTTGTTGCTTATTTCGCAGTATAATAGAGATGTCGATGGCAAACACATGGATATATGAAAAATATTGATGAAAATATTGACATGTCTACATAAATTTAATATCATGATTATAACCATGGTATTAAGCTTTCACCAATATGTCAACATTTTCATCAATATTTTTACATTTTTTTGGGTCGACAATGACATAAGGATTGAAAACATAAGAATAAGCAACAAAATATCATTAATATAAATATAATATAAATAATCAACAACTATATCAACACGTCAAGCCCAAATTTGTCTCTCACCCTTTGTTTTGCAGTTTTGTTACAAATTTTAGTTTGAGATTTTGTGCTTGTCTTATGAACATGAGTAGTTAATATTCCTTTGTTTTCTTATGGATTAATGTAGTCACTGGATTCTATGGTTTAATGTATTAAAAAAATTATTGTTTTTATTTCATTTCATATTTTTATGGGTTTAGTAGTTTTAATCTCTTTAACACAGATGAATGGTTGATTTTCCTTTAACTTTACTCTTGAAAAAGGAATGTTTGAACTAGAACTTAATTACATGGCTAGAGTGGCTATAACTTGGTTGTTATAAAAAAATTGAACCTAGAGTTTTTGCTAGTTATTAAAAAATGAATAGATATATTAGCTTGGTTAAGTTATAAGTTTTGTTTATGAATTTTGAAGTTTATGTTTACTTGGCCATTAAACTTCCAAAAGTGTTTAGTAGGTCTTTAAACTTACAATTTTGGATTTAACGTGTCTTTGACATATTTGATTTTTTTAAAATAATCAATTTATTAAATAAATGCATGTTTGAATTTTATGTCTAATTGAACTCTAAATTTTCAATTTTTTATTCTAATAGATTCGTGAACTTTATATAATTCGAAAATTTGTAGACTAAATTTGTAATTTTGAAAGTTTAAAAACCAAATGAACACAAAGTTGAAAGCTTTATAGACTAAATTTGTGATTTGACCTATCAGTTTTATAATTTAGCAAGGAGAGTTAATTGTTCTCAAAAGAGTAATTTCTACTTATACCTTCTGTGCTTGTATATTGTTATGGGTAGATTTACCGAGATAGGTCAAGACCAAAAGTACTCTAGAGAGATAGGAGGCCTATTGATAGAGGATAGGGGGCCAAGATAACAGACCAAGGCCAATGGGGCCAACATTCGACCAATAGCGGCTTATGGTCTTAAGAGACCAATCTAAGTAGATTGGTCAAGACCCATGGGGAGCCTAAGGTAAGAGGACTTATGATGGAGCCTAGATGTAGCGTAGAGGATCTATAAGGGGGCCTAATGGTAGTTGAGAGGGCTCATGAGGGAGATTAGAGGTAGCAAAAAAAATCCATGAGAGAGCTTGACGGTGGCTTAAAGGAACCATGGGAGCTTAGTGATAGCTTAGACAACCCATGAGGGAGCCTAGTGGTGGCTTAAAGGACCCCATGGAGAGGCTAATGATAGTTTAGAGGACCCATAAGGGAACCTAGCTATAACTCAATAAAACCCATGTAGGACCTAAGAGTCCCATGGAAGACCTTGGAGTACCTATGAAAGACCTTAGTACAACCCATGAAGGACCTATGAGTCACATGAAGGACCTCTGCATAGACTCATAGAAGACCTTGGAGGACCAATGGGTGACCTTAGTAGGACCTATAAAGGATCCATGGAAGATTTAAGTGGGATCCATGTGGGACCCTAGTCACATGGAAGACCTAAGTAGCATCCATGGAGAATCTAAAAGTCACGTAATTAAGGATCCTTGGAAGACCTACGGGGGACAACAATCCATGAAGGAATTCAAAATGATCAAGTTTGGAACAGTTTAAATTATCAACCGATGAGGAGTTGAGAGGGTGATGCGCTTAAACATCGATTACGACCTCAAGTGGTTGTAGTGTACCGTCCAATGAATGATGGCTCAACCATTCTAGAAATTTAAGGGAGCAGTGATGAGCCCAAGGCATCATTTATACATTGCTAGCCTATATAAACAACCAAAGTCATTGGTTGATGGTATATTCAAAATCTTTTACTATTTTCTATTGTAAAGTTACTCACAAAATTAAACCCAAAACTGATTTGAGCATCAAAGTGTGTGTGGCTTGACACCACACCAATGCTAAATTCTTTTGTTTTGAAAGGCATTGGACTATTTTCCTCCAAAATATAAAATCAAGATTGATCCATTCTTTGCATTCAATTTGATTAAAGCATAAATCTTATTGGTGAAAGCAACTCACTAAGTCATGTTTTTCATTTATATTAATATTTCTTAGTCTAAATTTAATTCCATCACGTCATTCTCTTTAAATAAAATCAACATTAGAAACTTAATACAAAAAATGATATCTATAACTCACTCATATACTATAGTACTTAACGCATACACTTACAAAAATTGTAAGCATTTTTGCATACAACATTCTAATGTCTATTTTCTTAAATAAATTTTTTGATTCACAGTCTTTTCAACTCTAAAATCTCAATTCTTATGACTTTTAATAAACTCCATATCTAGTCTTCATAGTAAACATATTAGCTCTCATTTATTGAATTAACATTTCATTTCCATATATTCCTTTTATGTCATGTCAAGGATTTAAAAAATAAAAAAATAAAAAAGAATCTTGCATAAAATATTTTTGTTTAGTTACAACAACTTACAATTTATAATTTTCTAAGATGTGAAAGTCAAGTATTACTTTTTTTTATAAAAAATAAAAATAAAATAAAATAAAACCCATTAATATGGGTTTTGTTTATTTATGTAGTGCCTTTCACCTTTTTTTAGCTTCTCTTTTCATAAATATTCTTTGTTAACTTTTTGTAAATTTTAATTATTTTCATCCAAGATGGCAACCATTTTTCTTTAACACCGCTTCCTAGTTGATAAGCTTAAGACAAATACTATGTTTCTCGTTATATTTTATTATTACTCTTTTCCCTCATTTTCATTCAAAAAAGAAATAATGTGATGTATCATATAGGGTTGTCCATGAATGGGGCAGCATCAATGATGACTTTTCCATTCCCATTTTATTTCTCATGAGATCGGGCGAGAATTCTCCATGGAAAATTGACAAGAATTCGTTTGGATTTTTTAGAAAAAACTTAAATGACTACTATGAATTTTTTTTTAATTAAATAGTTAAACTTCTCACTCATATGTCACGAGCAAAGAAACGAGACGACGAGATTATAAATAGTATTATTTATTAAAAAGTTCTATTAGTTTAATAATTTAAAACTATGTGGTAATATATTTATTAAAAAAAATTTTGTAATGTAAGGAGACTTCTTTCAAATTCATTCCCAACCACAAGCCTATGAATGAAGATGTTTAAACAAATTAAAACAGTGGCATTGCTTTAATTAGCAGGAATTGAAGCAGCTGGAATTTGATACAAAAGCTTATTCCATTAACAAATAACTTCTCACTTCTGAAGGAAAAACATTACAACATTAGATCATTACAAGTAAAGATTTTGGGAAGACTTCAACCTCTCTTAAACACACACTATATGGATTACAGAGCTCACATAAAAAGCTCTAAAATACAGACCACACAACGAGACCTTGTTACATCTATCGGTAGGTCCGGTAGACGGGACTGTACATGCAGCTCTCAGCATACTTGACAAGATCTGCAGGACGTGGGAGACGGGTTGCCAAGCCTGGAGTGCACACAAATGGGAGGAAAATGGATTAGAATTGTGTCTCAGAGTATTCAAAACTACAAGAAAAGCTACATAATCAAAGAAAACGTCTCACCAAGTTCATACGCTTTGGCAGCCACATTAGCTGCAATGTGTGCCGAGATCTTTCGGATATTAGTAAAGGGCGGGTAGATCAATCCCTTGTCGTAGTTCTCTTCAGAGACTTGGGCAGCCAATGCTTCCGCTAGTGTGACAAATGCGAAATAAGAATTGATCATTATAACATCATTTAAGAATTTATTCAACACTTGTTATTATACTGTGGTTTGAAAATTGAAAATAAAGTTCAAAGAGCCTATCGTTATTGACTGGTTCATTAGTTCAAAGATTTGTTTTCAGGGCGTGACCCACAATTTGTAGGATTATTGAATTGGACGATCCTGTTCAAGATTGATTCACATGATTCACACTTGAATCATACAATACTGCTTCTTGCCGATTCAAACCCACAAGCTGAATCGTTTTCCCTTCGTTTCGACTTGAATCGTACAATACAACTCATGTATTGTACGAGTTCAACAATACTGATCATAAGAATAGTTAACTAAATGTGTGCATAAATTGTGCATGTATATATGTAAGTTAGTGCTATATTGCTCATTTAACAATCCTACTTACAGGCAGCCAGAAGCATGTCGTCATGCACACGAATTGCTCCAGAAATTACGACACCCAAACCGAACCCAGGGAAAATGTAGGCATTGTTGGACTGATTTGAGATTTGACAAGTTCAAAATGTCAGCTCTTGAAATGTGACAACAATACAGAAGAGTATATTATCCAACATAATGATAAAGTAGAAAAACCTGGCCAGGGACAAAGAGCTTCCCGTTGTATTCAAATGGATCAAATGGACTTCCACTGGCGAAGATTGCACGGCCCTTCCATTGGCATGTGAAAGCAAAGTAAGTTGAAATGTCGAGAAAAGCAAAGAGAGAAAAAGTTTTCGTTTTTAGAATGTCGTGTTTGTTATATACCTCACTCCAAGTGTAAGCTTCTTCAGCGGTGCATTCAGATTGTGACGTTGGGTTAGAAAGAGCCATAATAAGAGGTTTCTGCACAACAATACGACAAAGTAGCATCAGTGTGAGTTGGCGGAATATGTTTGGCCGAGTTGATCCTATTTGCAAATTCAACATGTATCTAATATGTATATGAGCTTATGACTTATAAGTGCATCTGTGAGGGAGAAGAGAGAACCTCATTGATGGAGGCCACAGCCTCAATGACTTCTTTCGTAAAAGTCCTTCCAACTCCAGATGATCCAATCAAGACTGTTGGCTTAATTGCCTGGCATAGAGAGAAATAGGTAAGCAACAAGGGACAAGGCCGACAAGGAACCATAGTAAGATTACGGGACGTAATTGAAACTCAAAAAGAGAATGGTTCACACCTTGACAGCACTTAATAAATCCTTGACAGGTTCGTGCTCGTGAGCCCATGGCTTCTTGAAGTGTTGAAGTGAATCCTTACGCGAGTGGACAATTAATCCCTACAAGAACATCATTCTCTTTATGGTTGAAGCAAAAAGCCAATAACATTAACTCATCAAGATATAAGTATGCTTCTCTGATGAGCTTGATTAAATTTTCTACTACCTTTGAGTCAACAAGCCAGATCTTCTTGCGGGTCTCCTCAACTGGAGCATTTGTCTAAAAGAAAGAAAAAGGATTATGAATTTTGTTTGCAGTCCATTTAAGTTTGATATAACTTGACAAGTACCTACCTGTTTCGATACTTCAAGGGCTATAAGCTCTGCAATACCAGTTCCAGCCTGCAGCCATGCCAAAAAAATATGTAAGAAAAAATTTGAACATGGATGGAGGCATGGAAGGATATAATAGTGTTCTGGAAAACCACACCATTTACACAAAAGAGTTAATAAAAATAGAGGGAGGGATGGAGGCATGGAAGGAGAGATCTTACTTCCCCAGCACCAAGGAACAAGAAAGTGTGATCGGCCAAGGTACCACCAATGAGTTTAAGCGCAGAAACAGCTCCAGCAAGAACGACGGCCGCTGTCCCCTGAAACAAGAAAAAGAGTATGGATAAGAAAACTTAACTACTTCCTAAATGATGATTATCAAATTGATATTACACAGTAGGCCAGCACCTGAATATCATCATTGAAGACTAGATGAGTTGTGCGATACTTGGCAAGTAGCTCAAAAGCATTGTGGTTTGCAAAATCTTCGAACTGAAAGTTTCAATTAGAATCACTGAGTACAGAAATGGTCAAACTTCAGATACCAATGACTATAGATCTACCACGTTCTAACCTGAATCAGAACCTTTTCCCCATAATTTTGCTTAACAGCAGTCATAAACTCATGTAGAAGTTCATAGTACTCCTGCATCAAACATAGGAAAAATACTTGAGTTCATTATAAATTCACAAACCTATAACAGCTCAAATATACTTAAACCAGCAAAAAGCAAGATAAAGATGTGTTCTGAACCTCTCCAGTTGCTCTTCTCTGTTTAAGCCCAATGTAGAATTCATCATTCAACAATTTCTCGTTGTTCGTCCCAACATCAATTGTAATAGGCAAACACTATCAAGAAAATGTGGTATTAGTTGAAAAGCAGAATATCCTTCAAAGCTTTAAATTAAGCTAAATGAGTTTAATGATTCTCAATGCGGCAGTGTATGGAGAAAGTTTCCACAAAAGCAGCACAGATACATTATTAGTGACAAAAAAGAACAGGCAACTGTTTTTTCAAATAAATCCTTACTGCAGAAGGACGAACTCCTCCAAGTGCGGTGTATAAAGAAAGTTTCCCAACTGGAATTCCCATTCCCTATAACATTCAATAAATTCATATCAAGATCAGTAGATCTGCAATTAAGAATGTCTAATTCATTTGAGAATATTTCCGTAGGAATTACCTGACAACCAAGATCACCAAGACCCAAAATACGCTCACCATCAGTCACCACAATTACTTGGATGCTCCTTTGGGGCCAATTCTTCAATACTTCAAGAATCTTACCCCTGCACATCTTGGCGTTATAAGATGCATAGAACCTTGAAATTCATTAATATATAAAGTAAAAGAAAAGAAAATATCCCTACTTCTCTTTCAAACTGATGTAAAGACCCTGAGGACGCCTGAAGATGCTTCCATACTTCTGACAAGCTTCGCCGACTGTAGGAGTGTAGACAACAGGAAGCAGTTCTTCCACATTGTCAATAAGAAGTTTGTAAAACAGCCTTTCATTTCTTTCCTGTAAACCAAATTACAAGCTCCACTAAATCAAAATTGACATATAAATAGAAGTAAACAAGATAAACATACCTAGAATAGAAACAAAAAAAAATGATCAGTGAAGAATGAATACTAAGAAAATGGTTGATCTTTTTCACTTATTCAGGTAATCGAACATGAAGTTGAAAACGAACAAATTATAAGCAAAGTAAGTGAGAAATGGTAGGTCTCAGAACCTGAAGTTCCATCATGGCAATAAATTTTTGTAGTGGAAGTTGATACTGCCTGATGTTATGCATCAACTTCTTCTCCTGGTATCACAAATGAAAAAGGTCGTCAAGAAGTATTTTAAGAACATGACAAAAAATAAATCTCAAAATGAAACAGTAGTAGCAACCTGAAGTTGTTGAGTAACAATGGCAGGTGGCAAAAGCCCCCGCAAATAATGAGCATCCCTTTCCTTCTCTGTAAATGCCAACCCCTTGTTATGGTGGGGATCCCTCAACAACGAATAGCCACTACATCATATCAAAGAGCAACAAAAGGATTCATGTTTAGACTTTAAGAATAATATTCTCCATTTTTACAAGGGAACAGTAATATTCTAAGAATCTCACAAATTCAAAGGCCAGCTTGATCAGAATCTAGAGGAAGAATCAAAATTCTCATCATGACCCTTTTTCAAAAATTCATGATAATTCCCTATCACACATCCTAAAGATGGAAACATCACAAAATCAAAGCGAAAAAGAAAGCAAGCAAGTAGTTCCCAAAAGTTGGGATTCAGTAAAATACAAAAGATGAAACTGAGAGTGTGTAGTTAATCAGTCAAACCAAACGGTTGCATCTCTGACATTGAATACAAATTAGCAAAAGATACCCAAAATAAGCAAAAGAAAGCAATTAAAACAAATCCCAAAATCCAAGAAAGTTGGATTACCTCGCAACTGAGAAAGTCCATGGAGTAACGAGCTGCTCCTCTGTAGCACAGTCTTCTCCATAGATATCCTCAACACCACCGCCAACGGTTGCTTTCGGGTCCAAGTCCAACACTGAACCGCCATCGCCGATCTCTTTCAAAGTACTCTCCATCCCTGATCACTAAACTCAAATTTGTAGCAACCCACAAAAAGAAGAGCAGCAGAAGAAGCAAGAAACAAATCTGACTCAGAAAATGAACACACTACGAATTGGGAAGACTTGGGTGTCCATTAAATAACGAAACCCACCTGCGACCATTGACGAGAAGAAAAGGCAAAGTCAAATTTGGCGAAATCAAATGCATCACTACGAACAAGAAAAGGAAACAGAGGGAGTGAGAAAGTGGGGTCGCTGATTCCATTATCGGATAAAATGAAATGATATTTTAAAAGGGTAAATCGTGATTGTCCGTTTTCGTATTAAAAAAAAATGGATGGATTCCCAAAATGTAGCGACGATCATGATGAGATTAAACACTAAAATGTTAAATAAACTGTTTAGAGTGAAGCAATCAGAAGCATCGCAGCGTAGGCGAGCAAAAAGGAGCGAAACTGTTAAACCCTTTTGATTGTTTGGAAAAATTTACAGAGATAAATTGATTGGGGAAAGAAGAAGAGGGTGAAGAAGAAGATCAAAGAAAAGGAATTTTCTCATAAGCCGCCCTAATTGAACAGATACCGCCGCCTGGCGCCAAATATCAATTTCCAATCCATTTTTCTCACAACATTTATAATAACAAATTATTATATTATATATTAAATATTAATTTCTCTAATTAAAAAAATATATATATCAATTTCTACTCTTAAAATTCTCTGAGTTGTATCGACTTTTTCTCTAAATTTTCTCTAAATTGCATCAAGTTTGAGTATTGTGATCTTAACTTTAAACTTAAAATAATATTATATTTTTATCTCTAATAAAATTTGCAAAATTCTTCAAAAAAAAAAAATATATATATATATATATATATAATAAAATAAAAGTTTCATTCGTATGTTAACCAAATATAAATAGGGCAATTATTCTAAATAGAAAAACTGTCCAAAATAATTTTATTGTAGCAAAAACAAAACAAAAATAAAAAAAATTCAAATCATTAGACATTATCATCTATCATAATCTATAAGTATCTGTTACTGATAGACATTCATTCCTATCTATCACTATTTATCTATCGACGATGATAGACTATTTTTTATCATTTTGTTATATATGAAAATAACCTATGGGTAAACTTAACATTATTTTATTATTTATTTATTGATTTTGAAACTACATCATTAGAACCAAGCTAAAAGAAATAGAGAGACAAACATTTTCAGAACAATTCAACGGATCCAAATGGAAAAATTATCCCACCACACCTAAAAACATACCCCACTAATTGTCCATGCAATCAAACAATCAACCACTTGATTCTACCATCAATCCATATGTTAGATTTTCGCACATGCAATGCCCATGCTAACTTCGAGAATCTACTCCACGAGAAACACTTTACACCAATCAAATTTAACTCTTCATCCTTCACCAATTTAAAAACAATCAGGTTAGCCGACTCCACAATTATGAGACACTATTGGAATTAGAATACTTATAAAGATTTTTATCATTGTTAAACAAAAAAAAATGATTAGTAGATAAAATAATGAAAATTAAATAGATAGTAAAAGTTGCATCATTTAATTAAGTATATTGTCGAAATTGAAAGTTTAGGCAAAACTTTGATGTGTCGTTAAAAATTTATAATAAAAATTAATTTTTTCTTTTAATTTTTAAATTAAAAAGGTGCTTGATTCGAAAGTAGATTCATGAATAAGATATTTATGACATTTTCTAAAGCATGAACAGAGGCTTATTTCTATCTCAATAGTTGGGTGAAGTATTTTGTAAAAATCCATTCAAATATAACTAAGTAGCCTAATAGACAAATACACAAGACATCAATTATAATTTTAAAAATTGCTAATCACATCAATCAAAATCATAAAATAGTAATTATTTCAAAAAAAAAATGGAACTATGTAATTGATTAATTAGTTTTAATATGTGGATGATTATCTTTAATTTGGATTTATATTATATGTGCTGCTTATTTATTATTGGTAATATTTCAATTCACAAGATTTTGATAGATTAATATTTTCCACTCAGTTTAAAATATCCACTCACACTTGTAGGGGGAAATTCAATTAAAATTGGATATTAAAATGGCTTTTATTTTTTTTCATTTTCTTTTTTTGGTTCAAGGAAGCTGAGGGGGAGAATTTGAAATTGTTGATCTCTTGTACAAAAACATATACTTTCTTTTCAAAAAAAAAAAAAAAAAAAAAAAGAAACAAATACTTATCTTTTTTAAAAAAAAACAAACACATACTTAATCAATTTATTTCTGAGATGGCCAAAATAACTTAATATTAGACAGATAAAAGTTCAAACAAGTTAATATTTTAAAAGTTATAAAAATTGTATATTTCATCTCAAAAAAAAGAAATAAATATGGACAAATTTTAAATCAAAATGTGCAAGTTAGACCCTATTTGGTAATCATTTCATTTTTTGTTTTTAGTTTTTCAAAATTAAGTCTATTTTCTCCACATTTCTTACAATGATTTCCATATTTCTTAAGTACAATAGTTGAATTCTTAGCCAAATTCCAAAAACAAAAATAAGTTTTTAAATTTGGCTTGGTTTTTTAAACTATTGGTAAAAACTATATAATAAACGAAGAACTTTTGAGGTAAAAGTAGTGTCTATAGGCTTAATTTTCAAAAACAAAAACAAAAAACAAAATAGTTACTAAACAGGGCTTAAAGATCAAATTTTTTACCTAAATTTTTCATATTTCAAAAGAAGAAAAATTTAATCCTCTCAAAAAAGAAAAAAAACAATTAGCTAACAAGAACATAGCTCAATAAATATTATGTTCTAACTCGTGGATTAATTTTTATGGACGCTCGGGAGTTTTTTTTTCCCCCTTTTATATTGATTTCTCTTTTTTATGTTCCAAAACATTTCATTTCTTTCTCATTATAAGTTGCTTCAAGATTCAGACCATCTCTTTCGTGATCATATCCATCAATATACCGGCAAAAATAAATAAAATAAAATAAAAACAATAGAAAGAAAAAATCAATCTCTTTCTAATGGCACAATCCCTAAATTCTAGTAATGTATACGTCATTAATATGATTCTTAGTTACTTTTTGTAATGCTCTAGGTTTAGGGTTTAGTCACCTGCTTCCGAGAGTTAAGACTATTCCCACAAACCAACATGGATCCTTTCAGCATGTTTTGTTCTCATTCATATGCTTTCTAGAAAAATTATGAAGTAGTCACCTGACATAAAATTGTTTAAAGCTAAACATGCTTAACTTTGAGTTCTTATGGTTAAGTCACTGAAAAAAAAAATGCACCTAGTTAGAGACTTTAATTATTTTTAAACTTTTCTTAACTATACTTTTATATTCTCAAGATCTATTTCATGCAAATGTGATCTCGGTTCATTTATTTACCCTTCTAACCTTAGGTGTTATAATTCCTTAAAAAAAAATTATATGTCAAAGTTTAGTTTTGACTAGTGTTAATAAACATTGATAAGCATTAAGTTAAAATATCAATTTTGAATCTTTTTCAAATCGTCAATCTTGATTAACTTAATTTCATGGAAATCTGAACTTTTGCTTAAATTAGTCAGCTTTAAGAGATTTTTACTTAACGTTTTTATTGAAGTTTGAGTTGAGATTAGTGAGAACTAAACATGGCATAAATATTACACCTCACAAGTTTAGAGTTGAATTAAATGTTGAGATATAAAATGGATAGGTTTAAATAGTAGTTGTTTGATTAGATTTTGATCACCCTACTTTTAAAATGTTTATTTTGGTATCTATACTTTCACCTTTGGTTCATTTTGGTCCATATAATTTTAGAAGATTCAGTTTGGTTCTTCTACTTTTAATTTTGATTCATTTGATCCTTATACTTTTAAATGGTGGCTATTTTGGTCCTTTCATTTTTAAGAGATCAAAATAGCCACTTTTTGAAAGTTCAAGGGCCAAAATGAATCAAAGTTGAAAGTACAAGAATCAAAATAAACGTTTTGAAACTAAAGTTGAAAATATATGGACCAAAATGAACATTTTGAAAGTACAGGGACTAAAGTATTATTTTAACCAAAATGGATATAACTGGCAATTTCAAGGGTGAAAATCGATTACATTTCCCTAAGATGTATCATATAGTTCAAGATCTCATGTGTATATGATTTTCTTTTAGTACAACAAATAAAGGTATGGAAAATTTAAATGTTCAACTGAAAAAATATTGGCTCTTTGGACTTTTTAAGATATTCCCACTACTAGGCCAACCCATGATGGTATTATTATTATTTAATCTGATTTCGATAAAAATTAACTTTAAGGGACTAAAATTTAAAATTTAATGAAAGTCCGAGAACTAAAATTGAACAAACCTTAAAGTATAGAGACTAAAATGATATTTTAACTTGAAATTAAACAATATCCTATTATAATTTATTTTTTTTTAGTATTCATAGAAACACATGCTTAAAAAACAAAATAAAAAAAAAATAAAAAATAAAAAAAGTAAAGTGAGAGGCACATGGATGTGGAGTTCGCCGGCGGCCTGAAACTCAATAATTCAGGCGAGGCTGCGGCAAGTGGACGGTGGTTGGAAATAGAATATATATATAATTAATTAATGGAAATTAAATGAAGTATTGGATTAAGATATTTTTGAAATTGGATATTCCATTTGAGCAGTCCCACCACCTAACAAAAAAACAAAGTGACAACTCCTATTCATATGCATAAAGCCTTTAATCATGTCTCTTTACCAACAACTCTTTTCGATAATTTATATATATATATTATATTCAAAATTAAACATTTGGATAAATTATTCAAGAAAATGTCTTGAAGGTTAAAACTATACATGTAATTCTTTAATTTTTCTAATTAAATTTCTAAACTTTAAATATATTTAATTTTTTTAAGTAACAATTTCGTTTTTAATTTTCTATTTTAAAATTTTGTGCTTATTTTGGTTCGATATTTCAATTATGATTTTTTATATTTAAAAAAAATATACTTAAACTCTTAACTAAATTATAAAAACACTAGTAGAAAGTGGATAAAAAAAAAAACGTAAAAACTCATAGATAAAAGTAGTGCTACAAGCTTAATTTTAAAATATCAAATGATTATCAAACGAGACTTTAATTATAAGTTTAATAGGTTACTGGATTTAAAAAATATATATTTAATAAATTCAAAATTTTCAATTTTGTGTTTAATAATATTTAAGCTTTCAAATTTTTGTTTAAATAATTGTTGGCCTCTTTGACAACGTTTTAATATTCACAAATCTATCAAACACAAAATTACAAATATGAAATATGTGAAAGATATATGAAATAAAAAATAGATAATTTATAAATCTATAAAACACTTTCATAGTTGACCGCCTTGTTGAACATTAAATTAAAAGTTTAGAGACCAATTAAATGCTTTTTATAGTTCAAATATATATTGAACACAAACCTAAAAGTTGAGGTCCCATTTAGTAACCTTTTAGTTTTTTAAAATTAAGCCTAACAATATTCCCACTTATTGGTTTCTTTGTTTTGTTAACTAGTTATATAGAAGTGTTTTAAAAAAAAAAAAAAAATAGAAACTTGTTTTTAAGATTTGGAATTTGGCTAAGAATTCAAATGTAGACTTTAGAAGATAGAAAATTATGGAAAGAAGTTGGAAGAAAATTGTTAAAGTACAAAATATAATATTTAAGATACTAGTATTTTTATAATACAATATAGAAAAAAATAATAATAATAAACAAATAACTCTAAACTCATGCTTAAGAACTCGATATTAAACAAAATAGCAATCTAAACACATAAACCCTAAACTTGAATTAAAACAATTTGCACTTCAAATACATACTTTCTGAACTTAAACTAAAATAGTTTGCACTCTAAAAACAAACTATAATAACCTCACAAATTATAATAACTACAAACTATTATAACCAACTCAAGGCTTGTTAATATTTATCCTACCAATTTCAAGTCTCTTAAATAAATAAAGTGACCCATATGTATACGATGTACCTTGTGACCATTCACATACACTTTCTTTTCCAGAGTTGAAGGTTCGATGCATTGCATTTCTCATACATGGATCTTATTAACCTCACATGCTAGACTTTTTTTTTTTTTTTTTTCTCCTTAGTTAGAAAGCAACCCTTGAAAAAAAAAAGAAAAAAAAAAGGGAAAAAAAAAAAAGTCTATTCCACTATTTTTAATAAAGGAAAGCCCTTTGTTCGGACAAAAGTAAATTCCATTATTTCTCATAAAGTATGGTTGATTTTATCCGATGATCTATTTGCATCAATCATTGCATAGCCTTTCTTCAAACTAGTGGTCACAAATCACCAATCATTAACTTTAATTGGAGGTAAACAAATTTAGAATTCCAGAAGGAATCTTTAAAATCTTCTTCCCTTTTTGCTAATAAACTCATCACTCTAATGCTTTTGATTATTTCAACTAATGTTTTTAACCAATGCAAAAATAAATAAATAAATAAATAAATAAATAATCTATTTACAAATATAGAACATTTTAACTGTCTATCAGTGATAGATCGCGATAGACTTTTATCGTTTGAACAATAGATCGTCCATCATTGATAGACAGCAAAAATTTTCTATATTTATAAATAATTTAGTATTTTTTCTATTTATAATAATTTCTTTATTAAAAAAATTATATAATAAATATTTTGTAATGTTATATGTTGCAATTTGAATGCATGATGCGCTATGCGTCTATTGACCTAATGTCACGTTGAAAATTGTTAAAGATGTATACATTAACACGCAAGTTTTTCTATAAGAACTCAAGTGTAAGTTTAAATACGTTTAGTCTAGGGTCGAACATAGAGATTTACAATAATTTGACGTTGAGAACATTCATCGGCTTAATGCGTTGAACTATACAATAATTACGGATATGTGCATGTTTGAATTCTCTTTACAGTAACTAAAAATACCTTTTTATATAATGAATTGATGGATGAACATGTGGAGTAATGATGCGGGATGGAAAGTGGATGAAATTGTCAAGTACAAATATATTCAAACAACATGCGTGAAGGTGAATGAATCCATGAGAAAAGTAGAGTTAAGCTAGCATATTCCTAAGTGTTACTTAAGCAAGCTTTCATGCTACCAAACTCAAGTTTGAGAATGCATCTCTCGATACTTTGATGCCACATTAATCTTATCTATGAGATGCATGGTGACTTTTTCATGCAAAAGTTGAAATTTATCTCTAAAGTCAATTCTTTTCTTATTAAATGACTAAGATTAATCACATACTCTCTCAAGCGGATGATTATATTTACTTAAACCTATTTGTTGGACAGATTTAGGTAAGTTTGAAGCACCCATTTAATCAAGATCAAAGATACTGAACTTGGAAATGCTACCTTCATGCAGTTCACCCTTTAATCATTCAAACATTCATGGTGCAAGGTATTAAATATGAGTATAGATGGAGGATAAGTCAATCAAACTATATTAAGAAAATAAACAAATATCTCGATTGTCATCAACAAAATACAAGAAAGAAAGCTGAACATAATGGAAGTATGAAAAGGAAAATCGTCAAGGCGCCAATGTTTTGCTTCTTGGAGGTTTGAGATGGTGGTTGTTTGATACATAATTTGTACCGAGGATAGATGGATTCTCACTCTTTGAGAGCGACTTTGAAACTCTCAAAATCTTCTCACACAAGAGCTCAAAGTGGAGGGTGGCGATGGAGGTTTTAGGAGAATTGAGTAGAGCTTTCACCCTCGTATTTCTCTCTTAGTTTACATGAATTGCATCAGGCTATTTATAGGTGTCCAAAAAGTTAGTCTCATGATAACTTGACACTTTTGCATTTAATTCCGTCTCCTACTGAGCAGACTTCATCACGTCGTCAGTTCATTACATCTACCATGGTCTGGTTAAGTTGGTTATCCACTTGCACATTGACATGACAATTGCCACCTAAACATCTACTTCTACTATTCTTCTCAACGTTGGGTTCCTTGACACGTTGATCTTTAAAGCAGTTTGGTCTCAGTGATTCTGGTAGCATCTTTCTTTTATACTTGAATGTTTTTTTTTTTTTTTTTTTTTTTATTTTCAGCTCTATTCTGCGTTCAAAAAGATGTAAACTCATAATTTCCAGAATAGTTGCTTTGGTAAACATTATAAAAGCAAATTTATTCATTTATAATTCAACTACCAAAATCATACATTTATCTTCAATATTGTTCCAATTACTCCAAATAAATAATACAATACTTGTATTTCTACAAGTTATCATTATAAAATTTATAATACATTACATATTACATTTTTTTCATAAAATGAATTAAATTTATAACATGACATATTGTATTTCTAAATGTTTTTATCTTTATTCAATATAATTTTACATTTTAAAGTTTAAAATTCAAAATATGAATATAATAAAAACATAAAAATATTATTTTTAGAATTTATAATGTTTGGATCACAGATTTCAAAAATAGTTTTCTGAATAGAATCCAAGTTGTCTAACAAACTTATATTTGCCGAATTTAATAAATCTCAAAACTGGATTCTCTACCCAACAAGACCTAAAATCATTTCTTGTTTTGGCTGTCAATTGTCAATATTACAAAAGTTTCCATTGCTTTCTTACTTTTCTTTTATATTTTTCCTCTTTGGCTTCGGGATTGGTACCACTAACTGAACAAAAAAGCATTGCCAGAACCAAAGATAGAGCCAAACTCGCCCTTGCTGATTTCGATCTCGGGCTTCAACTAGTTGATCCATAACATAATATTAGAGTGTAGATACATATTACTAAAGGATAAACTAGGAGTAGATGTTAAATATTTAGGTTAAATTATATGTTTAGATGACCCCTAACATTTTACATATGATTATTTACATATGAGTGTATGTACACATGTGCTAATAATATTACGTAATTCAACTAAAAATCTCACGCATGACTGAAGGGACACAAAGAAAGCTCCTTTCAGAATGTTTTTTGGCATAGAGCTTGAAGAGAGCCGAACCTCCAACTTTCCATGCAAAGCCGCAATAGCGTACACAGTTATGGCTCATGGCATAGTCGTATGTAACCTGATAAATTGCAAGAGCTTCATTGTATACTTCCTCAATCGACCTCGGGCTGCCCTCGAGCTCTTCGGCACCATACAATATCTATGCCAAAAATTAAATAGCAAGAGATGATCTTGAAAACTAAGAATGACAATGATCCACAATCTGCAAACACTTTTCTTTTCCAAGCTCAAATTTGTATTATCGTTTATTTATGGGATAGTAGATTCCATTAAAAAAAAAAAAAAAAAGGTTAAAAATTACTTTTCATCCCTATACTTACATAAAATTAACAATTTAGTCTCTGAACTATGGTTTGTAACGATTTGGTCCTTGTACCTTCAATTTTGTAACAATTTAGTCCCTAAACTTTACCGTACAACAATTTTGTACTTCAAAATTTGTAACGATTTGGTTCCTATTATAGAAATTAGTGTTAAGGTTAATGAGATTTTTTTTTGCATTAATAAATCAATAAGCAATTTAGAAACTCCATATTTTTATATAATACAAAGTCTGCATCATAAAATAATACAAATTTAAAAGTACAAGGACCAAATTATTACATACTAAAGTTCAGAGATTAAATTGTTATAAAATTAAAAGCATGGGGACGATTTAGTCATTGAATTTTAGTTTGTAAGCACGTGCCTGAATTTTAAATTATTACATGCTAGTTCAGAGATTAAATTTTAAAGCATGCTGATTTTAAAGTTACCTCCTTGTACTTCTTAATGGTAGCTTCAGCAGCTACGTTTTTGGCATCGGGATCAAGCTGCAAGGCATCCTTCATTTCGCATCTATACAACTCATAGAGAAACTTCCATTTCATGAAGATATATTCAGGCACTTCATCTTCAAAGCAAGGAAGTTTTTGAACCTCTGAATAATGTAGTACAGATGCATTAGGAGGCTTTAAAGAGAATTTGTTCCCATGTTATTAAGTGAATAAAAACTTGGTAATGAGGATATGAAAACACTAACCAATGTTTGGCACTTCTTCTTGATACATGTTAACGGTATCAAAAATTTGTCCAAGAATTGAAGTTGAAACATAGGAATTTTTTCCCCTTTCCATGAAATGGGGTAAAGTTCCCGCCTTTAGGTGTTTTGGAACCTCAATCTATCAAGTGGGAAGAAAAATGTTACTTGACAAAAGGAATTATTCAGTAACAAATCCACATGAAAGCCCTTGATTCAAAATTATCATTCTAACCTTGTTCATACATATCAACAGCCATGCTCTAAGAGCAACGTCGCTTATGCTAGAAATATATATATAAACACAAAACAATTCCATTGTGGACGAAATTTAAAACAAGGGGAGGACAAGCCTTGAACCTAGGGATTTTTCAAGAACAATGGAAGGGAGGTACATTTCATAGAGAACCTATTGTCTTCTCTCATTTCATATAAATGATAAGAAAGCCCTCTCTATTGGAGTGGGAGTTTTCGTTCCATGCTTGAAGAGATGACCCTTTTTGGAGGTTACAAGGGAATCTCGAATGCTATGGATATTGTAATCTATTCCTTAACATTGCGACAGTTATCATTGTGTTTTGCATTGTGTACGGGATCCTAACACAGTCTTAGAAGAGAACCAAGTGTCTTGAATGTGCTTAATAACCTTCTATACATTTATGTTTCTATTTCTATTTTTTTTATTTTCGATCTCACTATCGGATTCTTACCACCTTATTTGTCTTATAAAAAAATTAAAAAAAAAAAATCACTACATTTCTTAATCCTTTTTAAAAAGAATAAAAATCTGATCAGTTGTGACTACCAAGGCAGATTTGAACAAGTTCCATGTAAATTAATTTGAGAAATAAGTGCCGACCATGATGGACCTCCTCCTAGTTACTGTCTGTTTAATAACTAATTCGAAATCATGTATTGTTTCCTAGGAATCTATGGAGAACACAAATAGTATCAAAATTCACCAATATCATAAAGAAGAGACGGAAAACCTTCAATGGGTAGAACTGACCTTTCTCCCGCCTTTTTTAGGTGCATCTAAAGCATCATAATATATATTGATCAACTGGAGAATCTTTGCCCTTACACGATTTCTTTCTTCTTTACGATCTTCACCCAGCATTAGAAACTGATCCATCAATGCCAGCCAGTTATCAGCTGCAACACTCTTTGCATAACTGAACGTACCAGAGAATAATTATTGGAAAACACACACACACACACAAAAGAAGAAGAGAAGAGAAGAGAGAAAAAAAAAAAAAAAAAAAAAAAAAAAGAAACCCATGAAATTTCAACGGACCAAAAAAAAGAAAAAATAACATGGACAGATACGCTTCATCACATACCTTGGCCGAAACCTAGTAGACAAGAATAGTTTAAATAGCTCGTTCTCCAATTCCTCAGCAGAAAAATCTTTTGGCTTTTTATTAGTAGTAACTCCTTCCATTGAAGGACTTGGCCTCCATGGTTCACCTGGTTTGAAATACATTAACAACTGAAAAAGTTCAACAAAGAAAAAGTCAGAACTCACGATGGGTATGCAGGGACTCTATTATTATAATAAATGTACAACTAATTTATTTTCCCGAAATTATAGTTTGAAGACATGTGATTAGAAAACATCATAATAAATGCAGACGATTCAAAAATAGAAGATACTGACCAAAAAAAAGAAAATAAACACTGAGCTAATTAAAAGGCATGCATGAACATCAAACTAAAATGCGAGTACATTCGCTCCACAATAAATGAAGGCACAACAGTTTTTTAACCAAACCCTGAGCAGAAAATATGACAAAACATCCATGAAACAATTGAACTAATAGGTTCATATTTGAAAGTTGAAGAAACTAAATTCAGGTAACAGAACTTTGTGGCCAGAAGTTTGAGGGTGAATGTGTAATAACCTGCGAATTTCTGGAAACCCAGTACATATCACCATCAAAATCACCACCCGCTATTTCATCAGCTACTGAACGGGGACCCTTACAGGAAAAGAATATAGCATATTTTGCATTTCCCACGACAGGTACCAAGTCCTCCACATATTTAGCTGTTAAAACATGGATATCACCAAAATGTAGTCCAGGATTGCGATAAACAAGAACCTTCCCATTGATTTGTCCATTCTCACTAGTTGGAAGGGGAAACAGAACACGTTGATGCCAAATGCATTAGCAAAAAGAGGAAAAAAAAACAACAAAATGGAATAAAGGAAAATTATTTTAAATGACAAAACTGCTGAAAATATTTACAAATAATAGCAAAATATCACCGTCTATCTGCGATGACCGCGATAGACTGTGTCTATCATAACACAAATAGACACAGATAATAGTCTCTCGCAGATAGACAGTAAAACAGTGAAATTTTGCTATATTTATAAATATTTTGGTTTATTTTCTATATTTGAAAACAACTCTAAAATAAAAAACAAAAGCAGGGATTTCAAGTAGCACAAATAGATTATGAGTCTTATAATTCCATCATGTTTATCTGATGTTTGTTTGTCAATCGATTGAATAGCATTAAGATATTATGATTTATATGAACTTGAATAAGATTTCTAAAATCTTTTGAACATCGTGAGAAAGTGGAACACAGGTCTAAGTCCACTAATATGAGAACCATGAAAATCTGTTCTCCTGTACTTGTAGATTTATCGTCATTCCACTTCTCATCCCCTAGCTATGAAGCTCAGTTGGTGAACATATTATAATGCTTGCACTCAATGATTCCATGGAATCAAGTAAAACTAATTGAAATATCATGCATATGTAGTACATACAGGATAATGCAGACTTCATCGCTTTCAAGTGTACCGGTGGGATCGGCTGTCCCCATTAAATAATAACAATCAGGGACGTGAAGCCTTCCACTTTTCAAGCTCTTTTTCTCCTCCCTCAATAGCATTGATAACCGATATTGCAAATATGATTCATCAAGAGGAATGCCTGATAAAATCATTCTGGCAACTAGAAAGTCATCCATATCACCATTGTTAATGGAAACTGCAAGAGATCAACCGAGAGAGAGCAACAATAAATAAGTGACAGTATTTAGAAAGAGATGAAAAGAAACCAGCTCAATAAGATTAATACCTCTTAAAGCTGCACGCTTACTAGAGAAAACACCCTGAACATCTTTCAAAGCATCCACAAGGAGATTCATGAAATACTCTCTTGGGACACCTCCATAATTCAAGAGTGCTATTAAATTTCTTGAAAGAAATGTCCTCTTCGGGGGATTACTGACAGACAATTAGAGAAGGAAACTGTCACGTTAATCAGAAACTCGTTGAAGGTAAAAACAAGTAAAAGGCCATAGCGGGGAACTTGCAATAGACCTTTAAAGAGACTAGCAACCACCATTGGTTGATATGCCCAACATAAAAGCCCACAGAAGAATTTTGTTAAAGAAATAATAATAATAATAATAAAATAATTAACTTTGATAATAATAATAATAATAATAATTCAATTGCTTTTTTTTTCATGATCCTCAAACATAAATTTCCTATTTACAATGGTAAAATACGTTGATGCAGTAGCATTTATAATACAAAATAATAACAAAACTATCATCTTCTCTCATAATCATAAGACGAGCACGTGCCTGGAGCTGCAGGTAGCCGAATTTAAAAATCTTATGCAACTTCATATTTAAAAAAAAAATAATGATAATAAAAATTGCAACTCTCTAGAAATTAATGCAGTATATTTGGTAACTATAGCAAAGGTTCCATATCCTCAAGTTCAAGATACTTTCATCCGAAACAAGAGTTAAGAAAAATCATGAAGCATTCCATTTTGCACTGGATATGTACATAAGGCAAATTGGAAGGAAATTGACATTTAACTTCAATAGCATGCCACATGCCAAATAGGGAAAAATGAAATAAAATGTTGGATACCTGGTCCCTACCAACTCCAGTGAATTCTCTGTTTCAGCATTTTCAAGATCTGGATCATTTTCAACTTTGATCATAGAATTGCGGATTTGAATCGTCCTAGAAGGAAGCTGTAAATTTTAAGATAACTAACAATGAGTAACAAGAAATAGTGGCATTAAAGGTAGCAGAGACATTTATTCCATAAGGAAATTACAACGATGCAACAAATAGAAGGTGGGGAAATTTCTACTTGCATTTAACTAACAAAATCATACAGTAATCAGATTTCACGTTATGATATTGGTAACGTGAAGGCCCTTCTCTTTACTTGTGAGACTAAAAAACACACAAGTTCCAAATAGAAGATACTGATGTTGCGTGTTTAAAAGAACATGAAGACGTCAGGAAAACCAATACTCATTGGTAAACAGCTATCCACAAACTGATTGGCATAAGTCACATAACCAACAAATAACTCCGCTGTTGTATGTCTTATTATCCTGCAGCTGTAACTCAACATTCACTTTTCAAAATAGATATAGATATTCAGGTTGCAGATGTAGCCACCACAATTTCTCAAAAAATAAAGATAAAACAAGATGAGATCCTCCACACAATACACAAAGAATGGTCATCTTTTCTCAGCCCAATACTACCAATGAATAATGATAGAGTGCCAAAGTCGGTTTTCTAAATGGAAGACAAATTATATGTTTCAATATCATTACAAATCCCAGGAATCACATTTTTATGGATATCAACTTTTTACTCCATGAGAATGTTCTGGAACAGTACAATAGGATTAAACTAGATATTGGAATACAAAGCATCATGATCCCTTCTTCTGGGTACTGAAATGGATAATGATACTAGATGGAGAAAATTTTAGAACCTAAATAAAGAAGGCAATACATACAAATTCGGTCAATTACCTACAAGCATAGCATATAATTAAGGAGTAATCATTACTACCATACTCAGGAGCAAGATGGATGTAAAAAAAAAACATATAATTCATGCTCCTCTTGAACTAGGAAACTATACCTGTTTATTCACTAGAAATGTTCCTTTAACAGCAAGGCCGTTGTAAAAAAGTCGGAACTGAATTAGCAAGGGCTTCCAACAGAAACAGAATTCAATTAAAGTAAGTGACCACATAAAAGTTAACTCCACACATTCGATAGAAACTAAACAGAAAATCAAGATACACATACTGGTTCTCGCAGTTCAAGTCCTGGAAGTGTTAGTTGCAAAGTCTTATTCTGAAATCCTTCAAACGCAGGAATTCTCTACCATATGGTGGTGAGATAGCATGCAAAATTAAACATCAAACGAAGTTACATGCTTTAGAAAAATATAACCAATCAAAAATGTAATAAACCCATTCATTATGCAGAGAAGACAAGGTAGCAGACGGAGATGAAAAATTCCAAGAAACAAACAGACATCAAATTCCAGGACAACTAAACAATATGGACATCCTCAAATTCACATGCAAAGATTTAAACAACGCATTGTAACACATTTGCTAAGATATACATGGAGTTATTTGCAGATTCCTAGTCCTTTTCGGTCAAAATTAGATTATCCGGCTATTATATAAATATTTTTGGGCTATGATTCTAGCCAGAAAGGATATACATCTTTTGATCTTCAGACAAAAAAAAAAAAAAAAAAAAAAAAAAAAAAAAAAAAAAAAAAAAAAAAAAAAAAAAAAAAAAACTTGTGCCTATGGAAGTGTCTTTTCTAGAAAATCGACCTTTCCAAGTTTTATGAAGTGTGTGATGACAAAGCAGCATTGACCACTTTAAAGAAAAAGCTTGCAAGTGTTTTTCAAATCAAGGACCTAAGAAGAAGAACACTAAAGTACTTCTGGGAATGGAGTGGGTGAATCAAAGAAAATATATTATTGTATTACTTGGAGAAAAATGGTTTACTTATATGAAAGATAACCAAGACACCTATCGAAACAAACTTGAAATTGGAAGCTGGAAAAGATGAAGTATAAAATAAGGAATGATAATAAAGCCTTGTTGGAAAACTTATCCATGTCTCTCACACATCCAAATATTGCCTTCACAGCAAAGGACTTCCAATGGTACAATTTAGCAGAATGATTAACTAGCTGGCAATGGAAGACATAATTAAACCAGCTTGAGGAAGAGTAACGGTTGTAAATATGTGAACCATCAATGATTTTATTTTATTCTAAGTTTGATTCTTTCCTTTCATGTATTGAGTCTCTCTCCTATATTACAAGGCTATATATCTTACTATTGTATAGAGGAACCAAAGTATCTCATCCCATTAAAACTTGGGAAAACTATTTCAGGAAATCTGTAAGGAATAAAATTCTTTAAGAACTGCCCAGGTTACTAGTCGATCTTTCATCCAACAGTGATGCATCTTTTTGGTGGACTGGGGAGTTGACCTATCTGAATAGGTCAGCAGTAGATTTTAGACTAGGGTACAGTGAATGCTGTTCAACAGATTAACTGAATATACTGTATACTTCTGAAGTTACTTTTTTAAAGGAAATAAAACTTCATACTGAGGGGTAAAAAAAAAGAGAAGGGGATAATAGATCTCAAGGTCAGTTGTCGACTTTGTTAGCTAATTATTCCTAACAAGGTTTTTAGGTAATATAGATGAACAATAAATATTCTTTGTCAAAATATTGATTAAAACTTCTAGTTAGGATATTATAGTCTCATGGAATTACAACTCTATTCATGAGCTGGAGAGAAAAAAATTAATCGACATTTTGAGTAGTCTTCAAGCCTCAAGGTTAACCTTTCATCGAGAGGGGAAATTGGATATGTGTACGTACAAATTCGCTCTTTACTTCTTACCTGACACTTGTTGTCTGCTAATCTATGTCAGTAACAAAATATTTAGTACATTGAGCTGTAACCCAAAATATAATCAAGAAAACTTCAATCTATCAACACCACTTGTACCATTGAACAAGATAATAGAGAACATCAGTAAGCTAACCTTAACATATAAAGAATAATCAACATTAATGCTACTTATATAGGTATAAACATTGATTCTTAAGGGGAAAAGATAATCAACTCTCCCGCCAAAACTTGGCAATGCGCATCAACTTTTATCCAAGTCTTAAACCTTTTTTAACATTAAACATGAATAATGTTGCAATTTGGACCTTCATATCTATATCGGTTAGAAAATTTGTTAAAAAATAATATTCATAAAAAATTTGATCTTCGTTGAAATTTGTAAATTTTTAGAGATTTTTTCAGTGGTCAGCATTGCACATTACCAAACAAAATTTCGTGTAAGGCTTGATTTCTGTTAATACTAATAGTGTAATGCTTGATTTAAAATTAGTGGGGTTTTTTATTAAGATTTTTACTTGCACAGTAAGTGAATTTAGTGGAAATGGAATACATGGTAAAAATTGCAAACATATTAATTTCTAGGTTCAGGATGATTCAATTGAAAATTTCAAACGTCATATCAAGTGAGGAAAATTTTTTATTCTTTTTCTCCAATTTTTATTAACATGAAATCACAAACCTTAAGGTCAGCATCATGCTTTGCCTGCCCTTTAAATACATTCATAGGGCACTCCAAAGCCAAGTCCTCGGATATAAATCCTGTTCCGTCTGTATGTATAAGAGGTTTTCCATCTCTATATATGACATTACCATAGACATCCTGCAGGTTGGAAAAAACCAAAATAAGTATAAATAGAATGTGCAGCAAAAATGTCCATAATCATAACGACAAGAAGGATGGAGTAAGAGGGATTCGCATTTTTGAATTGTTCCCCCTTCCCCTCCACAAAAAGGCAGAAGGAGTAGTGATAGAATATCATGCTTTGCAGGGTATATCCCCGATTCGTTGAACATTTACTGTAGATAAATCAATTTTGAGGTTTACGGTCTTCGACAAAATGAGTGAAAACCTACATTAACAAAAATAAAATTACTAATTTAGAGCGTCCAAGACAATGACATAGAAGTAGCTAAAAAGATATATATGAAATCTCGATCACCAGCATACCTAGCCATGTAGCTTGCTACACTGGACACCATGTGTGCATGCATGAAAAGACTGCGCGCTTCAAAAACTGTTCTTTTCGATAATTTATAAGGTTCAATCTTATCAAAATACGCATCTGACTCCATTCTGACAAAATAGCACTTCACGGCTGATGTGGTTGGATTCTTTTTTTTTTCCTCCTTCCCACCATCTTTGAAAACTATTCCATAAACATAACACAATAGTGATTAAAAAGTACCCCATTTTATGCATACACAAAAACATAAAAAATGACTAAAAAGTCGGTAATGGCAAAGAAACAAAATACTGTTTGAGCAGTGAATCTTAGTCAGATATATATATATATATATATATCTCTTAAATGCTGAATCTTAGTCATTTGTCTGATGAGAAAATCACATGCAGACTGCATCTAAAATACTGTGTAAGCCGTGAAGATAGAATAGCTAAAAGGCAATTGTCTTAAAGACCTTGGACCATTCTACTAATGCAATGAGGTGATTACACGTATATTGAATTTTGGATGACAATATATCGTTAGGGAGACATAAGTAGGTAATTGCCCAAAAGTATTGATGCATGTGCAATGACAACAGCAAAAATTGACATATAAAACCACGCATAAGATAATAGATTTAACTAGCCAAGTAACAATTGGTCTTTCCATGCATGCATATTAACTAATGAACCCAAAATCTGATTATTTGTGAAGAAAGCCGCCATGCACAATGCAACAAACAATGATAATTTGAATGTTATCTGGAATGCCTCTTACTGTTAATGGTGACTGTAGAAGCAAGCACAACAAAAGAATTCATTAAAAAGAATCATAAAGACTCACCAAAAAAATGATATCGACGCAATCCAAGAAGAATGCCATCCCTAGCAATCTTGTTATAAGCATAAAAAGAACCACCAGAAAGGCTTGTTGAATGTCTATCAAATACGTCTTCAGCAAACTTGACCATCAAAACATTGTCATCGCCTAAAACCCTTTGCAGATGAGTTTTTGTATTGTTCAAAAATGGACCCTGAACAAAGATCCCATCTAGTGAAACTGCAACTCAGAAACTTCTTCGACACCAGTGAATGACATTGCCAAAAAGATTGAACTCGCACAGTTGCAAATAATTGTCTATTGTTTACAGCACGTACAGAGATGTTCTACGTAAAGTCATTCCTCTTAAAGAAAGAAAGGAAAAAAGAAAAAAAAGTTGAACACATCAGCAATGTCTAAGATTGCTGAATTATGGTTTAGGGCACTCCGTAATTGGGCTTTATTTATTTCACTATTATCCATCCATCACAATCGGTAATGCTAAAGGAGAAAAGAGGAAGATAAAAAGAACACCTTCATAGAAGAATAATTGAGCATCGATTCAGTGTCAGCCAAACTCCATGCAAGTTAAGTTAAAGCTTGAGCTTAGTAAAGCAAGGAAATGTACTGCATGCCAAAGGAATGATATCGAACTTCACATTTATACAAATAGTTATCAAAATTAATTGGGGAGGAAAGATGTTTGAATACAAGATCTGTTCCGATACCATGTATATCACCCATTGAACTCAGACACTTAAGCTTATGGCTGCAGTAAATTTAATTTCTGAACAATACGGTAAAAATTGTAGCTTTTATGCTGCAAAAATCTGAAAGGGAAATCAAAGATGTGTAGTCCATCATTTCAAAATATTATCTGGGGGTTATCAATGATCTTTTGAGCGGTAGTCAATACTAAGATCTAGGATTGAGGTTTTTTTATCTAAACGAATGTATTTGCCTTTCGATATTGTTTGAAGTCGTTTGTCTAAGTCTAACTATTCACCCTTTACTTAACTTGAGGACTGGGTTTCTGTGAGCTCCTTTTCCAAGGTATTCTTAAAACTGAGTATATTTTTTCAACTCACCCTATCAATGAAAGACTGAAAATATATCTTCTTTTCAGAAAAGGAGTGAAAATCCCAATGGCTTGCGCTTAAGCACAAGTGATGTAGCATCTTAATAGACTAACTGAAATAGATAGAACAGGAACTAAAAATGATATTTATACACCAACTATAAAAGTTGACAACAACCATAAAAAGTATAAAGTATAAAGAAAGAACTCAAACTTGAAGCCAAATTGATGGATACGTTGTATTAAATGTGCAATATTATCCATGGTTAAATACTACTGGAGTACACTGACCTTGAACGTGTAATGCCCATCCAAAGCAACATAACAGTGGTAAATGTGTGTTTTCCTACGATCCCAATCAACATACTGCACAAGATAGAGAGAGAGTACATAAGAAAGACAAGTGCCATCTCAGAATGTGACACAGAAACAAGTTCCCAGCATAAGCAACTGACAACAGTAGATTTATTCCAATAATCAAGCTCAATCCCTATAACAGCTAACAACTCACAAAACAAAAGGTTTGTCAAAATTAGGTTCTGATAATTACAAAATCAATAAAGTTCAACATGTTTCCCATAAAGCAGCTATGTGCTCCTTTTTGTACAATGCAATCTACCAATAAAATCACGACATCACAGGCTAAGTTGTGTTCAGGCTTTTCTGTTTTCATTATAGACCCAACCATTCTTTCATACCAAATGAAAGCTGGTTTGTTATTCAAAATAGCCTAGAATAACAGTTAGTTGTAACTTTATATAATGATTAACTCTAATTTCTGGCTGAGGATTTGTGCTTCCTTTGTATCTACAATGAAAGATGAGCTCTAGTTCAATTACTCCAATCACTAGTCAACATATCAGAATCCATCAGAAAATGCTCATAGTAGAATGACATCAACAAAAAGTCAAAAACTTTATTTGTACAGAAGCTTATAATTGATCGTCCTAATAGCAAATCCATAGATGTTCCTTGAATAGATTTTCAAATGCAAAGTCATATGAAGATACTTAAATTTTAAAAAAATCTTAAAGTAAGAAAGAAACCACAGTTTCAAGCTGATATGCACCACAGGATTTGACAGTGAGTAGAGCAAAATGGGAAATGAACATCCCCAGAGACCAGCAATGACCATTCTGAGTTAAAGAATTCTCACTTTGAACCCAAGGAAAATAACCCTGAGCTCGAGGCGGTGAAGGGAGAAACAAGAAACACTTCTGACTTCCAAATGAAATGGAAAGTAAGACAAGCATGACCTAGTAATTTCTGAAAAGGTAGACTTTCATAATACACATGAATGAATACATGCAAACGATAACAAGAAAGCCTATGAATTCATGCATGTAAAATGGAAAGAGAGTCAACTGAAAAGACATTGAAACGAAAAGGCAAGCAAATGAAAAGCTTAAAAAAGTGAAAATCCAACAAAACAACATCAGTAGCCATGTATGTAAAATTAAATATTTTGACCCAATTTTGACCAATTTGGATGATATCCGAAGGCATTTGACTTGACTTTGAAAGAAAAGGCTTGTGCTGACTTGTCTTGACCGGATATGGCTTAAAGATTCATATCACCAACAGAGCATTAAACCTAACCATAATTCACACCTCCCTGAGGACTCTTCATACCTTTAAAAATTTTGTCATCCATAATAAAATAAAAACACTCACTCCAACATAGAGAAACACAATCAATTATGAACCAGAGGCACCAAGGATCTCCGAAAAGAAGTCATCCCACACAAATGCAGATTAAGTCTCCAAAGCACATGGTTCAAATTCTCAATCGCATGTTTCCACAAAACATCAGTGAAGACCTAGCAAGCATAGAAGAAGTTCTTTGAATAGAATGTATAGTGTCTGTACTGCCTACCAGACACATCAATGACCTTACCTGGGACTCTAACTTTCTTTCCACAATGAAGAAAACAAAATAGGGATTGAGAGTAAAAACCAAACCAGGAGGAAAAGAGGGAAAAACACCATCAAGAGAATTGGAACTCCACAAATAGACATCCTTGAACCTATGGCAAAAATGAAACTAGTGACAAAAAGATCAACGAAGAGACATATGAAGCTTCTCCATCAGAAAGCAGACACTTAAATGGAAAGCAAAGTAGTGCGAAATGAAATCCCTGGAAGGAGAGAGGCCAAGGCCTATGAAGCGGATTCCAAAGTTGGAAGGGTAATAGAGGGAAAAATGACAGGGGGGACTCCATGCCATACCCATTTGAAAACTTGAAGAATTTAGGAAAAGAAGGAAAACAAGACAATGGCATTTGATTTGTCTGGCATTCAAAATTACCACAACATTTATCATGAGAGTGGCAATCTTCCTTGTAATCTATCATAGGTGATCTATTCATTTCAATTATCAATGAAATTTCTGCGTCCCTCGAAAAAAGAATTGCAACAACATTAATTTTTTAAAAGTGGAATTCCATGCAGCCTATTAAAAGCCTCAGCCTTCTGACTTCATTTTAGTAATTAGTTCATTCATCAATTAGCACCAACTTGAGGTATCTTCAGTGCTCACACTGTTTTGAAAGCTAAAAGCACCTCTTTTAGAAAGAAAATGCAGTTTTTATACTTTTATCCTCTCACGCTGTTTTGGCATAAAAGAAAATAATCATACAGCAATTAGAAGTGGTAATCAAATTTACCACTCGTCGGTCTTCCTTGTTAATGTATTTTTCACCAATTGTTTTCCAAACTTCGGCCTCAAATTTTTCCATGGGCAACTGGCTCAGACTTTGAATTTGATCTGCTGTTGTGACCCTTTCAAGGCTTTCTCTGCAGGAATTAAGGGGTGAAACCACTTCATTTTCAGTATAACGCGATGGAAACTAACACACAATAAATATAAATGCAAGAAATTGTGTACCCTCCGATGTAACTCAATATTAAAAATGCCTTTCTAAACTCAAGTTCTCCCAAAGCCACAAATTGCGGAATCTGTGCTCTATCTGAAACCGAAGATGAAAAGCTTACAGATTTTTCTGGAGTCGGCGGCTGAAAGCTTGCTTTCTCAGCAGTTCCTAGCCCTACAAAAAGTATTCGCTAAAAATAACTAGCACTATATTGCAATATCCAGGGACCAAACAAATAAAATCATTTATCTTCATACAGCAAGACTCTTGTACACAGACTCTGTGTTCCTAAATGCTAACTACCATAGAAGACTAAACGGACGACAGATTTTCTTGATTTGGGGAAAGCTCAGGCGATGCCTGTTTTTAAGCCAATGGTTCTAACAGGAGTTCAATACAGGCACACACGTCATATCATCCAGAATATGTCTCAACTTTGACCCTCTAAGAATAAACATACGCATAGGAAGCATGCTTATTTCAGAAAAGCGATAACAGGGGCACGAAAAAGGGAAAACAAAGAACCTTGGGAGCTATAAACGCAGCAAGTTGAAGGACTTTGATGCATAGAAACAGAGCAAGTCGGAGGACTCTGAAGCTGAGAAACATGGCAACTGGAAGAAGGACTCTGGCGAGGAGAAACACGAACCATCTTGTTCTGAGGAGAAGTACAAGGATCATTACGAACCATATGCAGAATAAAACCGCTAAGGTTCCTAACAGCACTAGTACAGGAGATCTTATGGAGGGCATCAAGAGCCGCTTCTTCGCCCATTGAAGCTAACGCCCATCGCACTTCAGCATCAGGCAGTGGCTGATTCTGTTGCTCACATATTTGGAAAAGAAACTGCTCAACGGACGGTGGAAGAGACACTTCCAGAAAATGATCAGCCATCGCAAAGGCTAAAGCAAAACAATGCAAATTTCTTCTCCACAGAGGAAGGCGCTGCCGCTGCCTTCTGCCGCTGCCAGTGCAAATTTTGAATAACAGTTGTTTCAATTCTCCCGCGAGCACCGTTGGGTAGGTCCGTCGATAGGATACGACAATTCAAACTCATTTATTAACCATTTTCAATGTCAAGTCAATCAAAAGCTTCCGCAATTTCCCATTACCCTGAAGATTATTTTCTCTGACATAAGATATTCAAAGTACACAATCCAACGGCTAAATTTAATACCGATAACTTAAGCTTAAAAGCGTCTTTACGAAGGAATAGACACACATAGGACTGTGGAAAAAGGAAGACCAGAGTCTTCGTCGCCTTTCACATCGAGAAGACACTTTCCTTACAAACCTAGCGGCACAGTGATTCCGCTCCAAGCGGCCGAGAATCGTGGTTAGCAAATTATTTGGAAAGTCGATTGAAGGAAACTGCCAGCGACCTGTAAAATGAAAACGAATTTCTCAAATAAGGCAAACGATTACGTCTTACTTCTGATTGAGTAAAGCAAATTCTTGAATTAAGAGTTCAATTTTGTACTTCTGAGATCGATTGTCACTGGCATGATTTTTATGTAGTGGAATAGAGATTTTGCTCGTCGAAAACGATACCTAAATTATGAACACTGAGAGCTTGTCTTCTACTTCGAGAGAAGAAGAAGAAGAAGAAGAAGAAGTAGTGAAGTGAAGTGCAGTGAAGTAGTAGTATCACTCGGTCCAGGTTTGAAAAATACGATACGTCGAAACACTTGTATCAATCGAAAAGTATGAGCGAGTTCATTCGCGGGATAAAGATAATTTGAACGACATGTCGTTTTGATTCAAAGTGATTAAAATATGTATTATCCATATCCATTTCTCAATTCTTTACGTATATAGTAAATAGATATACCTAGAAAATATCGATATAGACCGAGTGAATAAGAAATTGTTATATTATAAAATAAAATAAAATGTTTTGAACTTCGGGTCAAAAATATTTTAAATTTTTTAAAAAATAAAAAAATAATCTTAATATATGTATGTAAATTATTAATATTTAGTTACAAAAATAATTATGAAGTTTCAAAAGTTGCATTATTTCTCTTACCTTTATTTTTAAAAAAAGTTATTAAACAAAATATATCTCCTTCTTCGGTTATATAAATTTTTATTTACATCTCAAATATTTAGTTGTAATCATAGCCATAAATTAATATAAATATTTTTACATATAATAATTTGATATTGATATGAATGGTGAATTGACATTTTCGTTATACCATTTAACATCGACATTGTAACAATTAAGAAAAACAACGTAACAATTGTTTTCTTAAAAAATAAATGTAACCATTGAAATATATAGCCTCAAGGGTATCATCAACTTGACCCATTGTCTTTAATTGGACCTATTATAAGCCCATATTACAATTTGCAACTGCATTGGTTCGGTTTGTCAAGCCCAAGCGTGGAGCTATATAATATGTGATAGATCCCTTCTCGGTATTGTGTTTGTTCTTTCTAAAGATTTATTAAAATAAATTTATTTTAAGTTTTAATTATTCTAATAAGTTTCTAAACTTTCAATTTTGTGTTTAACATATTTATGTTTTATACTCACTCACATGTTTCCTATAAAAATTTATATCTGTGAAAATTCCTAGGAAGGAACCCAACATATAATTGCTCGAAGTTAAACACGTTTAACTTTGAAGTTCCTATAGTCGAGCCACATAAAAGAAAAGTTTATCTTGTTTGTATAGATAGTAAATTTTAATATAAATCTTTCTTAACTATACTATTTTCGTAATGTCATGATCTCTCTCATTAGCAGACACAAGATAAACTTGGATGTTATGTTATTAGACACTTTTAAAAGTTTAGGAACTTATTAGCAGACACAAAATTAAAAAGTCATTACGTATTAAACCTTTTTAAAAGTTTAGGGACCAAATAGACACAAACCTTTAAATTTCACGAGCTAGAAGCTATACACAATTTCTCAACAATCCACTACAAAAGAAAAAGGAAACTTATGTTTTTACAACATTGTGGGGTAAGGAAATCGAACTTCAGATCTCAAAGTTGATAATATAAGTTGGTTACGATGTCAAATTTAATTTCAATAAATCCAACGTTGCCACAAATCACATCTCAATAAATACATTTAGATAATCAAAACAACATACCAAAGGGATGAATAAAAGCACTCTAATTCACAAGCCTTTTAAATTTCCATTAGTGATAATATTTCACTTTCAATAAAGTGTTTGTGCTTCCAAAGAGGACATTAAGAAAATGCCATCTCAAACTCCAATAATTGAGAAAGAGAGAGGAAAAAAAAAAAAAAATCAAATCCACCCAACACTAAATTTTGCCCCCAACTGCCCCAAAATACCCTTTTTAATAACACACTGACCAATTACAAATAATTCCAAACACACTTCCTTGAGCAAGCCTCCAAAGTAGCTCTACTTTTGCTTCCTTTTTTTAATTGCCACATCTTTTAATTTTTACTTTTTCTTTTCCTTTTTCTTCAGATAAGACTTCCTAAGACAAAATCAACCAGAAATCCCAATATTATTTGTCTAAATAAACCAAACAAGCCCCACACAAATATATATATATATATGTAATTTAAAATAAAAATAAAAAAAGTGAACAATGGCATTATTTAAGACTATATTTTCCACTATTCATTTCTTTGTCAAACTTATATAAAGTTTTGGCTTTGAGTGCCCAAGCTAAATCAAAATGCAAGTGCTTGCTTTTCACAAAGCACTATATGACAAGGATATTAAATTTGGTCTCTTGCCATGATCATAAAGTTCATATAATTAAATTTTTGCCCAAGACAAGTTCAATTATGTTTTGTTGCAGTATAAAGTTTTAAGACAAGATTGGCATTATTGTATGTTCAAAATTAATATATTATATGGTATAGATTTTTGAGTTTAGTTCATGTTTGAAATATTGAAGCTATAATTTTGTGTGCCACATTTGAGTGCATATTAAGACTTAAGAGCATGGGTGGAATAAAAAAAAACTTTTTTGTATCATGTACAGAGAAGTAAATGATTCAATATCGTGAACCACAAGAAACATATGGAGAAAAAGAAAGAAAAGGAATAAGATACGTGAAGATGAGATGAAGCTTAAAAACAAAAAAGTGGGATTGTTTGAAAATTCTTATGTTTCTCGTTTCTCGTTTCTCTTTTCTCTTTTTTTTTTTCTTATTTGGACTTTTTGAAAAACATAAATATTGAGTGACTCTTCATGTTTTTTTGTTCTCATGTTCTTTAAAAATGCTACAGAAACTAAATACACAAACTAAAAATAATAAAATCAAGGGATCATTTGACAATGTTCTTGTTTCTCATTTCATATTTCTTTATTCTTGTTTCTCCTTTTTAATAAAGAAAAATATGAAATTGTTTTGATAATGGCTTTTTAATAAGAACGTTATCAAGCAACCTCAAGTCTCAAGTGTTCATTCTTGTTTTCATTTTTTGCCTTTTTATCGTTCTTGACTTATGAAATAGATATTATAAATTTTACAAAACAAATAATTAAAAGAAATTTTGGGTATTTAGTTTCTAAAATTAAACTAATTCTCATTCAAATTTAAGTACTTCTATTTTTCATAATAATTACTTCTATTCCTCAAAAAAAAAATTTTTTTTAAGAAACACAAAGGTAGGAAAACTATCAATTTACGCCCATAAATTTTAAGTTGTATCAATATTTCAAACCATGAACTTTTATAAGTTTATCAATTTACATCATCCAGTACATCATGTTTGGATAAATTAAACATCGTGTGAGACTTATAATTTTAACAATTAAACTCCTATCTATTTTATTAATCAAACATTCGAAAAAGCCTATATAAGTGTAAGAATTAAATGCATAGACGATTTTCAAATGTAATCTTAACAAAGAATCTAAATTGAGTTGTTTAATTAAACAATATATCCTACATTTCACATGATATTTTTCAATCCAAGTCTAAAAGAAGGAAGGTGTCCATTTATACACACTTACTTTAAATCAACACCAAAGATGACACACACTTCCAAAATTCAAGTCAACATGATAATTTCGGTTTACAGTTATTAACTGTCTCCAGCTCTTTATTCTTATTATTATCGATGTTCTGTTTTAAGGTCTAATCTAAACCATTTATCATTAAGAAAATAAAAGGGATGGTTCAGGTTCATGCACTCTACGTACGTAATGAATTTAATTATCATGGACCAATCATTTCAATTAAATCCTATATATAAGATTGAATCTTTTAATCCAGAAGTGAAAGAAAGTTAATAGCTTTCAATAAATTAACCCTATGAACTTGCTTTTTAAAAAAGATTAAAGTTGACACATAAATATGTATTATAGTACCTAAAATAATGGGCTGGCATTCTTATCTCTCTCAACTTCTATCTTCTTTATGCAATGAATCAAATAAACCATACAATGTATTACTACTAATAGCATTGGCTAATATTCATTTGAGAGGGTTAATGAAATATTTAGTGATTTCATATTGAATTTCATGATAGTATCAGAACATTATAATAATACCATGAAATACATGCATAAACTCAAAAAAATTGCGATAATAAACCAAAGAGCAAGGTTTCTATTATGAAACTTTCGAATACAAATTTTCTTCTACAAAGGTTACAAGTTGTTGCAGTTGCATAGACTCGAGCTTGGTCAAAGGCCACCTACTTGTCTACGTGTTTCCGAATGAGTTCAACAAGTGTAAATTATTATTGAATTTGGCAATTTATTTCTTACAAATTTATCCAAGTGGTCCTTTAAAGTTGTAAATTATTATTGTAGTGGAGTAGTCATTTATATACCATTTGAATTATTATTTATATATGCACATCTGTTTCACTTAAAAGTGGACATAAACACACAATGTATACATTCCCTCTTTTACTTATTGATCGGTACAATTTTCTTTTATTAAAACAAATGAAATAATACCATAAAAAGAAAAAAAAACTTAATAATTAATATATAATGACAAACTCAATTATTTATAAATTAAAAAAAAACAAAAACAAAAAAAAACAATACAATAAGATCCAAATTAAAGACTCACCAAACCGGCAAACCATAAAGCCATTAAAAAAAAAAGTTTTGTTTTCATTGATTTAATATATATCAGCATTCAATTCCACACATTCGACTTTATCAAAAGAAGAGAAATCTCTTTAATTTCTTTTTTCTTTATTTCTTTTTCTTGACATTTCCTCTTCAATACTCAATTTCAAATTTTATTTTCAATGAAATGCCAATTTAATTACGTCCCTCTGGTTAATTATATGGAGTATGATGTAATTAATTAAACTAATACCCACTAACATGAGACAATGACCAACCACTTTGTAATTCAAAATTGCAATTAGGGTTTCAAATATCATATATAAAAAGGACAAACAAAAATATTGGGTGAAATTAAAACAAAAACATTACAGTATTATTAATTTTTTTCCCCAATATTTAAAAAGAAAAAAGATAAGATAATTGATCTTGTGAAGTATGATCGTCGAGATCGGTACTTGGCAGTTGGTTGGGTATACAAAGTGAAGACGACATATCGTTCACTCAAAAAGCATTTGTGGAAAATCGACAAACCCTTCTATACACAGCTCAGATAATTTTCTTCTTGTTCGGAAAATATATACGGATACATATAATATTCCACACGTGAGAAGTCACGTCAAAACGATTCGTTTCGATTTTACCGGCCCCACATACGGTGGTACGGTGACGGAGATTCCAAAGCCGCCGTAATCCTCTGCTGTTTCAGGTTACTATAAAACCGTTTAATAAACGCTTCCGCCGCTTCATCCACCTTGTGGTCTCCCTCATCCTTCATCGGAAACGGCGAGTCTGTTACCCTAACCATCGGACTCATCCCAAACTTCACCATAGGCGACGCCGCTTCTATTTCAACCGCTGGCGTCGTTGTCGCCGCTGCAGCCTCGTTGTTAAGCATCTCCAGCACTCGTTTAACGGCGCTGACGGTGGTGACGTCGTTGTATTTCTGTTGGTGGTGCTTGCCGCCGCGCTTTCCGTAGAGCTGCAGCGCTGGAAAAGCAGGGCTGTTGCTGCAACTAAACTCGTAATCCTGTGGAGCAATGGCGATGGAGTGAGCTATGTCGGTGGTGGTCCGGCAACTTAGACTGCCGGAGCTTTGGTGGAGATGCATTAGATTGAACATAGCTTTTCCGGCAAGTTTGCCTCTCTTCATCATCAAATGAAGATCGGACATTATAATTCGGCCTTTGGATAACTCCTTACGCAGCATCAACACAATTGCTCGGACCATATTCCAGAATTTCTTCGCCGCCATAGCTTGTCTTCGCTGGATTTCCATTAATAGAATCGTAACTATGAGTTCTCTAGAGAGAGTTTTGTTTGGTTGATTTTTAGGGTTTTCTGATTTTGGCGTGGAGAAAGGGAGAAGGGGGAAGGGGGTATTTAAACAGAAATGAAATAATTAATTGGAATTTAATTATGATTAGTTAATTGTGATTTATTAGGAGGTTTATAAACCCCACGGATGAAGAAACGCGTGATAACAAGGCGCCGTTGGAAGCAACTGAATTAAGTGGGAGTTGAAGCACACGCTCTGCAGATGAGGAGATTACTTGCACTATTCTTTTTCTTTTTGAATAATTTGGGAAATTCCTTTGTAATGGGAGTGGTGATTAAATGACGAATATATCCCTGAGATAGAAATGGAATTACCTAAGTAAGCCACTGGCCTTTTTAATTAAGATATTATTAGCAAGTGTAGTTGTTATTACATGTAATCATTATGTTCCGCTAAAAGTGAGAAAACCCCTCTCCAACTAGTTTAACGGTAATTTTAAAATAAGCTTGTATAATTATAGGTTATAATGATATCGTGAAATTAATGCTTGTTTTATTTCAATTTACTTTATTATATTTATCAGAAAAAGAAAACAACAAAAAAAACATTTCAATTTTCAATCCAATTTCAAAATACCCAACTAAAAATGAAAAACAAAAGCCAACATAACTTAACTAGAATACAAATCGTGCTAGTGACCATGAGCTCCATGCTTAAAATATATCTTTTATATTTATTTTGAGACATCAATCTTTGCTTTTATTATTTTTTATTTAGTTTGATCTCTTAACTATTTGTTTTAGTCCTTATACTTACAAAATATACTATTTAATATATGAACATTTAATTTCAGTGTATATTAGTTATTAATTTCTTTTTAAAAAAGTTATTAATTTTCAAAATACTTATATTAGTCTCTGTTATTTTAAAAAAGTTATTATTTTAATACTTATTAAAACAAATATAATACAATGAAAAATTCTTGGCAAAAAAAAATTATATGACAATAAGTCAATAATTGATTAGCGTAATTTACCATAAAATTTATTGTTATTTTTTAAAATTCTATAGAACCAAAATAAGCTTTTTTATTAAAATACGAGACCATTAAATTATAGTCTTTAAATATAGCTTTTTTATTATCAGTTGAATTATTAAAATGAAATGGTTTTGTGTTTATTGTGTATTAACTTTTTTTTAGTAGAATGAGATAAAAAATTTCAAATCAAGCCTCTTAATCAATAATATATTTATATGTAAGTTAAACTATGTTTACTATAACATCACATGAATTTTTAAAATATTATTATTGCAATTCACTTGCAAAAATAATTGTTCACATTTATAAGAATAATATAAATTTATGGATAAATGTATGAGGCGCCCGTTGATTGGAAGGCATATTGTGGTTTCTTTCATGCTAAGTCTTCACGATTGGCGGGCAGATCAGACACAACCAATACGTGGTCCTCTAAATAACCTCCACGTGGCTTTTCTTTTTCTCACCCTTACCACCAAATTTAGTTTCAAGTGATAACTGTAGTTTTTTCCCTTTTTATTCCCGGAGAAGAGGGAGTCGTGGCAATTATGTCAAATACTTTAAATAAACAAATCATTGATACACATAAAAGAAAAAAAGCATTAAAAATTTGATAATTTAAATTGATATTTCAAAATTTTGATTAATACAATCCCAAAATTTAAGGGAAATTATATAAGTGTAGTTTACAAGAACTATCCCATAACGAGCATGTATGCATGCATGTGAAATTTACCATTCCATTTTACTATATAAAGGAAAAAGTTTAAAAGATTCAACTTTTTTTAAAAAAAATATTGTATTGACGGGAGTAGTTGTAACTATAGTATTAGAAAAAATAATAATAATGTTGATAACTATTTGAAAAGAAAAACAAAATATATATTTATGAAATTTTGAAGGGTAAAGGACATCGTGTTCGTTCAAAACATATCTCTATTGTTTGATCATGATGTTTTATATTTAGTGTCTAGATCACATTCATCTATACTATCTAAAAGAAGTTATGAGGGAGAAACATTTTTCCCTTCTAGTTCATGGTTATAGGATTATATGATCTAATTTTCTATTTAAATCATTCAAAAAATCCATATTTAATAGTTTATAATTCGTGTAATTTTAATTTAGTTTAAAATTTGGTTATCTTATTTCATAATTCATGTAAATTTAATTGGATTAAAATTTGGTTATGGCTAGTATTTACTCACTCACCCCGTACTTTATTAATTATCTATTTTTCATAATTATAAAAGTTAGAATTTAGTTTTGTCACACAAATATCTTGTACTAAATCTAGCTAAAATTTTCATTAGACTTTTAGCAACACAAAATACCAAAGACAATTTTAAATCTTATGCTTGTAGCAATTAAAAAGTACTTTGTAACAACTAAAAAATATAACTAAAGTGAGCCATCTAAATATTTATATTTGCTATGTAAATAACTTGTACTAAAAATAACTAAAATCTTCATTAATCGAACAAACAACTAACTTTTTAAGTATAGGTGCATTTTAAGAAGAATGTGTTAGGGAAGATTTATTTCTGAAGATGCATCATATAGAAACTAGCCCCATACCCTTCGATTTGTACATCGTCCTAGCTTTGATGGGTGGATTACAATGTGGTAGTGATTAAACAAATATCCAAGGTTAGATATTAGAGTATACCATTACATACCTTAAGTTAAAAATAAATAAATAAATAATAAAAAAAAAAAAAAAAAAAAAAACCTTAGTGCCATATTGCTTGCAATCCAAATTACGACCCTTGACACCATTACCCACCGGCAGGATGGTAGACGCTTTTATTTTTTTTTTTTTTAATAATATTTATTTTTTTTATTATTATTAAAAAAAAAAAACACTGTATTTTTAATAATGTTTTGGTTTAAATGTTATTTTGGTCTTTGAACTTTCAACCTTCTTTTATTTGGTATTTAAACTTTCAAAAATGTTCGTTTTAGCCCTTGAACCTTTAAAAAGTATTTATTTTTAGTATTTGCACTTAAAATTTTGTTAAAACTTAAACTGAAATGTGAGGCAGCATGTGTTTTTGGGCTCTAAATGCATTGAGTAAGATGAAGATGAAGTAAAATGTCAACGACCAACCCACCAAAATAATAAACGACCAAAATATTGAATGAAAAATGACTTTCAAGTTAGTCTAGACAAAATCACTTTACCACCTTATTCAAAATTTAAATAGAAAATTTTTAGCGTGGCTAACTTATTTAGTAATTTAGTCATTCAAAAGTACAAGTCATCTAACCATTTTGTTAAAGAAACGAAATTTTAATAGCATAGGTCAAAGTAAGTACTTTTTAAAAATTCAAGACTAAAACAGATATTTTTAAAAGTTTAAGAATCAAAATTGAAAGAATTTAAAAAATGACCATTATTCCAAACTAGAGGTCCCGTTTTGGCCATTACATGCAATTTCCCTTCGAAAGATTGTAGAGAACACATGCATCCGAATTGCTGTTGAAGCCTCACTCGATTACCCTCTCCAATACTAATGGCCCTTTTTCACCTTAACCTCAAAGTGAAATAATATGGGCTTGGGCCCATTAAGGCTATGAGAAAAAGTGGATCTCGGCCTACTTCACTACTGGGCCAAAATTTAGGGCCCAAGTCTTTTCCGCCACCATTCAATTCTGCCACGTCGCAGCTTATAGGACCAAGAAAAAAATTTAGATGATGTGTCTAGTTCCTTGTCCGTACAACTACGTCCACTATTTTATTGGACAAAAATGATTTTTTTTTTCTTTTTTCTTTTGGAAGCAACCAACACGAGTATATTGATCTCCACATAACTATCAATTTGATTCTAGGTTTGATGGTTCCAAAAATTATTTAGGTTTTGTTCGATAATCATTTAAGCCTCCTTTAGTAATTTATTTTGTATTGGAAAATTAAGCCTATAAACGTTACTTCTACTTTCAAAGAAGTAGTTTTTAAAAACTTGTTGTTGTTTTTTAAATTTTGGCTAAGAATTCAACTATTGTACAAAAGATACAAAACGTTGTAAAAAATGTGGAAGAATTAGACTTCAATTTCAAAAAAAAAAAAAAAAAATATATATATATATATATATATATATATATATATATATATATATAAAATGGTTACCAAATAAGAGTCTTAGTTTTTTGTTTTGAAAATTAAGCCTTATAGAGATTGATTCCATCTCCCAATTTCTTCCTTTATTATCTACGTTTTATCAATGGTTTGAGAAACTAAGCCAAATTTTGAAAACTAAAAAAAGTAGCTTTTAAAAACTTGTTTTTGTTCATGAAGTTTGACTAATAATTCAACTATCGTAATTAAGAAAGATAGAAATCATTATAAGAAATAGGGAGAAAATGAGCTTAATTTTCAAAAAACAAAATGGTTACCAAACAAAGCTTTAGTTTTTGGGTTTTAGAAATTAAGTCTATTTTATCTCAACTTCTTACAATGTTTTGCATCTTTCTTTTAAGTATAAGAGTTGAATTCTTAGCCAATTTCCAAATACAAAACAAATTCTTAAAAACTACTTTTAAAATTTGAGTCTTAGGTTATAAATTTAAAATTTCGGGTTGACCCAACGAACCCAAATTACTAATATTTGTATTTTGTAATGATGTTTGTTTGAAGTATGAAGTTTGTAATAGATATATCTTAGATATTTGATATTTAACATTTAAGTTTTATGAAATTGTAGTCATTAGTATGTGTTGTAGATAAATTTAAGTATTTTAGATAAATTAATAAAGAAACAAAAAATATACTTCAAAAAGAAAAAAAAAGAAAAAAAAAGAAATAATCCAACAACTCAATCTAACCCAACTCAAACTTTAAGGGTTGGGTTGGAGACCGTATTCGGCAGCCAACCTGACCTAGAACTATTGCTCCCCCAACTCAACCCATGCACACTCTTAATCTAAAAGAGAGCAATAGAATAGAGATATGCGGTGATAGTAATCTATAACTATCATCATTTTATTTCAACTAAAATCAACTTAACACAATCAAAATAACACTATTCTTCTTCCAAAATTCTATCAAACTAGCAATAAAAACTATCACGTAATTCTTCCTAAATAAATAGAGAAAAATAAAAGAAGATGAAAGATGTAAAGAAGAACTCAAATTAATGAAAAATAGATACTATCCATTTTGACTTCAACATTATTATCCATAATATCATCTTTAACCTATGCATTTAAAGAAGTTTTGTCCACGACTCCACAGGTAAAACTCGTTTTTCAGAAACAAAATTTGAGTAAAAGATTGAAATTAATTCATTTATAAGATTTTAAACCTTTAATTCATACAAAAGTTAGTTGAGAGTTGTAAATGATATTAGGACCTTAAATTGATTTTTTTTTCATAAATTGTAAGTTAAAAAGTTGAAATTTTGAACTGGGAAAATTTACACCTCCTTTTCTTTTTTATTATTATTATTTTTAAACTTTTCGGAATTTTAAAAAGAGAAAATAAAAAGATAAGAAAATGTAGTTAAATAAATATAATAGGCACAGATAAACAAATTGTCGCTTTGGCCGAGTGGTTAAGGCGTGTGCCTGCTAAGTACATGGGGTTTCCCCGCGAGAGTTCGAATCTCTCAGGCGACGTTCTTTTTTAATTTAATTTAATTTAATTTTGAATTCTTCTAAATAAATTATTCTTCAATCGACATACTTCCCTCATATCCGCCCCTCAATTTTGCATAACTTTGTGTTTTTTGTAGCCAACAATGAATTAATAACAAAGAGAGAGAGAGGGTGAAACTTTAAGATGATAATGTAAAATTTAAAGTCATCTTTGATAATCCATTTAATTTTTTTTATTTTTTATTTTTTTTATTTTTTTTATTTTTTATTTCTTCATATTTTCTTTAAATAGTTTTTTCTGTGAACTCTTGATTGAATTTTAAAAATAAAATTTTAAAACTATTCAGTTTTTTTTTTAAAAAAAAAATTGTTTGGCTAAATTATAAAAAATGACTCTGAACTTTGCATATTGTGTCAAAAATATTTCTGAATTTTTAAAAGTTTCAAAGATATCTTTAAACTTTCAAAAAGAGTTAAGAAATACTCTGGTTAATTTTGGATGAAAACGTTAAAGTTTTATTTAAAAAATATTATAAACCTTCAAAAGTTTCAAAAATACTCTTAAACTTAAAAGAAAAATACCTTCGATAGACAAAAAAAAAAATAGTCAATACCTTTTTGCAAAAATAACACTGAGATTTCAACAAAAAGAAAAAAGTTTAAAAAATGTTCATATAGTCAATATGGTGATCAATTTGTTAAAAGTTTTTTTGAGTTCGAAAAAAACCAATTTTAAAACAAATTATATAGATATTCTTATTATAAATATTAGAACAAATTAGATGTCCATTATATAAATGTGCTTAGTGGCTAAAGGTCATGTGTTTACTAAAGTCACATACTTAGTGGCCATGAAATGCCACTATCTACTTGCCAATTTGACTTTAAATAGAGACTTTTTGTGGATATTGTAACACACACGTTGGAGAGAAAAGAAGAAAAAATATTGGTGAAATTCCATTTTCCATAAAATCCTACTTTCTTTATTTTAGTTTATTTTATTTAATTTAGTTATTTTTATTAATTTAATATTATTTTATAATTTCTCGATTTTCGTGCTCCCGTTTTTCCGTCATTTTACTTTTCAATTTTACAACAATTCTTTTTTTTTTTTTTTTAAATTCATATAGATACTCTTATTTTCTCTTATTTTTTCAATTCGTTACCAATAATTTTCAAAATCTATTTTGAGCGGTTGCTATACACTTGTATATCTTCCAAAATGACCTATTTTTTAAGTTACACACTTGAAAAGTTACTCCAAACACACCCATAATAACCAATGCACGAGCATTTGGTGACGTGTAAATTTGGTATGGGCATGCAGTAAATTTGGTATATCAATTGGATAACAAATATGAAGTATATCAGTCAATCTATATAGTTAGTATATCAATTACTGATACACTAATTATAAGGTATATCAAACATACTATTAATGTATATGTTGATACACTAATGAGGATAAAATTAGAATAATAAAAAATAGAAATCTAATTAATGTTTTTTATTTTGTTACTATATTCTGAATTAAAAAAAATCCCTGCTAAATTTTTTTTTTTGTTTGATATTCTTGCAATCACCCCTTAAAAAATCTACCTAATGAATTTAGTTATAGATTTTTCATTTTTTACCTATTTAAGTTAATGAATTTAAAATAACAAAAATGTAAAAAAAAAAAAAAAGAAATTTTAATATTGAATTTAGTTGTACTTGAAAAATATGAAAAATATTTTATTTTGACTTAACTATATTAAAATAATTACAATAAAAAATTAATAATTTTGTAGGGGTACTAGGCTCCGAAGTCCATACCATGTCATCAAAATAAAATATTTTTTTCTCATGTTTGATGAATATTATAGTTTTTAAAATTGTAGCTTGAATTTAGTTTCATTTAATTCATATAATTTTGTGTCGCAAATGTAACATCCTATCATTATTATATTAACAATTATTTTTATCATAACAATTCTTTATGTGAGTAACTATTATAGTAGTTCATTGTACTAAGCTATGAGTAAAAGAAAAAATAAAAATAAAAAATAGTGAGTTTTTCATTTGGAACTTTAAAAAATTATTAAAAAATTATAAGAACTAAAAGTAAACTAATCTAAAATTATGAATCCAAATTAAAACTTTTAAAATTATAAAGACCCAATGAAAACTTTACTGACGGAATTTATAATATCATACCAATTCTTAATAATTTTAATAATTTGTGATTGTTGCAAAATAAAAATAATTTATCAATATTTTCTTGCAATATTTGATGTATATACGAAAACCTCACAGTCACGTGCCCAAAAATTATGATTATTTCAACCATTCCCCTCCCCACATACAAAAAGACGATAAAGCAAATAAATAAATAAATAAATAAATTACAGAAAACTTTTGTAGAGCTGGATAAGAACACTTTTTAGTGTCGTGTAAAATTATGTATCAATATGATATGTAGTGGCAAAATTCACCCTCACTCACTTTGAAGAACAATAAAATAAAATAATAATAATAATAATTATAATAATAAATAAATAAATAATCTTTAGATTTAATTTTTAATTTAGTTAAATTTTTAATCCTTACCTTTTGAATTTTGTTTCAATTTAGTCTATAGATTTCAAGATCTATATTTATAAGCTCATTTCTTTACTAAATCCGCTCACTTTCAATTCAGGGGTTAAGTTTAATAATTATGAAATAAATTTTAAAATTAATTTTATTAGTGAGGAAAACAATTACCACACTTAATTAATTATAACTATTTAATTTATTTTAAATTAATTAATTGACATTAACATTAAAGAAAAAATGGAAATATTTAGTAAAAGTCGAGGTTAGAAGAGTAAATCTTAGAAGCTATGGATCAAATTGAAATAAACTTCAAACTTTAAAGGTAAAATTGTAATAATTTGAAACTTAGGGACTAGATTGTTGTTGATCGCATTTACTTAGAATTTAGAATTTTGTCATATTTATTGCTACTGTTAATGTTACGTTTACCTTTGAGGGTCCAACGATAACAGTAAATGTGTCAAAATTCATAATTTTTTTTTTGAAACAGTAACAATAATGGTAACCGTAATTGTAATGATTCGATGTAATTTCCAAACGTAATTGGATTGAACATCTTTCATTCGTGTATTATAGATTTTGCAGTGGGCCCGATGTGTTAGTAGAAATGAGATTCATATTTCATATCACTATTGATTTATTATGTTTTTATTGGGGTAGACGTCACCTAAATGAAAACTAGATACTCCGAATTTAAAGAAAAGAAATATAAAAAACAAAACAAAACCCAAAAAAATGATTGAAGATGACGAGGATCCGTATCTAGTTTGAAAATGAGACGAAGAATAATAGTTGGAATTAAGTTTTGTCGGACATTTTCCCAACTCTTCATATCCACTAGCTTTCTATTTTGTTTGTTTTTTCCCCCTATAATTTAATGCCTTAGTGGAAGCTTCCCTGAACGACACATCGAAATTAAATTAAAAGTCCTTTGATATTTAATATAATATGCAGCGAAACGTTTGTGAAAAAGGCTAATGATGTATGTAAAGATAAATTGATGACTCAGAAACGACTCATCGACTTGGAATCTTATCGAATCTACCAAAGAATCCAAGAGATAAATGTTTATGACTCACTTCTCAAAAATTCATCCAACCTCCCAAACTATATATATAATGGATGAGAGAGAGAATACTTTTTTTTTTTTTTTTTTTTAAAAAAAAATCTGTTTACTAAGTGGACAATGTCATTAATTTTGGTATTTATCTCTGTTTAATTTTAACAAAATGAAAGTTTCTCTCAATCCCAATCCCACTCAAAAGAGATTGAGAGATACAATTAGAAGTTAAAAAAAAAATTGAAAAACCAAATTCATCTAAATTGATTTATTAGTTTGATTCGGTTTTTTAGTATAAATTTAGACATCTTGATTTGTATTTGGAATAACCAATCAAAATTGAGCCAAACCGAAAGTATATATAAACTTTGAAATAACTTGGATATTAGGTATCTTTTAGTATTTTAATTATTACAGTGCATATATATATTTGTTGTTTAGAAAAAAGACCCATTATTATGTAGTGGGTATGTTTTTTATTTAGAAAAGTGTCAAGAAAGAAAAAAAAAAAACAAAAATGTCAAATTTCAATTTATATAAAAAAAGTAATAATAAATCCAATTTTAATTTTAAAATAGAAAATATGATAAATTCAAAACAAAAGTGAAAATAAAAATAAAAAATTGGAAGAAAAAACAAAAATGCAAAAAACCAAGAACCAAACCAAATAAAAATCAATCAATTGGTTTTGGTTTTTTATTGGACATCGGTTGAGACCCCTTCTTTATACAACAAATTTGTTTGTTTTGGTTCTTGGTTGGCACAAAAATCGACAAAATCGAACCACTATCGCCCCTAAATACAATTACAATTATTAGATATTTGGTGTTGACAATATTTTTTAAGGTTGTTTTGAGATGTAAAACCAATGTATATGTTTATTTGTTTCACGATTTCTATTCTTAGACTTTGATGAGTTTCATCAATGTAATTATTTGCAGAATAATAACTATCTTACAACTTGGTATAATAAAAAACATGGTATAACGAAGACTTTTTGTTAAAATAATTTGGTTATGTGATATCATAGTCATAAAAATTAATTAATTGAATAAAATAAAATAATTAATCGTACCTTACATCACGTCCCTAACACGACAATAATTGCATAGGTATAGAAAGTTGGGGTGGCGTCAACTTCCAAAGCTTTCCTTATTATTAAAATAGTGAGAATTTGAGATGATTCAAACTTTACCGCACATGAAATTAGGGGTATAAGATGACGTTTTGCACGTAAAGTTAAGTTGAGTTGAATTGATAATAATCTTTTGTAGAGTTAGATTATTTGTCAAATTCATAAAAATGTGCTTGAGGCATGGAATTGACTTAAGTTGAGTTATGGGTTTCAGGTACAATGATGTTTTTTCTTCTTTTTTTACCATTTTTGTTTGCTTAATTTTTTGTGCAACCATTCAATTACACACACCTTTTCTTAGGTACATTCAATCTAGATACCAATCTAAAAACTTCATATCTATTTTGTAATTTTGTGCATGTAACCTTTGTACTTGAGTTACACAAAAAGCCCATATTTTTCATGATAACAACAAAATTACAATGTTAGGTACTTTTGATTTATTCCTTAAATTAAGTTTTCATATATTAAAATTAAGTTACTTGTCTAAAGAAATGTATATATATTTTTTGAAATTGAAAAATAAACTACTTTAGATACCATAATAATTTAGATTCTAATAATGGTGATCTTTTTAGGTATGAAGATTTAAACAGCTGACCTTCTTGGTCGACAACATATGCCTAAATTAATTGAGTTGACTTAACATTTCTTATAATTTTTTTATATAGCCAATATATTTGAAGTATATTTTTAGAATGTATAAGTGGAACATACACACACACAAAAAAAAAAAAAATAATAACAATAATAAAGTAAACCATCGGAGGTGGTTGCGGGAATTGGTCGTGCGAAGGTGGTACACGTCAAAAGTGGTCACCGGAGCATGTCGCTGGAGTGAGGCGGCGGGTAATCGTCGATGGTGGTTGTTATCAAAGTTGGTCACCAACAATAGGTGGTGGGTGGAGTAATTGAAAACATTGAAGAGAGAGAGAGTTGACTTGAGTTGATAATATTTACCAAGTCAAACTAATAAATTGATGCCTCAAACATTAAGTTGAGCCAAACACCCTTAAATATTTTATTACTTGAGCTATTAGTAAGGATATCGACATAAATGACAAAAAAAAAAAAATATATATATATATATATATATATTTTTATACAACAAATTTAATTACGCATTTCACGGTGGCCATAATTCATAAAAAATTGCCATTTTAAAAAATGATGATGTATTTGTACTTTTGTAGCAAACAAAATGGTACAATAAAAAAAAAAAAAAAAAAGAGGCAGAAAGAACACTTTTTGAAATTCTACTTCTTTTTCCCACCAATTAATTAATTGTTAAAAATAAATTGGTTTTATGACATCCCAGTCATACAAATAAATAATAGTACTTCAAACTAGCGTCACACTCCTTATAGAGAGTTGGAGTGGCGTCAACTTCCAACCACATTATTTTTTCGTTATTATTAAAATCGTAAATTTTTTTTTAAAAAAAGAAATTACATCACTAATATATATATTTTTAACATCAAATATGAAGATAGAAAATTGAACCTTCAATCTCGAGAAGAGATTACATGACAATAACCATTAAATTAAACTCGTTTTAGCAAAAAGAAAGATGATTCAAACATATGAGGAATAAAAGAATTATAAATGTTTAAAACTAATTTAAATTAGAAAAATGAAAAATAAAATGCATCAATAGATAAAAATTAACTAAAGATGAATTTATTCTTCTCTAAGTTCTATTACACAATTCTTTCAAATAATATAGAGAGAGAGAGGAGGAGATGAAAAACAAACCATATTAATGAAAAGCAGCAACTCCATTTTGATTCCTAACATTTATATCTAATGTTACATTTTAATTTCTCGTATATAAATAAGTCTTATACACACGTAAGAAATCATGTATTAACCATTTAAAAATAAAATTCTATTAAAGGTTGAAATTGATTTGCTCACAAAATTTTTGGGTTTTAATCTACATAAATAATAATTTTTGGTTTTAGGTGAAACCGTCAAAGTTTTAAGATTTTTCTAGAATAGTATTTTTTTTTATCACAATAAAGTTGACGCTTTAAAAATGAAATAATTATTTTTTTTGATTAAACTACATATTTTTTTTGTCCATATGATAAGAAGAAAATTAAAATTTAGTTTCTAAGGTGATTCACACAATTTCTAGAAAAATTTTCAAGAAATCAAGTCACCCAATATAAATTGCTCAATGTCAAACATGTTTAACTTTGAACTTTCTATAATTGAGTCATCGAAAAGGAAGGTGTACGTACCTTGTTGACATAGATATTAACTATCAATTCTTTTAAGTCTTTTTTAACTATACTAACTATCAATTCTTTTAAGTTTTTTTTAACTATACTATCATATATTCAGGATTCCTTTCATTCAAATTTGTTCTCGATTATTTCATGTACTCCTTTCGAAGTCAGTGCAATTTTGATGATTTTAAGAGTTGCTACCCTTCAAATTGACCGTTTTCTACAGAATAGACATATATAAACGTGAAACCAACCATAAGTTTTAACGTTTATTCCAACCACCATCTAAAACATAGAATATATTGGAGGATGATACATATGAAATCTATCTCCACATGCTTAACGAATGAGAAACAATCCTAGAGTTGAACAAATTAATAATATTGTTCGGATTTCAAGCTTTTGGGCATCTAAAGCCATAATGTACTAATATAGATCCATTCATCTTTGCAATATCATTTACAAAATAATTACAAAGATGGTTGCCAACCATTTAATACAACATTATGCATTTGTATTGACAACTTATTTTTAACAACGCTAAATTAAATTTCAAGTGCAATCATGCTATGAAAAGAAATATTTAGCCCCCTCCTAGAATGCCAAGAGTAAATGCTCAAATTTTTGCTTAGTTAAAAGACAAAGTTTAAAAGATTCTACATTATCAATGAAAAGGAAATCTATTTTCTACATAGACAACGAAGTTCTAATAAAAGATGTACCTTGTTGGCTTATAACTTGTTACGCATAAATTGGATTAAATGTTATAATTTTCGTACAAAGTTGCGTTGAGAATTACTCAAGTATGATCATTATTAAGCAAGTTTTCCTATAAAAGCCTAAGTATAAGCTTCTATAGGTTTCCTAGTGAGTCCAAGGTCGAACACATGGATTTGTAATAAACTAGGCGTTGAGAATAGATACATGACTATGCTGTGACTATACAAGTATTATGTTCAAGAATTGTATGTACCTAAAACTATACATAAAGAATGAATAAAATTTCCTACAATTAACAATGAGGTAGACGCGGAGAAGGTTAGTCAAATGTCATGTAGAGTCAGATAGCATGCGTTGAGGATGGCGGTGGAACCATGCGATAATAATAGAGTTAACGCAGGAGCTAATTGTTACTTAAGCATATCTAAGTATATTTACATATCTACAAACTTTGGGTTTGTGAATCCATCTCTCGATGTTTCGACGCCACATTAATCTTATCTCTAAGACGCATGGTAAGTTTACGTTGGCAAAAGATGAACTACATCTTTGAACCTCATCTAGTCTTGATAAATGCTAAAAATTAACCATCTAATCTCTCAAGCTAGACAGTCATGCTTGTTCAATTTGTTTATCAGACAAAGCTATGCAAACTAATAATATGCATTAATCAAGAGGTAACATACTTAGTATTGCTTAAGAAAAACTAGCTTCTAACATCTAACTCATTTAATATTCAAACAACATGGTGTAAAGTATTTAATATGGAAATAAATGGAAGATAATCGTCAATCAAACTTATATTAAGAAAATAAATCATTCTCTCGAATGTCATTAACAAAACATAAATAAGAAGGAGAGAAATGAAGATTGAACAGAAATGGAAGACGTTAAGCCACCACTGGCAACGTCTTGCTTCATGGAGGCTTGAGATGACTGCTATCTAATACATAAATGACATAGGGTGAAGGTTCTCACTCATTAGGAGATGACTCTGAAAATTCTCAGAATCCTTCTCATAGAAGAGCTTGAAATGGAGGCTGGTTATGGTGAGGGAGAATTTGGCAGAGCTTTCGCCTCTTGAACTTGTTTCTCTTCCTTTGAATGGAGAAGCTTTGAGTTATTTATAGGCGTCGAAAACCTGACACCTTTGCATTAAATTCCATGTCCTACTACGCAGACTTTTCACATCGTCGGCCCATTGGTTCCGCCATGATCTGATAATGAGTAATCCTTTTGCATATTGACATGACAGCTTTTGCCCAGGTGTCTGTATCTGCTTTTTCTTCTCAACGCATGGTCTCGACGCATGAGTTTTCACTTTTGTTCTCGTAGCAGCTTTCTCTCTAGTGCTTGGGTTATTTGTGTTTCTTTTCTACTTAATCCTGTGTTGAGAACAGAAAATCTCATATATTTTTCAAGTATTTTCTTTTGTAAATGGTGTCAACGCATGGTAATACATATTACATAATTCAACTGCCAAAATCATGCATTTAGTCCTAAAGTTACTCTAATTAATTCAAATAGTAACTATAATAACTTGTATTTCTACAAGTTATCATACCTCAAATAATCCCAACTGGTGAAATATTTTAAGTTAAACCTCTAATTTTGTAATGAATTCAATGCATGCATATCCTTTTCTAGTGAAAATCATCTCAAAAGCATGGGAAAATGCATCGGTAGAGTTGGAAGAGTATCAGGGGCATGGATTTTTGTGACTTGGAGATTGATCTTCAACTGGGCCATGCTCGCCAATCAATGGAGGCTTGTTTGACACCCTCATAACCTTCTTTATCAAAATTTGAGGAGAATGTATTTTTGTACAAGAATTTTTCTTAAGGTAGGGGGACAAATCGTTCCTATATACTTGAAAAATACTTTATATGAGGCTGGAAGAGTTATTATATTCCAGCATGGATACAAGTAGAGAGAGTTCGAAATGAGCATTCTATCTAAATCAATGACTGATTCATGGATTCTCAAAGATAGTAATAACACACCGTACATTAACTTTTATGGCTTGTTGATGAAGACAAGAAAAGAAATGATAAACAAACATGGTCAAAGTTAAAAAAGAAAAAAAAAATCTTTTTGACCAAAAAAAATTAAATAATTTTCCAAATTAAAAAAAAAAAAAAACCCACAAAAAGAGAAGGTCAAAAAGGACAGCTTACGTGCCTAAAATGAGATGATTTATTTGGAAAGTACTATGCATATTTATATATGCAATGCTTTTTCAAAATATTCATTTACAGTTTCGTCTTAATTAGTCAATTAAATTAACATATTAGTGCAATGCACCTGTTTTTTATTTTTTATTTTTTATTTTTTATTGTTTTATTCGAAAATATGAATTGAAAATGAAGTCCAATGACTAGACTAAATGAATTTAGTTCCATGTGTAAATAATTAAGAAGTCTTTGTTTTTTCAATTTCTTTTTAAATAAAGATTTTTCTTTTCATACAAAAATAAGTTACAATAATAATAATTTATTTATTTTATCTTATATATGTTGGAAACTATTTGTATTAAAAAAGGTAATTAAAGAAAAGAAAGGAAAAATATTTTCTACCCTTTGAACATGTTTGGATCACAGCATTTGTTTTAAATATATAAAAATAATTAATATCTAAGAATTATTAAATATCAATTTTTTAAGCATAATAATTATTGGGATGGAAATCTAACTTTAGACCCCTAAGAAAAAAATCATGCTAATTACGAATTAATAACTCACTTGGCTCAATATCAATAACAAGTTAAAATTAAGCACTATTTAATAATTCTTATATATATACACACAAGTTTTTTTTTTTTATTTTTTAAGAACAACAAGTATCTTTAATATGTGAATTTTGTCTAAGTTATAAATATGGCAATATAAAATGCATTAAATTTATATTACAAGATTGCTTTAAATAATGAAAATAAAGTATATAGGATTTTATGGTAAAACTATATCATTATCCACAAATTGATAAATTATCATCACAAATTGATATTCCCCTTATTTGATAAATAATTGTTTAATCAATTAAATATATTAATTTGTAAAATTATAAAAATACATATATATTTTTGTAGAAAGGTTATTCATAAAAAAATATACAGAAGTCCACTATATATATCTCAACTTCACATCTTAAATTTTTGTCTTAGGTTTGTAAAAGTGAATTATTATATTTATGTCATCAATATTCAAAGTGTCCAAAAAATCATATTTAGGTCACGTTTACTAGTTATTCAGATTGACGATGAGTTTAAGAACAAAATGTCGTGATCATTCTAAATTTGACAATTTCATTTATGATTCCCTTCATAAGGGTGATTAGTTGTATTTTCATTTATTATTTCATGAATCTACACCTTTTTCCTTGCATACTTTACAACATTTGTTCTCCTCTCCCGTATATGGCCCTTTTCAATTCTCTTCTATGATGTCATTGGAATGACCTATATCCTTTAACTTGGTTGAGAGTGGCAATACTTTGTTGACTCTAAAATTTTTAAAAAATTAAACAGAATATTATCTTATTAAATTAAATTTGTATAATAGTTTTTGTTTTTCAACAAAATTAAAGCATAATTTTGAAAGAAAATCTTAGTGATTTTAATTGAATTAGGTAACTGAAATTAAAACTAACTATTATTTTATTTTATTTTAAAATCCTACCTTTTTTATTTTATTTACGGTATAAAAAATTAAATTAATAAATATGAATAAGTAATTTTTTTTTTATAAAAAAATTGACATTATAATTCTTGTAGCATATTATTTAGTTAATTGATTAGAAATATAGGTGTAAACGTACAAACAATTAAAGTATCTACGTGAATAAATATATAAATTAAAGTTCCCTTTCAAATCTAGTCATTTTTTCAAATTAATTTCTCAAATTTAACTCATTTAAAAAATATGGTTTAAAGAAATCAAAACAACAATATTATATTTAGGGGTCAATTTCAAAGACAGTTTACATACAATAATGTTATATATATACATATATATAAGTGAACTACAACTTAATTTTTATACTCAATTAATTTCCATAAATGTAAGATAACATGTATTTTTAGAATTAAAATATCAACAAGGAGTAAATAAAACGTTAAAGAAGTTATAATATTTGGATCAATTAAATTTAGATGAACTCAAAAAATTCCTTAAGAAGGTTTAGTTGATTACAAGTTTACAACTTAATTTGAGATTTGTTGCATTGGATGTGACTTTTGGGTTCCTAAATTAGGTAAATTTAAGTATTATTTACTACTCATTTGGTTTTTGAAAATTTAAGTTTATAAATGATACTTTCATCTATTGCTTTATTTGTTTTATTATCTACTTTTTAAAAATGTGTTAAAAACTAAGTTAAATTTTGAAAAAAGCACATGCTATTTTTAAATTTTTTTTTTTTTTTGTTTTTAGAATTTAGTTAAGAATCGAGTGTTTGGTAAGAAAGATGAATACCACCACGAAGAAGTTGTAAAAAAAATAAACATAATTTTTAAAAACCAAAAATAAGAAAATAAAAGGGTTGTTTTCAAATATAGTAAAACGAGTCAAAATATTTACAAATATAACAAAATGTCGCTGATAGACTACTATCATTATTACTATCTATTACGGATGAACAGTGACAATTTGATATACTTGAAAATATTTCCAGCAATCTTATCATTTAAAATAATTACCGAAAATAAAATATATTGTTTTTTTTTCTTTTTTTTTTTCTTCTTATGTTATTTTGTTATGTTTTTACTATAAAAATGTATATAGATACTGTTGAGTTATCTAGGTGAGACACAAATCCAAGATCAACGCTGTTTAGGCCCAAGAAAACTATAGGAGATAGGAAAATGAGTGAGCTGAGCTCATTGGTCGCAAATCACTAACCTCGACAACTCTATCCTTGCTAACATTACTAGTATTCCTCACGTTCCAAACAGGTGTCAGATAACGAGTCCTGTAAATAACCCAATTCTACCACATCACGAAGTATGCAATATTTTGAGTGTTTAGCCGAAATAAATACTTTGTGTAATAACTTAAGATCAGAATGGACTTGATACAGTACCACATTGATGCAATTCTCTTGTAGGCCAGCTCGAAACTGTAATAAAAAAGGAAGGACCGACTAGACGAGATGTACACACCAACATGACACAAATTCATATAATATATACTTTTAAATGCATTAATGTATATACTAAAAGATTATTAATGTGGATGGTACATACATATAGATTTCTTTTTTTTTTTTTTTTTTTTTTTTTGAGAAATTCAATATATATTAGTTTTTTAGTACAACGTAGAAGGTGAAAATTTAAATTCCAAACTTAGGAAGACAATGTACGCTAATATGCTCACTTTCACACGTGAGATATTTCTTACTTTGTTTACTATATTGTTTAACCATACAAAAACAAATTGCTATATTCATTAGATATTAATTTGTTTATCCTCTAAAAAGTATTATTATACAAACATAAATAAAGTTGCCAAAATAACACTAAAAAAGTGTTTGTAATATGATACCATCAACCAAGTTTAGAGGTTGGATCCAAACAATATATTATTAAAAAGTTTTATCAATAGTTTCGAGGGCAAATTTACCATAGCCCAAGCGTTGGAGCCCTACAACTTCAATGAGTTTTTATATTAGTATAAAACAAAGCAATCCTAATTATCAAAATGGCTATAGGCATAGTGGAAAGATGCTCCAACTTTTCTCAATAGGTCAAGTTCAATGTTTTAGATATATGAAGGTATAGTTTGTTCTTTCTTTTGAAAAAAAAATAAAATAAAAGTGGAATTGACATGTGGAAAAAAGTCTAACCCTCATTTAAAATATACAATTTTTATTTTTTAGTTTAACAATATGTGAAGTGGAGAATTCAAAATTCTAATATTTCAAACTTGCTTCGTTCAATTATGCTCATATTTGTTCACATACATAATTTATGTCACATCATTCTAAGTTATAGAATCTCACCAAATTTTATCCGTTAATTTGCATATATTCCCATGATTCATTCTACACTTTATACAATTCCAAAAAAAAAAAAAAAAAAAAAAAAAGCAAGCTTGCCAAATGAAAAACAAGAAAGAAAAACCAACTTTATCAAATATATATTTGTTCTTTATATGTTTCAATATTTTAGATTTTGGACAGTTTTTAAATATAGAAAAATGAACTAAAATATTTAAAAATATAATAAAATTTCACTGTCTATTTTCTATATATAGACTATTATCTGTGTCATGATAAACATGATAATAGTCTATCACGGTTTATCGCAGATGTTTTACTATTATTTGTAAATATTTTCAGCAGTTTTATCATTTAAAATAAATTTTCATTAATTTTGTAAAAACATAATTTTTTAGTCAAGTGCAAATTTGCTCCCATACTTTAGAGGAAGTTAGAATTTAATACCTATGATTTTATAAAACTCTTAGACAAATGTTTAACTCTCAGGCAAATATTTTTTGTCAAATCATAAAAACTAACTTTTAACTTTCTCGGAACAATCTGCAATTTAACCTAATTTTTTCTAGTGAGATAATTAAATTAAATTAATAATTCTTAGTAATTTATGAAAATAAAAGCAAACGGACAAAAAAAGAACTTATAATTGGAAAGGAAAAGGAAAAAAAAGAAAAAAAGAAAAGAAAAAGAAAAAAAGAATTATCTTAGAGTTAGAGAAAGAAAAAATTGAAGCCTCAAGATTTTATATGGAAGATGGCCCCAAGCAGAGTCGTGGACGGATAACTTTTATCCTTCGCTTTCATTTACTTTTTTCCTCTTCCTTCTCCTCCTTCTTCTTCTACAGTCTCTTTCGAGCTTTTCTTTCCTCCGCTCCCATTACTTATATACCTTGATTTCTTCCTCCATTTACGCACTTCTTCCTCTCTCGATCCCAACTTCTATTCTCTCTGTTTTCTCGATCTCGATCATGGCAGATTCTTCTACTGGTAATCGCCGCAATCTCTTCATTCCGTTGATTTCCAATCTGTTTCTCCTGCTTTTGAATCATTTCTTGTTTTACTCTGATCTCGCATTCCCTTTTGCACGAATGTGAATTGGAGGATTTGGGTTTTCCCCCCTTTTTTGTTCTTCTTGTTCTAGTACATGTTCTGTAATATCATGTTTTTAGGATTTTTCACACCCGATCTCTCTGTCTTGTCTGTTTTGACTTTGCATGGTGTCTTTGATTCCGCATCGGGAGGGTGTTTCTCTGTTTTCATGATTTGGTGTTTCTTAGGAATCGTTGTTTGATACCAGAGGATAGAAATCGAAGGGCGTTTTGGTGTTAATTTGTGAAATTTGGAGGAATTTTAGATTTGATGATGATGCTTTTGGAATTTCCAGACATGGGTCAATGATGAACTATTTTCTAATTTTTACGATTGTCTCTCTCTTTCTCTTTCTTTATTTTTGTTTGTTGTAAATGGATCTGATTCTGAATCGTTATGTTGTCCTTTTTTTTTTTTTTTTTTTCTTTTTTTATATTCATCTCCCTATATTTGGGGTGTATATGCGTTCTAGATTCAATCTGGAAGATTAATGGAATAAGATTCATATCATTTTGTTTTTCTTTCCTTTTATTGAAGTATCGTAATTAATGGGTTTGTAATTTTGCCTTTCTTCCTTATTTTCAGTGGTGGAAGCTATAGACGGAACTCTCTCTGTAGCATCTGCATTTGGTTGTCATCAAGAAGGTACTAAGAAAACAACCCACTTTCCATTTGTTTATTTATTTATTTATTTTTTGAATATTCCCTTTTCCTTCCTCCCATCAAAAGTCAAGGGACAATAGATCCTTTTTCATTTTAAATTTTCTTTTAGTATTAGTTTAGGGTCCTTTAAATGTATATATCATTATCAAAACTGTTCTTGTTTTTGTCTATCTTGGATTGGTCTAAATTTATGCAATTTACATTGGCCTACAAATCAGCGAACTTCTAGAATATTGATTCCTTCTCTTCATGGTTATGACTTCTTATAAGTCTGGTATAATCTATTTTGCCACTGTAATATTTTTTACTTGAGATTCCATTCCTAAACAATCCAGTGTCTGGAAGCAAGATTTTGCTTTGCAGAGAAATTTTTGGTTTCAGATTTATTCTTGTTTTCTTCTATTTTTTTGGGTCAAATTTTTGTGTATTGGCCTTCTTTTTCTAAAATTTGTTCTTGAATTCTCTTACAGTTCAATCTAGATAGTAGATACAATTTCCCTTAATAGCTGGCCACTGCCTTGCTACAAGCGTTTTGTTCATTGTTTAGTTTGGAGTCTAAATGAACAAAATGGTCCAAACTTTTATGATGAAGTGTTAACAATATTCCATTTTTGTCTTCATGTTTAAACCAGCTGTACAAGACAGAGACCACAAGTTCTTGACACAAGCAGTTGAAGAGGCTTACAAAGGAGTTGAGTGTGGAGATGGAGGTCCTTTTGGAGCAGTCGTTGTTCGTAACGATGAAGTAGTTGTGAGCTGTCATAACATGGTTAGAAGAAACACTGACCCTACAGCACATGCTGAAGTCACTGCAGTTAGGGAGGTTGGCACAAAATTTTAGCTCAATGCTTGTTGTTTCTACTCATTTTATTATGTGCACAGTTTTTCTTGAAGTACTTTGGAGAAGAAATTTGATTTTGACATTGAAAGTGAAAAAGTTGTTTGATTATGCTTTTCAAAAAAAAAAAAAGGTTGTTTGATCATGAAATTTTGTTTTCCTCAGTCAAATGAGTATCAAGATTGATAGAACTGATTGAGGCCACAACATCCTTCTGTCTTAGATCTACACCTCCACCTCACAAATTTGAAGTTTTGGAGAAGCTATTGTACACAATACTTAATTTTTTCCTTTATGAATTTTATTTGCTATGTGAATTGTTCATAGCATACATGAACCAGGATTTCTTTCCAAAAGCTTTGATTTCTTTTCTCATCCATGTATGCTATTTGAGTCCATATTGATTTCTCTTTATCGTGCTGAACTCAACAGTTTCTTCGTTATTTCTGCGAAAATTTGGACACTGAAGTCGTGTATTCTGTGGATAATCCTAGTATTTGAAATATGTCATATTGTGTGCTCTTGAAAGCCTCTTCACTCGATACTTTTAGGCTAAACCATATGGATTCACTTACATTTTTATTGTGCTATTCTACTCTAGGCTTGCAAAAAGCTGGGTAAAATCGAACTTTCAGACTGTGAAATCTATGCATCTTGTGAGCCCTGTCCGATGTGCTTTGGCGCCATCCATCTTTCAAGAATTAAGGTTTGTTGTCAAAACTCTCTGTATCTAACTCTTTAACCGTCGTAGGAATCAGCTCATCCGGTTTTCTTCTCGGTTGCATTTCGTTTATTTGTTATCTTTTGTGTTTAAACAGAGATTGGTTTATGGAGCCGAAGCAGAAGCTGCAATTGCAGTAGGATTTGATGATTTCATTGCTGATGCCATTAGGGGCACTGGGTTTTATCAGAAAGCTCATTTGGAAATCAAGAAAGCAGATGGGAATGGTGCTGTCATTGCTGAGCAAGTATTTGAGAAAACAAAGGAAAAATTTCAATTGTATTGAATAATTATCCTTTTCTTTTCTTTTTCTTTTTCTTTTTCCTGTTAAAATAAATAAATATCAAATGTTCATTACATCTAATTCATGGAACAATCATGCAGTTGTAGCTTTAATTTAACTTTCAATTACACACATTTTCTGTCTATTTAAATGGTTAATACTATGTCAATCTGTTCTGATTTCTTTTACATTTTCATTGGTTCATATTGCGTCCATCTTTTGGTTGAATAATCATGTTGATTCGCATAATTTTAAAAATACGTTTCTTACTAAAGTTTAAAATTTGTTCGTGATAGAGGGTGATTTTTAGATAAACAACATGGTCTTTTAATTGCATAATTTTTTTTATCGGGGAATTCAAACCATAATATATTCCAATGTCAGTTGAGTTATGCTCGCTTTGACTTAATTATAATAAATTAGACTTTTATGTTTTTCTAATGGACCAATTCCACCCATTTAGGTTTTCGATTTGTGAACTATTACAATTTCTTGTCATCTCTACTTTGTAGTTGGTGATTTTTCTTTTAACTTTTTGCTTTGGTTTTCCTCCATATGATTTTGTCAATTGCAGAGTTGAATATATTGAATGAAAAAATTTTCCAATCGACTAATTCCACGATTTAAGGTAGTAAAGAATCTTCATTCATGATCTCTTTCAATTCTTCATTGTCTTCTATAGTTAGTTGTCCACTACTTTTACCAGAACTTTCGGGCCAAGTTCAGGCCCATATCTATCATTGTGGAAAAGTGTCCAAAATAACTTAAAATTCAAAAACTTCTATCAAATTGACATCTTTTTTTAAAATATGTTTTTCCTTCTTCCCTTTTTGAGATGTGAAATACCCACATTGTCCTCGGTAATGCAACACTAATATTCTTTATTTCCGTCAACATTTATTCTCCACCAATGTTATTGATATCAAACATGGAGACGATCACTTTCAACTTCTCTATCATAGCTTAGTCAATCACTCTCGGTTAGTGTACAAACTTTGCACTTTCAATTCATTTTTTGCCTTCCATTTACTGAAGTATTGCAACGAAGATCTACCAAGCCAAAAACGTCTATTAAAATCAGTGATCGTTGAATATAACATAGTGATCGCTAACTACATATTACCAATCATGTACTGTGGAAAGCGATCACCATGCTTCATGCTAGTGATCACAACAGTAAGGGTCACATACCTCAACATGGAAAGTGATTGTTGAGCACATGTATGCAATAGTTAAGAACAATTGGTTAGTGATTGCTTAACAACATGTAAGTGCTCACTTATCAAGTTGTCAGCAATTGCATACCATGTGCTTAGTGATCACTTACCTATTCTTGTAATTGTCTATAGAATTGAAACCTAATTATCCTCAAAATAATGAAAGAGGAACAATGACACTACTTCACATATTTGTGCACTGTGGTGGGGAGCGAGACCAGTTTAGAAGTATTTGTTAGTAGAGACGGTGTTGGCAAAAATCTTATTAATCTAGCAAACAAACAGATTAAAGCAATCAGTAAAAAAAAAAAAAAAAATTGATTGTTGAGAATGTGGCTAGCCATCGCTGAGTTTGGTTAGCCAGACTAACGACCAAAGCATTCAAAGCGAAGGAAGCGGTATGATCTGATGGTTCGCATTCTAGTTAAGTTCGATAGGAGGTTAGAGGATTGGTTGAACGTGCCAATGGGTCCAAAGGATATTGCATGACGTAGGTGTGTCCTTGCGTTGACGGGCAAGGATTGATGGGTACAATTGCTTCAGCCAAATAATCTTATGGACGACGAGGTAACCAATCGATATACTTTATCCTTCATACAATTTTTACTGTTATTGAAATGTAGTCTAACACTGTCAATATCTTTGACGATAGACCTTATCTTCATGTTCTTACGAAACAAGATCATGGACGATAATTCTCCAGCAACTATTACGCACAGCTTCACAACGGTTGACAGATCTGTGACGGTAAGTTATTCTCGTTCTATAATGAATTACCGAAGTATAATGTTTGGTACTTGAAAATGGTCGGTTCGAGAGATTACATACGATTGGCGTCAAGCCAACACTGTTATGAAATATGTGAATGAGGAGCAAAGAGACTACAACATTCCTTGGACCATCGTCGATGCCATGTACATACCTTACAATATATTGGACGTGCATTGGATACTCGTGAAGATCGATCTCGTGGTCGAAAAATTAGTCATCTAGGACTCGTACATGTCATTGACAACCAAGTTGGAGTTGGAGGATTATCTAGAGGTCATGTGCATAGTTGTACCTGCCCTACTAGATAAGTGTAGGGTCACAATGGTGCGACTGAATCTCTTGCTGATACTGTGGCCCGTGGAACGAGTCCAAAATATTTTGCAGCACAAAAGCAGTGAGGATTGTGGGGTATTTGTATATAAATTTTTTGAGTATGTTGTCACTTGGTCTGATATGTCCACCCATACTCAGGCGAATATGCCTTTTTTTAAATGACAGTTGGCTGTAGGCTGTACAAATATTTGCAAACAGGGCATTTTATTAGTGATATACCTTATTGATTACCACCTATTTATTATTAACAAACTTTGGAACCATTAAGAAAAAAAACATTAATTGATTACCACCTATTTATTGTTAACAAAAATTTGAACCGTTAAGGGAAAAACGCATTTTATTAGTGATATACTACCACCTATTTATTGTTAACAAAATTTGGAACCGTTAAGAAAAAACATTAATTAATCAATCTAACAAATATTAGAAATTAAAAAATAAAATGAGGAAATTAAACATCATTTCACACAACCCTTTAGTTATATGATTAAGTTACAAGAGCTCTACATTGACCAATTTTCAAAGCTTTTACATATCATGGCCGTAAGTTGTCCTTAACGGTTGTCGGTAAGTTTTCTGATTGTGGCCATGCTGCCCAAGTCTCTTGCATTTGTGGATTTGATGAACCTCACCTGCAAATGGTATTCAAATTTCCTACCGTTGACCAACTTGAGGAACCCTCATTGGCGGGAGGATTGAATGTCTACAAAAGCATCCGACCTCTTCCACTCCGACATAGGTCCTAATGGGAAAATGGGTTTGGCATATCCCCAGCTTGTATGTGATATGTTGGAGAATAGAGGGTGTGAATGGATGATGTTCCGGTAACGTGCGACAGCAATTGCTAGGAGCAAAGAATCTCACAATAATCATACTCCTTGCAGTTGCACTTTTTGCATGCAAGTCAACAATTCCCCCCAAGTGATTGTTTGTGGCTTCATATACATGATGATCAATCGGCTGAATACCATGCCTTCTTGATCTAACATCTCCCTTTGCCATAATTTTCTCTACACAATCCGAAAGCATAGTCTGACAACTGGATGCATACATTCGCTGCTTGTAAAACCAATCTTGCAACAAAATCTCGTATATGATCAAGAGATTTAGTAATGGGTAATGTCCTAACATCCTTTAGAAGGGAATTTAGGCTTTCAATTGCATTAGTCATCATCTAATCGAACCTTCAACCACACTGAAATGCCCTCGTCCATTAGTCAAAGCCCACCTCCTCTAAATACTGGACAACTCTTCTGAATGAAAAAATTTTAGCCCAATGTACTCAAAAATTCGTCTCACGGATTGCTTTGGTTGCTAGAAGGAAGGTAGGGATGTCAACATGTTTCTTAAAATGCTTGGTCAAGTTCATAACAGTATGGTGGATGTAGAAACAATGAAATTTGGCTGATGGGAAGACCTTACGGATTACCTTCCCAATGTTAGGCATCCTGTCTGATATAATGACAAGTTCTGATACCGCCCTGACAGCCTATTTCACCTTCTCAAAGAACCACGTCTATGCACCATCTGTCTACCCATCCACCACATTAAACCCAATTGGGTATATATGACCATTTTCGTCCACTGAGTTCGCATTTAGCATGACAACTTTAAACTTCTCTCATAGATGTGTTCCGTCAACAACTAACACACGTTTAATGTAGTTAAAAAAAAACCCTAATACATGTACCAAGTGCCATGAAGAAGTACCTAAAGTATTTCTCGTCATCAAGCTTCAAGTCATATAGAGTTCTAAGGTGTGCAATCCTCAAGGCTTCACCATAGGCATGTAAGTGGCTATAGGATTTCTTAGCTTTGCCTCGAACCATTATTAAGGCCTCTTCTCTGGACTTCCAAAATTTTTTATAATTGATGCTCACACTATACTGTTTATCCATGTCTTGTATTATGTCTTTCGACCTGTACATCCTACTGACATTGGTGAACTTGGGCTGAACTAAATTTCTTATTATCTTGCTCTATGCATGTCGATGTTCATGGTCCATTAGTTGGTGATAACATATATGAACATTCATATACCTACTTATCTTAAAAAATGTGGAATTCTTAAGCTTTCGAGCTTTGATCCTCCATCCATAGGTATCATGCTTACATTTAACTGTTAGTAGGGACTTCGTGGGTTTGTCAATAGTAGTTTCAAAATTCTAACGAATGACAAAGATTGACAATGCACTGCAATATTTTCCTTTGAAAGATATATCTGTCTAAGCTCAATATCAATATCATACTTACCGAATATCTGATCCGACATAATAATCGGCATCTCAGTGTAAGACATTTTAGGTTGTGCAGAACTAATGCCAACAATTGGTGCCACACCGACACAACCCCTATAATCCTCCTCCTCAATCTCATTTCCACCCCACTTCAACATCCTCTCCATCATCAACCTCAGTTGATTCATCATACTCATCTTCTAATTCGTCATCTTCGTCACATTCGTACTGTTCATCGTCATATTCATCTTCATATTCATTTGCATTCTCATCTGGAAATCCATCTCCAACAAGCCCCCCTTCTACACCCATATTTTCCTCTGTTGCACCACATCTTGAAGAGGGCATACCGTCTTGTTCAAAATTATATGAATCAACGTAGAAACTGTTATTGGCTAGGTTGTATAGGCCTATGTTATTACTTAAGGGGGTTAGTAATGGTACATAACCAAAAAAATCATCCTATGATAAATAATTTTGTTCGATAGAGGGTGGTATGGGGTAATAAGGCAATGAGGATTCTTGTGCTTGGTTATATGGGAAGCTTGGTTGGTATGAGGAATTAGGGTTACTAGAGTCACTTCCTAATCCACAACTGTACATAGATTTTGGGTTCGTTGATAAATATATACGAGTCTACATGCATCCTCCCCATTTAAAAAAACATAATTCTTAATCATTCATTATCAAATAAGTAGGAACTCTAGATTCAAAATTGTATAAACATCTGAAGATAAGGTCGTGATGGTTCGAGTCAACCCCACTTAGCTTATACAACTCTAACGAAAGTTCATCATACCCAATATCACATCTTACTCCTAAACTCCCTAGATTACCCCTAAGTAATCTCGTTCATCCTCTATATAATAGAATAATCATATATAGTAGTAGGAAGGAAATGAAAGAAGAAAGAAGAATTTTTTTTAAAAAATATATATAAAAAAACTGTGAAATTTCTTTCTTTCTTTTTCTTTAAATACCAATTTTCCTTATAATTATGGGGTTCTTTACCAAGGATTGACAATAAATCTAAACATTTTTAGTAAAGAACTTCTCCACCCACACAAATAGAAAAACTGGTTTTCAATTTTCAATGTAAAACACGTGAATGGAAAAAAAACCAAAACATCATTCATACCTTTTTTGTGTCTTAGAGGAAACGCTAAAAATGGAAAGAAGTCTCTGAAAATGAGACCAACAAATTCTCTCTAAACCTTTTTGGTAAAGCAAAATAGAAATATGAAGTATAATTGAAGTCAAACTGAAGTTAAGGATTTGAAAAAATTTTATTAGGTAAGTAAGGGTAAAATTGAAGGGAATTAAATGAGAACTTAATGAGAGATAAAAGAGTCTTTTCACAGTGTGAAATCATCTCCTAAAAGTTTGAAGAAGTAGAAAAGATTTTAGAGAAAAAGGTTTTTTAAAAATGGGTTAGATTTGTCGGTCCGAAAGACGTTTTCGGGTTAAATTTGGTTGCAAGTGAGGGTAATTAAGACAAGTTTAGAACTTGGTGAATAATGTTGTAGAGATGAAGAAGGCATTATTTTGGGGGAAAAAATTGAATGGCAATCACAAGATAAGCGCGTGGGAGTTAGAAAGTTAGGCGGCCCTCAAGTGTATCGAACCCACACTCTCACACGCCAACGCAAAATACACCAAACCTCGTGAACCCAAATACCAAACCACCCTCTCTCTTTTCCACCATTATTAACTGTTACGTCCTTCTCTTCTTTCTCTCTCTATTTTCTCTCTCCTCAATGGATCCTCGCAACGACGCCGTTTTCCCCGACGAAGACCTCGAGGACGACGAGGAATCCCTCGACGACGAAGACGACGACGAAGAGGAGGAGGAATTGAACGACGATCCTTCTCCTTCCACTTCCTCCGCCGGCGCTGTTCCTGTCCCTTCCGTCTCCGCTACCGTCACCGTCGCCACTCCTGCCGTCTCCGTTGTTCCTCCTCCTTCGATTGTTTCAATCTCCTCTGCCGATCTGATACGCCAGCGCCTCGAGACCGCCACCGCCGAGCCTTTGACCTTGCAGGGGGAGAAGAAGCCCTTGGATGAGTCCAGGAAGTTGTTTCAACGCCTTTGGACCGATGAGGATGAGATCGAGCTTTTGCAGGGGTTTTTGGACTACACGATGCAGCGTGGTACGACTCATCATCATCAGAACGATACGGCGTTGTTTTACGACCAGATCAAGTCGAAATTACAGCTGGATTTTAACAAGAATCAGCTCGTTGAGAAGCTTCGGAGGTTGAAGAAGAAATATCGCAACGTTATTGGTAAGATTAGCTCTGGTAAGGACTTCAATTTCAAAAGCCCTCACGATCAGGCTACGTTTGAGATTTCTCGCAAGATCTGGAGCAATACCGGCCGAATTGGAGTCGACGACAACGCTTTAGACGATGACGAACCTGCTGCTCCGACTCCGTATGCTAGCTACATGGACCACAGAAACGAAGAGATGATGGCGAATTGCGCAGAGAAGAAACCGACGCCGACTCCGAAATCGCGGAAGCGCACACGGCCTGGATCGGGAATTAGAATGGACGTTCCGCGTTCGTCTAATGAGAATTTGAGTAAAGAGAAAAACAGTACCTACCACAACAACACCAACAACAACGAAAATGTCAATAACGTAGCGGTAGCAGGATTGATCGAGGAGACGGTGAGGAGCTGCCTGTCGCCATTGTTTAAGGAATTGCTGAATACTTCCATGGGAGGAGGGCTCTGTGGTGGAAGCAGAGGGTTTAGTGGATTGGCTTCGCATCCGATTCCATTGAGCTTCGGTGGTGCTTCCATCAATTTCGGAGGTGGAGGTGAAATGGCGGATGAGAGGTGGAGGAAGCAGCAGATTTTGGAACTGGAAGTTTATTCGAAGAGGTTGGAGTTGGTTCAAGAACAAATTAAGACGGCATTAGAAGACTTGAGGTCCATGGGAGGCTGATTTGAGGAAGGTCTGAATCTTGAAGGAGTATTATCTGTAAGTGCTTTGGCTTTCTCTTTTCTCTTATTTTTTCTCCTTTTAGTTCTTGAAAATGTTTGATCTTGCGGTTGATAGTGTACTTAGTGGCACCCTTTGGTCAATTTGGTAGAATAATTGTAAAAAATAATTTTTAATAAAACTACTCATTTACAATGTGTTGATAACATAGTTTTTTTGACTGATGAATCCATTAATCATTACCATCATTTCATTTGCATCATCATCATCATTCTCCAATGTAGTTTGGTTCATCAGTTTGTTCCCATTGATGAATGTAGCTGCAAGTTCTGATATTATACATTCTCTGTTATGTGTTTATCTGAACTTGGTGATCTCTGATAGAAGTTTATCCTGGAAACAAAGGGAAATCTTCCATTTCATACCCATTTCCCTTTTGGTTGATGTTTCAATTTCTACTTCTTCCATTTAGAATCATGATTTCCACAGTTTTCTTCGTTTGTTAATGGCAGACTGAAGAAATATGCAGTCTTTTAATACAATATGAACTGTGTTTTTATTTTATTTTTTTATCTCATATCTGATATCAACAAATGTGGGTTTTGGATTTCTAGTCTTTCAATTGATAAACTATAATTCCTATGGCCTATCCAGTCGAGCTTTATTTGTTTTTTAAAATCATGAATTTGTGAATAGTTTTCTATTAGTTTTAATTCTTAAAAGTTGCCTGATTACATTTTTTGAGAAATACTATTTGAAAGAAACTGCCAGAAAGTCAGAAGTTAAAGCAAATATTCCTTATTTTTTAAATCTTTATCAGATGCTTAAACTATATCTGAGTGACATTATTACAAGATGCTGCCAAGATTTTCAAGGAATGAATAGAATTTTAGCATATTTTCATTATCATTTCTCTATTATGGGCCTTCTTGATGATATAATTTGGATATCTAGAATTTGGGTATTGCTGACTTGATACTTGAATGTTGATAATTCATATGCAGTCATTACAATGGCCTTAAACATATTTGAAGGACTCATTGTGATTCATAATGCAAGACCTTCTCTGACTCGTTATAATTTTTTTCCTTTTTTCTTTTTTTTTTTTTATTTTTACTTTGATCCCTAGAGGAATAAATAATCGAAGTATTTTATTTGCTTTTAAGACTCGGATTTGTGAGACATATGTTATGTTAATGGTATATAACCATCATTTGAGAGATGGTCCTAGTTCTGACTTATGAGTAAAGTGATTATGGTGAAGCAGTTGAAAGTGGTGCTTTTATTTATAATGAATATAGAAAAAGTTTGCCTATATTATTATGATGTTTTGGTAGAAAGTGCTTGCTGTAACCTTTAATGACTTTTAAGTCATCAATGGTTTCATTGACTTTTTTAATTATACTCTCAAAATGGGTCCTTAAATTTTTAGAGTGTTAAAATTAGACTATCAAACTTACAATAATTATAGAAATTGGACTGAAAAATGATAAAAATTGAACTTTCAAACTTATACAAATGTTACAATTTATATAATTATATAAGTTTGAAAGTCCAATTTGACCAAAGTTGACCCAATTTTAACACTTATAAATTTGAGGGTTAAATTTTTACAATTGAAAGGGTATAATTGCAACTACAACTATACTTTAGGGATAGGTTTTGCAATTTGCCCTTATTAGGACAAATCATCATTATTGTCTATTTAGTCTCTAAATTTTTGAAATTACAAATTTATTCATTGATCTTTTCATATTTTTACAATTTTATGGATTTTTTAAACATAAAATTCAAATTTATATCTAATAGATCTATTAATTTTTAAAAACTTTGAATCTTTTTGAAGATCTATTAGATTGAAAATTGAAAATAAAAAATGGAGAGATCTATTAGATACATTATTGAAAGTTTTTTAGGATCTATTGAACATTTTTTGACGCTTAAAGGCTAAATAGACATAATCAAAGTTGAGGAAATATCAATTTATACCTCTAAATTTGGGGAGTTATGTCAATTAAAATCTTGAACTAATAATTGTATCAATTTAAAATATGAATTTTTGTAAATGTCTGAATCTATATTCTCAATAACATTTAGTTTGGATAAATATCACGTGAGACTTCTAATTTTATCAATTAAACTCTTAGACTTTTATCGATGAATCAATTGGACTTTTTAATATTTTCTTTCAAAATCGTTCATGCATCAATCTAATTGTCTACTTTGTTGACCTAACATTAGAAAAATTTAGGCTTCTAAATGTATTTGATCGAGTACAAGAGAACTCGAACCAGTGTGGTGTCGAGCCAAACACACTCGGATACCTAAGTTAGTATAGGAAGTGTTTACTTCAACTTAGTACTCAAAAGATTGCTTACTTGTTAAGGTGGAAGAATGTGACTATTTATTGAGTCTGGCATCCAACGTCCACTCAGGACATGTGCAATATCAACAGGGTCAATGTAGGTGTAGCCCTTAAGGTTGCAAGTATTTAACCAGTGAACTCGACTCCGTTATTACTCCTTCGATAATAATAATTGAGGTCAGGATTACTGGCCCAACATTCGAGGTTTTGACTTTTCATTTGTGGATGTGTGAACCCCTAAGCGTACTCCTAGAATGCCCTTTGGCTTGGACCTTACCTTGGGCAACCTTTAACAAGTTTTAAGGAAATAAAGAAAATTATGAAATTCACACTATCATAACAATTTTAAATTTTTTGTCCACAAAGATATTGAATGACAAAAGAAAAAAGAGACCTTGTATGCCATTAGGTAGTAACAAAACACAACCACAAAAGTTATAAAACAAGATGATTAGTACAAACAAACGTACTAAAAAAAACTCCTCAGTTGGAGTTTTGAGTTGGCTATGTTTGTTCATACCGATTTGGTTGTGTTTCAAAAGTTGTCTCACAGGATATTGTTTTTGCTCGATATTGCTTTCCTTAATTGAAATATTATGTGCGCTATTTTTTTTTTTATTTATGTTTTTATTTTTTTTATCATCTATCGATTATGGTTAAGGATTATTTCCTTATTTTGGTGTGCTTTTTAAAGGCAAAATGTTTACTTGCTAAGGTTGTGGATCTTTTTGTATGTGGTGAATGAGTTATTGAGATTGATAGAAATTGAAGGTACTCTCAGTGTGTGGGATTCAAAGAAGAATACACCGTATACATTGATCTATTTCTACTGCTTTTTCGAGAGGGTTTTGAAATCGATTGAGGAACGATTTGAGAAACGATTCTTGTCCTTGGGGGAAGCCTAAGGAATCGTTGATTGAGAAGGGATTCTCATCCTTAGGAGTTTCTTAAGGATTCTTCAATTACGAAGTATCACTAAAGCTTAAGGGGAGCTTAAGTTCTTTAAGGGGAGATAATATCAAAAAGAGGGGGAGCCTAAGGTCTTTTGAGAAGAAGTCTCACACTTAGGGAGAGCTTACGTGATCATTCAAGTTAAGCTTTACGTGTGCCTTGTAATTGTCATTACTTTACTATAAGTACGTCATAAACGCTTAACTTCCCATATTAGTGAATATATCTTTCTTGGGCATACTGACTTTCAGACGTAGGTTATCATTGAATTGAGTTAACAAACTTTGTGGGTTATCTCTTTGAGTTTGTTCTCTTGCTTATTTAGTTGTCTCTATTTATGTTAACGCATTGTGTGATATCAAGTGTTCCTTTGTGCTTGGCTATTTTTATTTCACCCTTCAAATATGATTCAATGAATTATATCCCAAAGAAAAAATCGACATAATCAAACCCCAGGTCATCTAATATAGTGTATGTAAAGTGGAACGGTTTGTTAAAGTAAATTGAAAACATGCATTAATTAAATGTTTTCATTAAAGATACTTTAAAACTCAGAAACATAAACCTTGACAATATGACATGAATGCGATGACAAGTTTTTTTTTTTTTTTTTTTTTTTTTTTTTTTTTTTTTTTTTTTTTTTTTTTTAATGCGGACAAAGTCGGAAATACTTTAGTTATTCAAAGGAATTTGTGTATATATTGATATTTATTTTTTTTAAAAGGATATATTGATATATTTAATATATAGATAAAACATGAGGTTAATATAAAAATGTGAAATGTTCTAGCAGTAGACGGAAAAATTTCTAGTACTTCTATAGTACTATGCTCTCTGCCTTCATACTATAAATTTTCATTTATTAATATTTATGAATCCTACAATAATTTTAGTAGTTTGTGCCATATTTTTAAAAGCAAATTGACATAATTACAATATGTGAAAGTAGTATGGGGAATTTTCATAATACTGTAATATAGAAAATTTTTCTGCAGTAGAGCGGTGAGATGTGCGGACCTCCCCTAACAAAACTTTTTCAGTTTTTATTTATTTAATTATTTAACTATTATTATTATTATTATTATTCTGTCAAAAGGAATAGTTTGAGCAAACTAAATTTCAAAGCTAGTCATAATAGGATAAATGTTTTTGTTCCCACATTTTTCTGATAATTCCTTTTATTGATAATGTATGACGTCATCTTTGTTAATTGTTGGAAATTAAAAAGATTAACAAAAATGAATATTTTATTTAGCATGTTAAAGATATATGCCCAAAATATTTCTGTGTTTTGACATTTGTTTCCACACAACTAAAAAAAAAAAAAAAAATGGTGCCTATGCTTTCTAACTTTAAAGTGCCTTTTAAATATCTTTAGAATGTCTAAAATTACTTTTATTTTTCATTGACTAAAAATATAATTCTTGTATCCAAATAATTTTCCTAAGTTAAGAAAAAAAAGTTATTAAAAAGATAAATAAAAGGAATAATAAATCAAAAAGAATATATTTGGAATAGGGTTTGGGCCTGCAAGAATTGCTATCACCTATTGACTTTGGTGGTATTTGTTAATGCTTTTTTTTCCTTCTTTCTTTTTTGATATAGCATTTGTTGATGCTTATCTATTCATTGTTGGCTAAAAATAAAAATAAAAATAAAAATAAAATTTTAATGGGTAGAAAAAAAAAATATTAAGCTATTTGTAAATCTAGTCACCGTTTCTTAGATTTGCATATAAACAAAGAGGAAAATAACTATTAAAAAAAAAAGTCCATTTGATTTTCAATTTCTATTATTCCAAATTTATCTTTAGTAGATATATCAATTCAATATTTGATCTACTTTATATTTGTATAGTAGTAAGTATATCGGTTATACAACTGATACACCAAATTTACTAGCCAACATTTGCTCAAACATTTTGGTAAGAAATATTAGTGCAAGTGATATATGAACCATCATGAAATTTAAACCTTTATAAATAGTACACACCAAAACCCCAAATACACAGATTGTATCAATCCAAGGAAAAGATATAACAAATCTTTACCTTGATTGACGAGCTTTGGGACAAATAGTCACTTGGTGTAAGTATACACCAATAACAAGGTAATATAGAATGAACATGTCAAAGTATCAAATCCCAAAGAAACTGAGTGCAAGTAATCAATTTTGGACAAAGAAAGACTTCCTCCAAATTTACATTAGGTAACTAAGAAAATTGATTTATTTTTTATGTGCTTTGAAAATAAAGAAATGTAATGTTGGAAACAATAAAAAAATTGATGTGTATTAAGGAGTTTGTTATTGTAGTATGATTGGCTTATTTATTACAACCAAAAGTCGAACAACATGTTTTGCAACATGTCTTGTAAGATGTTCCAATAGATATTATGCATCAGACAAAAAATTTTGTAGAATATTTTTTCCTTGTGTCAAGATTTTTATGCAAATTTCATGACAAGCTCTATATATATATATATATATATATATATATATATATTCGTGGAGAGACCATTTATTATTTTCTTGAAGATATTCTCAAAGCTAAGATTTCCCAGTGAAGTGTTTTTCATTTGAAGATGAGAAGATAAAAGTGTTCGGTGAGAAGGCGTCTCAAAAAGGGTAAGTGACTATGCACAAATATTCTCGGGAGAGTCTAAATTTCATTGGAAGTCCCACACTAAGTCATTATTTACAAAACTAAGCTATTCATTTGTCATTGTAATCATCATTTATTTACAGATAAGTACAATAGTTGCAATCGTTTGACTTTATATTAGGGAAATCATCTTTCTTGGACCTACTATTCTCAAGACATAGGTGATATTACACCAAACTGAGTTACCAAACTCTGTGTTCTATTCATGTTTTATTATTCTATGTTTATCTCTAATGATCTTGAGATTGCTATGGCATCGCGTGTAACAAGCTTCATTGCGCGTGAGATAACATTTATTTAAGTGTAAACAGAATGATGGAAAGATGAGATTAAAAAAAAAGATTCAACTTGCAATGGCCTTGAGTCTACTATGCGCCTTCAAGTACTTTGCTCACCCAAACACAACCTAACATGCAACCCAAATGCGTACACATATTTAATCTGCCCAAACAACCTATAGGTTAGACTTTAGCTAGCATTCCAATGAAAAATTCTAATGCCACTTCATTAATCACATCAAATTGACAAAAGTACCCCTACTAAATATGTCATAAAAAGGATAAATTTGAAAAATACTAAAATTACTCCAACAATATTAAATAAGATATAAATAATAATTTGATGTCTTGAAAAGTTATATCATCGAATCCAAATCATGTGGTTATGTGTCAATTTGGCTTTTCCTTACAATTTTTTGTTATGTAATCTAAAGCCTTGTGGCCGCAATTCAATCATAACTTTGACAGTTTTCTACAAATGACATAAAAACACAAGAATTATTACACACGTTTTATGCATATTTTATACTATCTCAAAAATCAAGGCTAAGACGTATACATAACTTGTTCATTTCTTGCATAAATGACTTTGAATTTTAAGGCTAAATAATCAAATCACTTCATAAGATAGCTTGATTAATGCTACTTGAATTATCCTAACATGCACATCTAAAAGCTAAGATATACAAAGAAACAAGCTCAAGGCTTTAGAAGCAAAATATACAAGTTTCATTGAAAATTCACAAAAACCAAATCTGAATTGTGTAATAACAAATATAACTTTGTATAGCCTTTAGAACATAACCAAAATCCAGTCACTAAGGTGTCTTAAAGTATGTAACCTCCCACACTTCAAGGTCTTGATAACCTACAAAAATAAAATAATCTAAAAAGTATTGAAAAGACTAAAAATTGAAGAGTTACATTATGGAGGACCATAAACCCGAAAATTAACATCTTCAAAAGTCTTCTTATGATGTTTATAATCCTTATTCATCTATGTTTTAAAATGTTATTCCGGTAGTACACTGCATCAACTTATAATAGTTGATATTTAATGGAGTATTGTATAAGTTAATGATAATGTATTAGTTTGTCCTTGTTAAAGGTTAAGTGGAAAGATCTCGAAAACAAATGATACATTCAATTAATGAATTGTCAAAGCGCACAAAATATGCTTAACATTTTTTTTAACTTTTTTTTTTAAAAATTATTTTAATAAATCAAAAAACGCGATCATATGCTTTCGTCCAGATTCAATTCTCTACAATTGGTATCGGAGTCAATCTTTGAATCTTGATTTTAATTGTTCATATATAAAATATGTGAAGATTTGCAAAATTGATTATTTAGGCATTAGATCAATGGTAAAACCCTCTAGGGTTAAGGTTTTCTTGTAATCTTTTTTATGTAAAAGTGTTGTAAATTCTTAAAAAAAACATTGGTTTTCCTAAAATATTGAAATCTGGAAAATCTGGAAATTCTGCTGTGCGTCATTTATTGTGCGCCATCAAAGCATTTGATAAATTTATTAAATTTAAGTATTTCAAATCCTAAATTTTGATAGGAAACCAAGATATGGCTTGAAAATTCAAATTATTGTAATTTTAATTTTTTTTCCTTTAATTTCTAGAATATGCCAAATATGCCGATCAATTTTGCTTTATTTAATTTAATTATGCTTGTGATGTATATTATAAATGTTATATTATATGGTTTTAATGCATGATAATAATTTCATGAGTTATTTAATGTATGTTGATATATTAAATAGGAAAAGTATGATTTATGGCATTAATTAAATAAATATAAATAATTATATTTATAAATGTATGATTGATTTAATATAAATGTTATATTTTAAATGACAATCAATTTGCATTAAGCATGATACATCCTTAGAATAATATAATTATTATATTTTGTCATGAAATGTATGTAATATGATTGGTTAATTAATTAAACTATAGTCGGCTTAATCATTAAAATTCATAATAGTTATAAAATTTATGATTAGTAACCGTCAATCTATAATTAAGAATTGCATGTAAACATAAGATATTAGGAAATTGGTTTTAAATTGTTTAAAATTAATTTAAATCTAACATCACATTAACTCTAGTATGTCAAGATTGGGAGTATTTAAGTTGATGGTTTACGAAATGCTAGATTAATTAACTAGAACATTAGTGTAAAGACTTTTTATAAGAGTTATAATATGCATAGATTTAGATAGATTGACTTAGCCAAATTTATTTAAGTTAAATAACCCTGAGATAAGGTAGGACATTTTAGTGGGAGGAAAATTACAAAACAAGATGTTTATATCAAGTTTTGCTCCTACGTCCTAATTATTCACATAGATCCATACTCAGTTTCATGTCGCCTTGAAGCGGCCTCCCTTCGGAAAGTGTTTGTATAGTTCAATAACAAGGTGAATGGAAAATGTCTATAGTAAGTGGGAGTGGGATGCGTGTCAACGTATTCCTCGGTCTCCAACCCTGTCGCATCGTAAGATTCTTATGATCTGCCTGCGTGTCGTCCTCGAGCGACCATCCCTTTGAAGGGCCAAGGATAGGTTAACTTAGGTTAATTACCAACAATTGTCTTTCCTACCGGTAGCTTGGTGGGATGAGTTAAGAGTTACAAATCTTTGACCAAACAACGGTGGCTAATGCTATAGAAATTAGTTGAGAATTGTCTCATTTCAAAGGAAAAGCGGCTAATCACCTTTCGGTGGCTGTTCCTCTAAATCTCTAAAGCATCGTTGCAAAAACTAAATTAATAGTGTATTATGGTTTCTTTGATTGTTTATTTTTGCTGAATTGATTGGATTGCTTGCAAATCTGAACCATAAAACTAGTAAATCATATTTACTTGCTTTTTCCTTCTTCTCAGCAAGGTTTTTAAGCAATTGCATTTCCAATAATCATCTGCCCTTGTCAGCCACCTTAGCATTACCCTTATTTTTCCCAGCAGGAGTCTTCCAATCAATTTAGCAAAAACAAGCAATCAAAGAAACCATAATAAACTATTGATTTAGTTTTTGCAACGATGCTTTAGAGGTTAGAGCAACAGCCACCGAAGGGTAAATAGCCACCCCTCCTTTGTTCAAGAATTCATTAACTCTAAACTCATCCCTGTAAGGGGTCATTAACTCTAAACTCATCCCTATAAGGGGTATTTCAGTCCAAAGGGATGATCACTCAAGGACGACACGCAGACAAATCATAAAAATCTAAAGGCTGCTCCCAGGGCAACTTTTCGAAGCGAATAATCAGGGACGTAGGAGCAAAACTTGATATAAGAATCTCATTTTGTAATTTTCCTCCCACTAAAATGTCCTAATTTATCTTAAGGTTATTTAACCTAAATAAATTCGTCCAAGTCAATCTATCTAAGTCTATGTCTATTATAACTCTTATAAAAGTTACACTAATGTTATACATAAATTTAAATCATTTAATTAACTTAGTTACAATATATACTAAAAGGCTTAGGTTAATTGAACTCAAGTTCCAATTTAGTTCTCAAATACCCCAAATCTTAACAGAACTAAAGTGGTCGAGTTTGTCCCACTTAGTCATATTTTAAAACAAAATAAGACAATCAAATTCAAATTAATTAACCAACCATATTACATGCATTTCATGACATAATATAATAATTATATTAACCTATGAAGGTATCATGCTCAATGCAAAATGATTTTCATTTAAAATATAATATTTATATTAAATAAATCAATCATACATTAACAAAACATTAATAAATATAATTACTTATATTTATTTGATTAATGTATCAACATACATTAAATAACTCAGGAAATTATTATTATGCATTAAAATCATATATTACAATATACTATGATGCATGAACATGCTTAACATATGGTGAAATTTTAATCTAAATGACATATTTTATGCAATATTCAATTTAATTTAAAATATATGAATTAAATTAAATAAAACAAATTTGGCCGGCATATTTGATATATCCTAGAAATTAAAGAAAAAAAATTACAATAATTTAAATTTCCAAGACATATCGTGGTATTCAATTTCTTTTTTTTGCTACCAAAAGTTAGAGTTTGAAACACCCAATTTAGTCTTTTGATATTTTAGTCACATATGTTTTGATAAAATCTATCAGATGCTTTGATGACGCACAATAGTAACGCATTTATAGATTTGAAAAAAATTTAGATTTTTCTAGTATTAGTAAATATTTCGGAAAAACCAACATATTTTCAAAAATTTTCAGCACTTTTACATTAAAAAAAATTACAAGAAAACCCTAATCTAAATGTTCACATCGCTATGACAAAGATCGGAACCACTTTTTGAAATAATGGAAAAAAATGTTTAAAATTTTTCAGGAGGCTTTATTTAGAAAATTTAATAGGTTTACTTTTAACAATATTAATATAATATATTTTAAATTAAATATTAATAAATATTAATATAATATATTTTAAATTAAATATTTAATAATATTAAATATTAATAAATATTTACTAATAGTTTAAAATATTTAATCTTATTTAAACATTTATAAATCTAAATAAATTGGTTGAGCAGTGAACTAATATAAGAAGTTGTTTCCTCTTTAATCACCCATCAAACAAACGGGAAGGTTGCTTAAATCTAGCAACTGAGCAAAACACAAAAGCGTACATATATATTCGAAATGGAAAATGGAGGAGAGATAAAGTTAAACTTTTCAAAATAAAAAATCGGAGAGAGAAGGAAATACATGGAAAAGGTAACAGTTGAGACTGGTGAGTTGGAAGGGGCCGCGCGAACGCAGGCCCACGCTGCCACAAATTATGACGTAGGCTCTACCACTTTGGGCAGACCTTACGCTGGCACCCCTCCGGTAAGTGCAATGAAGGTCACCAACCTAGGCCATGAGCCTTGCTGATCGCCCATTGACCCCGTCCAGGTAAGTATGTTTAAACAATTGCCATTGTCTTCTATTTATAGCACTTTGTGATCGCCCTGCTGCCTATTTCTCCGATGTGGGACTTCTCCACCATCTCCAACTTTTATCCCTAACCTTTAGACTTCCAGTTTCTTTGATATGTTCACTCACTTATAATTTGGTTGTTGTTGAGGTAAATAGCTAACATTTGGAATAATTTAAGACCACATTTATCTTAGCTGTGTCAAAAAAATCATTTGAAAAAAAGATCCCAACCATATTTTGCGTTTGGTAAAATGGATTAAAACTAAATCGATTAAAATCACTTTAAAAAAAATTGTTAATTTTACATTTATTTTAAAATCAATATCCCTACTAACTTTTAGATTATTCTAAAATTAGATAGAATTTTTAATTAATATTTAGTTTTCAATTTTATACTATAAAAAGAAGATTTATCTTATATATTCATCCATTTCTCACCTAATCAAATCTATTTCTATTTTTCAGGAGTTAAATGCATTATTTTTTTTAAAATGTATATTATATATATATTTTTTTAAATAATGCTATTTTCCTTAATATTTAAAAATTAAACTATAACAAACAAAATTTATCATACTAAACAATTATTTAAAATTTTAAATTACAAAAAAAAAATTTAAAAATTGAATATAAGTCTATTTTAGTTATTATATCTAAAATAAGATGTTTTTGTATTTATTTACAAACACTCTAACCTACTTTTTCAAGTTCAAGCTGAAATTTACCAAACATTATTTTGCTGCTTTCCACAGCTGATTTTTCTTTAAAAGCTACAACAATCCTAAGCAATCTCGTAAACAAGGAGTGTTTACTTCATACAAAATCTTAGATTTTTTTAAAGTTTGCATTGCTCTACTTTTATTGAATCTTTTTATATTCAATAATGAAATACATATATAGCCTTATATAATGAATATATACCCTACCGATCAACAGTTTTATGCTATAAAAGGTATCAAAATGTCAAAATTCGAATTTTATAAGCACTTATATTTAACAAAATTCTTGATTAAGAAAAAATAGTATATGATATATGTGAGTGCATATTTATATATAAGATTATATAAGTATTACATAGGTGTAAATATATACACACAAATATATATATGCAGTATATGGGTATCGATACTAGTTATCTATTTAAAAGAGGAGTGAAGACAATAAAATTGGAAAGTATTTTATACCTAAAATCATGGATTTTGAATATAATCAAGGTATTTTGCAAATATTAATCATTAACTACTTACACCATCTACAATAAAGTGAGTTGCAAATATTAATCATTAACTACTTACACCATCTACAATAAAATGAGACCATCTACAATAAAATGAGGTCGTCTTTCTTACACCATATACAATAAAGTCTTTCTTTTCATCCCTCGTACAAAAAGGGAGGGGAGGAGCTATCTTTCTTTAAAATTTTATGGAAGTATAAATCTAATAAAGAAAAGGATTACAAAATCAATTTTCAGTTCATGTGTATACATTCACACCAAGAGTTAAATGGAAATCTAATAATAAAAAAATTTAAAATGTTTGGACATTCTTGAAATTATGATTGTGGAATGGTCTGAGTACACAATGACAACGATTGACATTATCAAAGATAACATCACTCATCTTCAGAACTAAGATTTGAGGGGAAAAAAAAAATCAATAGAAAATAGTTTCAGTAATAAACAATAATCTAAAAAAACTCTTCACACAAAATCTATAGAACACATTAACTTCATGCTATTAAATTTTCGTCGACAACATTTTCATTGATATTTCAACAATTTCATTATAGTGTAAAAACAAAATATTTTAACTAGAATAAAACATTTATTTCTTACTTCACATATATTATTTGAATTTGGGTCAAGCAATTCTTTTATAAAAATCATAATTTCATTGATAGTTCTGCAAAATTGAGACTTCAACATTTCCATTGACATCTACATTTCAAATTGGGTTGGCCACATTTTCAAATTATCCACATCTGATACCACCACAGGATCTACTTCAAAGTCACATAGAATCTTTAAACATCACTCTGCATTGTAAGAAGATTCGTGCATGAGTATATATGCCAAGAGGAACCACAAATAATCATTCAACTAACTTCAAAATAACAGATGCATTAAAATCGGTCATTACATACCGTACAAAAAAAGGTGATAGAAATCATTATATCGGTTCTTTTCTTCCTCCCATTATTTCAATGCTCGGTTAGAAAAAATATGCTTGTCTATTTATATTCGCTCGTCACTTTTACTGTTTGCCATTAAAGGGCAAAGGATTTTTGAAGCTGAGTAGACTAGAAGAAACTATTGTCTTAGTTCCCCATGTCCCTCCAAAAGAAAATGTACATAAAGAGATTGCACAGCCTTGAGAAAGATACTTTATGATGAAGGATTAGGAGTCAAGACCTATGATCAAGCTATATTAAGAGTATTATTCGTGGCATACTGTAATTAGTATGGTAATCTATTAGAATATGGAAGTTATCTTCTAAATACAAGGGGTAAGGAAGCTGATAGGGTAGGTGTAGTTTTGGGAAGTCTACTGTAATATTTTTTATAGTATAATAGACCTATATTGGATTCTTTTTTCTTGTTTGACACTGGAATTAAGAAGATAGTACAAGTTTTATGTCATTTTTTAGGCTAGAGAAAAGAAAGGATTTTATTGAAAATCTAGATGTTAATGAGATCTTAGTGATTTTTTTTTTGTTTCTTAAGCATTTAGTTAAAGAGGCAGACAGTTTTTATAACTATAACTGTTCCTCTTATTTTGTCAACATCTTCGTAGTCTTCAATGAAACTTGAATCTGACCGCATCTCCCTTTTCCTCCCCCATAAGATTTTCTACATGGTTCTAAGTTTAAACAAATATGACTAGTGATCTAACCCTTCTTTGGAGAAAGAAGAGAGAGGAAAAAAGAAGGAAAACATATGCAGGCAATAGACTCTACAAATCTAGATGAACTAATTTTTAACAGATGTAATCCTTGTGGGATTAAAGATCCCACAAAATGTTTGAATATAGCACTTCCATAGCTATTAGCTACTATAATATCGAGTCTCACGTTTTCCACAACACTTGATATATGGCTTCGAAGAAAATAGATTCCGCCTGAATTAAGAATCGATCAGGAATCAAATTTGATGCCTACAAAGAAGCATCTGATATGAATTTCACTCGGCTTGATTAAGCATACAGACCTGTGGCGTCAACCTAAATGCAGAAATACCTCTTAGCTTAAGGGGATTTAGACATCTTGGACATGAAGCAAATTTTAGGCAGAAAATCTCTGTTCCTTTTTTATTCCTCCTTCATACTTCTTGCTCTTCCACACTTTTTGAGTCTTAAAAGAACCTTCATTGAAGTCGGATGGAAGAATGTCATTGATAAAACCTTCACAACTATTGAAGCCTTTGCAAAAGTTCATAGGGGAGAAAGTTTTAGAAAATTAATGCTCGGAAATGAAAGTTGGACTACTCCAATCTTGTTATGCATGGACAAAGAGTAGAGTAGGAGTTGGGTAAGTGGAATTTGTTTGGTCTAAAGGGTTGTTTGGAGGCAAGGTTTAGAATGGGATTGGGTTGTAATGTAATCTAAAACTCATGTCTAAAATGAACGATTTTTGCCTGATTTGTAATGTCAAACTCATTTTATTCTCACAGTTTTCAACCCAATATCAGGTTCTGTTAATTTCAAAGACTTATATTAATTTGATTCTAGAAGCTGTTAATCAACAGAAATGTTGAACATCCATTTCAACCCATCAAGGGTCATCCATAAAATACCATAAATCAAACAACCCACAATTACTCAACTTCCAAACTCATCTAATTAATCTTTTCATCCGCTACTTCTCAGTTCTAATTTTTTATCTTATTGGTTGAAAATCCGAAATCCACCACTATCATTTAAAAAAAAAAGCTACGGATTTCCAAAAGATAATGAACATGAGGAACTGTGTTAGACAGAACTCCAACCATTTTCCCTCCATTCTTCTCTCCCTACTTCCCCAGAATAAAACAATTAAACTACGCCCTATGACCCATTTTCACATAGTTCTAGGATATCCTAATTCAATGTGCAGCCCAAATTATTCATCATTCATCAAATGAAACACGCTTTTCGCTCAATTCTTAAACTGAATTAACATATTATCAATCCACAGCAAATAAAAGCAAATTTGATAGGAGGGACGCGAGACTGAAATACCTGGACGGTGAAACAATTGAAACTGGTGCATTGGAAGGGGCCGCGCGTACGCAGGCCCCCACTACCACAAATTATGACGTAGGCTCTACCACTTTGGGCAGACCTTAGGCGGGCACCCCTCCGGAAGTGCAATGGAGGTCACCAACCTAAGCCATGGACCTTGCTGATCGCCCATTGACCCCGTCCAGGTAAGTATGTTCTATCGAGCTGCTGGCTTCGTTTTTATAACCCTTCCTCACACCTGCCTTCTCAAATTCTCCGATATGGGACATAAATTGCCAATGTAGGGTATTCACAAATGTTAATTTTTGTGAATTTTTTTAATTTTGGTTAAAACACCCTATATTTTGAAATTTGTTTAAGTTATTTTTTATCAATTAAATAAGCATAATTATTTTTATGCAAAAAAAAAAGAAAAAAAAAATACAATGTGAATATATTTTCAAAATTTAGAGTGAAAATGCTAATAAAAAATAAAAAATAAATCTACAATAAATTAACAATATGAACTAAATTTAAGATTTATTGAAAGTATAAAGATTGACATTAGACATTTGAAAGTATAGAGACTAAAATTGAATAAACTCCCAAATATAAAGACAAAAATTTGGCTGATTTTTTTGCCCTTATTCTTTTTTTTTTTTTTTAAATGATTGGAGTTTTTTAAGTGTAAATTTTAAAAGTATTTATAATCATATATAAGTTTTAAAGAAGTTTCTTTGGAGACCAACTTATTCCTATTTTATTTTTATGGTTTGTCTATTCAAAACACGAAGTTAAAATCTAACAAACGAGACTATGACTTCAGTAGACTAATCTAAAGAATAGATCTTAATTAGATATATCAAACAATTATCAATAATTAGATAAAATGATAAAAGTACTTAAATTCCATGAATTGACACTAATGTAGACTTATAATTTACATAAAATAAGATGAATTGTATGAGCAATTAGATGAATTCAAATATTAAATTATAAACAATAAGATGAATCCAATTGAGACAAAATGAGAACGAGAAGAACACAAGATAGAGTTCAAAAAGAGGATAAGGAGAAGACATGATAGTGAATCGATGTAATTGTCATTCAACGAGTTTAAATTGGTGGTGTGTGTTTACAAATATTCTCCACAACAACCTTCATTTAGACCATTATGATGATAGTAGTTAGAAGAACCAAACATAAAGAAGGTTTAAAAAAAATTACGGAGTTGAAAAATAATTACGGTAAATTTAATAGATTGTGTAATCTGAAGTGATTATGAATATCTACGTAACTCAAATATTTATAATAAAATCTAAAAATATTCTTTTATTGCTTTCATGGAAAGCTAATAGTCAAACACTTTTTTTATTAAAAAAAAAAAAAAAAAAAACACGTTAATTAACACTCAAATAAAAGTTTTACATTATGGAGAAAGAAACTATTCTAACCAAGTATATAAATATTGGTAAGAGTATCAATATTTCAGTGATAACCTCTCTATTGAGTAAAAGAGATAATATTCTTCACTGATTCAAAACAATAACTAGAGCACATGATATATACGAAATAGGCAGGACACATAGAGCCATCTGATAGGCCAAAACTGTAACAGTAAATAAATGAGAAAAAACAAGATAAATCGACTGAAAATATTGATGGATAATAACTCCTTTTCAATATCAATAATTCATGCTAAAACGAATATATAGCTCAACTCTAGTTAAGATGTATATGTATCAATAATTCATAATCGTTGTTATTCTTTTAAATCTTGAAGTTATTATCAACCAAACATGCTAGTATTTAGAATCCAAAATCACAATAAACCCACATTACATTGCTTCATTCTTGTAACCAAATTTGCTAGTAGTGCCATCTTTCTTATCATCACTTTTGATCAACCAAATGTTATTAGTGAATTCCAACTCCAAGATTGATTTGAGATAGAAGAACTTGTGAAAATTTTGAAGCCATCAATATTTTATGTATAAGTCATGTTTTCCGCTTTATCCCTGATGGAATCAAAAAGTGTCGTCGATAGATATCGCTCGCCACAGCTAGGGAAGATGGCCTACAAATGGACCATTATCAACTAAGAAAATACTTCAACCTCAAATATATGTTGTATATGCCAAAGTGAGCTTAGTTTAGCGTTAATTGGCATATTGTTCCATCTAAAGGTGGGAGGTTCAATCTCCATCATCCCATAAATGTTTTACATTATTTTTGTAGCATATATTTTAGGTTAAAAACATTTGTAACTTTCATGAAATTAACAATTTAGTTTTTCATTTAGTTAATAATGATTTAGTCTTGAACTTTGTATCAATTTAGACTCGATAATTTAATATTTGTAACAATTATTGTCCTTATAGTGAAAGGATGTTGAACATATCAAATAGAATGTTTCGCATGTTTGTTGATCGAGAAAATGATTAAGGATGAAACAAGCTTATAAATTAAACTACAATAAAACGAAGTCATTACATAATGAAAAGTAGCAACTTAATTTTGACAAGATTTTCGATCTCTTAACTTCAACTTGTTGAAGTTTGCATATTTATAGGAGAATTTAGTTTCTTTTCTTTCACCCTCCCCCTCCCTCTTATGTTTCTTAATTTGACATGATCAAAATTTTATCCCAAATCAAATTCCATAAATCTATTTTAGAATATTATTCAAGATCTAAACCAAAACTTTGATAGTATCTAATATTAACTTGAATTAAATTTGGATATATCCATACTTTATCCCAAATGTTTTTTAAAAAAATGTAAATTTTATATTCAAGCCATCTAGAGTTGATCTCAAATTAAGAAAATTTTTCAAAGAGAAATTATTATAAATAGAAAAAATATCAAGCTATTTACAAACATAGAATTTACTGTTTATTAACGATAGACTTCCACTACTTAAACGATTTAGTCTATTGCCATCTATTGGGGTAGAAAGTGAAATTGTTCTATATTGGTAAATAGTTTGGTTCATTTTACTATATATGAAAACAACCATTTGCCATGAAAAGAAAAAATTGCAAAAAAAAAAAAAAAAAAAAAAAAGAACACACAAATTTCAGAACTCTAAATTAAACAACTCTGCAACCCATACACAAATTATTTAAGTGAAGTTGTGATACTAAATAATTCAACTTAGGGCTCATCTCCTAAAACTGTTTTTTAAAGCTAGATTTATGTTATTTGCCAAGGAAAATAAAATATGGTTTACCACAATGAGTTTTCCTTCACTCTCTGGCCTCTTTGCAACCTTAATTGCAGCAGCTGCTATTGCACCTGATGAAATCCCCACCTACAAAAATGGAAAAAAGAGGCATCAAAACTTCAAGCCACAAAGGGGGGGAAAAAAAATCTATATTTTTACAAAAATACATAAAATAAGGTCTTCATAGATTGAGTAATTAACATACAAGGAGGCCTTCTTTTAGTGCAAGAAGCTTTGCTGTTTCAATTGCTTCCTCACTTGAGACCTGAAACACACCCAAATAATTCATTTCTATCTCATATAAAATAAGGATCTTGCTGCCTACTTGTGATGCTATATTAGAAGGGAGCATATCCATGTTGAAAAGCAAAATCGTTTTAAGACGTGCAAGATGTTTGAACTACTCTCTTACGAGGTTAGTGGACAAGACATTTATTATCTTTTCAAAAGTTGATCATTTGATCTTCTACCGGGTATTAGTTTTTAAGTGTGAAGTTACCTTCACTTTTACATCGCGAGAATGAGAATGATCATTTCGCATCAACAAATAGAACGAGACTATAGGTTTCTTCCATTTTAGATGTTGGTATATAAATTTGAGAAAAAAGCCTCTATCTCATCTCAAGTCTTCCACTAGTTAAAGCATTATAATTCCGATGGTAAAAAAAAGATAAAAAAAATTCATCTAATCCCATACTAACTTTTAGATGGAAATGCATATGATAACATTACAAGTAATTTTAAAATACTATTTTATATCATAGGCTGACCTGAATAACTTCATCATAGACATTGACATCAAGAACTTGAGGGATGGAGCCACTCCCAATCCCTTGAATGAGATGTTCGCCTGTAAATCATAAAAATAGGTAATAACATAAATGACCAAATTTAAATTCACATTTTGAAAAATGAACAAACATCTTTTTATCAGATATTCCCTTTTAAAAAAAATCTTTTTATCGTATAAATAATCTGACAATATATATATAAATATTAATTAAGATTTAATTAAGAGAAATTATTTTAAATGACAAAACTGCTGCTGAAAATATTTACAACTAATAACAAAATACACTGTCTATCGCGATCTATCACGGACAGTAAAATTTTGTTATATTTATAAATATTTTAATTTTTTTGTTCTATTTGAAAAGAGTCCTTTGATTAATGACTAGTTGCATTCCAGAAAAATGAGATTGGCTAAAAATTTAGCCGTCGGTAGGTTGATTGGTGTGAATAAATCAATTAAAATTAATAACTTTTTTAAACACTTATTCATTCTTACCGTTTTTAAAAATTGTTATCTACTAACTTTTAAAAGTAAATTGATTTTATATTTAGTATATTCCTCACACAACCAAATTCTATACCCTAAATTCTTAAGGTTTGTTCAATGTCACTCAAATTTTCTTAAATTAATATTACATTTGAAAAAAAGATTGCACCTATTTGCAAAGAAAATATAAATTTAAGTTGAAAACCTATACGATATAACAATATGTCATTATTTACCGACCATTGTAGCCTACTTTTAACTAAAAATTACCAACACCACGAGTATGTTGGCCATTAAATTATTTTAACAACGACAACAAGTTACATAGTTAGCTATTAAATTTCATGTTTGGTTTCATTCTAGTCCATAAATTTTAAAATATTACAATTTTAATCTTGAAATTTAAATTTGTTTCAATTTGGTCCCTAGGTAAAAACATAATCTCTTAATTTCAATAATAATATTATCCAACAATATGTTGTTTCAATTTTGATAAAAAAAGGTATATAATAAGAAAATAAAAGTTAATATGGTAAATCTTGCTTTCATCAAATTTGTAACGATATAATCTTTTAATTTCTAATTGAGAATGTGAAGATAGTAATATTATTGTACCTCAATATAAGAATTTTAGAGTCGTTTTCTATTTTTCATTGAAATAATAATATACGAACATTCCAATTTTTCTCAACATGAGAATCACTCTAAATTTCTTTTATATATATATATATATAGAGAGAGAGAGAGAGAGAGAGTAGCCATTATGATTTTTGTTTTCTTATCCATACTCAAAAAATAAAAATCATAGGTATTGATACATAATTACTTTAATATTAGAAAATACTAAAAAATAGAGAAGTGATTTATAACTATAAAAACAAAAATAATAAAAATAATAAAAAAAAAAAATAATAATAATAAAAAAAAGTTGAGGATTACATATGCATAACTTTTTCCAGAGGAGGCAGACTTTTAGAGGATCAAATAGAGATTTTCAAAGTTTGTTAATGAAGGTGGCATATTTTTCAAGTATCTATTATCAAAATGTGCTAATTACCTAATTTTGCTCCTAGAAGTAAGTAAAAAAGTGATATCATTAGTTTTATGAAACACTTAAAAGGAGGATTGGAATACGTGAGTTATCAAGAGTGGAATGAAAATGGGTACGTGAAACATGAAAATAGTAGGAAAGAAGGTTTGGTTAAAAACTGTCGGAACGGAATAAAATGTTACAAATTGAGCCCAAAACGCTCAATCCAAACATTGGTTTTGGATTATACATTACAATCCAAACCCATTACATTATGGGCCCCCAAACAACAACTCCTTAAATTGTTTCAAAAGTCACTTTTTCACACTTCAAAATCAATTCCAAACGGATCTTAAACTATCCAATCGGGAAAAAAAAAACGATGGTACAAAATCACAAAAACAATTAAAAGAAAAAAACGTATGTGCTTGTGTTGGCTACTCTCCTGGGAAGTCATGAACGGTACAAAAACAATTAAAAGAAAAAAAAAAACTTATGTGCTAATCTCTTGTGCATCTCGTGCTTCACTCCATTGAAAATTGACACGGACCAATTTTTTATAAAAAAAAATTTTTTTAAAAATTGTGGTTAAAAAAAGAGAAAAGTAGAACTTAGATGCAACCTAAGTGCAGCTAAGTACTGCTCTTGCTCAGTACTGTTCTTGCTTTATTCACGCTACTTGACCACAACACTCGTACTTTTTATTTTTCAAACTCCAACCGCTCAAAGACTTGTTGGTTAGATTATAACAATATGATAGTTAAAGAATAACTGTAATATGTTGCAAAATTTATTGTAATATTTGTAAATATGTGATAAAAATAAATGAGTTGCAAAAATGATTTTTTTATTAAAAAATATTGGGTCTAACACTAATATATATAATTTTTATAGTCTATTATAGATAAACTCTCGTCACTCATTGACCATTTTTATAATCTTTCAGTGGTAGATCTCTATCACTACTACACTAGTTTTACATCCGTTGCTCATAAATATCTACCAAACCTATAAGCTAATATTATGTTTATTACTCATAAAAAATTAATTTTATGTTTATTGTCGATATACTATTTAATAAATGTTGGCATTTAAGTTAGATCAAAGAGTAAATAAAGAAAAGAAATTTGAAATGGGAACTCACCAGGTTGTCCTCCACTTAACACAGCACTCTCGGCTGGTTCCACTGCATAAACCTACAAAATTTACAAAGGTTATTTGATCTTTACGATTATCCATCAAATAACCCATTTGATAATGTGCTTCGTTTTATAAGCCTTGTTTGATATCATTTAGTTTTAAAATTATATTTTAAAAATATTTCTTAAAAATACATTAGAATTTTATTAGCCAAACACCAAAAATAAATTTTTAAAAACTATTTTTATTTTGGTTCAAAACTCGCTAGATTTTGACAACACTTGAAGAACAAAACAGAGAAGTAACTCAAAACGTAGAAATAGTGTTTATAAACATAATTTTCAAAAATAAAAAATAAAAAACTAAAGAGACATTTTTGAACAATTTGATTTTTTTTTTTTTTTGGAAGTTATCTTTGTTTTCTTGTAATTTCTTTATCAACTTTTTCATCTTTCCTAATTAAACACCTAAATTCTTAGTCCAACTCTAGAAACAAAAACAAGTTTTTATAAACTAATTTTTTTATATAATTTTCAAATTTTGGTTTATTGTTAGACCATTCCTAAAATGTAGATTACAAAATAAAGAAATCAACATACAGAATTAGTGTTTCTAAGTTTAAATTTCAAAAACCAAAAACAAAAAATTAAGAATCGGTTTGGTATCGATTGGATTTTTTGTTTTTGAAAAATTGTGTTACCTCACAATTTCTTACTCATGGTTTTTATATATCTAAAAGAAAAATTTAAGGACTACTTTTTTTTTAGTTTTCAAATTTTAGGTTTGATTTTGAAAACACTCTTACAATGTAGACAACTAAACATATAAACCAATGAAAGTGGCATTTATAGCATAGTTTTGAAGAAATAAAAAAATCTAAATGGTTACTAAAAAAGACCTAAATAATTATCAAACGAGATCAGTGTCCTATTTAGGTTTCCGAGCAGAAAATTAACAAGGGAAACCTTGATGTGAGGGTTCTGTTCCTTGAGAAAACTCCCCACACCAGTTATAGTTCCTCCAGTGCCAATCCCCATAACCAAAGCATCAACTTTTCCTCCAGAATCTTTCCATATCTCTGGCCCAGTGGTTTCATAATGAACCTAAAGAACAAAAAGATGGATCAAGAATGACACGTTCATATTTGGAAAAACAGAGTTATTATCAAAAGAACAAACCTTTGGGTTTGATGGATTTTCAGATTGCTTAAGAAAATAGCTATTGGGTGTAACTTTCATTATCTCCTCAACCTTCTTTTTAGGCCCTCCAAGCTCTGCTGGGTCTGTTATGTGGAGCTCGGCTCCTAAAGCTAGAAGTAGAATTCTTCTTTCAAGACTATACGAAGCTGGCATTACTACAATCAATTTATAGCCCTTCACTGCTGCTATGCTTGCCAATGCAATCCCCAGGTTACCGCTCGTACTCTCTATTAATACAGTCTTTTTCCACCAACAAAAAGTGTATATATATATGAGTAATACATCAATTTAAGTTACATTAAAACCACCTATGTGTTAGTAACCCACAGACCCTTTGGGGTAAGGAGTGAAGTTCTTGATTCCTAGTCCCATAGTGTATAAGAAATTAATAAGACATAAAATTGATGTTATTTAGTTGTGGGGTCCACGAACTCTTTGGGTATAACAAGGAGTGGAAGGTCTTAGATTTGAATCTATTGCACCTCATGTTTAATTATTAATGATGTGTTTGGAATACATTTTCAAGTGTTTAATTTAAAAAATATGTCATTTTGAAAAAAAAAATACAAGGGTTCGTCTACCGCTTAAAATGAATTTTGAACACCATTAGTATTTTTATTTTAAATAGTTCTTATCAAAAGTGTTTAAATGAAAATAATTTTTTCAAAAAAAATTTATTTTTTAAGTTAATCCAAACTAGCCTTAAAAATATAATGTATTATAATGTTAGTTTCAATGGTACAGACAAACTTTGAAAAGTTTCATTTTAATCTTTTGAAGTATTGAAGTTTTTTTCTTCTTCAAAATAAACATTATTGACAAATTCATGGACAAAAAGTTTGTGTCTGTCTATGTGTTGCTTAAGTGAGCAAAACTAAAATACATACCGGAAGTAAATTTGGAGGTCTAGGTTGGTGAAAAAATTCTTAAGCAAAAGAACAAAAAATTGGGAGAAGGGGTTAGAAAGAGGAAGACATTGACAAATATGGTTGATAGATGTCTTACGTATTTTATTTTTTTCTATGCTTATGTATAGATTTGTTTCCATAAAGCAATAAGAATTTTTTCGTGTACGAATTTGACAATAAAAGTTTATTTAATTATTTAAACAAACTTCTAACTTCAAAATTTAAAATAATTTTTTTAAGAATTCGAGAATATAGATAAAACCAAACTCCAAAGTTCACGAGTATTTTTTATAATTAGAAATCTATGGCCAATTCAAGTGATGGCCTAATTTCTTCCAATGATAAAGAAAGAAATGAAACATTTTTTTAGTACCTTTCCTGGTGTAATCAGGCCCTTATCCTCAGCATCTTGAATCATACCCTGCGCTGTCCTACACCCAAAACTTATACACTTCATATCTCAAAACCTCATACATTAATATTAGGTTCCATTCGATAACGTTTTTTCCTTTTTCTTTTTTCCTCTTTTCTCAAAAATTAAGTTTATAACTTCTTATTTTAGAGATTTTTGTACAGATGATCCAAATTTTTGGTTGCACTAATGTCGATGACTCGAATTCTAAAAACAATGAAAACTAACCTTTTGATTACGTCATAAAACACTTAGATCATCATGGCTACTTTCTTCCTCCCTCTCGCTTGTGCTCCTCCCTAAGAACCTTGCACTTTTGTTTCTCTTTCTCCTCCTCAAACACGGGAAGCATAGAAGCAAACCCCCTCCTTTCAAATCCTCACGCTCGCAATAAACAGGTGGAAGGTGGCTAGAAGCACAAGCGTGAGGGTTTCGTTAAAGTGGATGATAAACATATGTTCAATGGCCTAAAGTGCAAGCATGAACGTTAACAATCATCAATGAGGTGATGAATGGTTGACGAGCAGCAAGCACGAACAAAAGAGGTAGGGAAAGAAAGCAGTGCGAGTGCAAGGGGGAGAAGGGAGCACATGAGGTAGAGAGACGAAGAAACTAGCGAGTGCAATCTAAGTGGTATGTGATGTAAGCAAAAAGTTAGTATTCATTGTATTTAAATTTTGAGTGATTCGACATTAACGCAACCTAGATTGAAAATGAAAACCATACGAGCCGTTAATTTTATAACAAAATCACTCTAATATAAACCTGTCTTTAACGCTAGAACATGGCTCCATTGTCTCTAATTTAGCGGCAATACGAGCAAAACAACCATCAGCCACTTTATTTAGATAAACCATTGGAGTATTACCAATTAACTGCAAAGAACAAAAGAGAAAAAAACAACATCATTGTCCAAGTCAATAAAAATTCAAGAACAACAATAATAATATTGAAAATAATTACTTCAGTGATATCTTTCTTGATTCCACTCTTCTCTTCCATGCTGATTTTAGTTTCAACTTCCAACATTATTGTGCAAATTAATAAGCCAAAAAAAGGGTATAAAAATAAAGAAGAAAGATATGGAGGACCATTCAGGCATTAGCCATTAATACAAGGATACTTTTTCCTTCATTTTGAAATAATTACATCTTCTTTGCAAAAATAAATAAATAAATAATAATAATCATTATTATTATATTTCTAATTAAACTTTCCCTATGATCTATAAATTAGCAGAAATAATGGCCATTTAACTTTAAACTAATTATTAAGAAAGCTAATTAAAATAAGGTTAACTAATAAACTTCATTTAAAGTTTCCAATTACGTCCTTAAACATTGAATTGCGACTCCATTAGACCAATTTTGGTTCAATTAAAACAAGACAACTCGATAAATTACTAATAAACAGAAACGTGTCAGTATAATATACTCTGTAACATTTGACAATAAAAACTAAATAGGAGCATCCATATGTAAAGCCCAAAAATATAATTCAATATATTCTTTTCGAAAGGACGAAATAGATAATGTCTCAAAATTAAGTGACTGAAGTCATAATCTAACCAAGGAAATGTTGGCAATTATGATCAGTTTTAGCAAAATATTAAAAGTGCAGTTCCATTATATTGGAAAAATTTAAGAAAGTAATGGACTCCGAACACTATACGAGGTCGTTTGGTTTAAGATTGTATAGGTGTGTGGGAATACGATGCCTGAAAATAAGATGTATGGTAGTTATGTATAAAAAATGCTATCATAATTTTATCAACAAAATTTATATTTGTATTTAATTTATGAAATTAAGTATGACATTCTTAAAGAAATTTAATAGTTTAATTAATTAAACAATAAATATCATTCAATATATTGATAAGAATGAATTAATTAGAATTATTAATAATTTTAACTATAAATATTTAAAAAATGAGTAATCTATCATTTAAATTAGGAAAATTATTATAAATAGAAAAATATATATATATCAAACTATTTACAACTATTGCAAAATTTTACTTTCTATTTGTGATAGACCGCGATAAACTCAGATAAACATCTATTTGTGTTTATCTAATAAAGTGATAGATGTCTATCTGGGTCTATCGCGATCTATCACAGATAGTAAAATTTTGCTATATTTGTAATTATTTTCAACAGTTTTTTCATTTTTGAAAACATCCCTTAAAATTAACCAATTAGTATATTTAATGGATGTCATATTAATTATAATCTTATACTTAATTATTATGATTTATTTATTAAAATAAATATTTATATTAATTTTGTTAAATTAATATCAATTAATTAATTAACTAACAATATTCAAAATGAAATTATATATAAAAAGAAAGACAGAAGAAGAGGAGGGAAAAGAGAAAACCGACCGTTTTGGATGGAAAAAGAAAACCCTAGTATGTGGAAAAAGAGGGTGCAAAGTGTTGAAAACTAAACAAAAATAGTTTTGGATGTTTGTGTCAATTCACATGCAAAAAACCTTCAAACCAAGCGACTCCTAAAAGGACTATAGGTCCTTGGTTTAAAATCCTCCCAATTTGAAGCACTTTAAGTTCTAATTTAGTTGTGTGAGTGGTATAATATTTTAAGGGAGTGTTTTCTTTGTAACGGGTGTCAAAAAGAGATTTTTTTGTGATTGTAATAATTTTTCACATAGTGAAAATTTTTTAGTCCGCAATTTTTTTTTTCTAATTTGGAATTTTCTTGTTATCTTTTGTATGTCTCAATTGTATTGTTTTCTTTTAATTCACTATTCTTTTTAAGTGGGAGACTTCTTCCACAACCAAATTTTGATTAGAACCAAGGAGACGATGGGATGAGATGAGATAGCAAAGAATCTTCATATCAAAGAGGTAAGATTTACCATTGATTTTGAGTGGAAAATGAACGTTGAAAATAGAACAAAATTAAGAAACAACCCAGTTTCCAAGATTGGCTAATGCAATAAAAAATAAATAAATAAATAAATTATTATAAATAGAAAAAATCTCAAACTATTTACAAATATAGCAAAATTTTATTTTCTATTTGTAATAGATCACAACAAACCCAAATAGACATGTCTATCTAGCAAAGTGATAGATAGATATTTAGATCTATCGCAGTTTATTATAAAGTAAAATTTTGTTATATTTATAATTATTTTAAAAAAAAAAATTTTTGAAAACATACCTAATAATAATAATAATAATAATAATAATTTTGAGGCACGGAAAGGAAACCAAAAACCCAACTATGAAAAAAGATAAGATGAGAATGTGGACAACCGAAGATTTAGGATTTGGTAATTGACAAGAGCCAATGGTTTTCATAGCTCATTATTTATTAGCTAAATTACACAAAATACTCTTAAACCTTGTAGTTTGGGTAAAAAATAATCTTAAAATTTCATAAGTTTCAAAAATACTTTTAAATTTAAAAAAAAAAAAAATCAAAAGTACATCTGTCGTTAGTTTTGGATGGAAGTTGTTAGTGTTTTGTTTAAAGATATTTATGAACTTTAAAAAAATTCAAAAATAGCTTTAAAAAATCTCAAAAGTACCCTTACTATTAGTATATGAATAGAAACCATTAATACTCGTTTAAAAAATATTCTTGAACTTTCTAAAATTGCATTTTAATACTCTTACCCTTACAAAAAAAAAAAAAAAAATTAAATACGTATACCATTAGTATAGTGATCAATTTATTTGAAGTTTTTTTGAGTTTGAAAAGTGTCAATTTTAAAACAAATTTATATATTTTTTTTCATATATATAATGTCATTTTTCTCACATCTTTCCCATTCTTACGTCAATTTTCTCACAACAAAATATAAACCTAAATGATAAATAGCCAAATACAAAAAGAACGTATTTTGCTATCAACACACACTTAACTACTAACATATAGCTTTATTAAAACATTTAAGTCATAAAGCCCATGAGTGCAAGTTGTTGATATATTTACAAGGCTTTTGGTAAATTCAAGTTTGAAGAACCCAGGAGCACACTTGGGGGGTGTTTGTCGCATAGAGTTGAGTTGATAATAATTATGTGGGAAGTCAAATTGTCAGTGGAGTTAGTTAGATTATCTATGTTTGGGGTGTTGAGTTAGGGTATCTGTTTTTCTAAACAAGTTGACTCTATATCAATTTTTTTTTTGTTTTTTCTTTTTAATCTCCATGTTTACTATTGGAATAAAAATTTTAACACTAAAAAATGGTTAATTTTTTATTTCTCATTCTTAAAACTTAACAAATTCATAAATTCATACAAAGTGAATATATTAGTTTACATAAATTTTGACAGCAATTTTTCAATACTCAATTTACGTAACATTTTTTTTTTCCATTCCAAACTCAGGACATAAATCCCACAAAATTTAACAAACGTGGATAATCTAACATGCAAAGAAGAACAAAAAAACATGAGAGAATCAAAACACAAACATACAAATCGAAACCCAAAACATAAATCCCAAAAAAATTTAGATCCGAGCAAAAAAGCGAAATAGAATAAGAAGAATTAGTCAGATCTAAAAAAAAAAATCATATATAGTAGATCTTAAATAAAAAAGCAATAGAAAGAAAATCAAAGCGGAGAAAAGAGGGGTCGAGGAAGGAGGAAAATAGAACTCATACAAGCTAGATGGAGAAAGAAAAGAGAAGATGAGGGAAGACGAACTAGACGGCGAAAGAAGAGAGAAATGAGAGAAGATGAGTAATGTGAAGAGATGCATGAGAGATAATGTGTGGGAAAACGTGTGAGGATGAGCAGTGGTAAAATAGTGGATTAATCCACCGTTTTATTTTTTATTGGTGAAACAAATATGGGTCAGACTTTAATTACCCACCCAACTCAACTCAGGTTTGGTTAGAAACAAACATGGACTAGACTTTAATTACCCACCCAACTCAACTGAGGTTTGATTATGAAACATCCCCTTGGTGTTTGAGATAACATGTGGGAAAATGTGAGTGAGGAGTGGTAAAACAGTGGGTTATTAAATCCACCGTTTTATTTTTTATTGGTGAAACAAACATGGGTCAAACTTTAATTACCCATCCAACCCAACTCAAGTTGGGTTAACAGCACTAAGAGGGAGTGTTAAAAATTAGTGCAAAGTTAATTTATAATTTATAAGTAATTAAATTAGTTTTAACTTTTAATTTATGTTAGTAAACTAAATTTAGGATAGTGTCTCCTACATTGAAGGGAAGTGGCCTAATGGTTTAGTGAAAATGGTAGAAGAGAATCTCAAAGTTAATAGTAGAGTTTTAAGGTTAGTGTATTAGTAATTTGTTCTTATTTGTATATAAATACTTGTAATATTTCCAATTCATTATTATGAACTCAATTGAAGCACTTGATCCTTTTCATTCCCTTTAGTTGTTTTTCATTACAAATCTCTCTAACCCCTAACCCTCAAGTAACACAAACTTGTTATCAACCAAATCTTCTAGGATTTGGTTTTAAAAAAAAAACAAAACAAAACAAAAACAAAAAAACAAACCAACCATTTGAAATCCAAACTCACAGCAAAACCCATATTATTATGTTTCATTCTTAGTAACCAAATTTGCTAATAGTGGTGGGGAATATTCAAATCATCACTTTTCTGCAACCGAATGTTATTGAAACAGTGAATTCCAATCTCAAGATTGTTTTGATACAAGAACGCGTGAAAATTTCGAATGGATCAGCTCATACATAAGTCATGTTTTCTGCTTCATGCCTGATCGAATCAAAAAGTGTCGTCGACAGGTATCGCTCGCCAGAGCTTGGGAAGATGACCTAAAAATGGATCATTAAATCAAAAAAAAAAAAAAAAAAAAATCAATCTCAAGTTCAAATACAAGTAAAATTTATAGGATAGAATTTGGGTTAAAAAGACGCTTCTTGTTTCTTAACTTTCATGAGTAACAATTTAGTTTTGAAATTTAGTTGGTTAACATTTAGCCCTATAGTTATGTATAATAACAATTTAGGTGGTGTTTGACCCTCAACTACAAGTGGGTGGAGTGGGCTATTATAGTCCACTTCATGTTGGGGGTTCCAATTATAATAGTTGATGTTTCCAACTATTATAGCCTACAATTAACTACAGTATTACTATTTCAAATCTCTGTTCGTTAGGGTGTTCACTATTTGTCACAATGTTTACTATTTTCTTCTCGTCCTCTTTTTCTCTCTTTGTAACAATGTTTACTATTTCCTACCAAGACTAAAATAGTCGCACCCCAAACACAGGCTATTATCATTCAGACTAAAATAGTATGCACCTCAAACATAGACTATTATAATCATTGAGTACAATAACCAACTCAATATCCCAAACACTTCTTAATTCCTGAATTATAATATGTAACTACAACGATTTAGTCTCTATAGTGAAAAAAGTTGTTAAGCTTTAATAGAGTTTCTTACCTATAAATTATGGACCAAATGTACTTATAAACTACAAAGACTAGCTCTTAGATAATAGAAATTACCTCTTAATGTTGATAAGATTTTACATTATATGGATTAAATTGTCATAAATTTAAAAAGTACAAGGATTAAGATGTTAAATCCTAAAGTGTTTTTAACCTAGTCTTAAATCTTATTTGCAAACGAAGGTAAAATATGACTTACAACAATAAGTTTTCCTTCACTCTCTGGTCTCTTTGCAACCTTTAATGCAGCTGCTGCTGCTGCACCTGATGAAATTCCCACCTACAAATAAAATTAAAAAAAAAAAAAGTAACTCAATATTTTCACAAAAATACATAAGATAAAGTCCTCATAGATTGATTTACATACAAGGAGGCCTTCTTTTAGTGCAAGAAGCTTTGCAGTTTCAATGGCTTCCTCACTTGAGACCTGAAAACACCCAAATGCAATTCTATCTCAAATAAATAAGGATCTCCTCCTCTCACTTGAGTGTTACATTATTTGATATTAGTTGTGAAAGGGGCTGCAATCCAAGAATAGATTAGTGGATAAGACATTTATTATCCTTCTAAACCTCCATAGCTTAATCTCATACCTGATAATATGTCGAACTAACAAAAAAAGAAAAAAAAAAGTTCTTGAAGGGATCGAATCTTGACTTATAAGTGTTAAGTCAGTGAGAATGACCATTTGGCACCAACGAATAGTATCAAAGGGGAAGTTACTTGCATCAACTTCTCTCAATATTCAATGCATAAGATCGGATTGACGTGGAGAGTCAACTGAGGGTTAAACGTATGAAGGGGAAGATGGAGAGACTGTTGATACATTATGCTTCGAACGGTTGGTTTATAAGTTTAAGAGAGTCTATCGCTTGTAAGCTTTTCAATTGATTAAGACATTATAATTTTGACTAAGAAAAAGCCCCTATGCTAACTTTTGGATGAAAAGGTATGTGACAACATAACGAGTAATCTTAAAAATACATCTGTACATCATATCATAATTGAAATAACTCCTTTGGACAAGCATGTTCAAGGCTGACCTGAAAAACTTCATCATAGACTTTGACATCAAGAACAGGAGGGATGAAGCCAGCCCCAATTCCTTGAATGAGATGCTTTCCTATAATCATAAAAATGATAGAACACACACTTTTGATACAAATCATTTGGTACCATAAATAAAATGGCAATTGCATATATAGCAATATAACACAAAATAATAGCAAATCTAGCCCAATTTAAAACTATCTGCAAATATGACACAATTTTAACTTTTGTCAGTGCTCATCACTAACTAAGTCCCATCACTTATAGACGTATCGATAACTGGATGAACCTATTTGATAGACATATCACTAACTAATCATACCTATATCACAATTGAGGTCTATTAATGATAGGTATCTATCATTGATTGTTTGCATGCTCGTTATGGATATACATTATCAATAAAATAGAAAGACTATCAATAAAAATTAACTTCTATTTTTTCTATCTTTGATTATTTGCATGTTTGTTTTACCATCAAATCTATCATACCATATTGACAAAATTAAAAATGGTAAACCAATAACATTTAAAATTGCTTTCTATCCACGATAGTTTGCATGATCAAGTGTTATCAAGTCTATTATTGATATATTATACTAATAAATACATTAAAAAATATTATATTTATATTATTTAGATATTTTATTTATCAATAGAATAAAAAATGTAAACAAGTAAGATTTCACCTAGTTTTCAACCAATTATTAGTTGTATGCTTATTTGCTATGAGATCTGTTACATCTTTTTTTTTTCTTTTTTCTTTTTGACAAAAGATCTATTAGTTTAATACCTTATCAATAGCGGAAAACAGTCTATAGATGACATATAACATTCCTTTTTAATCTGTGTCAGTTCACATGCTTATTTGCTATAAACTCTACGGTTGATATACCATATCAATAGCATTAAAAATGATATATCAATGATATTTAATCTTTTCCTTTATTTCTTTTAATTGTTGTTTGCATGCTCATTTGGTTGTGATCGATATATTATATCAAAAGATTAAACATTGTAAAATAGTGAACTTAATATTAATAACAAAACAATTGGTAACAAATAACAATAAATTACAAATAGCATTTATCACTAATATACCATTTTTTTATGAATATAAGCGATAGATATGCATCATAGATAGATGTAGAAATAGTCTATCAATGATAAACATGAAAATGACCTATTAATAATAGACATAAAAATAGTCTACCAAACATATAAAAATAGTAGTTAATAGACATAAAAATAGTCCATCATTGATTTTAAAAAAAAAACACAAAGAAAACTATCACTAACAAACATATTAATGGTCTATTGAAAATATACAATAAAAGTTGTTCATCGACAATAAACATAAATATAAAAATGTTTATCAATAATAGAAATAAAAATAGTTTGTTAGTGATTGAGGTCTATCAGTGATAGATTATTAAAATGGTTCATCAACGATAAATCATTGATAGATTATATAAAAGGTACATTAATGATAGACCCAAAAATTTTAAAAATTTGTCATATTTGCAAATTATTTATTTGTGCGACATATGTGCAAATATGACAACTAATTTGCCACCCATTACAATTATTCTGAAGAAAACTTACATAGCGGATAATAAATAAAATAAGGAAAAAAATACTCTTTTGGTTTCTAAATTTTGAGGATAGTTTCTATTTTGTCCCAAGTTTCAAAATTCTACACTTTACCCTTGAGTTTTGAGTTTAGTTTCCATTTGATCCTTAGGTTACAAAATATTGTACTTTTACTCGTGTTTTGATTTGGTTTCCATTTCATCTCTAAGTTTTCAAGTCTTTACACTTTTACAATTGAGTTTTCACTAATATTCATTTTCAGTTACTAGATTTAAAATAATTATGATGTGAAATTTTTTAATAAATTTTAATAGAACCAAGTTTATCTGCTAAGTTAATTATAATTAATGTAGGTCTTTCGATTAATAAATAGAAAATTAACACAAAAGAGAAGCAACTAGTCCACAGTGTCAAAGCGAGCATAGCTTAGCATGTGTTAGTGACCATGAGGTCTGTGGTTCGAATCTCCCACTCCTATTGTACTAAAAAATATAAGATCCACAGTATTGTTGTATTTTAGTTCAATCAAACAGTAAAATGTGAATCTGTGAACCATTTTCAGAATGATTCCAGAAAATTTTGGACACCCAAAGAAAAGAAATTTGAAATGGGAACTCACCAGGTTGTCCTCCACTTAGCACTGCACTCTCTGCTGGTTCCACAGCATAAACCTACAAATTTACAAGGGTTATTTGATCTCTAGGATTATCAATCAATAGCCCATTTGGAAATGTTTTTCGTTCTTCTTTTTGAATTTTTTTTTTTCTTTTCATATCCGTGAGTGTCCGGGCCAGCTTACGCGCACCTCGACTAATCTCACAGGATGACCCGCTTGACCTTACAACAACATTTGGGTGTCAAGGAAACTCATAGGAAATTAGTTCCTAGGTAGGTGGCCACCATGAATTGAACTCTTGACCTTTTAGTCATTTATTGAGACTATGTGTTCTTTTTACCACTAGGCCAATCCATAATGGTTTTCTTGTTTTTGAATTAATAATGAAGAAAATAGAACACTACCAAATGATCATTTAGGCTTCGTTTAATAACCATTTAGAATTTAATTTTAGGTTGTTAGAAAATTGTGTTGGTTTTCCCACCATTCTTTACAATGATTTTCATTCATCCTAAAGAAATATAAGCCAAATTTGAAAAACAAAAACAAGTTTTTAAAAACTACTTTTTTCTTTTTCAAAATTTGACTTGGATTTTTAAAATTTTCTAAAAAGTAGAGAACAAAATAAAGGAACTATTAAGTACAAGTAGTCTATAAGCTTAATTTTCAAAACTAAATGGTTATCTCCGTTTCCGGAAAGAAAACTAACAAGAGAACCTTAATGTCTGGGTTCTGTTCCTTGAGAAAATTCCCCGCACCAGTTATTGTCCCCCCAGTTCCAATCCCCACGACCAACGCATCGACTTTTCCTCCCGAGTCTTTCCATATCTCTGGCCCAGTGGTTTCATAATGAATCTATTGGGAAAAAAATGGATGCAAAATGACTCAAAACAGAGTTATATATCTTTTTTTGAGATCATAAATCAAAACAAAACAAACCTTTGGATTTGCTTGATTTTCAAATTGCTTCAGAAAATAGCTATTGGGTGTGGCTTTCATTATCTCCTCAACCTTCTTTAGAAGCCCTTCAAGCCCTGCTGCAGGGTCTGTGAGGTGGAGCTCAGCTCCGTAAGCTAGAAGCAGAATTCGTCTTTCAAGACTATATGAAGCTGGCATAACTACAATAAGTTTATAGCCCTTCACTGCTGCAATACTCGCCAGTGCAATGCCCGTGTTACCGCTCGTAACCTCGATTAAGACAGTCTTTTTTCCACAAAAGAAATATATATATATCAGACAGATCAAACATATGACTTCAAGTTTAGGAATTTGGTCTACAAGGCATTATAATTACATCAAGCACAAAAATCTATTGCCAATTCAAGGGGTGGCCTAATTTCTTCAAATGATAAAGAAAGAAATGAAGCATTTTTCTCTACCTTCCCTGGTGTAATCAGGCCCTTATCCTCTGCATCTTGAATCATACTCTGCCCGATCCTACATCGAAAACTTGTACACTTAATATCTCAAAAACCCCTCATACTCTAATGCAAAATCACATTCATATTATTAGGTTCCATTTGATAACGTTACCTTTTTTTGTTCTGTGTTCTCAAAAATTAAGCTTATATTTTCTTTGCTTAAGCTTTTTTCCTTTTGAGAGCAGCAATCACAAACGTTACAATATGTGAACTTAAATTTTATACCAAAATGATTCTAAACCTGTCTTTAACGCTAGAACACGGCTCCATCGTCTCTAGTTTAGCAGCAATACGAGCAAAACAACCCTCAGCCACTTTATTTAGATATACCATTGGAGTATTACCTATTAACTGCAAGAGTCCCAACCACACTCAGAAGAACAAAAGATAAAGAACATTGTCCAGTTGAGCAAAATTCAAGAACAAGAATGCAAATTGAAAATAAGTTAACCAACTCGTAGAAAGAGATAATTACTTCAGTGATATCTTTCTTGATTCCACCCTTCTCTTCCATGCTTTTAGTTTGTACTTCCAACTTTCTGCAAATCAATAAGTAATAAGGGTATAAAAGAAAAAAGATATGGGGGACCATCCCGCATCGGCCACTAATACATGAATACTTTTTTCTTCATATTGGAAATAATACCTCAAAGAGCAAGGTCCAGCAATTAATAATCCAGATGTCAAGAACTAAACTTTCCCTATGATATGTAAATTAGCAGAAATAGTCATTTGGGAGTGGAAGGATTTAAACTTCTAGCCTCTTGGTCCACAGCCATACAGAGTCATGCACAGGTTGACATACCCATTTATATAACCATGATATCGTCCATTAGATGAACTTTAACTAAATTCTCATGATATAGCGAACAAGAAAAGACAACTAAATACACTAATAGCAGAAACAATAGTCATTTTGGAATAGAAGGGTTTCAATTACAGGGCTGTTTGGGGGCCAAGTTTGGAATGGAATTGTTTTGTAATGCAATCCACAATCCATGTTTGGATTGAGCATTTTGGGCCCGATTTGTAATAACAAACTCATTCCGTTCCCATAGTTTTCAAACCAACCCTCTTTTTCATCGTTTTCATGTTTCACAATCATATTTCCATTCTGCCCTCGATTCCTCATGCATTCCAACACTCCCCTGATTACCCATAATACTAATTACATTCCAGTCTCCCAAAAGCTCCTACTAACCTCTTAGTCGAAATCCATAACTGGTAGAGTCATGCTCAGGTCAACGTATCCATTTATATAACCATAATATCATCCATTAGATGAATTTTAGCTAAATTCTCGTGATATAACCTACAAGACAAGACAACTAAATACACTAATGAACAGAACACGTCAATATACCATATCATTAACAAGAAAAACTAAACAGAAGCGTAATTTAAAGTCCAACGATGGAATTAAATTTTCTTTTTAAGCTGAAAGGACAAAATAGATGAAACCCTCAAAATGCAGGGACTAGAGTAATAATCCAACCAAGAAATGACTGGCAAAAGTAGTACAAAAACAACAAAATAAGAGAAATGGATGAGATGAGATAACAAAGAGTTTCAATATCAAAGAGGTAACAGTTACAAGTGATTTTAAGTAGAAATGAACATAGAAAATAGAAGAAAACAAAACAAGCACACAGTCATTAACACACAAAAAAGGGAAAAAAAGAACTTTCAAGAACTTCTGAAAGAAACAAACCTTTTGTAGCTTGAATATCTCAAAAGGCAATAGCACCCGCAAAAGTTTAGCTCACAAACCCTTCAGAAAGCTGATTTATGGAGCTTTATGATTCCGACCCCTTGAGCTCCACGGAGAAATGGAGGAGACTTTCAAAAGGGAAATGAAACGATAAAGAACTTCCGCCTTTTTCTGTCAAGTGATTCACAATATTGAGATTGTACCAAAAATTTACAGCCAACCGATTGGGCCTTAGTAAAATTTTCTTGGTTTTGGCTTTATCCATTCTCCAGGGCTATGCTAAGATTCTGCTTTTTACTTTAAGGAATATTTCTTAAGAGTTGTTGAGGGTCACACCTTACGGATCGCAATGTGGACTGAATATGGAAGGATTTCGTTATCCTTGTTATAAGAGCTTGTAGGGTGGGCCCGACGATCTATTTTTTCAAAAAAATCAATTTTATTTAAACTGTTTCGAAAAAATATTTAAAATCTATTTTAAATTAAATATTTAAAAATGTATTCCAAACACACTTTTAATATTATATGACTTTCATTTTGCTCAAGGATTTCGTAATTAATTGCATATGTGATAACTTAAAATAATAGCAAATCTAACCCAAATTTTAACTTCTATTCTATTGTATCTATCACTAACATTGGATTGTTGATAGATGGAAAATTACAAATAATATGGAAAATGAAATAAATATTGAGAAATAAACATGTAAATAATTAGGTTGAAGCACGAATGTCTCGCGCTTTCTTTGAGGAGATTTAAGCTCTTTGCAATATATTGAATTTCTTTATATTAACCACTGGTGCAACATATATTCCCTAGTATGTCTCCTCCAAGATACAACAACTCAATTAAAGCGTTCTGTAACTCAAAGCTCCACAACTAAAACACTATTTCTTTGGTCAATTGTATTTGAAAGAGCTAGTGAGATAAAACCATAATGAAAAATACATTGAATATGCGTTGATGTGTTGAGAGAATGGTAAGAGTTATTTTATAGTAAAATTTTAAATATAATATTTATTAGGCATAATAAATAATATTTACAAATCAACTACGTTTTGCATACAAATAACTATTTTTTTAACTCAAAATAAAACTCTAAGTTCATGAAAGTTATTAAATGTTAACAAATGTAACAACACTGTTATTAAATGTTAAAAAATGTAACAACACTCATTTATGACTGAGGCCCTTAGTTATTAAATGTTGTTATTGTTATTATTTATTAATCTACGGCATATATATATATATAAAGAGAGAAAATTTCAATTAAGATTTGGAGATGAGAGACTATATGAAAAGAAATTAAAATTGAGATGTTGAAGTTGGATTTAAAAGAAAATAATAACAATAATAATAAATGAAAAAACATGGAAGGTGGTCATTGCCCATCTTAAAAAAAAAAAAAAAAAAAAAAAAAAAAAAAAAAAAAAAAAAAAAAAAAAAAAAATCTGACCGTTGGTCAAAATTTTCAACACTACTATTTTTTTTTCTGTTATTGTTTTTGTTCATTTAAAAACAAATCAATTTATTTTCATTTATTTTATTTTAAAAAATAAATATTTAAATAGGCCACATATCATAATTTGAGCCGTCCAATTTATTTGATTATTTCTCTACGTCTGAAATATCACGTGTCATTTTCTAAGTAGTCCATGTGTGCTACATTATCACCACACAACATTTGTCAACTTCTTTTGCTACCATTACAACTATCCATTAAAAATTGTGTTAAATGGACTTAAATTTAAGTTATGGTTTAAAAAATGTATAATGTAAACTTGATTAGTATGGATAAGATTTTATAAATTTATCAAACATTTAACTTACCAAAATTCCTTTTTAAGGCAAAAGAAATAGGATATTGCTTGAATGTTCTCTATGTTTTTGCCTAAAACTAATCTAATATTGTGATTTTGTTTAGTAAAATACATTTTTGGTATTTGAAGTTTGGAGTTAGTGTCTATTTAGTCTCATATGTTTCAAAATAAATACTTTAGTTTCTGAAGTTTGAGAAATAGTTTTAAATAACCCTTAAAATTCATTTTTCAAATTAATTTACTAGTTTGGCAAAATTAATTCGTTTAATAATATTTTTGAAGGGGATGAACCATTCATCCCACAACAGAACCATTGAGATCGTCAATGATTTTCATTTAGAAATAAGCTAAATGACAATTAGGTGAATCTTATATAAACTTTCACCAAGTACCACGGTGTTGTGAAAAAATAATTAATAAGTAGAGATTGATAACTTAGTTTCGTGCAATATCACCTATTCTAGGGACATTGTGCCCAACTGATGGACTAAACTTCACTATTAAAAGGAGTTTCTCCGTAAAGAGGCCAAAATAAAACCAAGTATTATACAAATGTTAAAAATTTTTAATTGCTACAAATTTATCTAACACGAATTAATTAAGAATTTTTATACAATTTCACAATTTCTATAATAACTTTCCAATATTGCAATCTATATTGTCTTTTAAAAAATAATATTAAAAATATCGAACAGAAAAAACCTTTCTATATTCTGACATATTTGAAATCCATCCAAAAAAATACGCAAAAATACCTTTTTGAAATGACATCGGTGACTCACTAACATGCATTTTCCCCCCTTTTTTACAAACCTTCCTTTTTTGAAATTTGAGTTTAAATTTTACCAACCGATATTAAAAGAAAAAATCTTCATTTTTTGAAATTAATATAATAGAAATATTCAAAGATTCCAATTTAATAATAAAAGATAATAATAACTGATTGTAATTTGTAACAAGGGTATTTTGGTAAGTTCAAAATTATAATAAATGTTGAAAACATATGAATAAAAACTAAAGTTATTTGCGATATTTTAAAAAATATACCATAAAGTTGAGCTTATTTGACACAATTTTTCTTAAAATGGTCAAGTAATTACAACAAAGTATATCATCTCAACACAAACTTAAGTTTAGTTTTAGATTGTTTTAACTTTCAAAATAATTGCTGTTAGATATGCTTTCGAAAAAATCAACTATAGCATGGAGTAGAAATGATGTTTGATGAATTTGAATTTTAAGCTTAGAAAAGCATATTATTATGTTGTTTGATAAATTAATACTAAACTCTAGTGATATAGCTATAACAACCAAAGTAGACATTATTTTAATTAATTTTATATCATTGTCTAATATCATTATTATTTTTAAATGATTATTTTGATATCAAACTTATTATAAGACCAAATAATTTATGTGCTTTAAATTGAAATTAAGTTTATTTGACTTAAAAAGTAGACATTGTTGATATTAGAGAATTAGGGGTGACAGAAGGAAAAGGACATAAAAAATGATTTTAAATGTAAGATTGGGGTGGGGAGTGATTTTATATAAATTAATAAATACACAGATTTACCAAATGACTTATACGGTATGTTTGGGAGTAATTTTAAAATGACTAAAATCATTTTTGTCATTTTCAAAATCACCCCAAAACATGTTTTTAATCCTTCAACTCTAATTTTGATGCTATGAAAATTGCATTTAAGTGTAAAATTGAAAATTAAATTAATTTGAGTGATTAAAAGTATGTTTTCAAGTGATTTTAAAAATGATAAAAGTGATTTTAACGATTTTGAAATCACTTACAAACATACACTATAGTATGTTTGAAAGTTATTTTAAAATGATTAAATCACTTTTGTCAATTTCAAAAACACTATAACACATTTTTAACGGACAGTTATCAAATATAGCAAAATGAACAAAAATATTTACAAATATAGCAAAATGTAATAGTAGATAGTGCTGGATACTAATAGATTACTATCATACTATCAGTGTCTAGCACTATCTATCACATTGATAGACTGTGACATTTTACTCTATATGAAAATATTTTTAGCAGTTATGTTATTTAAAATAATGACTCTTTTTAATCCTACATAACTAATTTTGATGATATGTAAGTTGCATTTAAAATCACAATATTTCATATTAAATTAATCTTGGGTGATTAAAAATGCGCTCTAGAGTATTTTTAAAAACAAAAACGTGATTTTGATCATTTTAAGATCACTCTCTAACATCACTTAAACATTTAAGATTTTTACTTAGGTTCCCCTAAACATGAACTCTCCTCATCTTTATAAAACAACTTTGCTTAAGCTAACTATGAGATTCTCTCAATACAATGAAATTTAAGCTCCCTAAGTGTGAGATAAACTATCTTTCATTCACAGTGAAGAAGAGGACAAATGTACACGCTTCAACCTAATTTTGATGACTATCAACAACATTCCTCAATAGTGAGATTCACACAATGTTGTAGCAGTACATCCCAATGAAAGGCTGACATTCAATTACGAAGCGGGCATATATATGAGATGAAGCACACCCAAAGACAAGGCTGTCTCGACTCTCGTTAAGTAATAGTTGGGTAAACTCGGAACATAGTATGGAGGGATTAAGACGACTCTATGTAAGAGACTTATATCAGATAAACTTTTTACCAAAACCTTTTAGCCAATGATAATCAAAAGGCCAACCCTAAAAGAGAACAACCCACTATGATATGGATTTGAGAATAACTTGATGAGCGTAAAATGTAAGAAACAAGGAGAGCAACTCATAAAGCTTATAACAGGCAAGGAAAATATTTTCAGAGAGTTACTACGTAGCGTGGGATAAGATGCAAAACATTATAAAGAGTGAAAGTCTCTTAATTTTTTAGATTCATTATTCTTAATCAAAATCATATTCTAATTCTGATACTATATTAGATAACATCGTGTTTAATCTCAATATTAATTGACAATAAAAAGAATAAAGTGTGTGAGGTTGCAGATATCTCTTTGGTTGCAGATATCTCTTGAGCAAAGAGCTGGCGTCGCCACACAAATCGCTAGGGGCTACACCCCATATTTCTCTTGCTGAGCACAGGGGCGCAAGTAATGGCGGGGTAGCTACTACTGAAATCCGCCCTGATTTCAACTTCCATTGGTGAGCTTCTACCTAACCCCATTCGTCGACTAAGCTCCTTCCCCATTTTCCACACATAATTATTATTATTCAATACTACACTACCACAAGCAAATAATGGTCTTGGTTTTCTTGAATTTCAGTGGGTTTGTTGATTGACATCAAATTCATTGTTTTACTCTCTTCCCTTGTTGCATCTCTGGGCTACTTTGTTATTGGTTTACTTTGATGTTGATACGAGTGACTTATGAACTTCAGTTTTTCCATGTTTTCGATTCTGGGTTCTTGTTGGTATGATTTACTTCGATTTTCATGGATGATGCTTTGAGATAATGGTTTTAATTCATTTCTTCATTGATTGCTTTGACTTCAGATCACTAGTGGTCTAGACTGTATTATGTTGACTTCATCAACTTGAAAATGTTTGCTCCTCCTTTGTTGTTGCTTGGAATATTTGTAAGGATGACCTTTTTTTAAGGGTGAATTTACCACTTTAACCCCTCTTCCTTAGTTCTTCTACCTTCTCTCTTTTTTGCAGCTTTTTTCTTTTTCTTTTTTGCTGCTTTTCTTCTTCTACTTCTTTCAAATTTCTTTTTCTACGATTTCTCTCTCTTTCTCTTTTTTTTTTTTTTTTCAGAGATTTCTGTTTGTCGCCCTATTTTTTTTCATCTTCCTTTTTCTAGCATGATTTTCTTACTTAGAATGAAGCAAGAGTGAATTGGATGAGGAGAGAACGACGCTGCTAAGAACTTTACTGGAAAAGTAAATTCCTAGTAAGTTCCGACGCGACCAACTTTGGTAAGCGAGAACGAGAGTGAGAGCACGAGAATGAGAACGAGAGAGAGAAGAGAATGAGAGCGAGAGAGAGGGCGCGACCAACTCTGACCCTCACTCTCTCGCTCTTGTTCTCGCTCTCTTGCTCTCTCACTCTCGTTCTCGCGCTCTCGCTCTTGTTCTCGCTCATCGGAGTTGGTCGCGTCAGAACTTACCAAGAATTACAACTCTCTGTCACTTTTCCCGTAAAGTTTCGGAAAGTTTTCATCGAAACTTTGCAGGAAAAGTGACAGAGAGCTTATTCCTTCTCGATGAGTTCAAACTTACTCGGAAGGAAGTTCCTTGTCACTTTTCCCGTAAAGTTCTACGGGAAAAGTTCTTAGCAGCGTCGTTCTCTCCTCACCCAATTCACTCTTGCTTCACTCTTGCTTTATTTTGATTAAGAAAATCTTGTTGGAAAAATGAAGATGAAAAAAAATAGGGCGACATAAACATAAATCTCTGGAAAAGAAAAAAAGGAAATAGCCAAAAAAGAAATCAGAAAAAAGGAGAAGAAGAAGAAGAGTAGCAAAAAAGAAAAAGAAAAAAGCTATAAAAAAGAGGAGGGAGAAGAAAGTAGGAGGAGGGTTAAAGTGGTAAATTCACACAGTGATGACAAGTTTTTGAAAGTGAGGCCAATTTTCGAGTGGGCCTCTCAAAATGGGCCATTCGTACAAATAGAACCTTGCGCACGTAGATTGGCTTTCTCGCTCTCTCACTTTTGTTCTCGTTCTCTTGCTCTCATTTTTGTTCTCTCGCTCTCTTTCCTCTCTCACAAATAGCTCTCCTTTCTTCCTTTCTCTCACGGTCTCGCTCTCGCGTTTGGTCTTGCTCTTCGGCGCTCAATTTCGGTCTCCGGTCTCTCTCTAGCGCTCGGTCCCCGACGCTCGGTCTCGTTCTGCAACACAAATTGAAGCGAGGGAGAGAAGACAAAGCTGGTCGTGTGGACTTGCTGGAGCTGAGCATGTGATCTTGCCGGAGAAGAAAAGCAAGAGTTCAAATGAGAAGAGGGAGAGAAGAAGAAAAAAAAAGAAGAAAAATACAAAATAAAAAAGAAAGAAAGCGCCGAAGATGAAAGAAGGAGAGAGAAAAAGAAAGTGGTGTAATTTTGTAAAATTGCTTGGGGATGATGTAAGCAATTAGTAAAAAATTTTAAATTTTAAAAAGTTGGGCAAAAATTATTTTGAGCTGGAGAAACGAGTCTTTTAATCAATTATCTCATTTGTACACCACTTTGTTATTCATCTCAACATTTTTTTTTCCTGTCTTCTTGGATTCTATTTCATGTCAACTTTGGTTTATTGTTAATTTTCCCCTTTGGAGTTCTCCAAGTCTGTTGTCTTTCTTTGTTTCTTTTAGTCGGGGCAATTGGGAGCCCCATTTCTCATGGTCTACCCCACTTATCCTTGGAGAATCTTCACCGTACTCTAAAGGGTACACCTCTCAGTGTTTTGCTATTTACATCGGCTCTTATTGACCTCTAGGCCAAACCAGGGTGGTTTTTTATTTAAGTTATCCCTACAAAAAAATTGTAGCTACCAAGTCTTACTTGTGATTTTATGGTAAGTTTTTTAGTATCTTTTTTGTTCTGATTTCCTCCCTGCCTTTTCACTTATTCACTAGTAATTTATGCAGAACCGAACTTACGTGAACAAATGGAGGACAAGTGTGCAATCAAGACTGATGCCACTGAAGTAATATCCATTTCCATTGCTACTCATCCTTTAGACTTCATCTTCAACTCTTCTTTCTACTTGATTTACTCCCTTTAGACTATCTTTCTTGTTTTCCTTGTCCTGATGGATTGGTTTTGGGCTGCAGCTAATAGGGAATACCCCTATGGTGTATCTCAACAAAATTGTAGATGGCTGCTTTGCCAAGATTGCTGCCAAACTTGAGTCAATGGAGCCTTGCTCGAGTGTCAAAGACCGGTAATAGATACTTCATTCATAACATGAATTCGTATTCTGTTTTCTTGATATGTTAGCCAGCTTTTTTCCTTTTTAATCTTTGAATTACAGGATTGCACTCAGTATGATACAAGATGCGGAGGATAAGGGCCTCATAACACCAGGGAAGGTAAATAAAAGTGGACCATGTGCAAATGTGGTTGCTCATTCAATCGTGAATCTTTCAGTCTGCAAGTAATTGAGACATTGGAAATTGACTTTTTGTTTGTGTGGGGGTCAAAAGAGTGTACTCATTGAGACTACAGCGGGAAACACTGGCATTGGACTGGCATGGATTGCAGCAATCAAGGGCTACAGACTCATTCTCGTAATGCCAGCTTTCTTCAGTATGGAAAGAAGAATTCTGCTACTTGCTTTTGGAGCCGAGTTGCATCTCACCAACCCAGAAATGAGGGCTGAAGCAATTTTTAACATGGCTGAGGATCTTGAAAAATCCACTCCCAATGGATATTTTCTGAGGCAATTTGACAACCCTGCCAATGCAAAGGTAATTTGATGTATCCTTTGATCAGAATCCACGTTTCCTCCTGTATCAGTCTTTGATCAGTTGAAAAGATAATCAATTATTATTATTATTATTATTATTATTATTATTATTTTCTCTAATTTCATTAGATCCACTATGAAACAACTGGAGTGGAGATATGGAAAGATTCAAATGGAAAAGTTGATGCGCTGGTGGCTGGGATTGGAACGGGGGGGACACTAACTGGTGCAGGGAAATTCCTTAAGGAGCAGAACCCGAAAATCAAGGTTGCTTTTAATAGTCTGTATGCAAGTGAGTTTTGATCAATTATTAAAGCGAGTTTGAGATGAGGTTTGAGAGAGTCAATATTTCAAGTGAATAACCTTTTTTCATAAATACTTACAAAAGAAGCACACTAATCAAGTGCTTTTAAGGATGAGTCTGAGATGACTTTTAAAAGTGTAAAAAGGGATTTTAATTATGTTAGACCTCCAATCCATAAAGTTTATTCAATGAGGTGTGAAGTGCTTTTAAAGATGACTTTGAGATGGCCTTTAAAAGTGTAAAAAGAGATTTTAATTATGTTAGACCTCCAATCCATAACGTTTATTGAAGGAAAGTGAAAGGGAATTGTGGTTGTTTCTAACGTTTAGGAGTGTTAATTTTAGTTCGTTTTGTTGTTGAAGTGTTTTTGAATTGGGAGTTATAACTTCTTTAGTCAGTTATGTTGGTTTGGGTTATTTGTTTTTTTCATAAAGACGGGATATCTTGAACCTTGAGTAGTTTTTTTTAATGTTTATGGAGAGATAGTCGACCTTCTCAAATTGCTCACTACTTGTGTTGAATTTTCTTGTGAAATCAATGAAATTGATAGGGATCCCTATCAAATTATTCCATGCTTTTATTCTCTTAAAGCACCTTTCTAAATTTTATAGCGTTTGGTTAAATAATTAAAAATGAATTGAAAATTCTGTTAAAAAAACTACAAAACATTTGAAATGAGAAAAAAATTGCTTAGAAAAAGTGCTTTCATTTAGCCAATTTTTTTTTTTTCAAAACCATCCCAAACTCACACTAGTGTTTTCAGAATTGTCAAAATTATTCTCGGCTAAGTAACTGTGAAAGTTTACAAAAGTGCTTTTTATTAGCTAAAAGAACTTCTTACCCTTCAAAAAATCATCCTAAACTCACCCATATTCTTTTGGAAAAGCTCAAAAGTGTTTTAAATGCAGGTATATGGAGTAGAACCAGTTGAAAGTGCAGTGTTGAGTGGAGGACAGCCCGGTGAGTTTGCTACAGGCCCCCCATATTCTTTTTCTTCACTCCTTATTTAAATTTCATGTTAATGTCTACAAATTCTATGCATAGATAAGAAATATCTGCAAAGACAATTTCATGGTATTTAAAACGCTTCCAAATACACTATAAACTTGTCTGTAAGTGACCTTGTTCTTTCTCTGTCTCTGTCTCTCTTTTTGGGAAATAATTTCATTGATTATGATTGATGTGAAATGTTACAAGAGGAAGAGAGGCCTATCATGCAAGGAACTTCTGTAATTGCATACGAGAGAATTTAAGCTTTAATTTCTAAAAGGTAGATCATTTGTACATAAATAGAAAGCCAACAAAATAGTGAGGACGGTTTCTTTGTCTTGAAATATCCTTTCATTTTTTTTCATTGACATGTAGGCCGCCATCTCATACAAGGAATTGGTGCTGGTTTCATCCCTTCGATTCTGGACATCGAATTGCTCGACGAGATTATTCAGGTAAGCCACTCATTTTCATCCTTTGGAGTTTCTAGATTAAGCTCAAGGAGCAAGATGTACTTATTATATCACCCCATTCCGATATTTTCTTTGTTCTATATACTTCTAAATTCCATTTTAGATTTTCAACGTTAATATGCTATTTCATTTTATTTCTAAACCTTCAAATTTCATATACTCTTAGCAACCTTTATTTTAGCCATTGCCATTAATTATTCAACATAAGTTTGAATACATTTTGAAATGCATCAAATGACCTGACCTACTTCTAGTGGATTTTCTCACTGGGGCACTTGAATTTTTCCTACACCTCCTAATCTTCCACTCTACTATTTTATGTTGTGTAAGATATCGAGTGAGGAAGCCATTGAAACTGCAAAGCTACTTGCTTCAAAAGAAGGCCTTCTGGTATCCTAATATTTCTTTTAGGATCATTCTGAAACGATTTTAACTTCTGATACAAAAATCAAATACTCATTTCCGACAAAAGTAACTGCATTCCCTTTGTAGGTGGGCATTTCGTCCGGTGCTGCAGCAGCTGCTGCGATCAAGGTCGCAAAACGACCTGAAAATAAAGGAAAACTCATTGCTGTAAGTCTATGTTACCATCCCTTATTAACTCTATGGTTTGTTAATATTTTCTCAGTTCAAGGTTGAATCGTCATAGGGTTCCCTTCACTTTAAGATCACACACTACAAAAGCACTTTTGTTGGAGGCATTTCCGCTGCTTTCGCCCCCCTCAATGATCATTTTGTTTTGGTCTTTTTGTTTGACCTTAGCCTTCAATAACAAAAGGGGTAGATCTTTTAGAAATATTCTCTCTTACTTTTCAGAGCTTGGGTACGTATTTAGAGGACGTTTGGGTAAAGAAGTGGAGTTATTTAGTTGTGGGCTAAGAAGCACAAATATAGACACACGACAAATATATGGTTATTCAAATATATATCAATTTTATACTAGAAGAAAATTCAAAGTAAATGGGTTGATGGCTTGATGCATTAATTTTTTTTTATATCTGTGAGTGTCCGAACTAGCTTACGCGCATCTCGACTAATCTCACGGAACTACCTGCCTGACCCTACAACATTTGGGTGTCAAGGAAACTCATAGAAAATTTATTCCTAGGTAGGCGGCCACCATGGATTGAACCCTTGACCTCTTAGTCATTTATTGAGACTATGTCTTCTTTTCACCACTAGACCAACCCATGATGGTTAGATTAGTTTGATATATTTCACACTCAAAATTTATTATTGTCGTCATATGTGTATTTTTAGTCTAGTATAAAAGTGTTCTATGCATGTTCAACATATTTGTTGTACTAGCAAGTGTCCAATACATGTTCAACAAGTGTTGGACATGGACACACTAGCCAAACTAAAGTATTCATACTTCTTAGGTTATGAGGCCCAAAATGAGTTTAAGAACTCCGAGCTAAACAAGGACCGTAGTTCCACCCCACCCACCTCCTTCCAAACACTCCCGTAGAAACGATTTTGAAAATAGATTTGAAACAAAAGAAAAATGTTTGTACATAAAATATTATTTTCGAAAACAAAAAAGTGTACATCTGATTTCAACTTCAATCTTGAAGTGGTCTATCAATGTTTTCACTGGTAGGTGATCTTCCCGAGCTTCGGCGAGCGGTATCTCTCGACTTCGCTCTTCAACTCAGCCAGGCAAGAGGCAGAAAACATGACGTACAGTTGAGGGGACAAACAAATCAGGAAACTGTTTATTAATTTGCGGTGTAGAGTTTAAAGTAGAGTAAGTTGAGAACGTAAGCTTTCATATAGACTAGTCATTAGTGGAAAATGTAAAATTACATGTAATTGTACTATAATAAAACATGTTATGTACATTTTCCATAGGGAGTTTATGGTTTTCCTGTCATGTAAATATTAGTAAAACCGTGTTATGTAATATGAAAAACCAAAATCCTAAAGTTTGAACTAGTGCTCTTTGAGCCAAAATTCATTCCGAACCAGATTCATGTTGAGTTTGGTATGCCTACTATTTTAAGCACTTTTTAATATATATATTTTTCCTTAGGACATTTTTTAAGTGATTTTAATTTTAAAGACGTGTGTCTTGTTGCATCTTCCTAAAAGTGATTGTAATTACAGTTGTGTATTTTTGGAGTGACTTTAGAAATAGTGGTTTTAGCAAACATGGTTTTCACAAGTGATTTTATTAACATTGATTTTCATTCTTCTTAATTTTTTTTTTTTTTTTTTTTTTATATTATTGATGGATCATTAATATGTTCATTGGTGATGATTTTTTATTTTATTTTATTACTAATAGACTATTTTTATGCCTATTAGCAACCATTTTGACATGTTTGGTAGATTATTTTTAGTCTATCACTAATAGAAAATATTTTCATGTTTATAATTGATAGACCATTTCTTCTATCAGTGATAGATGTATATCATCGATACCATATCTCTCTCGATATATATGTGTATGTGTGGTATATTACTGATACATTGCTATTAATAATATGTTAATTCTTTTTATTTATTATCAATTCTTTTTGTTATTAATTTTAAGTTACTTCTAGTTTGCTATTATTTTGTGTTAGATTGTCATATATTAAATTGCCCCTTTAATAATTCATATATTGTTTCCTTTGTTACAACTATTTCGGTCAAAGTGGTTACACAATTAACTATTTCGGTTAAATTTTTTGTGCATGAGCGTGATATAGCCATAAATATAAACATTACGTTCTTACAATGAAGATATGTTTAAACGAACAATAATGTACTTTGCCCTTTAAAATTTCATAACTCTCTATTTTGTCTTTGTTACAACTATTTGAGTCAAACAATGCAAAAACATCATTTTATTAATCAGAACTTCTTAAAACTTTTTGCCTTTAAGTTAAAATCATTTCAAACTATAAATTTTAGTTAAGTGCAACGGGTAACACTATTAATAATTAAAATTATAGCAATATTTTTAAAAAATTGCAAATATAGTAAAATCTATCTATGAAAGACTCTATCATTAACAAACTCATCTTAATGATAGATTCTATTGTGTATAAACTCATATTAACGATAGAGTTTATCATTAATCGACTTTGAAAGTTGAATTTACTATTTGTTATATCTACAAATATTTTTACATTACCTAATACTTTGAACCTAAATTTCACTTCCATCGTGTCATGGGCTTATCAGATATCAATCATTGAATTGATGTTAAGTGCTAGTATGACAAAAATTTGCCAAGTCAGACATTGTCTCTTGGCATGACATCTATATTATTTAAACACATTTTTAGCTTTGGCGCGTTTCTTGCCCTTTGTTTCCTTTTATCAATGGGCAAACGAACCCAAATGAATTTGCAAATATGAAATTGACTTCCGAAAACGTAAAGATTCTCAATATTCATCCTGTGTTTTGAATGTGATAAGATTTGTAAACGAGCTCGCCACATAAATCGCTTGGCCTTAGCCCCCATTTTTCTCTCTTAGCTCAGCACAATGGCGCAAGAAAATGGCGCCGCAACCATTGAAATCCAACAAATATTCTCCTGCTCTGATTTCAATTTCCATTTGTAAGCTTTTACCTAACCCAATTCGTTGACTAAGCTGCTGCCCCATTTTCCATATAGTATTATTATTATAATATACATTACCTGTGCTTTACTATGTATTCTTGCAGTGGCTTTGTTGATTGAGATCAAATTCATTGACTGATAGCACTGAAGGTAGTTGAGTTAGCTTTGGCCGTTACTCTCTTCCCTTGTTTCATTTTGGGGCTGCTGCTTTGTTTTTGTTAAAACTTTGATGTTGATCTTGTTGGATTTCTGTTGATATGAGTGATCTGTGAATGATTGTTTTTCATGGTTTGGACAATTTGTCTTCTAGGTTCTCTGGGTTCTTGATTTTTCTGTTTCTTTGTATGATTTACTCTTGATATCGAATGATGATGTATTCAGATGGTGGTTTCAATTTATTTTTTTAGCTAATTGCCTTTATTTCAAATCACTGGTGGTCGAGAATGCATTGTGTTGACTTCATCAACTCAATAAATGTTTGTTCCTCCTTTGTAGCTGCTTGTATTGTCTATATGCCACTTTGTTCTTTATCTCAACTTTTTTTTTTTGGATATTATTTCATGGAAACTTTCTTTTTGTTCATTTTTCCCATTTGGAGCTTCCAAGGTTGTTATCCAATTTTTTGTTAATTTTTCCATTGTGGCTTACCCACTTATCCTTGGAAAGTTTCACCTTACCTCAAAGCCTACCTCCACTAATTGTTGGAAGGCATCACCTCGCCCAAAGTCAACTCCAGATGTTCACAAGTCCTTACCATCTTGGAGGTTCTTCAGAGTCATGTTATCCTCACAATTTTATGTAATTTTTGAGTTATGAGTATCCTAGCCATCTTGTAGGCATGCAGACTATTCTAAGGGACAACCATCTGGCCCTACTACATTTGATTATTTAGTAAGATATTAAATCCTAGGTAGGTGACTACTATGACTTGAACTCATTCCGTCTAACTAAGTTACTTGCTATTTACATTGTCCCTTATTCACCACCTTTTTTTTGGGGGGGGGGGGCAGGGTAAGAAAATGTTAGATAGGAAGTCTTAATTCTATGTGGTTTTCTGGTAAGTTTTTACTGTCCTTTCTTCTGTTCTGATTTTCTCCCTATCTTTTCACTTGTTTTGCTTGTAGTTTATGCAGAAACAAAAAATAAACTATACTCATGGAGGATAAGTGTGCAATCAAGAAAGATGCCACTGAAGTAATATCTACTTCCTTGGCTGCTTATGCTTTAGACTTCCTCTTCAACTCTTCTTTTTTCTTGATTCAATCCCTTTAGACTATCTTTCTTATTTTCCTTTTCTTGATGGATGGTTTTTGGCCTGCAGCTAATAGGCAATACCCCTATGGTCTATCTGAACAAAATTGTAGACAACTGCTTTGCCAAGATTGCTGCCAAACTAGAGTCAATGGAGCCTTGTTCGAGTGTCAAAGACCGGTAAATAGATTATCCATGAATAAAGTGAATTCACAAAAATAATAATAATAATAATAATAAATGAAGTGAACTGATATTCTGTTTTCTTGTTATATCTCTGGATTGCAGGATCGGTCTCAGTATGATACAAGACGCAGAGGATAAGGGTCTGATAACACCAGGGAAGGTAAATAACAGTGTACCACATGCAAATGTAGATCATTCAGTTCATTCATTTCTTAATCCTTTCAGTCTGCAAGTAATAGAGACTTAAGAACTTGAAACTACATAGTACGCACCAAAATGCCATACACATGTTGTATATAGAGAAACAAAGTTTAAATGAAATTTAAATGAAATCTTTTTCATTGTTTTGAAGTATATATTGTGCATATCAATTTTTATCCTTTTATTGTTTTATCAATTTTCGATACATGTATATTTGCCTTTTGATTATTTTGTTTAACAACTATTTCTTAGTATATTATCAAATTTTCATGTAACTTTATTATATTTTTTTTTGGTAATAAGTATATGTTAGGATTTATAAATATTGAATTAACTTATCTAATATATTTTACTAGTCTTTTCATATCTCTAAGTTCACCTACAAGGCTTTAATATTGAATTATATGGATTTCTTAAAACTATGGGGCCTTAGTCATATCACTCGCCATTATCTTAAGCTGGCTACAGTTTTGGTGGTTGGAGAGTATCAAGGTTTCTTGAAATAGCCAGGCCTGCATCTGTAAGGTGTGCTTGCACCCGTGAGCTCCATCGTGAATATTAGTTTTATTCCTAACAATGGCATTATACATTTTGGTGAAAATTGTGAATCAGTTGGAGTAGTTATGTTGATGAATACTAGGAATCTACTAGATTTGCAGTCATGTTTTCAAAAGCTTGAGAATATGGAAACTGACTTTTTGTTTGTGTGTGGGGGTCAAAAGAGTATTCTTATTGAGGTCACAGCAGGAAACACCGGCATTGGACTGGCATGGGTTGCAGCAATCAAGGGCTACAAACTTATTCTCATAATGCCAGCTTTCTTCAGCGTGGAGAGAAGAATTCTGGCACTTGCTTTTGGAGCCGAGTTACGTATCCCCGACCCAGAAATGAGTGGTGAAGCAATTCTAAAGATGGCTGAGGATCTTGAAAAATCCACACCCAATGGATATTTTTTGAGGCAATTTGACAACCTTGCCAATACAAAGGTAATTTGATATATCCTTCCATCAGATTTCATGTTTGCCCTTGTATCAGTCTTTGATCAGTTGAAAAGATAATTAATTAGTTTTTCCTAATTTCATTAGATTCACTATGAAACAACGGGGCTGGAGATATGGAAAGATTCAGATGGAAAAGTTGATGCGCTGGTAGCTGGGATTGGGACTGGGGGGACAATAACTGGTGCAGGGAAGTTCCTTAAGGAGCAGAACCCAAAAATCAAGGTTGCGCTTTATAGTTTGTATGCAAGTGAGTCGATGATTACAGTGAGTTTGGGATGTCTTTTGAGATAGTAGAGCTTTTAAGTGGAACATGTTTTTCCATTAATACTTTTGAAAGAAGTACTCCATAAATGCTTTTAAGAATGAGTTTGAGATGACTTTTGAAGTACAAAAAGTGCTTTTAGTCCAACTTTTACTCCATTAAAACACTTTCAAAATCTTATAATGTTTGGTTAAATAATTAAAAGTGATTTTGAAAACTCTATGCATTTTACTACATCACTGAAATGGTTTATGTTTCCTATAAAGAGAATAATCTATATGGAAAAAGAAAACCATGAAAACTTACTCTAGTGTTTTTAGAATTTTCAAAGTGCGGTTTCATTAACCATATTTCCTTTCAAAACCATCCCAAACTCCACTGTAGTGATTTAGAATTTTCAAAATCACTCTTGGTTAAGTAACCATGAAAATTTAGAAAGGTGCATTTAATTAGCTAAGGAAAACTCCTTACCTTTCATCCTAAACCTACCTATATCCCTTTGGATAGAACTCACAAGTGTTTCAAATGTAGTGTAGGTATATGGAGTAGAACCAGTTGAAAGTGCAGTGTTGAGTGGAGGACAACCCGGTGAGTTCGTTGCTACAGACCTTCCATATACTTTTTCTTCACTCCTTTAAATTTTATGTTTCATTAGTTTACAAATTCTATGGACAGATTATGGAATTTCTGCAAAGAAAATTTCATGGTAAATTAAACACTTCCAAATACAATATAAGCGACCTTTACTTGGTTGTATAAGTGACCCTTTTTTTTTTAAAAAAAAAAAAAAAAACTTTTTGATTAGGAAACATCCATTCAGTGAAATTATAACTTACAAGAACCTTCTCCAATTGTAGCTATAATTTCTAGAAGGTGGATAATTTGTACACCAATATAAAGCCAACAAAATGAGATCAAATGAAGCTTCGAAAGAAGTTTCTTTGTCGTGAAATATCTTTCCCCTTTTTTCCATTCCATAGAACCTAGATGAAGCCTCCGTTGAAGTGGAGCCACAAAGTTCTTCTTTACCTTCTTGAAAGGATGGTCATGAGGATTAAATACAGCCAATCTGTAACATTGTTGGGAAGAATCATTGACCAGCCAAAAAGGGCAGCAACTTGTAAGTAAATCTTGTAAGGGTGCAGTCGATGAAAATGTGACTCGAAGACTTTGTTAGGGCTCCCCCCTCACGAATTCACCTTCAAAAACACAAGAACAGAACCACACACACAAACAGAGCAAACAAAGCAAGAATGTCGTTGTTGATATTCTATCGATAATAGTTGTCAATTAACCAATGGAGAGCTGGGAACCTCTCCTACGAAGACACTCTGCTAAAACAACCCACCAAAACCTTCAGACCCTTTCTCCTTCCTACATGCTAAAAACCATATCTGAAAAAAAATAAATTCTCTTTCTAATTTGGACACTGCTTGGACATGACTCGGGAAAATATTTAACCTAGTGATTTGACAAAAAATTAGATTCTTGATAGGCCTTAGTCTCAATTTTATTTATCAACAACGGGGAAGAATTCAAGAGCTTTCCAATCTCTCTCAAATTCTCAAAAGAGACCAATTACAAGATAATTGCCAAAAGATACTCACTCTCTACCACTCCCAACAATATATAACAGTAACTCTTTCCTTAGGCTCCTCCTTCCTAACTAACAATATTCCCAGGCCCACCTCACTAGCGAACTATCTCATGTATTCCCCTCTTTCTTATGCCTATGCGTATATACTTTCACCCCTGAGGGCCCTCAATTCTCTTATAGATTGAATGATCCTAAAGAATTAGTATGACATCTTCATCATTCGGTCATAGTCAACTAAATCTTTTTATATCTTTTAAGATGTCAAATATCATTGACTTAATTTTGTATATTTTTAGTAAACATATTTTGTTTATAGATTGAAAAAATGTATCCCCAACGTGTCTTTGCCCTACTTTTTAGAAAATTGACGTGTTGCTGTTTTTGTGTTGTATTGTGTCCCGTGTCTTTGCTTCTTAGAAAACATTACTTTAGAACAAAGTGCATAACCAAAAACTAATTTCAGAGACACTAATAGAAAATAATGAAGAAACTTCTTGAAAGATTAACGAGTGTAAAGGATAATGAAAGAAACACCATCTTCGAACCTTCTTATTGATACTGCTGGATTTCCTACAAAAAGAAAACCTATATTTTTTTTGGAAGCAATATTTTTTGTAATATTGGTTGTGTAAAATGTGTGTATTTGTTATTTTTATTTATAGTTTTTTTCGGTATTGATTAATGGTCTTTCTTCCACATAAGAGGATATTGTATTTGATCAAAAGAAATACAGCGGTTTTACTTTTATTTCTTCCCGGATGCAAGTTGGTATTTGAGCATAAAACTCCAATATCAATGAGAAGTTGTTTCTTGTTCAAAATAAATTAAGCTTTTGGGTTGAGGTAGTGATGTAACATGTTATGTTACTATAGGAGACCAAAGGTTCAAATTCTTACTGTGTTATTATTATTGTTGCTGCTGCTATTATTTTATTATGTATTCATTGTCTGCTCACTGGTCTCATGTGAATATCGATGGTGTGGACGATGGTAATGAAAATGTTAAGGCTTACCCTCAAAGGTTTTGAGTATAGTATCTATTGAAACAATATTTTGGCCTCATCAAGTGCTGACCATTGACATGTTCTTGCACTGAAGGCCGCCATCTCATACAAGGGATTGGTGCTGGTATCATCCCTTCGATTCTGGATGTCGAGTTGCTCGACGAGGTTATTCAAGTAAGTCACCGAACCAACTTAATGGCAGTGGCGAGAATCTAGATGAGCAGTTCAATTTTATTCTTAGTTGTTTAGTTTGATCTCTTCTAATTTTGCTAGACTAGCCATTCATTTTCACCATGAGTTACTAGCTTAGGCTTAAGGAGCAAATCGGTACTTATTATAGCACCTCGTTCTGATATGTTTAACCATAGTTTACACTCCGAACATCTTTATAAAACTTGAAAGCCCCAACTATACTCGAAAGATGATCATTATAGACATTGAAGCAAGTACATATAATCTTGTAAGAACATAAAGTTCTTGGCATTTTCCTGAATTGTACAAATATTCTCTTACTTATTGTATAGAGAAAAAGTTGGAAGTGGTCTTCTAAGTTGAACTCAGACACATGACAACAATTCTTTCTTGTAAAAGGCTTATGTATATTTGTTTTGTTTTGGTCTAAAACCTTTTATTGTTCCATTTTATTCATTCAACTTTCATACGTTTATTTCATTTTAACTTCTAAATACTCTTAGCAACATTCATTTTAGTTATTTCCACTAATTATTCAAACATAAGTTTGAATACATTTTGAAGTTCACCACTTGGCCTACTACTTGTGACTTTTCTCACTGGGCACTTCAACTTTTCCCACAACTTCTAACCTTCTATTCTAACATTTATGTTGTGTAAGATATCAAGTGAGGAAGCGATAGAAACTGCAAAGCTACTTGCTTTAAAAGAAGGCCTTCTGGTATGCTGACATTTCTTTTAGGGTCATCCTGGAATAACTTTTACTTCTGATACGAAAATCAAATGCTTTGCCAAAAGTGATTGCAACTCTCTTTGTAGGTGGGCATTTCGTCCGGTGCGGCAGCAGCTGCTGCGATCAAGGTCGCAAAACGACCTGAAAATGAAGGAAAACTCATTGCTGTAAGTCTATGTTACCATCTCATATTAACAATGGTTCTCAGTTCAAGGTTCAATCTTCATAGAAATCTGTTCACTTTGAATTATCAAATGGGCACTTTGAACTATAATATTATTACTGCTTGTAACTCTTGTAAAACATCTGCAACTCTATCCACTCAAATCAATCTTGAAGTGGTCTATCAATGTTTTCACTGGCAGGTGATCTTTCCGAGCTTCGGTGAGCGGTATCTATCGACTTCGCTCTTCGACTCAGCTAGGGAAGAGGCAGTGAACATGATGTACAGTTGAAACAAATCAGGAAGTTGTTTATTGATTTGATGTCTAGACTTGAGAGTAGAATAAGTTGAGAATGTAAGCTTCCTGTATGGAGAAGAGTCACTAGTGGAAAATGTAAATTTACATGTCATATAATAAAACATGTTATGTCCATTTTACATAGCAAAGTTCATGCAGGACACTGGAAGAACAAAATGTTATTCAAAGTTATTAAGAGGCCTAAGTCCAAAAGCCTACTATTTGAACTTGTGTTCTTTATTCGGGAGAAGTCTTGAAGAGTTCTATTTTGAGTCAGAATTCATTTGGAATTGGATTCGAGGTGAGTTAGGATGCTGCTAGTTTGAACACTTCCTGAAAAGATTTTTATTTATTTATTTATTTTTTAGAATATAAAAAATATCTATTCTTTATAGTGATTTTAATTTAAAGACTTTATATTTGGTGAGTCATTCTACAAATAATTTCCAGTTACCACCGAGACGGGAGAAGATAAGCTGAGTTTTTTGTACAGGTGACCCTCTCACAGATGCTTTTATGATTGATGACTCGTCTCTCACAAATGTATGAAATATAACCTTTTGATTACGTCAAAGCGCACTATTGCTTTTCTATAACTTATTGCGTCAGACATATTTATTGTGGCTGTAACGCTATTGTGATTGAGTTTTCCTCACCATTCATTGGGGAAATTGTAACAAATTGATAAAAATGAGATTGAGATAGAAATAGTAATAGCGTTAGGGTGACACATGACCGTCCCTAATGTGATACATTATAAAGATTGTGTTCTATGAATATCTCATCTATATTTATGGGAAATCCTAACAAACTGTGATAAAAATGTATGGTGATTGCAATTGCACTAGGGTTATGATAAATATGGTCATTCAATACAAAATGCAGTAGTGGGATTGTAAGCAGAACGTTAGATTTCATATATTTACAAGGGGCGGGTCATTAATCATAAAAGGACCTTTTGAAGAGGTCATTCGTACAAAAAATCTCAAGATAAGTTTTAAATTTGAAGGTAATTTTGTAATTTTAGTATTCTTTGGATTTTTTTAAAGTCGATTTTGGAATATTTTAATTTGAGGGGTGGAAATAAGTTGTAAATAGGCTGTAAATAAGTGTCAGATATTTGAAAGCGTTACATGTTTCTAAATAAGTTGGCTCATTTTGCTATATTTGAAAATAACTCTTTTTGGTCTCTAGATTTTGGGTTTAGTTTTCATTTAGTCTATAATTCAAAATGTTATACATTTAGTTTTTAAGTTTTGAGTTTAGTTTCAATTTTTAAAATTTTATAATTTTACTATTGAGATTTGAGTTTTGTTTCAATTTGGTCTCAAAGTTTCAAGATTTATATTTTTAAATTTGAATTTTTTTTTGTTGTTGTTGTTAAATACTCACTTTTAGTCATTGATGTTTTGTTTTTGGAAGCATAGACATTGATATTAATGTCTGTTAATTAATTCCTTTTTGAAAATTTAAGAGTATTTTTAAAAATAAAGTACTAACAATTTTTATTAAAAAAAATTAACAACAAGAGTATTTTAAAACTCTTTCAAAAATTTTTTGGTATTTTTTAAACTAAAATATATTTTCAATAAATAAGGTTTAAATACTATTTTGGTCCTTATACTTTTAATTTTGGTTTATTTTGGTTCTTATTTTTTTAAAATGTTCATTTTCGTCCCTATACTATTAGTTTTGATTCTTTTTCTTTCAAAATGTTCATTTTAGTACTTGCTTTAAAAAAATGATCATTTTGATTCCTTAAAAATGAAAATGAAGGCGACCAAAATTATATCTTTTAAAAGTACAAGAATTAAAATGAATTAAAGTTGAAAGTATAAGTACCAAGATGAATATTATAAAAATATAAAAATCAGAATGAACCAAAGTTAAAAATATAAAGACTAAAACGAACATTTGAAAGTATAAGATTATCAAAATGACTACCACTATAAGTAGAAAGGTCAAAATAATATTTAAATTAAAAAATAATAATAATAAAACACATTAGGGCTTGAGACAAGGTTCACCATTTTTAGCCACAGAAGCACTTGCAAAATAGTAACCACTCATTTATCCACCACGTTTCAATCTTTCACTCCACCTGTCTTTCATTGCATGCCCCTTATATATCCACCTATTTATAAAAGCCACCCCATAAAAAGCCCTTCTACTTCCTCAATCACATTAAAAGAAGAAGAAACAATAATAATAATAATCCACAAAAATAGGAAGTTATTACATCTTGGGAGCACGACATGAGCCAACAACAGCCCCGGAGGGCCGGCGGTGACCAGCCGGAGGAGCCGATCACGTATGGTGACGTTTTTCCTCATATTGAGGGCAGCCTTGCTCACAAGCCGGTAACGCCGGAGGATGCTGCAGCTGTGCAGACCGCTGAGACCGCCTTGCTCGGGAAGACACTGCATGGTGGTGCCGCTGCAGCGATACAATCTGCTGCTGCGAAAAATGAGATGGCTGGCGTTATTGGTAGTGGCAACGACGACATTGGTAATATCGTTGCCGACGACGTAAGCATAACTCAGACGGAGATGCCAGGGAGGAGGGTTATTACAGTGTCCGTCGGTGGACAGGTAATATTATTACAACCAATATTTAAAATGTTGATGTCGACGGAAATATTGAAATCCTAATCTTACAAAAACTCCAATAGTAATATTCATAAAATGTTGAGTTCAATAGATATTTCTTTTAAAGTTATAAAAGCAAAAAGATAAAAAAGATGTAAAATAGTAAATATTATATTATATTTATATTAATGGTATTTGGTTGATTATTTTATATGTATGAAAATTTCGATTCACTCAAGAGTCGATATCGACCTATAAAACATGAAAATATTATAGAAATATTGACATTTTAGACGAAAATTTAATAGCATAGGTGTAGCTATCTCATGCCTCTTATTGTGAGATAGGAAATAATTTTCATTGGTAATTAAGGTTTTTTTCTTATCATTATTATTATTCGAAATTACATAAATGGCATAAAATATATGCGTTTGTTAGGTTGACGTGATTGAAATATTATATTCAACTACATCATTTTAAACTTAAGATTCAGTCTCAAATATAATGATGATGAGATTCAAAGTATTTGCATGCAATTTTGCTTTCAAAATTGATAGGCCATATTAATAGCAGGTCTATTATGGATAGATTTTGTTATATTTGCAAATTTTTAAAAATATTGATACACTCAATTATTATCCTTAAAAGTGCTATACTAAATGTATAATAGGTAAAAAAAAGATAAAGATATGTGGACAAAATAAGAAAAAACTAAATAAAGATAACTAGAAATACATAAAATTAGGAAAATATCAAACTATATACAAATATAGAAAAACTTCCATGTGAGTCTTTTAATTTGAAAGAGTACATTTTTAATTACCAAATTACCGTTGAGTTATATTCTCTAGTATAGCAATATTGTAACTTTATATACTGATAAATTGGACCTTTTTCAAATTAATAAAAGCCTGTGACCCAACATAGCGAGAGGGTTCCAATTGCACCATTGTCGACATTGAATCCTCACGAAGAGGGAGGAGGAGGAATAACAATCGGCGAAGCATTGGAAGCAACCGCTTTAGCAGCGGGGGAGAAGCCAGTGGAATGGAGTGATGCCGCCGCAATCCAAGCGGCAGAAGTGAGGGCAACTGGGCAGATGAATATAGCACCGGGAGGTGTCGCCGCCACCGCACAATCGGCCGCCACTATAAACGCTCGAATCACACAAGATGAGGACAAGACCAAGCTCGCGGATGTTCTAAAAGTACATAATTCCTATATAATTTGGCCATTGACTTAATAAAAATTTGACGTAAACATTACACAACAGACATAATGTTGATAATATTGATGAATTTGAAATCTATACCTTTCAATTTTGTGTCTAATAATTTTTTATATTTTAGAAAATCTAATTTAAATATTTATTTGTCTTGCAAGCTCTAATTGCATATGAGATTAATTAGTTTTATAGGATGTAATTTGTAATTATTGATTTGTAGTTTAAATTAAAATTTTAATTTTTAAACTTTGACATGTTTATAAAATTACAATTTTTTTTTTTTGGTTGTCTTAAACCCATTCCCTTTTAAAATTACAAGAATTTAATGGCACTACAAAGAATTTTTATTGGATAGTTTTACGACGATCATATAGTTTATGATATATTATATTACATATGGTTTTATTTTTTAAAAAAGAATTCCATTCATAACAAAAGATACTATGTTTTGTTTTGTTTTGGCGTTAGGATGCTCGATCAAAGCTGTCGGCAGATAGACCGGCGACGCGACGAGATGCAGAGGGGGTGGCCGGAGCTGAGATGCGAAATGACCCCTTTCTCACCACGCATCCTACCGGTGTTGCCGCGTCCGTTGCCGCCGCCGCGAGGCTCAACCAGAATAACAACAAGTAGGGTCAAAATTGCCTTCGTTTATCTGTTTTTGATCTTTTTTTTCCCCTTCCAAACCAGTATGTTGGATGTTTGTCCTCTTTATCACCAACTCTTTATTTGATGTTTGGGTGTTTGTTTAATTATAGTGATTTTTTTTAGTTTTAATATTCTTCTAATCTTTAAAAATTAAAAAGTCGGAATTCTTTTTCTCTTGTATAATAACTCCCACCCACACACACTTCTCACACACAATCTCTCACTTATATCTGGGATAGAATTGAAAAATATTGACATTTACTAAAAAAAAAAAATTAATATAACGTTTAAAAGAATTTGCAAGAATTTACAAATATAGTCAAATAACTTGCCATTTGTAAGAATTTGTAAATATAGTCAAATAAATTCTAGATTTAAATTAAATATAACGTATAACAATGTAAAAGAGTCTATTATTGATTAAATTTATTATATACTCTATTTAGTGTTATTTTAGATTTAGCTTTGTAAGAGTTTATTGATTGAATTTATTATATACTCTATTTAACACTAAATAGTGATAGAATTTATTATATACCTATCACTATTTTATTATATTTTTTATTATATTTAAAGTTGAATTTTGGATGAGCTAGCCATCTATGCCTAGTATAAGAAATCGTTTCGAATGGTAAACCAACTCTATGGTTCTCTGTCTCCCTATTTTTAAATTTTTATTATGATTAATAGATCGTCTTTTGAATGCTGTTCTCTCTTTTGTTTAAAATAAAGTATAATTATATTCAATTGTTTCCTGGGTTTGAAAACACTAAGAAATTGATTTAGTCATATATACTGATCATATATGTACTATTTAAATTGATATTCCAACAAAAATAAGTTGTCAAAATCAATATTATTTGATAAATGGTAGACCAGTAAATTTCAAAAATAAAGGAATTCTTGAAATTTACTCGATAAATAAATAGATGAGGATATGGATACTAAAAAAAGTTATTATCATGAAGATTCTTGAAAATATTAAAAATCAAGCATATGAGAATAATAATGAAAAATGTTGCAATGTCATAACTCGAAAAATGAGGGAATAGAAAATAACATGGTAGTTGATAACATTTTTTTTATTTATAATGTTACTCGTGATGTTATTTCTCAATTTGAAGAATTTGGATAAGAATGTGTCGAATATGAACATAATTAGTTCAAATATAATTAATCTCATTTTCAAAGTATGAAAATTTTAAGAAGGTTGTGATATTTTGGTGAAGAATAATAGGCTTTCCATAAGTGATTATCATGATAATACAATTGATTAATTTGAACATTCAAATTGATGTCACAGAATGTTTGAAGCCGTGTTTGAAAGTACTAAGAAAACGTTCTTTCATCTCTCCTTTCGTCTTCTTTTCTTTCTCTCTCTTTTTTTTTTTCTTTCACATTTTCTATTATTTTTTCCCCCTTTAAAGTCTACTTTTTAAAGTTTTTAATTGTGTTTTTTTAATCGTTTTTCTTAACCAGCTCACCAGAGTAATCAAAACCAAAAAATCGACTGACCCGACCAAGTAGTTGACTGCTTGATGCCTAAAACTCCATTGAAACTGACAAATACCGACTGAGAGCAAATCAGAAGGCCCGTGATTGACAGCAGTCTGAGCCTGAAATTGACTCCGCCTGATCACTGATCACCCCTACTTATAACTCCAATTATTATTTATGTTGAATATTTAATTTATAATTTATTATAGTATAATTATTTAAATTTTATATGTTTTGAATTGCGGCTAATTTTGTTTAATCCACATTTTTTTTTATAAATTTTAAGAGAAATAATTGTTATAAAAAATTGAATTAATTAAATATTAATCCACATTTTTTTTATAATAAATTTTAAGAGAAATAATAGTTATAAAAAATTGAATCAATTAAATATTTAGGATAGATTACAATTTATATTAATATAGAATGATAAATTTGAGATTAGTAAATAATGAAAGGGAAACAACCTTTTAGAAAAGCTAAATGTTTGTATCTAACAATTTCATCACGTAAAACTAAATTAAGAAGCAATTCCAAATAGAATATTAAAAAAAAAGTTTTACCAAATAGCTTACTAGTAAAGATTTTCTCACAATCATTTCTTAAGCTTGCAAACAGTCTCAAAAAGAGCATAATTTAACTAACTTACTACATTTCATTACACAAATAAAGGTGTTCCCCAACAGCAAGAGCCTCAACATCCATAATAACAATGTAAGGGAACCATTCAACAAGCCTTTATCATTTCTGTAAATGGCTCCATTCCCATTTTTTGTTTTAAGTTGAAAATGAAAAGTCACATATGTATTAATTATGATTATAACACCACAAATATTTATCAACAAAAGCAAAAACACATGTTTGTATGAAGTTAAGGACCAAAACAACTTTGGAGGTATGAGAAAAATAAAATAAATACTAAACTTTTAAGCCTAAAAAAAGAAAAAATTACAAGAATAACATCAATAAAAACTAGGATTATGGAAAAAGAGAAATAGATGCCACTTTCCACAAAAGCAGGCAGCTTGAAAAAGATGTTTCAGATATAACTGGAATCACGATAACTTTTTACATAAACACTCGTTATAACAAGCTATTCTATAAGAATAGTATGAAGAACAATAACAAATTTACTCTGCCAACTCGGTTAAGCTAACCTTATCCAGAGCCAATTCCGTGGTGATGAGTTTCAGCAGTACTTGGACCAATTCCCTCACCCTTGCTTCTCTGTCCACCAAAAAAGAGAGAATCGAGTCATTAGGTGTTCCATGCATATGTTGTTCTTCACCGTAACCTTCCCCATCTCAATAGTTGATAAAACAAGTCTTATTATTTTCCTTATGCAAGGACAGAGAAACAAACAAAACATAGTAACTTGGCAAACAAAACATAATTTGCTGCAACTAAAAACTCATTTTTCAATATTTCGTGAAAATTTGTGCTTTTTTTTATTTTTATCCGTAAGTGTTTGGGACAACTCATGTGCATCTCGACTAATCTCACGAGACAACCCGTCTGACCCTACAACATTTGGGTGTCAAGGAAACTTGTAAGATATTAAATCCTAGGTAGGTGGTCACCATGGATTGAACTCATGATCTCTTAGCCGTTTATTGAGATTGTCTCCTTTTTTACTACTAAACTAACCCATGATGGTTTAAACAATATTTAAACTGGATTGTGATTATTGGTTCTTCCAAGACACGGCTATTTTTGTTTACCTTGAGATGACGAGCTCACAAAAGGAAGGAAATAAAATGAGTAGGTGAGGACGTCGATCATGATTCTCCTTGTTCGAGTCAATATTTAAATGTGATGGCAAAGGAAGAACTGAGGCAGTATCGTAATGGATTTTGAGACGCGCTAGTTCTTGAAGGACATAAATAATTTCATCAAGCCGTGCTGTAGGCAATGGACGTTCACCTGCTTGTAATAGTAAAATTCAAAGGGAATAGTGAAGAATAGCTCAACACTCACCAAGAACATAAAAGGAGAATCATTTTTAGTTGCTCCTGACAGAAGCAAACAAGATTGCGCACCTAAGTAATTCTCATCGATCAAGAACCTGTTCAAGATGGATTGGCATCTCGTCACGAGTAACAAGATTGAAATTTTGCTGACTTCATATCTTGTCGAGCTCCATTTATCATCTTCATTGTTGTAGCTGATAACATGAAAAATATTAGTTCTGTAACTTCGGAAACATGAGGTTAGAAGACTACAATGCGTTCTTCTCCTCCTGAAACATATGAATGCATCATTATGCTTCTGCAGTCATTTATCATTATAAAAAATAAAGAAAATGGTTGCAGATCATTTAGAAGAATGCTGAACTTGCTTTTGAAACCACATCCTTTCAATCTTGAAGATCCTAGCGTGTTATTTTGCTCAAGGCAGTTTCACAGACAAGATAATTAGATCATGCGAATTTTCACATATGCAAAAAAGACATCGTCATATAAAAGTTAAAAAACCAAAATCTGACTCTAGGTCATTTTCATAGAATACCTGCTCAAAGAAAACAACTTCTGCAAACAGGTCAAGGAAAATCTGCTACAGTGGATGGGCATTAGCTCTACAGTCTCAACAGGCAATGAGCAAGTTCGTGATGCACATCTGTCCAATGTGGAAACTAACCTTTGGATAACCTATGAAGTATGATGTTGGAAGGTAATAGAAAATTAGTAAATAATAAAGAAATAAGCAACTGCCAAGGTTGCTTTACAAGATGATATTGTAAATAAATTCGGTGAATAAGAAATGATGTGAAAGTTCCCGTATCTAGTGAGAAGCTCTTTATTAACTATGAACAATGGAGCACAAATTCTACATAGCCAAACTCCAACCACAAAAATTAAATGAATAAATATATATATCAAAGGATTTGGTAGAAGAAAACGATGGTGATCAATTTGCGAATCAAAATGAAATATTACGAAAAGTGTGCTGGAACCGATATGCTGATGGAAAAGGTCTAAAACTAGAAAGGATAGATGTAGGCAACGAGGTCAATTGGGTATATATTAACAAGGAAATCATCACGGGCAAGCATGCAATCCACAATAATGTGTGTGTGTGTGTGCAGGCATTAGCAGTAAAATTCATATTAAACAGCAAAGGAAATAACTCCAAATTATTTGAATATCCTTTTCTGTTGGAGTCGTCTATAGCTAGAATCATGTCAATTCGCTTGAAAAGAAAGCCGATGAGTTTGCACTACTTTAGAACCAAGGCAGCTCGAGAAAATTACATCATGAGGTGCATCAAGTGGTGACTTAAGAATCTTGTCACCCAGAATGTTCAAGAGAGTCATCTCGAGACTCTCATTAGCTTCCATTGACCCAGATGGGAGTGAACTGGATAGAGCTCGTCCACAATATCCCACAAGGAAAATTTCATAAACATCCGCAACCTCCTTCCATATTCGAGTTCTTGCCGGTTTGCTTGTGCATGTCTCTGGTAGAACATTTCTAGTTAAGTTTTGCACGTCATCAGAAAGGATCTGGTTAAAACCTTCGACAGCCAATCTCCAAAGTGCACCATCGGGGTGCTCTCTTCTTGTTGTCATACACCTAGAAAACAAAGCACTCTGTTGCTTATCATTGTAAAGAAATGTATCACGAACTAAAATAAAAAGAAGGGAAAAATGCCTTTTTAATCCCCAGGTTTTGGGTCAAATATCATTTTAAAGAAATATATCATTTTAAATTAATGAATGCCTATTAATTAAATTAAAATAATTATGAAATGAGATTGTAAAATTAATTTTAATGGTGATGAAGAATAGTAACTTTTAATTAATTATAATTTTCTTAATTCTTTTTAGTTTTTTCATAAGTGAATCAATTTAGACCCTCCTTCAAATTCCATTTTGAAGTTATTAATAAATAACTTTTACGGGTGTATAAGACTTTTAAAATGCAAGAATTAACATAATATTAGAGAAAACGGTTAAAATCAAATGGATGGTAGGGGTTTTTCATTATTGTGAGTGGTTTGTCATCTTCTTGTCTCCCTCTATTTTGCTCTTACTTAATTAGGAAGACTTGTGTGAGAATATTATTATTATTGTTACTTAGGTGAAATTTTGGAAGAAGAATAGTTATATCACCAAGGAGGATTTTAAATGTGTCAACTGAAAACAATTATTATATCTTTTTATATCGGTGAGCATCCAGACTAACTTAAGTGCACCTCGACTAATCTCATGAGAACAACCTGCCTGACCCTATAACATTTGGGTGTCAAGAAAACTCATAGGATATTAAATCCTAGGAAGATGGCCACCATGGATTAAACCCATGACCTCTTAGACATTTATTGAGACTATGTCTCCTTTTTTACCATTAGCCCAACTCATGATGGTTAACTGAAAACAATTATAAATCACTATCGGGAGGTCTAGATTGATCCACTTATATAAGTTTAGGTTTAAATTGATACAATCATTAGTTTCAGGTTTTAATTGATACAACCTCCAAAGTTTAGGTGTATAAAATGATTTTTTTTCCCCAAGTTAAGAAGTAAAACACCAAACTTGGTTTGAAGCATTTAAGCATTATTTGCTTCAACTTTCTTTTCTTTCTTAAAAAAGGAAAATCATTTCCAACAAAGTTAAGTTGGTTCAGACGTTTTTCAAATATTTTGACTAAGCATTACATAATTAATACAGGCTTGGTGACAAGGCATCGATTCCAGTCCCATGTCCATATTTCTTCGTTCCCTACATGGGTTACTTCTCACATTCACAGAATGCACTCACACCTATCTTACAGCAAACTCTCGTACCTATATGCTACCAGGCTATATTTTCAAGAAATTGAGTAAAAGAGTGTAAAAATCTGTACCTTCCAAGACTCTGGATAATTTCGGGGCATATAATACATTTTTCAACGATTGGTGCATGAAGGAAAAGCTCAACCAAAGCAGGAACAAGCTTTTCAGCAAACAGGACATTTTGAATGCCAACTGGTGGGACTGGTGATCCTGGAGTGACAGACTGAGAAGCTTCATGGTTTGAGCTCGCAGAAGCAGCTCTAGAATGCCTTTCGTTCCTTAACCTCCCTTGATTTGCTGAAATAAACGCAAGTACACAACTTATAAGAGATCATGGAGAAACCTAGGAATTGCACCAAACAAATTCAATATACCTTGAACAAGATAACTAGTGCTTGTTTGATCAGCATCATTTTCATGAATTGAGGGAGAACCTGATCTTGGAAGATATTGCAAGAATTCACGCAGCAGAATCAGCCACATCGAAGAGATATCATCAGTTGGACGTAAAAGTGGTAATATCTCCAGAATAGTTCGTAGCTCAGGGGGGACATGTCCCTGGAGAAAGAGAGAATGTCTCAGCAAACTTTTAAGGAAATCAACAAACTGCTATCAAGTTCTTTACTTCCTATAGAAACTTTCCACAAGGACAACAGAAAATTAAACCAGATGGCTACAAGAGTCACTTCCATGTAAATGGAGGGAGTAAGTACAAATTTTGCATAAAAATCAACAACATGCAATTTACAATGCTAATTCGGGACTCTTTAGTTTAGAACCCCACTCATCAGCATATTCTAGCCCCTTCAAGGCTTGGAAATTCATTGTTTGGATGCTTGAACAGTGAATGTGATAAGATGTCAATATAGTCATCTAACATTCCATTCCTAAAAGCCGAGGCCATTTTTAAATGGTAATAAGTGAAAACTTGAGTCATACAATTTGTCATAGTTTCATTCTTGATGCTCAATCAAACTCCACTCCATATAAGTGGGTCAAATGTCAATCCCAAATGTAGGAGGGCCTGTTAGAGTTTTTTCTTTTTTCCTTTTTTCTTTTAATTTTCACGATTGTTCGAGCTAGCTTACATGCACCTTGAATAATCTTGCATGACAACCCATTTGATTTTACGACATTTGGGTATCAAAAAAACTCGTAGGATCTTAAATCCTATGTAGGTGGCCACCATGAGTTTCCTTGACACTCAAATGTTGTAGGGTCATGTGGGCTGTCCCATGAGATTAGTGGAGAACCTACTTTGGTTGGACAATCATAGTGTTATGAGAGCTTTTTTTTTAAAAAAAGGAAACGATCTCTTTCATTAATATAATGAAATGAGATAATATCTCATAGTACAAAGTAAGAGACTAAATAACACCCTTACACAACCAAAAGAACAATAGTACAGGATCAAAAGAATCAAATACAAATATGATTGAAATGAACCAATTCCAAAAGAAAACGAAAATACAAAAATGTACTTGACCGAAAGAAACAGAAGCAACCATTATGGACAATTACGAACAAAACGACCTAGGAAATGTGCCTATTGAAAGAGATTCTGCTTTGGAGCTAAAGTTCAGTGCCCAGGACCTCCTTTGGTTGGACAATGATAATGTCATTTCCTTCATTTAATTTCTAGAATGCTGAACTTTAATATTTTCGTTCATCCATGCTAACCTCTAGCTCCAAAACATAGAATCTCATCTTACACAATCTTAATCCTCCTGTCTTAAACTGAACCATGATGTTTCCAAGCAATATCATTAAATTCTTTACTTCAACAATCAAGTTGGGGATGTATACACTTCCCTAAAATTGAAAATGATAGAACATATAAATGAACAGTAAAAACAAAAATGAACCTTATCCAATGTGTTTTTATTTAAATTGAACAAGAAAAAAATTGGGGAAAAGTAAACTTACAAACTCAGTTTCAAAGTTCTCATTCGTTATTATTGCTTGCTTAATGGCCAAATCAAAAACTGACAGCAATTGTGTGTACATCTGGTTGTCAAACATCATTTGTGCTTGCACGTATAGTTCTCCTGCAAGCAATTTAACAGACAGAGAATGTTAACAATAAGCACGCAAAACTATATTATCTCCCTGATCTTATTGTGAATCTTACAAGTGTCAGCCTCCATATTTGATTAACAATTGTTTAGGAATTATTTCATACATTTTTAAGTCAATAGGAGAGGTATATGTAAAATAATTACCAAGACCATGCAAAATTTCCTGCTTCACTTTGCTAGCAGCATTACCACTGTAGTGTGGTGACTTTTGAAGAACAAGCTCATACACATTAAGTACCGAAACAAGGTAAGTCATTGGCAAGTTTCCCTGTTCCACAAGTTAAAGCGAAAAGATGATTCAGGTCATTTTTTATCATTTATTTGGAGAGTCAATATGAGTTTTGTGTTCAGTATATGCTAAAGGAAACATGCATATGAAAGAAAATTTCTCTGGTCAATGGTGATTACCTTGGGAGAATGGGAAACAACTGTTGTCTGTAGACAATTTATTGCTGCAAGTGCTACCTCTTTACTACCATTTAGAATGCTATTCTTCACAAAAAGAAGCAAAGATTCCCATCCTGCAGTGTGAGAAGCATGTAACGTTGTTATGAAGAAGCATAGAAAAGCAACTAAAGATGTATTAAACAATATGACAGATATACACAAACAAGTAATAAGAAAATTTATGCAATGAAGCAAAAAATTTCACCATTGACCTACCGGACCAAAAGTTTGTTAAGCTTCTGAGGAATGGAAAAAAAGACCTTAAAATACGCGCTATTCCAGAAAGAACCAGAACCAGCGTTTCGTCCCACTGTTTTTGAGCAGTATTACGACTGGAAATGCATGTAGTATGAGAAAACAACATACATTAATTTCATCTTTTCTAGAAGTCGGGGAAGTATTATATTTTGGCAAAGATCAAGATTAATACAGACGAGTGATGTATTAGCATATGAACCGCCTTTCCACCATGAGTTCCCAGTTCTTTTCCTTGCCATTCATCTTTGGATGAGGTTGCGGCCTTCAAAAACAAGGAGTTCAAAGGCCATCAGCAGAAAGATCAGTAAAGGATAAAAGAGTAGTTGTGTTATCAAATCAAAGTTACCATGTGGGAAGCATGGTCTAAGATGGGAAAAACGTAATCCCAAAGACATGTCCCCCAAATGCTTTCTGAAAGCTTTTGACCGTGACTTCCAAGACTCTGGAAGAGTGTCCTAATAGCTGAATTTCGGACCTGGAGGCATACAAATGTGCTGATATTGCTAACTTAAAATTCCTAGGAATCGTAGTTAATTCTACATATAACACAACAAGATTGACAAAAGGAAGAGCATCGGGGCATATAGTTCCATATCATTCTACCTCTGGCCTATCATCAGCTCCAAGCTTATGAAGCAATGAGAAAACGGAAAACAGTAACTTGTTGCTATCAACCATGTTTGTGAATGGAGAGGTATCAGCGGGACTGGACACCTCCGCCATCTGTTTTTCGGACCTCTCATCATTAACTTGTTTTGGGACAAAAGCCACATCTGTTTTTCAAGTCATTTTAGTAATAGCGAAGGGTTAGCATTTCAAACAGCTAATGACAGAGCTAGAAACCATTTATGTATTTACCAGGGAGGATACTTGTTTCCTTCTCGCCCACATGATCATGAGAAAGCCTCTTCACAATAAAATCAGTTATAGTCCACAAAAGCCCTATTGCTGTTAAGCTTATATTTAACTCTGTTTTTTGAGCACTGTATGCTCCCGTCACATCAACACATCTGCAATATCCAAATTGATATTGAAGTAAGATTGTCTGAGACTATATATAGATATGTATAGTCATGATGCTAGTACTCAATTTTGGCTTTTGTTTTTATGCATATGCAGATCAGCTAGAAGGGATGAATTGATCACTTAGTGTTATGATAGCTCCTGCATCAAATTGGTCCTTGTGGTCAAACACAGCAAGTTCTTCCAGTTAAGACATACGGATTTCAGACTTGTTTTACATTACTTCTAAAGGAACAAGGATACTAAATATTCTATGCTCAGGGAGAAAAGAGGAAGGCAAAGGCTAATAAAACATCTTGATGCAAGAAAATAATTACTGTATGCCAAGGCAGAGGATCATCATGAACAAGAACATAAATACACATCAAAATTAAGAACTTAAAACACCATTCTGTCGAAAAGTCAATATTGTGAAGACTATAGTTGGGTGAACACATGGGAAGAGTGTAGCACACGGAATATAGTCCATTGTAGAAGAGAATAGAGTGAAATAAGGAAAATGCTTAAATGAATAAGAATTTTGCGTGGAAACTCTTACACGTGGAGGCATTCTTGTGGTATGCTGGAAAGTCCATCATTCAAGATCACACGTAGACTCTAAAAGGAAACACAAAAATTATATTATTTTTATGAAGTACACAGAATTATTACTATTCAGCAGTAATTAAAAAAAAAATCAAACATGAAACTTTCCAGTAATAAAATTAAGCAATTGGATGATAACTACAGTCTGTAAGAGCAGATGGACATGGATTATACCTTTCTATGCACCAGATGGACATTGACATGGAGATTTGGTAAAGAAACAATAATAGCAAATGGATGCAAATGATAGTAATGCATCAAACACAAATATAGTTGCCTACAGTAGAATTAAAGAATACAAAAAACCAAATCATCATCAAATTCTTAAAAAGGGGGATCATCTGGGTGAGCACTTTTTTAGTCTTTAAGGATTTCCTTGTCAGTCATCTTTTCGTTCAAGTGTATATCCTTCCTTTTCCAAGTTTTCTTTTTTTCTTTTTTTCAAAAAAAAGATATACAAAACTTTTCATTGATAAAATGAAAAGATAATAGTGCTCAAAGGAGAAACTCAAACAAAGAATTAAAATTTACTTCTTAGGTAGTTTAGGTGTTGGCCCAATTCTAGGAGAAAGGATGATACCATTGCGCCTAGGTCACATACTCCATCAGTAAATTTTAGGCCACATTTGCTATCAACAACTTTCATAAAAAATGAGATCTAATATTTATAAGAGAAATATTGCTAGCAGAGGTGGTTCAACCAAGCAATAGTATCTTCTCCAACCCTGTATTGCTTGCTACGAAAAGCAATGAACCTTGACATTTTTGTGGATCATTGAACATTGTACTATGAATCAATTGCTGATAAATATCCAACACCCAACGTGGAAGAGATCGTGGATGAGTTGCATGAAACAACAACTTCTCCAAGATTAACTTGAAGTCAAGGTATCATCAAATACTTGTACACACGAAAGATAACCACAACTGAACAAAAAATCCCTTTTGATCTATTTTTATACATGAGTAGCCAAAGGAATTAATTAAAATTATACAAAAGATTTCTATCATGAACTGAATAGTAGAATTGGGAAGCGACAGATTGATCTGGAAAATATTGAAGATGTGTTCTCAATAGTTATCAAATGTTGAATCATTTCCTAACCTGAAAACCAAGAGCAACAAGGTCTTTCTCAGAAGCATCTGCAACAGACCTTTAAAATACAAGTAGTTAGAGAGGATCAGCCAAACATGAGAGCACGATGCTTATAGGTAATTGAAATTAAAATAATCGGTGACACCCTAACCTTAACAGCTCAAGAATATTTGGCCAGCTGTAGTGTAATTTTTCTCCATGTCTCTGAGTTTTTCAAATAAAATATGAACATTGGGCAGACATCAATACATAAAAGAGAGAATTTACGAAACTACTATTAGTAGCACAAGATACCTCTAAAACATGCAGAAGAATCTTCAATGATCCTGAGCAAACATCAATGCTTTGAGAAGAAGCATATAAAGACTGCAGAGGAGATATAACAGAACACTCCAGTGACCTCAGCTTTTCAACCCTGTCTTCAATCTAAAACAGACGCCCACATGGACCCAGATCAAAGTTGGTTTTCTCTCACTTTCAATAGGATACAGAAAAGAACCAGGATGAGAATTCTAACCACCTTCAAAGAGGTATGATGATTAGGTGAGGTGAAATCTAGAAATGGCTCTGAACCTAAAACTGAGCAGATTGATTGGTCCAAAGCATCAAGTGCTATATTGCGTACATGCTGATTGGAGTTATTGGCAAGCTGCAAATCCATTCTGGGGAGCTGTAAAAAATGGAACTAATGCAAAAATGGGAATCAAAGAAATTATAATGTTGTTACCTCAACAAAATGGCCAACAACTTGATCCCATAGTGGTTCGACCCCTATCAGAAAACATACAAGAGATTCACTAAGTGAAAATCAGAACATTATAAGAGTTTGCAGTGAATTTCAGGAGTAGCATTTTTCAGCGAGTCATCTTTTATATATAAAAAAAATATTGGAGAAGGCACTAGTTAACTGCTCCCTCTAAAAGTATTTTAATGTAAGTTTAAGTGTTCTTGATGACTTTTGACTAAGTATCTAAACACTATAAAAAATTAGAAAAGTATGCACTTTGTAGCCTTCTTCTAAGGCTAAAGGCTTAGTTTGAGATTATAAGGCTAAAGGTTTAGTTTGGGATGATTGTGTTGGTTAAAGTAATTGCTAGCAATTCTGCTTTTACCAAAATTAGTTGTCATATGAAGTAAATTAATGTTTGATACCTTCCAATTTTAAACTTGGAAAAGCAGCTATAGTGTTTGGTAAATTACTAAATTTATGTGATTTAGTTATAATTATCAAAGTAGTGATAATATTTCATATAATTTTATATTATTAATTAAAAGGATATTTTCAAAAATAGAAAAACGGTTGAAAATAATTACAAATATAACAAAATTTTACTTTCTATCTGTGATAGACCATGATAGACCCAGATAGACATCTATCCCTATCTATCTAGTAAAGTGATAGATGTCTATTTGTGTCTATCGTAGTCAATCACAGATAGAAAGTAAAATTTTGCTATATTTGTAAATAGTTTGATATTTTTTCTATTTATAATAATAATAGATATATAGAAGGATAAGAATGGAATGATATGGGAGGGGAAGAGATGTGAAAAGAACAATATATAGAAGGATAAGAATGGATTTTTTTTTTTTAATCTTGTTACAGGAGGTGGTAGATTTTAAGGAAAGTTGATTTCAAAGGCAGCTATGGGATTTTGCACCATAGAGAGAACTGAAAAGGAATTTTATATAAATTAATAAACAGACAGTTCTACCAAACACTCTAGACCGTTAAAATGGGTTATAAATATAGAATATAGAAATGCATAGGAAAACTGTCAGTGTAACATAACAAGTGAAGACATGACCAATTAACCAGACACGAAAGAAATAATTTATTACAACTCAATGATAACATTAACACACAGAATACATTGATGTACACACATTCATGTCAATTGCAGGAAACTATTGTAAACATTTGTCAAATGTCTAACTGAAATTTAAAGAAAGAACGGAACCAATATTTTCGAGGATGTGGTATGAAGATTCACAAAATAACATGGCATTATAAAGGCACAGCTCCTATTTTAAACATGTTTTAACATGACTTTAGTACACAAACTAACATATTTCAGGCAGTCGACATACTTGCACTAAATAAATCTAAAACTGATAGTGGACTAACATGTTTAAAAAAAATTAATCAATAAACAGAAAATCCATTGATCTGACGTACTGTGAGGATTATTGACAAGGATACATATCATCCTTTCCACAGAAAAATTGATGCTACCAATTTTCTGGCTTGAAGCTAATCCAAAACCACTTGAACCACTGGTCAGATATTGATGAGAAAGCTGACATAATGCTGATAGAAGGGAATTCACTGCAGATATGTGCATCAGTGCTGAGCTCTCAAATAGCTTCAAAAAGAAGGACAAATGTTAATTAGGAAAAGCGCACAATAAAATCATTATTCAGTGGGCTGCTTTGGAAAGAACTCTCTCAAAGTTACTTTCTTTTTCAAGAAGTGCTTTGGTTTCATTGGTTCCACGAAATTTGAGAATAGCAGCACTACTTTATGTTCACTAAGAACTTACCTGAGAATTTAAAGAAGAAAGAATGTGAAAGTCACTGTATTGGCCAGATGATTCCCTTGTAAGCTTTGGGACAGTAGTTGATACCTCCTATACGCATAAAAGACAACAAATAAGCTAAAAGTACCAAATGGATCAATACAAACTACTGAACTGATATGTCACTGGATGAATGAACAGCAGGTCAAGAAAAACAGAGAGTCGGCATATGGAGACAAAGCCACCTAGTTTCATTCAAAAGAATGTTTACTAAATCGTTTTAAATAGCAGTACACTTAGACGTTCTTTTTACATTCTTCAGATTAGCATTGACATTTCAATCAAATTTGTATGGGCCTTCCACTTGAATTATTGGTGTAATATGTGGCTTTTGCATATATTTTGGTACAAATGATTAGTTGATCAGATTAGTTATCATAGCTGCCTAAGGATGCTGATGACCATGGAACATTGTAGAATTGTCTAATGACCAGACCCATAAGCCACCAAAGGGCTCGTGATTGTGTACATGGGGAACACAATGAACAAGTATGATGTAGTAGGATTATTGTAAAGTAGGGTATCTTGGTTAAATCCTTAATTGATTAGGTTTAGGATTAGTTTAATTGTTTAATTAGGATTAGGATTAGCTTCCTTGGTTTATTAGAATAAGGATTAGTTTATTTGATTAATTAGGATTAAGATTAGTTTGTTTTCCAATTCTCTAAAAATAGAGGAATTGTGTTCTTGTTTTGATAACTTTTGATTCATAATAAAGACTTTGATTTTATTCTTGGAGATTTCTCTCATGTTATCATATAGGCTACATCAACTAATGATGTATACACCAAATGATTTTTATTAATGATCAAAAGTTATCCATACAAGAAGACAAGTACTCTACTTATAGAAAATTGAAAAACAAACTAATCCTAATTCTAATAAGTCAAGGAAACTAATCTTAATCCTAATCAATTAAGGATTTAACAAAGATACCCTACTTTACCATGATCCTACTACATCAAAGTATCTATTTGTTTTGGCTTTTTCCTTCATCCTCCTTTTGGAGTCTTGTGTCTTTAAGCACTAGTCTCAAATGCAAAGTGTTGTTTCTAAAAAAAACAGATATTGTTGTGCAACCTATAAATAGAACGTGTTCAAATGAAGTCATCTAGCCTCAACTCATTTCATAAGCAAAAGAAGAAAGAATACTCAATCATACATTAAAAATAAAAAAATAAATAAAAAATAAACCTGTGTCATGGCATGTGGCGAATGAATTGCTCGATCTAGAGCCGCAAGAGTATCCAAGACCTAAAATAAACACATATTATAATAGTCTTCATCTAATTACAAGAAGTGAGAAAAGTCAACGTACCAACACCCAAGATGGACCCAACACATTGTGCAATCGGTGAGCAATATTGAAGAGAGTCCTCAAGGCCTGAATTGCAAAACCATGAGAATCAACTAAATTATAACTATCATATTACACTTAGAGATTCAGTATGGGAGGCATAATTTAGTTACAAGTGAAAATAAATGTGAAAAAGGTATTCTATGAGAGCAAATGAACGTAAAAAGTCGACATAAACCTGCACATTCTTAGGTGTAAGGACCACAGTGTCCCTTTGATCAGTGAAGGGCTCCAATCGTTTTGAATTAGGAGACTGTAGGATGCTGCAAAAATATTGGTTTTAAGCAGGATAACACTTTCAAGTGAGAATAGTTTGGTTGTTAAAATCAAAGATCATGGGTTCTTGAGGGTGTGCATCAGTCCATTTGTATGTACTTATATGCAGGAACATGCATATAATAAAGAGCCACCTTAGTTTCAAAGCACAAAGATTATAAAATAATGCTTGACAAGTCCGACTGAGAAACCTTCAAATGACAAACTATGCAAAAATACCTGTACTTAATACTCGTTATGCCTATTAAGTGTTTACATAATCTTTTGGGAAAGCCGAGATGATACAGCATGCACACGCTCATCATATTGGCAAGGTTTAATTGCAGCAAATGAATAAATTTAAGGGTATCCGCAAGTTGAAAAATCAAGAGGCATGAGTTTGTTAACTAACCCCTATAGTACAATGGTAACTTTTTCAGTCTCCCTTCCTTAATTATTAATAATTATTATGATTATGCATTCCACATCCCCATCTCTGACCCTAAACATTATCTCAATCTCTTAATATTATAATCATGCATCCCTCTCTATTACAATCCCAACCTTACATTTGACAACCCTAACCTTGATGTCTTTCTTCCTTTTCTTTATATAAGAAACGAGAAGTATATTAGAAAAGGCCAAGATAGGGCCACAAAAGAACAACCTAGGGACCGTGATTAGAGAAAACCCCCACCCAGCAGGCTAACAAAAGGGACATATCAAATATTAGCTAATGATAAAGAAAACTATTAGAACAAATTAATAGGAAAACATCTTTCTTTAAACTTCAATCTTGATCTCAACCATGTTACTATTGTTATTAGGAACAGAGGTGTTTTCAATTTCAAAATATCAAATATATGCAAGTCATCATGTAGGTTTATATAGAACCAAATACCTCTTCTTTTCCACTTCACTGGGAAAATTAATCGTAAACTTGCAAAGGGAGGCAAGAAATGAATTTAATGGTTCAACAGCATGGAGAACTCCGCATGCCTGTGATTCACATGACATAAGTAGACTGCATAAAATATATTCATCTTTAAACAGAAAGTTCTACTTTCACGAAGATGCAAATATCTCCACTTCAAATTGAAGAGTAAATTCTTCCATAATTGCACTTTTGAACTCCCTACTAATTTGTTCTCTCTTAATTGTTCTCCTCCTGTGAATAATTAATAGGAGGGAAATCCTACTTTAAGCTAAAGCCCCTAAATTTTCATCAAAGAATTTTTCATGACCCAGGTATATAGCTTACAAAGCATATCATGTTTCTTCGGTGCTGATTGGGCAAGAAGTACAATAGATAGAAGTTATGCATCTAGCTACTATTCCTTTGTTCCTTTGTTGGTGGTAACTTAGTCAATTGGGATCGTGCTTTGGAGCTATTGGCCAACATTTTGGAGGCTTGGTTTGCATTTTTTCCAATACCCTTAATTTCATTGGTTGCTATACTGCTAAAATCGAAGTTAGGAAGAATCTTTGTCAGTTTATTCCAGCTGAAGTTGAAATTTTTAATGCAAAATTTGGTAATTTTTCACTTTGCTTTGGTGATATAACTTTTTCAAATCCTTAAGATATTATTCGAGGTGATTTATCTACTTTTCATTTTTTTAAAATCCTGTGGATGTAATAAGGATAAATCAAGTCATGATAGTTGAAGGATTCAATTTGCTATCCGAGAAGCTTCATAAGGATCTCCTTTTTCAACAGTTTAGCACAATGATCAGCTGATAAACCCTAAAGATTTTAAGTTTTTGTAGTCTGCTGATCTGATTTGATTTCCAGCGATCCAGTTGCTACTATTATCGAGTTTGATGCTTTAAATGAGGTTGTTGATAATTTTCCAGCCAAGCAACCTTGGATAAGCAGTCTCAATTTGTAATTACAGTTGTCCCTTGAACTTCCAAGGTTTCTCGTAGGGTTGAACCATAACCTCTTTTTCGGAAGAAAATTTCCTCTCTAGTTCATGAAAATGCAGACTTTAATGCAGCAATTTTGGAAGAGTCTTGTGTAAGATTGATGACGTCTTCAATGAGTTTTATCAACAGGCACCTTGTTCCTCTCAGTCCCTCAGTTATCCCTCCTTTCAGTTCTAATGTTAACTTAATTAAAGGGGTTATTAGCGCTTCTCCTAAGAAACTTGTTCCTTCTACAAGTATCCATGCTTTTGATTCCGATGGAGATTCTGAAATTAGTTTGAGCAGTGTGGAGCTTGAATAACTTGATTGTAGCTTCTCAAACATTTTTGCCAGTTATAATTCCTTCAAAGATTTCATATTTAATTAAGGCTTGTGGTATACAACACAAAGAAATCACCCTCCTTCCCTTCTTGTAAAGTTCTAAGGAGTTGAGGCAGCTTGCTTTGTCATCAAAGAGTTGGATTTTTTCTTTGAACTTTAGAGATCATGGGAGCAACAACAGACTCACCAATAGAAAGCTTGGGTCCTTTTCTATACTTGAGAAGCTTATCTTCCTCCACATTTAAACATCAGCAACTCTTTCAATATTGCTGACATTCATCCTTATTATGCTCCGGAGGAGTTTTTGTTGCATTCTTAACTTGAGGTCGAGTCTATTTCTTGGGGGATGGATCTGATGTAGGGTTATTGTCCTTAGCTCGTTCTTGGGTTCTTTGTTCTTCCTTGGATTATTTCTTGTAATTCTTTGTGTTGTATTTGTTTAAGTTGGGTAATTCTTGGTTCTTAGGTTTTACCCTTCTTAGGTGTATTTTACAGCTTTATTTAATAAGTTGTTAGTTAGTTAGTTTGGGTTTCCCAGAGCCCCTGTTTTTCCCTCTAGATTGTTTTGACGGCCTATATATATGGCTGCTGGTTCTAGTTTTTGGCACTTTTGACATCCTAAATAAGAGAATTTTCCTTGAGGTATTATTCAGTATATCATTGGCCCATTCTTATCTTCTAAATCTTAGATTTTATGGTCTAACGCAATCAAGGGTTCGTTATCAGAGATTTTGTTCAAGTGTCTTCAGAGGGTTTTTCACAATAAGGCCTTCAATTGGTCAGATCGATTGGGTTCTGCTCATCTTCTTGCTTTATTGTGGTGTTCTCGATCAAAAGTTATTGTCAATTATCCATTCAGGACATTTGCTTAAATTGGAATGCTTTCATTTCTTCATTTTAACTTATGTATTATTTGCAATACTCTCTTTTTTTCTTTTTTCTTTTTTTTATTTTATGGAAACATCAATGAGAAAGAGACTAATGCTCCAAAATACAAGATACAAGTAAGAAAATAATGAACGCAGTACAACATCAACAAAACAATACAATACGAAATCAAGCGGAAAATATAAAAGCTCCCAAATTCAAACAAATATCTAAATGGAAAAATTCACAAAAAACTTAGGTAAGGAATACCAAGAGGAAGCATTAAGTCTTGCTACTTAAATGTTTTGTCCACTAAAGATGCTTTTCTTGGAAAACTCTCTTTCGAACCAAATTTCAGTATTTTTTTTAAACGGAAACAAATTTTTCATTGATATAATGAAAAGAGACTATTGCTCAAGATACAAATTCACTATGTAAAAAAAATGATTGAAAATACAACTCCGGAGATTTATGGATAAACAGGCGCACCAAAGCATCTCAACTAGGTTAACACCCCCATAACACCCTCATCATATCCATTACAATGAAGCTACTAAACAATATACAAAAGATAACGAGCTTGACTATAATGAAGAAATAAAAGCACTTCAGTTCAGACAAAGATGCTCCACATTTTCAGTTAATAATGCTTTGACCGCATTCACCCATAATACTTGAGATATAGGCTTCAAAAGCTTGAAGGAGTTGCCAAATACCCATTGAATATGGAAAATTGACAAAAGCTTCTTCCAGCAATTAAAAGAATAATGGCATTCAAAGAAGAGATGTTGAAGGCATTCACTCTCCGCCATACATAATGGGCATATAGATGGAGAAATATAATATGATGGTACTTTTCTTTGCAGCACGGTAGAACAATTCAAGATCCATTAAGCATGATCCAAATAAGAACATTGATTCTTTTTGGATTATTTGACTTCCATAAAGCTTTAAACCCCTCTTTATTCATGTCTTCATCAGCTAACAATCTTTTATTTATTATTTTTTTCTTTTATATCCATGAGTGTTCAATCTAACTTACACGTACCTCGACTAATCTCACGGAACAACCCGCCTGACCCTACAACATTTGAGTGTCAAGGAAACACATAGAATATTAATTCCTAAGTAGGTGGAGAAATAGAATGTGATGGCAGTTTTCTTGGCAGCACGGTAGAACAATTCAGGGATCCATTAAGCATGATCCAAATAGAAACATTGATTCTTTTTGGACCATTCAACTTCCATAAAGCTTTTAAACCCCTCTTGATTCATGTCTTCATCAGCTAACAATCTTTTATTTATTATTTTTTTTATATCCATGAGTGTTCAATCTAACTTACATGTACCTCGACTAATCTAACGGAACAACCCGCCTGATCCTACATCATTTGGGTGTCAAGGAAGCACGTAGAATATTAATTCCTAAGTAGGTGACCACCATGGATTGAATCAGCTAACAATCTTTTTAAAAGAGATTTAACTTAGAATTTACCAAAAGCCTCCAAGTTCCAGATGCTAGAATCAGGTAAAACCCCAAGAGAGATGCTTGTTAACTCAAGGAGCAGCCGCTTTCCCTTATCAACATTTGGATATTGTGATGGAAGCTTTCTTCTATTTGTTTCCAGCTTGATCGTGTTAAAGTCCTTGGAATATGGGTTTCTTGAGTTATGTGTTCAATTGGATTCTTTCTCTTTTTCCCCAAAGTTTTAGACCTTATGATGTAATTTCATTCTAGCCTTGTATTGGTATATTTGAAATTTTATCTTTATATCCTCTCATGTAGACTCTTTCATCATATCAATGAGTAGTCTTGTTTTTGTTTCAAAAAAAGAAAAAAAAACTCAAGGAGCAGCCGCTGGAACTTTAAATTTCATCATCTTTGAGTAATCTCCTAAAAAAGATAGCCCACCCCAAGAATCTCATCCCAATGTTCTGCATCCAAGCCATTTAGCATTCAAGCAACTCCATATAGCTGAGGAAATCTCAAGCTAAGAGCCGAATTGGCTAACCAAATGTCATGCCAAAAAGAGATATGGTTGCCAATACCAAGTTTGTAAACAGCATAGCCCTCCACTTGCAACCAGATTCATGAAATGCTAATCCATGTACTTCTAAGGCTTAACCCTCCTTTTCCAGCCGTGTGCCATGAGAAACGATCACTACCATATATACTATAAATTACTTTGGCCCATAAAGAATCAGGTTCATGCAATAATCTCCAGCCCTATTTTGCAAGAAGAGTCTTGTTCCTATGTTTCAAACCACCCAAACCAAGACCACCAGCTTTTTGAAATTTGGAAGTCAACTCCCATTCCACCAAATGATTGGTTTATTTCCGTTGTTACCTTCCCAAAGGAAAGATTTAATGATTCTTTCAAGAATGGATTCGCAGCCAGCATTAGGAATAAAGACATGTAGTATATGGGCAAATTTTCTAGCATGGCCTTCCACAAGGTAAGTCTGCCTCCACGAGAGAGATTAAATCTTATCCATCGATCAAGTTTCTTTTGAAATTTATCAATATTCTCTTGTCATTTGTTATTTGGTATCTTGTATTTCTATGCACTAGATTCTTTTCATTATATCAATGGAAAGCATTATTTCCTTTAAAAAAACAAAACAAAACATTCAATGCTTCCTCATTTTTCAACTTGTCGTTTAACAAACCTTTTTCTTCCCCATTTAATAGCTCATCAAGAGAAAAACAATCCTTGTCAAAAATCCCTTGAAGTACCTCTTTTAAGGGACTTGATGGCCTTTACTTTCAAAGTTTTCCCTTTGGTTAAGTAGCTGAATTTTTTTTCGAAACAACTTACATTGAGAAAAAAATTAAAGAATACAAGGGCATCCAAAAGAAACAAGGCCTCAAAAGGAAATCTTCTAAAAGAAGGGGCTCCACTTGTGCAAAATAGAACTTATAGAATAATTAGAAAAACACTTCGAGATCAAAGCCCAAAGAAAAATATGAAATCTAACAAGAGACCAAACATCCCTAGTATCCTTCCCCAAATCTCTGAGCATTCTACCATTCCGTTCATTAAGGAGCTGAATTAGACTCTATGGGCAATGCCTTAGTTGCTGGTTATGCATTCTTTGTCTAGCATCAACGGCTCTTGGGCATCAGGAATTTACTTCTAGGTTTATTGTGTCTGTTTCTCCTTGAGGAGCTTGGTTTTTCATTGTTTTATTCCATTTAATGTATCTTTGGAAATTCCTTTCTTTTCGGTTTGGTTGCTAGTTCTTTTCACTCCTTATGGGAGTTTCTTCCTTGAACTTTCGCTTTCTTTTCATATTTGATTGAAAAGTTTGCTACTTGTTAAAGAAATATCATTTCACTAAGAGTTCTCGCATATAGCCATAAAAATAAAGAACAGAAGACTTTCTAGCCATCCTAATGAGTTTTGTTGCATTTTTTTTAGAAGGAAACACGTCTATTTCATTGATATAATGAATTGAGACAACATCTCGACGTACAAAAGGAAACAATATCAATTTAACCTAAGGATCAGATAGTGCACCAGGACATTCAACTAGGTTAACACCTTCGTAGCACTCTCATCATCTCATATCCTAATGAGTTTGGTTGCATTGAATTCTATATACCGTGTACGTTTCATTTCACCGTGCATCACAGTATCAGGAAGAAAAGTTATGACTAAATGGAGGTATGTTAGCTAAGTAATTTTTTATTACGTGAGCCTCCAATCAATTTAACTCAAATCATTTGATCATTTAAGTTTCTTCATAAAAAGAAATGTCAACAATAGTTCTTGACACTTGCTACATTAAAAGAAAGCTAAGCTACGGTTTTCTCGCAAAAAAAATCCTTAGGGAAAACACCATCTCGATAAGATAACAGTATTTATATTCAGTCACCTGAGTGAAAGCTTGATATCCTTTCAAGATCTCCAAGACAATAGCCTCTCCCTGTGATCTTTCATCAGAAGCTTAATTCAAGTTCCGCACCAATTATGAACATGCTATACAGAGGGAGAAAAAAAAATTAACGTACCTAGTAAGAATAAGGGACAATGCATCAAGTATTGTCAACCACAAAGAATCAACCATCGAAATGCAGACGCTTGCTATTCTTCCATTACACTTTCCTGGTGGATCATAATCGAACCTGGGGGATTCAATCTATAATATCAAAAGAACACAAGGTATGATTAGCCCATCTCATCTTGCATCTCAGTAAAATGCATCATCCTAAAGTATATCAGAATGGTAAAATGAAAACCAAGATACCTCCCCAAGATCAACTGCTTCATCAGTTAAAGTAGCCACAGTAAAGACAACACCTAATAGGCCCTCGATGGCTAGGGTTATTGCATGTGCTTCACTAGCAACTAAAACAGTGGCGTTTGATGCATCACCATCGAGACTCCATTCAATCCCTGTAGGAAATGTGTGTTTTCATTTTTTGAGTTTTAAGTATTGAAAGAAACAACCTGATTGATTAAGAGAAGAATAATAAAGTGAAATCAGGGGGAAAAAGAAGAAAAAAAAAAAGAAAAAAGAAAAAAGAACAATTGTTTTGGCATGAAGTTCATTCTTTGTGACTGACCCATTTAACCTTGTAACATAGGGTGTTAACAAACATGATTTTAGAAAATAAGAAATAAGCTTTTCATTGATATATGAAAAGGAAGAACAAGTTTAAGGATACAGCCTCTCTCAGAGGGATAAAAAGACAAACACCAAAAAGTGAAACCTAAATGCAAGGGCCTAAAAGTCAAACAACCAATCACCAGGAAAAATACAAGGACCAAAGCAAGCTGCCTACAAGAAGAGTCAGTTGGGCAAAGCTCTTTGGAAGTCTAGCAGTCCGAGAAGAGTCAATATTCTTGTTTGGATTATGCTTGTTGGTCATCCGAATTGCTCATCTGTTTTGCAACAAAAGCTTCCATCTCATTGCTTATCTCCCTCAATTTGGCCACCTTGCTTGGCAGGAAGTGAAGATTTACAGCATCTATTCTTTGATTGTCATTTCTCCAAGCATTGTTGGGAGCACTTATTTCACATTTTTAATATTAGTTGGGTTATTTCACATTTTTAATATTAGTTCGAGCCCACACTGCTCACACTAATTTCAAAATCTCCATCGTAATCAAAAGTGTGAATACATGTAGAAGGGAAAGATCCGAATTAAACAACTAAATGAGTATTAATATGAGACTTCATGCAAGGATAGTTTTCAATGCTTGCCCCATGAGGTAAAAGTAAAGTAACTAAATATCCTCACATCTAATTTGATCTCTAGAACAGATTCCACTGATAATAATTGAAGGACACGTAGAATTTTTTTCTGATAAAAAAGACTGAATAGTTAGCACTGATGGCAAATAGAGGTATAACAGAGACTACAGTTTGAGTCACTCTGATCTATTATGAGTCTATGACCAAGAAAATCCATATATATAAAAGAATTTTAAATCCTTAACAAAATATTAGCTAGAGTAAGAAGTACAATCTTCATATCATATTTGAGAATGAATTTTTGTCTAGTAACTTTAATTTTGATTGAAAAAATATATAAATTAGTTTAAATGTTTAGCATTATCAATTGCATGTAGTTAAAAATTTATTAGGATTAGCATGTCTGAGATATCCTTTGCCCAAAAGTTTATACACATTACATGCAGTTATAAGATTTTGATTGAGAAAACATATAAATTAGTTTAGATGTTGTGCATTATCAATTACATGCAATTAAAATTCATTAGGATTAGCATGTCTGAAATATTCTTCACCCAAAAGTTTATACTTCTCATTACATGGAGGAAAAACAACTTCCCAGACAAAGATTAACCAAAAAAAAAAAAAAGACCAAAAGAGATTTACGGTGAGAAAAGAAAGCAAACTACAACTTAAAGAGTTCCCATAGAAAGAGGATAATTCAGTTTAATAAAGGAATTTTTTTTTAAAAAAAGAAGGAAACAATACATTTCATTGATAAAATGAAAAGAGAATAACAAGGCAAGTTAAATAAAGATAATATTTACCTTTGGCCTTGCTACTAAACATTCCTGCGACAGCTGCCAGGCTTTCTTCACTTGTCTCGTGGACCTACAATATTTACATCTTTTGATTAGTATATATAGTCAGACACTTTTTTCTTTCTATCGATGTCTAGTATTGTTTGTTTTTGCAGTTGGAAGATAATAAATATCAAATACATCAAGTTTGCAGATGAAGTAATCATTCAGAGGCATGAGAGTTTTATAGAATTTAGTCCGCTTGACCAATTTCTTTAAGGTCTTGGTGTTTTCTTTTTCTTTCTTTTTTTTTTTTTTTTTTGAGATAAGAAACATTTAATTGTTGAATGAAATAATTCAAAGAGTTCAATATGGAGATACACCAAAATTACAAAGGAACCCAAACAGGATGAAAAAGGATGAACACCCAAAAGATTAGGATTTCTTTTTGTTGTTTTTTTTTTTTTTTTGGGAAACGGAAACAAAAAATTTCATTGATAATTGATATAATGAAAATGTAGCACAAAGAACAATAAAGAGGATTAGTAGGTGCAACCGGGAATCTCAACTAGGTTGACACCCCCATAGCACCTTCATCATATCCAAATAATAGAACCAAATAACAAAATGTCCAATGTCCAATATTACAAACAGCCAAAAATTGCCAAGAAGGACCTCAGGACGATCCAAGCCTACCAACTTCCAACCCCGAGCACCAAAAGATTAGGATAAAAACAAAAAAAACAATGGGCCCCATAACAAATGGGGCAAGGAGACACAGTGATGAAGCACATCTAGAAGGAAAAAGGCCAAGCATCATGAAGCATAACACTGACGAAAAAAGGCCCAAAAATCAGGTCCTTTGCATCCCATTACACAATAACAATCAGGGAGGAAGACAAACTGCAAATTCAAGTTGATAACCCTACTCTGATCAAATTTTTTGCTTTTTCATCATATGAAATAGAGCTTTCAAGATTCCGAAGCTCTCTCGAACCCCTTTCTTCTTGGTTGATAGTCAATTGGATTGTTTACAAGTTGAGATCGCCTTAATGTATAGCCCGAGTTCTCTAAACCATGGAGCCAATGCCATCAAATGAGGAGTAGGATTGAAAGAATCAAAACTTGTTGGTAGATAAAAATTATGTCAATCTTCTCCCTCATTTTTGTGTAGAGAGTGAGGCAAATATTGCATGGGGCTAGAAAGATAGGCTTCAGAGTCAGCGTCAGATGGAAGAGTAATGATGGCGGTGGAATGTTTAGTACCGGTTGGAAAACAGTTTTCAAGGTAGTAGAGGGTGGCACACATCTATTGTTAATGTTTGAAGAAGATCCCGAGTATTGAATGGTTGGGTGATCCAAAAAGATGGTGAAAGATGATGGTCTTTTGATACATTGTTGTTGGTGAAGTTTGAAGAAGAAGCCACATTGTTAATGGTAGGGTAAACAGATGGTGGTGAGGGAGTAGGGCTATGGAGGTCGGAGGTGAAGTAGAAAAAGGTGGAAATGTAGAAATCTTGGATGCGTGAGTAGGGGAGTTAATGTTGTCGGTTGGGAGAGATGAAGAAGATGAGTGAGATGGGGTTGTGGTCAGCGGCAATGAAGAAGAAAGAGGGGACGACGTAGGAGGCTTAACTGGATGAGTTGTGTTGATGATAATTTCAAATGAAAAGGTTGATGACAAAGGAGGGGACGAATCTGTAAAGTTATGAGGGTGGGGGAGAGAAGAGGGGTTATTTTCAGAGGAAAGGGGATTGGTTAGTGGAGCCAAAAGTGAAGGTAAAGGTAACTTGTGGGAGATGTCTAATGTGATGGGTGATGTGAAAGGACAAGAGTGGTCAGCCGAAAGAAGGTTCACTTCCCCATCAATGTACTGTGGATGAGGTGGCTTTTTGGACTTTTCAAATGTAGGTATAATTGGTTGGTGTGAGGATAAGGGTAAAAGAGTACTTGATGATGGGTCAAAAGAAAAGTTGGCTTTTGGTGAGCATTCTTCCCAATGGTACCTTTTTCCATTAATATTGTCTGTCAATGAAAAACTGGTTGTCCTTTGTGAAGGGAGATTAGGCGAGTGAGCTACCACTTCCAAGGACCTCGCGCCAGCAATGGGATATCTCCATGCTTATCGGGCATGTAACGAATATTGGCCGAAATAAACCCTTTTTCATTTTTCTTTGCTTTTAAACAATCTTCCATCATGTCCATTCTTGCTAAGGTCTTTTTTGCCACTTCTAGAAAGCCTTCACAATTGTCACCGATAAAATTGAAGGATTCAAGGGACCATTTATTAATGGGGAGATTTCTAACCTTAATCCAACCTCCATAGGAGGGCACCATTTGGTTTTTGTAAAAAGCTTCAATGCTCCATGGCTTAATTTCACCATGAAGGATTTCACCTTATACCAATCGCAGATGTTGCTTAATATTAACCCTTGTTCCCTATTTTCAACCGCCAAAATGGCCTTGTTAGGTTGTAGAGGGCCAATGGAACCAAAGTCTGACACTTCCCATTTCATAGCTCTAAGAATTTCATACCAATTGACATGTAAGTTTTGTTGAATGATGATGATGGATTTTTCTGGGTAGATTGCAGCAAGTTCAATTGATTGAGATGGTGAAGAAGAAGGCTGTTGAGAGAGGGGCATTTTTGGTTTATCACTAGATTTCTGAAGAACATGGAGAGCATCTTTGTAGGAGATAGATGATGACACAAAGCTGGCTTTTTGTTTATTGGTGAATTGATTGGTTGGTGCATTGAGACTTTGTTGTTGCCCCCTGGTAAGATAATTTTATTTAGCCCTCCATTTAAACCAAGCTTGACGATCTCAGCAAAGTGGCCTTACCGATTTGAGATTTTTTCTACCCAAAGATCATACTCCATCAATCTAGACTTGTTGAAGAATTTTGGCTCAAAGGCGCTTCAAAAAACGATGAGAAAGTGTTATGTAGCCATGAGACGAGTTCCTTCTTAAGAGATAGAGTAAAGGATTTGTCCCTAAAAGCTTCGGTGATCTTGATTCCATGAGAAACTTCAACGGTAAAGGTTTTCCTATCAATGTCAGAGGAGGAAGAAGATGTCTAGACATCACAGCAAGCTTCTGATTATAAGGCCAAAGAACGACCATTGTTGGCATTGAGAAAGGAGAGGAAGGGGAAGGGAGGAGAAAGGAGAGAAGGGAGAGCATCTTTGAAGAGAAGGGAGAGCATCTTGAAAGTTTTTTCCACCTATTTTCTTTGTCCCTCGTTGTTTTCTTTTTCGTAATCAGAAATATTTCATTGATGGGAATGTGATGTAATGTTTAGGTATTGTAACTTTCTTTTTCTTGTTATGTTGGTTTATCGGTGAATTAACATACTATATTGACGTTTTGTATTAGAGCTTTTAAATCAGTATCTAGACAATGTCCATGCTCTGATACCTGATTTAATTCATTTGGAAAAAGGAAACAAAACCTCAAAGTCTACGCCTCCTTCACAAAAATTCCAGCATTCCATTTTTAAGATTCTGAGATCTAATGTTCAGTTTGTTAGAGGTGTTCCAGATGGTCTTTCTTCCAAAAATTCTTGTGAAAAATCTGATTGCATAATTTGGTGACAACATACGAGGAAGTTTCATCATAAATTCATTTTGGGGAAGATCTTGCATGTCTATTTCAGAAATCAGAAGCAAGGAGAGTTAATAGTTGTTCAAGGGTAAGTCTTTGTCCTGTGCATTTTTCTCAGATTCCATCTAAGTTGGTATCCGTTGTTGAGGCTTGTGACTTGAATTTGTCAAAATCCCACTGCAGTAAGAGTTTTTGCTGTTTTACTTGCTGTTTTTGTCAAGAATGGAGATTGTAACAAGAATTCTCTTTGTGGAGTTCATCGGAAATTGGATGGTCTTATGTGGATTCACTTGGTAAGTCAGGACTCAGGAGCCATGTTAATGAAAAGTTTTGGATGTAAACACAAAAATAGATTGGCATGAAGGCAGTATTGATGAAGAAAGAGAATTCATTATTAAATGCAGTCCGTCAGCCTTCTCGAGGTGTTAATACAGCCTCGATTTTTTCTCCCAAGGCAGTAATTCATGGTTCAATAGAAAGGAATTTAATTGGCCTTGTCGATCATGTATTAAGAGTTGTTTTTGCCCCACTGTATTCGGGGTGTATTATTATTGTTATGTTTGGGCTGTTTTTGGATTTTGGATATTTTGCTTCTGTTCGGATATGATGAGAGTGCTAAGGGGGTGTCAACATAGTTGAAATGTCCAGATGCATTCACTGATCCATAGATCGTATAACTTAAGCATTAGTCTAATTTCATTAATTCAATGAAGAGACTCATTTCCTTTTCAAAAGAAGGAAAAAAAGATTTCCAAACATTTTTAAGTCTAATTGTGTAATTGGTGGAAGTCCATCCGTTGGCAAGGTTTATGGTTCTGAAAGGCTTTTTTCAGCTATTCAGCAAAAACTTCTTTTAATGGAAGTGTTCACACTCCAATTAAATCACTTCCATTTCATTATAGTCGGAAAAAGGGAGCTGAAGGGTCACTTACCAATGATTTGATTAATGTTCAGCATCAACCTCCAATTGGTTCTTTGCCTTCTAAACTAAATTATGATCAGTCATTATTCGCAAAGTTTCTTATCATAACCATCAAGCGAACCACATTATTCAAATGATTGGGACTCCTTGTTTGAAAGTTCAAGAGTATCAAGATAACTTCTTGCCTTTTCAATGAAGGTTTTGGTATTCTCTCTATAAGTTATTTGATGGCTTCTTCAACCAAGATTTATGCTTATTTTGGAAGGCCTTTGTCTTTACAGCCTAGTTCTTTTTGTATTTCTATTACTACTTTCATTTCTTTGTATTTTGAGAATTAGTCTATTTTCATTATTTAAATGGAAGGTTTCATTTCATTTTCCCAAAAAAACAGTATCCAGATTTGAGTATTTCTTCCTCATGGAAAAAGGTGGAACCTCTGTTGATATTCGAAGTCAGTAATGTTAAAAGAACTTTTTGGAAGGACCCTCGGGTGATGGGGTTATTTTGAAGGACAGATTTCCTAGTTAACAAGCCTTAATGATGATTTAGAAGCTTAGGATTTCTCTGATTGAGATGTGATCATACTCTCTTGAAATTTTATATTTCAATGACCCCAAAAGATTATGAAATTATGGATTTTCAAGACTTATTAACAAGCTTATCTTCGGTATTACTTACAGATTTGGAAGACTGTCGAGAATGGCCTCTGGAGCCATTGGGAATACATTAGGTGAATCCCTTATCTAATCATTTGAATTGTTCACCTTCCACATACAAACTTATATACGCAGCTTTATGGAAATCAAAAAGTCCCAGGAAAATAAATATCCCTATTTGGATTATGATTAATGGAAGCCTAAATACCTCATAGATTCTGCAAAAGAAGCTTCCTAAGAAATCTTTGTTGCCATCGGTTTGTCCTTTATGTTTGGAGGATGGAGAGTGTCTCAAGTGGGTTTTTACCAATTGCTTTAGAGATAACGTCCTATAGACTGTGGTCCGTCCTTCAATGAGTTTGAATGCTTATTTATTGTGGATTAGTGCAGTAAAAGGTCTGAGTTATGAAACGAAAGAAATCAGCACATATTTCAGGATTCTTCTTGGTCATGTTTCAAATGTTTTGATTTGCCCACTTAAAATCTTCTTCATGGTGCTCATTATCTGATTACTTAAGGGTTACTCCATCCAAGATCTGAACAGGAATCGAGAGAGTTTCATTGTTTCTTTTTAATTGCCATCTCTTTGCACTTTTGGTTTTTTCATTTTCAGAATTTTCTTTTTCTTTTTTTTTTTTTTTTGCTTGGTTTTTCTTTTTTTTTTTTTTTTTTTTTTTGTACTTTTAACAGTCCAGTATCTTTTAGAAAAAAATTCAGTATCCAGACTTGGTTTGAGTATTGTTCGGGCTCCATCTCTTAGATACTAGATTCACGCCGTAATGAAATTTAAAAAAGAAAAACAAATGACTTACAAAAACGATCTTCAATTAGTTTGCATAAAGGATTAAAAGTGATCACATAAAGTATTTAGATTAAAGATAAAAAAGGCATGAAAAACAATTCATTCATTCATTGCAACCATTGATCAAAATTTCTCTCTTCACCACTGAAAATTCATTCATTTCTTTTGAGCCAAGCTTCCTACAGAATCATGAAGCATACGTTAACAAAAATCTGTTATTTTCTCTCCTTCCAACTATGGCCGCACAAAATCTTTATGTTCCACAGAAGCATTCAAATATATGTACCACAGATTAGCGACAGCCAGACAAAAGAGAACGAGATGATCAGGTTCTTCCTTATTAGCTTTATGTATATATTCTAAACAAAGAAAAAAAAAACTTTTCATTTTTTTTTGTTTTTATTGATTGACAAAAAGGAAGAAAAATGTTCAGGGATACAATTTCCCCAAAGGGATTGAAAGAAAGTAAAAAGAGAACCAATAGGATTAAAGCCTAAACCCCTTAGGAATGGGAACACTAACCAAAAATACAGATGCAAGAAAGAGAATACTTCAAGCAAAAAATAAAAGAACACCAAATGGTGGAGCCAGTGTCCTCGTGTTCATTCCTTTTTCTCCTCTCAACCAATCTCAATTTCCCATTTCCTCCATCTATTTTAACTTGGCCCCTTTAACTAATTTATCCCAACCACTGAAAAGGTGATAATGGTCAAGCAATTTAAATAAATACCTGTACGTTGGAGACAACTCTAGCGAGGGATTTAACGATGCCTTCAACAACATTTGTGTTTTTTGGATGCCTGCAAGACCAATGAAAATCAGTAAGTAATATACTAAAAAATACACAGATGCCTCCCCCAAGAAAAAAAAGAAAACCTAAAAGAATCTTCCATGCTAAATCTTCATCCTGAAGTAATAATTATTCATTTACATCTTTGTAAAAACTATTGAGAAAAATTCAATTTACCAATCAGGATGGAAAAAATTCAATGACGGTTGAGTATTCCATTTCTAAAGGAAAAAAGTACCTAAGCATGTAACAACCAAATCATCGCAAATCTTTCTACATTTAAAAAATTATAAAAGGTTGGATAAAGGGACTTGGAACTTGGAAGTATATTTCCCAAGTAAAATCCACATTTACAACAATATCACTCACAATGCCAGTACGGAAAACAAAATTCAGTTTATGATGGATTCATGGTTGGATAATCTGATTCTTAAGGATGAATTTCCATCCTTACTTGCTTTGTCACTTAAAATGGACGCCTCCATTGCGACAATATTGAACAAAAACACTCTATCATGGAATTTATGGCTGAACGTGACATCACAAATCTGAAATTGAAGAACAAAGCTTAACTTTCGAATTTAACCCCCCTCTCCCCCCACCCTCCCAAATCTCAATTCAGGGATAAAGAAGATTCTTGGAAATGGAAGCTGGAAAAAGAAGGCTCTTTCACCACAAAATTGTTGATTTATGCCAATATTTGATTTTATTTGGTTTTATTTGTTGTAATTATTTCGTAGGATTCTTTCCTTCTACGTCAATATTTTCTTTTTCCATTTAAGTCTGTATTCTTTTAAATTAGAACTTTGTACCCTTGTAATATTAAGAAAGTGAGAAATAATTCAATAATATTTGAGAAATATTTTCAAAAAGTACAAGATCTTTAGTATCAGTTGGAAACCGTGGTTTTGAGGAACTCTACATATGGAAAGGCAAATACCCTATAAAGGTCAAATTCTTTTTATGGGAATTAAGCCACACTTGTTTAATTACTCAAGAGTCAAGACAATTTGCAGGGAAGGTCCCGTAGATCATTATCCCCTAGGTGCTCTATTTTATGCAAGAAACTGAGAAAGCTTCAGAATCCCATACCCATCTTGATGTTAGAAGAATAGGGTTAATTGGGTAATATTCTGGGTTAATTCCCCTTTTACCCCCACTTATAATAAACTTTATAAATTTGAGTCTTTCCCCTCTTGTACAAAACACCTTATCACTCTCTAATAAAAGATTCACAAGCTTGATTCTCGAAGGATTACTCCTTGAGGCTACTTAGGCTACACCACTTTGATATCAGGGTAACCATCTGGCCCAACATTGCCTATCGCCTTGTGGAAGACCATGAAACTTATTGTTACACCGATCGCAAAAGGGAGCTTTAAGTGTCGTGCTCATTGCCAAACAGCCACATATATTTGGGAAAAACCCTTTAAAATTCAAGATAAGAAAGAACAAAACTAAAGAATCGTCACAGAATGGATTTTTCAACCCAAGAAGTACGTTCAAGGCTCAAAAAAAACTTTTTGAAACGGACACAAGCCTTTTCATTGATATAATGAATGAGACTAATGCTCAACGTACAAAGTAAAAAACCAAAGAAACAAAAAAGCCCCAGAACCAATGCTGAGAGTACGAAGTAAAGAACCAAGGATACAAAAAAGCCCTAGAACCAAAATCAAAAAACAATAAATCAATAGGTGCACCCGGGCATCTCAACTATGTCCAAACCCCCATAGCACCCTCATCATATACTAATACAAACAAACTATGAATCAGTCCAAGAAAGGTTGATTCCTATTCAAGAAAATCAACGAACAAACCTATACCTACTATGAGATTAAAACATATTCAAGAATCCAACAAAATCACTACTATGATCTTGTAGCATTGGAGAAAATAAAGAAAAAGGCAAAAGAAACCTAGTGTTCATTAGGGAAAATAACTCATATCAATTCATTTGCAAGAGTTCAAGAAAGGATTGATTTTGTGTACCGAAGAAAAAACAATGGAATTTCGGTTGGAAACTTTTCAAATAGAAAATCTTGTAAATAATATTGGGGAAATCTTGTTGAGACCATGTAGTCGACGAAATTGAAGAAGATGGAAACGATTCGGGTAGAAAAAACACAATTGAAGAAGTCACTAGCAGCTATGGGTGAAATGATTCAAAAACATTTGAAGCCCTAATTTCAGTTGATTGCGTGGAAGCCAATTGGGATGAAAATCTTGATGCTTTTGACCTGGAGATTTTGCACCATAAAGAATTGAGTGTTGTCAAAAAAGCTATTCGAAGAAGTTTTTTTAATATTTGTGAGTGTTCGGGCCAACTTACGCACTAATCTCACGAGAGAACTCGTCTGACCCTACAACATTTGGGTGCCAAGGAAACCGTAGGATATCCTAGGTAGGTAGCCACCATGGATTGAACCTATGACCTCTTATCCTCGAAAATATAGCGATTCCTTTCAAGCCAAATATTCCAAATAGGAGCTCTGATAGCCATAGCCCATAAGACCTTCCCTCTATTTTCCTCTCTTCCTGAAGTTCCCGCTACTAAGAATTTCCACCAACCAGTCATCAATTCTACTTGGAACACAAAAGGAGTAATTGAATTCCCTTAATAACCATTCCCAAGCCATCTTGGCAAAAGGGCAGTGGATGAACAGATTCACCAGCCAAAGAACACATAGAACAGATATAGGGAGAGAGCCCAACTTCTACACGAAACTAAAGTAAATCTTTTGTGTTCAAGCTTCTATGGGCTAAGAACAAAAAATTAAAAAAAAAAAGATATTTCACCTTTTGTTGAGCACAATTCTTCCATATAGAATCAAACAAGGGAGCTTTTAAGACTAGACATCTATTAGTGAACTTCAAGAAGGCAAACTTTGAAGTGAACAATCTAAACTCTTAGGGGGGTTTGGCGTGCAAAGTTAGGTTCAGATGGTAATAATTATCTGTGTTGGTCATAATTGTCCATGTTTGGAGTGCAAAATTGAGTTGAGTTTGTTTAGGAAGTCTGTATTTGGGGTACAAAGTTGAGTTATGGATATCTTGTGGTAGTTTTTTGTAACCTAAAAAACATGCATTTTTTAGGGTTATGTATATTATTGTTGTTGTTGCTGCCATTATTATTATTAATAGTAGTACAATTGAAGGTAGGGAGATTCGAACCACAAACCTCGTGCTTACTAACACACTCATATGCCAATTAAGCTATGATCGGTTTAGCAATTATTATTCTATGTTTTTGTTTTTGTTTTTTTTTTCTTTTTCGGATTAACTTTTTGTTCCACCTCAACTACACATACTTTCCCAAATTCTTGACACTCATGTGAGATGTGTTCATGTGTACTCAATAAATTAAATTAAAATTTATTTTAAAAAATAAAAAAAATAACAATAAAAAAAAACAATTATCTACATAACCATTACACTCGCTATAGACAAAATACAATTATTATATAACCAACAACCCTGCAACATACTTCACAGTCGTAGAACATATGAGTTGACTGTGCACAAAAAATAGGGTTGCTGTTAGGGGCATATTTACATGTTGACAAAAATATATATAGATACATGGTCAACAATGAGCCAATTTTATGCATGCAAAAAAATATTGTTCATTAAGATAGTCAAGCTCGTCAGTCCAACCAAGTAGACGCAAACAATACATCTTCCTAAACTGTGGTAGGGCTATTAAGAAGCCGTTGATCTTTTGGTGTGTCTATGACAAGTAGGTATATAAGGATGACTCGATCATCCTCAAACAACCCCTCAATATCAAATTACTATAAAAGATGATTATTAAACCCTATAAACTAATAATTTCAATTTTGTATTTAAAAAGTCGAGTTCTTTTTTTAGTATATGATCGTTAGAGTTGATCGCTGGAGATGAATGCTGAAGTTGGCTGCGGGAGGGGGTCGCCATCAAAGTTGATCATTGCAGGTGGTCTTTGTCGAAGTTGGTCGACTGAGGTGTATGTCAGTCTTGGTCATCAGAGGTGGTCATCACTAGAGTTGATCATCGGAGTTGATCTTCACCGAAGTTGTCATCAGAGCCCGAAGTCCTTGCCAGAGTTGGTCATGCAAAGGTGGTCCTTGAAGAAGTTAATCGTTGGAGGTGGTCTTCGCTAAAGTTGGTAGCCTAAGGCGATTGTCAATGTTGGTCATCAAAAGTGGTTTTCATAAGATTTGATTATCAGAGGTGGTCTTCACCAGAGTTGTCGTCAGAGGTGATTGTCAAAGCCTGGAGTTGGCCATGCGAAGGCGGTCGTCGAAGTTGATCGCCAAAGTGTGGCAACGGTAGTCGCCAGAGGTGATCAACGAGTGAAGCCATTGAAAAGATTTGAGGGAATGAGAGTTGGGGTGAGTTGGTAAAAATAACTAACTCAACTCCACCAACATTTAAAGTTGGTGGCCCAAACATTGAGTTGGTAATTTTTATTAACTCAACCCAACTCGTGTTGGTGAGCCAAACATCCCCTTAAAGAGTCAAACATCCCCTTAAAGAGCCGAGCTTCCCACCTAAATATCCTTCCAAAACCGATGCAACTGCCTCTATTCACCTTAAAATTCAAAAAACTTTTAAAACCGGCACTGCTTTTGGCAATATCAAACCAGGTTTTCCCTTTGGATTTACCCTGAGAGGAGGGAGGGTGAACCAACCGTGCGATCAGAGCTATAAATGCTAGCAACAACCTGCCTCCAAAGAGTCCCCTGTTCTCTAGAGAATCTCCACAGCCATTCGAGTAACGGAGCATCATTCCTTTGGATATGAGCCCCCAAACCGAGACCCCCATATTTAAGCGGGAGGGAAGTCTTGCCCAAATTCGCCAAATGGCTACATTAGTGACCATCTCCTTTACCCCGAAAGAAATCATGTACCAGCTTTCCCATCTTTTTAATCACCCCCACTGGAGCTTTCAACATGGTGAAATAATACACTGGTAGACTGTTCAAAACAGACTGGGCACAATTTATTTTACTATTTTGTTACGATACCACCTGATGAGGAAACTCAAAGAAACACAAAGATAGCAATATATTGCAATATCAAGAGAAGTTACAATATACCAATAGCCTTTCGTGAGGACTCTCTCTCCCCAAGTCCAACAATGGAAACTCTCACCAAAATCATCCTCACCGTCTAAGGTCCATAACTCCCTTTAGTTAATTACCTATAATGCCCTTGACTAATATCATACTAATCTTGCCAATACATTCCTAACTAGTACTCTCATAGATGTTTTACTATATTTTTCATGAGAACCAAATACATTTTTTAAATTATTACTATATAGCATTTTCAAATATTTTAATTTTTTTTTTTTAAAGGAAAAGAAATGTTTCATTGAAATAATGAGAAGAGGCTAATGCTCAAAATACAAAGATTTTAAATTTTATGAACATGCATTTTCTATTAAGTATTTAATGTACATATAAAAAATAAATTGGAGTAAGTAAGCTTACATATCAAAGTTCTGGAAAAGAACCTGCAAAGTTCTAGCTTCCATGCAAAAACCCTATTAAGATTGACAAATTCCAATTATCAGAAACTCCTACCCAATATGTGCACGTGTGTGTGTATATATGTATATGTATATGTGTACATATATCTAAGACAGAATTCAAACCACAAATTCACATATAATCTACATAATTATAGTTACCCTCAAATTTTCAAGAACAAGAATCCTATGCCACAATGGCAGATCAAGAAAAGTAGCCTTCAATAACATACTGAGGAAAACCTGCATTTGGTAAAAAGGAAAACTATAGTTATACAGTAGATTTAGATTCTCTTTTGAGTCTAGGCTTTAATGCAGAATAATGGAGAGGCAGTATAAGCTGTTCAAAGCCTTTCCTTAAGAAGCTAAAAATTGTATTGCTTACCTACAATACAACAGAAGCAAAAACATAGGTACCACAAAAAACAAAAAACAAAAAACAAGGAAGAAGAAGAAGAAGAAGAAGAAGAAGAAATAGATAGATAGATATGAAACTTTTACTAGATAGATAGAAGAAGAACAAATAGACTGATCCTTCTACTATTATATTATTCTCTATTGTATCCTTGAGATTGAGAAATTGTCTCAATTCATTATATCAATGAAAGAGACTTGTTTCCTTTTCAAAAAATTTCACTTTTCATTCCATCAATGAAAAGTTATCATCTTACTTGAACACGATTGTTCTATAGGTTATCCAACTGTGTCCCTTAGTTCTAAAGTTCCATCGATAAAACGTTTTGTACTTTGAGCATGAGTCTCATTTCATTACATCAATGACGAGACTCGTTTCCATTTCAAAATAATAATAATAATAATAACATTTGGCTTTAGTGGGAGGAATCCTTGGAAATTCATTTCTTCTGCAATATCTCGATTCTCATAGGAGCTGCTGCAGACAAATCCAAAGTTGGCACTTGGGCAGTAGGTTGTAATCTTGAATCTTGAGAGGAATTCTGGATTACTGATCAGCCATTAAAAGTAATGCTCTCCAGGCTACAACTCCAAAAGTATGCTGTTAAAAGATCACAATAATGTAGCTGACTAATAGCGGGAGCCATCAGCTCATGGGAACTTCCAATGGTAGGGAAGCCATTACATTGGATAACTCTTCTTTCCTTGTACAAGCGTTGTTGGTCTTGCAGCCAGAGAGAATCCAGAGTTTGGGTGCTGGACCCATCTAGTACCTAACCAATTGATATGTTATCTTACATTTAAGAGGAGAGTGAAAATCATTCAGGTCTAAGCACTTGTCTAAGACCATATGGAAGCAAAGAATTCCTAAGATCAAACTTTTTTTTCACTCTCTTTTGAAACCTCCTTTAATTTTTACTTAAATTATTAGGCAGGTAGTTAGGTAAGAACTAAGGTGGCATCTTCATCCTCAAGCCAAGGCCAATCATCAAACCCTTACATAAACTCAACCTCCTCCATTGTTGAAGATGATACAAAACCGTTTTGGCAATATGTGAACAGTATTCATAAATGTAATATGAATTTGGTGGATTACATTTAGTATCTTTTTTTGAAAAAGGAAACTAGTCTCTTCATTAAGATAATGAAATAAGGCATACAAGTGAAAGAGATATAAGAATAAATTGTGAATCAGGGAGTGCACCCGGGCATCTCAACTAAGTTGACACCCCCATAGCACTATCATCATCTCCATTTCCAGAGAATTACAGTTTTACCTATGAGGTAATATAGTTCAAACTATTACAAGAAATTGGGGACTAGCAAGAGCGAAAACAAGAGAACAAAATCTAGTATCTTTATATTATTAATTTGATATTTTATGCTTTTTGGAGGATTATATTTAGTTAATAATTAGTATCTTTAAGCTAAATTTATTTATATAAAGAAATATATATATGTATGTATGTATGTATGTGTGTGTGTGTGTGTGTGTGTGTGTATAAATAGCAAATCCTCAATTTATTTGTATCTTAATCTTTTAGAAATTGACGTATTGTTGTACCCGTGTTTGTGCTTCACAATTTGGTTGGTTTTCTAGAGCTCCCATTGGTTATCTTGTGGTTGCTTTTCTCAGTTTCTTTGCTGTTAAAAAAGCTTAGCTCTCCTCACATTGTTTGCACAGATTTTTTAGCCTTTTGTCTCACAGAGTTGTGTGGTTGTTCTAAGTTTTATGGAATTTAAAGATTTGTTGCGCATTGTTTCAACAAGCTCTGGTGAAATTTACTTTTTGCTAGTGTTCCAGTCACTGTGTGTTTGCTTTTGGTTGTTGCAGCTACTTTTGGAGTGGTTTGCAGAGTCTTCCTTCTTCACCTCAGCCTTGACTTGCAAGCTCTAAAAGATTTTTGGTTCAAAGAAGGCGGGATGATTGGATAAATCCATCGTTCTTTAACAGATTTATTGTTCTCTCAGCTGACCTCTATTTCCTTGATTTATCTCTAAGTTCTTGATTTTTCTTTTTTCTCTAAGTTCTTGATTTTGCCTTTTTTTTCCTTTCTTTATTCTCACTCCCTTTGTAGTTTGTACCCCTTTAACAGTTTTCATTTTTCTTTTCATTATATCAGAAGTTGTTTCTTGTTAAAAAAAAAAAAAAACATATAAATAAGAACTGAAACAGTTTACAGAAAGTCAGTCGCATATGAAGCATTCGAGTATTGTATTTTAATCTGTGAACTAATTAAGGTTGGATATGTGTATACCAAGAGTTAAGGATGTAAAACAATAACAAAACAACAATTAATAAAGTTTCTTTTAAAATGGAAACAAGTTATTTCATTAAATTAATGAAATAAGTCTGATGCTCAAAATACAAGATAGGAAACATAACAAAATACTAAACAAAATATGAAGCTCCAAGAACATAGCAAGACTAAATTAAAAACTAACTGATAGAGGAAAGAAGGATTTTCATGTCACAATTAAAAGGTTTATTCTCATAGAACAGACCTCACATTCAGTGATGAGGGATGTACTATATAGTCTGATAATATGAGCAACTGACCGCAAGACTAGACGTCGAAAATAAGGCTCCCCTGCTTCCCCTTCAAGCTAACATGACATGAAAATGGGGCAAAAGGAAGCCAATTGTTACCAAGATCTCAACAAGAATGGCTACCGAAGTTAAAGATTTGTTCAACAAATTTTCCAAATTAATCACCTCAGCATTTGTACGAAGTGATGTCATGAGAAGGGAACATATCTGATGGCGCAAAACCTGTTTGATTTTTAAGCAACCCTTTCAGCTTTAAACCTTTCATTAAAAAAAACACAGATAAATGCAAAAAGAGAGTTTTCTAACATAAGCTATAGCAATCACCTGTTCATATGGAACTAATATTCTGAAAACAGCAACATAATTCGACAAAATGAACCTACAGGCAACAAATAAAAAGTAAGAAAAAGAAAATAAAGAAATGAAGTTCATTAAACTAGTGAAGAGTTACGATGAGACTCCATGTACAAGTCTACAAGTATCCCTTATATAATCAAAGATCCCAATTCCAAAAAGGTTACAGCCATTTCAGAAAAACACCCGTGCCAGACTCCTAACACAGGGGCTTATAAAATGAAACCGAACGAAGCGAAAGAATTAGACTTTAATTTCCATAAGGCAGAGAACAAATCTTTACATAAAGGTGAGGAAACAGCCCTTGCTGCATAATGAATTCAGCCTCAAAAATCCATTTCCTTGAATCATCATTAAACCCCACTTGAGCAACTGAGGATGCAGACAATTCTTTTTTTTTTTTTTTTTTTTTTTGAAAAGGATCTGAAACTTTTCATTACGAAAATGAAAAGAGACTAATGCTCCAAAATTCAAAGCAACCAAACCAAAATAAATTGCTTAAAATAAAGTCACAAAAAGTACAAAGGAAACTATAACGGTAACATGAAAAGTAACTAGAAAGGAACAATAAATCTCTCCCAACTCCTATTTATGTCTTGGATGGAAAAACCCTTGAAATTTTCTGAAAAGAGAGCACCATGATGAGCTCATTAAATGAGTTGAATCAAAACATTCAAACTATGAACAAGAAGAACCCTAAAATCTGTGATGATTTTGTTCCATCCATAACTTGGACGAGAGGCCTTTGACTACATTAGTCCATAATAAATATAAATTTGAACTCAACCAACTTGTCACACCCCCTCCCAAGTTACCCTCTTAACCTAGGAAAAGGTATAAGGACAGCAGATATCGACCCTCTTACGACATCTACTGTCAACCTGTACAATTCTTAAATCAAAACCAAGCACCTAATAAACAATTTATAATTCTCAGTCAAACATCAATCTCAAAACTCAAGACAAGCTAGCATGCATTTACAGACTTTCATTCATCAACCTTAAAGCAACATAAGATTACACACTTCCACTCCTTAAACCTCTATTTGTACATAAGGACCACACAGCAGCTTCAATACGACAATTAAAATCAGATATATCATCATCTTTTAATAATCTTCTAAATAAAATATTCCAAGCATGGCAGAGTGGGTCCTAAAAACTTGAAACAGAACCGTGGGGAATGGTAGAAATACTGAATAAGAGATGAAAGCTAAACTCCAAATGAGTTTAACCAATATGCATTAGTCTCATTTTATTATTTCAATGAAAAGCTTTATTTCCTTTTCAATTAAAAATGAGTTTCACTAATCCAAACATCAAGCCAAAATGGGATTCAAGACCGTTACTACTCTCGCCTCTCTCCTCTCTCCTCTCGCCTTCTCCCCCTTCCTCGCCTCGGGGAAAAGTTTGTTCATCGGCCTCGGGAAAAGTTCGAAGACCATTGTGCTTCCAAAAACTTGAAATTTGAAATCTCATTGGATTAAGGAAAGAGAGTATGATCATCCCTAGCTTGTTGAGCTTCTTCAAACTCAAAATGATCATTCACTTCAACTCCAACAACTGAAATAGTGTTATTATCATGCACCAAATGGTCATTTGAGCTTTCCCCCTAAATGTCAAAAACATCATTAAAACGGAAATTATTCAAATATGGAGGTAAATCATCATCTTCCAAGGTAAACTCTTCATCTTCAATTACTTGCCTAATTCTGGCCAAATCAATGGAGTTTGAAAAGTCTTTGGCAAATAGAATGCTATGACTTAAAAGACTTCAAACTTGAGGCTTCCGAAAGGAACAACATCACCAAACCGAAGGGAGAAATCTCTAAGATTTGGATCCTTAAAATCAATCTCTACAGGAATAAAACCACAAATATTGTTTTGCACCTCTCTCACTACATTGTAACAATCTAAACCATTAAGAGTTTGTGAGGAGATGCTAACCAAACAACCAAAATGTCGCCCAATAGCTTCAAATATTGATTTCTTCCAATAAATCAAACTGAAATTCTTAATACTTATTTTAGATGCAAGTCCCCATAAAGTTGTCATTTTCCATTATATTTGAAGTTCACAAAATCTTCATTTAGCTTTTTTTTAAAAGGAAACATGACTTTATTCAATGAAATAATGAAAAGAGTCTATCGCTCAAATTACAAGAAGAACCAAGAAAAGAGAAAAAACAAACGAAATCAAATTGAATTACAAATGAGGCCAATGCTTAACATAATCATCGATAAAACAAGACTTTCCAAAATGCCAAAATTCTAGCCAAGTAATTTGCTTGTGTCTTGAGGACCAGAGATCTTTGAAAGCAAAAATTCGAACCATAATAAACCAAATTCTTCTTGACGATCTTCCACCTTGCTAATAGCCAACAGCAAACATAGAAAGATACCTCTCCAAAAGTTTGATTGATAAATCAATCCTTCTGAGCTACAAGGAATTTTGAACAAAAACCACGGTCGACTTTCACCACAAGAGCCTTTAAGAGAGCAACTTATTTTAACTTCTGAGAATACTTGTGAAGAAGGCTTCATAATCAAGAGAATGGTGAGAAATCTATGCAAAAACCAAACCACATTCTTTAATCAAAGAGGACAATTTTGAGGAAATTAAAGAAGGGGATATTGGAGTAAAAAGCTCACTAGAAATCTGATCAAACTTTTTAAGAGCTAGGCTTCGAAAGAGTGCAGCAAGTTCCGTCCCTTGGACTTCTTCTGGCTGATCCTCAACAAGAATGGATTTGAAAGCTAATCCTCACCAGGAATGGATTTGAAAGCCAAGATTTCTGTATCTTCGTCACTGCTTATGCTATCTGAAGAATCATCCTCTGAAAAATGTTGAGACTTAGGAGTTTTTGGAGAAGGAAGCCTTGGTAATTCTTTAACAAAATCTTCATTGAACTTTATCATGGCCTTGTCATCCATAAAGGGATTAATAGAAATTTGAGACTGGAAATAACCTTCCCAAAGCAAGCTTAATATCTTTCCAAGAACAATGTGTGAGCAGTCTAGTAACTACAATAACAGAGTCAAACTTCAAATCCACTCTCTCGCTTTTCGAACCCAAAAGGAGGACTCTTGAAGACAAGGAAAGCTGGAATTTGCTTCAACTGAACCAATAGATTTCCTTGACTTAGAAGTTTGGCAAACTACTTCTGCAATAGTTCTCAAATTTGACTTACTAATTTGCATGTCTTCATGGGGTCGATCCTTTTCAAGAAAACAAACAGAATTGAAGTTCAAGCTTCTCATCTCATCAAACTAAGTGAGAAAGTCTAACTATTTCCCAAAAGACAAACCATTCTTTCTCGTCAGAGCCAGCTGGGACAAGGATATTCATTCTTCCCCCAGTGCTAGGCCAAACAGCACACTTAAAAAACCTTCCATTAAGAAGATCTAAACTTAGATAATTGACTGAAAGCTCCACAATCTTTCTTATGAAGAAAAGGACTGCTTTGGAAGATCCAAAAGATCAACCAACTTCAAACTACCGCAAAAGGGAGAAAGGAAAATCTTTTGCTTGTAACTCATATCTCCCGGGAAGAAAAAAAAGAAAAAAAAAAAAGAACAACTTATTCTCCTCATACGAAATATGGAAAAAAAGTATTACAAATCCAACAACTTTGAAATCTATTATAGCAGGGGAAAATCTCACAAAAATGCACAAAATGGCATAAAACAACTTCTGTTCGACGAGAAAGAGAGGTCGACAAGGCCTAGGGTTACAAACGCAGGAAAGAATGTGAGAGAAGGACAAAATCGAATCTAGAAGAAATCAAGGCTAAGGTTTGAACGAGCGGAGGAAAAACTAGGAAGATAAGAAGAAAACAGAAAAACTAGAGAGGTGGCTGAAGATGACGAAACTAGGTTGAAGAGGAAGACGTGTGGTCGATAGCATCTAAAGCAGCTAGAGGCTAGAGGGATTGAAGGCTAAGGATCCATGGAGAGGCTAGGGTTTCAATGAGATAAAAAGGGTTGGATGAAGGAATCAGATCGAAGAATGAGATGAAGGGTGGCCGGAGGTGTCTGAGACAGCTAGAGTGACAGTCAGAGGGTGATCGGAGGGAAGTCTAGGGTATCAGCAAGAGGCTAGGGCTTTGACATTGTGGGTGGGTTTTGGCATCCTACTCAGACTCGACTTTTCTTATACCATTATATTTTCTTTGTACTTTTTGTAACTCTAATTTAAGCGGTTTCTTTTGGTCTAGTTTCTTTGTCTTTTAAAGCATAAGTCTTCTTTAAAGAAAAGTTTGGTATCCTTTTCCGAAACCAAAAAAATGGCACTTGCAAGCAGTCCTCCCAAAAGATCCTAATCTCCTCCTCTTATACACCCTTGGTGGATACCCTTTAAAACAGGAGAAAATGATGATTTTGGAGATTTAATAAGAGCCTTCTGCTGGAATCTGTGGCAAGAAAGAAACAGAAGAATTTTCCAAGATGAAGAACTCCCCATTTATAGATTTTTTTATGCTATAGCTAATAAAGTTGACTTTGAGTAAATGTTCCCCTTATTTCACCATTATAGTTTTACCACAATCCTTTTCAATTGGAAAGGTCTTTTGTAACTCTCTTTGGGGGTCTCCCCCTTCTTTTGTAATTTCATACCATCAATGAATTGTTTCTTTAACAAATAAAAAATAGTAATAATAATCAAAACAAACACAATATTAGAAGAAGAGGAAGATATTTATCATAAAACCTGCTGAATCTGAAGAACCGTCGAAAGGCTAACTGATGAAGCCTAGAAAGGGGAGGGTAAGAGCGAAGAAGACGCATCTCCATTTCCAATTACGTCTTTTGCAAAATAGAGGCTTCCGTTTCCAATTGTTGAGATAATAATAGCCAAACCTAGAACTAGCACCTTAGAAGAAACCTTTTTGACAGAGAGTTGAATAGTTTAGCAGCCCTTGTGGAAAATTAAACTCGGTTTACTTAAGTGAAGGTGCGGAATGAATTTTTCGGTCCCTTGATGACTCTAGAATATACAGTATACACTGCAAAATCAGCCTTTTGAACCTCTCTAACAAACCCACAAAGGCTAACATTTCGTTGAGAAGTCTAATTTGGAAGAGCAAGAGCCCAAAGAAGGTAAAGGTCTTTCTCTAGTCTTTGGCCTTTAGATGTCTCAACATGGATGACAAGCTTGAAGGAAAGTTTAGCTCCTGGACCCTCTCCCCATCTGGTTGGGGGTTATGTATGAAGGAGGAAGAAAAATCATATCATTTGTTTCTCCATTGCCCCTTTCTAGAGTTCTTTTATGGCACATTGGAGAGTAAGAAATGCTGTTGAAGGTAAGTTTGTACATTATGTTTCTTTTTGTAATTTTGTACAAAATACGACTTCTTGGTGGCAATCAAAATTTGTTTGTAATTATAGCATTTTGAAGATTATTAATGATTAGATTGCTCTCATCATGTAGTTCTTGGACGGGGAAGTCTACCCCCGGCCTTTAGGTTGTTCTTCTTTTTGTCAAGGATATCTTTTCAGTTCCCACATCCTTAGTTAGGAACACTAAATTATTTTTTCTAGAATGACTATTTGAACAAAATTGGAGCTACAAAATGTTTCTGCATGTTTATTTGTTGTAATTAAAATGTTTAAACCAAATTGATCAATAATTTTAAAGTTTAAAAAAAATTGAGTTGATAATCAGAGTCATTACTCTTTGTACTGTCTAGAAAGATAGAGGTGATAAAATAATATGATATTGTGGAAATGTATCTTAATCGAAAATTATTTTGAAACAGTGGTTAAAGTATACAAAACCTTCTAAGAAGAGAGCTTCTTACTCTAGTATATCAAGGGCAAAGGTGCGCTGGAAAGAAATTGGGCGTAACCAAGTTGCCTGTAGAAGAAAATCAACGTCATTTACTGAGAAATTGGGAAAAAAAAACTGTTTAGTCATAATTTCTCTATTGCTGACAATAGAAAAGATATAAAATACTAAAAGGAAGAATGTGAGGATGTAGACTAATTTCCAAACTAGCATAATGAGAAATTCCCAAAGGTGGGCACGAATTATCTTAATTCACAATCTAATAGTCTAACTCTTTTTTTTTTTCTTTTTGGGAATTGAACCTAACTCTCTTATTATTTATTATTGTTTTTAGTCACTCATTTGCGGAATCTGTATCTATTGAGCATTAGTTTATTTTCATTGCAATAATGAAAAATTTGGTTTCTATTATTTTAAATTTATAAAAATAAAAAATAAAAAAAATAAAAAAAAAAAAAAAGGAATCTAATAGCTTAAAGTAAGTACATACAGATCCACCTGCGGCAAGAGCTGTCAGATCTTCAAGCAATTGTAGCCCAAGCCTCCCAGCTTTAGTCAAGTTCTCTCGCTTCAACAATGGCCCTCTAGAAAGAGACCCATTTTTCAGTGTCCTGTTCATGCCAGGATGAATGAAATAAAGTAGTTCAAGTCGTAACACCATGCTTATGGTACATAATAACAGTTTTCTGCTTTTTCTTTAATGGAAAACAAAGTTAGTCATTGAGGGAGAATACAGAAGAGATGGGACATAGTACATAACATAAAAAAGATGGTCATTTTCTCTGGCTGTGGTTTTTGTAAGCGCCTTTTGTATTCATTTATTCTTCTTGAAAGCATGATATTTCATCCAAAATAAATAAATAGGACAACCAGATATCCTCCCAACAAGATATGAGACCAGAGGAAGGCAATAGTTTTCCTTCTATTTCAATGTTAGATAAACATGGGTTACAGAAAAGGTGGACTTCAATAGGCACACATTAAATAACATTCAAATAGCACAACAAAATATTAACTATCCATAGAAAGCTGTGAACTGAGAGTAAAGTAACCACTATTAATGTCAATCAAATGACATGCATACTCTGAGCTATTGATGTTACGATCAACATCAGAAATAACCATACTGGTTCGAGAGTTTTGACTTCCAGTACCAAACTTTCCAGCCGGAAGCGACTCGCCAAAAATTACATGATCAAAAATCAGAGCTACTGCTTGCCTGAAAGTAGCCGCTGCAGTACTGTATAGCACTCAAAGGAAATAGGTGTTTTAGATAAAGTGGAAAAATAGCAAGTAGCTGATGAATAATAATAGAGAAAAAATTAATTTATACCCCAAACTAATAATTGTGTCAATTTAAACCTTAAACTTTCAAAGTTGAATCAATTAAAAACTCTCCATTAGTATTTTTTTTTAATATAGAAACAACTTTGATTGAGAAAGAATGAAAGAAGACATGGGCAACCAAAAAAAGCCTAGCCCACAAAATCAACTTAAAAGAACTCTCCATTTAAAAGAATGAAAGATTGAAAGAAGGAAAAAAACTCTCCATTAGTGATTTATAACTATTTTCACTTGATTCCATTTAAAATCAACTTAAAATCACCCTAAATAAAGTTATTCTTCTCCCAAAATCCTAGTAGAGTGGTAAGAAAAATTATCATGTAGTTCTTCATAAATAAGTAAAGAAAAATAGAAGAATACGAGAAAAAAGAAAAATCACTCATATTAATGAAAATTTGTTACTATCTATTTTATATCAGCATTTCCCCCAAATATTATGTTAATCCATACAATTAAAGAAATCTTATACAAGTGTGAAGTTTATGAATTAATGGTCTTAAAATAAAATCAAAACAGAGGGTCTAAATTGATTCACTTATGAAATTTAGGATTTTAATTGATATAATTATTAGTTTAGAGTTTTAAGTGATACAACCCAAAGTTTTAGTTTTAGAGGTATAAATTGGTTTTTCTACAAAATAGAAAAAGATTTCACAAGTGTAAAATCAATTGATTAAGTATGGACATACTTTCGCACGCTGTCAGAAGATCTGTTGTTTTCTAAAAGCCGAATACAGATACCAAGAGCTTGAGCCATATTTTCCTGCAGTTATACAATTGAAAACTTTTGGATACCACTATAAAGTGTTGGGTTATTTATCCTGCAAACAGAAAAAACCCAACGGATTCCAGAAAACATGGGAATATCGCTTCTTCAATAGTCTGTAGATTGATGAACGATAAAGATAACAAAGGTTTCCACAATTCCAACAAATTCAAAATATAAAGGAAGAACAAAATAAACAATACTTCAGAAACATAAAAACCAGGCACATTCCAGCAAGCCTGAGATCCTCTCCAAGTTCAGCTTCTTGGCATAAAATAATATCTCAACAAAAAAGTAAACAAGAGAACCGTGCAATCTAAAACAACATCTCATCAACAAAAAATAAACAAGAGAAGTAAAATCTGTTCAGCTGTCCGTTTTTATGTATGAATGATCTACTACTTCTTGTACAATGGTCATCTTATGGAGATAAAATTTTCAGTGCTCATTACCTCACTTTCAGGATGTAAACGAGATTGAAAAATTATTAGTATAGTTTGAAGTGTCTTTAACTGAACAGTCTCATCTGATACTTCAGCGTGCTGCAGGATAAAAGAAATTTATATCAGAACAATGTGAAAATCCATTTTCATGTTTAACTTGTCATGTAAAAGGCAGGAATCAGGATCAAACTCATATTATTCAAAACTATTGTTTTTTCCATAAGAAACATACTATAAATTCATTGATGAGATGAAATGGTGATTTTTTTCTACGTTAAATCATGCATTCAAAGAAATCTTATACAAGTGTGACGATTATGAAAAAAAAAATATCAGTTTAAAATGAAATCTTAACAAAGGATTTAAATTAATTAACTTGTGAAAGTGTAAGGCCCCTGATTATATACACATATAAATGTAGGGGTAAGAAAGGCATTGCACCGAATGTTTGTTAATCTAGGGAACAAGGGTGTGAGGGGTTTATGTAGGGGTTAAGCCTTTCAAGAGAGGTATGTGAATTGTGATCAAGCTCGGCTTGTGGCAGAGGATTTCAGCCCTCTAGAATGTGCTGGTAGCTAGGGTTCCTTGGAGTATTTCCTTCTTTTTTTTTTTTTGCAACGATGAGAAACGCCCAGGCAGACGTGCCCTCGACCGGAAGGCTCCAAGCGCAACTTGCGTTCAAAGACTTAATGGTTTGCAAGATTCTACAATTCACATCGAGTATCGCATTTCGCTACGTTCTTCATCGATGCGAGAGCCAAGATATCCGTTGCTGAGAGTCGTTGTGACTACAATAGACTTCTATCGCAGATAAAAAGTGAAATTTTTCTATATTTGTAAATAGTTTGATATTTTTTCCATTTATAATAATTTATCAATATATTAAAATGACTCCCTAGCTAACCTATAGCCGCTCCTTTTTGCTCTCTCTCTCAAAATAGAAACTACCAACAAGAAATTATAATTTAAATCAACTACTTCTCTTTCTTTTCTTATACAGAAAAAAGGATTTTGAGATAGAGGCCTTCGGACAAAAAGTCCTCAATAGCCACTAAGATCCCCCAATTCATCCCAAAAGGAGTATCAACCTCTGCTTGAATTCGGCCCACAAACCCTTGTTATCCAAAAAAGGAAACCATCAGCAAACTTGAGATTGATTGAAAGAGTATAATTACCCCCAAGAGAATCATCCATGTAGACATAGTCTTCATTCCATAAATTTGCAATTCCCACCAAAGCTCCAACATATGGTTGATAAGCCAAACAAACGGCTCTCAAACTCCAAACTGATTTCTCCAACATATGGTTGATAAGCTCCACGTTACAATCCTTAATCATAAGCCTTTTGTTAGATGCGCCCAAGCCACACACGTTCTACAAAAGGATCTTCATAAAATACAAGAGGAACCTTCCCTTACACTTCCTGTCTTCCTCTTTATCATAATTCAAAGTCGTTTGAAGATTCTGAAGCTCTCTTTGTTAGGCGTAAAGTTCAATTCTCATTATGCAGTAAGTCCTTCTGCCTTTGTATTGCACTCTCGAGCTTCTCTTTGTTAGGTTTAACACAAATCTTCATACCTTTATTAAGTGTAAATTTTTGCTCGAGCATGCAAACAAACAATATATATATATATCAACAAGGAACTATCTTTTCAATGATTGATAAAAGAAATGGAAATGGTTCAAGGATACAATCTTCCAATGAGAGAGAAAATAGAAAATAAAAAATAAAACTAACTAGAAAATATGAATGTAGAAATGTTATCATGACGAGCCAGGATGGAGATGCCTTGTATGATGTGATCTTCATGTCTTATTAAAAGGGGAAAAGAAGAATTACGACTCTCGTTGTTCTTGTGACAAAGAAAGCACCAAGTGAGAGCAAAGATGACCCAAGGAGGGTTTTTTAATAATATATGTAGTATTAATGCACCCTTGATAAGGAGATTTTTCAAGCCCTATGGAAGTCAAAAAGTTCTAAAAGGAACAATATCCTTACTTGGATCTTGTTGAATGGTTCTATCAATTGTTTAGCCACACTACAAAATAAACTTCAGGCCCATTGTCTTTCTCCTAATACATGCCCTTTATGCTCGACAAATAGTGAGGATCTACAACACTTGTTCTTTGATTGCTCTTACTCTAGCTACTATTGACAGAAGCTATTTACATTATTTATTCTCCATTGGGTTCCAAGCAATACGACCTGAGACAATACGCTACAAGTCTTGGTTGGGCCTCTTATGTCTTCTAAAGCCCAATTATTGTGGTTAAATGCAGTCAAGGCCTTCCTCTCATAAATTTGGTTTGAACAAAAATCATAGGGTTTTCACGACAAAAACCTATAATTTGGTCAAATCACTTTGGCTCAATTCGCCTCATAGCCTCAACGTGGTGCTCCCAATCCAAAGTCTTCAAAGATTACTCCATACTGGATATTTGTTTAAATTGGAATGCTCTCATCTCTTCAATTTTTTTTTAATATCCATGAGTGTCCAAGCCAAATTACGCGCACCTCAACTTGTCTCACAAGACAACCCGCATGACCCTACAACATTTGGGTGGTGTTAAGGAAACTCGTAAGAAATTAATTTCTAGGTAGGTGACCACCATGGATTGAAAACCTTAACCTCTTAGTCATTTATTGAGACTATGTCTCCTTTTTACCACTAGACCAATGGTCTCATCTCTTCAATTTAATTACGTTATTTGTTATCTAGTTGTATTTTTCATTTTGAATTTATTGTTTCTAGGAACTTGTATCTCTTCTCATTAGTAGAATTTCCTATAGTGATGTGATGAGGGCGCTATGGATGTGTCAACCTAGTTGAGATATCATGGTGCGTCTGTTGATTCCCTCATCCTATGATTCCTTTTGTTTATTACGTATCATTTTAATTTGAGCATTAGCCTCTTTTCATTTCATCAATGAAAAGTTTTGTTTTTATTGAGGAAAAAAAAAATGCATCCATAGCTAATTTCCCATAGGAAGAAGTTGACCCTTTTAGGGATGGGGCCTTTCCATATTGCTAAGTATAGGTCCTTAAGGGAGAGGAAACTAGAGGAAGAAAGCTTGCTCGATAGAGACTTTACTGTGCATAAACCCTTGGAATCCATAGGCCAATTCCAATAGTTCTTCATTGGGGGATTAGGAGGGGGAAAGAGAATTGTGGATAATTGGGACCATGCATTGATTTCAATATAAATGAGGTGTCTTCTCAAATAAAGATTCCATGATGTCATCTCTCTATTCCAACATTATACATGGGAAGAATCTTTACGAACAAATAAAGTGAATAAACTAGGGAAAGCTTCCTTAAGGGGGGAAGTGTCAACCCAAGTGTCATTCCAAAAAGATGTGTTAGCCCCGTTTCCCATAATGCTCACAACGTTGATCAAAATCAAGTCCTTGAGCCGTGTGGTATATTTCCATGGGTCCTTGTATAGTCTGAGCATTTACCAACTCAACTGTAAAGATGGGTCATATTTCGCAACAATGAGAAGCCTCCAGAGGGTTGTCTTCTCCTTACAGTATCTCCAAATCCACTTGGCATAGAGGCTTTGGTTTTTTATTTTAAGGTTAGTAAACCCTAAACCTCCTTCAGTAAAAGGGATTTTAATTTTTTGCCATTTTAGAGAATGTAGCCCCCTCTTGTCAAAAGATTGGACAAAGTTGCTTGGATCAACGTTAGTCTATGTCTACCCCCTTTGGAGATATGTGTACCTCCCTATCCCTTTAGTATTTTGTCAACCTTTTCAACAATAGGAGTAGGAGCCCATAATGGCACTGAGAAAGGCTTTCCATTTAGAAGTAAGCCCAAATAAGAGGAGGGCTAGGTACCAACCTTGCAACCAAAGTCTTTTGCCAAGGAGACAATTGATCCGTGATCCGTGTTAATGCCCAAAAAATTTTGATTTCGTATGATTAATACCAAGACTTGATGCAGCTTTGAAGTTGTGAATAATATTAAACAGGTGAGATAGCTTGTACTTGGTTAGTGAGGAAAAAAGGATGGTGTCATCTACAAACAGTACATGATTGATGGATAGACTTTCGACCCCTATTTTGAAGCCCTCAATAGCACCACTTTCAGCCTCTTCAGACAACATCCTACTAAGACAATCGGTCACCATGATAAATAAAAAGGGGGAGAGAGGGCCACCCTGATGAAGGCCTTTCATAGCCCTGATTTTACCCCTTGATTTGCCATTAAGGTTAACGGAAAATTTTGAGGAAATGCAACACTTGATCAACTTCCTCCATTTTTGAACAAAACCCTTTACAATCATTAAGTTATCAAGGAAGTTCTAGTCTACTATGCTGAAAGCCTTTTCAATATCAAGTTCGATAATCACACCCTCTTTTTATTCCACAAACAATAGTCAATCAACTCATTAACAATCAAAGAGGCGTCAATTATCTGTCGATCAGCCATGAAAGCCATCTGATTTTCAATAGGGAGGACTTTCTTAAGTCGTTCAAGAAGGACTTCGGCCACGGCTTTGTAAAGGCATGTGGTGAGGCTAATAGGCCTGTACTTGTGTTTATTTATATAGAAATAATTGATTTCCTTGAGGAAAAATGAAAGAATATAGTGGCATAGAATAAACCAAACCCGCAAAAACCCCTCTAAAGAAAGGTTTCCAACTCAGTAAGATGCTACCTAAAGAATAATTACAAAAAGTCTTTGAAACTAAAGCCCAAACATAAAACATCACAAGGATCCCTATCCACAACTCTAAACACTTTGTTGTTTCTCTCCCCCAAACATCCCACAGAAAAGCACACAAACACACCAACAACCTGGCAACTTACTTGGGCATGTGAACACTATGGATAAGCCCGGGCGAAAGATGCCCCTCTTTAATGGGCGCTTTTTGTAGTATCCTTTGTCGGAAGACAGAGGAAAACCTTGATCACCTTCTTTGGGAGTGCCAATTTGCGAGTTTTGTTTCGAATGATCTCCTTCAAGAGTTTGATATCTAGCTGGCTAGGCGAAGAGATGTTCGCCTGTTGATTGAGGTGTTCCTCTTCCATCCACCTTTCAAAGAGAAAGGTCGTTTTCTATTATGGGTTGGGGTGTGTGCGGTCTTGTGAGACCTTTGGGGGAAGAGGAAAAATAGAGTGTTCCCTGATGTGGAGAGGGACTCTAGGAAGGTTTGGTCCCTAGCGAGATTTCATGTTTCTCTTTTGGCTTCGATTTCGAAGACTTTTTGTAATTATGCCATAGGCAACATCCTTCTTAGTTGGAAACCCTTTCTCTAGTGGGGTTTTTGTGCTCTTGGTTTTTTGTATACCCTTGTATTCTTACATTTTTTTCTCAATGAAAGCAGTTGTTTCTATCAAAAAAAAAAAAAAAAGACACACCAACAAATTATAAGAAGCGACCTTTCTCTCTGAAAGGCAGATGTAGAAGAAACTTCTCGATCGTCATGCAAACATCACTCTGACAAGCTAACTCGAGATCAAATTCCTAAAAGAAATAATTCCACACAGATCTCACAAACTAACAACTCCATAGAAGGTGATCTAGGTTGTCTTCCGACAAAGAATACAACAAAAATGTCTCATTAATGTAGGCATCTTTCTCATAAGCCTATCCGAAGTGTTCACACGGCTGAGTAAGACTTGCCAGGTAAAGAACTTACTTTCTTAGAGATCCTAATCCGCCGAAGCACGACAAAGACCAACTTGCTAGCAGGAGAGGCATCCAACATCAGCCTAAAAAAAGACTTACAAGAAAAACCCAATGGGATTAGGATTCCAAACACAAACATCGACATCCCTTCTCCCAATCCTAAAATTGAACTCATCAAGCGAAGACAAAAATTTTGGCTACTTATGTTTCAATTGGGTGAGAACTGGAACCCACTAGCGCAAAGAGAATTTCTCTCCAACCAAACGGCAGTTCCCACTTCCCAAAACTAAAACCCACTAGAGCGAAAAGGACAACTCTTTAGGTGGCAGAAGGGTAATAACAAACTTACGTTTCAATTGGTATTGGTTAACTGTAGACTTAGATTTTATTATCAAAAACCATTGGCTAACTGTCACTAGCTTAACATAACAAAAGTGGTTGATCAACTCAAATAGACGTTTCAGTAATGAAAAGAACAATAACCTGTATATAGCCCTTAATGAAACAAACGAAATTAAGTGGTTTAAGTTTATAATTTCCCTTAAAACTTCAGGCACAGGCAGTACACCATGACTATTATTAAGAACTTACATCTTTCAGCGTAAGGAGTATTTCTTTCAAGGCAGAAGGACTGACTGCATCATGTGATATGAGCTTTTGTAGAGATGAAAGCCCAATAACACTCAACTTTATAGTTTTGGCTTCACAGGCCAGAAGAAAAATTCGCAATATGTCTTCATTTTCTGCAATGTCACTGGGACTTGACATTGATCGAAGCTGCATACCCAAACATGAAGATAAATGTCAAAATGCAAGATATTCCCAATACTCTATGGGATCAAATTCGTGACAACCTAAATCGAAGCATAGATAATGAATTATGTCGTAGCATTCGTACTTCATCCACTGATGCTAGCAGGTTGCAGTACTAACAATCTAGCCAGAAATTTCATTCGAGCTCAAAGAAGTTGAAGTTAGGCTCATTGCAAGAGAAATGGAAGAAAAGGTCCATTTCACTTGAAAATAGACCCCGTGCCCACGCCCACACTCCCGAACACACACACACAGAACAAAAATATTATCGGAACAAGAAATTCTACACTCTTTACTTGTTTCGGTTCCTTTACTACACAGATTTCAAACCAGAAATTCAACTCCAGCGGCTTCGAATCAGCTATTAAAATTGAATCATCCTAAAATACAATTACAACTATTGTGACGCCAATTAAACGCAGAGTCCACGCTTGGTATAGGAGCGAGAATGAAGTTGGACCTTTAAAATAGCGTGCTCAGCTCCATCTTTGACGGCCGGGTGACGGCGGCGAGCTTCAACGGACAGCGAGCGAAGATCAGATTCCAGTACAGCCATGAAAGCCATGTCAAAAGCTACGGAATTTGAGTCTCTCAATGACCAAATGCAGGCTGTAGCATTTCAAAGCAAACTGGTAGAGATCAAACGTGGTGTGAGATCAGATGAAATGATCCGCGCGCGCGAGAGAGTGAATGTGAGATCTCTAGCGAGAAATGGCAAGCGAGTGAAAACCGTGGAAGACGAAGAAACACTGTTGGGGAGATAGAATTTTGCATTTGGGCTTCATGCGTATCAATGTAACGGCCTAAAGCCCATACGTCTGGCTGGCTTTCTTTTCCGAAAAAATTCTATTCTTTTTTTTCTTTTTCATGCGTTTTCGATCTAAATTCTATTTAGACTTGCTTTTAATTTTGATTTTTTATGAATACTTATTTTTCATCTTTAGCACTAATTTATGTTAATAAATTTAAAACAATTACAACTAACTAACTTACACAATTTTTCAAATTGTTTACATCCTAATGTTTACCAAATCGTAATAAAAATTGGTGTAGTAAAAATGAAATTTCATTGATAGATGAATCATAATAGATTCCAAAACATAATTGGATTATATTTTATCACGTTTACCTAAAATTAAGAATTCATCATCGATATCGTTACCCTTATCGCTTGATCCTAACGGTAACGGTAATGATAGAGGTAAACATAATGATAAATATAGATATAGATTTATGTTTTACACTCGTCTTCTTCTTATTTGTGATTTTTGCACTTTATTGTTTTTACTCTTGTACTTGTGTTAAACATTTATTTCCAATTATGTCAATCTCTTAATTCCCATTTTTCTTTAATTTCCACAGCCTTCTACTTTACATTACAACAAATGTAATTTGGTACCCTTCATTTCAATAAACAAGTTTCGATTATTTTCTTTATTGTAGAGTTTGTTTGATTGAGCCACCGAAAAGGAAAGTGTACATTGTTGGTATATATAGTAATTTTTAATTTTTTAAAACATTTTTAAACCATGTTTTCATATCTTCAGGATCTTTCTCATTCGGATGTGATATCGATTCATTCACGTACCTCTCTAAATTCGGGGTGTTACACCTTCATTGCGAGCTAAGTTATCCATTTGGATTCAAATATGTAAGTGTTGTAGCAAACCAGCTTTCTAAAACTTCTAATCGGGTCATTACTCTTTGAATAGTAATTCATATTTGAAATTAGTTGGAGAGGACCATTTTATTTATTTTTTAAATAGAGGAAAAACATCATCAAAACAAAATTTCAAATCAAAATCAAGTTTATAGTAGATATTCACCCAAGAAACATTTAAACGAGATAGATCAAAATGATAGCAAAATTGATAGGTATGAGATTCTAATAAAAATGTTGAACACAATATCTAAATACATGAAATAAAACATACCATCTTGTGATGCATCTATTACATTTTTGTCTTTACCTGAAAAGATTAGAAGAAAATAAAGAACGAGTTTAAAAATTACTTCGTAAACAACCTTAATGCTTTAGTTAATCTATGCAATCACATGGATAATGAATTGAAAATTTCATACCGATGGAACTTAAAACTATCTTTATGCTTCTCACTTAGTTTTCATTCATCTAGATGTGCATCAATTTTCATAGACATTAAGTACGTCGACTCCATATATATAGAAACATTCAGGCATACGCATGAAATCTATACACGGGATGTGAATCAATATCAAATTCATATTTCCATGTAGCAACATATGTACGAGGTCCCATATAAATTCACATGAATTCTAATCACGCTGAATAATAACTTATTCTCATGTAAGTTATTTAGCCTTAAAGGCTTAAGGTGTTGAGTGAAATGTCTCAATTTAATACCATATTATATATATAACATTACGAGTGATTTTAAGTAAAACCAAGACAAGCATGTGTTCTTAGCCTTAATTAGTACAATAAAGTAGAACAAGTGTAAGAATAGTAAATTTTGTAGTTATTATTATGTTTTTGTATTGTTTGCACAAAGTTGTTAAAGTTGAACCCAATATGCGACCATTAACCCTTTAGATGACAAAATGTAAAGTAGTTGGGAAGAGCCAACAATGCACCCACGATGCATCAAAGAGGCGATCGCTACTTGCAATTATAGAAAGTTTTTAGATCTTTTGTGATTTGTATAATCCTTTCAAAGTTGAGTTGAATCAAATAAAATTGTCATTGTTTCATACCAATAAAGAAATTGTTGCAACAATTTTTTTTTTCATGAAAAAATCAAAGCTCGTTGAGGTTTATAAAAGATGATATTCTCTTCCCTAAATGGCCTAGCCTCGTTCCCTTGGAGAAACTCATGAAATTTTCACTCCTTTTCATATTTTGTTAGAGAATTCTTCGAAGAGTGCTTCTTCTATCATCTCACAATTTGCATTTGCTTTGAAAGAACAAATGCAAAAATTTTATTCACCTCGAAAGAGATTGAATGTCACAACAACTCTTTGTTAAGGTATGGGCTAAAATCAAACACTAATTAAATATCATGAACTAGATTATTCAATTTTTAAACTTATGAACCAATTTTACACTCAAGGATTGAAGAATGTAAGTTTTCATTTTTTATTTTGTTTTTGGAAAAGAAAATTGATGGTTGTTCCTTTACCTAGGCAGATCGAATACACTGCTGCGTTGGCGGGTTGTGATTGGGCCGTAACGGTCAGTGTGGGAACAGTCAGCACAGGTCCGTTGATTAGTCGAATGTCAAATTTTTTACCATTTACTGAATTTCGGTCGTTTCCTTTATACACACACCTACACGTATAAAGGAACTCACTACACCCACATCGACGGATATAAAGACGGGTGTGTGCAAAAAGACATAATGTGGGTGCGCATTTTTTCTCCACGCGTTAATTTATTTTCCCTCCCAAGTTCCAACCATTTCCTCTTGACCGTCGTTACCAAGAAAAGCAACAGCCGAGAGAGAGAGAGAGAGACAGCGAACGAGCGAGCAAGAAACAAGAAGAGAGAATTTAGAACCGAATTTTGAGGAGCAGAGAGGGAGAATCGGTGGTTTTAGAGAGAGGAGTTTGCGGTTGGTGGAGCTGGTGAGTGATTGAAAGTGGCTGAGAAAGTGTGAGGAAGTGAAGGAAGGTGTGGGAAAGTGAGATTGGAGAAGAGGGATGAAACACATTTTCAAGAAGTTTCATATAGGAAGCAATCACGAGCCGAATCGGACCAACGAGAATCCGTCGCCTGTAGCCGCGTCGTCCTCACCATGTGTTTCTGATAATCGTCCTGCAACTGCTCCGGGTCAGACTTCCGGCAACTCTCCGTCCAGTCCTTCATCGTCGCCATCGCTGGCAACAACTCCTCCAGGGGGTGGAAGCGTTACTCCGGTTTCGGTGCCTCCCAATCGCTCCGATTACTTTTCTTCAGAGGAGGAGTTTCAGGTTCAGCTTGCCCTAGCTATTAGCGCCTCGAATTCGGACTTCCGGGATGATCCGGAGAAGGATCAAATTCGAGCTGCGACACTTTTGAGCTTAGGAAATCATCGGATTGATTCCACTGCCAGGGACCAGGGAGATGCTGCTGAGGTGCTCTCGAGACAATATTGGGTGAGATTCTTGCTTCTCGGGGAGTTCATTCCCCAAGTTTTGAGTATTAGCATAGTAAACAGAGTTAATGAGTTCAACATTCAAGTTTTATGCTGCTAAAAGACAATAGTTACATCTCTGATCCCATTGCACCACGCAACCTACAGCTATGTGGTCAAATGCGCGAAACTTGGTCATTTATGCACTTAGGCACTGCATTAATTATTAAATTTACGTTATAAACATATTGAGTAGACGAGAATTCAGGATATCTTTTTTTGCTCCCCCTACATTTGCATCGTGTCTGGGATGGCTCATTTGTCAGGAATAGGTTTACTACGGCTAGCATTTCCATTGGGTTAGACTAACTAAGTCAAGGACTGAAATTAAAAAATTATCATGAACATAAAACCATCAGGCACCTGCATAATTGCGGAGTTGTTCGGTTCATGGGAAAAAATCATGGCCCACTCTGTAAATAAAATATTTAAGAGAAATTTAAAAGAAGGATATTTGAAACAAGAAGTGAAAAGTTAATTATTTTAAGTTACTTATGTTTAAGAAAACTAGTTGCTTCTTATGTTTATAATACTTCCTAGTCAATCCAGGAGGTAGTTGCAGCATCAATATATTGTAAAATATACATTGGTTCATTGGTAGTAAGTATGTTCCTCATCCCTTTGAGTGGTTGCGAGTGGAGTTGAAGTCACTTACAAGAATCCGTGAAGGATATCTCTCTTGAGCTTCCCCTTTTCTCCTATCTCTTCCGCTAAGTGGTTAGAGATGGTAAGAAAACGTATTTCTGGAAGACCAGTGGGTGTATATAGACCCTTATGCTCTATGTTTCCTCATTAATATCTTTTGTCCAATAAAAAAAACCGTTTGAGTTTCGTCGTTTGTTGACCAATGGGATATGGCAAAGGTGATCTCTTTTCTTTCTTTGATCCGGGAGGTTTTGTTTAGTACTAGGAGAAGGGATGTTTGTTTCAGGAGTCTTGATCCCTTAGAGGTTTTTTCTTCTAAATCCCTTTTATGTCACCTTTTGGATCCTTCTCACACTAGCAGACCTGTTTTTTTATATCTTGTGGAGGATTAACATTCCAGAGAAAGTAGTTGTTTCGATAAAAAAACATTGGTGAAGCTGGAATTGCCACAGCCTTGTTAGGCATTTTCTTTTAACGTTGCATTATCCTTTTTTCTTGCTACTCTACACTCTAGGACCATTCGGTCTTTAACTAATATTATTCTTTTATTGCATTTCAAGGAATACAATCTGCTTGACTATGAAGAAAAAGTGGTCAATGGGTTTTATGATGTCCTTTCTACGGATTCGGCAGTCCAAGGAAAAATTCCATCCCTATCTGATATTGAAGCAAGCTTTGGTAGTTCTGGCTTTGAAGTCGTGATGGTCAATATGACCGTTGATCCTGCACTAGAAGAGCTAGTGCAAATTGCTCAATGTATTGCAGATTGCCCTGGCACTGAGGTCAGGGTTTTGGTTCAGAGGCTTGCTGAGCTTGTTATGGGACATATGGGGGGACCTGTAAAGGATGCCCATTTTATGCTAGCAAGGTGGATGGAAAGAAGCACAGAGTTAAGGACTTCTCTTCACACCAGTGTATTGCCCATTGGTTCCATTAATATTGGCCTCTCAAGACACCGTGCGTTACTTTTCAAGGTTGGTAGTTGCAAAGGTCTCTTAAATATCTGTAACATCATGCAACCTGATCTTTATTGAAGATTACCTTTTAGCACCATGAGTGGTCATGACGGCTTATGTTAGAGCTTTCCTCTTTGAAATGGCTTGTTCAGTGTAATAAAGCATGTGGTTTTACTGTCAATATGAAGAACTTGCTAAAGTTCAGCTTTCTTTTTTTAATTATTATTGTACCCTTGAAATAAAACCCATCAAGGTTTCAGGAAAATAAAATTGTCCGGGTGGGAAGAGTTCTGACACTACTGTTTTTGGTGACATATTGTCTTGTACATATTATTTAAATCTTTATTATTAGCTTTACTGACTTTATAAGAACATTTCACCTTCTTCTCTGGATATAGGTGTTAGCTGACAGTATCAAGATGCCTTGTAGGCTTGTTAAAGGTAGTCACTATACTGGTGTTGAAGAAGATGCTGTCAACATTGTAAAGTTGGAGGATGAAAGGTATATCCTTGTTCCGGTTTCTTTCCTTATTTTATAGTTGATCTTCCTCTGTATTATACATACATTTCATCTGCCTTGCTTAAAATTGAATCATTGTTAAGAAACTCTATTTTGTGCAAGCTTATCTAAAAAAAAAAAAAAATTCTATTTTGTACAAGGAACCAAACTTTTCATTGAAACGAAACTTTATTAAGAATCTCTATTATTTTCAATTGGGAAGCTCTTTTAACTCCGTGGCAGTTGGGGTTTCTTTCCCCTTGAAATTTTGGTGGTTCAATAAAACAGCACTTTGTTTCTTATTAATAGAAACTAAAAATAACGACCTTACTTGAACAAATCTGTTCTATAGGTTGTACAACTGTGTCCTTGTGTCTTGAGTTCTAAAAAATAGAAACTAAAAATAAGAATTACAAATAGTCTTTGAAACCGAAGCCCCAAGAGACACATGGAACTTCACCAAGGACCAAATCTCACAAGGTTTCCTATCCACACCTCTAAACACTCTATTGTTCCTAGTATATATTTTATTTAGTTGGAAACCCTTTCTTTAGGGGTTTTTGTGGGCTTGGATTTTGTACTCCGTTGTATTTTTTCATTTTTCCTCAATGAAAGCAATTGTTTACATCTAAAAAAAAAGAATTATATAAAACCTGTTCTAAAAGGCTCATTTAGTGTTATGCACACTTCTATCAAAATTTAATTATATGAATATTTAATTTCTGCTTTCAGGGAGTTTTTGGTTGATCTAATGGCAGCTCCTGGAACACTTCTACCGGCAGACACATTTAGTGCGAAGGACACTACTAACTTTAATCCGTACAACCCCAAAGTAAGCAAAATTCCTTCTCTTCGCCACTCCAATGATGTTGGAATTTCTTCTGCAAAACCAACATCAGCACTTGAGGAAGGCAGCAGTCAGAACTTTGAAGCGGAGGCCATCTCACTGGTGGATGGGAAACTGAGCTATGGAAGGACAGAGTCTGTGCCGTCCAGCTCAGGTGTGTAGGATGCATTTTACATTATTTCTGCAGTACCTGCTAGAATAACTCCAGATTAATAGGAAAATCTTTCCTTGTTAGGTACTGGGACTTCTCGATGCAAGGGAGCCCATTTTGGTGAGGGTAATGCTAGACTGAATGTCAATGTAGTTCCATTTGGTCAAAGCTCCGAGGATTCCAAAAATCTTTTTGCGGATCTTAATCCTTTCCAAATAAAAGGAACTGGAAAAAGTTTCATTCCTAACAAATCCTCTGATAATAAAATTGAGGAGCTCCAGAAACCGAATATTGGGCATCCTCCTGTACCATTATGGAAAAATCGGGTTGCTTTCAATGCAGTTCCCAATAAAAATGAGTACGATTATATGGAGGGTCGTTTTCCAAGAGTTAGTCGCCGACCTAATGATCATAATATGGCATTGTCTTCTTCTTCCAACTCTACTGTCTCTGAAAATGTCAATCCTGGTGGTTCAGGAACATCTACCGACTTGAGTGTATCAATTAGAAGTGCTGAAGTTGGAAGTTCTTCATCTAATATGAACTCACGGCCGACATCTGCAATAATTAAACCTAATATTTTGCCTTTGATTGACGAACAGAACAGAAAGTCCAATGGAGAACATTCTGGAAATACAGACATGGAGGATGAAAAGGTAGATGCTATTGATGGACGTGATAATTTAATCAGATTTGATAGCCGTAGAAAGTTCACATATGATAGATCTGTTGGGACCAATTTGATATTGAAGGATCCGGGAAGTCCCAGCCTGTTGGTCAATCCAAGTTCGAATAGGTTTGAGCAAGTTTATGACGATGTGGATGTAGGTCAATGTGAAATCCAATGGGAGGACCTCATTATTGGTGAAAGGATTGGACTAGGTACGCCATTGCTGATCAGAATCTTTCTATCTATCTCACACACATTATATGGGCAGAGGTTGGAAATAAAATATTTATTGCTTCACTCCATGATCAACCTTATCTCCAAACTGCTCTCTCTTGTAATGTTTAAACCTTTAAAATCGTTTACCTTTGATTCCCTAGAGATATTCATTTTTCTTCTTTTAATTTCATGTTTTCTATATATAGGTTCGTATGGAGAAGTCTACCATGCTGATTGGAATGGCACGGTGAGCTATCTTAACTCTATTTCTATGATATTGCATTCTGTAGCCAGTCTTCCAATATTAAACTTGGCGCATTCAATTTTCATTTTTTTTTGGACTACTATGTTTCTTTGTAATCTGAACATTTGCCTCTTTTCATTAAAATCAATGAAAAGTTTGTTGAAAATAACTTCTCTGATCCAAGTTGATTCTAATAACTCTCTAGTTTCTGGTTATGATAAAATGCCTGACTTATTAAGTTGGAATTATCAAACTATCACTATACGCTGATTGTATTCCAATTATTTAACTACCATTAAATCTAAAAGCTCAAACTAATTAGGTAGGCTGTCTTAACACCCACTAATGGGCTCAAATATTAATTTGTGCTAAATCTGAATATCAATCTAAAAGCTCAAACTAATTAGGTAGGCTGTCTTAACACCCACTAATGGGCTCAAATATTAATTTGTGCTAAATCTGAATATCAATCAGGCATTCGCAGGACCTCTAGCTTTCATCAGTTGTTAGCTGTGTTCCAATTATTTAGAAAAATTAATTTCAAGCTGTTAACTATATGAGCAACAGTTATTTTTCCATGTTTCTTACGTCTCTATTCTCTCTGTGTCTTTCTTACTTGGTAAGCAAAAGAATATTGTTTGTCTTCCCCCCACTTTCCAACTCTAAAGCAAATATATGTTGCATTTTTGCCTTCTTGATTGTACTTGTATTTTTTTCACATCTCTCTACATGTTCGATTGTCTTCCATATTCTCACTCCCCCTCCATCCGACCAAATCTTAATATTGAATTCCTTCCTTGCTATTTGGTCCTTCTAAATTTACACGTGTATGGATTGTGAGTAACATCACACTGAATGACTTTTCTAACCCTAACATCTTGATGTTAAATGATGGATTTGCAGGAGGTTGCTGTGAAGAAATTCTTAGACCAGGATTTTTCTGGCGCTGCTTTAGCTGAGTTCAAAAGAGAAGTAAGTGGAGCAGTTACTTCCATAAAAATAATGAAACTTCTTCAATCGTATTCACATCTTGAGTATTCGCCTCAATAATAATTTGTATACTGTTACTTTGTTTTTATTAACATATGATACTGCTATAAAAACTGGTATATATTAAATATAAAAAAAATCAAATACTAATGGAGTTATAAACCAGAAATAATAAAAGAGGTCAAAACACTGGTTGGGTGCAACGTCGAATACTTGTTAAGCACAATAAGCATGTGTTGAACACTCAAGAGAACATTTTGAGAGTGAAATATATAAAAATGTATAAGGGTAGTTTTTGGGACTGATTGGACTAAAAACCGATCTGATCGACAGAAAGTGACTAAGCCAATGTTGGTCGGTCAACTTTATGACCAGGTCAGTCGGAGTCGGTTTTTTCTCATAAAAAACAATTGGTTGGTCAGTCAATCCACCAAAAAGACCAAAAACTGTCTGATCGACCAAAAAATCCAATGCAACTGCTGGTTTATTGTTTATCCTCTCTTTTTTTTTTTGCTAACCAAAGCTGACAAATCCAACTGACTGTGGGCACATTCTCTCTCAGAAAACAATCATCATCAACCAAAGAAATCCATCTTCTTCTTCTTCTTCTCTCTCTTTTTTTTTTGCTACCAAAACTGACAAAACCAATTGACTATCGGCACATTCTCTCTCAGAAAACAATCATTATCAACCGAAGAAATCCGTCTCAGAAAACAATCATTATCGACCGAAGAAATCTGTCTAGTCAGTCATTGACACTAGTTTCAAACCAAAGCTGACAAAACCAATTGACTATCGACACATTCTCTCTCAGAAAACAATCATCATTGACCAAAGAAATTCGTCTAGTCGGTCGTTAGACACTAGTTTCAATCCAAACCGATTTTGACTGACCGATAGACACCCCTATGTAATACAATTGAAAATAAAGAAAAAGAAAATTAGCTAAAAAGGCAAAGAAAAGTAACTAATAAATGTAGGATAAATTATTATTATTATTTTTCTTTGAAAGGGAAATAAACCTTTCATTGATATAATGAAAAAAGTCTAATGCTCAAATTACAAAAAGACATAGTAATCCAAGCACACTATAAGATGAGATAAGGGAATCAGAAGGTGCACCTGGTTATAGAATACCAGCCAAGCTTGGAGTTGAATTTTTTAAAACTTGTCTTTGGCAATGCTTTGGTGAGGATGTTAGCAATTTGATGACATGATGGAACATAGTTTAATTCCACTATATTATTGTTGACTTTCTCAAATATGTAATGACGATCAATCTCTATGTACTTTGGTCTGTTATGATGCACCAGACTTTTTTCAATGCTGATTGTTGATTTACTATCACATAACATTTTCACTTAATGACAAGTCTCAATTTCAGCTCTATCAAAAGTTCGTGAATGGTTCCAATGCAAGAGCTTTGTATTCAGCTTCTACTCCACTTATTACAATTGCTTGTTCTTTACTTCTCTAAGTGACTAAGTTATCTCAAACGTAAGAGCAATAGCCTGCTATAGATCTTCGGTTGGTTAATTCTTCCACCTAGCTAGCATCAGTGTAAAGGTCTATCAGTTTGTTTGATGACTTTCTGAATAATAGCCCCACCCCTAGATGACATTCGTCTGGATTGTTCATATACTGACTAACAATGCTTACAAAGTATGCATTATTTGGTCTGGTGTATTAAAGATAAATTAACTTTCACACAAGTCTTTGATACATGCCTTGGTCAACTGGAATAACTCTTCATTTTGGTGTAGAACTAGATTTGCATCCATGGATTATTCATGTCTACACCAAAGATTTCCTGTCTCCTTTAATAAGTAACATTACCATTTGTAGATTGTGCTCCTTCCATGCCTAAAAAATCTCTCAAACTTCCTAGATCTTTCATTTTTAAAAAGGTTCCCCTATAGGAACGGGTTCCAACTAACATAAATGTCACCTATGGAATAATTACAAAAAAAATCTTTGGAAACAAAGAAGGAAACCTCTAAAAGGACCAAAGCTCTCTAGGGTCCGTCTCCACCTTCTAAAAACTCTATTATTTCTCCCACCTCATAAGTCTTGTAACAACGCACACATGCCAACCAACCATAAGAAATGACCTTGTTAGGAACCAAGGTAGTATGGGCTACTTTTGTCCCACATTGGTTAGAAATTAGAATGGGATGACCAATGTAGTACTTAAGTGACTTGGTTCTCTCACCTCAATAGTTTGCTTTTGGGGTGTGGTTCTCCAAGGTGCTTGAGTACCTAACAACGGTATCAGAGTTGGCTTTTGAGGTTTCAGAGAGGAGTACTGACAAAGGGTTCTGATTGGGTGTTTCCGTGCAAAGTACCATCGGTCTAGCCGCCAGGACATTGATTTTGTGGGATGTGGTATTGTTAGGAACCAAGGTAATATGGGTTACCTTTGTCCTACATCGGTTAGAATAGGATGATCAATGTGGTACTTAAGTGGCTTGGCTCTCTCACCTCAATAATTGGCTTTTGGGGTGTGGTTATCCAAGGTGTTGAAGTATCTAACAGACCTTTCACTTGTAAAGGGAGATAGAGGAGCAACTTTGCAATCATATCCTGATATTGCTCTGGTGAGCAAACGAGAAGCCAAACTCCTGAAAGAAATGGAACCAAAAAAGGAGAGCTCACAGAAAGGAAGAGCCAAGCGAATAAAGGAAGCCTACAGAAAGGGGGAGTCAAACAACAAATTACAAAAGGGGCTCCAATCAATGAGTAATTATAAAAAGACATAGTCACTGAAGCCTAAAGAGATATTAAATCTAATAAGGGACCAGACCATGTTGGAAGATTTCTCTCCCTAAAGATTATATCATGTCTCTCACCTCAAAACCCTACAAAATAGAACAAACCTCAGCCTGCCACAAGAACAATCATTCCTTAGAGAAAGTAACATATATAAAAAGTTCCACGAATGCCTCCCTGCAATTCTGCAAAGGGCAAAGCTAAAGTTGAATGTCTCAAAAAGCTTGATATTTACTCTTTCATGCACAGCCTGCCACACAAAAGATTTCCTTGGAATCTTTACCTTCCGTATAGAGGAAAAACTAAAGTAGTTTGACTGAAAGGAACTATTAAAACAACGAAAGAAAAAGCTACAAGAAAAGCCTCTAGAGGGGCAAGGAGTCCAAAGATGGCAACTCCTTGATGAGGGATGAAGTGAAATTGATAGCCGTAACATCTGCGGTTTCCGTAATGTTTAACGGACTACCACTCTTCTACAGTGATGCCAACACCCCCACCATGTAGAGAACTTTTTGTTCTGTTTCTAGTTCTATATTAGATGCACGATGGTGTGGACTAAACACCAATGGGGCAAAGTAAGAAATTTTCATGAAGTTTGGTGTTGCTTCATGGTCAATTTGTTTTCTTGTAACTTGAGAAATGCAACTTAAATTAACAATAGTTCATATAAAAAAGTAGTTACAGGGAATGATTATTATACTTGCATCTTGTTTGAGTTTATATATCTTCAATCAGCTAACTTTGGCAATGGACTCATATTTTATCCTTTGTGATGTAAGGTACTGATAATGCGGCAGCTGCGTCATCCGAATATTGTTCTCTTTATGGGTGCTGTCACTCGTCCTCCCAACCTTTCCATTGTTACTGAGTTTCTTCCAAGGTATGAGTTCAATTTTGCTCAAGTTTCTCAAAATCCCAATCCCTCCCTCTTCCATAAGAGGAAGAAAAAATAATGAAGAAAAAGGAGGAAGAAAAATGTGTAGATCATCTATACATGCTTTTGTCTGTTTTCTGACTGAAGTTTTCTTGATGCAATTGACCTCCAGAGGAAGCTTGTACCGGATCATTCACCGCCCACATTGTCAAATTGATGAAAAGCGCAGAATAAAAATGGCCCTTGATGTGGTATATGAGTCTGACTAACTTCAAATATCTTCTTCAACCAATGTTTGATAAAAATATCTTCTGAATTCATTATACAATGGCAGGCAAGGGGCATGAATTGCTTGCATACAAGTACTCCAACAATTGTTCACCGAGATCTGAAATCACCGAATCTTTTGGTTGATAAGAACTGGAATGTGAAGGTATAACAAGTCTCCTACTGCTGATGCTTTTTGTCTATGGTTCTATTAATTACCACTTTTGTGACTTTTTACACCAAGTTCTGAAATCACCCAAAAGTTTTTCTTTTAAATGAATAAACGAATGTCATTAAGGTCGAGGAACTGCACAACAGGGCGATTAACAAAAAAAGAAAAAAAGTACAATAATGATTGCTAAAGAGGCATCGATTGTTGGGTAATCAAGAAAAAGGAGTACCAACAAAAATGTTTAGAAAAGTGAAGTTAAAGAGAGACGATAAAGTGTTCCAGCCAAACTACCTCCCATCACCTATTAAAAAAATAAACAGCCAAAGTAAATGATATTTATTTTGAAATGGTAGATTCAAAACAATGGATCAAGCTATCCCCCTCATGGTGCTGCCTCTGCCGAACAAACAATGAAACTAGCCAACATGTTTTCTTTGATTGCCCTCTTTCTAGAAGGATATGGATGGAGACTTTTCGGCCTTCAACTGGTGTGTCGCTTTTCCTAATGACACACAAAGTTGGCTCCACCTACTGATCAGCTGGACTCCTTTCAAAGTAGATAAAAGTTGTCTATGGCTTAGCATTGTTTGTGCTGTTTTGTGGAATATTTGGGAAGAAAGAAATGCTAGAATCTTCTGGGATAAGAGCAAGACTACAAAGGATATCATTGATACTATCATTCAAAATGCTTTTTTTTTTGTGCAAAGATTTACTGGCTTTACACAATCATAGTTTTTCTTTCCTCATTGCAAATTGGAAACACCTTTTAATTTCCCTCTAAATGGGTTCTTTTTGTATACCCCTATGAATGGGCTCCATATGTTCCCTTGGATATCTTTGGATATTTCATTCAATCAATGAAATTGTTTCTTATAAAATAATAATAAAAAAAAAACAATTTCGTCTGTTATTGTATGCCTACTTGAACTCTGAATCATAAAGATATCCATAAACTAGAAAAAAAATGAAACCAGACCTTTCCTAAGTCTTGAAAGCTTCTCTCTTTCCATCACTTGCAGCCTTCTCCTTAGAAAGTTGTCCATTTATGCGTTGTTTCTATGTCCCTTCGTTTTCACTTCACTCGACCCGTTAAAAATTAGGTTAATTTTGAAATTGCTGATCTCGTGCCACAGCGTTAAATGGTCTCTTGGCTTTGTTGGTTTACATGTGCTGGTCCACGACACTGGCTTTTGGCTTAGTTAATCACCATCACATCAAAATGTACTTTGACAGCATCTCGGCCTTTCTTTAATAGTGTCTTTTTCTAAAGCTGCGCAATCCTGGGCCTTTCCTGTTTCTACTTATGTTTTCTTTGGTTTGGTATTCTTGTTTTTGTATGGCTCTTCTACTCTCTCTCTTTCTTTCATTCTTAAGACAGTTTTGTTTCTTATTTTTTTCTTTTAAAAAGAAAAGGAAAAAAGAAATGTTCTTTACTACATCCATACTCAGAAAGAAAAAAAAAGAAAAAAGAAACCTTTCTGAATATGAAGGCACAGTGAGTACCAAACTTGAATTATGCCATGGGGTATGAATGTGCGAATTTGCTCAGAAAGTTTGAGAATGAGGCAGGTCACTTAACCAAGAATGCAGGCTGTTCAATCTGTGATATCTATGAATGATGTCCTTTAGATACTAAAAAATGGAAGGAATATTAGATTTCCTAACAGCCTTGTCTGAGGTCTGATTTCTTCACTGTGTAGGTATCAGATTTTGGGTTGTCACGCCTGAAGCACAATACGTTTTTATCATCCAAATCAACTGGAGGAACGGTGAGAAGCTGAGAATGTTGATTTTTACTTTAAATGTTTTCTTCAGATTTACTGTAAAATGCTATAACTGAATTACATCATTGGTCTCTCATTTGCTTTCTATGTGTTAGCCTGAGTGGATGGCACCAGAAGTCCTTCGGAACGAGCCTTCGAATGAGAAGTAAGTTGGAGTTACGATGGTATTTCTCAAGTTCATTTTCAGTTCACGTTTGAGCATAGGATCTATGCTATCTTATATCCGATTCTTCATTATGGCATCAGATTGCATTCTAGGTCGACTGTTAATTGTAGAATGGGAGGTATTTTCCTAAAGCTTGTCAACAACAGTGGAAACAGGACAACCTGGATGCGCAAATGATTTGGCGATATAATATGGGATTTTTAAAAATATTGCAATTCATAATTGAAACCCTTTTGCTATTTTAGTTCTGTCTAGAAGAATAATTTCAAAATTTGATAGGCAAAGAACTCCATAGTAGATGTTGGGCTGGGAAACCGATGAAAATTTGAGAAATGATTCTGTGGATATTATTTTGTTGCAATGTGGCTGAGATGACTAGGAATTATCACAGGATATGAATAGATTGTTCTTCAAATGCACAGGTGCGACGTTTATAGCTTTGGAATAATTCTATGGGAACTTGCTACATTGAGACTGCCTTGGAGTGGGATGAATCCTATGCAAGTTGTTGGTGCAGTAGGTTTCCAGAATCGACGACTCGAAATACCCAAGGAAGTGGATCCCACGGTTGCAAGGATAATCTGGGAATGCTGGCAAACGTAAGTTGTGTGTTTTTTAGTACTCTTTTTTACACATCAAGTTATAATATTCATGTTCCTTTTGTCTATGTATGCTGTTGACTGCTTTTCCATGCTATTATTATTTCCAGCGATCCGAACTTGCGCCCCTCATTCTCACAATTAGCCAATATTCTGAAGCCACTGCAGCGGCTCGTCCTGCCACCACATTCAGACCAGCCAAGTTCGTCGGTGCTGCAAGAGATTTCTGTAAATTCTACACCTTAGATTGATATGGCTCATTTTTCTCAAGTGTGAATAAGGAAGCTCTTTTTGGTTTCCCTTGAGTGGGGCTGTATTGTATATTTTTGAAATGTAAAAACAAGTATTCAAAGAAAAGAGAAGAAAAAAAAGAAAAAAAAGAAAAAAAAGGTTGTAGAGGTACATAACATGGATAAAAATGTAATGTTGCTACGAAAAAAAGACGGTAGCTCCATATTTTGTTTTTGTACAGTCTGCCTACTATTGGTTTGCCGTTGAAAATGAGACTTTGTTTGCCTCTTTCACCCTTTTACCCTCCAATAAAGAATGTGAATTGAATGGCACTTTTCGTTTCAATGACCCTTTCGAGTGCAACAATTTTGCATTAGGAAAATCCCATTTCTCCTGATGCAAGTTATTTGCATCGGCATACATGGAATACTAGGGAATAACAAAAAAACATAAACATGATGTACAAAATATGATAAACATATCCTTTCCTCACCATCAAGATAACAATATATTCGACAAACAAAAAAGTATCCATGGCTAATAGAGATGATCTGATTGGTAACAAATGTCAAGATTATACCTGACGAAACATGTAGGGCTTATTTGACAAAAATGTTAAATCTATTATAACTTGTCATTCCCAAAAGGAAGAAGTGCCACAAGTTTGCTAACTTAAAGTTTATGTAGGATGATATGAGCTCCATGCTGAGGTTGAATAGTTAAAATGGATGAAGGAGCATGAGTATAGGATGAAGAAAGTTCAAATGAGAAATGTCGTAGAATCATGGACAATGCAAGTTTGGCCTCGATCATGGCAAAATTTTGTCCAATGCATATTCGAGGACCCCAACCAAAGGGGAAGAATCCGGTTTGATTTTTGGTTGCTTTTGACACTCCCTCAGCAAATCTTTCTGGATTAAATTCGTTTGCGTCTTCACCCCATAACTCTGGATCATGATGAATAAGAAGAATTGGGAAACTCAACAACACTCCACGTGGAAAAGTCAAATTTCCAAGTCTTGTTTCTTTTTTAACAAGACGACGACTGAACACCCCTGCTGGTGGGTATAATCTCAGAACCTCGTTCAAAATCATAGTAACCTATGATATTGCAAAAATAAAATCTTAGGTAAAGTGCACGTTGGAAAAAAAAAAAAACTAATACATGATGAGGATATTTGAAACTTTAATATTTTAGTAAAAGTTTTATTATAATGTACAATTGAGGTTCACTCAGTGTTAAGATGGGGTTATACTCAGTTAGCATGGGATTATTAAAAAAAGAAAGAGGACACAAGAAATAAGAAATAGAAACGTTACCAAATGAACCCTATAAAACAAATGGAAGACCATATGAGACAAGGACTTGAAACTATAATCTTTCAGTCAAACTTTTATTACAATGTCAATAATTGAGTTGTACTTAGTTGACATTAGGTTAGACTGATCAACATAGGATTATTGAAAAAAGAAGATATGAGAACTGAGAAGTAAACATGGAAATAGAAATGTTGCCAAACGACCCTTTACATCAAATTTACAACTAAAGGGATATGTCCTATTTTTTGCTCTATTTTTTTCATCCAATAGGTATCAAAACTATGTAACCACCTAGTTAAAATTTAGATAAGCCTCTCAAAATTTTTTTATACAAGTGGAGATTCAAATCTTTTATTTTTTTGGACAAAGTTATATTGTCGTACCTAATTGAGTTATACTCTGGTTGGTATTTTGACTATGTTTTCTAGACATAAGATACTCGATTTAAGTCTTGAGTATGAGAAAATTTAAAGAATAATGAAACAAAAAATTGTTAATAAAAACGAAAAGAATCTATTACTCACAATTTTTAGTCGATTTAAACCATCAAAATCTGGTTTGTTGTTGCCAAAGACTTCTAAGACCTCAGCTCTTGCTCGATCTTGCCATTTTGGATATGAGCTTAACAAAACCATGGTCCAAACTAGTAGCAACGCTGTGGTTTCTTGGCCAGCAAAATAAAAAACCTTACATTCTTGAACCAAGTCGTTTATGCTCATTCCAATATTGACATTTCCATGTTCTTGAATTTCATTGAAATTTGATTCTAAGAGAATGCCTAGTAAATCACTATGTATAGCGTCTTCACCTTCCTTCATTGCCCTTTGCCTTTTATTGACAACATTCAAGAGCAAAGTTTTTATTTCTTTACTTATCTTTTTCATTCTATTGTTTGACTTTGTTGGTAGAAACCTGCACAAAGATAATAATGAGATGAAATAGTTCTCATATTTAAACAACAAATAAGTGAATTTGAATATAATTGAGTTAGAGAAAAAGAAAATAGACGTACATGATAATAATGATAAATAAATAAATAACTATAATTGGAGTTGCATATGAAGTAGGGAAAATGTTAAATAAGAACAAATTAATCCAGTAGTTGTTTAATATATATATATTTAAATTTTATTACCTACTTTTTAAACATGTTTTCAAAAACCAAACAAAAACTTGAAAACTAAAAAAATAGTCGATTAAAAAACACTTTTGGTCTTTAGAAACAATTTAATCCTTATACTTTCAATTTTAGAACAATTTAGTCCTTGAAACTTTAGTATGTAACAATTTGGTCCTTGTACTTTCGAATTTGTAACAATTTAATCCATAATGTAAAAAAATTCATCAAAATTAGATGTCAAATTTTATTATTTTATGATGTAGACTTTGTATTATATAAAAATATTGAGTCTCTAATTTGTTTATCAGTTTATTTATGCAAAAAAAAAAAAAAAAAAAAAATTCTCATCAAATCTTTACATTCTATTCTACGATAAGGATTACATCGTTACAGATTTTGAAGTACAAGGACTAAATCGTCACAAACTAACAATTTAATCTTTGAAGTTTAGTTTTAACCGAAATCGTTTTTGAAAACTTGATTTTGTTTATGAAATTTCTTTTAAGAATTAATGCGTTTTTAGAAGGTAGAAACTGACCAAAAAATTATGTAAAAATTAGTATAATTTTCAAACACTAAAAACTAGAAGGAAAAAATACTTATCAAACAGGACGACTAAAATATTATAATCTTAACAAAAAGGACGTTAAAGGTTCCAACATGCATAATGTATGAGAAAATATGAGTTAATCAAATAATGTTGATTCTAAAAGTAAATCAATGATGAAAGGTATTCAATATATATAAGTTTTACTACATCCTAAGCATTTAAGACATTAATTTCAAAATAAATAACAGGTACTTTTGAATTAGAAATTTTAAATTTACCTCCATCCCGGTATGTAAACGGTATTACTAGCTTCAATGACCAAATTAAGCAATTCTTTTAGGTAATTAAATATAATTTTTCCTTCTTCGTAAGTGCTTCCAAATGCTGTTCGAGAAATGACATCAGCTGCCAAGTTTTGCAAATGAGGCATCACATCCAATTCACAAAATCCATCTTTTGAGATCATTCTTTCCCATTTGTTAATCATCAAATTGCAACTCTCAAACATTGTTGGCACCATGTCCTAATATGATGACCATTTAGACTTTCAATCATATATATTGTATTAAAAATTTATCCATATATGCATTTTCAAATACATGAATTTCACTTAATTACATACATGAATTATCACCAAGTACACTGATGAATGTTCATTGTATTGGTATTTAATATTGATGTCTTTTGATATATGTTAATACTAGTACAAAGATATGTAGGATTTTTAATCTGTAAGGAAATTATGTAAAGTGGAGTCTTTTACCAAAAATACAAGTTATTGTTTTTATTAAATTGTGTGTGCTAGTAAGAGAACAATTTTCCTTCTCTTGTGTCTTAGAGTTATGTTGTGAGTGTCTATTGCATCTTCATCACAGAAATATATGGTAACAAGTTGCAACTCCAACTTAGTAAATGAAACTTGAAAGTATACAAATAAAAGTGTTATACTGTTCGACATGATTTGTGGGATATTTTTGAAAGAGGATACGATGATGTTGAGAATCAAAACAAGCTCACTAATCAACAAATGTTGAGTTAGAGAAATTGTAAGAAAAAAAAGAAAGACTCTATTATTTATTTATCAACCCACTGATGAAGGAATGTTTGAAAGAATGTTTTACAATCCTCATTTCAAGGAGAAGATAGGATAGAGATAATGGTAAGATTACAACCCCTTAATTAGACCTAAATTCGATTCCATAAAGATGTAGAGACCAAAAGAGTGTTGAATCTTTTATATATATATATATATATATATATATATATATATATTGTATTCTTGCAATTGTCAATAAATTGAGATCAAATTAAGAAGAAATAGGTAATCGAAGAGTTGTTCAAAAGAATTTTAGAAGTATACCAAGAAAGTTTAAGCATATTGTTGTTGCAAGAGAGTCAAAAGAGTTATCTACATTGTCCTTAGTTATCTAAAAGTATGTCAAAAGCCAAAAAGATGTCAAATGAGTTTTGGGGAAATTTGCAACATTTCAAAAGTATCTTTGGCTAGTTTCGATGCATGACGGCTCATGTGATATCATAAAGGGTTTCTTTTGATTACATTTTTACAATTTTTTTATTTTTGAAAAGCAAGCTAATAAATAAATGCTCTACTTATTTGTTTTGTTATCTACTTTTTATAATTTTTTTTTTTTAAAAGTTCAAGCGAAGTTTTGTATAATTGAAATAATAGTTTTTCAAAAACGTGTTTTTGAACTTTGACTAAGAATTGAAGTTATTTCTTTACATTTACATTTTGATAATTATTTGGGTTTTTTAAATTTAAATTTAATTAATTATGAATACTACCTCCACTTATGAGTTTCTTTATTTTATTAACTACTTTTTATAAATGCTTTCAAAATTCAAGTCAAATTTTTAAAAAACTAAGAAATTTTTTTTTTCAAAAACTTATTTTTATTTTTAGAATTTGACAAATCATTCAAATATATTTTACTTTAGAAATAGGAAAATCATTATAAATAAATTCTAAGGAAACAGAGTAAAAATTTCAAAATTTCAAAATAAATAAATATGTTGCCCAAACTTATATATTACTCGTATATAGAAACTTGAAATAACGTTTACCAAATGGGAAAGAAGTAAATAAAATTGAAAGATTTTTATTTGATTTGCTAATAAGAGAGGAGGGAGAGAGAAACATACCTTCAACTTCTCGAAATGAAAAGCAGGGTTGATTATTTTTCTATGTTTAGCCCATTGTGCTCCTTCATGATTAATAAGTCCATCAAAAAGCAACCCAACAAGAGGGTTGATAGTTGGCTTTTGAAAGTCACTATATTGTGAAAAGGCAGCTTTCAATTGCTCAGGATCCGTAATGTGCACTCTTGGATATGGTCCAAGCCACATGAATGAATTCTTCCCTACATTTATCCATTGATTATATGTTTGTGTTATAGAATCGACACGTAAATTTACATGGTCCACTAACAGTGCTAGCTACGTCCACAGAAAGAGGAAGAGAACATACATTTATAATATAGATTACAGGTAGGGATGACAAAAAACCCGCTGGGACCTGATCCGATCGGGTCGGGGAATCCTCGGTTTGACTGGTGATGGGGTCAAACCGGGGTCATTACCTGGGTACCTGTCCGAGGACGGAGAGGGTATCCCTGCTCTGTCCTCGACCCCACGAGTTAATTTTCCTCTCTCAGTCTCACTCTCTCTCTCTCCCATTTCACAACTTTGGAACATATTCTTGTCTGTAAGGTCAATTAGGAAAAAGAAAAAGACAGGAAATGGAGAGCCTAACAACGGGTATCAGAGTGTCAAGCCTTGACTTAGTCATGTTAAATAAATCGAGAGCCTCAATGGTTAGGTAATTTTTTGGGTGGAACCAAAAGCAAAGTCATGAGGGCTTATACCAAAGTGGACAATATCACACATTTTTTGTAAGGTCGACTTAAAAAATAAAAATAATAACTCAATTTTTGGCCTTTAACATAGTAGTGAGTCAATTTTTCTTTAAATTTTTTTTATTTCTTCAAATTAAACTTTAAATATTGAAGTAAACTCTTTTTATGTTAAATATTGCAAATTAAATATATGGGTGATTGTTTTAAATGACAAAATTGTTAGAAATATCTTCAAATATAGTTTTTTAAAAAAAAACAACAACAAATTTTTTCAAGCTAGATAGTGATAGACTACTATCATTTATCACTGTCTATTAGTAATCGACAATGATAAACTTTTATCAGTGCCTATCATTGATAGATGTCTATCAATGTCTACCGTGATAGACTACTTTTTGTTATTCTGCTATATTTATAAATAAATTGACTCATTTTGCTTCGTCCCTCCTTATGTGTGTGTCTATGTCACGAATAAACTGGACTATGTGGTTCATATGTATGTCTATGCCACTAATAAAAAAATTGTGTGTGGTTTGGCAAGAGAAACAACACATAGGGTTGGCGTTTTACTGAATTTGGTAGATTGATTCATTAGAGTGTTTTTTTTTTTTTCTTTTTTTCATCAATTAGAAAACTATATGTGGTTTGAAAAGAAAAACAACTAATAGGGTTGGCGTTTTGTTGAAATTGGTACATTGATTTGTTTAGAGTTCTTTTCTTTTCTCTATTAAAAAACTATGTGTGGTTTGAAAAGAAAAACAACACATAGGGTTGGAGTTTTGCTGAATTTGGTACATTGATTTGTTAGAGTTCTTTTCTTTTCTTTTTATTCAAAATGGGTAAATGTAAAAAAGCCTAGCAGAAGCCAAAAACCACCATATTTATTCTAAGTCCAAAAGCATGAAATTTAAGATAAAAATGGTCTCAATAAGAAGATACACCCCCATGCAATCTCGTATTTTTATGGATAATTATTTTAAACGACAAATCCTCGAACTCATAAAAGTGTTAAAATTTGACCTTCAAAATTACATAATTGTAGAAATTATAATAATTATATAAATTTGAGGGTTTAATTTTTATCATTTGAAGGACCAATTTCTATAACTATTGTAAGTCTCATAGTCCAATTTTAACATTCAATGGCCAAATTTTTGCAATTAAAAATTGGAAGGTGTAATTCTAGTTACTACCATATTTGAAAAGTAATTACAACTATTATGCTTAGAGTGAGAAGTACAAAAATTAGTTAGATAATCTTAATATTAAGGGAGTATTTGGACCCACCTGAACTTGGTGGAGTGAGCTATTATAGTCCACTCTACTCTAATTAACTAATTATAATAGTAGGTGCTTCTAACTATAATAACCTAATCTTAACTATAATATTATTATTTTAATTCGTTCTTTGTTCTTGCCAAATTAAAATAATGTCTTCCAAAAACAAACTAACTATAATAACCGATCAGCATCTCGATAAGGGTTGTTGTAACAAGTTGGAGTGAAAATTAAATTAAAAAGAAAATGCATAGAAGTTACCATATTTGTGAATGGTATGATGTATGGATGGGATGACACGTGGAGCAATATCATGTGAGAAGCTCATGGGTTTGGATTTGGCTTGTTTCATCATGGCGGCGATGTCGTTCAAGTCGCCGGAGTAAAGACGGTAAGAATTTCCGGCGAGTCCTTGGTCTCTCAGGCACTTCTCAAGTTTCTTTGGCCTCAACCAAATCCAATTAAAAAGTCTCCATAGCCAGCCCACTAAACACACCACAATCACCATCAAAATTGAATCCCTAAAATCCATCTTCACACAGAGAGAGAGAGCCTTGAAGGCAGCTGAATGAATCTTGAAGCTTTAATTTTTCTTTCTTCTTTTTCCTTTTATATACACATAAACCGTCGGTTGATTTTTTATATTGAAAAAACCGACCACCCGACCAATCAAAATCATGATAATCGCTTTTCTACCCATATAGCGTCAATAAATGGCATTTATGTACCTACGAGTGCAAGGAAACCCGACCCGACCCGATAATGCACATCTAAAACCCGAACCGACCCAAATCCAAAAAAAGAAGGAAAGCTAAAAATATTGCCGTCAGTCCAACTGCTCAGTTCGGTTTGGTTTGATTTGAGAAGTATAATAAAAATTGGTCCAACTTGGATTGAACTGATTCGGTTCACTTTGGTTCACTAGTCTAGTTTGGGTTCTTACACCTGTAATAAATGAGTCTAATTATACAATCGTCAAAACTTTCATACTTCTCAAATTGTCAAAACTTTCATATATATATATATATATATAGCCTAATATGTTATTATTTTATACAAAAGTTTGATCCAATTTAACTTTTCAACTCTCTTGTATTTTTTTTTAAAAAAGAAAACATAATAATGTTAATACCAAAAGAAACATATAAGGAAAGTTTCTTGTGGTTATGAACTTCTCAAAACAATATTCTTTTCAAAACTTATGCAAACAAGAAAAGTTTTTAAAAAAATCTAAAATTTGTTGCCCTAATAAATGAATGTAAGAAACAAAAAAAAAAAAAAAAAAAACTTTAAAGGAGAAATTAGTGTATATTTGACATATACAACACTATATATTTAAATTTTCTAGGAATAAATCAAGGTATATTTGATAAGTGCACGAACAATACAATTTGTACAATATTTCGTCTTAGATACCGAACAATATATGCATTGAATATTTATTATTTTCCAATATATTTGTAAGCACACCAAAAAATAAACCATGATATATATACGATGTATACTTACATTTTTGAGTATATTACCACTTTATTCGACAGATAGTTGAGATCTCAATGGAGAGATGATTGATTTTCAACTAGGAATATAAAAGAAAATAGACGAAAACTCCTATAATGAAGAAAACATTAATTTGAAATATCCTGCATTAAATAAATATCAACCAAAATTAATAAATAGAAAAAACAAAGTTAAAATTTGAAAATGATTTTAATAAAAAAGACAATTAAATATCTAAAAAATAATTGATGAGAGATAATGTAATAAATTTGAAAATGATAGATTTTTTATTTAAAAATATTACGAAATTAAAAGATGAGATATATCAAAAGATTAAAAATGTTCCAAAATGCTAATGAAATTTGGTTATGAAATATTACTAAATTTAAGGACATTTGTGAAATATTAATTATGTAGTAGACTAATTCCCTAGATGTTTACAATAATATATAACCTTAGTTAGGGGGTGTTCGTAGGTTGGGTTGAAACATTCTTTGGACCCAACAGGTGGTAAGTTTGAGGGCGAATATCAATTATACTCTTAAACTTTGAAGTTTGTATCAAATAATATCCTAAACTAATAATTGAATCCATTTAAACCTTGAATTTTTATAAGTGTATCAATTTACACATTCCTCCAAATTTTGTTCGATCAATATAGTGTAAAACTTATAATTTAAGTCAATTAGATTCCTAAATTCTCATAAACCAATCAATTTAAACATTTCATTATAATTACTTTTGAAAATCATCTATGTTTTAATTTTCAAATGTGTGTTGACTTCATCAAAACTCAAATTTACGAAATGGACAATTAGAGTAGATGCATGGACGATTCACTCGAAGGAAATTATGACTAAGAGTCTTAATTGATTTGCTTATGAAAGTTTATGGTTTAAATTAATACAATTATAAGTTTCACATGCACAATATTTTTTCCAAAATGGAACATAATAATAAATGGTGTAAATTGATATGCTTACTGTAAAGTTTATGGTTTACATTGATACAACCTCTAAAGTTTAGGGGTATAAATTGATATTTTTCCCACATTTTTTCACCCCAAACAATCCTTGTTAAATAACGAACCCAACTCAACCACAGTTAGGTTGAGTTGGGCTGGTTTCAGTTAGTTAGGTCATTATCTTCTTTTTAATTTTTTAATTTTTTTTTTTATTTTTAAAGTAGCAAAATGTTATTATGTAAAAGAATTTATATAATTATTTTCACATATTGAATAAAAATTAGCAAATCAGTTTCAATTTACATTAAAAAAATGTTTTTTTTTCATAATGGTAGGAATTATTTTTAATAGTTGTTAGAGAATAGATAACCTAAAAAAATCATGAAACTATGTAAAATTAAAATAAATACATGTATATGTAGTTGAATTGGAAGTTAAAAAAAAAAAAACATAATTTTTAAAATTAATAATAAATTTGAATTTGTTTGGGTTATTTTAGGTGAACCATGAACCAACCTAGCCTATTAAATTTTCATTATTTGAACCCAACTCAACTCAAATGAGTTGATAACCCAACCTAAATCATACGGGTTGGGTTGAGGTTTTTGGGGAAATTATCTTAAATGACAAAAGTGCTAAAAATATTTACAACTAATTGTAAAATATACCGTCTATCTATGATAGACCGCGATAGATAATAAAATTTTGCTATATTTGTAAATATTTTGATTATTTTTGCTATATTTGAAAAGGGCCATATATATTTTATAAATTTGAATGCATTTAAATAGTTTTATCATCAATTTTTTTAAAACAAATTAATAATAGTATATGAAAAAACAAAATGAAATAGTAAGTTCCAACCAATTATGAAAAGACTAGCTTAGAGAAGAAAAAGAATAACTTTCAATCCTTCCTTAACTTTTCTTATCAATAATTGGTTGATCTAATCTTAATCTTGTATTCGTATATTGAAAATTAAATTGTTTTTACAATTCAATGATTTGAATAAAAATTCAAATATTTGATCTCAATAATATATATTTCTTTTAATCAATTAATTTATATTTAGGTTGAGAATTGAAAATTAATTATGCATGTTTTTTCTTTTTCTTATTTATTTATTTATTTATGAAATTTACGATTTTGTTATATTTTTCTTTGATTTTAAAACTTAGAATTTATTAATTAATTAATTTATTTATTTTGGTGTGTCATAATTTTGCTCGTCAACAAATGAGGCTATAATAGATCTAACATTTTCCCAATCCACCATTTACACACTTTGCATGAACTATTTTGCTGGGCAATTCAAGTAGATATTATGAATTATAGTTGATTTAGGCATTGATTTTTTATTTTTTATTTTTAGTATTTAGTTTTTCCTTGTTATCATTATTATATATATATATATTGTGACCATACTTCATACTTGTGGAAAAAGAAAGAAAATTGGACAAAGTAAGCTTGCGTGGACTATTTTGCTTGGCAGTTCAATTAGGTATTATCTATTTTCTCTTTGTGGTTGTAATCATGTTATCTATCTCTAGATTCATCGAGAAGATAAAGGGATAACAATAGTTTTTGTGACCTATTATGATCATGAATTTATATGGTTGTGATGAGAAGAGAGAGAGAGGACAAAACTTATAATTTTTTTTTTCTTTTGATGTATTATATTGTATCAATTCACATTGATTAGATAAGTGGATGATCATAAGTACATAAGTGAGAACAACTATTTCCATTAGTTTGAAACCCTTTTGTGGTGAAACCAAAAGCAAAATCATGAGGGTTTATGCCCAAAGTAGATAATATCATACTATTGTGGAGATTGTTGGTGTTGGTATTTGTGCCCTAAAGCCTTGTGAGGACTCATTCTTTGATTTGCATGGGTGAGAGTAGGTCGATCGTATTTCCCTCCTCTATATTCTCCCAAAAACATTCAGAAGAGTTCTCTGTCAATCTTTGCTAAGAGTCATAGTGAGGAAGACCTCGTGGAGTAATATGACACCATCCGAAGGAGATTATGAAGAAAAGGTTCTTCAAAAGATGAAATTCTAACACTTCTATTTTTGTATGGTTTTTTTGGTTTTTTCTTCGAATCAAAATCAAAGCAAAGTAATAATTGGTTTTCGTTGCGGGATTCAATCCCCTCAATTGGAGGGTCATTGACTCTATCAAGTGGTATTAGAGCTAGACACTTAACTTAGTCATGTATGCAAAATCCCTAGGTGTCAAACCAAGATGTAGTGGAGCCTTGAGAGTTTGTCATAGTTGAACTCTATCAGATAAGCGGTGTACGCCAGTGAAGAGAAGTTAGCCTAAATAAGAGTTAGATGGATGAATGACTGTTTGAGGGGACGATTGTTGTGAACGCGACCAAAGTCCCACATTGATTAGATAAAGGGATGATTATGGGTATTTATGTGAGAACAACTATCTTTATAGGTTTGAGGCCTTCTGAGTGAAACCAAAAGCAAATCTATGAAGATTTATGCCTGAAGTAGACAATATCATACTATTTATAAGCACTTTAGCAATTTTTCACTTAGAGAATTTTTTTTCTAATGAGTTGGGAGAGAGTATTATTCAACTCATTAGAATCTTTCTTCTTCACATTTTCTCCAATTTTTATGATTTATTTCGTTTTTGATATTCATGGCTTTTAGACTTCATATGAGGATATTTTTTGTCCATGATTTTCCTATAAAATCTCTTTAAATTTAGTAAACACAATTAATTCAAAATGGTTGTTTTTCTAATTATTGCCCCTAGTTATCGTCATAACTTTTGAGCCCTATATCAATATTATGATAAATTTTCATATCAATTCCAACTCATTTTGATTGTAGTAAGTAAATGGATCCTAAATGGAAGCTCTTGAAAAAAGTGGCCAAATTGAAAAAGTATTCAAATATTTGGGACCAAAGAATCTATTTAGCTATCCGTAAACGATAGGGAATTATAGTTATCTAATTATCATCTATTAAGTTATATTTAAGCAAAAATAACAATAGACAGTTTTTCTATGTATTAATTAATTTATTTATAAAAAATAGAAGAAATATTAGTTAATTTAGTTCCAAATTAAGGGTGACGAATGGATGACCCTATTTGAGGCATCCAAATAAAAAATGACCTAAGATTAAAAAATAAATGAGAAATGACCTTTTGCTTACGTTAGCCTCATGTGAAGTTACCAACTTAATCCTAGATGCGCGTGAGAGCTTGCTGCTTAAGGTCATTCTCACTTCTCGCTCTTCATAAAACTCCTTGATTCTCCCTCGCGCTCACTGATTCTTGCTTGCACGCCTCGATTCGCAGAAGAAGTCATCACAATGAAAGAAGAAGATGAATACAAAACCAACCAAAAGTCGAAGAAGAGGACAAACACATAAAAAAAAGCAGATCGAGTGAAGACGAATGCAGAAGTGGAGGCGGTGGACGAACGTAGATCGAGTGAGAAAGAAGAAGACGAATGCAGATCAAGTGAGAAGGATGCAAAAACGAAGAAGAAAGAAGAAGAATGCCTTTAGAATTAAATAGGTAATTCCACGCAGTGATAACATAAGAAAAAAACAAAAGTTCATTTTGGCCCACCAGTCACTCTATACAATTATTTCTCAAATCAAAGTATAATAATAATAATAATAATAAAAAATCCAAAACCACCCAAATCTTACTGAAAAACTCAAATGCATAAATGAAGTGCAATGCGACAAAGTTGAGGATATTTAGATTTGAGAAAAACCCACATCGGCTAGGCAAGCAGCAAGGGAACCTCCGATTCTATAAATACACGACAATGGCTTACGTTCAAACATACTTACCTGGACGGGGTCAATGGGCGATCAGCAAGGTCCATGGCCTAGGTTGGTGACCTCCATTGCACTTGACGGAGGGGTGCCCGCCTAAGGTCTGCCCAAAGTGGCAGAACCTACGTCATAATTTGTGGTAGTGGGGGCCTGCGTTCGCGCGGCCCCTTCCAAATTCCTCAGTTCATCAATCTCTTCTCTTTCCAGGTATTTACTCTCTTCAATGTCTGTTGGTCTGTGAATTTCATCTTTACTTTTTATTAGGCTTCTGAAGATTTGAAAGTGTGGTAGTTGAATCTGAAATACATTGGAAATGGGTTATACATTCATTGCAATGTGTAACTGTATGATAAATGATAATAGACCCGACCCTTGGAAACCCTAGAACTGAGGGCAGGGTGTGGTTTTATGTCAAATAAGATGTAATAGAAATTCACCATGGAGGGAGAAGAGAAGGAATTAGACTGTCGTCTTACTTTTTGTTCATCATCTGTTTGAGACTCAAAGCTTTCCAATGTGGGGTTTTGTTTTCAACCAAAGAGGATGGGGTTACTTTGGTACTTTTAGGAATCCAGCAAAGGAAGGAAGAATTAGAACTGGGAAGTAACACAAAAGAATGAGGAGGCTTTTGTATGGATGACCCATTTTTGGAGACGTTAATGCATAGTCAATCCTAAAAAGTGAACTTGTTGACGTATCAGACCACTATTGCGTTAGGGATGTTACTCCCATCGTGAAATAATTGGAGCTGATGTGATATTCATTTAAATCGAGTTTTTTTAGTTGGCCAACTAGTGATTAAAAATTAGAATCACGATGGGCTCTGATTACTTTCTGATGGGGAGACATCTCTAATGCATTTTAGACAGTCCTTTAGGAGTCATTCTGCATTAATGTTTTCGGTATTGGGTTATCATACAAAAATCTCTAGAATGAGATTGGCCTCATTTTCAGATATGCTCTTGTGAGTAAGCTGCCAAAATCCTCGTAATATGCATCCTTTATGGAAAGCTGAGATTATTAATGGTCTTGAATGGGTTCTCTTCAGATTTCTCTTGATGTGCAGGACATCCGTCTATTGTATTGTATCATCAGATTGTGATGGATGACACTAAAAATTCTCCCCAATGAACCCTCAAAAATAGCAAGCAAGTTTATATATCTTCAATAATGTTATGTCTCAAATTCATTTTCACTCCCCGTTTGGCCTTATGAGGTGCTTACCAAATTGAGTGATATTACTGTCAGAGCCTTCTTTTCTGACACCAAATCTTATTCCAGGTTGAGACATGGGATCTATATTCTTCATCATGTCTATATAGAGATGGAAGTCGAAAGCATGTTAGAATGTAGAAGATGTTGTATCAGTAGTTGTGCATGCTATATATTCTGATCTTCTTGAGATATGTATTCATGAAAGAACTAGACTGTTAATTGAAGAGTTGTTCATGCTAGATTTGCAGATTGGTTGGATGCGTTTTAGGAATATGTTCTGATTGATCCAAAGGCTTTTTAATTGGAGAGGAAACAATAATGGATCTCATGAGTCAGGGGAGGAAAAGGCAGTTCCAGCCTTTCATTTTGTCTGCTGTATTTTCTTTATTGGACTGAGTGCATTTTAGGGAGGAGGTTGAAATCTTTCAAAAGCATTTCCAAAACTCATTTTTTCTTTCCATGAAATACGCAGATATCAACATCTACCTCTTAGTATATTATGGTACCAATCAAAATAAGTTTTGGATTGTATTTTAAACAACTTTTATCAAAAGAGTTTGAATAAAAGTGAGTTTTTTTTTTTTTTTTTTTTTTTTTTTTTTTTTTTTTTTTTTTTTTTTTTTTTAGCCCTATGTTTGCTTAAATTAGTACTAGAAGATTTTTGCAATGAACTTTCGAATGATTCATTGGTGTATGTTTTAGTAGTTAGTATAAGTGGAAATACCTGACTTGAGAGTGTTCTCAAGTCACATTTATTCCATTGAAAACGTTTCAATATAATAAATCAATGGTAATTTGAAAAGTGGACTTCATTTATATTTGGAGGCCATTTCAAAATCAATTGTTTCTAAAAAAGACATTGTCGTATCGCTACTGTTACCATCATTTCTATTATTTTAATGAATAATTTATGAATTTTGACACTTTTACTGTTATTGTTACCGTTTGACCCTCACAGGTAAATCAACGGTATCAATAAATGTGAAAATTTATAATTTTAAGTAAATACAATCACAGACAATCAAATTAATTCATGATTCAGGCTCATTATAATTTAACCATCAATGGAATAGTATTATAATTACACTAATTTTGGTGAATGTTACTTTAATACAACATATTTATTACTAGGTTCTCAAATACATGGGAGACTTTCTTAGATGATTCACAACAAATAAACTAATTTGAACATAAAAAAAAAAAAAAAAACAAAACAAAATCTTCATTGCTACAAATATGGTAATGTACATGTTTTGATTTCTTTTTTCCCTCCTATTGGCTATTCTAAATTTTATAATTCAAATTCTTAATAGGCCTTTTTTTTTTGTGTATTAGATTAAATGAAATATTGACACATGTTCAACTACGAATTTACCATCTTATTATAACATTCAAGTCTTAAGATTTATTGGTAGTTCTTTATCTTTTTCTTGCTATAGCTTATATACTTTAATTTATATCTTTTTTGCTATAGCTTATATACTTTAATTTAAAAGAAGGTAGTCTTAACAGTTAGGAAAGATGAGCAGTAAGAGGTTATATTAAAGAAGAAATGGGGATAAAAAAATGAAAATAGAGAAGTGCTAAACCATATATTGAAACAAAGGAGAATGAACGTGGAGGTGAGGGAGTGTAGATAAACTGTTACCATCTGTAGACTAAACAATAAGAACATTTTTCTAACTTTGTTTTGAGAAGTTAAGGATACTAAATGCAAAATTTGAAATTTCAGGTATATATTTTAAATGTTCATATATTCGAGATATTTATTGAAGAAGTTCTTTTTTTCTTTTTCTTTCTTTTTTTGAAGTTTAAGAATATTATCAAAATTATTAAAATTTCGTTGGCATTTTTCTAAACAAAGTGTCAATAATTTCCATTAAAAAACTAACACTTAGGTGTATTTTTTTTTCAATTTGTTTTTTAGAGTTTATGGGGGTTATAAAAAATTTAAAGTTAAATAATATTTTTAAAACAAAGTACACAAATAAAAAAGGAAGTGCAACTCTTTTTTTAATAATATATATAAAGGTATAGTTGCAAAGTTTTTATTTTCATTTTCCTTACTGCTGAGAGTGCAAACAATAAACTTTAGGGAGGATTCCGGGTCCTAAATTTTGGGTTATATTATTTTAAATTTTGAATTAATACAAGTGAATTTTTTTTTGTAAATGTATCAATCAACTTCATTTTTTTGTACTTAATTCAAAAAATATAATGCGAAACATGTATCGTTTCGAATTAAACTTCCAAATTATTATAAGTGAATCAATTTAGACCCTTTAAAAAGATTACATTTGAAAGTTGTTCATGTATTCAATTTTTAGACGTGTGTAGACTTCTTCAAACATCAGATTAATAAGATACACGATTAGAATTGATGCAAGGACAATTTTTAGAAAAAATATTAACTGAAAATCTAAATTGATTAGATTATGAAAGTTAGGGATCTAGTTGATATATTATAAGTCTCACACGTGTATAGAGTATGTAAATTGATGCACTTACGAAAGTTCAGGTTTAAATTAATAAAAGTGGGTAAGATGATATTTTTCCTAAATTTCATGTCTATTGATCTAAAATCCATTAAAATCTAGGTTTGTTTTCAAATATAGCATAATTAGTCAACTTATTTATAAATATAATAAAATATTATTGTCTATCAATGTTTATTACTAGTAAACATCTATCAATGTCTATCAACGTTTTTGCTAATAGACAGTGACATTTTGCTATATTTAAAAATATTTTCAGTAGTTTTATCATTTTAAACATAACTATAAAATTTGTTAGGCACCAATTGGTAAAATTAAAATGATTTTTATTTATTGAAAGTCTAATCAATTCGTCAAACGAAGCATGATAATCATTTTGATTCTTTTTACAATCATTTTATTTTTTAATTTAAGATCAAGTTTACAGATCACTTAATTTTTTTTTTGTTATGTACTTCTTTCAGGTGTTTTAAAAAATCAAAAGCTAAGTTTAAAATTTTGTTTAGTCTGGAGAGATAATTTTTTTTCTTTTTCTTTTTTGATAATCGAAAAATGAAAACTATGGTTGAAGGAGTGAAACAAACACAATTTTTAAAAATGGAATGATTATCCAACAAAATCTTAAAATTGAGTTAATAAATGTTCATTCCACTTGTGAGTTTATTTGCTCTATTATCTTCTTTTACACATGTTTACAAAATTCAAAACAAAAACTTAAATGATTATCCAACAAGTTGTAAATAGGATTGTTTTCAAGAACTTATTTTTATTTTTAGAAGGGACACGTGTCAAAAAAGGACAAAACAAAATATATTAATTAGACCTATAGCCCACATGTTGGTTGTTAGCAAAAATGGAAAAAGCGAAACTCAACCAATATATAAAGAGATGTAAAATGACGCAAATGTTCTCACTACTAACATATACTTGATACACTGCTGATATACATTTAATTGATATAATTGTTATACTTGATAATGATGGACTTGACCAATAGACTTAATATACTCGTCAATCATGCACTTGTTTATATGGCTAATAAAATTGATGCACTTGACTGAGTCAATATACTTTATAATGTACACTTAGGTTATTTACTTTTAAAACTTAACTTCTTCTTACCCCACCCACCCACACATCTCTCTTTCACCAACTAACCTCCTCCACATCATTGAACATCAAACATCGCTCCACCTCCCTATCGCTACCTTCGTTGATCGTCGCATGTCTAGTCGCTAGTCGCTACTTTTCTCTCTCTCTTCCTATCGTTCTTTTTCCCAACATCTCTCTTTCACCTACTCCGCACCATCTGCCATTGGCTATTGCTCCACCTCATTGTCACACGTTCAGTTGCCGCTTTTCTCTTTCTCTATCAATTGATTGTTCAAGGCAAATATAGAATAAAAAATAATTAGAAATCTAAATTTTGAAGTTTTTGTCATATTTGCAAAATATGACACACCTACAAAATAACATTTTCAAATATTTCTTTTTAAAAAATATCACAATGTTTAAAAACTAAAAACAAACCTTTATTTTATTTTATTTTATTTTTACCTCAACAGCATACAATAACCGGGTGATAGAGGAGATAACTGATTATTCCCACATCGGGCAAGTTCTCGGCAGGGACATCACAAATTGCTATAAATACAAGACAACGGCTAGCGTTTAAACATACTTACCTGGACGGGGTCAATGGGCGATCAGCAAGGCTCATGGCCTAGGTTGGTGACCTCCATTGCACTTACCGGAGGGGTGCCCGCCTAAGGTCTGCCCAAAGCGGCGGAGCCTACGTCATAATTTGTGGTAGTGGGGGCCTGCGTTCGCGCGGCCCCTGTGAATTCACTAGTGCAAGTTCTTTCATTTTCCAGGTATTTACATTCTGAAAATTCTCGTCGTTTCTATGCCCCTTTGATTTAATAAGATTGTGATTCCTTAAATTATATGGATATTGTTATTATTTGTCTCTTGAAGGTTTTATATTGCGTTGAGGTGTAAGATTTGAGCCAAATGCCTGTACGTTTTGGTCAAGGGTTTGAACAATATCTAATATGTATTTGAGCAAATAGATATTGTTATTATCTGTCTCTTGGAGTTTTGATACTGCGTTGAGTTGTTGTGCAAAGGCTGTTCGTTTGACGAATGGGCGAGTGATTTGAGCTATAAATAACACGGGTTGAGGGAAATCAGTTTGTTCTTTCAATCCAATTTGTGACTGGGTTATCATCTCAGTGGAACTCCTATGATTTAAGTGGTTTTTTCTGTTGTGTTCTTTTTTCATTTGTCTTGATTTCTGGTTAATGAGAAGGAAGTGACGGATATATATAGAGCGAGTATCGTATCGTGGGGGTTTATTAGGGAGGGAGGGAGGGAAAATTGTTGGAGGTGTGTCTAAGACCGGTGTCTATAGTTTCATCGAGTGATGTTGATGGACTTTTAGATTTGAAACTGAAGAGAATAGAAATTGCTTTCAACTAGGAAAGGGCCCCATGATGTCGCTTTGGGGAGAACAGGTTAAAGGATTAGTGCCTAGGTATAACGAAGAGAGAGGAATATTGTATGAAGGATCATAGCACTAACCTTGAAATTCTCTCTTAATTAGTCCTACTATGACATTAGATCACTAGATCACTAACTCCTAAATAAAAGCCAATGGCATTGGTATTTAAGGAACAATTAATTCAATTTACTTGCCAATTAAGTTTGTACTATCTTTTAACGAAGGATAGTTACATAAACATTCCATTTGATGAGTTGGAAGTTATAATTGTGGGCTGTATTATTTATGGTATCTGTGAATGACCCTTGATGAGTTAAAATGGAAGCTAACATTTCCGTTGGTCACTGCTTTCAGAAACATAATTTCGAGGCTGTTTTACCATTGTACCTAAGAGATGCAAATCATTGTAAGCGCAATGGGCACCAATGGGCTTTATCTTTTAAGGTTCCTGGTTCTAGTTTGGTCGACCTCTTATAATAGTCATTGAAATCAACTGAACCTGAAATTACTTTTGAATGTTCTCGTTTGTTGTAATATTATTCTTGTGATCTGAAGCTCCAGAGTCGAAGCATGATAAGTTCCATTCATTTGGGTTTTTGAGGCTCGACACTGATTCACATATTTGAAAGAAACTTCATTTGCTCCTTGCTAGCTACTAAAGGGTTTTCGCTCCATTTGATGAATATTTTCGAATCACTGTGCTTGATGTGCTCGATCTTTCTCTCTTAGTATCCCGTCTTCTTGCAGAGTTCACAAAAATGTTCACCTTTTCTTGTCTTTTGTTTGGCTTATTTAGACTTATAGTTACAAGAGCGGAGTAGTCCAACTTTGATGGCCAAGCATTAGCTTTCTTAGACTTTCTCCCTTTTGAACTTCTGCAAAAGGTTCAGGAATAGTTGTGAAGGTTAATATCCTTCCCTTGATTTCTATGACGTTCTCACTAAGATCTAAAATGGTGGAATTATAAGAAGCGTGAAACGAACAGGAACAGACGTGCCTAAAATTTGCTCAATATCCAAGCTGTTTAAATCCTCTTAAGCTAAGAAGCCAGATCCCTCAAAGCGTAACCTTTTGCATCTAGCTTGACGCCACAGGGGGTCTACATGCTTAATCAATGCGAGTGGAATTACTATCAGAAGCTTCCTTGTGGGCGTCAAATCTCATTCCTGATTGATCCTTAATTGAGACGATATCTATTTTCTTTAATTGAATACGTGAAAGACTTGGTATTATAGTAGCTAATGAAAGTTTTATATTCTAACAGTTTGTGGGATTTTCACTCCAAAAGGATTACATCTGGTAATTCAAAATTAGTTCATCTAGATTTGCAGATTCTATTGCATCTTTTCCCCTTCGTCTTCTTCCTTCTCTTAAGCAAGCAACATTTCTCTAAATCTAGAAACATGTAGAAAATCTTATGGTAGAGGACAAATTCTAGTTTCATGGAAGACTACTAAAAGTGGCATTGACAAAATAAGAGGAACGATTAAAAAATCCTGTCTGCCTCTTTACTCTAATTCAAATGCTGAAAGAACAAAAATGGCTAGGATTTCACTAACAATTCCTAGATTCGCTCAATTGACATAAAGTTGTATTATGATAAAGTTCGCTCAATTGACATAAATTATATTATGATAAAGTTGTATTATGGGAGGTTTGATTTTCTAACTCCACATATTGTCATTCTAGAAAAAATCCAATCCAATATAGGTCTATTATACTATAGAAAAATATTACAATTGGCTTCTCAAAAATATACCTGCCCGATCAACCTCCTTACCCCTTATATTTAAAAGAGAACTCCCATAATTTAATAAATTACCATACGAATTACAATATGCCGCTAATAATACTCTTAATATAGCTTGATCATAGGTCTTGACTCCCAATCCTTCATCATAAAGTATCTTTGTGAAGGCTTGTGCAATCAATTTATGTACATCTTCTTTTGGAGGGACATGGGGAATTAAGACAACAGTTTCTTGGAGTTGAATGATTTTTTGTGGTTCCTCTTGGCATATATACTCATGCATCTAATGTTCTTACAATGCAGAGTGATGTTTAAAGCTTTGGGATGATTCTATGTGAACTTCGAAGTAGATCCAGTAGTGGTGTCGGGTGCGGATAATTTTGAAAACATGGCTAAATGAAGTTTGAATGTTGATGTCGATGAGAATATTGAAGTGCCAATTTTGCATAAAGATGGAATTCAAAGAGAAGAAAAAAGTATAAAATTTTGTATAAAGAAGACGCTCAATCTTTACTAAGTGTTAAATACAAAGCATGACTGATATTGTTGATGAAGACAAAAGAGTTGCATTTATGAATGACGATCAATGACAACTGCAAATAGAAGAACAACAGTAAAGATAACAAGCTCGAGTTGATTGCTTCAAAAGTTTACTTCAAGCTCGACCACCTAGTTGCAACATTTGAAGGACTGCTATTGACTTGTCGGAGGTCTTTGTAATCAAATAATATTTATAATTACAGATCAAGATCGAGTTGATTTGCAAGAAAGCACGAAGATTAGTTTCTCAAAGTTAATTCTTTAGTTAAACCGGTTAATGAGGAGGTTGTATTTGAATTGGATGATGAGACAAAAGAGCTAAATAAAAGGCGTTGTTCCTTTGGAAGGTAAACAAAGAAGATGCCTTTAGTTAAAGGAAGAAGAATTCTCCAAATTGTAGGTATGGTCATGGAGTATTGCTCAATCTGTTCAAACACATAGCCTACTTAACTGGTAATGTTGCACTAAGCGTTCTTAATTATTAACTAAGACCTAATCCTAATTAAACTATATGCCAATTAATCAAGAATGAAACACACCCAAGTATTAATCTAAACATATGCATTTAGTTCTATGGTTAAGCCATGATGATTGGTTTACAATAATGCCAATTAACTAATCGATATCTCTTTATCCCTAAGCCACTTATGACAACTATGTGACATTTTCGGTAATGTCGTGAAAAGTCACGTAGCCATGAGATGACTGTAGCTACTTTGGTAACTAACACTTATTACATATTATATGTTAAATTTTTAGCAATTAGCATGCATAAACAATTTAGTTTATCTCTCCAAACTATTCAACATACTAAAGAGTAAGTTCAAGAGATAAAGATGTTGAGAGAGAGAAATATTTACATTTAAAATCAAATCCTCACATAATCACAAAGAGAGTTCATCAAAATCCAATAACTAAACAAAACTAACGAAGATTACATACCTTAGAGAAATAATCAAGGCTCGTAAACCTCGAGTCGTTTACAATCCAAAAGATCCAACCAAAAACTAAAGAAAAGAGATTAAGAATGAAGAAAAACAAGGAAACTCCATAGCTCACAGGGGAAACTTTCCCTACTTTTTGCATAATCCAAAATTTTAGAAAACTTCTATTTATAGAGGTTAGGTTGCCTATAACACCGCGACGCTTATGGCCTTTAGTTCCAGTGCCACAACCTTCAATCTTTCTGCCTTCGGCGTCGCGACCTTGTTCCCTCCTTGGTCATTCTCGTCCATTTGCACTCTTTTGCCTCATTTTGACTTGTTTTGCATTTGGAACGATGACTTCCTTTGCTCAATTCCCTATCTAAGGACACAATTAAATATTAAATTCCTAAGAACTAATCTGATTTAGATCAGGAAAGATAACCCTTTTAAGGAGTTATTAGAACTTGAGAAAATCTATGGATTAAAAAAACGAGAGCTGAGTTTTCATTATGCAACTTGAGAAATTTTTTTTATAAACATTTTTGTTTTGATTTTTCATTTTTTTTAAAATTAAACTTATAAACATTGTTTTTATTTGTATTTTCTTTAATTTGTTAATTTTGTTATCTAGCATCAATAAAAACTTCAAAAACTTAAAAATGTGTTTTTGTGTCTGTAATTTGAACAAAAATTCAAATGTTTCTCATGAAAATTATGGTAAAGAAAGGGCCAGAAAACAAATCCAATATTTTTTTAAAAAAATAAACATAATAAAACTAAAAAAGGGACATAATTATTCCAAATGCTAGCTTTACTATTTACCTAAAAAGCAATCAAATTACAAGCGAACATATCAATGAAAGTCGAAAGGCTAGGGATAAAAGAGGAGATAATTGAGAAATCCCACATCGGAGAAACACGAAGCAGGGACCTCACAAAGTGCTATAAATAAAAGACAATGGCTAACTTTCAAACATACTTACCTGGACGGGGTCGATGGGCGATCAGCAAGGCTCATGGCCTAGGTTGGTGACCTCCATTGCACTTACCGGAGGGGTGCCCGCCTAAGGTCTGCCCAAAGTGGCAGAGCCTACGTCATAATTTGTGGTAGTGGGGGCCTGCGTTCGCGCGGCCCCTTCCAATCTCCCAGTTCAAATTCCTTTAGCTTCCAGCTGTTTTCTACACACTGATTTTTTATTCTTGAGGGTTGATAATGATATCTTTTCAAAATGCTTGTTTTGTGTTATATATAAATGAATTGTTGGTTGGTGAGTGATTTGTGATATCAATTTGATGGATCAAGGATTTGTAAATATAAGTTGATTGATGAAAATGGTATATGGGGTGGGGTATATAAATTGATTGATGAATGATTCAAGCTGTGAAACGATTGAGAGGAAATTATTTTATTGAATAATTTCAATTCGTGATGCAGGGTATTGCCGCAGAACTAATGTGTAGATTCGCTTTATGTCTTGTCTTTCATTTTCTGGATCAATGGAAGGTGAAGATATAATCGATAGAACCCTATTATGTCATCCTCAGCTGAACATGGCTAGGGCGTAGCAATTCCATAATTTCTAAGGGGTGAAGTTTCATGGGGGAGAGAGGGAGAATGGAAGGAGTGTTGGGTGGCAAATAGTTCATGTTCATAACCTTTTTGGAAGTGAGCTTTTTTCTTAATGATCGTGAGAAATGTAGTGCTTTCAACTTCAGAGAATTGAAATCTCTTTTATTTGAACAATGAAGTCCCAAACAACTGCCTTTGAGGAATGTGGATCAAGAATTAGAAGCATTAGCTTTTATGTTCTGTTAGCCATTTCCTATTCATTCTCTCAAAAACCAAGGGAAGTTTTGGATTCTAATAAAAGTTTTCAATAACTTGTTTTTGTTTTAAGAATTTGACACTAGGAATTCAAGTGTTCCCTCTAAGATAAATGAAAATTGTAATAGGGAAGTGGGAAAGAAACAAAGCAGCAAAATTTCAAAAACAAACAATGGAAAATGAAATTTACAAATGGGCCTGATTTATATTGTGTGTTTTTGTTCAATGTTATTTGATTCATGTTATCTGAAGCTCCATAGTTAAGTAAGAATGTTTTCTTACATGTCAGTTTTTGAGGCATTGAAACTGATTCATAAATTTGGAAGGAACTCAATTTGCTCCTCAGCTTGATTTGTTCATGTCGTCTCTGTTCAAACTTGAGATGTTTCTTTACTTCCCAGCACATGTCTTAGTATGTGATAGTCTTCTTACAGAGTTCACAAAAAATTTCACCTTTTCTTGCATTTTCTATAATCTATTTTCTTTAAAACCATCTGGCAATTTGAAGGCCTACTAGAACACATTTATAGAAGAGTTTTAGAAACTCGTGGCCTGAGAGTGAGAACATTCATCAAATGCTGAAAAAGAATACTAGAAGGACCTCTTTAGCATCTATATCTTTCCAATAAAGTTTCTTTTTACTTTTCTTTAGCCGCAACTCCGTGCAGGTTGCCAGTCATGAGGTGTTTGAATGGAGTGGTGTTAATCAGGTCTACTCCTAAATGATAGCCAAACGTCCATAGCGATGTTTTTTTTAATCCTTTGATGTAGGCTCTTCCCATCATTGTGAGCAGAATTTACCAAGTGTTGTTCATCCATCAATAGAGAACGTGGTCTGACTTTAGACCGTTGTGAGGCAGGTCACACATGAAATGGTAAAACAGTTGAGTTATCAAGTCTATTGGAACTGTGTCATTTTATTTTGAAAAGACTATGGTAGTGAAATAAAGGAATTGTTTCTTTTAGTTGACTCATAGCTTTGACTCCCTCCCCTAATAAAAGGTGGACGACTTGATAATATGCATGAATTTAGATTAGAAAGGCAGGCTTGGTTGTGTTAAACTAAGTTAATGTGGAAGCTATAAGGAGGAGAGAAAAAAAATAGAAAAAATTGGGTAAAGAAGCAAGATGTAACATTTTCAAAACGTTAGTTTGTACCAAATGCCTATTCAACAATTGGGTAAGTTAAAGTTCCATTCGATCGAGTAGTTTTTATCTAAAAGTTAGAAAGCGTGCACAATATTTTGCAGAAGAATAAGGATTGCTGTTATTTTCTTTTTTTTTTAAAAAAAAAAAAAAAAAAGAAAGAAAGAGGAAAGAAAATTGTTAGAAACTCTTTCTTTCTATCTCAAAAATATTCCGTAATCTAAAAGTCAGAAATTTGATTTCTTCCTTGTTGGCTCGAATATCTTCACACATGTGAGGGCAAAAAAATTGAACTTTTGTATAGGTAAACCGCCTAATATTTGAACTTTAAAGAACCGCCTAATATTTGAACTTTAAAGAGAACCAAGAATATTAGTCTTAAGCACAAAACTTAGAGCAAAAATGATTATTAGAGTCTTGTTTGATAATGATTTTGTTATTAAAACTAAGGTTTGTTTCATAGACTTTGGTATTATGATGTGTTCAAATCTTTTTAGGATTTTTCATATGGTGTGTTCACTTCTTTTGAAACAGAGGGATTTTTAAGTTCGATTGGTGCAAGCACTGACATGCCCAAAAAGTCTAACAAGAAAAAGTGACTATAAATCAAAGGAAAACCACTCAATCCTCCTCTTTATTACTTACAAATCAGAGGAGAGAAAGCTGTAAGCAATCAAATCCTTGATCTCACCCTTAATGTAACAATATTTCCTCAAAGTGCCCTCCTTCTGAAACCCAACTTTCTCAAGAACTCTTTGAGATCCCATATTCTCCACAGACACAAACGCCTGCAATCTCACCACATCAGGGAAGCTTCGAAACACCTCAGGAACAGCCATTCTCAATGCCTTAGTCGCAATTCCTCGACCCCAATACTCCGCCACGGCATATCCGACATCCGCCTTGCACAGATCCTCACCTGACCACGGATAAACCGAGACAAACCCGATACAGCGGCCGTCGAGGCAAATTGACCGACGCCAAGGATGTGGGATACAAACATCCCTAATGAAAGCCAGTGCTCGTTCCTTGGAAGTGAAAACAGTCCATCTAATGAACTTCATGACCCGATCATCCCCAGCCCAAAGCATGAAATCATCAACATCGGAGAGGCGAAATGGGCGAAGAGTGAGTTCCATTACTGGTTGAGTTGCCCTTGAAGTGTTCGATGAAATGCGTAAGAGAAACAATGATTTTGAGAGTGAAAGAATTGGGGAGGGGCTGCGCGTTGACGCAAGCCCCAACTACCACAAATTATGACGTAGGCTCTGCCGCAAGGGCAGACCTTAGACGCGCACCCTTCCAAAGTGCAAGGGAAGTCACGATGTCTAGGCCATGGCTCTTCCTGATCGGCCATCGACCCCGTCCAGGTATGTACCTTTTACCGAACATCTCCACTTCCTTTTTATACTGCGCTTACTCCTTCCCGGTCTTGGGATTCTCCGATGTGGGACTTAAATAAATGACTTACCCAACCTCCTCTCGCCATATTTTTTTCCCTTCTCTTCTAATTATTTGCTTTTCTTCCTCCTCCATAAATAGTTTTTAGGAAAATTATTATTATTATTATTTTTTAATATTGAGTTTGTAGGAATGCTTGGGTGTTGGGTTAATTATTTAATTTAAAAAATGAATTTGATTAATTTTTTTTTTTATATTCATGTTTTGTAACTATACTAAAACTATAAAATAAAGGTAACGTTTATCAAGTCATGATGAAAATTGGTGTAAATTGGTGTAATTTTAATAAGATTCTATTGATACATTAATCGTAATGTGTTTACATCTAAATGTAATTGGATTGTTTTTTATTGTGTTTATTTAGAATTATGTGACAGATTCATAATTTTTATGTTGCTTGCTACAATAATATTTGTAATGGTAACGAAAATAGTAATGATAAAGACAATGAGTCATACGTAATTTCCAATTGTAATTAGATTGAGCACACTTCATTTCTCAATCAAATTATGCATTTTGATTACAAATTTAGAGGTGAACTTCATAGGTCATTACGATTATAAAATACAGGTAAACAATAACAAACATAAATTTTATTATAACAAATCTTTATCGTATCATATTCTATTCTAGAAATCTCGTTCAACCGTCTCTAACAAATATTTATCATATTCTACATTTTAAAAAAAAAAAAAAACTCATAACTATTTTATTTATGATTGAAAAGTTGTGATCTTCAAGGACACAAAATTAAATTTCAAGCCTCATATTTATGATTGGTTCTTTTCTTGAATTTTAATCTTGTTTTATTTCATTTCATTTTGTTATTTTTATTTATTAGTTATTTTGTAAGATGTTACTTCAATAAGAAGAAACAAGTTTAAATCTACAAGAGGTAATATCAAATAAAAAATTCACGACTTTTGATAAAATAAAAGAATTGGGTGTCATTGTAACAAACACAATTTTATTACCAAATATGTTTGCTAATCTAGCGCAGTTAATTGAGCTAGTAACATAATTTTATCATTTATGTTAATTAAATTTACAATTAATATATATCTTCATAAATAATTAACAAATATATTAAAGACATATCAATAAAATAATCAAATTTTACCATTCATTCTTGCCGATTAAATATGCTTCTAAAGGCGAATCAAATGTGGCCATTAAAGGCAAATTTTCAGCAACGCATTCCTCAAAATAAGTTCAAAACCACGTGTTTTGCTTAATATTATTTTCTTCCTTTAAAAAAAACCCTAATTTGCTAAAAAGGAATATATTCTTTTTCTTTTATTTTCTATGTTAAAAATATGCGGGGTGAGAGTTTAAACTTTAATTGAAAATATCTAATTGTAATTTTTTTTTTTATTACAATAAACATAGTTATGAATTAACATGACGACTAGACTCAAATTAAATGAAACCCAGATACAGTTGTTTGAATATTGTCAATGAAAATTTATTTCTCAAGAAATTGTCGTTTTTGTGAAAGAAATTTGTAAGGAAAGCATGCAGCTAAAATTATATCAATTAGGATTTAAATATTGAAAAAGAATATCACATTAAAAAAAAAAAAACCAAAAACAATAAAACATGATATACCATACCAACATCAGAATCTGAAACAATAATTATGGAAAGTTGTCCCTTTAAGGATAATAATTATTGAAGAATTTACAAAAGTAAAAAACAAAAAGATCTTTTCCAACCCATCTCGAACATGTGGAGTGTTCTATGTAAAATTTATACACTGTTTTGTTTTTTCCTTTTTTTTTTTTTTCTGGAGAAATCTTTTCTTTTTATTTTGAAAAAATTTACCAACTGAAGGTCATGATATATAACATCTAACAGCAAGATCATCCTTGAACCTAAATTGTTGAGCCATTAAAGGTAATTTTAGATTGTAAAAGAAAGAAATTACACAATAATAATACAAATTTCTAAGTCACTAAATACTATTCATTCTTAATTTCTAAACGTTTGAAGTTTTTAGCTTCAAAAAAGAAAAAATTAAAAATTTTCTTTTGTGCCATCTAAACGTTTTCAAACTGTATGTATTCAAAAGGGAAAAAAACGCCTAAACTATAAAATGAAGCTTTTACAACAATAAAGACAAAAAATTTGAAACAATAAAAGAATAATTATAAACAATTTCGTATAATTTAGGTTAAATTGAAATAAACTCACCAATCCATAATTTATCACTTAAATACTATTATAGTATTATTGCTAATTTTGAGGACTTAGAGTTTCATGATAAGTTTGAACTTGATAAAAAGGATAATAATAATAATAATAATAAAACTAATCTCTCCTTTTTTTTTTTTTTTTTTTTTGCAAAGGACCATTACGTTTACCTTGTGACATTGGTCCAATATTACATTATTATTTTTTTTTACAATCTTCTCCTCCATAAACAAATTAAAACCTGTCAGTGTCAAAATATCCAAGACATGAAACCAATTAAAGTCATTTCAAATGCAATATTATGCTATATAAAATAAATCTCACCAATCCAAAAATTTCTGAGAATAAACTAAAACCCAACAATTCGAAAGATGTATAATACAAACAATCAAATCTTCTCATTCGAAGGTCTCTAGTTTCATCAGGTAGTAAGGGAACTTAAGAATTTGTGTTGTATAATCATAGGTCTGCTCGTCCTGGATATCTGGGGAAGGGAATAACATCTCTGATATTGTCAATGCCGGTGGCAAAAAGAAGCATCCGCTCGAAGCCGAGACCAAAACCACAGTGCTTGACTGTCCCGTATCGTCTCAGATCAAGATACCATTCATATGGTTCAAGTGGCAGACCCATCTCCTTGATCCTGCAGGAAGTGAGAATTCAGACTTCATAGTTCAAAAAAGAAATGAGGAGAACCAACCAGACAACTATGTATCTACCTGTCATGAATAACTTCGTATCGCTCCTCCCTTTGGCTTCCACCAATCAATTCCCCAACCTTCAATTGAGGCAAAAATTCAATTTTTACACACAAATTGGTAAAATTGGTGAACGTGAAACAAATCAAATACATTGAAGAAATAATAAAACCAGAAAAACTACCTTAGGTACAAGAACATCCATTGCAGCTACAGTTTTCAAGTCGTCATTGAGTCTCATATAAAATGCTTTGATTCCTTTTGGATAGTTATAGACAATGACAGGCTTTTTAAATATAACCTCGGTCAAGTATCTGAGCAAGCAAGCAGAAAAATAATGAGACCAATCACCACTGTTCAAGTGGAACGTAAATGAAAAGCATGGGAGTTGTCAAACCTTTCATGCTCCGAAGCTAAATCAATCCCCCATTCCACTTTGTTCTCAAATTCCTTGCCCTTCTTTACGGCTTCCTCAAGTAGTTCAACAGCTTCCGTGTAGGAAATTCGAACAAAAGGGGTTGAAGAGACCATTTTGAGACGATCAATACAAGTTCGGTCATACTTTTCAGCCATAAATTTCATGTCATCTAGGCAGTTGTCAAGTAACCATTGACACATAAATCTCACATAGGCTTCCGCACAATTCATATCGTCCTTCAACCAATTAAAGAAACAGGACCGATTAAAGAAACATATCTCACATACAGTTAATTCAACTAAAACTCAAGAAGAAGGGCATACAATCAACAAAAGAGAACAAAACCCCTATTTGCGGAGTTTAATTGTTTTTCTTATTTGTCATAGAATTTACAAACTAAACTCTCTTTTAAACATGGTTGATTGCCACACTGCTTAGTAGTATAGAGGATACAGAAAACTTAAACCTAGTAGCATATTCTTCTCAATTAAAGTTCTTATGGAAAACATATCAAGGACCCTAGCTAATAAATTAGAAGACTAAAAGACCAGCTTGTGAACAAGACACACTTGCCAAGGAAATTTGTAAGATACTAAATCTGGATTGGGTGACCACTATGGCTTGAACTAATTCCATCTAACCCTTCATAATTTACAAATGACCACTAGGCCAACCTAAATCGATTCCTTATAGAAGTAAATTACAAAACTAAAATAGGAGATAAAGTCATCCTAGAAGATAAAGCCTCCACTGCAAAATAAATGTCAGTCATTGTGTTATGATGGTTATACATGACTAATATTCTGAGCCAGAGCCATGAACCCAACTCCAACTGAGTATGTAGAAAAAAATACAACATATGACAAGATTTTAGCATAGTAAAAAACCTGCAAATCTGCAAAAGCAATTTCAGGCTCAACCATCCAGAACTCTGCAAGATGTCTTGAAGTGTGAGAGTTTTCAGCACGGAAGGTTGGTCCAAATGTGTATACACTACTAAGTGCACATGCATAAGTTTCAACTTGCAGCTGGCCCGAAACAGTCAAAAACGCTTGCCGAGCAAAGAAATCTTTTGCATAATCAACTTTCCCATCTTTCTCTGGAATGCCTGGTTTAAGCTTTGCTCTCTCTTCCAGCCTAGCAACATTCTCCTTTGCCTTCTTCAGTTCCAAAACAGAAGCACCGATTTCCTCCTTGCTGGCTTTAGAAGCCTTCAGCTTGGCAACAGCTTCTCCTTTCTCCTTGACAATTTGCCTTGCTTCATCTACTTCTGCTTCTGATGGAGGTGGGTTTTTCATCAACTCCTTTTCTAACCTTTCAGCCTCACTCAATAGAGTGGTAACTTGAAACATTTCACCAGCACCCTCACAATCGCTTGTGGTAACAATTGGCGTGTGAATATAAAGAAATCCGTGCTTGTTAAAAAATGTGTGAGTGGCATATGCAAGCGCATTTCGAATTCTAGCAACTGCAGATATCTGTAATCGTAGAAGAAGCATAAACTCGTGAATAAAAGTGTATGTTTTAATAAGAAATGAAATCCACAAATGTGAAAAAACCAATGGAAAGATTTGATTCAATTGCAAAATTCAAATTCGAGAGACGATTTCGATTTTTTACCGTGTTGGTCCTAGGGCGGAGATGAACGACATCTCTGAGAAACTCGAGAGTGAGTTTGGTCTTCGGTAAAGGATACCGAGCGGGATCAACGGGACCGACATGAACGACAGCATCAGCCCGAAGTTCAACTTTCTGGTGCTTACCCGGCGGAGGAAGCTTGAAGACGCCGTCGACAACCACGCAGGTTCCAGTGGGAACAATCTGGCCAAGATCCGCCACAGACGCCTCGATGATCACTTGGAGATTCTGAGGGCATGAGCCGTCGTTCAACTCGAGAAAGGCGAAAGCGTCCTTGTCGGCCTTTCTTCCAGTTTTGACCCAACCACCGACGCGTACCTTCTGGCCGGCGAGGCCTGCGCCGCCGTCGGGCCGGGAGACAATTGTACGGATCGGAACACGGTCTGAGAATTCAGCTTTGAGAGAGTCGTAAGTGGGAGCATCGTTGTTCAAGGTGACGGCGGCGAGTTGGTCGGCGGGTGGCGCGGAATGCTCTGCCATTGGCCCGTTCCCGGTGTATGCCTCAACCACTGCAGTTGAATTCTAAACCCTAATCCACACTTGTATTTAAAGTCTACGTACAGGTTGTTCACATCGGTTCGGCTTTCTCAAGTTGGTCCGGTTCCTTTTTTTCCCTCCAAAGTATTTTTTCTCTCCCTACAAGAAAAACATGGGAGAAATACTCATTATTTCATAGTCTAAGGTTTATTTGGTTTCTAAGTTTCAAATGGTTATATTTTTACTTTTGAGTTTTGAGTTTATCTCGATAATTAGAGTAAATATAATGCATGGATTAGAGGCATCCTTGGTTAAGAGAAATTAATAGTTTTAGGATGAATACATGAATGAGAGGTGTGGTACATAGTTTTAGGATCCTTGGTTAAGGATCCAAGGATGTGACACATAGTTTATTTCAATAGTTTTAGGAGGGGTACATAAATGAATTGAGATCACATTCGAATGAAAAGAATTTTGAGTATATATGAATACATGGTTAAGAAAAGCCTAAAAGAATTGATAGCTACTACCTATATCAACGAAGTACCCTTTTTTTTTTTTTTTTTTTTTTTGTTGACTCAAGCATAGGAACTCCAAAGTTAAGCATGTTTAGCTTGGAGTAATTCTATGTTAGATGATCTCGTAGGAATTTTTGTATAAAGCATATGAGTGATGACAAAACATGTTGAAAGACTCATGTTTGTCTGTGGGGATAATCTTCACTTTTAAAAGCAATTTAAGGTAAGCAAAGATGATACTACTAGGTTAGGTAGATGCTGCATTTGTTATTAGATTGTTGAAAGACACACTTACAATTGATGCATTTGTGGTTGGTTCATCTTATGAAGCTAAGAGAAAATTATGTGAGTTGATACTAGAATATGAGTTCATCCATGTTTGGAAGTAGAATGGTGTATTATTTTGAAAGATTTTTCTAAATGCCGATTATATCTAGTATGTCGTGATATAAAATAAAGGGATGAGAAGAGCGTAAGCAAATTCCGAATAAGGTTTTACATCATTTTCAATTAAAATCGAAGTTGAAATTGATGGTGCGTTAGGCATCTAGTTGATGTAGAGCTTCCATAGTTTGTTTCAACCTAAGAAATATTAGTTTACTTTAGCTTCATATGGATTCAATCTGTACGGGAGTTTGAGTACTGTTGTCTATAATATGTGGTCTATGGAGCTTGTTTCAAAAAAGTTATCACCTTTGAAAGTTTACAAAGGAATCTAAGTTTTCATGTTTTTGCTTATGTCGTTTTAAGTCAGTTTTGGTCTCAGAGAGAACTTTTAAAACACATGCATAGCATCAAGAGGGTGGATTAAGTGTTTTAGGTTCACTTTAGGTACTTTCTAGATTTGTTTGATAGTCAAAATGAAACTTAGATACTTCTTGCTGTTTTTTGGCAACTTTGTAGGTTCCGTTTAAAATCATTTCAAGCTACTTTTTGGCCTAAAATATGCTTAGACACCTTAAGAAACTTATATAGTATCAAAAGGGTGAATTAGGTACTCTAGATTCACTTTAGGCACTTCCTAAATTGGTTTGAGCGTTAAAATGACATTTAGACACTTTTTAGCTACTTTTTAGTTGCTTGTAGACTCGTAAGGATCGCCTGAGCGTTAAAATCGTTTTGAGGATAATTTTGACGTCAAAATATGCATAAGAACTTCTAAGAACTTACACAATATTGGAAGGGGTCAGAATATGCATAAGAACCTTTAAGAAACTTACATAATATTGGGAGGGGACGGGTTGTAGCCTGTGTGTCTTAAAAAGAAATTGCACCTTTAAGACTCTTACGTAGCTTTAGAAGGGTCATTTAAGGGAATTAGATTCACTAGACAGTAAAGCGTTGTTTAGCTTAAAGGGGATGGTTGTGAGTTTTGGGCTCTCTTAGGAGACGTTCAAGTTATATTTCATTTCTGTAATAAATACTTAAAGACACTTTTTAAAAGTTATTGGGTCAGTTTCTATGTTACAAAGGATGAGCTTAGATGCTTTAAAGTTGTTTTGAGGTACATTTTGACCCAAAAAAGTACTCGAGCAATTTTAAGGTCAAAGAACACTAAAAAAAGCATTTATCTCTTGAAAAATTAATGCATTTTCTTTCCCTTTTTATTTTTGTTTTATCCTGTCTAAACTTTTTCATATTGATTATTAGCTATGATAAAATATAACTTCGAATTTCTTTAATTAAGTTAAAACTTACATCTAAGATAAAATATTATTTATAACCAATTACAAATGCAAAGAAAGAAAAATAAATTTGATATATGAGCATTAGGGAGGGGCAGCGCGTACGCAAGCCCCCACTGCCACAAATAATGATGTAGGCTCTGCCCATTTCAGACAGACCTTAAGCAAGCACCCTCCCCACGTGCAATGGAAGTCACATGCCTAAGCCATGGCCCTTCTTGATCGGCCATTGGCTCCATCCAGGTAAGTGATTTGAAAGCTAGCCCTCAAGCCCTTCTTATACCCAGCCCATGCCTCCCACCTCATAGATTTTCCGATGTGGGACTAAATTCCTAATATTCTTCTTTTTCGCACATGTGGACTGGTTTGCAAATATTATGCTGTGGTTTTATTTGAGATTTGATTTTTTAAAGCTTTATCAATGGTTGCACGAGATGTTTTTCTAGTTTTAGGATTGTTGATTCCTTAACCTATTACATGCATGTTGTGCTCGTATTAGATTCGAGTAGGGATGGTATAATTTTGATAATGTTAGAAAAAAATGATATATATGAACTAAATAGATTATATATCAACTTGAAATATTACACTCAATGTATAATATTCAAACTCAAACCTAAGTCAGATGGTGTAATGAGGCTTAGATATGAAAATAACCAAAAGACTTGAGAAAACTTCAAAATCTTTGGAGGTTTAAAACATAGTCGAGACACGCTTCTGATAAGTGTTGTCCTCAGATTTTTCCCTCCGCCTCGGGTTGTCTCGCGATCCCTTCTACTTCAAAAAAAATTATCTTTCGTCCTATCTTATGAACAACTTTAAGGTGAAGACAATTAGCACTTGATGCAAGTAGATTATAACGATCATCTCAACATGATACAATGACTAATCTGATAGAACTGCAACCTTGACTAATCTGATAGAACTGCAACCTCGAACTATTCGGATCTGGTAGAACTCTTGGATACTTTCTCTCAACTCAACTCAAGACCAAAAGAAATAAAAAAAAAATGAGGAATTCTTCAATTTGAAGTGAGATGCTACAAATCAAGAAACAAGTTGTTATTTATAGGCTTGCAAACTTAGATCACAAATTTAGTCTCTAAGCTTTAATTTCAAGTTTGTGTCTACTTTAAAAAGTTTTTAATAGATTCTTTAATGTTCAATTTTGTGTCTAATAGGTTCCTAAATTTTAAAAGTGTCCCAATGACTTTCTAACTAATACTAACTTTTCTAAAAATTAATTGATCAATCAGATATAAAATTTAAATTTATGTCTAATGGGACTTTAGATTTTCAATTTTGTATCTTATAAACCTATGAATGTTGAAAAATTCAATGTTCTGTTAGACACAAAATTGAAAGCTTAAGATTTTATTGAATATATTTTAAAATATATTTTTAAGTTTGAGACAAAATATACTTAGACTTGAAAGTTTAAAGAATAAACTTTAATTTAACTTAATCGATATTACATAATTAATTTGAATACTGCATCAACCCATCCAAAATTACATGTATATAAACTTGTGCCCGTCCCAACATAAAATCTTAGATCCACTGCTACTCCCGCCACCAACTTGACTTAGACCATGACCTTTCTTAATTGATCCGAATAAAATAAAAAAGAAATTAAAGTTTACAGGTTAAATTATAAGTTTAGTTTGGATTTTTCAAGTTTTTGTTTACTTGGTTCCTTGATTCATGAGCTTTCAAAAGTGTTTAATAAATTCTTAAACTTTTATTTTTTTGTCAAATATTTTTTCTTGACAAATTCAACATTTTAAAAAATAATTGACCAATTAGATATTTACCTTTTGATTTTTAGTTTAGTAGATATGTAAGTATTTTTTTATTTTTTTTAAATGAAAGTTTTGAGACTAAATTTATAATTTTAGAAATTCGGTCACAAAGCTTAAAGACTACATTCCTAATTTGATCTAGGTTTCGTTTGGGATTGCGTTTTCAACGGTCAAAAGTGATTTTTAGAAAATCTTTACCACCTCCATAGTTTGATAAATCAAATTATTAATTAATCTATGAGAATCATTTTTAAAATTCTAACTAACTCGCAAAAGTTAATAGTAGTAGCTTTTAGATTCAACTTTTCTAGAAATTTGTTACTTTCTTAAACATTTAAGTAAATATATTATAATAATATTCATTTATATTAATATTTTTCACATATATTTTCAAATTTTAATTGATTCCACTTTTTCGTAACAATTATTTTTCTTAACATTTTATCAAATAATTTAGATTAAACAAAATTAGTTGAAATTTAAATTATATATTTTTAAAAAAGTATTACAATAAATTATAAATTAATTATCAATGTGAAAATAACTAAAATAATAAGCTTACTGTAGTTCATATAGTTAAATTATAATAATTTAGTGTTAATTTATCTAACATCATAATTAGTTTTTCTAATTTATAATTAAAATTTACCAAACACTATTTTACTTCATTTTATTTCACCGTTGATTTTTCAAAAAGCAAAGCTAACAACAATTATTTTTAAAGTTACAATAATCTCAAACTAAGCCCTAATTTGAACGTACCCTCGAGTTAGAATGAAATCATAATATAAAATGCAACAAATTAAAGAAACAAAAGAGGATTCTATCTAGTCATTGAGAAAGTAAACATAAAATAGCAAATAGTAATAGAAATGTCTCAACAATTATAAGCACAAAAGCATTGTTTAGGGACAGAAGGGGCAGTGTACAAGTCACATAGTCCCTTTCCATTATGTTGATTCTTGCAATCTTCCCAACACCTAATGTCTCCTTTGCAAGTCCACACTCTATGGCAATTCTTTGCTTGTGCTATCAACACACCACACAAGTCATAGAAAACAAAAATTAGTTCCATAAATTTGAACAAAATGTTTTATTATCATAGTTGTTCCTTCATACCTCGATAAAATAACCAAATAAAAATAATAATAATTGATGATTTTTCCAAACAATATACATGATATATACTTCGTGTACCCTTTGCTTGCTTAATGTTTAGAAAATCGTCTATAGGATGTGATAATTCGCTAAGTTGTAAAAAAATATTCCTGAACTTCATCATTTGTTTTAAAAATACCCTTATTTCATGAAAAATTGTTATACAACTACAAATGAAGTAGAAATTTGTTAGGATTTTGGACAATAAATTAGAAGTTGGAATGAGTGGGGTGAAGACTTGGAACAATGTGGGAATATTCAGGTCCTAATTTTCATTTCAAGTCACTATTCGAAATCCAAATTTTCTAGAGAAGTTCTCATCTATGGATAATTTTAAAGTATTTAGGAAAAGTATTTCTTTTCCCTTCTAACTTATAAAATCCTTTGGTTGAATTTTAGCTTGTGAGTTACAATAAACATATTAAAACTGCAAAAAATAACTATAGCTCTAGCTCGAACTATCAACCTCAAAATTTGAGGTTCGATTTCCCTACCCTACATATTGTTTTCAAAAATTCTATTGATAAACGTAGAATCTAGTAAGTCCTAATAACTTTTCAAATTCTAAAAACAACTTTTTGGAAAAAAGAAAAAAAAAAGGTATTCTCATTTTTATGAAAATTTAACTACAAATGATAAAAATATTGCAATATACAAAAATGAACTCAAGTAGGGTGAAGCAAATTACCATAAAAGAAGAAGCTCATTAGCAAGCAAAGGAAGAGAAGTGTTGCCATTTTTGATAGCCATATCTTTGTTTGGAGCTCAACTCTAGGCAGTTTGGAGACCATTTTGGAACCTTTGTGTACCAAGACAACAAACAATCTAAGTTGAAAATTTTCTTTTCTATCTTTTATTGCAAAAAAAAAAAAAAAAAAAAAAAAAAAACATTTTTATTAATTATTTGATGATGGTGTGGTGTGTACTATATATTCACTTAGAAAAAGTGGTGGCTTCAACTTGCACTTAGTTTCTAAACCTAATCCCACTCTGTCCCTTATTTCAAATATATCATATGATATTTTTTACCCTTGAAATGGAAGAATCATTCATTGTAAAAGACCTAATAATTTAATTAGTCAAGTAGGTACACATATATATTACAAAAGGAAGTTTATTTTTGGAAAATTATTAGAAATGGTAAGAATATCAAACTATATATTTACAAATATAAAAAAATTTTAGCAATAGAAGTTTATCACGGTCTATTGTTGAACTTTTTCTATATTTGTAAATAGTATAACTTATTTTGCTATATTTGAAAATAACCCGTTATTTTTCCATTTTTTACAACTATGTCACATTCTTTTCAATTTTTTTTTTTAAAAAAAATTTAAAGGGGAAAATCTTCATAAGAGATTAAAAATTTTAATCTTAAAGCTTGACTCATATATAGTTAAATTCACTAATAATTATCTAGTTTTTAAAAAAATGTTGGGTACAAAGACATTAAGAATCTCTCTAGTGTAGAGGGTGTAATACACAAACTTGATTAGATTCAACAAATCAAGAATTTCTTAAGGTGGGTTAATTAAGTGGAGATTAAACTATTAAAAAGTTGTTTGCCCTTATCCAAATCATAATTATTGGTGTGACAAAATTGTAAGTAGTTGAAGCTTTATGCAATTGCTCTAGCTATTTGTTTTTTTCCTTTTAGAAATTTGTCAAAAAAAAAAAAGATCTAAGACTTCAGAAATTGTGTTAATGAGCTACTTATATTATAATAATTTCACAAATGTCAAAATTTATGAAGAAACAAAAAATCTTCCTTTAGCTTGGCAGGTTTTTCTTTTATTATTACTTTTTTCCTTACGAGTTTAATGGTTAATGTTATTCAATTTCTTTAAACCTCGTATTCCTCTAACAAATATTATTATAGAAAAAATACATTTTTAGTCTCTATGTTTTAAGAAATAGGTGCTTTTGGTCCCTATAGTTTTAATTTGGTCAATTTAGTCTCTCAGTTTTGTGTAATAAGTTTGAATGGTCTCTATTTTCATTCGTTAGATTTTTTTTTATTATTTTAAATAAAATAACAATAGTTAAAATAGTCGTTAGAGGGACCGATATTGTGGAAGGGAAGGTTGGTCGATCCTTGACAAGGAACCATATGGGAACAATTGGAGCTGAAGTTGCGGGAAGTTCGATGCCTTCATTGCCCTACGCATTATATTAATGTTAACCTTAACCTTCTTTAGAGCTTCAAATTAACTCATTTGTTTTTAAAATTAAAAATAATTTGCAGATAACATTTTGAAACTCAATGTCTCTATTGTATTTTAATTTCAATTTTCATCATTCTCCCTCTAACTTTCTCTTTCTAATTTAACCCCAAAGCATATTTGTAGTTCGCTGGCTGCAGAGTCGACAACCTCACCAGATCTGGGAGCCATCGTTGCAGTGGAGAGGTAGTTGTGTCTATTGGCTTTTTGGCTCTTAATTTTAAATTAATTAATTTTAATTAATTAATATTTTAATAATCACAAACCTGTTTTTATTGTTATTAATTTGAATAGTCTATGACATAGAACTCGAAATAACGATTTCAACGCCTCTGAATGCCCAAATCGAAAATTAAACGAAGATGTTAAAGCCAAAACAAGCTTAACGAATGAACACCTAAGGGGTGATGTGGCCAAATTAATCATCAAATGAGGCCAATTAGAAAATGACATTTGGAGCAGTGACACATGGATCTTAAATTTGTATGGGGTGGATTTTAAGTTTTCTTTATATTTTTTATATTACAAAATAAAACTTGGATGGTTCAAATTTACATATTGGAAATTTAGAATGCAAACTAATTTGCATTCTATTTACTATAATTTGTGGCAAATTATCGCTAAAGGTCCATATGTTCCATGAAAAAGTTATAATGTTAATAAGCCTCAATTAGAAGAAGAGTATGATGATAATGACATGGAAAGTGTTCTTTCAATGCTAAGGCATATTGTGCTTTGAGCAAAAATGAACTTAATAGAATATCCATGTATTCTTCCGCTTAAGAAATTAAGAAATTTTGGAATACTTTTTGTTGATGGCAAAATTTGACCAAGCGAACTTTCACATGCTGCCAATGGTAAATTTATAATTTAAGAAAAAAGTTACCTGCAAAACAACAAAACAAAAAAAAAAAAAAAAAAAAAAAAAAAAAAAAAAAAACACATTAGTGTAGTGTTTGCCGGACACTCTATGCTTAGTTTAATAGAAAAAATGAACTTACCTTATCTTGCGCTGTCATCCTCTATTTATGGTGGAGTTCAGGGATCTTCAAGGTTTAAAATTCTACTTCCTTTACTTATTTGAAAATTAGACGCTCAAGGCCTTGAATTGGACTACTAGAGATGCTCAAGAATAGAGGACCAATCCAAATTGGTCGCTCGTGAGGGACTCCTTGGCCTTGCCTCAAAGGCCGATACATGCTCATTCGCCATGAAGGCCCAATTGGCCTCAACCTCGACCTCAGAAGCCGTGAAAGCCCAATTAACCGAGGTGGGTCAATTAGTTATCTACAATCACATTAGAACTACAATACACATGGTCATCCTAATACAATACATTATGAAATGTAATAGTGCATAAGGAGAAAGTTTTCATAAATTTATGAAAACTAGTCATTAACCATAAAGGCCCATGAGTCATCCATATAAAAAACTCTTTTGCCTCAGTAATTTCGTGTATTTTCTTCTCTATTTTTCCTGTATAATTTCTGATGAATCTTTTCTGTTATTCGTTTTCCCTTGTAATTGCTTGACACGTGATTCTCCTCTTATACTGTACACCAATTTGAGAATTACATAACCTTGAAGAAGTTTGGAAGATCCCTTTTCAATAAAGGATTAAAATGCATTAAAAGATCATCCAGCCGCTGAAAGAAGAATCTCAACATATCATAATCCAGAAACCAGATGAGATAAAATAGAATGACCAATCCAAAAGAATTCTTATACATTGTCAATTATTCATGCAAAAGAAAGGCACATGCAAGTTCTCTTCTTATACAGTTTGATCCTTCCCGCAGCACCTTCAAAAAACAACAAAAACAATTGCACCACAATCAAACATCTTTCAAGCAAATATCTAGCGAGCTTTGGAAAAGTGAATAAGATAAATATCATTTTCATAAACACATGAAAGGGATCATGCAATAAATAAAATTTTCGGTTAAAGGAAGATAATGAGATGCCGGAGGAAAAATAATTAACATTCCTGAGATTAGTTTCTCGTCAAACAACGAAAATTCTATCCTAGCATGTACACATCTATAACATAGCATCTCTTGGGGCATATTTCATAATCACAAATTACTTGCTAACAGATTCAACGTTTTTCTGGTTTTGATTTGCTTTTAGCTATGAGTTGAGGACTAATAGCAACTTCAACAAAGAAACATTTCAGGTAATTCTATAATTCAGTAAATAACCAATGGAAAACAGGTAAGGGTTCTAAATTAAATACCGTTTATATCTCTTCTTTGAACCGCAAGGACAGAGAGCATTCCGGCTTATCTGGCCACTCTTGGCCAAATTTGACCTAGCAAGATCCAATGGATTTGAACCCACCAGTTTCTGGACCTAATAAACATGGTTTGTAAAAAATATGATTAGATTAACATTGCCACATTTTTTTTAAAATAAAAAACAAATGAATTTATAAAAATATAAGAGTATGCAGGAAGCAGGCAGGAGAAAAGTAGCTCCAAGCCCTTCTCCCCGAGTCCTCAGGGGTAGAAAAGCAGAAGGAACCGAGTCTTAGCCGGTAATAAAGAAAAGACTGAATTTTGAAATGAATCCATAGAATAATTACAACTTTTTTGGCTAGATAAAGTAATCATGACAGTAAACTTCAGTACACAACAACAGGGAACTACATATTTAAATTTCTACCTCGGCAATGCTCGTTGGTAAAGGTTTTCCTTCTTCCTTTAACTTCTCGATCTTCTTTTGTGCTTCTTTAGCCCATATAAACTTTGCCAGCACATTCTCAACATCAGCGATTGTGCAGTTACAATTTTTCGCTGCTTCTTGCTTGTGGCTGGTTTGGATGTTCTAAATATCAGGAAGCCTAAGATCACAATCAGAGAACTTATCCAGAAGCGCAAATTAATATGGAAACTGTTGGAAATAAATAAAGATTAGAGAATGCGGAATGCAAAACACGTTTGTTTCTTTTATTTTAAGAAAATGACAGAACGCTACAAGGAACCTAGCTAGTTTTTTCTTAAACTCATGATAGGAATGCTAGTAGGATAGAAATGGAGATATTGATAGGTATTAAGAGTATGTTAGTAATTACTAATTAGTTAAGGAGTTTATAAGGAAAGTGTGGTTATAAATATAGTGAGTGAGAAAGGAGGAGACATGCGATATTATGGTGAGTAAATTGAGACTTGAGAGATCTCAAGAGGGGAGGGTCCAAGTACCTCGAATTTTAGCTAAGTGATTACAAATAAATGTATGAAGAAAAACACTTTTTCCTCAAAGGATACAAACTCAAAAGGAGTGAGATGGATAACAAATGAAAGAAAAATACAAAAGAAATATCTGGAAAAAAAAAAAAAAAAAAAAAAAAAGCTTAGGCAAAGAGAAAAACACCTTTTCCTCAAAGCAATGAAACCCTAATCATCTTAAACAAAACAAAATAACCAAAGAGAAAAAAAGTCTTCAATTTGCTTCACATAGACCCTCAGATCTCTAATGAACCTCTATATCATTTTTCATTCCTTTTTATAATAACAACTACCATTGAGAAAACATGGAAGAATCACGAGCATACTAAAAGAAAGCCCACAAAAAAAAAAAAATAAATAAATAAAGAACCGAATTAGAAGAAGGGACCCCAACTATGAAAAATAGAACCTATAGAATAATTACAAAATGACTTAGAAATCGAAACTCGAAGGGAAACATGAAATCTAATGATAACTTGTAGAAATACACTTGGGTTTTAATAAGAAAACTTGCGTTTCATTGGACAAATCATACATAATCTCAACGCTGCAAAAGACCAAATTAACACCTCATTTTCAATTGATTTTCATCTAACAAGGGACCAAACATCACTAGCATTCCTTTCCAACCCTATAAGCACTCTATCATTTCTCTATCTCCAAGACCCCATAGAATAGCACACATCCCAACAAGCCAAAGAAAACGGCCCTTCTCACGTAAGAGCGGATGGTGGAGGAACTCCCTAATCATATCATAAGTATCCTTGTGATGAGGTAGCAAGAAACCAAACGTCTGAAAGAAATCACTCCAAATAGCTCTCGCGAACTCACAACTCCAAGGAATGCGATCTAACGGAGAATACTGCAAAACAGACCAACTAACAATGAAATCTTCCTCACAAAACGATCCAAAGTGTTAACTCTTCCATGTAAAACTTGCCAGGTAAAGAACTTAACTTTCCTAGGAATCTTAATCCTCTATAAAAGGAGAAAAAACCGACTCACCTGAGGGAGAAGGATCAAGAAGGCAACGAAAGAAAGAGTTACATGAGAATCCCCATGATTGGAACTCCACAACCTAACATCCTTTCTCCCCTATCTAAAGACAGCCCCCTCAAGCAAGGCCAAAAAAGAGGCCACATGCCCCGCTTCCCTTTCAAACAAAGAGCAACAAAAACCAAACTAAAAGGACAAGGAGTTGCTCAACCAAACTAAAAAATCGAACACCACAAGATTTTTATAGGAAGACGTGTGAAAGAGATCAAACATCACTTTCATGTAAGCACTCTATCCCAACAAGCCAAAGAAAACGATCCTTCTCACGTAAGGGCAGATGGAGGAGGAACTCCTTAATCATATCATAAGCATCCTTGTGATGAGGCAGCAAGAAACCAAACGTTTGAAAGAAATCACTCCAAACAGCTCTTGCAAGCTCACAACTCCAAGGAATACGATCTAACAGAGAACACTGCAATACAGACCAAGTAACAATGAAATCTTCCTCACAAAACGATCCAAAGTGTTAACTTTTATATGTAAAACTTGCCAGGTACAGAATTTAACTTTCCTAGGAATCTTAATCCTCTATAGAGGAGAATAAACCGACTCATCTGAGGGAGAAGGATCAAGAAAGCAACGAAAGAAAGAGTTACACGAGAATCCCTCCAAATGATTGGAACTCCATAACCTAACATCCTTTCTCCCCTATCTAAAGACAACCCCCTCAAGCAAGGCCAAAAAGGAGGCCACATCCCTCGCTTCCCTTTCAGACAAAGAGCAACAAAAACCAAACAAAAAGGACAAGGAGCTGCTCAACCAAACTAAAAAATCGAACACCAAAAGACTTTTATAGGAAGACCGAGTGAAAGAGACGTGGAAACAACAAGCAGAGGGGTCTATCCCTCACAAAAGTAAGTATCTTTACCCTCCCACACTACACAACGGACCAAATGAGAGAAAGAAGGGAGGTCCTTAGGAATATCCTTCCATACGTTCTGATATGTGCCTTTAACCACATGCAACAGCCATTCAAAAGAATGAGGCCCAAACTTACTACCAATGGTCCTATCCCAGAGGGAACTAGACTCACAGGAGAACTGCCACAACCATTTAGCTAACAAAGCTTTGTTATGAAACCTTAAATTCCCAATCTCTACTCTCCCCGAGGCAACCGATCTCTCAATGAGCTCCCACCTGACCAAGTGCAATCCTTTTCCTTCTTCCTCACCTTCCCACAAAAGGTTCCGCATCAACTTCTCAATACTCTTACAAACCTCAATCAGGGATCTAAAGGGGGAGACTCGAACAAATGAAAGTAAGTATTCCTGCTTTAGAGGAGAAAAAAAAAAAAGAAAAAAAAAAAAGACTTTTTTCCACAAAGCCAACTCAAACAATAAGTAATTTGTTACAAAACAAATTGAAGAAAAATAAAACTATGCCAACCTCTCCAGTGGAATCAAAACCTCCCAAATAGCGAATAATTGCCTCCTGCTTCTCAAAAGCATCTGCAAAAGTTGCTTCACTACTTCTTCCCACTATATATTGCTTGAATGCTCCCACTCTTCGGGCATTTTTCAACTCATCAGCAAACCCTGAGAAAAATAAATAGATAAAAAAAAAATTAAAAATCGCCAATCCGTGGCCATGTTTATGAATAAAATCATGCAATTGAAGAAATGCAACCGCAAGTGATGAGAAATGAGGCGTACGGAGGAGAGTAAAAGACTCGGAGCTGACTTCGGTTCCTTCGGGAGGGCTTTTCTTCCCAGTGATGACTCCCTTGATCTTGTCCATCCATGAACCATGAAGCTGAGTCGTGGAGAAGATGGATCGGGACTGTAACAGAGTCAAATAACAGTTACGAGGACTGTGATCGGAAGAAGAGAAAGGAAAGAACAAATTCGGCTTCCAAGTGCCTTTCTTGGAAAATTTGATCAAGGCTCGAGAGGATGAACGCATTTTGGGAAAACAAAAGAGTTCTGATTATCGGCTTCTTCAGGTTGGTATTTAGGGTTTTAGTCAGTCCGGAGGTTTTTGACGGCGAATAATCGGGCCGGGTGGGCGAACGAATACAATTTTCCTTTTATTTGTGTTTAACTAATTATTTACTCATTTGCCAAAATGAGCCTAGTTGATTCGAGTAATGTTAGTGATTGTGATTATATATGAAATATATATATGTGGAGGTATATAAATAGTATATATTTTCTGTATATATATTCAAAAAAAAAATATATGGGTATATGCAGAAAGGGATATACCAGTAGTAAGCCTATATATGAAGATATATACTGATGACAAATGTGTATATACGTGGGAGTATAGTGACAAGAGTATTATGAAGATACGTTATAATATAAATTAATAGTTGTTTAACTAAAACATACACTTTGCAACATTTTCGGTATTATATAAAATAGGCTTTAGGGAGATGAGATTCAAGTATTTGAATTTTCAACCTTATTTACTTGATTCATCATGCAAAGCATGATGACCCATTTATAGTAGGGTGCTCAATACAATGAACATTCTTGAATAATAGGAGAAAATATAACATATGAAGTAAATCTACATAATCCAAAACAAATATAAAGTAAATCTAATACACCCTTTCAAACTCGGAATGGGAGAGAAGTCATGAGTTTGTTGCAACATTACAAAAAGGAACGTGAGAAAAGTGCTTTAGTGAACAAGTTTGCAACCCGATTTTATGAGGAGATAACCAAACAAAAAGGTTGAGGGTTGGGAGACAATATGTTGCATCTTAGCAGACCAGAAAATGAGAAAGGAACCAAGAAGAACAACATAGTTTGTAATCAAGCAACGTTCAGAAGCATCACCAGCCCAATCAGCATTTGAAGAGATCATTTGTCGAGTTTAAATATTATACCAAAACCTTAGGTGTCGTAATGATAGCAAAAGATGTGTTTGACTGCGTGTAATGAACAATAATGGGTTGTAATATGAACTGATTAACACGATTGACAACAAAAGCAACGTTTGGATGAATAAATGTGAGATACTACAAAGATTCCACTAGCTTTCTATATAAAGTGACATTAGAGGAAGGAAGAGCATAGGCATGAGGACAACTGTGGTGGACATCAGTGGGAGACAAGACTTGATCGCAAAAATGTTGAAAGTACTGAGCAAATGAAAAAGATACTTAGCTTGATTAACAAAAACACCACCAGGAATAGTTTGAATTCAAGCCCAATAAATAACTGAGATTGTATGGGTCAAAGATTTAGAATTCAGAAGATAATTGAAATTTTAAACATAAATATAGTTGAATTAGAGATAATAATAATAATATCATCAACAGAAAGCAAAAGGTGGTAAGGAAGAGCCCATAGATCAAACACATATAAAGTTATTAGTGGTTGACATTTCAAACCTGAACATGAGTAAATAGGAAGAAAATTAATCATATCATGCATAAGGTGCTTGTTTGAGGCCACAAAGACTTTTGTGGAGCAAGCAAACATGATTCGTGTAGGATTTGTCAACAAAACCAATGCGTTGACACATGTATATACCTTCCTATAAAAGACCATACATAAAGAAAATTTTCTCATCCATTTAATGTAAGGATCACGTATAGTATGCAATAAGAGTAGAATGGTGGCCTTTTTAACCATTGGGCCAAATGTCTCTGAAAAACTAAATCCTTCAATCTAATAGTACCCTTTCGCCACCAAGCTGGCCTTATAGCGAGCAACAAATCCATCATAATTGTATTTGGTGCGAAAGACCCACTTATAACCAACCACATTCGTATGAAGGGACCAAGTTCATTGTTCTTCGTGGGCATTAAACTCTCTAGCCATAACAAGAGGGCCAATGAGAAAGTTCTGAGACCTTGGTGTAATAGACTTAAAAATTTAGGAGGCAAAGGCTTAAAAATTAAAGATTTGGGTTGGTTTTGTATGGTGTGAGTATTAGTATGAATACGTGGTTAAGAAGTGATGGCATAGAAGGATCGATAGTAGATAGTAGGTTGTGGGGAGGGAGGAACTTATAAGAAGTGGCGAGGTTGGTGGGAGAATGGTCAAGAAAGAGGTTTGTAATGCTCCGAGTTTATGAGGGGGACATGAATGAACTGAGATCACATCCGGATGAGAGAGATCTTGAGATATAAAAATATGCTTAAAAAGGACTTAAAAGAATCGAAAGTTATACTACCTATACCAACAAGTTTCCTTTTCAGGGGCTCAATCATAAGAATTTCAAAGTTAAGTGTGCTTAGCTTAGAGCAATCCTATGTTAAGTATTCTCCTAGGAAGCATCTGAGTGATGATAAGACAGTAGGATTGGATGATCAGATGAAGAAGAAGAAGCCATTGCAAGAGCAAGGATGTGAATCGCAGGCTCGGATACCAAGATGAGATTCAAGTATTTGAATTAATTTCAATCTTATTTACTTGATTCATTATGTGAAATAGATGGCCCATTTAGAGTGATGCTCATAAGATTATACAACATACTTTTTTTAGCCAAAATGAACATAGATCAACTAGCATAGTATACATTGACCTTGAAGTCAGAGTTTCGATTCTATTTTTTATTTCTTGAATAATAGAGGAAGTTATAACTGAATCTACCTAATCTAAAGTAAATCTAATAAATGGGAGAAACTTTTGATTTCTCTTTTTGCTCTTTTTATTGGATGGTGGTATAGAAATATGATCTAATTTTAATTATAGGGATTAAACAATCTGTAACCACCGTTGATTTACCATTTATTTTCATGTTACAATCTTAAATAATATAATTGTTGTATTTTTTCTATCATTTTTAGATCTGATTTTTATTTATTGACATTATTTGTATAATACCATTATTTTTTTATTCAATTTTTATTTATCACATCAAATAGAATAACATCATTTGTATTTCTTTTAATAATTCTTAGATTTGATTGATTTTTATTTACCACGTTGAGTAGAATAACATCATCTATATAATTTTTAGGAAATTTGAAAATATTTATAAATAATAGCAAAATTTTACTATCTATCTACGATAAACCACGATATACTACTATTTGTGTTTATCTCTTACACGATAAATATAAATAGTAGTCTATCGCAGTATATCGTAGATAGATAGTCAAATTTGCTATATTTATAAATATTTTGGTTCATTTTCCTATATTTGAAAACATCCCTTATTTTTATCATTTTTTATTTGATTTATTTGATTTATCACATTATTTTTAGATTCGATTTTTATTTATCACATTGAAAATAATATCTTTTAAATTATAAACATTAACAAAATTTTCAACAAATCTCATTATTATATTATTTTTAATATTTTTAGATTTGATTTTTGTCTATATATTTCCACAACTCAATTATTCCATCAATTAAGTTTCATTTTAGAAGCTGTGTCAGTAATTTCAATTATCAATCTTGAAGTTGGTGTGCTTTTACAATTTTTTTTCACTTTCTAATTTTGTATAGATCAATTTTATAAATTATAAGAGTATTTAGTATGAAAACCCAAAATTTCAATTTAATAAAATCTTCTAAATCCTAATGATTCTAGAAACTCTAAAGTAATCAATATAATTAACATATAAATTGCAATTTTATAATAATAACAACAATAATAATAACTACTAACCTATAGATCAAAGAGTCATATTTAACTATCAAATTGCATTATGGAGACGAACGGATACTCAATTTTAAGTGAATAAGTAGAACTCGAGTGAGACTTCTACTTTTCTTAACGACAACAAAAAAAGCTTTTGACGTATATAACAAATAAAAACCCTAAATTCTCTGATTTTAGATTAGCAAACATGCTCTACAATAGAAAAATAGAACGTACTACGAGAATATGGTACTTCTATAGTACTAGAAATTTTTCTAGGACCCTACCAGATAGCTATCCCTACACATCTAGGGATACAAAAATAAAATCCAATAAATCATTCTATTTTTCAAAGAGGTGTTGGACAGTTGTGTTGGGATAGTGGAACCCACGTTTGGAAATTCTTTCTCTTCTTGTATTGTGAATTTCGGCATCTTTGCATGTGAATCCTGTCAGTTATTTACCCGCCACAATTACCCCTTCACCGTTAACATAAAGTATCCGTTGTAAAACTGTTAAAAATTATTTTGGTTCAAATATATTTAAGTTACTGTGCTTTCAATTAATTTTTTTTTCCTCTATATTTTCAAAATATTTTTTTTATCTTTGTATTTTTATCTTTGGTTTATTTTGGTCACTTTTTAAAGATATAATAACCAAAAAGAATATTTGAAGTTAAAAAGTCTATGTTTGAGGTGTAAACTTGTAAGTTGGAGTACTCGATAAATGTGCAAAATAAAGAAAGATGAAAAGATTTAGTTCTTTGATAAATTCACAAACTTTAATATGTTTATTATTAAAGTTGAATTGTTTAACACCAACTTATGTGGTTGTGGGTCAAACATTCCTAAAAGTATATGAACTAAAATTAAAAATATAAAAACTAAAATAAATATTTTAAAAAATTTTAAAAGTGTAAAAAGTAAAATGAATCAAAATAATATTTAAACAAAAAAAATATGAATGGCAATAAAGCATAAATCCTCTGCTTCCATATCCACTCAAACGGGAAACATCTTACTAATACATAATGCCACGTGTACTGTTATAACACGTGGAAGGCCCATCTTTGGTAAAGAAGGTACGAGCATTGTAGAGAATCAAAGTTATATTTTTTTTTGCTTAGAGTCAAAGTCCAGCAAAGATTAGACGTCATCTTCTACACATTATAGGCCAATCTCTTCTACCAAACCAACTCACTAACTATAATTTTTTTTTTATTTGATTGTTTTAAATTAGAGCAAATATCAATTTATACCTTAAATTTTAGGGTTGTATCGGTTTAAACCTCAAACCAGTAATTATATTAATTTAGACCTTGAACCTACAGTTGTATCAATTTAAACCTCAAACTAATAATTATATCAATTAAAACCTTGAATTTTCATAAGTATATTAATTTAAATCTTACACTTTCATTAATATATTAATTTAAACCATGAACTTTCATAAGTGTATCTAAATAAAATATAGTGAAGAGTTTAAATTGATACAATTAGTAGTCTGTGGTTTAAATTGACACACTTATAAAAGTTTAGAGTTTAAATTGATATAATTAAAAGTTTAGAGTTTAAATTGATATCACCTCAAAGTTTAAGAGTATAAATTGAATTTTTCCTTCAAATTATTTTTAATCTCATAAACTAAAGAGTTTTGAATTTTTTTTTTATTGAATTTCAAACATTTTTAAATGATTTCGGATTTCAATGTAATTTGTTTTAGTACACACCTAGAAAAGAGGTGAAATAATCACATCCAATTTGAATTTTAAATTTCAATCCTTAATATAAATGGAAAATGACTTCTTAAAAAATTAATAATTGATGTTTTGATGAAATGAAATTAGTCGTATTCTATTTATGGATAGAAAAATTAGTGCTTTATTTTTTTTTATTTATTTTGAGCACAACCATGCGTAAAATTGAAGAGATTCGAACTTCTAATTAATGGTTGAAGGTGTACCCACCTGGACCAATTCGAATTAGACTCAAGTTGACCAAAAGAATTAGTGTTTTAAAAATTAATACTTAAAATTTTGACAACATATAATTAGTCAAGATTCAATTTATGGAACTTATAAGGTGTAGAGTTGATTTGTGGGTAGAGTTAATACATTTGTGTTTGGGTACATAGAGTTGTTAAATCAAGGGTATATGATGCAATTTTTTAACTTAATATATATGTTTTTGTTGTTGGCTATTTTTGTTTGCTTAACTTTTTGTTGAATGATTGAATTGCACATACATTTCCCTAAATCTTCAGCACTCAATTGAGATATCAATTTAAAAACTTCACATATATTTTACAATTTTCTACATGTAAATATTATACTTGAGGTAGACAAAATACTCTTGTTTCGTACCAGAACAATAAAATTACAATATACTTTTACATTAATAGAATATGTGAGAAAATCTCATCATGGGGCTCAGTATTTTTTGTGGAATGCATCTTACCTCAAATTGTATGTTAGTGTTTATTATGCATGAATGTTGGTTGGTTTAGAATATTTGTACGTGTCACTATTCATTAACATGTCATAGAAACTGTTTGGATTGACTTGAGAAAAAAGTGTTTTTTTTTTTTAAAAAACTCACTTCTATTTAAACTCTTTTGATAAAAATTGTTTAAAATACACTTTAAAATGTATTTTGAGTGATTGTGAAACACTCCAATTTTTCTTCAAAATGACTTATTTTTTAAATTGAAGACTTGAAGATGCATTCCAAACACACCTATAAGAAAATCTAAACGTCGTTATTCCAAACACAATAGTAATATTTTTAACATGTCATTTGACATTCTTTCAATTCACACAATAAAATAAAATAAAACTTGAATTATTGTATATTTGGTTGTCTTAGAAAAAAATATTGTTCAGAAAGTTATTTTCATTTAAATATTTTTTATAAAAAGGGTTTAAGATTTTTTTTTTAATTTTAATTTTTTTTTGAGAAATAAAAGGGTTTAAGGTAAAAGCATTCATATATTCAATTAATCTTATCTTCGTTTAAACACTTTTTATAAAAATTACGTGGTTGTGATATATAAACATTATCATGTGTAAGTCATTATGGACATCAAGAGAAAATATTGTGAATGGTTTTATAGACTTAACAACAAGAGTAAATATTTTTTTAAAAAATCAATCTCACATGCATGATCATTTTTTATAAGTTTTTTATATCCGTAGTATCTGGGCCAGCTTCGCACCTCGACTACAACTCACTCGACTCTACAATATTTGGGTGTCAAGAAAACTCGTAGGATATTAAATACTACGAAAGATAACCACCATGGATTAAACCCATGACCCCTTAGCGTTTTGGCCGTTTTTTTTTTATGTTCCCCCAACCCATGATGGTTCATATGTATACATATACAAAAGACGAATAATTTGAGGAGCACGTGTTCCCTAGCCCCTACATGAATCTATCCTTGGTGGTACTAACACTTTTAGTTCATAAATTAACCATTAAGATATTATTAAACATTTTTTAAAGTTGTAAGATACTAATGAAATTTTTGAAAGTTCAAGACTATTTTTAAAACAAAGTGGTAACGATTTTTATATTTTATTTTTTAGTATAGTTAGGGGTAGGAAATTCGAACTAAAGACCTCATAGTCATTAGCATACTCTGTATGCTCGTTGAGCTATAATCGCTTTGACAAAGTTGTAATGGTCCCTTTCTAAAAATTAACATTAATTAAAAATTAACATTTAACTTCTTTTCAAAATTTAGAAGTATTAATTATAACTTTGAAAATCTACGAATATTTTCGTAACAACCTACGTATTTTTTATAATTTATATAATTTAGCTAAAACTAAATTAAGCTAATAAAAATTTTGTGAGATGAGAAATGATAAAAATGTTATTAAATTGTTAACCAAACCCTTTTCAAAGTTTGCTTTAAGCAATAAAATATTGATTATATATTATCATTATTTCACTTTTTATGTACTAGATTTACATGAAAGACGTTTGTCGTGAATTATGACAATGATTAAGCTTTCCTTTAATGAGAACTTTCTGTTACATTTTATTTATTTATTATTATATTTAAAGATGTTTTTGAAAATAAAAAAATTGATAAAAATAATTACAAATATAGTAAAAAGTAACCTGAATACATGTCTATCTAGGTCTATCCGATTTATCACAAATAAGAAGTAAAATTTTGTTATATTTGTAAATGATTTGATATTTTTTCTATTTGTAATAATTTTTTTATATTTATTTATTCGTTTTTTAAAAGAAAAGATATTATATTTATTCATTAAAAATTTATTTATTTTATTTTTTTAATATAATAGGAGTAGGGGAATTTGAACTACAAACCTCTAGTCAATGACACTTCCATATATCATTTGTGCTATGCAAACTTTGGTCATTTATTTACTTTATGGTTTTGCATTTGAACTCTATATTAAAGTTTCATTTAAAATTATTGTTGAACTCTAAAAAAATCGCATTAATATGTTTAACCTTCAAAAAAAGTTTAAAAAATGCCCTTAATATCGGTATATAGTCGAAAATTCTTTATCTACACCTCATAGATCACATCTCTTTTTCGTTTCTTCTGCCTCCAATACTTCAAATTTATGGTTTTGCAGTTCCCATTTCTCACATATTTTTTTCTCTCATCTTCATTAATCTATCTCCTCCTTTCATTCATCAATCTCTAAAACAATTTTCTCATTTTTTCTCTTTTCTTAAATATCAAAACGGTAAATAAATAAGAAGAGCTCCCTAATCTCTTAGCATGCACAAACATAAGTATAGGAAATTTCAACACCTAAATAGTCTCAATATCTTTGAAGTTAATACGAGTTGAAAAGGAACCAATTTGAAAACAATTCATATAGATATCCTCATTTTTTTTTTCATCATCTTCCCCCATTTGTTCAATTCATATACCAATTTTTCCAATAACCAAATAGACCCTAAAACTTTAAGTTAAAGTATAAAATCTAAAATCTCACTATGTCCCAAAATTAAAATCTTTCCCTCGGAGCTCAGCAAAATGATGAGTCATCAAATACAAAAAGACTGAAAAATGAATATCATCTTGAATCATAGGAACCCTTTTGACTGATCACAACAAATAAACTAATTCAAACTTTAAAATGGATCAACAAAGTCTTTATCGTTACAAATTTGGTAATGCATATGTTTTCTTTATTTTCTCTCTCACTAGCTGTCCTCAAAATTAATTATGACCTCAATTCTTAACGTGTGTTCTCTTTTTGTGTATTAAATCCAAACGATTAGTAACTTACATTCAACTTCATACTAACATAGAACTTTGCTAAAATTAAGTTCCAAAGTCTTCAGTGATTCCATTATTCTCCTTTCTTTTTGTTATAGTTTATTTTATTTTAGAAGAGAGAAACAAAGGAATAATATGGAAGTGTTAAAACCCAATTTTATATATTTGTAAAATTCAAATATTTATGATTCTCAATAAGTGAATTATTTTCAATTTGATATTGATATTGTACATTTGCAAAAAATTAATATTCACAAATTTTATCTCATCTAAAAATTAGACCCAATTGAATTTCACTTACACTATTTTTTCTTTCCTGCAAGGAAAAAGGAGAAAAAAAAAAAAAAAAAAACTCTTGAGGGAGAAGGAACAAAAAAGGATTATAACCGAAAAGGACACTATTTCATTTTATTTCACTTTTTGCCCACCCACTTCCCCGCGCCTCTCTCAAACACCAATAATAATAAATAAATAAATAAATCAGACTTTACAGTTCAGTACTTGAATGGATAGATCTTGACCAACTAAAAAAAGATTCTTTCATACTCAAACAAAACAATTTTTTTGAGGGAAAATTTTGAAGAAAAAGAAAAAAAAAGTAAAATTATGAATTTGGTTTCTAAATAATGTTAGAATTTAGTATTATAATTTTAAAAATTAAAATTTGATTTTTATGATTCGAAGAAAATTCGAACATAGTCCTTACTTATGAAAGTTTTATCCAAACGATAAAAATTAAATTTTAAATTTTAATTTTTTTTTCCAATTTAGAGAGACTAAACTTTGCAATTTAACAAATGTATATATATATATATATATATATATTTCCTTGGTGGTCATTCTTGTCCCCTCAACTGTTAAAGAAGTTTCAGTTTCACACAGCCTCTCAATCAGAGTTCTTGTGGAGTGTTCAATTATTGAAGCTTTTGAAAATTTCTCACGCCACCCACCTCTTTTTTTCCTCACCCACCTACTTTTTTTCTCCTTATTCCCAATATTTCTTAGGTTTATTCTTTTTTTTTGTTATTTTGAAATCTCTTTTCTTATTGATTTCATTCTTCTTCTTCTTCTTCTTCTTCTATCTGATGTGATGAATTTAATCTAGGGCTTGTTCTCTTTTTCCCTCCCTTTTTCTCTTGCTACTGTACTTCCAAATCCCTTGTCCCAAACCCTTATGTACCTTTTTAAACTTGTTCTTCTAACTTTTTTGATCTTGGGTTTTGTGAAGAACTGCCCCATTTTCTTGGATTTGAATCTGTTTTTCCTTTTCCCCATTTTCACTTCTCTTCTTTTGCTCATTCCATTCTATGTTTGTTTGAAACTTTTTTGTCCCTATTCCCCTGTTTCTGGAGATTTTGTTTTTATGATTAATGTTTGTAATTCTAAGGAATGAACTGTTCTCATTGTCATTTTCTTTGTTGTTTGAAGAACCATTCTTGGTTTTGGGTATTTTCCTGTTGAAGAGTAATTTCTGTTGATTTTCTCATTTCTCTGTGTTGTTTGGAAGGAAAGTTGGGTTGCCCTTTGTTTCTTGAATACTGCATTTCTCCTCAAAAGGATCAGCTGTTTTGTTTTTGTTTTTGTTTCCTTTGTTCTTCCTTTTACTGCCTTCAGTAATGTTCATTTGTGAAGAAAAAGAACAGATCTTATTGTGTTCTGCTACTGTTATGGAGTCAATGAAATCATTATCCCCTGTGGGATCAAACTTGGATTCCTCCAATGGAATCCCTCCGACTTTGGTGTCGTCAGATTTGCCCCCGCTCCCGTCTGTTTATACAGATGTGAATATTGTACCTGAGCATAAAAAGACTGAGCTCCATCAATCAATACTGAATCTAGAAGGTGAGGTTTTTCTAACAGAGTTACTGCGATTACTGTTGGTTTATTCATTCTATAAATGGCTGGATTGACTTAATTATCTCTAGGTGAAATTGAACAATTGAGATTGAAGCTGAGGGTGTCGGACGAGAAGCGAAGAGAAGCATTGAATACGATTTTAGACATTAAAGGTAGTGAAGAAATTAGTGTTGAACTCTAGAATGCAGATGATTGTTAGATCATGAACTTGATTATTCAACTCTATTTCAGGCAGCATTCGCGTGTTTTGTCGAGTTCGCCCGTTCCTACTGATAGATCGGAGAAGAATTTGTGAGCCCATTTTGTTGGAACAAGATAAGGTCAGGGTTCAATCGTCGGGAACTAGAAAGGAATTTGAATTTGATAAGGTTTTCTCGAAAGAAGCATCCCAAGGTTAGCTCTAATCTAACATTATTGTGTGTTTTGATTGAGTTTTGAATTGTAGTTAAAGTTAGATCTTCATTCTTGAAAAATGAGCAGAGGAAATCTACTCTGAGGTGGAACCAATAGTCCAATCTGCTCTCGATGGTCGAAACGTATGTATAATAGCTTATGGTCAAACGGGTACGGGCAAGACATATACCATGGTTAGTAAGGAAAAATTGCTGTAATGTTGAGGAAATTCTGTTGCTCTAGCGTTGGTAATTAATGAAACGTGACAATCGAACAGGATGGCAAAATGGAGCAGCTGGGAATAGTCCCCCGTGCTCTCAAGATGCTCTTTCGTCAAACCTCCATCGGCGCTTCATCTACTATAACGTTTTCCATGAGTATGTTGGAGGTTTACATGGGTAGTCTCAGAGACCTGCTGGCCCCAAAAGCAGCCTCAAAAATGTATGAAAGATGGTAAATGCCAGAATTGATCCATAATGCATTCAACTGGTGACCCAATTATCCATTTGCTTACTATGATTGGCTAACTCTACTACAGCAATCTCAACATTCAAACAGATCAAAAGGGATGTGTTGAGATCGAGGGCCTAACTGAAGTCCCGATTTCCGACTTTGAAAAAGCCAGATGGTGGTATAATAAGGGAAGGCGGGTTCGATCTACTTCGTGGACTAATGTGAATGAAACATCTAGCCGATCGCACTGGTGCGTTTCTCATCGAATCAGTACTCCCTAACTTGTTTTGTGCATTATTTTGGCTTGATAGTTACATTATCTTCTTAGCTTCATATATCTAGCTTAACAAAGGTCACCATTTATCGCTGCGTGGATGCTTCAAAAGCTAAAACCGAAGTAAGCAAACTATGGATGGTGGATCTTGGGGGAAGTGAGAGATTGTTGAAAACTGGGGCGTGCGGTTTAACTCTCGACGAGGGAAGAGCGATAAATCTCTCTCTTTCAGCCTTGGGTGATGTTATTGCAGCTCTAAGGAGGAAGAGGGGTCATGTCCCTTACAGGCAAGTTTTCCATTTGTGACAGGAGTTTATCCGCAAATTTTTATGTGGTTTCCCTTTGACCGATGAAACTTGTTTTTCTTCTGAGTTTTGTTTTTGTTTCTTTGGTTGCAGAAATAGCAAGCTAACTCAAATACTCAAAGATTCCTTAGGTATCTTCTTTATGACATTGCTCCTTACATATTGCTTCAGCTTGTGAAAATTTGTAAGGGAATAAAGGGAAAAGCTGAATCTTTTTGTGATCTAATTATGAATCCATGCTCTCAAACTAATTTGAAGTATCAAAAGAAGCAATTTCAGCCATTTGATTTTTAAATGAGAAAACAAACACATTTTTCTTCCATATGATTTTTGCCTAACCCTCTTTTAGATATATCCTTTCACGTTGACTTTTTAACAAATCGTATAGGTGACGGTTCAAAGGTGTTAATGCTTGTGCATTTAAGTCCATGTGAAGAAGATGTTGCAGAGACAATATGCTCATTAAGTTTTGCAAAGAGAGCACGAGCAATCGAGACAAGTCGAGAACTACAGGAGGTAGAATTTAAATTTCTTAGGCTTAGATTGATATTGGTTTGATTTTTTATTTAAGAAAATTAAGCTTGTAAACACTATACTTTCACCATGAGCTCCTTATTTTTTTTTAAAAAAATATTTTATCTACTTCTCAAAATGTTTTCAAAATAAAAGCAAAATTTGAAAACTATAAAAATTAGTTTTTTCAAAACTTGTAATATTTGGCTAAGAATTCGAACCTATCTTCAAGAAATGTGAAAATCATGGTCAATATATTGAGGAAACAACCACAATTTTCATCAATATAAAGTTAAAAACATTTTAGAATTTTTTTTTTTATCAAACCTGGCCTTAGTACTTCAAATGTGATTTTGCTTGATACTAATGGAAAGTGAGCCCTTTCACCTTTTCAATTTAGGACTTGAAGAAGCAAAGAGAGAAAAGGATTGCAGAGCTGGATGAAAACATGAAAGAAGCTCAAGAGGAATGCCAAAAAGTCAAGAACCAAATACAGAAGGCCGAGTTTCTATTAAGCGAACACAAGAAACTATTTTCTACCGATCATCATCCACATGTCGAAACTCCAGAGATGAACCATGTAGTGCCCGGGGAAGATCGGAAGGAAGTCACTGTCACTCCAAGAAAATCTAAAGTTCCAAGTAAAACTATCATTTCCAATTCTTTGCCTCGTTTCATGACTTCTACAATGGCGAGTCGCCAAAGGCAAAGTGCTGCAGAAAACAAAGTAGTGATGGGGAGAGCGAAAAGTTTGAGATTTGGAGCAAGAAGCTCTGTCCAATTCTCAAGTTCCCAATCCATGAGTTACTCAGATTTTCGTATAAGAGCAAGCTTACAAATATCAAATAAGAAATCGCGGTATGTAGAACCCGACTCCCTCTCAACAGAAACTCCTCAAGTCAATGGCTCAGAACTGAAAAAAGATCCATTGCCATTGCCACTGCCACAAAGCAAAATGGTAATTTCATCTGATTCGAACTTGAGAGTTACGCTTTCTCGTCACCGGAGAAGGATGTCTGATCTAATCTAACCATCCAAGGATGGAAAGAAACTTGTTGGTATATGATTCTTATAAACTTTTTTCCTCTTTTTTGTTTGTGCTGATTGGGAGTGGTGGTTTCATTGATGACTTGCTGTGTTGAAAATAGAGTTAACCAAAAAAAAAAAAAAAAAAAAGGAAGAAGAGTTTAGGAGGGGGTTCCTTAATTGGACTAATTGGCTGTGTTTGGCTTTGGGGATCTGTTGATATTTTTACATGATCCTTGTGTATCTTGCCATTTGGTTAACATTTTGTTAACATGATATTTGTAACTCATTACAAGGATGATAACTTTCAAATACTTTTACTTGTATGCTTTGTTATAATTAGTTTCCATAAGATTATATTTCCTCCTGATGTGTTTGGGCATGCCTTATGGAGGACCCAAAAGAATCTTTTTACCACAAAAATTTGATTGTGTTTGGTTGAAGTTGGGGTGCAAAGAAATAAAAATCAATAGTTCAGTTTTGTTAGATAACATAATATTCAATTTGTCTTCATCCATAAGCTTAAGTTTTTGGATCAGTCGGTGATTTAGCTTGGTATTAGAGGAGGTGGTCCAAGGAAGTCCTCTGTTCAAACATTTTGCAATGTTATTGTTGGATCTTTAGATAATATAATATTAAATCAATATTGTTCTCATAAATAGGTTTATATATCGAATTGAAAGATATTCCAACTGTTTAGATTTTAAAAAGCCCTAAAATCACTATGAAAAATGCTAAACTAAGGTTAAAATCACTATATAAAAAAAAATCCTAGACTAATGTTAACGTTAATAGCTAAAATAACTTATGAACAAAGTTAAAAAAAAATGCTGCTTAATTATGCAATCAAACATTAAACAAGTAATTTGGAACAACTAATATTAAAACAATAATGGTCCATACTTCATACTTCATTTGTAACCCTGCATATGTGAACTTTGAGTTCTTCATACTTCAATGTAATAGGCACAATAATTTTAGTCAACTCGCCTCCAACATACGAGCTTTGTTCTCATCCCGGTCACCTCTGTATCGAATGAGTAGGCATTTCTCTGTCATCCTACAAATCAATAGAATATTAGTCATTAATTTTTACAAGCAATAATATCAACATATAATACAGAATTTCTACATTCGTCTCGCTCTCGCGCATTTGCTCCCTCTACTCTCGCTCTCGCATTCAATTTATTTACCCCTCACACTCATTGTCTTGCTCTCTCTCGCCTATTCTCGCTCTCCGTTTAGAATGCTTAGTAGTCGCAACACGTGTAATGCTCTTTGCGTATCAAAAAACACCATTGAAGAAAGAAATCATCGTTGTCATTAAGCCTAGGGTTTAAAGAAAAGATCTGCTTAAATGTATGTTTGCTGTATTGTTGATTTGAGGCTTGAGTCAGATGATTTCTTGAAAATTGTCAAACGGGTCATACGTACAGTGGCAATCAATCACATTAATTGGATCGAGAGCAAAAAGCCAAGAGCGAGACCCAATAAGGACGAGCGAGAGTGCGAGATGGGCATCTTCTTTAATTCACCAACCCATGACGTTAGCACAAGATCAATTGACATTTTTTTTTTTTAAAAAAATTGGTCATTAGCATATTGGGCCCAATATTCAGATCAGTCGTACAAATTTCCAAGATTTGTGCGATGAGCTTTGCGTGGGGTTAGAGAGAGAGAGAGAGAGTGAATTGGGGTTTGGTCTGTGCGTGAGTTGAAAAAAAATAGGGTTTTAATTTCTCTTCTTTTTTCTTATATATAGTTTAAAGTCCTAATTGGACTTTAAATAAATATACACTTATATTTCCTTTAAAAAAAAAAAAAAAACAAATCTCCAAATTTCTAAATAAAATTAAATTTTCACCGATTGAATTAAGTAAAAAATTTCAAATCTTTTGAATTATCTCAATCCAACCATTTAATCTTGGCCTCAAAATTTAAATTAACACTCAAATAATTCAAGATAATTAAATTAAATTACCTAAAAATTTGGAATGTTATACCGATTGTACTATATTTAACAACCGAAACCTTAAAAATTTGGTACCCATTGTAACACCGGACATGAATGAACTGGGATATCTTGAGAATATGAAAATATAGTGAAGAAAGATTTAAAAAAATTGAAAGTTATTACCTATACCGACAAAGTACAGTTTTTTCAGTGGCTCAATTGTTTAGTTTGAAGCAATCAATGATTTATTTTCTTATTTCTGGGCAAAAACATAAAATTGTATATATTCGACCTAACCCCTTTGTTGTAGAACAACCCTTTTTTACCTATTCGACTTAAACCCGTTTGCTGGAGAAAGAAATAAATTGTATAGTAATCATATAATAAGGTTAATAAACATTGTACTATTATGATTTGTGTAAATTCGAGATTGAAATCGATATTTATATTCTATATATTTGTCTATATATTTCTTGATCTATAAACCCCAAACCAAAATGTTATATATATTGGTAATATCTGATTAAATGATATCTATACTCACGATCTAGAACTTCAACTAACTATTAGTATCATTAGTAAGACAAGGTCAAACTATAGGGAGCTTAAGATAGAATCACTCTAACCTAAATAGAACGCTAACAATAGAACCAGAACTATAAGTAGAACCTATTGTTACTCAAATCAAGCATGCTTTTGTTACAAATATACGACATACATAACATACATACACAACCTATACTTGGAATTACTACACCGTACCTTAACCAAAAATTCCATATGAATTCAAATAAAGAAAGGAAATCAAGAGTAAATATGAAAATCCCATGCATCAAAATCTCATAAATCCACAGAAAAGTGACCAACGAACCTCAAAATCAGACATTTGGGCATTTAGCCGGTCATTAAAATGTGAATCCCAACACCGTAATGTGCAAATACAACTCAAAATCTAGAGAAATCTCATGGGTTTTAGCATATAATGGTCAAAATCGAGCTAAGAGCTCTGAAGATCACTCAAACAATCCTCCTATGACCTAAAAATTGAAAAGAATATATATAGAATCGAGTTGGTGTTGCAGTGCTAGGGGATAGTGTTGCAACACCATACCCTAATTGGCCCTTGGGGTGAAGTGCACAGCTATAGTGTGTTGCGACGCTAACGCATGTGTTCTTCTTCCGTTGTTGCTTCTTTGGAATTTACACCAAGCTAGCACCAGCCTATAGCGGTATTTTCATCAATATGAACCCCTTGAAGCCTCAAATACTCAAGTTAGCTCTAATTGCTCCAAATTAACCCCGCATGGGTTATAAAGAGCTCTACAAATATAGAGATACAAACACATTAAACTTCATAAGCAAGCAAGATTAGAGGCACTAAGATAGCACATCTTGGGTGCTATCAATATCACTACTATTCGTATGTATATTTCTGGTATGTAATGTGCTAATATCGCTAATATAAATGTGTATACAGGTATAACTGAAAAAGGGATATTGGACATATATATATATATATATATATACATAAAGTGTGTCTGTGCACGCATGTGTGTGCGTGTGCGCGCACGTGTGTTATATGTAATATGTATGGCTAATATGTATGGACCAGAAAATAGCTCCTGTCAAGCTTCCTGGCCATTGTAGTGATAGACACAAAAACCAACGGATATTGGGTTCTTCGAATAAAATAATACCATCAAATGAGGAACACCTATAATAATAGATGATAAAGAGGTACATTGATATTTAGTTTCAAATGAAATCCAATATTTATTGTATGGTGTATATTTAACTAGTAAAACTTTGTAGAGTGAACATGAACAAATACCGCAATATAGAATCCCAGAATTTAAAATCTCGACTATAGATCTATTCTATAGACGTCTATTGGAAAATGTTGATGAAGCATTTGTGCCTGTTTTACAATAGTGATGCCACAAAGTGTAGAAGAAAATGAGACAGAAATAATAGTCGCACAAATTATACCATACGATGAATTTTCACAAGTATATTTTCCATATACTAATGTATAGTTCATATGTATATATACCATAGTTTATTTTCCACGCCGGACGAAATTAACTCGATGTCTACCGACTGAAGTCCTGTAAAACATGCGAATGAATTTGTTAAACCTAACTACCTAAACATATTCCTAAAATTAAGGCATACTGGTTAGAGAATAAAATAAAATCAACTAAATGAATAATCAAACATTAATTACAAATATGGTAATTAATGTATTTCAAAAAATAAATAGTTCATTTATTACCTATAGATTTCGGTTGGACTTTTGAATAATAAAAAATTATTTTAAAAATAATTATTAATAAAAATAATAATTATCTAAAATGGAACTCATGATGCATGGCTTACTATGTCAATCATGATGGTTTACCAGATAGTTTATTGGTAATTTGTTTTCAAATTTTAAATTTCATGTCTAATATTTATCAGAATTATATTTGTTCAATTATTTATATTTTCCTATAAGGATTATGTTTTAAACATTTTCAAATTTCAACTACATCAACACATTTTATATTCAATATAAATTAATTAAAATAAAACATACAAATAGTAATAGTCTTAATTATCTAATCTATTCTATTACTTTTAAATTTCACATGAGATATTATTCTCTTTCAATTTAACTAAAAGTATATTTATTTAACAATTGCATGTTGTATACTATATTAAAAACAACAATCCATGAATTTTTATTTTTATTTTTAGACTTTTATGTCTCTTTGCTTTTGAATTAATTTTTTTTTTTTTTAAAAACTTCTGAATTATTTTTAAAAATTGCAGTTAAACATATACCAGAATTTTCAATTGTAAGGTTTCATTCGATTGTTTTAAATCCCATTATTATCGTTGCATGATAGCTTTTTAAATTCTAACAGAATATATTTATATATGTACCAACATAGTTATTGTTGGGCGGTTTTAATTTTGAAGTTTTGAACTTTGTATTTCCACCCAATTATGCTTAATAAATTCACATTAAATTACAAATTGAAATTAATAATAAAAAATAACTGACTAACAGTTGGAATTCAATTTATTGCCAGGTCGTTGACCACAGGTAAAGGATCACGTACCACGTTATCCGTAACTGCATACCATGGTCTTAGTGAGAACACTTACCATGTGATCCATGATCGTGTACATTGTGATCCGAGATCATCACTTACCATGTTTTCTACGGTCGGTAAGACCATGGTATACGATCGCGTATATTGTATTGTTAATTCAAGTACAATTCAAATCTGATTGTTGCTCATTGACATGTTGCAGATAAATGAGACTACTTTGCATCTTTATATGCTATGGTGGGGAGTGGGACTAGACCATAAGTAAATTAGTGGGTTTTATGTATCAACGACTAAATATCCATTTGGCTAGGTTTGAAATACACATAAAATATTGTTATAATCTATTGGGTTCCAGCTCTCCTGTTGATGATAAAGACCTTAAATGGCCAAGAGGGAATGCGAAGCTGCCAAGAGCGGTTGCAAAGTCGCAGAGAAGGGTTGCAAATTGGTGGGGGCTGATCTAGTTCTTAAAAACTAAATGGAAAACTATTTGCTGGGAGGAGCCTTTTTTTTTTTTTTTTTTTTTTTTTTTTTTTTTTTTTTTTTTTCTTTCTTTTTCCCTTTTCACAATTAACCAAAAAAAGAAAAGAAAAAGGAAAACATTATTGTATTTAACATATTTCTTTAGTCACCTTTTATTGCAAATTGATAAAGATTTAACTAAAACTTTCTCATACATACAACATTTGCAATACTATTCTATATTATTTGTTTGGCAGTTGCACTTGCACTAGTAAGCTTCTTCATTTGGGGAATGCCCATTACTACCATACAAAATATCTTGTAGACTTGTAGTAAGAAAATATATATATTTTTATATATAAACTCCTTAAATAAGTAAATGAGCATATAGGACAAATACCTCGGCATTGCAATCTGTGTACTTAATTACTCCATGCATTATTTACATATAACATCATTAAGCATGCAATCCTTTCTTATGGAAATATAATAACATTTTAGAAAATAAATGCAAAATTTTAAAAATATCAAAGTTTAGGGAAAAAAGCCCAAAAGCTAAAATTCCTTCGTAGTATGGGTTAATATCTGTGTGTCACATGCTAAAATTTTCAGGTTTATGTTTTTCTCTGTTTGGATATTACTTCATCTAGTTGCTTTTAGCATAATTATAGTAAGTAATGAGCTTTTGTGACATGTACATCCATGTAAGACAAACAGACAAATAAATGTTGGAAACAGAAATACCTGTCATAAAATAATAGCATCATCAATCTCTGAATTATATATATTTTAAGGAAAGAATAAGTATTTAAAATATTCAACAATTAATTCCCTGATCAAGCTATGCAATCATATGCAAAAATTGAATTTCTTTAAATGAGTGAGGCCTAAAACTTTGATTTTATGAGAAAATTAAAGTATATCAATTGCTACGTTTCATGTTCTCCTGAATTTTTTTTTCTTTTAATTCTAGTTTGATTCCTCGGGGATGTTATAGAAATGCTTATTATTTCAAAAGCTACTATTTATGTCATTTTGCTTGTTTGGGTAAAATGAAAGGCAATTTTTGAATAACTTAATCTAAATGGTTAAGATTCTTATATAATTACTTTTGGACGTCCCTTGTAAAGGCAATCTCGAACTCACCCTTTAATATATAGAGATTAAAATATAATAACAATCTACTTATTCAAATAATGTAGAGATGAGTCAATAATATAATGTGGGATCTGTTTTAGTTAGATTAAATTACACATGTCTAATAGATGTTTGAATTATTAATTTCACATCTTTATTTTAAATTAATGTGTCATTCTTGCACTTTAAGTTAAAAGACGCACAAAAAACAAAAGGAAAAACATAGTTCAACTTATTAGATACTATTTGAATGCAAGAACGCGTATTATAAATAATACAACAATATATTATTGAAAATTTTGAGAGACATGATTATATATATTATATGAGTTTGAAAATTTGTAGACTAAAATTGTAATTTAAGTTTTTTAGTCCAGAATGTGTTTCTTGTTTACAAATGAATGGCTCTTTTTCGGCATGTTTTTTTTAATTAACCCAAAATAAAAAGGTTAAAATTACTTTTCATTATCCAATTTTATGAAAGTAACAATCTAGTTCTTGAATTTGGTTTGTAATAATTTAATTGTTGTACTTTCAATTTTGCAATAATTTAATCTCTGAACTTAATAATGTAACAATTTAGTCATTTATTTTAAAATTTGTAACCATTTAGTCCCTATTGTAGAAACAAGGGTTAAGATTTAATGAGATTGCATAAATAAATTGGTAAACTAATTAGAGATTCAATATTTTCATAAAATACAAAGTCTACGTCATAAAATAATAAAAATTGACATTTTATTTTGATGAATATGTTTTACGTTAGGAGCTAAATTGTCACAATCTTGATAGTACAATGACTAAATTATTACATATTAAAGTTTATGAACTAAATTGTTACTTTGATAAGAGTTGTTGGACAAAAATGTTTTTTTTTTCATACAGGGTATGGGCGAAATACACTGATACTCATACTAAGCATAACGCAACAGTAAAGAAAGCTGCACAATGCCAAATTAAGAAACAATAGTCACATGCAAGTTTCGAATCAAAGGAAGAGAAAAATATTAAAAAACTCACGTGATGAACACGAGAGGGTCTATATATACACTGGGAGAGACTTAACCTTCCCATACAAAATACAGTTTTTAAAGCCAAAGATAATTCTCCAACAGTAACAGAGTATTCATGTTAGTTGTACAAGCTCGGTTTGATAATTATTTTATGTTTAATTTTTTTGTTTTTGAAAATGTAGTGTATAAACACTACTATTTTCACCTATAAATGTCATTCTTTTATTATCCACCTTCTACTCATGTTTTAAAAAACAAAGTTAAATTTTGATGAAAAAAAAGAGGTAATTTAAAAAAAAAAATTGTTTTTTTTAATGATTTAATTGGGAAATTCAAATGTTCTTTTTTAAGGTAGAATATGAAAATAGTAGTATGAACCTTGAGACCAACAAAACAACCACAAACTTCGAAAATAGAAAATTAAAAACAAGATGATTATGAAACATGATATTTTATTCATTAAGGAATATATGCTTGTAGGGCTAATGTGGAACGAGGCTTGACGCTATACCTAGTAAACTTTGAATATATGCTTGTAGGGCTAATGTGGAACAAGGCTCGAAGCTATACCTAGTAAACTTGACCGAATTAACTCAACAAGGGAACGAAGACAACTACCAATTCAAAAGGGTATAACAAATTTTAGGGTTTTTTTTTTCTTTTTTTATAATATATATGAGGTGGTAGAATCAAATCTCTATCTTCGAGATTATGCGTATAAGCAAATTTGAATTCTTTGTTTATATATAAATAAATTAATTAATTAATACTTTTGATTTTGATTTCTTTGTGTAAAGTCACTGGCGGATCTTAGCAACAATTATTTCACACTACATCGATTAAGAGAGTTGGCTTCTAATCCCAAAAACCAATTATTTGTCCTACTGTGTATGTCTTGTCTTTCTAAACTACTTTTATATGACTGTTTTTCTTTTTCCCTCTCTCTCTCTCTACATCCTTCTTTTTAATTTTATCCACACTAAATTATTGTTGAAATTTCTCCATGGTATCATTTGCATTTTTCTTAAACTTGCAGCTCCTTCAGAAAATTGGCATCGAGATGGAATTGACATTTATTGCACCATTCAGGTATAAAATAAAATAACGTAGTGGTTCATTACTGATGAGCTAAGCTCACTTTCATGCACAATTTTTTATTTTTATTTTTTTGTTTAAATTATTAATTAAATGTGTGTGATATAACATGTAGATTTACTATGAGGTGTCCACTTACATGTCTAGAGGAGCTGGTTACCAATATCCCCAAATAAACCAACATTTATTGCATCTGCCTTTGTTCCAAAACCAACCAAAAGGAGCTCAAATAATTACCATATTTTCATCATCTGAAGGACATCCTTCGCAGGTTATTTCAAATTTTATTTCTTATTACAAAATAGTAACAACCACTCTACTTGATTTTTTTTTTTTTTTTTAAATTTTTCTATATATTTCTATTTGTCAGTGTGAATACTCATTGTTCTCATTGAACCTCTTAACCAGGTCAGTTCAAACGTAATGTCTATTGAATTAAATTACTTAAAATATAATATGATCCCCTTAAACATTTTTTCTTTTTTCCATTTATAATCAACATTGTATGATATAGCTACATTATTTTATTATTAAACCCTATCTTAAAACGTTGGCTTTAATACCTAAAAATATAGAGTGACGATGTTATAATAATTTTTTGTGCAGCTACTTTAACGGCGAAATGCTTGATCAAGACACAGAAGAGGTATCTCTAATTCCAACATTAGAAAATTTGTTGTTTTTATTATAATACAATTGACCTATGCTCATGTGTGCTAACAAAAGTGTTATAACATTTTCATTCATTATAATAACATAACGTAAAAAATAAAAATACTAATTTAAAAAATGGTCTTAATATTGTTTACAGCTTCTAGAATTGGATACTGAGTTGGTTTATCAACTGGGAGGGACAGACCCCGGAAAAATTGATTATTTGGGAGTGTACTGTGGAAGCTCACTTGATTGGTTCAATTTGTATGAAAATATCAATTTTATCCCATTATTTATAGGAACATTACAGGTGACATTTATTTATTCATTTATTTTTAAATAGGATTGCACATTAATCTGTATTTTATGGTTTCAAATGATTTTCATTACAGGGAGATTTTATGGGTGGTCCAGTTACTTGTGGTATGATACGGGGACTTAACGAATATGATACAGAAAATTTTGCTCCTCTTATTTATCAAAGTAATTAATTAATTGCATTATTATGTTTTCTATATACAAATCCTAAATATTAATTATGAGTTAATTATATATAATATATATTTAATACATGTTTCTTTATACAGCCTTTCGTGAAAGATTTATTCGCTCCATGATATACTTCAGAGATGATTTGGAGATTTCTTTCATGCTAAGGTATTTCCAGCATAATTAGGGTTAAAATTATTTTCATATATTTATAATTTATTTATTTATTTATTTATTGTGCTTTAATTACCTCAGAGTGCTTAAATTTAAGAACGAGCGCATCTCTACCACTCCGGTTGATGAAAGAGAGATGGATCAGTTCATAAATCAATTTGATTTTCGTAGAGTTGCAGCCTTTGTGAATGATAGGAAGCCTAATATTGATGTGAGTAGAACTTATAAGCCTTTCAAAATATTTGTTGAAAATAATATAATAAAATGTGTATAGATTATAAGTTTACATTTAATAACTATTTAGGCTTTATGAGGTAATTATTTTGACTCTTTCTTGTAATTGTTTCGTTTTTTATTTTTGTTTTTGAAAAGTAAGTCTATAAACACTATTTTCACCTTCAAAATTATTCATTTGTTATCTATTTTTTATTAATTGTTTGAAAAACCAAGCCAAAATTTGAAAACAAAGTAGCTTTTAAAAACTTGTTTTTGTTTTTGGAATTTGGCAAAGAATTCAAGTATTGTACTTTAGAGAGATGCAAATCAATGTAAGAATTGGGGAGTAAATAGACTTAATTTTCAAAAATAAAAACAAAAAACGAAATGGTTACCAAACGGGGTTTTGGTTCTTAGTTTTTTTAAAAAGTAAACATATAAACACTCCTTCGGCCACCTCTAAATTTTTTTGTTTAGTTACCAACTTTTTACCAATATTTTTAAAAACCAAGCCAAATTTTAAAAACTTGAAAAAAAAATAATAACTTTTACAAATTTGTTTTTGTTTTTTTTAACTTGAAATTTGGCTAAGAGTTCAACCCTTGCACTTAAGAAAGACGCAAATCATGGTAAGAAATTGATAGAAAATAAAGTTAATTTTCAAAACCCAAAAACGAAAAACGAAATGGTTAACGAATAGGGTTAATTTTTTGTTTAATTTTTTAAAATTTTGCTTGCTTTCTTATACTTCCCTTTCCCTACGACAACCCTTTTCATTTTGTTAACAAAATGTTTGAATTTTTAGCGGTCAAAATATCATGAACAAAAATAAATTTTTAAAAACTCATTTTTTTGTTTCCAAAATCTTATTTTTGTTTCTTGAGTTTAAAAATCATTCTAAAGAAATAACGAGTAAACTAACACAAACTTCAAAAACTTCAAAATAATAACAAAATCTTTATCGATAGGGGCCTAAATATTTTCATTATTTAATTACACATAATTTTATTTTGATACCTGTACTTTGAAATTTGTTCAATTTTAATCCTTATACTTTCAAATGTTCAATTTTAGTCCCTGTATTTTTAATAGATCTTAAATTTAGTCTCTCAAAATTAATTTTTATCGAAATTGATTAAATAATCATAATAATTTTCATGCAAATAAACACAACATGTAAATATGTTTTCAAAACTTATAGTGAAAATGCTAATAAAAAATAAAAAAGTAATGAAAAAATCTACAATAAACTAGTATTAGGGACTAAATTAAAGATTTATTGAAAGTACATAGATTAAAAATTAAACATTTGAAAGTATATAAACGACTAAAATTGAACAAACTATAAAGTATTGAGACCAAAATGATATTTTAACCTTTTTAATTTCATTGCAGTTGGTCAACCACCTTTTAAGGGAGTTTGGAATGCTATATTTTGAGGGAAGGTTGCCATTTCACATGAACGAGGATGAGGAGAAAGTACTCATCCTAATGGGTCTCCTATCATTTTCAATACAGGATGTTAAGGTATAAGAAGACATACGACTCAGATCTTTATACATTTAAATATTCAATATATTGATGTTAAAAAACAAGTCTCCACAAAAATGGTTACAAATATGAATATAATGTAAATGCACTCATAAAAAATATCAGTATATATGCATTAAATTTTTGTCGATATTCCACGTTTTCATGAGTTCAGTATCAACATGAAGGGTGTATCGATATTTTTATTATATCGTTAGGAAAATCTACAGAACATAAAAGACAAGTAGCAAAATGTCACTAACGTAAATATAATATAAATAATAGATATCTTAATTTGTTTAAAAATCATAAAATGTTCATTTTTGTTTGGGCAAATTGCAAGAACCGCCTTGAAGTAGGGTAGTAGTTTTAATTATACTCTTAAACTTTCAATTTTAAAAATTAAATCCCCAAAATTATATAAATGATAAAATTTGGTCAAATTGGACCTTCAAACTTACATAATTGTATAAATTTAAGAGTTCAATTTTTATCATTTGTGGGTCCAATCTTTATGATTATTGTAAGCTTGAGGGTCCAATTTTGACAATTGAAAATTTGAGGGTCTTGTTGCAACTACCACCATACTTCAGGGTGGTTTAAGCAATTTGCGTATTTTTGTTTTTATAATTTTATCAAAAATATCCACAGAGATTCATGTAAAATTAATACTTGACATTTCAAACATTGGGTATAACTTTTTTTTTTTTTTTTTTTTTTTTTTTTTTTTTTTTTTTTTAAGATATATTGCTTTACTATTCTATGTTCTATAGGAAAAACTGAATCTTGGAAACAGGGAGTTAAACTTGCACTTGAAGAGTATGTATGGAAAGTTGTTGGAGTATTACTATATCCTTTTTCCCCAGGTATATGCATTTACCCTTTTATAGTGTTACTTTGTAAAATGTATAATTATATCATCATTATTATTATCGTCATCATTTTCTTCTTTTTTTCTTTTTTGTAATGCTTTTAAAAGTGCTCATGCTCATGACTAAAAGAAGGGATCTATATAATGTTGGATTAAGAAGTGTTTGTAAGTTAATTCAAGGTGCAAGTCTATTTTTAGTGTTCAAATTGTTAGTTTGAAGAAAAGTTATCAAATATCTATATTAGAGTCAGTGTCTATGTTAGTAGGGATTGATGCTAATTTTAAGTTATCAATTAAGCTATTTTTAGTATGTAGAATTTGTATTTATAGGGGAAAGTGATTGAATATATTATTACCCACTTTTTCAATTCTCCTCTTCCCTCTAATAATAAGAACAACAGTGGTAAAAATGGCTTTTGAAAATTAAAAAGTGCTTTTTGAAAATTTTTGAGAACAGAATAAAGACACGTACAAAGTGAGTTTAGAGAAAGTACTTGACTAATGAAAGTGTATACGTCTTTGAAAATGTTTATAAATCACTAAGGTTTAGTTCGAGATTGTTAAAATAATTGCAAGCAATTACACTTTTTACAAAGAAAAAAAAAAGAACTATGATAAAATTAGGAAATTATGTTAAAAAAAACAATTATACTTGGGAAGTTCTAACGACACGTATGGGAGCATTCTAAAATAATTAAAATCACTAAAAAAAATGCTTTTAACCATATGGAAATTATGTTAAAATTAAACATTGAATTGATTTTGAGTGACTAAATGTATTTATTGTTAAAAAAATGTAAAATTAAATATTAAATTGATTTTGAGTGTCCAAAAGGTGTTTTTCAAAATGAGTTTAAACATGATAAAAGTGATTTTAACAATTTCAAAATCATTCCTAAACATGTACTAAAAAGTTGATGGAAAAGCACTATAGAGAATACATATTTCACTGTTTTCTTCTTTCAGAAACTTTACTTAGGTTTAATTAGATTAATTATTGTTTCTAATTTGTTTCAATTATCTATTGATGATTTACAGTATTGAAGAAGCTTGAAGACAACGATGTAGATGCCTTTAACGTTTGTTTGTATGTGAAGACTGAAGAACTTTTATGCTTTTCTTAAAAAGTAGTTTGAATTAAAGCTTGTTAACTGTCTTTTGTGTTCGTGTTTGTATGTTAAACCTCTTTTCTCTAATATATGCTAAATTTATGATATGCATCCAATATCAAGTCTTTGTTCAAAATTCTCTTTCTTTCTCTCATCCAATATTAATTACTACAGTATCTTTGAAAATTTTGAGGTCAACCATTTCATTTCCAGACTCCACATTTGTTATAAACTAAAAGAAGTAACCACAAAAGTATGTCAAATAACATGATTATTATTTAATGTATTTTATCTCCAACAATATTGTATATCTCTATTTTCATCATTAACTGAAATATGTCGATTTGAGTACAGTTTGAGTCGATAAAACACTAATTACTATCTTTGAATCTCAAAAGGATGTTTAGTACTCATACTGTAAAGTAAAGAAGGAAAGAACTCCTATTATTAAAATGGGTGAAAACGAATAAAAACTTGTTTAAATGTAAAAAAGAATGAAGAACAGTAGCTAACGAATTTAAAGTAAACTACTGTAAATCACTCAAAGTACAAAACAATGGAAAAGAGATGCAAGATAAAACTCCTCAAATTGCCTCTCAATCAAACTAAATCTTCTCTTTTATGATAAACAATAGCCTTTGTGCTTGTTCTTTCGAAGAAAGCACATAAAAGAGAATTACAAAGATAAAAAAGATCAAACCAATAACCCTTGGGGCACATTTGTGTTTATAGAAAAATAAAAGACAAAAGAACAGTAAAGAACGTCTTCTATAGATTTCAAAGGGGTTAGAGTTTTCTTAGAACACCTTTTAGCTCTTTCCTAATCAGCTTGGACAGAATAAATGAAGATCTGATACGGTTTGGATCAAATTTAAGAAGAATCCGCAAATTCCGTAAAATTTTGGAAATTTATTTTTTTGGCAGGTTGTAGCCGCAATCCAATCGTAACTTGGGTGCAATGGACTCTTCCCTCGAACTCTGTGTTCTACATCATCTAAATCCTTGTGACTACAATTCAATCACAACTTTGACAGTTTTCAGCAAATGAAATAAAAACACAAAGAATTACTCAATATTTCACTCTTTGTACATAATTCACATCATTTAACTAATCAAGGCCAAGGCACATGCATGACTTGTTTTTACATAAAATCACTTATAAGGTTATCAAATATGACAGTAGACATATGCTTTTTCAACTCAATAACTGAAGCCTTCTAAGGCTTAATAACACTCCTAAGAGGGATTTATTAGTGACTGCTTGGAAAATTTTCTAGGAAGCATGTGAGTGAGAACAAACATGTTGAAAGAACTCATGTTGGTTTATGAGGATAGTCTTTACTCTTTGAAGCACTTTAAGACAAACGAGGATGACATTACCACATCGCAGGAGAATGTCGAGGGTGTTAAGTGACAAATCCAAATTATGAATCCTCATCTGAATTCTAGGCTTGGGGAGTTGCAAAGTTTTTATTTATGCAAGAGACAAGGGTAAGGTTAATTATTCTTTGAAGCATTCTTCAAATGCAATAAGGATTTCAAGGTTGAAGGGCAGCCCAAAGGTAATCTGAAGGAATGTTTTAGGTGCAACAAGTTGGGACACATCAAATGTGATTGTTGGGTTAAGGTGGTGCCATTTCTATGAGAAATCAAGTGATCATATTAGACCAAATTTTCATGTGGATCTCAAAGAAGCATAAGCAAATATTGTACAGGAAATGTGACAAACATGAACAAAATAATGAAACAATGCTTATTAATGATAATGTTTCTATAGATTATAATATGGATTGGATTGTTGATTCTGATTGTTCTCATCAAGCAACTGAAAATGTTTCACTTCGCTCTGATGTACATGTTCATCAAGAAAGAAGAGTCATTGTGAGAATTGACAATTCGTTAGGTCCCATAGTTGAAGAAGGGCATGTTCATATTGAGGATAGTGCATCAACTTTTGGTGGTGTTTCTCTTGAAGATTTTTATCATGTTCTAGGTTTAACGTGTTGGGTTTTATGCCCTAAACCTCATAGATTGTAAATGTAATTATTTGACCATCAATAATAAAAAGTTATTGATGTGTTATTTCAATAAACATTATTGATTGTTTTTGTTTGTTTTGTCTTAATAACCCTAAATCTAATAAACTAACATCCTAAGTTGTTTTATGAGTCTTGAACTGTATGTGGGGATATACAGAGATTAATGTTCAAGATATAGTATAAATGATCTATAGTATAGGGATAAGGTTAGGTACCTTATCCTTGTGACACTATGGATACGGCCCACTTTGTATTTGATACAAACGCAATGATCTAATGCGTTCATGTAGGTGACATGCGAGGGGGGTATCCTATGCAATGAGTTTGCATAAGACCGAACCACGAGTAATCACTAGATATAACTCCGTTGACTAGTTAGGTTTTTATTTCAATAGGATAACCTGGGCAACTTAGTCTTAATCCTGAGTATATTATGAACTCCTGTCCATGAAAGATTGTCTTTTGATTTGTATGGGTGGAGAGTGGCCGTTTGCCAACTCAATATGTCTACCATCTTGGGGACCAGACCGAGTGGAGAGCTGGGGACATAATTATACAATATGGAATTCGCTCATTCTCATCTTTAGGGTAAGTAGATAAGTGTTCTAATAACTTGTAGAAATACAAGTTATTATATTCACTATTTAGAATAATTAGATTAGGGCTAAACTCATGATTTTGGTAGTTGAATTGTGTAATATGTGATACCATGCATTGACATCATTTACAAGAGAATATGCCTGAGAAAATATAAGCTTTTCTGTTCTAAACGCAAGACTAAGCTGCTGCGAGAACTAACGAAGTGAGACCCATGCGTCAAGAACCATGCGTTGAAAAGAAAAAATAAATACAGACGCTTGGGTGGTAGCTGTCATGTCAATATGCAATTGGATTACACTTTATCAAATCATGGCAGAACCAATGGGCTGACGATGTGAAAAGTCTGCGCAGCAGGGCATGGAATTTAATGCAAATGTGTCAGATCATCATGATTTTACCTTTTCGACGACTATAAATAGCTTAAAGCTTCTCAATTCAAGAGAAGGGAAAAACGAGTTCAAGAGGCGAAAGCTCTGCACAAATTCTCCCTCACCACAACCAGCCTCTATTTCAAGCTCTTTCTGTGAGAAGGATTCTGAGCATTTTCAGAGTCATCTCTCAGAAGGTGAGAACCCTCACCCTATGCCAGTTATGTATCAGATAGCAACCATTTCAAGCCTCCATGAAGCAAGATATTGCCAGTAGCGGCTTGACGTCTTCCATTTCTGTTCTTTCTGCATTTCCATCTTTCTTACTTATGATTTGTTAATGACATTCGAGAGAATGGTTTATTTACTTAATATAAGTCTGGTTGACGGTTATCTTCCATTTATTTCTATATTTAATACTCTCCACCATGTTTATTTATATGTTTGATGAGTTAAATGTTAGAAGTTAGTTTTTCTTGAGTGTTATTAAAGCATATTTGCATCTTGATTAATGAGTATCATTAACTTATATAGATTTGTCGAACAAACAAGTTTAAACAAGCATGACTATCTAGCTTGTAGATGGTTAATCTTTAGCATTTATCAAGAATTGATAAGTTTCAAAGATGTAATCCATCTTTTGCCATAAACAAACTTACCATGCATTTTAGAGATAAGATTAATGTGGCGCCGGAACATCGAGAGATGGATTCTCAAACCCAAAGTTTGTATGCATGCAAATGTACTTAAATATGCTTAAAAAGCGACTAGCTGCTGTGTTTAACTCTCCTTTATTTCACGGTTCCATCGTCATTCTCAAGGCATGCTATCTGATTGTAAATTGCATTTGACTAACCTTCTCCATGACCACTTCATCATATTAACTGTAGAAAAAGTCATTCATTTATTATGTATAGAATTAGACATAGCAAATTCCTTCTTGAACATATTATTTGTACAATCACCGCATAGATTAAGTATTTATTACTCAACGCCTAATTTATTACAAATCCCTGCGTTCATTCCTAGACTCACCAGGAAACCTATAGAAGCTTACACTTGAGTTTTTATAGGAAAACTTGCTAATTAATGAACATACTTGAGTAACTCTCGACACATACTTTGCAATTAAACGATCACATTTAAAAACGAAACAAGTTTTTGGTGTCGTTGCTGGGGATGTGAATTAACAATTTAGGTTTTGAAATATTTCTTTGTCTATGCAGAAAATCTGTGTCTTGGGACGTATAGAGCATTTTGCCGAAGGCGTAACTGACAGTTTATGAGCAAGGAAGAATAGCCTACATTCATATCTGACCTTGAGATCGAGAGAACTTTTCGGAAGAAAAGTAAGACTCATCAGAGGCGGAGACAACTATATCGTGAGAAGAAAATGGAACATCAAGCAAACAATACCAATCTGCACTTGGGAGCTAACAACAATGGGGCTAATGATGAACGAAACAATGAAGTGATGAATAATGCGTTAGCCCAGGCGCAATTTCAAGCTCAGATCCAAGCACAAATACAAGTTGAACAACAGACTCATCTAATTCTATTGGCGTATAATCGGAACCGACCTATCAGGAACAATGCGTCGTCGATCCTCTATGACTTTGCGCCTGGAATTATGTGTCCTGCGTTCCAGGGTTCGAGGTTCGAGATGAAGCCAGTTATACTTCAGATGCTCCAGACAGCGGGGCAATTTAGAGGATCACCCAGTGAAGACCCGCACGCTCACTTGAAAAGCTTCATAGAGATCTGCAACATATTCGTCATCCCGAACATAACTACTGATGAAGTTTGGTTGATGCTATTCCCATTCTCCCTTAGAGATGAGGCGAGACAGTGGACCTATTCTTTAGAACCAGAGGAGATTACCATTTGGAACCAAATGATAGAAAAGTCCTTCCTGCCAATAGAGAATGCTCGAAGACGAAGAGATATTGCAAATTTCCAGCAAAAAGAAAGAGAGACCCTGAGTGATGCTTGGGCGAGATTTAAATGGCTAGTGAGAGACTGTCTGCACAATGACTTCCCTAATTGCGTGCAAATGGAAATGTTCTATGACGGATTGACCGAGGCGTCTCAGACAGCTGCAAACACTGCCGCAGCTAAAGGCTTGCTAGACAAAACATACACTGAGGCTAAGAACATCCTGGATCGAATATCAAGAAATCATGAAGACTAGGAAGACCACGGTTATAGCTGATCTGGCCGACGACGAAATAGTGCGTTAAGGGGATCAGAGAACGATAATGTTGCTGCATTACAAGCCCAAGTTGCCGCCATGACTAACCTACTGCAAACCATGACTATGAATTAGTCGAATGCAAGGGGCAGTAGGCAAGTAAACACGGTAAGCCAGATGAATACTATGGGATGTGTTGGATGTAGGAAGCCGCACACGTATGAAGTCTGCCTGCAGAACCCTCAGTCTGTATGTTTCATACAGAACAACCGGTACTCCAACACCTATAATCCCGACAGGAGAAATGATCCCAATTTATCATGGGGTGGCAACAACCAACCTAAGCAACAAAGTGCACCCATGCACAACAAGGATGGATCATCTGGATTCCACCAAGGATATCAGAAGCAAAATCAACCGCAACAATCAACGCCTAGTCCATTGTCATCAATAGAAGCTCTTCTGAAAGAATATATGCAGAAGAACGACGTCCAAATCCAAACCCAGGCGTCGTCTATAAGGAATCTGGAGCTTCCGCTGGGCCAGATCGCTGGAGAACTGAAAACACGGCAGAAAGGCTCTTTTCCGAGCACTACCGAAGCCCCGCACTGTGCAGGCAGTTCAGGAAAGGAGCAATGTAAGCTGTGACACTGCTAGTGGAAGAATGACGAATGAACTTCCCCGCCCAGGGAAGAAGGCTCGACCAACAAGACTACGAATCCTTCTAACCAATCAGAAAACTCTCAACCAACAAATCAGCCTCTTTCTAGCCCTACAATCGAGTACAACAGCACAACTCAAGAAAAACAAGCTGATAAATCTGCATTTACAAGCGTATCAACTGAGCTACAAAAGCCTCCTTACCCACAAAGGTTAAAGAAGAAGAAAAATGATGAAGAGCAGTTCAAGCGCTTCTTGGATGTATTGAAACAGTTGCATATCAACATCCCTCTGGTGGAAGTGTTGCCTTTTTTACGTGTGTTATAATTTCAATACGATATGCATCGAGAATTACTCAAGTGTATTCATTAATCAGCAAGTTTTCCAATAAAAGCTCAAGTGTAAGCTTTTATAGGTTTCTTGGTGAGTCCTGGGTCGAACGCAGGGATTTGTGATAAATTAGGCGTTGAGAATAGATACAAAAACTATGCGGTGACTATACATGTACTATATTCAAGAGTTTTATGTACCTAAAACTATACATAAAGAAATAATAAAATTTCCTACAATTAACATGGTGAAGGGGATGCGGAGAATGTTAGTCAAATGACATATATAATCAGATAACATGCGTTGAGAATGACGATGGAACCATGCGATAGTAATAGAGTTAACGCAGGAACTAGTTGTCGCTTAAGCATATCTAAGAATATTTACATACCTACAAACTTTGCGTTTGAGAATCCATCTCTCGATGTTTCGACGCCACATTAATCATATCTCTAAGACGCATGGTAAGTTTGTTTTGGCAAAAGATGACATCTCTGAAACTCATCTAGTCTTAATTACTGCTAAAGATCAACCATCTACTCTCTCAAGCTAGACAGTTGTGCTTGTTTAAACCCGTTTGTTAGACAAATCTAAGCAAGCTAATGATATGCATTAATCAAGATGTAAACCTACTTATTATTGCTTAAGAATAACTAATCTCTAACATCTAACTCATTCAATCATACAAGTAACATGGTGTAAAGTATTAAATATGGAAATGAAAGGAAGATAATCGTCAATCAAACTTATATTAAGTAAATAAACCATTCTCTCGAATGTCATTAACAAAGCATAAGTAAGGAAGATGGAAATGAAGAAAGAACAGAAATGGAGGACATTAAGCCGCCATTGGCAATGTCTTGCTTCGTGGAGGCTTGAGATGGTTACTATCTGATACATAATGGCATATGGTGAAGGTTCTCACTCGCCGAGAGATGACTCTAAAATTTCTTAGAATCCTTCTCACAGAAGAGCTCGAAATGGAGGTTGGTTATGGTGAGGGAGAATTGTACAGAGCTTTCGCTTCTTGAAGTCGTTCTCTCCTCTTTGAATTGATAAGCTTTAGGCTATTTATAGGCGTCGAAAAGGTAAACTCATGATGACCAGACACATTTACATTAAATTCCATGCCCTGCTGCGCCAACTTTTCACATCGTTAGCCCATTCGTTCTGCCATAATTTGATAACTTGTAATTCTTTTGCATATTGACATGACAGTTACTGCCCAGGCGTCTGTATCTACTTTTTCTGCTCAACGCATGGTCTTGACACATTGGCTTGATACATGGGTTTTTACTTCTTTTGTTCTCGCTGCAACTTCCTCTTCGATACTTTAGTTATTTGTGCTTTTCTACTTAACCCTGCGTTAAGAACAGAAAAGCTCATATTTTCTTCAGATATATTCTTTTGTAAATGATGACAACGCATAGTAACACATTACACAATTCTATACCAAAATCATGCATTTATCTCTTAAAGTTACTCTAATTATTCCAAACAATGGATATAATAACTTGCATTTCTGCAAGTTATCGCACCCCCAAATTTAGAATAATGCATGTCCTCAAGTATTCATTTAGAGAATTATTAATTTCTACCGCCCATATTTAAGTATAAAGCTCAGTCTCTCAGCATGCCTTCTATTTCTAGACTATATCAACAATCGGATAACCACCGCAAGTTCTTTTTCAATCGACGCCTAGAAAATATTTCTAAATTTTAGATGCTGCAAGCTTAATCTTCAAAAATACCCTTACTCATTTCCAACTAATATGATATCCTCATTTTCGTAATATGCCTTAGTTCATTTCCATAGTCGCTTTATGGCCCTTTTGCTTATTGTTTACTGGACTTGCGTCGATTCGGGCTATCTACCTTCGTTTTAACATACCAACAATGGGGTGCATGAAGGCAGCCAACATCGAGCAAATACCCTTTCACAACTCGACACTTATCGTGTTCCTTTTTAGTTGCGTCGACAGTGGTACCGTTTATTTATTTTTTTCGCTGATCTTGGACTCTCACCTTCTACTATGGGGTGCAGAGAGTCATTCTCAACTCAACTCTTAACAGGCTAATTTTATGCGCTGTCAGCGGAATTGTTTGTCCAAAAGAATTTTTATTTTATTTTATTTTATTTTATTTTTATAACGCATGGTTCAAACTTTTCCGACCCCCAAATTTTGGAGGGAGCAAGGTCCTCATTGCAAAAGTTGAGGTAAGAGATTAACTTAGAAAATTTTTTTAAAAGAAGTTTGAGGCAAAGCTTGCATGCATACTAAAGTGTTAGAAATATTTCACCAAGTGTAATATCCTAAGGCTTGTGAGTTAATCATTTTGTTTCAATGAGTCTAAAGGTGAAGTGCATATAGTTCATCATAGAGACTGGACGCAGAAACAAAAACAATGTGGAGAAAATAATAAAGCAAGAACTAAATGAAAGCACAAACTAAAGAGAACAAAGAGCAATTCATGAATTGAATGTTGTATTGATGTATATGTATTATGCGTTGTACTATTTACAAAAGAATGAAATAATAAACATAAGAAAAGAAAGAAAATCCCAAAGAACACCCCCAAATTTAAGTTCTCCCCAGGTCTTGGTCATTGTTGTCTGCAGGGGGAGGATTCCCTTCTCTCCCCAGGCATCGAGTTACTTGTAACGCATAGTTCTATTGTCGACGCCTTGTTATCATCCGAGTTTTGTCAATTCAAAAAGGGGTCAACTTGTTTCACATTAATCAATAATAAAGATAGCATCCAAACAAAATTTTTCGATGCAAACAAAATAAGAAATAAAAGAACGCAAGGCAATGAAAAGAAAGAAAAAAAAAAGCGTAAAGACAGATAAAGTAAAGAAAATAAGAAAGCGTCCCTGAGATATGTGTGATCATGGTCAACGCACGATGCATCTTCTATCCTCATTCTATCTTTTCCAGGTCCACGGCTACTTTGTCTCGTGTAAGGCACTCTCCATAATATGGTTTTACGCGTTGACCATTTACTTTAAATGCATTGGTGCCGTCTTCATTCCTCAGCTCCACGGCACAATGAGGAAAGATTTCTTTGATCACAAAGGTACCAGACCATCTTGTTCATAATTTTCCTGGAAACAAACACAGTCTTGAATTAAAAAGGACGACCTTTGGCCTACAAACAAAGATTTCTTACTGATGCGTTGATCGTGTCAACGCTTTGTTCACTCCTTGTAAATCTTTGCATTCTCGTATGCTTGATGTCTCCATTCCTCCAATTCATTGATTTGAATTTGACGTGCTTGTCCAGCCGCTTTCCAATCTAAATTCAATTTCTTGGCTGCGCACATTGCTTTGTGCTCCAATTCCAAGGGCAGATGGCATGCCTTTCCAAAGACGAGGGTGTATGGTGACATTCCAATAGGCGTCTTGTATGCTGTTCTGTATCCCCATAACGCCTCGTCAAGTTTCAACGCATGCATAAGATTCATCTAGAAGAAAGAAAAGACAGATTCATTAGAGGAGCACTGGTACTTAAGGATTTAGAAGTAACCCAGGGGTAAAACGATAATTTGACCCAGCTGGTGTTACAAACACTTGTGAAGAACTAATTTGTTGTTATTGGTCTATATTCATGGGCACAAAAATATATCTGCAGTGAGAAGAGTGTAGTTGTGGGTCTTTAGTGGAGTGTACCCACAGTTAACGAATATTGATTAATGTGGTTAATAAGTTTGGCTGATTAATCTCACATCGTTGGAGCTTCTGATCTGCAGGTCCATCAGGTCCCCTTCCTAGCTTGCAAAGAGTGATGATGTATTTATGTGTTGAATGTTGAATGAAATTTGAAATGTTCAAATTTATTTAGGGAAATAATATAATATATGCTGATACATTATAATATAAAGTTTAATTTGAACTTTATAATATCAATTTAATTTTGGATATGATACAAAATTAATTTTTGAGATAATTAAATATTTGAAGGAATTCAAATAATAATATGAATTAGATTCATATTAAAACTATAGGTTAAAATTAATGTGTATTAGATGCACATTAAAACTATAAGTTATGAGAGAATAACAATTGAATAAGATTCAAATGTAGGCTAAATTAAATATTAGATATTCAATTTGAAAATTAATTAATTAAAGAATTAATTTTCTTAGTTTATTTTAATTAAATTATATGAATTAAAACTATAAGTTATCTGGGAGATGTTCATTTAAATATGATTTAAATGAAATAATTAATTAAATTAAATTAAATTAATTATTATTTACTATTTATTTCTTTGTTAAATTAAATAATTTAATTAATTAATTAATTAATTAAAAATGTAACTCTACGTGGGAGTTACACTTTACGTGGTTTTCCCATGTCTCCTACTCTCTCTCCCTAAATAGGGTTGCAAAAGAAACAGGAAAGTGGTTATTCTCTCAATTGATAAAATTTTTCTCTCTGGTGCTCTCTCTTTTTCCCAAAAGATCAAGATCAAGGATCCACAATCTTTACCTCATCCCTCAGCGAAGAGGAGAGGTTCGTGGTGGTCTTGTTCAGAGTTGACAACAAAAGTAAGATTCTATCTAATCCATGCTTAGCCTAGAATTAATACAGTAGGTTTTATGTAATTTTTTTTCCAATGTATAGGCATTTCAAAATTCCAATTTATTTTGAATTTGGTTCTGTACTGCTTCCGATGTGTTAGGGATTTCAACCCTTTCGTAAAGAAGATTTTTGGTTCAGTCTAAGAGATTGTCAACCTTGGAGGTATGTTCTTTTTTTCCCAAATGATGAGATAGTTGTTTAAAACTGACTTGAAGATGATGTTTTATTCACTAGGAAGAGAAAAATTTCTCTCTATGATTTGTCTGCAAGTAATGAACATTTTGAAAATGCATGTCATACCAATGGTGGTGTACTTTGACATGCTTAGTGGGGTTATATTGTTATTAGTTGTTACAAAAAATTTCTATGAGTAAGCTTCTTGTTAACATTCCTCTCTGTAAAGTAATATACCATGATGCGGCTTATCCTAGTTGTCAATTTGGTAAATTATGTTGTATTCCCTTCCTAAATTCGAAAAACTTATCTACTAGTGCATTGCCGTTAGTTCATTCAAATTTGATGGGGCCAAATAATACACCCAGTTATTTTGGTTCATCGTTATATTATGGTTTAGAAGCCAAAAGTGAGACTTTCTCCAAGTTTATCCAATTCAAGGAATAAATGGAAAAGGCGTTCATGCTGCCAATAAGGTGTCTTCAAACAGATATTCAGAGAGAATGTATCTCTATTCAGTTTTAAAATTATTGCAAAGAGCACAGCGTTCGACGTCAAATGACGTGTCCTAACACTCCACCCCATAATGGAGTTGTTGAACGTAAACTAGCACATCTTACTTCCATGTGCTTATCTTAGCTACATGCAGAGATCCTTTCAAATGAGCTTTTGAGCGTAGCTACTTGTCACATCATGAATTGCTTACCTCCACAAGTGGGTTTAGATCTATCACCTTTTGATGCACTATATTATCAAAAACCCAATATGAGTTATCTTTTAAGTTTTTTTGGTCAATTTGTTATGTTCATAGTCCAAAGGGTAAGGGGAATAAATTAGACCCAAAGACAAATGTTGTGTTTTTATTGGATATGACACACAAGAAAGAACGAGAGTCCAGCGACGAAAAGTTTTTATTTCTCAAGATGTGGTGTTTGATAAAGTTTCATCATATCAAATGGATGCAAATTCAATGAAAGATGTTAGACTTATCATCCTTCTTTATTGAGATGCATTGAAAGAAAAAAGAATTAGTATTGACGTTAGAGAAAATTTTAAGCCAAACGAAGACACAGAGACAATTGCACGTATGTCTTCCAGATCAAGAACATGACCCAATTTTTTATCTTACTATAAAGTACAAGTAAACAACTGTTTGTCTTTTAAAGGGCTATTTTTGTGAAGAACAAACCCCAGCCTTATAATGAGTACACTTGTTGACAGTATATTTGCACTAAGGGAGAGTGTGTTAAGAACTAGCGAACATTAACGGCAGTTTTGAATATAGCAAAATAGATCAAAATATTTACAAATATAATAAAATTTTATTGTCTTTTGCAATCTATTACAAATCCGTGATATTTTGATATTATTTGTAAATATTTTCAACAACTTTACCCTTTAAAACAATTTTCCAAAAACTTAATTTGCAAGTAATTGGATTAGTTGGTTACCTTATAATCTTTTTTTAAAAAAAGTAAAAACAGGAGGAGAAAAAAAAAAAAAAAAAACACAAAAACTAATTAACTAAGCGCGCTCAGTAATTGAATTTAAGTTATGTTCCATGGATCAATTGTTAGCTACTTATAAAGCTTGCACTCTAAAGAGGGAGATTTAGAGTAGACTTGCATGCTAAAGTGGTTAGAGATCTGAAGTCACCTTAAAGATTGTAAACAAATTAAACTTGCTGCTTGAGAATTAAGTATGCTTGAGAGAGTTAGGCATGACCATAAAAGTTATTCACTGAATATCATGTGGTTATTGTATTCAAGTAAATTGATCCAATTGGTGAAATCAACTCCAATGATGTTCTCATCAATTTAATTAATTATTAGAATCCAAGCAAAATAATAACCAGATAAACAGTGTAAAAATAATGGATGGAGGAGGTTAATAAGCTAATCTTCTTCACTAACAAGAGTTCTATAAATACACCTAGAAATGATGATATATTCCCATCTTAAAAGTAGATGATGGGTAAAAATATAAAAAAATAACAATAACAAAAAAGTTCAAATACTAGTTTGGTCCCTATACTTTTAAAACGTTCGTTTTGGTCCTACACTTTCACTTTCAATTTTGGTTCATTTTGACCCTTATCAATATATTACTTGAATGCAAGTGTTAGTACGTACACTCGAAGCTTTGCATTTACTTATTTATGTTTAATTTTGAAAAAGGATGATCTGGAAGCAATTGGAGTTGAAGGTATAGAACTGCAGAAGTATGGGATTGAAAATAGAGAAGCCGAATTTGAGCAGACCCTTCAACACAGTTCATTATCAAAAAGTGGTCTTGTTAGTGTCAAATCATCTAATGCTCAACGTAGTAAGTTGGACGTTAGCGTTACAAGTTCCAAGAGAAGAAGAAAGCATTCGTAGGATCTTGCTAATTTATTCCTACGAATGCTTTCTTCTTCTCTTGGAACTTGTAACGCTAACGTCCAACTTACTACGTTGAGCATTAGATGATTTGACACTAACAAGACCACTTTTTGATAATGAACTGTGTTGAAGGGTCTGCTCAAATTCAGCTTCTCTATTTTCAATCCCATTCCAATTGCTTTCAGATCATCCTTTTTCAAAATTAAACATAAATAAGTAAATGCAAATCTCCGAGTGTACGTACTAACACTTGCATTCAAGTAATATATTGACAGGAGGCAAGCAGTACTAGTAGGTGGAACAAATTTAAAAGTCTAGAGACCAAAATGAACGTTCCAAAAATTTTATAAGGGATTTAAAAACTACTAGCATAGTCGTAACTTGTTGTACTTACATAAGTTGTTGTACTTACATTCACTTTTTTGGCTGCACCACAGAGGTCAGCATCAACCGAAATCTCATGTGGCTTTAATATTACCTGATAATTTGGAGATGAGGAAGCAAATTTAGTTTTTTTTTTCTTTTCTTTTTTCTTTTTTTTTTTTTTTTTTTTGGGACAATTCATCGCTTTAAAAAATATCACAAGACAATGAGATCTCACCTCCTTTTGTTGAGGAAAATTTGTACCCATCTCGTTCATTAGCAGGTCCTTGAAATGCTGGTAGAATTTCTTCATCAGCTTATAGAATTTTGACAGGACATGCGACCTTCCTAATTTCATACTAACCTATTGGAACAGTAAAAACACACAACACAGAAACCAATTAGATCATTAGTATTGTCCTCTAAAAAACACATCAAATCTTCAAACCAATAACAAAATACAACTGCTATTAAAGTTGGAAGCTTTGACACCTCAAGACTTGAAATATCTTTGAGTTGCAAGCCAATGCATGATAATATAGAAGCTTCAACAGCAGATAATGTGACTGCTAGTTTTCCATCAAAATAGTTTTGAGCAAGGATAGTTGCGACATGAAAGACCTGCAAAAGCGAAGAAACTAAGAGATCAGTATTGTTTAGTATAGCAATAAGACAACAAATGTTCAAAGAAAAAAAAGGTGGAAAAGAACTATAACACATTTTCAGTTTGCAAAATACTTCAATGTTTTTAATCTGCAAAGCAAAAGTTATCCAAGAAAGACAATTAAAAGGTAGATTCAAGTGTGTGTGACGTGACACCCACCTCTTTGTAGTCTATCTGATTATTTACATATGCTTCCAATTCGTCAAAACTAGCAAGATCAATAAGTGACTTTGAGGTTTCCTTTTCTGGAGCAGCCACAGATTCAGCTTCAGAGAAACTAACCTTCGGATCCAAGATGCTAAAGAAGTGAAGAGCCAATTAGTATTTCAATAAACAAGAGATTGTAACAATAAACAATTGTTATACACATACCTCATAACAACCTTGTAGTCGAGATCTCGAAAGAAATGAGGAACATCAAGGATAAACTTGCTTCTAAACCCTACAACATTTTTAAATAATTGTCTCCAACCGTATATCCAATCAAGAAAAAGCATATGTTACAAATTAGGACTATGATACTCACGTTTATAGAATGCGGAGGTAAGTCCATGAGGTTGAGAACCATCTATTATTTGGTCAAGATTCAATGGCCTGAGCACCATACAACTACACTCACCAGTCATGTCATTCTGCATGCATTAAAACTTGATCACTAAAATTGGAAAAATCGAAGATAGTACTGACAACAAGCAACGCGAGAGAAGATTAGAATTATAACTGGATTTCGAGAAATATAAAATGGAAAGAACTTAAGTTTCTTCCAAAAGCCAAATAGCTCGGTTGTGAGTCCAAATGAAGCACCAATGTAATCAATCTTTTCGGGTGAACGTTCACAAACAGGAACAAGCAGTGGGGGAAGATTTTGTTTAGGAACTATGGTTTCTTCTTGCAATGACACCTGCAAGTTGTAAGGAAAAACTAATGAATCCGAGCACAAACTCACTCAAATTTATTAAAAAAGAAAAAAAGATATATCCTCTCAAGCAAGAAAATAGGTTGGCCCAATAAAAAAAGAGTAATTTTAAGAGAGACAAATAGAGATTGTGATCCAACTTCGTTTGAAGTCCAACCTTTTTGGCATGTTCAGTGACTTTTTCGTTGGTGGTTAAAACATTCTCACATTCACTTTCACTTAGCTTCGTTAGTTTCCCTTCGTAGTACCTGTGCAACAAAATAAAGACCAAAATCAGTTTTTTAAAAAAAAAATTTAAGGTACTGAATATAATACGTACGATTTCTCACCATAAATACAATAATCCACTATGATTTTTATGATATGTGCTAAATTGAAGATTCTAGGGTAGGCCATTGCAATTCTGACATGGAGCAAGAGCAACTACAAAGAGTTACTTATTCAAGCAAAGGTAATAAACATTTTCCAAAGGAAATAAACAATTTAGTGAGAGGAGATAATTTTCTTTTTCATCTAACACTTCTCCCAATAATCCAGGGGTCTGAAAACTTGATTCCAATTGACAAGATGAAATTAACCTCCATTTCGAACTCTTCTCAATAGAACTGCTAAAAAGTTGTTAGTCCCCCCTCCAACACCAAGGGGAGATGCAAAAGGATAATGCCTTGTTTAAGGGTTGCAATTATGCGAAATTTAGAGGTAACTGAGAAGTTAAAAGAAGACAAAGGAGACAAAGCTTCCATCAGTTTCAAAAGGTAATTGTGATTCCAAACAGGAGGTTTGAGTGATGCTTTGAACAAGTTATCTAAACAGTTGAACGCATTGGCGCAAGTATTTGATTTGCAACTAAGAATGGTAGAGGTGTCGATTCTGAAGGTGGTAATCTCAATGAATGGTTACATAAAGCAGGAAGGTATCTTGCTGTCAATTGCCTAAGTGACAAGGAGAAATTGGAGACAGCAATCTTGTGTATAGACAATGACGCTTCAGCTTAGCATGAGTGGGAAGACAAGCACCAACTGCTTCAATTTTATAGCATTTGCTAATACTAGATCAGGTATGGGGATTGTCTATGGACTTCGTTGAAGGGCTACCGATATCTAAAGGATATAAGGCTATCCTAGAGGTCAGGGAAAATTGTCTAAATATCTACAATAGGAGGCCTAACCGGGTGTTTCCTATAGGGAGGAATGATTGCATTGACACAGGAGTGCCATAATTAATGATGCAATTATTATTTCTTTTGCAACCTCGTGTCTCTGATTCATTATGTCAGGCCCTTAACTATGTTGTTTTCAAACACTATTTGCTTGCACTCTTACAAACTTCGGTTTTGTAATTATTTTCTTGCTCGATCACAACCAGGCATCCCACTTAAAATTGTTGGTTGTTTCTTATTCATGTGCTCTCAATTCTCAATTGTCTAATTAGAATTAGAAAAATATCCAATCAAAACCCCTGTGGCCGCTACCATAATTCAAAGATAGAACTGCGACTCATTTTCGTTGGAGGGAAGTTTTCATCCAGTCCTTTCAGAAATATGGATTGAAAAAATAAGAAGAGCGTTTATGATTTAGGGGAAGTTGGAAGACCGACCTTTGAGATGTTATAGCTTCTGTTCCTCGTACATGTATTTTGTTAAATGACTTTTATGATCACTCATCCTCTTTTGTTGGTGCCACAATTGCAGAGCCATTTATTTGAAGCTTTTAATTTTGGTTAAGCCCTTCGTTATTTACATTTCAATCAACCAATGCTTGTAATGCAATTTCAAATGAACACACACACACATATATACGGTGACCTTCCTACAAAGTTTTAAAAGATAATTGTAACCTATGTTCAATTTTATGGTGTGAAATAAAATTTTAGAGAAGGAAAGAAGAGTAAACAAAAATAGTATCTTGTCAAAAGTTCCATAGCGGCTGACCCATATCCCTCCTACAAAAAACGCAATAATATTTGTTAATTTGGGTAACAACTATTCTTCTTCTTTTTTAGATATAAACAACTATTCTTCTTTAACAATTGGCCCATTTGCTAATGAATAGAACTTACAAAAGGCTTCAAAATCACTCGGGTAAACAGCTATCCTTACAATGAGTAAAAAAACAATATACAAGAAGGATATCATATCAATACCCTTAAAGCACTAGGATGAACGGCTATCCTTACAACACGTGCACCTGAGAGACTTGGAAAATCTGTATCCCTAAATACTTGACAAAACTTCCAGGGAATTTGATCCCCAGGTGGCTGACGACCCATTTGCAAGCTCTGTAGTGCAGAATTACGAGAAATTTGTCCTTCCAAACAAACCTGTGTACATCCAAATTTACTTGACACATTAATAACTTCTACATATGACTAATTGCTGGCACTGGCACATATATTCATATTTGAATGGACAGAAAGGGAAGAGTGCACTAATCAAACATATATGACAAAATTGAAAATAACAATGACACGTCGTTCATAATCAAATACCAAAAAAAAAGAAAAAGAATGTCAACTAAAATGTTAAAGATGTTAATTAGGCTAGGACAAAGTACATATTTTTTTACTGACCTGAATAACACATAAAATATCTGGGAGGACATTTTGTAACTCATCAACAGGACCTAGCACATAGGGTCAGGAATAATCATTTCAAATGTCAATAAAATGTAAAAAGTCTCAGCAACATTAAAGAATAAGAATATACCTAACAACACAAAGAGATGATGAGCTGGAGCATCAGCCATTAATTGAAGATCATTAGGAGAATTTTTATAGTGAGATGCGACATAAAGAGCCATCATCCGCTAAATAAAAAAATAAGACAACAAATTAACATCAAAACCAACATAGCTTATAGTGACTTGAAATACCAAATTGAAATATGAACAGCACCTGCAGAAATATTTCACTTTCTTTGTGAAAGGAGAAGAGGGTGTCCCGGTTCACATAATATAAGTTGCACTCGCTAGGAAGGGGAAGCCTAATCAGGGGGAAAAATACAAGGATTAACAACCAGTTATTTACTTTACCATCAAAATTAGAGAACAAAAATTCACCATGCTAACCTCAAGATAGGAGGTACCGTATTTGTGACATCCAAGCAAAGTAAACTATTAAGCCAATTCTCCAATGGATCCCCAGAAGCATATCTAATAGGTTCTTGCAATTCTAACATACAAAATTTTCTCCCTGCAGCCAAAACCAAAAGAGGCATTAATAACCAACCAAAAGAGCATTAACAAAGATTTCACACTAAATCTTTTTTTAAAAAGGAAGCAAGACCTTTCATTAATATGATGAAAAGAGACTAATGCTAAAAAATACAAGATACCAAGACCTTTCATTAATATAATGAAAAGAGGCTAATGTTAAAAAATACAAGATACCAGAACAAAGGGGAATACAATAAAAGTGATATAAAAGTTAAACCGAAGAGATAAAAGCATTCCAATTCAAACAAATGTCTTGAATAGAGTAATTATGTTCATGCAATTAATGAAAAGTCTCGTTTCTTTTTCAAAGAAAAAAACAAACAAAAACAATTACATTCATCAAAATTTCAGTCATCTTAAGTTAAAGGTCTACATTGTAGATAAGAAGAAACAAAAGAGAAGTTGACAAGAATAAGATCCAACATTCAATCAAACTAACCAGAAAACTTGATAGGAAAAGGGGAGCAACCAACTTATACAAATTACTTTTACGATTTTCATGTAATACCAGGATGTAAGGACTAGATTCGTTTTGCTAAGTACCACAAATACTTCTTTCAAAATAACTTATTTTTGAAATAAAATACTTGAAAAGGTATTCCAAACACACCCTTTGTAACCTTAGCCCACCGGCTCCTCATTTACCGTACTAACTGTTGGGAGCTGCAATTTTTGGTTTTCCTATATGCAACAGTCCATTTTCCTAATAAATAATAATAAACAGGCGGGCATAGGAAAAGAAATGGAGATAAAATATAAATAAATAAATAAACATCTTGAAGCACAAGTGAGCCACTAAGAAACACCGATATCTTCCATGAACTGATACCTGAAAGGCTTGCAGAGTCATCACCATCTGCTATTTGACTTTTTTTTTCCAAATGCCTCAGAAGCTTTAAAGATAAAGAGCGGCCAGTACCTTCATAACTGTACAATTGCATTGAAACAAATTAGTAACTAAAAATATGTTCCTCAAACTTCCTAATGATAAATTTCAAAAGTTGATAAAGATATAAGTAATACATAGTAAAATGTATACTATTACCCATTTACAGTTGAAGATAAGAAAACCATATGAGATCCAAGCAATGACCGAACGACAGGCAGAGGTATTGCAGCTGCTTCATCAATTACCAGTAGCTCAGCCTGGGCGAGCTTTTGATACTCATTGGGTAGTATATACTGCAACAGTGTTCACATAAAATATTTTTGTTAAGAATTATTCAACTAATATACATATTGAAACTTCATATCCAAATTTAAAGCAATCAATACTAAGGTAAGTTTTATTTATTTAATATTATTTATGGAGGATTAGGCCTCTGTTGGGAACTAAGTAATGCCAATGAGAGAGAATCCAATATTTATGATTTACTAAATGTAGTAACTAACACTTATATGAATCAAGTTCTTGCTTTCTTTTAATTTGTAATCTTGCATGCACTTTTCAAGCTCTTAAGGTCATTGCTTCATTAAGCGGGATTTATGACCAATTGGTTGATTTCAAGGCCTCTACAGCACAACTAATCCTTACAAACAACAAAACATATTTGGTTATTTTCTTTTTAAATTCATTCAACCTTAATTAAATAATGGTTGGTCATGCAATGATGAATTAACTAACATCAAATCTGCATCTTTGCTTTCAGAACAAATATAATGCTCAAAAGTGGTGCAGGGGGCATAAACAGTTTTTGGTTACATGATATATACAAGAGGATGTTTTCTCCAACCTCTATTTTGAAATTATCCATTATTTAACAACATTTTTTTACTCTAATTTTCCCTAAAAAGTAATAAATAATTATTAATTTAAAAAAAAAAAAAAAAAAAAAAAAAAAAAAAAAAAAGCTACAAAAGCTAAGGAAATATTTTATCGCAGGGTTTGGAATGAATAATTAAAATTTTCAACAGTAAGTTTCCTCGTTCAAACATACAGAAGGACAAAGGAACTTACCTGAATGGTTTGTCGATGTTGCTTGTAGATGTTCACTTGTATAATTGTCTTCCGTGACTCTGAGCTAGAACTTCGCACCAAATTGTAATGCAAATGTTCCTTATACAACAGAGAAACATCCCATCATTTTTTACAACTTAAGAGAAAAACAAATCTTTATGAGAAGAGGATGAATATCTAGATAAGATTGACACATAAATATAGTAGCATGAAAGCTACCTACTCAACTTCATAAATTGTTCCACAAGTGAAAAGTTGCATAAAAGTGTATTAAATCATTATCTAGGGGAATGAACAAGAATGACATATACTTGTCGAAATTTAGTGTTTAGGTTCTTCTCAAATAATATTCCTACTATTTCGGATTTCAATATTTGGTCCATCATTAGATCATGTTTACTTTGGAAAATGAAAATGATAGCTCTATTAAAAAAATAATAAAATAATAAAATAACCAGAATTAAGAGAGTGGTTTTAAATAATTTTATGTTTCTTTTTACCCAATATTCCAGAGAATTTAGATGGAATGATCTATAAAAATTTTATTGTAAACCAAAATCCCTATTCAAAATTTTGTAATTTAACTTGTAATAAGAAAAAGAAGAAGAATTGGCCAACATCATAAAACACATTTTTACAATAAGAATAATAGCACCGTACCTCATATTGAAGTGTTTTTAATGCTTTACAAATAAACTCAAATAATGATTTCAAGTTCTCCGGTGTAGGAGCAGTCACAAAAATGTTAGAGTACCTGTACAGCAAAGCCATCACCAAAGTAAACAATACATCAATACATATGGGCAAAAAATATTGAGTAACCTAATGGACAATAAACAATATTGTGCAAACTTTAAGAACTTACCCTGATGCAATGGCTCCAACAATTGCTATACCAAGTGCTGCAGATTTACCTCTTCCTCTGGGAGCAACTAGTGCAACAATGCTATCAAGTGTTTTATCAAGAATAGTATCGAGGAAAATTGAGACTGCTTTTCCCTGATCAACAAACAAACTAAAAATTTTAAATAAAAACTCTACACCAGAAGGCCAATAATATATAAAGAGATATAGTCATTACTTGCCTGGTCTAATGTTGTGCAGAGCTTTACCAATGGACCAATTGGGAAAACATCGTGCAATTGCTCTTTCAAGATTTTCAATTCTTGCTCCATTACTGACTTAGGATCACATTCCTTACAAAACCCAAAAGAAAAGTTCACAAAATATAAAAATATAGCTTATGATAGAGAAAATAATATTTAAAAAAATAAAAATATCATCCACCTAAGAATTGAAAAGAACCAAATAAGGTCATGTTTATCAATCCATAATCAAATTGGTGTAATCGTAATGGGATTCATTGATAGATCAATCGTAATGGGTCATAATTGCAAACGTAATTAGATTGTTTTTATCACGTTTACATGGAATTGCAAATTTGTCACATTTATTGTTACTGTAACTGTCACCGTTACCATTTGACCCTAATAGTAATGGTAACAGAAAATGTGACAGATTCATAATTCTCATACTATAACAGCAACAGTCTCTGTAACTATAATGTTAGCGACCCACGTAATTTTCAAACACAATTGAAATGAGCACCTCCATCCCTCAAATAAATTGTGCATTTTGATTACAAATGAGGAGTTGGGCCCTACAGTTCATTATGATTACTGGGCACAAGTAAACAACAACAAACCTAATCAAATAGGGTCCAACCCACTTTTCAGATCACCATTGATAAAACTTTGGTCCAACATAACCAAAAAATTGGACCCACTTCTATTGAAAAGCGAAAGAGTACAGATAGAATTATGTGATACTCAATCAAAGTTCATTCACCATGACAAAATTATTTTATGGCCATTAGTTTAGCAACTAGTGTGTATAAACTTCTAATGAATGGGCAGATCTTTGTCTAGGCCTTGCACTGATTGTTCCCACTTCGGGGGGGATTCCTGGACGTGGTGGATGCTTCACCCTAGTGGGTCCTTCACCACCAAATCTTTATTTGCTAGCATGGGGGATACTACAAATACACAACTCTTAGATTAGACATTAGCAAAAGGAATCTTGAAGGGGAATAATCCCAAAAAGATTGATTTTACTTTGGAAAATAACACATCAGGCTATTAGTACAGGGGATATCCTCCCAAGGTGCATTCCTTACATGGCCATTTCACTAAGGTGGTGCTCTCTCCCGCAAATCAGAAGATGAATCAACCATATTCTCGTCCATGGCTCCTTTGCTCGTAAATACTAGGATAGGATTCTCAAAACTTTCGGTTGGCCTTTGACTCCCATGCATGAGATTCGTAATTCTAAGTAAAGTTTTGATCTCAAAATGGTAACGGTGACACCCTTTAGACACATTCATGGCTCATTTACTGTTACTGTTACAGCCAACATTGCCATTTGAGGGAAGTGTTATGCCTGGGAGGAAAGCATTGATCTCATGCATGAGATTTTTGGTTCGAGAGGATTCAAAGGGTTTTCCACGTTAATCCCTCCATTGGCTCGTTCATGTTGAAGCTACAAAAGACTCTGATTCTCATTGGTGTTCTCATTTTAAGATTTATGTGTATTTTCTATCCATAATACTTGTTTAATTGGGGGCTTTTACTTCTTCAGCCTATTCTTTGTTCTAGTGCTTGGTTCTCTTGGGTTTGTACTTTGTTCTAGTTTTCTTGCTCTTTGCTTTGTATCCTCATATTTTTTATTTACAAGAATTACTGAAAATCTTCTTAGAGTGGTGCTGTTCATGTATACCCTACTAAACCAAGACTATAGAAGAGATTAAGGAAAGAATGAATCGTTAATGAGGCTTTATTAATTTCCATAAAAAAATCTCATGCACTTCCAAAAAATTAGAAGGTACCGGGCTAGTATAGATAGTTTTTTCAATAAATAGGCTAACCTCGTTAATAGATGAGGAAGTTAATGACCTCATACGAGAAGACAGAGGCAAAATATTGAGTTCATCATCCATGACCATGCATGTTTTGCATGATGCAAGAGATAATAGGAATCTTTCATTAAAACGAGAAACAATCTCAGCATGTGCCTCTGTCCGGTAACGCTCATGAATGTCCTAAAATAAGAATCACAAGGAACTCACATGAGTGTAGTGAAGACATGAGTAAGAAAATTTAGAAAGTTGGGTGACCCCAAAAAATAACAATATATGTTCGTAAGGTAAGAGAAGATAGTTATAGATCATACCATAACCATGGTACAAAGTGTTGTAAGTGAAGAGAGAGTATTAAGAAGCATAACCACTAAGCCACCACCTTCAACAGTTTCAATGGTTCTAGCAAGTATATTAGGTGTCAAAGCCTCAAAATCCTAAAAAAACAAATAAAGAGAATAATTACATGGATTAGTCATTATAAAATAAGGTAATTTATTCTAATAAAAACTAAAAAAGTATCAAGGCAGAAACCTGCAGAACACACATCCCATAAGTATTCCCAAGGATACGGTCGGAGTCCTTGTATTGACAATATGATAAACCTCCACTTTCGCTAAAAAGTAAAAATGGATCTACTTTTTCGGGATCAAGAAGACCTCTCTGCATCAACTTTTTACTTGTTTTGCTCTTTTTCTTTTATGGCTGTAACTCACACAAAATTAGTAAAATTTCCATAAGCAATAGTATCTAGAAGTTTCATAACGAAAAAAGTAAATTATTATTATTGTGGTTGTTGTCACAGCCCTGGTCTTTGTCATTCTTCAAGGTTGCTTTTCTAGTTTTGACTCATACCCCATTAATTACAGAAAAAAATTCCCAAACAACCTGTATGAAACTTAATGTTTATTTCAAAATCTTAATATGAAAAGATAACATTGATAGTTAATAATGGGTTCAAGCATCAAGTCTTACTTACTCTTTATACACTTTATTGTGATATTATTCGTGTTATTAACAATACAGAAGAGCTATTAATTTGATATTGAGATTTCTTATAATTTTAACTTGATTTAGATGCAAATGACAATTATATAACATGAAGCATTTCAAGGGAAAAGTATATATAGCTTTTAATGCAATGCCTTGCAATATTACATTAAAGTATTGTTTGAGCAAGCAACGTAGGGGTGATCATTCAAACTGCAAAAACCGAACCGTTTTTCAAAACCGAACCTTAAATTCAGTGAAACCTGAAAATGCAATTCGGTTCGGTTTGGTTTCAATTTCGAAAACCGAATTTGAAACCAACCATTTTTAAATAATATATATATTTATTTATTTATTGAAAAAAAGAGCAAAACCAAATTTAAAACCGAACCGTTTTTAATTAAAAATATTATATTTTTAAAAAACAGCAAAACCGAATTTAAAATCGAACCAAACCGTCCCATTCAGTTCGGTTTGATCTACTAAAATTTTCGGTTATGTAAGCCAAAAAACCTATTGTCCAACCCTAAAATTTGTAATTTAACTTGTAATAAGAAAAAAGAAGAATTGGCAAACATCATAAAACACATTTTTACATAAGAATAATAGCACGTACTCAATATTTGAGTGTTTTTAATGCTTTACAAATAAACTAAATAATGATTTCAAGTTCTCCGGTGGTAGGAGCAGTCACAAAAATGTTAGAGTAACTGTACAGCAAAGCCATCACCAAAGTAAACAATACATCAATACATATGGGCAAAAATATTGAGTAACCTAATGGACAATAAACAATATTGTGCAAACTTTAAGAACTTACCCTGATGCAATGGCTCCAACAATTGCTATACCAAGTGCTGCAGATTTACCTCTTCCTCTGGGAGCAACTAGTGCAACAATGCTATCAAGTGTTTTATCAAGAATAGTATCGAGGAAAATTGAGACTGCTTTTCCCTGATCAACAAACAAACTAAAAATTTTAAATAAAAACTCTACACCAGAAGGCCAATAATATATAAAGAGATATAGTCATTACTTGCCTGGTCTAATGTTGTGCAGAGCTTTACCAATGGACCAATTGGGAAAACATCGTGCAATTGCTCTTTCAAGATTTTCAATTCTTGCTCCATTACTGACTTAGGATCACATTCCTTACAAAACCCAAAAGAAAAGTTCACAAAATATAAAAATATAGCTTATGATAGAGAAAATAATATTTAAAAAATAAAAATATCATCCACCTAAGAATTGAAAAGAACCAAATAAGGTCATGTTTATCAATCCATAATCAAATTGGTGTAATCGTAATGGGATTCATTGATAGATCAATCGTAATGGGTCATAATTGCAAACGTAATTAGATTGTTTTTATCACGTTTACATGGAATTGCAAATTTGTCACATTTATTGTTACTGTAACTGTCACCGTTACCATTTGACCCTAATAGTAATGGTAACAGAAAATGTGACAGATTCATAATTCTCATACTATAACAGCAACAGTCTCTGTAACTATAATGTTAGCGACCCACGTAATTTTCAAACACAATTGAAATGAGCACCTCCATCCCTCAAATAAATTGTGCATTTTGATTACAAATGAGGAGTTGGGCCCTACAGTTCATTATGATTACTGGGCACAAGTAAACAACAACAAACCTAATCAAATAGGGTCCAACCCACTTTTCAGATCACCATTGATAAAACTTTGGTCCAACATAACCAAAAAATTGGACCCACTTCTATTGAAAAGCGAAAGAGTACAGATAGAATTATGTGATACTCAATCAAAGTTCATTCACCATGACAAAATTATTTTATGGCCATTAGTTTAGCAACTAGTGTGTATAAACTTCTAATGAATGGGCAGATCTTTGTCTAGGCCTTGCACTGATTGTTCCCACTTCGGGGGGGATTCCTGGACGTGGTGGATGCTTCACCCTAGTGGGTCCTTCACCACCAAATCTTTATTTGCTAGCATGGGGGATACTACAAATACACAACTCTTAGATTAGACATTAGCAAAAGGAATCTTGAAGGGGAATAATCCCAAAAAGATTGATTTTTACTTTGGAAAATAACACATCAGGCTATTAGTACAGGGGATATCCTCCCAAGGTGCATTCCTTACATGGCCATTTCACTAAGGTGGTGCTCTCTCCGCAAATCAGAAGATGAATCAACCATATTCTCGTCCATGGCTCCTTTGCTCGTAAATACTAGGATAGGATTCTCAAAACTTTCGGTTGGCCTTTGACTCCCATGCATGAGATTCGTAATTCTAAGTAAAGTTTTGATCTCAAAATGGTAACGGTGACACCCTTTAGACACATTCATGGCTCATTTACTGTTACTGTTACAGCCAACATTGCCATTTGAGGGAAGTGTTATGCCTGGGAGGAAAGCATTGATCTCATGCATGAGATTTTTGGTTCGAGAGGATTCAAAGGGTTTTCCACGTTAATCCCTCCATTGGCTCGTTCATGTTGAAGCTACAAAAGACTCTGATTCTCATTGGTGTTCTCATTTTAAGATTTATGTGTATTTTCTATCCATAATACTTGTTTAATTGGGGGCTTTTACTTCTTCAGCCTATTCTTTGTTCTAGTGCTTGGTTCTCTTGGGTTTGTACTTTGTTCTAGTTTTCTTGCTCTTTGCTTTGTATCCTCATATTTTTTATTTACAAGAATTACTGAAAATCTTCTTAGAGTGGTGCTGTTCATGTATACCCTACTAAACCAAGACTATAGAAGAGATTAAGGAAAGAATGAATCGTTAATGAGGCTTTATTAATTTCCATAAAAAAATCTCATGCACTTCCAAAAAATTAGAAGGTACCGGGCTAGTATAGATAGTTTTTTCAATAAATAGGCTAACCTCGTTAATAGATGAGGAAGTTAATGACCTCATACGAGAAGACAGAGGCAAAATATTGAGTTCATCATCCATGACCATGCATGTTTTGCATGATGCAAGAGATAATAGGAATCTTTCATTAAAACGAGAAACAATCTCAGCATGTGCCTCTGTCCGGTAACGCTCATGAATGTCCTAAAATAAGAATCACAAGGAACTCACATGAGTGTAGTGAAGACATGAGTAAGAAAATTTAGAAAGTTGGGTGACCCCAAAAAATAACAATATATGTTCGTAAGGTAAGAGAAGATAGTTATAGATCATACCATAACCATGGTACAAAGTGTTGTAAGTGAAGAGAGAGTATTAAGAAGCATAACCACTAAGCCACCACCTTCAACAGTTTCAATGGTTCTAGCAAGTATATTAGGTGTCAAAGCCTCAAAATCCTAAAAAAACAAATAAAGAGAATAATTACATGGATTAGTCATTATAAAATAAGGTAATTTATTCTAATAAAAACTAAAAAAGTATCAAGGCAGAAACCTGCAGAACACACATCCCATAAGTATTCCCAAGGATACGGTCGGAGTCCTTGTATTGACAATATGATAAACCTCCACTTTCGCTAAAAAGTAAAAATGGATCTACTTTTTCGGGATCAAGAAGACCTCTCTGCATCAACTTTTTTACTTGTTTTGCTCTTTTTCTTTTATGGCTGTAACTCACACAAAATTAGTAAAATTTCCATAAGCAATAGTATCTAGAAGTTTCATAACGAAAAAAGTAAATTATTATTATTGTGGTTGTTGTCACAGCCCTGGTCTTTGTCATTCTTCAAGGTTGCTTTTCTAGTTTTGACTCATACCCCATTAATTACAGAAAAAAATTCCCAAACAACCTGTATGAAACTTAATGTTTATTTCAAAATCTTAATATGAAAAGATAACATTGATAGTTAATAATGGGTTCAAGCATCAAGTCTTACTTACTCTTTATACACTTTATTGTGATATTATTCGTGTTATTAACAATACAGAAGAGCTATTAATTTGATATTGAGATTTCTTATAATTTTAACTTGATTTAGATGCAAATGACAATTATATAACATGAAGCATTTCAAGGGAAAAGTATATATAGCTTTTTAATGCAATGCCTTGCAATATTACATTAAAGTATTGTTTGAGCAAGCAACGTAGGGGTGATCATTCAAACTGCAAAAACCGAACCGTTTTTCAAAACCGAACCTTAAATTCAGTGAAACCTGAAAATGCAATTCGGTTCGGTTTGGTTTCAATTTCGAAAACCGAATTTGAAACCAACCATTTTTAAATAATATATATATTTATTTATTTATTGAAAAAAAGAGCAAAACCAAATTTAAAACCGAACCGTTTTTAATTAAAAATATTATATTTTTAAAAAACAGCAAAACCGAATTTAAAATCGAACCAAACCGTCCCATTCAGTTCGGTTTGAACCAATAAAAATTTTCGGTTCGGTTCGGTAGCCAAACCAAACCATTTCCACCCCTAAAGCAACATGTGCAATTATTACTTGCTAGATTTATTAACAAAAAATCTAAAAAGTTTGCACGAAATTTCATTTATGTGCAAAAACTGTCCATTATTAGCAAATACATCATAAAACAAAATTTCATGGCATCAAAGAAATATTTGAAAAACCTGCTAATCTCTAATTTGTTCTTGTAACACCATAGGACAGTTGGGCGAGATTTCAGGAGTTCTTTACTCAACAAATAATGTAGATTAACCACCTGAAAAAGAATCCTTAATTAAGAAAGATACAAATATTAAGAATTTTGACTATACCTTCGCCAATAAAGACAAATAAGAATAATAACCTGATCGCGAGCCTTATCGCCAATTATAACAAAAAATGAACGATATTTCATCTTTACTCCATTTTGAATCATGGAGCGAATTCGATCATCAACCTTCTTTCTCATGTTTAGACCTAACAAGGAAGATGCAATCAAAATCATAACCAAAAGCTCAAAACCATATTTATTTAAATCCAGTTTGGTTTGTAGTTTACATTTAAATTAATAGATAACATGGATTCTATGTTCTATCTCAAAATCAATTGCTAGTGAGAAAAGCAATTCATCCATTTTATAACCATGGTCAAGTCCTTGATTATTTTTTCAAAAGTGCAATCCTCGACATGTCACTCAAGATGGTGTCAATTTTTTCGTTTTGGGACCAAATATTCATTTGCACTTAATGGGATAACATAGGTTTCATCTTAAAATCTATTGAGAGTGAAAGTAGTAACCACATCGTGAGGTCATTGATTTTTCGGACAGGGGACCCACAACAAAAATAAGAACAAATTGAATGCAACTATAAAAACAAAAACAAACATAGTTGTGGACATTAAATATTATATAAGGTCAAGTGGACATTAAAATAATTATCCTAGGGTCAAAAGGTATCATCCCGGACAATGACAAGAACATGACAAAATTAATAAAGAAAAACAAAGGGGAACAAGATTATATAAACAATTAGCCACGAATGTGCAAATAAAATAATAATTTATATATTTCGGTATCTAAATCGAAACTTGCATAAAAGAAAGTCAGTTCAAAGGTCGGTTCGAGTGGTGAACACTGCTGGTTCGAGTTCGAAGGAGTCTAAACATGAGTTTCGTTGGCAAGGTTTTGGTGGTGGTTGCGAGTTTTTTTTTTTTTTTTTTTGGAAGATTGGGGTATTAGAAGATACAGAACATCGCTTAAATCTAAATGTTGAGCATATAGATGTGGAGAAACTCTCGATTTTGCAAAATAAAACCAACCAACAACAGTATTCTCAACAAGCAAAGCAGAAGAAACTCAACTCCACAACTCTTCTATTTTGGAAGCCAAAATAAATTTACAAATTAGTAAACTCTCAGCTAATGTTCCATCGTGATAGAAAAGAATACTTAAAAAAATATATATATAAAAGAATACTTAAATATATATATATATAAGAATATTTTAAAAAACAATAAAAATCAGTAAACGTTAGAAATTTTCTCCTAAGTCAAAATAAAGGTTTGAGTTCCTTACAAGGGTTGAAGTTTGATTTTGATGTAGTCGTCGAAACGCAACTCAGTCGCCGTGGAGTTTTAGCCGTCGCAGTCGAAGTCTTCGCGCCTCTCCTCCTCCGTCTGTTGGTCCGCCACCTCCGTTCGATCAGTTCGCCGTCTGAAGCTTTCACGTCGCCGCCGTTGGATGAAACCAGCCTTCGTTCGACTTTCACTTGTTGGGTGAGAAGCAGTCGCCCTTCGAGAGGGAGTGAGAATATTCACTTTTTGTCTTTTTAGGGTTTTATTAATTATTAACTAAGGGCTGACCTAAAGTAATGGGTTTAATAGGAAGAATATTGTTGTTTCAATAAAATATTAGATAAAAACAAGTAGTTTTTTAAAATATTTAGGTCAAACATGTTGTTTTGTTTTTTTTTTTTCTTTTTGTCGGTCGTTCGAGACCTTTGGTCTCTACCCGGACCCCCTATGATGGAAAACTACCACATTAGGTTTGGAGAGAGATGGGACCGGCAAGACCCAAGTGCGCTCTGCGAGCACTGTACATCTTTCTTAGATGAGAACACGGCGACCAGTAAAGCCGCTGGGGAAGTGAAAAAACCTTCTCATAGGAGAAACTATTGGAACGCATTACGTGCGGGTCTCCCCGCATGCGGCTCACGCTCAGAGGAGGGGTTGACAGATACAGATAGCGGGATATTCCGTCACTACAAGAAATCCTGCCTCTAGCTACTTCCTTTAGAATCAAATTGACGACTCGACTCCGAAATTAAGGAGTCGCGTGAAGGAGGCATGCTATACGTATACTAGATTAGTAACCCCTACTATATAGAATCTACATCTTCATCATATGAATTCAAGTACCCTAAAGCACGTTTTACGAAAAGCTAAATATACCTGGACGACATGTGAACAAGTTTATATATATAGGGTTTGTTTGATTACATTCTTGTTTCTTGTTTTTGTTTTTCATTTTTTAAGAAACGGATTTATTTGATAACGGTTTCTTGTTTCTAAATTTTAAGAAACATTTATAAAAAAAAAAAAAAGGGGGCCAAAACTAGGAAACGAAAAGTAGTTTCTCCTATCCTATTCTTTTTTCTATTTCTATTTTATCGTTCCCACGAATAGTCATACTTAATTTTTGGTGGATTTATATCCAGCACTCATGGCAACTAATGTTTTTTTGCAACTCATGAATTCTAATCCAACATGATGCAATATTTTTGGACATTTTCGAGTTTTATTTTTAATTTTTTTTAAGAATTTGTTGTTTTCATTACATTTATTTTTTTTTTTTCCTTTATTAGTTTCGTTATTTACAAAAATAATTTTCTCGTATTTATATTTAATTTTTTATTTTTTCTTTTATATTTGTTTCTATCTTTTATTATTTTTATTTTTTTATTAGTTTTTCTATTTAAAAAATAATTATGCTATATTTATATTTTTTTTACTTTTGAATTTTAGAATTCTCAAATATGTAGATTTATATATTATTTTTAATTTTCAATATGTATATTAATTTTTTTTTTTTTATATTTAAACTATTGTGTATTAAATTTTGCAATATGTGTGTTAATATATTATTTTAATTCTAATATTTTTAGTATATCTGAAACTGAGTAGAATTTTGCAATATATAAATTTTGTAACTAAGACATTCATTTAACTTAACTTGAATATTTTACAACCACGACATTTACATAATTATATAATTAAGTTAGATTTGACTCAACTGTCATTTAAGACAAATGGCTTGAGTTAGAGATGATAGTGTCGATCAAATTTGGATAACATATGAAGGGCATGATATAACTTTGTTATTATATTTAGTTGTCATCGAGACTGAAAATTAGATGACATAAACTTTTGATAATATATTTTTCAATGTTTAATGTATAACATATCTTATTTTTTATATATTATATTGTTAAAAAAAAAAAAGAAATAGTTATCAAACAAGTCTCTATTTCTACCTTTTTTTTTTAAGAAATAGGAAACATAAATAGTTATCAACTGTCAGATATAATCTTATTTCTTGTTTTAAAAGAATAAGAAATACAAACAAGAAACGGGAAACGAGAAACAGAAAATAGAAAACAGAAAATGTTGTTTGTCCATAAGTTCCCAATTCTAAAGTTAGAGCGTGGTTGCATAGTGACGGCATTTGTTGCCTTGTATTATTAGAGACCAAGGTTTGAATCACATTTTACCCAAAATGTTAAATATTTTCTCTGCTTTAATAATTTTTTTTTTTTTTTAAGAAACTGTTTTTCTTTTCAATTATTGGGGCTCTTTAAAGTATTTCTCATATTATCAAAAGGACTATTGAAATACTTTTTTGAAGTATTTGAAATTGAAATAATTATTAGTAATTTAAACTTATTTAAAAAATAATATTTTTATGCAATATTTGTTAAATAGAAAATATTACTATTAAAAGGTTATAGTTAAAACTGTATTTCTTTTTTATTTTTTTAGACATAATTTTATTTCTTATTATAATATAATTTTAATCTATACTATCAAATTTTTATGACCTAAAATACAGTTTTCGTCATATTTTTTAAACAATTTCGATCCTTATACACTGGATTTTATTTTATTTTAGTGTATAACCTTTTGACTATCCAAACATGACTACATATTTTCAAAATTTACAAGGAAATGTTATTGTACACTATTAAAAAGAAATTAATAGTGACTAAATTTTTGGTGCATTTAGAATACCTTTTGAACTTTTTGGAAGACATGAAAATGTTATTGTACACTATTAAAAAGAAATTAATACTGACTAAATTTATGGTGCATTTAGAATACCTTTTGAACTTTTTGGAAGACATTTTCTTCTAAGTTAATTCAAATATATCCTTAAAATACAAATCCAAAACTATAATTATAATTTAATTATTTGCAAAGAAAGTGTTAAAATATTTTTAGATAAAGTTATATTTAAATTTAGTTTTTCTAAAAATATGGTAAGAAAAACTGCAAATATGATATAATAATCTAACAATTTATTAAAGCTGGTAATTTAACATTTAGTATTTAATAAATAAAATAAAATCTTCAAATTTTTAAAAAATGCATGGAAGATTCATGACAACCTTTAAAGAAAATACATGGTATAAGGTCACTTTTCCATTACCCTAGTGATTCAGTGTCATTGCACACTTTTCCATCGAGCATCAAACATAGAGCATTAGTGCATCGAGTGAACTTACAACATAGAGTGTGGAGCATCAAGTATCGAGGATCGAACATCGAACATCGAACATCGAGTATCAAGCATTGAGGATCGAGTAGCGAGTACATAGCACAGAACATAGAATATAGAGGAGTATCAAGCATCAAGTATCGAGTAGCAAGTATATAGCATAGAGCATATAACATAGAGCAACGAGTCTCAAGAAAACTTATGAATCACAATGCGCGAACGGTTTAGGGTCGAATGGGTAAATTCGAAGGGTGCTTACGCAAGCAGAATGCCACTTTTCATTCGATTTAAAAAAGGTACCCATTTTTCATTTGACTTCCCAAAAAGAGGTCATCTGTACTTTTTACCTACTCATTTGTCCCAAAACTTAGCATTTTGAAAAGCCATCCCGAAAGTATTTACACCCCCAAAAATAATCCTATTTGTTATCATTTCCCCAAAACCTTTTGTCTTTTCCCTTTTCACAATTTTTTTTAAGAATGTTTTTCCCTTTTCACAATTAACCAAAAATAAAAGGAAAAATTATGGTATTATCTTATATGGAAGTTATTATAATCTTTTTCCAAAATCGGAGGATATGTTTGGTAGAGAATTTGAAAATAAAAATCTGAAAATTTTTCAATGAAAACAGAGTTGTCATATTTTCAAATATGTGTTTGATGCTTTATATTTATAAATCATAAAACATGTTGTAGTTACTCACTAATATTTAGTTGACAACAAATTATTATTAGTTTATTTTTAAAATCTTATATAATTATTATTTTCTAATATTATATAATTTATAGTACATTACATAATACTTATTGCATTTTTTAAAAAGTGAATTGAGTTTATAATATGACATATTGTGTTTCTAAATGTTTTTATTTTGATTTTAATATAATTTTACATTTTAAAATTTGGATAAAATAAAAACAGATAAATGATGTTTTTAGAATTTGCATTGGTTTGGACTGATAATGCGCAACGCAGGCTTTTGAAACGCTTTTGAAGTAATAAAATCCCAACAACTGATTATTGTCCTTAGGGAATTATTTATTCAATTCTACTAGGTATCATGCAATTCTCTTAACTTTATTTAGAGAATTCAATTGGATTAATTGTGAACAATGAAATAAAGAGAACAATAAACAATCGAATTCAAGATTCACTAGGCAAAAACGTCCTAGCGTATCAATCTCATTCAGCATTGATATGGATCTCTAAATATTTTCTTTAAACATCGTTATGAATCTCTAAATATTCTCTAATATTTCCCTATCATTCTCATGTATAATTCAAACATTAGTTTATCATGGTAGTTTTAGTTAATAAATCTCTCTCTCAAGTAGAATTAAAAACTCTAAGACTAATTGATTGGATAAGCACAAACATAATAAAAAGCCATAAGATTCAATTAATCAAAATAATGAAGCACAATCCATAATAAATGTTGAATTCAATCAAACCCTAGAACTAAGAAAGTAATTAGCCCTCATGTTCAGATTACAAATTCCACGCATGTTGTACAGAGATATTAAGGGAATAAAAGAAGACAAAGGAGATCTATCCATTGGTGACAATCCGTAGCGGGGCAGCGGATCAACGTCGTCTTCTCAATCCAACTCCGATCAACCACACGATTAGGCTTTGGAACCTCTTTGAACGACAGTCTTTCGGCCTCTGTGGAAAGCCTTAGGTGATCCCAATTAGAACTCCACCCCAAATGACGGCAAAAAAAACTATTTAACCTTGGAAATCGATGTAGCGTTGTGACGTTCTTCATAAATCATGCATTCTGGAAAATCAAAGCGCTGCAACGCTACATTGCGGGTGTTCCTTCTTGGGTTATTTTTCTTTTGTTTTCAATATTTCATTCTTTTGCCAATTTTACAACAATACATATTATAATCTTTTTCCAAAATCGAAGGATATGTTTGGTAAATAATTTAAAAATAAAAATTTGAAAATTTTTCAATGAAAACAGAGTTGTTATATTTTCAAATATGTGTTTGGTAGTAGTTTCAAAAATGTGATTCTAATTTAAATCATTATTTAAAATCTGTTTGATGCTATATATTTATAAATCATAAAACATGTTGTAGTTACTCACTAATATTTAGTTGACAACAAATTATTATTAATTTATTTTTAAAATCTTATATAATTATTATTTTCTAATATTATATAATTTATAGTACATTACATAATACTTATTGCATTTTTTAAAAAGTGAATTGAATTTATAACATGACATATTGTGTTTCTAAATGTTTTTATTTTGATTTTAATATAATTTTACATTTTAAAATTTAAAATTCAAAATTTGGATGAAAGAAAAACTGATAAATGATGTTTTTAGAATTTGCATTAGTTTGGATTGATAATGCGCAAACATAGGCTTTTGAAACGCTTGTGAAGTAATAAAATTCCAACAACTGAGTATCGTCCTTAGGGAATTATTTATTCAATTCTACTAGGTATCATGCAATTTTCTTAACTTTATTTAGAGAACTCAATTGTATTAATTGTGAACAATGAAATAAAGAGAACAATAAACAATCTAATTCAAGATTCACTAGGCAAGAACGTCCTAGGGTATCAATCTCATTCAACATTGTTATGGATCTCTAAATATTTTCCCTAAGGTCCAAGTTTGACATATTGTAGGGGTATTTTGGTCATTTTACATCACATTTGGCTCGTTCCGTTCCGATTGCTCGTTTCCTATAAAATAAATATATAAAACATCAAAGAACTCATTTAAGTACTTAAACTACCAAGAATTTAAGCCTAAGAAAGCATTTTTAAGGTGCTTTTCATGGACATGCCCCCTCCCCCTCGACGCGTGATGGTAAAGATTTGTTGTCGCCTGTAAACCTCTAATCAAATACATTTATAATTATCAAACTTTACTACTACTACTAGTAAAATGTAGTAGTAGTGGTGAGTCTGGGTCGATCCACAAGGAAGCGCGAGATGTGTTTTTTTTAGCCAATTTCCTATAAAACGTGGAGTTCTGGTGTGGAAAGATAAAGTGCATGAAAATAAAAACACAAAAGTAAAAGATAACAGGTAAATGTAATCTAAAATTGTAAATTCTAGTCCTAAGAACAAGAAAGGGTTCCAACGCAATTTCGATCGTTGAGTTCTCTTGATTGAACATACATTCGATTTATACTTAGAGATCATTGAGTTCTCTTGTTTGGCAAAAACAAGAATGGTTGTCTTTCGAGTCTATATACTCATGTATGGCTACTAAATATTGTTCTACTTTTGGTTATATTTATGTGTGATTTACAACAATGTATGGTTGTTGTGTCTATATTTGTGTGCTTTTGGTTATTTATATATATGACATATAACTTGTGAGTGTATATTGTTTACTCTGGTGTATGACTAGTTAAAGCGATATATGGTCGTATGACTGTTTGTGTCTGTGTTTGTGTGCTTTTGATTGTATATATTATGACATACAACTCATGCGTGGTTTGCTAGAGTATTTAATGTTTTTCTATATGTACTCATAGATCAAATATTTAAATAAATGAGCATGAATGGTTAAAATTGTAGGGTGTGTCAAGGGGAATGGATTTGTATTGGTTTGGGCTGGAATGTGAAGCCCATGTTTGGGGAATGGGTTTTGAAGAACGAGAGCACAGCGTTCGACGTCAAATGACGTGTCCTAACACTCCACCCCATAATGGAGTTGTTGAACGTAAACTAGCACATCTTACTTCCATGTGCTTATCTTAGCTACATGCAGAGATCCTTTCAAATGAGCTTTTGAGCGTAGCTACTTGTCACATCATGAATTGCTTACCTCCACAAGTGGGTTTAGATCTATCACCTTTTGATGCACTATATTATCAAAAACCCAATATGAGTTATCTTTTAAGTTTTTTTGGTCAATTTGTTATGTTCATAGTCCAAAGGGTAAGGGGAATAAATTAGACCCAAAGACAAATGTTGTGTTTTTATTGGATATGACACACAAGAAAGAACGAGAGTCCAGCGACGAAAAGTTTTTATTTCTCAAGATGTGGTGTTTGATAAAGTTTCATCATATCAAATGGATGCAAATTCAATGAAAGATGTTAGACTTATCATCCTTCTTTATTGAGATGCATTGAAAGAAAAAAGAATTAGTATTGACGTTAGAGAAAATTTTAAGCCAAACGAAGACACAGAGACAATTGCACGTATGTCTTCCAGATCAAGAACATGACCCAATTTTTTATCTTACTATAAAGTACAAGTAAACAACTGTTTGTCTTTTAAAGGGCTATTTTTGTGAAGAACAAACCCCAGCCTTATAATGAGTACACTTGTTGACAGTATATTTGCACTAAGGGAGAGTGTGTTAAGAACTAGCGAACATTAACGGCAGTTTTGAATATAGCAAAATAGATCAAAATATTTACAAATATAATAAAATTTTATTGTCTTTTGCAATCTATTACAAATCCGTGATATTTTGATATTATTTGTAAATATTTTCAACAACTTTACCCTTTAAAACAATTTTCCAAAAACTTAATTTGCAAGTAATTGGATTAGTTGGTTACCTTATAATCTTTTTTTAAAAAAAGTAAAAACAGGAGGAGAAAAAAAAAAAAAAAAAACACAAAAACTAATTAACTAAGCGCGCTCAGTAATTGAATTTAAGTTATGTTCCATGGATCAATTGTTAGCTACTTATAAAGCTTGCACTCTAAAGAGGGAGATTTAGAGTAGACTTGCATGCTAAAGTGGTTAGAGATCTGAAGTCACCTTAAAGATTGTAAACAAATTAAACTTGCTGCTTGAGAATTAAGTATGCTTGAGAGAGTTAGGCATGACCATAAAAGTTATTCACTGAATATCATGTGGTTATTGTATTCAAGTAAATTGATCCAATTGGTGAAATCAACTCCAATGATGTTCTCATCAATTTAATTAATTATTAGAATCCAAGCAAAATAATAACCAGATAAACAGTGTAAAAATAATGGATGGAGGAGGTTAATAAGCTAATCTTCTTCACTAACAAGAGTTCTATAAATACACCTAGAAATGATGATATATTCCCATCTTAAAAGTAGATGATGGGTAAAAATATAAAAAAATAACAATAACAAAAAAGTTCAAATACTAGTTTGGTCCCTATACTTTTAAAACGTTCGTTTTGGTCCTACACTTTCACTTTCAATTTTGGTTCATTTTGACCCTTATCAATATATTACTTGAATGCAAGTGTTAGTACGTACACTCGAAGCTTTGCATTTACTTATTTATGTTTAATTTTGAAAAAGGATGATCTGGAAGCAATTGGAGTTGAAGGTATAGAACTGCAGAAGTATGGGATTGAAAATAGAGAAGCCGAATTTGAGCAGACCCTTCAACACAGTTCATTATCAAAAAGTGGTCTTGTTAGTGTCAAATCATCTAATGCTCAACGTAGTAAGTTGGACGTTAGCGTTACAAGTTCCAAGAGAAGAAGAAAGCATTCGTAGGATCTTGCTAATTTATTCCTACGAATGCTTTCTTCTTCTCTTGGAACTTGTAACGCTAACGTCCAACTTACTACGTTGAGCATTAGATGATTTGACACTAACAAGACCACTTTTTGATAATGAACTGTGTTGAAGGGTCTGCTCAAATTCAGCTTCTCTATTTTCAATCCCATTCCAATTGCTTTCAGATCATCCTTTTTCAAAATTAAACATAAATAAGTAAATGCAAATCTCCGAGTGTACGTACTAACACTTGCATTCAAGTAATATATTGACAGGAGGCAAGCAGTACTAGTAGGTGGAACAAATTTAAAAGTCTAGAGACCAAAATGAACGTTCCAAAAATTTTATAAGGGATTTAAAAACTACTAGCATAGTCGTAACTTGTTGTACTTACATAAGTTGTTGTACTTACATTCACTTTTTTGGCTGCACCACAGAGGTCAGCATCAACCGAAATCTCATGTGGCTTTAATATTACCTGATAATTTGGAGATGAGGAAGCAAATTTAGTTTTTTTTTTCTTTTCTTTTTTCTTTTTTTTTTTTTTTTTTTGGGACAATTCATCGCTTTAAAAAATATCACAAGACAATGAGATCTCACCTCCTTTTGTTGAGGAAAATTTGTACCCATCTCGTTCATTAGCAGGTCCTTGAAATGCTGGTAGAATTTCTTCATCAGCTTATAGAATTTTGACAGGACATGCGACCTTCCTAATTTCATACTAACCTATTGGAACAGTAAAAACACACAACACAGAAACCAATTAGATCATTAGTATTGTCCTCTAAAAAACACATCAAATCTTCAAACCAATAACAAAATACAACTGCTATTAAAGTTGGAAGCTTTGACACCTCAAGACTTGAAATATCTTTGAGTTGCAAGCCAATGCATGATAATATAGAAGCTTCAACAGCAGATAATGTGACTGCTAGTTTTCCATCAAAATAGTTTTGAGCAAGGATAGTTGCGACATGAAAGACCTGCAAAAGCGAAGAAACTAAGAGATCAGTATTGTTTAGTATAGCAATAAGACAACAAATGTTCAAAGAAAAAAAAGGTGGAAAAGAACTATAACACATTTTCAGTTTGCAAAATACTTCAATGTTTTTAATCTGCAAAGCAAAAGTTATCCAAGAAAGACAATTAAAAGGTAGATTCAAGTGTGTGTGACGTGACACCCACCTCTTTGTAGTCTATCTGATTATTTACATATGCTTCCAATTCGTCAAAACTAGCAAGATCAATAAGTGACTTTGAGGTTTCCTTTTCTGGAGCAGCCACAGATTCAGCTTCAGAGAAACTAACCTTCGGATCCAAGATGCTAAAGAAGTGAAGAGCCAATTAGTATTTCAATAAACAAGAGATTGTAACAATAAACAATTGTTATACACATACCTCATAACAACCTTGTAGTCGAGATCTCGAAAGAAATGAGGAACATCAAGGATAAACTTGCTTCTAAACCCTACAACATTTTTAAATAATTGTCTCCAACCGTATATCCAATCAAGAAAAAGCATATGTTACAAATTAGGACTATGATACTCACGTTTATAGAATGCGGAGGTAAGTCCATGAGGTTGAGAACCATCTATTATTTGGTCAAGATTCAATGGCCTGAGCACCATACAACTACACTCACCAGTCATGTCATTCTGCATGCATTAAAACTTGATCACTAAAATTGGAAAAATCGAAGATAGTACTGACAACAAGCAACGCGAGAGAAGATTAGAATTATAACTGGATTTCGAGAAATATAAAATGGAAAGAACTTAAGTTTCTTCCAAAAGCCAAATAGCTCGGTTGTGAGTCCAAATGAAGCACCAATGTAATCAATCTTTTCGGGTGAACGTTCACAAACAGGAACAAGCAGTGGGGGAAGATTTTGTTTAGGAACTATGGTTTCTTCTTGCAATGACACCTGCAAGTTGTAAGGAAAAACTAATGAATCCGAGCACAAACTCACTCAAATTTATTAAAAAAGAAAAAAAGATATATCCTCTCAAGCAAGAAAATAGGTTGGCCCAATAAAAAAAGAGTAATTTTAAGAGAGACAAATAGAGATTGTGATCCAACTTCGTTTGAAGTCCAACCTTTTTGGCATGTTCAGTGACTTTTTCGTTGGTGGTTAAAACATTCTCACATTCACTTTCACTTAGCTTCGTTAGTTTCCCTTCGTAGTACCTGTGCAACAAAATAAAGACCAAAATCAGTTTTTTAAAAAAAAAATTTAAGGTACTGAATATAATACGTACGATTTCTCACCATAAATACAATAATCCACTATGATTTTTATGATATGTGCTAAATTGAAGATTCTAGGGTAGGCCATTGCAATTCTGACATGGAGCAAGAGCAACTACAAAGAGTTACTTATTCAAGCAAAGGTAATAAACATTTTCCAAAGGAAATAAACAATTTAGTGAGAGGAGATAATTTTCTTTTTCATCTAACACTTCTCCCAATAATCCAGGGGTCTGAAAACTTGATTCCAATTGACAAGATGAAATTAACCTCCATTTCGAACTCTTCTCAATAGAACTGCTAAAAAGTTGTTAGTCCCCCCTCCAACACCAAGGGGAGATGCAAAAGGATAATGCCTTGTTTAAGGGTTGCAATTATGCGAAATTTAGAGGTAACTGAGAAGTTAAAAGAAGACAAAGGAGACAAAGCTTCCATCAGTTTCAAAAGGTAATTGTGATTCCAAACAGGAGGTTTGAGTGATGCTTTGAACAAGTTATCTAAACAGTTGAACGCATTGGCGCAAGTATTTGATTTGCAACTAAGAATGGTAGAGGTGTCGATTCTGAAGGTGGTAATCTCAATGAATGGTTACATAAAGCAGGAAGGTATCTTGCTGTCAATTGCCTAAGTGACAAGGAGAAATTGGAGACAGCAATCTTGTGTATAGACAATGACGCTTCAGCTTAGCATGAGTGGGAAGACAAGCACCAACTGCTTCAATTTTATAGCATTTGCTAATACTAGATCAGGTATGGGGATTGTCTATGGACTTCGTTGAAGGGCTACCGATATCTAAAGGATATAAGGCTATCCTAGAGGTCAGGGAAAATTGTCTAAATATCTACAATAGGAGGCCTAACCGGGTGTTTCCTATAGGGAGGAATGATTGCATTGACACAGGAGTGCCATAATTAATGATGCAATTATTATTTCTTTTGCAACCTCGTGTCTCTGATTCATTATGTCAGGCCCTTAACTATGTTGTTTTCAAACACTATTTGCTTGCACTCTTACAAACTTCGGTTTTGTAATTATTTTCTTGCTCGATCACAACCAGGCATCCCACTTAAAATTGTTGGTTGTTTCTTATTCATGTGCTCTCAATTCTCAATTGTCTAATTAGAATTAGAAAAATATCCAATCAAAACCCCTGTGGCCGCTACCATAATTCAAAGATAGAACTGCGACTCATTTTCGTTGGAGGGAAGTTTTCATCCAGTCCTTTCAGAAATATGGATTGAAAAAATAAGAAGAGCGTTTATGATTTAGGGGAAGTTGGAAGACCGACCTTTGAGATGTTATAGCTTCTGTTCCTCGTACATGTATTTTGTTAAATGACTTTTATGATCACTCATCCTCTTTTGTTGGTGCCACAATTGCAGAGCCATTTATTTGAAGCTTTTAATTTTGGTTAAGCCCTTCGTTATTTACATTTCAATCAACCAATGCTTGTAATGCAATTTCAAATGAACACACACACACATATATACGGTGACCTTCCTACAAAGTTTTAAAAGATAATTGTAACCTATGTTCAATTTTATGGTGTGAAATAAAATTTTAGAGAAGGAAAGAAGAGTAAACAAAAATAGTACCTTGTCAAAAGTTCCATAGCGGCTGACCCATATCCCTCCTACAAAAAACGCAATAATATTTGTTAATTTGGGTAACAACTATTCTTCTTCTTTTTTTAGATATAAACAACTATTCTTCTTTAACAATTGGCCCATTTGCTAATGAATAGAACTTACAAAAGGCTTCAAAATCACTCGGGTAAACAGCTATCCTTACAATGAGTAAAAAAACAATATACAAGAAGGATATCATATCAATACCCTTAAAGCACTAGGATGAACGGCTATCCTTACAACACGTGCACCTGAGAGACTTGGAAAATCTGTATCCCTAAATACTTGACAAAACTTCCAGGGAATTTGATCCCCAGGTGGCTGACGACCCATTTGCAAGCTCTGTAGTGCAGAATTACGAGAAATTTGTCCTTCCAAACAAACCTGTGTACATCCAAATTTACTTGACACATTAATAACTTCTACATATGACTAATTGCTGGCACTGGCACATATATTCATATTTGAATGGACAGAAAGGGAAGAGTGCACTAATCAAACATATATGACAAAATTGAAAATAACAATGACACGTCGTTCATAATCAAATACCAAAAAAAAAGAAAAAGAATGTCAACTAAAATGTTAAAGATGTTAATTAGGCTAGGACAAAGTACATATTTTTTTACTGACCTGAATAACACATAAAATATCTGGGAGGACATTTTGTAACTCATCAACAGGACCTAGCACATAGGGTCAGGAATAATCATTTCAAATGTCAATAAAATGTAAAAAGTCTCAGCAACATTAAAGAATAAGAATATACCTAACAACACAAAGAGATGATGAGCTGGAGCATCAGCCATTAATTGAAGATCATTAGGAGAATTTTTATAGTGAGATGCGACATAAAGAGCCATCATCCGCTAAATAAAAAAATAAGACAACAAATTAACATCAAAACCAACATAGCTTATAGTGACTTGAAATACCAAATTGAAATATGAACAGCACCTGCAGAAATATTTCACTTTCTTTGTGAAAGGAGAAGAGGGTGTCCCGGTTCACATAATATAAGTTGCACTCGCTAGGAAGGGGAAGCCTAATCAGGGGGAAAAATACAAGGATTAACAACCAGTTATTTACTTTACCATCAAAATTAGAGAACAAAAATTCACCATGCTAACCTCAAGATAGGAGGTACCGTATTTGTGACATCCAAGCAAAGTAAACTATTAAGCCAATTCTCCAATGGATCCCCAGAAGCATATCTAATAGGTTCTTGCAATTCTAACATACAAAATTTTCTCCCTGCAGCCAAAACCAAAAGAGGCATTAATAACCAACCAAAAGAGCATTAACAAAGATTTCACACTAAATCTTTTTTTAAAAAGGAAGCAAGACCTTTCATTAATATGATGAAAAGAGACTAATGCTAAAAAATACAAGATACCAAGACCTTTCATTAATATAATGAAAAGAGGCTAATGTTAAAAAATACAAGATACCAGAACAAAGGGGAATACAATAAAAGTGATATAAAAGTTAAACCGAAGAGATAAAAGCATTCCAATTCAAACAAATGTCTTGAATAGAGTAATTATGTTCATGCAATTAATGAAAAGTCTCGTTTCTTTTTCAAAGAAAAAAACAAACAAAAACAATTACATTCATCAAAATTTCAGTCATCTTAAGTTAAAGGTCTACATTGTAGATAAGAAGAAACAAAAGAGAAGTTGACAAGAATAAGATCCAACATTCAATCAAACTAACCAGAAAACTTGATAGGAAAAGGGGAGCAACCAACTTATACAAATTACTTTTACGATTTTCATGTAATACCAGGATGTAAGGACTAGATTCGTTTTGCTAAGTACCACAAATACTTCTTTCAAAATAACTTATTTTTGAAATAAAATACTTGAAAAGGTATTCCAAACACACCCTTTGTAACCTTAGCCCACCGGCTCCTCATTTACCGTACTAACTGTTGGGAGCTGCAATTTTTGGTTTTCCTATATGCAACAGTCCATTTTCCTAATAAATAATAATAAACAGGCGGGCATAGGAAAAGAAATGGAGATAAAATATAAATAAATAAATAAACATCTTGAAGCACAAGTGAGCCACTAAGAAACACCGATATCTTCCATGAACTGATACCTGAAAGGCTTGCAGAGTCATCACCATCTGCTATTTGACTTTTTTTTTCCAAATGCCTCAGAAGCTTTAAAGATAAAGAGCGGCCAGTACCTTCATAACTGTACAATTGCATTGAAACAAATTAGTAACTAAAAATATGTTCCTCAAACTTCCTAATGATAAATTTCAAAAGTTGATAAAGATATAAGTAATACATAGTAAAATGTATACTATTACCCATTTACAGTTGAAGATAAGAAAACCATATGAGATCCAAGCAATGACCGAACGACAGGCAGAGGTATTGCAGCTGCTTCATCAATTACCAGTAGCTCAGCCTGGGCGAGCTTTTGATACTCATTGGGTAGTATATACTGCAACAGTGTTCACATAAAATATTTTTGTTAAGAATTATTCAACTAATATACATATTGAAACTTCATATCCAAATTTAAAGCAATCAATACTAAGGTAAGTTTTATTTATTTAATATTATTTATGGAGGATTAGGCCTCTGTTGGGAACTAAGTAATGCCAATGAGAGAGAATCCAATATTTATGATTTACTAAATGTAGTAACTAACACTTATATGAATCAAGTTCTTGCTTTCTTTTAATTTGTAATCTTGCATGCACTTTTCAAGCTCTTAAGGTCATTGCTTCATTAAGCGGGATTTATGACCAATTGGTTGATTTCAAGGCCTCTACAGCACAACTAATCCTTACAAACAACAAAACATATTTGGTTATTTTCTTTTTAAATTCATTCAACCTTAATTAAATAATGGTTGGTCATGCAATGATGAATTAACTAACATCAAATCTGCATCTTTGCTTTCAGAACAAATATAATGCTCAAAAGTGGTGCAGGGGGCATAAACAGTTTTTGGTTACATGATATATACAAGAGGATGTTTTCTCCAACCTCTATTTTGAAATTATCCATTATTTAACAACATTTTTTTACTCTAATTTTCCCTAAAAAGTAATAAATAATTATTAATTTAAAAAAAAAAAAAAAAAAAAAAAAAAAAAAAAAAAGCTACAAAAGCTAAGGAAATATTTTATCGCAGGGTTTGGAATGAATAATTAAAATTTTCAACAGTAAGTTTCCTCGTTCAAACATACAGAAGGACAAAGGAACTTACCTGAATGGTTTGTCGATGTTGCTTGTAGATGTTCACTTGTATAATTGTCTTCCGTGACTCTGAGCTAGAACTTCGCACCAAATTGTAATGCAAATGTTCCTTATACAACAGAGAAACATCCCATCATTTTTTTACAACTTAAGAGAAAAACAAATCTTTATGAGAAGAGGATGAATATCTAGATAAGATTGACACATAAATATAGTAGCATGAAAGCTACCTACTCAACTTCATAAATTGTTCCACAAGTGAAAAGTTGCATAAAAGTGTATTAAATCATTATCTAGGGGAATGAACAAGAATGACATATACTTGTCGAAATTTAGTGTTTAGGTTCTTCTCAAATAATATTCCTACTATTTCGGATTTCAATATTTGGTCCATCATTAGATCATGTTTACTTTGGAAAATGAAAATGATAGCTCTATTAAAAAAATAATAAAATAATAAAATAACCAGAATTAAGAGAGTGGTTTTAAATAATTTTATGTTTCTTTTTACCCAATATTCCAGAGAATTTAGATGGAATGATCTATAAAAATTTTATTGTAAACCAAAATCCCTATTCAAAATTTTGTAATTTAACTTGTAATAAGAAAAAGAAGAAGAATTGGCCAACATCATAAAACACATTTTTACAATAAGAATAATAGCACCGTACCTCATATTGAAGTGTTTTTAATGCTTTACAAATAAACTCAAATAATGATTTCAAGTTCTCCGGTGTAGGAGCAGTCACAAAAATGTTAGAGTACCTGTACAGCAAAGCCATCACCAAAGTAAACAATACATCAATACATATGGGCAAAAAATATTGAGTAACCTAATGGACAATAAACAATATTGTGCAAACTTTAAGAACTTACCCTGATGCAATGGCTCCAACAATTGCTATACCAAGTGCTGCAGATTTACCTCTTCCTCTGGGAGCAACTAGTGCAACAATGCTATCAAGTGTTTTATCAAGAATAGTATCGAGGAAAATTGAGACTGCTTTTCCCTGATCAACAAACAAACTAAAAATTTTAAATAAAAACTCTACACCAGAAGGCCAATAATATATAAAGAGATATAGTCATTACTTGCCTGGTCTAATGTTGTGCAGAGCTTTACCAATGGACCAATTGGGAAAACATCGTGCAATTGCTCTTTCAAGATTTTCAATTCTTGCTCCATTACTGACTTAGGATCACATTCCTTACAAAACCCAAAAGAAAAGTTCACAAAATATAAAAATATAGCTTATGATAGAGAAAATAATATTTAAAAAAATAAAAATATCATCCACCTAAGAATTGAAAAGAACCAAATAAGGTCATGTTTATCAATCCATAATCAAATTGGTGTAATCGTAATGGGATTCATTGATAGATCAATCGTAATGGGTCATAATTGCAAACGTAATTAGATTGTTTTTATCACGTTTACATGGAATTGCAAATTTGTCACATTTATTGTTACTGTAACTGTCACCGTTACCATTTGACCCTAATAGTAATGGTAACAGAAAATGTGACAGATTCATAATTCTCATACTATAACAGCAACAGTCTCTGTAACTATAATGTTAGCGACCCACGTAATTTTCAAACACAATTGAAATGAGCACCTCCATCCCTCAAATAAATTGTGCATTTTGATTACAAATGAGGAGTTGGGCCCTACAGTTCATTATGATTACTGGGCACAAGTAAACAACAACAAACCTAATCAAATAGGGTCCAACCCACTTTTCAGATCACCATTGATAAAACTTTGGTCCAACATAACCAAAAAATTGGACCCACTTCTATTGAAAAGCGAAAGAGTACAGATAGAATTATGTGATACTCAATCAAAGTTCATTCACCATGACAAAATTATTTTATGGCCATTAGTTTAGCAACTAGTGTGTATAAACTTCTAATGAATGGGCAGATCTTTGTCTAGGCCTTGCACTGATTGTTCCCACTTCGGGGGGGATTCCTGGACGTGGTGGATGCTTCACCCTAGTGGGTCCTTCACCACCAAATCTTTATTTGCTAGCATGGGGGATACTACAAATACACAACTCTTAGATTAGACATTAGCAAAAGGAATCTTGAAGGGGAATAATCCCAAAAAGATTGATTTTTACTTTGGAAAATAACACATCAGGCTATTAGTACAGGGGATATCCTCCCAAGGTGCATTCCTTACATGGCCATTTCACTAAGGTGGTGCTCTCTCCGCAAATCAGAAGATGAATCAACCATATTCTCGTCCATGGCTCCTTTGCTCGTAAATACTAGGATAGGATTCTCAAAACTTTCGGTTGGCCTTTGACTCCCATGCATGAGATTCGTAATTCTAAGTAAAGTTTTGATCTCAAAATGGTAACGGTGACACCCTTTAGACACATTCATGGCTCATTTACTGTTACTGTTACAGCCAACATTGCCATTTGAGGGAAGTGTTATGCCTGGGAGGAAAGCATTGATCTCATGCATGAGATTTTTGGTTCGAGAGGATTCAAAGGGTTTTCCACGTTAATCCCTCCATTGGCTCGTTCATGTTGAAGCTACAAAAGACTCTGATTCTCATTGGTGTTCTCATTTTAAGATTTATGTGTATTTTCTATCCATAATACTTGTTTAATTGGGGGCTTTTACTTCTTCAGCCTATTCTTTGTTCTAGTGCTTGGTTCTCTTGGGTTTGTACTTTGTTCTAGTTTTCTTGCTCTTTGCTTTGTATCCTCATATTTTTTATTTACAAGAATTACTGAAAATCTTCTTAGAGTGGTGCTGTTCATGTATACCCTACTAAACCAAGACTATAGAAGAGATTAAGGAAAGAATGAATCGTTAATGAGGCTTTATTAATTTCCATAAAAAAATCTCATGCACTTCCAAAAAATTAGAAGGTACCGGGCTAGTATAGATAGTTTTTTCAATAAATAGGCTAACCTCGTTAATAGATGAGGAAGTTAATGACCTCATACGAGAAGACAGAGGCAAAATATTGAGTTCATCATCCATGACCATGCATGTTTTGCATGATGCAAGAGATAATAGGAATCTTTCATTAAAACGAGAAACAATCTCAGCATGTGCCTCTGTCCGGTAACGCTCATGAATGTCCTAAAATAAGAATCACAAGGAACTCACATGAGTGTAGTGAAGACATGAGTAAGAAAATTTAGAAAGTTGGGTGACCCCAAAAAATAACAATATATGTTCGTAAGGTAAGAGAAGATAGTTATAGATCATACCATAACCATGGTACAAAGTGTTGTAAGTGAAGAGAGAGTATTAAGAAGCATAACCACTAAGCCACCACCTTCAACAGTTTCAATGGTTCTAGCAAGTATATTAGGTGTCAAAGCCTCAAAATCCTAAAAAAACAAATAAAGAGAATAATTACATGGATTAGTCATTATAAAATAAGGTAATTTATTCTAATAAAAACTAAAAAAGTATCAAGGCAGAAACCTGCAGAACACACATCCCATAAGTATTCCCAAGGATACGGTCGGAGTCCTTGTATTGACAATATGATAAACCTCCACTTTCGCTAAAAAGTAAAAATGGATCTACTTTTTCGGGATCAAGAAGACCTCTCTGCATCAACTTTTTTACTTGTTTTGCTCTTTTTCTTTTATGGCTGTAACTCACACAAAATTAGTAAAATTTCCATAAGCAATAGTATCTAGAAGTTTCATAACGAAAAAAGTAAATTATTATTATTGTGGTTGTTGTCACAGCCCTGGTCTTTGTCATTCTTCAAGGTTGCTTTTCTAGTTTTGACTCATACCCCATTAATTACAGAAAAAAATTCCCAAACAACCTGTATGAAACTTAATGTTTATTTCAAAATCTTAATATGAAAAGATAACATTGATAGTTAATAATGGGTTCAAGCATCAAGTCTTACTTACTCTTTATACACTTTATTGTGATATTATTCGTGTTATTAACAATACAGAAGAGCTATTAATTTGATATTGAGATTTCTTATAATTTTAACTTGATTTAGATGCAAATGACAATTATATAACATGAAGCATTTCAAGGGAAAAGTATATATAGCTTTTTAATGCAATGCCTTGCAATATTACATTAAAGTATTGTTTGAGCAAGCAACGTAGGGGTGATCATTCAAACTGCAAAAACCGAACCGTTTTTCAAAACCGAACCTTAAATTCAGTGAAACCTGAAAATGCAATTCGGTTCGGTTTGGTTTCAATTTCGAAAACCGAATTTGAAACCAACCATTTTTAAATAATATATATATTTATTTATTTATTGAAAAAAAGAGCAAAACCAAATTTAAAACCGAACCGTTTTTAATTAAAAATATTATATTTTTAAAAAACAGCAAAACCGAATTTAAAATCGAACCAAACCGTCCCATTCAGTTCGGTTTGAACCAATAAAAATTTTCGGTTCGGTTCGGTAGCCAAACCAAACCATTTCCACCCCTAAAGCAACATGTGCAATTATTACTTGCTAGATTTATTAACAAAAAATCTAAAAAGTTTGCACGAAATTTCATTTATGTGCAAAAACTGTCCATTATTAGCAAATACATCATAAAACAAAATTTCATGGCATCAAAGAAATATTTGAAAAACCTGCTAATCTCTAATTTGTTCTTGTAACACCATAGGACAGTTGGGCGAGATTTCAGGAGTTCTTTACTCAACAAATAATGTAGATTAACCACCTGAAAAAGAATCCTTAATTAAGAAAGATACAAATATTAAGAATTTTGACTATACCTTCGCCAATAAAGACAAATAAGAATAATAACCTGATCGCGAGCCTTATCGCCAATTATAACAAAAAATGAACGATATTTCATCTTTACTCCATTTTGAATCATGGAGCGAATTCGATCATCAACCTTCTTTCTCATGTTTAGACCTAACAAGGAAGATGCAATCAAAATCATAACCAAAAGCTCAAAACCATATTTATTTAAATCCAGTTTGGTTTGTAGTTTACATTTAAATTAATAGATAACATGGATTCTATGTTCTATCTCAAAATCAATTGCTAGTGAGAAAAGCAATTCATCCATTTTATAACCATGGTCAAGTCCTTGATTATTTTTTCAAAAGTGCAATCCTCGACATGTCACTCAAGATGGTGTCAATTTTTTCGTTTTGGGACCAAATATTCATTTGCACTTAATGGGATAACATAGGTTTCATCTTAAAATCTATTGAGAGTGAAAGTAGTAACCACATCGTGAGGTCATTGATTTTTCGGACAGGGGACCCACAACAAAAATAAGAACAAATTGAATGCAACTATAAAAACAAAAACAAACATAGTTGTGGACATTAAATATTATATAAGGTCAAGTGGACATTAAAATAATTATCCTAGGGTCAAAAGGTATCATCCCGGACAATGACAAGAACATGACAAAATTAATAAAGAAAAACAAAGGGGAACAAGATTATATAAACAATTAGCCACGAATGTGCAAATAAAATAATAATTTATATATTTCGGTATCTAAATCGAAACTTGCATAAAAGAAAGTCAGTTCAAAGGTCGGTTCGAGTGGTGAACACTGCTGGTTCGAGTTCGAAGGAGTCTAAACATGAGTTTCGTTGGCAAGGTTTTGGTGGTGGTTGCGAGTTTTTTTTTTTTTTTTTTGGAAGATTGGGGTATTAGAAGATACAGAACATCGCTTAAATCTAAATGTTGAGCATATAGATGTGGAGAAACTCTCGATTTTGCAAAATAAAACCAACCAACAACAGTATTCTCAACAAGCAAAGCAGAAGAAACTCAACTCCACAACTCTTCTATTTTGGAAGCCAAAATAAATTTACAAATTAGTAAACTCTCAGCTAATGTTCCATCGTGATAGAAAAGAATACTTAAAAAAATATATATATAAAAGAATACTTAAAATATATATATATATAAGAATATTTTAAAAAACAATAAAAATCAGTAAACGTTAGAAATTTTCTCCTAAGTCAAAATAAAGGTTTGAGTTCCTTACAAGGGTTGAAGTTTGATTTTGATGTAGTCGTCGAAACGCAACTCAGTCGCCGTGGAGTTTTAGCCGTCGCAGTCGAAGTCTTCGCGCCTCTCCTCCTCCGTCTGTTGGTCCGCCACCTCCGTTCGATCAGTTCGCCGTCTGAAGCTTTCACGTCGCCGCCGTTGGATGAAACCAGCCTTCGTTCGACTTTCACTTGTTGGGTGAGAAGCAGTCGCCCTTCGAGAGGGAGTGAGAATATTCACTTTTTGTCTTTTTAGGGTTTTATTAATTATTAACTAAGGGCTGACCTAAAGTAATGGGTTTAATAGGAAGAATATTGTTGTTTCAATAAAATATTAGATAAAAACAAGTAGTTTTTTAAAATATTTAGGTCAAACATGTTGTTTTGTTTTTTTTTTTCTTTTTGTCGGTCGTTCGAGACCTTTGGTCTCTACCCGGACCCCCTATGATGGAAAACTACCACATTAGGTTTGGAGAGAGATGGGACCGGCAAGACCCAAGTGCGCTCTGCGAGCACTGTACATCTTTCTTAGATGAGAACACGGCGACCAGTAAAGCCGCTGGGGAAGTGAAAAAACCTTCTCATAGGAGAAACTATTGGAACGCATTACGTGCGGGTCTCCCCGCATGCGGCTCACGCTCAGAGGAGGGGTTGACAGATACAGATAGCGGGATATTCCGTCACTACAAGAAATCCTGCCTCTAGCTACTTCCTTTAGAATCAAATTGACGACTCGACTCCGAAATTAAGGAGTCGCGTGAAGGAGGCATGCTATACGTATACTAGATTAGTAACCCCTACTATATAGAATCTACATCTTCATCATATGAATTCAAGTACCCTAAAGCACGTTTTACGAAAAGCTAAATATACCTGGACGACATGTGAACAAGTTTATATATATAGGGTTTGTTTGATTACATTCTTGTTTCTTGTTTTTGTTTTTCATTTTTTAAGAAACGGATTTATTTGATAACGGTTTCTTGTTTCTAAATTTTAAGAAACATTTATAAAAAAAAAAAAAAGGGGGCCAAAACTAGGAAACGAAAAGTAGTTTCTCCTATCCTATTCTTTTTTCTATTTCTATTTTATCGTTCCCACGAATAGTCATACTTAATTTTTGGTGGATTTATATCCAGCACTCATGGCAACTAATGTTTTTTTGCAACTCATGAATTCTAATCCAACATGATGCAATATTTTTGGACATTTTCGAGTTTTATTTTTAATTTTTTTTAAGAATTTGTTGTTTTCATTACATTTATTTTTTTTTTTTCCTTTATTAGTTTCGTTATTTACAAAAATAATTTTCTCGTATTTATATTTAATTTTTTATTTTTTCTTTTATATTTGTTTCTATCTTTTATTATTTTTATTTTTTTATTAGTTTTTCTATTTAAAAAATAATTATGCTATATTTATATTTTTTTTACTTTTGAATTTTAGAATTCTCAAATATGTAGATTTATATATTATTTTTAATTTTCAATATGTATATTAATTTTTTTTTTTTTTATATTTAAACTATTGTGTATTAAATTTTGCAATATGTGTGTTAATATATTATTTTAATTCTAATATTTTTAGTATATCTGAAACTGAGTAGAATTTTGCAATATATAAATTTTGTAACTAAGACATTCATTTAACTTAACTTGAATATTTTACAACCACGACATTTACATAATTATATAATTAAGTTAGATTTGACTCAACTGTCATTTAAGACAAATGGCTTGAGTTAGAGATGATAGTGTCGATCAAATTTGGATAACATATGAAGGGCATGATATAACTTTGTTATTATATTTAGTTGTCATCGAGACTGAAAATTAGATGACATAAACTTTTGATAATATATTTTTCAATGTTTAATGTATAACATATCTTATTTTTTATATATTATATTGTTAAAAAAAAAAAAGAAATAGTTATCAAACAAGTCTCTATTTCTACCTTTTTTTTTTAAGAAATAGGAAACATAAATAGTTATCAACTGTCAGATATAATCTTATTTCTTGTTTTAAAAGAATAAGAAATACAAACAAGAAACGGGAAACGAGAAACAGAAAATAGAAAACAGAAAATGTTGTTTGTCCATAAGTTCCCAATTCTAAAGTTAGAGCGTGGTTGCATAGTGACGGCATTTGTTGCCTTGTATTATTAGAGACCAAGGTTTGAATCACATTTTACCCAAAATGTTAAATATTTTCTCTGCTTTAATAATTTTTTTTTTTTTTTAAGAAACTGTTTTTCTTTTCAATTATTGGGGCTCTTTAAAGTATTTCTCATATTATCAAAAGGACTATTGAAATACTTTTTTGAAGTATTTGAAATTGAAATAATTATTAGTAATTTAAACTTATTTAAAAAATAATATTTTTATGCAATATTTGTTAAATAGAAAATATTACTATTAAAAGGTTATAGTTAAAACTGTATTTCTTTTTTATTTTTTTAGACATAATTTTATTTCTTATTATAATATAATTTTAATCTATACTATCAAATTTTTATGACCTAAAATACAGTTTTCGTCATATTTTTTAAACAATTTCGATCCTTATACACTGGATTTTATTTTATTTTAGTGTATAACCTTTTGACTATCCAAACATGACTACATATTTTCAAAATTTACAAGGAAATGTTATTGTACACTATTAAAAAGAAATTAATAGTGACTAAATTTTTGGTGCATTTAGAATACCTTTTGAACTTTTTGGAAGACATGAAAATGTTATTGTACACTATTAAAAAGAAATTAATACTGACTAAATTTATGGTGCATTTAGAATACCTTTTGAACTTTTTGGAAGACATTTTCTTCTAAGTTAATTCAAATATATCCTTAAAATACAAATCCAAAACTATAATTATAATTTAATTATTTGCAAAGAAAGTGTTAAAATATTTTTAGATAAAGTTATATTTAAATTTAGTTTTTCTAAAAATATGGTAAGAAAAACTGCAAATATGATATAATAATCTAACAATTTATTAAAGCTGGTAATTTAACATTTAGTATTTAATAAATAAAATAAAATCTTCAAATTTTTAAAAAATGCATGGAAGATTCATGACAACCTTTAAAGAAAATACATGGTATAAGGTCACTTTTCCATTACCCTAGTGATTCAGTGTCATTGCACACTTTTCCATCGAGCATCAAACATAGAGCATTAGTGCATCGAGTGAACTTACAACATAGAGTGTGGAGCATCAAGTATCGAGGATCGAACATCGAACATCGAACATCGAGTATCAAGCATTGAGGATCGAGTAGCGAGTACATAGCACAGAACATAGAATATAGAGGAGTATCAAGCATCAAGTATCGAGTAGCAAGTATATAGCATAGAGCATATAACATAGAGCAACGAGTCTCAAGAAAACTTATGAATCACAATGCGCGAACGGTTTAGGGTCGAATGGGTAAATTCGAAGGGTGCTTACGCAAGCAGAATGCCACTTTTCATTCGATTTAAAAAAGGTACCCATTTTTCATTTGACTTCCCAAAAAGAGGTCATCTGTACTTTTTACCTACTCATTTGTCCCAAAACTTAGCATTTTGAAAAGCCATCCCGAAAGTATTTACACCCCCAAAAATAATCCTATTTGTTATCATTTCCCCAAAACCTTTTGTCTTTTCCCTTTTCACAATTTTTTTTAAGAATGTTTTTCCCTTTTCACAATTAACCAAAAATAAAAGGAAAAATTATGGTATTATCTTATATGGAAGTTATTATAATCTTTTTCCAAAATCGGAGGATATGTTTGGTAGAGAATTTGAAAATAAAAATCTGAAAATTTTTCAATGAAAACAGAGTTGTCATATTTTCAAATATGTGTTTGATGCTTTATATTTATAAATCATAAAACATGTTGTAGTTACTCACTAATATTTAGTTGACAACAAATTATTATTAGTTTATTTTTAAAATCTTATATAATTATTATTTTCTAATATTATATAATTTATAGTACATTACATAATACTTATTGCATTTTTTAAAAAGTGAATTGAGTTTATAATATGACATATTGTGTTTCTAAATGTTTTTATTTTGATTTTAATATAATTTTACATTTTAAAATTTGGATAAAATAAAAACAGATAAATGATGTTTTTAGAATTTGCATTGGTTTGGACTGATAATGCGCAACGCAGGCTTTTGAAACGCTTTTGAAGTAATAAAATCCCAACAACTGATTATTGTCCTTAGGGAATTATTTATTCAATTCTACTAGGTATCATGCAATTCTCTTAACTTTATTTAGAGAATTCAATTGGATTAATTGTGAACAATGAAATAAAGAGAACAATAAACAATCGAATTCAAGATTCACTAGGCAAAAACGTCCTAGCGTATCAATCTCATTCAGCATTGATATGGATCTCTAAATATTTTCTTTAAACATCGTTATGAATCTCTAAATATTCTCTAATATTTCCCTATCATTCTCATGTATAATTCAAACATTAGTTTATCATGGTAGTTTTAGTTAATAAATCTCTCTCTCAAGTAGAATTAAAAACTCTAAGACTAATTGATTGGATAAGCACAAACATAATAAAAAGCCATAAGATTCAATTAATCAAAATAATGAAGCACAATCCATAATAAATGTTGAATTCAATCAAACCCTAGAACTAAGAAAGTAATTAGCCCTCATGTTCAGATTACAAATTCCACGCATGTTGTACAGAGATATTAAGGGAATAAAAGAAGACAAAGGAGATCTATCCATTGGTGACAATCCGTAGCGGGGCAGCGGATCAACGTCGTCTTCTCAATCCAACTCCGATCAACCACACGATTAGGCTTTGGAACCTCTTTGAACGACAGTCTTTCGGCCTCTGTGGAAAGCCTTAGGTGATCCCAATTAGAACTCCACCCCAAATGACGGCAAAAAAAACTATTTAACCTTGGAAATCGATGTAGCGTTGTGACGTTCTTCATAAATCATGCATTCTGGAAAATCAAAGCGCTGCAACGCTACATTGCGGGTGTTCCTTCTTGGGTTATTTTTCTTTTGTTTTCAATATTTCATTCTTTTGCCAATTTTACAACAATACATATTATAATCTTTTTCCAAAATCGAAGGATATGTTTGGTAAATAATTTAAAAATAAAAATTTGAAAATTTTTCAATGAAAACAGAGTTGTTATATTTTCAAATATGTGTTTGGTAGTAGTTTCAAAAATGTGATTCTAATTTAAATCATTATTTAAAATCTGTTTGATGCTATATATTTATAAATCATAAAACATGTTGTAGTTACTCACTAATATTTAGTTGACAACAAATTATTATTAATTTATTTTTAAAATCTTATATAATTATTATTTTCTAATATTATATAATTTATAGTACATTACATAATACTTATTGCATTTTTTAAAAAGTGAATTGAATTTATAACATGACATATTGTGTTTCTAAATGTTTTTATTTTGATTTTAATATAATTTTACATTTTAAAATTTAAAATTCAAAATTTGGATGAAAGAAAAACTGATAAATGATGTTTTTAGAATTTGCATTAGTTTGGATTGATAATGCGCAAACATAGGCTTTTGAAACGCTTGTGAAGTAATAAAATTCCAACAACTGAGTATCGTCCTTAGGGAATTATTTATTCAATTCTACTAGGTATCATGCAATTTTCTTAACTTTATTTAGAGAACTCAATTGTATTAATTGTGAACAATGAAATAAAGAGAACAATAAACAATCTAATTCAAGATTCACTAGGCAAGAACGTCCTAGGGTATCAATCTCATTCAACATTGTTATGGATCTCTAAATATTTTCCCTAAGGTCCAAGTTTGACATATTGTAGGGGTATTTTGGTCATTTTACATCACATTTGGCTCGTTCCGTTCCGATTGCTCGTTTCCTATAAAATAAATATATAAAACATCAAAGAACTCATTTAAGTACTTAAACTACCAAGAATTTAAGCCTAAGAAAGCATTTTTAAGGTGCTTTTCATGGACATGCCCCCTCCCCCTCGACGCGTGATGGTAAAGATTTGTTGTCGCCTGTAAACCTCTAATCAAATACATTTATAATTATCAAACTTTACTACTACTACTAGTAAAATGTAGTAGTAGTGGTGAGTCTGGGTCGATCCACAAGGAAGCGCGAGATGTGTTTTTTTTAGCCAATTTCCTATAAAACGTGGAGTTCTGGTGTGGAAAGATAAAGTGCATGAAAATAAAAACACAAAAGTAAAAGATAACAGGTAAATGTAATCTAAAATTGTAAATTCTAGTCCTAAGAACAAGAAAGGGTTCCAACGCAATTTCGATCGTTGAGTTCTCTTGATTGAACATACATTCGATTTATACTTAGAGATCATTGAGTTCTCTTGTTTGGCAAAAACAAGAATGGTTGTCTTTCGAGTCTATATACTCATGTATGGCTACTAAATATTGTTCTACTTTTGGTTATATTTATGTGTGATTTACAACAATGTATGGTTGTTGTGTCTATATTTGTGTGCTTTTGGTTATTTATATATATGACATATAACTTGTGAGTGTATATTGTTTACTCTGGTGTATGACTAGTTAAAGCGATATATGGTCGTATGACTGTTTGTGTCTGTGTTTGTGTGCTTTTGATTGTATATATTATGACATACAACTCATGCGTGGTTTGCTAGAGTATTTAATGTTTTTCTATATGTACTCATAGATCAAATATTTAAATAAATGAGCATGAATGGTTAAAATTGTAGGGTGTGTCAAGGGGAATGGATTTGTATTGGTTTGGGCTGGAATGTGAAGCCCATGTTTGGGGAATGGGTTTTGAAGTTGGTTTGTATTACAAAACTAACCTCAAACCCACACCCATTCCAAACCCCTCAAATCCCACTGATTTCCTCTGGTTTTTTTCATCAGTTTTCCATCCTATGCTGCATGATGCCCTCATCACTGCTCCCGATTTCTCTTTTCCCACTCTCTCTTCTGTCGCCTCCTCTTCCTCATTCAATGCTACCAACTCTCCCACTTCTCTCTCCTGCCCTTAGTCTTCCTCATTCATTCTTCCGACTCCCTTCTCTCATCCTCTCTCATCTGTCGCCTCTTCTTCCTCATTCATTGCTACCGACTCTCCTACTTCTTTCTTCTGTCGTTCGTCTTCCTTATTCATTCTTCCGACTCCCTTCTCTCATCATCTCTCCTCTGCATTTTCTTCTCCCTCATTCACTCCTCCATACTTACCTCCTCTCATCTTCTCTCTACTGTCTTTTCGTCTTCCTCATTCACTCTTTGTTCTGAAGCATTAATCAATGCTTTAGAGCAGACCCGAGGGGACGTCGAAGTCCTCCCTTGCCGCTCTAATGGCGATAATGGTGGCTCTTACCGCCGTCGATTGTTTGGTAGGTGGTCCCGTTATGACAGTTTGGGGGCTGGTAGGGGAGGGCTCCTCCCCACCTACAAGGTGAGTTACAGATCTCTTCTTTCATTTTTTGTTTCATCTTTGGTTGGGGTTGCATGTTGACCGATCTGTTTAATGTGGTTGCGTGTTTATAGATATGTTGTTCCATTTCTTTTTTCCTCTTCTGATTGTGTTGCATGTTTATAGATCTATGGTTTAATTTTTTTTCTTTCATGTTCGGGTGGATTTGCATATTTATAATATGTTTCCCATTGTTCTCATCTTCTCGAGTTGCATGTTCATAGATTTGTTCGATTTTTTTTCCATCTTCGGGTGAGATTGGCAGATTTGTCCCTTCCATTTCCTTTTTTCCTGTGTTCCATGTTTATAGATCCATGGTTACAAATTTTACGAAGTCATGTTCAGATGGGCTTGCATTTTTATTCTCCATTTTTTCATTTTTTTCATCTTATGGGTTTGCAAGTTTATACATTCGTTTATTTTTTTTTCATCTTCGGGTGAGCTTGATTGCAGATCTATTCCTTCCATTTTTTTTCTCTCTTCTGATTGTGTTGCATGTTTACAAATCTGTGGTTTAATTTTTTATCCTTGTTCGGGTGGGTTTGCATTTTTATACTATGTTTTTCATTTTTTTCCATCTTTTGGGGTTGCATGCTTATACATTTGTTTGATTTTTTTTTCCCCATCTTCGGGTGAGATTGCATAATTCTTCCATTTTTTTTCCATATTCGGTTTGCATATCTCACGTCTGAATTTCGATTGTTTGTTGGTCGATGATGAGGATTTTGCCGATTTTCCTTCAAATTGTATTAACCAGTTAATTTTCTCTTCTCGATTACCATTTCGAATTCTACAATTTTCTTCATACGGTTTCAAATGAATATAATGACAGTTTTCTTTGAAGCATGTTGTATTTTATCTATTGATCAGTTCTCTTTTAATTTTTTACCTAAAATTGATTTGTTACTTCGTTTTTTTCCACAACTGAGGTCATTATTTCAAAAGAAAAAAATTCATTATTTAATTATAAATTGTCTTTGTAACTGATTTGTTGGTTATTTGGTTTCATTCTAACCAATTCCGTTGAATTCACAAGTATTTTTTTTTATTATGTTATTATATTTTGGTTAGTTCTTTATTAAATGGATGTCACTTCCATTAAAAATGTGTATTGTTCCTCCTTTTAATTGGGTGGTTGGGTTGTTTAAACCTCATTAACTCCATGCTTATATATACACCTCATTCCTCTCTTGTTAATCACACACCATTTCAAAAAGGAAATTTCCTCTCCAATTTCATCACTGTCCAGTGGTAAGTCCTCTTGAAGCCGAACCCTTTTTTTTCCTTAGGTTCTGAATTTGTTTTCATCTCAATTTGTTCTCAATTTGTTTTACTTTCTTGTTTTATGTGACGGTGGATTTGTTCTTTCTTCTCTGGCCTATTCGCTTGATTGTTCAACCCAATTGACTCATCGGTTTTTAAAGGGCACGTACATCTGTTTTATTCTTTTCTCTTGTTCTGTTTTTTTTTTTTTTTAATATGTTTGTAATCTTTACTTTTCAATTTTTTTTGTCAATGTAATGTGGAAATGAATCTCTAACCTACCCCGTCCGATCTTCACTACATTGCACGTAACTCATTTGTACTACCCTCGTTTTTTTAAGTACATCTTCTTACTTGTAGTACTGGATGTTTATTGTAGTATGTTGTTGTATTTTGTTTAAAATGCTTGTGTATAATTTCTTTGGTTTCACTTCTGGTGTGTGAAAAACAAACTTAAGAAATAATATGTGTATTTTACATATTTTATTATTAATCAAAGAATTTGACATGTATATTTTAGGTTCTGGCTTTATTATGCAATTTTCTTTTATTTTAGGTAAAACACATACTAGGAATAAGATCCAATATTTGTATTCAAAATTTAAAAAAAAAAAAAACAAGCACAAAATAATTTTTTTAAGTCAACTTCGAAAGTGCTTTTCAACTAATTCATGAAAGCAGCAATTCAATTCTCGAGCTTACTAGAAAAATTAGTACATAAACGATTTTTTAATTTCAAATTATAAGGTATACTTTTCTAGTATTTCATCAGACAAAATAAATAAACAAAAAATCATATTTTATAATTAAAATCTAAATGCTTGGTACCGTACGTAAAAAAGGCAGTTTAACAAATTTTCAATGTCATTTCTATAATAAAAATCCAATGTTTTGTACTTTACAAAAATTAGTACTTAAACAAATTTTCAATCCCATTTTATAAGTAATATCCAATGTTTCCTACTTTACAAAAATTGGTACTTAAACAATTTTTCAATTCCATTTCTATAATTAAAATCCAATGTTTTCTACTTTACTAAAATTTGTACTTAAGCAATTTTTCAATGCCATTTTATAATTAAAAACCAATATTTCCTACTTTACTAAAATTGATACAAAAATTGTTTGTAATTAAATTTCACTAATTATTAATTTTAGAAAAAGGTTCTCAAATAGTTTTGAAAATATAATTTATTATATAGTCTATTTCTAAAACTTGTGAGTTATGAGAAATGGTACTCAAAGAACACATTACTCCATCGAATTTGGTTCTATATGAATAAGGGCATGGAAGACCTTATTAAAATTAAACTACATTGAGTTTTCGAATCCAATTTTAAATAATGTGTTCCATACGAAATTATAAAATTAAAAAACATATAACATTAGGAAAGAATTACAACTTAAAAAAAGATATAACATTGGGAAAGATGTGTAAACTTAAAAATAGATATAACATGAGGAAAGAATTATAAACTTAAAAAGAGTTATAACTTTGGGAAAGAAATCCATTCTCTTTGGGGCAATTAAATTAATTTTTATATCCCTTGCCTATTAGAGTTACAAATAATCATTTGTTTGTTTATGCGTTCGTTTGTTTACTTATTTATTTGTTAGCACTATCTTTTTAAATACGTATTATTTATGGAACGAAATTGGGTGGGGTGGAAGGAAAAATTGATTACATAGAAAGATTGAATAGATAGAACCTCAAACAGATAAGAATACTTAAATATGGCCGCTATCTTGTTAGGTCCATTGTCAGTTGAGTTAATCAATGGATGACATGGACATTCAACCTGACGAGTTAATTACAATACTGATCGTTGTATGTGCGGCTACCGTTGCAATGGTGAATACTATCACCAATTTGCTACAATTGGAAGACAATCGGGAGCGACCGTCTCCACTTATTAGACATCAAATTCGACAGTTGAATTTCTTTTGTCTGATATATGAAGATGATCAGATGTGTCATGAGAACACTCGTATGGATAGAAGAATATTCACGATTCTGTGTCAACTACTTAGGACGATGGGGGGGTTGAGGCCAACGAAATGTGTAGATATGGAGGAAATGGTGACCATCTTCCTACATATAGTTGCACACAGTGTCAAAAATCGAGTGATGCAATGCCAATTTGCAAGGTCTAGCGAGACAGTGTCAAAGCACTTCAATATTGTGCTGAATGCAATATTGAGACTTTACAAAGCTCTGTTGCGGAAACCAGAGCCAGTCACTGAGAACTGTATAGCTGATAGATGGCACTGGTTTCAGGTACTAAAAATATGTTGTTTAGTGGTATTGTTTGGGGGTTTTCACATTACCTTAAACTTATCATTGAAACAACGTTCCGTCACAGAATTGCTTAGGTGCACTTGATTGAACCCATGTCAGTGCAGTTGATCGACCACGCTATAGGACTAGAAAAGGTGAGATCGCCACAAATGTCCTTGTTGTATGCAATCAAAATTGTGAGTTTATCTTCGTTTTTGCTGGACGGGAAGGATCAGCCGCTGACTTGATGGTTCTGCGAGATGCAGTGCCGAGGCCAACTGGATTGAAAGTCCCAAGGGGTTAGTTTATAAGTATCTTTATACCCTTCCATACCAATGAACAATCATCAAGTGGTAATTTGGCCCAAATTTGCAGGATACTACTATCTATGCGATGCCGATTATCCAAACGCCGAAGGATTTTTGGCTCCTTATCGGGGACAAAGATACCATTTAACTGAGTGGCGGGGAGGGAACTCGCCGACAAGCCCTAAGAAAATTTTCAATATGAGACATTCCTCTGCACGGAACGTGATTGAGAGAGCGTTCGGGATGGTAAAAGGTTAATGGGCCATCATTTGAGAAAAATCATACTACCCGATTGACGTGCAGTACAAAACCATAAATGCTTGTTGTCTCCTGCACAATCTAATAATTCGGGAAATGGGCACAAATTCATTAATTGACGAAGGTAAGGGAAGTTAGGGGGGGCCAATTCCAACAGACGCTGACAATATCGATTTTGTAGAGACATAGATGCCTTTACTGCATGGAGGGATGATCTCGCAAATCAGATGTGAGCTGAATGGAATGCAAATTAAGGACGCGCTAGGAAAATTTTGTATAGTCTTTTTGTAATGTATACAATATTTGATTAATGTCAGATGTGTACGTTTTGTCATTTTTGGGTCAACATATGTGAATATTGTTATGTATAGTGTGAATGGATTAATTCTTATTATATACAGTCTCAATGGGTTAATGCTTGTTCACCACACTACACCTTCATGTTTAAGCCTTATTGCGTTAACACGTTTAATTCTAAATGGAAACATCTGGATCACGCGCAAGAGCCTCAAAATATATATGGACGGATGAAGAGGATAGAATCCTGATGGAGTGTTTGGTCTAGTGTGTGCAGTTTGGACACTGGCGAGCTAACGGGACTTTCCGACCTGGTTTCCTAGCGAACGTACTACGGATGATGCAGCAAAGGATCCCAGGGTGTTCCACAGGTAAGCCCAAATTTAGAGTTTAGGGTCAGGATGTTAAAGAGACAATACGACGTGATCACTGAAATGTTTGGCCCAGGATGTAGTGTGTTTGGTTGGAACGCAAAGCGTAAATGTATTGACTATTAGCCGGAGATATTTGACACGTGGGTCAAGGTAATCCACTCTTTTACGATTTATTCTAGGTTGTTTTAAATATATTTTAGCCATAACATAACACATTTCATCTCATATAGATTCATCCGAGTGCAAAAGGACTGCGCCATAAGTCATTTCCGTTCTATGACAACTTGGCCATTGTATTTGGCAAAGACAGAGCAACAAGGAGTCGTGCCACTACCACTGCTGAGGTCGGATCTGAACCTGTAGTGGAAGAGGAGAACGAAGACATCTTGAATAACCATTCCCCGGACTTTGAGAACTTCTATACTCCTGATCCACTGTTCGCCAGTTCACCCACATCAGAGGACCTTCCAACTACCCCCGGCGGTAGAGGGTCTCGGAGTAGTATGCCAACAAAAAGTAGGAGGTCCCAAAGTTCCTCAATTGGAGAGTACAGCGAGGTGGTACGAGAGGGCTTCCAACTTCTAACGAAGTCCATTGACGGCATTGCGTAGTGGCTTATTGTGAACGATAACTTGGCAAGGAGTCATCGTCGAGAACTATACATCGAGCTGCAATCAATCCCTGGTCTGTCGATGCAAGATGGCTTGACTGTTGCACAGTCATTGCTTGCAGATCCAATGCTGTTAAGCCACTTCGTGGACTTCCCACTGCAGTGGAAGTATGATTATTACATGCAAGTCCTCGGGCGATCATGCGATCCAGCACCATGACTCTGCTTTTTCTGAACTCTGAATTTGTTTGACTATTTCTTCCTTCAATTTCAATTCAAGTTATCTTATGTTTAATGAACCTTATCTTTCCCTAAATTTGTTTGTACTTTGACTACAAGTAATTGTTTTAATAATATTAATTTTCTATGGTAGACTTTTTGTTGTGTCCAAAATTATTTTAATCTAAATTATAATATAGTATGATAATTGAATTTTGTATAGTATGACCAGATAAAGTTGAAAATATATGATGGTTAAAACATATATAGAAAAAAAACAGTCAAAATAATATTAAAAAAAAAAACAGTCAAACCCAGCCCAAACCCAGTAATCAGAAACACAGCCAACCCAACTCTGCACTCTAAACACCGTAATCAGATTCCGGCATCCTAATTCCAGACAACAAAACCCACCATAATCAAATTCCCAGTAATCCTAATTACAATCCAGCTCCCCAAACGCCCCCATATAGATTATGATATACACATGGTCCTAGATGTAGGGTCTTTGTGTATTTTGATTTTATAATTAACATCCCTAGATATGTTTTTTTTTTTTTTTTTTCCATTTTATTATTTTTTTTTGTAACTAATATTCCTAGGTATGTTTCTTTTAAGTTTCCTTGATATGGTTTGAAAAAATAAAGTGGATCTAACACATAATACATATGTCAAGCACGATGTCACAGACAATATGTATGGCAAGGGGGTAACACAGAAACAAACATAAATATAAAGACACAAACATTGGTAGTCGAGTTCGGTGCAATATCAATTACGTTTGGGGGTTGTGCTCGATGGAAAGAAACTTTACTATATAAAGAGTTTAACAATTACAATGAAAAATGCTTATCTGATAGACTCCCTCTTTAGTGACTCACATATAACTTCCTCCAATTTTAGACTCCCATAAGTTTGAGCTCCACTCACTTCCACAATAACATTTCTCCAAGTTTTGAATGAGATCACCTCAATACAACATACTTAGGCTCTCCTATGTGTAAGATTCTCTCACCTTCATAAGCAAGTTTTGATTCAGCGCCCCTCAATACAACATCAAAAACTTACCCCATGAGTTCTTTATGTGATTTGCTACATTCACAATAATCCAACCAAGCCTCCTTGTCGGATGGAACAAACCCATGATAGAAAAACAAAAATCACAGTACATGAAGGTTAGCCTTAGACAAACTCTAAGCTCAAAACTCTTAATGCACGCACTCTTCTAAAAAGATGCTAAACCCTAAACTTAAACAAGAACACAATATATATATGGCTAGCTTTGAGAGAAGATTTTCAAAGAATGAATAAATGATCTATGCATGAACAGAAAAAAAAAAAAAAAAAAAAGAACACAATCACGGTAATATGCAAATTAAGTTAACAGATAAGAAAAAAATATTATTCGAAATCTGCTGCTCTTCACGTAACATATTATTACAACATCTTGAAAGACATATTGCAAAACATATGGCTCAAGTTTTACTTGTAATAAAATTAGTCAATCACGTTGGAATAACATGGTTTTTAAGCTAACCAAGTGGATGTTTAAAGCTAGCAATTAAGTTATTGGTGGATAGTTAATGTAAGTGTGTATAAATGGTAAAATGAGCACAAAAATTCACCAACTCCTGAAAATGTGATAGTCATAATCCCAAATAATAAATAACAAATAACAAATTGTTTTAACTAGTTTTCTTCTTCATGTCAATGTGTTTTGTGTTGGGCCTTACCCACAGGGATTCAGAAAAGGGAGGCGCATACCATCCAGAAACTAATTTTGTTAATTATATTGAATTCGTTTATATATATTATTCATATATTACTCGTAATTTATATAAAAAATACAAAAGACGGATAATTTGAGGAGGGACACATCCTCTCTGACCCCTACGTGTATGGTGTATTCACCCTCGGTCGAGACACCCTTTCAGGAAGCATAGTCTTGAAGATAATTATTTGTTCTACAAGAGTTGTAGCAAACTACAATGATCATCTCATAACGATTAATTTCGGTAGAACAACATCAAACTACGTACTCAAATTTGATAGAATATTTGGATACTTGCTCTCAAGTCAACTCAAGATCAAAAAGAAAGAAAGAGAATAGGATATAAGTCTTCCAATTGGAATGAGATACTCCAAATGAAGAAATAAATCTCTATTTATAGGCTAACAACATAGTAATTCTCTAAAAAATAAAATAAAATAAAACTTCTTTGAAACATATGTCAAACATAACTCAATTGAGCTGTTATTAGATCAATTGAAACATAATTCATCAAATGGAAAAAACTAAAAATTTAACATATGAAAATTAAAGTTGTAAATGAAACATTGTCCATTTTAATGTTTCAATCTAATCTGAATGTTTATATTGAATCCATTTATATGTTTCAATCCATGGATGTTTCACTTTCTTTCGCAACGTAATAACATTCCAACAAAATAGATCTCTTAAGAAGTGTAATAAATTCTTCAAATTTCAATTATTTTGTGTCTCCTTGAATTTTAATTTTGTATTTAAAAGTCATTAACTACTCGATTTTTTTAAATCTATTGGACATAAAATTTAAACTTTAATGTCTTAGTATGTCTAATGTATTGGTCACCAAAATGAGCTCAGCTCAGCGGTAATTAAAATGACCTTTCATCTTAGAGGTTAAAGGTTTGATCTCCCATCCCCACAATTATATTGAGAAAAAAATAAGTTGGTCAGTTTTAAAAAAATACTGAATACATGATAGACTTTTTAAACAAAAAAATTTAAAATTCAAGATATATTTGATATTTCTAAAGTTCAAATATCTAATCAACACAAACATGAAACTAGAATTTAGAATTTAACAAAATATTTATATATAATACTAAGACATTGTGCATCTAGTAGTCTTGATGAAATGATAGAATTGTGGCCACACAAGGCCAAAAGAAAAAGTAACCCACCTTTCTTTGTTTGTTACACAAAAGAAAAAAAAAAAAAAAAACATTTTTCCAATTACTATTGATGAAAAGCAAGACCATCTTTTTAGTATTGTCACCTTCCACTACCTACACCTTTCCTTTCTTTTAGCTTTCCATATATTAATAATTGAGCAAATTTGACTAAAAGGACTAAAATCATTCCCATAGAATACACTCACTTTGTAAATGCCAACAAAACTTTCCAACAACAATGCTTTTCAACACACCCAACCATTATCTAATTCCATCTTGCTTTTATTACTTCTCCACCCCCTCCCAAGAAAAAAGTACTTCATTTACAATGCCCCCATCTATCTCTTTCAATGGCCCCACATCCTCCACTCTCAAGTAAAGAAATGAAGGGAACAAAAGTGGAAACTTTTCCATCTCAAAATATGGGTCTAGTAGATGGATGACCCAAAAAATGGGGAGAAAAATGAAAATATGCTCTACTTTCTTTTTTGACTTCATATTTAGGTAAAATTATCAAAATAAAACCTTGTACATGCAAGTTGGGCCTCTCAGTCTCCCCCTCTCTCACTCTCTCTCTTTCTATTTCTTCTGTCTCATGTAGACCGATCCCCTCTTGCTCTGAAACACAAAATCGTCGAAATCAAAACCCATGAAGCAGATGAGGGAGAGGAAGAAAAAAAATCAGAGGTGATGGAAATGAGAAGATTGACAAGTAAAAAGAAGAGGGAAAAAGAAACTAGGAAATTTCGTAAATTTGGTTGATGATGATATAAGCAAGAGGCAAAATTCTTAAAAAGTGAGGCAAAAACTATTTTGAATTGTGAAATTTCTTAACCAAATCATATGAGTAACATATGGTTGGAATGCTCTTTAATTGTTCCTTTTTTAGAAAGTTCAATTTCAAAATAAGATATTTTGAGGATTAAAAGAAATAATTATTTAGACTTTGTTTAGTAATCATTTGTTTTTTTTTATTTAAATTAAATTTATTTTCTCTCAATGGTTATTATCTTTTTTTTTTAAATAAAAAAAGTTGAATTCTTAGCAAATTTTCAAAAACAAAAATAAATATTTAAAAACTATTTTTTTAATCTTCAAAATTTGGCTTAGTTTTGAAAACATTGGTAATGCGTAAATAACAAAACAAGAAACTTAGAGGTGGAATGAAATGCTTGTAAGTTTAATTTTCAAAAATTAAAATTAAAATCAAATAATTACTACACGGGACTTAAGTTTTACTACTTTTAGAGGGCGTTTAAAGTCTTTTATATATATATATATATATATATATATATATATATATATATATATATATATATATATATATATATATATATATATATCATGCTTTAGCATATGTAAATGTGAAGTATTTTTGGTTTATTGTTGAGTACACATATAAAGTTGTCATTTTTTCCCCCAAATGAACTTCATTAGTCAACAACACTAACAACGCACAAGGTACTCAATCTGAAGAGAGGATACCCAACAAGGAACTAAGGGGTTAAAAAATTTTACAGCAGCACACGCCAGAGAGTTTAGGAATCTAAGAGTATAATATTCAATTAAAGAACGAGTTGTTGTGTTGCTAGATGCTTGTTATTGTCTCTAATTAATCTTGATCACTAAATTCATATAAACATAAACAAATATGAACTCGTTTGAAAACGTTCTTGTATTTTGTTTCCAATTTTTTAGAAAATAGGGGTGCTCAGCAAAATTTAAATTTTGGAAGGAAACAAAATCAATTTCCTTTTAAAAAAATTAAAAAAAATATATTTTATTATGTTTTATTTCTAAAATCCATAATAAATATCTAAAAATAAGTATAATATAAACTTTCTTTATATTTAGTTTTAAAATGTAAAAGTAAACATTTTTAATATAAAATGTCAAAGAGCAAAATCAAGAAATGATTATTAAACATGTTTTTGTCTTTTCAAATTGTTATTAAATGATTTTTTAATTAAAAAAAGGCAAATAAATAATAATAAATTAGAAATAAAAAACAAGAAACAAAACCATTACCGTGGATCCAATGCAATCTAACATTCCTAATCGAAAATGAATTTGTTTTACTATTATTTATGGTTGGGGTACTTGATCAAAGCCAATAAATGTGTTTAATTTGACTCCTAAAAGTACTTAAATAAGGATTAAATAGATATTGAACTTGATTCATTGTTGTAAGTGTCACAAAGGGTAGGACATGGGTGCATTTAAGTCTAGGATGCGGGTGCATTTAGCCACAAAAGTATGTATTTAATTTCTTAGACTCCTCAAAATACTTAAATAAGCGGACTAACTAGCTATTGAACCTGATTCACAGTTTTAAGTGTCACAAAGGATTGGATTGGATGTAGGTGCATTCAGTTAGTATTCGACTTAGTAATTTATAGGCGCCTTGGTGGGTACATTTCCTACTAGGGTTTAAACAAGTATCAATCGACATTTTCCTTTATTTTAATTATTAATTTTCAACAATTTAAAATCACATCAACTCCAACTACTTTTATTTACTTTGGATGCAAATTTAGAGGAGACTTTTGCTTTTCGAAAATTTTGTTCCATTGAGTTTGATACTGGAAGTACTCTCAACTTTATTACTAGATTGATAGTGTACATTTACACTTAGTATTGTTCATCATTGCTCAGTCGTCAGTCCACATTAATAATTCTAGAGACTATTATACAGCCTTATGAACCCAAAAAAAGTCCAAAATCAATCCACCAGGTTTGATAGATCATTCCAAGAATAATTAGAAACTATCCTAAAACCTTTTGAACCAAGGAAGACCCTAAATCAACCCACTAGAATTTGATGAGTCATTCCAGATGAGTCATTCCAAGGATAATCTAGGGATTACCCTAGAACCTCTTGAACCAAGGAATACCTAATATCAATTAGTTGGTTTGATGAGTTATTCCAAAGATAATGTAGAAACAATCCTAGAGTCTTTTAGACTAAGAAAAACCTAAAATCAAGCCATTAGTTTGATGGAGCATTCCAAAGATAATTAGGGAACTACCTCGAATCCTCTTGAACCAAAGAACGTCCAAAATCAGCTCATCGAGTTTAATGGGTTATTCCAAGGATAATCTAAAAACTACCCTGGAGTGTTTTGAACCCAAGAATACCTGAAATTAGTCTAATGAATTTGATGGTTCATTCCAAGAACAATCTCAAGACTACGTTGGAGCCTATTAAACCAAGAAAATCTTAAAATTAACCTATTGAGTTTGATGGATCATTCCAGTGATAGTTTAGAGACTATCCTAAAGTCTTTTAAACTAGGAAATGTTTCACAGGTCATTCCAATGAAATAATCTATAGACTACCCTTGAGACCTAAAATAAAGTTTGGTCTCGACCTTGGCCAAGGCAAGTCTATTCTTCTGCGAGGACGGCTTAAGCCTTCAACTCATGACTAATTGACAAAAGAAAACAAGCTTTGGACGACAACAAGTGGAGCAATAATGCAACAATCAATGAACAAGGATGATAGAGGCAACAAGCTTTCTCCAAAAAGAAAAGCAAAGAAAGAATTAGGGGTTAATTAGGACAATTGGGTAGTTTTAGAAATAATTTAGAAGACAAAAGGGTACTTTTGAAATAAATTAGGAAAAATGTTTTTTTTTTTTTTTTTTGTCTTTATTGGTATGCGTCTTGAAGAGAAACATTTACCTCAAAATTTGTGCCACCATTACACAAAAGTAACGGAAGTTTAACGAAGTTGATTTTATTTATATACATAAACCGTTTATATTGGAATGATATTTAGATTATAATTTAACTATCTAGCTAAGTAAATTACAATTGAACTTGTATAAAATTAAATAAAAAATTCAAGTATATATAAACAGAATCCACTCAGTTAAAATTTTAAATACCAATTAAACTTCCGTTACTTTTTGTGTAATTGTGGCACAAATTTCAAGGTGAATGCATCTCTTCAAAAGTATTAAAAAAAAAAAAAAAAAAAAAAACTACCAACTTTTTCTTAATTTATCTTAATTTATTTCAAAATTACCTTTTTTTCCTAAATTGTTTCTAGAACTACCCTATTGTCCTGATTAACCCAAGAATTAGGAAACAAAAGTGAGGAGCAAAGGCGATTACCATATTTTTATTGCTTGCATTTTGTTAGGTCAATGTGGCCGACTACTTAGAATCATTTAAAAATTTTAGAAACTAAAATATCCCTTTAGAAATTTTAGAAACCAAATAGATACTAAATTCTTAACCAATATATATCCATAAACTCTAATCATAACATTAAAAAAAATAAATAAGTACTATTTACCATGTCTTCTCACAAAGAAAAGGATTCCCCGAGGGACCTTTACTAAGAATCTTGACAAATTTTGCAAAATATCTATTTGATTTTATCGAAATTTGTCTGTTGAGTTGATACTCGTGAATAAACAGAAATGTTTAAGTAATAACAGTCTCTATCAATTCTCTATACCATATTCATACATATTATTAATACTATATACTATAACCACTACGGATTGATTCCATGATCAAAACGAGCAAGATGTAAATCAATTACCGTGGTAGCCACCAACTCAATGGAAATATAGTTTCAATTTGATAATGTTATATAATCCAATTACCATTGATAGAATCAAAATAAGCATAACTAAACCGTAATTAAAATATACTACCTTTTACGAAGTCAGAAGTTCAAACCCCTCTTTCTCCGTTTATTCTCAAAACTAAAAAGAAAGAAAGAAAGAAGAAAAAAAAAAGAAAAAGAAAAAGAAATTGTCTACATGAGCAGAGTACAATAACTTAGTGAAAGTTCAGTTTAATCTAACATACTATTTCCCAACTCATCCATTGTTTTTATTCTAGAAAATGAAAGACTTAAAAAGAAGTGTGCAAGTATATTTATGCCTTCCTAGCCTACACATGGGATGGTTCAAACTAGTGGGCCACCTAGGAAGACCATGACCATCAAACTTTGGACCAAATTCTTTGCCCAGCCAAAAATAATTTTAAATGAGTAGTTTTGATTGGAGGTTAAGAAAAGCTTCATTATTATAAAACTGTAAGCATAAAAGAAGCCCATTAAAACAAAACAAATTTGCCTTACAGCTTTTAGCTTTGAAATGAAATTGGTCTTTTCCAAAATTCCAACCAAGTCCGGAATTCAAATCAATGACCAAATAATCTCCATCATCCAGAAAAGGATAGCTACAGAACTCTATATAAATTCCAACTGTTAATCTCAGACTTCGCATGGAAATCTAAAAACTTATAAGCAGGGAGCAAAACTTATAAGCAGAGAAATTCAAATATTCCACAAGCATATAAATTATCTGTTGGATCATAATATCAGAATATAAAAGGAAACCCCCTACTTTCTTCAGTGTTTTTTCAGTAGACTGACAATGGTATCCTATGTAATATATCAGAACGTGCAGTATCAAAAATGAAATTCGCCCCGGTAGTGAAAAGGCAAGAAATGAAGGGTAAAAAGGATCCTGTAGTGGAAAGTTTAGATATTACGTTGTTAGTAGAGAGAGAAGTCGCCCTCTCGGATTGGCCAAGTTGTTTGTTCTTCTTATAGCTCATATTTCCTTTTGATCTAATTAAGGTGGATTATGGTATCCATCAGAGTCTAGCACTGGGAAACTAATTTTCTTCATTAAGTGATCTTCAGATTCCAGTAACAGATCCTCATAATACATAAAGCACAATGATAAATGTGGCCGTGAAAACGATGGAGTACCTACTGCTTCATACAGTCTCTTTTTGGTTTGATACCTTCAAATCTTGTCTCTCCTCCTCTTCCGCCGATGTAGGCTTTTCTACTGCAGTCTCTTTCATTGACTCGGGTTCTTTCTTCAGCTCGGACTCGAACTCCTTAGCCGCCTGCAATGTTATTAGCAACATTATTCCTCCTGCTAGTAAAGTTGAAAGCAGCTAGCATTATTGAAGGTCATTTTGAGATGTGGGTTTATTTTGTATAGGGATGTGGTGAAAGTGCTATGGGTGTGTCAACCTAGTTGAGATATCCAGGTGCACCTACTAATCCTAAGATTCTACGATAGTGTATCTTTTGCTCTTTTGTTTCATTGTAATTTGATATGTATATATTGAAGGGTCATTTTGCTGATTCTTTACCAAATTGAGCCATTGAAGTTTTCCTCATACTTCATTATTGATAAAGAAAAAAATTGAACATGTTTCATCAACAAAATACTAGGTAGCAGTTTTAAGGGTGTGTAATTTAGGGAGTTGTGATTTCTTAGAAATGAACCCATACGTTCATCAGACATGTATAATGACCTATGAACTGAAGGTTACTTTACCCTCATTCCACGGTAACTGTCTCTAACTCAACACTATCAAATGTAACATCGTCTAAAGTTATGTTTTGGAGTGCTTTTAAAGTAAATAGTAATTGCAACTTTACTTTAAAAAATGTTTAAAATAAATCTCTTAAATGTTTTGTTGTGCATTCTTAAAAGTACTTTAGAAGTACTTTCCTCTTCGTTCCACTGTTTAGACTAAAAGCACATTACAACAAACTACTTTAAGGTGCTTTTCACTTTTTCTAAAAGCATTTTTACACTCTCTCAAACATGATATTTATGACAAAAGTCGCCATCACTTGTCAACTTGGGCATAGATCAACTGGTTTAGTATCTACCCTCAATCAAGAGGTTAAAAGTTTAAATATCTCACCCCCAAACATTGTTAAAGTAAAAGAAAACAAGAGAATAAATAAATAAATAAATAAAGGTTTGTCACTCCCAAACATAGATGAAATTAACAACCACCTTTAGTTGGGCTGAAGCCCCTTCTGTATACTTTGCTTTGAGACTCCTCAATTGTGGGTTGGGTTGCCTTTTCTATGTAATTTATTTCTTTATTTTCTTTTTGTTTTTTCTGTTGTTTTTAATGTTTTCATCGAGCTTGATTTCTCATCAAAGAAAATGGAAATTAACAAAAACCTTATGTTTTATCAAACACGGTGCGCAATCATATCATTAAAATAGCAAAACAAAGAACGTTAACATTCATATGGTAAGTACCACACATACTAGCAGGCCTGGGTATGTTGCAAATATTCAAATTTCCAAGATATAACATTTCGTTTTAAAACTTGTAACAATGCATTGATATAAATTTCATTTTTATAATCATATAATATAGAAATATCTACAATTTGGAGTTTAGAAATAAATGAAAGTACCTTGGGAAATTAAAAACTTTAGAGTAATTAATAATCAATAATAAAGACGACTTCAAATCCAATCATATTGGTATAGCAAACAAAAAATTGCATGCCATAATCATAATTAGCATAACTCTTAGTTAAGTTTGTCCGTGAGATAGGGCTCTAACGAACTAAGAGGCATGATGCCACGAATCCTTGGGCTTTCTGTGGTGGTTATGGGATATGCAATTTGATAAGGAAGAATGATATACTCTTACAGAAACAACTTCGAAAAACCAGTGGCCTTGCCTTCAAAGATACTATGATTTCCTTCCAGCCAAATATGGTGAAAAAATGCTCTCTGATGAAGTAATTCCATGTAATTTCCTTTTCTTTACCATATGGGTGACCGTTGAGGATAACTTCAAGAATACAGGTCATATCTCTCGAGATAGCAAGGTGCCAATTGAAAGCCGATAAAATAATATTCCCAAATGTGTCAGCAGACATGTGATGGAGATGGTGTGCTAAGATTCAGAGCCTTTTTGGCAATAGACACACCAATTTAGACAAGAAGAGATCCAAGGAACCTTTTTTCTGAAGGACTTCAACAGTACAGATACATCCATGGCTTAACTCCCACATGAAAATTTTGATTTTCTTTGGGAATGGGCCATGTCACATGCAAAAGTATAAGTCTGCATGTTGATGAGTAGTCAATGAGGTGAGTTTTTATATGAGAGACTGATAGACCCCAACCCCAAATCACTGGAGTGTACACACGGAGAAAGAATGGAAAGATAGAGGGACCAAGTGATGCAAATGCGTGATTATATAATCGTTTATGTGAGTGCAGGATGAATCTGTGGGGCCCATGTGGTCCCATTACTTAGTTATGCTTTTCTGGGTGAATGTTGATTGTGGCAGAGGGGAGGTTATCTTTTGTGTTTCTGCCAAATTGTAGCTTACGGAGCTTTTTGGGAGAGGAAGGAGCTCTCTAAATTCCCTTGGCATTGCCAAATAGTAAATACGTAATTTTGAATCCTATCATTTTGGTATCAAAGCCACTGGGATGAAATGGACACTGAGAGTGTATGTTAGATACCTGTATGACCCAAGAATATCTAACAAAAACTCACCCACACTTCCAGCAATTTTCACACTAAATCAGCAAAGAAAAATACCCAGCCACAAGCTACTGTATTATTTATCAACAACTGAGTTTCTCACAAGAGTTCCAGCACATTGACAGCAAGAAAGAAAATGGAAAATAGATGGGAAAGATAAAGAACTAAAAGAAAAGATAAATGGGCAATTTCAAGAGTGCCTCCCACTCAAATTTCTTCACTCCAGCTTCTGGTTATCCATGCTCCCTTCACTCCCGCCCCTACATAAACCTCTCAATTTGTGTCTCCGCTGGTCCCCTCCATCCTAACTGACTTGTCAGCCACGTGCTCCCCACATTTTTCTCCCACGATCACATATTTATTTCCCCTTTTACCCTTCTATGATAGGTGTGAACTATTGGGGGTCTAACAGACTATTACCAGTAGAAGAACAGTTCACATCACTTCAAAATGCAGTAGCGGAAGATGGATCGAAAGATTACCAAATTCAACAAGGAGTAGAAGCCACGATTGCAAATGAATTCACCCAGATCTGGGAAGAGTTAGGCTAGACGTTGGAAAAGTAAATAATGTGAGGATTAGAGGGGAAAATTGGAGATGGAAGTAGTCCAAGCTCCTCTGAACAGACATGCACGAATAAAGGCAAACAATCGGCTAAAAGTGAAACGCGAGAGAAAGGGCATACCGATGAAACAAAGAACGGTCCCAGCACTCGTGAGGTGTCGTTATTTGATATAAGATTGAGGAAACTTAAGGTACCAATCTTTAGGCGGGAGGAGGAGAAGACTTGTATGGGTGGCTACATCAAGTAGAGAGATACTTTGTTGTGAATAGGCTGTCGAGAAGGATAAGCTTGACATCGTGGTTCTATGTTTTGGAGGGGGAAACCCTCGAATGCATCAATGGGAAGACATATAGACTCCGATCAAGACTTAGGGGACATTCTATCAGCAAATGTTGGAACGATTCTTGTTGGTGGAGGGAGGCCGATGGGGGATGGCGAAATCCCTAACCCTAAAACAAGATGATAACATGAGGGCCTACTGTCTCTTATTTGAGTGATTATCTATGCTGTTGAGAGATATATCTGAATTGGTGTTAGAAGAGGCGTAACTAGAAGATATATCATAGACCTTTTCTTTTTTAAAGAAAACCCACACTTTCATTGAGAAAAAATGAAAGAATACAGAGGCCTACAAAAAAGAAACTAAAAATGACAGTTTCATGACTTTCAGAGAGCTTACAATCATTTCTTTTTTTATATGAAACTAGAAGCCTTTGATTAAGAAAGCAAAAGTACAAATCAGAAATCAACTCAAGTGAGCTAAAGGCATCATAAAACGTTCCTCCAGTTGGTTCCATTTATTAAAGAAAGAAACAAAGGTGAAAATAAAAAATGAAAACGAACTCCAAGATGATACTTTCTACCGAACAAAATTCCAAAATTCCCCTGTTTCTGAAGATATTTTGAAAATTCAAAGATTCTTTTCCAACCACACCTCTCACATCAGGGCTTTGATTGTATTATGGGATGACCTAGTGGTAAAAAAAGAGACATAGTCTCAATAAATGGCTAAGAGGTCATGGGTTCAATCTATAGTGTCCACCTACCTAGGAATTAATATCCTATGAGTTTCCTTGACACCTAAATGTTGTAAGGTCAAGCGGGTTGTCTTGTGAGATTAGTCAAAGTGCGCGTAAGTTGGCCGGATACTCAAGGATATTAAAAAAAAAAAAAACAAAAAAAAAGGATTGTATTATGCACAAAACATTTGTTTTCTGCTTAAAATGATGGCCATTGAAGGGTTGATGAAGTTTAAGTGTATAGAGTAATAAAATACCCACACCAGATTGAACTCAGAAGACCAGAGCTTCTGACTAAAGAACAAGGAAACAACAAGTGGGTCTCATCTTCCAAGTTCTTGGCACAGAATACAAAAATTAGGACAGAAGCAGGCTTGTGGTGGATTTAAGAGCTTACAACCATGTCAACTGAGATTTCCTTGATAATCTTTTGGGGAAAAGCTCCAGGTTAACTGGAGAGCTGTATTAACATGAGCCCAGGGGTTAAGGCATCTATTCCCTCCCTTGAGTTCAAATGTATAAATCCTCACTCCCTCATTTGTTGTACTAAATAGGTAGAAAAGGAATTTTCTCAAGATTAAGAGTTTGTTAACGTTTATTAATTGGAGAAGGCATATCCCTTCTTTCCATTCTGGATGCATCAGCAAAAGACTCCCCCATAATCTAAAGGCAAATGAAAAGGAAACAGGATTTCACATCCACTAAAGAAACCACCTACTCAAGATTAAATTAATCGAAGCACATTCATTAAAATACGAGAAACGATATTCAACAGAAGGATATGCAGTAAGGTCCTGGAAATATTACATATGCCATTTAGTGTAACATGCCTGGTGACACAGATCGGATTATTCATGATCCGAAAACAAAACATCCAAAACTTTGCAAATGTTCAAGTAACAAAAGTACTTTCAGATTGCATTAGTTGAAGAAAAGTACCCCAAGGGATAAAGGACAAAAGAACAGAACTCGCAAGGCTGGAAAATTTTACCTCTTGGGATGACATAAAATACCAAAAGTTAAACTTCATTAAAGTTCCATTCTCTATCCCAGTCGCTCAGCCAGCAAAACAAATTCATAGACAGTTCAATGTTCGGGAATACTTTCGATAATACTTTCGACAAAGCTACTAAATTAACGATTCAACTAATCCAAGATTATTGTTATTCATGTAGCCACGACAAAAATGGATTAATCTTTCTAATTAGTTAGAAGGACTTTCCATTAAGTCAAAATCATCCCAAAACAACAATGATCAAATACTTAATTTCTATATTAGTGGAAGTCAAACATCGCACCCACTATCCAAATTCAATAAAAATCTTCATTTCCTCGAATCCCCAATTCGAATCCCTAACAATAACACAATTTCAGATCATCCAAACTAGCCCAATCAAATGAAACAACAAACATACCTGTTGGAAGCTCTTGACCGTTTTCCCAATGCTCTTCCCAACTTCGGGCAACTTCTTAGGGCCAAAGACCAGAGCTGCAACACCGGCGATTACAACAAGTTCAGGCACTCCAAGTCCAAACAGAGCGTTACAAGTCAGACCCTTGTGAGGTCTATCGGTCGTGGTTCTGAACCTGGTGTTACACAGTAAAGAAGAATGGCTATGGTCGCCGTTGGTGAAGAAATTGGCGGTGGCATTGTTGGCGAAGAAGGCGGATTTAGAGGAGGAAAATGGAGGAGAAAGAGAAGGAGGCCTTGGAATGGAAGAAGTGAAGGATAAAGTTGTAGATGAGATCACCATGGTCGCCGTCGTTGAGCTTGAGGGAAAAAATCTTGATTGGAAATTGGAATCCTTTTATCGGTTTGGAGATGATTCTGATTTTGTTTAATTTTATTTTTGATTTTTGGTTGCAATTTTCACGTGGGGATGGTATAAATTATAATAACCATCTTCTTCCCTGTTTTGGGATTTGCATCTTGGAAATTGAGAGTCAACGAGGGTAGGTATAGTCAAGGGTTTTCAACCTCCACCTCCTTAAAATGTTGAATTCTTAATTTTACGAAAATATCAATAAAAATAACATTATTTTCAAATATAGTAAAATACGCTAACTCATTCATAAATATAGCAAAATGTCATTATAGACATTGATAAACTACTATCATCTATCACTATCTGTCGACAGTAACATTTTAATTTATGTTTATTGATTTTGAAGTCAAAGGTTGGATTTTTCCACCACACATATTTTTTTAAGAAAAAACATGTGCCATGGATATTTTTGTAAAAGTTAAAATAAAAAAAGTAATAAATATATATTTTCTTAGTATTAGTATATAGACATTAGTAAATAAACATTTCGAAATTTCAAAACAATTTTGCAGGTTTGTTATTCATTATTATATTTACATTAATGACATTTAATTACTTATTTTTTATGTTTGGTGAATTTTTCTACAAACTTTAGAATGTCCATTCGCTTGTCATGTCAATATGGAAATATCCCGATGTTAGTATAAATTTAATAGTGTGGATATAATTAGGAAAAAATTCGATTAATATGATATGGTATGGATACTACTCTTATTATTTATTGTTACAATGACATCCTATAATAATTATGTGGGGTTCAATATCACTAAATATTTTTTATGAAAGAAAAAATCATAGTGTGAACACATGGATTAAGTAATTTGAGTACTAAAAATCATAGTGTGAATACATGGATTAAGTAATTTGAGTACTAGAAACTTTTATAGTATGATTACAAATTGGAGTATTAGTAGAGTAAGACTTAACATGTTGTTTTGACTGTGGAGAAAATGACTTAACTTAGCCAAATTTATGTTGGGAGTGTTTTAGAGTGTTTAGGGCAAATCAGAGTTGAGCATAGTAATTAGAAGCTTATTTAAGCAATCAAAGTTAAAAAGAGGTGAAAAGACCAAAATATCTTTGTCCAAAACTTCTTATATCCTCAATACTCAAATCCATGCTCCATAATGTTTGTAAACAAATGTTGAGAAGATTTCTGTAAGAGTAACCCTTTTACAGACACCTTAACGATTTGATCCACCTCCCACCTAAGACATTGTGGTTATGCTTAATTTAAATATAAATATTGTGACATCTTTTAAAATTGCGATCCGGTTGGAAATAATTAGGTCAGTGTCCATAGTTGGATGCTTAACCTCCTTACACGCTATACTATGACGGTATAAAGGTGTCACATTTGTGGTACAGATATTGGTTGGATTCGAATTCAACCTCGCAGATGCGCTTAGCCCCAAGACTGAGGTGCATCCACCACCTAAATAACATACGAATTTCTTCCCGTCAACTTAAACAAATTCACGCCCAATTGATAACCAATGGCTTCAAATTCCCCTCCCCTTACGCCAAACTAATCGCCCATTCCTGCAAGAAATCTTCCCCAGAAGCCATCGCCTACGCCCAGTTGATATTCCGGCACCACCAATACCCTCCAAGTCTCTTCCTCTTCAACACTCTCATAAGATGCGCTCCACCTCAACATTCCATCTCCACTTTTGCCACTTGGGTCTCCACCCCCCACTTCGAATTCGACGATTTAACTTTCATTTTCGTGCTCGGAGCCTGCGCGCGAGCCCCATCGCTGTCTACGTTAATGATCGGTAGGCAAATTCATACTCATATTCTTAAACGTGGGATTGTTTCGAACATTTGGGTGCAGACTACGATGATACATTTTTATGCGATTAACAAAGATGTGGGTATCGCACGGAAGGTGTTTGATGAAATGTGTGTGAGAAATAGTGTTACCTGGAATGCGATGATTGCAGGGTACTGCTCACAAAGTGGAAAGGTTGCTCAGAGATATGCCCGAGATTCGTTGGAATTGTTTCGGGGGATGTTGGTTGAATCAACGAATTCTGAGGTGAAACCAACGGATACTACAATGGTTTGCCTTCTTTCAGCTGCATCTCAACTGGGTGTGCATGAAACCGGCTCTTGTGTACATGCATATATCGAGAAGACAATTGATTCTCCCGAAAATGATCTGTTTATTGGCACTGGTTTGGTTAATATGTACTCGAAATGTGGGTGTATTAACAGTGCTTCATCAGTTTTTAAGCAGATGAAGCAGAGGAACGTTTTGACGTGGACAGCCATGGCGACAGGACTGGCCGTTCATGGAAGGGGTAAAGAAGCATTGGAGCTATTGGATGCAATGGGAACTCATGGTGTAAAGCCAAACGCAGTAACTTTCACAAGTCTGCTTTCTGCTTGCTGTCATGGAGGGCTTATTGAAGAGGGGCTCCATTTGTTTCATGTCATGGAGAGGAAGTTTGGGGTTGTGCCTCAAATGCAGCATTATGGCTGCATTGTTGACCTTCTTGGGCGCTCCGGGCACTTGAGAGAGGCATATGACTTGATACTTGGAATGCCAGTGGAACCTGATGGTGTTTTATGGAGGAGTTTGCTGAGTTCTTGTTTGGTCCATGGCGATGTTCAAATGGGAGAGAGGGTGGGTAAGTTGCTTGTGGAGAGACAGGGAGGCGAGAGTTCTGATGATGAGTGGTGTGTTGGAAGTGAGGACTTTGTAGCTTTGTCAAATGTGTATGCTTCTGCTGAAAGGTGGGGGGATGTGGAGGCTGTAAGGGAGGAAATGAAGATCAAAGGGATTGAAAACAAAGCTGGATGTAGTTCGGTTCAAACTACGGGTTCTCAAGGCTTGGAGGTTTTATAGGTATTGAACAATTAGCTTCATTATAGAAAGTTGTTAATATGTACGGGTTCAAACTACGTTTTTTGTTTTCTATGTTTTTAAAACTTAATGCTAATTTACAACTATTTTTCTTTGGTTTCTAATTTAGTTGGAAAATAAAACATAGCGAATTTTTCAAAACCATAACAAAAGTTTTTTTTTAAAAAATAGAAAACAAAAGATTACAAGTTTAGTCATAAACTTTCGTATTTGTGCCTAATAGGTCTCTTGAATTTCAGAAAATGTCTCATGAAACCTTAAATTTTCGATTTTGTATCTAAAAGATCCCTAACATAGTCAACATTTAAAAGTATTTTTGTGGAAACACTGTGCCAAAGTTCTTAAATAGAAAAACTAGTAAACCATTCTCGAAATGTCATCTCATACTTAAAGTAAGTTTCATTTAAAATTGGAAACCTGTTCATTTAAAGAATATTACTGGATCTCTTTCAAACATTTGGAACAATATCACAACTCTTACTGCTGATCTCCCTTTCCTGATGGATGACAGGAGCTGGAACTCCCCCGTATGCGCTTCTGAAGATGCTCCAAGCTTGCTACTCGCCGCATGGAAGCTGTTCTTGCCATCTTGTTCCTTGACACGGTTGCCATTTCCAGAGAATTCTTCTGAATATTTGCAGAAGAAATGTCGGCAATATGATTGTTAGGTGCATCTGTTGATATCTCTGAAGGGCTTCCCTCAAAGGAATGGATGCTAATTGAGGATACTTCCGACATGGCATGGACCATAGATTTCATACCAGTGATTCGCTTTACAGTTTCCTCAGCCATCTGTACCTGGAAATGGATCCGTTGGCATTGTCATATCAAGAGAGAACAAAAGAAGATCAGGCTTTATATTGCTGTCTCAACTCCCTGCAAATCAAAACCAGCTATTTACTTACCTTTGCTCTTAAAGTTTCAAGGTCAGCTTTCAGAACTCTGTTATTAACGGCTGCTTCATTGTACTTTTGGCTTATATCACCGAAACGCTTCAGTAGTGCTGAATTTTCAACTCTTAATTCAGCAACCTGTCAATAATGAATCATGTCGGCTTATCACTGGTTGATAACGATATATATAAATTTTGAGACAAAGATAAGTTCGAAGATCACCTGTGTTTCAAGCTCTGTCAAATGTGCTTGCTTTCTCTTTCTTGAGCGTCTAGCTGATTCTCTATTTGAAAGCATTCTAATGAAAATTGAAAACAACTGCGTTAATCCAAATAACAATTTTTCTCTCAAAGTTCATTTGGTCCCCACAACCACAACTATTTTGTATATTTAGTCTTAAATCACTTTGAATTATGTTTTTATGCAGTCCTCACCGATAGCATTATGAGCTAAATGACGACATGATATGTCTATTGGGCAAGTTGGCAAACTTGTCATGATGCGGTAAACATGTGTCTAATAGGCATGTAACATCGTTATTTACCTAACAAGGTTAAGGGTAGGAAATGGCTATTGAAACATTTTTAGTCTAGTAAAGAAACAGACACCACTATCAAAATTTATGGACTAAATTTATAATTTAACCGAAATTCTATAAATGTTACCTTCTAACACGTTTAGCGGATGCAGGATCTATTTGCTCATTCATATTGTTTTCACCTTCAACATCATCATCTTCATCAGTCTGTTCTCTTGATGATGATATATTTGCTGAGCTGACCAGAATTCCAGCCCTTTTTTGCACACAAGGTGAGCAAGAAATTCCTAAAGGTTCATTAATGTCATTATCTTGTGACCTTCATAATTCATACTAACCTCCTGAACTGAAAATAAATATAACTTTTTCAGGCAACTATTATTCGAGATTAGTGTTCTTAAAATTGTTAAATTTAGAGGTGTAATAACTTAGTGAGATGTTTATAAAGTAGATTTTAGTGTTCTTAAAGTAGATATCATTTTCATACTTTTAGATTCAACTTCTAATATGTTTGGAGTTCTTCCTTTCATGTTTTTATCATTTTTTAAGTTTTTATTCTTATTTTGGCGTTTCTTGATATATATGTATACATATATTTCCATGATGAAAACATAAATTAATGCCTTATTTCGAGTATATTAAAATATGGATAAAAATATTGGTATGTCCATAAGAACTTTATATCATATCTTGAGGGAAGTTAACAATAAATGTTTAGTTCTATGATTGTATCTCAATTAGTCATAAATAAATAAATGTTTAATCAATTATGGTTTTTTTTAGAAGATAATTATGTTCTTTTCCTTTCTTTCTCTATGGTAATTTAGAACATTTTATTTTTGTTTAAGTTTAATTATAGTTAGGTTTGTGGAATTTAAACCTATGATCTTTTGATCGATAATATATGTCTTAACTAATTAAGCTACATTAGATAATTTAGAACTCAAACTTAAAAATATCAAATATTTAGGGAAATATACATGGAAAAGTAAGGGGAAAAAACTCAACTAATTAATCTTCATTATTTATTATAATGATTACAATAGACATGTGGATGATTCCAAATTAATTTAATTTTGAAAGTAAACATGATAACATAAGTATAAATTTATAATTTAGTGGTTAAGGGATTTGTGTGAGTCATGGGTTAAAATATATACTCCAAATTTACGTTATGATATTGTAAAAAAAATTAAGGGTAAAGTAAGAAGGTAGGTAGCAATTTAGAAGAGCAAACCTTTTGAAGAGGATTGAGATGTTAAGTGTGAGGCACCGGCTTGAGTGGAACTTGCACAAGAATCTTGAGTCTTCATAAAAGATCCCTATTGTGACATGAATGAAGGAAAATTATTAAGTAATCATGATTATATATATGGGTTGTTTTCAAATATAACAAAATAAGTCAAACTATTTACAAATATAGAAAAATTTTACTGTCTATCAATATAGACTGTGATAGATTGCAATAGATTTCTATCGATATTTGTAAATAGTTTGATATTTTTTCTATATATATATATATATATATATATATATATATATATATGAAAGGGTAATTGTTTTAATTGTCAAAAACTGTTAGAAATATTTTAATCAAATGTCATTGTCTATCAGTGATAGACAATGATAGATATAGTTAGACTATATATATATGAACTCATCACTTTAATGTTAATGGAGCATTAATATGAAATTCAAACGGACAAAGTGAACATAACTCAACAAGAGTCAAAATTTTAGTCAAATTCTAAAAACACAAATAAGTTTTTTAAAACCTACTTTTTTTTCTAATTTTCAAAACTTGGCTTGATTTTTAAAAATATTTGTGACAAGTAGTTTACAAGGCAAGAAATTTTGAGATGGAAAGGTTGTTCATAGGCTGAATTTTCAAAAAAACAATTAAAAAAAAAATCAAGGCTCTATCGATAGCTACTTTGTAATCTAGGTTTTCATTTTTTAAAATTTTAGCATTTGAATTTTTGGTCAAATTCTTAAAAAACAAGTTTTAGTTTTTTTTTAATATAATTTTAAAAATAAGTGTGATTTTGAAAACACTTAACCCACTAGCTGAATTTTCAAAAATTAAAAATAATTTTTTTTTTTAAAAAAAAAAAAGTTATGGGTTAAATGATTAGAGTAATTAGTTATCAAATTGTAGGTTGGAGCGCTGCATTGAGTTATAAAATCTAGAGTAAATATGTCTTTGTGTTAGAAAATCCATCTTTGGAGTGCAAAATTGTTTAGTCTAAACTAGTTTTTTTTGGGATGAAGAGTTGAATTATTAAGTAAATGATCTCTAATGTAGTTTTTTTTTTAACCTAAATAAGTAAGGTTTTCTGCTAGATATTTTTCTTTAATTAACTTCTGTTTAACTATTTAATTACATATATTTTTCCAAATTTTCAAAACTGAATTGATATGGTAACTTAGAAACTTCACATATATTTTACAATTTTTTGTATGTATATATATATATTTGAGAATATATAACCATTGTACTTGAGGTAGATAAAATACTAATATTTTATGGAATCAACAAAACTACAAAATACTGTCACATTAGTGGAATGTAGGAGTGAAATGTTTTTTTTTTTTTTTAAGGAAAAGTCATCAAGGGGTTTAAGAGGATTTTATTGCATCTTATTTGATGTAGTAGGATTAGAGTATTATGGGCAAATCTTTAATTTATTAAAATTATGATTAGTTTCTTTGATTTATTAGGATTAGGATTAGTTCTTTAGTTAATGAGGATTAGGATTAGTTTCTTTAATTAGTTAGGATTAGGATTAGGTTGCTTTCAAATTCTCTTTAAATAGAGAGATTATCTTCTTGTATTTATAGAGAATTAAAAAGCAAACTAATCCTAATTTTAACCCTAATTAATTAAAGAAACTAATCCTAATCCTAATCCTAATAAATCAAAGAAACTAATCCTAATTCTAATAAACTGAAGATTTGCCCATAATACCCTAATCTTACTATGAGTGTGTTTAGAATACATTTTGAAGTGTTTAATTTTAAAAACAAATCATTTTGAAAAAAAGTTTAAATGTTTGGTAACTACCCAAAATAGATTTTGAAATGGATTTTAAACTCTTTTTATTAAAAGATTTTGAATAAAAATGAATTTTTTAAAGTTTATTGTAGGTTAGAGTTTATATGCATATATGATGGTTGGTTTAGAACATTTGTATAAGTCAACATGATATAAAAAATTTTAACAACTTTATGTCCAAAACTGAGAATACATATTTAAAAAAAATGCATCTATTTGTTTTATGAAAAAATACATCTCAATTGTTATATAGATTTTTAATATGGAGTGTCAAAATTGTTATTTTGTAACTAATCATGTATAATGGGGTTAAAAAAATAGGGAATGTTAAATGTTCTTTTAAACTTAAAATTTGGCCTATTTGCAGTATTTTTAAAAAGTTATTTTTGGATGATCCAAAATTTGGGTTCAAAATGGCAAATAACTGGTTTTTTTTATTAAAAAAAAAAATGTTAAATGACCTTCTACATATGTTATGTTTGGGTAAAATTACTAAAATAAACTCAAACATGTAGAAAAGTAATCTTACTCTCTCTCTTCCTTTCCTCACTCACAAATAACCCTTCTCTCACTCTCTCGTCCTCGATCTCACTCTTTCACTCTTCTTTTCCTCACTCTCATATCATTTTGCTCTCTTAAAGCCAAAGTTTGTGTGTCGTTTTTCGCCGAAGTTGGTTGTGCCAAAGAAGACGAAGGAGGAAAGAAAGAGAAAGAAGAGAGAGAAAAAGCAGTTATGCCAAAGTTGGTCGTGTCGGTGAAAAAGAAGAAGAAAGAAAGAGGGAAAGAAAGGAAAAATGAGTTTCGCTTAAGGTAGTTCGCCGAAAAAGAAGAAGAAGGAGGAGGAGAGAGAAGAAGAAAAAAAGAATTTCACCGGAGAATTTGTGATCGCATCTAAGAAGAAGGAAGGAGGAAGAGAGAAATCAAAGACAAATTTGTAACTTTACTCGTCCATGATATTAGTGGAAGGTCATTTGACATTTTTTTTTTTAATTTTAAAAAAGGAGTCATTTTACATTTTTTGTCTTTAAAACAGGTCATTTGTACAATTATTTCAACATTTTCTTAATTATAAAATATGATTATTAAATACTATGAACTAGTCATTTCAAATTTTTATTTATTTATTTTTTAAGTTTAACCAATCGATTTTTTTGTTTTTTAATATATGATGGGCTATATCGGTCGTTAGAGTTAGTCTTTGGGAATTATCGACAACGAGTTGTCGACACATCGAAGTTGGCTACCAGAGGTAGTCATTAGAGTTCAGCGTCGAAGGTGATAATCAAAATGGATTGTCAAATGTGGTCTTCACCAGAGGTACTTGCCGTTAAAGGTGGCTATTAGCATGTAAGCGATGATGATTATTGTCAATATGAGGCGACAATAGTCACTAACAAAAGTTGTACTTGGTCATCAACTATGATGGATGGGTGAAGTTATCAAAAACATGAGAGGAAATGTGAGAGAGAAGAGAAGATAGATAGAGTTGTGTAGGCTTCCCTAATAAAGTTAGTAGAATTTAGTTATTTAGTCGAAAAATTGGTGGGTCAAACACCGACAAGTGTTTGGAAATCTAGAAAATGCAAGAAAAAGAAAGAACAAACACAACAGCTGCATCTTCATACTCAGACCATTATCTCATAAACCAAACCCATGGAATGAAGAACATATCAAAAAGAAAAGCAGAGAGAAAGAAAAAGTCGAATCTTACTCGACACAAGGCCACAGCCGCACACGCCAGATTCAGCTTGCTTTTCAGAAACGCCTGATACTCATCGGAATCCGCCGCCGCCGCCGCCCTACTTTTCTCCCTCGCACTACTACTGCATATTTCCCTTTCCTTCATAACTCCAACGTTCTGATTACTCTGTTTCTCCCGAATCTCGACGGCGTTAGATCGAATTTCCGCCGCGGAAGGCGAAGCCGGAGGCGGAGAAATGGAGGAATCCGATACGGAGGCAGCTTCTTGAAGAAATCTCCGAAAGGACCATTCGGATGCGCTCCGGTTCAACTTCGACGATTCCTCCGGCGACGTCCAGAAGTGATCGGAGATTCCGTCGACGGAGAATACTCTATCGATCATCTCTGAATCTTATAACTTCCTCTTCCCTCTTCTAACATTTCCTTTCACCTTTTCCATTTTGTCTTCCTTATATATATTATCATCATTACATTATATTTAATTTTAGGTTAAATTAAAAGTCTGTATGCTTTTCTTACACGCTCGGCTTTGTTTTTAGTTTTCTGTTTTTGAAATTTATGTTTGAATGTATTTCTCTCCATTTTCTCATCATGAATTTCAATGTTATTAGTTTAATTTTCAAAAACTCAAAATTAAAAATTAAAGGGTAATTGTAATAAACATTTTTAATGAATTGCAAATATGGTAAAATCGATCAGTGATAGACTATATCGTTAATAGACTTCGAGAGGTGGTTATAAATTTTGCTATATCTGCAAATTTTTTTGCATTGTGTTATATCTGTCATATCGTTGATAGACTTTGAGAGGTAGTTGTAAATTTTGCTATATCTGCAAATTCTTTTGTATTGTGTTATAGGTTAATACTTTGAGTCTTATTGTTATATTTGCAACTATCCCGAACAAACAGAGCCTTAGTATTTGGACTTTCAAATTTTGTGTCCATTAAGTCATTGAACTTTTAAAAAGATGTATACACTTTTAATTTTGTGTATAATAGGGCACTTAGCTTAAAAAAGTCTCTAATGTTTTTCATTGAATTACTTTGTCAAAATTCATAAATTACAAAAAAAAAAAAAAAAAAAAAACGCTCTAAAGTTTTTCATTGAACGCATAAGAAAAAAAATAGTTTTTAATGATTATTGGAACAAAACTTTTTAAAAGGTTAAAATTGCAATACTTTTAAAAGTTTAAGAGTAAAATTACAACATTTGTCTGAGTTTGAAATATAACTTAATAAAATTGAGGGTCGTTTGGGACAGTGAGTTAGTTATTATACCAAATGGTTAGTATAAATAATATGTGTTCAGGATGCAGACTATTTTAGTTGAGTTATAATAGTCTGTCTTTAGAGTTATACTATTTTAGTTTGGGTAGAAAATAGCTAGCACCGTAACAAAAAAAGAGAGAGAGGATAGGTTGGAAATAATAAACACTATAATAGAAAAGGAACTTAAATAATATTATTATATATAATTGTAGGTTATAAATATTCGTAAACAGCATAATTGAAGCCAAAAACATAGAGTTGACTATCCACTTAAACAACGGGAAAATTTATGCTATAAATTGATAGAACTCAATAGCTTATAATCAAATTGACATTTTGCCTATTGTTGATTATACTCAACAAAAGTTGAAATCGGTTCAGAACATAACTAAATGCATAAGATAACTATTGTCATCTCAATAATCAATTGTTAGATCCACCCATAATTATTGAACTAGATTTAAAAAGGAAAAAAAATCAAATAAAAAAACAAAATAATGACACGTCGGATCCACATTATCCAAGTTTATCATCATTGTCGAGTTGTTGCCTAGTCTTTGTTGATAGGAAGGGAGGACTCTTTCCATAAACCTTTTTGGTCCTCAAAAATATTAAAAAATGTATAATATAAATTTTTTAAAAAATCAATTTATTTGAATAAATTAATATTTCAAACTAATAATTATATAATTTAAACCTTCAATTTACATCAATCTATGTTATATATAACTATTTTAATTAATTCACGTTAGGTGTTAAGTTATACAATTAGTTGGTGATTTTTAGTGATTCAACCACTAAAATTTATTAGTTTCTCTATCAACTAAAATTCTAAATTAGTAATTATGTTTATTTAAATCTTTTAACTTTTTAAAGTGAATTCTTATTTTTTTTTATTCAATTTAATTTATAATTAACTCAAAATTACCATTTAGTTGTACTTTGTAAGAATCTACTGAATTAAAAAATGATCATGTAATTCTTCGTACATAAGTAAAGGAAAATAGGTTTCTTACAAGAAAACTTAGATCAATAGAGATGATAAGAAGATAAAAAAACCATTTGTAGAAAGAAAAAAAAAAGTGTCATTCATTTGATTTTTGGGTAATAATTGTTTTAAATGACAAGACTTCTAGAAATATTTTCAAATACATCAAAATGTAACTATCTATCAGTAATAGACATTGATAGAAATCTATTGGTGTGTATCACTATCTAGTGATAGACACTAATAAATGTCTATCTTTTAGTATTTATCATTGATAGACAATGACATTTTGCTATATTTGTAAATATTTTGGTTGATTTTGCTATATTTAAAAATAATCTTTTAATCTATATATTTCAAAAGATTTATACTATTTTAAATTTATGTATTAATATTTTTTTGAGAAAAAATAAAGTTATGTATTAATAATTTTTGTTGAGATAAATTATGAATTAATAACTTTAAATTAAATTTTAAAATGATTCACTTATGGTTTTAATCGATAAAGTGATACAAGTACAAAAGTGTAAAGAAATATAAATTATTGTTTTTTTTTGCATAATATTATCTTAATTAAAATTATCCCAAATCGTCTTTGTTTAGATTAAAGAAAACCCCAACCGTTAGATTCAATTATATGAATTTTATATAAAGAATTTGTGTAAAGTACAACTTGACAGAAAATCATTCCTTCATAATTTGAAAAATCTTATTTTTTGTTTTGTATCAAAATTTGTTTGATATTCTGCCCTATTTTAAAATATAATTTTTGTCTTCATAGGTTCAATTTGAGTCGATGATCCAATTAAAAAAAACTTTTTGTTAATATTAGTATTTGTAATAAAAAAAATTTCAAAATATATTCATGTATGTTAAATTATTATTATTATTATTTTGCTAATTTTAATAAAAATATAATTTTAAAACTAAATTTAATATTTATTAAAAAAAATTGTAGTTTTCAAATATAACAAAATGAACCAAAATATTTACAAATATAGTTGAATGTAGTGATAGATAGTGATAAACATTTATTAGTGTTCACTAATGAGTGATAGACACTAATAACAATGACATTGTGCTATATTTAAAAATATTTTCAATAGTTTTGTTATTTAAAACAACTTTTCTAAAAATAAAATAAATTTAGGTAATTAAAAAATAAGGTTATTTTTAAATATAATAAATGAGTAAAACTATTTATAAATATAGAAAAATTTCAGACTAAATATTTATAAATATAAAATTTTGCTAAATTTTTATGTATTTGTAAATAATTTGATATATTATCTATTTACAGTTATTTTTTTTAAAAAAATACAGGATCAAAATTAAACGAATTTTAAAATATAAAAATCAAAATGTTATTATTGTTACCTTTACATTATTGTTATTATTATATAAATACTTTTTGTCAAGTGGCTCATAGATCTGGAAACTCATATTTGTGGATAAACTTGGAGAATGGGACCCACGGGTAATTGTGGGGCCCGCGGATTTCTATTTTTTCCTTTTAAGGCGCTTAAAGTTGAATTTGTCGCCTTAAATAATGATAATAATAATGATAATGGAATTTGTCGTCTTTTTTTTTTTTCTTAAATTTTTTCTCTCTTATTTTTCTATTTGTTTTTTTTTTCCTAAAAAATAAAACATAAGGAAAAATGAGTGTAAATGAAACTCTCTCATCCATGGCTTTTTTCCGCAAAGTATGCACCAAAACATTAAGATAATATTGAAATTGTGAGAAAGAGATATCCCCTAAAGCCTATGTCATAAATTTGACCTCATTAATAAAGAATGAGACTTCGGCTAGCTCAACACCATTCTTGGTAATTAGTTTAACGGCTTTTAGGTAGTCAAATTCAACCCGAATTAGGTTCAAATTGATTGACAAAAGTGAAACAAGCCCATCACATATTGCCGGCACCTGAAGGACTTTAACCCCCCTACAATTGCAAATGTGTCTTAGGCTAGCTAGACAAATGCGCCCACGTGGCCCCGAATCACCCACCCTAGACCCTAAAATGATTGGCGGGATTCCAAGTTGTATTAGAATTCAACTTTTAAGAAGATCTTATAAAGGAATCCAACCAATTAGTTCATATGGAAAAAAAAAATTTCTATTCATTTATTTAATTGTTAAGAGATGAATGACCACGTGGACCCTCAAAGAAATAAAATTTATTTATTTTTTCTTGTCGAATTAATAATTTATAGTAAAATTTGCTTAAAATGTGTATGTGAGAACTACTTTAATAGTAAACAATAGTAAAATTTGTTTGATAATAAATAATAATAATATTTGATACTAATACTTTTCAAAATGTTAATGTGTTAATTTTATAAAATATTTGTAAATAATGTGTAACAAAATAAAGAAATTCACAGATGAAAATAGATATAATGTTTACTTTATGTTTTAAAACTAAAAAAAAAAAATCAAATAATCATCAAACAAGATTAAATTATAACTGTATTTTAGTATAAATAAAAGAAAATAACTTTGAACTTTCTATCTCGTTTCAATAATATTGTTGAATTTTTAATTTCATCCTAACTTTTTAAAAAACTACAAAAATACCCTTTAAAAAGGGCTTATCTTCTTCATCTCTATCTGTCCTCAACTTCTTACTCCATGAAAATTGAATTAGAAAGCTTCACTTGAGTCTTCAACTTCATTACCAAGAATTAAATTGACATATCTTTCTATTGTTCTTTTCATAAACTATTCTTTTGGTAACAAATAAAATGGTCTAAGATCAATCAATATGGTTGATGAAAATATCATCATAATGTAAAGGAAGTTAACAAATGAAATAGTCTCTTAGATTAATTATTGACTCAAATAGTTGCGAAGAGAAAGATAAACTAAAAAATTATGAAAATTTAAATGGAAAATGAGATGATACATGTCTACATTAAAATACAATGTTTCATATCTATGATCTAAATCACATTCTCTACGAAAGGATATACCACTTAAACTCAGATCATTGTAATAAGACAAATGATTTGATTTTATGTTCAAACATATCTTCACTATTAAACCGTGTTATTGCATGTGTATGGTCTAAATCATGTCATACATGAAAATGATATATCACTAGACCTGAATAGTTGTAAGAGGGAAAATGATGTGAATGTTTGTTCAAATGTATATTCACTGTTAGATCATGATGTTTCATATATATGATCTAGATCAAACTCATACACGAAAGTATTCACCATTTTGTGTGTAGTCATCTCTACTCGAATAGTTACAATAAATGACAAAATAGGAGTTACTAATGATGTAAGGGCAACATGGGAATGTAAAAATTCTTCCCTCATGACCCCTTTTATATATAGTATTTTATAATTACCTAGTTAATTGTCTTATCTTTTTAAGGTTATAAAAAGCAACTTTATGGTTGAAATAAGAAGTTGCTTTAAAAAAAAAAAGGAGAAAAAATTGAATATAGAGCTTTTATTGGGATAAAATGTTATTGGCCATAGTTTTGGCCTAATACTAACCCGCTACATCATAAAGAGTAGAAAGGAACAACGAAGAATGAAACCGATTTCTCTCCAACCACTAACCGTAAATATTATTTCCTTAATTTATTTTAAAAAGTCAAAAGTATTGCAATTTCTTAAATAATTATAAAAGTATGGTTGAAACGAGTATTTTCTTAATTTAACACAATTTTTTTAAACAATCTTTAATTATCCAAATGTTGGATACTAAATCAACAATCTTATCTCATCTAAAATATTTTGTTTGAAGACTGAAAGGCCAATTTGCAATTTCTCTTTTTCTTTTGATTATATTTCCAATTTGTCAAATAGTCATAGAGATAGGATCAATTAAAACATTATCAATATTTTATTCTATGCATCCAATCTTATCTTCCACAATAGCTTTATTAATTGCATTTTTTTATTTCTCCTAGAAGTCCTCACACCAAATGACAATTCTACCCTTACATTGCGTCCTCAATTTTGTATTATCAATTAGAAACTATTTTTTTCATCTTATTATAAGTATTCTTTATCTAATATGGTGTGCTTATGTTTATTTTTGTTGGACATAAAATATAAGCAATTTTATTTTAAAATTTTACATCATTTTTTAAAGATTTTAGTCTTACTTATTTAGGAAAACACTCCAAGATTTGGAAATATTATGAGTGATTTTAAACTAGAAGAACCTAATCGAGATTAGACAAGTTTAAAGTCTACCAGAAAGCGAATAAAACTCATATTAGAACTACACCATAAAGATCCAAATTGGCCTAGGATGAGATGAATTTGGGCCAAAGGTCTTAACTCCCATTGCTGCCCATGACATGAGAGACCCAAGGGCCAATCCAATTTGAACTTGAAATTCTCATCTTGAAATCCATTGTTAAATCTCTTATAAATACATCAGTATGACTCAATTGGAAGTAAGTCCATTCTCATTTTAACTCATTAACTTGTTGCATTTATTCACTATCTAACTTAAGCATCGGAGTGTGAATGACAAGCACGACATTGATGTATAAGATCTATCTCCTTTTCATGTTATCATCTTCTCTTCAATTATAAATTTTACTGTTAAAGTATGTGCAAATTAGGTTAACATCATTACTTGAATTTGCACTAAATAATTGGCGTTGTCTGTAGAGAGGAAAATATATCTTCCTTAAGACTTGTGCATTGAATTCTAGAAGGATGAGCAGAAGAGTGGCCAAACATCAACCTAAAAAGAAAGGACTCTAACTAGGATCGTCAACCACAAAGAGCATGAAACAATATATCTCATCGGCCTAGGTATGACAGGAGGGTTGATCCAAGAAAATATTTAAAGCCCTAAAATAAAGAGGGCCCAAATTAGATACACACGAACCAAAGCTAGAAGATCCGATAGTTTCGATAAGACTTGGATCAAAGTAGAAATCAGAGGAGAAGACGTCACAAACTAGTTGAAGCGAAGCAAATTTCCATCGAAGGGCAACCCTTCAATCTTGACTTAAGGGTAACTTGAATTAGAGCAAGCCCACAATGTTCAATACGAGGAGGAGGAGGAAAAAAGGGTAAAACATGGTACATTTTAGAGACATGAAAGAAAAATACTTATATATAGAAAAATTACAAAGAAGAAAACTCTTAAAAGAAATGTTAACTAAAGTTTTATTTATTAGAGAGAGAAAAGTTAGAAATAAATAAGTTAGAGAGATGAAAATTCGAAAAATAATTAATTTTTAGAGAGATATATTAGAAAAAAAAAGAGAGAAATAAAAGCAAAACAAAACCTAACATTTTAGAGAGAAAAAAAATTACGTGGTGATGAAAAGAATAGAGAGATAAATAAACTAATATACAGTAAGCAAAATCATGAGTATTATAGGAAAAATAAGTTTTTGAAAAATAGAAATCTATTTTTAAAAATACTTTTTATTTTTTTTTTAAATTTACTTGTAATTTTAAAAAAATTGTTTTTAAAAAGTAAAAACAGAAAACAGAATTAGTTATGATTTAACCTTTCGTTTATTATACAAGTGATGAATTATTCTAGTTTGAATTGTTAATGTTACAAGTTATTCGCATATAGCACCAGTGGTCTAGTGGTAGAATAGTACCCTGCCACGGTACAGACCCGGGTTCGATTCCCGGCTGGTGCAATGTGTTTTTCAGTTTTTGATCTTTTTATTGGTCGTCTTATGGTTCAAAAATATGTGGTAATATTTTTATATTTGATGTTTACATTTAATCATTAGGTTTTGAGTTTAGTTTTAGTTTAGTGTTTAAATTTTAAAATATTACAATTTTACTTTTAAGATTTGAGTTATAGGTTTCAAGATTTTATATGTTTAACTTTAATTTTTTTTTTATTAAATACTCACTTTTATTAATTGATGTCAATGTCTATTAATTAATTAAATTTAATTATGAAGTGAGATTTTAATAGCGATGGAAAGTAATGAAACTCAATTAATTATAATTATTTTAATTATTTAAATTGATTGACATATATTATTATTAAAGATGAAAAATGAGAATTTAGTGAAAAATCGAAGTTAAAAAGTAAATCATAAAACCTAGGAATCAAATTGAAACAAAACTTAAATGTCAAGGATAAAGTTATAACATTTTGAACCCTAGGGACTAAATTGAAACCAAACTCAAAACTTGAGGACTAAATGTGTAACATTTTGAAACATAGAGACCAAAAAGATATATATATATATATATATATATATATATATATATATTTTTTTTATTTATTGAGGATATTACTTTTGTTGGGAAGGATGTTACTTTTGTTATGTTCGTCATGAGGAGAACAAATCTGGCATGCTATTATAGTTTTAGCTCCCTCTCGATGTTGATCTTTAAAGGTACCAACATTGAACATCTTTAATGATAACTTCTTTGATGTCAGCTACCTTATAATATTGTTTTTTACTGACATTATAGTCCAGTTTGTACTAGTAAAAAAATTAAAACTGTTGCAAGTCATTGATGTGGAGCAAATGTCCTCTTTTCTTAAGGATCTCTTTTGAGGCGAGAGAATTTAGAGTTGCTATCAATAATCTTGTGATTTGACCGGTCACCTTTTTAGATAAAAACTAAATGCAAAACTAAATTTAGAGTTCAAAAAGTCTATTGAATTTAGTCTACGTGATCTCATAACCTCATAAACAATTCTTATAATTTGATAAAACTCTCATAAATAACCACTAAATATTTTATCAGACCATAAAAATTAAATTGTAACTCTAAACTATAGGAATTAAATTCCAAAGTTCCTTCAAGCAATAGAGACCAAATTTACAACTGGGCAAATTGCAAAAATCACACCTGAAGTATGACGTGGTAGTTGTAATTACAACTCTCAAACTTTCAATTGTAAAATTTTAACCCTCAAACTATACAAAATATTAAAATTAGACCCTTAAACTTTAAAAGTTGTAGAAATTTGGCTCTCAAATGTAAATCCTCAAACTAGGGGCATGCATCGGATAGTTAATGTCAATTTTGGGCGATCGGATCGGTTTTCGATCACTCCTTTGCACACCCCTATCTCAAACTTATACAATTGTTACAATTTCTACTGTAGAGACTATTTATGAATAAATTATCAAAACATAGAGACTAAATTCTAATTATAAACCATAAAGAATAAACTCTAACTTCTTCAAAACCATAAAGACTAAATTTGTAATTTAACCAAAAATAAACTTCAAACATGCATGAAAATAAAAACCGTAAAAAAAAAAAGAAAAGAAAAAGAAAAAAAGAGAGGAGATTCATTCTAAAAATAAAAGGTTAATTAAATTATAAATTTGATCCCGGTGTAGTTTGGAGAAATGAAAATTTAGTTCTTATAATTTTAAAAGATTAAATTTAGTCCCTATAATTTAATAACACTTTATAAATAATTCTTATAGATTGATAAGATTCTATAATTACTTTTTATTGCTATTTATAAATATTTTTAGTGATCTAAATTTTTTTAGAAGATATACTAAATTTTAATTATAAACTTTAAGAACTGTATTCTAGTTTTCTCTTCATTATAGAAATTAAATTTGAAAAATAATAATAATAATAATAATTCATGTTGAATACGTTGTTTCATCATAATTTCTTAATGCATTTCTAAATGATATTATTTTTAAATTATCCTATTGTTTTGAAAATGATCCTTATTAATTTGAGGGAAAAAATTAATTTTTCACTTATATCTCATCTAATTTAAAAAAAAAAGATTGAAATTTTCTTGAGAAACTCCCCATTATAATCAAATCGAAATCCTTTTGGGAGAGTAAAAATAAATAAATAAATAAATAAAATACATTGAGAGCGTGGGTCATTCGAAAAATAAACTTCAAATACTTGAGGATGAATACGTAATTTCATTATAATTTCCTAATCCGTTTCTTAATCATATTATTATTTTCCTAAATCAAATTGGTTTCCGCCCTTATGGCTTATAAATGAACAACACTCCCTCCCAAAAATTGCAACAATAATCCCTCATGGCTTTTCCTACTTCTCATTTAATTGAGTATTGTATTTACGACGGACCTTTTGACGATCAACATCACCAACAAGTCTTGGAAATTCGAAGACGTTTTATCCATTGTCTTATGTTCGAATCTTCTTTCCAAATTGTTCATCAAACTTCACCTATTTCACTCGACAATAATAATGTTCTTTTCCCCCTCCCTCTCTACCTTCTCCATGACCATGAACCAATTTCCTTCCCCATCTACATCGCCCAATTGCTTTCCTCTCGCAACATCGATTTAGATGCTTCTGAGGTCATCGCTGGAGAGATCGCCTTGGTCGTAAATGAAGTTACCCGCGAAAATCCAAATGCGAGTTTTCACGTTGTTGCTATCATTGACTATGTCCAATTCACTTGGATGGAATCGTCATCATTCCCGATGCAACCGTCGACGGAGAACAGGGTGAGGATGGAGAAGTTGGAGGAGATTGGGGAAGATTTGGGGGATTGTAGTATTTGTTTGGAGGAATTTTGTAGTAATGAGAGGAAGGTGGTAAAGATCCAATGTGGGCATGTGTATCATGAGTCATGTATTTTGAAGTGGTTGGACAATAGTCATTCTTGCCCCTTGTGTAGGAGCCCAATATTGCCACTTGAAGACTAAACATTGAAATGGAATTTAAATTTATTTGCATTTGATTTAATTACTCATTTTTTATGGGTTCATTTGCAATAATGTTAATAATCTATAAATAATTAATGATAATTATAACACTATGTTATTGCAAATTTTGGATCATAAACTCTAGCTCTAACTTTCTTTTCTCATGCCAATTAGTATCAATAATGGACAAATATTAGTTAAGTTCTGTTTATATATTATACATTATACTAAAAATTTAAATTTTAAATTACACCCGATTAACTACTTGTAGATTGACTTAACGTCAATGGCAAACTGGGAGAATTTCAAATTTAATTAATTAGGGTTCAATTATCTTGATCATTAGTTAGATACCTCCAATAAAGGATTATTACATTGAAAATATTGATTAAAAATACATTTGAAAAGGATAATATATTTTTTAATGTTTTAATATTCTTTATTTTTTATAACGTTCGATAAATAGTGTTTATTAAAAACTTCCTATGAATATATTTATAAGAAAAAATACATTTTTAGTATTTGACTTTTAGAATTAGTGTCTATTTGGTCTTTGAAGCTTAATAATAAACATTTTTAATTTTTAAAATTTTAAAAATAGTCTTAAATAGTCCCTGTTTTTTCTTTTGTTTTAGACCAAAGTTCTTGTAGATCGCTATCAAATGAAGGTGTCTCTTTGATGGCTTTACCATAAGTCGTTCCTTTTTTAGGGCGGTGACAAAGACTTCTGACAACGATGAGGGGGAAAGGGGAGAGAGAGAGGGAAAAAATAGGAGAAAGAAATAAAATTTAGGACCTATTCGGGAGAAAATTTGAAAACAGAATTGTGAAAATAAGGGATTCAATGAGAACATAGTCGTATTTCATGTTTTCAGATATGTGTTTCGTAGTATCTTTAGAAATTTAATTTCAATTTTAACAATTTGTTAAAATATGTTTAAAAATATATCTATAAATCATAAAACTAATTTTAGTTATTCACTAAATATTAGGTTGAGTATAAACTATTACTAATTATTTTATAAGCTTGTTTTATGTTAATTTTTTATTTGTATAATTATTATTTGTAATATCATATATATAATATAAATATTGGAAAATTATTATACATAGAAAAAATTATCAAATTATTTACAAATATAGAAAAATTTTATTATCTATCAATGATAGACTTCTATTGCTTGAGCAAGACTTACGTCTATCGCGGTTTATCGTTGATAGACAATGAAAATTTTCTATATTTGTAAATAGTTTGGTTAATTTTGCTATATTTGAAAACAATTCTAAAATATATTATCTGATACATATTTTAATTTAACAACAATAATTGAATTTATAACATGAAATTCTATACTTCTCGTTTTTATCTTTTCTAATATAATTCTGCATTTCAAAATTTGGATAGACATAAAACATAAAAATGTTGTTTTCAGAATTTCCACTTCTTGGATCACATAATCTAGAAACAATTTTCGAAAACAGAATTCAGACTGCCTACCAAACACAGATTTGTTGAACTCAATTAATCTGAAAACATAAAATAAAATCTAAATTGCCTGCCAACCAGGCCCTTAGGATCTATTTAGTAGGCAATTTGGATTATGTTTTATGTTTTCAGATTTATTGAAGAATATGTGTTTAGTAAATAGTCTAGATCCTGCTTTCAAAACTGTTTTATGGATTTTGTGAATGTAAACTCTGAAAACAACATTTTTATGGTGTATTCAGATTTTGAATTTAAAATTTTAAAATGTTTTTTTAGTACTTAAAATTTTAAAAGGTAGAATCATATTAAAAAAGATAAAATCATTAACATATAATATTTCATGTTATAAATTCAATTATTTTTGTTAAACTAGAATAATGTACTGTATACTATATTATAAATCAGATGATATTACAAAATAATAGTTATACATAATTTTTAACATAAACTAAGTTCATCAATTAATTAAGAATAGGTTATATTTAACCTAATATTTAATGCATAACTATAATTCGTTTTGGTATGGGTATATTTGGACTAGATGACCTAATCAACTTTATGGAGTTCATAAACTATTGGATCAAGAAAATGACGAAATTTGAGCTAGAAAATCACATCCTAGGGCCCAATTAAACATGGAAAGACGAGAGTTTGGGCCAAGGCCAAATTTGACTTGCTAGGCATTGACCTCGACCAAGGATGAGGCCAAGGTCAATCATCCCCATTTGATGAATCAGGTATGTTGTGACCTATTTCGACCTTGGAAAGAAGAATAGTTTAGGTCAAAACCCTAGATGATCTCCTCAACCTCGACCTCAACCAAGATGAGGCAAAGGCAGAGCTTCCCCATTTGAGGAGCAGAGCATGCTAAATGCATGTTTTGGCCCATTTGGCACGAGAATTAACCTAATATGACATGGAAACCTTGATATGGTTACATTTGGTCATAATTTCACTATAAAGTCGTCAATATGACTTTAAAAGAAGTAAGTTCATTCCCATCCCTACAACTCTTGCTAAAACCTAAAGGTGTTGTGGCACATACTACAATGGTGTCTAGATTCTTCGGTCATGTATTTCTTAAATTACAAATTCAACGTTATTGTCACATGAAGGTTAAGTATATTTTTTATCGTCCAGATTTTGGCATAAACAAGTCTTATGGTTTATAAATATATTATCAACACTTTTTGAGCAAAAGCTTAAATTGTAATTTAATTTCTAAAAAGTACAAAAATGAAAATGAACATTGTAAGTATAGGGACCAAAATGAACCAAAATTGAAAGTACAAGGAACAAAATAAACCAAAATTGAAAGTACATAAACCAAAATGAACCAAGTCAAAAGTATAGAGACTAAAAGTAGTATTTAAACTTAAATATTATTTTGAATTTTGTGTCTTTACAATTTTTCTAGAAGCATTAATGAAAATCGACATTTTATCTTTAATATTTATATTGACATTCTCATAGAACCGAGACCTCATCTTTTTGTTGAAATTGACACTTTAAACCTCGACCAATTGTATGTATTTTTGCCTTGAAAAATATTTAGTTGTAGTCAGGTTGCACTCAATAAAAACGTGCCACATGGTACTCTTTAGCTTTTTAAAAAAATGATATTTTTTTCATGTGTATAAAAGAGAGGGTAGTTTGTATTAAGTGCAACCAAAATTTTAAATGTTGATATTGATGGAAATATAGATGTCCTAATTTTACAAAAATTTTGATGTAAATATCTATTTTGATGGATATTTTTAAAAATGTTATAAAAACAAAAAAGACAACGAAACTGTCAAAAACAAAAAACATAAAGAGAAACAGAGAGGGAAAGAGAGACTCCTTTGATCGCTCACTTTGGCTATGGCTTTCTTCCACAATTCTCCTTCTTCTTCGTATTTTTGATGCCGCCTTTCCTTCATTTGCCTTGTTCCCCTCTCAAAAGGTTCATTTCACACACCTCAAAATCCTCCATAAACAATGCCCTGTTCAACCCACAACCCAATCTTCAACCATTTTTCTCATTTCTCCAAGAATTTCCCCATAACATTTTGTCGGTCAAATCCATACACGCCCAGATTATTATCACAAACGCCATATCTGGGGACCAAATTTTGGTTGCAAAGCTTGTTCAGGCGTACTCAGGCTTGGGTTGTTTGGAAAATGCACGGAAAGTGTTTGATAACTTTCCTCAACCAAAAACCCTTCTTTGCAATGCCATGGTTAATGGGTATCTGCAAAATGAGCATTATAATGACAGTATCGAGCTGCTTAAGATGATGAGTCGATGTGATTTGGAATTTGATAGTTATACTTGTAATTTTGCTCTTAAGGCATGCATGTCCTTATTGGATTATGAAATGGGGATGGAAGTGATTAGATTAGCTGTGTGTAGGGGGTTGGCTAGAGGTCGGTTTTTGGGAAGTTCTATTTTGAATTTTTTGGTGAAAACTGGTGATATTATGAGTGCACAATTTTTTTTTCATCAAATGGTTGAGAAAGATGTTGTTTGTTGGAATGTGATGATTGGTGGGTTCATGCAAGAGGGCTTGTTTAGTGAAGGTTATAATGTGTTCCTTGATATGCTTTATAATAAAATTGAGCCCAGTGCTGTGACCATGACAATCTTGATTCAATCCTGTGGGGAGATGAGGAATTTAAAGTTTGGAAAATGTATACATAGCTATGTTCTTGGATTTGGAATGAGTAGTGATACGAGGGTGCTTACCTCATTGATTGATATGTATTGTAAATCGGGTGACGTCGAAAGTGCTCGATGGATTTTCGATATGATGCCCTTGAGGAACTTGGTCTCTTGGAATGTTATGATTTCGGGATATGTCCAAAATGGTTTTCTTGTTGAAACTTTATATCTCTTTCGGATGTTGGTTATGAATGATGGAGGTTTCGATTCAGGTACTGCTGTTAGCCTCATCCAGCTGTGTTCTCGCACGGCTGATTTGGATGGCGGCAAGGTTCTTCATGGTTGCATCTATCGAAGGGGACTTGATTTGAATTTGGTTTTGTCTACTGCAATTGTTGATCTATATGCTAAATGTGGATCCCTGGCCTATGCATCTTCTGTTTTTGAAAGAATGAAAAATAAGAATGTGATTTCATGGACTGCCATGCTTGTGGGACTGGCACAGAATGGGCATGCTAGAGATGCCTTAAAGTTATTTTATCGGATGCAAAATGAGAGAGTTACTTTCAATGCCCTCACCTTAGTTAGTTTAGTCCAATGTTGCGCGCTCCTAGGCTTGTTACGTGAAGGGAGATGTGTGCATGCTATCTTAACTCGATTTCATTTTGCTTCCGAAGTTGTCGTTATAACAGCCCTCATTGATATGTATGCAAAATGCAGCAAAATAAACTCAGCTGAGAAGGTATTCAAGTATGGTTTTACGCCTAAGGATGTGATATTATATAACGCTATGATTTCGGGCTATGGAATGCACGGTCTTGGGCGTAAAGCACTGTGCGTCTACCATCAAATGAATCTAGAAGGACTTCAGCCAAACGAGAGTACCTTTGTTTCTCTGCTATCTGCTTGTAGCCATTCAGGCCTGGTGGAAGAGGGGATCTCTTTGTTTCAAAATATGGAGAAAGATCATGACGTAACACCTACCGATAAACTTTACGCTTGTTTTGTAGATCTTCTATGTCGAGCAGGTCGCCTTCGGCAAGCTGAGGAATTAATCAATCAAATGCCTTTCATACCAACCAGTGGCATACTTGAAACTCTGCTGAATGGATGTCTTTTGCACAAGGACATTGAATTAGGTGTAAAATTTGCTGACAGATTACTCTCCTTGGAGTCTAGAAATCCAAGCATCTACATTACCTTGTCAAATATATATGCCGAAGCAAGTCGATGGGATTCGGTAAAGTATGTTCGAGGTCTCATGACCGAGCAAGAGCTTAAAAAGATTCCAGGATATAGCTCAATTGAAGTAAAAATTCAGTCTGTATGTTCTGTGCAAATGGGAGAAGTTGGAACCTTGATGGGCAAACATCAAGCAAATTCTTGAAGTTCAAGATGCCCATCTATTCCTTTTCCTTTCTTTTCTTGACGTTAGAGGTTTGATTTCTCCCCTAGTTTGTGGTTGGTCGGAGAACAACAAAGAAAAAATATCAACAGATGAAGAAAGACAATTTCACCACCCTCAATTGAAACACATCTATTGTTAAACACTTGTCCCTAAGTTCTTTGCTTGTCTTGAACTTATTCGTATCTTTTCCTCTTTTCCATTTATATCCTAACATTAATTTTCATCAGTTGATTGAGAGACAAAGACCTCAAATCTTTAATGGGTGAGAGGAAAACAATATTTTAGGTAATCTCCAAATTTGCCTTTTACCCCCAAATTATACAAGACCACGTTTACTTTCTAGTAAACGTAAATCAATCAATCATAATATAAAAAATGGAACTTATTTAAATCGTTTCAAAAAAGAACTAATTAACAATATTATGTGAATTATGAATAATTAACTTTCTATTTTATAATTCATTTTCATATCACTTTTATGTCTTCATTTTAATGAAAAAGTTGACGAAATGGTTATTATAAAACAAATTTAAAGTCTAAATGTAAAAATGAGGCTTTTGAAAATTTAGAGGAAATTATTGAAACTTATTCTAAAGTTTAGGAATACTTGTACCATTTAACTAAAGATATAAATTGTTTTTGAAAAAAAAAACCAAAGATAAAATTAATAATTTGTTCAAGTATAAGTTGAAGATTGTAAACGTTGAAAAAAAAAAGTCAATGTTAACACTTATCAAAATCAGAGATCTAGTTTGTTGATATAAGAAATGTAATCTAAGAAGAAAATATGAATATTAATCTTGATGATTTTGGTTGTAATTTGAAATATTAATTTAATTCGTTATATTTTCAACTTTTATCCATTTTTGTTAATATATTTAACAAAATGTTTGTTTCCATTTTTGTATATTTAAGAAGTGACGATTTTAATCTTTCTTTGCAATATTCTAACAAATTTCCATTTCAAAAGATTCATTCTATGTAGTATTTTCTTGAAAATCTTTATAATCTTTATAATGTAAGTTAAAAGAAAGAAATAAATTAACTAAATTGTTCACTTTGTTAAAAGAAGACCAAAATGGATGTTTTAAAAACACATAAATAAAAATAGAAAAATCACCAAAATAAACAAATAAATCAAGTATCACTTGATAACTATTTAGGTTTTGATTTCTATTTTGGAAATTAATCATTAAACACTAATTCTATCTATAGTTTTCTTTGCTTAATTATCTACTTATATATATATATAACCCAAAGTTTGAAAATTGAAAAAAAAAAAAGAGTTTGTAAAACTTGATTTTATTTTTGAAATTACGCATGAGTTCAAATATGTTAAAAAAAAAAGGATAAATTTATAATAAAAATTGTGAAGAAATAAAGGGTAATTATTTTAAACGACGAAACTGCTGGAAATATATTTAAATATAGCAGAATGTCACTATTTATCAATTAGACATTGATAGATGTCTATGAGTATTTATCATTGATAAAAAGTGACATTTGTTATATTTGTAAATATGTTGACTCATTTTATTATATATTAAAACAACCCAAAAAACAAATATAGTTAGAAAAATGATTGTCAGATACCTATCAAATAAAACCTAGAAATACACTTCAATTTAGATAGTTTAGGTGACATAAGTATATGCTCTTTGAATCTTCCACCCCAATTGTACTAAAAAATACACATCAAATTACATCGAACTAGTTGAAACCTAAAAATTGATACAAAAATCATACTACCAACATGAAAATAACTCATCGATTGATACCAAATATGTACTATCAACTTTGAAGTCAAATGTTTGATATCTCCGGTCGAAAAAACAAACCAAAAAAAAAAAAAGGGTAAACAAACAAACAAAAAGTACCTTAGCTTACTAAATTGTGCATATGTGAAGAAGGATTAATTCTAAAAGTGCAAAGTAAAGTTAAGCTGTTGATATTGGAAGGAGAAGAACTCCAAAATAAGAAAACAGTAATAAAATGCAACATTTTGGGGATTAAGGATCTAAAGCTTTTTTCTTGCTGAATTGAGAGTAGAGAGAGATAGAGAGAGAGAAATTCCAGATTTGGATTTGAGGCTGACTTTCTGAAACGCCGAAGCAGATCTTCGCTCTTCCTATTGGCTCTTTCCACTTACTCGCAGACAGCCCAACAGAGCCCACAACAACCACGACAATCAACTGCAAACAATCCACAATTATGATGATGTATCACTCCAATTCATTCCCAACTTTTCCCTCTTTTTCTGCTCCATTTCCACTCTGATTTCACTCGCCTTTCCCAATTTTGTCAGCCCAATTTCCCTGTTCTGCTTTCCGGTCGATCGTTTTCTTTGATGGGGTTTTCATGTTTCTTTGTTCTTGGTATGTTTTATGCTGATTTTTTTTTGCTTTGTTTTGTGTTTTGAGTATTGGGTTTTGATTATCATATGGGAATCTTAAGACTGATTGATTTGTGGGGGTTTTGGGGGGTTTTTTGTTTTCTAGATTTCTTTCGATTACTAATTTACTTGGAAATTTATGTCTACTGTTTTTTTTTTTTTTTTTTTTTTTTTGCTTGATTTGTAGTGAGAAAATCTATGAGTGAAGTGCTTCTGTTGGTTGCTATGGTGGGAGATGACGCTTAGAATTGAGAAATGGGGTGTCTGGTTAGCCGAGAGGCGTCTTCTAGAGGTGTAGAAGCCCCTGTAGATAAGGGGAAGAGGAATCAAATTACTGAGTCTCGTGTCCAAGGCGAGAGTGTTCAGGAGAAAGAAGTAGAACGTGTGAGTGCTAATGTAGAGGAGCATGTAAACGTGAACAAGGAAGAGGAGCAGAAGGCTGATGGGGTTCAGGAGCGCCCACGAGCAGAACGGAGAAAGTCGAGGAAGGTTCCGAGGCCAACTAACTTGCCAAACCATTCCCAGGGAGAGCAAGTTGCTGCTGGATGGCCTTCTTGGCTCACGGCAGTTTGTGGAGAGGCTCTCAATGGTTGGATTCCTCGGAAGGCTGATACATTTGAAAAGATTGATAAGGTGGGCAATCGACTAAGTCACATTAGGTGTAGTTTCAGTTTGATATAATGCATTTTTGTGCTTGCTGTTTAACCTTTTACACCCCACTGGCTTACATGCTTCTAACATAATTGTTTTGGTGTTAGATTGGACAAGGAACGTATAGCAATGTGTATAAAGCTAAAGATATACTTACAGGTAAAATTGTTGCACTGAAGAAGGTTCGGTTTGACAATTTGGAACCTGAAAGTGTGAAATTTATGGCTAGAGAGATTCTTATCCTTAGGAGATTAAATCATAACAATGTTGTGAAATTGGAGGGCTTGGTTACATCACGGATGTCTTGTAGTTTATACTTGGTGTTTGAGTACATGGAACATGATTTAGCAGGTCTTGCTGCAAATCCATCGATCAAATTTACGGAATCTCAGGTCAGCATATTTGTTTCTTTCAGTTTTCATATCCAAACTGAATCTTGGTGCAGTTTCTCCAGGAAATCAAAACCTGAACAATAATTCTTTTGATGAAAACATGCCTATTTATAGGTTAAATGTTTCATGCAACAACTGCTATCTGGACTGGAACACTGTCATAATCGACGGGTGCTTCACCGTGACATTAAAGGATCTAATCTTCTCATTGATAGTGGGGGAGTGCTTAAAATTGCCGACTTTGGATTGGCTTCTTTCTTTGATCCGAATCACAAGCACCCTATGACTAGTCGGGTGGTTACCTTATGGTATCGACCTCCTGAACTTCTTCTTGGAGCAACTGATTATGGAGTAGGTGTAGACCTCTGGAGTGCTGGGTGTATACTGGCTGAGTTATTAGCTGGGAGGCCTATTATGCCTGGCCGTACAGAGGTAATTGCTTTCTTTCTGGTTTAGCTTCATAGCTTGAGCTTCCATTTTCAGCGTGTGAAATGAGTTGTAAATTTTCTCTCTCTAGTGCATTTAATTGCTCACAGCGACTTTCATGTAGTTTTTTTTTTTTTTGAATGCCAATGTTCTTGTTTTATTTGATAACTCTCAGGATACTGTAGTTCCAACATGTGCATTTGAAGTAACTTTTGTAGGAAAATCATGCTCATAAATTTCATTGCAAGTGGAAACTATGTTGTTTTAAGTTATAGCAGATCGCAGATTTAAGGGAAGTCATGCTCATAAATTGTATTACTATTATAAATATAGTTAGGTAATTACCGTACCGTTTATCATTTATTTATTTTTGTTAGCTCTATTGTTGTTGGCTCCATTTTTTATATTTAGCTGTTGTTTCTGTAAGGCCCATTGCATACTTTCATTGTTCTCATCAAAAGCTCAGTTTTTGGTTAAAATAAAAGTTGCAGCAGATCAAAATTATAGGAATTAATTTGTGTCAGGATTAAATAATGGAATATTAATATTGAGGCTAGAGCCTCCTGCATGCATGTGCTATTAACTACCTACCAATAATTTTATATTCTTATAGTTATTATGTCTCAGGATGCATTATACAATGATCTCTTTCGGGATGTGGCACACAAATGTAGGAGAATCATGATGGAATAAAGTTATACTAGCAGCTCTTTTTTTGATTAATCTAAACTACGAAAATGAAGAATCACGGGGCTCGTAATAGAGATGGGCAGTCTTTGGCAGCTCTATTTTGATTAGATGAATGAATGCATTTTTTTTTTATAAGAAACAATTTCATTGATAAATGAAATATCCAAAGAGTTACAGCAGAAAAACTCCATAAAGAGAGAGATACAAGATGATCCAAAGGGATACTCCTAGAAAAAGATATAGAAACAACAAAAACCAAGGGGGAGGGGGACAACAAAAGGGAGAGAGAAAACATATGGAAGTAAACTGGATTGATGATGCAGGATGCACTCCAATCTCACGAATGAAAACGAAAGGGCACACCCAAACAAAACAACTATCCAAAGGATATCAATCAGATGCACCCCAATAAAGTGAAGAAAAAACCAATCCACAAGCACCACAGACGATCTATAATCCATCAAAACAAAAATCACTGAAACCATGATGGTGAACAACCAATTTGATTAAAGGAGAGCGCCTAGCTTGTAAGTGATCAAGCTGATAAAGACCACTCTCTAAGCAAAAATGTAGCCTTTTTCCCATAAGAGATTAAGCATTCCAAGTTTCGGATTTCTCTAATGCATTTCCTTTGTTTCATTGTATGCTTGTTATACTTTTTCGTGGTGAGGATGGCCATAATACGGAGTCCATTGTCTATGAACCAAGGAGCCAATGCATTTAAATGAGGCCCCAGATTGAAAGGCTCATCTGTTGGAGGAGGAATGTAATCGTACTATTGTGCTTCATGAGGTTTATAAATGGAAGATGGATGAGGAGAATCAGGCGGAGTAGGGATGGGGTTGGAAAGGTAGTTCCATATCAGCATCAGAAGGCTAAGCCACAATGATTGTAGAATGTGTAACACCACGGCAAAAATTTGTCTTTAGTTGGTTGTTGGTTGTATGGTTTGCAGAATGCTTGGGGGTTGCCAAAGGTGCAGATGGTCCTGGGGAAGAGAAGATCTTTCTGTGAAAGAAAAAGGAAGAGATTGTGTGTGCATGAGAGGTTGCGTGGGAGAAGGAGATGATGGGACTAAAAGAGAGAGGATGTGTGAAGAGCTGTTAGGGAAATTAGATGAGGTTTGATGGGAAAGATCATTTTTTGAGGGAGACTCCTTGGGTGGAAAATCAGGCAAAGAAGGAGGCTGATTGGTGGCTTTTTGGGATGATAAGACAATTGATTGGATGGGGCGAAAACAGGCAAAATATGAAGAGTAATGCCTTCCATGTGTCATTTTATCTTCATGTTTTCATTTTAGTGGTAGGATTCCTTCTCTGTTTGTGTAATTTGCTTGATGGTGCATGATACCATTACTATCACCATATTGGCTTTGGTTTAGTGATAGTGTTCCTTACCTATGTGCATGAGCCTTTCAGTGTTCCATAGTTGTTTTTTGTCACATTGATGAATGTGGTCAGTTAACATATATATGCAGTTCGCCTCACCAATAGTATTGCTTGCTAGATTCTTCTGTACTATCTTTTAATCATTGAGTAAATGTTTCAAATTAAAATAGCTATCATCTATTTTCATTATAGTCGAACGCGTCAAAATCGTTCAGGAACCTTGACATGGTTTTAACTTTCAACTATAATATAGTTTGTTCTCGGTTTCCTTAACTTGAATCTTTCTAACATTCTGGGTATCCCCTCTTTTGTAATTTCATACGACCTATGAAATTGTTTCTTATCCCAAAAAAGAAAAAAAAAAAGAAGAATCTTTCTAACCTGCCCTACCGGCCGTGCTTGCTGATTACTCTTTTGCTCATCCAGGTGGAGCAACTACACAAGATATACAAGCTTTGTGGCTCCCCTTCAGATGAATATTGGAAAAGAGCAAAACTTCCAAATGCAACTTTATTTAAGCCCAGAGAACCTTATAAAAGATGTATAAAGGAGACATTTAAAGATTTCCCCCCATCTTCTCTGCCCCTTATAGAAACGCTTCTTGCAATTGATCCAGCAGAACGAAAGACAGCAACAGATGCATTAAATAGCGAGGTGAGCTAAAAAATTATCAGAATACATCTCTGTTATGACTTTCACTTCTTTCAATAATCTGATTGAAATGATATGGTTTCATTTATTATAGACATCAATCTTCCTCTATTATATCTACCAGTCAGACTGAATGTTGTTGCTTCCTGTGCCTCTTATTAAGTCATTTTCTTTCATGGAGAACGAAAGTCCTTTTCTTTCATTAAGTCAGCGTATTAAGTCCTTTTATCATAGACATTAAGAAAATCAAATAAAGTCCTTTTATTATATACATTAAGGCACTTGTTAAGTCCACAATTTTAAGTTATAAAATATCTATAAATTTTTTATTGAAATTAATATTTGATGTGAAATTTTCATGGCTTGTTCGATATATACTTTCTTGGGTAAACAGACTTTTGATGAACTATAAAAGCACACACTCGTGTGGATAAAAGTCAAAATCACATTCACATGTTTTTTTTAATCATTTATTGCTGCATTCATATCGAATATGAAACTTTGTTAAGTTCAATATACTTACCAGTATCTAATTTTAATATTATTTGTTTGCTTTTGATAATCTAAAATATTGATAGCATGAGGAATATTTTATTTAATACGATCCCTGTAAATAATGGGTGTTCCCAGTATGTGCAGCCGATTTGGGTGTGCTTTCTGGTGTCCTTGGGGGTTTCTTTGGCTTGTAGCAAAGATTGTTGGATGATGACTAAGGAGGTTGTGTTTTTCCCTCCTTTCAGGACGGGTAGAGTTCTTTGGCAGGCTTGTTTCTTTGTGGTTTTGTGGGATATTTGGCTTTAGAGAAACATTAGAACTTTTAGAGAGGTTGTGAGGACTTGGAAAAGTAAATTGGGAGAACATTAGATATAACCCCTCTTTATAGGGGTTTCCTTCTTAAGGTTTTGTAATTATTAGTTAGGTGTTTTCTTTTGGATTCGAGCCCCCTTTTTAGGTCAAGGCTCCTCTTGTGGGAACTTCTTTCTCCTTTCTTTTTATTTATTTATTTGTTTTAAGTTTATGCCCTTGTATATTCTTTCTCATTTCTGCATGAAGCTTGAATGTTATAAAAAACTAAAATACAAATAAGGGGTGTTTGTTGTCTGAAGGAAAATTCTTTATAACGGCTCTCAATGCTAGTGAGGCTATTGAAGGCTAGGGCTGGTAAGAAAGGATGTATTATCCTTTCTATAGGGAAAAAAAAGGATGTATTATCTTTCAGATGTTTGAACTCTCACTAGCTTGGCATAGAGATACTTGTGATATGATCATAGAATTCTTGATCCATCTGCCCGTTTGTGAGAAGGGCCGTTTTATGGCTTGCTGGGATGTGGAATATTATGTGGGATATTTGAGTGAGCAGAATAATTGAGTGTTTAGAGGGTTGGAGAGGGATCCTCGTGATGTTTGGCCTCTTGTTAGATTTTATGTTTCCCTCCAGACTTCGATTTCGAGAGTCTTTTGTAATTAATCTATAGGATCTATTTTGTATAGTTGGAGCCCATTCTTTTAGTTGGGCTCCCTTTTTGTGGGCTTTACTTTTTGTATGCTCATGTATTTTTCCATTTCTTCCCGATGAAAGTTGGTATAAAAAAAAGTTGTTATAAAGACACGTATTTCGTCATTTTTCTGCTAAGAAAAATTATTTTCTTGTTGATGTTCTATTATTTTTGGGGAGCTCACGCTCTTTTTTGTTCGGTTTCCATCATCGTTTGTCCAATAGAAAAATGACAGAGGTCATGACTCTCCTTTCTTTATTGGGGGGTGTTGAGTTTAGGCAAGGGAGAAGGGACATCCGTATTTAGAGTTTTAGCCCTTTTGATAGGCTCTCTTGTAAATCTTTCTTTCATTACTTGTTGGATCCTTCCTTTTAGAGAGTCTGATTTTTCAGTTCTTTGGAAGGTTTTTTAACTGGTAGGTTAGGTTATTCGTGGAAGAATTAAAACCTTGGAATCACTTATATTGGAATTATTCTTATGCGCGATCAGTTTGGAACATCTTTTTTGGGGTTTTTAATATTCAGGTAGCGTGTCCTAGAGCTTTCAGTGATATGATCAAGGAGTTCCTCCTCCAATCGTCGTTCGAAGAGAGAGGTTTTTATATGGAAGGTGGTGGGGGTGTGTGCTTTGATGTGGGGTATTTGGGGGAGAGAAATATTAGAATTTTTTGTGGGGTTGAGATAGAACCTTTTAATGTTTTTCTCTGGGTCGATGACAAGTACTTTTTAATTATTCGTTAGATTATATTTTGTTAGATTGGAGGCCCCTCTAGGGTGCTCCCTTTTGTGGGCTCTTTTTTCAATTTTTTTTTGTAATGCTGTATTCTTTTTTTTTTTTTTTTCAATGAAAGTTAGTCTTTTATAGAAACACTCACACACACATTTTGGTGTAAGAGATCTTAACTCACCTGGGCATTAGGCAAAGTGACCTTTTTTCTCATTTTCTCTTATGGTGGTGGGTGTTCTTACTAAGTCTGTGTTCATACAAATGAGAGGTTTAAGGCCTTTTCATGCAAGGAGACTCATTGTCTTGAATTGTCTTGTCCTTCTGACACACAGACACTATCTTTCTAAGTTTTTTGAGGGAGGCTTATTCTATCCGGTTTTTAGTAGGGAAGGCCATTATTGCACGATTTTGGAACATAAAAAATCTATTCAAGCAATATTTTCCACGTCTTTGAGTCCATCATCTATAGTCTTAGAGTTAACTGGGAGTAAGTGTTACAACAGTACTGAAAAGGTGGATGGACTTCTATGGTGTGGGCTGTGATGCCGTTTTCTTGTTAATGACTTATTTAGATCTTCCTTTGGGTAAATCCCACATTAGTTTTGTTTTAGGATCCTGTTGCAGAATGGTACAAAACCAGCTTCCTTCTTGAAAGTGGGTTTATTTTTTATTTTTTATTTTTTGGGTCGAATGAGGGAGGCTTACTAATTCAATCTACCCTTAGTAAACTGCTTTATTTATAATAATAATTATTTTATGAGAAAAGAGTCCTTGAGTTTTGGGTTTGGTAAGCATCTAGGTCTGCGAGTTTTCAAACTCAACATTTTAACTTATGGGGTATGAAAATATGGTTTATTTGGTCACTTTTGTTAGTTCTTTTATGACTGTAGCGTGACATTTTTTAAAATTAATTTTTAAACTAAAATAAAATTTTTCCTTCTCTTTCTTCTCTCTCTTCCTCCATCCTTCTCTTTCCCATCTCATCTCCCACTGCTGCCTTCCTTATTTCTCCTAAAACGAGGGAGAAGTGCGGTGACGACAATGTGGGGAGGAAAGGAAAGAGGAGTGTGGAGGAGAAAGAGAAAGGAGAGAGAGAGAAAAGAAAAAAAAGAAAAATTAATAAAGAAATGTCATGTCAACCTTCGGAGCTCTTGTAATGAAAAACTTACGACAGGGACCAAATAAACCCTTATGACCCTTATATTCATCTAAAATAGCAGAAAGGATAGCCGAGCAAAGAAGTCTACTTCTATCTCTAAAAGGAGGATGTAAAATGATTGAACAACACATCTCGACTGGGGAAGATCTCTCCAAAAGCTTGGTAGAACCTAGACCAAATCTTTTTAGCCACTGGCCATCTATAAAGAACGATATCTAAATCCTCTTATGCTTGTTGGCAAGGAACACACCATTTGGAGCCAAGAATTAGAGAGGAAGACCTTTGTGTACCAAAAATCCATGGTATTCGTAATGGAGAGAATTAGAATAAATGAATAATGTATTCCATTCACTAAAGAGAGATATACACAAGTGTACAAGGATAAACTAAGCAAGAGAGTAAAAAAAATCATAAAAGGACAACATGACTAATATATTTACAATAATATGACCATAATAATATGAAATAGCTTATGGCGCCACCAAATCTTCTATACTAGCCTTTCCTCCCTCTGTTTCTTTCTCCCACGTTACTTTCCGTAAGGTTCTCACCAACCTTAATCCACACGCTTTTGCTTAAACCACCTTTGGTGAGGAAGTCTCTGGCCAGCCATCCGATACTACCTACCTTAGTGAAGAACCTTTTGCTGTCCACCAATAGACCTTGACCATCGCCTCGCCTCTCCTAACTGAACATCACCCTTCTCTGATTGTTACCTACTATTGACTTGCCCCCCACCCCTGCTTCCATGTTTCCTTACCCATACATCCATCGAGCCATCTGCACTCTCTAACCACCCACAGCCTGCATCACCCAATTCACCTATCCTTCCTCATCTCCCAGACTATGGGCTTTGTATTATGACCATTCCTCCTTTACTTCAACCACCAAATCCAAAAAATCCTACTCCCCCACTGAGAAGAAAAATAAACTATGAGAGAACTACAAAACCTACATTCCTCCATCCACTATATAAATCAACGACAATGACAATTTTGGAGGGTTCTTTGTGTGATCAATGAAATTTTCTAATCTGGAATGTTCATGGATTGGGTCCTTGGAGGAAATAGGTGTTGGGTGTTGGTCAAGAAGATTATTCAACAACAAAACTCTGGTATTTTGGAAATGAAAGTACCTGCCATTGACACCTGTATAGTTAAATCAATTTGGCACTCTTCCCGCATTGGCTAGACAATCCTTGATACCATAAAATCATATGGGGATATTCTTGTGCTTTGGAGTGAGCCAAATTTTACAATTCCAGAGGTTATTCAGGGTCTCTTCATTGTTTCCATTCATATTTTATGATTGGTGGTTTTTTGTTTTGGCTTATGGTTACGGTTGTCTATAGGCCATCTAAAAACAATTCACTAATGATTATTGGTGGAAATTGTATGACTTGGTTTGGAGGGAAATTGTTGGATTATAGGTGGTGATTTCAACGTCACATGTTGGTCTTGGGAGAAATCTTGTGATCACTTCCAACCAGAGTATGCGTGCTATTAATAAGTGGATTCTAATTATCGGTTCTTAGACACTCCCTTGTAGAATGGTTGTAACACTTGCCCATGATACTTATCTCTTTTAGTCAAATTCTTGATCAGGGAGGCTTGTCATAGTACATTTGGACAAGTGATCCATAAACGTTTGGATAGAATTACATTCAACCATAACCCCTTATCCCTAACTTTTGGGGATATTACTTGGGGGCCTTGCCCTTTGAGTTTTGAAAATTCTTGGCTGCAAATTTTGTCAATATGTGAGGTTGTGGTGGTTGGTGGAATTGGAATTCTTTAATAGTTTGACGTGGTCATGGATTGATGATGAAACTAAAGGGCCTCAAGGTTGAGCGACAAAATTGAAGCAAGACACAACACCTGGAAGCCTCACAAATGCCCTCAATCGTATCTCAACTCCATTTGTTAGTCAGTTTGGAAGAGAACAGTCCTTTATCTGCATCTCAAGTTGACTCTTGTCGTTTGCTGCACGAATAGATTGAGAGTTTGCAGCACATGAAGACATCTATTGGCATCATCGTTGTAAGTTGAAATGGCTCACTGAGAGTAATGAAAACACCAAGTCTTTCCATCTAATTTTAGTTGCCTGCTGATTAGGAAAACCTCTCACGAGTTGAAATCATGTGTATGGGACCCTTGGAAAAGGAAACCTATGTTGGCACTTTTGCAGGGTAAGATTACAAAGATGAGGGAAGAGCAACCGATGTGAATATTAGTAACAATCCTCCCAAAAACAAGCATGAGTTCTATATGTGAACAAGAAACTTACAAAACTGAGATGGGGTTTAACATTGAGAAATGGCTTTCGAAGGATCCTTAGATTTTTCTATGGTTACTACATTGAAGGCCTAACTATTTAAATGACGCCCATGCATAGAGTAATCTTGTGCCATAATATTATGTTCTACGGGAATCCACTTCACATACTCTCCAAAAAATCATCCTCCTCACAACCTCCTGAAACCAATTCCACTTAAGTGTGAGATTCACCTTCCTTCCCTTCCCTTCCTACAAAAATAATAATAAAAACAAAAAAAGGAAAAAAAGAAAAAGACACGCTTGATTTTCTCTAGTTTGTTATTAACAAAAATGGAATTGTAAAAAGGGACGGGAAAGAAAAGGAATTTCATCTCATTCATGAGACATTGAATCAAGGTAAGTATCTCTCTTTCTTTCTGAACGTATACTTTGGTCTAAAAGGGCTGCTTTTCTGATTATTTTCCACTCTAGGATTCTAGAAAGAAAACCTTCTTGGATTGTTCGTCCTAAGGAAGGCACAATTACTGAAAAGGAAGGAGCAGATCCCACACCATAAACATTTCTCCTGTTAATTTTTGTACTAGAAACCTAAAATGTATGACAATTTTGTTTAAAGTAACGAAAGAATCCTCCCTATCAAAACAAAAATACATGGCATCCATCATTCACATTTTGCAAATGTGTGTGGAGGATCCCCTCCCCACTTCGAACCCATCCCCACATATGCATAACATTCATATCCATTTTAAGTCGTACCTTCTACATCGTTGTGTGGCTTGTAATTCTCAATAGCTTCATTAGCAATAAAAAACTCATAAGAATTTGGCAGCAGAGTGCTGATGCTTATTCTGCAGGAAATTTTGTATGAGCAATAGTTCTAGGACAAAAGTATTGTTGAAATATTGATATAATTTACCATAACCCCTCAGCTTAATTTTTTGGGTTGATCAGGGATTTAACATAATATTTTTTTTATTTTTTTGAAAAGGAAACGAGTATCTTTCATCGATATAATGAATTGAGACAAAAGCTCAATATACAATAATATCATAGTAGAAGGTCCTGTTTGAACCTATACAATGTCATTTCCTTTCCAATTAACATTTATTTTTAATTATTGGCCATTTTACAAATTTTTAAGTTCACAAGTGAGGAAAATATTGAAATATTGATATAATTAAATATATTGTAATTCATTCAATAGATATAATTAAATATATTGCAATTCATACGCCTAAGCTTTTGGGTTAATTGGTGATTTAACTAATATTATGCTTCCAGAAATTATTTTAGAGTGGTAGCATGAAGGAAAGGCTAAAGTTCTATTGCGTAGCACTTCCAGAGCTATTTTGTGGATGATTTGGATCATTGACTGATAGAAAACTTAGAGAAAAGATTCAATAACTTTCATTGACTTCACAAAAAAAGTTAAACCTGTACTTATAGAATTTTATGAATAACCAAATATGTTGTATAAAATACATATTTACTCTGGTCTATAACCTTTATCTCTTTTAGGTTGGTATTTCTTAACTATTACAAATCTTGCAAGTTTTTTATTCTTTGCAATGCAATCTTTTGGGCTTATTTTTGCTTCAACTTATTAGGTAGCTTTAATCAGGGAAATTATAACCATTTGGATGTAACAGATTTTACATTCTCACTTTCTGTGACTGCTATAATGGAAATTATGCCATATTTCTTGGATGCCTTTCAAACTTTGTCCATTGCAATACAGTTCTTCATGACAGAACCTTTAGCCTGCAAACCCTCCAACCTCCCGAAATATCCTCCCAGTAAGGAGATGGATGCTAGAAGACGGGATGATGAAGCTCGGAGGTATGAATGCCTTAATTTCAGTTTCTGTTCAGTATATGCCTGGTTTATTTTGAGAGGTACTAAGACATTTGCGCAAGCTATTTTCATGAGGTTGAGATTGTTTACCAAACAGATATTTTTGTCTTGTCAAATATTTGGTCATTGTAATACAATTGGCTTGTTGCAATGGTAATGGAGCTGAAGAAACCTGTCTTTTCTGTTTTTAGTTTTGGTTAAATTTACAAGTATAATGCCTTAACTTTGATGATTGTGTATATTTACTTCTTGAAGTTTTAAAGTTATCAGTTATGGTCTTGAACTTTTAATTTTGAATTGTTACCAGTGTAGGAGCTGAAGATATCCGTATTCTCTGTTTTTTTTTTTGATTAAATTTACAAATGTAATGTCTGAAGTTTGAGGATTGTGTTTATTTAATTCTTGAAGTTTAAAAGACTTAAGGTCATTTTCTTGAAATTTTAATTTTGATTTCTAAAAAGTTTCTGCCATTACACCTATACTTAAATGTTGATATGGTGCTCATTATTTTTGGCTCATCCACCCTTATTTAATCCAATGTATTCTCTTACTAGAGCTTTCATTGAGAAAAATAAAATAAATGGTTAGGGTTAGGATTAAATAGCGCAAGAGAGAGTCTTTCCCTTAGGTACGAAATTACGCTATCGAAAAGCAGCGAGAAAGAATAGGAATGAATAGGAGTACTATTCTGTTGCCGAAAAGAGCTTCTTAGCCAACACTCACTAAGATAGAGCTATTAGAGTTCTCGGGTCAGCTCCCGGGGAAGAGCTAGCCCAGCAGAAGCAAGACTGACACCGGAAAACCCGCATCTCTTTTATTCCATTTTTGAATAAGTGAAATAGTGCTGCGAGGGAGTCAGCAAAAAGGTAACCGGATGCCTGGGACTTAGGAGTCTCTTAAGAAAGGAAGAATAAAAAACATATTTCAAATGATGAATAGAAATATGCTTTCAGCTGAAGTACGCGCCAGATATATTACTCGAAAAGACGGATTTTTTGGAATTATCGTATTGATGAGAACCCTGCAGAGAAAGCCTCAATTTGCCGATGTGGATTGAAAGGAAGTTGGGGATAGACATAGATCCTTCCGCCTATCCGGAGTGTTGGAAATAAATCAATGGTTTTTTGATTTTGGATTTCCCGATCACTGGAAGCAATCTTCACTGGCACAAGGATCTCCTCACAGCAACCTCCACTACGGACAATGAGTTTACGAAGACTTCGAGTAGTGCGAGATAGGCTAATCACCAGACTGCTCTGGAATAGGTTAATCGCCGGAGACAAGAGAATGGAAGGTATCTTTTTCGAGAGCATGCCTTAACTTAATTATTAATTAATAGGTTTTCAAAAGGCATAGACTTTCTAAGTGAAGGCAAGCGCAACGAGATATTTCATATCCTCCCTGTCAGTAAGGCAGGTCCGCTATAAAGCCTACCGGCCAGAAAGTCTTCAAGAACGGGAAAGCTGACCAAAAGACTATTCTATAACCGACTCTTGTTGCCGAATCAAAGGGGCTTGGCTTGTACCAGGCTCTAAAAGAGTTTTCTTCAAGCGAGCTGTCTTTCGAGATTTTTGGGTTGCATGCCCAAGGCAATGTTTTTTTCTGTAGATTGAGATGGATTGATCTTCGCTATCGTGCACCTTCCAACTACCAGTTGATGCTGCGGCAGTGCCTAATATGAGGTTGCTCCTGCCTCAGACAGCTTCGAGGTTCCCATCGATCGATTACAGAGGTTGAAACCACTGAACTTGCTTATGCTCCCGAGTGCTCTTTCTATAAAAAAGATTGAGTAGGAAAAACGTCGAATTGGCTTCAATCGAGATTTCCTCGGCTTCTTAGGCACATGAGGAACCGGCCTAACATCTTTTCAATCGAAATCCCAATCAAAGACAAGTTCTACCAAGGCCAGGATCTAAAAGAGAAGATTCACTCTCCGGAATTCCGAGTGACATGATTCATTCCTTCTTCAGCTAAAGTTGAATGATCGAAGTCTCCTTCAGGTTCAGTCGAAGAGATCGAAGCGAAGTCATCAATTCAACCATTCGCACGGTCTCCCGACCTCTTTTCCAAATGAACCGAACCTCGATACCACATTCAGAAAAGAGATACGGCCATCTCTCTAGGTTGCACACCCCCTTTAGATCGTTTTTTATTCGTGCTTGAAAAGACCCCATCGGTCCGCTCCTTTTAAGGGACATTCTTAGCCGTCCTCCGAGAGTTAACACCCCATAGATCAGATCGTTCACTCTTTGAGACCTACTTACTGCTTGTGCTTGGTTGGGGCAGAGTTTTGCCTTCCACCGAATATAAAAAATGATACCTTCCATTTTCTTGATCCACTTTGCTACTATCAGTGGCTTTGATGACGTTAGAACTAGGTTTCCCATGTTGGTATGGCCGGGCATAAAAGATTGTTAAGTTAGGTCAAAAAGAAGAGGTAGAGATAGAGAACAGAACGGAACCGATAGCCCCGAATTATGTCGGAAAAGGCAAGAGAAAGAAAAGTCAGGACTCTCTCCGCATACCTCTCATTTGGGCAAAAAAAAAGGCTGTGAAGGTTTGCACCTTTCCTCACTTGAGTAGAAAGCTTTGAAGAAAGGAGGATATCCTGAGCCAAGCACAAGCAGTAAGTAGGTCTCAAAGAGTCATGAAGTTGGATCAAGAAAGAAGGCCGAAAGCCAGGCAGTAAAGCTCACGTTGTCGACACCTCTTGTCCGTCGTGAGTGATTTCTCGTATGTGTAAAGACGGGTAGACCGTCTCATCTCTTTCCTCAAAGTGGTGGATCGAACTTCGATCATGTCACGAGAGTGGATTCAGTTGGTTTCCTCGGTCATTCTGCGAACCTGACAGCTATCACTTACTAGTCAATGAAAGTGGGGTCAGTTTCAGTCTTCTTCGGAGCTTTCAAGTCAAAGAGTGTCATGTACTTGCTTATGGAATTATTGCTTCAAAGAATCATCCTCAAGAATTACAACATTGGCTTCTTGCTTATCAAAGGCTCCGGCCTTTATCAAACCAAAAGAACAATCTAATGATTGACAGCTTGCATCAGTGTTTAAGCTTGTTCCCTGGAGTTTGATCCCCAAGAAAGAGGGAAATGGCTGTGATTCAATATGAAAAGGCCAGCGCTCACTCTTCAGAAAATATCGAGATGCATGTAATAATCAAGGTTTTGATTCCAGAGTCAGATTGGGGAGACAACTCCTTCAAGGCTTTGACTTACATTCCGAGGAAGACTTTCCCAGCAACAGAAGAAAAGATTGCGAGGTACTTCTACCGCATCAAAAAGGTACCTTCGAGCTCAGCTTTGTCATCTAGCTCGGGTTGCCACTTTCTTTCTATTCATATATCTTACTCTCTTTGTGCCACTTATTGCCATGTGCAATAACAACAAGGGCTCATTAGAATCTAAACTAAACTGAAAGCTCAAGTATTAAATTGATGCAACCATCAAAGTTTAGAGACAGAAATTTGTAATTTAACTTTTTTTTTTTTTTTTTTTTTTTTTTTTTTTTTTTTTTTTTTTTCGAGTTAAGAGTTAACTGTCGCTTGTCCCTCCAACACATAGGCGGGCACTAGGCAGAACAACTTTTTTGAAACTATCAGAACTTAATAAATTGTATTCACAAGTTAGGAGAAATAGTTTAGAAATGGCACCTAAAGCTAAGATCCTTAGGAACCGAACTGATCATCTGAAAAAAAAAATGATGGAATTCACTGAACTCACCAAACCAACTAAAATATAGTTCGAGTAAGGCAGTTTTGGTTTACGAATGTTTGTCGAACTTTACTGTGCAAACCGACTTTTCTGAATGCATGTAACATGAGTGTTACAGCTGTGACTAAAATGAGGAAAAGGAAAACAAAAACGAAGTTTCCCTTGCAGAAGAATGTGTCCTAGGTTGATTACTTGAATGACATTTAAACATCATTCTTTTTTTTTTTTTTCGGTGACGGAGTTTGGATTTGTGGCTGTCATTATTCTTACTTATGTGGACTTACTTTGTGAATGTTATTTGGTGGTTTTGTTGAGCATCATTCTATATCCATTTTGCAGACTAAGAGCAGCTAGTAAAGCCCAGGGAGATGGAGCGAAGAAAACACGCACACGTGTTAGGGCTATTCCAGCTCCCGAAGCCAATGCCGAAATACAAACAAATATTGACGTAAATATCAATTTGCCAAGTTCAAGATCATAGACCAGCTAAATACCAATAGTTGATTATAGCATTTCCTTTGATTTATAAGGTGTTAAACTGTTAAAATTATTTTATCTTGAAACAGAGGAGGCGCTTAATTACACATGCAAATGCAAAGAGCAAAAGTGAAAAGTTTCCCCCACCACATCAGGATGGAGCGCTTGGCTTTACGCTAGGATATTCACGTCATATCGACCCATCTGGTGTTCCTCCCGACATACCGTTCAGCTCGACGCTGTTCACTTATTCTAAGGAACCAGTCCAAGCCTGGTCTGGTCCACTAGTCCCTGGTGCTGGCACTGAGGCTCCTAGGCAGAAGAAGCATGTAGGAGGTAAAGGCAAGAAAATCATGGTCTAAAATTTTGATAAGATTGTGGTTGTGTACTGCCTGTTTGCTGATAGGTGTATCATCAAATTCTTCCCACGGTTCATCCAAATTGGTAATCAATCAGCCTGGCCTACTCTCAGCTGAGGAGATCATGAATTGAGGTCGTGTAGCATGGTTTTTCGATATTCATAGTTGCGTTGACCTGATTTTTTCCCCCTCGAAAAAGGGTACGAAAATTTTATAGATAAATTTGCTTTTAAGTGATGAGAAATTTAACAAAGTTATGTATATGTTGATTTGTTCTATCCCAATTTTTCCTTGTTGAAGTTATAGTGAGACATTCTACAGAATAGTGACCAATAGAGTAAAAAATCATTCTTAGCCTTTGAATAATCTGCTTTTTGGTTGTGCCCTTTTACCTGAAAGCTACTTTGTTATACAGCTACTTTGTTATATGAGATTTTTGTTGATTGCACTCATTTTGAAAACTAACATTTTGTTTACGTCACATAGTATTGAACCATGTAAAATTACCACTTACTGTTGTGGGGTCTCACCCATCATGAATGCTTGGGATACTGATCTCATTACAAAGTGCACTGTGACTTTTAAAAATCTCTGAAGTGCCTATTCGCAATTGTAAGTTCTTGCCCATCACATTGATATAAGCAAAAAAATCAGTTTTCATCAGATTTGGGTCATTTGCACAAAAATCTCCTGTTCTCTAATGCCTCTGTCTTTCCATTATATCTGGTAGATTTTATTTTAAAAGAAAAACAGCATATTTAAATATATATAGGATTCCATCCTTTTTCTTAGAGATTTTGTTAAATAATGAACTCACACACACATCAAAACATAAGTATATATACTAGGAAACAAGTATTTACAATATGAGCTAAATTTATTCATTCTATTTGATCCCTCTTTGCTTGTGTATTTTATACTTATGAAAATAAAACGATGAATGAAAAATAAAAAATAGTTTAGTTTTAAACAACATTCTTCTAATTGACTTTGTTCTTATGAATGATATTCTCCAAATACAAATTTTTTATGTTTAAATGATAACATTTAGGTAAATTGAATATTGATAAATTTTTTGGGAGTCAATTTTATTTTTAAGAAAAAAAAATTAATATTTATGATTTAGGTAAATAATTTAGAAATAAAGATATGGTAAGGGAGAGAGAATTTGAAGATGCATAAATCTAGGAGATTTTAAAAGTGAAGAATGGTAAGAAAATAGAAACATATTTATTTTGATAAAAAATAGAAATCAATTTTCAGTTGGGTTGTTTAATTGTGAATACATGTATATACCTAATGGAAAAAATAAATTTAAGAAACAAGAAGAGGTGAATGCAAAATTAAAAATAAAATAAAATAAAATACTATCTTTTAAAGCTAGTGTGGAAATACATTTTTTTGAAGTCGACTTTGTTTCCAAAGATGTGATTCCTAATATTGATAGTTTTTTTAGGAGATAATTTTATTATTACCTTAAGAGACTCAAACCTTGTTCAGGATCATTATCATGTCGTATATATGCATAAATACAACTCAACTAATAATAATGGCTGTCTAAATATAGTTAAAATAAATATGAACATTTTTGCATATTTATGGGGAAAACCTATGACACATATATTGTTAAAATCTAAAAGTACAAATATGGGAAAATGACAATACCAACATAATGATAGCAAACAAATTTTTGTTTGAGATTTAACTAAAAATATTAAACAACAATTTACGAGTTAAATGAAAGATTGGAAGTATAACTTGACTCGAGAAAAAAGTGTTTTTCCAAAAACTCATTTTTATTTAAATATTTTTGATAAAAATTGTTTAAAATATACTTCAAATTATATTTTGAGTGGTCGCCAAACTCTCCAATTTTTTTTTTTTAAATGACTTATTTTTAATATTAAACATTTGAAAATGTATTCCAAACACACGTTTAATAGCTAAAAAGTCTCTACTTGCATCTAAAATCTTGTTAGTTTGAAACCACACATCGTATTTATGATGTAATCATATAAACAAAGAAAAAGAGGAGATGATTGAATTGTATTTCCATCTTGAATTTCTTATTTAGAGAGTACCTATGGAAGGAATAATGTGAAAATTTAAAAGAGTTGGATGTAATTCTCATTATTTGAGTCTTGATTAGGGTTGGCAATGGGGGCAGGACAAGGCGGGCGAGGGTTCCCCGTCCCCGCCCCCATGAGGGAATTTACCCCATCCCCACTTCCGTCCCTGCCATTTGTAGGCGGGGATGGGAGCAGGGATTTCTCGTCGGGGAAACACGTCTCCGCGAAGACCCATTCCCTGAGATAGAGCAAGAGCGAGACTGCGAGAGCAAGTGAGACTGTGAGAGAGAGCGAGACTGGGAGTTCAAATGTAGGACCATTACCAATAAGTAGAGTGAGAGCGAGACAGAGCAAGACATATATATATATAGGGGATAAATTGGGGTGGGGTTGGGGTGGGGATACCCTCCCCATCCCCGGACGGCGAGTACCCAGAGAATGTCCCCGGTCAAAACCGAGAATTCCCCTAACCTATTGAGACGGGGACCCGCGAATTTTTTTGCCAATCCTAGTGTTAGTACAACTTCTTTTTCATCTAACTAGTTTAGTGTTATTTATTTTAGGATAGATAGAGATGAGATTATATTGACCCTTTCTTTCTTATTATTTTATTGAATAATTTTATTTTTAAAAACAAAATTTATAGAAGAGCAATTCATGAGATTGCATACATGCAAGCAAATGTTGGAAAGAAAGCAAAGACATGAAATCAACAATAGCAATGACAGACATGGCTACCCCCAACTTGTTTACAGAATCCTTCTAATTTCTCACAACCAAAAATGTTGTGAGTCCAACATTGTTTATCTCCTTGATCATCTACTCCAGACTTGCAGGCCCCATCTCCAAGTTTGTATTCGAACTTCCTGTAATTCTATCAATTAGTTTTATATTTAAGAAAAACAACATTAATCCAAAATCGCTTTAATACATAGAAATGCTTTTAAAATTTCTTTAAATATTGAGGAGGAATATAGTAAATGGGTTATAGAAGTGATTTCTCATAAACCACTTGCTTTTGATTTTTGTTTCTAAAAAAAAATCATGAATTTTAATTTAATGTGCTTTTGATTATGACAAAAACATTTTTCAAATATATTTGATTTAGAAGATAGTTGTGAAAAGAAAAAGCTCTTCTATTAAAACTACATTTATAGGAAAAATCATTTTAGTAACCTAAATATAAGACAAGGAAAGTAACGAGAACAATGTTATCAATGATTGTATTTATAGATATCAAAGTAATAAAAAATTGGAATTATATTTGATTCAAATTCTCTGTGTTATTCTTAAATTAGTAATATTGTACTATTTTTATTTTCATAACCATTTTTATTGAAAGTTGTAAATGGTCATATTCGTGCATATCAAAGTAACTTCAAAGAGGTCAACGATTAGAATTTTTTCGCTCTCGTAGGCTTACCAATGTGCTCCAATTTTATTAAAATTACATCAATTGTAGACTATGGTTGCACCTCAAATTGTTATGTCGAATCTATGGAAAAAAAAAAGTTATTTAAAAATAGAAAATGAAATATGATCCATTATACTAGTTAAAGATTATAAAGGTAAGTAAAAAAACCAAATTGAAATGTTAAATTTCAAAATAATATTCAAATTATCTTAAATTTGAAGTTATTTTGATATAGATGAATACGACTATTTATAACTTGAAATAGAAATAAAAATAGAAATAAGAATAAGAATAAGAATGCAAATGAAATCATAACTTATAGCCTAACATTACTATTTAATATGCCTTCCTTGTTTTATACTCTTCTGGTCTAACCTTGGTTTGTGTTTTTTAAAATTTGGGAGCGGCCATGTCTGCCATTGCTATTATTGATTTCGTGTGTCTTTTGCTTCCTTTCATGTATGGAATCTCATGCATTGCTTTTCCATATAAATTGTGTTTTATTAATAATAAAAATCAATAATATGTTACTCCATATAGAATGCAAAACCATATAGAAATACAATAATCCAATCATCTCTTTTTGTTTTTCTTTATTTAGATCATTACATCATAAAATAAACAAAAATGCATTATTGACTTTTCATTTTCAAAACATAAGGACATTAAAAATTGTTATTTAATTGTTTGTTTAATATATTTAAGTAATTTTTTTTAGAAATATATTTAAGTAAAATTAAGATCATTTTTTACATACTCAACTCTTATTGATTTGTCAACATGAACATAACTCAACTAGTATAAAATATAAAATATCGACCAAGAGACCAGAGGTTTACATTCCCTAACCCACGTATATTGTTGAACTCAAAAGTTTAAAATCTTGAAATACTCCTTTTTGTCTATCAAGAAAACCTCCATTTATCTTTATTTTATATAAAAAAACCATTAACTTAAAAAATATTTTTTAGATTAAAAAATTAAATATGTAATTTTCGAAGCTCATGATAAATAAAAAATAATAATTATGTAATGTGCAAAGTACATAAGTTGAAAAAAATATTTGGTCACCGATAAGACATTAATTTAGGGTGTGTTTGGAATGTATTTTCAAGTATTTAATTTAAAAATTAAGTTATTTTAGAAAAAATTGGAGTGTTTGACAACTACTCAAAATAGATTTTTAATTGTATTTTAAACAATTTTTATCAAAAGAGTTTAAATACAAATGAATTTTTTGAAAAATATTTTTTTCTCAAGCCAATCTGCACGAATCCTTAATCTATTATTATGTTCGTGCTAAAAATTAAAGCACGGAAAAAAATACAAAATCAGATAAACCCACAAGTTGTTTTGGGCCCAACCAGACATTGAACCTCAATCCCCAATGCCAAGATCTTCAATTACAAAGCGAAATCAAATAATTCACAAAGGTTGTCGCCCAATCAACCAAAATTTAACCTAACAACCCTATACTCTTTACCCAAATAACCTAAATGAAGGGCTAGAGCATTATGACATTTGTGGATAGCATCGGGATGTCACCAAGAAAAGTCCAAGTGTCTAGCAGCGTTGTAATGCTGCTCACAACGCTGCTCATCTTTTTACCCGATAGTGTCACAACACTGTTTACCTCTGTGTTTATAAGCATTGATTCAATGACGTTGCAACACTCTAGGCCAAGAGTGTTTTGGTCATTTCGCGTCCTTGAAGCCCTAGTTGATTGAATAAGCTTCCAATAGCTCTAAATTAACCTCAAATCACTCGTAATACTAAAAAATGTGCCTTGTGTTCGATTTGCTTCAAATATACACATATAAACACATTAAACAAACAATATTAATGAGTTTAAGATAGCTTATTTAGAGGGCTATGAAATCACCCCAAACCTAAATCTTTCAAGCAAGGCATAACCAAAATAATAAAATTAATCATCAACTGCAAATCAATGACTCTATCACAGCTTTAGATAACAAAAATATTCACAAAAGCAAACTCCATCAAATACATACAATCATTGGCAAATTTAAAGCTAATTCCTTTATCCTAATTGTATGTGTTTAGTGAATCCTATCTTGGTCTTTATAAGCTCAGAAAGGTTTTATTCAACTCTCAACTCATTTTCTCCCTACACTGGCTCAAGTGCCAATCATCAAGCATCAAATTGATCAAGAAAGTAATATATCAATTAAGATGCTTCGAAATAAAACAAACAAACAAGAGCCCTGGACTTGCATTTCTTTTACCCAAGGGAAGAAGCTTTCACTCATCTACCGCAGGGACCAATACTTAGAGTATTGGCTCAATGGGTGGCCTAACTAATCACAGTAGAAACATCTCTTTTCCCCTAGTCATGCATACACGTTACAAGTTATTTTATTTCTTTTTTTCTTCTTTTATCTTTCTTACTTTCTTTTCTTTTGGGTTCAGATATTTTTTTTTCTCTTTTTTCAGAAGCAAGCAAATATAAATATTTCTCTTCTCCCTCAGTATAGCATTAGAATCTATTATGTAAGACAAAATTCTCTAATCAGTGGGGCCTTTCGAGGCAATAATAAACGTATAAACTAAATGATCTAATCCTAAGCCCTTTAGGACCATAGATAGGATAGCTATGTGCTCAATACATCTTTTAGCTAGAACCACTTGTGCCAAAAACACATCATTTTAGTGTTATACAAATAGACACTAACTAGATGTCCTTTGAAAAAAGATCTAGTACTACCATAGTATATACTACCCTCTTTCATTATTTAAAACGTCATTAAATGATTTATTAATTTATTATTATTTTATTTCATGGATCTACATAATTCTTGAATGTTGCTTTTGTGGAAAGCAAAGAATGGAGATAGTATGAAAAATTTTCTATGCTACCATAGTACTAGAAATTTTCTCGATCTTTCCTTTCTTTTTACAATACTTTTTCTTGAAACTGCCCCCTTCCCCAATGGTAACCCAAAAAATAAATAAATAAATAAACTCGAGGAGTATTAGAAAATATTTATATAACATTGTTTAATTATATTTTCTATATTTATTTTGTGTTGTAACATCTCTTATGTTTAATAAGTCAACAACTCTGTAGCTTTTAAAAAAATATAAAACTCGATAACTATTTGATTTTTGAATTCCTATTTTTCAAAATCATGCGTAGTATTTTGGGATGTTTTTAGAAATAAAAAAATTGTTGAAAATAATTACAAATACAGCAAAATTTTACTTTCTATCTGTGATGAACTGCGATAAATCCAGCTAGACATAGATAGATGTCTATTTGGGTCTATAGTGGTCTATCATAGATAGAAAGTGAAATTTTGCTATATTGGTAAGTAGTTTAATATTTTTCCTATTTATAATAATTTTTCTAGATTTTTTTAAAATTTAGATTAAAAAATATTTTTAAAATTCTAGTCAATTTAAAAAATATATATATATTTACAAGCACTTTTTTAAAAATAGACTTTCTTTTATAACTATTTGACGAAGACTTAATAAGTGCTCTAAAAAATGAAAAAAAAAATGGGTCCAACTAATAAATTTCTCTCTATTAAAAATAAAAATAAAAAATAAAGTCAATTATTAAAAAAAAAAAGAAATAATAAAAAAAAACCCAAATCTCACATTATTGTTGATTTTTTTTTTTTTTTTTTTTTGAGAAAAAGTAGAATTTTGAAGTCTAAATTGCGAATAATATTTAATTAAAAAAAAAAAAAAAAAAAAAAAACCTTTTCTATATTTTCGTAAGAAAAAGATATTTTGTTAATTAATATTGGAATCATGGGAGAGTTGATTTTGCTTTAAAATGGATTATTTTGTCGGATTTGTCGCCATCTTGAAACGTGGCCAACCATTTTTCTATAGCCAGCCAATCTCAAAAACGTGGCCGACTCCTTATTTCTATTACAATTTTCAATCCCAACTCTTACCTATTGATCTAAATATTAAAAAAGAAAAAAAAAATAATAAGTTTGTTTTTTTAGATTAGGTCAGGTTTAGTAATTTTTTTGTTTTTTTTATAAAAAAACTAAGGTTATTTTCTTCCATTTTCTTACAACGGTTTGCATTTTTCTTGAATACAAGAGTTGAATTTTTAGCTAAATTCCAAAAATCAAAACAAGTTTTTAAAAACTACTTTTTTTTTTTCAAATTTTGGCTTGGTTTTTGAAAACATAGATAAAAAGTAGATGAGAAAACAAGAAAGTTAGGGGTGAGAGAAGGTGTTTGTCGGCTTAATTTTTAAAAACTAAAAACCAAATGGTTACTAAATGAGACCCATTTTTTGTTTTTAGTTTTTTTAAAATCAAGCCCACAAAAGGGATGTTTTAAAATATAAGAAAATGAACCAAAATATTTACAAATAGACTGTAATAAAGCGCGATAAACTACTATTTGTATCTATTTGTGTCATGATAAACACTATCACAATCTATTGCAATCTAGCGCTAATAAATTGTGATATTTTGCTATTCTTTGTAAATATTTTCAACAGTTTTGTCATTTAAAATAATTTTTTGCCAATAAACACTCACTCCACCTCTAAATTTCTTATTTGTATAAAAAAAACCAAGCTAAATTTTGAAGACTTAAAAAAAACGTTAGTTTTAAAAACTTGTTTTTGTTTCTGGAATTTGGCTAAGAATTCAACTATTTTTACTTAAAAAAGATGAAAAATCATTCTAAAAACAATTGATAAGAAATAAACTTAATTTTCTAGAATAAAAGACCAAAAACGAAATGATTACCAAATAAGACCTAATTTTTTTAAAAAAAAAAAATTAAATTTATAATCACTAATTCTACTATAAGTTTTTAAGTTTTGTTGTCCACTTTCTACCAATATTTTAAAAAATCAAACAATTTTGAAAATTAAAAGAAATAGTTTTCGAAAACTTGTTTTATTTTTTAAATTTGATTAAGAGTTAAAGTTTTTTTTTTAACGAAGGTCAAACTATCATTAGAAAAATTAGAGGAAACAAGTAAAAGTTTCAAAGTAGAATTCTAAAATTGAAATTGTTACCAACATCAACTCATAATTTTCAAAACATCAACTCATAATTTTCAAAACCATACGACCAAATTGAAATCTTATACTATAGGGACTAAATTGAAACCTTTAACCCTAAATTTGTACTTTTTCATAATAATTTGTCAATACAAACGTAGTTCAATGGTTTAATAGTCATTATACCAAGTCTACATGAAAATCGACACAAAAATTGTTTTATTAAACTAGACAAACAATATTATGCTATTTGAATTTTATATATATCAAATATAAGGAAAATATCAATTTATACTCCAAATTTTTTAGTCATATCAATTAAAACTCTAGACTAATAATTTGTATCAAATTAAATCTTCAACTTTCTTAAATGTATCAAACGTTATGTAAATTGATCTATACTCATGTTGGCATGAATTACTTTGTTTTTTCTTTACATGTCATCTCATTTTAGGAGTGTTTTCAAAATTAAGATAAAACAATAATTTTTAAAAACTTGTTTTTCTTTCTAGAATTTGGCAATACATTTATACGTTATTTAAAGAAAGATGTAAACCAACATAAAGAAAATGTAATAAAACAACCACAATGTTAAAAAAAATTAATAAAAAAAAAATAAAGATGATTATACCTAAATTATTTTATTCATAATTCTTGACACATTTTCAAGTTGTTTTCATGTGAGTACATGAAGTATGATATTTAGGTGATAAAAATCAAAGTATAAGACTATGAGTGATAAGGAACATCAAATATATGAAGTATTTTAGAAATTGTTTTTTTTTTTTTTTCAAATTATTCAAACTACATCTTATCCTCATGTGCATTTGGACATTAGTCTTTTCCTTTGTTGTTTTCTTCTTCTTCTTTTTGAGATAAATAATAGCAAAACCCATTACAAAGAGACACAAAGATATGGAATCTTCAAGGGAAAAACAAAAAGTACAGAGTGTGTTCATAGGAAAAAACTTGGGTATGTTTTAATATTCCCAATTAAATCAAGACTCCCACTAAGTGAAAATAGTGTTTATAAACTTAATGTTTAAAGATAAAGAAACAGAAAATAAAATGGTTGTCAATTCCGACGTAACGAATTCAGATCATTTTAAAATCTTCTCATCTCTCTATTTTATTCTTTGTTTCACTTTCTTATAAGAAAACAAAAGATTCATTTTTGTAATTGTTTTTAAGGGAAAATACCCTCTTTTTTGTCTCTAATTAAATTTTGAGTTTAGTTTCTATTTGGTCTGTAGGTTTCAAAATGTTACACTTTATACCTGTCTTTTGAGTTTAATTTCTATTTGATCTCTAGGGGTTTCGGAAAGTTACAATTTTACCTTTGAGTTTTGAATTTAGTTTCCATTTAGTCCCTAAGTTTCAATATTTTACACTTTTATCTCTGAATTTTTGTAACGCTCACCTTCGTATTTGACGTTGACTTTCAATTAATTAATTTAAAATTATTAGTATGTGAAAATTTTTAACTAATTTTTATAGTGATGGAAAATTGGTGAAATCAGTTTAATTATAATTAATTCAATTCTTTAATTAATTAATAAGCATACACACCAAAGAGTATTTAGTGTAAAATCAAGGTTATAAATGTAAATCTTGAAGTCTTAGAGACCAAATAGAAATTGAACTCAAAACTTGAAATCTAAGACCAAATGGAAACTAGACTCAAATGACTTACCGTGATTTTAAATGATTAAAAAAAACACATTTTGAGTGATTTTGAACATGAAAAAAAATATGTTCAACATGTTTTTACACTTTCAAATATAATTTTAATAAAATAAAATTTTATTTTGCACGATCAAAAATACAAATTACAAACTGTAGTGATTTTAAATATGACAAAAGTGATTTTAAATTTTTTAAAATTATTCTCGAAAGTGTCGCTACATATTTAAATGAGTTCACCATCAAAATTAATTTTTAAAGCCAAAAAAAACAAATATAATAATAAGAATAATAAGAATAATAAATAATAACCTACCAAAAAAATAAACGACAAGACAACAATATATAGAATAGATTTTTAGTTTATGAATTGATGGATGGGTTTCTAGTAAGGCCAACTTGGGTGAAAACATGGCCACATATACTTCTTTATTTTGAATGCATACAAATATGTCCTCTCAATTCACCTGTCTAATAATGACATATTCTTAGGGTAGCTTTGTCATGTGAATCCTAACTTTTTATAAATAAATGAAGATATAAAATTATTCAAAATTAATAGAAAAACATAAAGGAAACTAATAATGATGAATTAAATGAAAAAGAAAAAGAAATTGATAGGGAAAAAAAAAAAAAACATGGAAAGGGAAAGGGAAAGGGAAAGGGTTAAAATTGATATAAAGATAAAAGTTGAAAAAAAAAAGTGATGAAAAGTTGAAAATAAATTAAATGATGGAGAAAATAGTAGGCTAAAAAATGAAAATGCAAGTTTAAAAAACAAATCTTAAATCAAGTGGAGCCCATCTAAAAAAATTCACATAAATAAGAGATTTATTAAGTGTCTAGTAACATTAAAGAAAAATTGCAAATATAACAAAATCTATTATATTACTAATAGACTTATGTTAGTGATAGATTCTATTGCTGATAGACTTCTAATAGACTCGTTAAGTTGGATCTAAAATTTGCTATATCTGTAATTTTTTTTTTGTTGCATTATACTATATATGCTAATACTTTAAATCTAATGGCTATATTTATAATTACTCGTAAGATTTGCTAATAATGCCACATGACAACCGTTTATACGAGGAGAACCCTAGAAATTTTCCACTTTAAGAGGTAAGCTCATGTGAATCCTAACTTTTGATACAAATTATTCTTAGAAAAATGCTTTTTGAAAGATTTAGGTTTAAAGGGCATGTTTGAAAATCTCTTTTCAATAAGTGGTTTTAAGAAAAAGTGCTCTAATTACAATAAATTTTGCAAAATTAAAATGAATATATCTTGTGAAAATAAAATTGAAACGGAGGAAGCATATTATTTGTGTAGGTCTCATTTGTTAACCATTTGATTTTTTGTTTTTATTTTTTTGAAAATTATACTTGTTTTGACACGATTTCTTACTCATAGTTTTTGTATTTCCTAGGTAAGCATTTGAATTTCAACCAATTTCTATTAAAAAAATAATAAAAAAAAATTATAACCCATGTTTTTAGTTTTCTTGGCTTTGATTTTGAAAACACTCCTAAGATGTAAACAACAAATCATAGATACTAATAGATAGAAGTGGTGCTTATAAGACCAAATGATTACCAAACAACCTGATTCTAAATTATTTTTTCTTTTAAAAACAAAAACGAAATTGAAACTTTTGTTTCAAAATTGCTTATTACCATTTATAGTGAAACTTAAGAGGTGAAATAGGGTTAAATTACCAATTTAGTCATATGTCTATTTGATCTTTAAGTTTTAAAAGGTGGCTAATAGATTTTTAACGCTAATAAGTCCAATAAATTTAAAAGTGTGTTCATAGATCTCTAGATTTTTCAATTTTGTATTTGATAGACAAGTTAATTTTTAAAAAACAAATGGATATATTAATAATCTATCATATACAAAATTAAAAGTTAATAAATTTGTTATACATTTTTTAAGTTTAGATACTAACAAAAACATAAAATATTATATTGTAAATTATTAGAAAACTTGTCCTATGATTTAATTCTATTATTTATGAAGCTAAATTCTAAATTTTATCTCAATTTTAAAACTATAAGCCTAATTTTTTTTTTTTTTTAAATTAGAGGACCAAATTTGTAATTTAGTCACTTAAAAGATATACTCATTTAATATCTTTCAAAATCAAGCTTCTATCCAATTGTTTTGACCATTACTCTCTCTCTCCTCTTTTGTTCTGTTCTTTCTTTTGCTGAAAATGAAAGCAACCACTTGCAATCGGATTTTTAAGCTTTGGAAATGTTTGATCAATAAATTTGAATGAATTAATGAATTTTCAATATTAAAAAGTAAAGAAAGAAATGAATGAAATCCTATCACGCACAAAACATACATACATAAATATAATAAGTAAGATGGGACATTAATTTTCATGCCTTAAGATTTACATAAGAGAGATATTTTTAAATATAGTAAGATAAACTATCATCATCAATCATTGTCTATTAGTGATAAATGTTTATCAGTATCTATTTTGTAATTATTGTCAGTAATTTTTCCTTTTAAAACAATTACCTTTTTTATTTATTTATTTTATTTTATTTATAATTGTGAATGTACAGACCAACTTATGCGCACATGGACTAATCTCACAAGACAACCTCCCTAATCCTGCAACATTTTAGTGTCCTTTTTAATTTTAATCACAATATTACTCTTATTGATTTTTTTCCATAATTGGGGATAGTTTTGGTTTAGGTTTTAAGTTTAGGTTTTATTTGATCTTTAAGTTCCAAGATGTTTTACTTTTATCCTTGAGTTTTGAGTTTTATTTTCATTTGGTTACTGGGTAAATTCTAAATAGATTCTTATCCTTGAGTTTTGAATTTTGTTTATAATGGTTTCTAGGTTTGGGATTTACTCGTGCAACTTTGATTTATTTTTTTACTAGGTACTCATTTTGGTCTTTAGTATTAATATCTATTACTTAATTTAAAAGTATTAAGACGATTATAATTGATTAGTCTCTTCACTAATTTTCCATCATTATTAAAATTAAATTTAAAAATTCACTCCATAGTCATTTTGAAATTAATTAACTAGCTTAAAAGTTAACGTAAAAAACCAAATCAACCATTAGCAACAACTAGAAGGATCAAATGAAGACTAAGCTCAAAACTCAAATTCATATAAAAATTTTTGACAACTAATAACCCAATAAAGACTCGACACAGAGCTTGAAATTAAAGTGTCATATTTTAGCACTTCGAAAATAAATCTAAACTGGATGGAAAATAATTTTTCTCCTTCAATTTTCCAATCTTAAAATTGGGAATGATAATATTAAAATATTTTGGTCTCTATAACGAAAAAGAAAATATTTATTTTAAATCTCATTTCATAACTATTCTTTTATATTTTTATTTTATAAAATGTCAGGTTGTTACCATCTAATTTTATGTTTTTTTCCCACTTTCGAATTTTATATTGAATTTCAGAAAAGTTTTTGGTAAATTTCTAAAAATAAAAACAATTGTTACCATCTGATTTTTTTAAAAAATAATTTTATAAGCTTTAAAATTTATAAATAATAATAAAAAAAAAGTTAAATAGATATTTTTATTGGCAATAACGGTTTAAAAATTTAGATTATACTCATGACTTGTATAAGCCCGCCACAGGTGATTTATAGTTTTATTTTAGTACATATAAAATATTTTTTTAAAATATCTAATTAATGTAACAATATTTTACATTGTTTCTATTTGAAGAGAAAGACAAAATTAATATTTATAAAATTAATATACTTATATTATATTACAACAATAGTTTTAGGGTCGTGAGGCTTTGTTTAGGTACAATTTTAAAAATAGGTGACACATCCCTTTTCATTATTAACTAACAAAAAAAACCGACATATTAACAAAAGTTCTATCAAATGTAAAATTTCAAAATGTAAAAGTTTTGAGTTTGAAAACTTAGAGATACAAATGTAAACTAAATCAATTTCAAGGACTAATGTGTAATTTTCTTTCTCCTTTACTTAAAGGAGGCAAATTTAACAAATAATAGTATACTCTATTTCGAAACTTAATCATAGTACAATTAATTTGAAAATAACTTTTGAAATTTAATTACCGTTTAAAATTAATTAAGTTAGAATATAAGGGTTAAAATGGTATTTTAGTCCAGATATTTTTAATTATCCAACTAAAATTGGATATATGAAAATATCTCAAAATATAGAGATTAAAATGGTATAGGCAATTAATTTTTTTTAAAAAAAAAATTAAAATCATGCTGGTCCAAAATAGGCGAGGTAGTAATCAATTCTCAATCTAACCTATAGTTTAGTAGATAAAAACATAAATTGTCATTTTAAAAGTTGATGGTTAATTATATATCTTTTTTTGTGTGTGTGTGAATTTAATATCAATCGAGAGATTCAAAACTCTAACCTTGAAATTGATAATACAACCGAGGTTTAAAATATTGACGTCAGCAGAAATATCATAAGGTCTTGATTTTATAGAAATTTTGATGAAAATGTCAATTTCGATGGATATTAATTATGGAAAATTATACAAACAAAAAATTTTAAAAATAAATTTAAACTAGTAAATAAACATTTAATAATTTTTAAACAAGTTAACATATCTACTATTTATATTATATTTACATTAGTGACATTTTGTTACTTATTTTTTTATGTTTCGTGGATTTTTTTACGATACAATGGAATAATAGAAATATTGATTCACTTTTTATATCACAGTGAAAATATCAATTGAAATATCGATATGTCGACAAAATTTAATACCATGAATAGAACATGACACGGAGATGGCTCGATTTGGTCACACAAATAAATGGTTTGAACTAAAAGAAATAGTAACTAATTTGTTAAAATAATGGGAAAATAGGAATATTATAGGAAGAAAAAGTTGGTGGGGTGGCATTATCAGATATTTCCCCCTCAATTATTGAACCAAGCATCGCCTTACACAAGTCATCGTCTCATTTATCAATCATTGAGAGCCACTACTTTGGTAATAAATAATACTAAATAAATAACCAATTCCAACTTAACTTGACTTAAACTAGATAAGAATCGTGTCGTTGAATGAAAAGTATGGTTTTTAATATTTACTAAACGGGGTCTTAATTATTAAATTTAAGTGTATAATTAGTCATTGCTTTAAAATTTACAACAATTTTACCATACAACTAAATTCTCATCAAAATATGCATTTATTTTTATTAAGCTAAATCATACAAAATACTCTTAAATTTTATATTTTCTGTCAAATGCATTTTAATTTTCACAAGTTCAAATAATAACCTTAAATTTTCAAAAGGAGTTCAAAAAGATAACCTTACTGTTAGTTTTGGATGGAAACTGTTAGTATTTTGTGTCAAAATACTCGTAAACTTTCAAAATTTTTAAAAATACTCTTACGTTTAGTATATTAAGAGAAATTGTTGATACCCATTATATTTAGTATATGAAGAGAAATTGTTGATACCCATGCCTTCTTACTTCTCTATTTTCCCTATTTTTTTTCTCCCTCTCTCTTCTTCAATACCAATACTTGCTTACTTCGCTTATAATTAATTGTTTGACATCTATTTATCTAAGAAAAAAATAAATAAAAAAAGTTGTCCACCTTAGTTAAGGTATATGGACTATAACAAGAAGAAAGAGAATAATGGAAACACCAAGAAATTTTAGAGCTTAAAATGTTTAACAACGTTGTACATTAGTAGTTGGGCGTACCTTAATAGTCAATTACATTTTTTTTATTTGCCTATTTATCGTTTTGGTATGTTTAAAAAGTAGATTTTGATTTTGGAATCTTGTAAAATTTTGTGGGATTTTATGTTAAAGTTTGGTTTTTGTGTTGGTCATTGTTGAGAAAATCAATGGAAGAATTAGAAAAAATAGGAGAAAAAATGAGAGTATCTGTATGAAGAGAGAAAAAAAAAAAAAGATAGGATCATTTTAAACATTGTTTTCTAAAAATTTTAGAGTTATTTTTTCAATAAGGTATTAACGGTTTTTGTTTATGTACTAACAGTGAGGGTATTTTTTAAACTTTTAAAAGTTTAGAAGTATTTTTAAAACAAAACACTAACGGTTTTCATCCAAAATCAACTATAAGTGTATTTTTTAACACTTTTTGAAAATGTAAGGGTATTTGTTAAACTTTTGAAACCTTGGGGGTTTTTGACACAAAGTACAAAGTTAAGAGCTTATAAATTGTACTTCTACCTATAAGTTTCTTTGTTTTTGTTATTTACTTTCTACCAATGTTTTTAAAAATCAAATTAAAATTTGAAAATTATCCCAAGTAATTTTCTAAAATTGTTTTTGTTTTTAAAATTTGATTAAGAATTCAACCGTTTCTTTAAGAAATTTGAAAACCATAATATAAAATTGACAATTTGTTTTTAAAATTTGATTAAGAATTCAATCGTTTCTATAAGAAATTTGAAAACCATAATATAAAATTGAGTAGAAAGTAAGCATAAATTTATAAATAAATGGAAGAGAAAAAATCGTTGGCAAATGAGTCCGTAATACTTAGTCTTAATTTGTTATTTATAAACACATTTGTTCCCTATTTAATTTATCAATCTAAGCATTATTGCAAGCTAAAATTCATTAAAAAAGGTATCATTATCGCAACTAAAATTCATAAAATAAAAACTATAGAAAAATATTAACGTTTAAGAGACATTAACCTTTAATTTTTTTTATTTTTTATTTTTTATTTTAAGATATTGAATTGCAATAGAAAGAAGTGAATATCACAGTCAGAGGCATTTCAAAAATAAAGTATAAACATAAAAATCATCGACTCAAAAGACAATTTTCAATTTATACTCTTAAATTTTGAGGTTGTATCAATTTAAACTCTAAATTAAAAATTGTTTTAATTGAAACTCTGAAATTTTGATTATAAATATTTTGGCTTTGCTATATTTGAAAAGAGCCCTAATTAACACCCTCTTTTAGATTTAGTTTGGAAAATATTGTTGTAATTGTTTCAATTAAACTTCTAAATTGTTAAGTGAATCAGTTTATATCATTTATTAGGATTATATTACATTTAAAAATCGTCATTTAAATCATACATGTGGGTAGACTCCTCCAAATTTCAAATTAATAAAATAGATGATTAGAATTGATGCATGAACAATTTTCAAATGAAATCTTAATTGAGAGTCTAAATTGATTTGATTATAATAGTTTATGAGTTTGATCGATAAAATTATAAGTCTCCCAGAAGGTTAGTTTGTCCAAATAAAAAGTAAATTGATACACTAGTTCATACAATTATTAATTTTGAGTTTAAGTTGACACAACCAAGAGTAATTGATATTTTTCCTAAACCTAATTTTTGAAAACCAAATAGTCTTAAAAAAAAATTAAATTACAAATTCCCTCCCCTATGATTTGGAGAAAATTAAAATTTGGTCTCTATAATTTTTAAAAGTTAGAATTTAATTCCTACGATTTAATAAAATTTCGTAAATAATTTTTGTGATTTAATAAAATCTTTAATATTATATGAACTAAATCTTGACTTTTTTTAAAATCAGACCAAAATTACAATTTAATTGTGAATAATAGTTATAAATAAGAGTAGTTAAAAAAGGAAAAAGAAAAGCCACTTTAAAACGAGGTCCGTGATTCCCCGGCAAAATCAAAACAAAGTTTGATACATCATTCATGTGATTCCCATCTATCTTCCCATCACAGATTTGACTGTAGATCACCCAATCATTTCTTGCCACGTGGACTCCTTTTTCACATTTCAAGTTTACTATAAATCCGTTTTAAAAATATTAAATGAGTTTAACAAGTATGCATTCTTTTTTATAATTTTAGATTTACTCGGGTTCAATAAATATAGATTCTATTTTATGTTTTTAAATTGATTGAGTTCCACAAATATGTATTTGACTAATAGTCTCAATTCTATTTTCTGGAATTCCATGACTTGCAAATTCTGAAAACAATCTTTATTGTATTTAGTTTTAGACTTTAAATTTTGAAATCCATAATTGTCTTAAATAAACATAAAATATATATTTAGAAATACAGTATATTATATTATAAACTTAACTTATTTTTTTTAATTAAGATTTATATTATGTAATATAATATAAATTATATAATCTTACTAAATAATAATTTTACAATTTTTTTAACATAAAGCAGGTTGATAAATAGATTAATATTAATTTATTGTCAACTAATATTTAATGAGTAACTACGATTGGCTTTATGTTTAATATATATATATATATATATATATATATATATATATATATCAAATACATTTAAACAATTGCTTAAATTATTTCTAAATATGCTATCAAATACATATTTGAAAGCATGAAATACAACTCAATCCAATAAAAATTTATTAATAATAATCATTATTATTATTATTTTTGACAATATACAGATATGAGAATGAACTTTTATTTTGAGGGAAAATGTAGGATGAAAAAGGGAAATTACATTGAAGATTCAAAGAAATAAGTTTAATAAAATTATATTCCTTCTTCAAAGTATGAGACAGATTGGTGATTTGATAACCTTAGTAAAATAAACAAAAATGAACAAACAATTTATTTATTATTGTTATTCTTCTAAATGGAAAAATATAAAATTAATGAGGTTTATGATTTATGCTGCTTGAGAAGGGTTTTGCTACGCTAAAGCCGAACCTACAATAGCAAACGCGTGGAGCTTAAAGAAAGTACGACTCTTGTGGGCCCCCACATGTGATAAGATCACACATGTCTTGATTCAATCTAAATATCAATATCTTTTCCATATATGTTTAATTCAGCCCATAAACTTTTAAAATAGTTTATTTTATCTTTAAAATTTTAAAAATATTTAACAAATTAATTATTATTATTATTATTTAATTTTGTATCTTACAAGTCCTTGAATTTTTAATTAAATTTGTAGTTTTAAAAAGTAAGGGAATCAAATAGTCACAACTTCAAAAAGAAGAAAAAAATACAACTCTATGTTTAACAAATATATTATATTATAGGTCACTAGACTATTAATGCCCAATAAATCATTGAATTTCTTACCTACAATTTGTTGTATATAAAATTGATTGTTCGAAAGATATCTTAAATACTCGTTTGAAGTTTTATTTTACAACAATAAGGAGTGGAAATTTAAATCATGGATCTCTTAGTTGCTACCACATTTCACATGTTGGATCTGTTTGCGTTAGCTACTCTTTTATAGGTTTATTAGACATAAGAATAAAAATTTAACTTATTTAGATATTTTTTAAGGTTTGAGAGTTTATTAAAAATAATTGAAAAGTTTAAAAACTAAATTTGTAATTAAGTAAGACGTTTGACATTTTGTGGAAGCCTAAACCTTGAATGGTTATGATCTAAGTTTAAACACAAAATTACTCCATAAATCTAGTATGTAATTTCTAGATTGAAAAACCTAATCAATATTGTATTAAAAGTTTTAAATTACTTTTTAAGTTGAAGAATTCATTAAAGGTAATGGTAAAATTTCTAAAACCAAATATGTAATAACCAAAATTCAACTTATTTGAAAACTATTTCAAATCTTGACATTATCAAAATCAAATATTATAACGATGAGATTGTCATAGTATAATATAAATGCTCCATAATAACACTTAAATATAACATTGAAAAAATTGTACAACTCTTGAGAACCATAAGATGTAGTTTCAAAACATATATATATATTTTTTTTTGTAAGATAATACTTTTTTATATTATGTTTTGGGTTTAATTTTCATTTGGTCCTTAGATTTCAAAATTTTACCTTTTTAATTCTTTAGTTTTGAGATAAGTTTCAAGTTAGTCCATTTGTTTCAAAATATTACAATTTTACCGTTGAGATTTGAATTTTATTTTAATTTGGTCCTTAGATTTCAAGATCTATATTTTAACTACAAGTTTTCACTAAATGCTCCACTTTCTAGCTTTCGTAGTTTTTGGATTTAGTGCTACTTTGGTCTTGTACTTTTGTCTTCGGTTCATTTTGGTCCATATACTTTCACTTTTGTTCATTTTGGTTATTTTACTTTCAAAATGTTCCTTTTGGTCATTGTACCTTCACCAGTACTTCATTTTTGTCATTGAACTTTAAAAAAAGTGACTATTTTTATCTTTTAAAAATGAAGATGAATGGACCAAAATGATCATTTAAAGAATATGGGGGCTAAAATGAACCAAATTTCAAAGTATGGAGACCAAAATAAACCAAAACTAACCTAGTTTTTATCATATCCACAAGGGATGAAAGTGCAAGTAACTTCATTTGGTCTCTTCCAATAATTTCTTGAAAGTGTGTGTGGGCATGATCAACGGTGAAGATGGGGCATATGTATTGTGTGTGGTACATGTGAGATGTACTATAAAAAAACTCATATGTGCCGTTTATGTCCCCCCTCTCTCTCTTTTCCACTCTGTTCTTCCGCACCATACGCCTCTCTTTGGTTTCTCTCTTTAAAATCTGTTTTTGTTTTTGTTTTTGTTTTTGTTTTTTAATTAATTTTTCTCATTTTCTCTAATCTTTCCAGAATTTTCATACCCGAACGCCTTTTATCTCTCTCTGTTGATTTGATTTGAAACATCAGTAGATTTTGGGCCACGATTTCACTTCCTTCTCGGTATTTGTTTCCTGATTGATTTTGAAAATTCGTTAGTTTCTAATCGCTCTGAATCCTTTTGAAGCTCCCGGGCTCTTGATTCTCTTCGAGACGCTTCTTCGTCTTGATTGAATACAGGGGCTGGAAGCTTCCTGATTCCTCGGAATTCCAAGTGGGGATTGTCTTTTTTCTCTGTCTCTGAATTTTGCCCATCTGATTTCGCGGTCCGTTGAATCGAAGGAGATTCCAGAGCTTTGTTCTGTGAATGTCGTGTTGGTCCATGTCGATTCCAACTGCGTAGGTGAGTATGTGATCGTGTTTTTCTGTCTACTCATGTCATGCATGAGAGTTTTGGTGTGTTCTCGTCCGCTTTCTCGTTGCTGAGAGAACAGAGCAAAGGAGGGAATAATAAAGGAAATTTGGCTTAAATCGTTGAATGTTATGCAGTCGCAAGGAAATTTGGTTTCTGTGTTAGTTAATTTATCTACACGATCCAATCTAAACAGTGCGTTTTAAATGGTGTTGGAATGCAGGGATTTCGTTGTTTATGAGAATAAATAGTTGTCGAGATGGACAGTTCGGAGACCTAGATTCTGTATATTCTGCTTTATAAAGGAAGTGGGAATATTTTGGTTTTGGGATTCTTTTTGTGGGACAAACCGTTTCTTTCATCGAGGAGGCTGATAAAATGACACCCATTTTGAGTTATGTTGTGTCCAAATGGCAAGCGTTGTCCACTTCTGATCATGCCTCTGTTGTTTCCATTAACTTGTTTGTGGCACTTCTCTGTGCTTGTATTGTGATTGGTCATCTTCTTGAGGAGACCCGGTGGATGAACGAGTCCATCACTGCACTGTTGATTGTGAGTTTGTTATTCTCATCTTATGTCTTTTGATCATAAAATAAAACTAGACATAAACGAAAAAGAAGGAAAAATAGAAGATGAACTTTTGACATCATGGATCTTAGTGTTGTTAGTTAAATTGCTGTTTTTCTCTTTTTGTTTCAGGGTCTGTTTACTGGAGTCATCATTTTACTGGTCAGTGGTGGGAAAAGTTCGCATCTATTGCTCTTTAGCGAAGACACATTCTTCATTTATCTTCTGCCACCGATTATATTCAACGCTGGGTAAAGTTTCTGCACCATAGGATTCATAATGTGTGGAACAAATTTATACTAGTTGTCCTTTGATAAGCAATGGGTGACTTGTTTTTATTTATGCCTAATTGTTGACCACTAGTATATTTGTTCTGTACTTGTAGCTATGTGCTGGTTTATTTAGAAAGGATTCAGATTGTAAAATTAAACTTATTGTCGTTATGTTGTTCTAGAAATTTAGGCAAACATATTCCATTGAGGTTGATTTAGATTTTAGCCAATTTATTGTTGTTCGTGATGTGCTTGGCCTAATAAAGTTGTAGTTGAACATAGTACAATAATTGTGGTAAATCACAATGAACTTTGATGTAATCCAGTTACTTTTATTTAACAAAATGAGGACTAGTATGCTTTCCAAGTTTTTATTTGCTTGCTTAACATTTTCTAAACAGGAGTGTTCTACTATTCTTGATCTGGGAAGAGGAACTAAAGAAATAGTTAAAAAATTCTATGTATTGAGGGCAAAACTTCCATGTCCTTATTGTGATTTAACGATCTTTTTCTAATCTTTTGTAAAAATTCTCATCTAGCAATGACGTTCTAAATAAAGGTTATTATTTTATACTACTCTATCCTCGTGCTTTGTCTTGGCTGATCTCCTCCTTCTGCATCAGGTTTCAGGTGAAAAAGAAGCAGTTCTTTGTTAACTTTATGACCATTATGCTGTTTGGTGCAATTGGTACATTAGTCTCTTGTTTGATCATCTCGTTAGGTATATCTTCACACTATATTTCTGTTTTTGATTTTATGAATGCCTAATTTTGGTAGTGACAGTTGAATGATGATGAAAACATTCTTCTCATATTATTCATTCATTGAATAAATTTTAGCTATCAATTATTTTTCGCTTGAGGCTGAATGCTTACTGCTACTCTGGAATCCTACAATTTCTCCAGAGTCTTGATGTCTAAAATTTTCTCTTAAAAGAAAAGTTGAACAAAATCAATCAGAAAATCTCCTTTTCATTTTTTTTTTTTTTTAATTTTATAATCATATTCCTTATGGATATATCTTGACCCCTCTGTTTGTTTTAGCATCCAATCCATTTAGTAATTTTCTTTTTTTTATAATTTCTTTCTTCAATGTTTTAAATCTTATGTATAATTGAGTAATACCTTGACTTTACTCTCTATCTCTTTCTCTAATGATTTATTGTAGTTATCTTGTAGCTTTTGAATTATCATTATCTGATCTTTCATTGTTGCATGTCAATTGTGGTGCCTGATTCAGGAGCTTTTCAGTTCTTTAAGAAAATGGATGTTGGATCACTGGATATTGCTGATGTTTTAGGTACGTCCTTTTTCTTTACCTATCTCCTTTTCTGTCACCTCTGTAATTGATCATTCCTCTTTTGAGACTTATGTCTTAATATTCTACTGCAGCAATTGGAGCTATATTTGCCGCAACAGATTCTGTATGCACATTGCAGGTGCGAGATGTAGCAATGATATACTTTATTCATGTATATTGTAGTCTACCTGGGCACCTAAAGGAACTTTAATACATTTGATAATGCAGATATTAAATCAGGATGAAACCCCTCTACTTTACAGTCTAGTATTTGGGGAAGGTGTAGTAAATGATGCCACATCTGTAGTGCTTTTCAATGCAATTCAGAGCTTAGATCTCAGTAATGTTGATGCAAGAGTTGCTTTACATTTTATTGGGAGCTTCTTTTATCTATTTTCAACAAGCACTTTACTCGGAGTATTTGTGAGTCCTCTCCCTGTTTGTCAATCTCTCTCTACCGTTCTGTGTGGTTGCAAGTAAACTGTATGTCGCAATATTAACATTGAATCACATGCATGTTCCCTTACAGGTTGGCCTGCTGAGTGCTTATGTAATCAAAAAGTTATATTTTGGCAGGTAATATTTCTTTGCAGACTAAGTTTTTATAAATTGTTCTTCGTTAGAAACTTCTCTTGGTGTATTTTTTAATGTCTTATTCATCGTGCTTTCATAGTTCCTAGTAACTAAAGGTCCATTTTGTTATCATTAGTTACAAGAATATTGATGATGAATGACGTTCCTATGGGATTAAATCTGTTATTAATGGTTGATTATGTATGATCTCTCATTTTAAGCTCTGAAAAGATACACCCACGGGGTGGAGATGGGATGGGAACTCTATTATTATAACCCAAATAAGAAAAAGAAAGAAACCCAGGCAACAATTTAGTCTGCTGATTTCCCCCTATCTGTAAAGATGCACCTTTCCATTTCTTTTTCGCACACTTGTTTGGGAAGATAATTGCATCTCATTTCACAAGGAGTTTGATGGAATGAAGTAACTTTTATTATTTAATTTACTGATAACATTCAGGCACTCGACAGATCGTGAGGTTGCTCTTATGATACTCATGGCATATCTTTCATATATGCTGGCTGAAGTAAGTATTTCGTATTACTAGATTGAACCCTACTTGCTTATATACATTGCCCATGACCATCTTTGCTTTTACTTGGTGGATATTCTGCAGTTATTAGATTTGAGTGGCATTCTCACAGTGTTCTTTTGTGGAATTGTAATGTCACATTATACCTGGCATAACGTGACTGAGAGCTCAAGAGTTACCACCAAGTATGTAATTCTTCAACCTTTTGTAATTCTCTCAAATTGATGCTTGTCAACTAACGCATCTTTTTTATCTGCTATAACAGGCATGCTTTTGCTACCTTATCCTTCATTTCTGAGACGTTTATCTTCGTTTATGTCGGCATGGATGCATTGGACATTGAGAAGTGGAGCTTTGTTAGTGATAGGTATGTAAAGTTTCTTTTTTCTTAGTTCAACCACATGTAGGTAGGGTATTTGGACTCTAACCTCTTGGTCCAGGGCATAGCCTTGACCAGTTGAGCCATGATCAGATTGACGGATGATAAATTAGTTAACTGAATACATCTCGTATATGCTGTGTTCGTCTTTTTATTAACCATTTCAAAACACGCTGTCTTTTACCGTCTTCTTATCGAATATTGCAGTCCGGGGACATCAGTTGCTGTGAGCGCAATATTATTAGGCCTGGTCATGGTTGGAAGAGCTGCCTTTGTTTTTCCATTATCATTTATATCAAATTTAGCTAAAAAATCGGCAGGCGAGAAAATAACCTTCAGGGAACAAGTACGCATTTTTTAGAACTCGGTTTTACTTGCGCGATTCGGTTCCTGCTTTGAAATCATCAATTCTTGCTTTTGTAGGTTATCATTTGGTGGGCTGGTCTCATGAGAGGTGCTGTTTCTATTGCTCTAGCTTATCATCAGGTATTTTGTGGCAACAATGAACTCTTGTGTATTGTATTGTAACAATTTACTGTTATGAAGATGGAACTCTGTGGTATGGATATTTACATTCTTGTACCATGATGTTTGAGAGTAAAAAAGCAGTTATTGAAACTTTCTATCTGATTTCAAAAATTTTAGTTTGTCTTTTTTTAACTTTACAGTACTTTTCAAATCCAGCAATGTTAATCGTTGTTTACTTAAAAGTACTTCTATCAAAAGCCATCACCAACATAGTAACTATTACTAATCCATTACTGATGAAACATTTAATGTCTCTTTGAAAATGCAGTTCACCCGAGCTGGGCACACTCAACTACGAGGGAATGCAATGATGATCACTAGTACCATAACTGTTGTCCTCTTCAGCACAATGGTATGTCGAAGGATTCCTCTTCCGTTTTAATTTCTTTTGGTTAAATCTAGTAATTTACTTGCTTTGTGTTAAGATAATATAATATTAAAGTTACCTTCATCTATTAGCTTAAGCTTTTGGGTCAATCAGTGATTTAACATGGTATCAAAGCAAATGGTCTAGGAGGTCCTATGTTCAAACCCTACAATGTTGAATCTTCTATATATTTCAAGACTACAACAAATGAGGGGAGGAGTATTGGATGATATAATATTAAATTTATCTTCATCCATTAGCTTAAGTTTTTGGGTTATTCGATGATTTAACATTTGGCAAGGATATTTTGTTAATTTTTGTGTTCTATACGATCCTTGAGCCTAAAAATCTGGTGTGGCGTTTTATGTTGTATGGCTGTGTTGATGATTTTTTCTTGTATATGGCGATTGTCAACAGGTGTTTGGATTATTGACCAAGCCTCTTATTAACTGTTTGCTACCTCAACTAAAACACACCACCAGCATGCTATCGGACCCTGCGACTCCAAAATCATTCTCGGTTCCACTACTTGGAAGCGCACAGGAGTCGGAGCTGGATCTTGACAGTCTCCACGTTCCTCGTCCAAGCAGTATACGTGCACTCCTTGCAACTCCTACGCACACCGTTCATCGCTACTGGCGAAAGTTCGATGATGCTGTCATGCGTCCAATGTTTGGGGGCCGGGGTTTTGTTCCTTTTGTTCCAGGGTCCCCAACCGAAAGGGGTGGACACTGAGAACAAAACCCCCTCAGGATACTCCCCAAACAATGTAAGATATGTAAATCAAGATGGATAAATTACTTTACCGTGTCAAGTTGTCGAGCAGCAGATAAGGGTGGGCGGTGTGAGTATCACATGTTTGCTGGGAATGGGCATGGAGCGGAGCAGTCAGGATGTGTTGATTCTCTCTTGCCTTCTGTTTGCTGCCCTCTTATTTTTGGTACAAATCATTCTGGTTTGTTTTTTGTTTTTGGTTGTGAGTTTTTTCTTTTCTTTTGATAATGACTATATAGTGCAAAGGACAGTATGGAAGTGGGTTAAATTTTTGTATTCTCATTCTTTTTTAGAAGAGAAAAATGTGTGAAGTTGGTTATAGAATTGCCCTTTGTAGCCCTTATTTGCAATCTATTTCTTTTCCCTTCTAATCTCTATTGGTAATATGAGACGTGTTGGATGAAACACTTGCAACAAATTTTGTCACGAGTTTTTGGACATACATTTAGTGTCTTTTGTTCCTACCAAAAAAAGTAGAAGTAAACCATCTTCCAGAAAGAAAATTGACCATACATAATACAAGAGCAATTGACCAAAATTTTCACTTCTTTTTTTCTCTATTCAATCTAGGTCTTGTGTCGTCCGAAATTCTACCAAAAAAGACCTAAAAAGTTGGTGATTCAAATGTACTATTGAAAGAAGTATAGTTTTTATTTTAGCATTATCTGACTTAGATACACATCAAAACAACTGACCAAAAATGATCTATTTGTAAAAGATAAAATAAAAACAGAAATCTTCCTGTGGTCACTTACATAAGGTATATGATTTTGTTAAAAAGAAGAATGTATATATATAGCCTTAGTTGTGGATGGTTTTTTTTTTTTATTAACAAGCAAGGGAAGAAAGCAATATAACTTAAAGGACCTAAATGCAAAATGATGAGAGAGAAGAGTTGAATTCATCCACCTTGGATGTTCATTAACTCAGAAGGGGAGGAATTTATGAAGTGCTAATCTACATTGCCAAAGATCGTTTATGAAATCAACAACCAACTAAATCTCATTAACAAATTTACCTTTTTATAAATAGAGAGTTTTACTAGGACTAATTTTAAAATTCTAAGGTTTATTTAGAGGGGCTTAAAAATAATAATAATTGTGATACATTTTTTCTTTTTTTTATAATGTAACATAGATCACAAGCTATATATATATTATAAAAATGAATCAAAATATTTATAAATACAACAAAATTCTATTGAAATCTGTGTCATGATAAACACAAATAGCAATCTATTGGTCTACTATATTTTGTAAATATTTTCAATAATTTTCTCATTTAAAATAATTTTACTATATTTATTTATTTGAATTTGTGTAGGTAAATAGTAAATGTTTCCAAAAATTAATTTTAAAATTAAATATATTTTAGGACAAGTTGCAAAAACCACTCCTAATAGGGTGGTAGTTGCAATGCATGCCCTTTAAACTTTCAATTTTAAAAATTAAGCTTTCAAAATTATACCAATATTAAAACTGAGCAAATTGGATCTTCAAACTTACACAATTGTATAAATCCAATTGTAACATTTTTATAAATTTGAAGGTTCAATTTTGATCATTTATAGGTCAAATTTCTATAACTACTGCAAATTTAGGAGTCCAATTTTAACATTTATAGCAGTTTAAGAGTCTAATCTGAACACTTATAAAAATTTAGGAGCCTAATTTTTAGGATTAGAAAGTTTGAAGGTGCAATTGTAATTACCGTCATAATTTAGGAGTGGTTTTTTGCAATTTAACATGGGAAACTACAACAAAACCATTATTTAGATTGTCATAAAAAAATAAAAAATCATTTATTTAAGAAAATTGCAGATAAATGGCAAAGCTAAAATATCCAATAGAGGAAAAATCCTGTGAATCCAAGACAAGAATTGGGGTCTTCATTTGGATGACGCTTTCCGTACGTGTTCTATAATAGGGATGTCTGGAGATGGGACACAAAGCTTATTGGGCAATGGAAAGTTGCAACATGAACAGAGCAAAGACAAGGGGAGTCGAGGCTACTTTAATTGCAACAATTACAAGAATGGTATCCATTCAGACTCAGGCTAGGTGAAAGCTTCAATCTCATTAGATTCAGATTTCCCCTTTTGTTTGTTGTCACTAATATTTTCCCCTATACTTAAAGATTAAGATTAGGAGCTTGGAGTTTGACAAAGTGGTCAAAGCAAATGGACATCGGTTTAAAGAGTAAGCCTTAAACTCTAAACCCTAGGTTTCGATGGACACACCAAAATATTTCTCTCATCCACATCAATCTAATAAATAAGTAGAGATGTCCACAAGCCACGACGAGAACAGGGAAGGCTTCCCCACCCCTGTATTTTATTCCCCATCCCCACAAAGTTCCCCACAGGGATAAACCATAGGGAAAAATTCCCCATTTGGTTTTTTCTTCAATTTATTCCTTTTTTAAAATTTTGCTTTAATTTATTTTCAACCAAGTAATTTTTCCAAAATTTTCTATATTAAATAGGTCATTTATAATACAATTTTTAATTAAATAAAACATTATGAAATCTCTTGTTAAAAAGAATAATATTCAATGTGTAAAATATATAATTAAAATGTTTAGTTTCCATAATTTTTTAAAGGTAAAATTTTAATCATTACAACATATTCAAGTTTTAACCTTAAAATAATATATAAAAATATAATAGCTCACTCTAATTGATAAAATATATATAAGTAAAGCAAGGTGGGGACGGGAAATATATTCCCCATCCCCATCTAGCCATCGAAAGAAAAAGTCTCACCACTCCTTCCTCCGTCTAGCCATTGAAGAAGAAGAAGAGAAAAAAAAAAAAAAAAAGTCCCCCCTCCCTCCCCATTACCCATATAATAATCCGGGATTCTTTGCCCCGTTCGGGTTGAGTCCTCATGGATTCAATGAACATCTCTACTGATAAGGGCATTAAAATTCCTCCTTATCTACATTATTCTTCTTTCTCAACCCTTTTGTACTTGTCATCCTCATGTTTTCAACCACTTAGCCTTTTTGTAGAGATATCTCATCACCTTTTTGTATCCCTTTTCTCCATTAATATATTCCTTCAATTCCTATCAAACAAATCCTCCCTATTCTATTTTGAAGGAAGAAAAGTAAAACGGACCCTTCCTACAATTAGAACAAATTTGGAATCTGGTTCTTCATAATAGGTCCATCGACCGTCTCAATTGAAGCTAAGCTTCCTAGACAGATGGTCAAATTTGGAAAAGAATAGGAATCAGCCTGGACAGTTTGGAATGGCAGACTAAACTTTAGTCACCATAAGAAAATCCCTGAAGTGGATCAAAAGGCAGGCATAGCTTTATCAAGTATTTTAAAGGAAGTCCTATTTGAGTCAAGGTCTCTCCTAGCAAGCAGGCACAGGATGAAGAATTAGTGGGTTTGATAAAAAATGCTCAGCTGAATCATATACTATAAGGGATTGGAAATGTAGTATTGGAAATGAAATTATGCACAAACAACTTATCAGGTCAACTATAGTAGGCTTTCTCTTTGGTTGCTTGAAGCAGCTGAAAGATTTTTCCTTTCCTTGTAACCTGTGAAGCTTTCTAGTTTTGATTTTTTATTCTAAAAGAAAGAGAAGGAAAAAAAAAAAAAAAAAAAAAAAAAACCCAGAAATATAATAGCGAAACAGTCTGGATAAGTAAAAGATCTAATCATCACAAACAAAACAATCCAGTGCTGTGTTTTTATTCATGCACAAGAGTTTAGGACTCTTCCTGGAAGCACTAGAGAGCACTTTGGATTCCATGCTTTGATAGCAACATCAACTAATTTCAACCTTGCAGACCAATAATGCCTGAAAATAAAGACAGAAAACAAATGAGGTTAAGAAATGTGGGGAACAGCAGATAATTTTATAAGGGCAAGGCCGTATGGAAGATAAAGCAATATTTTTCAGGGTTCGAATTTTCATACCGCAGGCTACTCTAGCACCAGCATTTCCGGTAGATAAGCTGAGTTCGTGTCCACCTGTATATCAAAAATGACCAAACTAATAAGAATAGGCATAAAAAAGTACAATTTCAGAATGATTTAAGTACTACTTTTAGCAAAAATACTATAATAAAATGTGCTTAACAATAATAACAATAATAAATATTTAACAATCTTAAAAGCACATTTGAGTGCTCCTGAATCAATCAATCACTCTACAACACTTCCTCACAAAAAAATTCTTAGATGTTTGAACTTTTTTCTAAATCTACCTAGTATTACTTCCAAACATGAAAATTTTGAGCAAAGAATATCCAAACTTAACTTCCCATTAACTATTATATTAGCTTCAGCTTTTTAGACGTCAGTGATAGTTGAACATGGTTGATGAGCATGGAGTCCTAAATTTGAACCCTACCATGTTATTTCCCCTTTGAAATATTGATAATCACTTTTGCAAATTTCCAAACCCAACCGGCAACAGTTGAAGAGTGAATATGTATAAAAGATTAAATATTCACAACCTAATACCTATCACCGCAACCTTATGCCGTATATCAGAAATTAAGGAGTATGGACCACCCAACATCTCCCTAAAGGGAATACAGCCTCAAGAAAGCATTAAAATGCAGTATTCTTTTTATTAATATTTTAAAGTAGGTTCTAATCTCCTCCATACTATCAATAATGGTCCTCAACCCCCAATTTATCATTTGAACTCTGTCATATAGTAAGTCCAGCTCATACTACCATTCTACAAGCATGAGCTCCGCAGATGTAAAATAAACAAAACATGGAAGATTCTCACTACAAAATATTCCAAAAATACAAAGACTTCCCTATGGTACAGCCTTGCTAATTGACAATAATCTTCTTTTGGGTTCAAATATGGCAGAAATAGACCAGATATACTATTACAAAAGACAAATGGTTAGAGAAATTACCCTTGCCAAGATCATCAGGGTCACCATGAACCACAACAGCCCTTCCGATAATGGAGTCGTGTCCACAGAGAGGAATCTACATATAAGATCCAAATCTTAGAAAAAGGAGGAAAACCCTTATTGTTGGCTGCCCTAACAAGATTAATTAAATAGGGGCAAACCTGACTATCAGTAATGGTGAAGCTAGCTTTGCCTGTACGAAACATTCAAAGTGTTAGCATTCAAGAACTAAATCAATAGAACAATGTTTGAATAAGGTATGAGATCCAACATCAGATTAGGTACATATAAAAGAAAATCTAAGACAAGACACAAGAGCATACTCTTGCAAATAAAGCCTAAACCAGTCTAATATAAAAGTTGCACGAAAAAGGAAACATAACATAACACAGCAAGAACTAAGCTTATTCTATGAATTATGAAAGAATATGTGACATACCATCTTCACCAGCGGTAATGTTCCCTAAATCACCAGCGTGGCGATTCGCATCCTCAGGAGCACCATGCTGTTTTCCAGCAGGGTTGAAATGTGGCCCTGTGAATATATTGAGAAATTTTAATGCCAAGATAAATGAAGGCATCTTATTCAATCATTTAACACATCTAAAAGTAGAGAGTTCACATAAAAGATCTTAAATGTTTCAAACAATACCAGTCGACATGCAACCATTGGTTGTGTCACCTAAGGCGTGAACATGGAATCCATGAAGCCCAGGCTTGAGACCGGAAACGTTGCCCGTCACAGTGGTTGGACCTGAAAATTACTTAGACTAAGTACAAGACAGAGAAAGAAATGAACATAAGCCTTGCAGATGAAACCAATCACCAAATTACCATCTCCTTCTTGGGAAAAAAAGATAGTTCCACTAACACCCTCGCTGCTTCCAAGAACAGCCACAGCCTTCACCATCTTTCCTGTGATCTAACACACGTTAACACAATTAGATTAAAACTAACAAAAGCATGAGATCAACGAAAGAAATCAGTAAATTAAGAAAACGACACCACCAGATTACGACCTCCTTCTTCCGAAACATCATTTTGACAATTCATAACTTCAACTCATGTACAGAAATGACCAAAAAAACATTCAAAAAAAAAAAAAAAAAAAAAAAAAAAAGCCAAGCTCATAATTCTGCAAGGTGTGTATATAAATTATGACGATTATGATGAATCCCCACAAGTTCCATACTATCTCAAATCTGGTATAGTAGTAGTCTAAAGTTGCCATAACAGTCAACGATATCGAATAATGAACAAAAACAATTAACAGAGTCTTGATGCGCATTAAACACTACAAAATCCCACTAAAACAAGCGCTGAATCACATCATTTCGATACAAGAAGTAGATAATTGAAAATAACAAATGAATTAAGGTAAAATTCGGAAGAAATACAAGAAAGACATGAAGCTAAAACAGCAAAACCAAAATGAGATTGAAGAAAAGCGATGGGTCTGAGAAACAAGAAATCATGGGAAAGAGAGAGAGCTGACCTCAGAACACCCCTTGAACTGCTGAAAGAGAGGAGAGGAGAGATCGAATGGATCGAAGAATCGAGAAATAAACAAAGTTTAGGGCTCTCTGTAGTTTATATAGAGGAGTTTTGGTGTTCACTGTTGAGCCTTTGAAGAGTGAATTAATTTTTGTAAGGTGGGGTTGTTGGCTCTTCAGGGGTACTTTTGTAATTTCAGTATCCAGAGGAGTTGTTCTCTCTGCTGGAATTACACCAGCGCATGGCATCTGCGTGATCGTGTACGCATGTGAATCACGTGGCCACTCCCTTGTAATTTTTCATTACTTACTAAATACTACTAGGTGTTGATTCAAACCGCAAAATCTTGAAATCTAACTGTCTTTCAGAATCTAAAATTCAGTAAAATTGAAAGCTGATGTTCGATCTAGTTTGAATAAATCTTGAAATCGAATTAATTTATATATATATATATTAGAAAAGTAGCAAAATTGAATTTAAAATCGAACTGTTTTTAATTATATATACTTTTTTAAAAATAGCAAAATCGAACCGAATTGCATAGTTTGGTTTGACCCAATAAATTGGTTAGGTTCGATTTGGTCACCAAACCGAATCGAACCAAACTATTTCCAGCCCTAATTACTTCATTAATTCTTGGGAAGGATGAATAATTTTGACCTTAAACTTTGTTACATTGTAAGGATAAATAATTTTTCATCATTGAATTTCGGGTCTAGTTTTTGTTTTTGTCTCTAAGTTTTAAAGTATTACAAGGTTTGAGTTTGTTTGCAATTTAGTTCCTAAGTTTCAAAATGTTACAATTAAACTATTAAGATTTTAATTATGTTTTAATTTGATTCCTATATTTCAAGCTTTGCTCTTTTAATCTTAATCTTGATTTTTTCACTAATACTCACTTTCTGCCTTGAAAATATAAATATTGAAACAAAACTTAAATCTCACCAATAAAATTGTAACATTTTAAAACTTATAGACTAAATTGAACCCAAATTAAAAAGTTAAGAACTAAATATGTAACATCTTGAAATCTAGGAACTAAATAAAAACTAGACACCGAACCTAGGGACCAAATAGGTATTTCTTTTCCGCACATTGGATTAATTTAGACTCTACAAGCTTTAAATCTCATTAACTTTTACCTTTAATTCAAATAAGTTTGACTAAAACGCAAATTAACCATTTAATAACATTCTCAAAATTCATAAATTTCAACTAAACAAATTAATCTAATGTTGTTTTGCAAAGAACTTATCAATTTCATATTGTATGTATGTTTTAGAATTTATAAAAATGCATAAAAGAAAACATTTTTTTAACGATACTTTGAGTGAGAACTTTACTAGATAGTTAAATTTGTCATACTTTATAAGTTTAAGGTTAAAATTACCACACTAGTTTAGGTTTAGGTTTAAAATTGATGAAATTGAAAGTTAAGGATCCAAATTGATATAACAACACAAGTTTAGAGTCAAAATTGATTTTCTCCCTTTATTTCAAATATGGTATAAGGTATATAACCAAAACATTTGATTATTATTGGATTTATAAAATAAAATAATAGACAAAATACCATTGCTTTGATCCCCTAAAGTTTGTAAAATAGTTTAAGTGCATGTTTATGAGTGATTTTAGAATTGTCAATGTAACACCCCCACCCTAGATAATATATATACTTCTATATCTTTACCTAGGAGTGAGTGTTACCTAATCTGTATTCTATTATACCCTGTTATAAATGCATTTTTATATCATAACTAGCCAGTGAAATGCTCAGTCTTACAACAGTTATACAAAATTTCTTAATAAGATCGCATCACAGGTAAGTTTTAAAAGACCATGTTTAGAGTTTACAAATATGCCCGGTGAAACTCACATATGCCACTCAAAATAAGTTCAACTTCTACTAAGGGATGGGGTTTACAGATTTCCAAATTACAAAATTCTATTCTGGCACAGACGGATCTTGATGGTAGGCTAGGCACCTCGAACACGCTTGCTACCTGGAAAGGAAACATCAGAGAAACAAAAATCCATGAGCTACAATGCTCAGTGAGTGACTACTAAAATATAAACTCAATAAAATTATAACTACAATCTTTGGTATGAATTGCTTAATCATGCCTTATATCACGCTTCATAAACTTGTAAATGACTATAACCTGTAAATCACAGTCGTTACATAAATGATTATCTTTTCATTAAACCTTTATTGAGGCGGAGCGAACTCAACGCACCCAACGTCAATAAGCCTTAGCTATGTGGAGTAATCTCAACACATCAGCGTCAAATACCTTCTATTATGCTCATAAATCTATCTGATCTCGGGCAGCCCGTGTACCTTCTCATGTCCTTCGGTACCAGGGTCCCAGGGAATTACTCACTCACCGTCTTTAAATCCTTAGGTGAGAGTTTCATATAATTATTTACTAGGGCTGCCCATATGCCTTCACCTAACCTTCAGCATTGGGTCCCATTCGATTCTCTCTAGTACATAGGCACGTATATTACATTTAACATAAATTAACTGTAATCACGATATCTCAGAATTCTTGAACATTCATCTGGTAACTATCTTGATAAAATTAGAACATTATCTGATACGTTTCAAGCTTAATCTCATATTTTATAAGATATGTGCTAGTTCATATACAATAGTACATTACAACTCATTCTTTAAAGATAGTATTAGACATATAGAAGATAATACTGAATTTAAGCTTATCTCAAGTCATAAAGTCACTCACGACTTATTCCGGGCTCCGAGCGGGTTATACGCTTTCCCTAGCTCCTCTTGACCTGTAAACATACCTTTTTCTTGTTAGACATTTCTAACATTCCTCCTTATGTTCTTTACGTTTGCTTAGATATCTTAGATATGGGTTTTCATCATTAATTTTTCTCTCGTTTACAACTTCCTATAATGAGCGAGATTTTAGACTAACTGCTTCTAACCATGCGGCATCAGCGATACTTAGCTTCGCTAGACTAGCGATATTACCTTAATAAGCGATACTAAGCGAGAGTCAGCGAGAGTTGTGAGACGCAAGACCCCTTTGCGTTACCAGCTACACCTGTCTCGCTGATCACCCTCCAATTCTTTAACGATACTCCTATCCTAGCGACCCCCGATGGTTATTGTTCTTCCTCTTCCTTCTCTAACCTGTTCTCAAACTACTAAACATCGAAATCCAGCCAAAATCAGATCTATCTTTCTTCTACAAACTTGTAAAGAAGTGAGTTTTCTAACTTACCACGAGATTTCCAACTCTATCTTTTCTTCGCTAAGGAAACCATCTTTGAATAACTTCAATTGTTTCGTATCAGCTAACAGCTTTTACAGTAGCACAAATTCCAAATGTTTCCTCCTTCAAAACTTCGCGGTAGCTTCAACCTCCCAGCTCACTCTTCTTTAGAACACCATATGATGTCTAGATTTTCGTCCACCGTCAAGCTTCTGGTTTCAGCTTCAATCTCACTATGGAAACGATCTGGTTCCTACTTAACTCCGACATAAACAGTTTCTTCGACCTCTCCTCGTTGTTCTTTTGTGAAAAGGGGTAAATCTGGGTTCGAAATATGTCTAAAAGTGCTGATTGAGTCGGCGTACTTACTTAGATATATACATACCACCGACTCACCAATACGGCCATCACCTCCTTACTTAGGTTGGCCGACGCGACCTTCCGTGCAAAGCTTCAGCAACGCATAGCTTACACTTATTTTACAATTGTTCAGCGCCCAGTCGCCGAATAGCTACTTAACGCATGATTCTCTCAGCCCTTCTTCTAATGTACCAATACATACCAACCTTCAACGCATAGTGACTTCCAACACCTTGTGGCCTTCAACGCCTCATAGTCGTCAACGCCTAGTGACCTTCAACAAATTCTCAACGCATAGCTCCACTAACGCATGGCCAACACTTAGTCACTTTTGATCCATACTATTTAGCCCACTTTTCTAACTACTGCCTATTTCATAGTTTATTCTCAACTTGCCAACTTCCCAAATGTCAGGTGGGGCTTGCCGCGTTTCTCTACCGCATAATACCATATGTTTGCCTTAATTACGTGCCGTCAAGCGTTTCTACCATGCGTCCAACATGGTTTTTCAACAAGTATGCGTCCAACTTCACTTACTTCTCAACTATTCTTTTTAACCCTGCCCATCACGTGATGAGGTTTTCTTTCTTCCAGAGGTATTACTTCCAAACTTAAAATCATGGTTGCGTTCTCCTGATCTGTTTATCCTACATAGAATAATTCTTAACTTCAAGAATTACTTTGATTTCAAGATTCAAAATTAGTTCAACTCAACCTTTCTATCAAATTCTTCTAATTCAATTTCCATCTACGGCCTACGTAAACTAACACTCGAGCACAACCGTTCTTGTCCTACTTCTTTCCTTAATAAGTTCTTCCACGCAATAGTTTTAGAAAGAGGGTGTGACAGTCAAAATCACTTTTGTTATTTTTGAAATCACTCGAAAACACATTTTTAATCCCTCAAATTAATTTAGTTTTCAATTTTACACTTTTATGTAATCTCCATGTCATCAAAAATAGTTTTGAAGGATTAAAAACATATTTTATGGTGATCTTGAAAATGACAAAAGTGATTTTAGCTATTTTAAAATCATTCTCAAACATGCCCTAAATGATCTTCGACTTCACTTCATGTCTAGTTTTAAAAAACTCATATAATAAAATAAAACCAAACCAACTAAGTCGCCTCATGGACTATAAGAAAATAACGGTCTCTTTGGTAGATAGTGCAAATTCTGTAAGATATTTTTATGTTATTATTGTGTTCAGATTTTGAATTTTAAATTTTAAAATATAGAACCATATTAAATAAAGATAAAAAAATATTTAGAAATACAATATGTCATGTTATAAACTCAATTCATTTTTTTTTAAAAAATATAATGAGCATTATGTAATGCATTATAAATTACATAATATTACAAAATAACAATTATATAATTTTTTTAACGTAAATTATATTCATCAATAAATTAATAATAGTTTATTATCAACTAAATATTAGTGGCTAACTACAACTAGTTTTATGGTTAATAAATATGTAGTATCAAACACATTATAAATAATTATTTAAATCATAATTCAATTTTTGAATCTGCTACCAAACACACGTCTTTAAATATGAAATACAACTGTAACGACCTGACTCCTTAATAACTAACTTGTCGCTACAACATGCATGAACAATTACATAAATACGTTGGGACAAGAAGACATGATATCATCCACTTTAAACAAATGTAGTTTAATTTATAAAACGGCCAAATTCTTGAAAGTTTATTTAACCAACATAAAATAGAGAAAAAAAATACTTTAGCGGGGTACCCCTTACATTGTTAGGCAAAATCCCAAGAAAAGGACCGAAATAACCAAAAACATTTAAACAATGGTTTCATGAATGCAAATACAACCACCCTAGACTAAGGTGCAAAAGCAGTGTGACGGTCCCATGGTACGATCACGGATTTCCTTGGCCATGCACCGGGCAACCATACTCCTTACTTGGAAAAAAAACATAGAAAAAGGGTGAGTAAAAATACTCAGTAAGAGACCCACTACTGGGCTTAGCTGTTACCCTTTTTGTCGTGTGCGCCTGTGTACCCGGCATAAGCATAAGCGTAGGCATAAGCATAGGGAGCGCCCCGAGGGTACATATTGGCTATAATTGTAACATGAACATAGGTGGTGATCCCGAGGGGTACCCTTCGTAGCATAGTACATTAAGGGTACGGGGCACGACAATAGGGCAACCTATAATGTGTCATGGCATAATTAATCTATAGCAGAGATTCGTAGAGTCACAAACACATAAGCATACGAACGTTACTTACAATACAAACTTAGCACGCCTAAACAATCAAAGCAACAACATTCGAGACATAAGTTCATAAAAACATTCAATAGCCAACAACACCGTTAGACAGTAGGCATCACTAAAATCCGGTAGTAAGTCCCTTGCCTGCGAGAGCGAGACTGGAGTGATACTGAGCGATACGAGCGATACCGAGCGATGCTGAGCGTGTCATCGAGACTCAGCGAGGCAGCGACTTCCCTACAATGCGGCAACGCATTACAAAGGCTGTGACAATGCGTCGCGGAGAGGACAGGCGTTGCGGCGATGAAGACTGACGATGCGTCGCGGAGAGGATGGGCGACGCGGCGATGAAGACTGACGATGCGTCGCGGACTATGGTGATGCAGCAACGCGGACTGATGATGCATCGCGGACTATGGTGATGCGGCAATGCGGACTGATGATGCATTGCGGACTATGGTGATGCGGCAATGCGGACTGATGATGCGTCACGGACTATGGTGATGCAGCAACGAGGGCTGATGATGCGTCGCGGACTGATGATGCGTCGACAAGCGCCTGTGATAATGCGACGCGACGATGACTGGGATGCTGTGGCGCGACGACCAAGAAGCTGCGGCACGACAACTATGACGATGCCACAACGCTGAAAACCGCGATTAAGGCCGTACCGTGAGGGCTGGAGCGCTGCGACTGAGTGACGGGGGAGTGTGAGAAAATGGCCGACGAAGGGTGACTCGAGAGAGGAAAAAGACTGCCCTTTTTTTTCTGCCTCCTTCTTCTTTCTTCCCTTCTCCTAAAAACGCCCCCCACGGTCCAAAATTCAACCGGGGATCTTTCCCCCAACCGAAAGCGCCGCAACCTCCTGCTGACCATGGACTTTCAACTCCCTTCACGCTCCCTCCGCTGCAAGATTATTATTAATATTATTTTCTTATTTATTTATTTATTATTATTATTTAAAAAAATTTAAAGGGAGGAAAGTGATTTACCGAAATGTGGGCCGTTACAACAACTTTGTTTTAATTGAATTCATTGTTTTCAAATTTTCGTTTTTAAATACTATACCAAACAGGCCTTAAACGTCTTCAAAACAAATTATCACAAAAAAAAAAAAAAAACCCTCACTTTTGATAAGTAATAAGCTAAACAATTTTAAGAGTACTTGGTGTGAAAACCACTTCCTTGAACAAAGCAATTAAACGAACAATATCAACCATATAGATCGAAACCTTATAGAACATCTCTCTCGCAAATGAGGTGAGATAAGATGTTTGAAGCGTAAGGAATATAATCAAATCTATCAACAAAAAAAGGATTTAATTAAACATAATCATTGGAACAAAATTTTCGATAACAATCAACACGTTCAGAAAATTTGAAACAATAATAAAGTAGAAGAAACTTTCACGAGATGATCCAACGTCAGAATTGTCCTAGAACCCTAGATTTTTCCTCTAATTTGCCCATCCCTCCAAAACCCTCCTAAAAATGCAGCCTTAACTCCAATTTAACTTTTTAGGCTCATTTTTCTTTATCATAACTTCAAATTTTCTAACTTCCATCAAGTAAAGCATCAAAGTATACATTTAACACACAAAGCTAACTAAATAAAGTCGTAGAACCAACACTTTTTGGGTGTTGTGAAGCACCAACCACCCATCCATTTGAGAAACCCCTCATTTGTTCCCAAAATCTGAAAATCATTGGTGAAAGGTTAATTTAATATTAATTATTAAATTAATTAATATAATATTATCAAACTAAATTAATTGCAATTGATTAAATAATTATTGAGACTATGTCTTAGTTATTTATTAAGAGACTATGTTTTTCTTTTTGCCACTAGGTTAATCCACGATGGTTCCGAGAGATTAGTATACTGAATTAAAAAACTTAACAATTGGTTTCAACCTTCCCATGTGCATCTCACCTCCATGTAAAAGTTATGGTTTTTTGACCATTAATCTCAAATTAGTTAATTAGTTAATTTCAATTAATTAATTAATGTTTCAATGATAACAAATCTGTTTATATTTACTAACAATTTTAGTGTTCTAAAGTGTTCATTATGTATTGCTCAAAATAATATATCTAACGCAATTTGAATTACTTTAATTGTAGCTCAAACGAAGAAAATATACTTAAACAAGTATAAGGAATCCATGCATGGAAAATACTCCTCGCATGAAATCTAGAAGCTAGGAATATTTTAAACCAAATAAATCATAATAATGGGACAACAACTTGATCGGATATCTAACTTTAAATTCATAAAAAACAATAACAACTTGATCGGATATCTAACTTTAAATTCATAAAAAACAACTAAGTCAATGAGTTAAGGCAAATTTAATTATATATCACTAATAAACACAGTGACGGTGACGAAATTTGCCAACAAAACTAAATCTCAAATAGAACATATTCCATTAGTTTTTAATTTTCAAAAATAGGGTATGTCCTTCCTTTCGATTTTCCTATTTTTGCAAACTCACTATCAAACGTAATACGGACTTCCAAAATCCAAAATTGGGCCGACATAAGCCCAGCAAGGACTTATAATTCAAAATTGGGCCGATATCTTATTTGTGAAGCCCATTTAATAAATTCCGAAACCCTAGTTTCTCAGTTGGGTTTTTATTAACCTATCTCTCAACCATCTCTAAGTTCGTTCCGCGTTTGCTTCCTCTCTTCTCTTCCCCCATCTTCCTCAGCACATCCAACTCCGGCGGTGCAACTTTGATACGATGGTAAAACTCTTGTCTACTTTCTTGTTCTTCATGATCGGAATCTGCAGTTCAGTCTTTTATTCTTGTCGTTTTGATGATTTTAGGCGCCAAAGAAGGATAAGGCTCCTCCACCGTCTTCCAAGCCTGCTAAATCTGGCGGAGGAAAGCAGAAGAAGAAGGTCAAATTCCGAACTATATTCTCGACCTTATTTAAATTCATAGTCGTATTATTGTAGGTGAACTATGTTTTGAATAATGTTTGAGTTGTTCTTAGGAATCAGGTTGTTTCTGCTTTATGTTGGAGCATTTGGTTCACCGACTTTATCTCGGTGAAACTTGGTTTCAAGATCTCGTTTCTATGTTTGGATAATGCTGAGTTTAGTTTTGGAAATGATATCGTTTATTTTCTTTTGACTCAAATATTCAGTTTTTGGAAGATTTCAAAGTTTAATTTATTGTCTTTGCGGCCGCTCAAAGGATTTTGAAAACACTGGTTATATTGTTGTTTTAATTCTTCTACGATACTATGATGCCTGATGTGAAAAGCGGCTCTATCCCTTGTACTAAAAAGTTGATGCGCTTCAAACTTTATGAGGATAACGATGATAAATAAGAGGAGTTACCATGAATTTACAATTTTGGTTTTGGGTTCCTTTTTTTTTTTACTGTAAAACAGAGTAGTGATTGTGATTTCTGGGGAGAGTATCTCGTGCATTTTCTATCTACTGTCAACTGTAAAATTTTGATACTAAATGCTAAGATTATGCAGTTTTCTCATTTTTAATTCTGTTTGTTGTTCATACAACAGAAGTGGAGCAAAGGAAAGCAAAAGGAGAAGGTCAACAACATGGTTTTGTTTGATCAAGGAACTTATGACAAGCTTCTCGTTGAAGTTCCCAAGTACAAGCTTGTCACTCCTTCAATCTTGTCCGATAGGTTGAGGGTACGTTTTTCTACCTCTTCTCATCCATAATGTGGAATATGTTTTATGATTTTTCTTGCTTGCATTTTCCATCACAATGTTGTCATTCAAGTTAATTTGTTTGTGCATGTTCCTGATATGGACAATATCCACCTTGTTCATTCAAAACTATGTTTAAAATGCTGATTCAATGAATTTAAGAATCATTCTCACTCTAGTTTGGCTAGTGTATTTGTGTTTGACGATATGTGTTGGTCACTTGGACACTTGGTTGGACACATCAAATACTTGTTAGCACGATAGATGTTAAGAAACTTGTTGACACATAATAGACACATAATGATGTAGAACTGAGTGAAGCACGTCAAACTCATTTTTATTTTGTAGATTCATGTTTTGCTGTAAACTTTGCTTGGTTTCTCTTGTTTTCATTTGTATTAAATTACAAATTTGGTCCCAATGGTTTGAAAAGAGTTAGAATTTAGTCTCTATGGTGTGATAAAACCTCAGAAGTAGTGTCATGCCTGCTGTAGAGATTATTCGTTAGGGTTTTATGGAACAATAGGGACTAAACTCTAACTTTCTCTAAATCATAAAAACCAAAATTGCAATTTAGCCAAGAAAAATAAACTGCTTGGGTCTCTATTAGTTATTGTCGATGAACACTGAGGGCTTTAGGGATGGGATTAATAAAAATTAGATTCAAATTCCCAACTCTAAAACTCATGGTTTCTGTTGAGAAGTCGTAGTCCCAAATTCACTGTGACAACATTAGGTTAGTATATCAAATATCTAATATCTTTGACACAATGAACTCCAATTTTCCAACTCCCGATATCATTAATATGCCATCATTTAGTTGATTGACAAATGATTTTATGGCATTTGAATTTTTAGATCAATGGATCTCTTGCACGAAGAGCAATCAAGGATTTGATGGCTAGAGGTCTCATCAGAATGGTCTCTGCTCATGCCAGCCAGGAGATCTACACAAGGGCCACCAATACCTAATTTCCCTTTATTATTATCTTTTGAGTTGCCATGAATTAGCCTCCTTACTCTAGTTTTTGCTTTTTGGTTTCAATGTCTCCTTCACATGGATGCTAAAGTTTTGCAATTTTTGACTTGTCATATCTTTCTTGTTAATCCCTATTTTTATATTAAGTTTCCAGACATTTCAAATTTAGTTCAAATTTAGTTCTTTAAAGGTTTGTTTGATAATGTTGTTGATTCTTGTGGTTTGTTAGAACTAGAAACCAAATTATTCTGGATAAGTATTATTTCTGTTTCTGGTTTCTTGTTTTTGATAATTCTTTAGAAGAAGAAATAATATAATAATTACAAAATAATATAAATATATAAATGTTGTTTTTCTCAAATTTGGTTTCTTGAAAATGAAGGCTTTGAATGATGAAAGTAACATAACTTTAATTCAATGGAGAAAAAGTTTGAATGGATTAAAAATAAATATGTAGTTTTTTGGAAATAAAAATTTGGAATTTAAAAGAAGTAAAATTGTTGAAAATAGGTAGTAATAATGGTAAAAATTTACTGTCTAGATAAACTGTTAGACACAATGTCTATTGTAAATAAGAGAACATTCAATTGTCTTTGTGGATCCAAATGTGTGCACCTTGTGCCAATAGGCTTCATAAGGGACCATTTGAGTTGCAATGCTCCTAGAAAGACATACTTTGAATATAGACGACATCAATGAGTTGATCGTACCTTTCTTTGAACTGTACGAGCATGTCCTCTTCCTTCCTTTTCTATTCTTCGATAAACAAATTAGGGGAGCATGAGATATATCTCTCTTTAGCTTTTATTACTTATTTTTCATCTTTAACTTCTATTACTTATTTCTCCTCTTTAGCTTCTATTACTTGATTTTGATATATTCGTTAATATTTGAGTGAATCTTTCTATATTTAAAAACAATCCAACGAAAAAAAAACTTCTATCAGCATGATTCTTTTTTTTTTTTTTTTTGAGATTGGCAACCGAAAATTTGATTCTCGCTAATGCAAAGAAGAAAACGAAAATGATTGGAGGTAGCAGAAGAGAAAATGAGGGGGAAAAAACTAATGGAAAAGGATTAGGAAGAACACATATTAAAAGAAAGAGTAGTTTAATTAAAAAAAAAAAAAAATTATGATGGAAGAAAGGGAAAGGCTTATTATAGGGAGGTATCGGTTTATGTATGGAGAAAAAAAAAAAACATAAACGTAAATTTGCAACAAAAAAATACTCGAGACTTTCAAAATTTTCGATAATAACCTTAATTTTTTTTAAAAAAAAAATTCAATTTAGTTTCAAAAAATACTTTCACTCTCAAAATTTTTAATAATACTTCTAACTTATATAAATGAAAACTATTAATACCTAGTTAAAAAAATATCGTTGAAGTTTAAAAAATCGTATCAATACTTTTACTCTTAAGAAAAATTTAAAAGTGCTCCTACTATTTGTATACTGATTGATTTATTTGAATTTCTCTGAGTTTGAAAAAACCAATTTTAAAATAACTTATATGGATACTCTTATTTTTTCCATATAGTTACTCTCATTTTCCACCACTTTGTCCAAAATTTAGGAGTTTTTGTACAAATGACCCAAATTGGGAGTGAAAAATGAAATTTGGCCTGCTTTCTTAAAATGAGAGTTTTTTTTACCGTTTGGTGACGCAGAACCAATGAAAAACAAAACCCAAACCCTCACGCATGCAAATTGGCTCTCTCTTCCTTTCACTCTCTAATTCTCTTGCTCTCCAGTCTTGCTTTGCAACACAACGGAAAAGAGGAATGGAAGAAAAAGTTGGTCGGAGAAGAAAAGCTTCATCTCACCGTAGAAGAAACGCATGTCGGAGAGAAGAACGCCTCGTTGAAGCTCAATCTCGCTCTCTTCTGTCTCTTGCTCGATCTCACTCTCCTCTCTCCTTTCTCGCTCAATCTCGTTTTGTAACACAAACTGAAATCAGGGAGAGAAGAAGATTTGGGTAGACTCATCGGGTTTGGTTTGTTCGCTCATCGGAGAAAAAGAGGAAGAAGAAAAGAAGAAAAGAAGAAAAAAGGTCACTACTGGAAAAGGAGAGGGAGGAGAAGAAAAGAAAAGAAAAGAAATTGAAGGATGGGGAAATTGATAATTCACACATGCATGACGTCGACAGAAGGTCAATCATCAATGGTTTTTAAAAAAGTGCGTCATTTGCCATCTTGGGCCTCCAAGATGGGTCAATCATGCAATTTCTCCCAATTCTTACAACAACTTAACTAATCACAAAAAATATAGTAATTTGAATCGCAAAAAGAATCATCTTCATCACTACAAATTTGGTAATGCATATGTTTTCCTCTTTTTCTCTCCCTATTAATTGTCTTCAAAATTACGATCCAAATCTCAATGTGCCTTTAATTCTAAAAATGCCTTTATATTTTGTGTACTAAACTCAAACACGTATTAACACACTTAACTATTAAAAAATAACTTGTTAAAATGTTTAAGTTTTAAGGTCCTTGGTGGTTTTATTATTCTCTTTCTTCTTGTTATAGTTCATATACCTTTATTGAAAGAGGATTTTTTTTTTTTTTTAGAGAGAAACAAATGTCAACTAGTTAACAAGCAACAAAGTTAGTAATAAGAAGAGAGTCAAGGACGTGAAAAACACAGAACGGAAGTAAGAAGGTATTGAAGAAGAGATGAGAGAAAAAATAGGGAAAATAGAGATAAGTGTTATGTTAATTTTTGTCCTTAACATTGTCTCTTTCAAGAGCACAACTGAATTCCACATTCAGATCATTACTTGCGATGAGAGATGTCTAAGGGATTCCTTGTTTCGTCCTGTGTTGACCTTTTCCCTTAAAACCAACATTCATCCTCATTGGTCACTGTCGAAGCTGAATTGCTAGAAGCCGAATGCAGATGTAACATGGTAAAAAATGAAAGGTTCAAGTGGGTGCAAGTAGATTGTTCATAGTCATGAAAGTCAGGTGATCTTTAGGGATTGCAAGTTTATGGGGAAGAGTTGGAACGTTAATATTATGGAAGTGGACCTTGCTGGAGGGGTTGAAACCGATTGATCGAGAACAATCCGAATTCAATCCTTCAATAGAGCTGGAAGTTGATACACCAAAAGTGATTATCTCCATTATAAAAAGGAGACCTTATTAAAAGAAGTGAGGTCCCACTAAGGATATAAATTTTGTTAAGAAGCTTATTAATATTTTCTCTTTTCTGTCACATTCCCTAGAGAGTAAAATAAACTTGCTCACGCTATTGCATCATTGGCCTCCTCTCAAGATTGGTTTATTAATTTTAAAAAATGCCTTATAGTATCCTCCCTCTCATATATAATGAAGTAAGTTAGTTTAGTTATTCTCTTGTTACTTTGTTAGCTTAAAAAAATAACGAACCAAAATAATATAAAAAAAAAGTAGTAAATATTTTAAATGACAAATATCCTATAAATATTTTTAAATATAGCAAAAAAAGATTTTTTTTTAAAACTAATAAAGATAAACTATTATCACCCATGATAAATGTCTAACTTTATTTATTACGTCCATATATCAGTGTATGATGTATATCAGTGAATTATTGGGTTTCTTCTTTTTTTTTTTTTTTTTTTTTTTTTTTTTTTTTTCATATTTGTAACTAAATAAAAAAAAAAAGAAAAAGAAAAAAAAGATGTCATTTGTATAGAAAATTTTGAAGATTAGTCATTTGAACAATTTTGCGAGGAGGGCGACAAAGGCGGTAGCTGCAGCATCAATTTCTGTCGCGGAAAAATTTCCAATTCATTTCTTAAATTTTCAAATATTGAATCCACGATCCTCCATAAGGTTATGGAAATTCGAAGAGATCAAGTTTCAGAACCGCTGCTCCCGATCCCTGTTTCCACGAGTTCGAATTCAACCCTAGACCATGGAAATTCTACTCCCACTTCCTACAGTTGGCTTTTCGAGTGCCATGGATTTTGGTACAAACTCTTTCTGATTCTCCCCAGTTTGCTTTTCGTTCTCTACTTGGCATTTCGTGCCAGAAAGAGCTTGTCCAAGCTCTCCAATGGTCGCTCTTATATCATAGTTGCATATTACGGGACTCTCTGGATCGTCACCTTGCTCAACTTCGCTTGGTGCTTGTTTCAGGTTCCTTTCTTTTATTAAACTTCTTCAATTATGTTTTTTTTTTTTTTTTTTTTTTTTTTTTTTTTTTTTTTTTTTTTAAATGAATGTTAGTTCCTTAGCAATGGTTTATATTTGGAGAAGCCTTGTTGTTCTGTTTCCTGGGGGCGAAAGATCTCCTCTTAGCCATAGTTCTTTAGGAAGAACCTATGTAGCGTTTAATGACGAAATCTTGGCTTCTGTAATGGGCACTGGGGAGGGCTTTCTTCATTAGATGTGTGTATACCATTTGGAATTCGGTTCTTGTGCTTCATCTTCTTCGCTGAAGAGAATAATTTGTTGCTTCTGTGTGATAATTTCTTTTTGAAGGGAAAGTTAAGGTTCTGTAGAAGTATGTAGTAAAGGCAATAGGACTTTTTCTTAGGGATATAATAGTTTTACTTGGGTTTTTTTAGACGATGAATTTGAATCTTACCGCCTTTCGGTAATCGATTCAAATTGGGATGGTTTTTTTTTTTTTTTTTTTTTTTTTTTTTTTTTTTTTTTTTTTTTTTTTTTTTTTTTTTGAATACTCTGAGGGTGGGCGAGTGAACTGTATTTGGTAATTTGTTCTGCCTTTGTAGGAAATGGGTATGCCATTTGAAACTGTATCTTTTTGAGAATTTCAATTTCTTAAATCTTGATAGAACCCCAATTATGGATGTATATCAATAGAAAGCAAGCTAGAGGTGCTGAAGATGTTAAGAAATGAGCGAGCGAATATGTGATTGCTCATAGTAGTGGGACCCGTGGAAATATTTGTTGGTCAGCAGGGGTGCGTTGGTAGAGTTTGTAGTAGATATGTCATATGCACACAAAGAGTGTAAAGAGGCATCTTTTTGACAATCGGTTAGTGGTTTCTAGAAAGGTGGAGCTCGCAAAACGTCCCTTAGCTTGTAAGTTTGTAACGCTCTATTATCAATACCGAACTAATTCCATTCTTTGGTTCTATCAAATTTTTTCCCACTTTTAGTTTTGGTGTAATGGTTGTCATGTCTCTTTTGTCTGTCAAACTAAAGCTAAATTTGATTTTTCTCAAAACTATTCAAGGAGTAGTGTACTATAGAGAGCAAAGAACTATTCAAGGATTAGTGTACTATAGCCATTTATTGAGACTATGTCTCCTTTTTTACCACTAGGCCAACCCATGATGGTTATATGTGGATAGATAGATAGAAGTATAATATGTGGGTTTGAGATGTTTATGCAACATTAATTTAGGAATATCCTGAAAAGTTACTACATTTGTATCAGTTTATCTAGGTACTCTCTTTCTCTCTCCAACCTTTGGTATGTAAAGGATAGATTGAGATCCCAAACCTTTTCATTGTTCCTTTGCCCTTGAAAATTGTGATATTATTATGTAGATTATCCATCTATTATAGGATAGAGGATATGATGTATAGCAACTCTCAACCAATATCCCCTACAACTTCTACATTTATATCAGTTCTTTTACCTAAATTCTGGTTGCCTGACTCCTCTGCCCTTGACTACTTTGTTATTATCAATATTTTAGTGTGAATCTGCGACCCCAACCATATCTTAATTTCTCTCATTTTCCTCCACAGATGCTTGTTGCTTGATTCCTGTGTTCTTGTCCTCTATCATGTTATTATATGCATTTCCGTGAATTGCTCTATGATGTAAGCTTTCTGGGAGCATAGTGTTTGTTATTACTGTGTCTAGATAGTTAGGATCCAAGTTCCAATATCACGCATTGAATCTAAATTACCAATTAATTCATTACTGTGCTATGATTGATCTAATAATTAATACCAATTTGTATTATAACAGGCATGGGAATGCACCTCTGGGAAAGAATTAGCATGGAATGTCTTGTCCTTATCCACGACATCTGGAATGCTATTCTTGGAAGTCAGTTTGTTGGCCTTTTTATTTCAAGGAAATCATGTGGGCAGTGTAGAAGCACTTGCACGAACTTTCATCGTGTCAGGAATTTTCGTTGGCCTGGACTTGGTTCTGAAGGTATATCTAAGAAACTACCCCCTAGACGGGTCCTTTTCAGGTGCCTTCGGGAGAACATTGTATTGAAAAGAAAAAGTTTGATGTTTTACAAAAGAAAACAGAAAATGACAACATTGTGATCTTGACCTCTTTTTTTAACAATTGGTGGTAGAAATAGTAATAGATTGGTCCTTGTCAATTATGCTAAACTTTAATTTGTCTGGGATGACTATTGAGAATAGTGTCGTGTTTAAGTGAAACACTTCTTAAATAGATTTATAATTTTCAAAATTATTTTTGAGTATATAACTAAACAACATTAAAAATTTGGAAAAGCATTTTTAATTGGTTAATAGCATCTTTCACCATTCAAAAAGTCATCAACGTTGAAAAGTCATGTTTCTAAGTCAGATACATACACTTAGTATGTATACAGGGATTGTGACCTTACTTGAACAAGATCTATTTTATATGTTGTACAACTTTTCCTTGAGTTCTGAAGTACGTATGCAAGGCCTAGTTTTGAATTGAATATCCATGTACTTTAATTTTTAAAGATGGGTACAATTGGAGGTACATTTAATTTTGGGTTCATAGGATGGGAGTTAATATTGGATCTAGATCTTTCTTTTCGAGTTCTATATATAAATAGGTTTCTTTGCTCTGTTTGAAGTGTTTGGACAAGTGAATTAAAGGGAGCTTGAGAGAGTTGGAAACCAAGTTTGTAGTTTGTTGAAATGTATTAGGACAAGTTACTTTGTTTCTTCTCAAATAACTTTGGTTTGATTATGTTTTGTGAGTGTCCATCACACGATTCTAATAATCTCCATTTCACCTTTAATGTTTCGAGTACACAATTTTTTTGAGCCCTGTATAATGTGTTGAACAATTCTTCTTCTGTTATTGATCCGTTCTTCCCTTGCCTCTTTTGTTCATTCCTCCTTTAGGCAATTTATTTGTTTGGGTTTGGAGTTCCATTATTCATTTTAAGCGACGACAGTACTCATCGAACAAAGTGGAACTTGTGGGTGGTCCACCGTCTGTTGATTACTGCAGCTTATGGTTTTATATTGTTCATGTACCATTCAAGCCATAGAGAGAAATTACCAGGTATAATATCTTTTATCTGTATGCTTCAATGAGTTGTGTTATCTTGGATTGAGTATTTACTATTTTACCAATTCTTCTGCAGCAAGACCTGCTTTCTACAGATACGTTGTTATCATGTCCTCTTTGAACGCATTAGCACTGTTTGCTTGTGTGCTCGCTGGAAGTGGAGCTGGTTTTGGTTATTGGTAAGCCTGGACAGCAAGGTTAAATCACCATTGTAGTCTAGCTTTGTTTGATTTTAATTTGATCATTTTAATTTGGTCTCTACGATTCTGGTTAAATCTCCCCCAAATTGTTGGAAGGATCGGATGAGAAAGTAAATTCTTGAAGCCAGCCTCTGTGTGATCAAATTAACTCCCAACTCCTTGCAAACTCTAATTTCCATAACTCCCCTTCTTTTAGCAGCATGTTTATAAAACTTTCTTGCCCCTTTTCTTTTTTAACTTGATTTAAACTCTTACATTTTAGCTATGGGAAGTATACCACATTCACATGTTGTGTGTCAGCTTGGTTAGTCAGCTGGAACATAACGCAGCTGGTTAAGACATATATGATCAATATATTAGAACTTTGGCACCGCTACATGTTGGCAATGGCGGAAATGTTTGGCGAGATTTAACCAAATTATTGGGATCTAAATTTAAAATATTAAAGTTAGAGGAACCGAATTGACTTCCAAAAACAGAACGATAAGGACTCGAATGGTGATTTAACTACTTTTTAATATCTACTAAATTAGAGGTGGCCCCCTTTTGATTCTATGTCATGTTTTGTTTCTGTCCCAGGTTGTATGGTGCCACTGTCATCTGTTATCATGCCTTCTATCTTCCTCTTCTATATGAAAATTTTCTTGCCGACTTCTTCCAGGTTGTTTCACTGTATCATTCTACCTTTGTCGTCATTTTCTTTCAGAAGAATTGTCTATTTCTCGATCGAAAGGATGTTTGTAATCTCGAGATTTTTATCAATTTTTCAGGAGGATGATTTGCATTTGGAGAATGTATACTATTCGGAGATGAAGGATGCTGGTTTCTTTGACACTGACTGGGAGTAAGGATGGCGATTCCTAGGCTCGTCGCTTATGTAAATTTACTCACATATATATTTTCGGTATTGCAAGATGCAGGTAAGAATTTGGAGTGAGATTTATGTCTAGTGATCAAGCTAAATCTTCAATGTTCTATGAAAAGCCTGCATTTTTCTTTACAAAGAGGTGTGTGTTTGTGGTTTATTTGAGGATTCTTATATGGTAAATCTGTACATAAATTGATGTTGGTAGGGAAAGTAAACAAATGGAATTGGAATTTGAATTTAGTTTAAATTGCCGAATTTGGTTCATACGAGATCCTATAGTTTTATAGTTCTAAATGCTTTCAATTTGGTTTTTGTCATTAGGGCTGAGTTTCAATTTGGTCAATTGTTTAAAAGTTTTAGTTATGTTTTCATGATTTGGCCAATCCTATCAAAAATTTTCCTATGCTTGCGAGTCATTACTATATTGAATACATGACACGGTCTCCATGGTCTTGTTCGATAATTATTTAGGCTCCGGTTAATAATTATTTGGTTTTTGAATATTAGGCTTGCGAACATTAGTTTCACTTATTGGTTGCTTTGTTTTGTTTTTTTTTTTTTTCTTTTTTAAATTTTTTTTAAAGTGTTTTAAAAAATCAAGCTAAACTTTGAAGACCAAATAAAATAGTTTTCAAAACTTTTTATATTTTTTATTTAAAAATAAATATAGAATTTGACTAAAATTCAATTTTAGTTAGAAAATATGAAAACTATGGTAAGGAAGTTATAAGAAAACAAACACAATTTTTAAAAACAAAAAATCAAATGGTTAGTTAAAAAATAGGCCTTAGTTTTTTGTTTCTAGTTTTATTTTTTTTACTTCTTTACATGTTCATTATCTTTCTTAAGGAAGCATTTGAATTTTTAGCAATTTTTTTTTTCTTAGTTTTCAAAACTTTTTAATTATGGATATGGATATGAGCATGAATATGAATCTCTAGTTACGGATATAGATATGAGTATGTATTTTTAAAGAAAAAGGGGGACATAAATAAAAAAAAACAGATGATGTATATCCTAAACCGATCAGAACCGACATATTGGTGGTCGGCACCAGTTTGAGCCCTAGACCGACGTCGATCAACCGATGATTGCCTTTGATAATAAATAATATATTATGAATATGAATATGAATATGAATATGATTCTTAAAAGAGAAAAAAAAGGATAGTGTGGGTCTCATGTAATAACCAATGGAAATGAGATTGAAGATCCATTTGAATGTAATGGGAGTAGGATGAGTGTAGATCTTGAATATCTTGTAATAATTAATGCATTTTGTTTCTGAAATGGTCATCTATTTTTAGAAAATTATGATTCTAATTTTCACGATTTTTAATATTCTCCTAATTACAAACCAAATTTCTCTCATGCGTTTACAGACCTCATCCCTTCTTTTCTTCATCTTATTCTTCCTCACGTACACAAACCCTATCATTTTTCTCTAGTTGTATGCAAATCTAGTGATGTCTTCGTCTAGCAGCAACGTGACTCTCCTCTAACAACATCTCATCTCCCGACGTTGTGAGACTATTCCTTGCAGCGATGCTCCACGAACAACAATAACGTCAACATATCCATGCCAACGGCTCGTTACACTCGAGATCTATGGTGCCATTGTTGCCTTGACGATGACGTTCAAGTTGAAAATCAATATTAGTTATCAAAGAAAATCAATCTTGTCCAACATGATTATTATTTTTTTTTTGGATGGACCACCATAAAAAAATGGACAAAGAACAATATATATGGGGTTTATCTTTTCTAATTGTCAAATATATATGAGGTTTATTTCAAAGAATTTGAGAACACTAATAAATTGTATTTCATTGCTTATTTTTCATATTTATGACCTAATTTTTCATTGCATAACATTGTTAGAATCAACCACAATCTTATTCTTATATACCATATAATATAGGAATACATATTTATGTATGCGTTATTTTTGTTGTATGAAAATATAGTGCATGTTAATTATTCTAAGAACGAACTATGTATATTTTATTTTTCATATTCATGCCTTCTATTTTTATGTATTAGTATTATTGTTAAAATCTACCACAAAATGTATATATAACGGAGAACATATTTATGCATAAACTATTGCAATTGTATGAGAATATATTGATACGTGATATGTGTATACATACTTGCAAGTATAAGATAAATTTATGTATAGTATACCGTGGACTATTAAGCTCAAATTGTGAGAGAGAGATATTAAGAGAAAAGTTATAGTGATTCGAGGGATCTTTGAAAATTGGGAAGTGAATTAAACAATTTAGACTTTTTTTTTTCCTTTTATGATTTTTTGAAGTCTAATATTTATTAGTAATATTTGAACCCTAACTTTTATGAAATAAGCTAACCTATATGTCTATTTGCTTAAGATATGGAAAGTTTGGAAATGTTATAGCTATCTATGTATTAGGTCTAAACAAAAGGTGCCAGAGTAAACTTTAAAAGCAAAAACAAGATTTAGAAGAGTTCAAACGGACTAGCCGGAAACACCCTAGAACGGTGCCATGTGGACTTCTAACCCAAAAACAAGTTTCAATATAGAGGTGAAACTTTTTGTCAGCCCTCAAAACCTACAAATTAACTATCCGAAAACATCATAGAAAGTTGCCAAGTGTCTTTTAGATCTCATGATTTGTCCTCACTCACATGTTTCCTAGAAAAATTCTTGAGAGATCACCCAATGTAGGATTCCCCTCAGCTAAACATGCTTAGCTTTGGAATTCATTTGATTGAGCCACCAAAAAGAAAGGTGCACCTAGTTGGTGGTATAGGTGGTAACTTTCGCCTTTCTTAATCATACTTTTATATCCTAGGAATCTCATTTGAATGGGATCTCGGGTTATTCATGGTCCCTCTCCTAAACTTGAGGTGTTACGACGATGTTTGTTTTTTTTTTTAGGAGTATTAAGTAGCTACATTTGTTTTCTGTATAACTTTTGAATGGAATAAAAATAATGACTTGAAATGTTGTATTATTTTAATAGTCCCCTTCTATTTTGAGGTAATTTATATATTAATTTAATATAATTACATTCTACCATCTTTAATAATTTAGTACTTTATTGTTATAAATTTCATTTCTATTAATATTACTTTTTTTTTTAATTTATAAAACAAGTAAATTATAATGTTTTGAATCTTTTAATAAAAAGAAATGACATTAAATATTCATTTTGATTTAGATTTGAAATACTCAAACTTATTTTTTTTAAAAAAAGGACAATTATATGGTTGATAGTATTTGTTTCAATGAATTATACTTTTACATTATCATAATATAGAAAATTTGAGAGAAATGATATCAAGTTGTGATATATATATATATATATATAAATAAATTGAACTATATGTTACAAATTTGAATAGAGATTACTTTATATGTAAATGAAAAACATAAATGTATAATTAATTGCATATAAGAAAAAAGAAAAAGTTAAAAGTAAGAAAAAAAAAAATCTCTCAACATGGAAATCTTGAAAATTCTCAACATGGAAATATTATTTTAAGACGACATCCAAAGCTCTCAAGACTGTTTCGATAAGATGTTCGAGCATCTTTAGATGCCTAGACAATCTTATATTATCGCAAAACAAATGAAGTATTCCATATATCTATAGGATGAAAATCTTGAATTTCCACCCAAATAAATCAAACTCTAAAGGAATATGTTGTATTCAACTAATATATGCATAGTCTTCAACCTCCCAACTCTTTGCTAATTTTAATTTTTCTTGATTTTCAATATTGAAGAAGACAATATGGATGTGCCACTTCTTGAAGTTCATCCAAAGGAAGTCAAGTTTATTTGTAAGTCTCTACACAAATCCAAACAAGAACTTTCCTTTTTCTTTTTCTTTTTTTTTTTTTTTTCATCATCTTTTCAGTGCAATACTAAAAATTAGGCAAAAGCTAAGTGAATTTCTTGATTACATATTTCTTTTGTTGTTTATATTGTTGGATGGTTGGATTTAAAGCTTTTTGTGATTATTAATGTTGTTAAAGAATTTTGTAATTACCGTTTGAAGGTTTTTTTTTTTTTTTTTTTTTTTTTTTTTTAGTGTAAAAAATGTGGGTTAATTATAAGGGTACGAATTTCAAATTTCTTTGAATGAGTATTTATCAATTATCGATAGAACATGATTTTCTAGAAACGAAAAGAGATTCTTGTTTTTCCTCTTTTTCATTTTCTTGATGAACCTCCTAATAAGATTGTGTTTGAATTTAGAGGCCTAGTGATTAATTTTAGTTTTTTAGAAAAATATTTACATGATCTAAATTCTTTTTTTTTTTTTGAAGTACAATCTAGGAGCTAGGCGATTCAAACTATTGAATTCGTAGTTGGTAATACATATAAATGTCATTTATCAAGTGTGTCTCGAGAAATTCTTTGTTATAGTGTAAATGCATAATTATATATTTCTTAAAAAAATTTACAACTAATTACGAATATATCTTTTCTAAATAATATAAGAGAGGTTCAATTCTCCCGCTAAAATTAAATTGAATCAAATTCTAAAATTTGTTTTCTTGTCCACTTATAATACCACATATACACTTTCCCCAATTTTGATTTTGAGAACAAAATCCACAATTGAATCAAAGACTTATTAATCCAATTGACTAAACAATGCAAAGAAAATATATTTTTAAAAAAATCCTAGGGAATTGATTTCATGTATTAGACCTACAAAGCAATTAAGATAATATTAAATAGTTAAGATCGAGCATGTAATTATTCCATAAATTAAGAACGCACGAATGACAATTGTATGTCTTTCGGATACAACTGAATCTATTTATTAATTGTCAAAGTGAGCTAGACTTAGTGATATTGATATGCATTTCGTCTTTAGATATCATAAGTTCAATCTTCCACCTCGCAATTGTAGTAAAAAAAAAAAAAAAAAAAAATCTTTTTGTTAATTAGGAAACAAATATCCGTATTTAGTTTCAATAACGTGCAATGATGTTAGGTCCTTTACTTAGTTTTAATCAAAATCATTTCGTCCGAGTGTAAGATTTATATCTAACAATTATTAATTATTATCTTTTTATTTATCATGAGATTAGTATCATTAAATACTTAAATATATGAGGGAATAAAAGAAATTACTCAAAGCAACCAATTAATCAATTTGCAATGTCTAATAACTAGATCAAATCCTTAAGAGGTCTAAAGATTTGGCTGCTCATGTTCAACAATTAAAAATAAAAACTAAGGAAAATCTCCCTAAGAAAGAAATATGAATATTGTAACGCCCCAGGTTCAGAATTCGGATTAGCCCCGACATTCTCTTGCATCCCCTGTGATCTATAATTTTCAATTTGTTTAAGGCTTTCATAACCATATTTTCATATTATCAAAATCTCTCTTATTCAGGTGTGGTCTTGGTTCATTCATGTCCTTTTCTTAAACTCAGGGCGTTACAATTTTATTGGGAGAGATTCCGCTCTGATACCATCTGTAATGCCTAGACCTAGGATTCAAATCAAGATTCGAAATCCGAATTCGAAAACTGATGGCCCGACATTCCCCTACATCCCCTGTGACCTGGTCACATTATCCTTGTCTTGTGCTTCTAAGAGTGAAGATTATCTCACAAACCAACGCGGGTTCTTTCAACATGCTTTATCCTCACTCACATGCTTTCTAAGAAAATTCCTAGGAGGTCATCCAACATAGAATTGCTCCAAGCTACGCATGCATAACTGTGGAGTTCTTATGATTGTGCAATCGAAAAAGAAGGTACACCTTGTTGGTATATGTAATAACTTTCAATTCTTTTAGGCCTTTCTTAACCATACTTTCATATCCTTAAGATCTCTCTCATTTGGACGTGATCTCGGTTCATTCATATCTCCCTCCTAAACTCGGGACATTACAAATATTAGAGAAAGGAGAAAAAGTTAAACAAGTTGGTATCAAACGTCTAGCCATAAAGCGATATTCATGATCTCGAGCACCAAAAATTCCTTTTCTTAGCTCAAATATCTCCTTTTTGCCCTAAAAAAAATAGACAATTTTTTTAATTTGGAACTTTCTCTCCTAGAAATATACCCATAGTGTGAAGATATACTAATGGTATCGTTGAGATGTTACGTAGGAAAATAATCTTGCATGCATGCAAGTCTATTGAGTCGTTATAGTGGAAGGACTCAACGTTACTTGTCCCAATATTTTGGCTACAATCATGCCAACATCATATCATCTAACAATAACATATTTTGTAGACTATTTTTTGTAACTTATTTACTGTCGATCATTGTGTAATTTATGGACTATTTTCACCTACATATCATCTGTTTCTCTTTGAGAAATCGAGCAATTTTAATAAAGCAAGGATAATACATCAACAAATTCATCCCAAAGAATTCTGTAAGGCAAATCAGACCCAAGACTTGTGGACACTGTTAAGATACTATCGAAGGAGGCTGAAGAACATCGCTCGAGGTTGTAGGGTGCTAGGGAAAAATGCTCTCAAGTGTATATGAAAGCCCTTTTTTAATTTTTGGTTAAATCATTCAAGCTTTTCCACTTTTTTTTTTTTTTCTTTTTTTTCTTTTTTTTTTTTTTTTTAGCTTTTTCATTGACTTTCCCTTTGTAGTCAAGCTAAATGATGATGAATTTTGGAAATATCGTCCCAACAAGTTTCTAAGGTTCGTTTAGGTTCGTTTTTTAGTTTAGGCGTAGAAAAATCTAATGTAAATTTGTGAGGATTTAACTTTAATGTAATTTTATTTGATTCATTGCATCTTTAATCCTTGCTTATACTCTTTAGAATGAGTTTATGAATGGATTGATGCTGTAAGCATGCAAGAACTGAAATCATGTATGTATGTTTGTTGGGTATTCAACTACTCATATTTGCATGACCAATTTACGATTAAAGATAAATCAGCTAATTAAATTCCGCCAATTAACTAATCATTGTGATAGAATTACCATTTGACTGCAATGCAAATGTTTTTGGTTTTACTTCTCTTTCACCAAACCTTCCTTCCTCTAACATCGATTAAACCACCGAACTAGGTTACCAACTCCTGTGCAATTACTCTTTTACACTTGTTGTTAGTTTGTTGATTGTTAGTGCCTTTTATTTAACATCCGTATTTGAGTGACGAAGTTTTTTCAACGTAAAAATAAAAACAACATCGTACATGTTGCTATGATACCAACACAAAACTTGAAGAAACAAGATATTATAGGAATAATAGAGAATAAATGTATAGGATTTGTATTAGTGAAGAATTCAAAAACGTTAATTGATCTCCTAAAATCATGTGTTGAATATTTTGTTCCATCACGTAATATTCGTAACAATTGGAATTAGTCAATCACCTTATTTTGTTATTCATATGTGGGTTAGTCACCAATTAATTCTCCAAGTCTTTGCTTTTCATCTTTCTTGGTTTACAATCTGTGAGAAAGACAATATGGATATTCAACTTCTTGAAGTTCATCCCAAGGAAATCAAGTTTATTGGTAAGTTCATACACAAATCATTTATTTTTCTTTTTCTCTCTTTTCATCAAATTTGAAACCAATACTAAACTTTTATTTGTTGCCTTCTTTTTGATCTTTTTCATTAACTGATTTTGTTGATTAAAGTTTTGTAATTACTCTTTTGTTTGTCTTTTTTAATATAACAGATGACTTAATTTCCTTTTAAAAGTTGAGAAACTAAAAATACACGTACATTTTAATTAATTAACCTATCAATTAGGTGTACTTGAAGGAGATGCAAGCTCTTTATTCTTTTTTCGATATGCACTTCGTGTGCTTGTGCATGTCAAAAAGTTAGCTTAACTCGTATTAGTGATTAAGAGATTAAGTGGTTTAAATCTTCTAATTCTATTATATTAAAAAAATTAAGAAAATTAAGTGCATAAATTAGTAAGAAACTAATGGTAACAATGCAAAGAAAATAAGTTAAGCCATGGCTTGGTCAAACCTTTGATTCTCCTAAAGTCCTTCAAGGCCACAACTTGCTACACCTTAGTATGAGACAACTCGTTAGAGTTTACAAATTTTTGGTGTCAAGAAAATTCGTATAACCCTTTATCAAGGTCATGCCTCCCTATTTACTATTAGGCTAATCCATGATGGTTCAATAGATATTATCCATTTGCAACTTTCTCAATATATCTTGTCCACTTTGACTTGGTTTGTTTTTTAATGGTCTAAAAAGTTGAAATATCAATAGGGATAATTGTTTTCATTTATATGTCATGGATCTCTGTCTTTTCGAATTGACGTGGGACTTTATATGCGTCTAACCATAACTATCTATATTTTTCACGTAACCAATTGCTAGTTTAGTAATATCCTTAATATTTTGTTCTAAATACAGAACAAATTGTTCATTATGTCCTTAATTGCCTGCAGTTGAAGAAAAGAAACAAGGCTTGTGCATAATTCAACTTACAAATAAAACAATCAACCATGTGGCTTTTAAGGTATGAGTTTATGGATCCCCTATCTATGTTCTTTTTTTCTTTTTATTTTACCTAAAATTATAGACAATACCTTGAATTTCGTATCTTGATTAGAAAGTATCCCAAACCTTTGAAACATTTATCAATACCCTTAAACTTTCAACAAATGTTAAAAAATATTCTTACCCTTAATTTTTTATGGAAACGGTGTGAGTACTTTTTGTGAAAAATACCTTTAAACTTTTAAAGTTTCATATGATCAATACCCTTGTACTTTAAAAATAAAATTAAAAAAAATATCTCTTCTGTTGGTATAAGGAGAGAAACCGTTAGTATATCGTTTGAAAAATAAACTTAAATTTGGGAAGAAAATATTAATATATTTATTCTAATATTTTATGAATCAAATATACCGTTGGAAATTTAAACAAGATATAAATGAATAGTGTAATAAACTAAATTATATCGCACACTCCCACTTCATAGGTTAGAGTCAAATAGGTTAACGATAAAAAAGAACAAACAAATAATAAAGATAAAGGAAAAAGAGAACAATACTGAAAGTTTATATATTGGTTTGCCTCGATCTCGAGACTAAGCCTAGTTTGTTCGACTATGATGGAGATTATAGAAAGCCATCAAACTTGCAATACAAATATGTCCTCAAATAGCCAAACTCAATCCATTGAGTACTTTCAAGTACCACAACACGGTAGCATAGAATAAACGACAACGAGAAACACCCAAAATCCAAGAGAGCACACTCACTGTATTCTATTCTCTCAAATCTACTCACTGTCGCATGAACACACACCAACATTTTTCCAATAAATTTGAGCCGCAAATCACTTATGGTCATTCTACAAACCTCACACATAATACACACATATATAAAGTCATTTGCATCAATCTTCTCTGCTATGAAATGTTTGTCAACTTCAGCATGTTTTGTCCTATCATGTAGATCTAGATTATGAGTTATAGCAATGACAGTTATATCATTATCTTTTAAGACAATTGAAGCTCTCTAAAGATCTTGTTATTCCATATAGATTCACAAATTCCACGAGGTAAGATTCTAAATTCTACTTCAATACTTTTGACTACTACAATTTTTTTTCTACGAGTTTATAAATTTGATTTAAACGAATGCCTTAAAAGCTTCAAAATTTTTAATTCTCTCATTAAAATACCAATTGTGCTTCGAATGCTTGAAATTTTTAAATCAAATATATAAACTCGTGAAAGTACATAATCATACCAAAATTAGCTAAAATCTAAGTCCCTAACACATTTTGTATATTATCAAATATACCTTAGAACACATAACTAAATAAACAAACAACATGCAAGTGCATGGCTCCTGGTTCAATAATTTAAGGTCCAAAAAGAATTGCAAATAAAAGAATATGTTTAGACAAAAAAAGCTTCAATGAGCAAAATTAAACATAGACCAACCATCTCTTCCACGTGTGTGCGCGTTTGGTAGGGGTGTACCTGAAGGCATTGAAAAGCAATCGACTGAATTAACCATGATTGGCTGATGGTCGGTTTTTCCACCAAAAACCTACACTCCCGACCAACCACAGTGTGTAATAGTTTTTTTTTCTCCCTTTTTCCTTTCTCTTTTTTTTTTTAAAAACTTATGTATTTATTTATTTTTCATATCCACAAGTAACAAATCCATGGAGAAAGAAATTCTTTATCCACAAGTCCATGAATAAGGAAATTCTAAAAAGATGAGGCCTAAAAAAAAAATCCGATGGAACCGACCGACCGTCGGTCGAATATCAACCATTTTTTCTAGTCGGTTTTTGTTGCTAATTTTTACCCAAAATCGATACCAACCGATCGATGTACACCCCTACAAGTTAGTCTAACCTATTTTGGTCTTTAAATACCCAAAAGAAGTTTATAGAACTTATAACTAGCAGTCACCCTACTTCACCTCAAGTTTCAAATCAAAATATGCAAATGTGCCACTAGGGTGATCTATTAGGAAGTAATTAAAACTCTCCCAAACTTATCTCATTACTTATTTACAAATACCCTTACATGCTTTTTTTTTTCTTTTTTTGCTACCTCTAGTGCAATTTTCTTTTCATTTTCAGGTTAAGACCACGCAACCTCAAAAATACTTTGTAGGACCAAATATGGGTATCATCGAGCCATTATCCACTTGTGAAGTCAGATGTATGCATCCCTTGCATTTAATTTATTACGTGATTTTTACGTTGTTACATTTTAATACAGTTATTGAGTTCGAATATTTAATCTATAAGATTGAGCCATTAATTATTAAGTACCACAATTACTGCCTTATATTATCTAGAAAACCTAACAACAAAAATTGATTCTAACTTAAAACTATTCCTACTCATAATTGAGTGGAGATCAAAATTAGAGAGGTGTCTTATAAAAGTAATTAATCAACAACCTTTATTAGAAAATCTCCAATCTCATATAAGATTCTATTGACACAAATCATGCATTTGCTATTGCAATCTAAAAAATCTTACTCTCTTGAGCTAAAACTTAAACTAAATAAACAATTAATTAAGATATGATAAATACATTCACACATTACATCAAAATTCTAAGAACAAAGTTATACTACTCAAATTACCATGAAACTTAAAACCTATCTATCCCTCGCACGTGTGTGTGCGAGTCTAATTTTTTTTTTTCAAAGTTATTCATTGCATGATTTGTAAATATTCTTATGGTTTTTTTTTTCACCCTTATACTATTATTCATGATAAAATACCCAAGGGCAAATTGTTTTGGTCTCCGATGTTATGACTTATTGAAAGTTTCAATACTTAATTTGGACATTATATTCAATAGTATAGAGACTAAAATAAAACATACGTTCTATTTGTTATTCTTAATGTAGTTATTATGAAATCACAAAGTATTCCTCCATCTGACATGACATGCAAAGACAAGTTCTTAATCCAAAGCACAATAGTTCCCATTGAGACAACTGTTGAAGATATAACTTCCAATAATGGCTTGGTAAATGTTTTTGACAGCTTTGTAATTTTAGTTGTTAGTCCTCATTTTTATATCATAATTATTAACTTACCATTTTGTCTTCAGTTTGGGAAAAATAGTAGCAAGAATATAGAAGAAAGGAAATTGGCTACAATTCTTGTTGTTAGGCCATCTAATTCCCCAACAATTGAAGCATTGAGTGTTGGAATTTCAGACCAAAGTAATGATAAGCAAATAGAGGAGTTGAAGTTAAAGAACAATGAACTTGATTTACAGCTCCATCAGGTTAGTCTTTCATAAAAGTTTTCTTCTATATTGTGAACTATTGACCAAAATAATTAATGTCCAATTTGATAACCATTTGGTTTTTGGTTTTCTGTTTTTAAAAGTCAAGTCTATAAACGCCACTTCTATCTATTGGTTTCTATATTTTGTTGCCTAGGTTTTTAAGGAGTGCCTTCAAAATAAAAATAAAAATTTGAAAACTAAGAAAAGAAAGCTCGTTCGGTAACTATTTGATTTTTAATTTTTTTTTTTTGTTTTGAAAATTAAATTTATTTCCTATAGTTGTTTGCTTCTTTTTTAAGTAAAAGGGTTGGATTTTTAATCAAGTTCCAAAAATAACAACAAAGTTAAAATTTTTTTTTTTTTTTAGTTTTCAAAACTTAGTTTGTTTTTTTGAAAATATTAGTAAAAAGTAGATAACATAGTAAAAAAAAATTTAGAGGTAAAAAGGGCATTTTTATATATAGACTTAATTTTCAAAAACTAAAAGCAAAATGGTTATCAAATGGAGCTGTTTGTTTTAAAACTTTATTTTTGTTTTTAGAAATTGACTAAGAAGTCAAATGGAAAATATGAAAATCATGAGTAAGAAATTGTTAAAAACCAAACATAATTTTGAAAAACTAAAAACCAAGAATCAAATAGTTATTAAACCGGTCTAAATAATTTTAAGTATATTTTATTTTGCCAGATAGAAATGTGAATTGATCCTTCAAATTTCCTTTATTTACAGGCTCGGGTTGCTATTTCAAAGCTAGAAAAGGAGAGGACTCGCACTAAAAAAACCAAATCCTTCCAAAAGAATTGCACAATTCTTTGAAAGAACCATCTAATGGCATTCTATATATAATTGTGAAGCTATTGGTCTATTGATATGGCCAATTATAGTTTTAAATATATAATTTTGAAGTTATTGTTGGAGTTAGATTTCAAGGTTGGTACATTAAAATTAATGGGTTAACTCATTTAGTCCTTAATCTTAAGCTTAGGAATGTTTCTTAAACGTTTGATTTGTAAATATTTTGTATGGTTGTTGTAGTTAGTGTTGTTAACTAAATGATGATGTGAGATGTTTGATGAAAAAAAAAAAAACGAAAGAATATGAGAAAGTTTAGAAAAAAAATAAGATTTATATACTTTTATATTAGTTTAACAAAAACTATAGGGGACTTGTATTATATTTAAAATATTCCTCAACATATATTTTCAATAAGGGTGAGTCTAGTACGATTTTTTAAATTGTGAAAAGTGCACTTAACTAATTAAAGTATTTTTAAACTTTTTTTTTTTTTTTTTTTGCCTAAAGTGAACAAATATATATCATTGTAGGGGATATCTGGAAGTCTATTGTCCCTAACAAGGGTTATTAGAGTCATGTCTCGACTTAGCCATGTCGGTAAAATCTTTGAGTGTTGAAGAAAAAGGTGGAGATCAAACATCAGGAGATGTACTAACTAGTCATGGTGGTATCCATCATTGATTGAGCTTTCGAAGGAGTGGTGTGGTGAAGTGTAATTCGGAGGGATGATTATTCCATAGTTGAGCTTTCAGATAGGTGGTATGTTCAACTATAATTTGGATGGATGGAGGATTATTCCATAGTTGAGCATTCAAACAGGCAATGTGCTCAAGTTAGTTGGAAATGCAATCAAAGTTCCATATTGGCTAGATTAGGGGATGTTCATAAGTTTATAAGAGAGGACAATTATCTCCAATGGTATGAGACATTATATTTCGGGTGAAACAAAAAACAAGGGGATGAAGATTTATGCCCAAAGTGGACAATATTATACTATTGTAGTGGTTGAGTCGATTCAAATAATAACACCTTAAAAGTGTTATTTTACAAGTATCATTATATATTTATGAGAGTTCTATAAAAGACTAAATGTTAACTTTTAAAATTATATATTTTAAATTCTAATTTTTTTTTCAAATTATAGGAACTAAATTTGTAATTTAACCTTAGACTAATATAAAGGTATAAAATCATTCTTTTCAAAAAAAAAAAAAAAAAAAACTTCGATATGCTTATGTGTCATTTTTTGTCCAACAATAACCACAGGAAAACTGCACAGGATATTTACCATTCAAATGTGTTCAAGAAATCAATTTTGAAATCTATCTTCAACAACTTTTGAGCAAAATAGGTGTAGAACTCTAGAAATAAAACTATAATTGGGCATACCAATAGCCTCACAATCATAAACTGTCATTACATGGTTCCTTCAAAGAATTGAACATGAAACTAAGCAATTCTTTTGCAAGGATTTGGTTTTCTTCATTCTAGTTTTATCCTCTTGTAGCTTTGAAATGGCAATTTCAGCCTGTAATAAAAGGAATTTGAAAAATTAAGACACAATAGTAAATAAGGCCTTGGAAAATTTTATTGAAAAATTACAATTTTGGTTTTTATGATTTGGACAACGTTAGAATTTAGTCTCTATACATTATAATTAAAATATATATATATAATCTCTATGGTTTGATGACCCTCTAAATAGTAGGGAGGGACTATTTATGAGGGTCTTCATCAAATCTTAGAAACTATTTATGAGGTTTTATTAAGCCTTCAAGATTAAATTTAACTTTTAAAATCATGAGGACCATACACTACAATAATTTTGGCTTTAGATGTCAGTTCTGAACTGACATCGTATAAATATGATGACAGATTACAAATCGCTATTGAATTGCGTGTCATCATATGGTACGATAGTGGATTATCTTTGTGGCGGTTCAGAACCACCATCAACTCTTCCAACATGGTATATATACAATGGGTCCTTTTAGAGTTTTAGAGATAGGGACACGATGGTAGTTGCTAACTAACATCATATCTCTCATGTTTTTATACGTATACAATGACGATTTGCTATGATGTTAGTCGGGAAATGGTATCATACCCATGCAATCATACATATACAATGACGGTTTGTTATGATGTCAGTTTGTAATTGACATTATATAAGGACTGAACTCTAACTTTTTTTTCAAAATAAACAGGACCAAATTTACAATTTAACCTATTCCTCTCTGATTATTTTGCATAAGAGTCCACAATATATATGGAAGCAAAATATTTAAGGAAGACAAACCTGATGGAGCTTTAAATCAAGTTGAGTAATCTTTAACTTCAATTCCTCTATCTTCTTATCATTACTTTGGTCTGAAACTCCAACACTAAATGCATCAACAGTTGGGGAACTTGATGGCTTAACAAGAATTATAGCCAATCTCCTTTCTTCTATGTTCTTGCTATTATTTTTCCCAAACTGAAGAAAAAATTGGTTAAGTAATTATGATGAGGACAACAAATAAAATTACAAAGCTTTGCCAAAAACATTTACCAAGCCAGTGGAAGTAATATCCTCAACAGTTGTCTCAATGGGAACTATTGTGCTTTGGATTAAGAACTTGTCTTTGCATATCATATCAGGTGGACCTATTTTTTGTGCTTGCATTGTAACTACATTCAAAGGCTAAAATATCATTATAGTCATTGTATTTTGTCAAACCTGTTCGAGTTTAGTAATGTATTTGTCAAACCTGTTCGAGTTTAGTAATGTATATTACATTTCGTTCACATTGTTAATTTATTGTTAACTTATATATAATTGTTACTATAGGACAATTTCAACCATTATAAGTTGTTGTTAATGTAGTAGAAAAACAATACATTGAAACAAATGAATAAATATTCAAATCAAGTCTATGAAAAATATCAAATGCACAAGCACTTGTTGACTAATAAATATGGTAAATGAATTGTCAATATAGTATATCAACTACATAATTGATATAATTTACATTTAGTATATCAATCAAAGTGTGAATAATAAAAATGCAGAAGCACTTGTTAACGGATAATTATAGTATACAACTGGTAAATTTGGTATATCAATTATATAACTTATATACTTTATATATATTTGGTATATATCAATCCACTTATATTTATATAAATTTTGAAATATCAGATATACCAAATATAAAGTATACTAGATATACACGCTAATACACCAATAAAAGTAAAATTGAAATAATAAAAAACAAAAATCAACTTTAAGTTTTAATTTTTTTTTATATATTGCAAATTAAAAAAAAAAAAAAAACCATTCCTAGATTTGCAAAATTTAAGAATGTTTGGTATTCTTGAAACTACCCAACAATTAACTCCATAAAACATTGACTAGTAATATAAATATTTAAATCTTGTACGAATCAAGCTAAATATGCTACACATATTCATCAAGATATGGAAAAAGATATTTAGAAAGGGATAAGAAAAATAAATAAATAAATAAATATGAAGAGATCATACATGTGACTTCGCAATTTGATAATGGCCTCATGATACCCATATTTGGTCGTACAAAGAATTTCGTAGCGTTTGTAGTTTTAACCTGAAATTGAAACTCATATTTGATATTAATTGTTATCATCACAAAATATATCTTTTTATTATTATTTATATTCGTGAGTATTTAGGCTAGCGTACGCACATTTTAACTAAACTCTAAGGACAACTCCCCTAATTCTACAACATTTAAGTGTCGAAGAAACTCGTAGGATATTAAATCTTTTAAGATTTTAGCTCTTTATCAAGTGGTTGACCAAATAATATATCATTAGTCAGGTTAATTAATTTTTTTTTTTTTTTTTGAGAAAATATCAATTTACCTTCTAAGTTTTTTGGTTGTATCAATTTAAATTCTAAACAAATAAGTGTATAAATTTAAGTACTGAATTTTTATAAGTGTATTAATTAACACCCTCGTTCAAACTTAGTTCGAAAATTATCGCACGAAACATACAATTGGTTCAATTAAGCTTCTAAAGTGTTATAAGTGAATTAATTTATATCATTTATTAAAACTATATTTGAAAATCATCCACATACATTTACTTCTTACATGTATGTAGGCTTCTTCAAATGTCAAATTAATAAAATTGATGATTATAATTGATGCATGGAAAATTTTCAAAAGAAATTTGCTTATGAAAACGTTTAGGAATTTAATTGGTAAAATTATAAGTCTCATACCATGTTTATACGAACAAATTGTAATGAGGGTGTAAATTGATATATTTATAAAACTTAATAATTTAAATTGATACAATTATTAATTTAGGATTTAAATTGATACAACACCAAAGTTTATAGGTATACAATAAATTGATATTTTTTCTAATATAGAGAAAAAAAAAAAAGATAATGGCAAAGGATTGATATTAATTACCATTCATACCTTGAAAGCGACATAGTCGATCGTATTATTTGTTAGTTGAATTGAGCATGAGCTTCGTTTCTGTACTTCAACTAGATGCAATTAAAGGGAATATAAAAATAAAATAATAAAGATATTATTAAAATATTAAGATTATTTTCAAATATAGGAAAATGAGTCATCTCACCTTTCATCAACTAAAAGGGAAAAAGAGAAAATCAAAAGTTTCTCCTCTATAGCCCATTTTAAATAGTACTGGTGGAGCAAAGATTTCTTGGTTAGATGTTTGTTTTCCGTCTTGTGAGGATGATCTAGGTATTTGCCATATTCCTCCTTGAAATGTTGTTACTATCATGAAGTTGTTATGGCTATATCTTAATTCTTTATAGATTCTTGTTAGTAGCTTGAGTGGAAACCTATAGTCTGCGTGGTTGGAGTATTTGAGTGGTTCATTTTTCTAGTTCGTCGTCTTGGTGTTGGCGAGCTATATGGGCAATGTTGTTTGGTTTGGGTTTTACCAGTTTAGTATCGTGGTTATTTTGGATCCAAATACTTACCTTCATGCTAAGGTTAGTGATTAATATGGAAAACTCATGTTTTAGGAGGGCATCCAAAACTCTTGAGATGCCCTCTGTAAGGAGATCTTGGGATGTTGGGAATCTCTAGATGTCGGGGCATGCATTATACAATACCACAAAACAAACATGATAATCCAGATGCTTACTCCGTTTAAATCTAGGATGTTCGCGAAACAAACGACCCCTTAGAGGTAGAATGAGTGTTTATTATAGACTTGATTTTCAAAAACTAAAAACAAAAAACCTAGACCCTATTTGGTAAACCATTTGGTTTTTGAAAATTAAGCCTATAGAGACTAATTCCACCTCCAAAATTCTTCCTTTGTTATCTAATTTTTACCAATAGTTTTTTAAAAATCAAGCTAAATTTCGAAAACTAAAAAAAAAAAAAAAAAAAAAAAAAGAAGCTTTTAAAGACTTGTTTTTGTTTTCGGAATTTGGCTAAGAATTCAACCATTGTACTTAAGAAAGATACAAATCATAATAAAAAATGAGAAGAAAATAGACTTAATTTTCAAAAACAAAAAGTTAAATGATTACCAAACGAAACTCAAATGATTATCAAACAAAGTATTTTCTTTTCTAATTGGACCATAAAATCAAGTAGAAAAGAACACAAAAGATGATCAAAATAGAAAAATAAAAAGTATTGATTAATGATTGTGTAGAGAGACTTACAAATAAACTCTAATTCCTTGGGATGAACTTCAAGAAGTTGCATATCCATGCTTTCTCCTCCAAATTGAAAAGCAAAACAAAGATGAAAAATAGAGACTTTGGGGTTATGAATAAAATAAGCTAATTGAATTATTCCAATACATCAATTATTTAAAGACTTCTACCACAAGCAATCGTTGACACCAAATGGCTCAAAAACAATTTTCTCTTCTAAAGTTTAGTTGGCACGGATTTAAGCTTAGTTTAGCAACAACTTTTTAAAATAATTGATGTCAACTTTTTTTTTTTTTTTTGTGAAAAATCAATTTTAAAAGGAAGTAAAATAGTGTTTGTTAAACTTTTGTTTTTAATTAGAAAAAACTATTTACTGTGTTAGATAAATTAATAATAAATTGGTATAATTTAATTATATGAACCAGAATCCTTACTATTTTAACTATTTTCACATTGATAATTAATTTATAATTTATTATAATATATATATATATATATTAAAATTTTTATATGATTTGAATTTCAACTAAGGTGGTTGAATCTAAATTATTTGATAAAAGTTTAAGAAAAATAATTGTTATAAAGAAAATTGAATTAAAATTTGAAAATACCTGTGACAAATATATTAATATGAAAGAATATTATTATAATATATTTTATTTAAATGGTTAACAAAGTAGTACAAACTGAATCTAAAAGCTACTATGATGAGCTTTTACAAATTAGTTAGAATTTAAAAAGTGATTCTCATAGATTAATTTATAATTTGATTTATCAAACAATGGAGACACTTAAGATTTTCCAAAATCACTTTCTACAATTGCATTTAGTTACTAGTAATTATAAACAACAATTTAGTCAATGTGTTCTATAATTTTTTATGATTTAGTCTTGATCATGAAAAACATTAATTATTAAGATTTATACAAATTTATTACGTCTAATATTAATAATTCACTCAACTTTACAATTAATCTAATAGGTGCTCACATTCTGAATATTATGACTAATAGATTCTTAAATTATAGAGATTTGGATTATTTTCAATCCAAAAACTATGAAGTTTTAGAAAGAGATAAAGATAAATAGAGAGAGATGGAGAAACTATGGATAATTAGATTAGGGTTTCTCAACTTTACAATAAAATGAAAGTATCCTTAAATACAAGTCTAAAATAGGCCATTAACTTTTACATTTAAAATAAACCTAACTAAATAATATATATTCTTTTTTAATACAATAACATAAATTAATTAAAATACTATTACATTAACATTAAATACGGAAATAAAAACTCTTTATTAAATAGTGATTCAATTAGATTGGGTTGGTTCAAATTATTAGTAATATTTATTTCAATTTTAGTTTTAAAAAATAAAAATTTTCACACATAAAACGTCTTTTTATTTAATTTTTATTTACTTAATAAGGATTCGCAACTGAACTTCAATATATATTATAAAAATTAGTATTTCATATACTTTAAATTTTATTTTTAAAGAGTATTTAGAGAATAAATAATTGAAAAATAATTATGAAATTAAATATTAGGAATAATTACTTTTTTTTTTTTTTAATGAAACACAATCAAACTACTTTTGACTTTGACTTTGACTTTATAAGCATTTTAAATGTAACATGAGAGTTGTAATATTTGAAAAAATTCCTGGCAATTCCAAAAACTATGTATACTACGAATTTTCTTCCCAATTTCAGATATATTTTTTTTTTCCTTTTTCCTCTCCTTTATAACTCATTTGATTGACGAGAGATTTGACAAATGATTTAACATTAATTAATTGTGATTTAAGGGTTTGCTCGAAAGCCATCTTTATTTAAAAAATAGACAATGATGGTTAAGTCTCATCTCACTTCTCACCTCTCATCATTGACTGACTTGGTCCAAAAATAAAAGTCTTGGATATAATTATAATCCAAAATAATAGTGGCTTAATTCTTTCGCATACTAATTTATTAGGATGTTTCTTTTTATAAAAAAAAAAAATGAAAATAATTAAAAATATAATAAAATTTTACTTTCTTTCCATGATAAATTGCAATAGACAAGATGAACATCTACCACTTTACACATATATATGTCTATTTAGGTCTATCACAATCAATCACAGAAAGAAGTTAAAATTTTGTTATATTTGTAAATATTTTTTCTATTTATAATAATTTTCCTAATTTATTAGTACATGTGTTACCTGTTGTATAAAGTTTTTTAAAAAAAAAAACTTATTTTTAAAAGTTTAATAATACAACTTTAACTTAGGGATAAGAGAGTTTTATTTTCTAAATAAGTTATGAAAAGAATATTTATAAAAATTTTGAAAGTTGGGAAAGATAAAAAGAAAAAAAAAAAAAAACTCATTTTATGCTATCACTATTTAAATTTAAAATATATTATAAAAGAATATATAGATTAAACACGTATAAAAAGAACAACTTTGAATTACATTTTTGTTTTTAAGTTAGTAAGTTTTAATTTCGTGATGATCCTATTTTATTATTATTTTTTTAAAAAAATTTTGATTCGGACAATTTGATTATTTGCTTAATTTCAAATTTTAATTTAAACTAACATATTTTGTACGATTCTTTTTTAAATTTTGTGATAGTTGATCAGTAACAAAAATATTTTTTATTTTGATTTGGATGATTTTTATTCGTTTCTAAATTTTCGTCATACTCCGATAAAAAAAAATTGAAAAACATAACATACCTTCGAAAGAAAATAAAGGTGCCAAGTATGCGTAGATGAAAAAACTTAGAAGGTTAAAAGAATAAGAAACACACAAATGTAGGAAACAATGTTGAACCAAATTTAAGAAAAAAAAAAAAAAAAACTTGAATGCTAAAAAAAGGTTCTATAATAAATTTTAAAGAAAAAAAAAAAACAGGGAGAGTGGGTTAAAAAAAATTAATTTTTTACATGAATTATTAGAGATTAAATAGGGAGAGAAGATACCTAAGGAAAATTGATTATTTAAGTTAGCCATTTATATAAGAAAATAATTTGAATTTGATTTTACAAAATTTATTATATTTTAACGTGGTAGATTTTTAGATAAAATCTGAGTTCTTTTTAAACATTTGTTATGAATTTAACTTGAACATAATAGATTATTTAAGGATACTAGATAAATGAATTTTTTTTTTTTAATTTCTTATCATTTTAACATGAATGATAGGTTTTAAAATAACATGAGATTTTTTTTTATATAAAAATAATAATTTTTACATGAATTATTAGAGATAAAATGTGATTTTTTTTAAAATTGTTTTTCTTTTAATGGGAATCAAAGATAAAATGTGATTTTAAAAAAAAAAAATTTAACGTGAATTAGTTAGTGATAAAAGAGGGAAAACTTTTTTATTTAATGATTTAATGTGTAATTACCTAAGATATCCCTATGATCATCAATTAAAAGGGGAAAAAGAGAAAATCAAAAGTTTCTACTCTATAGCCTCTTTTAAATAGTACTATTGTTTTTACCACGTGCAATGCACGTGTATTTTCAAAATATTGAATTTTTTTTTATGAAAAATTATGTAATATAATTATGTTTTTCAAAATTACATTAGATTAATGGTATAAATTCTTGAATTAAAAGCATCATATATTCTTATAATATAATTTTCTTAGGTGGGTTAAATATTTTTTTTTATGTATTTTTTCAAGTTTGTTTGCATGGTTTCAATTTATGATTTAATTTTAATATTATTTCAATTTTTTTCAATTTTAGCAATTCTTTAACTTCATTAAATTATGATTTCCTAATTTGATTAGATTATAAATTCCATATTTAATTAGATTATATGTAGTTACACAACATTATTAGATATATTGTGGATATAGAAATGTAGAACATTAATTGGTTTACAATTTCATCATTTTAGAAATCTAGTTATTTTGATCACCCAAAGCATATGAAAATTTGGGAAGGGTTAGATATACGCCTTAATTAGTAAAAATCCTTGTGTGCAAATTGTTTTATTTCATTAAAAGTTAATTGCAGTAATATTGACACAAATATTAGTCTTTTTTTTTTTTTCATATTATATTATTGTTTTTTTTTTTTAATCTCTCAACACGTTATTTTATGCAGAGCAATGCATGAAATTGCATGGGAGAGTTACTGAAAAAGAAAGTTAATGCCATGAAATCAACAATAACAATGACAGACATGGCCATTCCCAACTCGCTTGCAAAATCCTCCTTTTGTACATCCAGCAATGCAGTGAATCCAGCACTTCCCATCTGCATTGTCATCTATTCCAGGCTTGCAACTCCCCAACTTTGGATGGTTGTTGCAGCACAATTGAGCACTTGCATTTAAACTCCCTGTAATCATAATACTTACTTCTTACTAAAAACAAATCAACGCTTCTAGCTCTTTTAGACCCTGTTTGGTAACCATTTGGTTTCTTATTTTTTGTTTTGAAAATTAATTAAGTCTAATTTCTCTCCATTTCTTGCATTGGTTTGCATCTTGAGTTAAATTCTTAGCCAAATTCTAAAAACAAAAACAAGCTCTTAAAATTTGTTGCTTGGTTTTTAAATACATTGGTAAAAAGTAAGTAACAAAGAAAAAAAATTTAGAGGTAGAAAATGTATTTATAGGTTTAATTTTTGAAAATAAAAACCAAAATTCAACACTTTTCGATTTTTTTTATAATATAATGTATGATTATAGAGAAAAAAAAAAGAATTATCAAAAAATATTTATAGGAAAACACTCCACCTAAAACCATAATAATAATAATAATTTAAAAGTGAGTTAATGTAGAAAAGTTAGACCTGAATACAAGATGAAAAAGACAACGAGGATCCAAGACGTAAGTCCAACTTTAGCCATTGTGTTTAGTGGACTATAGAAATAATATTGAATGTCTAATGAATTTGCAAAGGTTGATGTTGTGTTTTTATAGTTAAAATTTGTATGAGCCACAAACCAAACTTTTCGTTATATATTGAACTATTTCCTATTTTTGGTGGTTGTTATTAGTTTTTTTTTTTTTTCTTCTTTTTTAATGACACCGTGATTATTTGTTTTGTAACTAATTTTTGTTGTTAGCTAGAGTGTTTTTATAGTTAAAAATTAAAGTCTATATTCTAAACAAAACATAGGGAGAGACTAAGGAGAAATCTACTTTTCATCCCTAAGATTTGACTAACATCTCGTTTTGGCCCATGAGTTTTCAAACTCGGAATAGCCCTTAAGGTTTGGGATAATCTCATTTTTGGTCTTTACTTTGAACAATTGTTCTTCTTCTCTTAATAAACCAAAGACTAAGCCCCATTTAGTAACATTTGATTTTTAGTTTTTTGTCTTTGAAAATTAAACCTATTAAACTTTTAACCTAGTTAATTAACATTCGTTAACTATCGGGACACTCCACTAAAACCTATTAGTTGTACTCACCTCACTATAGATATATTTCTATCCATTTTATATAACCATAATAAGTAAGTCGATCCTTCACAAGTTGTTCATAATTACAGTTGGGTCAAAATTACCGTTTTACCCTTATAATTATATTTTGTTCCTTAAGTCCCACTGATCCTGCAATGAACTATTGGTTTGTGGTCCAACCACCAAACTTGGTCCCTCTCAGACCAATGAGAGGGTGGGACCCCTTGTTCAAGACCCGGAGTCAGCATTTAAGGGAACAACCTCTCTACTAACCTAGAATTAGGTAGGAGTGAATTTCATCTTGCAGAACTATGTCCTCAGCTATCTGCTTGGTTTTATCCCTAAAATGGGGGGATTATTGAGTCGGCGAACTTTGGCCACTTTCACCCACGCAGATTAAAGGATAATATCAATCAAACAAGAGTTCATAGTTAGCTTAGGATTAAGATCGAGTTACCTAGGTTAATCAGTTTTAACAGTAAACGGTGTTAAAAAAAGTAAAAGTGATTATTAATAGTCCGACTTTATGCAAACTCATTACATAGGATGCCCCACTCACATGTTTCTACATGAACGATATTAGGATCACATCATTTGTATCAAATACAAAGTGGACCGCATTTCATAGTGTACCCGGGATAAGGTACCAAAGCCTTATCCCTATACTATAAACAGTTTTCGCTATTACCTAAACTTAATCCACTTTTATGTCTACACATAAAGTATTCATAAAGTATTAAGTATTCAACCTATATTCAGGGGTTCTTAGTTTATTGGATTTAATAAATGAAATTCATATATTCAATAACAACTTTATTAAATAAATCTCTATAACAACTTTATTGAATAAATCTTGTTAACAACTTTATTGAGAATAAGTTCCAAAATTTATAAACTACAAGTTTTAGGACATAAAATCCAACAGTAAATACCATTTAACTTCATCTATTGCTTTCTATATTTTGTTATCTACGTTTTAGGTGTGTTTTCCAAATCAAAGGCTTTTGATAAACCTTTTTTCAAAAAAAATCTCATTGAGTTGGGATAATCAAAGGTAACTCATAATCAACTTAAAAAATTTAAAGCTAGGGCAGGCCTTTGAGCAATTACAGAAACTAAAACCTAAAATCAACAAATACCAAGACATGCACATCTTAGGAATTCAAAGATTTGGATAAATGAAGAGATTGAAGGAATTAAAAGATTTGAAGTTTAGCTTAATAGCTAAAAAAACTCTACTTAATTACATCTAAGGTGTAGTTAATTTTATGGTTCAGTCATCTAGACAAAGAAAAGGAAAAAGAGATGATTGGATTGTATTTCCATCTTCATGAATTTCTTGTTTATGGAGTCCCTATCCAAAGAATGATGTGAAATTTTAAAAGAGTTGGAAATAATCCTTACTATTTCAGTGTTTCTTTCATAATTAATTTCCTTTAATGTTATTTTATTTTAGCATAGAGGAAAATAACATTATATTGGTCATTTCATTCTTATTATATTATTTGATTCTTATTATTAAAGACATCAATTATTATAGGGAGCAATGCATGACATTGCATACATAGAGCCAAAGGTACTTGAAAAGGAAGCAAATACATGAAATCAACAATAACAATGACAAACATGTCCATTCCCAACTTGTTTACAAAATCCACCTTTCTCACAACCAGAAATGCAGTGAAGCCAACACTTTCCATCTCCCTGATCATCTACTCCAGGCTTGCAAGCCCCCAACTTTGGATGATTGTTGCAACACAATTGAGCACTTGTATTCAAACTCCCTGTAATTCTACCCATTTAGTTTAGAAGATTAAAGAAGAAGAAAAAAAAAAACCAAACACTCGAACTGTTTCAATAGATATTAGTTCTTTAAGAAATTTTGTGGGTTTGATTTCATTGTTAGATAAAAGTGCTTTTACGATTTCTAAAAATATTAAGAAATAAAATATGATCCCGAGTAGGAAGGGTGAAATGTGGCTCTACCCAAAATTATCATGCAAGTGCCTTTTCCATAAACCACTTGCTTTTGATTTATGAAAAGTATACTTTTGGAATATTTTAAAATATGATAGTTCGTGCAAGCTTTGGTCATGACAGAAATATTTCAAAAATATGGTCTTTTAAGTATTTGTGAAAAGAAACACATCATCTAAATTAAACACAATCATTCCAAACATAATCTACAAAATAAGTTAGACCTGAATATAAGACGAGAAAAGTAATGAAGACCCAGTTGAAAATTGCTCCGAACTTCGCCATTTCTTTTGATTGTATTGTACAAATTTGTTGGAATGTGTATTGTAGATACAAAGGAAGATGGCCTGTTTTTATAGGACATTCATGCAATAAATGCATATTTTGTAATAAATTAGAATAGTTTTCTTTACCTGAATTTCTTTTGGGATTCTCACAATTTTTCCAAATTTAATGAAATTATTATTGTTGTGTTAAAGGTTAAGCTTTTCATTTTCATTTTCATTTCTATTGCCATTTTATTGCAATTTATAAATGGTTATACATATCAAAGTAAGTAAAAATTGGGATTAGATTTGACTTCAATTCCATGTATTATTATTAAATAGGAAATGTTGTGTTGTAAGTTATGATTTCATTTCTATTTTCATCTTCCTGCAATTTTTATTGAAAGTTGTAAATGGTCATATTCATGTATATCAAAGTAATTTTAAATTTTATCTCGATCAAGATGTGAGAGATTCAAAATCTTCCCTAAAGACTTAGTAATGTGTTCCAATTTTATACAAAAAAGAAAAATAATAATAATAATAATAGTAGAGTTATAGTGGCATCTCGAATTGTATGTCAAATCTATAAAAAAATATTTAAAAGTAGAAAATGAAATATGATTATGTAAGTAAAAAACTTGAAACTTTGATTTTCAAACTAATATTCAAATTATCAAAATAAATCAGATTTGATATAGATGGTAAGAAATTTATAATTTAGACTCCGTTTAATAACCATTTGGTTTTTGGTTTTTAGGGTTTTTTTTTTTAAATCTATTTTTGGTATTAAAAAAAAAAAAGAAATCATACATGTTTCGTTTTCATTTTTAGTTTTTCTGTTTTTTAAAAACAAAAAACAAAAAATATGGTTGGTAATTATTTTTTGTTTTCTATTTTTTAAATTAAAAATAAAAAAAAACATTTCTAATAATTGTGTATTTGTTTTCCGTTTTTAAAAAAATAAAAATAAGTTTTTTATGGCATTTTTTGTTTTATATATTGTGTATTAAAAAATTAAGTTATTTTTTTAAAAGTAATTTTCTATCTAACATATATAGCTATAAAATTATATATTTATTTGAACTTTTTAAAAAGTCCATATTGCATGGATTAATCATAAACGAAATGAAGAAAAATAACAAAAATAAACATCTTGCCAAAATTCAAAGAAAATAATAATAATTTAAATTTAAATTTATTAATATCATTTGAGGAAAAAAATATTTTCCCCTTAATGTTGGGTCAATTTTTAGAAATACACTCTCTCATGAAGAGTTGTAGTTTTCTAAATTAGAATATCAATAATAAAAATTTTAATTTATTCATATTTTCCAACCATTTTCAAATTGAATTTTGAAATTGTTTAAAAAAAACTTTGAGATATACATGTTAAAATGAAAAATGAGAATTGAATGTGGAAATAAAGTGTAAAACAGGAAAATATTTTTAACATTATTTATCATTTGTTTTTATATAAGAAATAGAAACTATTATTATAAAATGGAAAATAAATAAAGTTAAAAAGAGGACCCGAGACATGATATGTGCCAACTTAGAAAACTTTTTTAAAATTGAAAAAATAGAAACTCAATTAGATACAACCTGTAAAAAAAAAAAAAAAAACCAATCGGTCATCAAATCACTCCTTAATTAATTGTTGATTGGGGTAGAAAATTAAAAATTTATCAATTATTGTAAAAATTATGTTTGTTTTCAAATATAGTAAAATGAGGAAAACTATTGACAAATATAAAAATATTTCATTGTCTATTAGCGATAGATGTCTCTCGGGGTCTATCACTGATAGATAGTAAAAAAATTTTATATTTGTAAATAGTTTGATATTTTTTCTATTTATAATAATTTTTTTAAAAAATTATGTACATACATAAAAAGTATTTCAATTAAATTTGTCATAATTTTGATTCAAAATAATATTTAAATTAGGGTAATTGTTTTAAATGACAAAACTGCTGGAAATATTATAAAAAATAGCAACATGTGTAGACATCTATCATTGTTTATCACGGATAGTAACACTTTTTTTATAATTATAAATAAATTAGTTCATTTTGTCATATTTAAAAACAACTTTTAAATTATTATGTAAACCATATTTGATATAGATAGGAAAAAAATTAAAATTTTAATTATTCGTTGGTTAGGGTAGTAAATTAAAATTAAGAATCACGTACAAATATAAAATGCTAAAATATTTCTCAATTAATTTAGTCAATAATTACCTTTAATGTATGGATTAGTAAAATGGAAGGAAAAAAAATATCAAAATTATAAATTTAAGGGTAGCAAATTAAGGGTTTAAATACGATGTAGGAAGAAATTTTTTGGACAATTTTATCTTTATATATTTTGATAAAACCTAAATTAACCTTGAATCCTACCATCCACTAATTACACGCTCACAATCATAAACAACCTCATTTCTCCCTCTCCCTCTCTATCTCAAGTGTATGTTTTAAATTTTTAGAAAAAAAAAAAAAATCAATTAAAACCCACCAGTACTATTTAAACCCCACTCAAGACTCTCTCTCCTCTCTTTATTTGATCTTCCCAACTTTTGATTTTCTTTATCGTTACAACTACCCATACATTATTATAAATTTTTTTCAAAAAATTACATTAGGGAAAAAAAAAAGAGTTTTAATAATTTGGATAAAAAAAATTTTATCATTAGAAAAAAAGAAAATTTAAATAAATATTTTTTAATAATTTGGATAAAATATTTTCAATAGATTTATTTTAAAAATTATTCGGGAATAATTTTAGGTATGTTTTCAAAAATAGAAAAACTTTTCAAAAATAATTACAAATATAGCAAAATTTTGTTTTCTATCTGTCATAGATTGCGATAGACCTAGATAAACATTTATCCTTTAGCAGATAGACACGGATAGATGTCTATCTGAGTCTATCATAGTCTCTCATGGATAGAAAGTGAAATTTTGCTATATTTGTAAATAGTTTAATATTTTTTCTATTTATAATAATTTTTCTTCCTTTTATATATTTTTATAATATATTACTATTTAATTATTAATATATTATTAATATAGATAGGCAAATAAATTTTTCATTTTTTCTGCCAAATATTTAAACAAAAATACTTTAGATATAAAAGACCTAAATAAAAAGACGACAAAAAAAAAAAAAAAAAAAAAAAAAAACCTTGGCTATACAATTATCTCTTCATAACAATAGGTAAACAAAAATGCATATTCAAATCCATCAAAGTTGGGATGTATTATTTGCAACTCGAATCTACCAACATTTTGAGATGCTTTAAAGATTGAAGAATCTTGAAGAACAATGCCCATAGAGAAAACAAAAAAAAAATAAAGATTGAAGCTTTAGGTGATGGTGGAGAATGATGATTATGAAAACTCATTTTTATAGTGGTAGAAGTAGAGTTACATAACTTTTTGAATTCGAAAATTATTAAATTTTTATTTTTGAATTAAATTAAAGGAAAAAATCAAGCATTCCAACTTTTGAATTCCTATTATACTTACTTAATAATTATTAATTTTGTACTTTATTAATGACAATATAATTATTTGTATGCTATTTATAATTAATCTTTAATTGCATCTTTTGTAGATAAGTACATTAAGGAAGGGACAAAAGTGTCTAAAAAAGTTTTTACGAGATCTTCACTTTTTAATATATTATAGATTATAGATATTCATAGATAGTTATAAGGACAAATGTTCAACCTCCAACAATTTTATGTATTGTAATCGATTATTCGGATATCGATAAGTCGAAGAAAGTTTATGATTGAAATTGGTACTTTTCCAACCATATTGATATAAGTTTATGATTGAAATGCATGCTAAAAACTTACACATTGATGCTTATTGAGTTATAGAAGTCAAATAACATTTGTAATAATTTATATTATTGCAAGTGTAATGAAAATGTTAATTGACTTAATAAAAAAAAATGGAAATGTCACATGGAAAGCATGTATAAGCTAGTATAATTCAAAATTTCAAACAATGTTTAAATTTTCATATGCCTAACCATAGCATCCAATTGAAGAAGGTAAAAGAACAGTAAACGACTATGACAAAGATAATTACATTAAAATAGTAATACTAACATTAACACTATAACACATTTAAGATGTGTCTCAATTTAGACTTATGAAGACGTCGATAACTTGTCAAATGTGCTATACTCAAGTTGGGAGTGACACTAATATTGAACTACTTAAGTTATGCTCAAATTCACAACGAAAGCGGTATCCGAACCGAGAGGGAGTCATAAGGGAGAATAGAACCTATACAGTTATTCTTACTTCAAAGCTATACACCAATCCCAACCCCTCCTTTGACAATATGCAAAAGATACACACATATAATGACACTAGAAATCTTTACTACCTCAAGAAGCGTCCTAGAAAAGTACATACAAGTGCCACCATGTAGAGATACAGAACAGGAAAGCCAACTTGAACGCTATTGAGCTCTGTCTTCCTCAACTCTGACTGCAAAATGCAAATTTACAAAATGCACAGCCTTCAGGAATTTGAGATTCAAAACAAATCATAGTACAACAAATTTGCAACTATAAAACTAGAATATGTAATCATATTGCTAAGCAGATGTCCAAATTTAGCAAGAATCTGAAACAAACCGTCCTCGAAACATACAGATTTTTTACCATGGTATTTCATAGTTCAATCTTCAATTCAGTCTTTTAAATTTTAAATGTTTCAATATTAATATGACTGAGACAAAAGTGCACAACTAGAGAAGATAAAGTAATATGCTTAGTGTACTATCTAGTTGAAGCAATGTAACATCAAATCCCTTTAATAGACTATGACACTTATTTTCTCCTATTATCCACTCCTTTCATCTTTTGTCTACCATATTCTGCTAAAGCAGCCGACATTTATCCACCAATGTTGCATTATTATTTATCAACAGTGTAAACACTAACTATATAAAATCATGATTCAAAGTCTTAGAGGGGTAATTAAAACTTTTTAAGGTTTAGGGACCAACTAGATATCACTATCAAAGTTCATTCGCTAAATTTGTAACCCCTGACTTCATTTCAGTTGAAGAAAACTGGAGGAAAGTTCATGCAGGTATCTAAGGATGTTGACAGGAAAAACTATATTTGGACTTCAACAGACCAACAGAAACTATAAACTGTCTTCAGATGTACTTTGATGTTATAACATAGGCAACAATAAATGGCATTGGTCTTTTAATTGTTATATGAATTATACGTTTAAGAAAAAAGAATAAAATGGTACAGGAAATTACAAAATTCTCCTGCAACAATTTGGTTTCTTGGATGCTTATTTGCTTCTCCTCCTTTAGCTTTGAAATGGCATTTTGAGCCTGTAAAGAAAGTTTTTCAATACACATCACTGTTTAGCAGAATTTCTTCAGTTAACGGTTAAATAAGGTTTCTGGAAAATCTTTCCACTTCATCATTATGCTCAGAGTTCATAATATGGGAGCAATTTTTATGGAAGACTGACCTGACAGAGCTTTAACTCAAGTTCACTGAGCTTTAACTTCAACTCCTCGAGATGCTTTATCATTTCTAGGTCCTCCCCGTTGCCATCTACGAAGTCGTTAGCTAAACTTGCCGGTTCAGGCTCCATAGCATTGCTGGGAACCTGGGACAATAAACAGGACAACCAAAATTTTGTATTTCAATAAGCAAAGAAAAATGGTTATAGCTGGATTGGAAGAGAGATGCATTTCATTTCATAAAAAATTTAACAAAACATTTAGCTATAGTCATGTGCCAAGTCTCGATGCTTCCATGTTATAAGCTTCCAGGGCGTTCTCAAAACTACTCTACCATGATTGCTAATCTAAGTATCCTACTTGGGATAAAAGTAAATGTATTTTGAAGCAAGCATACAAAAAAGGCATGTATTGAGAAATTGTAATCATGTATTTTAGCGGCAGGCTATCAACTCCATTAGACATTACATGGTTTTTGTTTAAAGGTTCCTGTTCTACAATCTCCTCTACTGCTTTACATAGATTATTTGGTTCTGTAACTCCAAGAAACACCTCCTCCTCCCTTTTTGCTTCATCAACTGGGGAAAACACTTGGGAAATGGGTGGGCTAACAAGGGTTACACCCAACTTCTGTTCTTCTATGTACTTCCCACCTTCTTTGCTAAACTGAAATTTATGAGAAGAAAAACGTTAAATTCCAAAACAAATAGCCAATTATACATAATAAATAGTAGTAGAACCATTTACCAAGCTAGAAGTTATATCCTCATCAGTTGTATCAGCAGGAACTACTGTGCTCTGGATTAAGAACTTGTCTTTGCATAACATATCAGGTGGGGCCAGCTTTTGTGCTTGCATCCTAACTACATTAAGAACCATTATATAAAATTTGGAAAGCAGGAAAAGCTATAGGCAAGTGCAGGACATGAAAAGAAAGAGAGAAAGGGATAATGAAAGAATGAGAGCAATATGACAAAACAGAGAATAGCCCATGATTAGTGCAAGCACTTGAGCCAATCATTGTGTAAGGTATCTCCCTTACTATATATTGATAAACAGAGGAAAGTTAAGCCTTGAGGCGATACAAAATCTCCCAGCCGATTAGAGAGGGAAGAGTAATCTCTCCATCCCTCCTCTCTTGCAACATCAAATTCACAAAAAGCACAGGAAGAAACATCCCTCACTCCCGGGCGTATATACAGGCCACATTCCTTAGTGGGCCCCTCTTCCTTTCCTTCCCTATTCTGCATTACATAACCAACTTGTAGAGTGTGATTTCCCCTTACTGACCAACATAAAGATCTTATAAATCTACACAGGTCAAACAAGACAGGCTGTACCCTTAAGTTGAAAAAAAAAAATAGGTTTACAGTTTCTGTATAAGATGCAAGTACACCAAATAGACTACGGCATGAAATGAAAGCATAGAAAAAATAAAGATAAAGCTAATCAAGCAAAGATGCTAGAAGCAGAAGAATGTAGCCACAATGAGGCCTCATTAAAGCTATTTAAGATAAAAGATCACTCATGACTTCAATTTATCAACATCTAGAAATAAATATACCACCCATAGAAGAGAGAAAATGTAAAGCCTTAACTAGTCAAAAGTAAATACCCGTGAATTCACGAGTTGAGTTTGGCTCGATAATTCCAACCTTTGGCCGGACATAGTACTTCTTGGGGGATGTGATCTTAACCTGAAAAAATAAACTGTCCATTATCTTGCATGCAACATAACATGCTATCTCTACATGATGAATCATAAATCAGTTCAATTGATTTTTGCTTTTTGAAAAGTACAAGAGAGAGAAAAAATGAGACAGAGACAGAGAGGAAGATTGGTAACCCATACCTTAAAAGCAACATGGTCGAGCGTATTATTTGTTAGTTGAATTGAGCACAAGCTATGTTTATTCAGTTCAACTGGAGGACATAGAAGGAAATATGAACGATATTAGTTCTAATTTGGAAAAGGGAGTGAATGATAAAATGAAGTAGAAAATAACATATCCTTGTTCATACAAAAATAATAATAAATAAGTCTAAAGTAAGCAATGTCCTAGTAGCAAATGAGAAAATATATTCAGAAAAGCAGATACAACAATTCGTTTGAGGTAGCTTAGGAAATTAAATCCAGAGCAGACATCATAGAAAATATCATACATCAAAACTTCAGCTTTAAGATAACTTTTAAGTTTCAAAAAACACTATTTTTAATAAGCACTTTCAGGAAAAGCACAAAACGTGAGTTTAATATCGTTTTTAGAAGAGTAAAAAGTACTTTTAACTATAAAAAATGCTTTATAAACTGCCGGCGACTGATTAAGTCAAAAGTGCTTTTAAAATTTTTTTAAATACTGAAAAGTTTGTTTATTATACTTCAAAAGTAAGCACTTAATTAGTTCGTTTATCAAACGTGCTTATAAAAATGTGTTTCACCTAAAATCATTAGGTCCAAAACACATTTCAAACCTAAATCTAAGCGCTTCTCCAAATAGTACCTTTTAAGTGTTTTTCAAATAAAAACCATGTTGTCCTATCTATACACAACCAAATACCGACCAAAATTTGAAAAATGTTTTTAGTTATGCAAAGGCACTTTTTTACCCTTCGGCTGTGATCAATTAGCATACAAAACAAAGTACAAATGAAAGAACTAAAACATAAATTACAAAAACTAAAAAGCACTAAATGAACACCCAAACAAGAACATCACTTTGCTTTTGCCACAAAAGATCAAACGGTTCATAGGAAGAAACAAGAGCAGCAGCTAATTTCCTGATCTTTCCAGAGGTAATCGGTAAACAGCCCATTGAGAACAACGAATCAAAAGTCTAAAGAGAGAAAATAATTCATTATGTAGACTTACAAATGAACTTCAATTCCCGAGGATGAATTTCCAAAAGCCTCGTATCCATACTTAACTTAGATTGAAAAGCAATTCACTCGGCTATTTAATCAAACAATTGTCCTGCACAATCGAAATACAAAAAAAAAACATGAAAAATTGAAGCAAAGACTTTTGGGGATTAAGTGTATTAAAAGAAAACTCACAAGCCGAACATAACCATAGAAGCTCAGAATAAACAAAACAACAGAAGACATGCATCCAAATACAAACAAGGAACCGAATTAAATTATTCGAACCCATCGATTATAAAAACACCCCTACGATTTCTACAATAAACAATCACTAATATAATAATATTCGAAATACATCTCTACAGAGTTTAAGGTATAAATAAATAATAAAAAATAAAAAAACTCACAAATTAGAATCAACAAGAAATTTCCGAAAATGTTTATTACAGTATTGTAATAGCGATCACATAATGAATTTTTCCAGTCACCAGAACTCAACCGATGAGCTTCAAAAGGTTGGAAGAAAAGAAGAAAGTGGGGGACTAGTAGATGAATTGGGTCATCATTTCGAACGCCATAGGAGTAAGAAACACAGTCCATTGAATACCACAAAGTTATGGAATATTGTGATTGAAAAAGAAAAAGAAAAAGAAAAAGGCAGGAACGGAGTTTCATCATATAAATCCAAAGGCGTAAAGGATTGGAATGGGGAATCAGAAAGGAATACAAAGAAAAGTGGAGAAGGAATAGAAGTGATTCGGAAAGAGAAGGCAACCTGTTTGTGTTGTGGAGTAATTGTAGTATAAAAAAATAGTGCCGATAGTGTCTTTTGTTGAATCAATCATGCATATGTGAAACTATCGATTTATCGATCGAAGTCTACACGAATCTTCTTATCAACCTCGTTCTAGTTTTCATTGAAGAACAAGACTAAGCGGCAAATCTCATTGAGAGTCCCACTCCTTATGAGGTTGGAAATTACCCATGAGCACTACCCAAGTGCATCTAGCCTACTTTGGTACCCATTGGCCTTATACCATTGGAGATATCTGTACTCCCTTATAAACGTATGTTCGTTTATTTATTTAATCGATGTAGGACTTTGATCATATTTCCAATCGATATTCTTTTAAAAGAAAAAAGAAAACGATATTCTTTTAAAAGAAAAAAAGAAAACGTTGCCACATGGCAACTAGTGATCAAAGATGGGTGCATCTTAGAATGCACCTGACTCAATTATTTTTCTACCGAGGACCTTCAAATTCGTACACTCCGTTTAATATAATCTATTACTCATTTATGCTTCTAAAAGAGTGATAATTGAGTGAAGGTTAAAAGTTTGTCATTTTGAAAGTTTTGTGTATATTTGAATATAAAGCATTTACTTTTCCTCTTCAGCTAAGCCCCTAGATAAAGAACAGGTTGAAGTTGTTAATAAGATTATCAAGCATAACTTGAAAAAAAGTTGGAGGAATTGAAAGGTCTTTGGGTTGAAGCATTGCCCAATGTGCTATGAACTTACCGAACAACACCTTGAACCTAGACTGGTGAGACCATATTTTCACTTTCGTTTGGAGCAAAAGTTGTTATATCCATGTTCAAATTAGGCTCTCGTCACCGAAGTTGAACAACTCAATCCTAACGAGACGATGAGCTCCCTTAGATTACACTTTGATCTTTTAGAGACAGCATCGAGAGACAACATGTCTTCGTATTGTAAGAGAGACAAAACAAAGTTGCTTAGTATTATAATTCTAAATGCGAAAGCAAAGTTTCAAATAGGGTAAACCAGTTCTTCTATGAGATATGCACAATACCAAAAGGCCTAAGTAACAAAGTGCTAGGGCCAACTTAGGAGGGGTCATATCAAGTTATAAAGGTGGTCAAGTAGGGCACTCATATCTTGATTAACCTTGAGTGGAAATGTCAAACACTTGCAACTTTACTACTAGTGACTTTTGTTTTATTTACTTTTAGTTTATGGATTGTTCTTTTGTATCCAAATTCTAAAAGATAAAGAGTTCATCACATTTCTTTTTATCATACTTAGCAGTTTGTTTTATTAGTGTACCAAGCTAAATTGACATGATTGGGAGCAAAGTTAGTATTCCTACAATGATTGCTATATTTTCACCGAATAAATTGTTATTGATACAAGAGTAAAGTTAGACAACAAGTTAAACAAAGATGCATATATATACAACAACATTGCTAACTCGAAAAAATGATATTACAACATAGCAAAAGATGCATGAGTGGTTGGAATCATAAAAATGCATTACAAGCAATGCCCATATACGAGGAAAACTAAGGTCTCGTTTCGTTTGTGATTCATTTTTGTTTTTAATAAAAAACATAAAGAAATTAATAAAGATGTGTGTTGGTACACTTATTTTCAAAAACCATTTTAAAAAACTTAAAAGACCTATTTTCCTCTTTTTTTAAAAAAAAAAAATTGTTTCCAAAATTATGGAAGCACGAATAACCTCAAAAATATGAGATCGAAAAAACTTAAAAGGACCTATTTTCCTCTTTTTAAAAAAAAAAAATTGTTTCCCAAATTATGGAAGCACGAATAACCTAAAAAATATAAGACCGAGAAGTTTTCGTCAAACAACTTTGTTGCTTCTTTGTTCTAATATATATATATATATATATATATATATAAATCATCCATGTGTTTTAGATACAATGAAAATAAGAAATTTGTTTTTGTTTGTTTCTATTAAATTCTTTGTTTTTGAAAACAATTTTTCAAATTGCAAGTCGAATAAAATAGTAGATTTTAAGAACATTTTCTGTTTGTCTTTGGAATTTCGCTAAAAGATAGTACAAGCACACTTTTTTAAAAATAAAAATCTAAAAATTTGTCAACGTAAGCATTGCTAACATACTGATATTGAGAGGTTTGTGGTTCAAATTCTCCCATTTTTACTTAAAAAAAAATACTAAAAATATTGTTACCAAAGGCATGTTAGACATTTATGAAATGTAGGAGTTGGATGTTAGGGATTAGGAAGTAGTTTTCCCTTTTTTTAAAAAAAAAAAATAATAATAATAAAATAAAAAATAATAATTTAGTACATTAATTTTTTTTACCCAAAAAAAGAATTGTAATGTGCTAAATCACCCATTCAAACGACATGTCGTCATTTAGCAGATGAATCTAGATCATTGATCCTGTTCTCGCTTTCCTTTCCAATTCCATCGAAGTGAACTTCAGTTTTCAACAATTCCTCTTTGATCGCAGCGAAACACATGGGGAGAGAGGTATCAGAGAGTTGCGTTGACAGTCTATTGACGGAAATGGTTTCCACTTATTGCCATCGATTCTACGCCAATAAGCCGGAGCTTGCCGCCCGTCGCATCGAGGCAATTGGCTATCAGGTTGGCCATCAGCTCTCCGAACGGTATTCCTCCACCGCACTTTCTACCCTTCTTTTTGTTTCTGTGAATTGTATGGGTTTTCTTTGTTGCTTAGATTTTCATTTCCAGACTTGGCTAATGGATCTCTGGTTGCTTTGTGACTCTGATTCAATTTCCCAGTTCTTTTCTCGTTACGTTTTCTGTTTTACTGAATGTATATGTTTGGGAGATTTATAATTGAGCATGTGAAGAACAATGGTTGGGACTAGAATTACGGTTTAGAAGTGTTTCCCCAACACCCCAACACTTAAAGGAAAAGGACTTTTGTGTAATTGAAAACATCTAGCATTCTAGACTGAAAGCCGGAGGACAAAAAGTTGAATTTTGCAGGATAACAGAATCATATATTGATCTGGACCATTTTTTGGGATATGAAGGATAGTTGCTTCTGATCTTGGTTTGGTGTGCTTAGACTTGGGCATTTTGAAATGGGTTCTAACCCCCTTCAGATTTGAAAATATGTGCATGTCTCATCCCTCTTTTAGAGCCTGTTTACCCTCCTAGAGGGCGGCAGAGGTAGAGGTCTTAGGAAGATGGGAAGGTTATCGTTGTTTGGTAAGCTTTGCAGTTTGAGGGAGTCCCTTAAAATTTGGAATCGTGTAGTTTTTGGAGACTTGAAGTTCAAGAAACAAGACTTACTAAACTGTAATACCATGATGGGTAGATTGGAAGAGGTGGGTTCCCTGAGCTCTGAACAGAGAGATGAGAGAGGAAAGGTTACCTCTGAAAGTTGAGTTTGAAGAGGTGATTAAAAGTGAAACTATTAGCTTGATGTAAGGCTAAATTTACATGGGCTAAGGAGGGTGACGGTGACAGCAATAGTGCTTACCTCCATAGGGTGGCTAACGAAAGGAGTAGAAGTGTCAAGGACTCCTTAGTCGACAAAGATGGGAGAACCATATGAGAGGATAGGGAGACTGAAGAGGATATTCTCTCTTTTATCTCCCCTCTTCATGGTTCGACTATGGACTATCTCCCCTAAGCCTTTCCTTGAGGGGCTTGACCGGTATCCACCCTGGCCTTGATGGTTTCACCGTGGCATTTTTTTCAAATAACTGGGGCTTGTTGACAATGACGATCTTTGGAGAGTGTCTTTTAAGTTCTTTGAGCGAGGAGTGGTGGACAAGTCAAATGAACGAGACTTTTGTCTCACTGGTTCCTAAGAAGGAAGAAGTGTGAAGGATCAGGATTTCAGACCCATTAGCTTACTCAAGATTGTAGGACAAGAACACATATCGGACACATTTCTTTTCTAGAACATTTTTATATATAATTGATATATCTAATACTTCGAAATAGAAAAAAACATGTATACTTAACATAAACCAAGTATTGGAGTGGGGTGTTTGGGTACAAAGGTCAGGGACCAGGATCTTGTTTGTAAAGTATCATTGTCTATCCTTGTCTGGGTACTCAGGTCAAATACCAATATGTCATGGTATGCAAAGGTCACCATTTCGACGTCAGCAGAAATCTGAACCTTCCACATAGAGGGAAATGCTACTGATCAAACACCAAAAGAAAGTCACAAGAGAAGCCTTTGGATGGATAGGGGATCCAAAAGTGAACATCCCTCCAATCGAGGTTAAGATGAAAGTTCCCCAACAAAGGTAACAAGTCTTGAACATCTGTCATTTCCCTATTGGTCAACAAATAACAAAAATCAAGAGAAGGAGAAAATTGGCTCTCATAGTGAGAAAGAACCAAAGTAAAGAAGGGGGGCTCTCATAATGAGAAAGAATCGAAGCAACTCAGTGATACTTCGATGAGGACTACTGATATAACTAGGAAACAAGGAGCAAAGGGGACTATCCCTCAACAACTTATCTTCCCAAAAGAAAGTTACCCTCCCATTATCCACCACATATGAGCATACTGATAAAGATATAAAATCTGCCAAACTATTTTTCCATGGGTTTCTAGAAGTAACTTTAACCATACTGACGTCCATTCAAAAGTATGAGGACCATACTTGCTAACAATAACCTTGTGCCACATGGTGTCGTGATGAAATCGTGAAAGCCATTTAGCCAGAGAGGCTCAATTCCTTACCCTAATATGTCTACACACAACCCGCACCTAGGTTCAGAGGCCTAGATGCCACCTCTCTCCTCACAACATGAGAACCTTTCCCCTCCTCAACCCCCCGAGGAATTCCTGCATTAATTTCTTAATGGTTTTACATACTGAACTAAGAAGTTTAAAAGGGACAAGAAATAAATCGGAATGCCACTCAGGATTGACTTAATAAAGGTAAGCCTACCACCCTTCGAAAAAAACTCTCTCTCCAAGAAGCAAGCCTCTTACAAACCTTACCATCGTGGTCCCAAAACCTATTTGAGACAACCTTGAGAGTTCAAGAACTTGTACTGTTTAAAATTGAAGGACCTATTAGATACAATTGTGAAAGTTATAGGACTACTTATTATTTAAGCTAGATTTATAAAATTGTGACTTCTGGATTTCTAGTTAGAATGTATGATTTGAAGAATAGTTAGTAATGTTTCCACTTAAAAACTAGAAAAGTAGGGGCATTATGTGTAGGGGATTTCTAGTTGGAAACTATGATTTGAAGAATAGTTGTGATCATGGGACTGAGGGTAATGATCATGTGTTTCTGAGGTGATCCAAGTTAGTACGTTTGCAGGTGACACTGAATCAGGTCTATTTTAATGGGAATGGGGAGGGGCCGAGTGTCTTAATTGAGCTGAATCCATTGGAGGGCAAAGGGAGAAGTTGAATTTTTGTGTACTGATGTATTGGAGGAAATCTAACAAGGCTTGGATAAATTTCCCTCGGTTTTAATCCTTTTATGGATCTGCCTCCATCACAGAACTAATACCACATTATTACATTGTTATTAGCTAGATGTCTTCTATAAATGACTCCTATTGTTGTCCACCATGTCAAAAGGATGAAATTGAGTGGTTGGTTCACGGAATGTTATTAACTGGGACTGTTCAACTGAGCACTAGATGGTTTTCAAGCCGCATTTTATTGATCACTATTAAAATTTCCTGCCGAAAGTGTCTATATATTATGAATTACCTTCCATTTTTCCAGCTCATTTTATGTCTTCGTATTCATGGTATTTGATGACTAAATACTGCAACTTAACTGCTAAGCTTTATTTTTACTAGGTATACAATGGAACGGCCTCGGTTCACTGATCATCTTGAAGCAATCAAATTTATCTGCAAGGACTTTTGGTCTGAACTCTTCAAAAAGCAGATAGATAACTTGAAAACAAATCATAGAGTAAGATCAGAAGCCGAACCTAGGAGCAGCCCTTTCTTTTTCCTGTGTACTTTTCTTTATCCTACATGAACTTGGCCTAAATTCGGAAAATTGTTTTAATTCCCAGGGCACCTTTGTTTTGCAAGATAATCGATTCCGCTGGCTTACACGAATGTCGGTGGACCCTCAAAGTGAATCACAGGATAATTCTGCAGATGGTGAAAACAAGGCAGCTCAGGCAACAAGCATGCATCTATATTTCCCATGCGGAATCATAAGGGGTGCTCTCTCAAATTTGGGAATTCCCTGTGCGGTTTCTGCTGATATTTCAAATATTCCAGCATGTAAGTAATCAAACTTCAATCATAATCCCCACTTTCCTTTTAGGTTTGAGAAATGAGAATGACCTGCCGAAATCGCTTGTTTTATGAAATAGGTTCATTTGTTGTTCGTATAAAGGCCTGAAGAGAAGTGTATCAAAAAGTAGAGAATGTTACCTTTGGGATATGAAGATGCGCTAGGTCCTCCAACACCCCCCTCCAGTTGTAATGCTTTCTTCTTCTTCTGTTTTGTTTCTTCTTTACTTTCTCTATTTCTCCCTCCTCTCTAGACCATTGAAGCTTTGAGCACAAAAATCTGTTGGACAAACGTTTGTGTATGTATGAAAGTCAATAGCAATTAATTTTCAGAATTTCAAGATTGGACACCTTAATTTGACTTGGCTAGTGTGTCCAAGTCTGACACATATCTAACGAACATTTTGATATTTGCTGGACATTTATAGGATACATGTTAGTGTGACAAACATGTTAGATATGCTTATAACACTTGTTAAGTAGACTAAAAAGATAAGTTGAGTGTGAAATATGTCAAACTAATTTTTAAGCATATAAATGCATCAATCTATTTACTTTGAATTTTCTTTTGGTATAAAAATTATATATAATTTTTTTAAATATATTTTAATAAACATGTATCTTAGATTTTTTAAAATTGACAGGTCACTGTATCTGTATTGTGTTATATTTGTGTCTCTTAGTTACAACATTACTTAATTAGGGTATTGAACTCTTAGTTCTTATACAATTAAATGTTGTGGAGTCGGTTGTGCATGGCCTTGCTCGGGTTGTTGCGGGTTGGTGGGTTTTGTTGAGTTAAGTAGATCTTCTTCTGTGAAAGACGGTCAGGCGTCTTGGTCTACGAACTTTCCTAGTTGGTTGTCCTCTGCTTTGAACGAGGACAACCTGTATTCTGCTTTGAACGAGGACAACCTGTATTCTATGCTTATTCTTGCTTTGCAATTTATATATATATTTTTTATAAAAAAAAATGTTGCAAAATCAAGCAAATTATTTCTTGGAATTGGTCCATAGGGTTAGAACTTATAATTTAACTTAAATATTTATAATTGAAAGATGATGGCATTGTCTACTTTTCCAATAATGAAATTTTTATGTGGAGTATACCAAATCCCAACTACCTAGTGTTGTGTTGGTTATCAATGTCAATATTGATATGCTGATGAAATGTGAAGGCCCACTTTTTTTTTTTCATATATAACTACATGTGTATTATGGAATAATTAGAGTTACAATCGACAGAGTTAGTTGCTTGAGGCGATTGTCGGAGTTAGCCGCCAAAGGTAGCCGTTGTTAGAGTTGATCGTCGAAGGTAGTTTTCACGAGAGTAGGCTACCATAGGTGGTCATCCACAGAGTTGATCGTCAGAGGTGGTCATCAGAAGCGATCATTGCAATTGGTCACCAAAGTTTGTCACTGATAGTCGCCGATGGTGGTTGTTGTCGGAGTTGGTCGTCAGTGGGTTGCATTAAATAAAATTTTCTAACTTTTAAAGTCTCTAATAAATCTTTAAGTTTTTTATTTCCTATCAAAGAAGTTCTTAGTTTATTAGGGGGTTTGGCCTACCAACTTGAGTTAAGTTGAGTGTTTTGTCCATCAACTTCACCAGTCGATATTAAATAACCTACACATTTATCGAGGACTTTATCTTCTCCTCTTTCTCTCTGCCTCCCTTCAATGTTTCCAATGACTCCACCCATGTGGTCATTACCAACAAACAACCCCAGTGACAATCAACGTCAACGACATGCTCTGATGACAAACTCGAACTCCTAGCAACCACCTCTGTCATCAACTCCGATGACCACCTATAATTTCCAACTCCAACAAAAACCATCGTCAACGACTACTGCCACCTCAGTAAACTCCGACAACCACCTCCAATGAAGACCACCTTTGACAATCACCTCCAACCACCATCTCCAACTTCCAACTCCGTTCTATTACACCTTGACTGCCAACTTCGATGATCACTTTCGGTGACCAACTCCGACCACCAACTCTTGTTGATCATCTCAAACAACTAATTCTAAGGACCAACTCAACTGATTATATACTAAAAAATAAACAAAAACAAATTGGCCAATGAAAGTGTATTTAAATACAAAAATGAAAATTTAGTTCGTAGTGTTTAATAGTCGTCTTATATAGTAATTTAACGTTAAAAACACTTCGAGCATATAGCCAAACCAAACAAACTTGTGTATGAAAATACTTTTGAGAAAATGTGACCAAACACATTTGTATTTTTATTTTAAACCATTTTTATAAAAAGTGTTAAATGCAAATGACTCTTTGAAAAAACATTTTGCCATAAGCAATCCAAACAGACTTCAGTTGTCTCAAATAGTCATTTCTCTAAATTATCCCTTGATCTAGTCGATATGTGACTTTGATTGCATTTCCAACAATCCTCTTCCCAAAAGGATTACAAACCCTCTCTCAAATTGTCAACTCTTTGAATTACACTTGAGTACATCTCAACTTCAACCACAGAGTAGTCATCTTTCGGAATTACACTTGAACACACAACCTATTCCAAAAGCCCAACCACAGCTGGATACCATCATGATTGCAACACTGATGCTCTCTACTTCTTTGTTCAACATCTGAGGATTCAACTGATATTGCTAAGTCAAAGCCTAGTACTCTAATATCACTTGTTAGAAACAATGGACCTCCAAATATCTCTATGACAGTATAATATTGTCCACTTCGTGCATAAAACCTCACATCTTTACTTATAGTTTCACCCAAAATACATTGTACCATTGGTATTAGTTGTCCTCCCTTATATACTTATAATTATCCTCATATCTGGCCAATGTGAGACTTTGACCGCATTTCTAACGCCAACATACATGTATAATAAACCCCAACCTATAATTTGATCAACGATGCCATAAAAAGCCCTAAACCATTTGATGACCCTTTTTTCTTTTCTTTTTTTGTGCATATTACACTAGTATATTGTAGTACCGTTCTTTGTATAAAACAAGGGTATTTTATCTACCTCAAATTCAATGGTTACATGAAAAGAAATTGTAAAATATATGTAAAGGTTTTAAGTTGGCATCGCAATTGAGTGTTAAAATTTTGAAAAAATATGTGTGCGATGGTAGGTTAAACAAAAGTTAAGAAAACAAAAATAACCACTAGAAAATCATACTTTTTTAGATTATTAAAAAAAAATAAAAATAAATAAAAAACAAAACAAAATATACCCCCAACTTAAAGACTCAACAAACACATACTTTTTATTTCCAGATTAAACAACCTTGCACCCCAGACACAAACTTCTAACTCTACAAACATATCAACTTCAAATTTCAAAACTCAACTCGGCATCCCAAAAAGTCTTTAAAGACGTTAAAAACTCTAAGACTTGAAGATTGAAGTTAACGAGATCCTCTAAAGACTTTGAAGACTAAAACTACCTTTAAGTTTAGAAGACTTCGAAGTTGAAGCTCGAAGGAGAAAATTAGAAAATTAAAAATTTCTTGGCTTCGTGAGAGAAAATCAGAGGACCAATTATAGAGATTATTGAGATTATTGTCTTCCACTGTGATATACTCAAATTAATACAAATCATAGTTGGATTCATAATATCCAAAACCCAAAAGAGGGGGAAAGTATCAACACAACCGTAAATATCAAATAACTTGCAATAATCTTTTCTAATTAAGCTCAGTCACATCTCATTACAATTCACCAAAACAACAAAAATTCACCTGATTCAATTGACTGTATGACCTTTGTAGTTAAGAATTAAAATGGACTTTATATTGTAACTAAATACAAGAATTCGGAAAGGTTTTTTCCCGCAAAATTAAAACCACAACAACATAATTGTTGATTTGTTGTAAGGTTAAAATTAATTAAATACATTGTTCAAGAAGTTCAATGGAGTCTAATACAAGGAGTCAACTGATAATTCAACAAAACAGATTGAGAATGAAATTACTTAACCAACCATGGTGCGTTTTCGGCCTCTCTGACGCACTGCACACGAATCAAAGTGAAAATAAGAGAAGTAAACTGATGAATCATATGGAATGAAATTGATATATAAGTAAAAACAAAATGAATGATAAAAGACAGAATTGCTACCTTGAGCTAATTTGTTTGAGGTCGACGACCATTGCTTCGAAGTCTTCCGGTATGAAGCAAGAATCAACTCCATCTACAAAAATGTAGAACCATCAAAGCAAGTTCAGTTTGAGTTTCAATTCAACCCAATCTGTCAGCAAAGTCATAAGATTCTAATGCCAAAATATATAAATTTCAGATGCAAGGCGACAACGACAAGTAGTTACTGCATTGCAATGCTTTTCCCTAACTAAATGCATTCCCTCACCGACCCTCATTCCTCATGTGCTTCTTCGTACGACCATGATTTAAGAGCGAAAGTTTCTACATTAGTGTTTTTTTGCCTATGTTGTTTTTTATTCAAGAAGCCAGTCATTCATTATGCAAAACAAGAAAGCAAACAAGAGGATCAACAAAATAACAGCCCAACAAAAGGAGGTCTGTAAGTCTAACCATATGAAAAAAGGACTCCCATCCAAAACAATCGAGGCCAAGCCTAACAAGTAATTAAAAATGCCAAAAGTGAGGTTTCAAACCTAGCAAGGGACTAGACCTCCTCTCAAGACCACTTCAATTCCCCCAAGGTTTTATCATCTCTCAAGCCAGGTCTTTGCTGTAATCACCTATAGGTGTTGGGGTCATTCTCCTTATTTCATTTACCAAGGAAATGTTGCTATTTCAGGAGAAAAAATCCTCTCAAGCCAGATATGCCCCCATAACACAGCACAATAACCAGCACTCTAGAAGATACGGCCCTTACCCATGGGGAGGATGGAAAAAAACTTGATCCTTCAACGCAAGGCTACAATCCCTGTAACGGGAAAAACTAACCCTAAAGCTCTCCAAAAAGAAGTCCCAAATAGAGCAAGCAAACTAACACCTTCAAAGAATATGGTCCTAGTTCTAAGATACCTTACCTTACCAAAGCCCCAGCAACTGCGGTGAAGCATTTTAGTGATTTTCTTTTAATATCAATACATGGAGGAATACATTGTGCTCCCAGAAATAAGTTGTCAAATGTTTACAGTAAAACGCCATTGGTCAACTGCGGCCTTAACAACTGAACTTTGAAGGGCCTGTTTGTAATAACTTTCCAAATATTTATTCAAAGGGGAACCTCATTCGACGACTATGCTAGGAATTCTGCCCTCAGATTTGCATATTCATAGATTCATGGCATAATAACTCAATGAGAACTAGCAACTATTCAGCAGTTATAAGGGTAGTTCTGGAAAATTATAAATAAGTGATGATGGAGATGGTAAAAAAGGAGACATAGTCTCAATAAATGGCTAAGAGGTCATGGGTTCAATCCATAGTGGTCACCTACCTAGGATTTAATATCCTATGAGTTTCCTTGACACCAAAAATGTTGTAGGGTCAGGCAGGTTGACCTATGAGATTAGTCGAGGTGCACGTAAGCTGGCTCAGACACTCACGGATATCCAAAAAAAAGAAAATAGTGAGGATGGAGAACTATTGGATTTGGACAAGTTGCATGAGATAATAGTAAAGTTGCAAGGGGAAGGGGTTAAAGAAAAACACTTAAAGAAGGGGGAAAGTTCGTTAGCTTATTCAGTCAATCACTAATTCTATCATTAGAAACGTGCATAACAAACTACAAAAGTCTATATTAGACATGAAGATTTCAGTTTATAGATGTTTCTTGTTTTAAAAAAAATATATTTCCGTTTACAGATAAAGAATGACTAATTGGGGAGGACACAACGGAATTCTTTTACAACAAACCAAGGGCAAGGGAAACCAACTTACTAAATTCCCACAAGAAGAATGCATTGATAGCAGCGCTCGTTCTAATACATATAGATCAACTGCTTTATCTTCTGGAATAGTTGAAGTGAAGCTCAGACCAAAATCAATAAGAACCTGAGAAAAGAAAGTTGCCCTTACGACAGAGATCAATTAAAGTGCATCTCTTTGAACAGTATACAACTAAATATGTAACTCACGAGTTCATTGGTACCACTCCTGATCAACATGTTTGATGTGGTCAGGTCACCATGAATTAAACCACCATCATGCAACTTCCCAATTGCAACACCAATCTGCATTGCAATGTCACTCAACCGTTTTGAATCACCACCATTTGACCCAATTTCAAGCAATATATCTTTCACAGAACAACCTTCCACATACTCAAATGTCAGGGTATATAATATTGGGTCAACAGCATACAGCACTGGAGTACAAACTCCAAGTCGCCTAGCTTTTGTCATGCACCTTGCTTCCTAACATGAAGTTTCAGTCAAATATATGCAAAAAAACTCTTTTAGCTAGCTATTTCTTTAAAACTAAAGAGTGTCTCATCAGAAGAAAACAAACTGCATTCAATCGCTTGAGTGTAAGCTTGGAATCCAGTACTGGATGTCTATATTTCTTTGAGAACCGTTCCTTTATAATTGATCTCCTTCCAACGAAAGTAGACTCAAAAACTCTCTGCAAGGTTAGAACAAAGAAGGGAAAATAGTTTATGAAGACCACAAAAATACTATCAAAAGACTTGGGTAACAATTCCTGGGATGAGTTTGACATGACTTTTGAATAACAAAAGCACTCTTGAAATTCTTCACCATATTTAGAGTAGTGAAGAATTTTGAAAGTTCCAAAACGCTTAATTAGTGCTTATTTCAAAAGTTTTTCCAGAGAATGCGCACTAGATCTTTCAAAACTCATCTCATACTCACTGGTGAACATCTAGACAATATCCATTATCCACAATCATCCCTATTTCAAAGAATATCCCAGATCAATGTATACAGCAAAGGATTTTAACTCACAGCTTCAGCTCCTTGCTTAATTAAAATGAGTGAGCCATCGTTACTATCCGTCTTTATCTCCATAACTACAGTACACAGAAGTAGGAACCGTTCAATAAATAAAAAATAATCATAATACAGTTCGTGGAAGAAACCTCCAAATTTTAATTCCAACAACAAAACCAAGATAACCATGTTGGCCTAAGAACATCAAAAAAAAAGGCCTAAGAACATTTAAAAAAAAAAAAAAAAAAAAAAAAAAGTTCATGTGTTCAATCGTCACGTACCTAGATTTAATATCCTACCCGGGTCCTGAAAAATAAAAACAACAATAAAACCAAGGTAGAAATGCAACAATAGCGAAAACATGAAACCCATATTCTAAAATTAACTTAATCTCAAGTCTCAACGTGTACATATATTGATAATTTCAATAGTCCGCGAACAAAATGAATTACCCAGTAGTTCATACAAACTAAATTTGAATTATGAAATAGCAAAGAACACTAAGACTGACATATACAAAGATTAGAGAAGAAACCCATCAACAAAATTATGCTATATGTACAAAACTCACTCAAATTTTTGGAGAGAAAAATTGGGTCGCCTCAAATTGATGAATTACAACTATACTGGACTTGAGGTATGCCGGAAAAAAACGCCTCCAGCACTTAGAATCGATATGAAACCAAACCAAAAGAGAAGAAGCGCGAAAGAAAACAAAGAGCTGAGAGTAGAGAGGAAAGGAATTGAAGTTGAGATGACAAAAAGAAGTGAAATGCGAAGGCGCGGGTACTCGCCGGTTGAAAGACGAAAATTATGCTTCCAAATCTAGGTATAAGTTTGTATTCTTTTCAAATAAAATAAATAAAAATATTTACGATTATAGCAAAATTCACATGGTAAATCTTGATAAGTGTTATTGTCTACATGTGTCATGATTGACATATCTATTCCAACTATTTCAGTTAAATTGTTGTGATATTTTACTATTATTTATAAATATATTCAATAGTTTTATCATTTAAAATAATTTTTCTATAAATTTTAAAGAGAAATTTCACAAATTTGAAAATCCTATTTTAATTAAAAGATAACCAAAGTTTAAAATGTCGATGTCGATGGAAATATCAAAGTCAATATCGATGAAATGTGGATTTCAATAGATATTTCTAAAAAAAATTATAAAAACAAAAAATAAAATAAATTAAATTAGTAAATATATGTTTTATATTATATTTACATTAGTAACATTTTGTTTTTTTATGTTTCATGGATTTTTCAATGATATAATGAAAATTTTGATCACCCCTCATATTGATATCAGACCCATGAAAACATAGAAATATCGAGATGCCTATGAAGATTTAATACTATGAAGATAATTTTTTAAAAAATAGCGGACTACATAGGGATAATAGTTAGAGATAACTTGCCAATTGTTTTAATGATTTGTATCAATGTCATCTTGGCCAAGATCGGTAATGAGACCAAAACAACAACTTTAATTTCTTTTAAGAGCACATTTGAACCACCAACCTTAAAAAAATACTCTTGAAATTATAAAAGTTCCAATAATGCCATTAGTCTTTTTATTTTAAAAAAAAAAAAAAAGTTTTTGAAAAGATACTCTTACTAGTTACCACTAGTTTTAGAGTAGCCTTTAATTTTCAAAATAAAATAGGATAATTATAATAATGATGATACTTATAAAAAAAACTAAAAAAAAAAACAAAAAAGATAAACATGTCGGACCATTAATCCTAAACAACTACGAGTTTGTTTGATTGAGAATCTATATTCCATTTTTATGTTTTTAAATTCATGGAGTTCAGCAAATACTGTGTTTGGCAGATAATTTAGATTCTATTTTTAAAAAATTATTTTCGAATTTTATGATCTAAACAATGTAAATTTTAAAAACAATATTTTTATGTTTTCACTTTTTAGTATATCTAGATTTTGGATTTTAAATTTAAAATGCATAATTATATTAATAAAGATAAAAATATAATATTATATGTTATAAACTCAATTCATTTATTAAAAAAAATTAAATATGTATTATAAATTATATAATATTACAAAATAATAATAAAAAAACTTAACATAAAATATGTTCATAAAATAATTAATAATAGTTTATTCTAAACCTAATATTTAGTGGGTAGCTACAATTAGTTTTATGATTTAGGAATATAGTATTAGACACATTTAAAACAATTATTTAAATTAGAATCCAATTTCTAAATTTGCTACCAAACATTTATCTGAAAATATAAAATACAACTATGTTTTGGTTGAATTCCTTGTTTTCAAATTTCCTACCAAACAAGTTTTTAATAACCTAGTTCCTAGGTTAGTCTACAAAAACAACACGACTCTGGTACTAATGGTAACGCTCCCAAAATTTCAACCTAAATTAGAGACATTACCAAATTACCCAAAATAAATAGACATTCAACTTTCAAAACCTCTTAAAACAATTCAAAACCTCCAAACAACCTTAACAATTCTCAATGCAAATAATTCATCATCTTTAGGTCAAAATTAAAATATTATGTCATTTCCAAGGATTAAAATTTCATCAATATAAGATATGAGAAAATACATTTTATTGTCTATATAAGATCATTAATAAAAAAAATAATAATAAATAAAAAAAGTCATTGATTTTGATAATTTTATCAAATCTTATATTAAAAGAAAAAAAAAAGTTATTTTCAGATATAGAAAAATGAATCAAAATATTTAGAAATATAGCAAAATTTCATTTACTGTGATATTTTGTTATTATTTATAAATATATTCAGCATTTTCGTCATTTAAAATAATTTCTCTTAAAAAAAATCTATTTGTTTAATTCATTTATCAAATGAACATTTATGATTTCTATTTTTTATCTATACATGAAAGTAGATCCCTTTGATTTTTTTTTCTCTAAAGATGCATTCTTTAACATTCTTTCAATAAAAGAATTCTAAACATTCATTTTACATATTCATATGCAATTAAATGGTTAACAACTAACTTTTGTTGGCTATTTTGTGGTTTTAAGTGGAACCAACTCATCAACACTATTCACCTTATTAAAGGTTTGGGATCATTAATTTGACATTCCTTATAGAAAAAAAATGATATTTACCATACAAATACCTTATGTTATTTAGGATAGTTAATATTGTATAAAAGACCCTTTTGTTTCACCTTATGGATAGCCTACATTCGGGCATATCTTTGAACATATTTCATTCATTCTTGCATTTGTTTTAGCAAGTACACGTGATCACATTCCCAAATCCTAAAGTGTAGTAAAGTAGCTTTACTAGTACTCTTCCATAATTTAAAAATTATCTCGTAGATTGCTTTGAAAGGAATAATGTTCACTATATAATCTTTATTACACATCCTACCTGAAGTTTGGTAATGACATGTAACTTATTACTAATGTGATCATGTATAACAAGGTCTTATTTCTCTTCTTGCAACATAATCTCAACCAAATTGTAATTGGTGCTTACATTTGGGATACAATTGGGAAACCTAAAAATATAAAGTATAGATTAGTACTTAAATAAAAATCTCTACTTTTTTTCTAAGAGGTCCTTAGTTTGATCTCTAATCATCTAAAGAAACAAAAGGGAAAAAGATTGTATTTCAATCATTTTAGATTGCTTGTTTATTCAATGTCTATCAACGATAGAATATCAAGTTTTAAGAGTTGGACATAATATTCACTATTAAAGTATCGATGTAACTTGTTTTAATTTCAGTTAGTGTTATTCATATTAGACATGGCCACTCCCGACTTGCTTACAAAATCCTCAAGTTTCACAGCAAGAAATGCAGTGAATCCAACACTTCCCATCTCCTTGGTCATCTACTCCAGGTTTGCAGGCCCCCAATTGAGGATGGTTTTGCAACACAATTGTGCCCTAACAGTGTTCAAACTCCCTATAGTTTTACTCATTAAATTTCAATAAGAAAACAAATAGTCGAAACCGCTTCAAAAATGCTTTTAATAGACTTCCTAACAAGTGAAACTCTATGTATAAAACTTTTATGAAGATTCGTTACATTTAAGACAAGAGTGATTTTAAAGTTTCTAAAAAATAATGACGAAAAATACTACTTGAGTTTAGGAGTGATTTTAAAGTTTCTAAAAAAATAATGACGAGAAATACTACGTGAGTTTTAGATAGGTGAAATGTGTTTTTAGTTAGAAAGCATTTTTCATAATATTCATATTCCTTTTGACTTTAGCCATAAATATAATGCAAGGTTTTTGTGATAAACCACCAGCTTTTAATTTATCCAAAAAAAAAATACTATGATAGTTTTTAATTGGGTGTGCTCTTTATCACAACAAAATTAACTCGCGAACATGACATTTTTCAAAGGTATTTAATTATGAATAAAGGGTTCTTTATCTAAGAATTTTTGTTCTAAAAAAAAATCACATCAAACTCAAACTAGAAGAGAAGTTATAGACCTGAATAGAAGACGAGGAAGGTAACCAAGACCTAAAACCGTATGTTTTTTTTAGGGATGGTTTTTTCAAGGCATATAACTACACATACTTTGTAATAAATGAAAATGATTTCCTTTAAAACTTTTCGTGCATTAAATTTAAATGTTTAATATTTTACCAAAACGACCATTTAGGATTCTCATAATTTGTTCAAAAGTTAACGTAGTGTGGTCAATATTGTGTTAGAGTTATGCTTTCATTTCCATGTTTTTTGCAAGGTTATATATGGTTACATTTATTTATATCAAAATAATTTTAAAAATTAATTAATTAGATATAACCAAATTCCATGCATTATTCATAAATAGGTAATACTGTGTCATAGGCTATTATTTCATTTCCACGCATATTATGGATTGATCATATTCATGTATATCAAAGTAACTGAAAATGTTGTGAACATGAATATGCTGTCAACTGAAAAGTCATATAACGACTTTCAAAATAATATGTCAAATTTGAGAAAGCATTTCAAAATTGAATAATAAATATGAATAATTATACAAGTCAAAATCATATATGTAAATAAATTCAAATCAAACTGAAATTTAATTTTAATTTTTTATTTCAATATATAATATTTAAGTTAGCATAAATATATTGGATTTAATGTCGATGGCAAAAATTTTATAATTTCTTTGGTACGAAATTAAAATTTTATCAATTTATAGCAAAAACCACGTATACAAATAATATGAAGAAATATTTCTCTATTAATTTTTTTTAATACACAATTAATTTAGATATTTAATTGTTACCTATGAACCGGGAACAACTTTCTATTCTGTTTTGTTTTACATGTGTGCTTGGAAGAAGTCTAAGTAATTAGTCCTTTGATAGCAAATTAAATCTTAGATGAATTCATACAATTTCATAGTCATATGATGTGTCTTATGTCTAAGGTTACATGACAACCTATGTCTAGGCTTTTAGTCTTATATTCTCTCGAATCCATTTATATTTTAACCTTCTCAATATGAAGATTTCACTAGCTAGCATGCTAACTTAAATGACCAGTTTAACCTAGCAAGATAACATTATTTTATAAAAGAAAAATAGAAAGTCAAAGTGAAGTGTGATGTAGTTGTACTGGCTTAAGCCATGTTATCAAAGTATCCACAAGACTGAATCCCTTAAGAAATTAAAATTAGTCCATAAATGAGTAAGAATGAATATAATTCACTAAATCAAATGTCACGAGTTATAATATAGAAAATAAGCAATGACAAAAAGTCAAATAAGGAAAACAACAAAGAAATAAAAGAAAAAATCTAAAAACATATTAAACACATGGTCTTTGAGTAAGCCTACACAACTAAGATATCTCATTTTGATTCAACCTTTCTCAAGGTGAATCTCACTCTACATCACATTCTCACGATTAAAGATGACCTAAGGAGACCTAGTTTTCATAGGAGCTCTTGTTCTTGAAGAAAGTGTAGACTATTTTGTGGGTCTTTCTTCCAAAATCGGATTGGCCCTTTCATTAATGATTCCTCTGCCTTTTGTAGATCCAAATTGGTTGGGTGATGGTTGGAAAACGTGTTCCTTGAAGCCCCAGACAATTTTGAATGAAAGAATGGTTGAAGACCGAGAAAAAACAACATATACCAAGATGTGAACTGCACGTTGACTGGGTCTAAGGTACGATATGGTCGCATTTGGGCAACTTTCTGCAAAAATACAGATTACATCAAATGAACTTAAAAATGATATGTTTCATTTCAAAACACACATGACTTACTCAAATCTAAAGGAATTGAATCCTCAGCATAAGCGAATGATTGTCTTGTGTCAATATTTTTCATTATGGAAAACTTAAAATTCAGAGAACCAGAAACATGGATAAACAATTATATTAAGTTACAACATGCTTTGATAAATAGGAAGAGAGAAGAAAATCAACATTTGAAGACTTTCTTACTCTTAAAAAAAATTGATTCTCCAGAATGCACGAACAACCAAAACGTTCTTGAAACACAAAGTGTTCTTGGGACACCAACTAGATGATCTTACTTACTATTCTCTAGGGAAAAGAATCAAGAAGGAGTGGTGAACTCTTCTTTATCTTTTGGGAACTTTTTTGAGAGAAAAGATTTTTCTTGAGAGAGTTTTTCATGTGTAGTTTTTAGGGATGTTTTTTCACTTCTTTTAAAAACTAAATCTCATCACCTCTCTTTTACGCACGTTATGTGAGAGAAAGAGGGAAATAACACTACGTGCAGGATTAGGAGTTATTCTTAATATTAATTTAATAAAAAATTTAATTTACTTTTATAATATTAAAACAATATTAATTTAACTATAATATTCATATTTAATATATATAATTAAATATAATTAATTAATTAACAAATAAGTAATTACTTAATTAAATATCACATATTTAATTTAGTTTTATTGAATAATATTCTCGCACATAACCTATAACTTTAATGTGAACTATATTCATATTAAATTTAACCTATAGTTTTTAGGGATGTTTTTAAAAATAGAAAAACGGTTGAAAATAATTACAATTATAGCAAAATTTTGCTTTTTATATGTGATAGACCGCGATAGACCCAAATACATATGTCCATGTCTATCTAATAAAGTAATAGATATCTATCTAAATCTATTGCGGTCTATCACAAATAGACAGTAAAATTTTGCTATGTTTGTAATTATTTTCAACCGTTTTTTTATTTTTGAAAACATCCCAATCTCATTCATATAATTAAATATTAAAATCTCATTTGAATATTTATTTCTCTCACTACATAAAGCATAAATTTTGAATCTTATTCAAAATTAACTTTATATTATTATGTATCTATATACATATATTAATTGTATCATATACAATTAATTCTGTTATTAATTTGAACACTTGAAATTAATTAAAAAAAAAAAACTGATATAACCACATAAATTGATATATTTTTGTGTCCAATGATATAACCAATCAACAATCAGTTGACCCTTCATAAATTGCCCGTAACTATAGCTGAGACAAATTACCATTTTACCCTTGTAGTTACATCTAACTACTTAAGTACCATCGATCCCTCCAATGAACAAACAGTTTATAGTCCAACTATAAACTAACCCCTCTCAGGCCAGTGAGAGGGTAATGCCTCGTTGTTCAAGGCCCAAAATCAGCCCTTGAAGGAACAATTTTTCTACTTACTCTAAAGATGGGAATGAGTGAATTCCATCTTGTAAAGATATGTTCTCAGCTTTCTACTCAAACAAATCTCCAAAATGGTAGGCTTATTGAGTCGACAATGTGGCCACTCTCATCCATACAAATCAAAGGATTGCCCTCGTAGACAGTTCATAATCCACTCAAGATTAAGGTCAAGTCACCTATGGTCATCCTATGAAGTGTTAATTTCTTCAATTAACGACATTACAAAGAGAAATTAAACATTTTGGGGTCTAGTTTTATACAAACTCTTTGCATAGGATACCCCCACTCACATGTCTCCACATGAATGATTAGGATCAAATCATTTGTAACACTTTATAACTCTTGTAACAATTACAAAGTAGGTCATATCAGTAGTGTTACCAAGATAAGACACCCAAACTTATCCCTATACTATAGATCTTTTAGTTATTACTTGAACATGATCCAAACCTTCTATGTCAACCACATACATGTTTAAGTTTACATAAAATAACTATGGATCTTAGTTTATTAGATTGAGTTAATGCGAAAGTCAAATAAAATAACTCATTATTTTATTGAATAAATAAATTGTATTTACAACCTTACAAACTGTGAGATCCCAAGAGATTTAGAACACTAGTTCCAACAAAATCAACATATAGATGAACTTAAAAATTTCCTATTTCATTCCAAAATACAAATTGCACATGAAATTCTATTACATAAAGGGTAAAAAGCATGCAAAATAGGACATTTATCAATGCACAAAGTTGGTCATTGGAATATGTCGTCAGAGTGAGGCAGCAGTAGTCGCCAGCAGTGGTCGATGGGTAAGGTCATTAGAAACATTAGAAGGAGATAGAGCTAGGATGAAGGAGATAGAGCTAGGATGAGTTGGGTTGAAATTAACATTATTTTAAGTTGATGGGCCAAATATTGAGTTGATATTTTTTACCAATTCAACCAAACTTTTTAGATTTAGCTATTTATCTAATCAATATGATCCTTTTCGAAACTTAGGTAAAGAAATAATTGTATAGAGGGTCCCTTTATAGGAACCCAAATGAAAATTAACCCCAAGTTTTAAAACCAATGAATTTTGGCTTTCTACATATGTCATCACCATGTAAAATTACTATTTTAACCCCAAATGCATCCTTCTTCGTTTGGCAATAGTTTTTTTTTTTTTTCCATTTTTTCTGTGCTTCTTCTTCTTCCCTTTTTTGATGCATTTCTTCTTCCGTTTCAATTTTCTTTTCTTTTCTTTTCTTTTTTTTCCATTTATTCTCCCATTTCTTTTTTTGTGTTTTTTTTCTACACTTCTTCTTCTTTCTTATTTTTTTTTATTGTGTTTATTTGAGCATTGAGTATCTAACATCAAGTAAACTTATGAATCAAGCATATAACATATAGCATCGAGCATCAAATAGCAAGTATATAGCACAGAGTGTTAAATATCGAGCATCAAGGATCAATGAAACTTCTAAATCGCAATGCGAGTGTTCCCAACGTCAAATATATAAATTCACAAGATGCTAACACAAGCAGAAGACCACTTTTCATCCAATTTCAAACCGTAAGCTATTTCTCATTCGAAGGCCATCCGTGAAAAAAAAAAAATCCCAAGGGCAAAAGAGGGTTTAATTGAAAAAGAGGTAGAAAATGGGCTTGGGCCTAGAAAAAGAATGGTATAAAAAGGAAAAAAAAAAAAAAAAAAAAAAAAAAAAAAAAAAAAAAAAAAAAAAAAAAAAAAAAAAAAAGGTCGAAGACAGGAAGGAAGACACACGCCGAGAGCCGAATTTCACAGAGAAAACTGGAGAGTGTGGGATGCTATTTAACTTCCCTCCTCCTCCCTTCCATCAAAAATTTTTCACTTTTCCCGCGGCACTTTCCCTCTCTTCACTTCCTTTCCCAATTTTGAACTCTCGGTATGTCCCTTCTTCTCTCCCTCTCTCCCTCTCTCTCTTCTGTTGCTTCTCGCTTCAATTCTAGGGTTTTCTTCTCATTTCCCTGTAAATCCCTTTTCAGAATCCTTCATTTTGTTTCTTCTCTTGTTTTCCATCTTTTATCTTCATTTGCACCTTCTGTTTTTAGCTTTTGTTTACTTTAGTTTCTAATATCTTTGTTTGTTGTTGCTAATTGGTATTTTTTTGCCCATTTGCTAGGCTTTTTTTTTTTCCTGTTTATTCATGCTAATTTATATTATTTGTTGTGCTATTCACTTGTTTTCATCGGATGGTGTTTGTATTGTTTCTGGAAAATGGGAGAGTTGAATCATGCAGTAGACATATCGGCTTGTTGGATGGTGTTTGTGTTGTTTTGCTTGTTGTTAGATCACTCATTCTTTCTTTCTATCCCACGTTACCATAGACTGACAGTAGACATATCGGCTGTTGAAGGTTTTGTTTGTCGTTAGATCACTCATTCTTTCTTTCTGTCTCACGTTACCATAGTAGAATGAAGTCAGTTGGTAGGGTCTTCTGGTTTACATTATATGACTATCTCTCCCCCTCTCGCACACACATACACCGATCAAATGGCTTGCTATTTAAAAATTCACAATGTTGAGGCTGCCTTTTGTGCATTTTTATCTTTTAATTCTGAGTGGAAATTGATGTAGTTCATCGAGATTTTTTTCATGGTAAAGGAAGTCGTTAGTTAGTTTCTAAGCTGGCAAATGTTTGGTTACTAAAAGGAAAAGAAATCAATTTATACCCTAAAGTTTGAATCAATTAAAACCCTAAAGTTTTGAAAATGAATTAATTTGGATCCTTTATTAGGATTTCATTTTAAAATTTTTAATGCATGTTTTGTAGTGTAATACTTCTTTAAATGTAGGGATTAACGCAATATTAGAGAAAATGGTTGTAATCAAATTGATAGTAGCTGTTTTCATTAATATGAGTGGTTTCACGTCTTCTCTTCTTCCTCTATTTTTCTCATGCTTATTTAGAAAGAATGGCATGATAATTCTTCTGGGTATTTTGGTATGATTTTGCGGTGAAGTGACAAGAGTTTAAGGAACAGTCTTTCTCTATTATATTCAGTTTTCAGAATCTAAAATGTGTTATTGAAACAGCTTTCCACTAGGTGCAACGTGCTTAGAGGAAAGTAAGGTTTGAATTCAAATCAAAGAAAGAAAAAAGAAATCTTAAACAAAGAGTAGTTTGTTTGTTTACTTCACTCCCATTCTATTTGGTGAATGTATTTGAGCATGAAAATAAGGCTAATGGTGAGAAACATGGGAATGAAGTGCTATTTAATGATAGTTTCAAACTTTGATTCCCTTTTGTAGTTTGATGACTTTTGTCGGGCCTTTTTTTTTTCTTTCCTTTTTTGTGGCTTTGCACATTCTTTTCATTTTTCTCATTGAAAACTTGGTTTCTTATAAGACAATTGGGTATTTGGAATAATTTGGTGGACGCATTGTTGGAAATGGCTTTTTTTAAAGCACAAGTCACGTTGAAGTGCAATATCCCTTTGGGGATTAAGTATGAAGGTGCAGAAAGAATAAGGGTTTCTTCTTGTTGGAGTGTACAATGGAAAAATATTAATATTTCTTTTAATATGAAATAAATATAGTATCGTGATCAATGAAAAGTTTCGTGAATAAGAGGTTCCTTTTAGGCAAGTGAGAGTGTTTTGAACAAATTTTGGAGTGTGGAAGTGAGACAATGTTAAAGGGTTCTTCCTACTTCATAGGTGCATTTTTTAAGACACTGGTTGAAAGATTCACAAGACTTCTTAAATCCTTTTAAATTCTGAATTTGGTAATGTTGTGTGTACCAGTTATTTTTATTTTTATTTGTTTACTTATCTTTAGAATGCCAAACTTCTATTAAAAAAATGAATACAAAGAAAAAGCCTACGAAAGAAAGGGCCTCACAAAAGGAGGCAAACTAAAGAAAGAGCCTCCAATCAAGTAAATAAGACCTAATGGGTAGTTACAAATCTGTTCTGCCACCGAAGTCCAGAAATGCATATTGAACCTAATTAGAGCTCCAATCGTCTCCTCAAGATCTCTCAAGCCCTCTAAAAATTTTATTTATTTATTTTGCTGTAATTTTCAGAATTGAGGTGTCATTATGAATGATGATTGTAGAAAGTTGAGTCTGGAATATGTGCGGGGCGCTTACCATGGTGTGGGATTGACTGTTTTGGATTGTTCTTGAGTTACAATAGTCTTTTCAATAAAAGTCATTTTCTAACAGAAATGTAGTATTCTAAAGGAATGAGATTCAATTTCATAAACTTTTGTCCATGGTCGGTTGAGGTGCATCTTAGTCCTAGCCAATTAGATATTGAAGAACAAATATGAAAAAGATAACCCTATAAACAAAAATGAAAAATGATAATGATAATGTGATTGTTTGGGAGTTCCAAATTTCCTTTTTGCTTGTATTTCTCCTTTTTGCTCCTTCATTCTTCATTCACATGCTGGTTCTGATTTTCCTTTTTTCTTTTCTTAATTCTTAATATTTAAGTTGTACTTGCAGATATTAATTTCAAGTATCAGGATCCTTTGCACTCCTGGATATTGTAGCTCCAATCCCTTTGTTTAAGATGCCATGTTCATGCTCCATTTGCTTGTTTAACGGACTTGCTTCAAGTCTATTTCAGTCTGTCCAACTGTTATGTTGGTAAGATTCTTTCTCTATTCGAAGCTTGATTTTATGTCTACACTTCAAATCATGAAGATAGATATACACCTTTGTGTTTAGAAAGTCTTGAAGAATGTTGTTATAAGTGTACTTGCTTACATCAATGCAGATTGAAACTATCGACTTTTGGTGCTGATGGACAGTCAGCAGCATGAGTAGAGAAATCCATTCTTCCGGCATCTTCTGTGTTTGATAATTTAAGTGGTTAATGCTTGAACGTGGTAGTAATGGAGTGCAACAAGGAAGAGGCCATCAAGGCCATGCGAATTGCTGAGAAGAAGCTGGAAATCAGTGATTTTATTGGGGCAAGGAAGATGGCTCAGACAGCACATAGACTCTTTCCTACACTTGAAAACATTACTCAATTGCTAACAGTATGTGAGATTCACTGTTCAGCACAGAATAGAATATATGGAACTGAAAATGATTGGTATGGGATTCTTCAAATTGAACAATCAGCAGACGAAACAATTATCAAAAAGCAATACAGGAAGCTCGCACTGTTACTCCACCCAGATAAGAACAAGTTTGCTGGTGCAGAATCTGCTTTCAAACTTGTTGGTGAAGCCAACAGGCTGCTTTCTGATCAGTCAAAACGCAAGTTATATGACATGAAGTGCGGAGCTGCGAAAAGAAATATTGCAGCTTCCAAGCCATCTCATGATCAGCAGAATGGATACACAGCTGTCAACAAGCAAGAGAGAGGAACTGCAAATGGTTACTCAAGTGTTCCTTTCTCACATTTTCCTGGAGCAAATTCTTTTAAACCACCACAACCCCCGACACAGCAGGCTTTTTGGACTTGCTGCCCATTTTGTAATGTGAGGTATCAGTACCTCAAATGTTATCTTAATAAGATGTTGCGCTGCCAGAATTGTGGCAGAGGGTTCATCTCGCATGATTTGAATCACCAAACTATGCCTCCAACATACCACCAAAGTCACGTTCCTCAGAAAAAAGTAGGTCCTGAGTTGGGACCCTCAAAATCTGCTGCACAAGATAAGCATGGTTCTGATAAAAAAGCTCAGGATAGATCTGCTGGAGTTGATTTGAACGCCAAAGCAGGAAAGAAACAGAAGGCACGGCATGTGGACGTGGAAGATAGACAGGGAGGTAATGTTAAGCCCAAATCAGGTGCAGAAATGACTGGGAAAGAAAAGTCCAGGTCTGATGCAGCAACTAGCACGGAAAAGGGAGCTACCAAGAGTCAAAATAGGAAGAGACAACGAAAATCTGCTACGGCACCTGGTAACAATTCTGAAAATGACCAAGAAGTTGAAGTTAATGATGTATCTGAAAAGAATCCCAGCCTGAGCAGAGACAATTGTCAAAGGAGATCTTCAAGGAACAAAAAATGTGTTTCAGTCACGGAATATTTAAGTGAAGATGATAATTTACAGGGTTCAAAAAAGTCAAGGGGCAGTGCATCTATGGAATTGAAAGAGGAGATGAAAAATGCAACTGCAGATGTTGCAGCAGATAAAGTAGACAACTCTTCTGGTTGTCGTGGTACTGTTGATGGTCATGCTAAGGACATCAAACATGGAGTACCTCCTTCCCATCCAGATAAAAATGATAAATCCAATACTGAGGAAGGGAAAAACAGGTCAGATAAAAATGACAAAAAATCAAAAACTGAGGTTAGTGATACAGAGGAAAAGGACTTAAAAGGAGTACATGTTTTGGTCTGTGCTGATCCTGAGTTTAGCGATTTCGATAAGGATAAAGTGAAAGATTGTTTTGCGGTCAATCAGGTTTGGGCTATTTATGATACCACTGATGGCATGCCAAGATTTTATGCTCGCATTAGAAAGGTGTTCTCCCCTAAATTCAAGCTCCAGATTACCTGGTTCGAACCAAATCCCAATGACAAAGATGAAATCAAGTGGAGTGATGCAGAATTGCCGGTAGCATGTGGCAAGTATACAGTAGGAGGAACTGACCTAACTGTTGATCTTCCCATGTTCTCTCATTTGGTACATTGCCCCAAGCAGGCATTGAAGAATGCTTACTTTATCTATCCCAGAAAAGGAGAAACTTGGGCTCTTTTCAAGGACTGGGATATTAGATGGAGCTCTGAACCTGAAAAACATCTAACTTTCGAATACCAATTTGTTCAGATCTTGTCAGATTATGTTGAAGATGTTGGCATCTCAGTTGCTTTCATGGACAAGGTCAAAGGTTTTGTCTGCTTGTTTCATACTACTGAGAAGCATAGACAAAACCCCTTTAAGATTCCACCTAATGAGTTGTACAGATTTTCTCATCAAATTCCTTCTGTTAGAATGACCGGAAAGGAAAGAGAAGGTGTTCCGAAAGGATCATTTGAATTAGATCCTGCTGCTCTTCCCCCTAATATTAATGACCATGTTGATCTTAATAATGTCAAGGAGGAAACCAATGATGCTCCTGCTACTTCTGGAAGAACTGATCCATCTCATGGTTGTAAATCCCCAAAAGTGGAAGTGGAAGTGATTGTTCTTGATAATAATGATGCCGCAAACATTCAGAAGAAGAGTAACCCACAGAAGAGTAATCCAAAAAGTGAGGCCTCAACCATTGTACGAAAATCTCCAAGAAAGCTAAACCCAACTGAAGATGATGCTCGTGTAAACATAGGTAGGTGCCTGCCTGAAGATAATAGAATTAGAGATGGAACTCAAAATGGCCTACTAACACACAAGGAAAGCAGCGCAATTCATCAAAATGGAGGAAGGAACACTCCAAAGAAACACAGCGAGATTAACATTCAGAGAGAAACAAAGATACTTAGAAGATCACCTAGAGATTTGTGCAAGAAAAATGCAGGTTAACGTATGGAAGAAGATAGGGAGAGCAGGGAATCTGATTCTTGAAAGTTGAAAACAAATTTTGCTTTTAGAGAATGGGAAGTATTCATCTCCATGTAAAATGAGAACAGCCCCAGTTGATTTCTTATCTTTCCTTTTCTTTTTAACCTTGTTCTAGAAAACTCTGGAGCGCTGTTCCATGCCCTTTTCAGGAAGACATCTATCGACGAGTTCGAGTTTCAAAGTTCTAGCTGAAGAAAACTTTGATTTTGCTCAGACCTCTACTCTAACGGTGGAAGGTAGAATAGAGAGGGATTAATGCTATCAAGCAAATGGGAAGAAGGAAGTTGACTCAGGCTGTTGGGAGCTTAATATCTTGGTTCTAATTTGAAGATTGATCTGCAAAAGCAGGAATTGTAAATTTGATTTTCCAACATTTTAGTATAGGAGTAGAGTCATAGAGAAAGGACTTCATCTGCCATGTTGGCACTTGGAAAGTGTTACTATGTTCACTCATTTTCATCTAGGGAGAGGAGAGGCCTTTTTATATGTAACCACTAAATTCATCTCAGTTCTGATCTTCCCATGTTTATCCATGTTTGATCTACTTTTTTTTTTTTTTTTTTTTTTTTTGGTTTGGTAATGATGTTTGTAAAGTTGCATTCAGTTTGAGATTATATTCATTGTCTGATCCTTAATACTTGGTACTTGGAATAACACTTTTTGAGGATAAGTATGGTTTTGGGACCTCTGGAAAGGCTATTATTCATTTTGATATCGGGAAAATGAGGAGATTGTATCAGCTATAATTTTAAACTAATGATTGTATTCATTTTGATATGGGAAAAATGAGGAGATTGTAATTTTAAACTAATGATTGTATCAATTTAGAGTAATAGATTTTAATTAATTGAGGGAAAGAAAGGTGTTTGTTGTTTAGACTCAACTATTGATCTCTTGTGGTGTTGAACAGTCGAGGAAAAAATGCGTTTTAGATGTTCAACCCGTGCAATTGAAGAGCCTTGTGAGTCATTTTCAGTGGTGCCTTTCCCTCAAAACTCTCTAAGGTTGCATTAAGATGCCTCCTAAAATCTCATCCTTTAAAGAGAGGCCTTGGGTGCATTCTCCAATTCGTGTCAAAATCTACACTTGCTCAAATCAAGGTTAGATCAAAACTACTGGAGGCTAAAGTTGTTTGTGAAGGGATCAAAAGCGTATATGAGTGTTTGGTCTCCCCCGGATCCTCCCTTGTTTGTGGAGTTGGATGCTCTTGAAGTTGTTTTCCTACTAAATAATGTGTTCAGATTTCGAGCGTGGTTAACAAAATCAGGAGACTCACACAAGAGTGAAGAGCCATCTCGTTCATCTTTTGCCCAAGGTTGAGCAAACTTGTTGCTGATCTTGCCCGTAAAGCATCTTTGCTGTGAGCTTTATTAATCATAATCAGTCCTCTCTTTGAAAAACTCCATGCTTTTTGGGATTTTGATTTTCCTTAATGGTTGGATAATATTATTAATTTTCTCTTAGATGGTTGACTTTGACGGACTTTTTTGGCCCAGTTTAATATATGTTCCTTTAACTTAAATAAAAACATATTTTAATTAATATTGAGCAATTTTTCAAGCCTTGTCTTCCTCTATTTTCTCTATTTATATCGAATGAATCATGATTTTATTTTATTTTATTTTATTTTTTCTATTTTAATGGAGTTTTTGGATAAAAATTATTTTATTTGAGTAATTATGAGCTTATTTTAAATGAAATCAAGTGATAATAGCTATAAATCATTGTTGTCACACCCTCTTTCTAAGATTATTTCGTGGAAGAGCTTATTAAGGAAAGAAGTAGGACAAGAATGGTTGTGCTCGAGTGTTAGTTTACATAGGGCGTTGAGGGAATTTGAATTAGAAGGATTTGATAGAAAGGCTGAGTTGAACGAATCTTGAATTTTGAAATCAAAGTAATTCTTGAAGTTAAGAATTATTTTAAGTAGGATAAACAGATCAGGAGAACGCAACCATGATTTTAAGCTTAGAAGTAAGGCCTTTGGAAGAAAGGAAACCTCATCAAGTGATGGGCAGGGTTAAAAAGAGTAGTTGAGAAGTAAGTGAAGTTGGACACATACTTAGTGAAAAACCATGTTGGACGCATGGTAGAATCGTTTGACGGCATGTAATTGAGGCAAACGTATGGTATTATGCGGTAGAGAAACGCGGCAAGCCTTATTTGACATTTGGGAAGCTGGCAAGTTGAGAAGAAACTATGAAATGGGCAGTAGTTAGAAAAGTGGCCTAAATAGTATGTAGCAGAAGTGGCTAAGTGTTGACCATGCGTTAGTGGTGCTATGCGTTGATAATTTGCTGAAGGTCACTAGGCGTTGACGGCCACAAGGTGTTGGAAGTCACTATGCGTTGAAGGTTGGTATATATTGGTACCTTAGAAGAAGGGCTGAGAGAATCATGCGTTAAGTAGCTATGCGACGACTGGGCGCTGAACAATTGTAAAACAAGTGTAAGCTATGCGCTGCTGAAGCTTTTCGCGGAAGGTTGAGTCGGCCAACCTAAGTAAGGAGGTGATGGCCGTATTGGTGAGTCGGTGGTATGTATATATATAAGTGAGTACGCCGACTCAATCAACAATTTTAGACATAATTCGAACCCAGATTTACCTCTTTTTACAGAAGAAAAACGAGGAGAGGTCGAATAAACAGTTTATGTCAGAGTTAGTAGGAACCAGAGCATTTTCATGGTGAAATTGAAGCTAAAACCAGAAGCTTGACGGTTGAGGAAAATCTAAACATCATATGGTGTTCTGAAGACGAATGAGCTGGGAAGTTGAAGCTACCGCGAAGTTTTAAAGGAGAAAACATCCGGAATTTGTGCTACTGTAAAAGCTGTTAGCCGATCGAAGCAATTGAAGTTATTCAAAGATGATTTCCTTAGCGAAGAAAAGATAGAGTTGGAAATCTCGTGGTAAGTTAGAAGCTCACTTCTTTACAAGTTTGTAGAAGAAAGATAGATTTGATTTTTGGCTGGATTACGATGTTTAGCAGTCTGAGAACAGGTTAGAGAAGGAAGAGGAAGAACAATAACCATCGGGGGTCGCTAGAATAGGAGTATCGTTAAAGAATTGGAGGGTGATCAGCGAGACAGGTGTCGCTGGTAACGCAAAGGGGCCTTGCGTCTCACAACTCTCGCTGACTCTCGCTTAGTATCGCTTATTAAGGTAATATCGCTAGTCTAGTGAAGCTGAGTATTGCTGATGCTGCATGGTTAGAAGCAGTTAGTCTAAAATCTCGCTCATTATAGGAAGTTGTAAACGAAAGAAAAATTAGTGATAAAAACTCATATCTAAGATATCTAAGCAAACGTAAAGAATATAAGGAGGAATGTTAGAAATGTCTAACATGAAAAAGGTATGTTTACAGGTCAAGAGGAGCTAGGGAAAGCGTATAACCCGATCGGAGCTCGGAATAAGTCGTAAGTGATTTTATGACTTGAGATAAGCTTAAATTCAGTATCATCTTCTATATGTCTAATGTTATCTTTAAAGTATGAGTTGAAATGTACTTTTGTATATGAACTAGCACATATCTTGTTAGATATGAAATTAAACTTGAGACATATCAGATAACGTTCTGAGTTTTATCAAGATAGTTATCAGATAAATGTTCAAGAATTCTGAGATATCATGATTACAATTAATTTATGCTAAATGTATTATATGTGCTTTTGTACTAGAGAGAGTCGAATGGGACCCAATGCTGAAGGTTAGATGAAGGCATATGGGCAGCCCTAGTAATTAAATTATATGAAACTCTCACCTCAGGATTTAAAGACAGTGAGTGAGTAATTTCCTAGGACCCTGGTACCGAAGGACATGGGAAGGTACACGGGCAGCCCGAGATCAGATAGATTTATGAGCAAAATAGAAGGGATTTGACGCTAATGTGTTGAGATTACTCCACACAGCTAAGGCTTACTGACGTTGGGTGCGTTGAGTTCGCTCCGCCTCAACAAAGGTTTAATGAAAAGAAAATCATTTATGTACTGATAGTGTTTTACAAGTTACAGTCATCTATAAGGTTATGTAGCGAGATGTAAGACATGATTAAGCAGTTCATATCAAAGATTGTAGTTATAATGTTATTGAGTTTATATTTTAGTAGCCACTCACTGAGCAATGTAGCTTATAGATTTTGTTTCTTTGATGTTTCTTTTCCAGGTAGCAAGCGTGTTCGGGGTGCCTAGCCTACCATCAAGATCCGTCTGTGCCAGAATAGAATTTTGTAATTTGGAAATCTGTAAACCCCATCCCTTAATAGAAGTTGAACTTAGTTTGAGTGGCATATGTGAGTTTCACCAGACATATTTGTAAACTTTAAACATGGTCTTTTAAAACTTACTTATGATGTGATCTTATTAAGAAATTTTGTATAACTGTCGTAAGGCCCAGCATTTCACTGTCTAGTTATGATATAAAAATGCATTTATAACAGAGTATAATAGAATACAGATTAAGTAACACTCACTCTAGGTATAGATATAGAAGTATATATATATTATCTAGGGTGGGGGTGTTACAACTATAAACCCTAATACAAAGTCAACTATGTTATGTTGGTATTAAACAGAAAAAAGAGACTTTATTCGAGCCTGTATTTTAATTCTATGTCTATGTTAATTGAAACAAAATGATTGATAGATTCTAATGACCACACTAGATTACTTTGGGTAGTTTTGGGTTGGTTCATGCGATCATTTGGTGAATGTAGGACCTCAAGAACAAAATTATATTTGTGGAAGTTGGTACATCAATAGGGATGTTGATCAATTCCATATGCAAAATGGTGTTGTTGACGGGTTGATAAGTTGGATTAGGCGTGTGCATGGAGCCGAAAAAACCAAGGAATTGGTCCGAACCGAATGGATTGATTTGGTCCGGTTATTTGAAAAAAAACAGTCTCTACGGTTTAAAAAGTGTCAAAACCGTAATATTCGGTTTGGTTCACGGTTTTGTTTCTCGAAAAACGAAAAAAACTGAACCGAACCAATATAATCAATTTAAAAAAAAAAAAAATACTTTTTGTCTTCCCTAAAAAAAGTCAAAGCCCAATATTTTCTAGCCCACCGACCTACTCCCACCAGAAGACTCCTATCCTAAACCATAGTTGCCGCCATTAACACTCATCTTCTCCCTTTCCTCTCTCCGACACTCATCAACTTCAACATACAAGAAAAAAAAACCACTTTTTCTTCTCTTTTTCTCTTTCTCTCATCTATTGTCACCCCTCACCCCACCTCTCCATTTCATCTATAGTCACAAATTACAAGAAAAATAGTTCAAAAAAAGGAAGATCGGTTAAAACCGAACCGAACCATTCATAACCGAAATTGAAACTCCGATTTTTCCGGTTCATGGATTCCATAACCATTATGTTCGGTTCGATCCTTGGTTTTGTCAAAATCGAATCAAACCGAACCGTACACATCCATAAGTTGAATCGTACATGAGGTTATATCTTTCATCTAGAAACAAAATTTCTTTAGAGGGATCTTGAAGCTTGTCCATATGAACAACGCTAAGTCAAAGTGAAACATTTTGCCATTTCAAAAAAATAATAATGATGATGATAATAAAAGGAAAAAAACAACATTTGACCTCTTTCAAATAAAATTAAAATCAGTGTCAATTGGGATTTTTTAAAGAAAATTTATTATAAATAGAAAAATATTAAACTATTTATAAATATAAAGGAAAAATTATGCCTAAAATAAAAGTCTATAGTGGATAAACATTGAAATTTTTTTATATTTATAAATATTTTTGTTTATTTCGCTATATTTGAAAAGAATTTTTTTAGGTGCAAATCCTTGAAAGACGAGGTATTAAAAAAAAATTTTTAAAGTTTGTTTGCCTATTAAATGCCAAAAAGAGAAAATCTTGACCTTTTCCGTTAAGTTTGTTTGTCTATTAAATGCTAAAAAATAGAAAATCTTAAATTTCTCTATCTTTTATAAATTTTAGGGAGGCGATATGATTTAAATTTAAACAATATTAATAAAATAAAAATTAATTTTAATTTAAAAGAGGACCAATTAAAAATGGGTATTTTTTATTAATATCATTTAAATTTAAATCAGACCTTTAAAATTTGTAAAAGATAAGAAGTTAAGATTTTCTCTTTTTTTAACAGAAGACCAATTAAAAAAAGAAATGAATTTAGAAAAAAAATTTATTAATATTGTTTAAATTTAAATCAAACTTATTTCCTATGATATATAAAAGATGTAGATTGTTAATATTTTTTTTAACATGACAAAAACAACTTGAAGTTAAGATTTTCTCTTTTTAAGGTTTAATCAACAAACAAACATTTTTTTAAAAAATTTTAATACCTCGTCTTTCAAAAGACGAAGATCTACATCAAAAATATATCCTCGCCTTTTGAAAAGATGATGGCCTGAAAAACAACTATATTTTTATAAGTTTGGGAATAACTATATTTTTATAAATAGTTTTAATAATATCAATATTAATTAATTAAAAAAATCAATATTAATTAATTAAAAAAAATCCAAGAAGAAATGAACACATTATTAAAAATAAAATATGGGGCATTCCGAGAATCGAACTCGAGACCTCTCGCACCCAAAGCGAGAATCATACCACTAGACCAAATGCCCTTATTGGTTTGAATTCTATAACTATAATATTTTATTCTATAAAATATTTGGACTCTTTTGGTTGAAAGAAAATTATTATAAAATTTATGTTTTCGGAGTTAGGTTAAACAAAAATGGTAAGAACCATTTTCAATAGAAGTAACAATTTAGTCTTTAAATTTTGATTTGTAATAATTCTTTGTTCTTTCAATTCTATAACAATTTAGTTATTGAATTTTAGTATGTAACAATTTAATACTTGTACATCAAAATTTGTAACTATTTAATATTTATTGTAAAATTATTGTTAAGATATAATGAAACTTCTTACCTAAGCTATAGGTTGACAAATAATATTAGGTACCAAATATGTTTATAACCTACAAATTAAAGTATAAAGTGTTAAATAATAAAAATTGACATCAAAATAATTAATTTTGATGAAATTATTAAATTATTACAACTTTAAAAGTAAAGGGACTAGTTTGTTACATAGTGAAGTACAACAACTAAATTTTTACAAAATTTGAAGTATAAAGACTAAATCATTACAAATCAAAGTTTAGGACTAAATTGTTACGTAGTAGTACACAAACTAAATTGTTACGAAATTGCAAGTATAACGACTAAATCATTATAATTCAAAGTTTAAGAATTAAATTGTTACCTCCATGAAATTTCAGGGATAAAATGTAATTTTAAACAAAAAGAAAAGTACTTTTGACCAATATACTTTCATTTTAATAATATTATATTTAGGTTTGGTTTCATAATTATTTGACGTTTAGTTTTTTATTTTTGAAAATTATAACTGTTTTATCACATTTTCTCATAATAGATTTCATCTTTGTTAAGAAAACATTTGAATTCTTAGCCAAATTTCAATAAGAACAAATTTTTAATAATTTTTTTTTTTTTTTTTTGAAATTTGAATATGAGTTCTAAAATTTGTTTAAGAAAGGTGAAAACTACACTAAAGAAATAGGGAAATAGGGAGTAATCAAACCTAATAAGTTTCAAAAACAAAAAAATTTAAAACAAAAATTGTTATCAAATGAAGTATTAGTTACTTTAGTTCTTGTATTTTCAATTTTTTTTTTTTTTTTGAGAAAATTGTATCAATTTAATCTATATTGTGCTACATAAAATAATTGGAAGGATCAAATATATTATTTTGGTTCTTAATTTCCTATACTTTCGATTTCATTCCATTTTAGTCATCCTCATATTCTCGATTGTCCAAATTTAGTCTATATACAAAGGACTTTTAATGAATCCTTAAATTTAATTCATATAATAAATTTCAAATTTAGTTATTAGAAAAATTATTATAAATAGAAAAAATATCAAACTATTTACAAATATAACAACATTTTACTAAATTTTTATTGGGATCGACAATAATGATAATAACTTTTATGCAAGAAAATACACGAGAATATACGTTCATAAGCAAAGAGTATTTTAAAAGTATGTTGAAAATAGAAGCACTAGAATGGAATAAAACTTAAATCACAGGAGTAAGATGATATTATTTAACCTAATTGAACACTAAGTTTAGCATTGGATATGGTGTGTTTGAGAGAAACTTAGGTATTTATAATTAGGTCGAAAGGTCAGAAAGATGAATATTATTCTCTATAATATCAATACAATTTCCTACAGATTTTCCAAAAGACATAGCATCCGCAAGCTTAGCTCTTGCACTTTCATGGCGTCGCAATATCAAAACAGTGTTCAAAATTGCCCATCTTACTTCAGAATCTGCCTTCTTTTGTGTAAACCCTAGCCCTTTCAACAACATATCCAACTGCATCCAATAATAAATTAATGTTAAACCAAAAACTTCGATTCGGTTCAATTCAATTTGGCTTAGTTCTCCGAGTTGTTATTTCGTCAAGAACCAAATAAGAAAGTTTTTTGACTTAGAATATCCAGTTTCTAGGTTTAGGGCTAATCTAGATAATGTTGATCTTATTTTTTTGTTTAGTTGAAGTATAGTTTAATTCATGAACTTTCAAGTTGATTATCTAATAAATCCTTCATTTCTAATAATGTAGTAGAGACCTTTCATCTTTGAATTTCGAGTTTTTTTTTGTCATTGACTTAGCTATTTGACAACATTTTTTTTTTAAATTCACAATCTATATCAAAAACCAATTTGAATTTTATTTCTAATAGAATCTTGGTCTATTAAATTTGTGCCTGATGACCTATAATTTTTTTTTAATGAATTATTAGACATAAAATTAAAAGGTTTAAATATAGAAATTATACTCATAATTTAACTTCCTTCGTCTAGCTTTTTAGAAACATGAATTTGGTAAAAGCCCTTGACCAAAATTTATAGGGTTATTTTTTTAAATGACAAAATTGTTGAAAATATTTTCAAATGTAATAAAATGTCATTGTCTATAAGTGATAGACCCTGATATACATCTATCAGTGTCTGGTGTCTATCACTAATAGATAGTGATGGATGATAATAGTCTTTCGTTGTCTATCACTATCTATAGTGACATTTTGTTATATTTGTAAATATCTTGGGTCATATTTCTATATTTGAAAGCAACCTATATTTATATATAAACTACGGGATACCTAATACTTTTGAATGATTTACTTTTAGTAAATTATGTTTAATTAGTCTAAAATGTGATAGAACGAGAAGTTAAAATGGTAGCATCTTTGGAAGAACCAAAAAACACAACTATCAAATACATTTAGTTATTCCTTCTAATAAAATAAAAATCACGAAACAAGAAACAATAACATTATCAAACGTTTTTCATCGTTTCTTTCTAAATACTACCTTTGTGTGATATATGACATCAATCTTAATTCGTTCAATCTAATCATAAATGGTTCAATTTCAAGTAAAAAAGAAACCTATTGAATCGATCCGATGATTCTTTTTGCGAGTGAAACCGAGTACTAAAAGCCATTAAAATCCAACCACAAATGATATGAGTTAGGTAAGTTTAGTGTAGAAAACAAACCTTGTTGATATCAGCAAGACCTCCCTCTGCACATCCATATAGAAGATACTCAGTAGCAACACCAGCAAGTGCTATGCATGAAAATCTATTCAACATCTGACAAACAAACAAATAATACCAACCAAAATTTTCATAAGAAAAATAAATAAACAATCTCATTTTATTTTAGTTCTTAAACTTTAGATTTATTCGATTCCATTCGACAATTTTGGCTCTAAACTATTAGAATTTTGCAATTTGTCGCATTTTCGTATCTACTCAACTAAATCTTGACAAAGATTGATGTCGTATTCATCGATGTGGACAATCTAAATATGTTTTGAAACTCGACATCAATCCAACTACCAATTTATTTCATGCAAAATTAACGACAAGGAGTATTACAGCTGGTTTGAATAAAACTATTTGGGTTTTGGGTTTTCTTTTGCAAATTAAGGTTATAAACACTACTTTAACCTATTGTTATCCACTTTCTACTAATGTTTTCAAAAATCAAACTAAGTTTTTGGGAAAGAAAAATAAAGTTTTCAAAAACTTAATTTTGTTTTTTGAATTTGATTAGGAATAATCCAAGTGCGTTTCATAAAAAAAAAAAAAAAAAAAAAAAAAACAGAAAACTATGGCCCCGTTTGATAATCATTTGATTTTTTTAAAATTTTGTGCTTGGTTTCACACCAAATCTTTAGAATGGTATTCATCCTTAATTCAAAAACAAAAACAAGTTTTTGTAAACTGATTTCTTTCTTTTTTTTTCTTTTTTTTTTGTAGTTTTCAAAACTTGGTTGCTTGGTTTGTTAAAATGCTTACAAAAATATATTACATAATCAAGAAACTTCTAAGGACAAGTAGCATTTATAAACTTAATTTTCAAAAACAAAAAGTTAAACGGTTATCAAATGGGGCCTAAAAACGAAAGAAATAAGCACGAAAATTTAAAGTAGAAAGTGTACCGTTGCCGAAACTTTTCCTGCATTTACCTGTGGGAATAGATAAGGTTAACCTAAATAGAATGATCTCAAAGTTGAACTACAATTACATAATTATGAAACTTACTTCTTCAAGGAATTCAAAATCAACAAAAGCAGTGCCAGCCTGAAGATTGAGAGACCCTTCCTTCCGTAACGCTTCTAAACTCGATGTCGTGTAGCCCTTCGGAAGAACTCCAAGCAAGTAGGCAATCAAGAAATGCCCAGCTTCATGCTGTTTCCATTGGCTATTAGATCATGTTATCTTCAAATAAAGAAGACATCATAATATGCAGCAAGAGAAAGAGAGAAATGTTAACTTGAATAACTCTGTTGTGGTACTTCTTACTAAAAATATGACCAATTGTATCAAGAACCAAACTTCCAACTCCCCCATTCAAAGCCACCTAAAAGCATCAAACACATCAAAATTTCACAAGTTATTTGAGCACCAAAAACAATCTCTTTAGTAGCGGAAAATTGACGATCTAAGCTATCAAAATCACAGGTGAGACTTGTCAGGAATGCAACTAAAGTCCTGCATTAGCTAGATAAGAGGAATGGCTCCTAAGTGCAGCTCCAACTTACAGTTATAAAGTGAAGGATAGCATCTCCATTCAATCGAGGCATTTGAATGATTCCAAAAGTAAAGTCGCAAGAACACTTATGCTTAAAGGGGACGATATTATACTATTATTAGGACTAAAGACGTAGTATGACAATCATTAGGTAGTTACCGAATCAACGGTACAAAGAAACAGGAATCCAAGAGAAAGGTAGAAGATTTGTTGGGGAGTAAAATCAAAGAGATTCCAAGCAGACACAGCAAGCAAAGCAGCAGCAAGTTGAACATTTCTTTCAATGGAACCAAGAGTTGCATCCAATGGTGATAAAAGAGATGAGGTTTCAATTCCATTTAGCTTCAGCTCTTCCAATGTATAAAGTCTTTGTGGAATCTGTATAATAACAATTTCTCTCCTTCAATATCATAACTAATCCATTCGGTTAGATAACCATTTAGTATTTGTTGTTTTAAATTTCAATTTAAAACAAAATTTGTAATAATTTAGTTCCTAGAAAGTACTAGAATTTTTGTTTTTCCCAGAAATTTTCTTTATTTCATACTAAAATAAAACAAAGACTAAAATGTTCGTCAAAAGGTCGATATATTCATAAATTAGAAGATTCAACATAGATATTAATTATCCTATTGATATTTACAATATTTTCTATAAATGCTCGTAAAACATAAAACAATCAAATATGTACATGTGACTATTCATTATGATATCACTATTTTATCAACAAATTCATGATATAAACAGAATTCTCAATATAAACATCCATATTTTAATCAAAGTGCTCACAGCTTGAAGTTTCTTGTAAGATTATGCTTTATTTCATCCGAATTTTGAAAGTACAATCTCGTTGAAGCATTTTAACAAACAGTTTGAAGGCGATATGAAGAACAAGAAAGAAACTGCTAACAGTTCTATCTGAAAATCATTTCGGCAGCAAAGCAATTACGAGATTCCGATGAAAATCTTTGCAATTACTGACCTGACGAGCAGCGCCGAAGCATCGAACGCCGTCGGGCTTGCCTCGCGATTCCTTGAGGAGGAAGAGAGCCGCTCGATCATCGCCTTTGGCTAACTCTCTGTCGATCTGCTCGAGCACTTGTCGCCGCCGGAGACCGACCTCCGATGAACAATTCCAGATTCCGGTCGCTCGAATACATGGACGGCAACGTAAACCTGCATACTGCATTGAACTTCTTTAATCCGAAGCAATCGCACAGGAGGAGAATTTATTGTACGAAATCTCAAGACGTTTTGTCTTGTTACTATTCTGAAGTTCGCAATAGTTTTCGACCTCACACTCACGGCTATGGATAATTTGAGAATAATTTGGAAATTCCAGAAGCTGAATGGAAAACGACGTCGTATATTCTAAAAAAATTGTCTCCTGGTTGTGGATTAACTTCTTTTTCATTTATTTCTCGGGAAACGCCAAACGGGAATGTTATGTAATATGTTCTTCACTACTGCTGATTACGATTTCACTTTCAACCTACAGTTTCATCGGAGGATTCCGGTGACCGGAGACGTCATTTCATCGGTGAAGCGCGGGGAATCTGTTGATGGTGCAGCGAAACGACGTCGAGCTCTGAAGCTTGTGGATCGAGCACTCTCGAAACGGCAATACAAATCCGCTCTTTCGTTGGTTAAGCAGTTGCAAGGGAAACCCTATGGCCTTCGTGCTTTCGGTGCCGCCAAGCAGGTCATCTCTTTCTTTCTTTCTGTTTGTTTCGAGTTTGAGAGATTCTTCTGTCAAAACATCCATTGATTAGTAATTCTTATCTTCGAAATCATATTGAAAATGGGGTAGATATTCAAGAGGCCTTCAGCAATGGACGAATCAGAGCTCAATAGAAAGGATATTTTATCCCTTCAACCATTAGTGGATTTGATTCTGGATTCAATTCAACAATGTCTTCAATCTTTATCTGAGAGGGTACATTCCCTGCTTCTTGTTATGCAAGTTTTCATTTCTGAAGATTTTGGTGTTATTGATGACTCTTCATTTGTGCTTCAAGAACTTCACTCTCTGTTTGTTCTTTTACAGACCTCTGCTGAAAAGCTAGAGAGTTTAATTGCTGAAGGTAGACATTCTTCTCGTTGTGAAGAAGAAGAACGCCTCATATGTGCACAAGTGAGCTAAATTTGCTAATTCTTTCATGGATATTTCCACTGTTGTCATTGAGTTTGCATATATAATTGGAAATTGAGATTATGCTTGCAGCATGAAGCTGGCCATTTCCTTGTTGGCTATTTGATGGGTGTTCTTCCAAAAGAATATGAGGTGCCAAGCATTCAAGCTCTAAGCCAAAACAGATTTGCTGAAGGAAAAGTTTCATTTGTTGGTTTTGAATTTCTTGGGGAAGTAAGATCATTTTCACGCTGCCTATATCACCTGTTTTCGTCAAGATTCAAACTGGGTTTCTTCGGATCTTTCTTTCTATATTTGATCTATAAGGCTTCTTAGAAAATCTAGTCAAGACACTTTTGGGTTTTTGCCTTGCTGTTTCAAAGAAAATGCCTGTTAAGAGCTGATTCTTGCTATTTCTTCTGCTCCTTCTACCCGATTGGTTTAGAATGTGAGATTTTAAAATTCAATATAATCTCAGGAAGGTTTATAAATATTCTTATGGCTTTACTTTTACTACTAAGGTTCACATAATAGATGACCCAAATTTTGGGATAAAAAATGAGTTTTGTCCCTCCTTGTAAAAATGAGATTTTTCTATATTTTTCGATGTCAAATTCAGATTAAATTACCAAAAAAATGAACTTCGCACATGCAAAAAGTAAATTCTAACTTCACATGATCATGACATCAACAAAAGGTCAATCACCATTGTTTTTAAAAAGTGGGGCATTTTTCATTTTTTGACCTCCAAAATGGGTCAACTGTACAATTTTCTCTTAGTTTTATCCCTCCATGCAGATTGATTCAGTAAGGATTTTGGGGGGAAATGTTGATGTCAGAAATTTTCATAACAGGGTGAGATTTCTTTCTATTAGGGTTGAATGGTTATTTGATTTGTGGTTATAGATATTAAACAACATAGAATATGATCTCTCTCTCTCTCTCTCTCTCTCTCTCTCTCTCTCTCTCTCTCTCTCTCTCTCGTGTAATTAATTTATTGGGTTATAGCTTATTTTAATATACCAACCCTGATTTCTAAAGCTTTAATCTATTCTGTATCATTCAGGCAAATAAAGGCAGAATTTCCTCAAAGGTGAACAGTTCACATCTTACTCTACATGCTATTCAGTAAAGCCTTCAATGACTTTCTCTTTGCAGCTTTGATTCATTGGAACATGTTCTTGTAACTCATCCAACCTTTTGAGAAAGACTAAGACATTGAAAATTCATGAGTTTTAATGATCTTAAGCTTACATATTGCTGAAAACATTTTCTTAAAACTGCATTATAGCCTGTCAAACAAATATTCAATTATCAATGACAATGAAAAAGAATTCATTTTGAAGATGATTTTGTTTTCCTCTGCTGTTTCAGATATTGAACCAGTTTTCATGTGTAGCATTAGGAGGCTTAGTGGCTGAGCTTCTAGTTGCTGGAAATTCTGATGGCCATCTAGCAGATATGCTCAAGGTAAAAGCAAGCAACTTCCTCTTCTTTTCCATTATGCACTACCTATTATTTCATGGTGTTGTTTGCAACAGCTGGGGAGTGTTCTTACATGGCTTGGCCTTTCCAAGTCTGAAGCTGATCTTCATTTAAAATGGGCTGCAACGAACACGGCATTCATAATGTCCCAGCATTGTGAAACAAGATCAAGACTCGCAGAGGCCATGGCGCTGGGGAAACCGATTGGGCTCTGTATCGACACAATTGAAAACTGTTTACAGGGAATGGAGATATGAAAGTCAATTTTCGTGATATTTGAATAGCCATGGCCACCACTGCTCAGGAGTGATCTGATGAGTTTTTTGGAAAATCAAATGTAGTTGAGTGAAGCAACTGTTTTGGACGATAGTGCGCGCGACGTGGTCCAAACCATCGAGAAAAAATGTGATCGTCTTGGACGATGAGTCATTCATGAGAATTCTAATTAAATTTAATAAGCTATTGGCTTGATATTAACTTAATTTCTTCATTTTATCGCTGTTTTTTTTTTCCAACTAGTAACTTGAGTTTTTAAGGCTAAATAACTCTCGCTAGAGGAAGTTATCATCACTTGAGGCACTAATGCAAGTATATACTCTATAAATGTAAAATACCTGAAAAGTATTCTAGGGTCAGATCCTTAGAAAAATAGTTTATATCCACATATGTTATAATTATCGCTATATCAAGTATTAAAATAAAAATAAATAAATAAATAAATAAATAAAAGCTTGATATCACTTACACCAATACAAAAGCTTGAAAAACAAGTAATTCCCACAAAATCTCTTAAAGAGTCCTCCATTCCTTTCGCTCCAAAGAAACCAAAAGTAAACTCACCAAAAATTCTTCTTTTTCACCAAGAAAAAGATGACTATCAAAGATGTATATAACCAAAGTTTTCTAACAAACTCCTTAACTAATTACTAGCATAGTCTTGACACCAGCTAATATTCGCATTTCTATCATAATAGCAATCTTATCATACTGTTACAGAAGGATCAAACCTCCCATCTTTAAAATGTAATGTTATGTCAATTACTACTAAGCTAAACTCGCTTTAGCATATCATACTGTTATATTGATAAATGATAATAATCAGAGAACAATTACAACAAAAAAGACTGGCTAAAAGATGACAAGATAGCAAAAAAGACACCAACTATTTCTAGAGATGGGAATCCCTCCACCCCAAAGACTTAGCCAAACTTTTCATAAAACCTACCCTCTTTCCCTTTTCACCCCTCCTAGGCTCCTCCTATAAGTAATTTGGGACCTTACATCATCATAATTCTGAAATTCAAAAGGAGAAAAAAGAAATTAATTCTACATGGATGCCAATGAACAATACAGAGACAACTTCCAATTCATTCACAAATACCTTTGACAGTTATTTGAGGAACTCTTGAAGAAGATAGAAGAATGATATGTGAAAAACTTCATCAAGTGAGAATGGAAACTTCATCAAAATCATGACACATAAGAATTTCTAGTTTTTATGACTAGCAAAGATAAAATTATCTGTACCTAAAAGAATAACATACTGATTTCAAGCAATTTAAACTAGTGAGCTTTCTAATTAAGGCAACAGAACCAACTAGTTAGAAAAAAGAACAAGTCAACAATAATGAACTATGAAACCTGTGACCTAAACGAATCAAAACTGTCTCCTCAATTCCCAAAAAGAAACCAACTATTTCTCCTTCCCTCTAATTCTGTGCAGTGTGTATCTGGCAGATAAAGTTTGGAATAAAATCTCAAATGATATAAGATGAATTAATGCACAGATGGTAGAGCTAGAGGAAAGTTTAAATAAGTTTATCAGGGTTGAAACCTTGCTAGATTATAAGATAGAAGTATCTATTATATAGTATACTAAGAGTTAAATACAAATAATTTAAATTTTTCTAAAGAAAAAAAAAACTCACTTTTCAAGTTTTTAGTTTCGCTAAAAAAATTTTAAGACGTGGAGAGAAAAAGATGAAATTCATAGGATCAAAACTACATTGAACAAGTTCCATATATCAATACTCATTACATGAATTTTCCCCCAAAAAACTAAATCATTCAACAGTTTCCAGCCAAAATGTGTTGGAGAGAATTAAAATTGAAGGAGTCAATCTGATGAACCCACATATATTTCTTAATTTCGAAATCTTGATCGGTCAATACCTCCATCGTCTCAGTCTTGGGGTCATACAATATTAATTGGAGTCCAGCACAAAGACACAAGATGTTCCCATCTTCACAAGGTTTGATGAGTTGGAGATGATATTCTACAGGGTGATGACGACGGAAAGAACTATACACATTTTCTGGTAGAGCAAGAACAAATTCCTTAATCCACGAAAAATCTTCTTCCATCTTCCACACATGGTACTCAAAATCCTCACAGAAAAGAGTTAGATACAGACTGCCATTATAGACTCCAATGTAAGGAGAATCACCCTCATCACCCCCATCTAATGGAAAAGAAATTTGCTCGAATTTCTCATCTTCTAAATCCAAACGATAAATAACATCAATATAATCACTTACTCCAGCATTAGGTAGCTTCTGAGCTCCAACCCAATAGAGGCCTCCATTGAAGTAAACACCATGGTATTCATTGAGAAAATAAGGCACTGAGCCAACAGGGGTCCATTCACAACTTGTACCAAATGCATAAATGTCTACTATGAATTCATCACATACAAAGTGGGTTCTCGCTAATTTGTAGTGTTTTGTTCTAGGATTAAACCCTAATCCATAAAAATAGTTTTGAACCCTATCTCCTTTCGATCTGAATGTTGGAAGTTTGAAGTATTCATTAGTCATGGGATTCAATACACAAACAACATCAGGTCTATGCCCTCGTCTTCTTCTTTTGGTGATAAGAAGCGAGATAAGTCCAGAACAGGAATTGATAATTTGGATTTTACAAGAACCGGAGGAAAAATTAGGGTGGAAGGTGAATGAGGCAACAGTACTCATTCCTTCCAAATGTTGAGGATCCAACTCCACACAATGGAGATTGCGATCACGACAGGAATAAAAATGGGCAAAGAAGAAATCGGAAATGGAGATTGAAGGATCGAACTTACAAGATAAAATAAGATTGTTCCATGTTTTAGAGACGAGCCTGCAAGTGGGCAAATTGAAGAAGGGGAGTTTCGAGAAGATTAGTTGAAGGACATCAGGTGGAAGCTCCGAATTTGTGTTCTTAATCTTACTATTCGGCTTCTTCTCCATCCTCAGACCTCTGGGAGAAACGCTGCCGATGAATCCAATTCAGCCAAATATGGCTGCCCGCCGCCTAGTGCAGTGGCAGATGTACATTTTATTTTATTTTTGGTTAGGGGATTTTTTTTTTTTTTTTTTTTTCCGTTGTAAATTACAAAAGATTAGGAATGAAACTAAATTATCTATAAAAACAAGTTCGTGGGTTTAATTTTAACCCAAGTAAGTTCGTGGGTTTAGTTTTAACCCAAGTAATTTAAGGGGTTGTTTATTTAGCGAGAATTCAAGATTCTCATAAAATTGACACTTAAATTACCACGTTTGTTTTGAGATACAGTACCTTAAGATTCTCGAGCATTTGAAAATTTGGATGCCCTTACATAGGCATCTTGAGAGTTTTGAATGTCTTCATAAAATAGGGTTTTTTAGATTTCTGTGTACAAGGATATCATCTTTTTACTCTTTTAACCATTCTTTTATATATATATATATATATATATATATAAATATTACTCTTCTTTTTTTCATTTATAATTAAAATAAATATTGTGAATTATATATTTCATTATCTTTAGTTAGTTTTATTTTTGTTAGATAGAAAGATATTCCAATTTAAATTTAAATTAATATTTATTTTATAAAAAATCTTAAATTAATCTATATTATTTTGTTGGAAAAAGAATAACAGATAAAATAATAAAACTATATTAATTCAAAGAAAAAAAATACAAATATGTCGTATAAGTTCAACTTATATTAAATTAATTATAAATTAATGAATAGTCGTAAGGGCATTTTTGGAACATGATGTAAATTTAAGATGTTCCTTAGTAGCAACCCTTCAAAACAAACACAGTTGTCCAAGTATTCCCATATATCTCGAAAACATTCCTACAAATCAAACATAATTATCTAAGAATGTCGGACTTTTGTAATTTCGGACATATATAATTCTAGGCATCTAATTATTTCAGTTATCTACATTCCCAAAAAATAAACGGAGCCTAAGAATGTAATTTTAACACACGTTGGCTCAATTTTTAATAATTTAAAAAAAAATTAATTTATACACCTAAATTTTTTTAGGCAAAAACACAAGGACAAGAGAGAGAGATTAAAAAAAAAAAAAAAAAAAAAAAAAAAAAAAAAAAAAAAAAAAAAAAAAAAAAAACTCAAGCCTCATTATTGATAGGAGAGATATTACTATCCATAGGAATAAGCAAGTTTCTTAACGAGTTTCATAGAAAATTATTTCTAAGCTTTCGAGCCTTAAATGTCTAAGTCAAATTTTCTATTTATAGAAAATAGGCTGGACTTGGGCTTGGTTGGTCATGGACCTTACCCTTAGCCCCAACCAATTAGATTTAGGGTTTAGTTAGCTTTTGATCCAAATTAAGGTTTTTTTATTCTTTTTCTTTTTTTTTTTTTAATTTTTTTTTTTTTAACTTTAGTCCAAATATTAATACAACATTTCTAAAACCAATAATATCCTCAACAGGGACCCTAATTTCGGCAGAAGACAATTCTTCCCTGTTGAGAAGCTTGTTAACATCCAACACATTCGATTCAACCTCAAATGGTAGATTTGATTTGGATCACTCGTTCTAGTTAGTAGATAATAGCAACAAACCCTTCCACCAAAGCTTCAGCATGCTGACACTCCACCTATTTTAAATGTACTTGTTGTTGGGTTGTATGTCTTAAAACTCGTAGTTTTTGTAAATAAGTGAATTTTAGTACATATGAAGTTATTCAAGTAAATTAATTATTTATTAACTCTAAATCCAATTAAACTATGAACTCTTGGCTACTATCGTGAGTACTTGGACTTTATGTTGAGACATAAACAAGATCAAGTTCGAGTAAGTAGCATAAATAGTCTATAGTACATGGATCAGAGGTTGGGTACCTCTTCCTGGAGACACTATTGAATATGGTCTGCTTCATGATTGTTACAAATGTTGTAAGGTGTCATAAATGAAGTGATCCTGATTTGTTCATGTATAGACATGTGAGTGGGGGTATTCTACATAATGAGATTGTGTAAAACTGACCCTAAAATAATCACTGTTACGTATTAACACCATTTACGATTAACACTGATTAATTTTACTTATCGATGACCTAGATAACTTGATCTGAATCTTGAGCTATCTATGAAATCCTATTTATTCAGAATTATCCCTTGATATGCATAGGTGAGAGTAAGCTCAATAGTGATGCTCAACATTCTTCTCATTTCATGGATAAACCCGAGTAAATAGCTGGGAACATAGAATTTGCAAGACGAAATTCACTCCCATCCAACTTAGGGATAGTAGAGAGATTGTTCTCTATAAGGGTTGTTCCCTTAATTTTGTGAAATTAAGGGTTAATTTTGCAAAATTCCATCCATTGTTCATCTTCTTCCCAACCTTCATTCCTTCTCAAATTCACCACAAATTTTGGATCCCACCATCCAATCTAAGCCTAGAGAATAGTAGAGAAGACTCTTGTGGTGGTCTACAACCAAGTGGTGCTGAAATTCATCAAGAATTGAAGGAGAATTTGGAGCTTTAAGAGTAAGTGTTCTTGAAACTTTGGTTTTTTTTTTTAATTGCATGTTTAATCCTCTAAATTGAGCATCTTAGAGTGAAAATCGATCAAATTAACTTTCGCTGCTTGCTAATTTATCCATCACTTGTAACCTCCCAATATCACGATTCCATTATGATCCCAGACAATCCATCCCAAGTTACCCCCTTCCTCTCTCATTAGATCAGGGCACATCGACATCCAGTTTTCAATAGCGAAGTGCCAACGTGGACCACTAAGGAAGAATAGATGTGGTAGGTGGAGATGGGGTATTAAGACCAATACCCAGCAAAGAACTCCTTACTGAATCTTTGTAGACATTCAGGTGAAAACCAATTATCCTTACTCTAAAAGTTATATCAATGTTTAGTTGTATCAAATTTTACTATAGAAATTGAATTTGACAAATGATACACTAGCCAACAACACGGATTCGTGACCTCTAGCCAATCCCAAAGAGACACGCAACTCCTAGCAAATGTGGTCCAATGAGTGGCATTCAACCCGATGAGCTCCCCACTACGTTGCAAATCGTTCGACGAATCCCCACGAACAATATGCATGCACACTTTCGGTCACCAGTAATCATCATGTTATTTGCCCGCCAAGGTTTTCTAATGCGCTCAGTGGCTCCGCGTTGGCCTCTACCTTAGGGATGTTCACCAAGACCGCTTGGAGAAGGGAGATGGCTACTACCCCAAATGTTGGAATTTGTCTACAACACTTTTTTTTTTTTTTTTTTTTTTTTTTAAATTTATTTATTTATTTTTTTTAATAGAGAATTGTGAATCTACAAGTTTACCCATGTTTAATTAAACATCAACTAACACAAGGGGCTAATTGCAACATTTAATAAATTACATGGATTAATTGATCAAATTAAAAGTTTATGGGTGTGATTGTAATAAACTTCATAGTTCAAAAGTGGTTTCTACAATTTTCCCAACTTACAATATACTTTCCACATTAATGGAATCCAATGTAAAAAAAAAAAATGTCATCTAGGTTTTTTTCTTTTTCTCTTTTTTTTTTAGTGACATCTTATGTCAAATTATAGGTTATGGTTTATTATGCATGCATGTTGGTGTTGGAAATGAGATCAATGTTCCACAATAGCTAAATAAGGGGATGGTCATGGGTATATAGCGGAGGAAAACTATCAATAATGGTGGCCTTTTGAAAGAAACCAAAAGTAAAAGCCAGGGCTTATACCCAAAGTAGACAATATCATACAATTTTTATGGAGATATCTGAAGATTCGTTGTCCTTAACAAGTAATATTAGATTGGCACCAGACTCTGACTTAGCAATGTTGGTAGAATCCTTAGGTGCCGAACACAAAAGTTGAAAGCCTTAGAAGATGCAATCATGGCGGTATCCATACGTGGGTGAGCACTGAGGTGGTAGTCCGAAGAGTTGGACATTGGAGATTTTATTACTAGAGGTGGTCGTCAGAGCATACAACTGGAGTGAGTTGGCAGTAGTCCGCAATAGTGGTTGTTGACAGAGTTGAGCGTTGGAGGTAGTCATCGGAGTTGGTCATCGACAATGACCGGTGGGTGGAATTATTGGAAACACTGAAGGGAGGGAGAGAGAAAGTGGAGAAGATGAAGTTACTTTAATAACTGTGCAAATTTAATTCAATAGCGAACACTATTGAAATTGGTGGAGTTAAGTTATTTTATACCAACTTCACAAATTGGTGGACCAAACATTAAATTGAGTTTTTAACTCAACTCATGTTAATACCCAAATACCTTGTAGTATCCTTTAAAAATTATAAAACTTCTTGATCAGATTTTGTGAACTAAATTTCGAGTTCATCTTTACTTGTATGTAGAAATTGAAAGCTAATTGTAGCTTCTTGACCCTTAAACACGTAATTTGTTATATAAGTAAATTATATAAGATATAATTTGTTATATCTTAGTTCATATCACCTCTATTCAATCCAATCTAGAAGAGTTCGAGAAATCTTAAAAAAACCAATTAGTAAAAAAGAGTGCTAATGTGAATTGTTGATTTTTTTTTTTTTTTGGGTACTATTTCTAACCAATTACCTAAAATTAGTACCAAATCGAAGTCAGCTTTTAAAGCCAAAAAAAAAAAAAAAAAAAAGTTAATAATAATAAATAAATAAAAAAGACAGAAAAAAAAAAAAAAAAACCGCGAAATGAAGCACTCCAAGAGCCCACTTTTCCGCGTCACTCTCTTTCATTAAAATTCCAAAATTCCAAAAATTTTCCCGCGAATCTCAAACACATAGCCACGCTGGCGATCCGCGTGCTCCAACTCTCAGCCAATCACATCTCTCTCTTCCTTTCTATAAATATCAAAACCCTCACTCTTTCTTTTCTCCCTCACTATCAAACTCATAGCCAAGGCTCCATCTCTCTCGAAAACCCCGAATTAGGGTTCTTGATTTTCCTCCCTTTTCTCTCAAATTCCATCACTTTTTTCCGATTCAACGATGAGTTCCACCGGCGGTTCCACCAAAGGAGGCAGAGGAAAGCCCAAAGCCACCAAATCCGTCTCCCGATCGCACAAAGCCGGCCTCCAGTTCCCCGTCGGCAGAATCGCAAGGTTTCTCAAGGCCGGAAAGTACGCTGAACGTGTCGGCGCTGGAGCTCCAGTCTACTTATCCGCCGTCCTCGAGTATCTCGCCGCTGAGGTAATAACAACATCCGTTCTCTTTCTTTTTTTCTAACTGATTCCGATGGAATTCTGTTTCGATTTTGTGCGATAGATCTCTAATTTTCTATCCATTGATTTCAATCGGAATTAGGTTTTGGAACTTGCTGGGAATGCTGCTAGAGACAACAAAAAGAATCGTATTGTACCGAGGCATATTCAGCTTGCAGTGAGAAACGATGAGGAATTGAGTAAGCTTTTGGGATCTGTAACCATCGCTAATGGAGGTGTTTTGCCCAATATTCACCAAACTCTTTTGCCTAAAAAAGTTGGTAAAGATAAGGGTGACATTGGTTCTGCATCACAGGAATTTTAGGGTTTTCTGTTTCTCTTTTTGGGGTTTGTTTCATTACTAGGGATGACAGTTCTTTCTGATATGTGAAATGGATGGGGGGTTTTGCTTCTGTGGCATTTGCTTCCTCTACTGTACCTTGTCATCTTGATTTTGTGTTTAGATGCATATATTTTATATCCATGTGAGGTTGTTGGTAGATTTGATTAAAAAATGATGATGATCAACTCCCTTTTACAGTTAGAAGTTAAATGAAATGGGTGTTTCTTGTTGAAAGAATTCAGTTTTGGTTTGAAAATAATTGTATCTCTTTCATCTCTTTGTCTTGAATTTGGATGTTCTTTACATAATTTAAGCTGGAAGATGATGCTGTGAATCATGCCCTAGAATCTCGCTAGTTAGGATGAGAGGAAAATTTAATCCAGTAGATTTAAGAATCAAGAACTCATCTTAGTATATAAACCAGTTCAGGTCAGATTGTATATTGGATTTTATATCTTGTTTTTGAGGTAAACATGGTTTCTTTGTAAGAGAATTTAAAAAAAAAAAAAACAATATAATAACTTTTTGTTTTGTTTTTTTTTTTTTTTTTAAAAAACATCAATTTAGGAACTAAAAGTGATTTTTTTGGAAAAACAATACTAATTACATTATTGGAAAAACAAAACTAATAATTTTTTTTGGAAAAACAATACCAATAACTTGAAAGTGGTATATATATATTTTAATTGTACGTACATGTTATATTTTTTGTTAATGTTTGTTGATTTGGGTTTAAATTTTAAGAATAGAATGATGAAAGTGTGATGATAGTTAATTTTAGGGTTTAAATTGTTACAAATTTGACAGTATAAAGATTAAATTGTTGTAAGATATAGTTCAAGTACTAAATTATTATTTTTTTTAATGAAAATTGAGGAACTAAAGCTAATTATTAGTGAGTTAGAATTATGGAAAAATCAATATAAATTTATATGTGACATTTTTGTGAATATGCCTTTTTAAAATGAATAAAATACCCAAAGGTGTCCCCAAAGCAAAAAGAAAAAAGGAAAGTATTGGGCTACTCCCACAAACATTCTAAGCCCATGATCCAATTATGATAGAATATAAACCAATCACAAAGAAACCACCATAATAATAATAATAATATTAATGAAAAAATACATTTTAATTCTCTAAATTTTGGAATTTTGGATTTAGGTTTCATTTATTGATTGGGTTTCAAAATATTATACTTTTAGTTCTTTGAAAAAAGTATTTAATCTTTTGTGTTAATATTTATTAATTAATCTAAAAAAATTAAAAAATTTAAGTTTTGGCTTGTTTTCAAATATAAGAAAATGAAATAAAATATTTACAAATATAATAAAGTTTAATTTTATATCTAAGATGGTATTTGTGTTATGTTAAACAAAAATATTAGTCTATTGCGATCTATTAGAGATAGATGGTGATATTTTGTTATTATTTGTAAATATTTTCAATAATTTTGTCATTTAAAATTATTTTTCTTAAGTTTCATTATTTTTTTCATTATTAAAATTAATTTTAAAATCTCACTTCATAACTATTATAAATTTAATACACATTAAATTTAATACCAAAATTAAAAGTGAGCATTCAATGAAAATTGAGGTGAAAATTATGAATTTTGAAACCTAGGGATGAAATTGAAACATAGAGACTAGATTGAAATAAATCTCAAAACTTAAGAATTAAAGGTGTAACATTTTAAAATATACGGACTAAACTGAAATCAAATTCAAAACTTAAAAGACTACAATTGTAACATTTTGAAACTTACCGACCAAATAAAAATTGAAAAAAAAATTTGGAATAAAAAAAGTAATTTTTTCAAATAATAGAAGAAAATACCGCACAACTCAAATTTCATATTAGAAAATCATACAATATACTGTTTTCCTAAAGCATTATCATAATTTAGATAAAAAAACATTACAAGAATAGCAAGTAAAAAAAATAAAAAATGCCAAAGAGAGCCTCAATTGATATATTTATGTTTTAATAACCACAAAGTTTATGGTTCAAATTTAACTATTAAATATATATAATATCACAGTTAAAATATAATTACTAAATTAAATTTAGCTAAGACGTGGACTCTCTCTTTTGAGATTAAAGGTTCAATCTCTTATCTAACAATAATTACATAAAAATAATTAAATTAATGATTATTGTTAATCATTTGATTTACTAAAATTATTATTAACCAACATCTACCTTGATTGATCTATGTTAATTAGTAAAAAGATACTAATTATCATTCTAAAGGTTAATTACTCCATCTCCCATTTCAAATGGTTGAATTAAAAATAATTATAATAACAATGTATTTATTAGTTTTTACTAACATTTTAGGATATCTATGAATTATGGATTAAAAATTTGTTTCTATGTCTTCTACGAGTAAATTTTAAACTTTATATAGAAAATTTATTTTAAAGGGAAAATTGTTGAAAATATTTACAATTAATAGTAAAATGTCATCGTCTATCTGCGATAGACTACTATTTGTGTCAGATTTATCGCAAATAAACAATGAAATTTAGCTACATTTATAAATATTTTGGTACCTTTTGCTATATTTGAAAATAACCTTTTATATATTTAGAATTATTTTTACAAAAATCATATTTGGAAAATAATTTAAAAAAGAAACTGCCCATTGAAATTTTATTTTGTTAGAATGTGAATGTCCTTATGTATTTAAAGATATATTATTTTTATCGTTAACCTACTACAATTATTTTTAGAATATAACATTACAAAGGTGAGAAAAGGATGATTAATAACACCTTAGCCAACGAAACTAATATTTAGTTGGCGTCGTATATAAAATAACAATTAATTATTTTTAATCCCTAAATAAGCTATTAAGTATAAATTCTATTTTTAATCCCTAAGCTTTGAATCTCCTATTTTGGTCTTTTAATTTTGTTTTAGTCCTTAAACATTTAAAAATTATTTACTTTAGTCCATATTATTAAAATTGTGTTAACTCTTCAACATAAATGTATGGGAGTTTGTATTTTTCTGTACTAGGATTTGATGTATTGAACTAGATGAAGGTGAAGTTAAATGAAATATTTTTTAAATTATCTGGCTTTGCCACCTTACTCAAAATTGACACTCTAGATTTTTTAGCATAGGTAACTTATTTAATAGCCTAGTCATCTAAAAATACAAGTCATCTTGCCATTTTTTTAAGAGTTTAACAAAATCTTAATATGCCAGGGACCAAAATAAAACACCTTTTAAAAGTTTAGGTACTAAAAAAACAATCTTAAAAGTGTATGGACCGAAATAAAACAATATTCAAAGTTTAGAGACTAGGGAAAAAATTGAACGTTATTCAAAGTTCAGGGACCAAAATAAAATTTAAACCTAAATATTATTATTAGTGTTTATATGTGTATTAATGATTAATTGATGGCACATTTTTTATTTACTATTTTGTAGGTATCTAAATGAGATATTAAAAATATTGATTAAATCCTAACATCTATGTCGATCCTCTTATTTAGGAATATCTCAATGGATAATTTAAGGGTCGTCAGTTTTGGAAACAACAGATCAATTTTATAGAAAAGGAAATTAAACTAATGTTCCATAAAGAACAAGATCAATCAATTGATTTTTATTCGGTTTGGTTTATGACAATTTAGGTATGCTCTTTTCAAATTAAAATAAAATTCTGTTTTTGTTTTTGTTTTTGTTTTCTTGTATTGAATTTTTGACATTTTGACATTTTTTGTTTTTTTCATGGTCTTTTTCTAATAACAAACATACATGCACCAAATAATTGGTCATTTTTCTAAGCAACAAATATACATACACCATATTGATTAAAACATGGTAATTGCGTTGGGTAGCACTTTTAGGAATAATAACCATGTGTATAGCATCATTTTAAAAAATTTGCAAATATAGCAAAATCTATGATGATAGACTCTATTACTAATAGATTTCGAAAGCATAATCTAAATTTTGATATATCTGCAAATTCTTTTGCATTGTGTTATATATATACAAATATTTTGGACTTAATTGCTATATCTACAAGTGTCCCATTAAAAATACTAAAGAAGGTTGAGGGTTACAGTTTTTTTAAGGGCATATATACCTTTGGATCAGTTTGGTGTTAACTGGTTTTTTTTAATAAAAAATCGATCAAATCAATTATTTTTTTCTTTTTCTTCAAATACAAACTAAGATGTCTAATTAGTGAATTTTTAAATATATTATTTTATTATGGGAGAGAGCCAAAACTTGAGGGGTAAGAAGACAAAAGAAGATAGTGAAAGGAGGGTGGTGAGGTGTAAACTTTTGGTCCATACACAGAAAAAAAAACAAAGGGGGAGAAGCATATTGAAAAAGAAAAAAAAAAAAAAAAGAAAAAAAAGGGCATGATTGAAGATATTATTAGAATGCAAATTTTATTTTTATAAAAAAAAAAAGAAATAATTTTGATGTAAAACAGAATAAAAGTGATAAAGATCCAAAAACTGTTCCTAGTTGTTGACCTAATGGCCCAAATGCTGCCACAGCCATCCCATTGGGAGGGATTCCAATAATTATGGCAGCCCCCTCTCTCCACAATACTATACCCTTCCCCATCCTTCTCATTTACAAAATTGCCCTTTAAATTTTTGACTTAGTAATAATATTTGGATGGAATGTTGATTGTACTCGTCTTTTTGTAGTCTACTCCAACTATATAATAGAATAGAAAAACTAAAGAAAATTTGGTAGCCCTATCTTAGCTTGACGTTACCTATCTTCCTTCTCTATACGACCACCTAGAAACTCGAACATAAGCTAGACATAAGCCCTCTGGGAATAGGAAGATTTAACAAGCTTGACTAGGGTTTTACTAGGAGCAAAAGAAGGTAAGCCCTATACAAATAAAGACATTATGAAAAAAACGAAAGATCAACTACTTCTTGCTCTTCAAGTCTACATCTAAATTTCAATACTTTAGCACCTTTACTAAATAGTAGATGAGTTGAGTATCAAATTCAGTTAGTAAACATCGGTGATAAACTAATTTTGCCCACCTCACCCTTATTAAGGCCGGCTGAAATGAGTGAGCCTCCGACAAGAAAGAGAAAAGAATTTGTCATGTAGTCATAGCAAATTATGATTGGACAAATGGATAGATCGTAAAAAGATGGGTGTAGGTGTAACTTTAGATACATCCAATTTTCTTTTATCTCTGACTTTTGATTAACTTTTGATCCATTTAAATTGGACTATGAATTCGAGTAAGTGATCGAAATTAATATCTTGTCAAAATCGAAAGATTTAAAAACCCTGTTAATAAATCTCAACTAATTTAGGATTGAAATTAAAAAAAAAAAATTAGGATTGAGATTTCAAAAATTGAACCAAAATGGTTGAAATGGAAATATGTAAATTTTGAATTTTGAATTTTAGCGGTTATTATTTTATGGGTGGTTGTCAAATATAGCAAAATAAGCCAAAATATTTATAAATATAACAAAATGTAACTGTCCATCATAATTTATATATTAAAATAGTAAACATTTTAAAATGTTAAAAACTAAAATAATTTTTAAGAAAATTAAATACTAAATAAAACTTTATATTATCAATAAATTGATTTTATTTTTATTTTTAATTTTATAAAAAATAATAATACAAAATAAATTTAATAGAAACAAAAATTTAATAATATTGAATTAATATATATAAATATATATATATATATATATATATATATATATATATATATATATATATATATATTCAACAGGTTAATCAAATGAGCCATCCCAAGTTCGACTTAAGCACAAACCAAACTTTGATTCAATGAATGAAGTTTAGGAGCTGGGCCATGGACTTGGCAATTGAAGGCGGAGTCGACTTGATTAAGGCCCAATCAATGCCTTAGGCCCAATGGACGTAGGCTTGAGCCGAACTTTTCAGGATTGAGTTAGAGTGGATCAACCTAATGAAGAGGGTTAATGCCCAGTGATTTGGTCAAACTCATCATACCTTCTACGCATAGAGGAAATTTTCGGTCGAAATGGGGGAAATTTTAATGAAATTTTAATTTTTTTAAAGCAATTAGTTATGCTAGCTCAATTTCATTTTTCATTTTTCTTCAATTGATTTGTTGTTTATTCTTCCGATTTTGTTTCCTTTTCTGAGTGTTGCCAAATCTATTTTAGGGTTGTCTTCTTACCTTTCTTTCTCGTGCATATTTAAGAAGTTGTTGCATTCTGTTTAGGGTTGGGTGTTTAAAAGAATAGTAGAGTCATTGTTTTTGTGGCTATGCCAAAAAATCACTTGTGTCAATCTTGTGATTGTGAAGGTAGTGCTGCTGAATTCTTGAGTGTCCCTCAAGTTCTTACTGAGTCATTCTACTACAACTTGAGAAGGGATTCTCAAACTTAGGGAGAGCTTAAGTTCATCAAGTGGAGTGGTCTTCGTTTGAAGGTGGAAAGATAAATTATTGGTGAGGGAGAGTCTAACACTTAGGGGGAGTCTAAGTGATCATTCAAGGAGTTAAAACTTTTCGTGTGTCACTATAATCACCATTTACTTACAAATAAGTACAATATTGTAATCGTTTGGCATTATATTAGTGAAGTTATCTTTTCTAAGCACACTGCCCACCAAACGTAGGTGATCCTGCATCGAACTGGGTTATCAAACTTTGTGTTTTGTTCTTACTTGTTTCTTTATGTAACTCTGATGTGCTTTGAACTGTAACATTGTGAGTAACAAGTGTTGTTGTGTGTTAGAAAACTTTTATTTCACCTTGACAACTTAAGTTTTAATAAAATTAACAATTAAGTTTCTAACTTTTCGTTTGCAACAATTTAATCCATATATTTTTAGATTTTAACAGTTTAGTCTTTATACTTTCACATTTGTTACACTTTAATCATTGTTACAGAAAATTTCATTAAAATTAAGCATCAAATTTTTTTTTTAATAGAACGATTTAGCTTTTATATTGTATAAATACATACAAATATAAAGTTCATCTATCTATATAATATTTAAGAAATTTTATTAACTCCTAATGATATTTTGTATGTAGGGACTAAATTGCTATAAAACTTAAAATATATTAAAATTGTTATAATTCAATTAAAATAAAATGATGCAAAGTGTAACTTCCATTAAAGTTGATGAAAAAAATTGTTTTTTCTAACATAATAAACAAAATATATACTTCCCCTCCTTTGCGCAAATATATATATATATAAATAAATAAACAAATAAAATAGGTTTAAATCCTATTTTGGTTTTTGAACTTTGAATCTTGTTATACATTGGTCTAAATTTTCAACAACCCCGGATTTAGTCCATTAACTTTTTAAAAGTGTTTATTTTTGTCTTTGCTATTAAAATTCGGTCAACTCTTTAAGGGACTATCTTTCATGGCTATTGTATAATTTAGGAAATGAAGAATTTCTCTCAAAGTGTCATCGACATTTTTATTTTTTCTGTTCTTTTCCTTTTATTTGCCCACATATAACTATATCAAAGTTTAATTTTTCTCATAATGAAAAGAGATTGGGAGGAAGAGAAAAGAAAAAAAAGTATGTCAATAAATCACAAAAATATCCGAGACTTGAAGGAACAAAACACTCAAAATTAAATATGAAATTGTGTCTACCATGTGCCAACAACTCCAAAATAGTGAACAACCAAAATCTTGAATTCAAAATGGCTTTTGAGTTCTCCAGTAGAAAATTGATTTATCCTCTGATATTTTAGGGCGGCTAACTAATTTGGCAATCATCTAGGAATTCACTCTTCTATAAAAGAGTGAACATGATCTTAGTAGTAAAGAATAAAGTAAACAATTTTTAAAAGTTGAAGGACTAAAATAAACGTTTTTAAAAGTCTAGAGGTTTAATAGAATAATATTCAAAATACATAGACCAAAATATGATTTAAATCAATAAAACAAATAACATACATACTTCCTATTCCTCTCTTTGCATCTTTCTGTATGAGCAATCTTTTTCAATACAAATTGATGGTCCACCAAATAATTATTAAAAAAAAATGGGAAAAAAATATGGAGAAGAACTAAGAATAATATATTTATTTATTTATTTTATTTTATAAAAAAGGTCCCCATGGGATTGGCAAGTGATTCCAAGTACAGCTATGTACTTTGGTACAGCTTCTAGAAATTTCACAATCCTACAATTTGCTATTTTGTAGGCCACATAACCCCCTCTCTCTCTACTTCTCCTTCTCTCACCTAACATTATTATTTGTTTCTATTATTTTTAGTTTTTTTTTTTTAAAAAAAATCAAAATATCATCCTACTTTTATGTATTTTGAAATTTATTCAAATTTAACTTCGCTACATTTAGGGTATGCTTAAAAATGATTTAAATCACTTCGAAACATATAGTTATTAGTTGTTTTGATTGACTTAGAAAGAAAGTTTTTCAAAAATTTATTTTTATTTAAATACTTTTGATAAAAAATGATTAAAATAAAAACAGTTATGTGTTTAACAATTTTTTAAATACAGGTTTGGTTAGTTTGTTATATATTAAAAATGTTTTTATTAATGTCAAATTACTATAAATACGATTATAAAATACTATGAACTAATAATTAAAATAATAGTCATTGGGGCTGGTTATCTTGGGTGGTAGTCGAAGGCAATGGTAGCTATGACAACATATAGTGGAAGTGAGGTATATGACTTTCGATGGCATTTTGATAATTTTAAGAATTATACAAATTGTGGAGAGATTAATAATTAAACACTAAAAAATCATTTTTATAAAAGTTGATTTCAAGAATTTATCTTAAACCAACTTATTTCATAGCCTTATTTTTCAAAATGCTATTTTAGGTGGTTGCCAAATACTCCAATTTTTTTCAAATTGACTTTTATGTTTTTTAAAATTAAACAATTAAAAAGTTAAACCAAACATACCCTTAATCACTTAAAATCAATTCAATGTTTTGTTACACTTTAAACACAATTTTCAAACAATTAAAATAAAATTTGAGTGATTTTGAAAGTACCAAAAATGATTTTAACAATTTCAAAATCACTCACAAACATGCAATTATCTATTCTTTAAATTAATTTTTACTATTAATTTATAGTAACTTTTGAAAAACAAAATCTTTATTAATCAGACCGTATTTTTGGAAGCAAAATTATTAGGTAATTGTTTTAAATGTCAAAATTGTTGAAAATATTTTTAAATACAACAAAGTATCATTGTCTATCAACGATTCTATCAATGTTTATCACTGATAGACAATGATAGATGATAAATGTCTATCAGTGTCTATTGTTGTCTATTGTTGTCTATCACCAATAAATAGTGACATTTTGCTATATTTGTAAATAAGTTAGCTAATTTTTCGATATTTGAAAACAACTCAAGTTATTGTTATTAACCTTAACTATCGATAATGATTAATTAAAAATTCACGGAAAGTAAGAATGATACTAATTTTAAATATTTGAAAATTATAAGAATTAAAAAGATTATTTTCAAATATAGCAAAATGAGCCAAAATATTTACAAATATGGAAAAATTTCATTGTTTATAGACCATGATAGATTTCTATATTTGTAAATAGTTCGATATTTTTTTCATTTATAATAATTTCCCGAATTAAAATAGAATGAGTAAACACACTATTTAATTTTAACCTTTCATTTATTTATTTGTCAACAATAATTTGATTTTCTTTATCTTTCATTTGAACGTGTGTACAGTTTTGGATCGTTCGAACACTTGGATTTTTCTTTCTCTCAAACTTTTGTCAAAGTTACCTAATGTCACAAAAAACCGTAAGTTATAAAGAAACTATTTTAAATGATAAAACTGTTGAAAATATTTATAAATCATAACAAAATATTACAATCTATATGCGATAAATTGCGATAGATTATTGTTTGTGTCTATTAACAGATAGACAGAGAAACTTTGCTATATTTGAAAATATTTCGGTTCATTTTCTTATATTTACAAATAACCCTAAATTATATTTGTAATTTATGCACAATTTAATTTAAAAATAAAACTCTTATGTTTTAGGTGATTCGAACTAGAGACCTTTTAAGTCATTAAAATATGTGACTTTGGTCATGAGAGTTTAAAAAAAAGGGAAAAGTTTTCTAAAAAGTTTCAATTTAATATCTAGGATTTGAAATTATTTTCAACTTCATATTTATAATTTTAAAAAGTTTGGTCTTTTTAATTTAGTCAAATTTTATGCATTATTATATTCTTTTACATAATAATTTTTTATTTAGATAATTGTGTCAATTGTATGTATTAGGCGTATGTGAGATTGGTTATAGAGGTTATAATTGTATGTGGAGTTGAATAGTTTTTGTTTGGGTAGAGACAATTAATTATTTGGTCACTATCATGACACTATCTCTCAATGTGCCCTACCCTATAAAGTGTATCTAATAAAGTGTGATAGATAATTCACATCTAAAACACTTCCTGATTTTTAAAGATATTTTATGACTACACAAATTTTGCTTCATAAGCAAAAACGATTACTTGTGTACCATTCTCCCACCACATAGGATAAAATGAATCTTAACATAGATTTCTTTAAATCTCTGTATGTAAGACCTAATGTATCTTGTGAAAGATCAACTCTTAACACCATAAACACAAATTTCTCATTATTCATAGATACTTTAAGAAAAATTTTAATTTTGTACTCAATAGTCACACCATTGATATAACCGATATAACTAACCAATTGTATGTTAAGTCTAACTTGAGCATTAATTATCTTCTACTAAGAGAGGATAATTAATCATCGGTCCTCACCACTTGAGGTGTCTTAAGATACTCTTTCTTAAAATTAACTTCACAGTAGAATGATACACTATCATTTTTCTTAGAGTTCTGCATTAAATATTTTAGGGCCGTTCAATTGATCAAACAACCCTGACCAAACCTAAAATGTAAGGGTTGGGTTAAGTTAGTTTTGTTCTTGGGTTGAGTTCGGTTAAATTTTTTCTATTTTTCTCAGGTTGGGTTGGCTAAAAAAGAATTTAGGTTGACCCAACCAACCCCAAATTTTATATATATTAATAAAAACATATATATTTCTCTTTATTTAAAGTTTGATTACTTTGAATTAAAGAATTTGTGAATTTTTAATATTTTTCTTTTAGAATTGTTACGATGGCATTTAACATTTGAATTTTATGAGATTTTAGTTATTAGTGTTGTAGATAAATTTACGTTTTAAATTAAAAAGGAAAAAAAAGTTATAACCCGACAACCGAATCCAACTCGACAGGGCACAAATCCCAATACTATTAAAATACTTGTTATCATTAATTCTAATGGGACAATATTCAAATTGATCAAATAATATTAAGCAAGAACAACAATAAATAAACAATAAAGAAAAAAAAAATGCTTGTATTAGTTTTGGAAGGTTGGGCTTGGATTAAGGCCTTGCTGTCTTTTTATAAAGAAATGAAATGTTGGAGCAAAAACTAATGCTATCTCAATCCATGCAACAATTTCTACAAAATCTTCTTAGACCTCCTCATATTTATTAATCAAATTTCCATCTAATTACATCAAAATACTTTACTTTGTTCATGCCTTGGGCCGCTGATTATTCCTAACTTACCCATTTACCTAGTTACCAACTCTAATGAGCTAACATGGGTTTAAGCAATCGGTTCGGTTAATTTTTTTAGAATATAAATATCAAATTACTTATAAATATAGAAAAATATCATCGTCTATCAGTGATAGATAGATTGGGATAGGCTTCAAGCGATAGACAGTGAAAATTTTCTATATTTGTAAATAGTTTGACTTATTTTGCTATATTTGAAAAAAACTCTAGTTGGCCAAACAAAAATCATGTATTAGCAATAAAATCGTTGTACACCCATTTCAATATATACATCTCAAATTCCAACATTCAATCTCAAATAAAAAAGAACATCCCTAATTACCACCTAATGAGTATACTATTTAGTTCTTACCACAAAGCGTCATAAAATAAAACAAACTACCATAGACTAAAGTTTAGAGAAAGAAGTCAAAGCGAGCTTAGTTCGGTGGTGATTAACATAAACTTTCATCCTAGAGGTATAAGTTTCGAATTCTCCAACCCCTAATTGTTGTACTAAAAAAATAAGAGAAAGAAAGAAGATGAGAAAATGTTTTATATGAAGGGTTAAGAACATGACAAATGAAAATACAACATTCATAGAGGAAATAAGCTAACTAAAGCCAACTCTTTTGTTTTTTTTTTTTTTACATACTCATTACAAACTCCTTTTTTTTTCTTTCTTTTTTTTTTTTTTTTATAAATTTAACCCAAAGTAAAATTACGATATTGTTCAAAGTATAACATTTTAAATTAATGAAATTGATATTCTAGAAAAAAAAAAAAAAAAGAACTGAAATGTTGTAAATGAAAAAGAAAAAACTGTCCACTCATTGCCAGCTCAGCAGAACAAACCCTTTCTTTTTGTAATTATCTTTTTCAAATTTTATTGAACATAAATATTTAAGAAAAGGTAATGGCATTGTAGTAATTAAGAAAGAACAAAAGGATATAACAGTAATTCAGTGAGCTCCAGCCTCTGTCCTCACGTGCTATCTCGTCAGCCATCAGGCACGCACGCGCGCACGGGAAAGCTTTGTGTCCTCTCCGCTCGATCTCTCGTATTTATATTTAAAAAATAATAATAAATAAATAAAGTCCAATCTTATATTCTTCAACTTTTTGTTATCATTATTGTATTTTTAAACCGCTTATAATCATTATAATTTCACATTTTATTATTACGGTCTCATGATGTTAAAAAGTAATTATTTTTTGTATTTTTTTATCGGATTAAGGACTACGACCCTTCACTCTCTTTAAATAGTTATACTCCTTTAGAGTTCCACCACATACCACACCACGACTACTTTCGAAGCTCTATTAGTTCTTTGTTTGGTACGGGGATAGCTCGAAAACCAATGGTTAGGGACAACAATCTTCCACATATCTTCATGTAATGGTATGATATTGTTCACTTTGAGATAACAACCCTCATGACTTTACTTTTGGTTTCATTCCAAAATGCATCATACCAATAAAGATAGTTGTCATCAATTTATATACCTATGATTCATCACCTAATCTAGCCAATGTAGAACTTTGGTTGTATTTCGAACATGTATATCTTATTTTCCAAGTGCAACTTTAGTGTAATACTACACTCGATAACTTTCTCTTATTCTTGTCATCTTTCTTTTATGAACAAATCTTCACGATGTATAAAATATATATTGAAATTTTATAAACAGGTATGAAAGCAAATCTATGCCTAACTTAATTGGCTAAAACATATATTCTAAACTAAAATGCTAGAGAATCGAGTCCCTATATTCACATGCATTTATTGAGCTACAGAGATCTAGAGAATGATTTTTGATTTAGAAGTTTGAGGATTAACATGAAAAACCTCAAAGTAATAGATAAAAGTTGAAATACATCAACCAAAATCAACTATTTTCGAAATATATAAGGATCATAAGGGAAAAAAAGATTAAATTGGATCAATAGAATTTATTTAACCTGTAATTAAAATGTACGCATTAACAAATATAACTTAATGTAATTAAAATGTGAAGTTTGAAACTTACAAACAAGGGTCGTTTGGATTAACTTAAAAAATAAATGTTTTTTCAAATTCATTTTCATTTAAACACTTTTGATAAGAACTGTTTAAAATAAAAATCATTTTGAAACATTTTGAAACCTTGGGATTAAATTAAAATGAAACTCAAAACTTAAGAATTAAGATAATATTTGGGGTGCTGAGTTAACTATTATAGTAAGTGATTATTATTAGTTTGTGATTTATAATAGTCTATAGTTATCACCGTTTGTGTTTAAGGTGCACACTATTTTAGTTAGTTATAAATGAGGAGAGAAGATGTTAGAAAATAGTTAACACATAAACAATGAAATTTTTTAAATAGTTTTACTGTAGCTAGAACTTCAACTATTATATTATGATACCCAAATATTGTGTGAGTTATAATAATTAATAGTTTACTCCACCTAATGCAAGTTGGGTGATTAAACGCCTCCTAAAAATATAACACTTTAAAACCTAGGATCAAGATAGAAACTTGATTGAAAATTCATAGACTAAAAATGTATTTAAAATGAAAGGTTGTGACATTTTCAAAATTCACAGTAAATCAACAAAATTCTCGTCAATAGATTGGTTGAAGTTTATTGAAATTCCCTTTAAGAAAAAACATTACTAAAAAGAAATTATTACGTCATAAAAAATTTATTACCTTGAGAGAAAAAGAATTAATTACACTTTAAAATTTTGGATTGGGGCGGTCCCACTCAACAGGTTTTCTTTCGGCCTCTCGATTTGTCGTCTCTCTCGGCTGGGTTCTTTCCCCTAAAGCGTACCCTAGCATTTCCATTTACTTTTTTGCTAATATGCGCCTTAGGACTTATCCTTCGCACCTCCCCCTCTCTTATTGATCTTCAGAGTTGGAGTCTCATAGAAACGAAGTTACGCGGCAAATGGCTCTTCGTCCAATATGTTTGCGACTTTGAACCCCGATTTTTCTTCTGTTTCAAGATCTTGAAGAAACTCTGTTCGATTTCTGAAGTGGGTTTTTTCTTGAAGGGCTTCTTCTTTTTTCCTATTCTCTGCTTTGATGATGGCTGGGACTAATCAAATCAATCTCAACGAGGCTAGGGTACTGCTTTGATTTAATTCATTTTGTTTCTAATTTTGTTATTTCCCATTTGGGTCGCCTCTCTTTTGCCCTCTGTCTCTTTCTATTATTAGCTGATCAATCGTTGACTCTGATTTTTCATATTTTTTTCCCTATTCCTTTTTTATGGGGGGGGGGGGGGGGGGGGGTTTGTAAATTTTGGGTTTCTTTGAAGCTGTTTGTTTGTTGATTCGATGTGGGTTTTTTGGGGTTGATCTGAAAGCATTTGGTGTTTGATGCTGATTAGGGATTGGCCGACAGGTTTCTTGAGTGTTTATATGTTGGTCTAAGCTGAAATGGGTAGTGTTTTTTTAGCTTTGTTATGTTGGGTTTGAGTTTCCTTTATCTTCTATTGTTTCTCTGTTTGTGGTTTGATTAATTCCATTATCTTTGTGTATTTTTTAAAATACCCTTTGGAGAAATTGTATTTGGCTATTTGATTCGGGGATTTTGTTTGTGATTGTTTTGATTTTGAACATGCTTGTTTGTTGCATAGATGGTGGTTCCACTAAATACCTGGGTTCTCATTTCCAACTTTAAGTTGGCTTACAATCTTCTTCGTCGACCTGATGGGACCTTCAATCGGCATTTGGCAGAGTTTCTCGACAGAAAAGTCCCGGCGAATGCTAACCCGGTTGATGGGACTTTCTCGTTCGATGTCATTATCGATCGTGCTACGAGTCTGCTTTGTAGAATTTATCGACCAGCCAACGGAGGGGAACCTCAGACTACTAACATTGTTGATCTTGAGAAGCCTGTGGATTCTGAGGTTGTTGTTCCTGTTATTGTTTTCTTTCATGGTGGAAGCTTTGCGCATTCGTCTGCTAACAGTGCTATCTATGATACACTATGCCGCCGATTGGTGAGCCTTTGCAAGGCTGTTGTTGTCTCTGTGAACTACCGTCGTGCACCTGAAAATCGGTATCCATGTGCTTATGATGATGGATGGACTGCACTTAATTGGGTAAATTCAAGATCATGGCTCCAAAGTAAAGACTCCAAAACGTATATTTATTTGGCTGGCGATAGTTCGGGTGGAAACATCGTACACCATGTTGCATCAAGAGCAGTAAGGTCGGGAATCGAAGTATTGGGTAATATACTTCTCAATCCAATGTTTGGAGGACAGGAAAGAACTAAATCTGAGATTCGATTGGATGGAAAGTATTTCGTCACCATCCGGGATAGAGATTGGTATTGGAGGGCCTTCCTCCCTGAAGGAGAAGATAGAGATCATCCAGCATGTAATCCCTTTGGCCCGAGGGGCAATAGCCTCGAAGGAATCAAATTCCCAAAAAGCCTTGTCGTGGTGGCTGGTTTAGATCTTGTCCAAGATTGGCAATTGGCTTATGCCAAAGGGCTGGAGAAGGATGGCCAAGAGGTGAAACTTTTGTATCTTGAGCAGGCAACAATTGGCTTCTACTTGCTACCAAATACCGAGCACTTCTATACCGTCATGGACGAGATAAGTGAATTCGTGAGTTCTGACTGTTAATAGAGTTGACACTATCTACAGGCAGCCGTATCTAACAGAACCGTAACATTCCTCCTCGCGATAAGAGGGGTCGTTTTATAAGATTGTGTAGTAATACGACTTACCATTTTGTTCATTATCATGTTATTTGTCTTCTTCCTTTGGGTATGGTTCTTGTTCGTATAAAAGATGGCTGAAACTCGGTCGACAGACTCAACAGTACGACGATTCAACATCTAGCTGGATCGGGTTGAGTTGCTATCTTCTAGATTTTGGATGTAACTGTTTGCTATGGCTCTTATGGCAACAAGAGCAACATAGCTTTTAAGTGCAGCATTCCAGTTTAACATTACCTGCCCTGGCATCTCGCTGCAACGCGACGTAGAGGAAGATCCAAGTTTACGGGTAACTTTTTCAGTAGCTTGGTTTCATTCCTGCTAGTGACATATTATATATATATATATAGCTAATTTCAGAACATGGCTGGGGAAACATCCATGATATTGTGATTCTATATGTTAATACATATGTTCTAGAATATATGAAAAAGTTTGCTTATTTTAACTCTTGGTCATTGTAATTTGTTCATTTTGCACTAGAACCCCCCCCCCCCCCCCCCCCCCCCCTGGTTATTCTAATATCTTTTCGGGTCGATTCTTTTTCCTCGATAGCGTAGCAGAGTTGGCAACTAGAACTGTAGAAGAAATTTCTGAAGTTCTTTGCTTTAAGATTTTATGAAGAGAGAATGAAATGATTGAGTTTATGTGTATTCTTATCAATCAAAATTTTTTGAATTGTATCGATTTTTCTTTGTCAAAAAAAGCATAGAGTTTCATCCCAAATCTTTAGCTACTTTAGCTTTAGTGAAAAATTTTAAGCTCTTTCAAATAGATGGAAATTAAAGTACTTTTATCATTGATGCTTTGTGGATCTTCACTCCCAAGTGTTGAAATACCTCATTCCTGATGGACCATTGTTTATTTTATAATAATTTTCCCCATTGATCTTCAAAATTTTAAATATTTTATTTTAGTCCTTTATATAAATTCTTTAGGTTGAAAATGAGTAACAATTTAATCCTTGAACTTTGATACATTTCATTAGATAAGAATTTAATTTTTGTACTTTAAAATAAATTTTTGGAAAATATAGAAACTGGAAACAGTCTTTTTTTTTTTTAATTGTTTTTTTTTATAAATTTATGAATAAGTTCTTGAAACAGAAAGATTGGAATGAAATGATAATTAAAGGAGGGGTTTCTAATTTGATAATTAATACAAGTTTACTAAATTTTACTTTGGCCCAAAAGTTTTGTTAAATTTGTTGACATTAAATGACACGTGTAGGGATACCGGTAACTTTGCATGTAGTTTTTTTTTTTTTTAAAGAAAAAAAAACTTTATGTAAAAAAATAATTCCTAGCTAAATAAATATATTGAGTTTTATTTTTTTCGAAAATATCCTTTAAACTTCCAAATTTTTCATTAATACCTATAAATTTTTTTTCTAAACTTTAATTGTTAGTATATGAACAAAACCTGTTAGTCCCTCACTAAAATTTCAAAGTAGTTGCATTAATATATTCAACTTAAAAAAAAAAAGCTTGAAATTTGAAGTTTGTGTTTGCTATTTGGGAAAATTTTGTTGTAACAATTGGATGAATGAGGGAAAAAATAAGGTACTTAGATGAATAAAATCATGATTTATCTATATGAGTTGTTTTTAAATGGGTTCTTTCTCAACTTGAATACTTTAAAGAAATTGATTGTTTAGGTGTTGCAAATTCTTATATTTATGTCCGAATCTACCAAAAAGTTCCTCTAGTTTTTTTTCTTTTAAGTTCTTATATTTATATTTAAGAAGAAAGAAAAAGAGGAGAAATATAAGAAGTTTAAAAAGTTTAAGAAATCGAAGAATGAAAGTAAAAGCAGACTTATTTTTATTTCTCGATAGGTTAAAGGTATAAATGGAACTTTCGAACTAATACTATCCAAATCTACCTTGGCACACATTAACATATAAGGAGGAACATGAGAATAACCTATTTGAGATGAAAATAAAAATTCAATGACATAAATGCTTATTTTGTTTCTTTATCTCTTAAAAAATCTTGGTAGCTTTTAATAAAACTGTAATTTTATTAATTTAATATAGACAACAAATTCTGACCAAGTAAACAATGGTAGCTTTTTAAAAGGAATAGAAGTGGGTAGGAAGGGGAAAAAAAGGCATGTTTGTTGGGACAAATCTAGAGACAAGTGTAAAAGAGAGAAGGGGCCTCCATTTGCAAATTAGTAATTCCAATAAAAAAAAAAAAAAAAAAAAGTCCTTTGCCTTCCACATCATTGGATTAAGAATGAGTTGGTTCAATGGTCCATTCATGAATGCCTTATTATGGAGATGGGTAAGGGAGAAAATACAAAAATTTGGCTTCTCTTTAAAGGGAAAAATGCCTCATTTCTCTTTACAAATGCTTGTTGGGTTTTTGGACTTATTTATGTGTCAAAGGGACCATTTTTTTTTTGGCATCCATATATATATATATATATGCATGCAAACTAGAAAAAATTTAAAACCTTCCAAAGACAAGAAGTAGACAATGGTGTTGGAGAGGTGGACTCTTTTGACCTTCTCATTTAAGTGCAAACAACATATCCACTAGAAGAAGAAAAAAAAAAAAGAGAAGATTTTGGAGTACATGTGTCGAATTATGATAGGATTAAGAGCGAAATAGTTGCTTACAATGTAAATCAATCATAAACGAAGTGACAACGTCATAAATGGTGAAAAAAAATGTACAACTGTAGTTGTATTAAAAAAAATTATAAAAATAAATGATATCATATTTTTCAAATCTACTTTAGGTTAATTCGTGTCTAAAATTGGATAGTGTTTAGTAGGGTAAAAAGAGGTTACCATATAGAGATAATTAAACTAACCCTGGTTAAGTAGGTTATGGCTATGAGGGTGGTGACAAACAATTAGTGATTCCCCATTGAATATGGTGTCTTTGGTTCTTGGCTTTTTCATTGTGGTAGTGTACATTGGGTCACCAATGGGCTAATCTAAGTGGTCCACTAGATTCCATAATTGCCTATGATCACTTATTGGGGTTGGAACCCACTTTGTTGCTCTTCCCACTTTTTCCTATCTAATTTTTGGAAACTTTTCTAGTACTATGTGGACTGATATGAAAATATATTCTCCAGTACCCCTCTAGGTATAAGGATCACAGATGCCTAATTCATGAAAAAAAAAAAAAAGTGTGTTGCTTTTCTAATAACTTCGTAAAATGCTCATTAGTAGAACATATGAAGTGTAACAGTGATGTCATCCTGAACAACATCATAAACATATAATGATAGTCTACCTAAATATGTTATCTGTATTCATGAAAAATTGGATTTTGAACAATGTATAATGTTGACTAATTATATATATATATATAATTATGGCACGGGATTGATTCATCTTAAGTAATGCTTTAAATTTCTTAATTTCAGACGCAATAGAAGTCATGGAGTGATGCTTTTCTCTAATGACAAATGATATACTGTTTTCTACTTCATGATTTTGCTTAAATAGAAACCTCACAAATTTATACTAACTTTATGTGAGATATTCTTACCTTTCGTATTATTATTATTATTATTATTATTATTATTATTTAAAAAATTGAACGATAAGGAAGAAGAGTTGAAAAAGTAAATTGCACCAGATTTTTGTGTAAAATAATAGCTCATTAGACTATTCATGTTAAAAATAAAAAAGTTAAGAAAATTGTGTAATTGGATCTATTTAGTTAGGCTATATTTATAGAAATCACATTACATATTATTGGTCATTTCTTCCTTATTTGGTTATATTATTGATTTTTATTATTAAAAACATCAATCATAGAGAGCAATGTCTAACATTACATACATGAAAGCAAAAGTTTAAAATGAAGCAAATACATGAAATCAACAATAACAATGGCAAACATATCCACTCAAACTGCTTCCATAGATATGAGTTCTTTGAGAATTTTTATGGGTTTGGTTACCGGGTTAGATAAAATTGTTTTTACAGTTTCTAAAAATATTGATAAATACTATATGATCATGAGTTTTATAATGGTAAAAAAATTACGACGCTTCTTAAATTGATGTGCTTTCATCACGATAGAAATATTTTTCAAATATGGTCTTTAAGCAAAATAAAAAGTGATTCATCTAAAACTACTCTTATTTATATATAAAGAAAAATCATTTCAATCTTAATTTAGAAGAAAAGTTAGTTAGCCATGAATTATAAGACAACGAAGATAATAAAGACCCAACCGAAAATCATTTCGGTTCTTCTGGGACTTTCAGAAATTTTCAAAATTTAATGAAATTATTATTGTTGTGGTAGAGGCTATGCTTTCATTTTCATATATTGCTATTTTTATTGCAGAATATAAGTGGTTATACATATAAAAAGTAACTGAAAATTTGAGTTAGATTTTACTTGAATTCCATGTATCATTATTAAATTGGTAATGTTGTGGTCTAGGTTATAATTTCATTTCTATTTTCGTTTGGATGTTATAAATGGTCATATTCATGCATATCAAAGTAACTTTAAATTTTGTAGACATGAATATACTCTCGACCAACAAGTGAAAGATTCAAATTCTTACTTTTTTGTCTGCATAGCCATGTGCCACTAATGGTAAACTATAGAGGCATCCAAAATTTTTATGTCAAATTTACAAAAGAATATTTAAAAATTGAAATTGAAATATGATTATGTAAAAAAAAAAAACTTTATTTTAAAATTAATATATATATATATATATATATATATATATATTATTTGAGGAAAAAATTTTTAACTTCCCATTTTGCTCTTAATTACGTTCATAATTCATATATTGCCCGAAAAATCATATCCCTTGTAGTTTTTATATACTTTTTGTGACTTTTTTTGTCCATTTAATTTTACATTCTCTTTTTGTCATAAATACTTTTTGTGACTTTTTTGTCCATTTAATTTTACATTCTCTTTTTGTCATAAATCTTTCAGTAATTTCTTTCGTATATTCATATCTATTTTTTTTTCACCTCTTCTACTTTTTTTTCTTTTTATTTCTTTATGCAGCCACTCTGTTATTTCTTTTTAATTAACAAAGACTTAGTAACATTAGCAAATATACAAATTTCTTTCATAAAATAACTACCTTTCTAATCTTGTTTTTCTCGTATCTTTTCACATTTTATCTTTTTAAATATAAGTTTCATGTCTTATTTCATTTTATTCAAAAAAAAAAAAAAATAATAATAATAATAAAAAAAATTATAAATGAAAATATCTTCCTTCATTTTATTTTCTTTATTTCATTTTAGACTTTATGTTCAATATTTACAATTGAAAATCAATAAAAATTATATTCAATAATTTATATTTCAATCTAAGTCCAACACATTTCATATTCATTTTAAATTAACTAAATAATACACAAATATATATACACATACATACATGCATAAATACATACATATATTGTTTTACCTATTATTTCTTTTATTACTTTTAAATTTCACGTTAGATATTTACTATTTAAATTTATTGAAAATATATTTACTTAAAATTATGTTCGAAAGATTTTAATTATGCACATCACATGTGTCCTCAAACTAACTAGTATATATAAATAAGGCTATAGAGGAGAACTTTTGCTTTCCTTTTTTGTTCCTGTATTTTTAGTAAATGTCTATTTTACCCTTCAATCTTTAGGACATAATCTTCCAGTTTTAGCGTCTATTTAGAGATGTTAGGATATTAGAGCTACAATTTTTGTGTCGATGGGGCATAACTTTTGGGTGCGGGGTTACACATTAACTCGGTGCAAACATTAATTTATGGATGTGATTCATGTATAAAAATGTGACTCTTCGAGTGTAGGTGTTCATTGACGAATTAACACCCTTCAATCTTTGGAGCATGACTCTTTCTCTTCGGATGTGATCTGTTGAGAGATGTTAGGACAATAGATGGGACACGACAATTTATGTAGGTGGTAGAATACTGAAAAGTTGCATTATATTCATTCATGTATGGATATGATCTATGTATAAGAGATTTTTTTAGTTTTAGTGAGGGATGTTAGGACATCTAAAGTCGTTCTTCAAATTTTCACTTTACAAAATATTTTTACGTATATGTAAAAGTTTAACTTTTAAGTCGAATAAATAAAATCTATGCCAATGTGTCACCACTATTCAAGGATGAAAATATATTTGTAGATATATCGATATATCTGTAAATTGAAGAGTTTGATATCGATAATAAATATTCATAGATATCTCCAACATTTTTATTAATGGTTGTAAAAAAAAAATGTCATCTATAATATGAATAGGAACACCAATAACAATATTTATAACTCAATTTGAGAGTAAAAGCAACTTAATTATTAATCTAAATAAATTTTATAAAATTAGTGATTTACAGAAATATCCATTAATATCAATATTTGAATATATATATTAAAAGGATCTAATAAAAATATTGTCAAAATAAATCAGTATTAAAAAAAAGCAGAGAAGGAGAGCTCCCTTACGTTGGTTTTATAAACATTCGAATATTAAAAAATTTGCACCAGCCGGGAATCGAACCCGGGTCTGTACCGTGGCAGGGTACTATTCTACCACTAGACCACTGGTGCTTCATGCTTTTACAGTGTCATTTTTCTTTTGTTCGTTTTAATACTTCTATGTTTCTATTCAATATCGATAGGAGAGGTGAATTGATATTTCCATTATATAAACACAAAATAAACATCAAAATGTAATTAATATGAATATAATATAAACAATAGACGTGTTTACTTATTTAAAAATAATAAAATGTTTATTTACTAATTAAATTTTATTTTTAAAATTTTTTGTTTTTATAATTTTTCCAAAAACACCCGTCGAGATTGATATTTTATGGATATTTCCATCAAAATTTTCCTAAAATTAGGACATTGATATTTTCATCTACATTGACATTTTATTGATATTTCCATAAATATCATAAAATATTAAATTTCTATCGACATGTTACTGTTTTCATGTTTTCATGGGTTCGACATCGACATGAGAGATGAATCGGTATTTCTATTGCATTGTAGAAAAATCTACAAAACATAAAAGAACAAACAACAAAATGTCACTAATGTAGGCATAGTATAAATAAAAGACTTTTAAAAATCATAAAATGTTTATTTACTAATTTAAGTTTATTTTTAAAATTTTTGAATTTTTAATTTTTCCAGAAATATCCTCGAAATTGATATTTTATTGATATTTCCATCGAAATTTTCATAAAATTAAGGCCTCGATATTTTTGTTGACATCTATATTTTAAACCTTGGGTTCAAGCTCTATTTCATGGTTTTATATTATATTTTTATTTAAAATATTATTTATAATAGAGGTATTTATAGTATATTAATAAATTGAATTGTGTTTAAATTGAACGTTTGTGTTTTCGACAATATGTGGGGAGTGAGAGAAACTAATTTCCGATCTTAAGACTAAAAGTACAAGTTTTATGTCATTTGAGCGTTACTCATTTTGACATGCTTAAATTGACTGAAGCATATAAAATTTGAAGGAGAAATCAATTTCTATCCTTAAAACTTTGTTGCAATCAATTTCCATTCTAAATTTTTTAACTCTAGCAACTTTGACCTAGACTTAAATAAGTTTTGTAATTTTGAACTTTTATTTAATTTTCACTAATTCATGCGCTAACTTTTCTTAAAGAAAAGAAATTGTGTAAAATCTTCGTAAATTTACCAATTTAAATAAGATTAAATATTGTACAAAATTGAGTCGTACAAATTATCATTGAATAACCTTCTTGAAATTCACAAATTTCAACAAAAGGAAAAATGCTTTATTGTCAATTTTTTATAAACTTGTCAATTTTGTATCATATACGTATGTTTTATAATTTATTAAATATATATGAAGGTTAAAAATGGAACACGCATTTAGTTAGAGAGGAACCAAATCCAAAGTAGTTTACTTAGATTATTGACCAACACTGTCAATTTAATTTTATATAATAATTTAACTATTTAATAATTTTATCTTCATCTATTCTTGATCGGTTATGCTAGATTGATTCATTTCTTATTTATTGTTGACAAACAATACAAAAAATTAAGCTCCAACATTTTAGGGCTATAACTGGCATAAGTAAGGTTGACAACGAGGCCGAAGATGCACCCCCATTCTTGTTCTTGTGGGGTTTGTAATTCTCATCCCTGCTCCATTCTCCGTTTTGGGGAGTCTAGGTTGTGGTTGGAGAATCCCCGTTCGAGCATCAGGTCTCCTGTGGAGAATTTTTGTCTGTTTATATTTTTTATTTGAAATCAATTAAAATTTTGAATTATATTGAAATTCTAAATATTTTACGTAACAAATTATATTAATATTGTTTTATTTATTTAAATGAATAATTAAAAACATTTTAATTTTTTATAGTAAATTTAATATAAAGTTAAAAAATAACCATATATATTATAAAAATAACAAAAAAAATAATAAATTAATTATATATATAATAGTTTTCTTATAATGTGGATAATAATAATAATAAAATAATTACATGTTTAAAGAAAACAGATTTTATGTTTTTAAATATGTATTTGATAGCAAATTTAAAAATTAAATTTTAATTTAAACAATTGTGAAAATTTATTTATAAACTATAAAACTAATTATAGTTACTCACTAAATATTAGGTTGAATATAAACTATTATTAATTAATTATTTTTTTTATGTTGAAATTTTTGTATAATTATTATTTTGTAATATCATATATTATATTATATATTACATATTTTAGTTTAACAAAACTAATTGAGTTGATAACATGAAGTACTATATTTGATATCATGTTTTTATCATTTTTAATAAACATTTTAAATATAATTCTGTATTTTAAAATTTTGAATTCAAAATTTGGATATAATGAAAATATTAAAAAAATATTTTCATAATTTGCACTATTTGAATAACAGAATTTAAAAACTGTTTTTGAAAATAGAATCTAGACGGTCAACCAAATGCATATTCATTGAATTTAGTGAATATGAAAACACAAAACAAAATCTAAATTGCCTACCAAACATGTCTTAAAGAGTCTAGAATCCAAAATTCTTTTTTTTTCCCGCCAAAACTGTTGTTTTTATTTTCAATTAAATGACTCTAAGAATTGTCACTCTTTATTAACTATTAATTCTGGTCATGAATTAGTGACACAAAAAAAATGTTATAATAGTAAAAAAAATCTATTTTTTTTCTCACCAAAATCATACCTTTTTGTTTTCTTATATTTAATGACTGTTATTTACACTCATAAATGTGTGGCACGAAAAAATTATCATAAGTTTTTTTTTAAAAAAAAAATCCAAAAAACTTCGTTTTTCCAAAAAAAATAAAATAAAATAAATAAATAAATATAAAAAGTGAATTTGACTTTTACAACTATGTTTTTCCCTATCCTTCCTAGATTTGCTCATTTGCATTTCTTCCATGTGTCAAGAAAAGCCCAATTTATTATAGGGTTGTGTAGGGGTAATGAATATATCCCAACTTATATCCAATTAAGGTTTCAAAATATGGGGCCATTTATTGGCATGCTATATTGTCTCATATGATACAGCCCCCCAACCAAATTTGGATTACAATATCATCACAAAGGTGCATGGTTTGGAATCTTCAACTTACCAAAAAAAAATAATAATAATAATGCAATTTTCATTTTTAATTTTTTGGTTTTGAAAATTTTGAGTTTATTTTCGTTCAATTTCCTTACTATTATTTCTATTGTTTTAAGGAAACATTTTAATTTTTAAGTCAAATTTTAAAATTAAAACCCAGTTTTTGGATATAATTGGTTTTTGTAGTTTTCAAAACTTAGTTTAGTTTTTCAAAAACTAAATCGTTTTGTCTAAATTTTTGCCCTAATTCGTTTAGTTTTCTCTCGCAGTAATTAATATTGATATAATTTATTTATATGAGTTTCATGTTAATTTTTGAGATTTTTATTGAGTGAATTTTTTTTTTAGTTCAAATAAAATGTGAAGATTCAAACTAATTATGATGTTTTAGGAGAAAGGGGTTACTAACACTAAGCTGTATTTTATTCTTTAAAAAAAATTATAATAAAATATCAAGATATATTTAATAGCAAACTAAAATTAAGATTGTTAACCTAAGTATAACTCAATTGATGTGAAATTGTACTATCAACTTCAAGGTTTGAAGTTTGATTCTCCATATCCTATACTTTTTTTTTTAATGGAAATAAGCATTAAAAAAAAAAACAAAAGTATATGGTAAACATACTATTTATATTTCATAAATACAATACAAACGATTAGATTGTTGACTTCAAATCTTTACTTTCAACTTCTAAATTTTATAGCTAAAATGAGTACAGTTGTACAATCAATTTTAAAGTCAAAAGTTGAATGAAAATCTTTAATTTTATAAAAATATAATTCATCTAAATTTAAATCTTTTTCTTCTTTTACCAACTTTATTTTTTTTATGAGAAATTAACTAACGACTTTTTTAAAAAATAAATACATATAAATTACGATTCAGTTGTGCTTAATTTACTCACCACTTGATTGAAGCATGTACAAATTATTATCACCAAAATTCATTTGAATAAAAGAAAAAGGAAAAGAAAAATGTCTCCCAAACCCCACCAAGAAAGTGGGGATTGTTGAATTCCAATAATTAAATTTATTGAGTTCTTATCCTTCCAAATAAGGTCATAGTGAGAGATGTTTGTAAAGGAGGGAAAATTTCAAAGAATCCATCATCAACATTCCAAGTGATCATCAATAGTAGATAAACACAACAATATTTCAAGGTAACAAAAATACCAAAAAATTATAATAATGTCAAGAGGAGGGTTTTGGAGTATTATATAAAGAGAGTGGTGGAAGTAAAATTATAAAGAAAGGAGATTTGGTTTAGGGTTTCATCGAAATGGTGATGGAGATAAAGATGACGACAACGATGGTAAGAATATCAAAAGAAAGTGTTTGGAAGAGTTGGTTGATATGTGGAGTGGTGGGTTTGGTTGTGATGTTGGGATCAATGGTTTGGTTGGCAAATTCTTCTTCTCATTCTCCTATGAGGATTCTTGTGGATACAGATGTTGATACTGATGATATCTTCGCTTTATTCTACCTTCTCAAGCAACCTTCCTCTCTCTTTCATCTTCAGGTAAACTTATGTTCTCGTAAAACATATGTATGTTCATACTAATGTTGTTCAAAGTCAAGAGATCATAGAGATGCTTCTCTTAAAGATTTGAACTTAATTAACTCCTCTTAAAATCGAACTCGTTAAGTTTTATATTTGTTATTTCACTAAATTACAAGCATCTTCTTTCTTACTGTATATTGATAAATATTTTGAAGGCATAAATTTTATTCTCCAAAGGGATTCAAAAGTTAGTAAATAGTTGGTGAAAATTTTAGATAACCATCTAAAAGATAGTTTTATGTAAGTTAACTTTAAAAATTAAAATCTAATGTCAAGATAAGCATAGCTCAATAATTGTCGATCTTGGTACCAATAGTTCGATCTACATTTCATATATTGTCAAAAAAAGGAAAAAAAAAACTAATATTTAAAAGTTGAGGTAGTAAAGGAATATTTAAATTTTTTAGTGCACAAATTCTTCCAACCATAATAGAAGTTCAACTATTATAAAATTATTATACCAAGTTTTTCTAATATATATATATATATATATATATATATATATATATATATATATAAAGTATTGTTTGTCTTTGGTCGTATAACTAACATAAAACAAACAATTTTGATCAAGAGGTCATACATTCACACTCCATCACGTAATTGTTATATTAAAGAAATGATTTATAAAAGTTGAATGGTCTATTATTACACATCAAATTGAAAGTTCATGAACCTATTAAATATTTTTAGTAAAAAAATAGATTGTCTCTTAGAATATACTATTTTTATTTTGCTAATCTTTTAAAAGAAAATTAATCAAGATATGACTGTATTCAATAATAATAATAATAATCAAATCTAACCTATTCAATATTTGTTCTCCAAAATGTTGTGCTTTTACGGTAGGATTATTAATAAGGACTTGTTTGGCAACTTGTTTTGATGAACTCTTGAATGGATGAATTGTAAATTATTAGGGATTTCAATTTATTCATTTGGCCTGACAACAAAATGTTACTGAGGTAAATTTATTTATTAATGAGCGATAAATTAATATTTCCATTTGTTTATTTATTAATTTAAATATTTTGTTTGAATTTTATGATTATAATTTTTAATATATATATATATATATATTAGTCCTTAGGTTTCAAGATGTTACATTTTTGGTCCTTAAGTTTTGGGTTTGATTTCAATTTGGTATCTAGGTTTTAAAATGTTACGATTTTACCCTAAAAATTCGAGTTTTGTTTCAATTTGGTCCCAAAGTTTATTGATTTATACTTTTAATCTCAAATTTTCATTAAATATTCACTTTTATCTTTAATGTTAATATCTATTAACTGATGTAAAAGAACTAAAAGAACTATAACTGGTTAAGTTTCATTATTTTCTCATCACTATAAAAAAATAATTTTAAATTTTCATTTCATAATTATTTTAAATTAATTAATCAATATTATCAGTAAAGAGTGAATAAGTACTTAGTAAACAAATCAAAGTTAAAAGTATAAATCTTGAAATTTATGGACCAATTGGAAACCGAACTCAAACTTCAAATTTAAAATTGTAGCCTTTTGAAAAGTAGAAATTAAATTGAAATCAAATTAAAAACTAAAATGTAATATTTGAAACCTAAAGATAGAAAATATATTGTTTTTCTTTCTAAAAAATATCTATAGTTATCGACATTTTCGTAAAATTAAGTAATAAAAACTTTATTATTATTATTATTAGCGGAGTGATTAGGTACAACCTAAGCTGCACCTAGTACATGCTCATCTCTCTTTTATACATAGAAAAAAATTTATTTTAAAAAAATCATGTGGTATGTTTTTATTAAGGGATATTTTCAAAAATAGAAAAACTGTTGAAAATAATTACAAATATAGCAAAATTTTACCATATATACATGGATAAATGTCATCTGGGTCTATTGTTGTTTATCACATCAAAAATAGAAAGTAAACTTTTGCTATATTTATAAATAGTTTGATATTTTTTCTATTCATAATAATTTTCCTTTTATTAAAGTGCATCGATGTATTTTTCTTCTTCGTCTTCTTCTTATTATGTGGTGTATTGGGATGTAGGCAATAACAATTAACGGGAATGGATGGAGCGACGCAGGACATGCGGTGAACCATTTGTATGACATGTTGTTCATGATGGGCCGAGACGACATCCCAGTTGGTGTCGGCGGAGACGATGGCATTTCCCCTAACGCTACTATTTTCCCTAATGTCGGTGGCTACCTACCACTTATTGATCAGGTTACTTAGCCCAACCCAACCTACATACTTTTGCAAATTCCACTAAATAATTTATTATTGGTTAAATCATCAATAAAAATATTCTTATACTTCCAAAAATTTTCATATTATGTGTAAACTTTCATAAAACGTTTCAAAAATACTTTTGCAGTGGAAATTCTATAGAACTTGGACAGATGTTGAGACATGAAATGGTGTAGTTGGTGACATAGAACAAAAATTTGAATCACCACACATCGTTTTAGGTCATCGCCACCACAATTCTAAATTCTAATTTTATTTGGAATTTTAAAGAATTTATACTCCAATAGTTGTTTTGAAACGTTGGTGGAAGTTGAGGGGTAATATTGTGACTTTTGAAAGTATGAGATAATTTTGAAACAAGGAGGAAAGCTTATGGGTATTTATTATAATTTAGCCTTATTTATTTAAAGACTAATTGCAAAAATCACTCTAAAGTATTGAAGTATAATTACAGTTGTAATTACACTCTCAAACTTTAAAATGTAGAAATTGAGTCCTTAAACTTATACAAATGTTAAAATTGGACTCTCAAGCTTATATAATTATAAAGATTATAACAATTGTATAAATTTGAGGGTTCAATTTCTATCATTTGGAGGTTCAATTTCTATAATAATTGTAAGTTTCATGGTTTAATTCTAACATTTATATAAACTTGAGAGCTCAATTTTTACAATTTAAAATTTGAAGATAGAATTGCAACTACAACCAACATGAGGATAATTTTTGTAATTTGTCCCTATTTAATTTCATTGGATTTCCAATCAACTTTCTCTCCTATTTCTAACCTTTCTCATTTTCAAATGATTTTAAGTTTGGCATCTTTATATTTTCTTTAAACAAAATTCTACTTTGTTTGAGTTCAAGTGTTTTTTCATTTTAGTCCATGACATTTAAATATGTGGTAAAGTTTCAATTTCCTTCTCTCTATTAAAATAGAATTTATATTTTATTATTATTTTTAACCAAGAGTAACATACTTTAAAAATTAATACAGATTAAATCTGACTCAAGAACAAAATTAAGAATATCGTGCTTCCAATAAGAAACCAATTAAGTTGGAAAATTTGGGTATCAATAATAAGATACTTTAGAAAAACTTCTACAAGCCAACTCATGAGTGGTCTTTTTCCAATCCCGATTGGCAAATGGAAAAAAAGAATAGTCCAGAAAAAATCTTCAGGCACCAAATATCAATCAAGAAAGACACAACCTCATAAAAAAGATTGATCGTTCTATTAATCTTATCCACCAACCAGGCAGAATTCGAGAATATAATGATAGAGTTGCACCCCAAATTAATTGTCAAACACATCCCGTCAAAGACCGCTAGAGCTTTCACATAGACAAGAGAAAGACAAATCTTCCTAAAAACCGTAAGAGGCTGCTGTCATCGAAGTCGCACCATCTTAATTATCTTATTATTATTATTATTATTATTTTTGCAAAGCCTTATTTGGAGATGTTAATAGCAATCATCTAAGTATCTCGTATCTTTTTAATCAAAGAAATAGTGTATGAGAAAAAAGTAGAATGATTTGAAATGCACTACGACCAAAGTTTCAATGTCGATGTTGAAGAAAATGACAATATTAATGTTGGTAAAAGGTTTATGTTGAAAAATATTTCTAATACATTTACATGTATATAAATTAGAGTTTTTTTTTTAGATGATTCTTTTTCGGGCGCTTTTATGTTTTTTTGGCCTGCTCCCCACAATGTATGAAATCTATTCTTATGGTTACGTCAGAGCGCACTTCCAACATTCTAAATAACATCAAATTAGGGACGAACTTTCCAACCCATTGTCGACTTATTCTTGACTCGTTGTTATGGCTTAGCAACGTCATTTTTTCGTGATTTTTTCCATTTAACATTGCCTTGCGATAAAGAAGCCCAACCGAACCCAAATACCTTTCAAAATCCCTGTCTCGATCTTAAATTAAAAGTGCAAAGATTTGATAGGAAGTATACTTTGACGGAAGCATAAGTTTACACCTTACAGAGGATTATCCATACCCAAAAAAAAAAAATTAATTAATAAATAATAACAATTATTTAAATTATTTTTACTTTTTCAAGAAAGAAAAGTTTGAGTGAAACTGAAATGGCGCGGTGGCCGGAGGTTGGTTTGGGCAGGGTGAATCGACGGCAGGGAAATGCCGATACAGGCAAGCGATTCCGGTGGGAGAGAAAGGACGTCTCTATGCCAATACCAATTTTGGTTTACGTAAACCCTTTCTTCCTCAGGTACTGCTCTCTCCACTTTCTTCTTTCTTCAATTCTATGGAATTTGGCAATGACCTACTCATTTCCCCTGCAGATGTGATTCCTTTTAACTTTTTTCCTTGCACAACTTTGATTTGACTTTCTCCATGAACAGGAAATAACTTATTGGTTAACTTGTTAATTTGGTCCGTATCTTTTGGTTTAAGAAAGTTTCAGTTTGATCCCTATAGTTTTGGTTTAGTTTCAATTTAGTCTTTATGATTTTAAGATTTTCAATTTTTTTTCCCTCTGTGGTTTGGTCAAACTTTTCTAAATTGTCCTTGACATTACCATGTTACAAATTTTGTTTTAGTTGATTGTATTGTGGTTTAAGGTGAGAAACAAATTTAAAGAATATAAGGTAGGTTGTTTAAGTGGGTAAAACACAATTTTGGGATGACTTGTGAGTTTAAACCAACCTATAGGATCCAAATTGAAAGTCGAAATTAATCTTATACCATAGATTGAATTGAAATTAAGCCCAAACCATGGAGATTAAATCGAAGCTTTTAAAACCATAGAACTTGGTCCAAGCCATGTTATCTAACCACGTTTATTTGTTGATAGTTTGTACTTAAGTTTCAATGTAGTCCCCAGTTTTAAATTTTTTTTATTTGGTCTCTATAGTTTTGTTAAATCTCCTACATGCTTCAGTGGTATCACCAAACAGTTAATAGTTCTCTTAAGTAGAATATTTTCTAAGGACGTAGGATGTTTTCTTTGTACCCAATAATAAAGAAGGGCAATGACTTGGCATTCAAAGAAAACGTGCCACTTAAGAAAACTATCAACATTGGGTAGATCAAAAGATTTTTGAGAGACTTAAGATAAGTGTAAGGATAAAATAGAAACATTTAGAACTACAAAGTTCAAACTGAAAACAAAACTAAGTAATAATTTAATATAACTTATTCTAGACCGATAAGACTTGGTTGTTTTTCAACAATTTTGCAACCCATTGTGCATATGATTAATTACCTCCTTCTGCAAACAAAAATTCAATCCTTATTTTTGTTAGGAACCGAGGTAGTATGGGCTACTTTTGTCCCACATCGGTTAGATTGGGATGACCAATGTGGTACTTAAATGGCTCTCTCACTTCAATAGCTAGCTTTTGGCTTGTGGTTTTCCAAGGTATTTAAGTACCTAATAGTTGTATCATATTCGGTTGTTGACATACCGGATAGGAGCATTGGTGGAAGGTTCTAATCGGGTGTTTTCAAGTGAAGTACCGTCAGTCTTAACCAGTGGGAAGTCGGCTTTCCGGGGATGGGGTATTGTTAGGAACCATGGTAATATGGGCTACCTTTATCCCACATCGGTTAGAATGGGATGATCAATGTAGTACTTACGTGGCTTGGCTCCTTCGCCTCAATAGCTGGCTTTTGGCTTGTGGTTCTCCAAGGTGCTTAAGTAACTAACAATTTTTATTTCAAGGGCCCCTTTTTTATATGTTGATACTTGACAGGGTAAGAGGAGATACATTCCTATGAAGCAGCCAACTGCACAGCAGGTGATTAAAGATGCAATATCTGCAGGGCCTACTACAGTTTTTCTAATGGGAGCTCATACAAACTTGGCTATATTTCTTCTGTCAAATCCTCATTTGAAGAAAAATATAAAGCATATATATGCCATGGGTGGTGCTATTAGAGAAATTTGCTCCGAGAGTGCTGACAAATCTCATGGGAAAACATGCAAAAATATTGGGAACTTGTGGCCTCCAAATACAAATCCATATGCCGAGTTCAATATATTTGGGGACCCTTTTGCTGCCTATACAGTAATTTCTACTTCCACTGTTGTTATAAGTTGATTATTAATATTCTAATCTATGAAACAATCTGTATATGATGATGAATGTTATGTGTCAGATATTCTAAATCATATCTTTAAATAAGATAACTCAACATGGAGAGTAGCTAAATATGGAAAAAGAGAAAAGTCTAATTAAAAGTTTTGTCAATGCTTTTGCTACAAATTAAGATGCCACTATTGCAGTAGAACTTGTGTGGAGATATGGATCTCTCTTATTGAAACCTTCTCTCTTTTTTTTTCTTTCTTCATTTTGTTTATCATATATCCTTTTGCTAATTGGGTTTGGTATATTGACATTATATACAGGGTGCTTGATAATAAAGTATTTTGATAATTAGTTCAATATTTTTTTGAGTGCTTGGCTATCAATCTGTTGGGCTGAAAACACTCTATAATTGATCACTTTTGAGGTGCTTTTGACTTTTTTATTTTTTTATAGAACACTTAGAATTCTTCCAAAAATGAACCTTTTTTTTTTTTTTTTCCCTTGTGAGCAGTGCTTTTGGCCATATTTTCTTTTGTGTAATTTTGGAATATCCGTCTGATATTACAGTGTTGCTTCTTTGGGGAACAGGTACTACATTCTGGAATTCCTGTTACACTTGTTCCTCTGGATGCAACAAGTACCATTCCTGTGAATAAGAAAGTATTTCTGGCATTTGAACGGAGACAAAACACTTATGAGGCTAAATATTGTTTCCAGTCTTTGAAAATGGCTCACAATACTTGGAATGGCAATGGATTTTTCGAAGTAATCTTCCATAACTGATTGATTCAACTATCTTTCACTTAGAAAGATGTCTGATTTCTATAGCTTCTCAAGCTAAGATAAAAATAATTACAAATTTAACAAGTTCATTGTAGTGACTTAGCATTTTTACAGATTTATTCGATGTGGGATTCTTTTATGGTTGGTGTAGCTTTGTCCCAAATGTATAATTTGGACAGAGGGGGTGGAAATAATGCATATTCGAAGATGGAATATCTAAATATCACTATTGTTACGTCAAACAAACCTTATGGGATCTCTGATGGATCAAATCCACTTGTTGATGATTTGCTCCCAAAATTTGGTGTCCAAAAGAATGGGGTGCACAGTGGTCATGTTCAGACAGGAATGCTAGATCCATTCTGCCTTGTTTCAACTGAAATAGGGCAATGTCAGGTATGTTGCCTTTTGAAGTTTCCAGCAAATTTGATGATTGTGCAATATATATATATATATATATATATTTTAATAGAGAGCAACTTCTTGTCAATGATATATGTACAAGAAAGTATTAATATGTTAGCATATTTGGAATTGTCTGTTAAGATTTTTATAGAAGATTTATAGCAGCTAAGAAGTAAATTTCTAGGAAGTAGGTTGAAATTTCATTAAATTCAACTTATGACAGCCTCTTCAATCACAAAAAACTCTTCTATGCTAAATATAATTTGTTGGATTACAAAATAGTGTTAGTGCAGCTTCCAAGGATTGGCCCTGGTGCTAGGTTCAAGCCCTCAAGTGAAAATTCCTTTGAATACCATTTGCTTTTTTATTTAAAAAATGGTGCTTGTTTTCTTACTCCTTCTTTCTAATTATTGTCATCTTTCCTAAGGGAACCTTTGAATTCCAAAAGCCAAAATACGTTTTTAAAAACTATTTTTGTAAAGTTTTTAAAACTTGGCTTGGATTTATAAAATATCGTGAAAAAGAACATAACAGAAAAAAACAGAAATCCATATGTAGAAGTAGTGTTTAAAACATAATTTTCATATATAAAAAATAAAATAGTTATCAAACAAAGTTTTAATAATTTGAACCCTTATAATCTTTCAAAGTTGGTGTTAGAGTGGGAGAAACAGGTGGCCCTTGCGAATGTTGCACGCAGTGGATCCTCCATGCCTAGTTATCAAAAAAGAAAAAGAAAAAGAAAAAGATTTAAGAATATACTACTTGTGTAATTTGTTTTGCAGTCAAATGTTCCGGATTGAACTATAGATTATAAAAACAAGTTAAATGGCTGTATGTTTTTGTTGCTGACGAAGTTCCATTTAAACAATTATAAAATTTTAGTAGAAGTGTAGATTTTTCATTACTAGACATGTGTTAAAAGAGTTCCATACAATGCTCATAGGATGGTTATACAAAGGAGGCAGATGGCCCTGAATCAGTTCAAGTTCTAGTTGCTGTGGAAGCAAAATCAACTATTGACACCAACAGCTCAATTGATAAAGAATTTTATATAAGCTTCCTGGATGTAAGCCTGACAAAAGGTTTTATTTTGTCAATTTATTATTTTTATGCTTACATATTAGTTTGTCCATTTTAATCAGTTATCTTAGAAACTACAATCTTATTAGATTAACAATTATCCCTTTATATGTCTGCATTAGGAAGTTTCTCCTTTTGTTTTGCAAGGGGAGCAATTTAATTCATTGGTAGCACGCAAGGAATTAAATTCAGTGGTTGTGCATGGGGAACATTCATTTCCTGTCGTAAATTTGTAGCTTTCTTCTTGTGGTTGGTTTTGAAAGTTAAATAGATGGTTGGTGTTCGGTCCAAGATTTTCTTTACAAGGCTTGATGTAGCTATTGATCGTCGGTGTTTGATGGAGGTCTTATTCTTAGCATTAGTATTCATTTGCAAGCTCTCTTAAATCTTTCAGGCAATGATGTTGGAAAAGTTCTTTGTTCTTTAAATGTTGATTTATTTTCATGGCAATTCTCTGTATGGTTATATTTGTTGTTTTGTATTTTCTTTCCATCTTTTTTCAATCCCTTTAAGAGTTTGTTTCCCTCGAACATTTATTCCTTTGAATTAATATCAATGAGAAGTTGTTTCATAAATAAATTAAATTATATGTACAAACTTGGATTTTGTTCATTATTAGTCAAGCAATGTTTCTACTATTATGAATTTGTGAGTTAGTGTTTTCCTTAGTTTAGAGAGTTTTTGTGGTTTCTTATCGAAGCCTTCTAAGGATTAGTGGCTCCCTATAATGAATCTGCCATTATTTATTTTACTTTTATGTGGAAACGAAATGATCAGATTATGTGCAAGAAAGTGTTGGATTTTTCTATAACTGAACTAAAACTTTGATGCTTGATAGTTCTAGCATTTATTCCCTCACAATGTCTACCCCATTTACTTTCTCAGTGAAATGGTTACTAAAAATGCAGGTTCTTAATAGTCCACGACAGACAGGGAGGTTTGATTTTAGAGCTCAGTTTCCTAACTACAAGGAAGTACTATATAGACCAAAATTCGGGAAGAAATTACTAGGAAAACCGGTTATTTTTGACATGGATATGAGCACAGGAGATTTTCTTACTCTTCTCTATCTCTTGAAGACACCCATTGAAATCATCAATCTAAAGGTATGGTGTTATTTTGTTTGGGTTTCCTTGTTTTTAAAACACTTCTAAAACTCTAGCCAGATTTTAAAAACATAAAATAATTTTATATAAACTACGTTTTCAGACTCCATTTAATAACCGTTTGGTTTTTTAAAATTATTCTTGTTTTTTTCACAATTTCATAATCTTATTTTCATCTCTCCTAAATAAACATTTGAATTCTTAAACGAGTTTTCAAAACTTGACTTGGATTTTGAAAATACTCCGAGAATGTAAACAACAAATAAAGAAACCAATAGTTGTAATTTCAAAAACCAAATGGTTATTAGACGGGGTCTTAGCTTTAAAATTTGGCTATGATTTCAAAAAGGATCGAAAGAGTTCATCACAAAACCAAGAAAACTATTAGGAAATAAGCATACTTTTTTCAATATTTTCATGAAGCCAAGGCATGATTGTTTCTCTTTCTTTTGTTCTTTTAAGTGGTAACGTATCATTTTTCAGGGAATAATAATTAGCCCAAATGGATGGGCAACAGCTGCAACAATAGACGTCGTATATGATGTATTACATATGATGGGCCGTGATGACATTTTGGTTGGCCTTGGAGATGTATTCGCCATTGGAGAAGCACATCCATCATTTCCTCCTATTGGAGACTGCAAGTATATCAAGGCCATTCCTCATGGTAGTGGCGGCTTCTTGGACTCAGATACACTTTATGGATTTGCTCGAGACTTGCCTCGTAGTCCTAGAAGGTATTTCTTTTTAGAATACATATATCTTGATATAACTTCTCATGGTTGGATGATTGTTTTTCTTTTTTTCCTAGTTCACGTGTGAAATTAGGGGAGTTGGGATTCAAACTTTTGACTATCTTGGTCGAGGGTATATGTTTAACCTAGTTGAGCTATATGCTCAAATTAACCATGATTACCATAAAACAAAATTACAATGGTTAACCATTAGTTTTAGTTTCCATTAGAAATGGAATTTAGCCATTTATATATGATGATTATATCTAGATAATCATTTGCTGTTGAGATCTTAATGGATGATTTTCTTCAAGTACATCCGACATTGCAGAAGTGATCAAATTTTGGACAAAACCAAACTTTCATGGTTTTTTCCTGTTTAGATATACAGCTGAAAGTTCAGTGAAGTATGGAGCATTTAGAGATACTGATCACCCTGAACTCAGACAAACGTCAGCACTTGATGTTTGGAAAGATGCTGTACAAACTCTAGATCTGGAGGCTAAAATTACCGTTTTAACCAATGGACCTCTGACGAATCTCGCTCAAATCATACGTCATAAGGCAATAAGTTCAAGGATTCAGGTAAATGACCATAAACTTTCATTTATTCCATAGGCATATTATTTATCATTTAGGATTGGAAACATTCTTTTATCGGGTTAAAAAACACTTTTGGTTCTTGAGCTTTCATGGAAGTAACAATTTAGTCTCTAAACTTTTAGAAATATTTAGTCTCTAAACTTTAGTTTGTAATAATTTATTATGTATTGTCAATTTTGTAAGAGTTTAGCCTCTCAACTTTAATTTGTAACAATTTAATCTATATACAATTTAGTGTATGTTGTGAAAAATATTACAAAGATATACCGATCAATAAACTTATTTGAGATCAAATGTTTTCATAATATAGAAAGGTTTAAACCATTACATAACAAAATGACATTTAATTTTGATTAGATTTTAAAGATAGGGATTAAATTGTGTTACAAATTTGAAAGTAGGACTAAATTGTTACATGATGAAGTTGAAGAACTAAATTATTACAAATTTGTAAGTACAAAGACTAAATTATGACTTACATGGAAGTTTAGGGACTTAAAGTATTTTTTTAAACATTTTTATTGCATTAAGATGGTTTTATAGATGTGAAAATTAGCGAGTTCACTGCATTTGAGTGTCCAAATTGAAGAACGTGGTCATATAGTATTCTACATTTTTATGGAAAATCTTGATGCATGACAGTTTATGCTTTTGATATCTCTAATTAGTGTCTTAAGCTTAGCCTACTAAAATGTTTTAATTAGAACTTTGTAGTTTCTTAGGAAAAAGAATGTTCTAAGTTTAGCCTATGATTCTAGAATCTTTGGTTTGAATGATATGAAATGAATCTATTTCTGTGAAGTATTACAAAATTCAATATTTGTTTTTCAAGCACAAGTGGAAATTCATATGCTTTTACTTTCGGTACTAATAAATGCCACTTTAAACACAAGATCATGTATATTGAAACTGTTATAATCAATGTGTAAAAGTTTATGACCTCAATCTTCTATCAATTTTAGATGCTCCATTAATCAAATAGTTCAACACCTTCTAACATCATGTAAATTTTAACTTATAATAGGTCAAAAGTGTAAAAGAGTTTCGAAATAAATCTCAATTTCTATTGAATTCATTAATGAAAAGTTAATTGTAAGAAATAAAATAATGTTATATGCAAACTTTTAGGGATTAAAAATGTACATTGAAACATAAAATAGAATACATGAAAGTTGTAGAAACCAAGAACAAGTTTAAAAGTAACCAAAATATTGTCTTGATTATTGTTGTTACAGGAGGTATATATTACCGGAGGACATATAAATTATGATGTAGACAAGGGAAATGTGTTCACTATACCTTCAAATGAATATTCAGAATTCAACTTCTTTCTGGACCCTACAGCTGCAGATTTGGTGTTGAGCTCAGGATTGAACATCACACTTATCCCACTGAACGTGCAACGAAAAGTAAGTTATTTTCACAAGATCCTCAAAAAGTTGAAGCTCGAAAACAGAACTCCCGAAGCATGGTTCTCTCGACGTCTACTCTCCAGGCTATATCACCTTAAGCAGAAGCATCATCAATACGATCATGTGGTAAAGTTGCTTAACTTGATTATTCTATATAGAATCTGCTTTTGTATATTGGTCAATCAGGCAGTAGTTTCTTTAAGTTTCTTTATCTCTGGTGGCTCTTGGATATCTTAAGGATTTTTCATGTGGAACATGCATTTATAATCAAGCTGCTGCATTATAGGTTCTTTGGAGTTTAGACATAGAACTTTCATCCTCAGTTGAGAATCATGATCATTTTAGATCAAAATGGAAATAGTTTAAGAAGAGAAAATCTTGAGACTCTGTTTGATGGTTTTTTGTTTGTTTTTTTCTTTTCTAAAAATATTAAACTACTAATGTAGTCCCTAAACTTTGATAGTTGTGTCAACTTAGTCCTTAAACTTTAAATAGTTTCAATTACATCTCTCAACTTTATATTGGTTCAGTAGTCTCTAAATGATGTGACATGCAATTGGACAAATATTAGAAGATTTGGTTTGATATGATGTAAATGACAGAAGGGAATAAATAGTTAGGACAAATTTTAGTGATTTGATATGTTGCTTGGATCGAAGGGTATTAGTGAGTTTGAGATGACTTTTGATAGGAGTCTAAGTGAAATACTTTTTTAGCAATTTTTTTAGAAGAAGCATTAACTATGCTTCTTTTAAAGCACTCTAAAGTATTTTAAAAATATTGAGAACATCAAAGTCACAATTAATTATTTAACCAAATGCTATAAAAAGTTCGAAAATTTTCTTTAGGAATGATTTTGAAGTGCTTAAAAAGGTACTTTTAGGTGAAAAGGGTGTTTTTAAAAAGCACCTTTTCACCGTTCCAAAAGTTCCCAAGTTCACTCGTTCACTCGTTTACTCTTTTTCCATGTACCACTTTATTTTGTCTACATATCTGCTTTTGTCATTTTTCTACCATGACGTACCAAATTTGCGAACACTTCTCCAATTTGCATATCACATAACACTCATATAGTTAGGTTAATCTAAGGAAAAATTTCTTTTGGGATGGAATTAGAACCTTTGACTTCTTAGTCGAAGGTGTCTTAACCCGTTGAGTGATGTTCAAGTTGTCATAGTAAAGACTATATCGAATCGCAGTATAAACATCAAAGACATATATACTTAAAACATTTTAAAATTTAAGGATTTAACAGGCACCACGATCGTGAATGAAATATTGATTTTTCATTTAATCTTTAAAAGCAAACTCAATTTGCTGACCTTTGTTTTTATGTTTTTCATCTTCTGAAAATACTTTACATGCCTAAGCTAAATTTTGAAAAACCAAAAACGACTTTCTTAAAATTACTCTTCTTAGTTTCAAACGTTTTCAAAAGTAGATTACAAAACAAAGAAAATGAATGGAAACAAACAAGCACCCTTCCAAAGATATAGAAAACTAAAAACGAAATCCTTATCAAATTGGTTGGAAGACCTCAACAATTTTTCTTTTATTCATTTGCCTTCTACAGGACATGTTCCTAGGAGAAGTCCTTGGTGCAGTGAGCTTAGCTGGAAAACAATTGAATCTGAAGCAAGGATTCAGCTTGAAGCCTCTCAAGGTAATCACAAATGGAGGTGAATCAAAAGTAGGGCAGACAATTATAGATGAGAAGAAAGGGAAGTGGGTGAGAGTTTTGGAGAGTGTAGAACCACTTGCATTTTATGAAGATCTTGCAAATGCATTGGCAGATGAAAAGCAAACTGCTGTCATTGGAAGCTTTGAGGGGCAAAAGAGGCTGTGGAGTGCTTAAGTACTGGTTTTATATGTTGAAGGAGATGTGTCAAAGAATGTACATATGGAGCTCAATGATATGCTACACAAAAACCCTTATAAGCATGCTTATGTGATTCTTCTCAGAGCTTAGTTATAGGACAAAGGAAATATGAGCAGAAAAAACTATTTTTTTTACTGTGCTATTTAGTGGAGTGAATTAATTTTAGGTTAAATTACAAGTTTAGTTCATGAACTTTCAGGTTTGTTTCAAATAGGTCCATGAACTTTCACATTTTTGTGTCTAATAGGATTCCAAAGTATTAAAAGTGTCTAAAAAGTCTTTCCCTTAAGTCTAATGGCTAGTTATGCATCCCTCTAAATGACAAATTATGTTTGGATCCCTCTAAAATGGCTAAGAAGTAAGAAGAAAATGCATCCCTTTATATGGCTAGTTATGTGACAGTTGACCTAGTCAAAGTCAAAATTTAGAAGTGTTTAGGGCACCAATTTAGAACGGAATGAGTGAGCTATAATATTCCACCTACCATTCGGGGTGCGTGTTAAGAAAGTAAGGGGTAAGAAGTCTTTTAACCCATGTGTTTGCTACAATATTACTATTTACAACTCAGTGGTTCAAATAACAAACTCTCCCTTCGTCCAATGTTTCCTATGACTCCACTTGCCAACGACCAACTTCAACAACTACCTTCAGTGGCCAACTCCAAGAAGACCACCTTTAATACTCAATTTCGATGACAATCACCTCTGGCGACTAGCTTGATGACTACCCTTTGATGATCGACTCCGACGATCCCCTGTGCGATTAACTCTGGCAACGAACTCTAGCAACTAGTTCATAGTGAAAGTTCTCTTTTATAGTAATTTGACATTAATAGAAACACTTTAACTGTTTGGCAAACCAAACAAACTTGTGTATAAAAATGTGACGGAGAGAATGTAACCAGACACATGAGTGTTTTTATTTTAAACAATTTTTATAAAAAATGTTTAAATGAAAATGACTTTTTGAAAAATATTTTTTCCTAATCAATCCAAATATGTTCTAATATATAACTTGTTCCAACCACATCTGAACTGAATTCTTTCTAGTTAAAGAATCTATTTCTAGTTGCTCTGGAACAATTAGGAGATTCTCTAGAAGAAATATGGGGTTCTGCTTCTTGTGGCAACATGTTATGGTGTGGCGGTTCCGCTTAGGTCTTATCAAAGTTTAAAGTAAGAAAATCGTGTAATATGGGGAAAAAAGTCATTCATAAGATTTAAATAGAGAATAAGATAATACATCCTCCCTAGGGATCTTTCACAATGATTTATACATATTAATTCAATTCATGTAATACCACAACTTATTATACTATTGTGAGCTTCTCCTTGAAAAACACCTTTGATCAACTCTTCTTCTCGAACTACTTTTAAATGATAACCTACTATCATTTTTTCTTAATCATGTATCTAAGTTGATATTATTGTTTTGTGTTTCATCGCATGGTGTCCTATACTTGCCAATACTAGTCCTAGTACACATTTTTGTGCATAATTAGTGAGTAGAGAATTTGTTACTTTTATACACCTTCAGATATGGAGTTCTCTTAATTAATCAATGATGATTCATTTTACTAACGTATCACCACTTTTGCTACTTTAGTAGCTTGGGCAGCTACTTGAGATTCCTGATTATTCCATTTTCTAAATGTTAGCAATGTACAACGATCAAAATAATATCATTTTCTGATGAAGACCTCTAACTATATTTTATCATGTGGGAGTTAGAATTAATTTTTCGTTTATCGACTTCTCTATCAATGTGGGTAGGAAAGAAGCAGTTGTATTCATCTATAAAGTTTATTTTGTACATTATCAGAGATTTCAAATTATTATTATTATGTTAATGAGAGTTATAGGTATTAGTTTATATGGTTGTAATGAACTAACTTTGAATTTTGAAACATCAACTAATCAAGTTGTATGAAATTTTAGCTAATCTCATGCATTTTGTGCATGTTTAACAATATTGGTACACCCTTGACATGACTAAATGGACAGAGCATAACTTAACTTAAAATCTAACACATTTTAAAAAGTTTTTGGAACAAAACATTCTATTTCAATTTACAAAGTATGATATTTAAGGTATTGGTGTTTGTATAATACCAAAAAAGAAAAAAAGAAAAAAAAGGGTCGAAAACAGTCCTAAACCCTAAATTCATACTTGAGAACTTATGTTAATTAAAAAATGAATAACCCAAACACATAAACCTAAATTCATACTAAAATAATTTACACTCCGACACAGACTATCTAAACTCATATTAAAATAATATACATTCCAAACATAGACTAGTATAACCCAAGATAGTATAATAATCACAGACAAATTACCAACTTTGGGCACCAAAGAGCCTCTGCCCTGGTCGGATTGCATAGATTATTTTAATTGTATGTATATTAAATATTTGTGTTTTAAATGTATATAATAATTAATGTCTTGAAGTTTAATATCTATGTTTGATTTGCCAATTTTTTATATAGACACCAACATTAAATAATATCTTAATTAAATGTAAAAGAACGATTAATGTAGTCATAAATTAACTTTAACATTCTTTTAACACATTTTTATAGGAATGTTTTCAAATATGGTAAAATGAACCAACTTATTTACAAATATAGCAAAATGTCACTGTTATAAATTATTGTAGTCTATCAATGTTTATGACCGATAGACGATGACATTTTGCTATATTTGAAAATATTCTAACAGTTTTGTCATTTAAAATAATTATCTATTTTTATATTAATTATTTAAAATAAAATTAATAAATATTTTTATATAAGACATTAATTAAACTTAATTACTAAAAATAATTAATTAGAATATTAATAATGAATAATAAAATGTTGTATTAAATAGTTAAAAGATGTCATAAAATATTAATATTAAATGTGAATTAGTTAAAATTTATTAAGTCTAAATAATATATTTAAAAAAATCTAAACAATATATTTATTTTGAATAATTAATTTAATATTAATTTATTAATTAATTATATGACTGTTCTCAAATATAACAAAAAAACTAAAATATTTACAAATATAACAAATTCACTGTTTATATGTGATAGACCGCAATAGACTACTATTTATGTATGAAACAAATAATAGTTTATTATGATCCATCACAGATAGACGGTGTATTTTGTCATTTGATATTTTTACTTTTCATCTCAATTATAAAAAAATTTACCTGAAGATATCAGAAAATCCACTTCGTTTAAAAGTTTCAAGATAATAATATTCAAAATTTTAAAAAGTGAAATTTTGGGAAATAAAAATGATATTAAATATCTCTCTATAATTTCGTGGTAAAATTAAAACTAAAACCTTTGAAATTGGTTAGAGAAAAAAAAAACAAAAGAAAAGAAAAAGAAAGATCAGAATTTTTTTAATTTTTTTTTTTTTGTTCAGCCGCACGCAACCCCCACACGAAGAACTCCCTCCCAGCGGTCGTGAACTCTCAACCTCGCTCACGCCAGTCGCCGGTCGTCCGCCGTCCGCGCTGCTGGACTTCTGTCGCCGTCCGTCGTGCTCAGACCAGCGTTGCCGTCGCTGGTGGTGAGTTTCTCGTGGATCTCTTTATCTCTCTTCCGCGCGGTTTTTTTTTTTTTTTTTTTTTCTCTCCTCTTCTTCTTCTTCTTCTTCTTTTCTCTATTTGAAATTTCAGTTTGTATTCATATGCCCATTCTTTATGTTTACTGAATTAGTTCAATTTTCAGTTCAGCTGGTTTTTCTTTTATGTATGCCTTCTAAAATCAAATGGGTGTTTTTCTAAAATTCTCTCCGGAATTCGGTATGAAGGAACTTCATGTTTCCTTCCTCGTTTTATGATTTTTTTGTTTTGTTTTTCAGTTTACCGACTGTTGTAGGTGATTGTGACACATTCCAACATGGTGTGGTGCAGCAATTGTGTAAAAAATGTTGCTGGGTCTCGAGATGAAGCCGGTTTCCTGTTAGTATTTATTTTGAAAATTTAATCTATGACCATTTGTCTTATGATATGACGATGCTTACTTCAAATTTTCTTGTGGGTTTTTGTATCTTTGTCTAATAGATACTGTGATATGTGTGGGAAGGTGTTGGATTTTTACAATTTCTCTCAAGATCCTACTTTTACAAAGGACTCTGGAGGGCAGGTACTTAAACTTTAGTTGTTTTGCTATAGTTCCTTTCATATTCCTTTTTCCTAATTAATTTTTGTCCCGTTGGCGATGTTGTAAAAGATATAGTGTACTGTTATTATCCATAATATTTGTCAATCCTCTCCTATGATATTGTGGTATTGCTGAAATATTCATATTTGATGTCCGAATGAATTCGCAGAGTCAATTGTCAGGAAATTTTGTTAGATCTGTTCAGAGTAATTTTTCTGCTTCACGAGAAAGGACATTAAATAAAGGTTTTATGTCTGATTTACTCTGTCTTCTTATGATAAACATGTGTTATATTTGTTTTCTTCAAGGATGTAATCTACCTAGATTCTTCAATATTAACTGAGTATATTATATATGAACTTTTGTATCCTATATCAGCTTTTGAAGATATGAGATACATGAGGAATGGTTTAAACATGGGTGAGAGTGATGAAATAATTCGGGTAGCCGGGGCATTTTATAGAGTAAGTTTTTATATTTGAGCCCTATGTATGTGATATTTATATGTATTATATATTTATTTCATTGATGTTTCTTCATCTCTAACTTGCAAGATTGCTTTAGAGAGAAATTTTACACGGGGACGCAATACAGAGTTTGTTCAAGCTGCTTGCCTTTACATTGCGTGTCGGTATGAGATTTCCCTTCCCTGAATTACAACTATTCCTGATATTTATTTTAATTGATCACATATTGTTTTCGTTGTATTGAGTGACGATATAGATTTGGTTAAATAAGGCCATCCAAGAGATTTCTCAGCAAACAATTTCTTGTGATCTCCCCAGGAAGATTGTCAGGAAATGAAAATGCTATGCTTCTGAATGATATAATCTCATTAGGATCATCCATTTGATCCTCTTTTGAACTATGATTTGTTTGATTGCTTTCCACAAAAACTTGTTTTCTGATTCATACTTACTGCTTACCATTATAGCCATTTCCACGTGTCGTGTTCTTTATTTCTTTGAAAATTATGAGTGTCTTAGTCAATTTATGTGCATCTTAACTAGTCTTACTAGAAAACTGCTTAGGACTTATAATTTTGACCTCGAAACATTCAATCAAACATTTTCAATATGTGGCTAATTGTTAAATCAAATTGCCGATTGACCCAAAAGGTTAAGCTGATGAGTTACGATAAATTTAATTATATCAACACTCTAACACTCTCCCTCACTTTTTTTAGTAAAGGAAACATTTTATATATAAAGGGAAAAAACCCCAAGAATTACAAGAGCTACATGAGCGATAGCCAATTGTTAACTAAAAAAGATAAGCTGAAATGAGTTGGGGGGGGGGGGGGGGGGTTGCGTTTTACACCAAGAAAAAGCAGTAGATAAAACATTCTCCATAAAACGAGGAAAAGAAATCATTAAAAATTCGTCTGTTTCGCTCTCTCCATAAGCCCTATAAGAAAGCACGAATAATCGCCAGCCACATAGTCTTCTTGGTACCACAAAAGGGGTGACCCACCAACAATGATGCTAATATCTCCGAGATGTTATTTGAACAAGTATACGACCAACCGAAAGCAAGCAAGACAATGTCCCAAAATTTGGTGGCAAAGGAACAGTGCATGGACAAGTGAACCGGCGATTCCGCATTCGTATGACACATACACCAAGATGGAGAAAGCGACATATCGGGCATGCGGCGCTGCAGGCGATCAGCAGTATTAATGGCTTGAAAATATGTAGAAGACCCAACAAATGGAAATCAATATTGATTAGGGAGTGAATGACATTCAAGGGGTTTGAACACAAGACCTCCTACTCTGATACCGTATCATGTTAGATAACATGAGGTTCCATCTCAAAACCAATTCACACGAGAGAAGTAACTCATCTATCTTATTAAGATTGTGAGGTTCCTTAATTTTTTCAATGTGGGATCTTTAACATAGTAGATAACATGGAGTTCCATCTCAAAACCCTTGATTTTTCTAATGTGGGATACTCAACATGCCCCCTTATGGTGCATCTTTGTGTTCACGGTTCTTGGATTGGATCCTAATTTTTGTTTTTGGACCAAACACTTTAACACTAGGATGGTTTGAATGCATGATTAGATGATATCCCACACACCAAAGGGTTACAAAAGAGATGCCTAGCCGGTGGCTAATTGAGTTTCTTCACTATTTACGAAGAACACACCAATCAGTGGTAAGAGCCATATTACGAAGGATCCTTTGGATTCGACAACAAGTATTCAACCTCTCAAAAGAAAAGACCCACAGGAAAACCTTCATTTGTTTTGGACAAGGAACTTGCCAAATAAAATTAACATACTGGTGATCCAGGGCTGCGTGATGCAAAATCAGCTTTGACAAGAAAGACATGCAAAAAACTTACCCCCATTTTTAAGATTCCATAGCTTAGTGTCTCCATATCGATGTAGTTATCATCCTGTGCCCACCTTTGAAAGAGGTATTTTACCTAGTGTCGACGTATTTCATACAGATGTAACTGGAGCCCGGTTTCCCAACTTGTCAAATTATATTGGAGACCTTAAAAGAATAAGAGAATAGAAGAAGAATGGTAGTGACCTACTTCTTAGTCAAAAATAAAAAATGACAGTGACCTAGGTTCTTTGAAGAATCCAGAAGCTTTTAAGCCATGCTCATTACTAAACTTTCACTATCATTATCTACCTCATTGCTATCCCTCCTTTATTTGTAGCTGTTGAACCTACTTACAGTTTGAGCATAAGACACTAAATTTGGTAAGGAGTTTCCTCTCTCCCTCTAATGCGAGTTGGAGAGGGTTGACTCCTTTTGGTGAAAATCCAAAGGGAAAGATTTGTGTTTAAAAACTTTGTTGAATGATGTATGATGTACTAATATCAGACGTATTTTGTTTTGTAGGGAAAAGAATAAACCGTATCTTCTTATTGACTTTTCAAATTATTTGAGGATAAATGTGTAAGGGGTCTCTTCCTTTAGTACATGCATATTGATTTGTTGGTCTTTTAATTTTTATGTACTAGTATTTTTACAGCTTTGATGTTGTTCGCAGTTATGTGTTAGGTGCTGTATTTTTGCAACTCTGTAAAGTGCTAAGACTTGAAGAGCACCCTATTGTTCAAAAGCCCGTTGATCCTTCCCTTTTTATCGATAAATTTACTCAATGTAAGTATTTCATGTCACTTGAGTTGCAAGTTTAAATGGGTTTTTATCTATTTATTGTTTTTTTTTAAAATTTTTAATTTTTAAATTTGATTTATTATTTATTATTTATATTTTATTTTATGGTGTTCTTGGAGAAAGGTGGACTCTTGTTGCTTTCTTTTTTTTGAAATGAGAATCGAGAAAATTTATTTGAAATAATGAAAAGAGATTAATGCTAAAAAATACCAAGCTCCATCGAGGAAAAAATCAATTCAAATAAAGTTAAAATACCCTCGAGAAAACCAAAAATAATAATCCAATTGAAACACAAAAGAAAAAAAAAAAAAACCAACACTATGCAAAAGAGACCTTCAGAATATGGCTCTTGGGGATGTTTATTGATAATGATCAAAAATAGAATCAATTTAAAATCTTTGCCCTTAAATTTCCAAGTTGACAAAGTAAAGCCTTCATCCATCATAACTTGATTTTTTCCCCCTTTATGGGTTCTTCCCTATTGTGCTATTTGGATATTTCATTCATAAATGAAATTGTTTTTCATCTAAAAAAAAAATCATCATAACTTAACTTATTCTCTGAAGATCCATTGAGTTTGTAATATTAAATTGACGAATCCTCATGATCAGCATGTGGAGGATCTATAGAATATATATCCCCAAAATGAAGAGAAATTGCCAAACTTTTGATATGTTTCAATCAACCGGAATGAAACCACAAATATTTTTCTTCACTTCAATTTTAGCAGTTGTACAATCAATAAAATTAAGAGTTTGGAAAGGGATATTGACCAAACCCCCAAAATGCTGACCAATTGTTTCAAAACAAGGACGTTTGCAATAAGACAAAGGTAAGTTATTCAGAAATCCAACCGCCATATCCCTCAATTAACTTTGGATGAGAGTATTCATCTTGGGACCATTTCTCAATCTTTAGGGAAAATTTCCAATTTGCCTTTACTTGCCATCAAATCTTATTCAAAAAAATTACCATGGATATTATTTTTGAACAAAAAATCCACACACGAGTGGATGCTGCTCTCAAACGAAAAACATCAACGCATGTGTAGAACACCCAATTACAAAACGCAATACTCAGAAGAATATGAGGAACTAAAATCGGCAATGAAGCCCAATTAAAACAGTTGGTCAACAATGAAGGCCAATTGAAAGAGCATCGCAACTTCGGTACCATCTTCAACATAAGAATAATATTATTTCTTATTGAATGAAAAGATGAATACATGGCTTGTCTAAATAGCAAATCACTTGGAAAATAAAAGAAAAGAAAAAAATAACATACAATAAAAGAATACCTAGCTCTACCAATCATTTACTAATTAGGAGATAATTACAAATAAGGAAATAAACAACAAATATCTGAACAATATAATTTGATAGGTTTCAATTCTTTAGATTTTGGACTTGATAGGCTTTTGTGGAAATGTCAATAGTTTGTAAATCTGCTTCTTGATACAAAACATGGGTGTTGTTGATTTATCCAAACCTTGGATTAACGATGTGTTTATACCTACAATTGTACTTGGTTTTTAATACAAGTGGACCATTTTTCCATGGTTTTTCACTTTCTTTAGTTTAATGTTCTAACTTTTTATAGCATTTTCTTTTGACAATATGTGGGGTGGGGGATCAAACCTCAATCCTTGAGGTTGATAGCATATCATTTCTTCATTAAATTTTATTTTTCATTATTTTTTTTGTTTTGATGTTAATTTGCATGTGTAATGTATTTTAAGATCTTAGATATTTAAATATATGCATAGATATATTTAAAAAATAATTAAAAAAAATCATGTGAAGCCAATGTTTTGGTGTCATACTTTTTTATTTTTTTATGTTTTTAAATAAATTAATACGTTCTCTTGTATTTGTATCCCATGTTCGTGCTTCTTAGACTTTACATTTTGAATACTGAGATTCGATGAACATAATGGTTCCTAGGTTTGCTTGGAGGAACAAAGGAGGATGGAATGAAAAAGGAGGTTTCCAGAACTGCATTGAAGATCATAACCAGCATGAAGCGTGATTGGATGCAGGTCTGGTATGGGAACTACCATATTTTCTATCAACTTCATTTTTGTTCTTTTTGAAGTTGATTTTGAGTACTAGAGATTCTTGCAGACAGGAAGAAAGCCTAGTGGCCTATGTGGTGCGGCTTTATACATATCTGCACTTTCTAATGGTGTCAAGTGTACCAAGTCCGACATTGTAAGTAATGTTGATTGTTCTCTTTTAGCAAGTTTGAAATTACAATGTTAATATTTTCTTTTTGATGAGGAACATTGTTTTTGAACTTGAATGATTACCAAATAGTTTTATTTATTATTATATCTTTTTCATAAAATGAAATAACTTTTCATTGATAAAATGGAAAGAGACTAATGCTCAAAGTACAAGGAAACCGAAAAAACAAAAATATCCAAAATTACCAAGGAGAAAAGGACTAAGTAGGAGAAAAAAAATCAATCCAGATCTAATGTGAATAAGCTTGAACTTGTGCTAAAACAAAGCGAGCAATCTAATGAAGTGGCTTATCCGGTAAAGGACTGTTTAACTCTTTCAAACCAAAGTTTTAGCAGAAAAACTTGAACTCCAACTAAGCTTGAGAAATGCTCTTGCTCTCTCTCACCCTTTCCTTTCTATTACAACAGTTCTAATTGATGTGGAGCTTTAAGTAGTAAAAATGCGTTCTTCTCATCCCTGTTGTTCTTACTTTTCAACCTGACCCAAACATGGTTTCTATTCTAGCTCTTGACCATGGCAGCCTCACTTAACAATGTCAAATAAACATAGCCTTTTGTTTTTTTTTTTTTTTTTATTTTGGACAAGAGACAAAATTTTTCATTGAAAAGATGAAAAGAGAGACTATCGCTCAAAAGATAAGAATCAACATAAACAACCCCAGACTCCAGTCTTATGATAAAAATGCATGTTGAATATGCAATTTAGAGTGTCCTAATTATTTATTACGTTCCAATCATTTTTTAAATGTCTGAATATATTGATATATTGTCCGTTTCTGTAAATCAACCCTAGGTTAATTATCATGTAATTTCTTCTTATTTTGATATATTGTTTGTTGCTGTCTTACTTATGATGTCATAAATTTATATCAGATAAAGATTGTACATATTTGTGATGCAACATTGACAAAGCGGTTAATTGAGTTCGAGAATACAGAATCTGGCAGCTTAACGGTAGGTGATTTGCTTTGATACAGTCATTGCTTCCATGTGGTGTATTGTTGTTTAATACAAGTTATGAGGGATGCTAGCAATAGAATATTTTTAGTCATCTTATTTTATTGAGAAGTGTTGTTTTACTGTAAGAGAACTTATTATCCATTAGACATAAAGCTAAGATAGTTGACTTTGTGTAGTCGAGGTTATATGGGATTGTGGTTGTGAAGAAGCAGTTTAGATTTTGATGATAAAAGTATGTTATGGAGATTATATATAGTTACTACTTCGCACCTACTGATCCCATCTCTCTAGGATCTTTCTTCAAAAAATACATAGTTACTACTTCTGAGTTCATTTCACTCTGAGTCTTACCTTTTTTTATGCAATGAAACAGGAGTCTCATCTTTCCTACTACATTGAATTTGGTTCTTATTTATATTTATATTTTGAAAATGGATAAAGAATTTATCTGTTCTGGAAAAGATATATTTCTACTGCTAGCTAAACATTATGAAATTTTTATTATGCATTTTTTGTTTATGCTGTTATTTACCTATACATGGAATGTATGTTTTTGATTCTTGATCAAGCCTTTGAGCACATTGATCTTGAAGAATATCTTTCATCTGGAGATGCTGATATTTAAGAGAAAATGAATGTTAGAGTTGGTTGTATTGCCAAACATGTTTTTGCAGACGCCAATAGAAATTAAAAATAACTAGTTTATATTTTAAGCTCTTAAGTTTATTCTGCATGTTTTTTATTTTCAAACCAGGGTACAAACCTGAGTATTGATAAGGACTCATTAATTATTTCCTTGTTTAGATGGAGGAATTTATTGCCATGGCAGACAAGGTCAAGGGAAGCAACTCTTATACTAATAATGGCTTGAATGCAACGAGTGATGAAGTACTTTGCGTGCATAAGAATGAGTTTCAAAAGCCATATGCTCTTGGTCTCTGTAAAAATTGTTATGATGATGTGAGCCTTTCCCTTTTTTTTCCATGCTAAAGAAAGTGATACGTAACTGTACTTTCTTAAGTTCTATCCAATTTGTGCAGTTTGTTGAACTTTCTGGAGGACTAGATGGGGGATCAAATCCTCCAGCATTTCAGTGTGCTGAGAAAGAAAGAATGGAAAAAGAGATGGTTGAGGAAGGTTCCAATGACTCTAGTGCTGTTGGCAAATTTTCACAAGGACTAAACCCATGCAACAATGTAATGCTTTCTTTATCAAAATTTTCTCTTTTTTTCCTTTTGTTTCTTACTAATTGACATAATCAAGAATTATGATGATTTTCGTATTTCAGAAGGTGCTAATGACTCTAGTGCCATAGGTAAATTTTAGTGAATAAATATTTTTAAAAAGTTTGCTGGAATAAATTAATTATATCTCAATAACTTGAGCTTTTGAGACTTTAACATCATTTCAAGGCAGCGTCAATCACTTTAATTTGAATTTAAATCTGGATAATTTCTTCATTTAAAAATCAATTGATCATGTGTTGTAGTTATCCTACATTGTTGTTGTTTGCTTATTTGTTTATTTTGTTGTTGTTTTTTTCCCTTACAACAAGTGGGAATATAGGGATTTAAACCTCTGACCTCAAGAAAGGGGACATGCCAATTAATGCTGAGCTATGCTCACTTTGGCTTATCCTTTGGAAGTTTTAAGACGCAAAAGTTGTTAGTGGTTTTTAGCTTTAAATAAATTGCATCCTATTTGATGCTTGAGGTTGCTAAATAATAAATGGGCTGGAGAGGACCAATGAGAGAAGTGCTTATAAATGGCACCGCTAGAAGATATTTAATGGTAAACTTGTTAACCCACCAAGCAAGGTGCATCGATATCAATTGACTAGGGAATGAGGCAAATATGCAGTGAGAATAAGTGATGGATTGTGTCGTGGTTGCACTGAAAGAGAGTGGATTGTGCCCCTATCAATACTAAGCAAGAGGCCAAAAAATGTTGTCAATCAAGCTTGACATAAGGGCCAAAAGATGGTTTTTATTTTTTATTAATGTGAATGAGATGCACTACAAACCCAAGAGTAGAAATTCGAAATTGGGGTATTACAATAAAATTGCATTAAATGAAATGAAATTTGGTATGAACTTTCATAATTGTAAATGAACTCACATTTACTTTAATTCTGATCAACATATTATAATGCATGTAATTTAAATCGACAATGTTATAGAAACAAGGTTCTCTGGTTAAGCATAGATATTGAAATTCCATCTATTTACATCTGTCTTTGTTGTTTTTCTTTTATAGACTGAAAAAGAATCGGACAATGTACATGCAGATGCATCAAAAACTGGTAGTTCTAAAGAAGCTGAAGCGAAAGGTAAGATGGAAAGCCTTAACTTCATGATGCATTGAGAATTGTTGTTTTCAAATTCATTGATGGATGTAATATACCGAGGAGAGAAAAAAACCCAAGCCAAAAGAGTTGCAAAAGACTTCTTCAATTGGACAAAAGTGAATCAAAGCCTTATGAAATAAAAAGAAATGAGTAATTACACCAGGATAGCTAAGAAAATCTTTAAGAATTGCTCTTGTCTGTTCCTATAATCCTTTGCTTGTGGCCTGAGTGTAAAATGTTACATGATCACATAATGTTTCAGGAGCTGCAGATGAGCAAAGAGGACTTGATGAAGGTGCTAATAAAATTGGAGATGATGGCCTGGGAGCCGCTTCAGATGAATCAGAAAATTGGTCTGATATAGATGATACTGAGGTTTCTTTCTTTCTTTAATTTTATTTGATTTTACGTGATTCCTAGCTTTTATTTTAATTAACTTGAGAGTCAATGAACAATTATCTATGTTCTATCTTTTTGTTAATTTAGATTGGAAGGTTTTTTTTTTTTTTTTTTAATTTTTTTTTTTTTAATTTTTTTACTTTTGTAGGGGAAGGGACTTCTTGTCCCTTCGCCTATTAATTTGTTCTGCCTGACTTTTTTGGAACGAAAGGTTATTTCTTTCTTGTCAAAAAAGGAAAATTACATCTATCATTCTGTTGTATTTGTTAGACATTTTATTTTCAAATTCTGTGGGAGAACTTTTTCAGTGCTTGAATTTTTCTGGGTATGTCTCTTGACTTGGAAGTCCTGGGAGGCGTATAAAGAATAATGAGTTATTTTAAGTTTTGAAAATATGTCAATCTTATGGTGTGAAAGCAAAGGGATAAACTGAGTTTTCAAGCAGTGCATTAAGTGTCTGCTCAATGCTGTCTCTCTTACATCTTTATGGGCTTCCTCTGCTTCTGTTTTTGTTATTGGTGGATACTCTTTTCCTTATTCCACAAGAATTGAATATGAGTGTCAACAGGAACACTTGATTTTGATGTATAGATACTGTTCCATTTTGTGTTTGTAGTTTGGCAAATTTCTTTCTTGAAAGAAAAAAATTAAAGCTTGTTGAGTAAAGAAAGAAGGGGAAGATAAGTGGTTTTCTGCTTGGGAGTATGCTTCTTTAAATGATTGATCGTATATTGCTTGAATTTTTCAGTATTTTGTCTTGATTTTAGACTTGATGTACAACACACTCAAACGTCAATATATTGTATAGGTTGACGGCTATCTTCACAATGAGGAGGAGAAGCATTACAAAAAGATAATTTGGGAAGAGATGAACCGGGAGTATCTTGAGGTGCATAATTTCATTCTATTTTCTCAGTTAGTAGACTTCTGGAAAGTCAACTTTGAAAAAAAGGACATAAAATTATCATATACCCAAATGAAGTGCAGTTGACAGGCATTTTGTCATGTACAACAACTTTTTTGGAGTAACTTTATGTGTGTTGTGCTATAATTATTGCCAATTCCTTGTTCGTAACTCGACTATGTTATACTTTTTACAGGAACAAGCAGCTAAGGATGCAGCAGCAGCTGCTGCAAAGAATGCTTATGAGGCCAATTTCCAAAATTGTTCAGAAGATTTGAAGGCAGCAAAGGATCTTGCAGATGCTGCAGCGGCTGCTGTTGCAAAATCTAGAAAGGTTTCCGTCTTTATTTGTGCTCCTATTGATTTTTTTTTAATCTTTTTAATATAGCAGAGGATATTGAATCCTCTTTCTCTGGTAATTTGTTTTTGTTGATATAATTGTTTTCTAGTAAACATATATGTATACACTTAAAATGGAAAATGTGAACCCCTAAATCAATATCTTTTGGATCCATAGGTCACACATTTCATCTAAGATGGCTTTTTGGAGTTCTTTTGTTATTTGCTTAAGCCTTAACTCGAAATAAAGATTGTTATTCTAAGACAGAGTGTTCTTTTGCATCCACCCCTTGTGATTAGGGTTGAATTTTGTGGATTTATGGGTTTTTCCCCCTTCTCTTTTAGTTGGTGCTGGTGTTGTGGTGGTGGTTTCCTGTAAGTCTTTTATGTCTAATTCCAGGGTTTCTTATTAAAATTATACTAATGATAAGCACCTAACCCTATATATATATATATAGACACACACACATGTATATTTGATGAGAAACATCGATCCTATCATTCCATTGAATGAATGGAATTACAGAACTGTAGGAAGCCAATGGATTACAAAAAAACATTTCCAATGGGCATTGTGCAATGTGAAAGTGTAGCTATTCAAATGAGGGGAGAATTAACACCAAGTGAGAACAATAAAAGTTAAATGATCAAAGAAGGAATCAACATCTATTTCCTTATCCTCAAAGGCCTAAGAAAGCCAATTGTTCACATTCTGGATGCAGGATGATAGTGGCTAATCATTCAGCACCTAAACCAATATAATTGCTAAATATATTATTTTGTAGGCTCAGTTGTCTTAATTGTTTAGTCATCACATTAGTTTCTTATAATTGTCTATAATTTGTGTGCAATTAGTTGTCCATAATTTTCATTTTGATTCATGATTATTATTTGCAGGAAAGACAACGAAAACGAGCAGCAGAAGCCAAAAATGCTTCTCCTGCACAAACGGCAGCAGAAGCCACCCGACAAATGTTAAATAAAAAGGTCCTTTCAAATCGTAAATTCATTCTTGGTTTTTTTGTTCTAAAATCGTAAATTCATTTTTAGTTTTTGGTTCTAAATAAAGCTTGTCAGAACATTGACAGACTTTGTTCTGATTGGCCATCTTAACTGTGGCTGATTGTATTCTTTAATTGACCTCTGATGTGTTGAGGCATTTAAGGGTTTGTTAATAGAATATAATCGTACTAAATTGTTTTTTATTTTGCACTAATACTTGTATTTTTATTATGCTTACCTATTTTAAGTTATTGATGTCTAATATTGTTCATTCTACTTTGTTTAAGTTATGGTAATTGAAAGTGGTGTTTCTTTGCTTATTTCTGTGCAGAGACTCAGCTCCAAAATCAACTACGATGTGTTGGACAAACTTTTTGACGAATCTGTATGTTTCCATTGCACCTTTTCATTTCACTATTAATAGTTATATATATATATATTCGGTCTGAATTCATACAACATGGGGTTTCCACATTACAATTCAATCTATTTACTGGGAATCAAAGTTAAAAATCCATTCTCAGTTTTTTATTATAAGAGTTGTGAAATTCCTAATTCCCTAAGCAAACAAAGTGCACATAAAGCTTGATACCAGCTTTGACTGTAGCATCTTGTATAAGGGAAAACTTAGGACTTTAAAATGCGATGCTTGCACCTAAAGTTGAACTGAAACTTAGGCTGAAGATTGATGATTGACCTCGTGTTAGGACCCCGATTAGACATCAATATAAGAGAAGGGGCAAGAAGGTCATATTCGAACGGACAAGTTAGTTATGTAGTATGTGAGGCTGTGGGACCATCGAGGGAATGCTGTGGTGAGTAGAGTTTGTGTTGGGTGATATAATATTAAATTTACCTTCACCTATCAGCTTAAGCTTTTGGTTGATCGGTGAACATGGTATCAGAGCAGGAGGCCGTGTGTTCAACCCTTGTAATGTCATTTTCTCTCTAAATAATGTTGACTTCCGCTTGTTGGGAGTTCTACGAATTTTCAAGTGGGGGAGGGGGACGTTATGTGATTAAACTTATCTTCACTCATAAGCTTAAACTATTGGGTCAATCGGTGATTTAACAAGATCCATCATATGCTCGTGAAGATTAAATTAAGTTCTACTTTCATGTTATTTTAGCAATGGATTTCTTCATCTTCTTTCAAAACTTATGTATTGACGGATATTGTATTGTGATTTACATTGCAGGCCGGTACAGAGCCTTTGACCAAAAAGAAACGTGAAGAACAGGGTGAAGAGACTGACAAGACGCAAAATACAACTAAAGAATTTGAAAACACAGAGGAGCAGGATGATGATTATGATGGTGATGGAACATATGGTTCTGGTCTTTATTATGAGAATATGGAAGAAACATACAACTACGAACAAGATTATGGCTATGATGAATACGATTGATTCCACGATATCTTGGGCGATTCTTATTCAGCTTACGAGCTAGTGTTTGATGTCAATAGTTAGCTGATCTTATACTTATTGTGCTGCTGTGTGTTCTATAAGATGAACATTAAGCATGCGATTTGTATTAACTTTGATTTTTCTGTCCCATTTGTTAAAAAGCTCATTTCATAAAGTTTTGCAAGGAAAATAGATTAGTTAACATAGCTTCCAGATTCAAAGGATTTATGGATCATTTTTTTTTCTTTTAGGATGCTAAATCATATATCCATGTGGAAGAATATGGAATGGATAATTCTTAAATAAATATGGAATATGGAGTGGATAGTTATACAATTTGAATTAGAAATTCGTTGATGATTTGATATTGTTTTGGGGTGTTTTCAAATATAAGAAAATTAACTAAAATATTTACAAATACAGTAAAATTTTGTTATACGAAGGACTATTATCTATGTATCAGTCATGGTAGATACAGATAATAGTTTATTGCAAATAGATTGTAATATTTTGGTATTGTTTATAAATATTTTTAATAATTTTGTCATTTAAAATAGTTTTTCTATTGTTTACTTATTTAGAATTAAAATAAAATATAATGTTATTTTTATTTTATTTTTATATTTCTAATCTATTAGAATGCTTTAATAAAGAATATAGCACAAAGAATTAAAATGTTATTTTTTAAAATTTTTTTTACCTATTTAATTATTTTTAGAGTTGTTTTCAAATATAGAAAAATTAATTAAAATATTTACAAATATAGCAAAATTTTACTAGCTATCTATCCTAGATTGTGATAGACTACTATTAATCTTAAGCAATCTATCGTGATCTTTTGTATATAGATTGTGATATTTTGCAATTATTTATAAATATTTTAAATATTAGTTATAATTTTCCTTATTTTTAGTTACTTGCTATTTTTTTTATTTTTGATACTTGATTAAATTATATCTAAATAAAAAATAAAATAATAATTATTTTAAAATCAGTCATCTCATTCAAAAACAACTATTATTTTCTTTATTTATCTATTTCAAATTCAAAAACAATTTTATATGGAGGTGCAGGGAATCGAACCCCGTGCCTCTCACATGCGAAGCGAGCGCTCTACCATATGAGCTACACCCCCTTAATTGATTGTATAATGTTCATAAAAATATTGAAATTTGTTTCTTTTGATATTATATCTTATTTAAGAGAAATTATCTTAAATGATAAAACTGCAAAAAATATTTACAACTAATAGCAAAATACGTGATCTATTTGTGGTAGATCGCAATAGACAGTAAAATTGCTATATTTATAAATATTTTAGTTTATTTGGTATATTTGAAAAAAGCCCCTTGTTTAACCCATTAAAATTGTTTTATGTTCTTAATACACTCTCAAATCCTGAATTTAGAAAATGGGTTTACTTGTAAATTTATAAAAACTTTTTATTTAAAATAAGCAAATATTTTAAATTTGATAGGGCACGTTTATAATATATTCAATATAATATTTTTCTTTTAAAAAAGAAAATATATTATTGTATTTTGCATAAGAAAACTGAATAGAATGGACCCAGTTATGCTCTTTATTACAAATTACGCCATAAAAATTGTAAATTTCTGTTTTTGTTAATTTGTTTTTTTAATTATTACCATTGTGAAAATTTTGTTTCCTTAATAACATTCCAGATATTGTTGGAAAATATATTACCCAATTTCCAAGATTGTCTCATAAAAATTGAATGAATTAAAACCTCATGAAATATGTATTTATTTTGTTCCTCTTAATAAAATTTCAAAATAACTAAACCAACTATTAAAACTCCAAACTTTATTATAACTTTTTAAATAATATAATAAAGTTCACTAGTTCAAGACAATGATATAACCACTCTTATTTTTTAGGTGTAGTATATTAAATAAAAAAGAAAGATAGAATAAAAATAAAAGTTGATTGAATAACAATATATAGAGTAATAAAAATTAGCATAAAGTACAAATATTTAATAACTAAGTACACTTTAACAATGCAATATAAAAATGCTTCTAGGGCAACAAAAACCGAAGTTCTATTATTGCTATATGGAGACACGTCTAGTTAGTGACAGTGAGAAACCTAAGAGAGAAGATCCTATCAAAAATTAAAACTAAGTCACGCATAACTGAGACTAAAATGGTCATTGTTTGAATCAAGGCATCTCCAAAGAGCACATGAAGTTTTGTTTGAAGTGTTGACCTTATTATATAAGTGGATGTACTGAATGGATAAGGTGGAACATATCCACATGAATATTAATTATTATTATTTTAGCAAGACAGGAAGTGCATGTGTAGAAATGAAATAATATTCCCAAGAAGAAGCAAATTATAGTTAAAAGAGGGATTGACTTTGTTGATAATAAAGGAATCTTTTTTTTGCTAGGGATATGTATACGGACAAGTCTTTGGACACAATTTAAAACCTTTTGCTCATCACAAGACAAGTTAGTACTACATTAAAGGCCAATTAAGCTGTCAGTTCATTGAATGTAAAAGAGAGATGTTTTTTAAACTAATCTTCAATATTCTAACTATTTGCTCATTATTTATATATATATATATATATAGAAAAACTAAAAACTATTTGTAAATATAATAAAACCTAGTTCCAATTTAGATAAAAAGTTTAAAAAGTTCATCATCTGGGTGATAGCAAATAAACTGTCATAGTTAGAAGTCTATTAGTATTAGATATCTATCGCAGTTTAAATTTATATGTTAATAGAATTGTATGTGTCTCTATCAAAAGTAAACTTCTATTATTGATAGTTTAGTTCAAATCATAAACTTGTATTGTTATTAGAACTATAGTTGTATTGAAGTCTAACCGTGCTTATCATTAATAGGCTTGTATTGTTGATAGAATAATATATATGTATTAACATCTATTTGTAATTATCACCTAGACTTTTATCACTTATAAAATTTTATTTGGAATGTGAAATGATTAAAAAAGGAAAAAGTATTAATATTAGGTTTCTTTAAGTATTAGAAGCTTTTTTTTTTTAATAGACTTTTAACTGGAATCCATCGGACACCATGAAAATCTTGTGCTAGGAGTATCATCAACCCCTTGTTGTACTTTCGTACATGTTTGGCTTATGTAATCAATCTTGCACACCTTTGTTTCCCGTCACAAGATTTGTTTTGAAAATTGGAATCGGCATGACTTTTTTTGGAGCTCAACAATCGTTAGGTTTGCATTCTCCACCCTTGAACAAAGTTATATGTGTGACTGTTGTAGTCATGTTTTGCTTCGAATAACCACAATGAAGCAACATTAGAGTAAAATTTATGTTGTACACTTCTTTTTGTACAACTAGTATGTGCGTGCAGATTTAACTTTTTTATTATCTAAAGTAGGCCCCTAAACACGAGCTCGATGGAAGAATATTAGCCACATTGTAACTAGTTAGTTCCCAAATTTAAATCATCCTATACTTAAGTGGAGTTAGCTTGCGTATCCTTTTGCTATGGACTTAGAAACATTGAAAATGGGGTGATTCCCAAATTCCAGATCACTTCTTTAAGGTGTTACTTGTCATTTTGCATTGGCTTGGTTATTGCCTGACACGTGGATCAATCTCATCCATTGAAGGGGTGTTGAGGAGCATGATAAATTTGATTTGGCAGCTTGGAGTGTAAATAAAATTGAGCAATTGTATATATGTGGTTTTTGATACAGCTAGAAATTTAATTTTGAAAATGACATTCTTATCATCTATCACTGTCTTAATTTATATGTGTGATGTCTAATCGTCTAAAAATAATAGACAAATAAATAAACATGTCTAATGAACATAATTTAATTTGATTGGCACAACACGTTTGTTTTGTCTTTATAACTGTTAGATACATAAATTAAAAAAAAAAAAAAAAGTACTTTAAAATTATACATCTAACCGTTAGAGATGTGACTTAACTTAATTTTGACATTCTCTAAAACTTCACATTACCCTTGAAAAAGGGGAATATACAAAATAGTAGAGAAAGAAGTTAGGGAAAAAAGGGATGAAATTGAAAGAGAAAAAAGAAAAGAAAAGAAACAAGATACATAAATAATAAATAAGGAAAAGAAAAATAGAGATTGGAATATTGATATATTTACAAAGTCCAAAATTCCATAGACTTTAATTTCTTGTGTTTTGGTTGGCTGTTTGTTACATTGGATTTGAGGCATGGCCATCCAACAGCTGTTGCTCTAGCTGCAATGTCAAATTTAAATAAATAAATAAATAAAAAGTAACCTTTTTTTTTTCTTCTTCTTGAGGTAATCATAAATATACTTAGCATATAAAACTTTTAAATTTGATCCTAAATTTTTTTCTTTTTGTTAGATTTAAAGACTAATTTTATACTTTTGCTTTTCATTCATTTTGGTATTTATACTTTCAAAATATTCATTTTAGTTTCTATAATTTTATGTTTGGATCATTTTGGTCATTATATTTTCAAAAAGTGTCCATTTTTGTCTCTTTATCTTCAAGGGATCAAAATGGTTACCTTTTTAAAGTTCCAAGACAAAAATGAACAAATGTTGAAAGTAAAAAACTAAAACTAACATTTTGAGAGAACAATAACCAAAATGAACGAAAGTTGAAATTATAAAAACCCAAATGAACATTTTAAAAGTATAAGAACCAAAATGAACCAAAACTAAAACTACAAATACCAAAGTAGTATTAAACCTTTTTTTGTTTTACTTTAAAAATAAAATCTCAAGTTTGTTGGTTCAATTTTTTCCATTTTCAAAGGATTTAGTTAAATTTTTATTAACCATTTTTTCTTTTAGTTTTTAAAATTTTTCAAGGATTTTAAAATATTGATGGGCAAAGTGAGCTTAGTCCAAAATAATTGATATGATGTTCGTTGAAGATTCAATCTCCCATCTTCACGTTGACGTTGACGAGGGAGAGAGTTTTTTTTTCCTAAAAAAATAGAAAATAAAAATTTTGAGAAAAAAAAAGTAGATTATGAAGTGGAAAAAAATATATTTTTTATATAAAGAAAGAAATGTTTTGAAATATAGCAACATAAGCCAAACTATTTACATATATAGAAAATTCTAATTGTCTGATAGAATTCTATATTTATAAATAGTTTGATATTTTTTTTATTTATAATAATTTTCCTTAAAAAAAACTTAACAAATTGAATAAATAAATAAAATTATTATCCAACTAAAGGTAATCTAAAAACCTTAAAGAGAGTCTCCAACTTGTTCTTCACTAAAGCAAATTCCTCCTTCACATGTTGTAAACATTGTAGGCACCTACAAAATGAAAAAAGAAAAAACAATTCTTTAATTCCTTAGATAAAATGTTTGAGTAGTTTTCTTTTTGGTAGTTAAATAAATTCATTGGAAATTACAAATTTAGTCAAGAAAATTAATTAAAAACGTGGTAAACATTATAAGCACCTACAAAGTGAGAAAAAAAAAAAAAAAACTTAGGCAAATTGCAAAAACCACTCCCGAAATATGGCACTAGTTGCAATTAGACTTTCGAACTTTCAATTGGAATAATTGGGCTCCCAAACTTCTACGAGAGTTAAAATTGGACCGTCAAGCTTACAATAATCATAAAAACTGGACTCATAAATAATAAAAATTGAACTATTAAATTTATACAAATATTACCATTTAAAAACAAATAATATTAAAAAAATAATAATAATAAACTGACCCTTCAATGTTCATCTCCTGGCAGTTGCTCCGGAAAGCAATGCAAGCCATTTGCATTTTGTTTGCTCCAATGCTTCAAACAATCAAAAACCAAACTTTCAACTTTATTATATTTTCTACTTTTATTTTTTAATTGAGATTAATAATCTCTATATTTACATAAAATATTTTATATATGTTACCTTGTGAGCTACTTTCACTATAGTTTTCAATCTTCTGTTTGACAAGTTTTTAAAATTTAGAAATCAAAATTGTACTCGATTTTCGAACTTTTAATATTCTCTTTACCTCTTTTATATACTTTGAAAACTTGTAGGTTTAAATACTACTTTAGTTCCTGTACTTTTCATTTTTGTTCATTTTGGTGATTTTTTCTTTAACTTTGGTTCATTTTGATTCTTGAACTTTCAAAAAGTGACTATTTTGATCCTTAAAAATGAAATAGACACGAAAATAAAAGAACCAAAATAGTCATGATTTAAAGTATATGAACCAAATTGAACTAAAGTTGAAAGTATAGGGATCAAAATGAACCAAAGTTGAAAGTATAAGGATCAAAATGAACCAAAGTCGAACTTTTAAACCAAATTTATAATTAAATTTTCAATTGTTTATCTCATAAGTCTTCATAGTAACTCCAAAACTTATTAATCGTCACAAAATTTATTATTTCAAGAATCTATTAGAATTAAATGGGCTAAATAAACACAATTTCTAACGTTTTCAACATTCTATTACAAACTTTCTAAAGTTCAGTAATTACTTGTTAATTGCAACCTTTAAAGCTTATCAACCAAGCTTATCATTTAACCAAAACTTTATTAACATATATATGTATGTTTCATTTCAACTAAAGATCGATCAACTCGAACAATAAATCAACTAACTGTTAAATAATATATTCTTGACTAAGAAGTTAGAGTTATTAGAATACCTCCTATCTATTTAAGTGGTTGAACTTAAAAGTAGAACTTAAACTATTCATCGACATTGACATTAATGAAGTAGCAAGGATGGAAAAAGAGAGAGGGAAAAATGAAGAATGAACCTTGAGCTGCTGCCTTTCAACTGATGAACATAAGCATCAACTTTCTTGAAATCAATACATTTGAGGTCACTGTTATTGGGAAGAGGCAATGGAAAAAGCAATTAATTCTCTTTAATAATAATCAAAACAATGATAGAATAAAAAATATAATATATATAATCATGTCCTAACAAAAATCCAAAAAAGGGAATTAGATAGATAAATTATTAAGAAGAATTTAATATATCTAATTAATTAATTTCACCATACAGTGCTTTTGCAAGTTCATTGATAAGTCTCTGAGAGTCTTCAAAGAAAATAGAAACCACTTCCACTACAAAGTCTGGATTGCTCTCATCTTGCAAACTCTGAAGCTCTTTAAATTGATCATTCAAATATCCCTAAACAAATCACAAACAAAAATTATTATTTCTCATATTAATAAAATTTTCCCTTCGAACCAACCATAACTCAACCGATATACAAATATGTTAGTGATTAAGAAGTTTGTAGCTCGAATTCTCCTACCCCTATTGTTCGGAAGAAAAAAAAATCCCATCAAGTTTATATATATGCAAAAATATGTGACACCCCCCAAAAAAATGTTTTGTTCGAAATAATTTTTGTCTTTTTTATCTCCGTAAATACTAGTATAATTTTAGTGGACAAGACACTTAAGTTCTTAAAAAAAATAATTTAGGAATTTTCTTGGTACATACCAATACGAATATACTCAATAGACATGACACAAACTCAAAAAAAAAACAATTATGGCAATACAAACAAAGTTTGTAAACTAAAAAAAAGATGGTTTCAAGAAGTTTTTTTTTTTTCATTCCTTTTTTTGTGAACACGAACTGAACTCGGTTGATAAAGCACCAATTACGACCTTCTTTTAAGGTTGAAAAGTTTTATCCTCACTCATACATTCAATGAAATTAGGAGAAAAAATAGGGTTGTTGAGTTGTATATATTTGATATATATATATATATATATATATATATATATATATATATATATATATATATATATATATATATATATATCTAACCTCTTTGAAGAGTGAGACTGTGTAGTCAAGCAACTTCCTTTGTAAATGAATCACACCTTCCATTATTGAAAAGCTTTGAGACTCCACAAGAGAAAGGTAAGAGAAAAGGAGATGGACTTTATAATAACAATAAAAGCCAAAGAGAGGAGCTAGCAATACCCTTTGCTTCACTTCATTGCATTATTATTTATTATTCTCTTATTTTCAAATTAAAACAACTCATCAACTATGAGCCATTAATATTAACTCATTTAATTCTTATTTTAATATTATAGCATCGTTTTGGTACCTTTAACTTTATACAATTTAGTCTCTACTCTCTATATTAACATTTCAAAAAATATTAAAAAAATAAAACTCTCTCAATTTTACTATTATTATTATAAATAATACTATCAAATCTCACAAACTAAATTCTATTTTTTTTTTTTAATTATAAGGATTAAGTTTGTGGTTTTGTTATTTTGAAAACTTATTTTATATTGTAATTTGACATTATTATTATTATTCACATTCTCCAATATACTCCACCTTTCACATCCCTTTTATTTCACTCATTATTGCTTTAATTTCTTTTTTTCTCTCTTTTCAAAGTTTGTTGAACTGTTCATTGAGCATTCTCTTTTGTTTTATCTGTCCAAATTAAGAGAGGATGACTTATTATTTGTATGTATACAATAATATATTAATGGTCTCAAAAGTCTTGCTATGCTTTTTTCTCCATTTTCTAGTTTCTTTTGGTATTCTAATAATTATTGAAATTATTATTGATTGACTTTCATACTTAGAGAAGGAACAAATTGAAGATATTATATATATTCCCATTTCCCATTTTGGTGTGAAGTTCATTGATAAATAGACATTTATTGTGAGTCTTGGGAGGGTTTTTATATATATTATATATATAATTCTTTTTTCTTTTTTCTATTAAGCAACAAAGCACCCGCAAATGCACAACTAACTACTCCCAATTATTAATTATTGATGAACTTTCCTACTTAGAGAGAAGAAACAAGTTTAAGATAATATATATATTCTCATTTGCCATTTTGGTGTGAAAGTTAATTGAAATATATATATATATTTTTTAATTTGTTAGAGCGTTGGAGAGTTGTGTTTGGAATCGTTTTTACATTTAAAACAATTACGTTGGGAGTTGTGTTTAAAATCGTTTTTACATTTAAAACAATTACTCTAAGTTAGGGTTATAGGTTAAAATTCTTATAAATTTTAAAATTTTGCCTTTTTTTCATTTTTTTTTTTAAGGAAACTAATATTGGAATAATTGGCAGAAATTTATAAGTACCTTTTTTTAAAAAAAAAAAAAATAACAACATAAATTTGTAAATATTAAACTTCTTCAACTAATTGTAATCTTTTTTAGAAGATATTAAATATATCTAGAGGTTTAAATATAGAAACTAATTTCTTTAGGATCATTTTTGTTTCTAAATTCAAGGTTACTTAATTATATTCATAACAATTTTTATGTAATCTTTTAGTAGAACGTATAGGAAAAAATGCACAATGTCTTAATTTTAGAAGAGCTAGAAATATATATAAATAGTTTATTTGGAAATTATTATAAACTATTTACCAATATAGAAAAATTTTACTGTCTATTAGTGATATACCGTAATAGATCGCGATAAACTTCTATCACTAAGCGATAAAAGTCTACCGCGATCTATCGCCCAGTGATAAAAGTCTATCGTGGTCTATCACTAATAAAATTTTTCTATATTTGTAAATATTTTGGTTCATTTTGCTATGTTCAAAAACAACCCTAGTTTATAGGTATGTATTAAATTTTAAAATTTATCTTACATTTCTACAAAATGAATTTTTAACCAATGGCCCCAATTTAGGATAATCGTTTTTAACTTCAAAACTATTGGAAATATTTTCAAATATAATAAAATGTCATTGTTTATCACTAATAGATAGCAATAGACATCTATCAGTGTTTATCACTTATAAACAGTAATAAATTATAATAGTTTAATATGATATATCATTGCCTATCAGTACGTTTTGTTATATTTGTAAATAAGTTGATTCCTTTTGCTATATTTAAAAATAACTCGTGAAATTAGTAATAGAAAAACCCATATTAACTTTTTAAAAATTAAAAAAAAAAAAAAAAAAAAAAAAAAAAAAAGTCTCATCTAACCTTATCTTAGCTCATCTCCTTTATTATTGTTTGCATACACAAACATTACTTTAGAGTTCTCATATTTGATGAATATATTCTCAACCACATGTGGATATATTATTATATAATATTGAATACCTTCAATGAAATAAACTTTTGTGGTGGTGGCATTATTTGATTGGATAATTGGTTGTGAGCTGCCCAAAGGGAACATGAATAGCATCTATTGTTTGGCATTACTCTATCAAACATGGCATGTGACTAATCTTCATTTTTATTATTAGTTTCATTTTATTTTACTTTAGCCTTTTATTATTTGTGATGTTCAAAGTCTACCAACCTCCAATACTAAAATAAATATGTATATTGTTTTGGTTGGTACAATGTTTGGAGGGTTCTTACACGTGTCCAAAACCCTAAAAAAATATCGAGATGATAGATACCTAACTCTTTTATATATAACCAAAAAAAAAAAAAAAAAAAGGGTGATTTTTGGTATTCTCTTCCAAATATATAAATGAATGGATCATTGTATAACCAGGTTTTAGTTTTACGAAAATTTCCATCAAAATATCGATAAAATATTGATTTTGATGAATATTTCTACAAAATATAAAAACAAAAAATTCGAAAAATAAGTACTTTATGATTTTAAAACAAATTAATATGTTTATTATTTATATTATATTTATATACTAGTGATAATTTGATGCTTATCTTTTGTGTTTCACATATTTTTCTACAATTTAATGAAAATATTGATTTATTTCTCATGTCAATGTTGAACCCATCAAAACATGAAAATATCGATGGAAATATCGACATGTAAACGAAAAGAAGAAATCACATAAATGATGAATTTCGTTGAACTCAATTACATCCTTGTTTATAATGCAACACCCCTACAAAAATTATGTGTACACAGATCTCTTCTTATTTATATATTATAGATTTTCTTACTTCTTTTTAAGACATAAAAATTATGAATATGAGAATTTGAACATCAACCTCAAGAGAATAAATATATATCAATTATTGTTAAAATGAGTTCATGTTAACATATCTTACATACTTCTAGTAATATAAAATATGCGGTTGTTTTTTTATTCTTATCTAGATTTGCATGGAATAACATTCAAATTAATGTAACTTTGTTCAACTAATGACGCTTTCAAAAGTTTAAAGGAAAAAATATCTTTTTCGTCCTTCAGTTTTGAATCTAATTTTTGTTTGGTCCCAGTTTCAAAATGTTACACTTCTAGTCCTTAATTTTTTAGTTTGATTTCAATTTAGCCCCTAAATTTCAAAATGTTACAGTTTTACCCTTGAGTTTTGAGTTTTGTTTCAAGATTCACACTTTTAACTTTGATTTTCACTAAATACCTACTTTCAAATAATGTTAATGTTTAGTAATTAATTTTAAAAAATTATAATTAATTAAGTTTTACTGTTTCTTTCATCACTATTAAAATTAATTTCAAAATTTCACTTCATGACCATTTTAAATTAATTAATAAACATCACACTAAAGACTGAAGTGAGCATTTAGAGAAATATTGTGGTTAAAAATGTAAATCTTGAAATTGAAATAAAATTCAAATCTCAAGGGTAAAATTGCAATATTTTGAAACTCAAGGATTAAATTGAAATCCAACTCACTGAAAGTGTAACATTCTAAAATTAAAAAACCAAAGGAAAACTAAACCCAAAGTTGTGGGATGAAATGAAAAGAGATTGAAGTTAAGTTAGAAAATAATTTTGTGAACTCTACAACCTTCTTGTCGAAGCTAGAAGACAACCAAAGTTCTTTAGCAATGATATATGTATTGTGGTTGGTCCCCCATAGTAACATGGGACATCAATTTCACTCTTTAGTTATTGCTTTGTCTCTTCCCATTATTTATATAATTTATGTGGTGGCATTATTATTACTACCTACGACTACAACCAACTTTTGTGTTCTTATCAACGTGTCGATATTATAGTAATTAAATTTTTGTATATCACTATGTAAAAGCTATATGTAAATAATGTAAGGATGAAAATATCCGTCAAAGGGTTATATCAATATCGAACATTCATTTACATATCTAATACTTTTTATATATGTTAATAAAATATTATAAAAAATTAATCTATTGACAGTAATCATAACTTAGTTTGAGAGTAAAAAAGGATTTAATTATTAATCTAAATAATTTTTATAAATATTTTTTACTTACAGAAATATCGTCGATAAATCCATAAAATTGAAATATCTATATTAGATTTGAATATTAATTGGAGGTAGGGAAATTTGAACTACGTACCTCTTAATTGCTAACAACATATTATATGTCAGAAGTCTATTACAGTCTGTTGTTGCAGATAGTCAGTGAAATTTTTCTATATTTGAAAACAGTTCTAAAAAAAAAATGTTTTACTAAAAATGTCCATACTTTACATGAAAGTTCATCCTTATATAAATACAAAACTAAACAACTACTAACTTATAATTCAAAACAACATTAAATATAGAAACTCAAAAAATTTAAAGAAAACTTAAGAAGAAGAAGAAGAAGAAGCTGAAACCTTAGATCTAAGGTCAACTTAACATCAAACAAAAGTTTAAATTTAACAATAAATTTAAGTAACCTAAAAAAACATCAAATGAAAGTTAATTAATAAAAGCCTTAAATCTCAACACTCCTCAATGTTTTTCTTTGTCACACCCAACTTTTGGTGTAGAAATACTTGTCTATGTGAGAGCTTTTGTGAGAACGCCAACGAGTTGTTCAATAATTTAAGTAACTTAAAAAACATCAAATGAAAGTTAATTAAGAGTATTCTTGGCTTAGTTTTTTAAAATATTGATAGAAAGTAGTTAACAAAGCAAAAAATTTAAAACTAGAATAGACGTCTATAGGCTTAAAAATCAAAGTGTTACCAAACAAAATCGTAAGTGTTTAGATTTCTTATACTTATATTTGGACATATCAAAAATGAGAGTGTTTCTCATGCTTATTTACCGTTGTGGTATTTAAGAAGAGAGGGAAAGAAAAAGATAAAAATGAAAAAAGTTTTAGAGATTAAGAAATGAAATGGAATTAAAATTGATATTAAAAAAGCAAGGGAAGGAATTTAGAAGAGTTAAAAGTATAAAGAAAGCTTTTAAAAGTTGAAAGAAATGAGTTAATAACCATTTCCATATACTAATAATAAGAGTTTTTTTTTTCTTTAAGTATTGACGGAACTTTGGAAAGTTTAGAAATATTTTATAAACAGAAAAACCAACAATTCCTATTAAAAATCTAACGATTTCAACGATATTAATAAAATTTTTGAAAGTTGATAAATCCTTTTTAAACAAAATATACACTTTTTGCCAAAGTTTTAAACATGGAAAAGAAACATAATCTTATTAATTGGAAAAAAAATAAAGAAAACCCTATAAATCCAATCCATTTCCCCCTAGTTGTTTATTATCAAGTATGGCAATTGAGAGTACTTGCCATAGTGTCAATTCTTCCAGTGGTTCCTGCATTTAACAAACCACATAAAATAACCTCCACAATCTGAAATGTAAATTTCCAAACAAGAACTTGAACCCTGAATGACAAAAAAAAAAAAAAGAATATTGTACAGCAATAAACTATTCATTTTCCACTTTATTTTCCTTTTTTTTTTTTCATTTTTCTTCGAAGAATGAATAATAATAATAATAATATTACACAGCATTGGTAAGAACCTGACCACACAAATCATTTGAACTATGAATTTTCAATTTACAGTATGTACATAGGAGAATCAAAAGGGATGAAAGAGGAAACCAGGTTATCACTCCCACCACTGCTACCATCAATAAACATATCACTTCTATCTGTCAGTAGAATTGTAATTGTTGAAACCCAACAACCTCAGTTTTAACAATTAGGATACGACGATCTATCACCATGACGACAACCAACAGACGGTTCTCTCAGGCATTTTAAATCCAACCGTCGAGTACTGCGGCACATTATGACATGCAAAGGAGTACTATCCTGCAAGACGAATTTGTGGTAGAAAATTAAAGAATGATGTCTAAGTAAACCAAGCATGAGAAATAACCTCAAAATCTAAGATACACAGCTGTTTATGTACAGATATGCAGTTAACGCGTGCATGGTGTCTTGAGCATGCTTGTACAGGGATTGTTTGCCTATGGCCGCATGCCCAAACCACCCTCAACCACCTTATATTCATGTTTTGTAAGTAGCTTAGGAAGTTGTTTTCATTTTCATGTTGTTTTCCTTTTGAATGACATTTCGCCAGTTTTCATATGCAAGGCTGGCAGACTAGTTTTTGCTTAGAATGTACTATAGGGGACCCCCACTAGTTGACTCCCCGACCAAGTATTGTTGTACTCTTTGCAAACAAGCTTTCTTGCAATTGCCAGTCCTCAATGCTTCATTGTATGATGTTTTCAAAGCTTTCCCTCTCTCTTGTTTTATAAAACCATTTTCTCTCGAAACGTGAGTAGAGGCTACATCATACCCCGAGTTTTCCCGCGACCCACGGTTTTTGTACGGCTGACTTGCTCGCCGGGTTAGAGCAGTGCCGCACAATCGCCTGTCCCGTATCCAAAAGTAAGCGATTGTGACAAGTGGTATCAGAGCTTAGTTAGCTCCTTGGCTGTCAAGTACCGCTATCATGTCGACGGTAAAGCAATTGAGCAAGTCGCAATCTGAGCGACTTACTGAGATAGAAGAGCAGTGGCTATATCTAAGGGAAGTTCCCGACGATGTAAGATTCATCCAAGCCCGGCTAGAAGGGTTGGATGAGAAGGTCAGAGAAATTGATGCGCTGAACGCTCGAGTAGACGCGCTACCAATCATAGAGTTGACGCTAAGGGTCGACTCCTTGGAACACAAAACTACACGTCCTGGTAGTTTTGAACGCGGGGATAGCTCCACAAGCTCAGTCGCACACATGGAAGAACGTGTTGAAGAGCTCGATAGCTCCCACAAGGTCATGTTAAAGCTGTTTAATGACTTGACCGACGATTTCAGGGCAACAGTGGAAACCATCAGGGCTGAGATGACCGAGATGAAGACTCAGGTCAACCTAACAATGCGAGCCGTGGGGAACCAAACCCCGAACCAAACGCTTGCTATGCCCAATAGATTCAAGATCCCGGAACCCAAAGCCTTTAGCGGGAACCGCGATGCTAAAGAACTGGAGAATTTCATCTTTGACATGGAACAGTATTTTAAAGCAAGTGGAACGGTGTCAGAGGAGGTCAAGGTCACGTTGGCCTCTATGCATCTCTCCGATGATGCAAAACTGTGGTGGAGATCCAAAGTTAACGATGTCCAAGATGGTCGATGCACCATCGATACGTGGGGAGATTTTAAGAAGGAGTTAAGGGCTCAGTTCTTCCCCGAAAATGTAAAGTTCATAGCGAGGAGGAAGCTAAGGGAGCTCAAGCACACGGGGACCATCCGTGAGTACGTGAAACAGTTCTCCGCTGTTATGCTAGATATCCGAGATATGTCTGAGAAGGATAAGGTGTTTTGTTTCGTCGAGGGCCTAAAGCCATGGGCCAGGACCAAACTTTACGAACAAAAGGTACAGGACCTAGCCTCCGCCCTGGCCGCTGCAGAAAGACTGTTAGACTACAGTGGCGATCAGGCGCCACAAAAGAAGAACACGGCGCCCCCGAGTACGGGGTACAAGACCACAAAATCCAACCCCCCGAAGAGCTTCAATTCGGAAAGGAAGCCGCAAGCCTCAGGCGCAGGCCCCTCCCAGGGGCCCTATCAGGGCAACCAAAACCAACCCAGGCCCATCTCTTGTTTCTTATGCAAAGGCCCCCACCGAGTAGCCGAATGTCCACATCGGGGTGCCTTGACAGCCTTACAGGCCTCGGTTCAAAGTTGTAACGAACCTGAGACGGAAGTAGAGGCAGAAAGGGAAGAGGATGAGGCAACCCCTAGAATGGGGGCACTAAAATTCCTATCCGCAATTCAGAAGAAAACTTCCCGTCAGAAAGATGCAGTGGAAAAGGGACTTATGTTTGTTGACACGATCATCAACTCCAAGCCTGCTAGAGGCACCATGGTAGACTCTGGTGCAACACACAACTTCATTTCTGAACAGGAAGCCCGCCGCCTAGAACTCAAAGTTGAGAAAGACGCGGGTAAGATGAAAGCAGTGAATTCAGAAGCCTTGCCAATTGTCGGAGTGTCCAAGAGGGTACCTTTGCAGTTGGCCGAATGGACCGGGAGCGTCGACTTAGTCGTAGTTCGCATGAACGACTTTGACGTTGTGCTCGGAATGGAGTTTCTCTTGGAACACAAAGTCATCCCCATGCCTCTGGCTAAGTGCCTAATTGTCACCAACAATAATCCCACAGTGGTCCCGGCAGATATAAAACAGCCTAGTGGAGTAAGAATGATTTCTGCCCTGCAGTTAAAGAAAGGTCTCAGTCGGGAGGAACCCACCTTCATGGCTATCCCGGTTGTCAATGAGTCCGTCGAAACCGAGTTCGTTCCTTTAGAGATTCAAGAAATTCTAAGCGAATATGTTGATGTTATGCCACAAAGTTTACCAAAGTCCTTACCCCCGCGACGTGGGATCGATCACGAGATTGAACTTGTCCCTGGAGCCAAACCTCCAGCGAAGAACGCATACAGGATGGCTCCCCTTGAACTAGCTTAACTCAGGAAGCAGTTGGATGAGCTGCTAAGTGCCGGATTCATTCACCCTGCAAAAACACCGTATGGGGCCCCAGCTTTGTTCCAGAAGAAGAAAGACGGAACGCTACGACTGTGTATCGATTATAGGGCTCTAAACAAAGTAACAGTTCGAAACAAGTACCCCTTACCGATCATCACTGATTTGTTTGACCAGTTGAACGGAGCCCGATACTTCACAAAACTTGATCTCAGGTCAGGGTACTACCAAGTTCGCATCGCCCAGGGGGACGAACCGAAGACCACCTGTGTGACTAGATACAGGGCCTTCGAATTCCTCGTGATGCCCTTTGGACTCACCAACGCGCCATCCACGTTTTGTACACTGATGAACCAAGTGTTTCACGAGTATCTTGATCAGTTTGTAGTGGTCTACCTCGATGACATTGTGGTATATAGTCCCACTCTAGAAGAGCACAAAGTTCACCTCCGGTTAGTCTTTGATAAATTACGGCAGAATCAGCTCGATGTGAAGAAAGAAAAATGTGCCTTTGCCCAAAGGAGTATTAACTTCTTGGGCCACGTGATCGGACATGGGAAGATCGGGATGGATACTGACAAGTTGAAAGCCATCCAGGAGTGGAAAGTTCCTGTCTCTGTGTCCGAGTTACGTTCTTTCTTGGGATTAGCAAATTACTATCGTCGTTTCGTCGAAGGATTTTCAAGGAGAGTTGCCCCCCTAACCGAGTTGTTGAAGAAAGACACTACTTGGCAGTGGTCGGTCGAATGCCAGTCAGCCTTCGAAGAGCTTAAAGCGACTATGACGCGGGGGCCTGTTCTCAGTCTCGTAGACATCACAAAACCGTTTGAGGTGGAGACAGATGCTTCAGATTATGCCCTTGGAGGCGTTCTTCTCCAAGAAGGTCATCCGATAGCTTACGAAAGCCGAAAGCTCAACAGCGCAGAAAGAAGATATACTATCTCTGAGAAAGAAATGCTAGCTGTTGTCCACTGCCTAAGAGTTTGGAGGCAATACTTGCTGGGATCGCGCTTCGTAGTTAAGACCGACAATACTGCAATCTGCCACTTCTTCAGCCAACCAAAGTTGACGTCAAAATAGGCGCGATGGCAAGAATTTCTGGCTGAATTTGACTTTTGTTTTGAGCATAAGGCAGGGAGGAGCAACCGGGCCGCTGACGCCCTTAGCCGAAAGGGTGAACATGCGGCCATGTGCTTGTTGGGCCACATTCAGTCGAGCAAGGCTGATGGATCGATGCGGGAGATCATCAAGGAATTTTTGCAAAAAGACCCTTCCGCTCGGGCTGTCATAGCATTAGCCAAAGCTGGCAAGACCAGACAGTTCTAGGTTGAGGGGGACTTGCTGTTGACAAAAGGGAATCGGTTGTATGTCCCCAGAGCAGGAGACCTAAGGAAGAAGTTGTTACACGAATGTCACGATACCTTATGGGCAGGCCATCCGGGGTGGCAAAGAACCTATGCACTACTGAAGAAGGGCTACTTCTGGCCCAGTATGCGAGACGATGTCATACAGTACACCAAGACCTGCCTCATCTGTCAACAGGACAAGGTTGAGAGAGCGAAAATTGCTGGGCTCCTCGAACCCTTGCCAGTGCCGTCGAGACCATGGGAGAGCGTGTCCATGGATTTCATCACCCATCTGCCGAAGGTGGGCGAGCACGAAGCCATCTTAGTTATCATCGATCGGTTTTCGAAGTATGCCACCTTCATAGCTACCCCGAAACTATGTTCTGCCGAGATGACAGCTCAATTGTTCTTCAAACATGTGGTGAAGCTATGGGGAATTCCAGCCAGTATTGTCAGCGACAGAGATGGCAGATTCATAGGCACCTTCTGGACTGAACTATTTTCCTTCTTAGGGACAAGCCTGAATATATCCTCAAGTTACCACCCCCAAACAGATGGCCAGACAGAAAGGTTTAACTGCCTGCTCGAGGAGTATTTGCGTCACTTTGTCGACGCCCGGCAAAAGAATTGGGTGCAGTTGTTAGATGTGGCCCAGTTCTGCTTCAATTGCCAAACAAGCTCATCAACAGGGAAGAGTCCCTTTGAAGTTGTAAGCGGAAGACAACCCTTGTTGCCCCACATTATTGATCACCCGTACGCAGGAAAGAACCCCCAAGCTCACAACTTTACAAAGGAGTGGAGACAGACCGTTGAGATTGCACGAGCTTACTTGGAGAAAGCCTCCAAGCACATGAAGAAGTGGGCGGACAAGAAGCGGCGCCCCTTCGAATTTCGAGTAGGGGATCAAGTTCTGATCAAGTTGAGACCTGAACAGATTCGATTCCGAAGCCGGAAGGACCAACGCCTTGTCAGGAAGTATGAGGGTCCAGTAGAAGTCCTAAAGAAGGTCGGGAACGCTTCGTATAGGGTGGCGTTGCCCACATGGAAGAAAATTTACCCAGTAATTCATGTGAGCAATCTCAAACCCTATCACCCCGACCCCAATGATGATAGCCGCAATGTCACTGTTCGCCCAGATATCGACCTCAAGCACACATGTGAGAAGGAAGTTGAAGAGATCCTTGCAGACAGAGTCAGAAAAGTTGGAAGACCTGTTCGGAGAGTTCTCGAATTTCTCGTCAAGTGGAGAAACCTCCCCACAGAAGAAACAAGTTGGGAACGTCTTGAAGATTTGGAAGCATGGAAGCCGAAGATCGAAGAGTTCAAGCTCCGCTAGTCGACAGAGACGTCAACTGTTTAAGTGGGGGAGAGTGTCTTGAGCATGCTTGTCCAGGGATTGTTTGCCTATGGCCGCATGCCCAAACCACCCTCAACCACCTTATATTCATGTCTTGTAAGTAGCTTAGGAAGTTGTTTTCATTTTCATGTTGTTTTCCTTTTGAGTGACGTTTCGCCAGTTTTCATATGCAAGGCTGGCAGACTAGTTTTTGCTTAGAATGTACTATAGGGGACCCCCACTAGTTGACTCCCCAACCAAGTATTGTTGTACTCTTTGCAAACAAGCTTTCTTGCAATTGCCAGTCCTCAATGCTTCATTGTATGATGTTTTCAAAGCTTTCCCTCTCTCTCGTTTTATAAAACCATTTTCTCTCGAAACGTGAGTAGAGGCTACATCATACCCCGAGTTTGCCCGCGACCCACGGTTTTTGTACGGCTGACTTGCTCGCCGGGTTAGAGCAGTGCCGCACAATCGCCTGTCCCGTATCCGAAAGTAAGCGATTGTGACACACGGCATACGTATTTGTATCTTGCTATTATCCACATCAGGGAAGTCAAACAGCGGGACCTTCAATTTACTCGAAATATAACGAAGAGGTATAAGTTTGGTTTCTACCAATTGTGTATTGTATATAAAACCATCACTTCACTTCAATGAACCACAACCATCAATAAGCATCAATGGGTAGAAGATATTTCACCCGCAAATCATTTCACCATTTGGTTATACGCTCGTTAAAAGTACTTCTGAAGTACTTTCCAGTCAAACAAAGAACTCTACATGTGCCTTTTCACAAAACACCTTGAATGCTTTCAATTTATTTCAAAAGCACATTTATGTTACATCCCTACAGATTGTGTGTGCATGCGTGTTAAATTCGGTAATTGGTCAGCTTAATTTCTTAGTACTGCAGAGCCATTACCCATGTGACAACAGGACAGCAGATTTTGCTTCCACAAGCGACGCTAGAAATAAGAATAGGGTATTAAAAAAAATAATTTCACCAAATTTATACCTTCCTCAGAGAAAGCAAATACACCACCAAGCATGTCATCAGTGTCCCCATCTTCCTCACATTTCTCCCTGTAATGGGGACTACCACTACTGTCCATGTCGTCGGTTACAGCTTCTGCTGGGTCACGGCAGTTACTAAGACCCGTCGCTTTACAATACTCCTCTTGAAAGAATGGTTCATAATCAAATGAGTCACCCATTGGTCCCTCGTCAAGAATGTTCATACTCAAGTCAGAACGGTTGGAACTTGTATTTGAGCCCTCACTGGCCCCTCCACGTTTTGATGACTGAACCGCTTTTAAAATAGTTCTATCAGTGGAGAGTGAGCAACTTGTTACAGTTGACGGGCTGTTAGTAAAATCACTGCCTTCAACTGGGGAAAGTCCAGTGCTAGATTGTTTAGAAGAAACCGAGGCCCGCTCCGGGAAAGAGTTCTCTTTCATTACTGGTGAGGGCAAAACAGATCCATCCTTTTCTTCCATCTTAATGTCACCCACAGACTTGGATATGGGTGGATAAGATATACCTGAAAATCATTTTAGAAAATTAGGGGGAAAAGAGACGCTGGAATATAATGAATTGGTGAACATGAAAATAAAATGGTATAATAACCATCTGAAGTTTCCTCCAAGCCAGGTGAGTCTAACTTTAAATCTGAAATGATAACACCTTCTGAATACTTCATTCCAGCACTATGAAAATCTACACTTGGGCTAGAGCTTCTTGCTCCAGCATGGCTCCTGCAAAAGCAACCAACTCCAACTTTCAGCCAATGAAGTGCCTTTTCACAATTCGCTAAATGATATGTAATCACATGTCATCAAGATAAGCAATTCAGTATCAACCGAGTGTCAAAAACATATATTGGAAATATTAGTAGGAGTTGGGCACCTTAGGAGGGGAGATCATTTTTGGGTGAGCATTATCCATAGTGGAGACTTTTGGGAGAGATAGCTCTCTCGTAAGCCTATTGATATTGTAATGTCTTCCTTCATATTGCAATATAGTTATCTTTAGTGTTTTCATATATTTTGTGTTTGAATACCTAACAATATCACAGATCTTACTCACATAAATCATTCTCTTAAAGACACTCTGCAAGAAATGCACACATAAACAGCAAAAGGCTACTGAAATAAAAGAACAAATGGATTAAGACATCGGCAGTATCCTTGGAGAGAAGCTACACAACAATTAGACACACAAGGCTTCGACATAAATCTTTTGCAGCATGCTGAGAGCACAAAGTTCTCAAGAACCTAACTCATCTTGCACCAACACCTGTAGCACTTGTCTGAATCGTACAAAAGATATCAGAAATTTCTCCTGTCACTACCCTAATAAGGTTGCTGTACACGGGATTCAAAGTTCTTTTTCATTTATTGCTCGAGGGTTAGCTATATGAATCTCCTAAAATGTATATTAATAGAGCAATACATGTGGTGAAAGTAAGAGTTAGACACATATATACATGTGTGTGCATATATCTATCTATCTACACACACACACACACACATATATATATATATATATATTCAAATAAAATCCTTAAAGATTGCTTTAATTGATGCTGGATTTCAGGTAGTTATGGCCCAAATTTTGAGGCTCAAAGAACTCATGTTTTACAAGAATTGTATGACCTATCTACCTTATGTGGAAGCTAGACCTTGAGGGATGATTTTTACAACGACTACAATAAAGTACAATCTACTTCCATTGCCTCCAAAAAAAGTCCTCTGAAGGCAGAAAAGCTAGGTAAAATGGAACCTGGAGGGTAAAGACACTAGTGGCAGTAAAATCTTTGGGTAATAATAGGGCTTCCAGAGCCAATGGCTTTTGTAGCAAGGAGACAAATTGTAGATCCTTCTCTTATAGCAAATGAAATCATGGATGATCTGCAATCTAAAAAGAAGAGGAGTTACTTTATTTGGAGAAGGGTAGATTGGGTTTTTCTCATATCATTCTTCAAGCATAAAGGGTTTGACACTCCATAGAGAAAATGGATATTGGATTGCCTCTCGAGTGCCAACTACTCCATTTATCATCAATGGATGACCATGAGGCAAAATCATCCCTTTAAGGGAGGGAGCTAGACAAGGCGATCTTTCTTCTTTACCTTTCATTCTTGTTCTTATATTGAATTGTCTTAGTTGTTTTTTATCTCATGAAACTCACACATGGGTAGGATTTTTCTAATACAAGTGTGATCTTTGGCAGTCAATCACTTGCAATTTCCAGATGACACATTATTATTCTCTTCAATAGACTCCAAAACATTGAATAATCTTTTTGATACGTTCAAATTCTTTGGAAGACATCGGGTCTTAATGTAAATTACGGTACTATAAGTAATAATAGGATTTTATGAGAAGTTGAGAGGTTGGGGAGGCGGTGAGGTTTAATACCTCTATGGGGGCGTCCATCACTTGGCATTTTTTAATTATGATTTTGTGTTTGATTTTGCTTAATTGGAGGCAGGCACTTATTCAATAACCCTTTCTGATATACATAGTGTTCTTGAGGTGACCCCAAGTGCATGCCTAAGGTGAGAGGTGTAACAACCTAGGGCCGTTGTACCTTTAAGACTGTTGGAGCAATCATCTTCAAATTAAGCACTCCCTCAAAATAGTGCCTAGGGTCGCCCTGTGGTTCCTTTGCCATGGGTGAAGGTGCACCCCTACTCTGCCTTTTTTATCTTAACAAGCAAAAAACCCAAGTAACCTTCTTCATTGTGTTCTTCGACTTCTTAAGTTCTTCATCAATTGGTAACAATTGCCATCTAGTAGCCTTTTTCTGCTTCTGCAACTTTTTCTTATTCAATATTTGCACACTCACATGATTGGTAGGTAGCAATTGCCATCTGGTAGGCAAACTGCCAGATGATAGAATTTACTATTTAGCACTGCTATAAGCAACTATTAGAAACCGACTGGCCAATCAATCAATCATCTTAACCATCTTCGTCAAAACTAACGAACACCAAAATGGGTGGTAGGCGTCGGTCTGAGCCCAAAACCAACACCAACCGATCGATGATCACCCTAAGATTAAGACTCCAAACACAAACATCTCGTCTCCCAAGCCTAAAGTTAAACTCTTCAAGCAAAGAAAGAAGAGAGGTTACCTCTGTCATCTCCCAATTGGATAACAAACAACAGAAACCTAAGGAAAAGGACAGATCAAGAATTCAGGAACCATACGATTTTTAAAGGAAGACAAATAATATAAATGAGTAAACATATAGCAAATGGGGTCTATCCCCCACCCGCTGATCTTCCCAAAAAGAATGTTTCCTTAGCTTCCCCACAACATAAGGAACAAGACAGGAGAAAGAAGGGAACTCAAGCAAAATATCTTTCCAAAGATTCTACTATGTGCCTTTAACCCCCTTCACCACCCAAAGAAGGGAACTCATGCTTACTCGCAATAATCCTATGCCACAAGGATTCAGCCCCGTGGGTAAAATGCCAAAGGCATTTAGCCAAGAAAGCTTTGTTTTGTAACCTTAGTTTTCCGAACTCTAACCCCTGGTTCAAAAATAGGTAGTTGGTCCATCCCCAATAGGCCAATAATGAACTAAGAGAACAAAGGATGGCCCGAGGCAATAGCAGACTAGGAGGCTCTTACAAGAACCCTTAAACATACCACCCGAGACCCATTCAGAGGGGTGAGGTCCCTAATTACAATAATCCTATGTCACAGAGTATTAGGCTGCAAGTGGAACCACCACAACCATTTTGTCAAGTGACCCTCATTATGTTATCACATCACCCACTAATTACAATAATCCTACGTCGCAGAGTATTAGGCTGTGAGTGGAACCACCATAACCATTTCCCCAAGAGAGCCTCATCACGTTATTGCAAATTCTTGATACTTAAACCCCCATTCTCCAACAGCTTGGAGACAACCACCAATTAACTAAATGAGGTCCTCCCCCCTCCTCCACCCTTTCCCACGAGAAGTTCCTCATAACCTTACAATGTCCTCGCTAACCAAGACAAGCATCCTAAAAAGGGTAAGGGAGTATAAGGAAATCCCAAAAACACACCGATCTTAGGCTATAAAGAAGAAAGTCTTTTTCCACTATAGAGAATAAAGTCTTTTTCCACAAGTATAACCGTTTCTAAACTTTCTCCACCATTAGGTTCTGAAAACAAACTGATCTCGAGCTATCCCCCAAAGGAAGATTGAGATAGGACCTGAGAAACTTACTAACTTTGCATCCCACCAAAGAGACAATAATTCAACTTAGCAACCTCACAATTCAATGCAAAAATGGTACGCTTCTAATGATTAACTTTTAGACCTGAAAAAGTTTCAAAGAAGAGCAGCAAACACCATTGAGGTTCCTAAAAAAATGTGCTTCTCAAAGCAGAAGAAAAGAGTTCATTATCAAATTGAAGGTGCAACAACTGAACTCCATCATCTCCTGCAGCAAAAACTTCCACCACCCCCTTCCGCAGCCAAGCATAAACTATCGGCTAAGATTGACCACCACCAAATTAAACAGAAAGGGAGCAATAAATTCACCTTGCCTAAGACCTCTCGACCCAAAAATACTTCTCCCATGCCTTCCATTAACAAAAATGGAAAAGTTCGCTGAACACAATTCCAAATCCAAGCTCTCCACTTGGTACCCAAAACCTTTGTTATTTTACATCAAATTGTCATTAATAACATTGATTTATTGTTTTATGGATTATGCTCACCTCACTCACATGACATCTTTTCGTCACTTTACGTGTTAAGACAACTAAGAGACTTGTTACCTTGAGATGCACAATGAAAAACACATAAATAAGCCTTTTATCTTTATTCAAAATGTCTACCAAGATTTCAAAATCCATTGGAAAGATCCTTAGGAATTTTTCTTGGGATCCTAAGGGAGATGGTGGAATGCCCAATGTTAGTTGGGACAAAATCCAACTTGGCTACCATGTTTCCCAAGCTCTATAAGCTTTCTAATAGTATTAATGCAACTGTGGAAGATTTTTGAAGTTCAGAACCAGAGGCTGGGATATAGGTCTTAGACAGCATCTTAAAGATGATGAGATTGTTGAATGGGCCTCTCTTTCCCATCTTCAACAATCCATTTCCTTAACTGCTATGAATGACTCGTGGAATTGGATTTTAGACGTCTAGAAATTTTAAAGCGAGCTCCATGATGGAATCTTTTGTGAAATCACATGACCTTGTTAAAAAATCTTTATTTTTAGCAACCTGGAAGAGTTTTTATCCAAGAAAATAACATTTTTCTATGGAAGTTCTGTCATGGTGGTAATACACCAAATTGCCTCCAAAAACAATAGCATTCTTTTTTTCTCCTCCCCCTCCTCTTCATGGTGTGTTATGTGTAAAGACAACATTGAAACTCATTGACATCTTTCAGGCTCTTGCACTTTTGCTTGGGGCAGCCTTGGTTAGATTATGATTAATCCTGGAACCATTCCAGATTTTGTTATCCTTGATTTTTGTGGGACATCCCTTCAAAGGGAATGCAAAAGCTTTACGGTAGCTGTAAACCATTCATTCTTTCAGTCTTTATAGTGCCAGAGGGATGGAAGGAAGGATCTTCAACAATACTCATTCATCATTTAAGGGCTTCATAAATTTAGTTTTATTGAATGCTCATTATTGGTGCAAGTGTTTGAATCCTCTTAAAGATCATAGTCTGTCAAGGTGATCATCTCTCTCCATTCCTCTTCATTTTGGTCTCAGGTTGTCTTAGCAGACTTTGGTCACAGAGCTCTTTGGGTAAAATTATTAATTATGCTACTGTCAATTCACTGTTTCATTGGTCTTATTTACAATTTGAGGATGATACACTCTTGTTTTCTACTTTTGACGTTAAGGCATTGTAGAACCTCTTCGATGTTGTCACAATTTTTTAATGTCTTTTTGGTTCAAATGTCAACCTTTTCAAGTATGAGTTAGAGTTGTTGGGATTCATATTGCCCATGCTGATTTGAGCAGTTTGATTGGAAAATTTGGGTTTCAGAGGAGTACTTGGCGTTCTACTTATCTTGGTCTACTTTGTACCGAGTGGCCCATCATGCTCAACAATGCTAGCTTAGGTAATGGCAGGTCCATCTCTCTTTGGCATGATTCTTGTCTAAGTTGTGGAGTTATAGTTGTCGTTTTCCCTCGTCTTTTTCGTCCAACAATCAGGCCTACTAGTACAATACCTGATGTTTGGAACTCTTGATCATGCTGCTTGGGATATATTTGAGTTTTCATTGTAACCTCAATGACTTGGAAATCATTGAGTGGGCTAATCTTTCTCATCTTCTTTCCTCTATTGTTTTAAGGAACCTAGATGATTATTGGTCTTGGCCGCTGGATCCCTCCAATAATTTCACAATTAAATCTCTTATGGAGGCTCTTGTTGGTACACCTACACCAAGTGCTAACGGTCATTACTCTGTGATTTGGAAGGATATTATTTGCTTCTTTGCATCAAATTATTGAAGGGCTGTTCTAGATGCTTTTGGGTGGTATTTGGCCTTATCGAATAACATTTATGATCTCCTTGCTTCTACTGTTGTGTTGTGGGTTATCCTATCCATGGTGCGAAGGAATTATTATGATTTGCTCTTGACCGAGGCTTTTTTTGGTCTCTTTGGGAAGAAAGGAATAGTCTCATCTTCAGAGACATCTCTTATTCCTTTGAATATTTTATGATTTAGATTTTTTTCCATGCTTTGTACTGGTGTTAATGTAAACACCCTTTTACTGATTATAGTCTCTCTACTTTAATTGCTAATTGGCAATCTTTCTTGTAATCCACCCCTTTAGGTGTTTGAGATTTTTCCCCTTTATTTCATTTTACCAATGAAATACATTTCCTCCCTCAGAGAAAAGATAACTATCCATAACTTCCTTAATTAGTATTTAAACAACTCGTTAGTTCTCAACCCATCTTACAAGTCCCATTCCTTGCATGAGTAAACTGGAATGGAGGTCTATCAGGTTATGCATAGCCCGTTCTAATCCCTTTATTCAGCTAATACATGTTATTCAAGCAATGTAATTAGACTAAATTATCATCACCTATCAAGCCAGTCAGACTGTATCCCACGAAAATGGTCGAAAACTGGAAGCAAGTCCTTCCGCTTTATTTCAACCTCATGAATAGGTACTTTCTCTATCTCAATCTCCCCGCTCATGTGATCTTTCATGCTACTTTGCTCATTAGACCCAGGAAAGCTCATTGTATAGAAATGTACCTGCAATGGGGAGGAAAGAGCACCGACTTAATTGCTACCTGAAAAATAAAGAATTCAAAAGGGCACGGCACTATGACCAATACCTTGGATTTCTGCCAGATAGGTATCCTCCCAGAGTTTATCTGCACCTCAGAATTGGATAGATATAAGAGAGAACGGTCATGTGGCTTTACCAACTCCTGGTTTTCAAGATGATTCTCCAGTAAGTAGGATGTATCATCACCAGGTTCAACAGTTTCTTTTCTCCTGAGAGTAACTGAAGATATGCATTCCTCTCTCTCTGGCCAAGCAGCTCTACGGCAAACATCCCACCATTGAATAGGTTCAACTCTCACTCGCAGTTCTTCATCTTTCATCTGCATTGAAGCATTTGGGCTTCTCAAAACAGTTTCACCACATTCTCCCCCCATTGATGGAAGCAGTTTGTGCTGAATCACATGGCCGGAAGGAGTATATACCAACAGATGTTCCAAAGTATTCAAGCTTAATTGAGGAGATTGCAGATTCTGAGGTATACAACTATGGAAAACAGCAGAAATAGCACCTGAAGGGATGGAAACCTTTCCAGATGCAGAAGCAGCAGCCATACTGACAGTATTAAGCCAACCTGCGTTACAATTTTTTATTCTGCTAACCACAGAAAGAGTGACAGGAGGAGGAGGAGGAGGAGAAAAGGATTGCTGGTTTGTGATGAAAGATGAAGTTGACCACCAAGGGACACATGAAGCTGGTATAAGATTAGGCCCATCAACAAACGAATTGTGCATTTGAAGAACAGTTTCGCCTCCAAAAGGTGAAAGAGCAAAAATGTGGCAAGTTCCCCGGGATGAAACAATAGCTATCCATTGACTATAGTGGCTAAAACAAATGTCTTGTATTACCTGGATTGAAAGCAACAATCAAGAGGACCACTCATAAGCACATAAACTATAATAATAATAATAAACAGTTAAAGGTAGGGCATACAGCTGATGTCAGGCCACGATGAAGCTTATAAAGGTGCACATGGGAGGAGCTCCAATCATAGCTTTGGGTGCCCGATCCATTTTGTATGCGGGATGGCATAATCCTAAAAATGTTAATATTGCTACCGTGGGTTGAGGCAGTGACTAGAAGGGTCCCGCTTGGATCAAAACAAAGAGCAGAAATTGGACTTGAGTGAGCCTTAAATTGTGATATAACAGCTTTGGAGACAAAATCTTTCACCACAACCTGCAAAAAGAGCATCGTTGAAAACTGGGGGAAAAACTATCAGCATTGTCTATATTGAATAGAATAAATATGTCCTCCCAAAAATGAAAAGTAGATTCTCTAGTGCAACCTTGTTAGATCCTTTTTTTTTTTTTGGACCATATAGGATGAAAGAAACAGCCTTTGTGACAATGAGAGAACCTTTAAGTTTATTAGCTTTCTTGGATCTTTAGTTTTTTTGGCTGTCTTGGAGCAAATTTACTCTTTCATTAAGAATCTTGCTATCCCTTATCCTACATCCCATTGGCACATTTTTTGTAATTCCAAGGACATGGGCAATCTGCCCTTCTTTATAATTCCATCATATCAATGAAACTACAGTTGCTTCACTCTCAAAAAAGAATGCCCTCATTCATATGACCATACTCTAACTGGCCATAGGAAGTATATAAGAAGTGGATACCTGAACTCCCTAAAATGATAGGATAACAAGCCAAAACTTAGTAGCCAATATCGAAAAACTTTAGTATCATTCACAGAACAAAATGCATGCCATCCTTTATTCACAAACATTAGTAGGTTTCTATGAAATATCCATTTTCTCATTTTCTTTAACAAAAAAACAAATCCATATTGATATAATGAAAACGAAAATGAAAAATAAAATAAAAGAACAGGTACTTACAAATATCCGTCTTTTTATATTTTACTGCTTTCACAAGCATCAAAAGAAGATATAACATTTTGATTAATATAAGTAACTATTGTAAAAATATATCAGATTAGTTTTCGATGCAAATGCAAAAATTAAGAAGACCTGAATCAAATGACTAACCATTCCAGCAGCATCTGTTTCTGTCGAATGTAATGCCAGCCGACCAACTTTCCGACTTGAATTTGATGATAGTGGAGAGTTGGAACCATCAGGTACAAGCTCTTGATAGTATTTAGACAATGTTTTATAACCCATGTCACCCAAATTAATTAACCCAGCGGCCAAATGCTTACTAGATTCCATGGCATATCGGGCCACCAAATTTCCACTGCTAGGTGACGTTGATGGGCTTACACCAGGAGGTGTAAGACTCTGGGGGCTTAAACGGCCAGTATTTGACTGCAAAGGGTTGTTGGAAGCATAAGCTAACCATCTAGGACCCACGGCCATAGGTCCATAGCCAATATTAACCCCAGATGTTCCTTGGCCTCCCAATTGAGGGACTGGATAAGTGAGAACACTAAATTTACTCTCAAGGGTGAGAGCATCAAAGCAATAAATCTGTAAGCAAAAGAAATAAATGATTAAAAACTTTAGAGATATAAACAATGACCATATTTCATAATTAATTTTATATTCATAGGAACACGTAATTGTTTAAGCAGCAAAGCTATCAGAAGATGGTCTTAATTTTTTTATACGCTATCAGAAAATAGTCTTGATTTTCTATAAGTCCCCAGAAAATGGTCTTCGATAACTACAAGAGCCCTGCAACCATCCATCCATTTGACATTTTGGGAAAAGAGCATCCATTATTAAATCAATTGTATGCTAACTGCCGAGTGTTATGAAGTGGTTAATTATGTTTAAGTAAAAGAGAATTTAATCTTTTCTCAGTTATGAATTCAATAATATTCATGAGCAGAATGTAAGCTTACTTGTGATGCAAGACCAACAGCCACAATTTCAGGACTGCATCTTATCATGTATATGGTTGAACGAAATCTCAGAACATGAACATAACTGTGAGATTTTAATGAGTAAAACCTAACAGCCATTGGGGAGAGGGCAATGTGATCTGAGTGACCATTAGGATATCCATCTCTCACCAACCCATTTCTGCCACTCTGCATCAAACCTGAACTCTGGGCCTCATCACATGCGACCACCAAAAGTATAGGATGTGATGCTCCAAAGCCTTCCTGACCATCAGACTTGGCCGGAAGAGGCTGCATCTGCAAAAATGTGACTGGATCATCCCGTCTTGAAACCAGTTCGCTGACATTGGGAGCATCTTCAACATCAAGAACTTGAAAGCCATTTGTATAGCCAACTAAGAGCACATGTTTGAAGAAGGATGGACTGAGCTCAAGTCTGTCAAATCCAGCCCATAATACCTGTTGGACCACAATTCCAAATTTCTATTAAACTGCAGGTACTGTATGGCATCATAAGAAGCACACATGCAAGGGAAAATACTACACAGAAGAAATATATTTAACGCAAAGTAGGTTACGCTGTACTAAAGATGCATCATCGCGGAAAAATCCACTTACAAAACAATATTTTCCAGCTCCAAATAAGGTGTTATACATATGATAAAAGTAAATCCAAGAAGGCACCCAAGAATTTCTTTTAATAAGTTACAGTCCTAATGATAACTCAATAGATTCTCAGGTAGACAAAATTCGTCATATTATGTTGCTTCTCTTCTTCGTAGGACTTCTTGTCCTACTCCTACTTTTCCGTAACTCGTGCTTCATCTCTAACAAACATGGAATCCACTTCTGATAGTAGAGTGTAAAGTACAGATCAGATAAAGGATGAGGAATCCTCTTTGAAAAACAAAATAATATAAAAAATGAAAAACTTAAGAAATGCTAAAAATCTAAAGCACTTGCATTTCTAGACCAACAATAGTGAAATAACATAGTTTCATTGCAAAACATCTTTAAAATTCTCATATTTTCCCTAAAAAATGGTTCATAACTTCCTCGTTTTGCAATCAAACAACCCTACATAAAGCTAAAAATACACGCTTCCAAATGGTTCTTTCCTATTACTTGCCAACTCCCCCAGAAATATCCTAGCAAAATCGGTGCATGCATACATTTGAATTATACAACAAAAAATGAACTAAAAACTCAAGTTGCTACCACTACCATAACTTAAAAGAAAATTAAAAAGCCAAAGGAAATGGCAGATAGTAAACCGACTTATGCACCTTACAACAAAGAACAAACCTATATGATAAAATGGAAGGACAAGAAAAAATAAGACTTTATTTAGCAACAAACACAAGTATCGAATGTTTCTATAATAGAAGTTCATACAAAATATAAAGGTTGTGAAAGAAGTAAAAGAAATCCTATACTCACAGAATCCTCAGATAAAATTACCGACTTTCTATATCAAAAACCTGCAATGGTCATATCGATTTAAAAGGGGAAAAACGCTGAACTAAGTAATGAGTTCACATTCTACTCAATTTTCGTTTTCTTGCAAGAGATAACGTCTAGAAGCTCGAGAAAACCAAATCTGCAGAAGCTAAAAGCAACCAGAGACTTGATGAACAAATATTCCCAATGTTTAATCTCTCTTATCCTCCATCATTCTGAACAACCAAAAATGACGGCACTAAAGCACCCAACATCATCGATACGACCTCTAAAAGCCCTAAAAACATACAAATCGCGAAACTTTATCCCAGTCCAATCGTCAACACAGCGAAACACAATTTAGGGGAAAATACAAAATCACTTCCGCAAGTAACAAATTCCACAACAAAGTAAAATAAAAATCAAAAAGTAAAATGAACCTGGTCCTTATGATCGTGGGCGTCGCCGGAGATGGAGGCAGCGACGGAAGCACTGGCGGAGCGGACACCGGAAGAAGCAGTTTTAATACAGGAGGAAATGAATTTCAAAGAATTGGGGAGAAATCCGTTGGCGGTCTTGTTGTTACTGCTGCTGTTGTTGCTGTTAACCTTAGCGTAGCTCTTCATAATAAAATCCGAAGCAAAAGAGAGAGGGGGGGCTGGATAACCCGGCCGTCACCGGAGAAATGGACCACGGCGGAAGGCGATCGGGAATCAGCATACGAGAAGGAAGGACATGGCGGCGACGGTTGAGTTCGCCGGAGAGTGAACGGTGGTCGTCTTGTTGTGGTGGTGGTTGCGGTGGTGGTGTCGTTTTGGGAGAGTTTGACCTCTGGTTACAGACACGGTTCCTTTCTCTTTCTAATGGAAATCTCAATTCTTTCTCTCTCTTTCTCTATTTTTCTTTTTCTTTTTCTTTTTCTTTTTCTTTTTTTTTTCCTTTTTGAATTAAAGTTTTTTTTTAAAAAAAAAAAAAAAAAAAAAAAAAAAAAAAAAAAAAAAAAAAAAAAAAATTGTTTGTCGCTCTGTTTCCGCCTCGAGCTTGTGAGGTCGTTCTGTTCTGTTTTGTTAAGATTACACTATAAGCTATATATGTGTAAAATTACCATTTCCCACCCGGTGCTCGAGGGTATTTTTGGAATTTGGCTTTTATCCTAGGTTTTTATTTCACAAAAAGAAAATGGTTAAAAACTAAAATTGCTACACTTTTTTTAAATTTAGGGATAAGATTGCAATAATTATCTACTTTTAAGGAACTATCTTTTATCATGTATCTGTTTCATCAGAAAAACTACTTTTCTTCGTAATATTTATTTGAGACTTTGAAATGGTAATATATACCTATTATTTGCAATTATCAATATCATGCTTTCATTATGGATTTTATTTCTAATTTGATCCTTTTTTTTAATTTTAAAATAGGTTCAACTTGAATCTTATCCATGAATCTAGGCTTAAAGAGGTTAAGAGACACTTTGGCAAGTTACTTGAATGATGACTAATGAAATTGGAATTTACATAATATCATAAACTCGAGTAACATAAATGAGGGGGGAAAAGTCTAAAATAGTAATTAAAAAAAAAAAATCAAACTCAATCCAATCCAACTCAGCCCTACATTCTAACACAAAGAAACCCAGCAAACCTAACTATGTGCCTTAAACATAGGTTTTAACATTTCAAGGTTCTTGATTTCAAACAACAAACCTCATGAGAATCATATTCCTAGATTTTTTTTTTCCTTAATTCCAAATTGATGATCCAAACAACCCCTTAGTGTGATACCAACTTGTAAATATCATGTGATGAAGTTTTATCTAATCTTGCTTCTTGATTAGGTGTTTTACATTGTTTCCGTCTCATTTTATAACGATTTTGTTTTTAGTTTTCATTTTGTGAAATTTATATTTGTAGCTATAATATATATTGAAGAAACACTTGAAATCGTTGTTAAATTCTAAAAGAAACAAATTCTTGAAAACTACGATTTTGTTTGATAACGATTTTTCTTTTTTTTGTTTTCTAATTTTAAAATTTATGCTTGTTTTATCTCAATTTTCTCTAGGGTAATTGTTTTCAATAGCAAAACTTATAGAAATATTTTAAAATGTAGCAAAATATCACTGTCTATCAGTGATAGACATCCATATGATATTTTGCTATATCTGTAAATAAATTGGCTCATTTTACTATATTTGGAAAGAACCGTTTTCTCTATTAGGGGTTTTACCTATAAATTCCTAGTCAAATTTTGAAAACTTGACTTAGTTTCTGAAAGCATGGTTTGAAAAGTGGATAACAAAACAAATAAAATTAAAGATGGAAGTAGTATTTATAAGTTTAATTTTTAAAAACATTATATTATTTTTTTTAGTTTTCAAAACTTGACTTGTTTTAAAAAATATGGTACAAAGTGGATAACAAAACAAAGAAACTTCTAGGTAGAAATAAAGTTTACTTTTCAAAATCCAACCAAGGGTTATCAAACAACATCGTGATAAATTTTCCAATAATTTGTGAACCAAATACATGTCATACAAATTCAAGTTCATAAAACTTTTATGTTTAGGAAAAAATTAATTTGTAATTCTAAACTTTGAGGTTTATCCCACTTAAAGCATCAAATTAATAATTGAATCAATTTTTATAGTTGCAGGGGTGCTTCAAACCTTGGACTTCTTAATTGAAGAAATATGTTTAACATCAATTGAACTATGCACTAATAATTGTATGAATATTATCTCTAAATTTCAGGAATGAATTAAACCTTTTTTTTATAGTATATTTCATTCCAAATCAACTAAAAAATCATAGGGATGCTAATTGGAGTGTTTTTTTTTTTTTTTTTTTTGGTTGATGATATCAAGTTTTTGGCTCAAAACAGTCGGGATACCATCCTTTATTCATACCTATTATTGTTATAATGGTTTGACTCACTCTCTGGCTCACAAAGCAACGAGAGAGCAATGTTGTGATATTCTTCATACCTCTTATCCTTCATAGTTTTTAGACTTGCAGTCAAATGACATGATTTTATAATTTTGTTCTCTTTTAAATAAAAACTCATATTGTCCTTCCAAAATCTTACTATAAAAAATTTATTCATCATGTAATTCTTTCATCATCATAGAATATGCAAATTTGTTCATGTGACTAAAAACGGCCAATATTCACTTGTTTTCCAACATTTGTATCTAATATTGTTGGTTGAAAAAAGTTTTGATCTCTAAACTTTAGTTTATAACAATTTAATATCTATAGTTTCAATTTTTTGACAATTCAATCTCAATACAATTTAACTTTTTATTTTAGGTCTATAACATGTAAGAGTTAGTATCCTAAAAAAAACATGTAAGAAAGAGTTAGAAATATTTGAATCTCTGACCCCTCTTCATCCAAAACATATATTTTAACCCGTTGAGTTAAGTTTAAATTGATATTAAAACTTTGCATTAATGTAGCTTTAAGTTAGGACCATTGAGTTTAGGTATAGTTTGTATTTAAATTATGTATTTAATTGGTTCTATAAACCTACATTTGGCAATAGTAGGTAAGTTTTAACGTTTAAAGTCTACGTGATATGTGGAATTGGTTGATAAGCACATGACTTAATAATTGTTAGAAATTTGTTTTCAGAAAAAAAAAATTGTTAGAAATTTTCTAGTGAGTAGATTTTTTTTTGGAATTTTAATTTTTTTAAAATTTATTTTTAACGTGGGTGGATAGGAAAATCAAATCTAGTTGAGTTAAACAAACGCATCACTAATATAATTATAATATATATATAATAGACATATTGACTTATTAAAAATTATAAAATATTTATTTACTAATTAAAAATTTTCAGAAATATTCAATAATATCGACTTTTTATCAATATTTTTATCGATATTTTCATGACCGACATTTTAAATTTTGGATAAAAAAATAAATAAAATAAAGAAATAAATGGAAGTGAAAATTTTGTCAAAAGAGTTGAGCGACCTCAACAAAACCTCCTCTAGCACTCAATTCAACCGCCTTACCTCATGGGAGAAACTTTAATAATGTAAAGAGGAGGGGCCCACCGTCAATATCAGAAACTTTTGGGGGTGTTTGTGCAAATTTGTGAAAACCATTAACGGTAGCGAAGGAACGGGAAGGGAAGGAACATCTGTTACGTTACGACAACGTATACGAATATCTTAAGGAAGATGCTCAAACCATATAAATTCCTTTTTTTTTTTTTTTTTCTCTTTTCTTTTAATTATTATTATTATTTATTCCCGTCCTTTAATTAAATTCATAAAATAATTCTGTTTTTTTTGAGGCATACATAAATACTTTTACCCATACCTTTTCCCATAAAAAAAAAAAAAGAAAAAAACTTTTATACACAATTTTTTTTTCTTTCTATTACTCGACATGGATATGGACACTAATTAACATTTCAAGATGGATGAATGGACTTGAAATAATCGTAAAGTAACCTCAAATTTCGTCGTCTGACAGGGAACGAGAATGAGAAGCGAGAGGCTGATGTGGCACGAAAATGAGAAGTGCGAATATTATCTAGTAGCAAATCCTCACGCGCATCCGAGGTCAATCTGGTAACTTCACAGTGGTGACACAAGGAGGAGGCCATTTTTCAACTGATTTTGAATGTTGGGCTACAAATCATTTGGGCCTCTAATGGAGGCCTTCCATACAAATTTCTCGATGGACTCGTACAATTGTTGAACTCAAAATAATAATAGAATAAAACTATTTTCTTTTTATGTTTTTTTTAAAAATAAAACTAGTTAAAAGACACATGGAATCAACCTAATTAAGTTTTGTTAATGTTAATTATACGCCTAAATTATCGTTAACTTTGGGATTCATTTCAGTGTTTCTTGTTGTTTTATAAGATTTGAGCAATTTAAAATCTAAACATTGATTACTCGAGAATTAAGAACAATCAAAGCAAAAGGAAGGACGACTTAGGAGCATTAAAGTTATCTCAAGCAGCCCCCAAAGACTTGAGAGGACAACATGGAGATGACACTACTTGGAGTTGAGTTTCCCTCTTTGACTGGAGATTTCGTGAAGCATCTATACTTTTGGTTTCATCCAATAAACTTCATACCATTGGTGATAGGTGTCCTCCATTATACACCAATGATCATCCCGTTATCTAGCTAATGTGGGATTTTGATCGCATTTCAAATACCAACAATTTGATATAAGATGTCATAAAAAGCCTTAAACCCCTTGAAGACCTACTTTGCTTTTGTGTAAATTACACTCATACATTCCACTAATGTAAACATATATTGTAATTTTGGTGTTGGTACGAAACAAGAGTATTTTGTCTAAATCAAGTACAATAGTTACATGTAAAAAAGTTATAGAATATATGCAAAGGTTTTAATTAAGTTGACATCTCAATTGTGTGTTAAAAATTTGGAAAAAAAAATGTGAGCAATTAAAAGCTTAAACAAAAAGTTAAATAAACAAAAATAACCATCAGAAAAAGCATATTTGTTAGATAACAAAAAAACTACACTAGATACCCCAGACTTAAAAACTTTTCACCTCAAATATAGACTTTTGTAACTTCCGACCAAACTAAACAATTATGCACCCCAAACATAGACTTTTTAATTTCACAAACATATTATCTCTATATACATATTAAATCCAAACTTCAAAACTCAATTCAACACCCCAAATAGCTCCTAAGGATTTAATATCCTAAGTGCAGCTGAATTACAAGATGAAGTGGACTTGGTTTAAAAAATAAGACCAAAAATAAGTCTAGATGTCACCTAATCACCCGTATAAATACAATATCACTATGACTCTATATAAAGTAACTTAATTTTTTCTCCGTTATATAGTTCTCATCTCTAACTTTAGTATTGAACCTTTTTTTTTCTTTGTTTTGTAGGTTTCTTCTTTCCCAAATTACAAATTTAATTACTTTTACTATTATCTAAAGGTAAAGTTATTTTCGTCCAAATTTTGACATCAACATTATCTATTATAATCATACAATTGACCTAAAGCTATCGTTTGTTCTCAGATGAAAAAAAACCAAAAAAAGTAAAAATTACAATTTCCTATTAACCAAAATTTAGAAGGATAAAAAATAGTAATGCTCTACTTGCGTAAATTCTTTGAAAATTTTGCAAGGATTAATAATTTCCTCTTTTTCAGATTTGCCTACCCTGATAGCTAAATCTAAACTTTGCTACATTATATTATATCTGCTAATACTAATACTTTGGACCTAAAACCTATACTTACAACTACCCCTATTCTACCTCTAAGCAAAATGTGTCAATAAGAGGGGTTTCTCTCTCTCTCTAATCTAAATTTCTAAATATTGATAGTCTAAAATACAATTATGACATTGCATTCGTACAAAAAGTAGCACATCTATATAAGATATAATGTACACGTTGAAGTTTAGAATCAAAATAGGTTACTAGGTAATATTAATTAATACCTATAGGAATATTCTTACGTAGTTTAAAACAAGTTGGGTCACTCACTATAGACCTATAGTTACACTTTTACGCACTGTAAAACAAGTTGAGTGTGTCCATCGATATACCCCAAATACAGAAATACACCGAGGGAGAGATCTAATTTTCAATCAGCCTCAACCATTTTCAATAAGAAAACATGGTAACTTGGTATAATTACCTCCACCATATGGGTATTAAATGGTTAAAATACCATTTTAGGCCACATACTACGAAGTTTTGTTCAATTTTAGTCCCTATACTTTCAATTGTATTTTAGTCTCTACACTTTTAATAAATTTTAAATTTAGTCATTCAAAGATAATTTTTACCGAAATTGATTAAATAATAATAATAATAATAATTTTCATGCAAGAAAATAAAATATGTAGATGTGCTTTCAAAATTTATAGTAAAAATGTTATAGTTAACAACATTTTATTAAAAAAATAAACAATAAACTAGCACTAGGGACTTAATTTAAGATTTATTGAAAATATATAAACTAAAACTGGACAATTGAAATTACAAGAACTAAAAATCAACAAACTTTAAAGTATAAGAACCAAAATGTTATTTTAACCTAAATTTTATCATCAATTCCCTTACAGCAGCGCTTGTCTTGCAAATGTGATCAACAAAATGAAGCCTACACATGCTCTAGCAAAATAGGAGGCTGGACTTGATTTGTGGTGAATGCATTTTGTAGTCAAGATACTCTCAAGAGACCCATGGCCAGTTGACTTTAACAAGTAGGTTATACCATTCTCAACTTCACCTTGTTGGTCTTCAACTGAGTCTTTATTTGACTTTGGAGCTAGTCTAACAACTTCAATTCGTTTTGGAATTGCTTTAGCCTGAAAATTGATGTAAAAACATGGCAAATTAAAGTCATTCAAGTTGCTTTGATCATGATTAAAATAGATATGAATTTTTCCAATGTGAGTGTTTTTGTTCTGTTCTCTCACCTTGCTATGGGATGACACTACTTGGAGTTGAGTTTCCCTCTTTGACTGGAGATTTCGTGAAGCATCTACATGGTTTAGAACCTTACGGGTTTTAGGTTGATGTTGAGAGCTTAAATTTCTTGTTTCCCTGTCAGAGTGGTACAATAAGCAGTTGGCTTCAAGTCTATCTTTTGCCTCTCCGTACTTGAGGATCTTTGAAGTGAGTGGGCTTCTACGAGATTCGTTAATCATCGGCATACTTTGCGTCTGTATCATTGAACAGGAACTTTCACCGAAAAAGCTGGAAGAAGCATGATCATACTGCAACACAATGAAATACGGATAATTTAGCTCTACAAGAACAAGAACAAGAACAAGAGGACTATAGAAGCACAAACACTTTAGCTTGTCTAGCATGTCTATGTCAACACAACAAATGTGTTAGACATGTATAGAAAACTTGTTGGGTAGATTAAAAAGACACATGACAATATTAATAAATTTTGAGTGTGAATATTAAAATATATCAAACTAAAACACTCACCTAATTATGTATATTTTCTTCGGGTATTATAATGATGTATATTTTAATAAGTGTGTTATTATCGTGTTCATATCCTATACTTTTAAGAAACGATGTATTGTTGTGTCTGTGTCATGTTGTATCCATATATCTGCGTCTTAGTTTCAAATACAACCAAAACATAAGCACGAAAATAGAAATGAAATTGCAGTGAGGATGTGTCTTAACAAATTCACATTAATCTCTTCAATCAAGGATTTCCAACGAGATATTTGTGTAAAATCAATAATTTATCATATTCTTTTACCTGCCAGCTTAAACCCGTATCCATGCCAGTGTCACCGCTGAATCCATCGCCCTGATCTTGATCATTAACCAAGTCAAAGAGCTCCTCCCAGTTGAAATTGAAATCACTGATCGAACTATTTGATGTCCCTTCATGGAAACAATTTTCATCATCAACAAGAACTGAGTTAACATCCTCATAAGTAGGTCCCTTTACGTGAGTCCCATAGCTATTGATAACTTGGAAATCCATTGAAATGGGTTCAGGGTCAGGAAAGAAAGGGGACAGCAATTCGGAAACATCGTAATCCGAAACCTGGAGATCTGATTGAAACAATGATTGTCCATTTCCTGGATTCTGAACATATAATTGTTAAGGTTGTTAAAACAAATCATACTGCACCAGGGATCGATGTTTCTTAATTCTAACCTCTTGATTTTGGTTCACTATGGCTACATTGGTCGAAGTCAAAAGACCATTTGGTTCAGCTTCTTCACATTTCAAAACATCACTCTCGTTCCACTTTCTCTTTAGGCGACAAATAACAAACGATCTCTGCATGAACAAGAAGACAACGCAAGGTGGAGTGCTAAACTAAGCATCATCAAGAAAATAGTCCAACATATAGTGCAAACTTTAAAATTCAGGACAGGTGCCACATATTTTTCTAAGATTTTTAATGAATAAATCAAATCAAACTTTAGTATATATGAAGATTCAAAGTATTGTCATCAAAACCAACGATCGATCGACATGTAATATATCTGCAACCAAAAGAGTTCGCCATCGAAATTATATATCCAATATGAATAAAAATACTAATAACAATATTCATAACTTAGTTAGGGAATAAAAATACCTTAATTATTAATCTAAACAACTTTATTTATATATCGATATTTTAATAGATAGACGACATGAAAGAACAAATGCAAATTCCAAACGAAACTAGAGTAGAAAGACTAGAGTCTTGAGCAGTCACCAGGTGAGCGAAGTTGGGGTCTGGGTGAAGATGATACTCATGTATAACCCAATTGGTCCTGTTCCCATTTGGAACCCGGCCGCTGTAGAAGACTAGAGTTTTCTTGGTACCAATCAAGGTTCTGGTTCCTGGGGCCATGATTTTGCGATCCTTGCCCGTGGATTTCCAGTAACCGGTTCTTGTGGCCCTATTGGACCGACGGCCATTGGAATACTTGAAGTCTTGAGCAGAAAAGAAAAACCACTGCCGATCCCCTGTTTGATCGTTTGATTGCTCTAAAAGGTGAGAGAATCAGAAGGGTTGGAGAAATGCAAAGACATGAAAGGAAGAAATGTGGTTGAGAAAGAGGGAGAAACATACTAGGGAGTTCCCATGGCTCATAGTTGCAGATATCAACTTGAGGGATGTATTGAACGAGGGATTCCTGACCAACAATCTTGTACTTGAGGTAGTGATTAATCAGCTCGTCATCTGTTGGATGGAACCGGAATCCAACCGGCAATTCCTGAGGAGGAAGGAGGAGGGAATTTGCCATCTATAAGCTTGGTGGTGGAGAAGAAGTGAGTAGGGGAGTGAAGAGAAATGGCGAAGGAAGGGAGCATTTAATGTAGGGTTTTCCATTGACACTGTGAATGGGAGTGTCCGAAAGTCTTCCATCTACTTCTTGAAGAAGCTAATGGTCTGAAAGTGAAAGCGAAGGTTAGAAAGAAAAATTTGCTATTGGTAACCGCCGCGAAGCATTCCCCACCACTCCCAAGCTTCTTCCAAGAAAATGCCATGGTCCACTATCAACCTGCTTACATAGAAATGATTAAAGGAAAATAATAATAATAATAATAATAATAAAACATGGAAATGATGAAAAATGACTCCTGTGATTGTTGTACCTTTTGAAATAATCGTCGATGGATGTAAAAATAGTAAATCATAAAAAAATAGATTAGAGTGTTTGGTAAATAAATACAAAAATATTTATTCAAATATGAAGAAGATAATAGGAAAGATACGATAAAATATAAACATCTATTCAAATATTCATAACACTCTCTTTAAATGTCTATAGTATATACTTAGGGGATGAGACGCCCGCGCAAGGACCTCAATTCTCATTAGGAGGTCGAACCAAGGACCTATGGAAGTCGGGGCTACCCCCTCCCCATGGGCAACGCAACAGTGTCCTGAGGAAGGAGTTTAGAGGCCTTATAGTAGCACGGACTTATTTTTCTTTCTAGGTCATGCGAAGGGGGCCAGTCCAAGATCGTACTGTTGCTCTACAAAGACAACAGACGCTCTCAACGGCTAGGCGCCACTCTCTTTCTGAGTTATTCCAGCTTCTTCATGATTTCGTGCCCGCGCTAACTCCGATGTTATACTTGGGTTAGGGGCCCAGTTCGTTAACTTAACATCTGTTTAGGGGGAGGGTCAGTAGTCTCCGCCGTTGCAGGTCCTTCTCCTTCCGCTGAGACGGCCCTTAATATATGCTTCATTAACCACCAAAAAAAAAAAAAAACTTACTAGATGAAACTCAAGGGAGAAAAATACTAGTGAATAGAAAAAGGATAGACGAAGAGGGTAATATTACATTTACTCCCCTCTTGAAAACATCATTTGAAATCTATGAGAGGTCATGTTCCAGCATTACAGTAAGTTTTGTTGTAGAACCCTAAATTTGTCCAATGTTTTATTTTAGTTGGGCAATTGACTATTTTTCTTCGGACCTACGTTGTGACACTAGTATAGTGAGACAATTTTGTTATTTTTCTTTTGGTGTATACCATAATGGACTAAAATGGGGAAATTTGTTATTTTCATTATCCTTGATATAGACATCATTGTCTTTTCATATGCATGAATATTGTTGGTTATAATGCTTCAACGACACAATTTTAAAAATCATATGTTTTCCTTTGTGTCTATTGATGGATAAGTTGTGATTCATATCTATCGATAAGTCAAGTCAGTTGTCCTTATAATCTTATTAGCTCTTACTAAGATTAACCATATTAATTAATGTTGTTTTGTTAGTAGCGTAAGCGAAGTGGAACAGTTAGAGTTTTCGAATGATGTGAAAGAATATTGATTTCTACATAATTTTATAGGACATAATGTTTAAGGTATGGGTTGAATGTTGGAATAGTTTTTGCTACATATGATCATTTGAAACTCTTTTTTCAAGGCTGCAAGATGTTTGGACAGAGCCATATAATGTCATTTCCAATTTATTTCAAATAATTGCATATTAATTGGATTATTATATTTCGTTATGTGATCGACTTGAACTTCTTCTTCAAGTACTTGTTTATTTATTTTATAATTTCATTGCTTCCGGTTTGGAAATTTATACGAAGCAGATAAACTTCTTTTTGTTTTTGTGTAATGAGGAGCAAAAAAAAAAAAAGAAAAAAGAAAAAAGAAATTATATAGAAGTTTTCAATTTTTCTCATGCATGCATGCTTGTGGTAAATCATACTATGAAAAGGAAAGAAATAAAAATACTTAGTTCGTTGAAAACTAACATTTATTAGGCGTAAAGAATATATTTTACTCTACTCAATTCTTTGAGCATAGTGCTTGAATAGCTAATCTGGCAAACAAATTGGTAGCATCGCCTAATCCGAACGACTTTGCAGATACATCAATCGAGCAATTTTCCATGCCAATGCAAGTCTTTTCCACTAAAAGAGTGCTATTTGTCACATCCCATGAGCCTTGTTTGAATGAACCACATTTTCCCTCTGGATTTCCATAGCTAGCAAATTGGATTTCAGAGATAATAAGTCCTTCCTGACAAGACAACTCTAATGTGCTTCCTTCATTAGCATTTCCACATATAGTTCCTATAGTGATGGTTTGAACTGAGACTTGTTGAGGATTTCCACCAATTTCTTCAAATAAAACCAACGTGTTTGTGTCATCTAATAGAAACGATCTTGTAATGTGATACCATCTTTGGGAAGGATTCCCACAATTTCCAAGGCATTTGCTAGGGTCATATGCATCTCTGTAGTCACAGGTTGCACTACAACTATCATTGCCAGCAATGAAAGAAGGCCAAAATCGGCTTATGCTTTGTCCATTTACCCAAGCATGGCCTTTTCCCATTCCTTGCATGTCCAATGCTACAGGTTCAATTCCTACAGGTGTCTTAAAGCTTGTTTTGTACCATGTCATTCTCCTCCCAATGGATTTTTGATTTAATATGCTCCAATTTGTTTTTTGTGAAAAAATCGGGTTGTAAAGTTGCTTCATTTCTCCATTTAATCCAACCTTAGAAGACCATAAATTTGATGACAAATCAGTTGTGACATTTCCATCTCCAATAAGATAAATGGGACCTCCATCAATTCCAATTGGTACTGTGTCATAAAATGCATCATAATTTTTCAGTCCTACTGTGGCACTCAAAAGGGTTATGGTGTTGGTTCCCGCTTTTAATAGAATAAGTTTCTCAAATACAAAACTCTGGTCATTGCTTCCCCATTGCGACCCAATGTACCTTCTATTCACAAAGGCATGAAGCACATGACCCTTTGTATTCACTTGGAGAGTTACATTTTGAAGTGAAGATGTTGCATTCGTGTTAACATTTGTCATGTACCACAAGTAGTCGCTGAAATCAACAGTGGTTCCTTTTTGTTCCAAAAGAAAGTTTGCCTTAAATGTACCCTTCAAGTGTCTCTTATGGGCTCTGGAGCCCAAACCCACGAGAGTTGTGCATTTTCCTTTTCATTCTGCACCTTCACAAACATAGATGTTTGAGAATTGATCTTTGCAGTGTTGAAAACCTCTTTGTTGCAACCGTCAAGAATGCTCACAGACCAAGCTGGTACATTATATTTTCCATCTGCCTGCAAATCTATGGTAGCATCATTGTTGTCATGTGTGTTGCTAAAAAAGCAAAACTTTTCCCCCGTTGTTGGGTTATATAATTTTGTTAAAGTTACAAAGCTACCAAATTTTTGGTCTGAGCGGGTGCCATTAGTGAGAATCTTCTCTCCCATTTTGATGGATGCATGGAGTTGTTTGAGATGTCTCCATTTGGGTTGATTCAAGTTTCCATATTCGTCAAGTGGGGCATTGTAATCGTACGACGTAGTGATGAATGGACCTCTTGACGTTCTTCCAAAGTTGGTGCCTCCATGATACATATAATATTGTTAAACACGCCACCAGATTGGAAAAATCTTGCAACGGAAAAAGCTATGTCTTCTGCACTTCTATAAGGATCTTTATCGCCCCATTTCTTGAACCATCCCACCCAATTTTCAGTAAAAATTTTTGGGCTTTTAGGACTGTTAGGACTAAAGTTATCACAATAAAATCCATTGCATGTATTAATGATAGGTTGTGGGGCATCACTCTGTTGGCACATGATCCATGGAACACCAATATTGAGAGATTCAGCCATTTGAGCGCACCAATTGATATGTCTTTCCTGCATTTCCATATGGTGTCATCACGTTTCCATACTCATTCTCAATTTGAGCTAAGATTATTGGTCCTCCTTGTGATGCAAATAGGTTGGCTTGTTTACACATATTCACTATTTTTGTTGTGAAAGTTTGCATTTCATTCTTGTAGACTTGATTGTCGGTTCGAAGTTGGATTCCTAGCATATTATGCAACCACAGTGGAAAGCCTCCATAGTTCCACTCGGCACGTACATAAGGACCAATCCTCATCATGACATATAGCCCAGCTTCTTGAACGAGCTAGAAGAATTTGATAAAATTTAGACATCCAGAGAAATCGTATTTTCGTCATTGAGGCTTGTGGCGATCCCCAAAAATGTATGTTTCAATTGCATCAAGTCCACCATCTTTAGCTTTTTGAATAAGATCAGGCCACATTGCGTCGGTGCTGCGCGGATAATGAATTGAACCTGAGAAGATAATATGTCGTTCACCATTGATAATTATGGCATTTGAGTCATAAGAGACATTTCCTCCTATACAGAAGGATAAGCAAGCTAAAGTTGCAATGAAGGGAAGGACAAGCCATTGAAGGTTGAACATCTTTGAATCTCCAACTATATGTTCGGTTTATTCATTTGTCTTGATCAATGTGTTTATATAGGGAAATATTGTGATAATGTGAAAGTTCTTTCCAATCTATTTTTGTACTCTAGTCGTTGATGGATTATAAAAATAGAAAAAAATTATTGAATTTAATTGGCAAAACATTATCTATATGAGTTGCTTTTGCTAAATTTCAAAAATAATGTTAGACCTTATCCATAAATAACTTATTACCCAACTAAAAATATTATGACCAAAATTTGTTTTTCCCCACATGGATTTGCTTATTCATTTTTCCATCTTTGCTTTGAATTTGTAAGTCATTAATTTTGTTTCGCCAATATATTATGGCTAACATATTCCATGAGAGTAAAAGCTACATTCCAGTTTTGTCTCATTAGTGTGAGGCTCGTGGTATTTGATCAATGAAAGATGATAAGGGGTGGATTTGAAGGACTCGTTCAAATACTTAATTTTCATCACCCAAACTCTCCAAATCCTCCTCCTCTCTATAATAGGTCTAACTTAGATACTTCTTTTGAAAATCTAAGCCATTTCTACAAAATAAATTTTATCATGTGAACAACTAATTACTAATTAAACTGGAGAGTCCATTATGATACCGTTATAAAAAAATTATTATATTTTAGAGAAAGCTCTTAGTTTAAAACAACGGTTTGTAAATAAATTTTTTTATATTTCAAGAGTGTTTTTGAAAGCGAAAATAAATTTGTTTTGAAAATTGTCTGTAAACAACATTATTTGTAAAGACAACAAAGTAGAAAACCAAACATGACTTAGATTTTGGGACCATGCAATAAAATGAAAAGCATTTAAAAGTTAAAGAAAATTATATAATAGGATAAAAAAAGAGACAATATCAAGTGAAGAAGATTGATTATTATTCAAACAAGTAAAAAGGACTCCATTAAATATAAATTTAAAATAAAATAAAAAGAAAAGGTATATTAAGGTTTAGTAGATTATTTATAATTCAATAAACTTGCTTTTATTTATGAGTGGACCGTTTTAGAGTATTGGGCTTAAAAGATACAAATTACAATGACTACTTTAGTCCATCAAATGTTGGAGTTATCTTTTTCATTGTTGCTTCTTGGACTTCCAATTTGACAATATAATGTTGTCTAAAAATCTATCAAAAATTGGTTGAATAGCCTTAAAAAGTATATTTTAAAAACTCATGGACCAAATAAAATTATTACAAAAAATTCGTGGATTGGAAAGACACATTTGAAAATTTTAGATCAAAAAATACACATTCTTAAAAAAAGTAACATTCCTCCTTATTTGTCTAGTAAATTAAGAATCTTCTAATGAGATTTTTGTACGGATGATCTTTTCACAAGGATGTTTATAATTGATGACCCACCACCCATAAATATATGAAATCTAATATTTTGTTTACATCAGAGTTTACTACTGCTTTTTTATAACATAAGTAGAAAGTTAAATTTGATATATTTCTAAGGGCGGGTCATCAATCATAAATACCCTTCTGAAAAAGGTCATCCATACAAAAAAAAAAAAAAAAACTCAACTTTCTAATCAAGGATTAAAATATCGATGTTTATAGTAATATAGACATTTCAATTTTACAAATATATCGATGGATATATCAATAAAATGTCGATATCAACCGATATTTTGATAAATCACGAATTTTATAAAATTTATTTAGATTAATACTTAAGTTATTTTTACTCTAAGTTAAGTTATAATATTGTTATCAGTATTTATAAATTAAATAAATAATATTTTTATGTCTTACCAGAATTAATAAAAAATATTAAAAATATTCCATAGATATTTAATATCGATATCCAACTCTTCAATTCATCCTTGATAGTATATTTTCATTCTTGTTCTACTTAACCCCTTAACTTCTTATCCTTGGCCAGGTGCATATCGCGGGAAATCATAGCATTCTTCTTCTTACACTGAACCTGAGTTTAACAACGGCCGCAACATTCTACTTCCCAGCAGATTTGAACTATACAGCTCTTTAATTTCCCAAAAACGAGACGAGAAACCCATCTCGGTCTCGCCCATTTTTCTCCGTTCGGTTTCCCAGAAAACGGAAAGGAATAGCATCAACCCCACTTTCCTGCAGGTGCAGTCGACCGACCTTTTGAATTTTATTTTGGGTTGAGGGAAATGGGTTTTGTATATTCGAAGAATTTTACATATGGGGTTGTAGAAAATCGTTTTCCCATTTTCATTTAATCTCTTCTTTTGTGTTTTTGGGCTGGGGAAGAGAGTGTCACTGCATTGAGAAGCTGACCTCCAATTTCTGTTTGATTAGTGATGAATTTTTAGGATAAATGTCTTAATTCTCTATCTCCTGTAATGGAAGTGGTCCACTTTGGAATTGGGAAATTCAGTGTTTGATTGTTTATTAAGTATGAAAAGCACATAAGTTGTTTGAGTTAATGCCTTATGTGTTATCGATCGTGTATGGGTTGTTGTGTTTGTAAGAATTATCTTGGAGTGCCTCCGATTATCTGAAAATTGGCAACTCAAAGTCTAATTTTGTGTTTGTCGGAATGTTCAAAGAGAACAAACAAGGAGACAAACTTCGAGTGGCCTGAGTATAGTAGGGAAGATACATGGTGATGATTTACTGTATATGAAGGATATTTCAAGGAAAAGAAAGTTCCTTAGGGATGTTCTTGAATAATCTATTTTCAATGCTCTTTTTTGGTGTAAAAATATACCACCCCTCAATAGTTACACTTAAATTTCCTTGTATCTAATTAGAGGAATCTTTTGTAATCTCGTTTATGGGCCCTTTTGTACTCTTTAGATATTTTCATTCATCAATAAAATTGTTTCTTAAAAGATTTAAAAATAAAAAAAAAAAAATGAAAGAAGAAAAAAACTAATGTATTTGGTTGGTTTGAAACAGAGATAGCTCGAGCAAGATGTATATAGTTCTCAGTAAAAATAGTGAATGGGGAAGGTATATGGATGTCTATAGAAGCAACATGTGTTATTTTCCATCTTTCTTTTTCTTTCTTTCTTTTCTCTTTGTTTCTTTGAATGAAACTCAAGACCATGAAATTATTTTGGATCATAATTTTCTAAGAGAATATTATTACTTTCATCTATAATATTTTTCAATAGCCTTTGATTTATTCATCAATGTTTTGAGTTCTGAATTCAGTGGGTTATGATTTGCAGACAGCTGCAGCAGCTAATGAATATTTAGTTGCTAGAGATACAAAACGATGATTTCTTGCTACAATCCTCTGAACGTTAGCTATCCGCTTCTGGTGACCAATTCTTCCCAGGAGTTAAAGAGCACCAAGCATCCTTACTTGGTAAATTGCCTTTTCCTTGATATTCTCAGATTGATACTTACTTGATTCAAATAATACCCTTCATTCATGTGAGCTCTTTCATCGGGCAAATATGGAATGCAATAGTTCCTCAGTTTGAAGTTGCTTTTTCTTTGATATATTTTTTTTTGGTCCTTTGGGGTACTGAGATTCTTTAGTAACTGTATTCTTCTTTTTAAAAGTCTGACATCAAAATTTTCCATATGGAAGGAGATATGGACATGTTTACGTTCTCACCCATATTCATATATCGTGCAGAATTGTGCATTTGAAATTCTTCAGTTTTTACAATATGTTTATCACTATTTAAAGACAATAGACTTTTCTTACAACAGATTCAATTTAACATTATAAATAAAAAGTATCTGAGATTTTTGTTTTTCTTCTTCTCTTCTTTTTTTTTTTTTTTGATGAAACTCTACCAAAGAATTGTTGTCATTATTAATTCCTATTTCACAACCATTGCCAGATCTTGCAAAATTGTCAATATTACTCTTCAAGCAGAAGACCTTTGGGTGAGAACATTTTATTTGATACTGACGCGTGTTTGTTCTTTGCAGCATCAGAGTAAGTTGCATAAGAGAAGCTCTGATGTAACCACAAGAGGAATGAAAGTCTCTGCTTATTATGGCTTGAGGACACCCCCCTATGAACTTGTAAGTCATCAACCTCATAATGTGCTTATTTTGCAACTAAAATTCCATGTTTTAGGGGTTGTTTCTTGCAGATATTTGCTTCTTGCCCATAGAGTTCACTTGATGGTCCCAGATATTTAGACATATCTTTTTTAGAAGCAAGCATAGCAAAGATCTTCAAAGCCGGAGTTGCGAAATTACGCTTTATGTTTCTCTATTTACTTTTAAGAGTCTTGACTCAAATACCATTCCATGTCTTGCCTAAATTTGAAATTGTGTCGTTCCATTACAGTATTCCCTCATACTTTTGGTTCTTGAAACTTTTTTCTGTAAAAGATTACTGAGACTCACTGAAACAGGTTTAATAGCTAGTAAACATTATTTGAACCCACATAAAGCAGGTTTAATATACTGGCATAGAGTGGCTTTAGTAATTCTTGTCTTCCTTCAAAATTGGCAGCTAGACGTGTGAGAGGTCAACTAAGGTGAGGTGACATCAATAAGGCACCTATCTTTCTTCTTCTTCTTCTTCTTCCTCTCTCTCTCTCTCACACATGAATTTTTTTTATAGTTTTTGATATATTGTAAACATAATCTCAATCACTCTTATGTATTTACATTTTTGCGTATTGGGGTCCTTTAAAATGCCCAATTTTTGGGGTGCATTGCTTATCCTGTCTCTTGTAGCTAGTTTTTTTGTGGGTATAGTCATTGTCGGACCATAGATTCATAGGAAGCCTACAAATTTCTACCAAACTGATTATAAATTTGCCACAATTGCAGCATTACTGGTAAGAAATGGATACATCTATAAACTTTGTAACAGCACTATGTTTTATTTTCTTCTCTACTTTCAGGATGCTTTAGAACCATATATGAGCCGGAGGACATTGGAGGTTCACTGGGGTAAACATCATCGTAATTACGTTGAAGGTTTGAACAAACAACTGAGCCAAAATGATATTCTATATGGCCACACTTTGGACGAACTTCTCAAAGTAACATATAACAATGGGAATCCTTTACCTGAGTTTAACAATGCGGCCCAGGTACTTCAATGTTAATCCATGGCATACTTCAAATTACGAGGGCTAAAACTAAACCTTTCTGATATTCTGATTGACTCCTTCATGTAAGTCTTTTAGTTGAGTTCAAGCTATTTAGCACATGATACAATTTCTATCACTGATAAACCATGATTCAAACTTCAGCATGCAGCTTTTTCAGAAGCTACTTGACTTCAACTAATTGTTCCCTTTATCTTAATAATAAAGAGATGAGATGATTTTTATTTTGTTTTAATATTGGGACGGAAAGGTTTCTTTAAAATGTGATTACGAAATGAAGTGTTCAATACTCTAAAAGGAAAAATAAAATAAAAATAAAGGTGTATAAGTAGAACAATCCGTCCTATTAGTTCTTACATATGGTAACTGGGGTGGCTATGAACTAGAAATTGAATGCTGAATAGCATACTTCTGATAATAGCAGGTCATATACTTTGAGATCATTAATGCGCCATCTTACATGCAGAGCTATTATTCTTGATAAGAAAATTTCCAAAGCTATCTGAGCTTGGCTTTAGGGTATTTATATCACTTAAAGGAGATACCAGCTCTGCCTAATTTTGCCTGATTGCTGAAATTTCAAGACTGTCTTTTTGTCCCCTTTTTCTTTACACAAAACCATCCCCTATTTGCTAAAGTCTCGAGACATCTCCAGATCAGTGGTGGCCATTGCTGGACATGTTCAACCTTTCTTGAGGTGCATGTCTTCTGGTCCAACATTGTCTTTTTTTTTTTTTAAATGGAAACAAAGCTTTTCATTGAAGAAATGAAAAGAGGCTAATGCTCAGAGTACAATGAAATGTAAAAAGCAAAGTAAGACAAATACAAAAAAATAAAAATAAAACAAATACAAAAAAAAAAAAAAAAAAACCAAAGCAGGGAGTTATTCAGAAAATTAACACAAATACAAAACAAATACAACCCAAGATAGAACAATTGGCTCTTTGAATGAAAAATCCACTGAAGCTCGACTTGATTAATTGGAGAACCAGTGAACCACAATGGTTTAAGACGAAACCAAGTAGAAAAATGCACCAAGAACTTGGAGAGGGGCAACAGAAAAGTCCAGGCTCCAACTATGACAACTTGAAGACAAATCCACCCTAAAATTTTAGGCCTCCAATAACCAGCTTCTAAAAAATGATCAAGCAAGAAAACAATCCAGCAAGGAGATCTGTCACATTTTTCCTTGAATAAAAGGCAAAACCATGACTCATTGTCTAGAACAAATACAAAGTGAATGTTCTGTGAGTGTGACGTTGTATGGTTAAAAGTCTTTTTATTTTTACCTTGGATGGATACTCAGATGCATTTTTATTTCTGATCTGACAAACTTAGTTTACTCTTACGTTACCCTATTGGAGGAGTTTACTTTTTGTGCTATAATATTTTGTTTAGTTTGTTTCATGGGCCATTCTTTTCTGTAAATCCTCTCTTTATACTTTTATCAATGATTGTTGGTTTCTTGTCAAATATCTGTATGTTCCTGTGCATTCGACATCCTTGTATGAGAAATGAAATTGATTTTTTTTTTCTCTTCAGGACAGAATGAATCTGGAAAAAGTATGTTTGTCGATTTTCTAGTAATGTGCACTGTAAAATTTTGGGCGGTGCTAGATACTTAAGTCATAAAAATGAAAAAAGATGTTGGCTCCTTACCTTTGTGTATGTTCAGGTCTGGAATCACGACTTCTTTTGGGAATCCATGCAACCTGGAGGTGGAAACATGCCCAAACTTGGTGTTCTACAACAAATTGAAAAAGATTTTGGTTCTTTCATCAATTTCAGGGACAAGTTTATACAAGCGTCTCTTTCACTCTTTGGTTCTGGCTGGGTTTGGCTTGTTTGTAAGTTTTCAGACTTTGGTTAAACATTTTTTTAATAAGTGCTTTTTTAACACCTTTATAATAAGTACTTTTTGGTTGAAAGAACTATCTGTATTGAATCACCCAATTTGCAAATGGTGCCAGCTTGTTCTCTCTCTCTCTCTCTCTCTTCTTTTCCTTATTTTTCCTTCATTTTTTTCCCTTTTATAAAAGCTGTTGCAGATAGCTCAATCAGAAAATCTGCAACCATTTATGGTTAATGATCGAAATGCAAACTTCGTTATCTAGTTATTATCTTCTTTCTACTACAATTTCCCTGTTCAACTCTATGATCTCAAAAGCTTGACTAAATATTGTGCTTATCGTTTTTCAATATTCAGATTGACGACGTAGTTCTGTTTTATGAACGATCATTTGACACAGTCTACTTAGTTATCCTGAATGTTGTTCATTGCAGTGAAGAGACAAGAAAAACGACTCACTGTGATCACAACTTCGAATGCGATAAGCCCACTTCTCTGGGATGACATTGTAAGTCAATGCTCCATTTTGTGTACAAGGTTCTTTTATTCTCCGAAATTTGATTCTCCATATTTTGTTGTGCAGCCAATCATCTGCTTGGATATGTGGGAGGTATCAAATACTTTTCTACCTTCTTCAAATATTTGTTTTGTTTCTTCATTTGAACAGATCATATATCATACATGATAACATTTGATTGTTTTTTTTTCCTTTCCCTCCAGCATGCTTACTATCTGGATTACAAGGTATGAAGAAACTCAACTCATTTTGGCCCCGTACTTCCACATGTTCAAATTTAATCATCGTAGTCTCAATGAATCTTAAAGTTAGTTCTTATGGTTAGTTTGAAATTAGCTTTTACTGATAAAAAAATAAAAATAAAAAAATCAGGTAAAGATACCATGTGAATACTAAAATTTATATAGACTGAAGACTAATAGAGAGACCTTTTGTTTTGTTTTCTTTTTTTCTTTTTTGGAAAAGCTAACTATAAACTAATAGTTGGAACTGATTTTTAAGATTTATTAAAAGACTGAATTTGGACTTTTAAAATTACTCAACCATGATGGACCAACATATTTCAATCAAAATGGTATTTTAACCTTATTTATTTTACTAATGAAGCGTCCACACATTATATATGCTTGTAGCCTACTTTCACTAATTTGTTCGAAGGTTTTGTCTAAAAAAAGGCCAATTTTGGGAGGCCTGGATACCTGTATTATCAAGTTATTTAAGTGAGATTTCTGTGATTGATTTTATTTGTATCTTACCTTGACACAGAATGATAAAAAAGAGTATGTCAATGTGTTCATGGACCATCTTGTATCATGGAATGCAGCGTTGGGGCGTATGGCCCGAGCAGAGTGTTTTGTGAATCTAGGTGAGCCGAAAATTCCCGTAGCGTAATAACATTCATTGATACTAGGGTTACTCGCAAGTGATCAAACGATGCGACCGGGGGAATCTCTAAGCCTTATGTATGTGATCAAGTCCCCTTTCAAGGTTTGACAAGTTTTGTTCTCTACATTAGATTTCCTTCATGATGTTGTAGTGACATGGAGGATTGCTTCCTTAAAAATGTATAGTTTGATAAACATTAAGGTTTGTTTTTGACAGAACTTGATTGTACGGATTATAATGTTATCCAATCTTGGATGACTTGGGTTAGGTTGTGAATTCAATCAACCCATTAATGTAATTTGTGGAGTAGTTGGTAGAGTTAATTTATTTCAAAATTATATTTGAAAAAGACTTAAATTATATAGAAAATGTCCTTAAACTAAAAAAAAAGTTCAAAAGTACTATTATTATATATGGATATAAATTGTTAGCATCTTGTTTAAAAATTTTCGCAACTTTCAAAAGTTACATTAAATACCCTTAACTTTTGAAAAAAGAAAATTAAAAAAAGTGCCCTCACAGAAGTCATGGAACAAAGATTATGAAAATTATATCATTTTATGAATTCAAAATAATAATAATAATAGAATAATAATAATAATTAAAAAAAAAGAATTGGAATTATATTATAATATGAATTCAAAAAAGTATATCGTAATATTAAAATGATTATAATTGATATGTTAAACATGCAACAAAAATTGGTCGTGATAGCTATAAGCATACTATCAATCTTTCATTGATATAATCGAGATTTTGTTGGTTATTAAAAATTAAGTTTATAAAAGTTATTTGCACCTATAAAATTTTTAGTTTTGTTATTTATTACAATGAGAAGTAAAGTTTTGGAAAAAATAAAGTTTTAAAAACTTTTTTTTTTATTTTTAAGATTTAACTACGAATTCAAATATTTAAGATGAGTGAAAAACATAATAGAAAAATTGGAGAAAAAAACCTAAATTTCAAAAAAATTAAACCAATAGAAATGGTTAGTTTTAATGCGGATTTCAATTTTATAATAATTTACTCCTTAAATTAAAGGATAAGAATTGACCTACCCTTCTGGAGTCATTTGATGTGTATACAAACAAAGAGACAGCCTTTTCTTTTCCTCTCGAAATTTGGGCGGATCATTTCTTAACCTTCAAATTGTGCACGACTAGAGGTGGCTCTCATGAAACCTCACCTTGTAGTTCACCTAGCCCAAGACCTATTTGAGCATTGGGTCGGGTGTTTTAATCTTGGGTTTTACTTTTTGTCTCATTTGAGTCCAATTAATAGTGAATTTAGTCAGAACTTCAAATGTCATCAACAAAGGCTTAGACTTCATTGACAATTCACTTTGAAGCAATTATTCTCTAGATATACACATGATATTTTATTTATTTCACAGTTGAATTAATTAAAAAAAAAAGACCTAAAGTAATTGTGATTGACATGACATGTGATAAGGATAATGATGTAACCATACTAAAAAAAACAATATTCTTAACATAATTCCAAATCATAATTATTTTAGTTGCAAAATTCCAAATTTGTAAAACGTAGTTCCACAATTTTCAACTACCACCGATCCTAATCGTAGATGCCTTCTTGGGCCCTCCCTCAAATCGAACGTACAGATTCAATTATTCTAATGCAATTTCGGAGATTCATCGTCCTTATAAACCTCTCGATTCTCTCTTCTTCTTCAGAGCATCCAAAATGAGCAAACAGAGCGAGGAGAAAGGCGAGTTGTGTCCTCTAATCGAAACCCGTAACCATGACTTCCCCGGCGGCCGAGGAACTAGCTCCGCCACTTTCGCCCTCATTTTCAGCACTTTGGTTGCTGTATCTGGCTCTTATGTGTTTGGCACAGCCGTAAGTGTTCATTTTTCATTAAAAGGCTTGTAAAGGCAAATTTCAATTCATATTGCTAAAGTTTGATGTGAAGTGAATGTGATGATGTTTGAACAAATGGATTGTGAGTAAATTGTTAGGTGATTTCGATTTGAATGTTTAGGGTAAGTTTGGGTCGGGATGAGTTTTGGATGGGGAAACGGAAAAGTGCTTTCCACGCATTAAAAGTGTATGTACTTTCCATAATTTTTATGTTATTGACTATTGAGTGAGAGATTGAAGCTTGATTTTGATCCTTCTAAAAATAGTAAAACTAATTTAAATTATTTTGGGGAAATTGCAAAACTACCACTAAAGTATGATGGTATTTGAACCCTCAATTTTATCCAAATGTTAAAAATTGGACCCTCAAACTTCCGTATTTGTATAAATTGAGGGTTCAATTTTTACCATTATTGTAAGTTTGAAGTCTCAATTTTAACACTTTTAGAAGTTTAGGGCCAATCGTTACTATTGGAAGTTTAAGAATATAATTGTAACTACCACCATACTTTAGGGGTGATTTTTGCAATTTACCCTTATTTTTAAGAGGAGCACTTTAGTAGAGTTTTTTTTTTCTTTTTTTTTTATTAAAAAAAAAAAAGCTATAGTAAATTGTAAGATTTATTTTTTATTTTTTATTTTATTTTATTTTTCAGAAAAAAGTAGGAAAGTATGGTAGTTACAATTAGATCCTTAAACTTTCAATTTTAAAAATTAAGCCCTCAAACTTGTATAGATGTTAAATTGGGTCAAATTGGATATTCAAACTTATGAATGGTAACATTTGTATAAGTTTGGGGGTTCAATTTTTATCATTTGTGGGTCCAATTTTTACAATTATTGTGAGCTTGAAGGTCTAATTTAAACACTTGGATAAGTTTAGAGGCTCAATTTTTGCAATTGAGATTTTGAGGGGTGTAATTGCAACTACCACCATATTTCAGGGGTGGCTTTTGCAATTTGCCTAAAAAAGTAAATTGTAAGATGCTTTCAATTTCAATTTGAATATTTCTTTTAGTACAATAATGGCGGGAAAGGGGGACCAAACCTTCAACCTTTAGGGAGGAAGGTCATGCAGATTATCATTGAACTAAGCTCACTTTGCCTGCTTCAATTTGAATGTTAACTTGTGAGTTTGGGATGACTTGCAGAATAGAAGACGTTTTTTTTTTTTTTTTGGTAAAAATAGAAAAGGTGCTTTTAGCTTATTGAAAACAAATTTCAAACTTCTTTATTATGTTCGGCTAGATTTTATTATTATCATCATCAATTAACTTTTCTTCTATAAGAAACAGATGTGTATAATCGTTAACAAAAGAGACAGCCTAAGGGTCAGGGGTTGAGGGAACCCCCTCACACAAAACTAATGAAGAAGAGCCTTCCGGTTGTTAATAATTAAAATGGTTTCTAGACAAGCTCTTCTTCCAAGAGTGCTTAGAGAAGAAGTGATTCCAAATGCACCCATAGTTCTGTGTGATTTGAAAATAATGCTTTCTGATGCTTTTTCTCAGATTGGATATTCATCACCTTCTGAGGCTGGCATCATGACTGACTTGGATCTTACTGTATCAGAGGTAAATGAAAATTACAGATGCTTATTGTCTTTCATTTGTGATATGATATGTTCTTTATTTCTATTATGTAATTGGTGTTTGATTCTTTACTATGTAAAATGGTACGATTCTTTTCATCTCGATGAAAGTTGGTCTTTCATAAAAAAAGCAAATGGTATGATATCAGCAATTAAAGTAAATTCAATGTCAAAGAGGTCAAATTACATGTTTTGATGTTTATTTTACGAATTTTGAGGACTCATTCCTAAACTTTAAAAGGTGTCTAATGAGTCCTAACTTTTGACTTTATGTCTAATAGATCTTTGAACTTCAAAAGTGTTTAATAAGCTAATAAATTTTCAATTTTGAGTCTAGTAGATCTCTAACCTATTAATCATTTTTGTAATTCACAAAACTATTAGATAGAAATTGGATGGAAAGGAAATTAGATACAAAATTTAATTGTGTCCCACAAGTGAATGGATGAATTTTAGAAAATGTCAAATAATTGAGGGATTTATTACGTATAAAATCAAAAGTTCATGGACCTGTTAGACACTTTTGAACATAAAATTGAAAGTTTAAGCCTATTAGACATTTACTAAAGTTTAGGGACCTATTAGGTACAACTTTGACAGTTTAGATGCCAAACCTATACTTTAACCTATTTAATTTATTCAATATTCGTGCTTTAATTGATGAGTATAGAAAGAAGGAGAAATTACATTTTTTGTTCTGTCTGACAATATTGATCGATTTTCTGTTTTAAATGAGCTGGTCAATAGGTGTTAGAATAAGATGTAAATTCATATATCTCGTCTAATGATTCAATAAATGTAAGTTTGTTCGTTCTCTATCTAGTTCTCAAATTATTATTTGATGATTGTACAGTATTCAGTCTTCGGTTCAATATTGACAATTGGAGCTATGATTGGTGCTATTGTGAGCGGAAAACTGGCAGATTATGTTGGTAGAAGAGGTGTAAGTTTAGTCATTCCTATTTTCTTAAAATCATTTTTGGCAATTTAGAGCTTTCGATAACTTTTTTGATCCTTTTCCTTTGTCTTGTGGGCAGACAATGGGCTTTGCAGAGATCTTTTGCTTCTTGGGATGGTTTCTTATAGCATTTTCTAAGGTCTTTTTGCGTTTTCTTTCATCTGATTGAGATAGTTAGACTTTCAAGTCTCTAAGTCTTCAAAATATTACAACCAAATAAAAAGTGATTCATTATATACTTAGCACTTGGAACTATGCAAGGATAAAAAATGTACTATTAAGTTTTGATGAAAGTGCTTCACGAGGCAGTCGTACATAGTTTAACTAATGAATGGAGCTGAATTGTTCTTCTGGAAATTCAATAACAAAATTAAAAAGTCAAACGAATATCACATGGTTAAAGAATTAAGATTTTCTGAAGTTCAATGGAAAAAAACGAGTTTTCTTTCCCTCCCTCTCCTTCCCTTTCCTACTAAGTTCTTCCCTTTTATTTGAAGGACAAAGTTTTTCCATATCGTTGTTGATTTGAATGAAAACCTCAAAAGTAAAATGGTGCTGACTACTGATAGGCTGCTTGGTGGTTGGATATTGGACGAATACTAGTAGGATTCGGAATGGGAGTTATCTCTTACGTGGTATATGTTACAAGAATTCCAACTCTGTTTATTTACAATAGCTCAAATGTTGGCATATGCAAAAAAAAGCTTATGTATGACCTAATTGAGCAGGTTCCTGTCTTTATAGCAGAAATAACACCCAAGGAACTTCGAGGAGCATTTACAACAGTTCATCAGGTAAAATGCAAATGATCATGAATTTTTATGTCATTGAAGAAGAACTACCACGTACATATTCTGTTGTAATGTTTGAAACAAAATTATCAGCTGAATATTCATATATAGTATCAACGCACGTACATGTATTTTGTAGTAAGCTTGACTTGGGGTAGCAGAGGATGGATAGTTATTACAGGAAGGCAAGATCATGACTTGACCTAACTAAACAAGATCTGTTTATAGTTTGTACAACTACCTCCTAGAGCTCTGAAGTAATTACTAATTAGGAGGCAAGCTCCATTGAATGAAATTATATTTGATGAGCTTCAAGTATATATTGGACTTTTTGGCATTTATTTGGTCATTTTTAATTATAAGGTACACAATTTATTTATTTATTATTTTTTTAATATGGACGACCATTTAATGAGATATGACAAAATATAGAGACAAACACTCGATTTTCTAGAGTTTCTCTAATAATGATCTCCTTGCTTTATATCATGGTAAACATCCGTGATTATTAGCAGACCTGATTTCATTGGGATAGGGGGTATGAGAAAAAAATTGAAATCAGTGACCTAATTTTCATTGGGAGAGGAGTGACAGCTCATCTAGCAAAATCTAGTTGGTGTGAAGTTTTGCGTCCAGGGTACAAAATTACTTCACTTGTAAATAGAATGAGTAGAAATAAAACAAATATAAAAATGTCTACAACATTCTCAATAATATATAATACCCTTATAATGTTGATTGTACAGTTGATGATATGTTTTGGTGTTTCACTGACATGGCTGATTGGACCTTTTGTGAACTGGAGGACTCTTGCTCTTATTGGTAGCGTTTCTACTTACGTGAGTTTGACACTTAAGATGAAGATCGTTTTAGGGAAGTGCTTTCTCACTATCTTGAATGTGCCGCAGGAGCGATTCCATCTCTAATACAACTCGTAGGTCTTCCTTTCACTCCAGAGTCTCCTAGATGGCTGGTATGTCACGCTGTCAAATTCATAGCTGGTTCTATTACACGTATATTTGTTTGAAGAGACATCAAAAGTGAATATTAGGCCCCATATAATAATAATACTTTTGTTTTCTGTTTTTTGTTCGTTTTACTTTTTTAAAAACAAGGTTGCATACTAATACATTCTTTACTTTTTCTTTACTTTTTTTTTTTCTAATTTTGAAAAATCACTTTTAAAATCTCACCCATTTTTTTGGAAAAAAAGTATATCATGAAACTTAGCTTTGATTTTTAGAAATGTTTTGGTTTTGTAAACAAGTTTATTTTTCTGGTCAGAAAACTAACAATAACAAAATGATTATGTAACTGACTACAGTATTTTAATAGCAGTCTATCATATAAATCTAATCAAGAAAATAGCATTGTTTGTAGGCAAAGAACGGCCAAGGGTTAGATTGTGAAGCTGCTCTCCAACGGCTAAGGGGGAAGAATAAAGATATTTCTGCAGAAGTGTTAGAGATTCAAGTATACTTTTCATTTTCCCTTTTTGTTCTAGCTTTTTTCTTTTTCCTTTTTTTTAATTAATCAATGGCTTTATATGTGTTTGTTTCCTAACCTTGTAGGAATACACAGAATTGCTTAAACAGCTCCCTGAACCAAGTGTTCTTGATTTATTCCAAAGGCAATATACACGTTCTCTCGTTGTGAGCCTTCAAATTTGAGCTTAATCCTGGAGTTTTTAATAAAACATAACTCTTCAATCCTTTGTCTATATGGTGACTTTGAGCTATTTGTGCCAGGCAGGAGTCGGCCTTATGGTACTGCAACAATTTGGAGGTGTTAATGGCATTGGATTCTACGTGCAATCTTTATTCACTTCAGCTGGTATTAAAAAATCCAAACATTAATATGTTCTTATAATGAGTCATGATTGTGTTGGTTAAAAGAAGTAAAATCCTCTGTATTCTGACAGGGTTTTCAGGAAATATTGGAACTATAGCATTGGCTGCTGTTCAGGTTTTTCTATCGCATTATACACATTCCCCAAACGTGATTGCAAAAACCATCTTTTTTTCTCATTGTTTCCTATGAATTTACAGATACCAATGACTACTCTTGGTGTAGTTTTGATGGATGTATCAGGACGACGACCGCTTTTGATGGTATTTGCAATGCAATACAATTGCACAATGTTTATACTGACATGAAGTCACAAACAAGCTAATAAAAACTTTGAATTCAAACAGATTTCTGCAGCAGGAACTTGCTTGGGTTGTTTATGTGTGGCATTATCGTTCCTCTTTAAGGTTTACTTCTAGCTTCTTTCTGCAATTGAATCCGGTCAGTATGGGAGCTTTCATGATTCGTCATCATATTCTAAAAGAGCCCTGATTTTGAATGTGCAGGATCTCCAAGTATGGCGATCTGGCTCTCCCATTTTGGCCCTTGTCGGTGTACTGGTAATGTTGAATTTTGAATTGACCATGAAAAAACACCATATTTCTTTACAAGCTCTCAATAGATTTGTTTTCATTGGCCAAGTCAACTTTTTGTTAATCCACATTAATTTAAATGAGAGCCTAGTTCTTTTGGTACAAGTAAAATTCTAACTGGCTGATGGGTCATTGAATCTGGTTACCTTTCACTTTGAGTCCTTTGGTAATTTTTCTCTTGGACTTGGTTATTTCTACCAACAGACGTTCTCGGGATCTTTCTCGTTGGGCATGGGTGCAATTCCTTGGGTCATAATGTCAGAGGTAAGAACTTGGAAACTTCATTAGGAATGACCCTTTTTACCTAATGACAACAGAACATTGATATTGAGCTAAAACATGTTTTGAAGTTGAGTAGTTCTTTTCTTTGCCTAGCTTCACAAATAGTGATTTAAAATTTTACCCAAAGTTTAACAATTCACAACAGTGTAGTTTTCACAAGCTTGTTTTCAGACTTTTTTGAAATTTGGTTGTCCTCAAAAAATGAAAAGTTCGGACAGAGATTGATTTAACTAAAAACAAAAACCTATGTCAGAATTTGTTGTTGATTGACTTTATTCATTGCAATTTCTATTTGTTCAGATATTTCCTATAAACATGAAGGGATTGGCTGGCAGCTTGGTTACCTTAGTGAGTTGGCTAGGCTCTTGGATTGTCTCATACAGTTTCAACTTTCTTTTCAATTGGAGCTCTTCAGGTAAAAAAGAAGCCAAAATTTTCACCTTTTGAATTAGCTTACATTGAATTTGAATGGTCAATAGATGAGTAATTTGGTGTTTCTGCTAACTTTGGAAGGTATCTTTTTCATATTCTCGAGCATATGTGGCTTCACAGTTTTGTTTGTTGCAAAGTTTGTACCTGAAACCAAGGGTAGAACTTTGGAAGAAATTCAAGCTGCAATGAACCCTTTATCTACCCGAAGTTGAACATTTGTTGGTTCCCACAAGTAATTCATATGAACCATCATTGTATTTCTTAGTTTGAATTTAGAAAATGACGACAATAACAAACTTTGATTCACACAATAGATGTTACTTTCCAGCAATAATTCATGATGTAATGATTTGGAATTGTAATATGATTCATTGTCTAGTTTTATGCATTAAGTCAAGTCCAATTTGTGACCCATAGTAAATTTAACTAAAAATTTTAAATATTAAAAAAAAAAAGGAAAAACATCTTTCTTCTGGTAGTGGAGTTTAAATTTTAAAAAGGGGCACTTGAAAAAAGTACCAAAATAATAATAACAATAATATAACAAGAATTTGCAATAGTAACAACTGCATTTTCAATTTGGCAAAAACATCTAGAAGCCCCAACCAACGCTAAGAAAGCAAAAGGTACAGTATATCGTTGATGAATATGGAGTCCAAACAATGTATATATATGATATACATGTGCATACCAATGTTGTACTTGATATATATCAAATATAATATATTATTGATCTGCCTGTTTATAAGTGTTAAAGATATAAGTGATATACCTAATATACTAATATGAATGCTGATTAGTGGTGTACAAAAGATCAGGTAACTTGGGGAACTCAAACAACCCAACTCAAATTACAAAGGTTAGGTTGAATTAGTTTAGTACTTGGTTTAGATTGGGTTATAATGTACTTAGTTTAGGTTGGGTTGAATCGAGTGTGTATGTTGAATTAGTTTAATAGTTGGTTTAGGTTGGATTATATTGGTTTAGGTTGGGTTGAATCGAGTGTGTGTATGTCATCTCTCCTCTTTCCATCTCTCTCTCTCAAAGCCTCTCTCACTCTCATCTATGTCATGGTCTCACTCTCATCTCTCTTATGCAACATCATCCCTCTCATGTAGTTATTCTTCATTTTCATTATTGTCGTTCATGCACAAAGATGTTCTTTTTTCAAAAAACTACCATCTTCATCAAAGAAGATCATATTGATAACTCTCACTTTCGAGTGTTATTTAGGCCTTATATTTAAGTTTATTGCAAAGAAATCAAGTATTTTATGACGTAAGTCATACCAAAAGAGCAACTTCAGGTAGGTATTTTCGATCTTGATTTGTGAAATTTAAATGTTTAGTAATATTTGAGTCATTTTTATTTGTTTTGATGTGTTTTAGAGGCATTGTGCAGTCAATATTGCACCTAGGATGCGGCTGCAAGGTCACCTAAAAGCTTGAACTAAGCATTAAAGGGGAAGACTGAAAGATGTAGCCATACTTTGTGTGATCATTACTCAGCGTAATATGGAGGTACTTATGGCGGAACGAGCCGATTTGGTCTTTCACAATAAAGTGATAGATGGAACTGCCATTAAACAGTGAAGTTGTCTGCATGAAGATGCCACATTGTGTCTGCACCTCTTCTACAGATTGTTAAAATCACGAAAATTGATAGATCTAATTTGATTACGTGATTGTTGCATGGATTGATGTGGACGGATCCTACCATGTTTAAGGCAAATTAAGGACCTCCCCACGCCTATAAATAGAGCCCAAAGCCGCAACGTATCCATTATTCGATCATCTAACATACAACATCACTTCCTATATCTTCGATCTTAGATTTTAGATTTAGAGTACTTCTTGTATTTTAATTTCTGCACTTTTCTTTTGTATTCAAAAGATCTAGAATTGAGGATGCGTTTCGATTGACTTTCTAAGTGTTTAAATAAATGTTTATAAGTAAAAAAAAAATTATAAATACTTAGAAAGTCAATTCAAACAGCCTTAAATCTCCTTATTTGGGCAATGAAGTTGAAAGATCCAATTGTAAAGTTTGAATCACATATAGAAAAAAGGGCAATTCCTAAGCTCGTCTTAGTTTTCTTGTAATTCTTTTATTCCTTTCCTTTGGAATATTTTGTATTACTTTCTCAATGAAGCTTTTTACTCTTCTTTTTCTTGTTATTTTTGGAATATCATCAACTAATTCCACTCTTGGGGATGCCCTAAGAAGTGAGGGCTCCTTTTGAGTCTTGCAAGTATTCGACGTCTATACAATATCTTTTATTGATTCTATTTCTCATTGAAAATATTTTCTAATCAATTAGGTTTCCATAACATATTGAGTTCAATATCAAAAGAGTTAGATAATACGTAATTTTCATAAAAGAAACATAGATAAAGTATGTGGACATAAGATTTGTTTTTCTCTAGCCATAGAGTAATTTCTATAAAGCCATTTGAAGTGCACACTTATTTATCTAAGTCTCAATGAACAATAGACGTGTTTCTTCAATTGCTTAGCATTCTAAAAAAAAAATCTTTGAAAGAGGTTTGAATAGAAGTTTGCTTGGGTTTGTGTTGCTAGTTGACGATTGGTAGGTTGGGGGCACATACCTAAACACATAGTGGCTCATCTCGTTGAGCTTGAGTTCGATACTTGAAAACAAAAAGAAACCAGAATCCCCAAATGTTGCATGTGGTCAATTAAACTCTTATTGAATTACTTATTGACTCAAAAGTTTAAACTGATAGGTTTGTAGAAAACCTTGCAAGTGGAAGTCAATATTACTTTATTGAGGAGAAAATGACATTACATGGTTTGAATGCATGACCTTACTCTAATAACATATTAAATCATTGATTGACTCAAAAGCTTAAACTAATAGGTTATGATAAATTTAATTATATCAACACTTCAACAACCCTAACTCAAATAAAATCAAATATGAAAATGAAGGGTACGAGAAATTATTATGCCTAGGGTTTCTCACATCTATAGGAACCTCCAGGTTGTCTAACATCAAAAAAAAAAAAAAAAAAAAAGAAAAAAAAATTACGGTTTAAGAAACAAATAGAGTAAAAAGTAATACTTGAGTACGTCTCAAGTTACATTTATATTTGTGCAATACACAACAAAAAAATTCAAAAGAAGTCCATGATGTACGAGAAAATATTTATTACTATAATAATATAAAAAAAAATCATATTACAACAATTAAGAATTATGTAAGACTCGTAGATTAAAATAATTATCATCAAATAATGTGTCAAATGTTTAAATGAAAGTAACATGTACAATGAAAAAAAATTCACTACTACTCAAGTATGGAAACTCCTCCAATTTATTGTGTCATATCAATATGCTTTTAAGAATAGAGCATGGGAGACTCACTCTCACTTTACCTCCATTCATTGTTTGCCATAAAAATACCATTTAAGAATTAAGCGAGGTCCACAAAATAAATGAATAATAAATTAATAAATCATTTAATAACAAGTCAAATAATGAATAAGAGTATTTGAGGGTGGGGACTTGAACCAAAGATCTTATAGTTGTTAACACACTCGAATGTCAATTGAATTATGCTTGAATGAGAGTAGTTAGTATAGTACTAACTAGAGTTTTGTTCGTGAACGTCATTAATATTTATAAAAACAAATTTATAGTATAAACAAAGAGAGTAGATACTCGGGTCGTACTAGAATTTTTTATTTTTATTATTTTAAATTTTTTTTGTTTGAAAAGGTTGTTTAGGTGTTAGCTAAGACAGTTATTCGACTCCCGAGAATTGACAAGGAGTAATGAAAGGTCCCCTTTATAATAGGATACTCCTTAACTAACAAAGCTACTACTCCATTTTCATTTCATTGTTTCATCATTCCCATCAACTCTCATTTTCCTCCATTCTCTTCTTCACCGTCCGGACCAATATGGACAAACAGAACGACGACAATGCCCAGTTCTCTCCTCTAATCCAAACCCACGACCATGACACACACGGCGGTTCCGGCGCCGGGCCGGCCTCCGCTACCTTCGCCATTGTTTTCACCACTTTGGTTGCGGTCTCTGGCTCATACGTTTTCGGTACAGCCGTAAGTGCCTTACGTTTACCTCTGCCCTGTTGTTGTCATTTTTCATTACCAAAGCCTTTTTTTTTCTAATCAATAAGTGCATTGTTTGGTATCTTCGATTTGAACTTTTGCATTTGGCCTTTTATGTAATTAAAAGTGGTTTGTGATCATTCTAAAACCACTCAAAAGAAGAGCACTCAACCAAGGCTTAGAGAAGACGTGACTCCAAATTTAGTTATGTTAATATCAAATGATCTGGATTCTAAAAACAAGGAACACTAACATTTTGCTTATGTCACAAATCATTGTCCAATATTAAATTGTTCATTCGCGTTTGTGGGCTTTTATCCACCGAGAATAGATAAGACCACATAAGATCGAAAATTTTTAACAATGGGCGAAAATTTCTATTTTTATAGAAGTTGTCCTGGAAATTGCATTCTGCATCTCGTAAATTCGCAATGGGTGTGAACTTGCGATTGCAATTGCGTGGTGCGTAAGCACAAAGTTAGTTATTTGACATTAACCTAACCAAGTTTGGGTCAACCATACGAGAAAACTCTTCCAAATTCTTCCATAATTTTTGAGTGGTTTGGAAATAATGGTTTGTGATGTTTTTTCTTTCCTCAGATTGGATACTCATCACCTTCTCAATCTGGCATCATGACCGACCTAGCTCTTACTGTCTCAGAGGTGAATGAAAATTATGGGTTATTGTTGTCTTTAATTTATGATGTTTAAGTAAATTGTATGAATCAGCCGATCAATTAGAGTGAAATTTACTATTAATAGGTTAAATAAACTTTCTGAAGGTTGTGATGAGAATAGGTCCCAAACTTCGAACTTTGTGTCTTGATAGGTTCTTCCACTTAAAAGTTTATAACAAGTAATTGGTCTTTCAATTTTGTGTTTAATAGATTCTTGACCTATCAAATGGCGTATTAGTCACAAATTATTCTATAAATAGGGATCTACTAGGCATAAAATTGAAAGTTTAAGCACAACTTTAAAAGTTTGAAGACAACAATTGTAGTTTAACCTATGTAATGTATTCGACACTGCTTTTATTGAAGGATGGAGAGAAAAAGGGAGAAATTACAAGTTTTTGTTCTTTCTAACAATCTTGAACAATTTTGCCATTTCAAATCTTAAGGTTGACTCCTGAAAACCATCATATTAGCTGGTCAAAGTTAATAATTGCTTGAATAAGCTATGAATTCACATATCTTGTCTAATGATTCAATAATGTAACTTTGTTCATTATGTATCTGATTCTCAAATTATTATTTGATGATTGTACAGTATTCAGTCTTTGGTTCAATATTGACAATTGGAGCAATGATTGGTGCTATTGTGAGTGGAAAACTGGCAGATTGTATTGGTAGAAGAGGGGTAAGTTTATTCATTCCCATTCCCATTTCCTCCTCCTTCTCTTCTTCCTTTTTTTCATTTTTTCTGATGAAAGATTCCCATTTTTTTGCTTAAAGTCATTTTTAGCCATAGAGCTTTTCAGTAAACTTCTTTGATCTGTTTTCCCTTGTTTTGTGAGCAGACAATGGGCTTTGCAGAGATCTTTTGCCTCTTGGGGTGGTTTTTTATAGCATTCTCTAAGGTCTGTTTGAATTTTATTTCATCTGATTGAGATACTTATACTTTCAAGACTATCCTAAGTCTTCAAAATATCACCAACCAAACAAAAAGTGATTCATTATTTAGCTCCACTTTTTTATTGAAGTATGCATAAAAAACATACAATTAAGTTTTGATAATACTGCTTCAAAAGGCTTATATAGTACTTACATAGTATAGCTAATGAATAAAATTCACCGATTGACCCAAAAGCTTAAGCTGATGGGTGAAGACAAATTTAATATTATGTCATCTAACACTCCTCCTTACTTGTGGACTTGAAATATGAAGAAAACCCAACAAGTGGAAATCAATATTAATTAGGGAGAAAATAGCATTGCACAGTTTGAACACAGGACCTCCTAAACCAAACCTGCTCTGATACCATCTTAAATTACCAATTGACCCAAAAGTTTAAGCTGATGGGTGAAGTCAAATTTAATATTATATCATCTAACACTTTGAAATTCAAAGAATTATAACATAGTTAAAGGAAGAAGTTTTCCCATTCCCATATTGTTGTTAATTCAAATGAAAAACCTGACTTGACTTGTCAATTGGTGGTGACTGTTGATAGACGGCTTGGTGTTTGGATATAGGACGAACGCTAGTAGGATTCGGAATGGGAGTTATCTCTTTCGTGGTATATGTTGCAAGAATTTCAACTCTTGTTCATTTACAATAGCTCTACTGTATCCACATATAAAAAGAAAATTAGCTGAAGTATGACCCTGCTTTAGCAGGTTCCCGTCTTTATAGCAGAAATAACACCAAAGGAACTTCGAGGAGCATTTACAACAGTTCATCAGGTAAAAGAAAAAATCATCACGAATTTCTATGTCATTGACACAAAATCGTCATATCTGCTCGTCTTCTCAAATCTCCTAGTTAGGGGGAAAGTAGAAGTATTAGTATAGTTATTATTAAGGAGCACATTGGTAATTAGATATGGAGTTTGTTAGGGTTTTTAATTATAAATAGTATGAAGTGGATTGGGAGCAAGAGTGAAGAATTTGGTAGTAATTTTCAATGTGGTAATTTGGGAAAGAGTTGCCCTCTCGAAAGAATATATATTTTTATCGTTTAGTGCTTTTCATGTTCTTCATTGTTCTTTGAGTTTTCTTGTTAGGAGGTACCCTAACAGGTAGAAACAAAATAGATTAACACTTAAGGCAAATTAGAAGAGCTTTTCATAAGAGTATTGTTAGACCTTTTCTTCATATATATTTGGTTATTTTTAATTATAGTTTATAGAAGTCTTTTAGGGATGACCATTCAGAAAGATTATAAGAACAAAATTATTTTTAATCTTAATATGTTGATTGTACAGTTAATGATATGTTTTGGTATTTCACTGACATGGCTGATTGGAGCTTTTGTGAACTGGAGGACTCTTGCCCTAATTGGTAGTGTTTCTACTTCCATGATTTTAAAGACTTAAGATGAAGATATGGTTTAATGGGAAGTGATTTCTTAATATCCTGATTATGTTACAGAAGCGATTCCATGTCTAATACAACTCCTAGGACTTCCCTTCATTCCAGAGTCTCCTAGATGGCTGGTATGTCACACTCTCATATTCATAATTGCTTCTATTACTTACTTATATTTGCTCCAAGAGACATCAAAAATTGTATTATGTCCTCCAAGATGGGCAAGTCGATCGAATTGGTCGGGTTCTATCTGTACTCAGTAATCTGGAAAATATATTCCACACTTCTTATTAAGAATAAAGTTACATATATATAGGGAACAAGGAAACCCTAGACTAGGTATGTACAATTACAATTAAGGACAATTATATAAAAATATAAAATATGTATTATAACACTCCCCCTCAAGCTGGAGCAAATATATCAACCATGCCCAGCTTGTTACATAGATAGCTTATTCTTGCTCCATTTACAGCTTTGGTAAGGATATCACCCAATTGTTCTCCAGTCTTCACATATCCTGTAGACACCAATCCTTCTTGTATTTTCTCGCGAATGAAATGACAATCCACTTTTCATCCGTTCATGAAACACTGGGTTTGATGTAATGTGAAGTGCAACTTGATTATAACACCATAATTTGGCTGGTACGGTAACATTGAATCCCATTTCGGATAATAGTTGATATATCCACACTAATTCGCACACGGATTGTGCCATGACCCTATATTCTGACTCAGCACTTGACCGAGAAACTACATTCTGTTTCTTACTCTTCCACAACACTAAGTTTCCTCCTACCAAGACACAATATCCAGAGGGCGATCTCCTATCTTCTCGAGATCCAGCCCAATCAGCATCTGAGAAACACTCAACTCTTGTATGGCCATGATCTTTATATAAGATTCCACGTCCAGGTGCGGCTTTCAAATAACATAGAATTTGCTCTACTGCAGCCCAATGGTCCACTGTAAGAGAAGACATAAACTGACTTACAATACTTATAGAATAAGCAATGTCTGGTCATGTCACTGTTAAATAGTTCAACTTCCCAACTAATCTTCTATATCTCTCAGGATCTTTAAATAATTCTCCTTCTTTAGTAAGTTGTAGATTTGGTATCATTGGGGAATTGCATGGTTTAGCTCCTAATTTTCCTGTCTCAGATAACAAATCAAGTACATATTTTCGTTGAGATAAATAGATACCTTTCTTGCTTCTCATTACCTCTATACCCAAAAAATACTTCAATTGTCCTAAATCTTTCATATGGAATTGACCCTGAAGGAAAGTCTTGAGGGAAGTTATACCCGATAAATCATTTCTAGTAATAACAATATCATCAACATATACAACCAGTAGAGTAATACTGTTATCCGATCGCCGATAGAAAACAGAATGATCGGACGTACTTTTCTTCATACCAAAACATTCAAGTGCTTGGTTAAACTTACCAAACCATGCACGAGGACTTTGTTTCAAACCATACAAAGATTTTCGAAGGCAACATACTTTATCACTCTCCCCCTGAGCAACAAACCCAGGTGGTTGCTCCATATAAACTTCCTCCTGGAGATCACCATGCAAGAAAGCATTCTTGATGTCAAGTTGATGCAAAGGCCAATTGTGAGTAGTAGCCATGGAAAGAAAAAGTCTGATGGAGTTTAATTTGGCGACGGGAGAAAATGTATCTGAATAATCAATTCCATAGATTTGGGCATAACCTTTAGCAACAAGACGAGCTTTCAATCGAGCCACTGTTCCATCAGGGTTAACTTTGATAGCAAACACCCATTTACATCCAATTGCCTTCTTTCCAACAGGACGAGAGACTAAATCCCAAGTACCATTTTCATCTAAAGCAGTCATCTCCTCAATCATTGCACCACGCTAGCCAGGATGAGATAAAGCTTCATGAACAGAGTTAGGAATAGAAATGGAATTAAGGGATGTGAGAAAAGAATATGTGGTGAGGACAATTGATGATATGAAACAAACGAAGAAATGGGATAAGTACAAGTGCGTTTACCTTTTCGAAGGGCTATGGGAAGATCATCACTTGGTCCTGGATCAATTGTCAAAGAAGTCATTGGTGTAGGACAGGTGCCGGAGGGTTGTTGTGGAGGTCGCCTGGAGTAGACTTGAGTAATGGGTGGACGAGAAGGAAGGGACATGGAGGAAGACGGAGTAGATGATGATATGGGAGAGGTAATCTCATAGATAAAAAGATTATCATCCTCCCCTTGACACGAACTCGACGAGGATGGACTAAATGACATATCTTCAAAAAACGTAACATCTGGAGAGACAAGATACCGATTAAGAGTGGGACAAAAACAACGATACCCTTTTTGAATACACGAATAGCCTAGGAATATGCATTTCAAGGATTTGGGATCTAACTTGGTACGATGAGGACGAACATCCCGAGCAAAACAAACACAACCAAATATTTTTGGGGCAATAGGATATAAAGATTTGGTAGGGAAAAGAACACGATAAGGAATCTCACCATTAAGAACGGAGGAAGGCATTCTATTAATTAGAAAGCAAGCTGTGGAAATAGCATCAGCCCAAAATTTCTTTGGAACATGCATTTGAAAGGACAATGCACGTGCAGTTTCAAGTAAGTGCCTATTATTTCGTTCAGCAACCCCATTTTGGGATGGAGTGTCTGCACAAGATGATTGATGAATGATGCCATGTTCACTTAAGTACGATCCAAGCACATTAGAAAAATATTCGCCAGCGTTATCAGTGCGCAAAGTTTTGATAGAAACATTGAACTGATTTTGAATTTCAGCATGAAAAGCACAAAAGTGAGATAATAACTCAGAACGATTTTTCATTAAGTATAACCAAGTCAAACGAGAATAATTGTCAACAAAAGTAACAAAGTAACGAAAACCTGTTTGGGACATGACTGGGCATGGACCCCAAATATCAGAATGAACTAATTCAAATGGAGCACTTGTTCGTTTATTGACCCCAAATAACACTCTCTTTCTTGTAATGGGCAAAACCAGCCGACCGATGTCGGTTTTGGGCTGTTGGATCAGTTTTTTGTCTTCTGTTGCACACCCCTAACTATAACAATATAGTTGGGTTAATTAGAAATTCCAAATCCCGGTTCGGATCTAAAATGGTTTTTTTTAATGTTTTTTTCCTTTTTTTTTTTCGTTCTTTTGTTATAGTTTTTAGTTTTTTACTTTTTGGTTAAATTGCAAATTTGGTCTCTATAGGAGAAAGTTAGAATTTAGTCCCTATGGTTTGATAAAGCTCTCATAAATAGTCCCTTGGTAGGGACTATGTATGAGGATTCTATCAAACCATAAAAACTATTTATGAGGTTTTATCAAACCATAAGGACTAAATTCTAACTTTTAAAACCATTGGGACTGAATTCTAGCGTTTTTTCAAACCATAGGGACCAAATTTGTAACTAAACCTCTAAGTTTTTTTAGTTTTTACTTTTGAAATTAAAGTTTCCTACAAATGACTTCTTAACCATTTTTTATATTCATCTATCAATAACTTTAATCAAGAATTTGTATTGTCTATAGGCAAAGAACGATCGAGAGGTGGATTGTGAAGTTGCTCTCCAACGTCTTAGGGGGGAGAGTAAAGATATTTCTGCAGAAATTTTAGAGATTCAAGTATTTTTTTTCATTTTCCTTTATTGTTTTCTACCTTTTTTTACCCTTATCAAAAAAAGTCTTCATATATGTTTCCTAACCTTATAGGAATACACAGAACTTCTTAAACAGCTCCCTGAGCCAATTGTTCTTGACTTATTCGAAAAGCAATATGCACGCTCTCTCATTGTGAGTCTTCGAATTTGATCTTAGTGCATATTTTGGAGTGATTTTGAAATTGGTAAAATCACTTTTGTCATGTTCAAAATCACTTTGGAACACGACTTTAATCACTCAAAAATAAACAATTTTCTATGTTGTCAAAATTGTTTTAATAGAGTGATTTTGAAAATGGAAAAAAGTGATCTTAATTGTTTTAGAATCATTTCCAAACATAGTCTTTCATTATTGAGTTTTTAGCATCGCGTATTTCTTTGTCCTTTGTTTATATGGTGACTTTGAGCTATTGTGTCAGGCCGGAGTTGGCCTTATGGCACTTCAACAATTTGGAGGGGTTAATGGCATTGGATTCTATGTAAAATCTTTGTTCACTACTGCTGGTATGTGAAAATTCAAACATTAACGTCCTATTTAGTAACCATTTGGTTTTTAATTTTTAGTTTTTGAAAATTAAGCCTTAAACACCCTTTTGACCTTTAAGTTTCTTGCTTCATTATCTACTTTATACCAATGTTTTAAAAAACCAAAGCCAAGTTTTGAAAACTAAAAAAAATAGTTTTTAAAAACTTAATTCTTTTTTTTTTGAATTTGGCTAAGAATTCAAATCTTGTACTTAAGAAATATGCAAATCATCGTAAGATGTAATAAATTGAGAGGAAATAGGCTTAATTTTCAAAAACTAGGTACCGAAAATGAAATGGTTGCCAAAAGGAGCCTAAATTGCTCTACTAGTAAGAAAACATTAGGTAACTTGTAAGAAACGTAATCCTCTGGATTCCGACAGGATTTTCAGGGAATCTCGGGACGATAGCATTGGCTGTTATTCAGGTTTTTCTATCCCTTCATACACATTCCTCAATTGTGATTCCAAGAACACCTTCCTCTAGCTCATTTTGCCCCTAATGATCTTTCAGATATTGATGACTTCTCTTGGTGTAGTTTTGATGGATGTATCAGGACGACGACCACTTTTGATGGTATGCAATAGTGATAAATTCATTTAGACTGGCATGAAGTAACTGTTAGGTTACCATCTAACAAGAACATTGAAGAACAACAAAGAATACAAAGAACACGAAAAAAGACAGAAAATGTATATTGCAATATCAAAAGAAGTTACAATATACCATAGTCATTTGAGAGGGTCCACAATGGAATTCTACTAAAATCTTCACCCGTTCCATAAGGTCCCAAATACACTTTATTTATAACCAAAGCACTCCTAGCTAATTACCTTTGAGCCCTTACTATTATTCTACTAATATTCTTAACATATCTCTAACTCACAGTAACAAACAAGGCTAATGTAACCTTTGAATTCAAACAGATTTCTGCATCGGGAACTTGCTTGGGTTGTTTATGCGTCGCATTGTCGTTCCTCTTTAAGGTTTACTTCTAGCTTCTATCTGCAATTGAAAGCCATGGGAGCTTTCATGATTCATCATTATATTATAAAAGAAACCTGATTTTGAATGTGCAGGATCTCCAACTATGGCAATCTGGCTCTCCCATGTTGGCATTTTTTGGTGTACTGGTAATGTATATTAACATAGAAATATAGGCATGCGTATCCTTTCTTTTTTTCTTTCCATAGCAGAATATTTAGCAATTGAAAACTAGTTTGAAGTTTAGGGAGGACTATCTTGCGATATCAACGAAGGAAATTATATTAGCTAATAGTTTCTTGAGAGGACTATCTCTCTCAAAGTCCCACAAGATGGATAAACCACCAAAATGAATCCCTCCAAAAGCCTTAACTACGTCTGATTGTAATCAAAGCCCCCCCTTATGCCCTACTTGTAATGCCTAGTTTAGGAAAGGTACATGAATGAATCGAGATCAAACCCAAATGAGAGGGATTCTAAGGATATGAAAATATGGTTAGGAAAGGCTTAAAAACATTGAAAGTTACTACCCATATATACCAACAAGATGCACTTTTATTTTAAGTGGTTCCTCCATAGGAACTCCAAAATCAACCGTGCTTAACTTGGAGTAATCCTAGTAGGATGACCTCCTAGGAATTTTCCTAAGAAACATTACGAATGTGGGGATAGTCTTCACTCTTCGAAGCATTCAAGACAAACAAAGATGATGTTGCCAGGTCATAGGAGATGCAGGGTAATATCGAGACCAACAAGTGCCAAATCTGGATTTTGAATCTTGAGCCTAGGGTGTTACACTACTACTATCCACTATCCTACTAGTATTACCAATATATCTCCTATTAGTACTCTCACATCCTCGTAGTTAGCTTGCAGTCGATTCATTTTCATTGGCCATTCGCCATCTTTTTTTAATCCACATTCATCTAAATTAGAGCCTAGTTCTTTTGGTTCAAGTAAAATTTTAAGTGGCTGATAGTGATCTCATTGAATCTTGCTAACTTTCCTTCTCTTATTCTTTAAGATTGGAGTCATTTGGTAATTTTTCTCTTGGACTCTTCTTTCTACAGACTTTCGTGGGATCTTTCTCGTTAGGCATGGGAGCAATACCTTGGGTCATAATGTCAGAGGTATGAATTTCAAAAAGCTTCATTAGGGAATGGTCCTTTTTACATCATGATAGCAGAACATTTGATATAGAGTTAAAACATGAAGATGCCACATTTGGTAACCATTTGGTTCTTGGTTTATAGTTTTTGAAAATTAAGTCTATAGACACTTCTTTTTGCCTTTAAATTTCTTGTTTTATTATCTACCTTTTACTTGTAAGACCAAGTCAAATTTTGAAAACTAAAATAACTTGTGTTTTGTTTTTGGAATTTGGCTAAGAATTCAAGAAAAATGCAAATTGAAATTGAGAGGAAATAGAAACGAAATGGTCACCAAACAAGGCCAATACAAACAAAATTTGTTGTCGATTGACTTTGATTCAATTTCAATGTGTTCAGATATTTCCTATAAACATGAAGGGATTGGCTGGCAGTTTGGTTACTTTAGTGAGTTGGGTAGGCTCTTGGATTGTCTCATACAGTTTCAACTTTCTTTTGAATTGGAGCTCTTCAGGTAATAAAGAAGCCAAAATTTTGAGCTTTTGAATTATCTTACATTGAATTTGAATGGTGAATGGATGAGTAATTTGGTGTTTTTCTGTTAACTTTGGAAGGTATCTTTTTCATATTCTCAAGCATATGTGGCTTCACAGTTCTGTTTGTTGCAAAATTTGTACCTGAAACAAAGGGTAGAACTTTGGAAGAAATTCAAGCTGCAATGAACCCTCTATCTACCAAAAGTTGAATTTTTGTTGGTTCACAAAAGTAATTCATATGAACCTCATTATTTATTTAATTTTACTTTTTTAGCTTGAATTTTGAAAAATGATGACAATAACAAACTTTGATTCATACATTGGATGTTACTTTTCGATGATAATTTGTGTAGTGATATGGAATTGTAACAGGATTCTTTGTCTTAGTCTTAGCTATATGACAAACCGAGGGGTTCGGTTTGGTTTTCGATTTTGGTCAAAACCGGATCAAATCGAAACATGAACACAACTTGTACAAATTCAGTATACAAAAGTTCTCTATCACTCTTATTTATAGAGTTGTAATATATATGGTACAAGATCTACAAAGTGAAAATTGTGGGTCATAGTTACGAGCGTGAGTTATTAAAGGTAATGGATATATGCTAATTACAACATTCATAATATTTTGAACTTATAGTTTAAATGTGAATCTCATTCATATATATTAGGACTCTTTTCAAATATATCAAAAAGAACCAAAATATTTATAAATATAGCAAAATTTCACTGTCCATCTGCAATAGATTGAGATAGACTACTATCACGATAGACACAGATAGTAGTCTATTGCGATCTATCGTACATAGATTTTGATATTTTGCTATTAGTTATAAATATTTTTAGCAGTTTTATCATTTAAAATAATTTTCCTATATATTATGTTTTAACCTATAGTTTTAATATGAATCTCATTTATATTATTTAATTTTTGAATCTTATTCAAATATATTATTCTCTCATATTATATAGTTTAATTTTGAATCTAATTCAAAATTAACTTTATAATATAATGTATCTATATACATTATATTAATTGTATCATATACAATTAATATATAATTTTCTCATTATATGAATCTTATTCATATTAATTAAATATTTGAATCTTATTCAAACATTAATTCTCTCGTAATATCTAGTTTAATTTTGAATCTAATTAAAAAATAACTTTATATTATAATATATCTTTATACATTATATTAATTATATCTCATACAATCAATGCACATTCCCCTATTTAATTTAAACAATTCAAATTTATCCAAAACTAAATAATCCTTGTTTTATCCCTAGTGAACTAGCAGGAGACTTAATGGACTTACATATTAGAAGCTTCATTGATGCGAGATTAATTAATTAAACTCTTTAATTAAATTAATCAACATTTATTAATTGTGAGTCACCCCACTAAAGACCCACATCTGCATTTTTCGTACTTTAGGCATATTTTTTTGTCCACTGGTTATAATTGGCTTGGTCAAATTACTGTTTAACCTCTTAATTATATAACTCCTTAAGTTATGAACAACCTATTTATGGTCCTACCATAAACAAGGGAGCAATTCATCTACTAATCCTAAAGACGGGAAGGAATGAATTCATCTTGTATAGTTATGTTTCCATCTCCCTACTTGGACAAATCTCAAAATAGTAGGCATATTGAGTCGGCGAATCTGGTCACCCTCACCCATACAGATCAAAGGACCGCCCTCATAGATAGAAGTTCATAACTCACTTAGGATTAAGGTCAAGTCAGCTATGGTCATCCTATGAAATGTTAATCTCTTTAGTCAACGGTGTTATAAAGAGATATTAATCATTTCGCGGTTCGATCTTATACAAACTCTTTGTATAGGATACCCCACTCGCATGTCTCTACATGAACGATTAGGATCAAATCATTTGCAACAGTTTACAACTTTTGTAACAATTACAAAGTGAGCTATATCCTTAGTATCATCAGGATAAGGTACCCAACCTTATCTTTATACTACATAAAATTTAGGTTATTACTTAGACATGATTCACCTGTATGTCAACCACTTAAATGTTTAAGTTACATAAAATAACATTGGATTTTTGTCTAATGGATAATTGCATATATAAAATCATTATTTCAAATTATTTATTAACTACATGGGCATACATCCCATCAGTTGGCGCGGTTCATTCAATGAAGTGGAAATTGATAAAATCCTAAAATTATAAAGGCCACCTCATCATATGGTAATCCAACTGTTTCTTTAACACAAACAAATAATTATCCTCAAATGCTTTCTTGTCTTAATTCATCTTTTTGAGTTTTAGACTTGGGAGCTTCTTAGCATATGACTAGTTCTTCTCGACATTTTGACACATACTCCATTTGTATTGCAATGAGAAAATTTGAGTTATTGATTCTATTATATGAATATGAACTATTCGATCAACGGAAAAATTACCTTAGAATATGTTTTTTATGTTCTAAAATTAACCTATAATTTGTTGCATGTTAGTATAATCTCTAATAATGTTAACTATCGTGCTACTTTTATTCAAACACTCATTCTTCTTTCAAGATCGAAGCTTGAAAGATATGATTAGGCGTGCTACAATGTTTGAGGGTCTTTACTATTTTGATGAATCTCTGGTAGTTATAAAAAAGGTTTAGGACGTGAATAGTGTTAGTTCTTCTTTTGTTAACAAACGATCTAGGTTTGATCAAGTTTTAAGTCTTGAATAGTGTTAGTTCTCCTTTTTATCGTTCATTTTTATAATATGTTTGGGAATTAGTTTCAAACTAAAACAAGCATTCTAATATGATAATTTGACTGATTCAAGGAATATTTAGATGCTTTTTAAAAGATAAGGATATTATATTACTCATCAATTTACTTGTCGAGATACTCCTCAACAAAATGACATTATTTGATGAAATATAGACATTTACTCAATGATACTATGGGCCGTTTGGATTAACTAGAGAAAAAAGTGTTTTTCAAAAAAGTCATTATTTAAAATCTTTTGATAAAAATTGTTTAAAACACAATTTAAGAGTGTTTCAAAAGTTATTTTAAGTGGTTGCCAAACACTGCAAATTTTCTAAAAATGACTTATTTTCAAAATTAAACACTTAAAAGGTTAAACCAAACACTCTATTACTATTGTGTCTCTATGCACTATTTTTTTTTTTGAAAAATAGTACAAGCACATTAACCATCATGAGTTGACTTAGGGGTAAAAAATGAGACATGATCTCAATAAATGGCTAAGATGTCATAAACTCAATTCATAGTGGCCACCTACCTAAGAATTAATAAGATTAATCGAGGTCTGCATAAGCTGACCCGACCATTGACGGATATATTTAAAAAAAAAAAAAAAAGTAAGTTTGTGCTTTAATTATGCATTTATTTTTTAACTTGTGAAGCATTATCCTGACAAGTTTATGAAAGGATTTGAATCCTCTTGGCAGAAGCGTTTAATCACTTTGCCCCAACATTGTTTTATGAATTTGTACAAGACAAAAATAAATACATATGCTTTGAATCACACCACAAGATTCAAGGAAAGGAAGCTAAATATCTTTGTTGATCTTATCTTCAAAAGGTAATAATCTCTCGTTTCTGCAAGAACATCACCAATTAATCTTCCCTGCTTGGGACAAGGAGGTTTGTGGTAACCTTTTGTGATAGAAAAGAGGGAAAGAGTGGAGAAATGCTTCTTAAGAGCAACAAGTGAGGATGAGAAAAATCTCTATGAATTTCACATAGCTTTCACAATAGAGATCTTATCTCTATTCAACGTGAGGGAAGTTGAACTTCCCTCCCCACTCACCTGCATTGTAGGGGAATTATTCGTTATTTAATAATAATAATATATTTAATTAATATAAATTAATATATCAAATTTAATTAATTTATATAATAATTAAATATTAATTAAATAACCATTTAATTAACAAAATCTTATTTAATTAACTAAGGAAATCGAATATCATATATTCGATTTAATGTGTCATAATACATATATACTCTCATAACCTATGGTTTTAATATGAATTCAATTCATACTAATTTAATATTTGAATCCTATTTAAATATTAATATTCTCGTATTATAAAGTTTATTTTCTCACATTATAAATTCTATGATGTATCTCATACATAATGTTAATTGTATCATATGCAATTAATTCCCTTGATTAATTTGAACACTCAAATTCTTTTATCACTTTATTTACTTGTTAAAGTTAGCTAGAGGGACCTAATGGATCAACTCCAATGATTTGAGATTAATAAATTAAACTCATTAATTAATACCATTGAATAACCATATTTCGACCAAATTACCATTTTACCCTTGACACTGATCCTCTAATGAACAATAAGAGAGTGAGACCTTATTGTTCAAGTCCCGAAATTGGAATCACTCACACCCATACAAATAAAAAAAACAATCCTTATGAATAGGAGTTCTTAACTCACTTAGTATTGAAATCAAGTTACATGTTTCATTTGAAATATAAAACTCTTCAATTAACGGAGTTAAGAGATTTAATTCCATGGTCCGACCTTATACAAACTCACTGTATAGGATATATCAACCACGTATTTGTTCAAGATACATTAAATAACCTGATTTTGAGTTATGCAAATAAATAACAATTATTATATAAATAAATATTAATTTATTTCCAAATTTACCAACTACCAAATTTAGGACATAAATCCCAACCCTTATGCTAAAAGTAAGTTTTTGTTTAATTATTCATTTATTTGTAACTTGTGAAGAAAAAAAGAAACACTATTTTCAGATGGTTGCTTAAACCCTACCCATCCTTTTCCACCACTAATCAATTCTCACCCTTTTAAGAAATAGTGGAAATAACCAATATATCTCTCACCATTCATCAAGGGTTTGGCGGTCCTTTTAATTTGAATATAGAACTACATAATGGCTCTATCTTATAGAAATTAAATGAACCTCATAATGCACATTTCAATTAACAAACCATGAGCTATACCTATGCTGATCACCTTCACTAATTTCTTTTAAGGCGGTCCGATCGTGTGTTGCGCTTTCAACCCATCAGATCAGATCCCTGTATCTTAAACAATTTAGGAAAGAATTAATATTTTCCTGAAAACCCCAAATAATACTGTGCAAAACCAAGAACACTTTAAGCAGAGAGAACAATCAACCTATCAAATTCAAAGAATGTAAAGTGTAATTGTCATTCCTCTGTGAGCACTACACTTGAACAAGATTCAACTAATTCATTGTGATCCTGACACGGTTCATCACAGCTATCTTCGCCGTCCGAGTCAGCTAGGTTATGAAAGAAAGCATCAAGATACCAGGGACATCTTTCATTCCATTGACCTTTGTTGGCACGTGCTCTCCATTTCTGGTCAGATATCATCTCAGGAGAAAGCCCCCATTCCAGCATTTCTTCCTCTGTGTGATGAATGGCTAAGCTGTATTCCCCACCTTCACCCAACTGCATCACTCGGTATTCGCAGTTTTCGGGATTGTTCAGGTACTCAAATTGCTCAACTGTCCATTTGAACCATTTTGTGAGGAAGACACGAGACGTTAGCCCATGAGATATGATTATAAGGTTGAGATCTTGGGAAGGGTTGTGGCGGAGCCTGTTCATGTCTATGTCCCTCCATAGGGACTCGAGAAAGCCTGAAAAAATCATTATGTTCCTCAAAATAGTTATTTCGGTATGCCACCATTCATCTCATGTACATAAACAGTTGGAACACTTCTTGAGCCTAAACAAGCTACTGAAACAAACGAAGTTTACAATGTTGAGAAGCAACAACAGTTAGTTACATGATAAGAAGTTAATGCATGTCAATCCCTCAATCATAAAGAAGACTTCTAAACTAATAAGTGGTATTCAATCGTATACCATTTTAATTAGAGAAATTATTAAACATGGCAGGTAACAATTATAAAGGGGTCAACCACATTATGATTCGCCACTTTTAATAATGCTTTCTCTTTCGAACGGAAAGCAACCCTTTTTTTTTTTTTTTTTTTTTTTTTTTTTTTTTTTTTTTTTTTTTTTTTTTTTTCCAAGCTGCTAATGTATCTACTTTTCTAGTATAATATGACGTTATTAGAATGAACTTTCAATGGCACATTTGAAAGAAAAGCTTTCAACTTGAATAGAAAATCCCAATTCTCCAATATCGAAGATACCTTTTATATATTATATTTTCTAAATCCATATCATAATGTCCTCAGCCTCCATCTTCTTGTCTTCATATATTTCTTTATAACTAATTGTAGTTGTCTTTTGAGTTAAAATATGAAAAACGTTGAAAACAGACAAAAAGCTAGTGTTCCACACCTTTTTCTTCAAATGGCAACAAAATCCAAGATAAAACGGTAGGGACACAAAACCTAATATTGCCCTTTGGCTACCAGTAATCTTCACTCTTCACTATTCATTTTCAGGAATTCCAGAATCTATCTTTGCTAAGATAATATCAACCCCATAATCAGGAAATTACACATCTACACATGACCTGACCCAAAATTATCATACTCCTGAAACTGGAAAGTTTCATCAATATCATCAAAATCCCTGTAAAGAGAAAACGCTCCCATATATGAGATTTTGTGAAATATTTGGCTCGATTTTAAATCAAATTTTATGAAGTCTGGAGCTGGAAAGTTAAAGTTTATACCATTTAGGCACAAAATATGCTTTTTATGATGGTTAGAGATTAGCATAAAGCTCAAAATGTGAGTTCTATAAGCCTGGATCTATCTTTACGTAGATAATGGGGATTAACAAAAACTGTAGTCCAAAATAAGCTAACTCACATAACAAATACAGGTCAGCTTCTACACAAGCTTAATCCATTACACCATTTCTCAAACAGCGCATATAACTAATATAAGAATGCTATGTCAAATAAACATAATACAACCTGTAAGACATCCTAAATCACAAAATTCCTTACACCAGAGACATCAGAGACCAACAAACAGAGCTCAATCTTCAATTAACAATCCATAAGAATCAAACCCAAATCCTCCATTGCAAATCAGAAACGTAGAATGAAAAGCAAAAAAACAGAGAACTCACTGGAAACGCGATCGTAAACATCGGCAGCGGACTCTCCCTCAGGGAACCGATAGAAGAATCTTCCAAATCTCTCCCTCGTCTCCTTCACAACCTTCATCCTCTCCTCCACTTGAAAATTCCCAAAGTCCTGCTCTCTGATTCTACACTCCTCTCTAACCCCAATAATCCTCTTCTTCGAGAACGCGCGGCCGATCTCACGGAGTGTGGATCGGGTGCGCTCGTAGGGCGAAACATAGAAGTAGACTCGCCAATGAGGGTTCGTTCCGTCATTGGACAACAATCTATGGAGCTCGATACCTGCGGTTCGAGCCTGAATCAAACCCACTTCAGTTAATGGGACTTTGTAATCAGGGGTTGTGGTGTAGGTCGCAGAGTTGAGATTGCCCTGAGATTCACCGTGGCGGACCAAGATTATGCGCTTTGGGAGGATGGAGATTGGCTTCCGATGGCTGTGATTCTGCTCGGTCTCGATCTTCGGTCGCATCGGTTTCCGGATTGGGATCCAAATTTTCTGGGTTTTGCGATTCAATTATGAACTGAGAAATGCAAAACGAGAATTTGTGGATTTAGGTTGCGTGAAATTGAATTGTGAATGTATCTTAAGCAACTATGAACATTGCAGATGCCAGAGGCTGTGAGGATTTGGTTTTTAAAAACATTGCTATTTTACCACTTTACTTATATACCCTTCTTTCTATCATTTCATTTTTTAATGAGTATTTGCAAATCTATTCATACTTTTTAAATTTGTAAAAATAACAAAAAAAAAAAAAAAAATTATTTTCCTTTATTTTATTATTTCAATTTTATTCTATTTTTGTATCAAGTATATCTAATATGATGAAATTTTAATGGAAAATTATTTTTAAATGACAAAACTGCTGAAAATATTTACAACTAATAGCAAAATATATCGTATATCTATCATAGACCTCAATAGATTACTATTTGTGACGTGACATAGATAGTGTATATCGCGATCTATCATAGATAGACCCTAAATTTTGTTATATTTATAAATATTTTGGTTCTTTTTGTTATTTTTGAAAAGAGTCAAATTTTAATTGTGTAATAGTAGAATTTTTCTTTTTTTTTTTTAGTTTTGACATGAAGTTGTTTTCATTCCACCAGTACCATTTTGATAATTAATATACTAAATATAAATTATATTAACATTTAATTTAATATAACAATTGTACCATGTATATATTTCATATTTTGTATATATGTACCAAATTTAGAGAGAAAGAAAAGCATGATCAATGATATTGTTGATATACACTAATTATAAAGTATATCATTATGATATAAGTATAACATTTGTATTTCAATTTTATATTATTACTAATTTAAAATGTATTTTAAGTATATTATTAGTGTATTAATAAATATATCATCATTTGTTCAAAATGCAATATTAAGTTACATTGGTGTATAAAATTTAACGCTAATGTATTAGAAGTAAGTGGTTATTAAAAATTAACCACGTGTTCAAAATTCAATTTCAAGTGTAACATTGTTGTATCAATAGTTTGTAACATAAATAGTTTATTAAGATACCGAACAAATTGAACTATTAAGTTGCGATGATTGTGTGCTAGAAAAACAATACTCTAAACAATGAATAAAGATTCAAATTAAGTTCATAAATAATAACAAAAGTACGTTTAATTCGTATATAAATGATAAATTTGGTATATCAATTGTATAACTGACCAAACTATAAAATATAAAATATTTCAATAGATCAAGATACCAAACATAAAATATATTAGTTAGTTGATACGCTAAACATAAATTATACAAGGTATACTACGAATCTAATAATTTTTTTATTATATTTGTAAATTTAAAAATTTTAAATGTCCTTTTTAGTTATCTAGTAGTAAATACCAAAATCAGCCAAAAACATTTGCAAATATATAGCAAATATTATAAAAGAGATTGCAACTTTAACAAGTTTATTTTCTTGTAGATTTAAATATTTTTAAATCTCAATTTATTTAACTATGATATTTTTCTTTTTATTTTGAATATCATTTTATTTGTGATTAGAAGTTAGAAGGAATATCCATGATCATGGACGAAACCACTTGTACAGGACAAAAAAAAATCTAAAAATCAAATCAAAATGCCAAGAAAAATCAATATATATATTTTGCATATTGTTAAAAAAATTATAACAATATATACATTTTCAAAATATTGAGAGAAATATTTTAATTTTTAAGGAGGTTAGAAGATGAGACCTTAAAGAAAAAAAAACTGCAATGGTTACACATTAGACATGCAACCACTTTGGGTTTTGTAGTTTTGTTTTGTTTTTTTTTTTTTTTTTTGGAATCTCACTTTCTTGTCAACAATTGATTTGTCTAATAACAATTTCCTCTCTTGATAAATTCTTAACTAGTTCTCTAATTTGACTACAAACTAATATTTCATAAAACCCACTGAAACAATAACCATTAAATACATTTTTCATTCAAATACAACCAGTAGAGAGACAAAAAAAAAATGGAGTTAAAAGTAAACAGTTCGGTCCAGGTTGAGCTAAATCAATGCAATCAGGCAAATTAGAGAACTAGTTAGGAATCTAATTAGAGAATAAATTGTTATTAGACAAATAAATTGTTTGCAAGGAAGTGATATTCCATAAAAAAAAATAATAATAATAAATAACTAGAGTAATTGGCCTGGTCGAGACTGAGTTAGTGACATCGGGAGGCATCAGTGACGACAACATTGCAACAAAAATCTACGAAGGAAAAAAACAAGATGAAAGTCAGATTCAAAATATTTATCTTCCTATTAGGTATTTGATTGGACGAGAATCGCCATGAAAGAGAAAACTTATTAAAATACTCCATGTGGATTTAGAATAGGTCAGATGTTAACAATTTTTTAAAAATTTTGTTAAACAAATGGTAAATTTTTGTTATTTTCTAAAAAAGTTGCCAACCATTAAAAAAATAAATTAGAGGTTTATTTGGATTAAAATTAATCTGAAATCATAGCATTATAAGAGTAAAATTTCGGTCGAAAAATTTTGAGATTTCACGAGCTCCAAATTTCAATGGGGAGAATTTCGATTTTTTCTCAATTTCTCTTATTTTTTATTTTCTAGAATTAGCTATTGTTAACCATTCAATAGCTATCCACCACGTTGATTTTCAAGAAACCAAATTTGAGAAAAATAACATATATTTATTTTTAACTTCACATCATTTAGATTGATGTAAGTTTTATTCTTTTTACCATTCAAAATTTAGATTTCCAAGAAATCAAATTGAAAAAATAACATAATTTTATTTTAAACTTCATTCAAGCTTTTTTTCATTGATTTGTCACATCATTTCACTTCTTTGAATTCCTCCAAGGTTTTTTTTTTAATAGACATGTATAATTTGTAACAAACAATTAACAATCATTTCGTATGCGAATATTGCATCTCATCTTCTTTAATTTAGCAATTAATTACCAATATTAGATATTATTTTGTAATTATTTTCCATTTCTTTTTTAAATTTTTGTTCACATCGACATTTACACAAATATATTGTCTTATTTTACAGAAATGATTATTAAAAATGGTCGGTTATAGTCTAATTAAGCCGCAATCAAAGTTTCATTAATTAATTATAATAATTTTCGTCAATTTTCTTAATGTTTTTCGAAATTTCTATCGATATTAATATTTTCATAAAAGCGGGACCTCGATATTTCTATCAACATTGATATTTCGAACCTTACTTAAAATAAATTTTGATAAAAAAAAAAAATCATTATATTTGCAACTTTCTTTTTACCAGTTTCAAAATCTCAAACTCACAATAACAATATCTATCTTACACTCAAAAGTAAAAATAAACCGATCACAACATCATCTGCCAAAATAATAAAATTTTACAGTAACACATACAAACATAATAACTAAATGTCTAACTTTTTTGAATACTAAATGTCAATTTTTCAAATTTTGATCATAAGATTCAAAATAAATTTTAACCACACAAATAAATTAAAATAGTAAACCTTACACAATCCATAAAAATCAAAGAAACAAAAAAAATATAAGAACAAAATGAGTCCCAAATATTTTTTCTACCTTATGTACAAATTCTTCACCGTTATAAGATGACCCTTTAATGATGCTAGAATTGCCATTTCAATGATATTTCTAAAATGGCCTATCTCGAAAGCACAAACATGCACATGCCTAAGTAGCCTTTCACAGCACCAATTTAAATTGGCGTCAGAAGATCCTATTTATCCAAATAATCCGTCAGCAAATGTCTTTGATGAAATATTTGGATTTGGAGAAAAACATCAACAAAAGTAAAATTTCTTGTAGTAGTACTTAGATATCTATCCAATAAATATTGGGTTGAACGAAAGGAGAGCTACCACCCTTAAAAGAAGAAGTAGAGCAAGATAGAGAGAACCATCAAAGATAAGTTAGTGAATGAACATGGGATGCTAGGTTTTTGTTTTGGGACTAAGTTATTTAAAAAGTTCATCTTTAACCTTAGACCATTAAAAATAATAATAATAATAATTGATAGAAACCAAATGTCGAGTTAATCAAAGTTTTCGAAATTTTAAAAATTTAGAAGCCAACATATATAAATAAATAAAGATTGGTGATTAAAATTTATCTGAAATCATATAATAAATTTGATTAAAGATTCTTAAACTCAATTCCATCAAAATGAATAAAAGTAATACTAATCTCCAAATCTTTTTAAATATTTATCCTAAAAAATATTTATATATTTATATTATCCAAATAGATAAATATATGAAATTAAAGAGAGATAAGTTTAGGCAGTTCCATATTCATTTAAAATTCAAATTTCTGCAGTTATTTTTCTCTTTCTTTTCTTAAAAAAAAAAAATGCATATTATCATTACCTAATCATATTCTTTTCAAATCTAACAATTTTTTTGGTTTTTGTTTTTTTTTGTTTTTAAATAAAGTTTATAAATAGAGTCCAACTCCCAATAGAAATACAAAACACATAATTCCGCTTAGATGGCTCTACCGTTGTTCCGGTGGGTTTTGCGGCTAATTTATGGGTTGATAATCCTAAGTTTTGGGATTTGCATTGTAACGACATTCATATTTATGTGCATCCAAAATCCTTCACTTCCTTGTCATTCGTGTTACTGTGATTGCTCTTTGCAGAATTTTCTCCCTATCTTTTGTCGTAAGTTCTTTCTTTTCTTCTTTAATTAATGTTCGTTTGCCATTAGACCTAATTTATTTTAGTTGAACAATTATCAAAATTTACATTGGATATTTTTGTTTTGATACCATGTTAAATCTTATAAGTTACGACAAGTTTAATTATATTATCACTTTAACCGTATATATTTGTATTGAAGAGTGTGTAAAATTTTTCCATTCCCTCTTTTAAACTTTAATTTAGAAAAAAAATTAAAAATCTTTTTGGAATGATGAGAATGAGAAGTATAGGAAGGTCCAGTAAACATGGTAATTTTAAAGTGTTGTTCTTTTACTTTTGTTTCTTTACATTTAATAATGATTTTGAGTTTGTAAGCTATATATATAAAAACTAATTTGGTGGAACCTAATTCCAAAATTATTTTCTTGGAAAACATATAATTCTAAGAAAATATCAAAATGTTAGAGTAAATTTGATTATTTCAAATTTTCTCCTAAAACCCTCATCCTTGTAATTCTAAACATTTAATTGTTAATATTATAAATTTGAGAAAAATAATATTATGATAATTTTCCTTAAAAGTCTCCTTTATATAACTTGAATTGGTGTATTTATATAATATTTAATAAAGAAGCAAATCTTTTCATATCTAATTTAATGAAGTAAAAATAAATTTCCATGTTACAATATATAGCCGATTAAGCTGTCTATTTTTTCAATTGTTTTTGTTTTAAACATATATATTGCATTTGAATTGTCAATACCCATGAATTAACATGCACTAAATAATTTAGAGAAAAGTTAGGTGCAGTGAAACTGCATCCAATGAAAAGTTGATACATATTAACTTTTCTTTTTTAAAAAAATATTATATATATATATATAGGTGATTAGACTACACCTAAGTATTATTCGAAATATTTTAAACATTAACCAATTATAATTGGCTAGTTAATGGATGGATTTGTGGTAGTAAAATCTCTCTCTTTTTACAGAGTTCATCAGCTACAACAACTCAGTTGGAGGTCAGTTTACACTATTCAACTTCACCTTAAAATTCTACCCCATTAAAATTTTATTGACATTTAAAGTTTGTTGAAAATTATGAGCCATATGTTTGTTTGTTTTTTCCTAAACTTTTCTTAAAAAAAAAAAAAAAAAAAAAAAAAAAAAAAAAAAAAAAAAAACTTGGTGTTTATAAGACTTTGTTTGACAACGGTTTAGTTTTGGTTTTTGAAAATTATGATTATTAGAGACATATTTTCACTTATTGATTTGTTTATTTTGTCATCCACTTTTTAGGTGTGTTTTCAAACTCCAAGTAAAACTTTAAAAATTAAAGATGTAGACTTTGTTTGGTAATCAATTAGTTTTTTAAATTTAGTTATTGAACATTAAGCTTATAAACATATTTCTATCTATAATAATAATTATTATTAGGGATATTTTTAAAAATAGAAAATCTATTTAAGATAATTACAAATATAACAAAATTTTACTTTTTATCTGTGATAAACTACGATAGACCAAATAGACATCTATCGATAGATGTCTATTTGGGTCTATCGCGATCTATCGCAAATAGAAAGTAAAATTTTGCTATATTTGTAAATAGTTTGATATTTTTCTATTTATAATAATTCCTAATTATTATTATTATTATTATTTTACTTTCCACTATCTTTTTTAAAAACCAAGCCAAATTTTGAGAAGTAAAAAATATAGTTTTAAAAAAGGAAAATTATTATAAATAGAAAAAATATCAAACTATTTACAAATATAACAAAATTTCACTGTCTGTCTATGATAGATTGCGATAGACTTCTATCGCCCGCGCTTTATCGCTCAAGCAAAAAAATCTACTACAGTCAATTGCTGGTAGACAATGAAATTTTTTTATATTTGTAAATAGTTTAACTCATTTTGCTATATTTGAAAACATCCCTTTCAAAAATTTGTTTTTGTTTACCATTTTGACTAAGAATTTAAGCATTTATTAAAAAAAAAATGTGAGAAAACTATAGAATGGAATTGGAAAAACAAGCTTAAGTTTCAAAAACAGAAAACTCAAAATAAAAAAAAATAAAAAAAAAAGAAAGATTGTTCCAAATGGGTCAGTTTTTTGAACTTTTTTTTCTTTTGAAATTTAACTTAGAATTGGAGTGTTTGGTTAGGGAATATGAATTTGAAAAATTTTGGAAAATATGTATTCTGTTTTTAAATTTTTTTTTTAAATCCTTCCTATATTGAAAATATGTTAAAGTATCATGGTTTATGTATTTTGAATTTATTTTATCAATCTCTCTATAATTTCGAATACTCAAAATTGAGCATTTGTATAGTTTCAATAGGGTCAATTTACAAATTTGGTCTATATAGTTTGGAGAAAGTTAGTAAGAATTTAATCCCTATAGTTTTAAAAGTTAAATTTTAGTCCTTATGGTTTGATTAAATCTCATAATTAGTACCTACGGTTTGATAAAATCCTCATAAATAGTCCCGTGAGTTTTATCAAAACATATGAACTAAAATTCTAACTTTCTCTAAATCATATGAACCAAAATTTGTGATTTAAACTTTCAATAAATGTTATAATTATAAACAACACCGAGATGGTACAAGGACTAAAATAGAAGAAGTCCTAACATACAATAGGGACTAAATTGTTACATATGAACAACTCTCAAACACTAATACAAATTACATTTGTGTGGATTTTTCGATGATTTAGAGATTGATCCAGAAATGATAGAGGAACTAAGGAAAGACAGAGCAACTCTAATAAAAGAAGAGCTTGATTTACTAAAGATAGTGAGTGAAGAGAATATGAAACGCTATAAATCATTGATGGAAGATGCAAAGAAATCTTCATCTCAATATCGAAAAGAAGCAGAAAATTGCAACATTGGGGTTAGGACTTGTGAGCAAGCAAGAGAGAGAGCTCAACAAAAGCTTGTTGAAGAACGCAAACTCACTGCTTTATGGCAAAAAAGAGCTGAAATGCTCGTAACACCCTAATTTTATTTATTTATTTATTTTCACTCTTACTAAGTTTAAAGTTTTAGCTTCATTCATGACATTCAATTTTGCAGTGTTATTTCTTATTTCTTTTTAATTTTTGTCACATATGAGAGTTCAAATGAACCATCATAGATTGACCTAGTAGGAAATATGGAGTATGACCTTAATAAAGGGCCAAGAAATTATGAATTCAATCTATGGTGGTCACCTACTTAGAATTTAATATCCTATAAGGGTTTTCTTGATACCGAAATGTTGTAGGGCTAAACGAATTATCCCATAAAATAAGAACTAAGAAACGAAACAATACTAAACTTCGAAACTTCAAATTGATATCTATGCATGTTCGGGCCAACTTTGAGAATCAAGATTCATCTTTTGTCTATCATTCTTTTATTCATGTCAATTAAAATGAGGAAAATAGTAAGCTTTCCTTGACAAAGAAGAAACCTGAACTCCTTAAATAGAAACTTTAAATCAATACAACCATCAATGGTAGGTAAGAATATTATCTGCTGAATAACATGAATCATAGTTAGATGCTTTAATATCAAGAGATTCTGTCCCTCAGTTGTTTGTAAAATGAGCATTCAAAAAAACAAAGTTGACAATTTAGATCCTTGGCTTTGAAGTTCTACTTCTTCTACCAAAGTCAACTATTATTATAACTGCCACTGAGGCATGAATGTTTGTTATGATAAATTTGAATTTTCTTAGGATTATTCCAAATCATCAAATCCCATTTTAAGGAACTAGAAAGTTCAACCAATATAGGTTGTTTTCTTTATAGGTTTTTGCAAATGAAGAATTAGCAACAAAGCCAGTTGTCAAGCAAATATAATAAATTAGGCCTTGGGAATTTGGAGAAATGGGTAAATTAATCACAATCAAGTTAAGTAAATACTGTCCAAGACTGCAAATCCAGCTGCAACACCACCCTCATTTGATGAAGATACTTTTGTCCTCATCAAGTAACCACGGTTGTCATTTACAATTACTTTGTCCTTGTTCCTGCATATGAAATTCAAAAGTAAAAAAAACTACCTCCTTACCTGAGATTAAAAAAAAAAAAAAAAAAAAGATCCAAGCATAGCTCTATCTACAATGAACTAATTACCATACCAAGGGTCAATGATTTGGTCTCCACCCACAATATAATTGTTAAACAAAGAGTAAGATGATGCATAAAGAAAAAGGCTTGAGATAAAATACACTAGTTCAGATTTTTGTATCATTCGTGTAAGCGGTTTAGTTTCCCGAAAAGAATTGACAACAAAATTAACTATTTTTTAAAAGTTCAACTCCTTGCCCAATCCATCCCAAAGGTCAATGGACAAAGAATCAATTATCATCCTAAAGGTCGATGATTCGGTATCCACCTCAGAATTGTTGAATAAAATATAACAATAATAATGCATAAAGGAAAATGCATGAGATAAAATATACTAGTTCACATTTCACTATCATTAGTGTAAGCGGGTCGGTTTCCCAGTCTAGGGGAATAGAACTTACACCAAAATTAACTATTTAAAAGTTTATCTGCCTGCCCAACCCAGCCCAAACCAACAAAAATCTATCCAAATCAAACTAACCCACTACCTTTCGGTTTTATTCTTTAGAACACTAAACTAGCTGACAAATATACTTCAAACCAACTGAACCAACCATTTTTTTCTTATTTCTCAGTTTCGTCTTACGCCTCTACTAATACTTCATTTAGAAGTTAAATCCTAGCAGAATCCCCAAAATCACACCATGGTTGACTGAAAAGAGAAACTAGAATTCCCTAAATCACACCATGGTTGTCTGAAAACAGAAAAAGTAGCATATGTGTAAAATAGATATGTGCTTGTGCTAGGATTTGACAACTCTTTGTTTCAAACCCAAAAGTAGAGAAATAGAAATTGCATCACTATATAAGTATATTGGAACAATTAAAACATCTCTCTCTGTTTGATAGTTTTAATTTTCCCTTCTTTCTTCAAGCATCATAAACCATTACAGTTGGTTACATCAGTGAATCTCAATCAAGTTGTAAGTTGCACATACCTTAAGTAAGCACCAAATATACCGAGCTCCGAAATTGCGTGGTCCTTATGACAGATCCCATCTCGCACGAAAATCGTAGGGAAAACAGATGGGAATATCCTCTGCATAAGAATGTAAGCAGCATCTTCTTCATTCCCTTCCTTCTGCAATCTTAGAAGGGCTTTCCTCACATCATCTCCATAAATATTATTCCCTGAAGGAGATTAATGACTTATTTGTGAAAGGCTTTATTTTAAAGAAAGAAAAAGTTACGCAAAACCACATTGAGAAAATTCATATGGTGATGGAACGACCTCCGCCTTCTCTTTGTGGCTTCATAACGAATAGATCCGGTGTTTCTATGGCTTTTTTAACTATATCTTCATCATCTAAACTCCACAACCCTGCAAAACATTTCCTTATCTTGCCAATATCCTCTTCACTGTCAAGGAACCTGAAGTAGAGGCTCAAAATTTCAGCTGCAAATAGAAATTGCAATAAGAGACGCTATTTCCTACATAAATTATCAAATCCCAACAAATTCACCTAAAATGATGTGGGCTTACATGAGTTAGTTCAATTAGACAAATTTGTACATTGTCTGATAACCTTGTAAACTTTCCACGATCAGTACTTTATTACACAACATTCTATTGATATATATTTGTGTCAACTTGATACTGAGTATTTATTCAAGGATAGACAATGGAGCATACTCACATCACTTTAATTCAATAATAAACTTTATTTTTATATTTTTCTATGAAAATGCATGTGTTTCTCGTTAGCCAATTCTACACACAAATCTCAAAAAGAGAAGGAAGAAATCTTTTTTATTTGAAAATTAATGGTAAACATGAAATATCATATTAATGTATTTATTTAATAAAAAGAAATTAAGCCCTACCAAAATTGAGAAAAAAATAATAGAGATTTAATAGAAAGTAATAACAAAAGGCTTGAAAAGAAAAGGAGAGGATAAAAAACAAGATGGAAAAGGAAAGGAGAGAGGAGAGAGGAGAGAGGTGAGAGAGGGGAAAAAAAAGAATAGGACAAAAAGAAAAAAAAAAAAAAAAAAAAAAAAAAAAAAAGAAAAGAAAAATACAAGTATTAAAAGAAAGATTAGGATGGAAGAGAAAGAAAGGAGAGATTTGTAGAAAATTGAGAGAAAAAGAGGGGTCATGGGTGAAAATTAGAAAAGAAACCTAAACAAACTTTTCAAAAACTATATTTTGTATATTCTTAAATTTTGCCTCATTTTTTAGAGACGTTTCTTAAAATTTAGAAACAAGAAACTAATGATCTACTAAACACATTTGTTCTTAAAAAAATAAGAAACGAGAACCAGAAATGAAAGGCAAAAATATTATCAAACTAGCCCTAAGATAATTCATTGTAAGTTGTCCACAAATTTCTCATAATACTTACCACCAAAAAAGCTATTATACATTTCCAAACGTAGTAGTCATTTGTCTAGTCTTTACAAAACCATCTCAAGGGTTTTAGGAGGAAAAAATAGGTAAATTACCTTTTAGGTCCAGGTTTGGGCAATAGATTAATTTCATCTCTAGGTTTCAAAATCATACAATTAAATCCCCCATGTATAAGAAATTGTTCAATTTAGTCCCTAAAACACCTCTATTCAATATTTTAACAGACACATTGACGTAGAAGTTTATATAAAAAAAATAATTAAAATACAATAATAATAATAATTCAACAAACAGAGAAAATTACACTTTTGGTCCTTAAGATTCGAGTTTTGTAGTATTTTGGTAGTCAAGTTTTTACCCTCAACATTTTAATTCCTGAAGTTTGAAGCATTTTGATCCCCATCATCAATTTTTAAAACAAAAAACAAAAAAACCAAATATTTACCAAATGAGACCTAAGCTATCTCAGACCATCTTTTGTTTCTAAGGGAAGCTAAGGTGTTATGGACTAATTCTGCATGGCATTTGTAGGAAACCGGGAAACCATAGGATTATTCAGGGTAAAATTCTTTCAGTAATTTCTTGGATAATATTCTTTTGTTGCTTTGTTATGGATTCTTTATCTGAAGACTCTGTAACTATGCCCAATCTCAATCTTTAACCATTGATGTAACTTTTTTGTAAGCTTTTCAGATTTTGGGTATCGTCTGAGGATTTCTTATCTTCCTTTCCACCCCTTCTTATAAAAACTTCTATCTGTCCTGGGTAGGAAATTGACCGAATTCTAAGACTTGAGGAAATTTTAAATTTATCTTGGAAAGTTGACTGCCTTGTTTGGCGGGGATGCTTCCAGTCACACACTTAGTTTCTACTCAAAAGGAAAGATGGGAACTGAAGATGCAAAAATAAATATTACCTTTCAAGAACTTTTGGTTTTGCAAGTTCCTGTTGAATTTTCTTCGTGCCTACTAAATGATAAGATATGGATGGGCATTTGACTGCAGATGACTGCTCCATGAGTAACCTTGCTCTCCATTCCTGAAATTTGTTACCAGTCAAGTGAGAAAATAACCCCAAAGCTTTATTCAAGATAAAATGAACTTGGATAAGTGGAAAAGGGAAGTTAAAGAACTTTAAGTGAAAGACTCTATTATTCCATGGTATTGAAAAAGACAAAAATCATCAAATTGGAAGGATTATATTAAAACAACCATCAGGTGTCAGGTTGATAAGTTAGAATAACCTGGGATTAAGGTTGGTGTTGGTAAATTGTGATGCCTATTTAAAGGGCCCTTACACTCAAGCTTCTATGAGTTTGAATAAGAGAAACTTTAGGTTTTTTTATTACCAATTATCCCCATACCTATTATGAGTCAGGACAAGTAACTTGCTATATCATAACATCTATGATACAATTCATTTTGTAACTGAAGTGTACCAAATCGCTAGTACTTTGCAACGATTGAACATGCGAATAGTCACTACCAGCATTGGTTCGACAACAGCAAGGAGGAAGATTGAATAGGATACGCCTGATGAAAAGACAAGTGCAGGATCTAAAGAGCATGGATCAAGGGAAATCAAAGTGCAGGTACGTTTACCTCCCTCTGATGAATGCAATTCCAAGACTTCATCTAAGACAATCTATAAGTATTTCAAGTTTCAGGAGATAGATTCATAAGATGACAAAGGGGAGGATTATGGAGTTCGTACTCTAATTTTTTCAATTATTGTGGAGTTTCAACACTTCAGATCACATTACTTATTTCTCCCAAACGTATAACACAAAGAACTTTAAGTTAGAAGAAGAGCCAATCAATTCCTGATACATCCCAAAGCCAGCATGAAGAAAGGTCTCACAAAGTTGATAAGGAATTCAACTTGTGGAACTCTAAAATCCTCCGGGATTGAATTTACCTTTCCTTGTCTTAAAATTTCATGAAACTATTGAAATTCATCAAGAAAGGTGACCTTCTTCCTAGAATGAATGGTAACACTAATGCATGGCAGCAAGCCCATCCCAAAAGAATACATCAACTTAATCCTAATTCCTAACCAAAAAGAGGTCCAATGCAAGCAGTAGCAGAATGTAGCAGTTGCTCACCGACTCAGATGGATAGTCCCTAGGTGTATATCCAGCCCTGAAGTACACAATTGCAATGGCTTGGCCATCCCTGCAGGGGGAGAAGTTCTCAAGAATTATAAGAAACATAAAATTGTAACCCAATTTTCTGACGAAAAACCAATTTTGACATTCAACATTACTTACACAAGGAGTGTTCCATCGGTTCTCAGGACTCCCTCTCTATCGATTTCTGCCAGTGTTTTCCGGAGAGTCTTGATGTTATGTGTATTATAAAGCTAAGGAACATTTACTTGGCAAGCTCAATATATATTTGATCAAATTGTCAAAAAAATAACAATCTATTTTCAATGTCTGTAGTTTTGGTCAGAAGTAAATTGAAAATTAAGAAAATTGATCAATGCTTTCTAAAGTAGATCAGACAAAAGTGGATATCTTTTTCTCAAGTTAACAGAAAGCCAGTGTTGATCATACATGTTCCGCTCCTCAGCTTGAACCACAAACAAAATAACAGCACTGCAGAAAATAATAACCCATGTAACATATGGCTGCAAATTAGGTTTCTAGGAATGGAGATGAATAGGAAGGTCAAATTGTCAAATCTAACCTTGGGTCGTTATATTCAGTCCAAGCTTTGGCCAGTACCTCAGCATATTGGTTACCTGCATGGTTTTCAGGAATCTTTCTATAGTCTAATCCGAGGACTTTCCCATACTGATCAAGTAAGTCCCTGGCAGGATAAAACGACCAAAGGAACAATCAGGCATGGAATAAATGCTGTTCTTTTACTGTAGACTTTATTGTGAAGGCAAAGCTCAGAGTCATCACAAATGATCAAGAGACTTTTGGAGGAAAAGCAAAATGCTCTAGGACATAAATTCTTAGAATAACACCAACCTAAGCGCTTATTTTGCTAATTCCCATATTTTTAAGTCTCATGATGAAACTTTAAGAAGAGACCATGAAGCGTTTTACTGACAAGATGAGAAGTATAATGATAGAACTTAACTTTAAATTAAGGGAACTAAGTTATAATAGAGGGAAATCTGGGGGACCTCTCCCCTTACCAAGTTACTAGTATTCTCAGAAAAAGTATTATCCCCTATAATACCTACTTCCTGGAGTCCTGCTACCGTTTATACTATATTACTTATCCGTCTTTTCATATGCTATTGCTAACCTAACTTAATGACTAAAGCTTTCAGATTTTAAAAAACAAACACTTTCCATACATTAATTACCCCCTTTGACTATTAATTAACTCTCCTGACTGATGTTCTCTTGTATACTTTCATGATTAGGGCCTAACATATAAATAGAGGTGAAAGCATGTTGCACTAAAGGATTTTCTCAAACTATTTCAATTGGTAGAGGTCAAAGAAAGCTTACAATTACAAAACGGTGGGAGAGGGTACGGAAAAAGAAACCAATAGCCTTTTAACCCTCCAAAGAAGTTCCTCAACTCTTAACTAATTCCATAAAAAATTATTAATTTCCTTTCCAACTAAATCTTTCAAAGATGAGCCTTGACGCAAAAGGACCAAACATAACCTTCCACCTCTTATGCATCCTTTCATCCCACCCAGGTGGCTCATTGTTCTCCTCTCCTTGGAAGGTCAAAATCTCCAAGAATGTCAAATTCTTTACTTGGCAGGTTTTACATGGGAAAGTCCCAAACATAGTCTTCCACCTCTTATGCATCCTTTCATCCCAGCTGGGTGGCCCTTCTTTCTCCTCTCTTTGGAAGGTCAAAATCCCCAAGAAGGTTAAATTTGTTGCTTGGCAAGCTTTACATGGAAAAGTCAGGACTTTGAATTGTACGAAGAGACATTATTCCAATTCCTTGATGCTGTAGTGGTGCATCCTTTACAAAGAAGGGTATAAAAAAAGTTAACAATATCCTTTGAAGCTGTCGATTTGCTCACCATTGTGGGATCATGCCTTGGATTTGTTTGGGCTTGTTTGGCACGTAAAGCAGACTGTCATTCCATGATAGAGGAGGTGTTGCAACACCCTCCTCTTTGGGATAAGGGCATGGTTCTATGGCAAGCTTGTTACTCTGCTGTTTTGTTAAGTGTGATTTGAGTGGAGTAGTAGAATTTTTAGAGGAGTTGAGTGGTCTGGGGAAGACCTTTAGGATAAATTTAACACTTCTCCGTGGGCTTCATGTAATTATCAGCTATATTTTATTCCTTTTGGATTGAAGTCTCTTTCTTCGATTGGGCTCCTCTTGTTGGGTTATTTTTCTTGTATGCCTATGCCCTTACATACTTTTAAGGGAAAGTTTGGTTTCTCATAAAAATAAATAAATAAACATAGAACCAAAGATAATCTGTTGATTGTACACATTTTTTACTGATAAAAGTAATACTTTAATGGGAGGGTTACAATGGCCAAACCATACACAATGACAAAGCTACGCTACAAGAAATCCCAACAGTAAATATTTATAACATTTACCTATGAAGTTCACTGACTAGAGAACTAAGTCCAGGAAATGAACATGATATGGTGTTAAGCTCTACTTGAAGAAGTAATTTTGTTTTATCATCAAGCATATAATCTGAGCGATGTAAACCCAAGCGGATTTCCTGCTTGAACAGTTGGAGAAGTTCATTACAATCCTTCATTTAAATAACACGTCCCTTTCAAATAAAATTGCATAGAATAGAGAAATTAAGTAGGTAAGGACTTTAGGAACGATAAACATCATGGAGGTTTCTTGTTCATTTATGAAAGTGAACCTATGTCTTCAGTAAATATGTGTGTATATATATTTCAAAAGTGTTTTAATGGTCACTTTTTGGTCATTCTTTCTTGTTCATTTACAAAATTGAAGTAATGCAAATCTCCTCCGTCTCTTATTCTTATTTGCATTGTTATGTAAGTTTTCCATGTCACCCAGTAGAAACATAAGACGTGAATGGAAATATGTACCGAAATGGCTGCACCAAAAAGATACATTTTTTAAAAAACTACGAAGTTAAAAACTTGTCATAAAACATCTGAACTTCATTCAAATAGCTACAATACAAAATTTTGATAGTTTACTCGTCATAACAACATAATACCAAAAGAATTTAGTGCACTTACCTCTTTTTTGTCAATCTGAAGCATCTTGGAATGAATGTCTAAAAGTCTAGACGTAAAAGCATCTCCTTTTTTGGTTCTGCAACGTAAATAACATATAAAACCCTTTTTTTGGGTAAGAGAGAACCTCCATTAGTAACCATAATGGTAGAAAGTAGAGTTGATGGTTGTGCACCCTAACTAGCTAAAATAATTTAGGGAAAAATACATTTTTGGTCCCTACGTTTTGGGTTTAGTTTCCATTTGGTCCCTACGTTTCAAAATGTCATAATTTACCCTTGTGATTTGAGTTTTGTTTCAATTTCGTCCCTAGGTTTCAAGATTTATACTTCCTTGATTTTTCACTAAATGCTCACTTTTAGTTTTTGACATTAATATTTATTAATCAATTTTTAAAAAAATCATGAAGTGAAATTTTAAATTTAATTTTAATAGTGTTGAAAAATAGTGAAAATTAATTCATTATAATTCTTTTAAATAATTAAGAGACATTCATACATTGCCGAAAAGTGAGTATTTAGTGAAAATTTGAGGTTAAAATAATAAATTTCAAACCTATGGACCAAATTGATACAAATTCAAATTTCAAAGGTAAAATAGTAACATTTTGAAACATAGAGACTAAATTAAAACCAAACTCAAAACTTAAAGACTAAAAATGTAACATTTTGAAACCTAGAGACCAAAAAAGTATATTTTTGTCCAATAATTTAAAAGGAAAGATCAAGTGGAAAATGGATAAACCAAATTACCAGATGAATAGATGGGCTACGTTGGGGTCACAATAGGCAGATGCTAATAAAGAAGGCACACTACCGTCAAACTAAATGAAATACAAAAGATAAGTTCTCACAAACAAAAGAAAAAAAAATACTATATAAAATGTTAAAGTCCAAGCAAGAGCAAAGCTAAGACAAGATGACTATGTCAAAAGTAATGAGAACTCCAATCTACAAACATCATTCTCCAATCTCAGATATGTCATCAAATATGATGTTCCGAAGTTCTAGAAATTTTGACACATGCAAGTTGAGATGAAGAAAGATGGACTACGATTTAGCAGGTTGATTCCAGCGGCAAGTAATATATACTATACATTAGTGGTCGCTTGGGCAGAATAGTATCAATAAACAAAAATGAACAGGGTATTGACAATGGAAAGAAAATGCAATGGGCCTTTGATGAGCAAGTGATTTTATTTATTTATAATAATAATAATAATAATAATAATTATTATTATTATTATTATTATTATTATTTTGAGAAGGATGAGCAAGTGATTATTAATTACATAAAGTGGAAATTGGCAGTTATTCTCATGCCTGACCCATGTTTCATGGAAATTACAAGAAAGAATCAACAACTAGTGTTTGTGCTGACTGTAAAAGGGCCCGAGCATACCTGGATAGTGATTCTTGTAGAAATTTCCCATCCATGCTCACCCGATCAACTAATTCATTAAATATGGAGGATAACTCACATGCTTGCTTCCAATGAGTTTCAGGAAATAACCCGGGCAACAAGGCAATTGGTGAATGAGACAAACCTACACCTGGTACTTCGCCAGATCTCTGCATCCCGAAACATTTGAAATGATATTTAAAATGTTCCCTCAAAAAGCAGTTTGTTGCTTCAGCATCAAAACTCACTTTACATACATCCTTATTCCAATCACTATATTGAGAAATTTCACAATATTTTTAATGAAGAAATAACACTTACTGGACTGAAAACAATGACAGGATATGGAGTTATTAATCTTTAGGTTTAATTTTGGTGTGATCACTATCTATAACCATATAAAGGCTCATAGAAGCTTAGCAAAGGACCTTTCCTTGCCAATGCCCTAGCAAGGTTAAATTTGTTCTTCAAACAACCAGTCCTTGTCTTCATTGCACAGGGAGATTCAATGGTCTTAAATCCGGTGTTCTCTTTGTTTGAATGTATGTATAGGAATGCACTATCTATTCTTCCATTGCCCCTCTAGTAAGAAAGATTTAGGGTCTCTTTACAAACTTCTGAATTGTCTTTGTGTCCATCGTCATTCTTGGGATGGAAATTTGGTCCAAATGATTTGCAGACATCCTTTTAGGTGTCATTTGGTTAGTTGGGAAGTTTTCAGGAAGCTTGTGAATTGTGGAGGGTTAGAGCTCGAAAATTTAAGGTTACGCAACAAAGCCCTATTGGCTAAATGACACATTTTGCCCTTGAGCCCGAATCCTTGTGGCAGAGGATTATTGTGAGTAAGCACGATCCCCATCCCTATGAATAGGTGGAGAAAGGGGTTAAAGGCACGCATTGAAATCTTTGGAAGGATATTTCTCTTCAGCTCCCTTCCTTTTTCCATCTTGTTTTTATGTTGTGAGGGAAGGTAATGATAGGAAGATCTTTGGGTGGGGGATGGACCCCTCCCCTTGCATTTCCTCAGTTGTATCATTTATCCTTCTCTAAAAACTGACGTGTGTTGGAATTTTTGGTTTGGTTGGGGAACTTTGTTTCTTTCTTCTTTGGTTTTCGTTGTCTGTTGTCTAATAGAGGAACAACGGAGGTGGCCTCTTTCCTTTCTTTGATTAAAGGTTTGAACTTCAAATTTGGTAGAAAGGATGTTCATGTTTGGAGTCTTAATCCCTTAGAGGGCTTCTCTTGTAAGTCTTTCTTTAGGATTTTATTGGATCACTCTCTTGTTGAGTTGGTTTTGATGTTTTGTGAGAGGATTAAGATTCCAAAGAAAGTCAAGTTCTTTTCTTGCAAGTTCTACTAGGCTACATAAACACGTGGATAGGCTATTAAAAAAGATGCCTACATTGATGTGTCCTTTTTGTTGTATCCTTTGTCGGAAGGCAGAGGAAAACCTAAATCACCTTCTCTGAGAGTGTCAGTTTGCGAGATCGGTATGGAATTGTTTTTTTTTTTTTTCAGGTGCTTGAATTTGTGTTTGCTTGCCAAATGGATATTCATTTGATGATCGGGGTGTTCCTCATCCATCCGCCTTTTCAAAGAGAAAGGTCGCTTCTTGTGGTTTGCAGGGGAATGTGCTTTGTTATGGGATCTTTGGAAGGAAAGGAACAAGAGAGAGTTTTGGGGCGTGGATAGGAAACCTTGTAAGGTTTGATCCTTGGACCAAGAAACCACCGGTTTTGCTTGGTGGGCCGGGAATGCCCGACAACTCAATTTATCTGGTAAACTACTAGGGGCTCATGTAGCCCATGCCGGATTAATCGTATTCTGGGCCGAAGCAATGAACCTATTCGAAGTGGCTCATTTCGTACCGGAGAAGCCCATGTATGAACAAGGATTAATTTGACTTCCCCACCTAGCTGCTACGTGTCGATCAGAAGACGCCATGCCGAGGCTCCGACCACTCCCTCAAAGAGCCCAGCCAACGACGGAAGCTCGGGATGGAGCCGTATGATGCGGAAGTCCTGGAGCTCTCAGAAGCCCACAACTTCTGCTTCTGAGTGGCATTGGACCGAGGCCGTCCCTCTCATTGTGGGGAATTCCTGTCTGTCAGGTTTCATGTTTCTCTTTGGACTTTAGTTTCAAAAAAAATTTGTAATTATTCTCTAGGTAATATCTTACTTAGTTGGATTCATTAATTAGACTTCGTTTGTGACAAACAGTAATACAAAACGACATGCTGATTATTTGGCCACTCTAGCTTCAAAGATCAAGATCAAAGATGATGAAGCTGTCATTCATTAAGATTAGCAAGCGACGAACTCCAGCTCATGGGACTGAAGAGAGTCTTGGTCAGATTCATGGCTGTGATTCTAGCATTAAATGTTGGTCTGTAAACCTTGTGGAATTTTTCAAATAGCAGTGAAAAGCTTGTTCCTACTTTCAAAAAGATGGGCAGAGAAACACATTATAAGCAATGAGTGATATTCCACCATTATCAATCGTTTGATCCTACATTTTTCCAAACTAAATTCTCCATTTCCCACAGCAGAAGCAATAAAGCAAATCCATAAGAAACTATCGACAAAAAACATATTTCAACATCTGCAAACCAAGTAAAAGGCAGAGAGCATCCACCCTATAAACAGCAGAAACGCTTACCTTCACAGCCCTGTCACCAACAACAAGTCCATGTAGAGAGCTCCAAACAAGAGCATCATAAACCATCTTCTCAAGCAACTCTTGATCGATGCCATGAATATCCGCCATGGTTTTCAAGGACTTCACTTGGGTTTCAAATTCACCCGCCTTGCTACACCTTAGAGGCAAGACTTGTGAAGAAGAAGAAGAAAAACGAAAAGGGTGAGACGAGAAATTGACTGAATTTCTGATTCGATTCTGATTTGGGCGTAATTTTGATGGGGGGATTGGCGATTGGGAAAAGCAGAAATGTTTGGTGGAGGAAGTGGGAGTGAAAGAGCATGAAGAATGGGCAGAACCCATATCGAATTTGGCTCTCTATTGTACCTAAAATTAAAAATATGCGGCTAAGGCCGCCATCGACAAGGCCAAGGGAGCACATCCAAGTTCCAACGTAGTGGATGGATGGCAATGAGACGTCAAAAAAAAAAAAAAAAAACATGGAATGATGAATATGTTCCTTTAATGACTTTTTTTTTTTTTTTTTTATTCTTTGCTCTTTATTCTTTCAAGGAATCAAAATATATTAAACCGTTGTTTGGGTCACCGATGTGAGTTGAGTTGAATTGAGTTACTAAAATGTATTGTTTGGTCTACCAACTTTAAATGTTAATAAGTTTAAGTTGGTTATTTTTATCGATTCACTCTAACTCTCCCTGCATCTGGTGTTTTCAATGACTCTACTCGTCGACAACTATTGCTGCCACATACTCTGACGACCACCTTGGCATGCCCAACTTTGGTGGCCAATTCCTAACACCGACAACCACTTTCGATGATTAACTCTAGCAACAACCACCTTTGACAATAAACATTGACATTCACCTCAGGCGACTAATTCCTACAAAGACTACTTTTAACGACCAATTCCAACCACCAACTTCGTCGTTCATCTTAAATGACTAACTCTAGCGTCTAACTTGACCAATCATATACTAAAAAAAAAAAATCATTGGTGAAAGTATTTTTAAATACAAATTTAAAATCAATAGTTTTAGTGTTTAATAGACGAACATCTTTTATAGTAATTTGATGTTGAGGGGTTGACTGAGGATGATCAGGTCATCCTTAAAAACCTACTTGTCATCAGCATCAAAAAGATCGGCGGCTTCTTAACGGTCCTACCATAGTCTAGGAAGACGTATTATATACATCTACTTGGTAGGACTAACTAGTTTAACTAGCTTAATGAACAATTTTTTTTTTATATATACATGAAATTGGCTTCTTGTTGGCCATATTTGTTATTATTATTTTGTGATCATGTAAATAGACTCTTGATGCCATATTTTTTTGTGCATGTTCAAGTCATATTTCCACGACTGTTAAAGTAAATTGTAGGGTTGCTGATTATATAAATAATATTATTTTGTCTACATTAAGTACAATTGTTACATATAGAAAACTGTAAAATATATTTTTATATATTGAGTTCAAATCTCAAATGAGTGTTAAAAATTTTGGAAAAGTATAGAGATAGTTGCATAAATGGCAATTAAGCTCAAGATAATAGCATATATAACGTAGGGATAAAAAAAAGGGAAGATTTACATGGAAAAAACAAACTATTTACAAATATAGCAAAATTTTACTTTCAATATGTGATAGACCGCGATAGATTCAGATAGATATCTATTCGTGTCCATCTGGTGAAGTGATAGATGTCTAATCACAGATAAAAAGTAAAATTTTGCTATTTTTGTAATTATTTTCAACAATTTTAAAAATATATATATATTTTTTTGGAATAGGACATTTTATAATTGTTTAACATGTTATATGTGGTTGTGTCTTCTCCACAATGGTTTTGCCAAACAGAATTGGTTGGTTAAAGAAAATTCTTAGTTCCTTGCTATTTTTCTTGAATTGGGGTATTATCAATCTTGATTTAAAAATAAAATAAATCAGTCCCTAAACTTTTATATTGTCTTTTTTAGTCCCTCAATTTCAAGAAAATGTTTAATGAAGTTTCTAAACTTCGAACTAGGTTTTAATCATAACCCTCTGAAGATGAAGATGTAGAAATGAATTATGGGCACTATGTTTTTCCAAATCATACTTTGATCTTTTCTTTTATGCATACTTTTCTTCCATTATTGTAATTTCTAAGTATTTCAAACATTTGGCTTTCTGTTTTTTCAAAGTCTTTTTAAGTACAATTGTTTTGAAAAGTTTACTTCTTCTTGTCTGTGATTTGATTTTTGATGCATAAAATGAGTTTGACACTTCTGTACATGCTTTGATTTCGTCTAGTAATCCACTTCTTTCTTACTATCTATCTGTTATATTACGACAAATGAACTAATATTTGTTCAATAGCCAAATTTCATGGTCAACTTATCATTTTGTTACTTGCAATAAACAAAAGGAACTATATGAAATCACATTACAAAATTCAGATTGATCAAATCTAGGAATAAGTTTGCAAAACCCTCAATTTAATATTTTATGGATGAAGTGAGTATCTGCTACAACAAGAGAAGTGGGAAAGAGGAATCTATATCAGCAGATAAAGACAAAAGTACTTAAAGTCTAAAGCTTCATTATATATGAATCACTCAGAACAAGAACTCAGATGAAAGATTCACAAATCTTCTAGCAATCTCTCCTCTCTATCTCATCTCAAGACCAAAACTCAAATTGAGAAGTAGCAGATCCAGCCATGGATATCACCGAGAAGAACAAGGATTCTTCGGTCAGCAACAATGGAAGCTATTCTAATGTAAGTCTTTTTCTGTTTCCATGTTTAATTATTCAGATGAAGAGTTACATGTAGACAAATTGAAGAGAAGTGATTTGTTTTTCCTTGAAAGAGCTTCAATATATGTAAGAGATGTGATGTATATAGATATGAACATTATTACAGATTTGCATTACAAAAATGAGGTAGTACAAGAATCAGACATGATTTACCATGTGGAAACTGTAAGATCCTATACTTAAATGAATGGCTCTAATTACACAAGAACAGATCTAATCAGCTCTGTTATGAGTTTGACTGTGTCACACAGAAGTGTTGGACAATTCCCAAGATAAAGAACTGCTCAGGATTCTACAGAGGGATTGAACAATCTCATCCATGGAGGGGCGATGAGATGGATCCTTGTTCAAGCATCGATTGGCGATACTCATCATGGGAACAACAAGTTCAATGGGAAAGTTACCTTCTAATGAAGGATCCATCAGGTGGTTTAAATTCTCCTTCCCATCTTTTTCATCAAGCACCTTCTCAAGAAGTTCAGGCAACTGCAAATTCTCCTTTCGATGCAACTCTGAAACCTCCTTCCCGGTGAGCATTTCAATTATCAGAATCCCAAATGAATAAACATCAAGCTTTGTAGAGACCAAACCATTTTCGAGATACTCTGGAGCCATATAACCTCTTGTTCCAACAATGTGCATTGTCAATGTAAACTCACCTTCTTCCCATCCTGCAGATCTTGCATTGCTGAAGTTTGAAATCTTGCCTCTGAAATCACCATCAAGAAGTATGTTATCCATCTTCAAATCCTTGTGAACATGAGGCGGATTCGTGAAACTATGGAGATAATTTAGACCTGTCGCGACATCCACCGCAATCTGTATTCTCTGTGTCCAAGTTAAGAATTTGTCGTCGCTACTACCATTTGAATCAATCCAGTCACTCAAGGGACCTTTGGCAGCATACTCAAAAACAAGATACCAATGCCCTTCCTCAAAACAAACCCCTGAAAGGCGAATGAGATTCGAATGGTTCGTCTTGTTCAATAAATTGATCTGCTTCGACACGTCTCCATTCATCTTCTTAATAGCTGCAGAGTCCCCATTGATTGTGCCATGATAAACAGATCCTTTAATCAGATGGGTTGAACTGAAATTATCAGTTGCATCCTGCAGCTCTTTAAAACTATAAGCTTTGACAGATTGAACCGCGCTAGATATACTCTCCAAGGTGAAGGAAGAAGATTCTCCATCCAACTTTTTCTCTGATGGCTTCTCAGTTGATTCAAAGCTATCAATTTCTGTAGCTGTTTGCTCAGTTTTCTTCTTCCTTTTCCTTACACACACAAAGAAAACCACAGCCCCAATTGCAGCTGCTAAAACAACTCCTCCTACAACGGCGACAAGGACATAAACCCATGTTCTTTTAGAGGCCGGAGGGGGTGAAATGGGCAGAGACGGTGGCGGCAGCGGTGGTGACGGAGAAGGCTCTTTCATTCCAGTGCTCGACGGCTCAGTTTTAAGGGGAATTAGAAGAGTTGTAAAAGGGTTGATGAAGGATTCTGGTTGAAGTTCGTTGGCTTCAAGAGTAATCCCATTATCCGCACCAAATGGTTCAAATCTTTCAATGATTTGTGAAACAGTATCACCGAATACAATCAAGTAACTCAAAAGGTAATTGAAACCCATATCAATTTGATTCTTGGTGAGACAAGCACATCTAAGAGGAACAAGAATCCTTTCCCCACCCTTTATACTCGTAACACTAATATTGGGATTCTGAGATATAAGAGATTGGCAAGTCGAGAGACCTTGCAGGGTTTCATTTGCAATGGTAAAGTAATTATCACCAGCCCGGGTAGTAAAAGAAACATTTGATTGAAGAAACGGACCCGAACAGGAACAAGTGATTGGAACAAGCACCAATTTCTCCGGCGGGAAAGTAGCGGAGGCGTTGACGGAGTTGACCCGAGAGAGCTCTGAGGGGTCGGAACCTAACAGAGCAGAAATGGAGGAAACAGAGTTAAACGGAAAGCGGGATCTGAAGGTGAGGAACGAGTGGCAAGTCCGATTGGGGGTGTTGCAAAAGTAACCCAAATTGCCGGTTGAATTGTGGGTGATGGTACAATCGGCAGTGGTCGATCCCGTGTAGGGCTGCTGAGAAACGATGTAAGAGAAGAAGCAAAACAAAGAAGCGATGAAGAAATGGAAATGGAAGGAACCCATTTCGATGGAAAATGGGGGAAATTTTCAGATGGGGTTTCTTCAAAAACAGTGTTTATATAATGGGAAAGGTCAAAATCGGCTGCACAATGAGGAAGAACAAGAAGTCTGTTGGGTCTTAAATTTGCAATGGGAAGAAAGGAAGGTGCGCGGTCAATGGCAGTGCTGTCATTGTTTGTTGGTTGACTTGGAAGAAGCAATTAGGGGATAGCATTAAGGAAGAAGATGACATTTTCAAATACAATTCGTGGAGAGTGGGAAGAAAGTAGTCCAAAAGCGACAAAGATTGGTGAAATGTTGAGCTGAGTAACCAAACCAGAAATCTAGAAATCCTACCAAATGCAAAGTTTTGAAGAGAGAGTAATGGAGAATAAGCCTTCAATGGCGGCTCCCAATTGTCCCAACGAAATCTTCCAATTTCTATCATGGAAGCAACAATAACTTGAGAGAAAGAGAGGAGATTCTTTTTCGAATCCATAATGCATTAGTTGAAACACCACCAACAAACTCATAACTATCAATCCCTTTAAGAATAAGGAGAAGAACAAAAGTTGAAAAGTCATCTTTACGACTCGAGATGATTCAAAAGAAGAAGCCAAAAAAGCTAAGTTGTGTGCAACGTTGTTCTCAAGTGAGTAGAATTTGAATTCATAGTTAGAAACAACAAATCACTTTCTGTGAGTTTAACTCTAATTTGATAGATTTCTATCAATGATAAACTTCTATAACTGGTAGACTTGTGTTGTTGATAGAATTATACCTATATTGAAGTATATTGTTTATAATTGATAAACTTTTTATCATTTATAGATTTTAATCATAGATAGTTTAGTTTCAACAATGGATGTATAAGCAAATAACAAATTAATTAAACATCTGCAGAACTACAAATCTTGGTCCTGTGATTCCGAATCCCCAGCACACAAAAATTTATTACAAATAAAAAGAGATTGAACAATAATTAATTATGATCATGAATCATCAATAAATCATGATCAGAAGTTCATTTTAGTGAAATATGCCATGTTCAATCTTCACAAACAAATTATATACGTGAGACTCAATCCACATATAACAATAGAAGAATTAAGAACATTGACAACAATGGTGGTGAGCAAAATATGAACCAAGCAAGAAGAAAACTTAGAGCAATAATTGTAAAAGAGAACTTTGAAGCTTCTAGAAATAAGAAAGCAAAGAGCAAGAAAAGAAATAGAAATTTTGTGCACAAAAGTAAAATTCAAACAAGGGCAAAGTTGTAAAAAAAAAAATAATAGAAATGTGACCGTAAAAAAATTGTCCTATCCTCAAATAGTTTAGATATGTGCTACAAATGCAAAATTAGAAATAAATAGTGCTACTCATTACAATTGTTCTACAAATAAATAATTTAGGCATATCATTCAATTTTTTTATAATGAAAATAGTACAAAATTAACGAGAGAAATATTTCTACATGTCCACAGTTATTTTATAATATAGGTAAAGGAACTTTTATTAAGCACCAAAAAAAAAAAGAACGGCAGAAGGTAGTGAGAAGATAACAACAGTAAAAAACAATCTTTTCTCATGCTACTAATTCTTGATATCAAATTAAGAAACATACCATTAAGCAATGTCATTAACAACTTTTATTATTAACCTAACTATTTTCATGAGGTTAATAATAATTCAAACTCTCCTCTCTATCTCAATCTCAAGACCAAGGCTCAAATTGAGAAGTAGTAGATCTAGTCGTGGATATCACCAAGAAGAACAAGGATTCTTCCGTCAGCAGCAATGGAAGCTATTTTAATGTAAGTCTTTTTCCATGTTTAATTATTCAAATGAAGAGTTACATGTAGACAGATTGAAGAGAAGTTATTTGTTTTTCCTTGAAAGAGCTTCAATATATGTAAGAGATGTGATGTATATAGATATGAACATTATTACAGATTTGCATTACAAAAATGAGGTAGTACAAGAATCAAATATGATTTACAATGTGAAAACTGTAAGATCCTATACTTATATGAATGACTCTAATTACACAAGAACAAATCTAATCAGCTTTGTTATGAGTTTGGCTGTGTCACACAGAAGTTGTAACACCCTATCTCAAAAACCTAGGTATTCAAAATGGCTAGTAAGGATAAAAGGATAAAAGTAGGTGGATTAACGGAACTTTCAAAACGGAAAAGTTAAGTTTGTGGAATTGCTGAATTATGGCCAAGAAATTCTGTGCGTTGAGATGAATGGTATTAAGAAAAGAGTAGATGTCTCACCAAGGGTGAGAATGAAAGACTAAAAGTATAGTTGGGAATTGGTTGAAGTTAGATGTATTTTGAAAATCAGGTTGACGCATATATGGTTAAGCTCTAAGGCATGGTATTTAATATTGAGGATTTGAAAAGGGACACAAGAATTAGGAGGAAAAGGAAAACGCATGGCTTACACTTAATCTTGGAAATTGTTAAGCTATGAAAATGGTTTTGGAAGGTGGTAAGCTAAATAGGGTGATGTAACAAGCGTTGACGAAGTAAAGTTGGTTAGAACCACCGGATGCGGGAAAAGTACCTTGGGTTGGAAAAGTTAGCGTGCGCCGGAGAAATGGCTATTTAAGGAAAGTAATGCGTTATGCGTTGTGAAGAGCAATAGTAAACGGAAGTGAAGGAACAAGAACTATGAGTATTGACCACGACTATGCGTTGGTAGGCCTAGCATGGGAAGCTATTGTAAAGAGAAAAAAGTAGCCTATTAGTAAGTTGGAAGAATTGTTATATGATGAAAGGGCCACTATACGTAGAAAGGTGTCATAATGCGTTGGAAGAGAAGATAGAACTTGATCAAGAGAAGTTGTACTTAACCTACCATATGTTGATAAGAATACCTTGAATAGGAGAATAATTATATGCGATAGGCCCCAGTTAAGCGATAAAAGTTGTTATAAGATGTTATGCGTTGAAGGATTATTATGAGCTAGTAAAGACTTTAGTGTTGGTAAGAAGTCTTACTATGCGTCGAGGAAGTTTATGCGTTGAAGAAGGCTATCAGCTATGCGTTGAGGAGTTTACGCGTTGAGGGTGGCTATTAGCTATGCGTCGAGGAGCTTATGGGTTGAAGGTGGCTACCATTGGTTGTTAAGGTTATACGCTGAGGAGCTTAACTTCATGATAAATGGAAGTGTAACCTCGATCTCGGGTAAACGCATAGGAAGAAGTTAAGGAAGGAAAAGGTTAAAGGAATAACCTTGGAATATAACTCAAGAACGCATAGAGGAATAATCAAGAAACCTTCAAGGAAGATGGTCATGGACGCAGGATGAAGTAAAGATAAATGCAATAGGACAAACGCATAGAGGAAGAACTTGAGTTGGATGTGGTTGTCAAGGGTAAACCACATTGTCAGAAGGGTGATTGTACAAGAGAAAAATTTGTAACTGAGAATGGACATAAGGAAAAAGAGTTGGACGCATGATAGTATACGGTTAAGGCAGACGCATGGTATTATATGTTAAGCTGAAACGCATAGTAGTATGCATTTAAGACTTGAACTCCTAGTTCAATGTGGTGGAGAAATGGGGTTAAAGGTAGTAAAACTGAGAATAAGAAAAGGGAGTAAAGAAGTTAAAATCTGGAAGAGGATTATATGAACGCGTAGGAACACAAGGTTGAATGAATAGTTGTATATTGGATTATGATGGACGCATAAGATAAGCTTATAAAGGCTAGGTGGCTCTATATAGATTTGACATGCCTGTTTTCGAACAAAAGATAGTTTTACAAAACCAGTCACTCACGGGGCTTTAGCTCACGCTTTCCCATGTTTTTTTTTTTTTTTTCTAATTTTCCAGGTAACAAGTGAGTTCGGGATGCTTTGCCTACACAAGGACCTCGTCTAGGTCGTCTTTGGTGATAGTGGTTGGACAGTGAACCTTACAAAAGAGTCAAGGTTGCTGTTTTCACATCTCCTCTCGGGTTTTTGAGGATAATCCGAGAGTAGGTGTGACAGAAGTGTTAGACAATTCCCAAGATAAAGAACTGCTCAGGATTCTACAGAGGGATTGAACAATCTCATCCATGGAGGGGCGATGAGATGGATCCTTGTTCAAGCATCGATTGGCGATACTCATCATGGGAACAACAAGTTCAATGGGAAAGTTACCTTCTAATGAAGGATCCATCAGGTGGTTTAAATTCTCCTTCCCATCTTTTTCATCAAGCACCTTCTCAAGAAGTTCAGGCAACTGCAAATTCTCCTTTCGATGCAACTCTGAAACCTCCTTCCCGGTGAGCATTTCGATTATCAGAATCCCAAATGAATAAACATCAAGCTTTGTAGAGACCAAACCATTTTCGAGATACTCTGGAGCCATATAACCTCTTGTTCCAACAATGTGCATTGTCAATGTAAACTCACCTTCTTCCCATCCTGCAGATCTTGCATTGCTGAAGTTTGAAATCTTGCCTCTGAAATCACCATCAAGAAGTATGTTATCCATCTTCAAATCCTTGTGAACATGAGGCGGATTCGTGAAACTATGGAGATAATTTAGACCTGTCGCGACATCCACCGCAATCTGTATTCTCTGTGTCCAAGTTAAGAATTTGTCGTCGCTACTACCATTTGAATCAATCCAGTCACTCAAGTGACCTTTGGCAGCATACTCAAAAACAAGATACCAATGCCCTTCCTCAAAACAAACCCCTGAAAGGCGAATGAGATTCGAATGGTTCGTCTTGTTCAATAAATTGATCTGCTTCGACACGTCTCCATTCATCTTCTTAATAGCTGCAGAGTCCCCATTGATTGTGCCATGATAAACAGATCCTTTAATCAGATGGGTTGAACTGAAATTATCAGTTGCATCCTGCAGCTCTTTAAAACTATAAGCTTTGACAGATTGAACCGCGCTAGATATACTCTCCAAGGTGAAGGAAGAAGATTCTCCATCCAACTTTTTCTCTGATGGCTTCTCAGTTGATTCAAAGCTATCAATTTCTGTAGCTGTTTGCTCAGTTTTCTTCTTCCTTTTCCTTACACACACAAAGAAAACCACAGCCCCAATTGCAGCTGCTAAAACAACTCCTCCTACAACGGCGACAAGGACATAAACCCATGTTCTTTTAGAGGCTGGAGGGGGTGAAATGGGCAGAGACGGTGGCGGCAGCGGTGGTGACGGAGAAGGCTCTTTCATTCCAGTGCTCGACGGCTCAGTTTTAAGGGGAATTAGAAGAGTTGTAAAAGGGTTGATGATGGATTCTGGTTGAAGCTCGTTGGCTTCAAGCGTGATCCCACTATCCGAACCAAATGATTTAAATTTTTTGGCGATTTGTGAAACAGTATCACCGAATACAATCAAGTAACTCAAAAGGTAATTGAAACCCATATCAATTTGATTCTTGGTGGGACAAGCACATCTAAGAGGAACAAGAATCCTTTCCCCACTCTTTATACTCGTGACATTAATATTGGGATTCTGAGATTTAAGAGATTGGCAAGTCGAGAGACCTTGCAGGGTTAAATTTGCAATGGTAAAGTAATTATCATGAGCCCGGAAAGTAAAAGAAACATTTGATTGAAGAAACGGACCCGAACAGGAACAAGTGATTGGAACAAGCACCAATTTCTCCGGCGGGAAAGTAGCGGAGGCGTTGACGGAGTTGACCCGAGAGAGCTCTGAGGGGTCGGAACCTAACAGAGCAGAAATGGAGGAAACAGAGTTAAATGGGAAGCGGGATCTGAAGGTGAGGAACGAGTGGCAAGTCCGATTGGGGGTGTTGCAAAAGTAACCCAAATTGCCGGTTGAATTGTGGGGGACGCGACAATTGCCAGTGGTCGATCCCGTGTAGGGCTGCTGAGAGACGATGTAAGAGAAGAAGCAAAACAAAGAAGCAATGAAGAAATGGAAATGGAAGGAACCCATTGTGGGAAATTTTCAGATGGGGTTTCTTCAAAAACAGTGTTTATATAATGGGAAAGGTCAAAATCAACTGCACAAGGAGGAAGAACAAGAAGTCTGTTGGGTCTTATAAATTTGCAATGGGAAGAAAGGAACGTGACAGTCAATGGCAGTGCTGTCGTTGTTTCGTGGTTGACTTGGAAGAACCAACCAGGGGATAGCATTAAGGAAGAAGATGACATTTTCAAATACAATTCGTGGGGAGTGGGATGACAGTAGTCCAAAAGCCACAGAGAGAGTAGTGGAAAATAACTCTTCAATGGCGGGTCCCAATTGTCCCAACGTAATTGTCTATTAGGGTCATTATCGGGCAGACGGTGTCCATATTAGACGAAAACCAGTACTATACCTTAATAATTGTTCTAGGTAAATCTCTAGTATAACATGTCACAGTATAATACTTTTACTTTACAGCTAAAGTAAATTTAGTTTAATGGTATTAACATTTATAATGTATTACTCCACAATAGTTGTATTGAAAAAAACAAAACACACAATACCTTTATAATGTATCACTGTAACACTTTAATTATTTAAGTTCAAAGTGTTTCTGCCCAATTGGCCTTAGTCCTTATCCACATTTAACTTAACAACACATTTAATAAATATCACCCAAAATGATATTTTAATATTTTAATTTTTTTAATAACTATTTTATTGGTTGAATTGAATGCATGATGATTTCTTTAACTAGACCTAAAGGAAAGCAACATATATGGAAAATAGGAGCCAATCGTGGTCCAACTATGATTGTCTTTATTATAATCTAATATCGTAGTACGTAATTCTTAAAAAAAAAAAAAAAAATAATAATAAAAAATAACAAAACAAAATTAATAGAAAACATTTCTTTAATCTTGTTTTGGCCACATTCTCTGTAAGTGCTTTTCTAAGGCTTTCCTCGGCTTTTTTAGTAACTTTTTAAAGTAGTTTAAAATAATCAATCAACATATCTGAATTATTCGAAATAGATTGTAATTAACCTTTGGTCAATTATCCAACAAACCTTGAAATATTTACGATTAGTTCACAAGCGTTCTTGAATGGTTCTTCACAAACTAAATTTTCTCTTGAATTTTGTCCTATTGTTCCAACCATTATTAGAAGCTTCTTACAATAATAATAATCATATTTTTAATTTCTAGAATAGTAGATTTCTTTTATCAATAATAATCAAAGATTTAGAATTAAAAAAAAAAAAAAAAAAAAAAACTCCAAAGTATATATATATGTTCAGAAAGGATCACTTCTTTTACTTCTTTTTGGTTAGAAAATGTGACAATAAGCCTCTAGTGCTATGTACTTAATTTCCCAAAGACTCAAGATAAGTGTGGATTATAATTCTATATATAATTAGTGGACACTAACTAATACAATGTTGGAATGTTTTGAGGAAATATATGCCTTTAAGTTTTGAGAAAAGAGTTCATCAAGGATCACCACAAACTTTTTGTGCTATGAACGAATGCAAGAACTGAGCAAGATCATCAAGGTGAATTTTTCGTGCTTTGAAAGTGTTAGTCTTAGCTTAGTTGATTATTAATACATAGTACCAGAAAAGAATACAATTTTAATACATTTTATGCGAATGGTTAATTTAGTTGAACATATTCTTAACTTTTAAATCTAACTTTAATTTAATTTTAACTTGAAAATAAAAGTTGAAAAGTTCTCAAAGTCAAAACTTTTTCTGATGGAAGCAACTAGCTTGATATTAAATTCCTATTGACACGGTGATATTTCTATTGACATTTTTATACATAAACTTAACATTGATAAGAGGAGTGAATCGTCATTTCTATATATATTATATCGTAAAAAAATTCATAAATATAAAAAAATAAATGTTAAATTACAAATATGATTCTTATGATTAGGAAAAAGTTAGAATTTAGTTTCTATGGTTTTAAAGGTTAAAATTCAAAACTATAGTTTGATAAATCCCTCATAAATAGAGGAAGATTTTATCATACCAAACTAAATTCTAAACATAAATTATAGAGACTAAATACTAACTTTTCTCAAATCATAAGAATTAAATTTGTAGTTTAAAAAAAAAAAATCACTCATGTGAATATAATATAAATGATAAAAATTGTAACTTGTTCAAAAGAGTTAAAATATTTATTTTAACATTTTTATAATTTTTTTCTTTAGAAATATCCTTCGTCATTAACATTTTATCACTTTATCCATTGGTATTTCTGTAAAATTGTGACCTCACAACATTTCTGTCGACATTGACATTTTAAACCTTGACAACTAAACTATATAATTTATAGAGAAAGTTATGAATTCAATTGATCCTTCCCTTTTTCTTGCAATAATGAATAATGTTTTTTTTTTAATGGGCAGTCACATTAGACATTTATTCATGATCTAACGTTAAATTGCAAAGTACAACTTTGTTACTAGCTCTAACCCAACACCATTCAAAGAGTTTTTAATAAATCTGAGTTATCTCTTATTGAGCCAACCTTGAGAATGGAGCGAGTAGGCTTTAAAGAAGCATCATATCCATTATCAAAATCAAAGGATTTTGACTTCTTTGTTCCTTTTCTCTTCCTCCTTTCCTTCATAATAGCATCAATATCCTCAACTCTTTCATTGATACTAACAATTTTCTTTGGAGCTCGTTTTGTTGTAGAAGGCAACGATACAAAATCATCATTATTCTTATCATTTTCTTTTCTCAAATCGAGCTCCTTTGGTTCTTCGAGATGACCGTTCGTGAGAGACAAAGCAGAATGCTCTGAATTCAAAGTAGTTGTGAGCTCTTGAGATGAAGCGTTCGATTCATGCGACACCGGGTTTCCAAGAACAACAGTTTCTTGAGCTTTAGATGATAGGATTCTCATAATGAAATGGAAGATTTGGTAAAATATATCGAAGAATTGGAACTTGCATTCTCGATTGTCCATTGGAATGTTTTGGAGGGAAGGGGTGTTGGATTAAAAGAAAATGTTAGGTGAAAGGGATGAAGAATGAAGAGGAAATATGTATGAGTAATGCACCAAATGGATATATACTTTACTTGATGAAGAGAATACATGTAATAGAGAATAATTCGTACCTTGAAAGGATGTAACCTTAGCCCCAAAGACTTTCTTTTCCTATGAATCTATCTATCCAAAAGACCCTTGTAGATTTTTGAAAAAATTAAATTCATTTAATGAACTTTGATTTATATTGATTTTAGTATAGTATATAGTAAGTAAATATTTTGATGCTTTCTCACTAATTTTCTAAGCTTTTTGGAGCTTCAGATTCAAGTTTTGAAGAACTTAAAAGAAACTTTTGTCTTCTAAGTCTTCAAATATTCAAGAGCTATAATTTTCCAATCTTCAAAGCTTCGGTCTTGAGAGTCTTGTGTTCTCTTCTTCCAAATCCCCTCAAAATGAAGGATAAGACCTTACATGGCTTGGGCCTAGTCCCCTTTTTAGGCCCGTCATTTGGATTTGGACTTGGGCAAAAACTGACATGTACCTAATCTTTATTATAGACCTGAATTGGATTGAATATTGGCCCTATCAACTTAATTTATTGAAGCTCAGCCCAATATGCAATTTTATGCTAACGTCGGCTAATTAGCCTATCATTGTGATCAATTGGTCAAAAGGAGACACTTGACATATTTGAGATTGACATTTATTTGTCCCAAAATTTGGAGCAAATATTAATTCTTAACTGGCCCTAAATTCCTTAAAATGAGATTTTCTAATGATGACATGATAAAATCTCAAAATTTCACCAAAACACGAAAATTACCACTGATAATCAACATGCTAAAGTTTCGATGCCCGAATAATGAACCTTTTTTATTGGTCTTTTAAGATGAAAGGTCTAAAAATAAAGATATTTTACTTAAACACCTGAATATGGGTTCGAGCATGTATTGGCAACTATTAAGAGAAAAGCTCTTCTATTATGCAGATTCAGATGACCTACAGTCGATGTGCCTATCGCCCTCGTGATCGGTTCGAAACAAGAACAACGAAAGCGATTATGCACCTGAAAACAAAGAAAACCTGAAAAACAGTATAATAGGAAAGAGAAGCCTCATAACAAAACAACTATTAATGAGCTTAAAGTGATTTTAAGGGTAATATTTCCAAGTGAAAGTACATCTGAGAAAAACACTAAACATGTATTTGAATAATCACTGTCACGCTTATCTTTAGAGAAGGCTTGAACAAGGAAGATGCCGAAAATTATTAAAATTAAGAATCCTAGGAAGCTCTCTCCTATTGATAGCATAATTTAGGAGTGAAGTCAAGTAAACTGCAGAATCGTATATGATAAAATTAACAACAAAATTATTAAGGAAACCTGTTGATCTACAAAATTGGATAAAGAGGCTTGTAGTTAGATTGGAAGTCGCCCACAGAGACGCCAAAAAGCTCCCTCGTGAAAAAGAGATTTCTCAAATACCCAGATATCACGGACAAGCACCTGAAGGGAGTAGCACATAACATATAATCAAAATTGATGCCATGAAAGAAAATTTAATATATGTCAACAGGCATGAATTCAGACATATGCTTGTCAATAAAAATATTTAATCATCGGCCATGAAAGAAAATTCAATATACCAATTCAAATTCTAAAGGAATCATGATAAACCTTTATTTCTTTCAGCTTAGATGTGGAGAGCTAATTTAATGTTTAGGCCCCATTTGCTAGTAATATGTTTGAATGTAATATTTATTTTAGATATTTATTATGTATTTTAGAATAAAAAATGATAAACTAATACTTTTATTTATGTTTTGGAAGAAGAGAAACTAAAAACAAAAAATAAAGAACAAGAAACTTGATTTTGTTGTTCCCAAAATTTCTACACAATTTTGGAAGTGTTTCCAAAAAACTAGAAACAATTACCGAACACCTCATCTCTCAATCTCAACAATTAGAAACAAGGTACAGAGAACCAGGAATAGAACATTATTGAACATGCCCCTAGCGACATTTTAATTTCAATGATCCCAACTTTTGTACTTTTGGTAAACTTAAGAGGACGAGTGAATATGATATAATTTGACGGTATAACATGCACTTACCTCCTTAGATTTATCTCCAGCGACGACAGCACCTTCAGAATTATATGCTTCAAACTTCTACAAATGCATGTTTATATCAGTGAACATCTTCATTAGAAGAGAGAAGCTTCGAAGACTACAAGAGAATCAAATTTATAGAAATCTTTGATGAAACAAAAATCTTAGTTGATCATAGGTACATAGACATTTTGTTCAAATAACAAATATTAAACCTCATATTCCTAATTAAATTTTATGAACTAAAATATAAGAAAACACAATTTAAAATCTTACCATTTAGTTTTTTCATTTGGTCCTTGTGGTCCAAGCCAAGAAAAACTGATCCCTCAAAATAGTTTGTCACCAATGGGTCTAAAAATACGACAATGCAGCAGGGAAAAATGAATCTAAATGGTTTACCAAATACCAAGTCATGTGACATGTGCTACATAAGCTTCTCGCTACTACTTAATTTCTTGTAAGGCCTACTAGTGACAAACTGATTTGAAGAAACCTTTCTCTTTTAAGTTAAAAAAACATATTGGAGATTGAACCTTTGACCACTTGAGCTGCTTGAGTTTGATTTTCATCGGGTAAACTTTCCTTGAAATTCAATAATTTCATAGCCGCAGTAGATTTGATGGAAATTCCACTTAGCAGCGATAAATTTACATGGTCCCATGAAGGCAGTGTTATCTCTCGATCTCTCATCGATAGATTTCTAATGTCTAACAGTTGGGACGAGCCATTTGCTGATACAAGAGTTACAATGCAAGTGCAAATCCTCTCCGATCACTTTATCATTCAGCTTGAAGTTGGATCCTTCGAATGGAGACCTCCTCCCTTTAGACTCTGCACCATAAAAGAGTGCTGTCGAGTTATTGAAAATTCATTATGTATTGAAAACCAACAGGGTTGGGCTGGTTTTGTCATATCCTCTAAACTTATAGAAGAATAAAGGCTGCTTTGAAGACCTGGAATGCGAATTTTGAGAAGGAAAAGAAAAGATCAGAAGAAGCTTTGCTAAAAGAAATTGAACAATATGATTTGGAGAATCCAGATGAAGAGGTTTTGGAGAGGGATTTGAGAATCTCATTGAAAGCTGAATTGCTATCCCTGTATTGCATTGATGAAAGAAACTTAATGCAAAAAAACAAGTTAAATTGGTTAAGTTTGGGAGATGAAAATTCAAAATTCTTCCATTGTTTTTTATCAGCAAAGAAGAGAAGAAATTTGATTTTGGGGTTGATTAATGATCAAGGAGTAGTAACAACTTCATTTAAGGAAATTGAAGATTTAATATTAGGATTTTACAGCTAGCTGTACTAAAAGATCCCAAGAGCCAGAGTTCTCCCTCTTAATTTGCAATGGCCTATTGTCAGTAGCTCTCAGAACAATATGCTGGTCTCTAGGTTCACTCTAGAGGAAATTAGAAGTGCGTTGAAGATGTTGGGGAAGAATAAAGCACCTGGACTTGATGGCTTTACAGCAGAATCTTTCCTGAAATTTCGGACAAGTTCAAGGACAACTTCATGAAATCAATTGAGGAGTTTTATGAAAATGGAAGATTAAATTCCTGTGTAAGGGAGAATTTCATTTATTTGATCCAGAAAAAGGAAGATGTTGTTTATGTAAAGGACTTCAAGTCAATCAACTTAACTACATTGGTATATAAGATGTTGCAAAAGTATTTGCGAAAAGATTAAAGAAAGTTGTGCCAAGAATAATAGCGCCTACACAAAGTGCTTTTATTGGGGGAAGACAAATACTTGACCTGGTCCTCATAGCCAATGAAGTAGTAGAAGATTACTAATCCAAAAAGAAAAAAGGTTGGATCCTAAAGCTAGATCTTGAGAAAGCCTTTGATCGTGTCGATTGGGTCTTCCTTGAGAAAATTCTAGTTGGAAAGAATTTCGATCCTAGATGGATTTCGCGGATAATGGGGTGTGTTTCGAATCCAAAGTTTTCAATCTTCATCAACTGTAAACCAAAGGGAAGAATTCAAGCTACTAGAGGCATCAGACAAGGTGACCCTCTTTCACCCTTTCTCTTTTTACTTTTTAGTGAGGTGCTAAGTGCTTTACTGTCAAGGATTCATGAAAAGGGCAAATATGAAGGCTTTGTCGTGGGAAAGGATTGTGTCCATGTCTCCTTACTCCAATTCACTAATGATACTCTGATATTTTGTAAATATGATGACGAGATGATAGAAAATCTAAGGACTATTGAACTTTTCGAGGGGTGCTCGGGGCAAAAAGTTAATGTGGGGTAAATGTTGACGACAGTAAACTGTTTTGCATCCAAGCTAAATTGCAAGGTGGTTCACCTCCCTATTATGTACCTTGGATTACCTTTAGGTGGGTACCCAAAAAAGTAGCATTTTGGCAACCGGTAATTTGAAAAATTTCAAGATAAATTGGATAAATGGAAGAGATATAATCTGTCTAGAGGTGGTAGGGCCACACTTTGTAAGTTAGTCCTTTCCCACCTCCCTACTTACTATATGTCTATTTTCTTAATGCCAAAAAAGGTGATCTCAATTGTTGAACGATTAATGAGGAACTTCTTTTGGGAAGGTCATAGAGGGGGTGATTTAGTCAAATGAGAATTGGTCACAAGGACTCAGACAGATGGTGATCTTGGCATTGGAGGATTGCGATCAAAGAATACTGCCCTTAGCTAAATGGGGCTGGAGGTTCACGAAGGAATATGACTTTCTTTGGAGTCAAGTAGTGAAAAGCATACATGGCAGTAGCTTATTCGGGTGGCACACAAATGGGAAAGTAAGTTGCAGCCTTCATAGTCCTTGGATCGGCATATCAAGGACATGGTTAAAAGTTGAGGCATTGGCTATCTTCAAGATCGGTAATGGAAGAAGAGTTGCATTCTGGCTTGACCCTTGGGTGGATAGATCACCATTAAAAGTAATCTTCCCAAGGCTATACAAGATTTCCTTGAATCCAAATGGTGCAGTTTCTGATTATTGGGATTCCTCTCACTCATTGTGGTCCATTACCTTTAGAAGGTTACTTAAGGAAGAGGAGATTGTTGATTTTCAAACTCTTCTCGGTCTTCTTACAGCCAAATCCATCTCGGCAAATACTGATAAGCATGTTTGGGAGCTAGAAGCTAATGGAAATTTTTCGGTAAAATCTCTCGTCACACACCTTTCTAGGGCTTCCCCCATTGGTAAGCTTTTAGAATGTTCTCTATGGAAAACCAAAAGCCCCTAGAGGGTTAATATCATAATTTGGATCATGCTTGAGGGGCTGCTAAATTGTGCTTCAGTGTTACAAATGAAGCGTCCCTCTCACAGTCTCTCCTTACATGTTTGTCCTCTATGTATGGAAAATTTAGAAGACTTACAGCATCTATTTTTCAGTTGTGGTCATGCTGAAAACTGTTGGTTCTGCTTGTTTGATTGCTTCAATTTGAGTGGGGTGTTTGGTAATGTGTTCAAGAACAATGTTCTGCAGCTGCTGATTGGTCCTAGATTGAATTCAAACTCAAGATTGATTTGGTGGAATGCTGTTAAAGCTATATTAACAAAAATTTGGTTTGAAAGAAATCAAAGAGTATTCCATGATAAAGCTTCCCCACAGACGATTCGATTTGAGATAGCTCAGCTCAATGCTTCTTTGTGGTGCTCTCTTTCCAAGCCTTTTGAAGAGTTCTCGATTTAAGACATTAGCATCAATTGGAAGGCTTTGATTTTTTCCCCTTTGTAGTTCTGTTTTGTAGGCTTTGGTCAGTTTGGATGTAATTAGTCCGTTTTTGTTCTTGTATTAGCAGAAATGTTACGTATTGCCTAGTTTACATTTTGTATTTGCTTTGGGTTCCTTGTTATTATTGGAACCTTGTCCTCGGTGATATTTCTGGTTTCGATTAGTAGAACTCATGTGTTGGATATGATGAGGTGCTAAGGAGGTGTGAACCTAGTTGAGATGCTCAGGTGCACTTGTTGATCCTTAGGCCTTAGCTTTATTGTATCCTTGTTATATGTACTATCTCATTTCATTATCTTACTGAAGAGGCTCATTTCCTTTTTTCTAAAAAAAAAAACTTTCCTTGAGGTCAACCCAATCACTAATTATCTTATCACTTAAGAGTGAAGTTGACAAAATAAAAATCAAGCTCAATTAATCTCAAACGAAAACCAATGAGAGCCAACTCCAATTCAACCTAATCACAAGGAAATCATTATGCTACAAGGTCCAATGACAAGAGCTAGAGCTAAAAGACTACAAGTCGAAACTCAAGTGTCTACCAATAGTGATTTGAGGTGCTTACCAATATTGAAGAGTTGCATCCATTCAAGCTTTGATAATGCAAGGTTTCTATCCATCCAAGAGGCATTGTGAATTTAGAACTCCAGATTCATTCCCATCTTTAATGGATTATATATCTACTTAATTCATGCATTTAAGATGGTTTGTGTATGGATTTTAACGGTTGTTGGCTGAACTTAGACTATATAGGTGAAGGGTTGTGTCCTTTCATTGTGTTTTGAGGCTGAGGATGTTCTCAACCATGTGTTTTCCAGATGCTCCTATTCCAGGCTGGTTCAAATTCTTTTTATCCTTCAACATTTCGTGGGTTTTCTTGGGATATTTAAGGAAAACGCCATTGACCTCATAATTGGCCCTCCATTGCCTCCTAAGACAACTTCTACGGGTTAACACAATCAAAGCTATTTTATTTGAGTTATGGTTGGAAAGGAATCAAAGGATTTGCCATAACAAGTATCTTCTTTGGCTCGATCATTTGAATCTTCACAATCAAAGGCTTCCTTTTAGTGCTGTCTTTCTAAATCTCTTGTTGATTTTTCTTTACTGATATTTGCTTAAACTGGAATCCTTTCATTTTTCCTTGTAATCCTTTTTAATTTTTAATTTTCGTATTTTATCACTCACTTGTGGAGTTTGTATCTTTTGAGCATTAGTCAATTTTCAATTTTTATTATTTGAAGGGAAATTTTCAAAAATAGAAAAACTATTGAAAATAATTACAAATATAACAAAATTTTACTTTCTATCTATGATAGATTGTGATAGATGTCTATCGCAGTCTATCATATATAAAAAATAAAATTTTGCTATATTTGCAAATAGTTTGATATTTTTTCTATTTATAATAATTCTCCTTATTTGAATGAAATGTTTTGTTTCTTGTTCTTTAAAAAAAAAAGTTGAATGAAATTTCATAAAGAACAATCTAAGGGCAATGGGTGAAAAAAAAATTGTCCCCAAAGAGCAACTAAAGGAAAGTCTTCCAACTGTTAATAATCGTGGGAAGGCTATAATTACAAAAGAATTTGGTGTGAATTGTGCACAACCAAGAGTTCTATGTTGGATGTATATATAAAAAAAAAAAGTTCTCTGTTGCAAATACAAAGAATTTAGACATGGGAGTGGGAGAAAGGATATTCAGGTGGGAGTCCCAACCCCTGTGGAGGGATTCTCGTGTAATTCCCATTTTTGTAGTTTATTAGATCCTTCTACCTTATGTGAGTTGGTGTTTCCTACTCTTTGGGAGATCAAGTTTCCAAGGAAACTTAAGTTCTTAACCTAACAAGTTTTACATGAAAGAGCTAACACTATGGATCGGCTCGTGAGAGAGATACCCTCGTTAGTTAGCACATTTTGTCTTTATCAGAAGGTAGAGAAAGATTTGGATCACATTTTTTTACACATGTGAGATTGCAAGAGTTGGGTGAAATACTTCTTTCAAACGTTTGGGTCAATCAGTGATTTAAGATTTCTTATCACAATTCCTCTATATAATAATAATAATAATAATAAGATTAAATTAAGAAAAATGAAAAGAAAAAAGAAGCAAGCATTGATGAGCTTCTATCTTGGAAAATCAAAATGGCATTACTATATCAGAAGATCAACACTTATAACTGGGGTTATTCTTATTTGGGCCTCACTAGTTGCCACGATTTCTAGCATTAATTAGTGACACAGTAAGGCACCATATTTCACAGATTGCGAAGGCACACAGTTTCATGCAGATATAGTATGAAACTGTTGAGAGAAAGAACAAGAATAGGTATTAACTCTCAGTATACCTGTTTGGCAAGAATCTCAACGGTAAGCTGTACAAAAACCTTTTCAAGGTCGCTTCGATCAACACCAATCTGCACATGCAGGGGAAAGAACGAATGTAATATTATAATCAAACCAAAATAACGGGCATATTTCCACTTTGAGGAAATTACCTAGTGATCATATTGATGATTTTGCTCTTACCATAATAATTTAAAAAGCTCTACAAATGTAGAAACTATATGGCTTGGACAAACCATTCTAAATTTCTAAGTAGTGGCAGACTGGCAACATTAGACTCAAAAAGAGATAAGTATTTATTAAAGTTGAATATAGGTAAACTGTAGATAGTTCGAACCATTCCACTCATGGGTATTACTGTAAGCGGTTCTCTTAAGGAATGGGTATTATACTAGTTGGCCTAATTACATGCTTTCGAAATTTTTCCTTTTTCCAAATAAGAAATATAACTTCAATTATTGTGGAAATGACAAAAAGAGGGGGAAATGACATGTCCCCAGTCCTCTCACACACACACACAAAGAAAAAGAAAAAGAAAAAACCCAACTACTGTAAATATGGGTTAGCCTGTAACTACAAAAGATTTTTATAAAAAAAAAAAAATGATACAAGACTTTTCATCTTTTCATTGAGTAAATGAAAAGAGAATAATGATCAGAATATAACACAATAAAGACAAAACAAAGTAAAGACCTCAGAACACATAAAGAAACAAACTGAAGTAGAAAAAAATATAAAGAAAAGATAAAACCAAGACAAAAAAGACTTTCTAGAAGGGGAAAATGAAAGCATCCCAAAAGCATGAGAAATCTTCATCAGAAAAATCCACCGAACAGATCTAATAACGATCACCAATAAGAAACTTTGAGAAGTGCATAGCAAATTCGCCCTTGAACCAAACAATATAGCAAGACACTTTAAACGTAATCCATAACAGAATATTAATCTTCTAAGAACATTTTAACTTCCTCAAAACTGCTATAAGGAGAAGAATCAGCACTTGAATAAAAAAAAATTCTGGAGGTCCACTAAAAGCTTTGTCTTTCGATAAACAGCAACAATATAAGCTCCATGACACAAATAGAAATTTCCAGAAAGAGGAAACCAAACCAAGATACTGCTTCAACAAAAGCATTCATAATCCACTGAGTAAGAATACAAAAAACAATCCACTGCACCAAGAATCTTCAAACTGGAAAAGAATTTAGAAGTACAATACCAAGTAGATGCAAAAAGAGTAACCAAATCCCAGAAGATAACCCTTTTAGTTTCTTGACAATGAAAAATTCCAGAATTTCTTTCAAACAAAAGCCTCCAAAGAAGTGACCCCATTGAAATATAGGATTTTCACCCGAGCATTAAACCAAGGGCCCTCAATAATTTGAAGAAGAGCATTTAAAGCTTTGTTGGGCAAACACTACAACAAATTGAACAAAACTGCTGCAAATTGAACAAAATGAACAGCCTTCGTCAGCAAACAGCAGCAAAAAGGCGAAAGAAGAAGAAGTGCATTAAGGATTCTCTCTGCTTTTACAAACAATGCACCAATTGGGAGAAAGAGTAGAATTTTGAAGAATTCTTGGATTCTACAAGTATTCAGCTCCTCAAAAGAGAAGATCCATAAGAAAACCTTGACCTTCTTAGGACACAATGCTTTCCATATAAGATTAGATTTTTGTCTATTCAAAGCTGCCAGTTTCACAATTAGCTTGGCTGCTTGGGAGAAAAAGGACTTAACCAAAAATGAGCCATCATTTTCCAGCATCCACACATTAGCATCATCCTTATCATAAAACATGAAGCTTGTGTAAGAGAGCAGCCCATTCATCAAACTCTGCATCGATAAGATTTCTTCTGAACTTTAAATCCCACACATGAAGAGCTTTTAGACTAGCATTGGCTAACCATGAGCCCCCCCTATGTTTCTCTATGATCAACCACCTTCCATTTTTGTTCTTAGGAAAGAAAACACCTTTTGATCTATGAAGATCTTCCCCATGCCCTCGACCCAGTCACATTTTCAATAGAGAGAGGAATTATAGATAGACACGTTTTTTTAGGAACTTGAGTTTTGGGAAGAAACAAACCCTCTCGAATTATTTGTTAAAGAAAATATTTTAGGAACTTGACATTGTTAAAGAAAATATTTGTTAGGTGGTACCCAACACACTGTTGATCAATGTTAAAAATGGCTAATGTTAAACTTATATGACAAAATACTCAGTGAATAGAAAGAAATTTGGAGGAGAAAAAAAGGTCATCTAAGAGAAGAAAAATTGAAATTTCTACCCATTCCTTAGAAATTTAGAGAATGAATTAGAAGCTTCCGTTGATCATTTTCATCATCTAAATTTCAATTCATTGAGTACTGAGTATTATGGCATGTAAGTTGATCATACCAATTTTAACATTCAAGGGACTAGACTGAAAAATGTTAAAGGCTAAAGCATAAAATAGTAAGCTAAAACCTTTTGAACAGGGATAATTGAAAAAATATACCCCGACATTAGAGACCAGACCATCACATATAAATAGCCAAAAATAAAAAAACCTTATACTTTTTTTCTTCAATGCGGGCATGACCTAAAGCTGAGTAACTATAAAAGTTGGAGAGGAACTGGAATTTGGACAGGTTGCAATTGGATGTATCACAAAAATAACCTTGTGAGAAACCTGACAAGCATGAATAGGACAAACAGAAATGTGATGATTATAGTACTTGCCAATCTAGCTCGTAATGTGCGGATCTTAACAACTGGAAAAATCATTTCCCAGTAAACTTTGTTCCATTTGGATTCTCTGAGTTTGATTTCATTCTTCAATGCCTGAAGGTCAGACCAAGGTAATAAGTTAGAATCTACATAATTAATCACAAATCCAACAAAGATTCAGTATACGTAATCAGTCATGAATCCAAGAAAGATTTTGTTTCCTTGACAAAAAATTGAATCTGTACTAGTTAATATACAATAGCAAGTAAAGAAAACGAGGGAAAGAGAACTCGATCTCAAAGAAGCCATAAGATGAACAGCAAAAGGAAAGGGTGACACATACTGAATACATATTCTCAGTGACTGCTTTCCTCAACGATGTTTTGTCACCATTTGCTACCAAAGTGTTTATCTGAAGAATGTATAAATCAAGGGTCAACAATTTTAAAACAAATAAAAAGTAGATAAAATGAAAAGGTAGGCATCTGGTCGTTGGTAAACAAACATGATCTTTCTTCGTACTCATTAGTCATAACAACCTTAGTTGAAAGAAAAACATAAAATGCATCAATTACCACAGCAATTTACCAGTTTCCATAAAAATATCTCCACAACTTATCTTTTGTAAGCAAGTTCAGGAAAGAAGAATAGGGAATTGTAATGAAACTATAAAAGGGTTATGTTGAAAGCAATGCTAACGAGTATACAAGGGTGATGGCCTTCCAAAACCCCAGCTGGAAAATTGGCTGCAGAAAATGATTTGTGTACCATCCCCATTCCCGGGTACTTCTCCAAGAAGAAATAAGGAAGCAAAAGCAAACTTTTTTTGTCATATAACACAACAATTTTACTGTATGTAGCAAAATCAATCTCTTAAACCATAAAGAAATTTACAATCTTCATTCTTCAATATCCATCCACAAATTATGAAAAAGCCAGGTAGGTTCTTTCCACAGAGGAAGCGGTTGTCTTCTTTGGGAAAAAGAAACAGAGGAAACGGTTGTCAAAAGAAGCAAAAGCAACTCTTGGGCCTTACAATCATCAATATTCATCCACAAATAATGAAAAGCCAGGTAGGTTCTTTCCACAGAGGAAGCAGTTCTGATGAAGAACTTACTGAAAGAAAATGATGATGTGTTTCATAAAGCACTTTAAGCCAGTATTGTGACACAAGAATCTGGAATACCTCTTTATATAAGTTTACTGCCTCTTCGTAAAATTGTTTCTTTGAGTACCCCTTCTTTCTTAATTTTGCAATTGCATAAGCACTTTTTAGCTGCAAAAAAATAATAATAATAATAATAAAAGACGTCATGGCTCTATTAGGCACACCCCACAAAACTTAGATGGCCTAGATCTATTACTTCCACACATGAGCACAAGTTCTTCTACAAAAAATCAGCGCACAGAGGTTCCAATCAGAAAAGCAGCCAAAGTATATTGACCAGACATTGCTTAAGGAGGTGATCAAGGGATAAGTTCTATTTTTATGAATAACCAAATTTTCCAAACTAAAAAAAATGGCTCAAGGCAAGTAAAATAAGACCAACGTAAGGGTTAATTACAAAAATGTTTCACCACCAGAGCTAGAAACATGGAACCCTAAAAAAGACCAAACATCAATCAAATTCCTTTCGAACCCTCTAAAGATTCTATTGTTCCTTTCACCATAAAAGCCCCACAAAGCTGCACACACCCAGCTTGCCAGAATAACAACTTCCTCTTCTCGCAAAAGAGTGGGTGAGGAAGGAACTCCTCAATTGTCTCTCTACAAAAACCTAATGGGTTTTCTAGCTCAAGAGTTTCCAACCTTCTTCTCCATCAAAAACCAACCTAATGGGTTCTCACTACAAAGACCAAACCTATGATTGGCATTTGATGAACTTGGAAGAAGATCACTGATGTTTCCAAACTTCTTCTCCTTCAAAAACCTAATGGGTTTTCTAGCTCAAAAGTTTTCCCCAAGAAATCCCTGAGCAAAGCTGCTGTTCCCAATTCCAACTCCAACCTCTCCACCCGTGTTCCCTTATGCTCTTCTACACATACCTTCCACAATCACCTTTTTGAAGGTGAAACACCTTCTCATCGACGCACACCCTCTCCACCTCATATCCCTGATCAGTACTTCATTTTATCATGCAACAACGATGAGATAAGTTCTAAAACTTAGACAGAAAAGAAACCAGGGAAATGGGAGAGGGAAGTGGAAGATTGAATGTTGGGCATTGCAACCTTAAAATAAAACTGATAAATAAGTTAGCTTGCAGAATAATTGCCTTTTTTACAAGAACTTGCAGTTGCAGCATAATAGATCAAAATCCAAAGGCTGAAATGGCAAAATTCACCTCTAACATGATATCGTCTTTTGTTCTTCTCCAACCACTTCTTGTGAACCATCTGACATAGAAACATCAAAGGTGCTCAAAACATGGTAGATAATTACAAGCTCCAAAAATACTAAAATAGAAATAAGTATATAAATAAATAACTAAACTTTCTAAGTTATGCAACTGTCATCTAACTAATGTAACAGAAGACAGACATACAGAAGAAACACAAAGAAATAGGTTAAGGAATAATCAAATTGCAAGGGTTCAATCAATGATTTGTGCTTAATTTCAATACGACTTTTTGCCCTGATGAGTATTTTGGATTAGTACAAATATGAGGAAATCAACCATATAAAAAGGAAAAGGATCGCAAGCATTAAATCAATAATTTGTGCTTAATTTCAATATGATCCCTACAATTTTAAAATTTTCAATTTAGATCACATTGATTGGTTAAATCTCCTAAAACATCATTACCATTACCAAATGTGAACAATTTCTTACATGAGATATTCTCTTTGGATGTAGATAATGAACTAACATTCAATAAACCATATTTGTGATGATTAAATTGGTCAACTGTAATATTAGGTTGAATGTATCAGGATTTCAGGCTATTCAACCCATTTGTATATCTACTTTTTAACCCCATTAAAACTCTAATATAGCTAGACTAATACATTTTATTCACCTTTCATACAGTCAGTTCATCCTCTCTACCATATCTTAAAAAAGATGTCACAGAAGAGAATTCGAGAATTATTCACATCTACAAATGGCACAAACATTTTATGGGATAAAACAATGTTAAAATATTGATATAATTAAATTTACCTTCACCCATCAACGTAAAGCTTTTGAATTGATTAGTGATTTAATATGGTATCAAAGTAGGAGGTCCTATGTTCAAACTCGTGCGATGTCATTTCCAATTAATGTTGATTCCCACTTTTTTTTTTAACAACTACCCTCATTAAGAAAAAAATGAAAGAATACATGGGTATACAAAAAAGAAAACAATGCCATAAAAAAGGGGAACTCCCTCTACAAAAAGGGACTCCAACTATGCAAAACAATGCCTATAGAGTCATTACTAAAGGTTTTCGAAATTGAAGCCCATAAAGAGACATGGAAACGAACAAGGGACCAAATCTCCATAGGATCCCTTTCCACACCTCTAAGCACCCTACTATTCTACTCACCCCACAAAACCCAGATAATCGCATACCCTCAAGCCATAAAAAACGGCCCTTTCCACACCCCTAAGCTTTTGGGTTGGTTGGTGATTTAACAAACTACATCATCGGAACTGATGTAAAATTTTTTAAATGACTACAACATCAAAATCAACAACCAGCCGTAAGGAAAAAGGTTAAAGTATTGATATAAGATTAAATTACTATAACCTAAACAGTTCAAATGCTTTAGTTTGGTTTGCATGTTCGTGTTTGTAACTTGCAAATTTTGATACTTGTTGGACACGTATTAGACACTTGTTAGTGCCACAAATGTATTAGGCACAAGTTGTAAAAAGTGAAAGTAGACTCTATATTTGTTAGAGATTTATCAAATATTTATTAAGTATACTAAATCGACACATATGACAAAAATAATAAATTTAGACAATGAAATACATCAAACCAATTTTTTAAGCATACAAATGCATGAAGTCATTGACTTTGAATTTCCTTTTTGTATAAAAATTATATATACTTTAATAAACATGTCCATGTTGTGAGTGTCGTAGATTTTAAAAAACGACAAGTCGTTGTGTCAGTATGGTATCCATAACTCATATTTGTATCCATGCTTCTCATACCATAACTCATCAACTTGAGTTTCTGAGTTGAGTGGTGATTTAACATGGCATCAAAACGAAAAATCCTTCGAACTCCCATAATTTCATTTCCTCTCCAATTAATATTGTTTTTCACTTATTGGGCCTTTTGCAAATTTTTAAGCCCACAGGAGTAGAGGAGTATTAAAAGTATTGATAAAAAATTAAACTTTAGATAACTTCTTTTTCTTTTTTAATAAGAAACTATTTCATTGATTGAATGAAATATCCAAAGGAGCCCATTTTTATTTCACTAGGAGTACAAGAGATGTTCCCAATTTGCAATAAGGAAGGAAAAGCTGGCCCGGACACTCACGGATATATTAAAAGAAAAAAAAAGAAAAAAAAAAAAAGGAAAAGCTATGGCTCTTTATGGCTGGTAAATCTTACACCAAAAGAATGCATTAAATATAACTAAATCAAAGACTTCTTTGGAAGATTTGACTTTGACGCTCATGGAAAGTCCTGACATTTCTTTCTTTTCAAACCTTCCACAAATTTAAGATAACGATCAACTTAAGTTTTTAAGTTGAGTGGTGATTTAACAAAAAGAAATGGTGTTTTAACCAAAATCCAAATGCAAAGTAAGTATTAAAAGTAATTACTCACAAGTAGTACTAGTAGTGTTGAGATTGGAAGTATTTGATAAATTGTTGAAAACATAACTGAAATTATATAACAAGTCCATAGCCTAACCTCTAATCAGTTTGATTTGCATAAGTTCATTTTATTTTATTTGCCAGTTGTCAGGAGGAGAGTGTAGAATGAGATAATATCAAATATTAAAAAATAATTGTTAGGAATTCAACTAACCTTTTCCAAAATGGGATTGGTTGACGAGGTGAATAAGGGTCATAGATGAATCCAGGACTCAACATGGAAACATTTTGGGCTCTCTGCAAGCATGATTTAACGGAAGTATCAAGACATTTTTGCCAGAAAATGAAAGGCAAAAATATTTGATATTTCATTTTCTATGAAAAGGATGATGAAAGAAACTAAAACATGAAAGAATTCGTTAGGATACCACAGGAACACTCAAGAACGCAAGAAAATAGAACACTCAAAGATAGTAATATGTTACAATATAATGGAAGTTACAAGATATCAATAGCCTTTCAAGGGGGTGAAATATATTGCAAGTTCATATTTTGAACTAAATTCTATTTAATATAGTTAGGGTTTCTATTTTCTCTCCATGAAAGTTTGGTTTCTCACCAAAAAAAAAAAAAAAAAACCTATCTTTTTACATGATACTGACTTGAAAAAAATCGTACCGTTTAAAAATTATTTAAAATAAAAATATAATGTAAAAGATGTTTACAAGCAACAATCAACATTTTCCAAATAAGAAAGCTAATTATCAAGTCATAATCTACATTCACTAGAAGTTTGTTTCATGTTTCAAATATTTACAGATATAGCAAAATGTCACCGTCTATTGTGTTATATTTATAAATATTTCCTGTAGTTTTGCTATTTAAAACAATTACCCAATTAACTAAGTAAATGGTAAAACTAATTTTTTAACCATAATTATTCAGCAATTGATCATTGTATCCCACTGGAACGGACTTGAAGGTACTAAACCGTCATCAACTAGGCAAAAATAAACTCACCATTTGACGTACTTGTGGAGAGGGTTGTGCTTGTGTTGTCACCAACCTAATGGCAATGCCATGCGAGAATACTGAAAACTCGGCAGCCTAAATAATTTAAAATTAAAAAGAATTAAAAATAAAATAAAAAAGAAGAATTTTGATGAACCTGAAAAAAAGAATACCCTTCACAAAATATTTATCGCTAATATAAAGCTTGTTGCATTGAACAAAAAATGGAACAAACTAGTATAAGTTCAGGAAACTACCACTGCAGAACACATTATCATTTTATGTCCCCGAGCCAGTGAAAAAGCAGTGTGACTGTTACTGGGGAAAGAAGTTTTCTGAATACTCAATTGACTAACTGAACCAACCAAAAACCATATTAATTTTAAGGAAATTTCTGCAAATGTCTGAGGTAAGAAATAGATTTTTTAAAAAATAATCATCAAAGTTATACCATTTGTAATGCCACATGAATAGTTTGCTGAACTTCCAAGCCTGAGCATTAGACAATTTACAATTACACCGTCAGACCAAAATAAGAAGATGAAACATATTCAATTCTCACTACATAAAAAGGAAAGGATGAAACACCCATGTCAATGTTGCCAAGAACCGCATTCAAGTAAATGATACATTCCATTTCCAGTCTTCCAGCAGAATTTTACCTTTTCCAACCAGCAAAACAATCATTGAATAAACGCATTATACTCAAAGACTGCAATTACCTGGCTGAGTATTCTTATCACCCAAAAAATCAACTATGAATAAGAAAAACAGTAGCAGAACTCCATTTTTCCATACTATCACACACTAAACTTTCTAAATTCATGGAAACCAAACAAAAAATTCACAAAAAAAAATATATAACAAATACTTACCGAGAAGCAAATGCTCGATTGTTTGGTGTGCGATACAAAGTTTGGAGTGCACGTAAGGATATGAAATTCATTTTGAGTCCCGAATCTGAAAACCTCTGAGGCGATTTTCTCCGATCACGAAAAGTAAGATTGTCCAACAGGAAGGAAGAGAGGTTTTTGCCTGTCGAAGGGTTTAACGGATCAAACAACTGAAGAAGAAGAGGGATGATGACTCATGCGCGCGTTGCCTTTTTGGGCCGTAAATGTATTGGCCCAACTTTTTTTTTTTTTCTTTTTTATAATTTGAAAAATTACTCCTAAACTACGAGATGGAGGTTACTCGATTAGTCGGGAAATGGGAGAAGGAGTAGAGAAAAAAAATTCTCCCTAGCCTAATCGAGGACGACAACACGGAACGTCCCTATTTCTACCCCTTTAGACTGTTTTTTATTTATTATAATAATTTAAAGTTAGGTTGTTATTGTTATTGTCGTCTTTGTATTTTAAATTTTATTGTTTAATGGTTAAGATAATGAAGATATTTGAATTGCATATTTAAATTTAGATTATATATGTGAATAATTTGATTGGTAATTATTTTTTTTACTTGAAAATTAGAGTAATTTCTACTTAATTGCGTATTCATAATAACAAGAACTATTCATGAATCTTTATCAAATCATAAAGACTAAATTATAACTTTTTTCAAACCATAGAAACCAAATTACATACTAGCTTTTTTCGAACCATAGAAACCAAATTTAACCTAGATAGTTCTATGACAAAAATGCAAATTTGAAAAGAAATTGATTGCAAAAGCACAAAACAAAGATATTTCCAGTCAAGACTTCCATAGCAAATAGAAGAAACCTTCTCAGAAGAGTTGAATCTACATTTTTATATAATCTAGATTACAATGATAAAATTTAATTTGGGAGCTTGTCGAAAAGCCATTGGAGAGGAGACGCTATCGGCGAAGTTTTTTCGACAACCACTTCTTTCGTGTCGCGACATCCATGGCAACAAACACCTTGGCCTTACTCTCATCTTCTAAAAGTTTACAAGCTTCCAAAAATAACTCATCATCCATGTCTGGCACACTTTGGAGCGCAGAAACAACATTTTCTATTGAGTAATCTACAACATTTACCACATTTTTCACCAAACTTGCCTTATTACTTACTATTTCATGCATCTCTTCCTTGATTCTCTTAACCTTTTTGTTGCCAACAAAAGTTGATGGAGTGGCAGATTCTAACCTCTTCCTCTGATAAGAAACTTCACATTCCCTTCCATGAGGTTTATATTCAGCAAACGAATCACTTCTACAAATTTTCCAAGTACCAGCTTCAACCTTTACTTTCATACCGAAACTACCTAATCTTTCATCTTGAAACTCGTCGTCATATATCAAGCACAAGTCTTCATACCTATTAAAGCTTCTGCCTCCGCATACACTATCATTTCCAAGCTCCTGCAGGAAAAAAAAAAAGGTGAATGGATATCAACATGAATTTAATGTCAGAAAACACTCAACCCATTTAAATATGTTGTTCTCGTGATGCCTATCGCCAATATTCAAACATACATGACGAGGAAAATTAACAGACACACTGATAGAAACTGAATAACTAAGGCTATGTTTGATAACCATTTGCTTTTTAAAAATTAAGCCTATAAACACCACCTCCATATATAGGTTTCTATGTTTTGTTGTCTACATTGTAGGAGTGTTTTCAATCAACATCAAAGCCAAAAGATGAAAAGTACGAAAGATAGTTTTCAAAAACTTGTTTTTGTTCTTGGAAATTGGCTAAGAATTGATATGTTTACATGGAAAATATGAAAACCATGAGTAAAAAAATGTGAGAAAACAAGTACAATTTTTAAAAACCAAATGGTTACCAAATGGAGCCTAAAATTATTTCCAAAGATAAAAAAATAAAGGAATAAAATTATTCCCTAAGCATTCAGGTCCTTCCCTAAACTGTTGAATACCTTCCTCCTCTCCCACACACTCTATTTACAATCCAACACCCAGTAACAAATTTTTTGGCTTATTGCTATTTATGCCCTTAATACCCGAATAATATTTCTAACTACCTCAATATTATTACTATCACACACCTTAATGTGAGTTTCACAGACTTTATTAATTTCACCACGTCCCACATTTTTCTGATCAACTATATGTTGAGCATCTTTATATTCTTTCTTCAAGGTAAAGAATCGACTTTCAAGGAGATCTCTGTCACACGTAAGTTCAAATGTCTTGTTAAATGAGGCAACCATCCAATCCCAAGCATGATCTGTGAACGTAGATCCGGTCTTGTTCCCCCTACGGACTTGCTCGAGCATGAGGTCAACATAATAATCATCCATCTCGTTCGTCCATTCAATTATTGTCTGATCACTATTATCAGAAAAGAATTGCTCCTCCGCTTCATCTACTGGAGAAAAAGAAGACGATAAGGACAAAATATTAGAGGCTGCTTTCCCTATGGCAATGGACATGAAAATTATAGAGGTTGTTTCCAAGACTTGGCACCCAAAATAATCAAAGTTAAGCCATTCTAATAATTCATGCATTCCCTAAATAAGCAATTGAATGAACAGAAACTAGGTGGGCAAACATCACCAATTCATACCGAGTGACTAGAGAAAGGTTATACAGATAGAAGAGCAATAACCACATTAAAATAAGGACGGAAAGTAAAGCATTACTGTGCTGATACATGTTAAAGTCGGGTTCCTTTAAGAAAAAGATTAACCAAGCTCATTTTGCCTCAAGAAGGGTGAAACCAATCACTTGATGTGATGGTTGCAGTAGTTTAATAAATAAAATTATAGCGTATTATTGGTCTATTTGAATCTCCAACAAGGTGCAATAACAAACATACACTTTTGAGACGACCTGGAATTGGCTTGCATAAACTAAAATGTGAAGTATGCAACATGAATTCACAAGTGATCAAGTTTAAAAACTGCACGTATCCTAAAGAGAAGTAATGGATAATAGAAATTATTCTAGCATTTTCTGCACAGAAAGTACGCTGGAAAGAGAGAGACCAATATTTACTTCTGGGTAACTGTCATCAGCATCCACAGAGTTAAATAAATAATGTTGGTGACTTGAAGCATTGTCGTTTCCAAATATCAAGAACAAATCATTAAAATTTGGAAGAGCCCTGCTCTTGTACAATCTTGCAACTGGATATTCCTGCAAAATCTAGGTATAAGCCTACTTCAAGAAGAAAAGTTTAATGAACCTATAATTTTTAATGAAATAAGGACCTCAATGTATGCGTTCCAGAGGTCATCTTCCGCAATTATCATCTGTTGTAATTCATCCCACACAAAGCCATCCTGATCAAGTAGGAATTTCATATCATGGAATCTTTTCCTAAGATTAAAAAATCTACTTTTTAATACATCTTCATCATGCTGAGGCCCAAACTCGGCATTGAACTTAGAAACCATATCATCCCAAGCTTGTTTGTTAAAATTTTGATCGACCATATTTCCAATGTGAACTTGATATAACATTAGATCAATAAAGTATCTGTCCGTTTGTGGTGTCCAGTCAGATCTCCAGTGATAGCTATTGCTAGTTATGGCACCTTTAAAAATTGAAAACAAACAATATGTAAGGGGAAGTCCTCTAAGTTCACAAATCAAATTCTATATTTTAACAAAATCGCTGATACAATTGATACAACCTCATTTTAAAAATGCTGCAATATCTTTGAGGTCACGATTTGTAAAGATCCTAAGTCATTCGGCAAAATGCTTGCAACGCCATTTTGAGGGAGAATATTTATTGTGTAGTTTCTTTTTGGAGTTTGATACTGAGTTTATTTATCAACAAGGGTACAATGTCAAGGGAAGAATTCTAGAGCTTCACCTCTCTTCTCACAGCAAATCCTCACAAAATGATTAGCAAAAAAAGATACCCCTCTTAGCTCTCTTCCTCTACTACATATAGAATGTCACGAACTCTTGATGGCTTCAATGCCACATCATTTTCCCCCCTGTTCCTCACACACCTTCTCTTATACACATATTTTGTAGGAGGTCTATCACTACCCCAACTCCCAAAGAACCACCTTGTCTTCAATAATTTGGAAAATTATGACAACAATAAAAATGTTTGGTTTTTTTTGTAACAAATATTTTTAGAAAACAACAAAAGTAATAAAAGTCTTTACATTTCTTCCCCAGGCACAGATCATAACTTTGTTAATCGAAATAAATAAACAAGCCTACACATGAGAGGATTAATCAAATTGGTTTTAGTATCAATCCTACATAATAGTTTTGAGTTTTTAGAGTTGGTGATGAACTAACAAAAACAATAGGAAAAAACTCACCCCTGCCATCACTAGGGATTTCTTCATCTAATTGTTTTGGCCCCTGCTCTCCATCAGGAACTAAATTTCCATAAATCAAGCACAGATCATTATAGCTAGGTATGGGACCAGTTCTGTATGATTTTGCATGTGGGTGTTCCTACGTTTGTAAGGGTTAGACAGTATCAATTGGAGTGGAAGAACTGGCAGAGAGGGAAAAACTCACCTTAATATATGCTGCCCAAGTGTCATCGTATGCAATTACTGAATGTCGTCTTTCATCCCACCAAAATCCTCTCTGCTTGAGAATATTTTTCAAATCATAGTATTTCTTCTCCAAACTTTTGAAATGCCTCCTAAAAGAATCTTGGTTAAATACCAGTCCAAACCTTTCCTTGAATGAGGATATCATGTTAGTCCACACAAGATCATCATTGTAATCAAAATTCTTCACTTTACCCACAGCCTCCAGCATGAGATCAATAAAATAACCATCCATTTCAAAAGACCAGTGCATGCTTGAAGAATCACTGTCAGCATGGGATTGGATGTCGTCTTCTACAAGCAAGATATTTCCAACTTTAGAGATGAAAACAAATTTAAAAGATGCCAAAAACCAGAAGTTATGGTCCTAGTTTCAATAATATTGCATTGAATGAGTACCAAAATCATTCTAGCAACAGCTATCACAGATATATATTGTTTTTAGTATTTAGGGAGGATAACAGCTATCATAAATATATCTTCCAATCGAAAATCTCTTCAGCAATCACCCACCTATAGGTGCTTTGTGGTCTCCCATTATTTCATTTATTCAATGATATGTTTCTTCTTTTAAAAAAAACAGCTATCATAAATATATCAGACCTATTTAAGAAACACAGCTATCATAAATATATCAGACCTATTTAAGAAACACGGATACGGATACAGAACATGATTATGACACGACATAGACATTGAGACACATAATTTTTTTCTTAAATCTAGACCATGGAGATGGCTCACAGGAATGGCGCTTTATCAAAATATTCATTTTTTATAAAAACAATTATTTTATATAGATAATATTTTTATACAAGAAGAAAATTCAAAATCAATAAGTATATGAATTTATATCCTAAAAGAATGAGTTTTATGTATTTTGTTGTCAAAATTAATTATTTTTGTCTCAAATTATTATGTATCTATTTAGTTTGCTTAATAAGTGTTCAATACACATCTATCAGTTGTTGAACCCATATTGACTTTGTACGACAAGGGTCTAACACATCTCTATTGTGTTAACAAGTATTCGATATGTGTTCAACAAATCTCAGAGTGTCGGATTGTCCAACATGGACACGAAACCAGACATGTTAACTAATCAAATTCATTTTTTTTCTGGCCAACTCTTGTATGATTTAAAGAACTTTTAAGTATCACTTTCATGGTTTAAATTACTACTTTTGAAGAATAATTGAGTTTCAACCGGGCATTATGTAAACATTACCAGTATCCTTAGGTGAGATGCCACAATCAAAATGCTCCAATTGTTGCATATGATCACAATGCCCGTTGCTCATCGTATCATCGTAGATCAAACACAAATCTAGGAAGTTTAGCAAGGTCCTTTTCCTGTATGCATAGGCGTCTGGATTTGCCTACATTGAGGCACTAATAGATATAAAATATTATATAATTGATTTATGAGAACAAAGTTAAAAACAGCGATATACCTGGATATAATCATCCCACACACCATCATCAGCTACCACCATTTGTTGTTTCTCATCCCATGAAAAGCCTCTGGCCTCAAGTAGAATTCTTAAATCAATATAGTACGTTTTCAATTTCCTATAACGATGTTTCAAGAAACTCTTCCTATGTTGATAGCCAAATTCAGCATTAAAGAGAGTGATCATATCTTTCCATGCTTGCTTCTTGAAAGTACCATTTATCCTGCAGCCTTTTCTCACTTGGTCGATCATAAGTTTCACAAGGTACTGATCCATAGCAAGTGTCCAGCCTGTTCTTGAACTCTCTCTATTCACAGGGGCAAGGCCATTCATGCCAACACCTACAACAGTAACGTTAATTGATGGTTCTTTAAACAACCAAATATTACAGAGTTCAGGATGAAAACACTTCCTTAATTACAAGAAGAAATAAATATGACACAAGAGGGTGCGGCTGCATCTAAGCAACTTAGCACACCATTGTCAATGGTGAATAATTCTAACATCTAGAAAAAGGGGTGGGGAAGACTTCCCGTGATCTCAAGCTCATTTTCTCCTAGGAAATGCTGGATTAGATCATATTCACAAAAACAGATTTATTATCATCCTGAATAACAGGGCAGACAGCAGGTAGTGATGCTTGATCCTGAAAATAGGTCAAGGTAGGGAACATGTTTCCCATCTCACAACTTAATATGTTGTCTGAATAAAATCCTTATAGTAGCTCTTTTAAGTTTTCATCTATTTTCCAGATATGTAGAGCTCCATCTATCACTGCAGAGTAATAAAAAATATTACTAAAACATTTTCTCCCTTTCTTTTGTTATCCATCCTCCTCAAACTCGACTACCCCACAAGCACAAAAATATGACAACAGAGGCAGGCTCCATACAGTTTAAATCTGCAAGCTAGACATTACATTTCAACAAAAATTGCACAAATTTTGTAGGTCTCTTAAACTTGAAGTACACAGAAACCCACCTATACATAATCCCATAATGTCATCATCAAAATCTAAGTCATGGCTCGACATACTATATCTCCCATCAGCAGTAGTATGTGCATATATCAAACACAGATCATTGAAATTTATCAGAGGCCTATTCCTGTAGGACTGAATATCTGGATGGGCCTGTAAATAAATAGTATCATTTAATTTCATATTTGTAATGAAGATACGAGAACGTCTGTCTAAACATTACTCACTCGGATGAAGCTGTCCCAAATATTATTCTCTGCGATGACCATTTGTCTAGCATTATCCCATGAAAACCCTTCATTATCAAGGAGATTCCTTATGTCATTAAATTGCTTCCACAAATTAGTGTAACGACTTTTTAAGATATTAATGTCATATGGAGACCCAAATTTAGCATTGAACATCATCAGCATGTCATTCCACGCTTGTTTATTAAATGTATGACCCATCCTGTTGCCTCTATGCACTTGATTCAACATAAGATCAATAAAATACTGCTCCATTGCCGGTGTCCAATTTGTCCTCAAGCGATCACTACTGATATTGGTTTGGTTATTCATATTTTCAACCTGCAAATAAAAATAGTAATAATAATAAATATCAGAATCTTAGCTTTTCCCTTCAACATCAGCAACTTCAAAAGTGCTGAAGGACCAGTTGTCACGGCATCATTCTTAACTTGAATAAAGTTGCGAGTTACAATTGTAACTACCATTAGGATCATAGTCAGTATAGCAATCAATTATATAATGTAGGATCCTACGCAATCTTTAAAAACAAAATTAAAGAGGAGGGGCAGCAAAAACAAAGTTCAGAATCATGAAACCTACTTAATATTGAATAAACAGAAGATGGGCATTGCAATCAAATTACGAAAACTTTTTTTCCAACAATTTTGTCGTTAAATGCTAAAGGAAAAGCAGACAACATCTTATGATTTTGCTATAAACAGAAAGCAATTTACAAAAGCGTCTGAATGAAAACCTCCAAGAGGACGAGAAGATTGCTGCAAATTGGAGAAGGAGAAGAGAAGTCTGTGGCTATTCGATGGATTCGGAACCGACGGTGGAGATGAAAGCCTTGTCATCAATTTCACAAGTTCGAACAAAAAGAATGAGACGCGTAATTTTATTTTATTTTTTCTTCTTTTTCTTTTTGCTGTGTTTTCCAAATGATAGCTTGTGGAAGTGTGAATTCACTTTTTTTCTCTCCCTCTCTCTCTCCTTTTTCCAGTCTGTGAGTTCTGACGGACAACCCACTTGATCCGATAAATAATCATCATAGATGAAACTTATGATCTCTAAGCCCTTTGTCATGGAGATTGAAAATGTTGATTTCTTTTTTTTTTTTTAGTGCAATGGAACTTGAGATCCAAACCATATAACAAAAAATGTTGAATTTGATAAAAGAAAAATTATGAAAATCAATGAAGATGGTTTGAATTTGAGTAAGTAAATAAATTATTAGTGGTATGAAGCCGAACTCTACAATCTATTCAAGCATGCATAAGGACAAAGAAAGAAAAGAGATAGAGGGTGAATAATATTGCACAAGGGTAATCATCGGTCGGTTGGGGTTGGTTCTTTTAAAAATCGACAATCTTGCCAAGGGGTTCAACACTGACCAACCCATTGATGGTCGATTGGTTTAGTCGATTTATTGTTCTTCAATAATGAGATGGGCGACTAGGCTACATACGACTGGCTAGTGGAGAGAGTGGAAGTGAGATGGAGATGTTTTCTCAAGGTTGGTGGAGCTTAAGGAACCTAATTTGGGGTTTTAAAAAAAATCATATTTGAGTACAATCCATGAATAAAAAGAAAGAAAATAAAATATTGGCAATACGTACATTGTTCTTTTTCATTATTAGTGAAGGAACCATGAAACCATGTTACACTGAAACTTTGCAAATTCATAATTTTATTTTATATAATACAATGAAAGTTTGATAAGAGAATTATCCCAATTACGAGTGAGAACTCACCTACCCGTAGTTTAGGTGAACCGCCACAACAATGATAAGAATAACCCTCATTAACTAATTGCTACACAAACCCAAGTTAAACAGACTTGAGTTGGAAATACCATAAAAGATCAAGAAGAAATGAGAACTTGTTCTCATCTTCAAAATATGGGACTCTCCACAATTTAATTGATCAAATTAGATTGAATGTTCTAAACATACATTCTAAACGCAAGAATACAAAGAAAGCATAAAAACTCTATGAGGTATATTTGTTCAAATTACAACCCTGTTTATACTAAATGAAAGGTCACAATGAAACAACCTTTCACCTACGTAGTCTAAATACATCAACACCCCTTCAACTACTTACATGAACTTTTATAAATGCAAATACATAAAATAAATACTTCTTTTTAAAAATTAAAAAAAAAGTACATAATGCATTAATAATATGGATGAATCTGAATTTTCAGATTTATTATGTCTCTTCGATGACCCAAGTGTTTCTTGAAACTTGAAAAATTGTAACTCTTCACCATGGATATTCTTCTTAGGTCTCTTGTCAATGGTCCTTGTAGCATAATGATTACCTCATAATTGAGTTGACTTAGACCAACCTTCAATTAGTTTTCAGCATAAGCTTCATTCGGGTTGGTTGAGCTTTATTTTCCTCTTTGTCAAAGCCTCATAGCACCCCTAGCACTGCCCAATGGTGTGTATTTCAACCCAATAAAAGCAAAAACATGTTGTCACCAGTTTTTCCTCTGCCGATTCAGTGTAAGGAGATCAAGTCATTTATATGGTTGCCTATTTCAACATGTTGGCCACAAGCATCCATTATCAAAATCCTCCAAGTTTCAGCATCAAACCTCAGCTGTCTCTTTTCCATCTCCTCCAATACAAAGCAAACATAATCATTATTTTCACCTTTCAAAAGACCAACAACTAAAAAAACAAAAGTTTGCAAATGAGGACAATGCCCACTCATCAACATGACATTCAAAACCTTCATAGCCCCATCAAAATCCCCTGCATTACAAAATCCATCAATCATTATCCTATAAGTTGCTGCGTTAGGATCACAACCTCCAACTTGCATTTTAACCAAAACCTTATAAGCATCCCCAATCCTTCCTTCTTTGCACAAGTAATTTACAAGAATATTGTAAGTCACAACATCAGGCTTCAACCGCCTTTTCTTCATCTCATTAAGTAAAGATTCCATCTCGTCAATGTTCCCTGTCTTTCCGAGATGTGTCATTAAAACACCATAGTTCACAGGCCGCGGTTTACAACCACGAAACTCCATATCAAACATCAACTTTTTGGCTTCTTTGTATTTACCTATGAAGCACCATCCTTCCATTAACAATGCATAAGTAATAGCATTTGGACGATGTCCTTTCTGAGTCATGTTCTCAAACAAACACAGTGCTGTGTCCATTTCACCATTTCTACATAAAACCCCTAAAAAACTATTGTATGTTACTACACTAGGTTGCACTCTCTTCTCAAGCATTTCGTCAAACAAGTTACATGCTTGTTCCCATCCACCCTTCTTGATCCAACCCTTGATCATTATATTATAGGACACTGAATTTGGACGGAAGCCCATTTCATTGGCCTGCTGGAAGATTTCACTTGCTTTAGAAAACTTGTCACAGTCAACTAGTGTATTAAGCAATACATTCAAGGACTGCAGAGTACGAAAGCAATTAAATGAAGGCATTCGATGGAAAAGCTCAATACCTTTCTCAACCAAATGGGCTTTCCCATAATGTTGAATCAAAGCGACGAAAAGGGTCTCATTGCAGCGAATGTTCCTATTTTGTAAATGACCAAGCATCGTCTCAACAGCTTCAAATCTACGAGAACGAGCCAACTTGTAAATGAGAGATGAGTAGGAAGGATAGTGGTGTTTGAAGCCCCTTTCATGGTAATCCTCGAAGAGAGCCAATGCCTCACATGGGTCCTTCACCTTTTTAACATCAGTGACAAAAGGAATGTGTTCACGGAGATGTCGACGTTGTTTATGATGACTCATATAGTCACATTTGTTTGGACTGAAAGTGCTAAGCAATTGGAAATGCATTAAGTAGACATTTCGGTGAAAAACAAGTAATCTTGATCCCTTGATCAATTTCTGTATCATCGAACTAGCAATGCTCAAATTAGTGAACCCAAATATCTTATTTGAAATCTTTTTTGGCCCAATTTTTGTATCTTGACTGACAAACTGCTTTTCACCTTTAGCTACCTACCAGAACAGACAGAAAAATTTGCAATACATGAAAAAGAAAGGTCTAGATCAAGGCAGAAAATTCTCCTGATAAGAAAACACCTTTCCAAATACCAGATAGCATAATGTATAGAGCATCAAAGCATCTAAACCAAACAACCTCATTCCTAGGAGAAAAATGAATAATATATTGGATTGAACAACCTACAGCACTGTACAATATATGATTTTCCTTCTACTACCTTCACACAATGGCTTGTTGTGAGTCTATTACTAATAACAACAAAAAAGAAAAGAAAAAATTGAAGCAGGTCAATAACAAGAATGCAAAGGAACATCAAGCTCAAGTACACCATTCAGATCCCGAGCCTTAATCATTTTGTGCAAATGTCCGAGAGTATAAGTTCAACAAGTACCTATGGGATCATCAATACAGCCAGTTTGATCATATAATGGTCGCAACTACTGAAATTTCTCTTTTGCTTCCAAGTGGGAGAAAAGTAACAGATAAACAACTATATATAGATAAATTCTAACAGATACCAAAAATTCGCAAATTTACATCGACTAAACAGGTAATTTGTTCAGAAAATCTAAAATTAAGCGGCTTCAATTAGCGGATACAGTGAAGAAAAGACTCACCAATTATCATCAACGCCTGTAATTTGGTCATGCAGAATTGCAATTCTCAAAACTTTTTAGGAACGGAGATGCTCGCAAACCAGGTAAAGTAGGTGATGGCGCAGGTCTGCGTTTCGCCGTCGGGGCTGGGTGAGTGTATCGCCGGGAGGTTGGTGGTGAGGGAAGGGAGATAGAGACGCACGAAAGAAGAATTTGGTGAAGAGCCTTTGTAATTCATAATTCTCATTTTTTTTTAGCGTTATTTAGCTTTTAATCTTAAGAATTTGGATGAAAATTGTATACCTTTAATCCTTTTCATAGAAAAATTAAGTTTAAAAATAGCAAATAATTTATAGATGATGACTTGTTTAATGTTGAATACGAAAAAAAGAGTGAACTCTGGCAAGATTATTTTTAATTTTGGTATATTTTTGCACAAAATTAGTTGAAGCCAAAATTTCTACGGTATTCCAAAAAATAGATTGCTACAGCAATCTGTCGTAGATTGCTACAACAATCAGCCATAATAGAAAATTTATTACAGATTCGATTTCAGGGCTGAAATTTAGGGATTCTCTCTTATAATCTTACAAATTAGGGCGATCCATAGCCTCTCCATCTTCAACAACCACCGCCACCTCTTGAGATCTATAAAAAGACTCCAAAAACTCCCATTCATCATCCATTCTTCCTCCGGTACATAAAAAAATTCTGCACTTTTATTTATTATTTTTCCTCTCTTTTTCTAGAAGTTTAGAGCTGCTACGTTGGTATTGATCCAGTTCATTCAAAAGTTTGAAATGGTTACATCTTGATTCATCTTTAAAAAACTTGAATCATGGTAGATCAAGGCTAGTGAGTATCTATTTTTTCAAGTTTTAGATTCTTGTCTTGCCATTTCACTATTTTAATTCCAATTTTAGTTTGAGTTGTATTTTTTTGTTTATGCAAATTTAATTTTTCAGCAAGTTAATATATGTATATTCATTCCAATTTACATCAATTTATCTAATAAAGTGTTCTTAATTTGGGTTTATTTAGTTATTCATTGTTCTTCTCTTCCTATTCTTTTAGTTTTAGTAGTTTAATTTTAATTTTTTAATTTCATTTCTCTCTTGCTAATCGATCTAGTCCTATTTGAAAGTTAGGATTGTAATAGCTTGAATTTTCTTAAAAAATGAAGAGCAATATATCGAAGGAAGGCAAGACGTTGCTGGTGTATTTATTTCTTTTTAATTTTTGGTTAGGTATTTTCTTTTAGATCTAATTGTTTCTTATTTAGTTTACTATGAATTGCCTTCCTTCTAATTTTGTTTTTTTTTTTTTTGTTCTTTAATTCTTCAATCATGAGCTAAACTTTTCTTTGGGATTCAAATATGTGAATACTCTAAAAGTAGCAAAAGCCTAATATGTAAAATAGAGTAACTTGGCTCAATTCATTGCTTGATTTGTTTTTATTATTTTTAATTTCAACATTATTAGTCTAGATTGATCGCCTAGATTAGTATACTAAAATTTAAATTTAATCTAATACAGATTAGGTGAAATTTGGGTCTCATAAAAATGATTTGGGAAAAAAGCCTAGAAATAGGACTTTTTTCTTTTACCCTAGACATAGGCAAAACCTTTAGAACCAAGGGATTGTATTTTTAATTACCTAAGTTCACATTAGCCATAAAAATATAGGTTTAATGACTTAAACTCCTAAAGACACTTCTTAGAAGATTGAATAGGTATTGAATCCGGTTCACCAAAGCAATGAAATTGAGTCAAGTTAAAAGTCTTCATATTAGGCCGAATTTACTTTCAAAATGAGTATGAACATTTTAGAATCCCTACTTTTTCACAATTGTTTGACGATTTAATTTTTCTACCAAAAATCCCAAACCAACTTTTCATGGTTACTACAATTGCAATTTGAGGAAAATTTTTGTTGTCATTTAGGATTTTTGTTTAAAAAACCGTTCCCTTGGAAGACGACTTGGAATGCTTCCAATCTTTTTACTACTTGTCAACAGTGTGCTTGCACTAGACCGGAGACTTTTTCTTCAAAAAAGTTTTCGAGTTAGTCAAAGCAAATTTATTTGATCAGTGCACTTATGATTTGCACACGTACTATGTCACATGCCTCACTTTTCTTCTGTGTGTTGCTCATACACACACTTTGACACTGTTGTTGTAAGGCTCCTATATCAACCATGTTAGTGGTCAAGAACTAAGGGCCTAACATGAGACCTTAGTTTTTGGCTTTTTGTTTAATTTAATTTCTATAACTTTCCATTTTAACAATTACTCTAGTTTCTAAAATATAGAAATTGTTACCACTTAACTTTGCTCTTTTGTACGTTAATTATAGCTTATTAGAAGTTGTAGTTATACTATCAAATTTATGAAAATATTGTAGTTAAATTCAATCACTAATAAAATTATATTAGTAACCACAAAAGTATATAAATTAAGAACATGATTATAAGAATGTCCAATGATGGTTCTTGCTAATAAGCATTCGTTTAACGAGTTGATCAAATGGTTAATCAAACCTATCATCAACCAACCAAGCTAAATTGGTTTGAAAATGTTGACCACTTAAACTTCACATTTGATGTTGATTGTGTGTTTATGAGACAAAATATGCATTTCCCTTCCCTAATCTTTTGAAGTAGACCATTTATTTAACTTTGTTAATCTTATGAGTATCACTAAGTTTTTTTTTTTTCTTTTTTTTTTGTTGGAGGAGACAAATTTGATTTTGTGAATTTGGAGGGGGTATGTTAGTCATCAACCATCCGGTACCCCTTTGCAAAGTAGCGTAGCTACTATATAATGCTACTTAGTTTTCTTGCTTTGAAGCTCTCAATTACTTTGACTCTTTATTTTTGGCTTTGTAAGCTATCTTTGAATCTCTATACGCAAGGTAATATTTATACATTCTCATATTCATGTGTTTTGTTTTTAACATTTGTAATAGCAACAAAGAGATTAAGTTTTTTTTCTTTTTTTTTTTGCCTTGTGTTTCTGATCTCGGTACTCTTGACTCGATTTAGAAGCAGAAAAACGAATGTTTTGTTGTTTCTTTAGCAAGTAAATCGTTTGCTCCTTGCTTTGGTGGTTTGTGTAAATATAAGCTCTAAATCTTGTGCAATTTCTTTTTAGGTCTGTAAGCTACTTTTGACTTGATTTAGAAGTAGAATACCTTGCGACTAGGGGCTAGCCATGGTGATTTTTTCATAGACACATGTGCTTGACCTGAGAAACCGTCATTTAGTTTACTTCAACCTCAACTCTTCAGCGTTGTCCTTGAGGGACGTGGAAAACCTAAGGTCATGCCTCATATACATACTTTATCATTCGGACCTCTTAAATGCAACTTCTTCCTCATTCTCAAATGATCTTGATATACTTTTGAAACCTTGCTCTGACTTAAGCATCAGAGCATATGTGGCAAGTACCACACTGGAGTGTCGCTCATTTTTGCTTTGCATGTAACCTCACTCCTCTAAACTAAAAGTTCATCGGCAAGGCATTTACAAGTAAGGTGAGATTTCTCATAGCTTGTCCTAATTGGTGCATCACCAACAAAATGAAAGCTCACACAAAATTAATCATCATTAATATTTATGTTTGAGACAAATTTTCTAACTATTATATTTATTTATTTATTATTTTATTTTTTGATTAAAAAACATGTGAGATGTGTTGGAGGATTTGATAACTTCTAATCTTTTGGTTGTATATACCTTATTCGATTAAACTACGCTCAAATTCGCTCTTGTAACTATTGGTAGAACTTATGTAGATCGTTTAATTAATCATCCAAATAAATGTCACCAAATATCACAATATCTTATTAACAAGGGTCAAACAACAATATTTACACATTATTCTTCAATGACACTGATAATATTTACATAACTGCAATATTTCTCCGATAGGCCAAAATAACAATTCTTAAAGAAAAAGTAAATATTAAACATAACACATGAGATGTTATAATTTAGAACATGCTTTCTTGAGAAGATTTTTGTATGGATGACTCATTCTCAAGGCCCATAACAACGACTAATGATTTGCTCCTCACAAACCAATGAAAACTAACTTTTTGCTTACCCTAGAGCACACTTATCATGTTTTAAGTAGTATCACGTTAGGGATATCCCTCCCAGCCTGAATTTGTCGAATCCCTAACCAGACGAAACAAAAATAAATATGACATATATAAATAGGAAAACAACATACCCACCGCAGTAAAGAGTATTCACAAACGAAGGTACTTGGAGAAGACTCGGTGAAGATGACTGACAAAACCAGAGCGTAGGAGAAGAGAAAAAAAATGCATATGACAAGATCAAAATTACAAAAACATTAGTCTTTTGACATTTTGTTTTAATTTTAAAATCACGACAAGGCTACGCTAAAAGAATCGTGGTGTAGCAGTGCTTGCGAGGCCAAGTGCCAAAATCATTAAAAAAAAGTAGAATCACGATGGTTCAACTTATCGAGTTAATGATTCGACAAATTTGGATTAGGAGGGACATCCCTAATGCGATGCTACTTTAAATGCTGTAAATGCGATTTGATGTAAGCAAAATGTTAGTTTTCATTAGTTTGTGAGTGACGAGAATCATTAATCGTTATGGAGGTCATTTATGCAAAACTTCCCTTTACTAAGCTTGATGTGTCAATAAATAACATTACAAACCTTAAAAAAAAAAAAAGAAAGAAAGAAAAAAAACGTATGAACATATCTCAAAGATTTAAGTGGTTATTGACGTATATTTTTTTTTTCTTTTTTTAGTCAAATGTCTAAATTCCCATACTTCACATTAATTTGTTCCACTATAAAAAATATCCAAAAGAATGTTATTCCAAAAACAAATGGTGCATATATTTTCTTTTAAATACAATTTTTAGGTAAGGTTTCTAATTAAGAAAACACACATGATTTTCTTTTCTTTTTTATTTATTTATTTATTTATTGATTTGCCTCTAAGTAATATTATTGGTTTGTGTGTTTGTGACAGTGTTCAAATCAAACCATTAATGTGTTTTGAAAATGATATTCATATGCATTTTTTTAATTTTAAAAACGAGTTACTATAAATGTGACATATTATTCATACATTATTATAAAATGTCTGTCCAACCATTTATGGCCATAACTTTTTCCATTATTTGTCAACTTTTTTATTATGTTCTGTTAAAGGGATTCAAAACCCCACAACCAAAATCAGCTTTTACCGATTGCATTGGGATTCCACCTTTGCACAATCGTACAATATTCTATTATTTCTCTTCTGATCTAATTACAAAATTAAAAGTAATTCAATGTTTACCATAACATAATTAATTCCAATATTAAACATTACATATAATTGCAATAATTAGCTATTTAGTTAAATGATTATCTTTTTTTTTCCTTCATGGGTCATAATTAATTAAGATATATATATATATATAATGACTTATTAGAGTGATGTCAAGTTTCAACATTAATAGTACAAGAAACTAATACACTAGTAAAGGTAAGTAAAGACTTGCCCAAATAATCTTGTCAAATTGTTCTCAATTTTAATATGATAGGCTTCAACATTAACAGGTTCATTATTGCCCTATATTTTTTAATGTAGTGATTTCCTTCGATCTTGATTACATTTCCAAGCAGCAAACGATTCTTATATATCTTATAGGTTTTGGTTTTGTAATGGATTCGTCAATGAATCCCTCCTTGTTCTTGCCAAATAATACTATCGATGTTGCTCTGGTACAAGAGAGAGTTTGTGTAACCAAAACGATAGTCAGTCCAAAAGAACAATGTATATGAAATGACTTCACATGTGCGTTGAATTCTTTTGTCGAATAATTACAGCTTCGAGATTCCTTTTCCACGCACCATGAGAGAGGAACAAAGAAATTAATGAGAATGCGGTAGTTAGAAGAAAGAAAATATAATTGAGAGGGAAAATATGAATTTTATATATTTCAATATGAGGAGTATACTCTCTCTTAAATACAAGAATTACACTTGGTTAACAAAAAAAACTAACCAACAACAGTAATTGTTAATAACAATTGTGGTTAGTCCACCTATCAGAAAGAAGGTGTGTGGCTTAAAGAATTGGAATTTGGGGAGTAAAGTTCTTGTTTGGTCCAAGCAGTTTGTGCGCCCCATGACTAAAATCATTAATTTTATACTTTATTTAACTTCTTACACTATGGACCCACGACTTCACAACTCCCCTTCTTGCCTCGCTTGGAGGTAAAATAATAAATATCTTATATGATGTAATATATACATATACTTGACTGACATCAACCTCTAGTCTGTTTTTCTCTCCCTTTTAACTTAGACTAAACAGATATAAGTTCAAAGAATCATTACAAACTTTTTAAAGTAGGTAAAGACACCATTCCTATGGAACTTGTAAGCCTATCTTAATGTAATTAAAAATTAACATTTCTTCTTCTAATTGATTTTTTTTAAAAAAAAAATTATTATTATTATTATTCTATGCCAGCCCATTAAGATGGTTGCTTTCCAACCGTGTCACAATAATTATATAAAGAGTACTATTACTTGAGTGTGTTTCAAGATGCACCCACCTTTATGCATTCCATTCTCTTCGCACATAAAAAATGAATTAAAATATTTAAAAAAAGAAATAAAAAGCGTTTGTCATGCAGCAAATTATGATTGAACAATTTGATCAGATGCACAAAAATAGATACAACTTGAGATGCATATAAGTTTCTTTTCTTTATAAATGTTTTTCTTAAGAGAGAGAGAGAGGCAATGGAAAGTTAACACAAAGCCTAATAGTAATCAATTAAAGACAAAGAACATGTTGAATTGACCAAAAATTTAGAGAGAAAAGAAGAAGAAGAACAGAACAAGTACAATCTCAAAGTTTACAAAGTGAAACTCTAGGTCCATCAAGAGAGTGACAAGGAAAAAAAAAAAGAAAAAGAAAGGAAATTAAGGATAATTATAATTAAAATGCTAATTTTTTTTGTTTCCTTTTCTTTTGCTCAAAATCAAATGGAGAATGTCTCTTCTTGAATTCTGCAAAGCAATTGATACACACCATTTGCAATTTCATCCACTGAAGAAAGCCCACAATCTTCCTCAACCTATGGAAAAGAAAAGAAAAAAGAAAAAAAAAAACTCAACACAAAAAATACATAAATATATTTTTCCAATCGTCTTCAAATCTTCTTCCAATCCCTCGATAACAATTTCGTTTTTAGTTATCTAACAAACCCATTTAAATTCCAAAATTTCCTTAGTCTAACTCTTATTAACCTAAATATTCCAAAATTGCGGTTTTCAAAACCATTTTTTATTTAATTAATTAACGAATCATAAAACTCAATTTTTTTTTTTAAAATGTCAATAAATAAAATGAGATTAAAAAAATGAAGAGTAAGAGTAATAAAATAAGTTAAATAATCTAATAATAACACCCACACGCGTTATAATATAAAAGTGAACCCGAACATTACAGGTTCGGGTTCTCAATCTCACATTTATAACCTGAAAAAAAGAGGGAGAAATTACCTTGAGACTGAAAGAATAGAGGACAAATTGATGGGTAGTGGAGACATTGAGATGAAGAACAGTGAGATGCAAGGAATGCAAGCCAGAAACAATCTTAAGAAGCTGCTTAGGGAGCTTTTTACATGTTATCTTAAGGTTTGCATGGGAGTCAACCATAGAGACTTCAATATCACCAATGGAAGACTGAATTAGGGTGTTGGGGTTGTTGTTCGAGTTGTTGGACGTCATGACGGCGGCGGAGGAAGAGTCGTCGAGAGAGGAAGACGAGGACGGAGACGAGGACGAGGACGAAGACGAGGACGGAGATGAAGATGGGAAGGCAAAGAAATGATGGGGGAAAGAAGAGGAAGAAATAATGTTATTATTTGGAAGAACATGAGAAGGAAAAGGGTTGTTTATTACATTTGTTTGAGCACTAAGCAAATGTACTTGCTGCTCAAGCTCCTTAACAAAGTTGATAGCACCGCCTATGATTGAGGCTTGGTCACCCTGCAGTAATCAAAAAGAAGAACAAAATAAAAATAAAAATAAATAAAAATTTTCATTACATTTCATTATTTTCAACTTTCTTTTTTACTCATCAGATCAATTTTTATTTCTTTTTTTCTTTTCTTTCTCTGTCAATTATATGATTACAATTCAAAAACCATGGGTTGTTGCGCGTGGTCTTGGTTGGTATCATTTTTAGCCCACTGATTTTTTATTTTTTATTTTTATTTTTATTTTTTTTTTCCTTTTTTTGCTATAATTGAAGGGTGGTTGTAGAAGTGGGAGAAGAGAGGCTCAAAACAGAAAAAAGAGATTTTTTATTTTTTGTTTTTTATTCTCTTCTCTTTTCTTTTCCTCTCCTTTCTCTATTCTCTGTGTTGTAATGAGAAAGAGAAAATTTTCTCGAAGAGAGAGAGCTTTCTCTTTCTTTATCAACTACGAAAAGATCAGAGACAAAGTGAAAAACGAAAGAAAGAAAGAAGAGAATAAGAAATGATTGATAGAATCAAAAAGGAAGAATGGTATTTACTCCCATCATCAGTGAGTAGAACTTCCTAAATCCTTTACTTACTTTTTCTTTTATGTATTTTTATGAGTATCTTTCTATTGTATTTGTTGAATAAGTGGGCCCCCTATGATTCTTCAACCAATAAAAGTCCACCACATCGGAAACCAAGAGTTTTTTCAAACTCCAATTTCGTAATCAAACGATATAAAATCTTTACCCTAGTTGAGTTATTAGTGATTAGATGTAGCCTAGACTCACCTAAATATTTATACGTAACCTCCACTTTTTACAGGATAAAAAGGTAACAAGTCAATTTTTTTTTTTAATTGGACAATTACGTGGGTTGCATAAAAATGAGTGTAACCTGAGATGAATCTAAATATTTTTATATGATTCTCACTCACTAGATTACCATTATATAACTTCTTTGTGTCCAACCACATAGTAGCACATAACAAACCTTTTTAATTAATTTTTATTTTTTTATTTTTTTATGCTTTACATTTTTGTTCTTGAATTGTATAAAATGACTTGTAGTATATACTCTTTTATGAATAAAATGAGAGAGTGGTTACCCTTTACATTTTTTTTTTAAAAAAAAAAAAAAAAACCTTTCCTTTCAAACGTTTTACATCTTAAGAATAACGAAATCTATTACCAAAAAAAGTTAAATTGAAAGTTTTTTTCTTTCTCAATTATTTCCTCTAATTTCTCCCACTTTCTTTTTTTATTTTACCCTATGCAAAAACAATTATAGCTCCACCAATAAGAGTATAAAGCTTTTTTTTTTTTTCCCTTTCTCTATTTCAACCATATAAAGAGAGAAATGGGCCATTTTCTTTTTACATTGTAGGTAAGGTAAGGTAACACAAAGAGAAAAAAAAAAGGCAAAAAAAAAAAAAAGTGAGGCTTCTTTTATGTGTTTGGATTAAGAGAGAGAGGATGAAAAAAAGGAGAGAGAAAGTAAGAGAGGGTACCCTTTGGACATAGGAGTGAGGCATTAATGATCTAAGAATAGAGAGATACTCATTCATTTGCTTTCTTCTATTTCTCTCAACTGTTATGTGTGTCATTCTTTGATTCTCTAGTTCCTCCTTGTTCTTTTGTGTTCTTCCCCTCCGCCGCCTCCCCGGCCGCCCGCTCCCTCCGCCGTCCTGCCTCTCACCTGCCACTGCCTCCTCCGCCGTCGAATCAACCCGCTGTGATGATTCGTAGTTAAAATTATAATGATGGTCCAATAATATTGGAGAATTTTGTGTTTGGTTGGGAAGATAATAAAAGTCTTCATCTTGGTCATGAATGAAGCTGAGGCTTGAAGAAGAACTCTCCAAATTGAACAAATCTTTATACACAAATGGGTCTTGAGGGAAAACAACTGCCTCTAGAGCCATAATACAATGGTAAAAAAATTCTTTTTTTTTTTTTTTTTTTTGTTGTTGTTGATTTTGATTTTTTTTGTTTGGCTCTCTAAGGGAATGAGAAGAAAATGGCAAAAAAAAAAAAAAAAAAAGTTGAGGGATTGAAATGAAATGTAATTAGGCAAAAAAAAGAGAGAAAAGGGAAAGAGGAGGACCCAAAAAAGGGAAGGCTAAAAATAAAATGGTTGGTTTCTTTGGGTTTTCTCATTGAGGGATGGCAAAAAAATGGGCCTTTTAAAGTTGGTTTTGTACATGAAAAATAGGGAATTCCCAAATCTACAGCTTAGCCTGCACGTGAAGCTACAACATTATTCTTCAAGGTATTTTTATTATTTATTATTTATTATTTTATTTTCAGTGGTAGGAAGGAAACATTGAGATCTCAAAGTTAGATTTTCTCTTCTTTTGTTTGAATAATTAGATTTATTTTTTTTAATAATAATTTTAATGAAAATATTAGGGTATGCCTTTAGTTAATGATGAAAAGATTGGATTTACTTGGAACTCTTGGATTTGGAAGGATTTCAAATTCATAATGATTTGGATACAAAAGAAAAAAAAGAATGCAAGTGATTTATAATCATGTGTGATTTGAAGTTTGTTGAATTATTTTGTTCTTTTGCTAAGAAATATTATGAGCAATTTTAGACTAAATGAATATAATAGAGATTTGGATAGGTTAAAAGGCAATCAAAACAGGAAAAGGACAAGACTTGAGCCAAAAGCTATATATCCCATGACCTAAATGGGATTGGGAAGGGAGTGAAAAGCCCAAACCCATATGTTTGGCCTCGACGATGCCGAGGTCAAGCCAACACATTGCCCAATTCATGTTCGACCCAATTGAATAGAGGGTTAGCTCAATCTTACCCATAAACTTTGGTTTAGATGTTTTACATCAACTTGCCATATAAATACATCCTTATGACTCTATAATTCTATTCTCACTCTCCAAACACTTAGCTTGTTGCACTATTCCACTATCTGACTTAAGCATCAGAGTGTATGTTACAAGCACCACCCCGGTATGCATATCTTTTTCTTTTGCATGTCATTGTTTTCCCCCTAAATCTACAATTTACTTTTGAAGGCACACATAAAAGTTAGGATTGAGATTAGAGATTGGAGACTAGTGATATGCGACCACCACCAATCGATGACTATTGTCGTCCGCCACCAACCATTGGTGACTAGGACCAATGACCAACAACCACCTTGGCAATGGTCAACATCAATAGTCAATAGTGGCTTGTAAACGGTCTCGAGTCTCAATCTTTGACAATCGACTACTAGGATTGGTGATCAGTGATTGATGGATAAACAACCAGAACCAATAACTGATGACCATTGACCACGACCGACAAAGAACTCCAACAACCACTCAAATTTGAAGTTATTTGTTCATAATGTTTAATAGTTGTTTCTTTATAGTAATTTAAAATTAGTTGAAGCATTTTTAGTACGAAGCAAACCAAACAAACTTGTGTACTAAAACACTTTTGAAACAATATAACCAAATATAGGAGTGCCTACTACATTATCATTTTTTCAAAATTTGATTTTTCCCTTTCAAAGTCCTCAATTCAAATGTTGTTTTAAAAAATAAACTAATTGTTGGCACAACTATCTTGCTCTAAGCCCTCCTCGATCCTCTAGCCCACTCTTTTGGTTCAGACTCGTCTTTGGAGCTAAAGCTCACCTGCAAGAGTCATGCTGGTTAGGTGCCAAGTCAAGTACACTTCTATGCCTTATTTAGTAAAAGGGAGTATTTAGCTTAGCAAAGTACAAAGAGAATTGCTTACCTCTTGAGGCTGATAGTGTGAGACTATTTATAAGGTTCATCCTCTAACCTCGTTTGGGACATTTGCAATGTTGATGGTGTCAGAGTAGTTGTGGCTCTCGAGGTTGCATAGTGTTAGTGGTGAGCTTGGCTCAGTCATTTCTCCTTTGGTGAAACTCTATGAGCTCAGATGGTTGACCTAAAATCCAAGAGTTTGATTTTTCCTTTTGGGACATGCAGACCCTTATGCATGCTTCATTACTCCTTTAGGCTTGGACTTTGCCTTGAGCAACCCACAACATCAATCAAACAATAATTCATTAAGTTCATTTAATTTAGTAAATATGAAATATCAAACAATTACAAAGACATGAAGTCAAATCTGCCTCAACCAAATGACAAATTCAAAAAGGGAATTCATCCCACTAACAATGTGAATCACACCCTATCCGCTTCCCAACAAGATATATACCATCAGCCACCATAATATGAGAACGTCGTTGTGCCTCCTCGAATTGTAAATCTTCTACCACAAATTTTACTAAAGTTAACACTTCTTCCTCACTCATCAATAAATTCACTACTATCGTGTTGTCTGACACTATCACTAAAGACAGTTGCATAGTCAACCCTACATCCGTTAATCGGATTGCAACTAATTTATTACATGTTATACCATATATAATATATCGTGGGAAGATGTTATTTTTGGGTGAGAATATTCATTTTAGGGCAATTTTCAAATATAACAAAATGAGTCAAAATATTTACAAAGATAGAAAAACATCACTGTCTATCAGTGATAGACTCTAATAGACTACTATCATCTATCAATGTTTATCACTAATAGACATTTGTAGATGTCTATAGCTGTTTATCACTGATAGACAGTAACATTTTACTATATTTTAAAATATTTCAATTAGTTTTGTCATTTCAAAAAATTACCCTTAAGATATATTTAATTTAATTAATGAAATGTAATTTGACATCGCCTCATCATTTTTTTTCTTTTGTTAGTAACTAATTTAATGTTTTTTTTTTTTTTTTTTTGAAATCTAATGTTTTGTGTCTCTAAGGACTTAATTTTAAAAAAAATATAGACACACCTCCAAAAAAAATTATATAGGAGATTGAAAATAATAATCCAAATATATAGCAGAAAAAGGAAAAGAAAAAAAAAAAACTCATCTAATGTATATATGTGAAGGGAAAAAAAAACTAAATTTATTAAAATAATTTTTTGTTCGGTTTTTCTTTTTCTTTTCTTTTTTTTTTTAAACATAAATTGATTTAATTTGATGATAATATTCTCTCACAAGCTATAGTTGAGAGAGTTTATTATTATTTTTTTTTACTTTAACTTTTTATTTTTTTAATGTATATGAAAAGAAAGAGATAAAGGACATTGCACTTTTTCTTGATACATCTCATGTAAATTTTATCATGCATTCAATATGCAAACTAAGTTTTAAGGTTCTGTTCATCATATGTATGTAAAAAGATACTTATCATTACTTTCATTTATAAACTAATTGAAATTGTTTGTGGAACCCAATAATCATATATAATTGATATTCATATACATCAAAGAGAAAGAAAAGGAGAAGAAAAACAATTCCATTTGCATTTATCACTACGTACTTTTAGCATAAATTTAAGGTTAAATAAGATATTTTTGGTCATTGATATTTGAATGAAGTTGATGTTTATTTGGTACTTGAAGTTTCTTTGGAGACTAAAGTGTTCATTTTAAAACTTTAGGTACCAAATAGACATCAACTTCAGGTACCAAAAGTGTTCTTCAACTCTCAAAATGTCACAGAACAACTCCTTCCCTTTGCAAAAAGTATTAAGGGACTTTTATCTCGGATTGGTCTACCTTAGAATGATATGAATTAGTCTATTTATAGAGAGGATGAATCTATCCTAACCCTAAGCTATTATGGACTCGTAAACACCTTAGAGAATCTAAATTAGACTCAGACAAACTCCTTTTTCGAAATAGAAGATAGAAAGAGAATAGGTTAGTTGAATTTGCAAAATGGGTGTGCAATAGTTTTTTCCCATCAGATATCGTAGTGACGCTCTCAACTTTTGTCAAATTGCTCCGCTTTTGTGTTGAAGCATCACGACACTCCTTTGTAGTGTTGTGACATTGTTTTGCCTCATCTTCAATGTTGAAATTCTTCAATTTTTGTTCTTTTAAGCTCTATTTTTACAATGAATTCCTTCAATGTGCTCCAATTGCTTAAATCCTCAAATTCAACCAAATAAACACGTGAAAGTATTGAATTTCATCTACCTCCCACCTCCATGTACTTTGTCATGTTGTTTGATATGATCTGTTACTATATTGTTCTAAGTGGTTTGAAGCTTCCATTGAGCGGATTCATGTAGGTTCTTGCCCTTAAGATATGTTTTCTTGAGGAGCGTTTTAAGGGCCTTTTGAGTGAGTTTGTATGTATTTCTTTGTCATATGTAATAACACTTGTGATTGTGTTTTGTTATTATTATTATTATTATTATTTTTTTTTTTTTTTGCAATTCATTACTATGAAAAAAAATGGAAGATTTTTTAAAAACTAAATAAGACAAAAATTTGAAATTACTATAAAAAAAAGGGGAAAGAAAAGAGAAAAAAAGAAAGAAAGGAAAAAAAAAAAAGACAACTTAGAATTGTCATCAAACAAATCACATATTACAATAATAATTAAAAATGTGGAATATTTTGCAAAATGAATAATGTACATACAAAAACAGACAATCTTGTATAGAAAATAATTGGGTAATCTTTTAATTTGGTCAAACCCTTGAAGATATGTATAATAAAAACAAAAACAATTGCAATATATCAAACCATTTTTGTGGAAAGAAATACAAAATCTAAATCCTATTAAATAAATACCTAGACCCAACTGGCAACTGATCTGGTGTATGAAAAATATCATAAATTAATGCCATAAAATGCTTATTAACATAATTTAAAAATCATATAGGTTAAATTAAAAATACGTTGAACCTTACAATTTGTTTACTTGATTTTAAGTTTTTTAAATTAAAAAAAAAATTATCTTTGACCATTATGATTCACACGTCTAGTAGATAAAAAATTGAAAGTTAAAATTTCATTAAAAATTAAATTTAAATTTATATCTAATAAATTAGTTAATTTTTTTAAAAAAAATTAGATGTGTTAGTGATTTATTAGACATAAAATTGAAAGTTTAAAACTTGTTGCATAGAAAATTAAATGATTAAAAACATGAAATTAATCATTTAGTCTCTATACTTTAATTTCAATTTTGTAACAATTTAGTCTCTGAACTTTATTTTGTAACAATTTGGTCCTTATACTTTCAAATTTGTTACAATTTAGTGTCCGACGTAAACAAATTTATAAGAATTAGATGTTATTTTTTATTATTTTATAATAGATTTCGTATTATATAAAAATATTGAGTCTCTAATTTGTTTATCGATTTATTTATGCAAAAAATCTCATTAAATCTTGATATTAAATTCTATGATAGGGACTAAATCGCGTTACAAATTTTAAAGTACAAGAAGTAAATTGTTACATAGTAAAGTTTAGGGACTAAATTATCACAAAATTGAAGGTACATGAACTAAATCGTTACAAACCAAAGTTAAGGGACTAATTTATTGCTCTTATGAAAGTTCAAAGGACTAAAAGTGATTTTTAGCAGTCTAATTTAAATTTGATAAAGTTATTAATTAGTATTGTAGTTTGAAGATTTATTTTAAATCATCTTAATAAAATAAAACTTATGTCTTACCCTTTTAGTTTTGGTTCATTTTAGTTTGTAGTTTTAAAATGTTCAATTTAACCGTCGTACTTCTAAACTAGATTTAGTTTAGCCATTGTAATTTTAAAATTTTTATTTTAATCTCTATACTTTTAAAGAGCGACTGTTTTTGTTCCATTTGCAAAATTTGAACATAAAATTTATTAACAAAATAACGAAAATAAAAATTAAGGTCAAAAGAGATAAAATTGAACCAGATTTAAATGAACATTGACTAATTAACATTTTTAACTTACAGAGACTGAATTGAACAATAGGAAAGCAGTATTTAAGTATAAATAGTTTAACTCAATATTTAACTAAGGAAAATGAAATCATTAATATTTAAGTTTTTTTAAAAGATATATAATTTTGCGACCATTTTTCTTATTAAAATAGCATTTCATTCAATGTTAGTAAAACAAAATAATGTTTACAAAAAATTTCATGTTCAACCAATGTGAAATTAAAGATAACTACATTGTCATAGATGTTGTTAATGATATATGTTGAGGGTGAATTTTCAAGTCGGGTAGAATAAAATAAAAAATCAAGATAAACGAAAGATAAAATAGGATAAGGTAAGATTGGACCTAGTTTGCTTGGAATTAAGAAAAATCCGATGTCCTAATTCTAGGAGGGTTAAGTTAAACCTTAGGTCAAATCCTTTTTAATAGACCACTATGGCTCCATATGAGGTATCTAATTTTTTTTTTTCTTCTTCCCCATTCTATAATTCTCCTATTGGCTTAGGCATTGAGACCATTTTTCTTTGTTTTGTCGGTCATTCTTTTCCTAAATCATAAACAATTTATCTTTATCGTCACTTGAAGATCAGGTGCATTTTTCCTGAGTCAAAATTTGACATCAACAATACACATTTCTTTTAGGTCAACTTTCCTGAAAAAAGTACAATTTTGACAACCCTCTCTAGATTTAATTAAAGTTTGAAGAATTACAAATAATGAGAATGAATTTATATAAAATAAAAGTATTCATCGATAATTTAACTGATTAACATATATATTATTAATTAATATGTCAAATATTTTGAATCTCCAACTTTTACATCTAGATCTAGAACTAAAAAAATTTAGTTTTAGTTGTATCAATTTTGTTTGAGTTCTTCATTACTCATGTTGTAGGAAATTTTTATTAACATTATTTTCTTTAAAATTGATTACAAATATATAATAAATTGATTACAAATATATAATAGATTTCATACTTTTTATTAAAATATTGTAGTTTGAAATATCAATGTCTTTCTTTACTCCTTTCAAAGATGAGATAAAACATTTTAACGATCCTTGTCTTTTGAATTACATATATATAATCAAAATTTGGAGTGTATATTGGATATATTAAAAAATAAAAAATAAAAATTTGATCTTCTCCTTTCTTTGGTGGCTCCACTTTAATATATTTTAATGCATCGTGGGCTTTTCATCTTCCTCTTTTTAAAATACAATAATATTCAAAAAAAATTTAACATATTTTATTCTTCGTAATGGTTATGGAAAATGTTATATCTCGTCTTTTTAAAAGGTGGGATCTTTAAAACTACAATATTTTAATGATGAGTTTGAAATCTATTATTTATTTATTCAACTTTCTATACTCTAATTAAATAAATAGTTTAAATTACAATAATGTTTTAAGTCTCTCGCTCTTTTTTTTCCGTAGATAATTTAATGAGTTATAATATTACATAAACATCAAACTCAAAAGTTCATAATACCACTATTAATGTATAACGGTTTTGGAAAAAACTATAAATTTTTAAATTAGGATATTTGTAAAATATTGCATGTAAAATAGGTCAATTCTATAAATCTTTCTTACTTGTATTAAGTTAAAAAAAAAAAAAAAAAAACAGTATTGTTGAAGGTTACTAAAAGAAAAGCCCAGGCCTAAGAGCAAGTCCAATCCCAAGGCATTCTAGGAGTATGCTTAGGTGTCCACGTGTCCCCAAATGGAAAGTCAAAGCTTCGAGTGTTGGGTCAACCATGTCAAACTTGATGCATATCACCAAAGGGGTAATAACAGAGTCAACGAGGCTATACATACACTGACGTTGCAGATATTGCACATATCCTAAGCGAATGTTAGACAACCTCCACCTCAAAATGGTTAATAATATTCTAAGTGTTTAGCTTAATTAAACACTTTCTATATTAACTTAGGCATCAGTGTATGTACAATTGGGCACTACACTGATACGAGTTGTTTCGCAAATCCAAAGGAGCTTTGTTTGTGGGCTCAAAATCTAAATGAGATCTACTAGTACAAACAAATATTAACACACACATAGGTAGATTAAGCTATGTTCGATTTGGCAAATAAATAAATAAATAATCATTCTTAAATTTAAAATCTAGTAAAAAATATCTCAAGTGTAGAATTACCTTTTTAGACTTGTTCATCAAAACTTTTTTAAAAAGACGTAAATTTTTGCCTTTTTAAATGCATCATAATTGTGGGTTAGAACTCAACGAAACCTATCAAGAAAGGTTACTGATCATTCCTCAACTGTTGAATATGATTAAATTAAATTGCTTTTTCAACATAGTTCTCTTTAATCATGTTAAAAAGAAAAAGAAAAGTAATAAAAAACTTAAGTTCACGTAACTCTTTCAATTTTTCTCTTTTATATGTATATTAATTTATATCACTTAAGTTATTTTCAATTTTATTTCTAATCATCCCATCTTATCCAACCTGTCTATCATAAAAAATCAGCACTAAAAAAATTGAAACTCTATATATTTTGTTTTTCGAAAATTGTCGTCGCAAACGTACAAATCAAGTAATTTTAATAAAGTAATGAATGTACGATGTGGTCTTTGGTAGAATATATATTTTTTTTTATATAAAATATAATAATTTTTTTAGTACTATGTAAAAGGGACTTATGAAAAATAAATTTATAAAAAAATAAAATAATAAATGTGGTTTTACCATTAGAGAAATTAATTGAATTCTTCAAAAGTGCCATTTGCACTACTCAAAGTAGTGGGTATTTATTAGGTAGGGCTTTTCCAATGGAGAACCATTGTTCTTGTCTCTCTATTTCCCTCCATTAATCTTTTCTATTTTCTCTGTCCTAGGTTTGATTTCAATTTGGTTTCTAAATTTCAAGTTTTAATCTTTTAATTTAAATTTTTCATTAAATAATCAATTTCAATCTTTAATATTCATGTTTATTAATTAATTTAAAAGAAATGTATCAAAACACAAAATGGAAACTAAATATGCTACAAAGAAATTAAAGGTTTCTCTTTAGCTCCCTCCCTCCTTAATCTCTCATAGATTTTCTTTCAAGAGATTCCTACAAGCCTTGGTCGTGTGTTCGGATCATAGCAAAGAAGACTTTTTAAATTGACAACCACTTGGATTTCGAGAGGTCAACTTTCAATTAATGAACTCAAACAAGTCCCATTAGTATAGTTTGAAAGGTTTTCCAAATATCTCATCCATCATGGTTTAGTTTGTTGTAGATCATATTCATCAATTTTTATTTGAAGCAATATTCAATTTTCCTAGTCATTCGTGTATATATATTGATAACGATATTATCTTATTAGAGAATGACACCAAGACTATACAACACTTGATCAACCGACTTGGAGATGAATTTAAAATCATGGACTTAGAGAAACATACACTACTTTCTTATAATAGAAGTGCCCAAACCAAATATGCCAAATATATCCTTAAAAAACCAATGACAATGTTTCTCATTTCAACACTCCAATGACAATGTCAAAGATTGAATTCTTACATGATAAAGATCTGGTTGATTTCTCATATGGAAACATTGACACACATCACTACAACATTCGACCAGATATCACTCAAATTGTCAACGAAGTGTGACAACACTTCCAACAACATATAGAATAACACCTTAGAGCAATCAAGTGTGAGTTTTCAAGGAACAACACTAAACAAGGTACACTCTTTTACAACAATAGTCTATTGGCATCATGTGAATGTTAAGAAACTCAATGAACCACAACTTGTTTGTGCATTTTTCTAAAAGCACACTACATATATCATGGTTTTCAAAGAAGAAATCCATTGTAGAAAGATCGAGCTCATAGGTAGAGTATAGAGCAACGATGAGCACAACTGCATAAATTATTTGGACAACTTTCATATCCTCAACAACTTAGATAGCCTCAATTGTTTTATAATAATCTAAGGGGGTGTTTAGGGAACCCTAATAGGATAGGCTTGCCAAAATGAATGTATGGATTGAGCATTTTGAGCCCGATTTGTAATACAAAAGTCATCCAATTGCGATAGTTTTCAATCCAATCCTATTTTCCACCATTTCCATAATTCGTGATCTCATTTTCGTTTATTCCTTAGATGCTTACGCATTTCAATACTCCTCTGATTCCCAATAATCTTATTACATTTCAGCTCCTAAACAGTCCCTAAGTGTTCTTCAAATATCTATTACTATAGTATTATTTAATTATAGAATAAATCATGTTGAAATGGATTATTGCTTTGTAATAGCAAGTAGCCTTGAGATCACTTATTATACAATATGTTCCATCTACTAAACAAATAGTTATCATATTGTTTGTAGTACATTGTGTGAGAGATAAATTTTCTTCTCTTGTCTCTTCAAAGTATCCCCACAAAGAATAGTTTTCTTTCAATTAGAGCATCGCACGTGTGTCCAATAATTTATGCTTTGGTTCATCCTCAAACCATATCAAAGTAGGAGAGGTACCATCTTAACTATACTCAAACCACTTCTAAAATTGGTCTATTATAGTATAATTATAACTTTAATAAAATTGGTCTATTATACGAAATTAATTACATTTGAATTTATGTTAGGTTATAGTAATAAATCCTTTTAAGTTGCATAGAAACTTTAGTCTAAATTATTAGAAGTTGTTTGGGGCATCAAATTCAATTAGCTAGGTGGAGTGAATGTTATTATACTCCACTCATCACTATTTGTGCTTTTCAATTCCAACTATTATAATTCACAATCAACTAACATTAACTTAGACTAAAATAGTTTGTGCTTCAGATACAGACCGTACTATATCACAGATTAAAATAGTTTGCACTCCGAACACAAACACTTATAATTTAAAAGATCTAAAAGATTAGATACAGATCCATGTGTATAAAAAAGTATTAATGAATTATCTGGCTCTCTTAATCACGTTTATACAACCTAATTAGTCAAACATTTCCAATCAATAAGCAAGTTAGATAGGTAAAATACATCTTTTTAGTCCATAGCTTAGAGTAAGTAGAATTTAATGTTGAGAATTAAAGATAGTGATGAAGTAGGTAAAATGGAAAATTCAACAAAGGGAAAAAAAAAAAAAAAAAGCCACATATTAAGGCCTATGTACATAAAGTTATAGTTTCTTTAACATTTATAGGCATTAGGCCGGTTCTTGCAACACCTTTACATTTCCCATTTCTTCAACTTGTAGTTGAAACTACTCTTTAAATTAAGCTTATAATTACATACTTCTAAATTTTGTTATTATTGACTTTTGTAACATTTTTAGTGTGCTAATATTTTTGTTTTACATCATTTTAATTGTTAATTTTTTTTATTTATTGAAGTCTTAACGGCCACAATTACTCAATAATGATAAGCCTTTTAAAATATAAGTAAAGAAAAAGATTTGTGAATGAATCTATGCATAAAAGAAAACTAAAACCATTTATAATATATATTTAAATACATAGAACATAGAAGGTTCTTGATTGCCAACTTAAACTCGAGATGAACTATTAACAATTTTTTTTTTTTTTAAATGAGGAACAAATGACTCAAGAACGGCATCTTTAGTATTGTAATTGTAATTAAATAATGTCTGACTTTTAGAGGGTGTGTTTGGTGGGTATAAGAGTAAAATTGTTTAGTATAAAGAGTTGTTTAACCGACCTACAATGTAAAAAATTAATAAGTCATGTAATTAATGATAATAATTGGGTAGAATTCACAATGGATTTAATAACTCTTTCCGCCAAATAAAGAAAGTCACTTATGATCTATCAGTTGATATTTAATTTGTATACAAGTCATAATTCTAAAGAGTATCAAATCTATGATACATACTTTAATTAGATCACATAATAGAATGTCTTAAATTTGTTATTTGGTCCTTCGAATGATCAAGTATAGAAGTCTTCAAAGCATTAGTTATATTTGTATTTATCATATTTATATTATTTACGATTTTGACAATAGGGTTTATAGAAGTGTGTCATATAAAATAATATCTAATCCCAGAGGCACCACTAATTTGTAATCTGCATTATTCTCTCTAATAAAAGAATTATTCTCTCTGCCTGTGGACGCAACTAACACATTGTTAGTGAACAATGTAGATCTCTGTGTTGATTCTCTATGGCTTTACATTTTCTGTTCATCTTTGATTCTCAATTTCTTAACAATATGCTTAATGAAATAAATAAAATATAAGAAGTGGAAAAAAACGTGAAATATAAATTCACTATCACACTAATATATATCTTACATAATTCATACAAAATGTGTGGTACGTACTCATTCATATGGCCTGGTTATCATGAGGTTTTAAAATGTTAGCCTTAAATAATTTAGGCTTCATTTGGCAACTATTTTGTTTTTAGCTTTTAGGTTTTAGTGTTTGAAGATTAAGTCATCTTTTTCACCTTTAAATTTATTGTTTGGTTATCTACTTTTTACTAATATTTTAAAAAATTAAACGAAATTCTAAAATTAAAAAAAAAACTTTTATTTTTGAAATTTGCCTAAGAATTCAACTCTTTTATTTAAGAAAATTAAAAACTGTTGTAAGAAATTAAGAGGAAAGACGCTTAATTTTAAAAAATTAAATGGTTATCCAGTGTAAATACTTGTTACGCATTAAATATAGAAATTTAACTCATATATAAAATAATCAAAGAATAAAAAAATGTTCATAGAAAAATATATTTTCATTCTTAAATAAGTGAAAATGTTAAGCCCTTGATGTTTTAAGAACTTCCATCACTAAAAGTTATGTCAGGGCATTTGAACTAAATGAATAAGAGTAATACACGATTGCTAGTTAGTTTATAACTATTTTTTTTAGTCCAACTTTATGGTTCAATCACATGGTCATGTGATTATGAAATTTAAGAGGGATACATAAATGAACCAAGATGACATTCGAATGAAAGGAGTCGTGAGATATGAAAGTACGGTTAAGATAGGCTTAAAAGAATTGAAAATAACTATCTACATAAACAATATGCACCTTCCTTTTTGGTGTCTCAATCATATGAACTCCCAAATTAAACCAATTTTATGTTGGGGGTGACCTAAAAATTTTCTTATGAAGTATGTGAGTGAGGATAAATCATGTTGATGGTTTGTCATCTTCACTCATAGAAGCAGTTCAAGATTAGCAAGGATGACGTTGTCAAGTAGTAGGAGAATGTTGGGGTCATTAGGTGTTGAATTTGGATTCCGAATCATGAATGGGCCTGAGACATTACGCATGGATGATTTGTTTTTTCTTTTTTTTTTTTTTTTTTGGGTCTCTTGAAGTTTATTTTTCCTATCAAATATCGCTACTCATCAAAATAGGATAGATTGAACGAAGGTGGTAGTTTTGTTCAAGGATATAATATCTTAACAAATTGAGTTGAGTTGAAGTTATGGTCTACCTCCAATCGAACCGAAAATCTATTTAAACAAAAGTAATAGGTATTTTATCTGTACACGAACATTCAATTTGACCCTAAAAATGTCTTTTCAAAAATTAATTAAGAGAGAAAAAAAATGTGTTAACATGATGATCTTGAAAATATAGATATTGATTAAAATTCAACTCCCATCACACTCAATAGAAGAAATAAAACCCAAGTGTGGACGGTGCATGAACATCGCATATATCACTAAATGCAGGCAGCTGCCGTGCAATTCCGGGCGGCAGCGAAGGCAGCACCGCCGACCAACCTAATCCCTTTGTTTGTTTGGGCAATGCAGGCAAGGTGTTTGAAGAAATGCCCCAATGAAGAATTTCTCAAAATCCTCACCTTTTTTTTTTTTTTTCATTTTTGTCTTTAGTTGAGTCAACGTGCCAATAAGAAATGCACATTTGGAGGATTCCAATTTTGTTGTTCACACAAAGAGATGAAGAAGAAGAAGCCCCCCATCCCCCACCACTTCACCGGTCTACTCCATTAGAAGCTTCAACCCATTATTGTTGGTCTATGGTTGTATCACAGCTCACACACTTGTTTAACAAACATTATATATATATTCATTCATTATTCACTTTTTTATATAATTCATTCATTTCTATTCATACCCTTTTCTTTTTCTCGATAATATTATTACACCACAAACAAACATGAATGAAAAAGACTAAATGTCTAACGACTTGATCAAACTATGGTTTAGGCATGGATGCAAGTCAAACTCTTTCATTGTCAATTTTAACTACATTGGTTCACATGTCAAATATAATAAATTTGTTAAAGGCAAAAGGAAAAGTTCAATGTAATGATAATATCTATTAAAAATTAACTTTATTGGTTGAGGCAATAGTGTAAAAATCTCAAGTATAGATTCATGGGTGAGGAGATTCGAACTATATATCTCTTAATCACTAACATATACTATATATGTCAGTTAGTAATACTTGTATCGAGCGCATCCACAATTATTATACCATACGAATTTTAGATTTTGAAAAGTATACTGAAATGTACTAGTTTCATTGAAGTTAATTAATAGAATGGTATGATTTTACAAAATTGCATAAACTAAGAAAGTTGTCCAAACTATATTCTAAATAGAGAGGTATCTTTCTTTCTTTATTTTTTTATTTAATTTGGAAAAATAAGCAAATCTATAGGATGTGATTTGTAATTATATAATTTTAATATATAGGATCTATACGTAGATGATATAAAGTTTTGTCCTTGATCTTAATATATTGTTACATGAAATTGAAACAGGCTGTTATGCATGTGGGGTCTATTTAAAATTTAATGGTTTTGGTGAGTTTTAAAATTGTCAAAAGGAAAAATATGTTATTCCAAAGTTTGAGGATGTGTTGGATTATATATATACACTTTTCCTATGCTATTCTTAGTTTTTCTTCTTGACCATTAGTGAGAATAGGGATCTTTTAAAATCTCGAAAAGCTAAAAAGAAATAAAATTAAATTTTAAAAAAAAAAATTGGCTTGATGTAATTTTCTAATTAATCCGTAATTACTTTCTGGCCAATTCAAAAGATGAGAAAAGAAAAGAATTAAACAAATCTACATGTAAGAGCTCTTTTCAAATATAGTAAAAAACTAAAATATTTATAAATATAACAAAATTGCACTATCTATCTGTGATAAACCGCGATAGACTACTATCTGTGTCACAATAGTCACGATCTATCATAGTCTATCGCAGATATACAGTGTATTTTGCTATTAGTTATAACTATTTTCAGTAGTTTTGCTATTTAATATACTTTCCCTACATATATAACCTTTCTTAGTCAAATTAATTTCTAATAAACTCACCTTAGCTCATAATTTGACTCTTTTTACCTTTCTAACTTTTTTCAAATCCTCTAGTATATTAACCATACTTTTAAATGGATTCAATAACAATAAACTAAACAACTTTATCTATAAATGGGACTTACACATTTGAAGTACGTAATTTTCATGCAATTGATGAAGGACTTGAATTTCTTTGTCATCATTTTTACCACCAACTATCTAGCTCTATGTCGGGGTTAGTTAATGGTGTGGAGCAAATTAAACAAAATAAATTTGCATAAGGTGCAATGAAAATAGATGAAATTAATACAATGTGGTATGATGGAAGTGATAGAAATGAAGCCTAATTCATTTTAGGGTTTTGATCAAGCGTATCACTCCGACGATGCGGGCGTATTGCTCCTAAATTCTGCAAAATAGTTAAATTCTATTATAAAAACTCATAAAAATAAACTAAAATAGTAAAAACACACTTTAGATAGTTAAATGACCTATACTTGATCAATTTATCCAATTTAGGCCAATTAAAGAGGTAAATAACATGTAAAGTACGACTTTTACTAAGGAAAAAGTACCAACATATATATCAAAATCATACCTTTTATGACATTTATCAAGACACAAGCTATTTAAGTAAGCATACTCAAGAGAGATTCAAATCCAGTCATCATTGGAAATAAAAGCTAACTCATATTAACAAGATGTCATTAAAGCCTTAAGCCTAAGTCTTGAAAAGGAAATTAGCTCATGCTCAAATCGGGGATGGTATCATTACAATCATTGAAGTTGGTTGAGAACACATAGTGTAAAAACTAGACTACAAAATAAACAATGTAGATGAAAGATTATAAGGAGACATGGTGGTAGTTGTGCCAATAGATTCCTTCCTCTTATTTAGTTCCTCTAATGGTGGTGGTTGTTACTTGATCCCTAGGATAAACTTCATTAATACAAATAGTTAGGTTGTTAGTGAAAGTTGATAATGACTAAATTTAATGTCATGCTTCTTAATTTGGTTTGGTTTCAAATAATTAGTAATTTAGGTTTGCATAAGAAAAGATTGTTATTTAGTTTTTAAAGTTAAGTTGAAGTAATTAAGGTAGTTAACACCCTTGAACACTTTTGTCTTTTGAATTTCATCCATGAATTTAATTTGCTTTCTTTAGTTGAAAATTAAAAACCATCACCACAAGATTGATCCCTAGATAAAATCAAGAAAACTTTAGAATAGCTAATTGGATTCCGAGTATTTGATCTCCAGAGAAAGATACTCGCTTTTTTTTACCGCTTTACTATAACTTGACCTATGCACTTCCGGTAACATTAAGTTTTGGCATATTAGCCAGCCCATAGGCTAACCCGATTATCAAAATGGTGATCCATATTAAATCCAATGAATAAATGAGATGGGTTGGGTTGGGCTGGGCCAATCAAAAGTTGACTTTGGGGCGAGCTCGTATTAAGCCTGGGCTGGGCTTGGGCCGGCCCATGGGCTTCGGGCCTGTTAATGACGCTCACTTGGAATGACCTATTAGGTCATCCTTGTAAGGTAAAACACTTAGTTATATTTTTACCCACAACATTAACCATTTCAAATTTATCCTCAAACATGGCCTTACCAAATTATATATACTTGTTGGGAATAATTGTAAAAAAGAATCCCATGTTGGGAGTTTTAAAGTGTTTAATGTTACAAATTTAATATTTTGATAGTTACAATTTTATAAATCTGTAACGTTTTTAATTTTCCTATATACAGAGATTAAAAATTCTGTTTGATACATAGATTTCTTCTTCTCTCAATTTTCCATTTCTTTGATTTTCTTTGAGCAAGAATTTTTTTAGTGTTATGTTAAACTTGGATAGCAACTGGCATGAGAGGATTAGCACTGAAATTGTGCCATACTTGTTTTCAAGACAGTGATCGACACAACAATTGATTACCATATTTTCACTATTATTGTGTTTATTTACTTTCTATATTTAGGATATCTTTCCTAAAACGCACACACATGTATAGTTTTTATTTTATTACCATTTTATATATCTATTGAGGGGAAGAGAAGTGTTTGGCCTTCTATACGTGGGGTCTTTATAATCTAATCATTTTTGTCAATGGTCTCTCTCCTAAACTTAGAGAGAGTTTAGTTTTTTTTTCAATTCTTGTTCATTAATTGAACCAACCCAATGCAAGTCTTTCTCAACTATGCTATTTTTTTCTTCCCATAAAGAAAGGACATATATTATTTAATTATTTCAAAAGGCAAAACCCACTAGACAGAGTTATCCCAAATAAATAGCCATATAGGGTAAGTCTCACTAAGTCACTTTTTTCTTTTTCTTTTTTTCTTTTTTTAAATTATGATTTGCCCCAAACCCCTATTTCCCAATCAAACCCTTCCCCTAGTGTTTCTTTCGTATATATCCAATCCTAATGCCAAATCTTTATCTCCCTCTCTCTTTTCAAAATAATAATAATTACAACCACATCTCACCCTATTCTTTAGTTTAAAAAAAAAAAAAAAAAAAAAAAAAGGGTTTGTGCAGGTAAGAAATGAATTGAAACAACTAACCAATTATATCTGAGACTTAAGAAATCAATATCCATTGAATTTTGCTACATGATGATTTAAGTACGATATCAAAATTTATGCACCAATTGTGAATTTATAATAATCAGAAATAACTAAAGAAATTAGTAATAAATTAGTATTGGTATGGTGCTTAGCCATCTACACTTGGACGATGAAATTAGTAATAAATTAGAGAACTAGGATAATGGAGAACTCATAGTGTTATTTTTAATATACCTCAAATGTCTCAAACCCGCTTAAATATTTAAGAAAATAGTTCTATGACAATCATCTAGCTAATTAATCTCTCAAATAATTAATGGGACAGTTATCTTACTAGCTTAATCTAGACTATACAAATAATCTCACCGGCCGATCAAACACATGTAGTTGGCCTAACAAAAGAATGCTTGGACATAATTTACCATCATGGGTCGTGCTCCATATCTTCTTTAAACTTCCATGATCGGCCTTCCATGATGTTTATTACTTTTCTAATTTATCTTGTGAGTTGAACTCTTTAGCACTTATAATGGGACTAACAAGTTGGTTTCTTGAGTAACTCACTTCTCTAGGAATAATTCATTGGATCATCAAATTTTTTTGTCATATATTTTACCCATAACTACCACCTCAAAACTAAATTTAAAATATATATATATATATATATATATATATATATATATATATCCAAATTATACCAACTTCAACCAACAAAAATAGGAAAAGCTAACAAGAAAAAGGTATTTTCAATTTGACCAAAAGAATGACTATTTATAATAATATTTGCAACTTATAAAAATCATGGTTTTGCTGCAATTGCATGCATGCAGAAATTACAATTACAATAAGTGGCCCTCAATTATTAACATTTTACAGTAGGAACCCACTTTTTTGATACGACATAAAGATCAAAATAAATAAATAAATAAAAATAAGAATTTGTTTGTCATTTACCCTTTGGAAGAGAACCTTCTTATTAGAGGTTGGCCAAAAGTCGATCTCGGCCATACACGTGGCAGTTGTTGATCAAAGCAAAAACTCAAAGAAATTAAAAACTGCGGCTCCAAAATCAAATACCAGCTTTTAATTAAAGAGTGGTTTTATTGTTCGACCAAACTTGTTAAATTTAGCAAATTTAATTTGCATTTTTTTTTAGTGAATTTGATCCTAGACCTTGACCATTTCTAAATTATTTTTTTTAATAATGTATTTTTTTTGGGTGTGGAACAACTAATTAATAATGGAAATAGAAAATAATGATGGTAACTTTAAAAAAAAATTATCATAAACTTTTAGTTGTCATAATTTATAAGCTATAGGTTGTTATATAATTTCAGGTTAATTTGTCATTTTATGATCAAGATTTGGTTTTAAATTAATTTTGAGACGTTTTATTTTCATAGTTAGTTAGTTCAGAGTTTTTTTTTTTTTCTTCTTTTTCTTTTTCTTTCTTTCTTTCTTTCTTTCTTTCTTTCTTTCTTTCTTTCTCGGAATGAGTTGAAAGATTTTTTTAAAAAATTGAACTAAACAAAATATAAGGCCATATTAGAACTTTATTTAAAAGAGTAGATCTACTTTCTAAACAAAAGGAAAAAAACTAATAAATTTAAGGATTTTTTTTCAAATATATCAAAAAGAACTAAAATATTTACAAATTTAGCAAAATTTCATTATCTATCTGCAATAGATCATGATAGACTATTATTGTCACAATAGACATAGATAATAGTCTATCGCGGTCTATCACAATCTGTGTATTTTGCTATTAGTTGTAAATATTTTCAACAGTTTTGCTATTTAAGATAATTTCCCTAAATCTAAATTGTAGTCACCATGACAAGAAAAGAAAAACAATAATATTTATTATTGAGGTGGTTAAAACAAGCATAAGTTAGTAAACTAGTATGTGTTTTAGTGACTATTGGTGTCAAAATTTAAAGAGGAGAATATGTACTTAACTTTTATGTGACAACAATGGTATATTTGTAATTCAAGAAAGACGTGACTTGCAAAAGAGAATATGGGCACTAATATGGTACTTGCATGCCACAATGACTCTAATACCTAAGTTAGTAAGAGGCCTTTTGGTTTTGTAGCAAAAGTTTTAGGGATGAAGATAAACTTATATCTTCTTAAGTTATATGATGTATTTATAGGAAAATCATGACCGAAGGTGTCAATATCAGGGTTTCAAAATCAAATTAGGCTCCTTCTTGAGCCAAATGGATTGAGGCAACATGCCCTATTCATTAAAGGGGAGGCTTGGCCCCAGCTTGGGCCTTTCTCTTCTTTCATAGTCCAAAATGTGTTGTAGAATGCATTGAGTATGCCCCTTCATTGAAATGAGAGCATCAACCTTGATCGGTCAGGTCAGTTTGCGCCTATGACCTAAGCTCTCTTCGTCTTTAGGCCTAATTGGGTCACGTGGTGTGGTTTTTGGCTCGAGTTTCCTTTTTTTGATCTGATAGTATGTAAACTCACATAAAGTCAATTATACCCCTAGACCAAATTTAACAACCGTGACTGAGAGGTGTAGTTTTAATTAGCCCACCTCTTATTGTAAAATAAAAAAAAACCAACAAACAAACAATTGTTAGGTGGCAAAACAATTGACCTTTGAGAAGGCAAAATTGTCTTATGTAGTAAGGGATGCTTTGATTGTAAATTTATATTCAGTAGTTTAACCGTAGGATTACTTTTGTTGTAAACGTGTCATTGAATATGCAATCTCTCTCTCTCAATCTTATTTTGGTTCCTCAACTACGAATCTTATTCTATTTTGGTCTCCAAACTTTGGAAACAGATTACGTTATCTCTTTAACAAAAATGTGAGGTGGTTTGTATTTTTAGATGACTAGGTTCTAGATGGCTTGACTATAGAAATGTCAAATAAATTGGTTAGCTTTAAGCTAAAAATTACATGGTTCTAATTTCTTGTCAATTGGGTTGAGTGATTTCTATTATACAACACAAAACAGATTTGATAATACAATATGCCGGAATTTTGATGCAAGTGTACAAGCAAAGCAAAGACAATAATCAAAACTTTTTAACCCAAGAATAAAATGTAAAATAAACTAAAAAAGTGCAAATAAATATAATCCATGTAGAAAATAACCTCTAAAAAATCGCAAATAAAAATGTTACCTTCATAGAATAAGGACTTGGGAGGAAGAGAAATAAAAAAAAAAAAAAAATAAAAAAAAAAAAAAACCCTCCATGAATCACAAAAATATTCCAAACTTGAGGATAAAAAGCACTTAAAATATGTTTAAAATATGTGCAATATGAAAGTGAAGTAAAATGCTAACAACCAATGCGCAAAAACAGTGAACTGCCAAAATCTTCAACGCAAGATAACTTTTGAGTTCTCTATAGAAAATAGCTTTAAAACCCTATTCAAAATAGAAACCCTAAATTTTTTAGTGTGACTAAATCAATTGAGACAAATATATAATGAAAGAAACATGTCTAAAATACACCAATAAATAAATAAATAAACCATAATCCATATTCATATAGTTAGCAGCCTAGTAGTAGTGCAACAAAAAACCAAAAAATGAAAATTTAAATCGATCCAATGATTTGGTTTGGTTTTTAGTATGAAATTGGACATATTAGATATTGTATTTAGAGAAAATCAAAAAGTATTGGTTTTGATCGGTTTTTTATTAGAAAAACCAATAAAAAACCAAACTGAACCAATGATATTATATATATATGCCCTTGAAAATAAACTCTTCATTTGATATTTTTTTTAGTATTTTAATCATTATAGTGCATGTATATTTGATGTTTAGATAAAATACTAATTATTATGGAGCATGTATGTCTTTTTATTTATAAAAAGTGGTAAGAAAAAAAACAAAACTGTCAAATTTTAATTTATAAAAAAAAAAAAAAAAGAAGAATAAACAAACCTAACATTAATTTAAAATTAGCAAAAATGATTGCTTCAAAACAAAGTGGAAATAAGAAAAAAAAAATGGAAAAACAATGTCAAACATCAAGAACCAAACCGATAATAAACCGATCCAAATAAAACCAATCCACTGGTTTTATTCTTTATCGGACATCGGTTTGGATCTCTTCTTTGTAAAATCAATTAGTTTGATTTAGTTCTTAGTTGACCTCAAAAGCAACGAAATTGAACTGACTTTCACCCTTAGATAAGACAAAAATTCATAATGTTTAATAAAAACAATATATGTTTTATTATTTAGCCAATTAGAAGGTAAAAATTGTAACTTTTTATCAAAACACATAAGGTCCAATTTAAAGTAAAAATTGTTTTTTCTAAAATAAGAAACATAAAGTGATGGATGCATTGATAGTTGAATAAATTTATGAATAGCAGATTAAAAAATAAGAATTATTATTGCAAGTGTTTCACTCTATTTTATTTAGAATCTCGATAACATCAACTTTCCTTTTATCATTTATCTATGTTAAATCAGCGAGTAATTGTAAAACAAGCAATCAAACTATCGTATAAATAACCATTATAATTTGTGAATTTGTGAATTGTAATGAAACACATTTTAAAGTTTAAAATCTAGACAGACTTATAAAATATGTTAAAACAAAATTAAAATTTAACCAATTATATATTGTAGGGTAAGAATCCTTTGTCATTCAAGGAGCTAATGGACAAATTAAACCAAGGTCTAAAAATTAATTATATGATATAATTGGATATAATTAGATAGAAACAAAAGCAATGAGATGGACAAATCTATTAGGAAGAAATAGATTTCCTCTTGTCTTATATTTTTTATTTGTCAAAATAAATACTTGCTTATGTGGATTGATTTTTCAATGTGACAGCTTGTGTTCACATCTAACAAGTTTATTGAAAATGAAGGCTATAGTTTTGCATGTGCAAACTTCCCTTGTGAGTGTTTCCTATTACTATGACTTTCTAGCCCCATTTCTTTTGTTTCAATTTTATGTTTTTTTAATTATTATTCGGGTCAGCTTACGCGCACTTCGAGTAATCTCACGGGACACCTACCTGACCCTACAACATTTGAGTCTTAAGGAAACTCGTAGAATATTAAATTCTAGGTAGGTGACCATTATGAATTGAACTTATGACCTATTAGTCATTCATTGAGACTATGTCTCCTTTTTATGTTTCAATTTTATGTTTTGAAATTTATGATGGATATGGTAATAAATCATTTTTTTACTAGAATCTTCACAATCTTTAGAAGAAACATTTGAATTCTTAGTCAATTTTTTTTAATAAATAAATAAAAACTATAATCCATTTGCTCATAATCATTTAGGCTCCGTTTGGTAACCATTTTGTTTCCGATAATTAAACCTATTTTCCTCTCCTATTTCTTCATATTTTTTTACAATTGTTTGCATTTTTTTTAGTACAAGACTTAGAATTTTTAGTCAAATTCCAAAAACTAATTTTTAAAACCTACTTTATTTTTTTTAGTTTTCAAATTTTCCTTTGGTTTTTGAAAACATAGTAAAAAGTATATAAGAAAGCAAGACGTTTATCGGTGAGAGGGGTGTTTGTAAGCCTAATTTTAAAAAACTAAAAACAAAAAACCAAATAGTTACCAAAGGAGGCTTTAATTTTAAGTTTTTATGTTTGAAAATTAATAGCTTATAAACATTATTATTTCTACCCATTAATATATTTCTTTAGTCGACATTTTACGTACATATTCCAAATTCAAGTCAAATTTTATGTCGTTGGGTCTCCTTTTGTTAACAAGAAAAATACTTAGGTGCATCGTCGGCTGCATTTATCTTTCTAGAGCTCATCAAGTGTCCCGTCACTAAATTTTGCCACGTGAATATTTTTTCCTTTGTAATTGAATGGGGTGCATGGAGATATGTCTTGTCAAATATAGCCCTTTTAGGTACATATTTCAAATTGAAGTCAAATTTTATGTCGTTGGGTCTCCTTTCTTATTAACAGAAAAAACACTTAGATGCATCATCAAGTGTCAAGTTGACAAATTATGCCCGATTGTTATTTTTTCCATTTGTGATGCATGGAGATAGGTCCCGTCAAACATGGCCTTTTTTAGAAATGTATTTTGTGGACTAAGCAACTTAGAACAATATGATAAATTAAAATACAATAAATTATGGAAAATTATTATATATTAAAAAATATCAAACTATTTATGTAGAAAATTTTAAAAAATATTAAATAGAAAATTTCAAAGTTGACAAAATTTTTTAGTAAAAAAAAAAAAAAAAAAAACTAATTATGCTTCACCCATTATTTTTAAAAATTTTTTAAAATAAATTAAAGAAAAACCTTATGGTTCCTTTGCAAAGAAAGCATAAGTATAGAAAAAAGATAAAAGACGCCTCAAACAATGATGACTAAATTATTAAATATTTGCATTAATTGATAGTTATTATTGTGATTGTTATTTATATACTCAATTATTATTCATTCATTAGAATGAAAAATTAAAAGTTTGGATGGATAGAAATTCTATAAAACCTTACAATCTATTTAAATCTGATATATTTAGAAAATAATAATCAAAATCTTGACATTATTGCCACTTAAATATGAAAACTTAATGATGCTCATGAGTCATGATTTGATAATAGTAGTAATTAATTTTCCATCCTTTTTCTTGTAGGACTATTATATAAAATAAAAAGAATTTACTTTTAAATATAGAAAAATAAATCAAAATATTTATAAATATAGTAAGTTTTATTGTCTAACTGCAATAGATCACGATAGACTACTATATGTGTCTATCAATATGTCATGATAGACACATATAGTAGTCTATCGTGATCTATCGCAGATAGATTATGATATTCTGCTATTATTTATAAATATTTTCAGCAATTTTGTCATTTGAAATAATTTTTCAAATAAAAATTCATCGTAAATTAATTTAATATGGGTTGAATTTAAAATCTTACTGTATATACATAAATATATATTTATAATTTTGAAAAAAAGAGTATTTCTGATTTTTTTTTATTTTAAAAAATAAACTATCCATTTAAAGTTTATTATAAACAAATGCATGAAACTTGTGGTTCCAATTAATTAATTCCTTTAATTTGATTGCACAAATAGATAAGAAAATATTCCATACATATCTTCTTCTTTTTTTTTTTTTTTTTTTTTTGTTTCCATAGAAAATTTATGAATAAAATAAATGTGTGGTGGAGAATTTTCCTTTAGTAAAAGCATTAAGGAGACAACTGAGAATTACCCAGCTAGATTCATTTGTTAATTAATTTATTATTACCCAATAAGTCATCATTAATTATCATGGGCAGGCCGTGGTTACTTTGAACTTAAAACAAAATTACAAAATAATAACAAATATAATAAAGCACATGATTTTCTTCTAAAAGAATAGACTTTAAAAAATAAGATTAAGAAATTGATAGCTTATGCTCAAATATTGGTTATTTATCACATGGTTGGTATTTATTTATTATTATTATTTTTTTTTTTTTTACAACAAGGATCGTGAGATCAAACCTCCAACTTCTAGGAAGGAAAATCATGTCCATTATCATTGAGTTAAGCTCATTTTAGTTTTTTTTTTTCCTTCTTATTTTTTGGTTCTTAAAAAATTTGCATTTTGTAATTTCATTTTCTTTTGTTAAGAAACATTTGCAAAATTGAACATTTTGTAACAACTGCACTTCGGTAATTAGGTCATATCTTTTGATTCGAGTAGCCGTAAATAACCACTCATATTGTTTGCTTTTCTGCCCTTTATCCATCTATAGCATTATTTTTTAGGTTTCATTTCATCTTCGTCCTATAATCAAGCAAAAACGATATTGAGTTCTACTTTTCCACCACCATGGGAAGGTAAGATCTATAGTTTTCTAGTTTAGAAGATTTTGGAAGAAACCATTGTATTTTTTGGAGTATTTTGATATATATGATTAAGATTTTTTATCAATGGATTTTACTCTTAATTTATTGATTATGAATGACATTGTCTTGCTATTGATTGACAACCAATGTTTGATTGTGCAATTCAACACTTTAGATTAACGTATAATATGTGACATGTAATTATAGGTTAATCTCTAAGAAGCAAAAGGTTAGATAGGCTTGTAATTTGTGGTTGACAACGAAGAACATTGTTCTATCAACCTAGGGGAAATTAAATTAAATTTCTAATTAGGTCTTTCCAATTGGAAATCTATCCTAGCATAATCCTTAAAGCCTAATGCGGTTAGTTAGATTGATTAGGACGCTTTTCATTTAACCAAATTGGCTAATTTGATACTTTGTACCATTGGTTAGTCTTTCTAATCAATTCGGCTAAGCATAGGTAAGAAGTTAAAACTATGCTTTCATAATTCGATCTCAAAATTATATTGGGTAATTCCGTTCCTCTAAGCTAGAATGTTTCGTTTGATTGCACATCTATCTTTTACTTTCATCACTTTACTTTCATGCATATTCAAATCTCAAACCACACAACCCCCTCCCCCCCCCCCCCCCCTCTCCAATTTATCGCTTTACCTAAATAGTTAGCTTGAGAAACTAATCTTTGTGCTTTCCTGGATCGACCCGGTCTTGCCGCTAATACTATACTTTAGTAGTAGTAGTTGTAAAGATCGGTATAACTATAAATATTATTTGATTGGGTCTTTTGGGAGCGACACCAAAAAGGCTCATGCCTGAAAATCTACGTAAGTTTTGTTTGCTTCAATCCAGCAAAAAGCACAATCAAGGTAGGGACTAAAGGCAAGCAAAGAATGAAACTTCACCAATAGACACTGTCTTTTTCTCTCTCATTCCTTCACCAATAATCTATTACCTTTGTTTCTTATTTTTTGTTATTGTCAATGAAGGAATCATGTGGTATAGTGAAAGGATGAACATATCATGAATAGAAAAATTAGAATGAAAAATCTCCACCCTAAATATAGATAATAGAAATAATATATATATTTGCAATATTTTGTTGGTTTTGGGTCATAGGGAATGTATATTATTCAAATCCTCCTTATTAACTTCTAATAGAAACGGTCTTATTTATGTTATTATGGTATATCTGTAAATAACTAGATATACAGGGGTATAACAGGAAAAGAAATCTCCACTCTCTTCTTCTAAAATCTGGTAGGCATTTTTGCAATATTATTAACAATCTAGCCCTATCTCAACATTGGGTATTTTAGATAGGTATTTCTTATAATTTCCCATGATTACATATTGACCAAAGTCCAATTCCAAATAGGTTAAGCCTAAAACCAATGAAGTTCAAGCCCAATGGACAAACCTATTATTGTCAAACCAAATCCAAGCCCATACTACTAGAGCTATATAAATAGATGAGTCATTTTCATTATGGGGTTCAGAAGTTGGAAACTATACAAAATATAGAGAATTTAGAGCCAAGAAAACATAGGACTCTCCTAACTCTCAAGGACAAAACACTCAACCAAAAATATTTCAAAGGTCAAATGACTCTCAACCCTAACTTCAAGAACAAGTCTCATAACTCTTAAGACAAATCAACATCGAAAACCAGCTGTGTACTCTTGAAAAATTTTACTTTGAAAGAGAAAGAATCAAAAGATTAACATTAGAGAGATTGTAATACACCCACAATCAAATCACTACGAAATCAAGTTCATTCCACATATTAGGTTTCTTTGTTGAAATACAAAAGTATGTTGCTGATGGACTTGAAAAGTTCATGTTGGACTATTTGGGAGTGATTTGTAGCGCGGGTTTGAGGGTTCTTTGCAATTTTCATTATAGTAGAACTTGTAGTTGGAGAAGACTGGACGTAGCCACGAGTTTGAGGCAAACCAATATATTTTTCGGTGTCGTTCTATTTTTTCCTTCCCTATATTATTTATAATTTCATGATCGATTACTTAAATTAGTTCTAACCTGTGAAGTGAGAGTTTGGGATATAATTTAGTTTATTCTGCATTCATTTATATCTTGTATAAATTTCCAACTAGATAAAGTCAGTATTACCATCAAAAGGGCGATATTTCATTCCGAACCTCTGGCAAAAGAAAATTCTCTCCACTTCTAGTTTCTTTGTCTCTTCCCACTGCATTTGTCTTGTCAACTTTTTTTAACTGTTTCCATGGAAAGAACACAACTATATATATGGGCTAGAGCATTGTCTTATCTATGAAATTTTAGTGACTACACCTTTTCTTCTACCTCCATTGCTAGGATTGTACATAAGTTTCTTACCTCATGATAAGATGCTCCCATGTTGGATTCTTTTGTCTTGATTGTAATGTTTATGGTTGTGGCTGGCCCTATTACTTAAAGTTGGCTAGAGTCTCTAGATTGCTTCTATCCTACATTCTTGTTTTATAGTTAAAAAGATAAAATACACATTTTATTTGCGATAGACTACGATAGATTATATTGATTCCTTTTGCTATATTTGAAAAGAGCGCTTAATTTTATTGATCTTAGTATTTTTTTTTTTTTAAAAGCTAATAATAAACTAACAATATGAACTAATTTTAAATTATCTTGAAAGTACAATGACTAAATTTGTACATTTGAAAAGCACATGAACGAAACAGAAATAACTCTCAAAATACTTGACTAAAATAATGATATTTAAACACAAAAAAAAAAAAAAAAAAATCCTAGAGTTTGTTCAAAAAATAAAAAATCTAGAGTTTAAAGAATTCCAAGGTCATTTATGTCACCATGCTAGTAGCAACTTTTATCTCCTAGAACACTTTAATCCCTTAAGGAACACTTTAATCCCTTAAGTTTAGAAATCAATAGTTCTAAATGATTTCTGAACTCCTCTTAACTCTTGGTCGACTAACAAAAATATGATCTGAGAATTTGAAAAAGCACTTATCTCTGAGCTAAGATCTGTACTTCTACCATATAGCAACTTTCTTGACAGTTTACAGTAAAAATATTTTGTAGCATCAATTGATAATCAAAAGGTTTATGTACATGTCTCATTTTCTGATTAAGAGAATTCAATGTAGATGTTTGTAGCCTCTATAGGTTCATATTGACATGCTCTAATCTGCATTTCATCAAAATTATATAAAGTAACTGCAGGAAGCACCAAAAAGAAACCTACTTTGGTGAACCATGAAGGCTATCTTGATGGAAACTTGTATAATTTTCACTCAGATGTCAATTGAAGAATCGAGACGACGATGATGGGTTCTTAACTAGAGGAACCAGTGACTGCACAACGTCGGTCATCAAAGGCCGGTAGTCGGCTTCAGGCTGCACACACATGGCTGCAATGGCTGCTACCTGAGAAATAGATACTCATAGGGTCATTAATAAAGAGTAAGATTAGCAAATTCATAATCCTAATTTGAAGGTTAATAGAGGGCTTAACAAACCTGAATTAGATCCTTTTTTGAGTACTTCCCTTGAATAGCTGGGTCAATCATTTTCTCTACTTTTTCTCTATTAGTCAGCCTTGGGAGAGCCTAGAAGCCATGCAAAAGGAGATCAGATTTCTTATATATGCTGATTATATGATTCAATATTAGCTCTGTTAAAGATCATTTTGTGGTAGTTTTTTGCAGCCTTATAGGTTGTTGAAATGTAACAGAATTAACTAACCCATGAGACAAGAACATGCTCGCCCTGCGGCCGTTTGATATCAACTGGCACTCGACCGGTCAATAGCTCAAGCAGCACAACACCATAGCTGTACACATCTGACTTTGTTGTAAGTTTTCCTGTTGAAGCATACCTACACATTCCCAACAGAGAAATATAAACTGAAGTTGTATTGCCCCACAAATGTTCTCATAAATTATAGACGTTTATACTTTTTCTAGTAACACTAATAAAAAAGATTGATTTAATACTATGGTAATATCTACTCTTTTCTAAAAATATTGAGCTATGTTATGCAATCGGGTAGACGTGGATTCACATTCTTCTAGGGAGTATTTGACCTACCGACTTTATAAGTCAGGGTTAAATAACTAATTCCATCAACTTCAACACTGTTCACAATTGAAGTCTACACATTTATCGAGGAACTCCATCTTCCACTCTTTCTTCCTCCCTCCCTCTAATGTTTCCTAACTCTAGACTAAACAATTTTGCACCCCAAATACAGACTTCCTAACGCTAGTATCTTCAAAATTCAACTTAGTGTCCTAAACAACCACCTAAAAATCCATTATGTAATAGGTGTCCACGTGGAAGTATTTTGAAGACTTTAGACTTTTTTTGGTAGCAGGAATTCAAAAGAGTGCCAGTAATGAAAAGCTAGAGGCTTGTTTGAAGACTCACTCTGGTGCTAGATATCCTGTGGTTCCCAGGACTTGTGTAGATATCTGACCATTGATCTTGTCAGAGCCCATCTTGGCCGAACCAAAATCCGACACCTTGGCTCGGAAATCCTGATCCAGTAGAACATTGGTGCACTTGAAGTTTCTATGAATAACAGATGGAACTGCATGCTCATGGAGGAACTCAAGTGCCTTGGCACAATCAAGGGCTATCCTCATTCTAGTTTTCCAATCCAATGGCCGAGATTCACTGTTGGGATTATGTAGATGATGATGAAGAGTACCATTGTGCATAAATTCAAATATCAGAAGCCTATGGTGTTGGTCAGCGCAGTAGCCAAGCAATTCCACCAAACAAGGAGAGTGCAAGCGGCTTAGGAGATCTACCTGTTTTCAATAGGAGTATGAGTCATCTTAAACTTTCAATTTCATCTATTTGAACTCTGAAATCGACAACGAAAGCTTCGAAATCATCAAGAAAATGCCTACACACGAACATAATCGGAAAACCAACCAAATAAAAGCATCCAACACAACCAAAAGAACCAATACCTATAAAAGTAGCCTCATCCAAGATAATGACCTATACATATCATCTATTAACAAGCGTAGGGTTTAAATTGCAATACCTATTCAAGTTCATAGTTCAAATCGACGAAACTAAAAGTTTAAGGCTAAAAATAAATCGTCAACCTAAATTCAGGGCCAAAAATCAAACTTCTCACTTTTGTCTCATTACAAGCAAATTAAGAATAATATTAAAAAAAAAGGAGATTTTTGTACCGATGACCTAAACTTGGTTTAGCTAATGTCAAATGGCCCAAATTTAAAAAACAATGAAAACTGACATTTTACTTATGCCGCAAAGCACCAGCCAATATTAAATTGCTCGTTTGCACCCATGAGCCTCACCCATTGTGAATTGATGAGACCTCGAACGCAATTTCATGTTCGAGAAAGTCATAAAATCTCGAAATTTTAATAATGGACAAGAATTTTCGGTTGCAAATGAACTCTAAAAAGAATTTAACCTTGGTTGGTGCTTTGTGACATAAATAAAAGATTAGTTTCTCTTAATTTCGAAATTGTTATCATTTTGACATTAACGAAACCAAATTTGAGTCATCTATAAAAAGAAGTAAGACGTAAATGGTAATACCTAACTCCAAAAACTAGCTCATATTTCAAAAACTTGAAAGCTAGCAATGGCATTGTTAAGAGAAAGAGAGAGAAGAATGAATGAATAGTTTATTGAGACCTCCATTCTGAAAGCACGTTCCCTCTGCTTGCCATCTCTGTGAAGCATTTTAATGGCAACCACAGCTCCATCTGCAAGAACTCCTCTGTACACAAACCCTAATCTTCCATTTCCAATCACATTTGCTTCATTAAAATTGTCAGTAGCCAATTCCAGTTCCTTATAAGTGAAAACTTGAACTCCCCTGATTCTATACTGAGGAATTCTCCCAGAATTGCCTCCATATAAGCACCCACCCCCCTTCACTTCTGCAAAACTCCACACCCAGTTCACCAATCAAAATTTTTTTCAATTTTTGCTTTGAAAACAAAGAATACAAAAAAAAGGGTTACCTGGGCTTGAGTCAAAATTGATGGTTGTGTGAGGGATGAATGTGGTGGATTGTGCGGCGGTGGAGGCGGCGGCAGTGGCAGTGTTTCGAGCGGATTTGAGGCGGAGAAGCATGAAGATGAGGAAGAAGATGGCAAGGAGAATGGTGATGGAGATGATTGAGGCAATGATAATGAGGAAGGAATTTGAGCTGAGAATGGCATTGTGGTTGTGGTAATGTTGGTGGAATTTGGAATTGTTGCGGTTATGGAAGTGATTTTTTCGTGGTGGTGATGGTGCTCTTGAATTGTTGGTAACATCCATGAGGTGAGCTACAAAAGGAAGAAGATGAGCTTTCACAAAGAAATGGTTTTGTTTAGAATGGAGTCACAAGCAAAAGCTAATGTAAATGGAGGTTGAGTTTCCCTTACTACGAGGTCATCCCTCTCTCTTCCTCCACTTCCCACTTTAACTATCTCCCGTATCTTAAATAAGCTTACTTTAAAGTTAAAAGATTCTATTTTCACTCCAGTAATTATTATAATAAAAAAAATAGTTTAGTAAATAAGATATTAACTATCATCTCAAATATCAATGGTTCGGTCCATCACCAATGTTGAACTGAATAAAGAAAATCACGAAAAAGAGAAACTGTGTTTGATGATTTTTAGGAGGGGGTAAATTTTTTTAATTTAGGTTAAAAAACACTTTTGGTCTCTAAACTTTCATATAAAATGAAATTTCTTATATATATATATAGATGGATAAACTGATTTAAAAAATTAAATTTATTTTTAAATTATAAATACTAAGTAGTTACGTAATTTAAAGAAATGACATTTCATTTTGATGAGATTTTTCATGATATGGTCTAATTTGTTAAAATTTTCAAAATATAGAGACAAAGTTTTATTTATTAAAGTTCAATGACTAAATTGTTACAAATTTGAAAATATAAGGAGTAAATCCTTACCAACTGAAGTTTATAGAGTAAATTATTACTTCTACGAACATTTGGGAGCCTTGAATTTATTAGGAACAAACATTTGCCATTATCACCACACCCTCATTTTATGAATTTTCCTTTTTGCTCTCTTTCTTATTTTTTTATGCAGTTATTAGAAGTGAACGGTCGACAGTTTTACATCGTTGGATATATGAGAGAGAAACTACAAAATATTTCGAATTTATATCTAGTAGTTATTTAATAGTGCATAGAATTTTGAATTCATGTTCAATGATTATTAAGATACAGTGAAATCGTAACACGAAATTATTAAATAATTTTTGTTCTCTCCCCATCCGTCTAATTCTTTTTCTTCCAAGTCTTTCTCCTAATTTTCTCTGTATTTATGTATTAGTGTCTCGTGAGGAGCAAATGGGTTTAAAGAAGAAGGATTGGTCCAATGGTTTTTTTGTATTTAGTGAAGGAATTGTCTTTTTCTTTTGTATCACAACAATTTTGGAAGCTTTATTTATCATACCCTCCTTTTTCGTCTTCATCTTTTTTTCTTTTTTTTTCTTTTTTCTCTTTTCTTGAAAAATATCAATTTATATCATTAAACTTTTCAGGTTTTATCAATTTAAACTCGAAACTTTTGTCAATGTATCAATTTATATTATAATGTTTCATTTGGAAAAACCTTATTTGAAACTTATAATTGTATCAATCAAACCCCTAAACTTTCATAAATGAATCAATTTGAACTTTTAGACAAAATTCTTTGAAAATCGTCTATGCATTTCTTTTAATCGTCTATTTTGTAACACTGACATTTGAAGAAGTTTATAAATGTTTGAAAATTAATGCATAGATTATTTTAAAAGTAATTGTAATGAAGTTTAAATTGATTAGCTCAAATTTAGGAGTTTTTAATTGACATAAATTATAAATTTCACACGATATTAGTTGGATGAAATTTGGGAACGGGTATCAATCTGAAGACTAAAAAGTCCCTAAAGTAACACTATAGTCCCTGATTTTTTAATATTAGTTTTAAAATGTCCCTAAAGTAACTTTTTATTATTGTTTTAAATTAGAAAATTAATTAAAATGTATTATCTCTCTAAAATTATTTTTTTAACTTATTTTTTAATTCAAAATTTCATATAATTATTTAAAATAATAAGAACTAAAAAAATTACATTTGAGATCTGTTAGGTTTATTCTAAAAAAATTAAGAAAGTCAAAAACCAAACGCATCTATTCTTACAAATTTGTTATATTTCTAAAACCTAATAACTAAACACACTAATTCTTCAAAATTGGAAGATTAAAAAAAGTAAGTTAAATAATAAAATATTTGGGTACTATTGTTATATTATTTTATAAATTCCTTAAGAGTGTAAAATTATGCATTATTTGAAATTGGTCCACATGACATTTGTGTGTGATGGAGATAGCGACTTGTGATTGGGTAAGTGATATATGCAACTGTGCCAGCTACATTTCCACATTCCCATTCCCAATATATCTACTATAAATTATATAATTTAATATCTTAATGATAATGTTTTTTAATATTTAATTAATTTTCTACAAAAGCTTAATTTTTATTGAGATCCGTGAGTGGATGTATCATGTATATCAACTTTTACTCCAAACTTTTAATTTTATTTTATCCAATTAATTTTGTATCTTATAATGTCTTAAGTTATAATTCATTAAATGTAAGATTTGTCCAAACTCATACATTTTGATATCATAATTCCGACAGAAAAAAGAGTTTGACTTATAAAATAGAAAAATTTGCACAACGGTGTGATACTTGTCACACGTACTTCGATGCTTAAGTTAGAGAGTGAATAAGTGCAGCAAATTTTAGTTTGTGAGTAGAGAATGGGCTTCTCTTTGGTGCTATCATAATGTATTTATAAAAGCAGTTGACCTAGGCTTTTCACATCCAATTTTGGAGTTACTTTGGGATAGATTTTAACTCATTGGGCCGAGGGGTATGCCCCGCTTGGTGTTTGGTTAGGGCCAATATTGAGGTCGAGCACCTTCCCCTAGGCTCATTTTGGTCCTTAAGTGATGCTTTGAGTCAGAGCATGCAGGGAGAGTACCCCATTAGGTACTTCATTAGGTTTGCTCTCGTCCTTGGCCGAGGCCCAAGCCAACCTTCCACCTAGGCTCCTTTTTTGTCCTATGATGTTATTTTCAACCCAAACCTTATTATTTACTCGACTCTATCCCTTCTATCGTTATTTGATGTCGATTATATTCTTTGATCCAAAATTAATTATACCCTTTGATCTAAAAATCACCTATAATAACACTCATAACCCAACCAAGTTGATGAAATTGAAGAGAGAGAGAAAAGAAAATCTTTTTTGCTTTTGCTTTAACATCTAAGTTTTTTTTCTCTCTTTTTACTACATAGACATAATACTCAATCAATCTAAATATAGTTTAATTAGTTAAAATATATATATTTTTTCACAAGAGTGCAAAAGTTGAATTTCATCCAACATGTTGTTTGAACTAAAATAAATGAAGATACTTTTTAAAATATTAGGGACAAAATGAAATACTCAAGTTGGAAAAAGGAAAGATGTGGTAATATAAAATAAAAAGACTATATTTTTTTTTCACTCATTTTATATTTGGAATAATAGAGGAATTTAAAATTCAATAGGTGAGAGTGGAGGATGTGTACAAAAATTATGAGAGTTATTGGAGAGTGGAAGAGCATTGGTTTGGAGAAAGAAACTCAAAAGTCAATGGAGAGTGAAACAAAAACAGCATTTATTATTGGGTTACCATTGTCACTTAGTTTCAGTTTTTTTTTAACATTTCTATTTATCTCCATTCATATTTTAATTTCATTCCTATAAATTATGACTTCAATATTTTTATTCATATCAATATTTAAAGTTTTGATTTTCACACAATTCTTTTTAGTTATTTTCCTAATCATCTCATTGAATTAAGTTTACTTTAGCATTTTTTTTATCATTTTAAAGCTTAAACTAACATGATAATACTCAAAATTTCTAACATAACCCTTCTTTCTCTCAAAATAATAAAATATAAAATCACAAAAAAGATATATTCTTTTTTAATCTACCAAATTTGAATACCTTGTGTTTTAAATCTACCTTAGTTATAGAAAATTGAGTCATAAATAAGTTACTATACTACCTATTAATTTTTTTTCTTTTTTTTTTTAGTTCTTTTTTGTTTTTTATAACTCAACAACATAATATAATGTAAGTGATAGAGATATGAAGCTTCTGCGTTTCAAGAGCTTATAATATCTTAACCACTTGAATGGTAATTTTTTTCATAGTTAAGTAAGCATATATATGTTTCAAAATTATATATTTTTATGGTTAAATATATATCTTTTAGTCTCAAATATTTTTCTAATGTTTGGGTCCAATCACTAATATTTTATTTTTTAACATTTTTCAATCACTCTTCTCTAGTTTGCGAATGTAAAATTGGTTGATAATAAATTTATATGACATGATATTTAGTAATTAGGTTTAAACTTAAATAAAGAATTAGACAATAACATGTAAAACTTAGAGATCTTGAAACTTTTTTTTCCCTTCGAGTCACCCAATTCTTCTTCTAAATTCATGTCAACATATTCCTATCTTGACATTTACGAGTTAAATAATATAATTGAAAATATTAAAACATAAAGGAAAATTGGGAAAAAGAAGAAGTTATGCAACTTATTAATATATTATGCCACCCCCTTTAACATTTTTGGAAATTTTTAAATTTTAAAAACATGATTAATATTTTAAGAACGTTTTGGAAAAAAAAAAAAAAAAAAAAAAAAGAAAAAAGAAAAAAAAAAAGAAATCAATAACAAAGATAGAAAGGCTAAATTTGATGCTCTTTTGTGTGTGTTCTTTACACAAATCATTTAGAAAGAATACCTTATTTAATGATTAACACTCTAATTGAAGTGATTTTATTTATTTACTTATGTAATCTCCAAAAAGTTCTATATTTCCATGAACTTTCCATCATATAATGAAAACTTTTGTTTCTTATTTCCAAAGATGTAAAAATTATTGCTAGACAGCTTAATTATATATGGTTAAAAGCAAAACTCTAATGGACCATATGGAATCAACATTTAATACACCAACCCAAAGTTGGCTCTAAGAATATGAATTTGGAAGTGTTACTTTATTAAACATTTTTGGGGGAAAAACCATGGATTAACTGTCTTGCAAAGGACTAATATTGTTTGTGTTCAATGTTCAAATTTTTGTGTTTCATTTTCAAGTTGGACCCCAAAAAATTTGATGCATTTACATTGGACAATAGAAATTAAAATGATTTTTTTTTTAAAAGCATGAATACCAAATTTAAATTAATTAAAGTGAAAAACATAGAGACTAATCATACAACCTCTTTTCAAAAATAAAAACTATACAATTTAACCAAAATAATGTTTATAAATCTATGAAAATATTTTCATTTTCATGTGTAACCAAATGCCAAAATGAGCATAGCTAACATAATGCTTGTATTATAAAAAGAAAATTGTAAAAATAAAAATTATTTAAAAGATCACATAATTAAAAAAACTAAAGCATTGAATATTTAAATTTAATAATTCTATTTTTTAGAGTTCAACAAAAATGATGAAACTTAAAGAAAATGATATTAGTATGTTAAGACCTATTTGGTAGAGAATTTGAAAACAAAGGATTCAATGAAAACAAAGTTATTATTTGATATTCTAAGAAATTGGATTCTAATTTAAACAATTGTTTAAAATGTGTTTTGATAGTTTATAAATCATAAAACTAATTATAGTTATCCACAAATATTTAGTTTAACAAAAAAATCATTATTAATTAATTTATGAATATGATTTATGTTTAAAAAAATTATATAATAGTTATTTTGTAATATTATATAATTAATAATACATTATATAATGCATAATATATTTTCTAAAAAAATAAATTGAGTTTATAACTTGACATATTATATTTTTAAATGTTTTTAATTTTATTTAATATAATTATGTCATTTTCAAATTTAAAATTCAAAATCTAGATACAATAAAAACATAAAAATATTATCTTCAAAATTTGCACGATTTGAATCACAAAATACGAAAACAGTTTTCAAAACAAAATATGAATTTTCTACCAAATGCAAAACTCAATGAATATGAAAACCCAAAATAAAATTCAAATTCTCTACCAACCCCTTATACACCACGCTCCGATAGGGTAAAGCTAGGAATGCCTAGTTACTTTAAAAAATAATTATTATCATTAACCAAAAAAACAAAAAAAAACAAAAAAAAAGTCGCATTGGCTTAACTTTTTGACATTATTAGAGATGCAAAAAGAGCAATGAATGCCTCACTCACCGCAAGAGATAGTTGCAAATATTCCAAAGTCAATGAAAGAAAAGCTATAAAGGTATAACTTAAACTTAGTTTAGTCCTAACTTCACAAAAGCTTTTAAATAACACAAATATTGAGTAAATAACACTTCAAACCAATTTATTGTAACCAATATGAACATCCTTTTAATTCTACAAACATATGAAAGTGACATTGACACCTAGCTTAGGTAGCCCCACTCACCACTGTCAAATATCATTATCAGCATGTGTGGAATTTTGTCTCTTATCTTTGACAGTCCCTCTCACTTTGTATCAATTCTTCTCTACTATCAACATGATGAACTGGAGCTCACAGGATACATATTGTTGGTAGCTTTTTTGTTGTACATAAGTAATTAGCTGGCCTTCAGGGAGTGAAGATGAGTTAATTTCATTTACTGCTAAGTCAAAATATAATATAAATGCAGGTGGATAGAGTAAAGGTTCTTCTCTTCCAAATGTGACTGCCATCCAAAATTTGGCTTATGTGAATTTGTCATCACATTGATGACTCAATGATCTTAATCTCTCAATTGCTGATCAATCAGCATCAGTCACATGCTCAAAAAATATAATTGATACCAAAAAAGTACCTTCTCTACCACATTCTGGAAAATGTCAAAACTGACTGAAGATATCCATGTACCTGCCATCATAAACACAACCAGCAATATAGAAGGGTAACTGTAGACCGATTGATGTCGTTTCTTTCAGCCGACAGTGAAACTCGAGATGAGAAACAGATGTTGGTGGTTCATGAAAAAAGTACAGGAAGCCAGCTTATGCTCAGGAATTTCTCAGTTGATGGAAGATTCTTTGAATAAGTAACAAGGAAAAGCCAAAATTTTGTTTCTCTTGGGGTTTTGGAGAAGTATTGGTGGTGACTAAGAACATGAAACACCTATTTAACATTAATCTTCAACAACTAAAGAGTTTATGTTGCAGAAAGAAGCTTTACGGTTCATCAATCTTCAGGAAAGCCTAGAAACCGATTAATGAGCGTGGCAACTGGTTTAGCATCACCTTGTGTGTACGGAACGAGAGACTCCAAATTTAAGCTCTCTATAGTCTGATGTAGTGTTTGGGGACGAGCACAATACAAATGCTTCCTCTCAGCTAGTTCTTCTGCAAGTTCAATTTGATGATTGTCCATTAGATCTTCGTTCACTACAACAATCAAAGGTTTACCGAGTCTCAATGTCTCAAAAATGCTTCCGGACCCTGCACAAATTTCAACCAAACCGTCAAAGGACAGAGCCAAGAACAAAGGAACAAGAAAACAGTTTGTCTTAGATTGATGAACATATATAGAAAAAAATATATATTTATAAGATTTTTAATTTGTTCTTTTATTTGCACCTCATTTTTAATCGAAATATTATATGTGTTGTGTGCATGTGTTTACGAGTATAAAAGTTTGTTCCATATCAAAATTTGTAGCTCCAACCTTGCCAACAATTGTCAAAGATAAACCAAGAAATAATGAGTTCTTAATGATGCAGTCTTTTCTGACACTGAAAATTTTAAGGATGCAAAGAAACATCCAAAAAATGACAAAGAGATCCAAGATGGGTATGATTACCCCACGATTTATCCATTCACTTCTCAAACAGAGCAGACTTTCGGTTTTGGAAGCTGGACCGTGGTGGTACATTCTCTACCAGGTCTAGCACACGACCTTGTGCCTAGGGGTCAATAAACTAGCACCCAGCTCTATAGAGTCTGGAAGGATAAATTCCCCAAAAAGTGAATTTTCCTTTTGGGTGCCTAGCAACTTGCTTCGACACCCACGACATCCTGCAAAATAGAGCCCCTCGGCTGGCTATCTCCCACCAAACTGGTTCTGTCCATACCAACAAAAGGGAAGGACAGAATCACAATGCAATATTTTCATTACCTGCTCCATTGCTGCTAATTTTTGAGATCTAATACTTTCGGTTAGGAACCGAGATAGTATGGGCTACCTTTGTCCCATATTGGTTAGAATGGGACGACCAATGTGGTGCTTAAATGGCTTGGCTTTCCCACCACAATAGCTAGCTTTTGGGGTGTCCTAACACTTTCCTCCCTCGGTACACAGCCCACCAAAAGGATCCTCTCGCCCAACTTGACTTTGCTATTTTTAAGACTTTGCCCTATTTTTCCTCCTAGTCTTTGGGGCTGCTTAACTTTGGGAGTAAAACTACTCGCTCACCGTTTCAAAGTGTCTCCACTAGAGTTCCACATCTACCTCTGTCACACAAGATTCTGGATTAATACCATCGAAACGGGCATCTCTACCTTCCTTTGACAACAACATTCCACCACTTTTCATACTTCTAGTTTGCGAGCAAAACTGTGCATTCCCTCCTTTTCTGATTGCAAGATTGTTATTATTATTTTTTTGAGCAGTAAATTCTCGCAATGTTAAGAGGATTTGTGCCATATATTCTTTAAGTCCTTCAACGGCTTGTTCCATCCCAGCGCAAGTACATACTGTAGACTTTTGCTCATATCTCTTTCTAAATTTCTCTTCCCAGTTTGAAATTTGTCTGATACCAACTTGATAGGATTTTCTATCAATCCACTGATTTCACAAGAAAATTCAATGACTAATTCGGGAGGGTCAACTGTCACTCCATAAACATCCATAAACCCACAAAATACAAGATGTCCTGTCTCTAGGAAAAACAAAAAATATAAACCAAAGCAACATAACTGACTGACTATAGGAGGCATATCTCCCAGTTCAAAAACATTTCAACAAAGAAACTAACTAAAATTCTTCAATACGTTAGAAACAGCCACAATTCCCTTTTGCCCTTCCTTGACTAAACTGGAATGGAGGTCTAACATATTTTTGTGGCTGCTGTGGAAGGAAAGGAACAAGAGAATCTTGGAAGAAATAGTGCTCCTAAGGATATATATGGAACAATGTGCAGTAGCATCTCCTTGGTGGTGTTCAAACAACAAAAAAGCTCATTTTTGTAATTATAGCCTCATGATATTGTATGATTGGAAGGCTCTATTTCTCATCCCCTCAGCCCTTAGCCTGTTCTCAGTTTTTGTGTTGATACAAGTTCTTTTATGTCCCTAAGAAAACTATTAAAAAACAACATTAAACTGCATCTTCAATATTTTCTCTCAAATTGAATAGCACATATATTCGGGTGGTGAAGATATGTCAATGTCATAGAAACACGTGTACCAGATGATAAAAATTACGATAAATGAAAATGACCAATCATAATTCATAGCATTTGCACAAGGGAGACACCAGTTAGCCTGGGGACAAAAGGGTGTTATGAATCAAATATATAGACAACAAAGAATAAAAGAAGCAACTTCTGAAGTTTTACCAGCATGGCTAATTACAAGAGATGCTGATTTTAGATGATCAGCTATGCTTGAAGAGAAGGAGAAATAGTCTACAACAAGCCCATCTTCTCCATGAGACTGCACATAAGTACTTAATGAGAATTGAGAAGTTAATGTTCCATTATAGATCACTTAAAAACTTTTCGATTTTTTTTCTTTTAAAAAAATAAGTGAACATCAAACTTTTAGATTAAAAGAAAAAAAGCAAATTACTTTTCATTGGATATGCATAGAACCAAAGTTCAAGAAAGTCCAAGCCGAAGGCAAAATAGGAAAAGGCCAGACCAGAATCACTTGGAATCCCTTTCTTGCTAGCATCAGTACTTGAGATAAGATCCAAAAAGGGACTGCACACGCTCTTAAACCAGAGATTCTTCTGTAGAGTTAATCATCAGGATTCTTCACTTTTGGATGATTCTTACAGTCTTCAGTTTGCCAGTCTTCCCTAGGATTGTGAAAGAGTTAACCTTAACCCTACCAATGTTGTGTGGCCATCCATCCACTTGAATAGTGAGAGGTTTATGCACTAATACCATGAAAGCTTTCTAAGAGAAATTTGTCTGGGAAAATCTAAAGAATTGAAGGGAGAATCATCACTACTACACGTTGTACCCTACCAACTATAGAGTCCAGGCATGAGAGGTCTCAGAGTGACCTTTAGACTCTTATTAGGTCCAACGTGTCTCTATAGGCTTTGGCGGCTACGCCATTTTGTAATTAACTGTTAGGTCTTATTATTATTATTTTAAAAGAGACAACCATTAGGTCTAATTTTGCTTTATTAGAGGCTCTTTCATTAGTATGCCTCCTCCTCTTGTGAGATTGTTCAATTTCCCAGTATTCTTTCTTTTCTTTTCTTTTCTTCTTGTCAATGAAAGTTGAGTTATTCATTATAAAACTATATACATTACAATGGCAATAATAAATAAACAAATACCTTTTCATTCATATAAAAATTCCTTTAAATCTGCTACTGCAATGGTGTGTGTTCTCATATACATGCCAGATAAATGGAGGAATATGGACCACATTTCATGAAGATGCCATTTACGCAGAAAATTTGGGATGGATATTTCTGGAATTTTCAGTGTTATCTAAAAATGAGTAGAGGATTTCAATTTGTGATGTAGAAGTCCTCCAAAAAAACAGTGGACATTCTAGGCACTTTTCTAATACTATTTTGTAGAATATTTGATTGGAAACAAATAGAATGGTTAGGGTGCAGAGCTAGAGAATGCTTGAGAATAGGTTAAGAGTTTGTTACACTTTAATGTCTCCCTTCGGAAATCAAATTATATGATAATTTTTCCATAATTACAAGTATTCTAAAAAATAAAATTGGAGCCTCTAGTTTGTAACTTTAAGCTCATTTTAGACTAGGGCTTGTCCTTTAGTAATATTTTTTCTAACTTAAAGTTAATTTTTCATAAAAAAGAAAATGAAAATTTAAATATGGTTTGAAAGCATTATAAATCAACCTAAGACTACGTTTGGATCCAAAAGCTATAATATATCAAATGATACACAGAAAATACCTTGGTTGGATTGTATGTACCACGTCCCATTTGAATGAGAAGGTGGGTATAGCCTCTAGCATATAATATTTGTTTCACTTGCTCAGTGTCCACTGCTCTAACCAAAGCATCAAAAGACGTTGTTCCCACGGTAACAAACACCATCCTTGTCAATTTACCATCAACCTCAGCATCACCCATTCCCAATGTTATGATTCAAAACCTGGCGTTGCAACAGACTAGAATGAGCATCTTAAAGGGCCGGGGGGGGGGGGGGGGGGGGGGGGGGGGGGAAGGAACACGGAAGGTCAAGGTCTGAAAACTATGCATAAGGCCTCATCAAAACGATCATGGAATCATGACTAAGAGGAACCATTTGTTCAATTCTTCTCCCCTTCCCCCTAAATTTCAAGAGACACCTATTCTCCCCAGCCATCGTGTAAAGACCCAACTTTTCAAGACCTTTATCTAGAGTTGTCACCACATGAATGACCATTCTAATAAAAACTTAGGCAAAAATCCAAGTTCACTTTAAAAGGAAACGGTGGAAGAATATACATCACCTTTAAACAAAAAACCTCAAAATTTGTAGCCAAGGAAGACTTAGTTCATAAACCAACCATGCAACAAAATTGGTGACAAAAATAACATAAAGTATCCAACAGTCTTAACTAACTTATTGATGAACTTCTAGAAAAAGAAACTTGAATTTAAATGCAGAAGAAATAATTCAAAACGAAATTATAAAAAATAAAAAACAAACAATCTTCCATGGCCCCTTGAACAAACCCCACCGCTCGCCTAGCTCACTTTATTTTTACTTGAAACAACATTTAGAAAAAATGGGGTGAGTATTAATATACTCAGAAAGAGACCTCACATATTAAATCAGCAAGACTATACAAAGAATTAATATGGTGGACCTAAAATTTACTTCCTTGTTTTCCACTCCTCTTTAACAATTCGGGATGTGCACCTCTTCCGTACACATAGTTCAATATACGTTTGTTTCAAATATACATAACCCACTGAGCGTGCATCTCTTTCAAAAACCCCAAGCCTCTCAAGGTATAAATCACTTTCATGCATACCAACCCTGTTACATCGAGTTCATGCACCAGAGTTTTTGGACATACACCTCTTTCGTGCAGTCAACTCAATTCATATGAGAGACAGGAGGGAAATAATTCTTTTATCAATTCTTTGAGCACACACATAGATGAGGTCCCACATCATACAATTTCATGAAATAAGTAACTGCAATAAATCTTGGAATCAAGACATTCTCATACTTTATATACATGGTACATACAACTTTTCATGACATATGACTTTTCATAATGTGACTTCGCAACCTCTTTTCCATAACATACTTCCCATTTCAAAAATATTTTTTCATAAGATAACTTTCCTTAACATGCCCTTCTTGCATATTAAGACTTTTTGGAAAGGGTTCTTCAACATAAACAATAATATTAAGCACTTACATGAGTATCACAGAAATACACAAATTTGGCAATAGCAAAACCCCTTACCTCAAAATTGGCACAATCAAAACCTTTTTCTCTTATGAATCCTTGAGCTAAAGTCCTAAACCAAAAAGAAAAAGTCAGCATTTAAATATAATTTTCAGGCCTACATTCGAATCTGTATTTCTCATTCTAACTCTTAAAAAAAAACTTACACTATCGGTTTAGAGGTCCCAATCTTCTCAACACCACCAACACAGAATTACACCTAAGTAAAAGTCATAAATTCACAGTCATAACCAATTTCCAACATCCGAAATGGATTCGAAAGAGACTGAATCTCGACTTACCGAACAAACGCTAGAAAATTCCTCTAACTCCTAGCTGGACAGCAGCGAGAACTCCACGAATCCGAGGTTCTAAAATTAAATTACCATGGGTAATTAATAGATCATTAGATCAGGTCGAGAGAAACAAGGGTGACGAAAAATCTCAAGAACTAACCCGAAACAGGGAAGAAACAGATCACACCCGCTGCTATCGAGTTCGAACAGCGTTGAAACCTGGCTGCGACGGATGCCGGCGACTGGGCTGCGATGGACTACTGCGACGGGAGGAGTGTCGATCATCTATTTATTTTTCAAATTTTAGAAAATTTTATAAAGTTGTCAATATTGGAACTTCTAATATTGCAACTTTATTATTTAAGAAAATAATTCTATAAATATTGAAAATGAAAAAACTTTTCCTTAAAATAACTTTCATATGTCATTAATGCTGTCGAACTTTTAAATACAATTAAAATACTATATTGATTCTCATAAGTTTAAGTTTATTCAATTTTAATTTATATATTTTTAGTGGTCTAATTTCAGTATTTCTAATAAATTTTAAATTTAGCTCTCAATAGATCTTCATGTATTGCAATAAATTACTATTTATAGATAGATAGAAAAATGTTGCTATATTTGTAAATATTTTAATTTCTATTTTTATATTTGAAAAACTCTTTTTATTATAAACTTTGGAAATATATTTACATATTTTATTTCATAAAAATTATTATTATTTAATCAATTTTAATAGAAATTTTGAGGGACTTATTTTAAGAATTTTTTAAAGTATAAAAATTAAAATTTGATAATTAAAAATATAACGACTAAAATTGAATCCAAAATGATATTTTAACCTTAAGAATAAATGGAATGGTTTAAACACAAAATCTGCAACAGAAATAATAGGTCAAAACAATAAATCTAAAAAAATTATGTCGTACTTCTATGAAAATTAAAAACAAAATATTTATGCATGATCGAAACTTTTTATTTTGTTGTTTTTATTAAAATTTGTTTTTGAAATTTTTTTTTTTTAAAAAAAAAAATCCATGTATGTCGAAAGTTGAAAAAAACCGTTTGCAAAAAAATTGATGTTTTGTAACTATTCCACCATAAAATAAAATATAAAAAGAAAATAGCATGTTTGAAAATTTTTCGACTGAAAATTAAAAATTAAAAAAAAAACAAAAAAAATCCTGGTATGTTAGCGAGAAATTTTGGACCACATTGTCATGTCTTTTTGAATTAATTAAAGGTCGATATATGTTGGCAAATCCATGGATAACATAGTGTTTTCATCATGCATGTTAGTCAAATAAAATAATTCAATCCAATTCAATATTAATATTTAGGTTAAAACCAAATTGTGACCCAAAAAAAAGTTTAATTTGTCTTAAATGTGAACTAAAGCCTAAAAATCCAATTAGTTGGACTCAAAGACCATGTCCTTTATAAATCAAAAGATTCCCTAATTCCTAATGTTAAACACTCCTTGAAAATACAAGTATCTTAAAGATACAAACATTCTCAAATCTACCTAAATATAAGTTCAACTTCATGGAACGCATTTGAGACATTTTTTAATATAGTCTAAAGTTGAGTCCATTTGACCATTTCTCTTAATTTTTATACTATTAAAATTGACTTTAAATGATTAAAAGTGTTTTCGAAGTAATAAGAAAAATAAGAAAAATGTATTTAACCATTTTACCATCACTTTCAAACATACCATAAGCAACTTGTATATAGCCCTCTTCCTCCCGTGAGAGTAATTAGAAAATAGAAATTGCCATCCTAAAAGTAAGAACTACTTAGAAATCAATATTAGTATAAATTGCATAATCTTATTCTACCTTTCTTTTAAAAGAAAATTGTATAATCTTCTAAGCTAAACTTATATGCCTTTTCTTTCGGAACTAATCCTGGAAACATAATATCAGAAATATGAGAGATGCCCTTTGATCTTGTAAAATCATATCTGAACTCAAGTATTCAACTAAGAGATACAATGAGAATAGAGAAACATACCTCGAGGTTTAAATAAATAACAAGGACAAAATTTGCACTACAGTTACTATTATAGAACAAAATCCCCTTTCCTTTCATTGGAGGCAAGGAATTCTGATTCTGAGTCTTTGATAAAATTAAGTCCATCCAAATATTATTCCTTCCACATATCAGCAAACTCGTCTGGTTCCAATGGATTTGATAACTCGTGCATCTTCCTCCTTGTTTTCGCTTTGACTTTCTTCGAGTATTTCCCGGCCTTCTGCTTCTTCTCCAACGCTCGAATCTAGGAAGAGACATGAAAAACATCAGCAAGTCTATGGGCATGTTTGAGGGTTTTTTTTCTACTTTCCTTCTTTTTTACAAAAAGGAAGAAACATTGACAAAATTTATAAAACAAGAAATCCTATCCAATGGATTACAAAAACCACTTCTGGTTGGTCATAAGACTAGTGAGACGTAATTACAAAAAGGAAATTCAAAGAACTTGCAAGAGCCAGAGATATAGTAGGATTATAGAGATATAGTAGGATTATTAGTAGAATATTAGCATAATTATTAGAAGAGGCATATTAGTAAATAGCTAGTAAGTTTGTTAGAGCTTTTAGTTATAAATAGAGGGAGTGGGTTGGGAGCAAGGTGCGAAGAATTTAGTGAGATTTCCTTTGGAGAGGTATGAAGAATTTTGTGAAATTTTCTTTTGGGAAATATCGAAAGTAGTCCTCTCGAAAGGCTATATTATATTCTAGTTTCTTCAATGATATTGCAATATATATTTTTATCCTTTAGGTGGTGTTTGGCCCCCCAACCTGAAGTTGGTAGCCCACTCCATGTTTGGGGTTCCAAATATAATAGTGGTGTTTACAACTATTTATAACCTACAATTATCTACAGTAATACTAGTTGAAATCCCTCTTTGTTCAACACTCAACACTCAACACCCCAAATCCAGACTATAACAACTACTGATCTGATTATAGTAACCAACTCAACACTCCAAATAATCCAGTAGTGTTCTCTATTGTTCTTAAGAGTTCTTGTTAAGAGGTATCCTGACATAACCTTGAATTGAAAAAGATAACGGATGTTTAGCCTTTGCAACCACATTATTCTTTTCTGTAATTCCGATACTTTTAGTCTCTTGTAAAACATTAACTTGAGAGAAACCGGGAAAACATAGTTAATGCGTCTTCAATGTGGTTTTCTCTTGTTGATAACTAATGCAAACGTAAATGCTCAGATATTCTGTAAACCGAGTTTAAAAGAGATAATGTGAAAAAGTGTAATCCCAAATCATCAAAAAGTTGGATCATCCAACCTGGTTTGGCGATACATAAAGTGGGTTCTCATATAGGGTAGGACCTCCAAAACTGCCACCAAATATCTTGATTGGATTTAAACAGAATCGTGGGCCAACCTGTAAAACACAAATCTTTGAAGTCCAACAAGAAAATTGTGAAAACTAATTTATAAACTAAACAGGAAGTGGAATTTTAATAACCTCAATGAGTGTCATTTTATCTAGTCCTCCTCGGGCGACTTTATCAGATTCATTATGTGGTACAGATATCTGATCACACCAAACAAAGAAGACAAACACCATATCGTTAAATAATGGTTAGTTGGAGAATAGATCACACCCACACAAATCCCAAACAAGAACAAATGTACCAACAGTTGGTGGAAAAGTGAACATAAGTTTAAAGGATAACAATCAATTATATGAAAATGGTCTACAGTGAACTAAAAAAATAATGCAAGTCAATGAGGTAAGAAAGAAAAATGACAAGATCCCAAGTACCTTGAGAAACTTGGACTCCTATAAACTATACCCCAAAATCGGCTTAATCTCAAACTCCTCCAACCTATTGATTTTTTACCATGGCGAATTCCTTACCTAATGATGATTGTACCCCTTATATCCTAATGACAATATTTTTTACATTTATCCATATATTCTTCAACTTACTTCACCAAAAAACACACATTGTCCCTCAGGTGGGGTGCTGATGGTTATACGAACTCCCCGTACTTCCTACTCATGCTACACCTTTAAAATTGCACCCAACCTCTTGTTTTGAAACCAAAAAAGAAAGAAAAAAAATGATGTAATTGATCCAGCAAGGCAAAAAGTTCTTACATATTCTGCTGAAGAGATTGTAAGGCATTTATATTCACCCAAATCACGTTTCTTCAATTTTTTTAATGCATCATCTCCAGCCCATAATGTTTCAATAAAGTGTTATACCCTCTCATTACTAGCCAAGCCCCCAAAAGGTTGTCAGTTTCCGGCATTAGTCACATATAAAATGGCCATAATCTCCTGTCAAGTAACTTCACCACCATTGTTTGTTACATGAATGAAGCGTTGGTCATTTCCTCCAAAAACTGATTATTGTTTATTTTCTCTGAATGAAACCTCGGTCATTAAATCTGAAGTTAGAGGATTGTTTCTTGGACCTATCCAAGCTCTTAGTCTTTCTCTAAGCTGTAACCATCTATTGACAACCCCCTTAGCTAATGACTAATATAGTTCCAATATCATAACAAATATTTAACATTTATACTAATAATACTCCTAAAAGTCTTTCCAATGTCTTTTGCCTTACACAAAGTAGAATATATTTTCTGCTTTCATGTGCCACTTGGAAAAAGCGTTGAGAAAACATTTAAAAGAAAGACTACATCCAGTGCATTATTTGGGTGTCCACTGGAGGTTGTGCTTTTGGATGCTATCCACGATTAGCATTAAATTCTGTAACAAGTAGAAAATAAATAAAGCCCACCTGGTAATTCCGGAACCAGATGTGGTCATCAACAATGGAGAAAACAAATACATGATCATGGTATGGTTTTGAGTGCCGATGCTCCTTCGGAGTTCCAAAAATCTGAGGAGAAAACATGTTGTTGAGCTAAAATTATGTCATGTTAAAACGAAACTTCATAGGATCTGTAAACGAAAATGCCATTATTTGGCAATGCAGCAAAGATCAACATACAGTTCACAACATAGTTAATACGCAGCAAATCAAACTAACATCACCACCCTAAATAGGAAATAAATAAAGGAGGCATGAAAAGAGAATGATAGTAGTGAGGCACCAGCATATGTGAAATCAGGCACAAATATTCACTAATCCATATTCTTATGTCCATGGTATATTACATGAAAGAAGTGCATTCACGAATACTTTTTGTTTTTTTTCATAAAAACCATCTATCATCAAGAAAAGTGAAAGATAATTCGACTGCAGTAGTGCTAACAATATTTTATTAATTTAATACCATGTTCGCTTTGGATTGAAGGAACAAAGGAATAAGCAAAAAAAAGTATTTAAAGAAGAATGACAAGGAAACTGATGTTTGATACATTCACTGATCCACATGTAAGAACGGAAAATGGTTTCAACAATGAATTGCTAAAGAAAAAACTTTGCCGTTGATACCTGAACAATTATTTCCTTCAGAAGTTTCCAGTGGACATCTTTATCAAAATTTGATGAAAATGTCAAAATGGGACGGGAACCTTTCAGATGGTTCCCTGTAAGCTTCAATTCTTCCATTGTATGCACTGAAAGCAAAATGGAAAAGTAAGAAAACTGCATTTAATAAAGAAGTCCAATATAATTTCAGTCACCCAGTAATAAATTTTGAATACAAGTTAAAATTACCGGCATTAACTAAAAACTTCACAGATGGCCCACTAGGGCACTTTGCCATCCATAAATAGAGATCTTTATGTTTTCTGCACTGAAATTAGAGAGAAAAAGATCAGCAAGTGGAAAAATAAGTCATGTGATCGCAATGTACAAACACGATGAAATGGCATGTAGGAAAGTAATAAAAGGAAAAGGAAAAGGATACTTAAAACATCCTCATACCACAACAAAAACCCAAAAAGTTATCATCCTAAATCGAATCAAAAAGAAAAATTAAAAAACACGGTAACTAACAAATTCCAGATTATGAATTGAATTCCAAGTTAAGACATGGACACAGTCCAAAGCAAAAGTTCTTACCTCAAAAAATAGGCTGGAAGAACAACCCTTGAGCTCAACCAGCTCATTCAGTGTTGCACCCTTGCTGGACCTCGACTCCACCTTGTTATCCTTCTTACAATGTGGCAAAAGTGATACTATATTCAACATCAAATGCCGATACCTAATCAATCACAAAGGTTAATAAAATTGCCAAAAATTCTAATAAAAAAAATGGTCTGAAAAAAAATAATAATAATAATTTAGTTGGTGAGTGAAAAGTTACATCACAAACTACCGGACCCTGTATATACCTATTAATAGATTTTACAAAAAGCTACACCAACTTGTTTCAGCTATATTTCGTACCTAAAATTGATTCGGCGGGAACAAGTGACGAGAACCTTTTCTTTATTCCGAAAAACAGCATGACCAGAACCAGCTTCACCCTCTTTTGCCACTTCTTTGTCTTTCCAACCCACGAGCGTCCGCTTGGGTCTCTCAGGAGCGCTGTCATCCTTCTTAACTGATACTATCGGCAAAGTCTCACTATGCTTCCTTTTCTTTGCCATTGAGAATATCAGCCCCTTCAGAAATACCAAATGTAAATTAAGCAATTGAGATTAAAGAAATTTGTAAAGGATGAAGAATGAGCATAAAATGGCCTAGCTTGCACATTCTAAACAGGATCATTATTACATGCATGCAAAAAACACTCAAAGACTCGATAGGAGTTGCACTAGATAGAAATAAACCTTTATTTGGAATCCCAAAAACATTAAAATACGCAAGATATTTAAATCTTGAACTTTAAGAAAAAGAAAACATACAGACCATTCACAAGTCTTTAAACCGAAGTTTTATATAACGGAGCAATAAAATGATTGGAAACAAAAATGAAAAGCAAAAATGAAAATAAGCTATACTTCCTAAATCTCTCATACACCCTTTCAACAATGTCATTGCCTTTACTTGAAAATTAGTTTTAGAAAAAATATAGGTATTACAAATAAGGGGTGAAATAAACCAAATACATACAAACGTAGGGGTAAGAGAGGAATTACACAGATTGTTGGTTAGTCATGGAGGGAATTTTGTATGACGGGTGGGGGACCACTGGGAGTGAAGGGTTTAAATAGGGGTTGGGATCGTTGAGTGAGAGCAGGGAAAAAGGAGGTGGTTATCAAGTTTAGCTTGAGGGAGAGGATTTCCAACCCTCTACAAAGTGCTGGTATCTGTTTTTTCTTCTTATTTTGAGGTAGTATTTTACTCAGGCAGTATATAAATAAATTCATCAGAGCATTGCTCTTGTCTGGGAATTCTTGCTAGAATTCATTCTCTTGATCAATTGTTAGATTTCTAACAAAGCTCCTTGTTTTAGGGAAGGATTAAACATATCTGGAAATTTATCTTTAAGAGGAGAAGAGCCAAGCCATACATCATTCCAAAAGCTTATACGTTGTTCATTACCAATTCTGAAACTAGAGAACCATTCAAACAAAGGGGACTGTCGTAGCAAATATCAAACCACGGCCTATTATAAGAGCTCCCTTTAGGTAAAGTAGCTTTCCAACCAAGAGGTTCTTTCCCATAAATACTAGCCACCAGCCTTACCCTCCTTAGCAATTATCCAACACCATTTGGTAAAGAAAGGCTAAATTTCTATGTTCAAGGGAATCAATGCCAAGCCCTCCCTGTGAAAGAGGAAGTGAAGCAATCTTCTCGTCTTCGAAATCATGAAATTTTAAATATAACGACTATGTGTATACACATATGCATGAGGTCCCATGACTTAATCAGTTGATGTCACATAACATAATCATATGATGCAAGAGAAACAACAAATCTCAACCGCGTTTCAAGCTTAAAACAGTTACAAATAACTTTTTGCATACTTCGAAGCTTAACACAAAATTCAACACACTCAGTTACAGCACATCACAAACACACATAAACCTAGACAAATTACAGCAAACAAATCCCAACTTGACCCAACTTAAAAGTCCTTTGCCGACCCCTGAAACAAATTTTCATAACTAAGAACTTTAACCACTTTGAAACTCAATTTAAATATTATGACTTAGTCATATTAAACCAGTCTTAAGATCCTGTGTCGATTCGTCCAAAATTAGCTCGAAATCCCAAAAGGAAGAATTTCAAAGGCCAAAGTCTAACTAACAGCACTTAAAACGAGTTTGGAAACGAATAAAATGAGTCCTTACCCACTAATTTATGCTGAAAAATCTTAATTCCTGCTGGTTCGTGTTCGAATAGTTTCGAACTTACATATTTGAACTTTACAAGCTATGGGTAATCTGATTTAAACTGAACGGATTATTCTTACCCGTCCGCTGTACGAATCCGGCCGCAGTGGCGATCACGACCAGCGGCGGTGACTGGCCACGAGATGGCAGATGCGAGCGGCGTCCACTGAGGGGGGTGAACGGCGGTGCTGTGAGGAGAAGAGAAACCGAGAGTGAGTGGAAAAGAGAAACGAAGAGAACTCAAAAGCTTGCGAGCGACAGCGACTGGCGGAGATGATCGGCGATGAAGCGCCGGCCTGCCTGCGGGTGGCCAGATGAAGAGGACGAAGGTGGTGATCAGACGAGAGAGAGAGAAAAAGAGAAGCGGCAGAGTGGGCTGTTATTTTCAACAGTCAAACTTAAACCCTAATTTGACGATAAAACCCTAGTTTGACAATAATACCCAACACTCTCTCCCATTTTAGCAAATTTTGAATTTTGAATTTTTTTTTTTTTGGGGGGTATAAATGACCTTTTCTCGGTCATCTTTAATCTTTTAACACTCACAAATGTATGAATCTTATAGCATGGAACCCCTCATCCTAGCATATGCAAAACCAATGTTCTCGATTGGACATACTTCTAAGTAGAGGAAACCACTAGGATACGTCGAATCATGTTATCCTACCACCAAAAATAGCAACCAATGTTAGTAGGCCACATGTCAACCAGATTCCATCGGTCGGAGGACAACGTCCAACCCAAAAGTGCACTAGGTGTGGAAATCCAAGACACAACAGGGCAACATGCAGCCAACCATTATCAAGTAATATAAACAATGACCGATGGAGATAGAGGTAATAAACATACTCTCTTTGATCTGGATTTTTTTTATGTTTACGCGTTGAAATGAGCTTCTCATTTTGTTTAATTTGTACATTGTGCTTGTTCTTAAAATCGAAATAGGGTTGTGGAAAAATCATTAGGTTGGAATGAACCTCCCTAATGTGAGGAGATGTTGAATGGAAAAAGCATGAAAAAGGTGACGTAGTACTGGACCAAGACATCGTGTCAAGGATAAGCCACCGTCGGGCTAGGTAGTTCATTTTTATCGCGATGTCACTTAGAACAATTTTGACAGTGCTCTCTAAGGTATGAAAATGTTGAATGTAATTTGGAACTCTTTTAATTTATTCATTGCGCTTTTATTTTTAAATCAAGATAAGGCTTTGAAAAAGATGTCGGGTTGGGTTGGACTTCTCTACCGCAAGGCAATGTTGGATGGAAAAAAGCGTGAAAATGTGGCCTCACGTTGGGCCAAGACATCGGGCCAGGGATAGGTCGTTGTCCCACTAAGAAGTTCATCCCTAACCCAATATTAATATGAACGCTAGAAGTGTGCTCTAACATAAGCAGAAGGTTAGATTTCATACATTGGCGGGGTAGGTCCAAAAACATAAAGGAGCCTAAGAAAATGTCATCCATATAAAAAAATCATTTTGGAGCTACCAATTCACAAATTGTTTAATTGCATAATTCAATTTTCATAGGGTATGTTTGAATTGACTAAAGGAAAAAAAAATTTCAATTTTTTTTATTTAAATTCTTTTGATAAAAACAGTACAAAATACTTTTTGAAAGCATTTTAAAAGTTAATTTGAGTGGTTGTAAAACACTTTAATTTTTCTCTAAAATGACTTATTTTCAAAATTAAACACTTAACAAGTTAAACCAAACATATCGTTTACAAATTGTGAATTCAGTATGAGTCATTGAAAAATCAAACTCAAAATTGCATAATCTAAATGCATATAAACTCGATGGATCATTATCTTTGGTGTGGTGTTCTTCATTGGCAGACGAAATAATAACAACAACCACACATATACATGAAGATAAGAAAAAAAGAGTAAAACTTGCACTGAATACACCCAGTTTCTGTAGACTTGCCAATTGGCCCATTCTACCCTCTCAAGTTTAGCGTAGGAACTATCTAGTAACCACGTGTCCAGTGCATAGGAACATTAATGCAATAAATGAAAAATGGGATAACAGTGTCATGGTAGGCCAAGCAAAGAAAGGATGTCCCCAAACATTGGGAAGGGTGTGATGGTTGTGCAGAGAGTATGTGTGTGAAACAGAGGTCCAGAGGATGGACACAGGTGAGGAGGAAAAAGCAAGGGGTAGTGGTTGTTGGAAGAAAGTATTGATAACCGGCGTGAGTAAAGGGTTAGGAAGAGCTCTAGCTTTGGAAATGGGCAGTTATGGCCATACTATTATTGGCTGCTCACGCAACCAAGCCAAACTCGATTCTCTTCGACTTCACCTTTCTAAGCTTTCTCCTACTACCAACCATTTGCTTCTCAACATCGACCTGGTCTGTAGCCTACTTTCCCTACTTTATATACTTTCTACTTCCAATTATAATTTTCAATTTTCGCTTTTCTTTTTTTTTTTTTTTTTTTTTTTTTTTTTTTTTTTTTAGAGATCCAACCACAGTGTTGAAGACTTTGCAAGAATTGTCCTGGAAAATAATCTTGTTCCCCATATCATTGGTAATTTTACTTTTCTATTTCATAAGGATACTTTTTGGCTTTCTACATTTTGGGGTTTCAACAGAGTTATACTTGAATCCAGCTCATGCTACTATACTCAATCATCTCCATGCATTCCCTTCATTCATAAAAGAAAAGTTTGTCCATGTGGAAACTTGAAGTTGTGCACCTTGGTGGGTTGCACAAATAAATATGAGTGCAACTAGCTCTAAATGACCCAAGTATTTTTTGTTTCAAAATGTTACATTTTTAATTCTTAATTAAGTTTTAAATTTGATTTTAATTTAGTTACTAGATTTCGAAATATTATAATTTTACCAGTTTTGTTGTTCATAAGTTTCAAGATTTATATCTTTAATTAATTTTAAAACTTATCTTCTTAATTACTTTAAATTAGTTCATAAACATTAAAACCAAAGACTGAAGTGAGTATGAGTATGCAATGAAAAATTGAAGTTAAAAGTGTAAATCTTGAAACATAACAACCAAATTGAAATAAGAGTTAAAATTTTGAAGGGTACAATTATAAAATTTTGAAATTTAGGAACTAAATTAAAATCAAATTCAAAACTCAAAGAGTTGGGGGAATAGGAGTGTTTTGGCCGAATGAGTTGGGAGAGTAGAAGTTGAGAAGAGTGAAGTTGGGAACTTCGCTCCTTGTTTGGCCCAAAGAATTTATGGGCCCCATTACTAAAAAGACATCAATTTTATACCTCATTAACTTTTTTTACATATGAGTTCATGATTCACAGGACTTAACAACTTTACTCCCTTGCCACAAACCCTCCTAATAAACAAACTAAAAGTAAACCCAAAATCTAGAAACTAAAGAGACATTTTTCACTTTAGTTCTTTATAATTGTTATTTGAAAAAAGAAGTTTGAACAAAGTAAATTAAATGTGTGTGTTTGTTATTGTTGACAGTGAATAATGCAGCTGTGCTTAATAAGCAAGATAATATGTGGGAAATTGATGTAGAAGATTTTGATAATGTGATTGATACTAACATCAAAGGGGCAGCAAACATTCTTCGTCACTTCATTCCTCTTATGATTCCCTACAACCAAGGAATTATCGTCAACATCTCTTCTGATGCTGGAAGAAATCCATATACTAAGGTACGTCTAATAATAGTTAAAGTTTTCATTAAATAACAATTTCTCGTCTTTTATTTATAAATTTTGTGTGTCTACCAGACTTAACTAAAGATTAGTTTTTTTAGTTTTCAAAACTTAATTTCATAATTACAAATATTGGTAGCAAATCATAATCAGACAAAAGAAGATTGTAAATGTAAAGTTATAAACTTTAATTTATTAGAAAAAAAATAAAAACTAAAACATCAAATAATTACGAAAAGGGAAGAAACTCCAAATTTATGGACTAAGAAATAAAATAATATATATTTCTTCTCTAGTAGAGTAATTTGTGTAATTCATTATTATTATTTAAATATATACAAAATTGTAATTTAGTTTCTATCATTTATATTTAGAATTTTATTTATGATTATAATTTAGTAAAATTTTCATAAATAAAAAGTATTTTTAAATATAAAAAAAAAATGAACTAAAATATTTACAAATATAACAAAATTTTTCTATCTATTGATTTGTAATAGACTACTATCCGTGTCTTCTATTTGTGTCATGTAGACCTATTGCAGATCTATCTGATCATATTTTGCTATTATTTGCAAATATTTTCAACAATTTTGTCATTTAAAATAATTTTCCAACTATTTATAAGATTTTGTCAAATTATTAGTAATGAATTATAGCTTTTTAAATTATGGAATTAAATTCTAACTTTACTAATTTAACCTTTCTAAAATTTATATATCCATGCAATTAACAAAACTTAACCATATTATTATTATTATTATTATTATTATTATTATTATTATTATTTTATTTGTACATTAACTGAGAAAATATTGGCCAATTTAGGACCAAAATAGTTATAAAGTTGAGTATGTATATTATGTAGATGACGCCATATTGTGCATCAAAATGGGGCATTGAAGGATTAAGCAAATCCATAGCAAAAGAATTACCAAAGGGAATGACAATTGTTGCCTTAGATCCAGGGGTCATACACACAGATATGCTGGAATCATGCATCGGTGATTTGGCTTCAGAATATCCATCACCACGGGAATGGTATGTAATACTTTTAGCCCCATTCGATAATGTTTTTATTTTATGTTACATATTAGTTGTTTATTGTTTATAATTTTATAACGATCCAATTCTCTAGTACTTGAACTAGACTGTAACTTTTTCACAAAGTGAATGGACTCAATTTTGTATAACTTTGACTAAAATAAAGAAATTTTATTAAGGTAAATAAAATATGTCAAAATTTAATAAAAAAATATTTGATCAGAACACCCTAAAACAAAACATTAATATATTAAAAAATATATATATATAATGAAAAGAATGAATACAAAATATATCATGAAAATGATGAATACAAAATATTCGGTAAATAATTTCGACAACCCTTAGCATCGACGGCAGTAGCGAGTGGTCGATTGGGCAAAGACGTCCGCCCGCGGGTGAGCTCTTGATGACGGCAAACAAACAAGTCTGTGGAGAATCACGCGACAACTGGCGCGACGACGGACAGCAGCGAGACATGATGAAGAGGAGCGACACGTGAGGATTGCAGGACGGTGGCCGCGGCTACCCTTGGCGCATGGCTTACCCTAATACCCTATTATATATAATTACTTTCCCTTTTTCCTCCTAAATTTCTTAAAATAAAATCAATTCCTTAAATTACGTAATCAACTTCCAAATCTCACAACCACCTTTCCAATTTTCTTAAATTGGACTCCAACTTCCCCAAATCTCTTTCAATCATGAAAGTTACTGCCAATTGAATTAAATCAAATTTTAAATCCTTAATCCTAAACTTAAATCAAATTATCCTAATCACTAAAAATTTAATTTTTTTTTTAACCTCGAAGTTCAAAATAATACCCAAATAATTTAAGATAAAGCCTTTCTGTCAGCCAGCCTCTAGGGCGAGTTTCACTTTCACATCATGATCGAAGAAGGTTAAAAGACCATCAAGGTGTATGGGCAATTGTAGATATAGACTAGGATAAGGGATAGACTGAATCTCAACTACAACTAATTCCTCAAAGCCTAGAAGGGAGAACGAGGGGAAGAACTATAATGAAGGAAACTAGCCCTAAAGAGAAAATACCTCAAAATTTGGGTTATCACATATTTTTTAGAAGGAAAAAAATACATATGCATGTTAGCACATTTGAAATCTTTAACTTGTTGATTGAAGTTATATGTGTAAATCAATTAAGGTTAAATACAATTTGATTATATAATATGAAAATGTATAATTGTCACTCCAAGAAATAAAAGGAAATTTTCAAAACTTTACATAATTCAATACAAATAAGTATCTTAGTGTAGAATTAATATCAATAATAAAAAAAATTTCTATCCTTTAATTGTTGCCAAATTTGATTTTTCATATTATCTTATTCGAGTTAGTAGTTTTAAATAATATCGACTCAAATAATCCAACCCAATTGTATATATTACACTGTAGGTTATGGTTGTAAAATGTGTTAACATGATATTCAAATTAAATTTTGTTTTACTGAGCAAAACCTAGATGTGGCAAAATTCGAACTTCGACCTAAATTTACTAAAAAATCAAATAATATAAATATATATGTTGCAAAATTAAAATTAAACATTAAAAGTAAAAATGGTATTTAAATATAAGTGAAATATGGGATAGATTATCAAGTGTGTTTTTCGATAACTAAAAACTGGAATCGTGAAATATGAAATGAGAACGGATATATACCTCATCAAACAAGTTCTAATTAACTACTTCCTTCCAATAGGACAATTATAGTGGATGAAAAAAAAATTACTAGTTACCAATTTTTCTATAGTGTAACGTAGACATAGAATATTTGTATCATCATTTAATATATCACTAATCACTATATACTCAACCTAAAGTGTATACATATAATATACAACTTTTCTATAATGAATTATACATATCAATGATATGTCCAATATATTATGAAATATATCAATGTTAAAAAGAAATTACATCATGTCATAGGATTTTATAAAATTCACCTTTTATTGTGCAAAAGTTTGAATAAAGCTCATTTATTTATGCAAAATATAAAGTTATGTATTATATAAGAAAAGATGTCCAATGAATTTTGAATGTTTTCACTTGATGATTATTTTAGGGCTTCTAAGGCGGCAACAACAATTTTGGATCTTACAACGAAGGATAATGGAGCTTCTTTGACTATTAGAGATCTAGAAACTTCACTCGATGTTTAATAATTTTATATTTATTTGTCATTAGGGTCTACTCTAAAATAAAATATTACTTTATGTCAAAATGTATTCAATACAGACTCTGAAGGGAAAGTTGTAATTTATGTGCATTCTTCAATTCTTACTACTTTATGTCAAAATGTATTTGTAAGTACCATAAAAGAATTCAGACAAAAAATGAGTACAACATGCACTTGCTCTGATAGAGGCTAATTGGAATTCAAACTCTACCCAAAATATATATGTTTATAAGTCAGAAGGAAAGAGCAAGACAACAAATTACTATAATCCATATAACAAGCAAGATATATAATAACCTTTCTTAGAATCAGCTCTAACATAACAATGAACAAACATAAAATTATTCATCATTGAGGAAAGTTTTTGGATCTATAATGGTGAGAGATGCTCCATTGTCCTTTGTTGTAAGATCCAAAATTATTGATACTCCTTTGGAAGCCCTATAATAATCATCGAGTGAAAACGTTTACATTTCATATTTTGTAAGAATAAATGAGTTTTATTTGAACCTATTTATATTATTCTGCAAAATAAAAGTGAGTTTCATGAAATTATGTGTCATGATACCAAAAATTTTATATCATTTGATATGTTAAATAATATTATGTTTATTCATTGTAAACTTCATCTAAGAGAGTGGAGGTTTTGAATCTGCCCACCTCACATATTCTTAAACTCAAGAAAATAAAAATAGTTATCAAACAAGTCTCTGATTTTCTTTTTCTTTAAAAAAAATAAGAAATAAAAATAATTGTCAAATATAGAATACGAAAAACGAGAAAAAAAAAATTTGAAAACATAAAGATTAAAAGTAAAGATATTGCATACCAATGCTCTGGTGATTGATATTGTGAGGCCAAATCACCCTTGCATGATACAAGCATATCTGTGTTTATGACACCTGGATCTAAGGCTACAATTGCCATTCCCTTTGGTAATTCTTTTGCTATGGATTTGCTTAATCCTTCAATGCCCCACTTTGATGCACAATATGGTGTAATCTACATAATATACACACTCAACTTTAGAATTATTTGTTGCTAATTAATGTGTGTCTTTTTTTCGAGAAATTCGAACTCCTAATATTAAGATTGAAAATATAAATATCAAGTCGATGGCTCATAATTAATAGCTAATTAATGTGTTTAAGATTCATTAGGGTTAAATGGATTATATATTCTCAGTTATGTACAAATAAAAAAATTAAAAAATAAAAAAAACATGTCATGGTATCTAACAATTACAATGTCAATTGTTCATATATAAAATTTGGAAATTATTCTATATACTTGTATATATTTAAATAATAATAGTAGTAAGGGTAAAATATACACAAAATACTTCAATTTCTCATGGGAGAAGAAATATATATTAATTTTATTTTGAAGTATTTGAGTTAATTAAGTTTAATTTGTCAAGTGGATCAAGTAACTAAATAAAAATACTCCCATACATTGTTCTTTCCACATTCCTTGTCAATTTAAAAAATTAAATACAAAAATATTTTAAAATTATATAAAATTATTCACGAATTTTACCAAGTACACTTAATTCTTAAGATGTCCATTTTTAGTTTTAGAATTTTGAAGATTAGATATAAAAGGTATTTGAAGTAATTCTTTTAATTATTATAAATAATTATATGATATTTAAATTTGTCAAGTGGATCAACTAATTTAATTTATTTGTGCAACCCACCAAGGTGCACAACTTCAAGTTTCCACATGGACAAACTTTTCTTTTATGAATGAAGGGAATGCATGGAGATGATTGAGTATAGTAGCATGAGCTGGATTCAAGTATAACTCTGTTGAAACCCCAAAATGTAGAAAGCCAAAAAGTATCCTTATGAAATAGAAAAGTAAAATTACCAATGATATGGGGAACAAGATTATTTTCCAGGACAATTCTTGCAAAGTCTTCAACACTGTGGTTGGATCTCTAAAAAAAAAAAAAAAAAAAAAAAAAAAAAAAAAAAGAAAAGCGAAAATTGAAAATTATAATTGGAAGTAGAAAGTATATAAAGTAGGGAAAGTAGGCTACAGACCAGGTCGATGTTGAGAAGCAAATGGTTGGTAGTAGGAGAAAGCTTAGAAAGGTGAAGTCGAAGAGAATCGAGTTTGGCTTGGTTGCGTGAGCAGCCAATAATAGTATGGCCATAACTGCCCATTTCCAAAGCTAGAGCTCTTCCTAACCCTTTACTCACGCCGGTTATCAATACTTTCTTCCAACAACCACTACCCCTTGCTTTTTCCTCCTCACCTGTGTCCATCCTCTGGACCTCTGTTTCACACACATACTCTCTGCACAACCATCACACCCTTCCCAATGTTTGGGGACATCCTTTCTTTGCTTGGCCTACCATGACACATAGCCACACACACACCACAACATGTGGCCAATTCTTATCTTATATTTTTTCTACTTTCCTACAAGTTAGATTGGTGGCCACATCCACTCCATGCAAACTAAACTTAGCATTCAGAATGGGCCACGTGCCTAGACTACATAAAAGTTTCTCTTTTTTTTTTTCATATATAGACATAGTTGCAAATATAATAATCAAATCTAAAATATTAATAGATATAGTACATGACAAAAAGAACAAAAATTTACAAATATAGTCTATCATTGATAGACTCTAACGAAGTTTATATAGCTAGGGTGTAATTGACTAATCTATCCTCATGGAAAAATAATAATTATAATGAAAAATTATACTTTCAATCCTTCAATTTTGGGTCTAGTTTACATTTGGTTCTCAAATTTCAAAATGTTATATTTTTAATCCTGTGTTTTGAGTTTGGTTTTAATTTAGTCTCTAGGTTTCAAAATAATGCAATTTTAGCTTTGCGGTTTGAGTTTTGTTCTAATGTCGGTCCTAGTTTCTAAAATTCATACTTTTATCCTTGATTTTTAACCAAAATACTCACTTTAAATCTTTGGTACTAATGTTTATTAATTAATTTATAATAGATTGGTGGGTTGCTGTGAAGGGTAGTTTTGACAAGGTAGAAGAATGAATGCATGAGATGACTTGGAAATGTATGTTGGAGTTATGTAGTGTGACATTGTGGAATCTTTACTAGCCGTGTAAGTACTTCTTCTTCTTCTTCTTCTTCTTCTAGCAATTTTGTAATGTATACGAAGTAAACTAACATTTATTATATATAAAGAGTATGTTTTACTCCACTCAATTCTTTGAGCATAGTGCTTGAACACCCAACCTAGCACAAATAAGTAGCATCACCTAAGCCAAATGACTTTGCAGATACATCAATCGAACAATTTTTCATGCCAATGCAAGCCTTTTCCACCAAAAGAATGCTTTTTGTCACATCCCATGAGCCTTGTTTAAATGAACCACATTTTCCTTCTGGATTTCCATAGCTAGCAAATTGAATTTTAGAGATGATATGCCCTCCCTGACAAGACAACTCTAATCTGCTTCCTTCATTGGCATTTCCACATATAGTTCCTATAGTGATGGTTTGAACTAAGACTTGTTGAGGATTTCCACCAATTTCTTCAAACAAAACCAACGTGTTTGTTTCATCTGATAGGAACGATCTTGGAATGTGATACCATCTTTGGGAAGGATTCCCACAATTTCCAAGGCATTTGCTGGGGTCATATGCACCTCTGTAGTCACAGGTTGCACTGCAACTATCATTGCTAGCAATGAAAGAGGGCCAAAATCGGCCTATGCTTTGTCCATTTACCCAAGCTTGACCTTTTCCCATTCCTTACATGTCCAATGCTACAGGGTCAATTCCTGAAGGTGTCTTAAAACTTGTTTTGTACCATGTCATTCTCCTCCCAATAGATTTTTGATTTAGTGTGCTCCAATTTGTTCTCTGTGAGAATAGCGGGTTGTAAAATTGCTTCATTTCTCCATTTAATCCAACCTTATAAGACCATAAATTTGATGACAAATCAGTTGTGACGTTTCCATCTCCAATTAGATAAACAGGACCTCCATCAATTCCAGTTGGCACTGTATCATAAAATGCATCGTAATTTTTTAGTCCTACTGTGGCACTCAAAAGGGTTATGGTATTGGTTCCCGCTTTTAATAGAATGGGTTTCTCAAATACAAAACTTTGGCCATTGCTTCCCCATTGCGACCCAATATACCTTCTATTCACAAAGGCATGAAGCACATGACCCTTTGTATTCACTTGGAGAGTTACATTCTGAAGTGACGATGTTGCATTGGTGTCAACATTCGTCATGTACCACAAGTAGTCGCTGAAATCAACAGTGGTTCCTTATTGTTCCAAAAGAAGATTTGCCTTAAATGTTCCCTTTCCTTGTAGAGTATCTTTCATGGGCTCCGGAGCTCAAACCCACGAGAGTTGTGCATTTTCCTTCTCATTTTGCACCTTCACAAACATAGATGTTTGAGAATTGATCTTTGCAGTGTTGAAAACCTCTTTGTTGCACCCGTCAAGAATGCTCACAGACCAAGCTGGTACAATATACTTTCCATCTGCTTGCAAATCTACGGTAGCATCATTGCTGCCATTTGTGTTGCTCAAAAAGCAAAACCTTTCGCCTGTTGTTGGGTTAAAGAATTTTGTTAAAGTTACAAAGCTACCAAATTTTTGGTCTGAGCGGGTGCTGTCAGTAAGAATCTTCTCTCTTATTTTGATGGATGCATGGAGTTTTTTGAGATGTCCCCATTTGGGTTGATTCAAGTTTCCATATTCATCAAGTGGGGCGTTGTAATCATAAGATGTAGTAATGAATGGACCTCCTGACGTTCTTCCAAAGTTGGTGCCTCCATGATACATGTAATAATTGTTAAACACACCACCAGATTGGAAAAATCTTGCCACAAAAAAAGCTACGTCTTCTGCACTTCTATAAGGGTCTTTGTCGCCCCATTTCTTGAACCATCCTACCCAATTTTCAGTAAACATTTTTGGGCTCTTAGGATTATTAGGATTAAAGTTATCACAATAAAATCCGTTGCATGTATTAATGATAGGTTGTGGGGCATCACTCTGTTGGCACATGATCCATGGAACACCAATATTGAGAGATTCAGCCATTTGAGCACACCAATTGATATATGTTTTTATCTTAGTTGCTTAAAACTTGTTTCTCCTTTTTTAGCTTAGGCTATGTTTGGCAAAATTTTAAATTTGAATTAAAATCCATTAAAAAGAAAATATGCAATTGTAGAAATGGCTTTAGCCTTTATAATCCCCTCTTCTCTCCCAAAAACCCTTTCAAGTCATCGCTTCCATTAATCCTCATTTTCTCTTCAAAAAACTCTAGCCTCCACGCCCATTCTTTTTTTCCTCATTTTCTCTTCCAAAACCAAAACCTAGCAACTATACCCCAAATCCCCTCTTTTTTAAAAACCCTAGAGTTGTTCTTGTTTCTAACTTTGCTTTTTATTCTTCTTCTTCTACCTCTTTAAGTAACTTGAGGAAAAGAAGGACTAAGGGTATTAGATATTAGATATTTTGCTACTGTTTCGTTTTTTATTATTTATTTATTTATTTATTTATTATTATTATTATTATTATTATTATAAATGTGCTAATATGCCTTTAACTTTTCAATTTTTTAAAAATTTTATTCTTATTTATTTATTTATTTATATTATTATTATTATTATTATTTCTTTTCTTGAGTGTATCTTTTTATATTCTTTATTTGACCTTTTTCTTGGTCTTTATTTGTTTATTTTATCTTAAGTATAACATTTAATCATTTTATCTTTTAAAAATTTTGTTTTGTCACTATTCTAATATATTCATGTTGTATTATAATTAAGTGATATTAATCTAATATTCTTAATCTTTGTTTGCTTTTTTCTAAAAAACTCCGATGATGGCATCTAGAAATATTTGGGTGTTCGGTTTTCTAGAATCTTAAGGTGAGGAAGTCAATTCTTTGGAGTCCAAGATCGATTTCCAATATGTTTTATTTAACGTTTAATATATTTGTAAATATCATTGCCTATTTATTTATTGCTTTAGATGTATTATTAAATTATATATTTCATCAATGTAACTTTACCTATTTAAATTAATGTCATTTTTAGTAAAATTTCCATTGATGGAATTTAAAAATTTGGGAGTCCAATTTTATAAAATTCTTAGAGATGAGGAGTCGATTCTTTGGGAGTCCGAGATCGATCTCCAATATATTTGTATTAAATTTCATTATGCTCTTTTATATTTGCTTAATTTATTATGATGTTTCTTTAAGTATGTTTTTTCTTATATAATGTTCATATTAAGTCGTATTTGATTTCTAACTAAAATTTCTCAAAATTTTTAAATCTTTCAAATTAAAATTTCTCAAAGTTTTAAAATCCTTCTTATTTAAATTTTTCTAAGTTTTTACAATTTTTTACAAGACTCTTTTTAAATCATTTAAATTTCTTTTCTTTAAATTTACACATTTTGTGTTTTAAAAAATTAATCTATTATTTCAAAAGGTCTTCTAATCAATTAGTTTTTTTAATAACTTATTTTTAAGACCGTTTTTCTTTTTAAAAAAATTCTACGATGGAATCTAGGAAATTTGGGAGTCGAATTTTCTATAATTCTTAAGGTGAGGGATCACATCTTTGAGAGTATGAGATTTGATCTCAAGAAAAAAATGAATTTAATTAATTCTTTTTAAAAACCTTACTTTATTTAAAAACTATCCTATAACGGATTTTAATAAAATGCAATAATTTCTCACTTTCTTGAGGTGATGAATTTTTCCTCAAGACAGAAGTTATTCCATTTATTTTATGGGATTATTGCTTCAAATATTGGAGTAATGAGGGATAAAATAAGGCATTATTTTTTAAAAAATAACAATTAAAGAATATTTTCAATTCAAGATTTAGAATTTGGCAACCGTTTTTAAATGAATGTTGTGGGGTGCTAAGATCTTCCCCATATACAAATAACTCCCGAACTCAACTCTAGTTTTCACAGACCATTTTTATTTTATTTTTTAATTAAAAATTGTTTATTTTACTTCGATGTCCAATCACACCGTAAAAATGATTGAGGGCAACTCATTTTTATTTTTTTTTAAATTAACTCTTTTCGAAGACGTTGACCGTTCTGCATCATCTCGACCACGAAGTAAATTGTGGGTGTAAGTTGTGGAGGTAAGGTGTGCACAATTCTCCCTATTCTCCCTAAAGGTTGAAGCAATCCATATTTTCTGATCTTATATTTTTACCACATTTATTTCTTTTACAATTTTTTTACTTTCTAACTTTTTTTTTTTTCTCTCACTCAAATATAATATCACTCTTCACTATCACTATCAAACCACTTCCTCCATTATATTTCTTCAAGCCAACAAGAAGTTGGTCAAAATGTGTTAGGTGATATACCACATAATATAAAAACATAAACTTCTACCCAAATTTATTAGTTGATGTTACACTAATAATCATCTCATTCCCATGCTCGTTTCCTAACAATTTTATTTCATGTTTATGGTTTTTTTTTTCTATTTTTTAGTTTCTGTTTTCTTATTTTTAACAAAGAATACATTCTAGAATTCCACTTAATACCTATTTAGCCTTTGTTTAATGACTATTTAGTTTTTCTTTAATTAAGTTTACTAAGAGTAATTTCATTCTTGAGATTTATTCTAGGTTTTGTTATTCACTTTCCACTAATGTTTAAAAAAATTAAGTCAAGTTTTGAAAACTAAAAAATGTATTTAAAAAAAACCCCGTTTTTTATTTTAAAATTTGACAAGAAATTCAAATGTTTTTTTTAAGAAGGATAAAAAAAACGTAATTCGAAATTTTGGAAATAACAAACAGAAATTCCAAAAATAAAAAACCTAAAAATGAAATTGTTATCTAGAGGGTCTTAATTTTATTTATGTTTTTTGTTTAAGCATATAAATACTCCTTTCACCTATTGGTTTATTAATTAATTAATTTTATTATTATTATTTAGAGTACAACAGCGCATAGGGGGATTCAAACGACAAACTTGTTGGTCTCTAACATTTGTATTTCAATTGACTTATGCTCTCGTTTTAGTTATTACTTTTTTTCTTTCTTTCCTTTTTTTTATCTACTTTTTTAGGTGTGTTTTTAAAATCTAAGTCAAGTTCTAAAACTTAAGAAAGTAGTTTTTAAGAACTTGATTTTTTTTTTTTTTTTGAATTTATGCTAAGAATTCAAAATATTTACTTATAAAAGATAAAAATCATGGTAAAGAAGTGGTGAGAAAACAAAAACAATTTAAAAAAAGGGTCATTGTTTTATATGGCAAAATTGCTGTTGAATTCTCAAAACTTCTGTCGCTCCATCCCCGCAGGGGCAGAGAACCCATCGCTGTCTCGGCTGTGCTACCGGAAATGGGCAAAATTGCTAGAAATATTTTCAAATATAGCAAAATGTCAATGTCTATTAGCACTAGACAGTGATAGATGATAGTAGTCTATCAGTGTCTATTGTGATTAAACAGTAAAATTTTGTTGTACTTGTAAATAAGTTAGCTCATTTTGTTATATTTGAAAACAACTCTTTTAAACACAAAAAACCAAATATTCATCAAATAGAGTCTAAGTTATTTAAAAAAATTTCTTGTTTTTTTTTTCTTTAAAAAAATACATAAATATGTTAGATAATATAATTTCTTGTTTCTGGGTCTCTAGTTTTTTTAATTAAAAATGTAGAATACTTTATGTAAAAGTTAGTTGTTAAGATAAAATATCCAAAACTTTTATGTTATATATTAATTACTTGGAATATTTATTATGTATTTTATAACTCAAGAATGATAACATATTTAAAATATATATATATATGAAAAGAAAACTTAAAACCAATTTTTGACCCACTGATATTGAACATCTATCATTCTATTTTTATAAAATACCTTCATAATAAAAGCTATCCATAGGAAATAATGAAATACCACATAGAACATACATTATTTAACTTAGCTTTCTATAACAACTTATTCTTAGCTTTTTGACCATTGACCAAATCCTAAATGTATCATGGATGGTCCTGCAGTTAGGTATGTATTAAAATAACCATTGATTACATTTTAGAAATATTGTCCAATAAGATCAATAACATGTAATAATATCAAATTGGGTTTAGTTACAAGTATTATAAAACACTTACATTACAATTTTACTCAAATAAATTATTTTTTTAAAGAAATATATAATTCATTAAGAACACATGTCCTCATAAATGATTGACGAAATCTAGGGAGGGATATCACAACACTTAAAAACATTTCATCTTCTACTAGTAGAAAAAAGTCATTAAAAGGAAGATTAAAATAGGTCATAATCGACATTTAGTAAGGATTAGACAAAGTCAAAAGAATAGCATGATATGAACCAAAAGCAACAATCTAGGACCGAAATGGGTCAAGAAGAAGAGGTTTGGCACAAGCCAATATGCTCGGCCTCTCCCAAGGTCTAGGCCAAGTCCCTTGAAAAGTGTTTTCTATGCTTCTAATTTAGATATGTTTTTATTAGATTTGATGTTTTTACTAGTGTTTTTTAGGAATTTTTTAAGAAAATAAGTATTATTAGTGCTTTTAAGGGTTTCACAGCGCCTTGTGTAGTGTTGTGGTGGCGCTACGGCTTCTAGTGTGTTGTTTGGCCGTTGACTGAGGCAGCAATATGACGCTAGCTTTCCTTTTTTGAAGAACTTTACATTTTAGGAAATATCTTAGGCATCAAGGATCCAATTTCAAAATATTGGAAGGTTGATCAGCAACCTCAATCACGAAATTTTGGAGTTCTAAAGTGTGTTTTAGTCACAAAAAATAGTAGAGAGTGTGAGAGGAAGCGTTGGAGGCCATTCGAGATCCTGAGGTGCGAATCAAGGCGGACATTGACGGAGTCCAACGACAAGGGACTCATCGAGAGTAGTGTTTGTTTATTCTCCTCAATCTCTATACTGTATTTGTTTTAATCTTTATGCAAACATGTGTTTGAAGGCTGTGAGTGGCTAAACTCTTTAATTTTAAGGAGTTGATGGATTTATTTATGAAGTTAAGTTGGTATTTAGTAGTTTCATGGATGATTGTTGAATATTATGTTTTTCTGTGTTATCATGCTTCACTCTTATTGGATTGACCTTCAATGAACGTTAGGTTAGATGTATGATTTAATAATTGTACATTTAATCAGATCTATAGCATTGAATCGTTGTTAATCCTTCAAGAAAATAGTTAGCTTAATTAATAAAGAAGGTTGTTAATGACGTTGTTTAATGATATGCTTCTTAACTTGATTTCAAGAAATTAACAATTGATTAAGTTGCACGAAAAAGTCTTGTTTTTTAGAGAAAATAATTCAGACAATAATTTTTAGACTTAAACATATTGATTGCACACAATCCCAGAAAAACCTAACAATATCTTACCTCAAACATGTATCCATTCAGAGAGAGATCTAATAGACCAAATAAAATATGAAATTTTTTGTCAACCTTTTATTAGATAGTTCAATGAAAAAAAAAAAATCAACCATAACTAAAAGAAATCCTAGACTAAAATAATATATATTTTTAAAATATTACATGTGGTATATAACAGTCTCGTTTCTTTTTTCCTTGAATGTTGTTTTTTGTTTTATATTATATAATTTTATATAAAAACAAAAGTTTATGTTGATTAATTAATTTTTTTGTTCCTTGTTTTTTCTCTTTTAATAAATACAATGTGTGTGATTGTAACGCTAATTAAGTCTAGAGCTTAGAACTCAAATTTAGTACGTATTTGAGCATCCCTGGATCTCGGCCCCTATGACCTAACCAGATTACCTTACTTGTCTTAGGAAACTTGCATAAAGTGAAGTTGGAATATGAAAGTGTGGTTAAGAAATGTTTAAAAAGAATTGATAGTTATTACCTACGCCGATAAAGTGGACAATCCTTTTCGATATCTTAACCATGGAAATGTCAAAGTTAAACATGTTTACCTTGGATTAATCCTATATTTGGGTGATCTTTAGGAGATATTCCTATGAAGCATGTGAGTAAGTACAAAACATGCTAAATAGGACATGTGGTTGATTGTGGGGACATCCTCCACTCTCGAAAGTTGTTCAAGACAAGTAAGATAATGTGGTCATATAAGAGATGCGTCGAATTGTAGAGGTCATTAAGTGGCAAATCATGGTCCTATAGGGCAAAACATCAATAACAATTTTCTCTGCTCTTAAATTTTAAATCAAAAGCTCAAACATTTATTAGACTCAAAATCAAAACTTGAAAAATTTATTAATCTGTAAAGTATATAAACATAATTACACGTAGAAATGAAAAAGCATAGGTTTAAATATTTTTGAGAATTTAACAACTTATTCTATCTAAACAAAACAAGTTCAATGACTAAACAAAGAATTTAACTTAAAAAAAAATAATAATAATTAAAAAAAAAACTTTCTTTAAAAGAATTGAATAAAATATTCAAATTTTTAAGGTTATATGTTACATTTTTTTTAGCATTTTTATGACTTTCAAAATCAATGCTTTTTTTTTTTTTTAATTTTTTTATGGTTTTGAAAAACTTAAAAATAAATAGAAACAATGAAACGTTATCAATCCGACCGTTGGGTGATTAAAATAAAATAAACATGGAAATCTATAAGCTAATATAATATTGATATAATTTATATTGAGGAAAAAGGTATATTGCATTATAAATATATACACACACACTAAAATTCATAAACTTATGTTCCTTCACTTTCCTTTTTTTAAAAAAATAAATAAATAATTAATTAAAAAAAACAATTTCTCTCTCTAGATGACTGTCTTTATGTCTCTCTAGGTGTTAACACATGAATCCATAAAGTGATGAGAGAGAGAGAGAGAATATTTGAAAGACAAGCAAGCAAAAAAAAGGGAAAAAGTGGATTTGGGTATGTCTGAATGTTGGAGGTGAAGATGAATAAGGTAATTTTTTTGTGGGAAAAAAAAAAAAAAAAAAAAAAACAACAACTCTTCATTCTCAACTTATGACTTAATGTTCCTTAAAGTGTTGAAAAAAGAAACCCAAACACTGTCTTATTACTCAGGTTTTGAATCTTTGTTTTTGTTCTTGTTTTTATTATTATTATTATTATTACTACTACTTTTGCAACTTTAAAGCTGATAAAAGAAACTCATATCATTTCCTTCGTTAAATCATTCACACACTAAAAGTGGGTGTAGTTCATCCGTAATTGTCATCACCTTTCATTTTAGAGATGGAAGTTCATAGAAGTGGAGGTTCGATTTCCCATCAATTGTAGTACTAACAAAAACACCATCTAGACATGAGCCAGTGAAGTATAATAATTTAAAATTGGTTAAAATATGATTTTGGTCTCTATATTTTGGAATTTGTGTATTTTTTTTCATTACATTTTATTATTTATTAGCATCTTCACTATAAATTTTGAGAACATATTCACATGTTGTATTTTTATTATTATTTAATCGATTTCCATAAAAGTTAACTTCATGGGGCTAAATTTAAGATTTACTTAAAGTACACGGACTAACATTGGACATTTGAAAGTAGAAGGACTAAAATTAAACAAATCTCTAAGTATATAGACCAAAATAGTATTTTAACATTTCTATATTTTTAAGTTTAATAAAAAAACTGTTTAAAATAATTGCAAATTTAACAAACTTAAAAACATCCCTCGCTATATATATTTTTTTATTTTAGTCTTGAGAGTTTGTCTATAGACTAAATAATTATAAATAAATAAAAGTTTTTGTCTTGAGAGAATTGAATGGGGTCACATCTATCATGAGTCAAATGGTCCCCAAATTTAATTATTTATTTAATTTTGACTTTTTCCGGGTCGGGTCAAGTATCTCGAGTGTATATGACTGGAAGATTTTAAAATTGTACTTATTTTTTCAAAAAAAAAAAAAACCTTTTAAACCTACATTTTGAATATAGTTTCCATTTGGTTCATAGGTTTCTAAATGTTATACTTGTCTCTAAGTTTTGAATGTAATTTTCATTTAGTCTCTATATTTCAAATTATTACATTTTTATCATTGAATTATGAGTTTAGTTTTCATTTAGTTCTTATGTTTCAATATTTTATATTTTTACCATCAAGTTTTTACTAGTACTCACGAAGAAAATCAAAATTTAAGAAAAAAATATGTTTTGAAATTTATGAAACACGTGAAAATAAAACTTAAAATTTTGGAGTCAAAGTATAACATTTTTAAACTTAGATACCAAATATAAGTTTTTTTCCTAAGGCAAAGAGAACCCAAACAATCACCAAACCCAAGTTACTCCGTCACTTCCTCATCAAGAATGAAGAGAGAATACAAGCAGGAAAGACATCTTTCCATAAAAAATAAAAAATAATAACTTTGAGAAGATGCAAAACTTGCAATAACATGAATTGTTTTGTTCTTCTCTCAGGATGTAACAAAAAATGCGAGTTATCAATAGAATTTACAACAAAACAAATGCATTCAATAAGGAATTTGATATCAATAAAAGAGTTTTATTTTCTGTTTAACATGTTTATATATCAAATAGAATTTAAATTAAAAATTTAAAGACAAAAAAAGTTTTTTTTTTAAAATAAATTTTGTGAAAGGATTTGTCTTTAGTAAGTAAAGAGAGAGAGAGAAGTGTGAAGGAAGGAAAGTTAGTAAAATGGAGAACAGCAAATGTTGAGTTAAGAGAGGGCCAATAATTCAATTCATCTCGTTCTGACACCCAACCAATTAAAACAGGGATACTTGTCCCCATAACCAAACACAACCAAAATAAATAATAATAAATTAATAAATTAAAAATTAAAGATTTAAAATAACATAAAAAAAAAAAAAAAAAAAAAAAAAACACCCTTCTCTCCCTCTCTCAATTGAATCATGAAGATACCTTTCTTTCCCACAACAAATTTTGTCTCTTTTGTTGGACATGTGATTCTTTACATACATTTTCTCTAAAAACATTACTCTAAAATATTGATGTTTAATTATTTATGAAAAAAAAAAAATACCATTTGTCCTCAAAGTTTGTAATTTGTTTTAAATTAATTTCTTGAGTTTCAAAATTGAATAATTTAGACTCTAACAGGTAGGAAATGCTGTATTTTAGTTTGATACTAGCAGAATCCGTTACATTCTAATAGAGGTGCTGATGTGGCTTTTAAAAAATAATTTTTATAATTAAAATATAATAAATCAAAAAATATTTTTCTCTCTCCCTTCCATGATTTCCATCTTCTTCCCTATATTATTTTTCCCATATTCTTCCCATCCTCCTCCATCTCTCCCTTCCTTTCCATCATTATCGTCATCGTTATTGTACTCTTCTTCTCTTCTTCTTCTAAAAAAACGAAGAACGTCCTCTCTATTCTAGATGTGAGCCAAGAATGAACGTTCCGAGCCCAAATCTAGAAGAAGGGTAATCCAAATTTGAAGGCTTTTAAGGGAGGTTGTACCTAATTAGATCAAAATCACTTTATTTTGTAGGCAACATTTTTTATTAATCAAGTAAGTTTTTTTGACCCTTCAATTAATAGCCGAAAGCATTAAATCCTCATTTTATGTGATATTTTAATCTTGCATTTCATAGGAATATGTTCAAGGTTAATTGATGATCAAGCTAGTGAGGAACTTGTGTCTTTAACTTCTAGGTTTGGACCTAAATTATCTATATCTCATTTATAGTGTGTTTGTAATAACTCGTGAAAGAAAATGATATTTAAACAAAACCAAATTTTCAGTTAGAAAAATTAATAGTTTAAAGTGCATTTATTATATAGCTTTTTCAATAATTTTAATTTTAAGATGATCAAAAGTGTTATTTATTTTTTAAAATGTTAATAAATACAAATCACTTAAAAACTTGATTGGATTAATTGTAAAATGCTTTTCTGAAACCGGTTTGAAAGTTAGATTATCCAAAAATGACTGTTCAATTAATTAAAAAATTTTTCATGTAATTCCTATTTATTAGGATTAAAACAATACTTTGATCTCTAAAACAATTCTAAATGCTATACTAAATAAACGGTACAATAATTTCTAAAGAAACTTAGATTTTTTTTTTTCTTTAAAATACTTTTTTTTTTTTTTCTAAAGATGCGTAGTTAGATAAAATTTATTTTTTTTAAATATATTTCCCCCGATTATTTCAAAAAACACTATCGTCTCTTGAATTCAATCAAATTGACTTTATAGATATTAATATTGTATGCTAGGAATCTGCAAATCCAAGAGATTTATAAAAGAAATTCATCAAGATTCTCATATAATTTTTGTGTCTAAGAAATCAGTGTGTACTAGGTTTGCATGTGTGCAAGACAATACACCGTGTGGGCGTGGTCTCTTCCATGAGCATGATCTAAACTTGACATTCAATCAAGTGTTACCTTCCCTCTTTGTGCTTCTTCCTACCTTGAATTTGTCATCAATGGTATGAACTTGATGACTAAAGAGGGTAGAAAACCATAAAGATGAAAAGACTTTTGTGAAGATGATTCTATATTAATGATAAAATTGAGGACGGGTGCATTTTATATAACCAAACTCTAACACGTCAAAGTCATGTGGCATATAAAGACGGGAGGAAAAAGGCAATACAGAACACACAAAAAATAGTAACAAAACAACTTTAATTAAAGAAACAAAAACTCTATTAACACTGTTCAATATTCTCCGCAAGCGAATATGCTTAGACAATACAATGAGTTTGGTTTGGAACAATAGAAATCGAGAAGTGTGCAAAGGTATTGTGAGACTGCCTGCAAGTTGATCTTCGGATGGAACATAGTTTGACCAGAAGTTCCTAGTTGAGGACACTTTCACAATAAAATGTTCATCAATTTTATACTGCAAGTGTTTGAGTCACATTTTAATTTAATAATTTAAGTATTTAAATATTGTCCACATTGTGGATTTTTTTTTACCTCGCTTATACTACTACAAATTTGGATTTAATGTTGGCAAGGAGACCGACATCATTTTTAATGTTAATGTAGCTCTACAATGACGATCGGCTTTAACGTCTCTTAGACTTCTACCTTTTCATCATATGCCGACGGCCATACATTATGTCAGTCTTGGATGGACATGGTATCTATGTTCGACATCAAACGTTACTTTGTCCGTCATTATCTGTTCGCCATGGAAAGTTCTTCCATCGTACGTTTCTAATTTAAATACTATTGTTTCAGTGACAGAAAACGTTCATCATCATTTTTTTTAATGGTTTAATAAAAATAATAATTGGTTGCACACGTGGCTAACCATCCGTTTTTCTCCGTTTCCTACATGTATATGAAACAAAATAATATCATGGTTTATAAATTAATTTATGGATTTAAATAGTAATTTTTTATTAATGATAACTATGTTAATTAATATGTAATATGCTAATTAGCTAAATAAGTGGGTGTATTGGAAACTCGATTTAGGCGCTTAATTAAGACTTAATTTATTTAAATGATGTATTATTTAGAAAGCTTTAAAAGATTTAGATTTCAACTTTGAGGTAAATAAATTACATTTTAATTAAGTTATCAAATTGAATTGTTTTGTTTTATTATATTGTTTAATTGTATAGTTTTATTATTTGTTGTAAATGGATTCTATCCTAAGGTGTTGGTTGATTGTTTTATTCTATAATTGTGATTTTTTTTTTTTTTTTTTATCGTTTTATTGTTTTGAGTGGGTTTTATGAATACTTACCAATCAAGTGTTTGTTTAACTGTGATCCTTTGTTGAATCTTTGAATTTGATTATTTATTATGAATGAATTGTATTATGTTTCTTTGATTGAATCGTTGTTTTGTGATATTTAATTAAGCATGTTTACTTTGTGTAATTTTTTTTCCATGATTTATGTTTCGCATATTTTATATTAGTATGTTGATTAGTAATATATATTTAAATTAAGGCATGACATAGTCTTGTGTTACATTGCATTGAAGTTTAGTTAGTAGTCTTATGTCTTATGTGTAATAGAATTAGTTAAGAATATATTATGAATGAAATACCTAAATTAAGCAATTATGTTCTGCAATTAGATATATAATATGACAAGTATAGTTTTTTCTAAGGGTTTTTGGGCCCTACGAAATAAAATTGTTTAGTATTTATAACGGGCAACTACCTTATAAATATTATATGTGGACTTGAAGATTATGATATGAGGTATTTCTGGTTAGAATAGTGCCAAATGTCACGGAGTCAATCCAAATATGGAAGTTTTGCTCTTTTACCTCACCAAGGTCCAAACACCAAATCAATTATGTAAATATATATGTAAGGAAATGTAAGCAAGTACAAATATTTTCGGTTGAGCAAGGAGTAGAAAAGGAAAAATAATTAAATAATGTTGGACGACATAAACAAAAGGTTATATAACTCAAGTTTCAAAAACGAGGTAAAATCTCATTTCAAGCCAATATTTTGGACCGTCCATAATTTTTTTTCATAATATTATTATAATCAAGTACTTTCTAAACAAATATTATGGGGATCATTGACCTAGAAATTGCTTAAAGCTAAGAATAATTTATTACAAAACTCTAGTAATAAATAGGTTATTGGGAGAAGAAGCAACTTAATTATTCATTTTTAAAAACTGCTTTTTAATTCTTCCAAGTTTCTCTTAACTGAAATTGTTCTATACATTTCCTAAAAAATAAAAATGAAAAGCTTGTCCTGACTACACAATACACATCACTCACATGATTAGCTTTGATGATATATTTATAATCTATATTAATTTTTTTTATGTCCAAGTTAAATTAAATGAAGAAAAATTATAAAATCAAATAATGTTAATGTCCATTTTAGTGATCATTTAAATTTTAATTCAAAAATAAATTGGTCTAACCAATTTCACCAATCAGATTGCTCCATGTGTATCTATTGACACAAAGTTGATCAAATCAAATTATTCCATAGTCATATAGTAATATGAGTTAATTCAATAATCAAAGCGGATTATGTGTATTTAATGACATAAATTGGTCTAATCAAATTATGTCAAAGGCAAGTGGGTTAGGTACAACTAGATTAGGCTCAATCTCAAAGTCCAATCAAGGAGATCACTCTCATTTTTCACATTCATAGGATCTAGAATTCGAAATAATTAAGAAAAGATTACAAGATAACTAAAGATTCTAAACTTTCTTCAAAGATTTTTTGGAAGACAAAATACTTTAAAGATCAAAAGACTCTCAAGACGATAATAAAAAAAAAAAAATTAAAAAAATCAAAGATTGCAAGATATCAATTGACTCTTCAATAAATTGAAGACGAAGATTCAATCTAATAAGCTGTTTATCTTTAAAAAAAAATTTATATTTGAAACAAAGAATAAATGATACTCTTATTAGAGATTATATTACCTCACATAAGTAAAATCAAGTTAATTTTATGCAAATTAAGGTTCTTTTGAATTCTTGTGGACCACTTGATTCTTAGTTTTCGGTTTAGAAAATTGTGTTTATTTTTTCATAATTTCTTCACAACGGTCTCATCTTTCCCTACAAAAATATTTTATAATTTAGCCAAATTCTAAATTTTAAAAACAAGTTTTGAGAAACTTTTTTTTAGTTTTCAAAACCTGGCTTGCATTTTACGAGTTACATCCCTAAAAATTAGATTAAAAATAAAACAAAGAATCCTAAAAGATGGAAGTAGTGTTAATTATAAGCTCATATTTCAAAAACGAAAAACCAAACAAATATCAAATAGCATAACCTTAGTGAATTAGGATCAAATGATAAAAATCATATTTATATTATACCTTTGTGGCTCATATCTTCGATGCGTAATAAATCTTTGATCAATTGCGATTGAAGTTAGACTGAAATTCTCATCGCATATTGCATCAAACATAACTCACTTCTCGATTTGTGAATCTTCTTCATAACAGCAAGGGATAACTATATTTTTTTTTTATAAAGAAAGAAGCTAAGGTAGCCTATGTGAGTTGTGAATCTCCCTTTAGAAAAAGAAGGAACATTTTGGAAGTCCATGACAACCTATTGTACAAGCAAATACAACACACATTCAAGAGATCAAATTCCTTTCACAAAGAACTAGGAATAAAATAGCTCATTATTTAGCTCACTAAGCCATAAAACAAGGAATATATGACACATCTACCTTAAATACTATCCATTTGTTTGTACATCTCACAACTTTTAGTCTATCTTTTTGTGCCATTTATTGTTTGTTTATTTATTTATGTTGCTTTTTCTTTTTTTAGCACTACCTGAATTTTTAAATCAAATAAAAATAAGTAAGATATTTAGTATTTGAAAAATAATGGTATACATTGGAATGTTACATCATCATCCTACTACTCAATTTCAATAATACTATCTAAATTTTGTAGGTTAGATTTTCTTTTTAAAAACATTTTAAAAGAAATAAGTTGATTATATTTTTAAAAGCTTCTTACTAACTTAAGCACTGAAAATGTTGTGGCAAGTATTATATCGGTGTTAAGATTTTTTTTATTTTACAAGTTATGTCTTCCTTGAATGAAAAATTTACCTTGTTGTTATGTGAAGGTCAAATGCATTTCCATGTGTCCAGATTTTGATATTAACATTATCTTTGATGAAAACTTTTTTTTTTTAAAAAAAAGTAACAAATAAAATGACAATATAAACATAAGTTAACTAACGTAATAAGTATATTTTTTTTATCAACCAATCCAAACTTCTAGAGAGAAAAATTATGTGAATTAACTCTAAGCTAAGTTTATTTTGACAGAATATCTTCAGGATGCTTAGTTGTTACTAAAGTAAAAATAAAACATATACAACAGGTATTATAATCTATTTAAAAGGAAATATTTTTCTTTTCTTCAAGAAAATAAGTACAAAATTTAAAAGATAACACAATAGTACACTGTGGGGCTTCTTTAACTAGGGACCCACCCAAGGTTTTGTCCAGATCTATGCACCAGCTGTTTACACTAACAAAGCTCTCTGTCCTCTCTCTCTCTTTAAAATAAATAATTGAATTTGCTTAATTTATTTTTGAATTATATGTGAAAAAAAGATGGGATCTTTTGATTAATTACAAAACTTAACCCCACCACTATTATAAAAAAAAATTATATTAAAAAAAAAAAAAAACCCACCATCTATAGATTGGAAAAGAAAGGTCTATCTTCTCTTCTATTCTCTTATCATCTTTTATAACAATTATTATTGTTATAATTTAATTCCTTCTTTAATTTTTTTTTTTTTGGTTCATTTTTTCCCCAAGCTTTTGTTTCATTTTCACTTTGGTCACATCTCTTTCTCTCATGTTTGAAAACATGAAAGTGAAAGAAGGGAAAGAACTAAATATTAGAAGAAATTATATTGCTGCCTTCAAAAAGTTCATCTCAATTATACATTTTTTTTTTTGGAAAATTTCCTTTTATTATTGTTGCTTTTTTATACATCATTCTAGTCTTATACTTTATTGATTTGGTTTGATTTAACTTCAAAATCTTGATTTTATATGATAAAATCCTAAATTTAAACAATCTTTTAAAGTAAGGGATGAGATTAATAATATTCTAAAAAATATATATTGAAAAACAACTAATAAATTAGTTAAAATGTAACCAAGAAAAAAAGGGAGAAAAAACTAAGGATTAATCATAGAAATTCCTTAATTCGACTAAAAAATTGTCCACTAGCTAAATTGAACTAAAATAGATGCGAGATTATTCCTACAAATAAAACGAGTTCTTTCAATATGTTTTTTTTTTTTCCTTTTTGTCCTCACTCACTTCTCTTCTCATAGAATTGCTCCAAGCCAAGAAGACTTAACTTCGATGTTCCTATGATTGAGCTACTGAAAAGAAATGCGTACTTTGTTGGTATAAGTATGGTAACGATCAACTATTTTAAGTGTTTCTTAACCATAATTTCATATCCTCATAAACCCTCTCATTTGGATGTGATCACAATTCATAGTTTCTCTTCAAAAAAGGACCTCTCCCGTTAGGGTTTACCTAAATCGGTAGGTAGGTAGGTCCTTGAGCAGATCCCACGTTGGCCCCAAGACGAGTAAATGCTTGAGCTTAAGTGAGAAGGACTTCATTCATATACCTCTCCTTAATTCAAGTGTTACATGCCCACCATTCTCTGTTCGATTCATCCTCAAACCACATTTTATTGGGAGAGGTTTTGCTTTAATGTCATTTGTAACGCTGCAGCCTCGTACAGAATCTAGATTCGACACCTGATAGTCTCTGCATTTTCTTGCATCCTTTATGACCTAGCCAACAGTGTTGTTTGTGAGGATAATCTGCATAATTTTATAACTTGTTTTGTTCAATCATAACATATTCAAACTAAGCCATGACAACTCAATTTATGAAGGCCATTGATTTCAGTATTTCACGTATAAACAATTATGTTAGGTCAAATCTTCATGATGTATTTTTTTTTCTGTTTAAACTATGTTTTTTGGTTAATAGTATTTAAAATCAAACCTTCACACTACAAGTTGGCTTAGTTTTGGTCAAAGTGTGTATTTCAGCAGCATAAATATGCATGTGTTTGTTTCTTGAAAATGAGGAAGCAAAGGACAAAGCATAAAAGTAATGGTTTCTCCATTACCAAATTGCCTCTCTCTCTCTCTCTCTCCTTAGTCCTTCCATGTATGATTGAGTCATTTAAATTATTTTCTACCATTTCATATATATATATAAACCATATATTAAAAAGCCAATGGTAGGATTTCATTTGTCACATCACTTGATCTTTTTGTTACTTGATATTTTCATTGAAATTCAACGCATCTTCTATGTATACCTAAATCACGGGGATGAGTTTGTAACCGGCCATTATATCATTATTCACCATAATTCCATACCAAGTTTGCCCTCACCCCAACTATTCATCTCAGACGGGGAGTTTTCGAATAGATGACCTATTTTTAAGGACTTAAATGAAAAATGATACATTTTAGAAAACTAAATTTTCTTACTTTTTATTTGTGTAATGTGAAATTACCTTTTAACGACTTTTTCAAAACTTCGATGCTCGATTCTTGTTACTCACTCTAACTATCTTTCTCGATGACTCAACACTTGCTCACGCATACGTTTTATTCATGCTTTATTATTCTATGTTTATCTTTGATGCTCATGGAATTGTTGTAACATTGCGAGTAACAAGTTTTGTTATGTGTTGGATAACCTTTATTTCGATCTTTTTGAATCTCCTATTTTCAAAATTATGTTTGATCATGTTAGAGGTTGTTCTAGGCAAGGCCCAAGCCCAAGCTCAAGAAATCGTGGGAGTTTGTGCATCCAAAGTGGGAAATAAGGATCTCGGTTCTTGAGTTGACCTAGTCGAGCTCTTCTTGTTATGAGTTGAGCTCATTGATCGTGAACCCTGCCTTCTTGACAACTCCATCCATGTTGACACTGTTGGCGTTGAACACTCAACCCAAGTGAGTGTCAAATAACGGGTCCTATAAATAATCTCATCCAGCCACCTTAATTACAATGCATGCAATATTTCGTGTGCTTAGTCGAACTAAACACTCATGTACTAATTTAGGTATCTATATTCGACTCAGTACCAAACGATGTGAGTTCTTTTGCAAGTCTACTAGGGCCAGTGTTCAACAAGAAAGGAGTGACCTGACTAGATCTGTTTGCCAAGAGATTACATATGGCATTACCACGTTGAAAATGAACCATTTCGAAAACGTTTAAGAGATCAAACATAAAAAATAAAAAAAAATCTCAATTATTTGTGGGTAACTTCTTAAAAAAGTAAAGGAAAAAAAAAAGTGAGAATGTCATTCCTGATTTATGTAAGAGCTTCCCAATGGGTAAATTTTGGGGTTCACATAGACTCATCTACTTCCCTCTTGAAAGCTCACAAACACACAACCTGCAAATATCAGATAAAAAGAGAAAGAGAGAGAGAGAGAAGAACAAACATACAAAATATCACTCTATGATCAAACTTTTTCCACCTTAGAATCTTCCAATGGGTTTTTAAATATCCTAAGATAATAATGATGCCCTTTGTTTTGCTGTCCAAATATACATATATAAAAATAACCGTTAAAATATTATTTTAGCTCTTATACTTTTAAAATAATAATAATAATATTATTAAACACGTATTTGTGATTATATTTTCAAAATTTATAATGAAACATTTTTTTAAAAAAACCATTAAGCATAAACTAACCTATATAGAGATTTTTTAAAAAAGATAAATTCATTAAAAAAGAATCACTTAGAAAAAAATTATAGAAGAGGACAATCACCCGAGAAAAAACTCATACCAAAAAGTCGTGTCGTACATCTTCCACAGAAGAAAACCAACTCAAATAACAAAAAACCCCCCAACCTAGCAGCAACTCGAGCAAGGTTATGCGCAACCGAGTTACCGAAACAATTACACAAAGAGATATTATAGGGGCAAAAAAAGAATTTGAAGAAAATAACAATGATTAATAGTATTACTTTTTAAAACACAAAAGAAGAAAGAATGAAATAGTAGTTGATTAGTCAAAGATGGAAGGGACCCAAAGCTACCATCTCCCATCCCTATAAAGCAATGAGGTTGTCAATTCTGTGTTGTCCCCTATTCCCACCTCCCTTACTTTACACTCTCAACATAAACATTTTTTTTTTTTTTTTTTAATTTCTATGCAAAATTAAAATATAATTTTTTTTCCTCTCCCTTTTTCTTAGATAGTGATTGAGGAGTTGAATCAAATTTGTATAACTCAAATCAAGAAGTTAGAGGTTACATTTGTTATGTGCTCTTTTTCTTTTTTTAAATTCACACTACCGACTTGCTTCATAAACTATTTATTGCCCACAAAATAGCCCAAAAAAAAAAAAGAAAAAAAAGTCTATAACACCGGCCATAACTAACCCATGTTGTTCATGTGGGTTATACAAATTATGAAGCATAAAAACTAATCATGGGATAAAAAAATGACCTAGAAATTTGTCGTTATTTATGTGGTTCACTAACAATGTATTAGTTATGTATACCGATAGAGGAAGAGGACATCTTTGTTATTAGAGGAGAATATTAGATAATATAGATGCAGATGTGCCAATGGGATTAGAGAGTCTATATATGACACCCCTCTAAACCCTAGGCCGAAAATCATAAATAACATATAATGCATATAACAGCTCCACGAGACCCCTTACTTGATCATTCGGAGAGGCAAAGAATAGATTCAAGGCGTTCCAACGAAAAAATTATCAAAGGTAATGGTTAACTAGAAAATTAAGACATTTTTAGAGAGATGATATACTATGTTTTTAATGTAGATCAATTCGGGTTTCTCAACCTGCTCTATGAGGTTGCACCTAGAGAATAAGATTAATTAATCATGGCTGGTACAATTTACAATCAATATTGGATTATTCATGAAAGAACTCACTTCTTAAATTATGTCACGATATGGTTGATCTACTTTTCTAAATTGATTTTTTTCAAACACAATCTCCTGTTGTAGTGTGGATATGTCTTCTCCCAAGACTTAAAAATGTTTCTATAAAAAGATTCGCATGTTTCCAATTTCACGTAAAAACATCGTCAACTAAGTATTATAAATTCCTAAGAATTTGAGAGTGAATCAACAAATGTTCTTCACTAATCTTCTTGTCTTACGATGCTCCAAAATATCTTTGGAATTTATTGAAGCAAGAATGCTAAATTACTTAAACCACACTCACATCAATTAAAATTAGAAAATATCAATCAGAAAAAAATGCCAAAGCAAAAATACAGCATGAGACAATTAAACAAAACAAAAATAAAATAACTTCAAATTCAAATTCAAACATGCTTAAATATTTTTACCAAAGATGTCAATAACTAAAAATTCCTTTCATGTCTAATCTGAATGGTAAAACAAATCGAAATCATCAACCTACCTAGAGTACTCTAATTTTAACTTTAAATAAAATTATGTCAAAACTCGAGTTAGCTCAACTATCCTATAAACTTTAAGTTAAAAATTAATTTTAGTCCCTCATAAAAATAATGATCTAGTTCCTGAACTTTGATTTGTAACGATTTAGTTTTTGTACTTTTAATTTTGTAACAATTCAGTCCTTAGTCTTTACTATGTAACAATTTAGTCTCTATTGTAGAAATTAGTGTTAAAATTCAATAAAATTTATTACATAAATAAATCGATAAACTAATTAGAGACTTAATATTTTTACAAAATACATAGTCTAAATCATAAAATAATAAAAATTGACATCTAATTTTAATGATATTTTCTTCATTAGAGATTAAATTGTTACATACAAAAAATTTCAAAAACTAAATTGTTACAAAATTGATAATACAAGGACCAAATCGTTACAAACTAAAATTTAGTGATCAAATTGTTACTTACTTCTTCGATCAAAAGTGTTTATTAACCAAATTTATAGTATCAACCGAGATCAAAAGTATGATGGATGAAAGATTATTTTTCTACATAAACTCAAATTTGGTTCAGTTTTTAATGAATTAAAGCAATACTTTGATTTCCAAGAAAAGGGGTCAGGGTTTAGAGGTTTCAAAATTTTCTTTTTCTCCTTTTCTTTTTTCTTTTTGGATTTTTATTTTTTCTTTTTGTTATTTTATTTATTTTATTTTTTATTTTTTTAAATTTTTTTCACTTTCACTTTTTCTTTTGGTGATCTATTTTTCCTACTTACTCGGGATTGGGGATTTGAATTGCTTTACGTGCTCCATATTACTTTTGCTTTTTTTTTTTTTTTTTTTTTTCTCTCTTTTCTTTTCATTTTTATTAAACCATTTTTAATCTATTGCTTTTTTACACATCTGGTCTGTCAACTGCCATGTTATTGAGACGTTGTGTTTTGTTGTCTCTCATCACCTTTTGCTTCTCTTTCTTCCTTCTTAATCAATTTGTTTTTTGGAAAAAAAAAATTAAAAAGATTCATCTTCTAAAAAACAAAAAAGCAATTATAACTTTGTAACCACTTCAACTTTCAAAGTTATATTCAAATTCTTTTAAGAAGTTACTCAACACAATAATTATCATAATATACATTCATCCATACACATACAATTCTTTAAATTTAACCAAAGTAAATTAATCTAGAAATATCTTAAATCTATTATTTGACATTTCAAATAATCAAATATAAGGTCTCGTTGTCCGACTAACAAGTCGGAGACTAAGGACAACGTGCTCTAGTGGGGGCTCGGGAGCAACACTCCTTAAACCTAAATTTTATTTGTATTACATGTTATTCACGATACTACATTTGAATGAGAGGGCTCGTGAATGATATATCGTGAATGATATATGAAAGTATAGTTAAGAAAGTCTTAAAGGAATTAATAGTGTTATTATATCAATAATGTACACCTTCCTTTACCACAACTCAATCATAGGAACTCCAATGTTAAATATGTTTGGTTTAGAGCAAACTCGTATTTGTCGAGTAACTTCCGGTAAATTTTCTTGAGAAGCATATGAGTGAAAAAAAAAATATGCTAAAAGAACTCGTGTGTGATTTGTGGATTTTTTTTTTTAATACTCTTAAAAGCAAAGACAAAGGATGATCAAGTTAATAAGTTGCGGTAGATGCAAGGGAACACTGAAGCCATTAGGTGTTAAATCTGAATTTCAAAATTTGGTACGAATCCTAGTTGTTTGGTCCTTATAGTTGGGAGAAAGTTCGGATTTAGTTCCTATAATCTTAAAAGTTAGAATTTTATATCTACGATTTAATAAAGTCTTTTTACTGTTAGAAGCCACTACATAACCAACTGCGTCAAAACATTCAAAGCCCTACCCAAATTACAATCCAAACCCATTTACCCTAGACCCACCCAATTTCATTTTATGTCCAATCCATTATTTTAATCTACTTGGCTACTTAATCCACACACATGTCAACTAAAATACAAAATATCACCTCATGAACATACACATAAATACATAATTAATTGTCTCATCTTCAATCCGTTAATGACTTCAAATAGTAGGAACTAAATTTGTAACTTATCCTTGATTTTTTGTTTCTATGAAATCAAACTTACTAGTATTTAATTATTCTCTGAATCTTTAACAACGTAGAGTGAAAGATCAAAATTCAGATCTTAAAGTTGAGAGTATAACGATATAAATCTATGTTAGTTCCTATACTCTACGTGATTATTTTCAGCATGTGTGTTTTTTTTTTTTTTTAAATAATGTATAATTAATGAAAATGAAAAATGAAAAAAGAGAAAACAGTAGGGAAAAATGAATGGATAAGGATTAGAATAAGTAGAAAGGAAAACTCCAATATTCTCAAATTAATAAAACTAATAATAATGCTTCAAAAGAGAGAGAGGAAAAAGAAAAAAAACCAATAATAATGGAAAATTCCAAGAAAGAGGAAACCAATTGCCAAAAAAAAATTGGCTTCACATGGCTTAGCCGCTGGCCCAAGATCTCTACCATTTATTTAATTTTTCCAAAATATCACTTGTTATTATTATTTTATTATCACACTAATTATTCATGTTTATCTATGTCGGTCCCCAATTTCTTTTTTTTTTTAAAAAAAAAAATACATAAAGGTTGAAATTTTAAATCACAATATATACTTTTTTTTTTTTTGAAGAAAAAATAATTAGACTTTAGATCTTGGTCAATCAATGTTGAAATATTTCGTACTCTCTTATCATTTATTATTGACTTGTTGTAATATAGAAATATCTTTTTGAATATGTTATGTTTGTTTTAAATATTATTTTATAAAGATAATTAAATTATATATAAAATATTTTTTGTTTCATCACACTTCTCATCCCAGTTCCTTAAATTGTAACTTTTCAATTTAATATCTATAATAAAAGTGAAAATAGCTTAACTAGTATAAGTATGTGTTAACGATCAGATCTGTAATTTAAAATCTTAACTTCTTATTATATTAAAAAAAAAAGCTTAATATTTACGAGAATATAAAACCAAGAAAAGATTAAAAAAAATCTATTTTTCACAAAAAAGAAAAAAGTAATTCAATCATTAAACATAATTTTATTTTCATATTTTTATGGTTTCAACGTCGACATGAAATATATATCAATAGTTCTATTACATCATAAAAAAATATGAAACATAAAAAATAAACAACAAAATATTATTAATGTAAATAGTATATAAATAACAAACATTTTAATTTTTTTAAAACTGTAGATGGTTTATTTATTAATCTAAATATGTTTCAAAATTTTGGTTTTATAATATTTCAAGAATTACCTTTGAAATCAACATTTTATTGTTATTTTTGTAAAATATGAGATCTCAACATTTTCATTAATATCGGCATTTGAAACATTTAACTACTAAATAGATGTCAATTTTAGACAAGTATTTAAAACAACATGCAATAATGATGGGTAAACAATTAAATTTCTACCAAAGTGAGCTTAACTATAATGGACATAACTTTCTTTCCTAATTGTTGTACTAAAAATACAATTAAATTTTCAAATATGTATGGAATGAAAAACTAAAATTATTAGTTTAAATATTTTTTTAGTACAATAAGATAGGAGGATTCAAACCATAAAACTTTCCATTGCTAAAGTATTTATATGCTAGTTGAGTTGTGCTCACTCTTGTAATTAAATCTTAACTTAGTAGATAAAAATATTTATTTTCGTTCTAAAAGTTGTCGGTTCAATCTCTACCACACCATACTATGATTGAACTAAAAAAAATATAATATTTAAAAAAGGGTAATGATTATACGTAACCTTAGCTACTTACAATCTTTTCATTTATCATATAACAAAAAAATAATAATTTAACTTTCTTAAAAGTTAAAATTTCTTACCACATAATAATTTTTAATTGGACAACTAGTGGAATAAACAAAGACAAGTGTATTCTACCATGCACTAAAATAAAAAAAGAAAAAAGAAAAAAAAAAGTGAGTATATGATAAATGATAATTTATCAACCAAAATGTTTTTTTTTTTAAAAAAAAATAATAATAATTTTGAATTGGAATTCAACAAGAAGAGAACTGCCTCTTTATCTCTCATGTTTTAAATAGCAGAGAGAAAACCCTGAAAGAAGGGGATAAAAGCTCAAAAGGGGACACACCCATTGAGCTGCTCTACTCTTCTTCTTCTTCTTCTCTCTTTCAAAATATTCTCTTTCTTCATTTTTCTTCTTCTTTACACTTTTTCTTTTCCCGATTTCCCCATTCTTTCTTCTTGTTCTTCTTCTAAATCTTGGAGAGAAGAGAAGAAAATTTTCAACACATACACACCCCACTTTTTGAAGCTTCAATTACAAGAACACCTTAAAGTGAAGCTCCTCAAAACCCACTTTCATTTTTGTCTCTCACAAGACACAAAACCTTCAAACACTTTATTCTCTCCAACACACAATGAGTAAACAGGATTTCATGAACATTCAGGTACATTTCAGGAATTTTTACTCTTATTAATATTTTGTATGTTCCCTTCATTCTTCAGTTTTCCCTCAATTTAAGGGACTGTTTGGTTTCAATTTTCTCTTTTGTTTTTTCCCTTTAAAATCTTGGTGGGTTTTTAGTGAAATTGATGTTTGTTTGCAGGCTTGTGCTCTTAGAGTTAACATTCACTGTGATGGATGCAAACAAAAGGTCAAGAAAATTCTTCAGAAAATTGAAGGTAAGTGGTAGTCATTAGGTTCTCTCTCTCTCTCTCTCTCTCTCTCTCTCTCTCTCTGATTTAACCAAAATAGAACTCAACTTAGAGGAGAAATCCTTGATGAGTTCAGAGATTTGTAACTTTTTTTTTTTTTTTTTTTTTTTTGGAGAGATTATTGAATGTTTCTGTTCTGGGTTTTTTTTTGTTTTTGTTTTTGTTGTTTTAGGAGTTTACACTGTGAAAATAGATGCTGAACAAGGGAAAGTAACAGTAACAGGGAACATAGATCCAGGGAAACTGATAAAGAAGCTTGAGAAATCAGGGAAACATGCTGAGCTATGGGGAGCTCAGATAAGTTCAAACAACAACATGAACAATTTCAACAATCAGTTTAAGCAGATGCAGTTTCAGAATGTCAAAGGAGGAGGAGGAGGAGGAGGCAAAGACAACAATATGAACAACCACAAGTTTCAGATGGAGAAAGCTTTTCTTCAACAACAACAACAACTACAACTACAACAATTGAAAGGCTCCAACAACACCACAAGCAAAGGAGGAGGTAATATCAACAATATGCATAGTCTTATGGTTCCTCCTAAAGATAAGAAATCTGTTAAGTTCAATTTGCCTGAGGAAGATTCTGATTTTAGTGGTGATGAGTTTGATGATGAGTTTGATGATGATTTCGATGATGATGATGATGAGTTTGATGATGAAGATGATGAGTTTAGCCATGGACATGGACATGGACATGGGCATGGCTTACCTAACAATATGATGCCCATGATGGGCAAAAAAGGAGGGTCATTTGGTCCCAATGACCCCAATGGAATGATTAATTTCAATGCTATGAATGGTAAGAAAGGTGGGGATGGAGTAGGTACTGCCAAGAAAGGTGAAGTTATTGACTTCCCTGTTATGATGAAGGGAAAGGGAGGAGGAGGAGGTAATGAGGGTAAAACCAGCAAGGGAGGAGGGAAGAAAGACGGTAACGGTAGTGGTAGCGATAGCGGTGGCGGGGCGAAGAGTAAGAGCAAAGGAGGGTATCAGAAGAAAGGAGGGGGGAAGGATAAAAATGGAGGGAAGAAAGGTGGTGGATTTCTAGGACTAGGTAAAAAGGGGCTGTTTGGTTTTGGTGGTAAAAATGGTAGCAAGAAAGACAGTGGTGGTAAGAAGAACAAAGGGAGCAGCAATGATAAAAGTGTAGAGAGTGGTGGAGGAAAACATAATGGCAATGGGGCCAAAAAAGGAGGTAAGAATGATGGCCTCCATGAGTTTGACAAGTTAGATATTGGCTTCCATGACCTTGATATTTCCAAACCAAGCAAAGGAGGAAAAGGAAGTGGTGGAAATGGAGGTGGTAATGGTAATGTTAATGGTAATGGTAAGAATATGGGGCAGATGAGCCAAATGGGCCAAATGGGCCATGCTAATGGAAACAGAGGACAGATGGGCCATATGGGGCAGATGGGCCCAATGGGACAGATGGGGCCTGGTAGTGGCAATAGGGCCCCACCAATGGGAAATTATGCAATGAATCAGATGGGTAACATTCCAGCAGTACAAGGTCTACCAGCTCAACAAATGATGAGTGGAGGAGGAGGATATTATCAAGGAATGGGACAAGGGAATCCTTACAGCCAACAACAACAACAGTACATGGCTATGATGATGAACCAACAAAGGGGAGTTGGGAATGATATGTTCCAACCCATGATGTATTCGCGCCCGAACCCAGCCGTGAACTACGCTCCACCGCCACCAATGTTCCCTCCGGTTGCTACTGACCAGTACACACATTTCTTCAGCGACGAGAACACGGATAGTTGCAGTATCATGTAAATTTTGGCCTTAAAACATAATTTCCCTTGGTTTATTTTCTAGGATTAGTGTTTTTGTGGTAGTTATATAGCTTTAGTTGAATGTAGAAAATGGGTGCAAGGGTTTTATAGTACCATTGCTTGTGTTACTTGAGAAAAAAAGAAGGAAAAATATTGGGATCAAAACTTTGATTCATTCACTGTTTAGTCCCTCAAAAACCCACTTATTATTATTTTACTGTTTTTCTCTTGTATTTTTTGCCCTTTTGTCATTATAATGACTTTTCAACTTGCAGAGATATAATAAAAACAGAGTCCTTAGGGCTCCACAGTACCTTATCATGACAGGGAGTTGTCAGTTGAGTAATGGCTTTCTGAACTGATAAATTTTTTTTTTTTTGGGTAATTTTCTTTTTTTCTTTTTTAGTTTTTGTCCTTTGACTTTGGTAACTTATTTTGTCATTATCCTTTTGTTGGTTAGAGTTTAATCTCTGTATATTTAAAGAAATGTATCATGGAGTTTGAAGTTGAGAATCTTTTTGGACTTTAGCTATATGAATTGATAAATAGTTTAACCAAGTTTTGATTTTGGATGGACCTAAATTTATCTGCTCCATTTATTCATATCTTTGCAATTTTTTCAATCAAAATTTTTAGTTTCAGATCTAATTGTTACCATTGTAAGATTTAACCAAGCCAAATTAATAATTTCAGGGACAAAGATGAATATTACTCAAATTATAGGGGCGAAATAGAAGGTTTTAAAAGTATGTGACCTAAATATTAACAAGGTTAAAATTGAGGAAAAAGAATCAAGCTTTTTCTCATTTTAAGATGAAAAAAATTGAATACCAAACTTAAAAGGGTAATTTTCCATTATGTTTAATCTTGCTAAATTTACTTTCTAAATTTGGAAAAAGAAATAATGAAGCCCAAAATAATGCACAAGATATTAAATGAGAAAATTAAAATTAACAAAATTCAACAAATATCAAGCTATAGGGTAAAATTTTGTACTAAATATGTGTTTTATACCGTTAATATTTTCATTGACAAAATTTTCAAATAAAGTTCTATTAGATTGTGAAAGTTTATTTATTTATTTATTTTATTATTTTTTTTATACCAACTAAGAATCAAATCAAACTAACCAGTTTTTATAAAGGAAACTAAATTGATGTCTAATACTAATGGATTAATTTTTATTTGGTTTGGTTTATTGTCAGTTTGGTTTTCGGTTTTGGAACTTTTTGTTTTTATTATCTATTGAAGTTGAATATTTTTGTTTCTTTAATTGACCCTTTTCTAAATAACAAACCTACATGTATCATAATAATTGACTCTTTTTTTAAATAAAAAATATACAAAGCACGGTAATAATTAAGGTTATAGTTTATTTTTAAGAGTATATGTTTTGATTCTGAATGGCTTTTTCAATAAAAAATCGATCTCAACCAATAATTTTTTTTTATTTTCTCCAAATACAAATTTTAAGATATCCAATTTTATACTAAAAAGCCGAACCAAACCATTAAATCCATTTGGTTTTTTAGTTTTTGTTGAGATTTTAGGGTCAAAATTGATATTTTTCATAAACGTAAATAATAAACCCATTTCCTTTCAAATATTTCCTTTTCAACAGCCTACACATTGACCCACTGGGCCTCAAGTTTTGACCTCTACTCATTATTGGTATATTACCCTTTTCATCTCATTGTTGTCTATTGAGAAGTCTGTCTCTAGTTCCAATGATGCTTTCAATTACATGATATTTATTTTATTAATCTACTTTGAAATTTGTTTAATTTTAGTTCATGTAATTTTAGTCGTTTAATTTTAGTATCTTTACTTTTAACAAATCTTAAATTTAGTCACCAATGCTTGTTTATCGTTGATTTTAATTTTTTTTTTCTTTTGTTATCTATAGCATTTCTACTAAAATTTCTGTTACAAAATCGACAAATAAAGAATACAGAAAACTTAACAGATTTACATAGTTTATTAACAGTGCGTTAGCTACGTCCATGAGGCAAAAGGAGAACAATTTCATTAGAAAAAATGTTACAAAATACAGAATAGTAGCGCTTCTGGGGTTAGAGAGTTTATATAGTGCACTTCTCTAAATCTTAAAGTCATAATGTTAAATAACCATAAATAAAAAAATATATATGTCAAATACAAATTCTACTTAGGTTTTGAGGGCATTGCCACCAAACCTTCGAACTTGGTCATTCGAAGTGCCTTACAAGGCATTCCAACAATTTAAAAACATATTCACATATTTTATTTTCTTACATGAAAATTATTATTATTACTTAATAAAATTCGATAAAGGTTAACTTTTGAAGAACTAAATTTAAGATTTAGATTAAAATTGAACAAACTTTAGAGTATGAGACGAAAATGATATTTTAATCTTCATTTTATAAATAGTGCTCTTCATTATTGGGGCATTGTGGGGCTTGAAGTTTTGGTGGGTGGCTATGGGTTCATAAGCACTTAATGATAAATTTGCTGGCAGAGTCTGGGTGAGCATTGTATAAGATATCAATTCTTTACATAAATGTGTGTAATGATATCAATATTCTGTTCATATCATCATCAAATGAATTTACATTTTAATATTAAGATAAGATAATGATGTTGAAGGATCAACTTTCATTAGATTCACTTTCCAATCAAACTAAGTATACTTCAAGGGTTATTAGCCTGAATTATATTCTCTAACATCGAATGTTTAGATTACTAAAAAATGAAAATTCAATTTGGTTAGGTTATTAACTTGAATTATCTTCTCTAAGATCGAATGTTTAGATTACTAAAAAAATAAAAATTCAATTTGGTGAACTGCTTTAAGTTATTATTGCCAAATTATTTGGTATTGTTCTCATTTCTTGTTTCTTATTTCCTTTCTTTTAAAATAAAAATATCCGTTCAATATTTCATGTTTTTCAAAAACAATTTAAGATGGTGAAGAATTTCGAAAACAGCAAATTCAAGTTTCTTGATTCTTTGTTTATTTTTTTTTCCAAAACATAAATAAAAACGTTATTTTATCATTTTTGGCTTATCAAATCCATAATAAGGGTTTGTTTGGATTGAATTAAAAAAAAATTAAAAAAGTCATTTTCATTTAAATAATTTTGATAAAAACTAGTTAAAATAAAAACATGGAAAATTATAACAATACTGTTGAAAATATTTACAAATCATAGCAAAATATTACAGTATATCTACGATAGATCATGATAGATTACTATCTGTGTCTACCATGACATAAATTGATACATATAGTAGTCTATCGTGGACTATCACAGATAGACAGTGGAATTTTGCTATATTTGTAAATATTTTGGTTCATTTTCTTATATTTGAAAACAACCCTAAAAATATTCACGTGTTTGACAACTCTTTATCAAAAATGTTTTTATATAGAAATTTTTTTTAGTTTGTTATATACTAAAAAGTATGTTTATTAATGTGAAATTACTATAAAAGACTACTATAAAATACTATGGATTAATAATTTAAAATAATGGATATCAGAGTTGGTCATTTGGGGTGGTTGTAAGAGGTGGTAATCAAAGTTGGCTGCCAAAGGTGGGCGCCGAAGTTGGCCAGAGGTGGCCATTGGTGGTGGTTGCCTGAAATGATCGTCGATGATGGCTGCCAGAGTTGGTCGTCAGAGATGGTTGCAAAAAGTTTCATTAGAGTAGGTTGTTGATGGTGTTTACCAAAGGTGCCCGGTGGAAGGCGGTGGTAGCCATGACAACATAATGAAAGTGAGGTAGATGACTGTTAAGGACATTTCGGTAATTTTAAGAATTATGCAAATTTGGGAGAGATTAACCATTAAGCACTCATTTTCCTACTTTGTGGTGCAAAACTATCTCAAGGTCCTGAGATTGTGCTCATCCTCTCTTTTGTATACAAAAGTAGTTGACTTGTGATCTATGACCACCCTCTTCCTGTCTTAGAGTGAATTAAAACACTATCTTTAACGGTGGTCTTAATCATACTCATATTTGTCTAATGGATTCAATATGCTCACAGTAAAATTTTCATATGGCTTTGATTTACTTTTATCTTCAACAAGCGACCCGACATTTCCTTCATAAAGCGGCTTCTCTCCTCCCTCTTAAAGTGAGTGGTTAATACACTAGTAGTGAGTTATGAAATACATGGTAGCAATTCTTGGATGTTGAGTTTAGGCAAGTAATGGTATGGAAATCATGTGTAATTGGAGGTTCCTTAGGGTTGTCTCGTTTTTACTTTTAGGAGCCATTATGTATTCTTTAAGTGAGTTAAGGTAATGCATAAAAATAGACGGACGAAATTCATCCTCAACATAGTGCAAGTTGATATTTATAATGGTGCGAAAGAAGTGAAAATTTGGATGGATTTAATATGTAGATTGAATTCATTTGTGAAACTCTCAAATTATCTTGAAATATCAAATTGGATGATGAGTTCCATTTACAAATTTAACTTTCATGTGTTAAATTTGTAATTGCTTTCATTTGAATGAGTTATGTTTGATTTTGGTCAAGTAAGAACTCAATTGAGTTAAATTTTAAGAATGTTTCAATTTTGTATTTATTTAATTTGATTTTCATTTTAGAGTTATTAAATTGCAAGCCTATAAATAACAATATATTTCTTCATTTAATGTATCATATTCCAATTTGAAGAGTAAGAGGAGGTGTAGATAGGGCTAAGTCTAGAGCTATGATACTATGTACTAAATAAATAAGAAAGGAAAAAAAAAAAAAATTTGTGTTGAGCATAACACCATTCAGTTAAACTATATAGGTAGAGAAACATCAACACATCGAAGAATAATTGGAGAACAAAATCACAACTAGGAAAGAGAAATAACCAAATCAATAGAGGAAACACTAAACCATAATTACTTAAGATAATTAAGATTAAACTACTGCTAACAACATCCAATGTGTTCCAACCAATCAAGTAATCAGAAAAATCGACTTATTATTATTATTATTATTATTATTATTATTATTATTATTATTTCCTCATTAAAATATAATTAATAATATATTACAAAATAGGAAAAGAATTGTTGTGCCATGGAATGTGAAAATAGGAGTGTCTACCAAATCATTTGTTCTATCGTGGAATATCATTGTCTTGAAAGTAAAAATTGATGCGACCTCGATGCTAAATCACAATTCTCAGTTGCTCCTCAAGGTTTACACAACCTCCAATCTCAAACTTGCACTCGTCGGAGAAAAAATAGAATCAAATAAAACTTGCTAAGGGAAACTCAAAATAGATGTAAAATAGAAAGGAAAGAATTTTTTTTCTTTTTTTTTTCTTTTTTTTTTTGTCTCTCTTAAAACTGAAATCATTGTTCTCAATTTATAAGGAAACTGTTTGGATCTAAAATTAATTTTAGATTTGTAACGGTCAAACGTATTAAAATCAAACGGTTACAAGATTTGTAACCATCAAGACATTTTTATTTCAGATTTATAACATTAAAACGGTCGCAAAATTAAAGTTAGAATTCATTACAATGACAAGTCATTACCAACAATCCCCACGAATGATTAGCATTTTAATGAAAATATTATTAAAATATTTTCTCTAAGCAAAGAAAGAAATATAAACTTAAACATCAATATCTTTCGATATGAATAGACGCATATTGAGATAGGGCAACAACCTAATTAAAGAAAGTAAATCACCTTTTGAACTTTCGATAACTATCGTTGAGACCCCCACAACATGTTTTTCTCCTAACATCTTCATTGATTTGGTAATAAAAGCGTGCTATTTAAGCCATACACGTAGATCCTCAAGTCAACGTGAAAGCTCTAAAAAAATATCCTTAAACATTTTCATAGAAGGCGGTCACACCTTTATAATAACGTAAATTGCTTCATCAAGTCTACCGCAATAGACCTCAAAAACTGAGCTATGAAGATTTCACATCTAGTCCATACCAGGACCAACTTCATCAAGTTTGTCAAAGACGAACCACTCAAAAGTTGAGCTATGAAGATTTTACAATTATCCACCAAGTCCATACCAGGACTACCCATAATGGTTTGAGTCTCATATTTGTTGAAAATTCTAGAACTACTCGCCTTGTTAGACCCTTAGTGTGAGGATCTGCTAAATTCCTCCCAGACTTTAATACTCCAATGAGATAATCCTCCTTTCATTAACTGTCTCACAACTCCATGTCTGAGATGTATATGCTTCCTCTTGCCATCATACACATTATATGAGGTGTATATGCTCGTGAATCACAGTACAAAGAGATTGGTACTGATGTCCCCATAATGGTACATCTCCCAGTAGACTTCTAAGCCAGTTATACTGATGCCCCTCACAATGGTGTATCTCCTAGTAGGCTTCTAAGTCACTTAGCCTCTTGTCCTGCTAATTCTAGACCAATAATTTCCAGGTAAATAGCTATTTCTAACCTAAAAGATTTTGCAGACAAAAGTAACATTTTTTCAAAAACTTATTTTTCTAACCTCTTTCTTACTTTTAAGATTTTAAGAAGAGGGACCCACATGAGAAAAATACAATATTGTCCCTCATTCAAGTACCTCAAATTTCATATTTACCAATCACAACTTTTCATTCTCAACTTCAATTTTAAAACTTAAACTTCAGTTTTCTTTCTATTTTGTTTATCTTCTTGTTTTTGGCAAGTTTCACCTAATATTTGTGATAGATTTATTGTAATACTTAAATAAAAGATTGGGACAAAAATTTTTGTTGGGATTTTCCATAATTGAATGGTAAATAATTTTTTTTTTAAAAAAAACTTAACCTATTCCCTATGAAAATTCTCATAAGTTTAATTGTAATTAAATTGGTTGAAAGAAAAAAAATAAACTAATGCTTATAGGAATTGGAATTGGAATTGATAACTTAAATTAACTACGTTTAAGTTTTAAAAAATGGAATTAGTTCACGGAAACCTTCCAATAGGTCTTAAGTTTTTTTTTATTTAAAAAAATTTAGACTAAAAAATTTGTTTTCAAATATAGTAATCATGTCAAACTATCTACAAATATAATAAAATTTCACTGGTAGAAAGATTTTTCATAAACAACTTTATGGAAAATCCTCCAATAGATTTTGAAGTTATTTTTTAAATTTTTATTTAGACTAAAAAATCTAACTAACTTAAATTTAGGAGAGAAAAAATTAGAATTAATTTAAATTTAAAAATAAAAGGAAAAAAACCTACTTGAAGATGGAAAATTTCCTGTAAACAACTTTACAAAAAAATCTTCCATTAGGTTTTAAATTTTATTTTTCTTAATTTAGACTAAAAAATCTAACTAATAACCTCAACTGAGGAGAGAAAAAAAAAATGAAATTAATTTAAGCTAAAAAAGAAAAGAAAAGCCTACGGAAAGATTGTTGACTAACTAACTTAAATTTAAGGGAGAAAAAAATTAGAATTAATTTAAGTCTAAAAATAAAATGAAAAAAACTACTGAAAGATTTTACGTGAACAACTTTATGAGAAATCTTCTAGTAAGTTTTATTTTTTTTAATATATATATTTAGATTAAAATATCTAACTGCCTAACTTAAACTTAGGAGAGAGAAACATTAGAATTAATTTAAGTTTAAAAAAGAAAAAAAAAAAAGCCTACCGGAAGATATCCCGTAAGCAACTTTATCGAAAATCTCCGTATGTTTAAGTTTATTTTATCCAATTCTAATTCCAATGTTTAGTTTTTAGTTTTTTTAACCAATTTCAATTCCAATTCCAATTCCAATTTTAATTTTTTCTTCTAAGTTTAGGTTAGTTTAATTTTTTTTAGGCAATTTCATTTTTTTTTTCACCTAAACCGATTCTATTTTTTAAAACTTAAACATGGTTAATTTAAGTTATCCAATTCCAATTTCAATTCCGATAAGCATTGGTTCATTATTTTTTTCTTTCAACCAATTTAATTGCAATTAAACTTATGAGAATTTCCATAGGAGATAGTTTAAGTTTCTTTTTTTAAAAAATTTATTTACCATTTAATTATGGAAAATCCCAACATTTTTTTTTCAATTTTTTAATTTAAATATTAAAACAAATATACCACAAATATTAGGTGAAACTTGCCAAAAACCCGAAGAAAAATAAAATAGAAAGAAGACTGAAGTTTAAATTTTAAAATTGAAGTTGAGAATAAAAAGTTGTGATTGGTAAATGTGAAATTTGAAGCACTTGAATGAGGGACAAAATTGTATTTTTTTCATGTGGGCCCTCAATTTAAAATTTTAAAAAGTAAGAAAGAGATTAGAAAAATAAATTTTTCACAAATAGCTTATTTTTGTCCACCAAAAACTTTTTTAGGTTAAAAATATCAATTTCCCACAATAAAAATACATATCCATGGGTAAAACTTAGTTCGATATTCTATGTTACCCAGTTTGCATGCAATATCCTTCTAGTATGACATAAAATTATTAAAATGCAAACAATATTCTATTGTATCCTTAAGATACCTTAATAAACAATGAATAGCAATCAAATGATCTTTATCAGGATTATGTGTATATCTACTTACTATTCTCAAAATATATGCAAAAACAGGTTTAGTTTAGTTCATAAAAAACATAACACTTCCTATAATCTTTGCATATTCAGATTGAGAAACTTTGTCTTCCTTATTTTTCTTAAGATTCATACTAGTATCATAAGATGTTCTTACCAGAGCATCATCAAAACAATCAAATTTGATTGTCATAAAGAAAAAACAATTTTCGGTTTTTCTTATCTTAATACCAAGTATCATATCACCCTCACCTAAATCTTTCATTTCAAATTGTGAGGACATAAATAACTTAGTATTTTTCATCTATGTTTGTATCAAAGATCAATATATCATCAACATACAAACAGATAATCACACAATTAGCTCAAAAAAATTTGAGTAAACACATGTATAAAAGGATATTAACAAATATTTACATAATCAGCTCAAACAACTTGAGTAAATGACTTCTTTACATCCATGTGATGTATCATACAAATGCTATCAGGCTTTATAGTAGCTATTTCAAATATTTTAGTCATATGAGAATACACATCAAAATATTTGAAGATCCATTTAAACCTATCTAATTTGTTTCCTTTCAGAAATTAAAGATCCAGTTAAACCCAACTAGTTTATTTCTTTTTCTCCTATGTACCCATGATCATAAATTAAATCACATAACAATCATAAATCATCAATGTTAATTTTCTCTTTTCAAGATCCTATACATGCTTAATAAAATAAAGACTTTATACTTTCAATTAATCAATTGAAATTATATATATGTACACCTATGTACCCATGATCTTATCTAACCAATGTGGGACTTAATTTGGTCCTATTCCTAATAGTTTTAAATCTAGTTTTTATTTGATTCGTAGATTTGAGTTTGATTTCAATGTAGTCCATAAGCTTCAAGGTGCTACAATTTTATGCTTAAGATTTGAGTTCTGTTTCAGTTTGTCCCTAAATTTCAAGATTTATGCTTTTAACCTCAATTTTTCACTAAATACTAACTTTCAATATTTGAAATTAACCTACTAAATTACTAAAAATGAGTAATTAGTAAAAAAAGTTGTGATAAGAATTTAAAATTTAAAATTGAAGATCTAAATTGAAACAAAATTCAAAACTAAAAAAATAAAATTTTGACGTAGAGACTAAATTAAAATTAAACTCAAGATATAAGAACTAAAATATAAAATTTTGAAATTTAAGGATCAAATAAAAATAAAATCTAACTCTAAAAAAAAATTATTATAAATAGAAAAAATATCAAGCTATTTACAAAAATAGCAAAATTTCATTTTATTTGTGATAAACTGTATTTGATTCCACGGAGAATTTTTCACGGATTTTCCCGTCAGATGCTAAGGTCGATGCCTTTAGATTCACTCTAGAAGGGGCGATATATATACAAATTTCAGTAAAATTTTGTTATATTTGTAATTATCTATTATTATTTTTCTATTTTTGTAAATATTCCAAATTTAAATATATTTAGAAAAAAATAAATAAATAAAAGTGAAAAGTCTGCAACTGTTCGATGGTCGAAGAAGCCACCGCAGCGCCATTTTCCTCGATTCAAAGAGATACCAACGAAACAAAGAAGAAGAAGAATTGAACCACAGAATCAAGAATCGAAGAACAAAATCAACAAGAACAAGGCGAAATTCAAACCAGATTCCATAGAAAAACGATACCAAAAGGAAATATGCATTCTTTTGGTTATCGAGCCAATGCTTTGGTCACTTTCGCCGTCACCATTCTCGTAATTATGTGCGCCATGGCCTCCTTCTCCGATAACTTCAACTCTCCCTCTCCCACTGCCAGTGTTCAGGTCCACCATTCTTTTTCTCCTTGCTCTCTTTTTATTCTTTTCGGTTCTTTTTTTCTTTTTTTCCTTATGTTAGATCTATGGCTTGGACGTTTAGGGTTTTGCTCTGATTTCTGGGAGAGCCTGAATTTTGTCTGCATTTTGTTTGTTCTGATTGTTTTCTGTGGGTTTTAGGTGTTGAATATCAATTGGTTTCAGAAGCAGCTTCATGGAAATGACGAGGTATATTGTTGGAGATTCGTGTTTTGCTCGATTGTTTAATAGAATGCTGCAGATTATTTCTTTTATCTGATTGTATTTTGATTTTGTTTGGTCGAAGTCTATTTTGGGGTCTGATTCTGATGAATCTAGGGAATCTAGTGGAGAATGACATCTGAGTTTGTTTTCTTGCTAGTTACATTTTGATACGAGTATATTGATTGAAAGAATGGAAGTAGAGAAATGATGAATGCCCGTCCACTCATAGTTTCCTAAAATCCTTAGTCATGCGATCTTCATGTCAAATACCACCTCCAGTTCAACATTGGAGAAATGATAGAAATGTCCCTTTTTTTTTTTGTTTAGATGATATAATATTAAATATATCTTCACCAATCAACATAAGCTTTTAGGTCAATTGGTGATTTAACATGGAGTATTTGGTTTGAGGTGAATAAGAGAATTTTTAGATGGAGTGAGATTAGTTATCTCCATGGTGGAGATTAGTTAGCTTCAGTGCTTCTTTGTGGCTGTCCTCTGTCCTCTTTCAAGGATTTTTCTACGTATCATAGGCCTTCTTCTGGAGCCCTTTTTCTAATCTAGGGGGTATGGTGTAGGTTTGTCATTTTGACCCTTCTTTGGTTGGCTTTTCCTTCTGTAGGTGTTCTTATATTGTAAGTACAGTCTTGTTCTGAAAAGATAGAAAGAGAGAGAGAGAGAAAAAGGATATTTGTATAGGCTCTATTTTGCCCCCTCTCCAACAAGATCATGAAATATTTATGGAGGTTTCTATTAACCATCTTCAAATTTGCTTGAAATTTGGAAAAGTTTCAAATTGTTCTTTTCCTCATGCTCTGTAATCAGCTTTGTTCGTCAAAATTGTGAAAAGAGAGCAATACTCTTGAATGGGAGCACTCATTTAAAACTTAGCTCAGAAAACACTGTAGAGGACACATTGAAAGAGGCCACTAGGCAACTCATATTACTGAAAGGATGCTATCATGATCATGGTGGTAGTGCAATGTGATTCTTTGGATTGCTAGACATGCATCACTTAATTCTCTAGCCTGAGTTTACAATAGTTGAGCTAGGAAAGGGATTTCAAGTTGGTATCAAGTATCAAATAGTTGTTGTTCAGTTATTTCCAAACTCATGCAATATCGATAATTTCTTGGTTGATTTTTGGATGTTAATTGCATTACTAACGAGGATAGTCATTCATCCAACGGTGTTGATATTTATTATAGCCTTATACTATACAGTCTGTACTGAAAACCATTAACTGTGCAGGTCAGCATGACCTTAAATATCTCGGTGGACTTGCAGTCACTATTTACATGGAACACAAAGCAGGTATGGCAATAACCTATTTTATAATTTCCCTTTTCCCTTTGTGATTTTTGTGGCATTTCAGTGCCTTTTGAGATATTGAATACTGGAGCTCGAGTTATTGTGTTGAGGATCCAACTTGAAATCAATGACTTTTGCTATTTTTCATTGATTTGGAATATGGACACAAACACCAGTCAGCTGTACTTGTGTTTGGTTTAATATACTATAGTACTTATTTCAACTGCAGTTTTCTCATCTTGTTTCTGGTTTCGGCTGTTTGTTTTCATATTATGACTAGCTGACTGAAATGAATGGCTTATTAGACTTTAACACAAGTTTACAGGTTTTTGTTTTTGTAGCTGCTGAGTATGAGACTCCTAAGAATTCCTTGAACCAGGTAAGCTCCATCAATACATGTTCTGGATTTCTAATCCTGCTGCTTATCTTATTCAGTTGTTATGACGTTGTCTTTCAGATCTCACTGTGGGATGGTATAATACCTTCCAAAGAAAACGCCAAATTTTCGATTCACACTTCAAACAAGTATCGTTTCATTGATCAGGTGACCTAGCTACATTCCATGATTAACAATTTAAAGATGAATTTACGTTTTTCATTTACACGAACCTTATCTTGTTATATCCCTTTTTTGTTTTGTAGGGAAGTAATCTCAAAGGTAAAGAATTCAACTTGACACTGCATTGGCATGTAATGCCGAAGACCGGTAAAATGTTCGCCGATAAGATAGTGATGACTGGGTATCGCTTACCGGAGGACTATCGATGAAGATGCCATCGATGAAGATGCCTTGGTATTTAAAAACTTACTTTTCCATATATGAGAATACAGAAAATTCAGTTCAGCTGAGTTAGAATTTTACAGACAGGAGAAAAGGTGCATGTATGAGATAGATAGAAAGTGAGTTTTGCTTGGACTTTTTGATTCATTCTTCTTTCATTTGAATTTTTCCCTCCCCCATTAACTTTGACCTAGCCCTTGAGTTTGATGCATTGGAAATTCAGTAGAGCTGATATAACATGACTATTACTGTTATAATGGTAAAAAATATATATCTTTTTATAGTTTTTTTTCCATAGGTCATCTTGTGTCAATCAGAGGGAAAAAAAAAGGTTTACTTTTGTAATTTTCTTTGTAGGTCACCTTGTGTCAATTATATATATAAGATTTTACTTTTCTAATTCCTAAGTTTTCAGTAAAAGTGTGTGAGATTTTAATAATAAGTTAAAAAGGTCTCTGAAGTTGTGTATGGAGTAATTTATTATTTTAATGCCAACAGTGCATTTTAAACTAAAAAAAATTCTTTAAAAGAAATCAAGGTTCAAATGTCTTGATGACCTTATTTTATTTTAATCTTTATAGTGCTTTTAAGTTAGGATGAAGGTTTGAACTTCTCATCTCATATTAAAGAAAATAGTGCACTATATATCATTGTCATTCCATTATTTTTAATATTTAAAAAGAATCCAGATTGACTCAACATAGTTTGCAGATAAATGAGGAAGGAGAGAGGGAGAAGAGGGAGGAATGATAGGTTTTTGTTTTTCTTTTTCTTTTTTTTTTCTTTTTTTTCTTTTTTTATTTTTATTTTTATTTTTATATTTAACATAATAAAAATTTACTCTCAAACAATTAGGGAAATTACATTTGGAGACCAACCATTTGGAGACTGAAAAAGTAATTTTCTCGAAATAAAAATGAAAATATGAAGAAGTTTATATTACTTTAATTTTGCAGTTCAATTAATTTATACCAATTGCTTAACTGACTATAAAATTGTACTATAACTAGGTATTTTATATCAATTTTGTAGTTTGATTCCCTCACCTTATAAATTGTAAAAAAAAAAAAAAAAAAAAAAAAAAAACTAATATAGTGCAAATGCTAATGTACTTTATTCACCAACATGACCATGTGATTATTTTTAACTGGCTTAAAACTTGTACTATAAACTTTGAAGCTAGATATTTGACATTTTGGAAAATGATGTAGAGGGGTTATTGGTCCAAATTTGGTACCATAAACATAAATTTACAGAGAAGAGAAACTTGGATAGACAAATGAACTTAGCATGCAATAAGAAGAAATTAGGTGTTTAAGGTTCTTTACCTTTGAAGACCATCTTCGGGTAGGTTTTCTTCTTCTCATAAAATCATGAACTGGAAAAACTTTATTTTTTCCTTTTGCCAACTACACCTCTACTTCTCCGCTTTTCTCTCTCTCTCTTTTACGTAAGATGTATGAGAAAGTGAAAATAATTCACTAAACCAGGGGAGTTATTTCTTAATTTAATAGTATTAAAATAATAATAATATTAGTTTAATTATAATAGTTTAAATTATATTTAATATATATAATTAAATAAAATTAATTAATTAATAAATAAATTAAATATCACATAGGTAATTTAATTTGAATTATATTCAAATAGCCTTCTCTCACATAATCTAAAGTTTTAATATGAATCTCATTCATATTAATATTAACATATAGTTTTTATATAGATCTCATTCATACAATTAATATTTAAATCTTATTTAAATATTTATCTCTCTTATGACATAAAAAATAAAATTTGAATCTCATTCAAAATTAACTTTATATTATAATGTATCTATATACATTATATTAATTGTATCAAATAACTAATCAATAGTAAGTCGATCCTTCACAAATTACTTAACTACAGCGGGTTAAATTACTGTTTTACCCCTATAATTACATTTAACTCCTTAAGTACCATTGATCCCTCTAATGAACAAACTGTTTATAGTCCAACTATAAACTAACCCCTCTCGGACTAGTGAGAGAGCGATGCCTCTTTGTTCAAGACCCAGAATCAACCCTTAAGGGAGCAATTTATCTACTTACCCTAAAGATGGGAATGAGTGAATTCTATCCTGTGAAGATATGTTCCTAGCTCCCTATTCAGACAAATCCCAAAATGGTAGGCATATCGACTCAACAATTTGGTCGCTCTCACCCATACAGATCAAAGGATTGTCCTCATAGACAGGAGTTCATAACTCACTTAGGATTAAGAACAAGTCACTTATAGTCATCCTATGAAATGTTAACTTCTTCAATTAACGGCGTTACAAAGAGAAATTAAACATTTCGCGGTCCGATCTTATACAAACTCTTTGCATAGGATACCCCAACTTACATGTCTCCACATGAACGATTTGGATCAAATCGTTTGTAACACTTTAAAACTCTAGTAATAATTACAAAGTGGATCGTAATGTTATCGAAATAAGACACCTAACCTTATCCCTATACTACATACTTTTTGGTTATTACTTAAACATGATTCATCCTCGTATGTTAACCATATACATGTTTAAGTTTACATAAAATAACCATGAATCTTAGTTTATTGGATTGAGTTAATGCAAAAATAAATAAAAGTAACTTCTTATTTTATTGAATAAATAAAATGTATTTACAAATTTACAAAACTATGAACCTCGAAAGATTTAGGACACTAGTCCCAATACTTTGGCCATCCTTTCCTTAGCTGTAGAAAATATAGTAGATTAGTCATCGTTAGTCAATTCAAGATGTATACCTTTGTTTAGCTCACGATCTCGCTCTTTGGGCTCCCTTCTTTATCCACGAGCCCCTCTCTTAATCTTAAAGTGAACAAATTCGGCATGCCGCAATTTCCTAAAAGCCAAAACCTGAACAATAACTATTTAGTTTTTGTAGTTTATAAATATTGATATGCAAGAACTTGTCGAGGGTTCTCACAATCAAATACATTTATAGACCAACGGTTAATGAGTTAAGGTAGTTTTAGAAGCAAGACTAGGTTGTTTCTCTGAGCTAAATTTATCTACAGAAAGTAGTAACAGGAGGAGGGGGAGATTAGATTGACAAGCAAATTAAATTGCGAAAATAAAAGTACCAATAGTAAAATAATGGTGTGAGAGAGGGATAGCAAGAGATTAGCTTGCCAATTAAGAGGTCGTTGGGCTACTTATGGATTCGTTCATCAATTTATAACAAGATTAAGGTTATCTAGTTTACAGCCCAATGATTGATCTAAAAATGCCAGACAAACTCCCTTAATTCAATTAATTAGACATAGATAACCCAATTAATTCTAAATTAACCAACAAGTTGGGAGCGATAATGTTCCATGTTTGTATTTGTTAGGTTCAATTATTTCGTTTTTTATATTCCTTAGGTTCGTTATGAATAATATGATGAAATATTGTTACGTCATTGATTTGAATATAACCATAAACTCAATCTATTGTTACTCAAATTAAGTATGCCTTCGTTACAATTACAGATAATCCTGACATACATAGTGTAGTTGAACTAAACGTGGAAGCATGAGATTAAGGCGTCAATTTAATCTACTTACATGCTCATTCTAAAGATTAAAGCGAGGAAAAACAACAAAAATCAGAAAGATCCATCGAAATCTTATATGATCCACAAATACAAGCCCAACGAACCTCAAAATTAGCATACCAGACCTAGTTGGCCAACTCAAATCTGACGCCAAAAACATTCATTACATAGCAAAAACAAAGAAATCGAGGTTTTGACCAAAGTCGAAGCTCGTGTAGAAATCACGAGAGTGTCATGCTACTCTAAGTACCATTGCGACACTTGCAACCTTTTCTATAGCATAGCTCAATGCTATTGCAATCAAGGTTTAAAAAATGTTGATTTCAACGAAAATATCAAAAGTCTTAAATGTATGAAAATTTTGATGGAAATATCGACAAAATATCGATTTTGACAGATGTCTCAAAAAAATTGTAAAAACATAAATTAATAAATAAATATTTTATGATTTTTAAACGTGTAAAAATTATAAATAAACACTGGTTAACATTTTTATTATTTATATTATATTTAGAGTAGTGACAATCTATATGGGTGTTCACTCAGAGTCGTGTCGGTAAGCTTTGTAATAGACATTTTATTTTAGATTGGAGTGTCCTGAGAATTTGGGTGTCATCTATTGGTTCACTCACTCTTCCAAAAACGCGTCGAGAATCGGATCTTTTTACCGACGCTGCGTTCTTATTTCGATTCTGTAACAGCTTCAGACACCCATTTAACTCTTCAATCGATCCACAAATCCCATCTTCAAAAAGCTTCGTTCTTGCCATTGATTGAACCATTAATTTTACTCACACCCAAATTCTGATTTCCAGATTCAGTCGCAGAGAGATGCTTTGATTTGATTTGTTTTGGGAATGGCATGGCATTCTCTATCTCCTTCCTCAAATCCTCCGCTCTCTTTCTCACCATTCTCTCTGTTTTCATCTTCTTCATCCTCTTCGCTCCCAATCGCTCGCCGGAATCCGCATCCAGAAGGTCCCTCATTGCTGCCGGCGATTTCAATTCCAGTGTCCCTTCGATCCCATCTTGTTCCTCTGTTGAATCTCACTCCGATGGCCTCGTTAACTACTTGTATTTCCATTTCTGCTTCTTTGATCAAAACCCATCTCTCTCTGTCCCTTTTCTCATTCTCTTTCTTCTCCTCCACTTCTACATCCTCATCAAAACTGCTCAAGATCACTTCTCCATTGTCACTTCCAAGCTTGCCTTTCACCTCAACTTGTCCCCGAGTATGGCCGCCGTGACGCTCTTGGCTTTGGGCAATGGCGCTCCGGATGTGTTCGCATCTGTTGCCGCGGTTCGTGGTGGTCAGTATCGAACTGGGTTCGGTGCAATTCTCTCTGCGGGCACGTTTGTTTCCGCTTTTGTGGTTGGATTTGTGGCCATTTATGCTGCTCCGTTTTCGGTGAATCCGGCTCAGTTTGTAAGGGATGTGCTGTTCTATTTGACTGCAGCATTGTTCTTGTTCTATGTGTATCTTAGTGCAGAGATTTTCTTGTGGCAAGCTGTTGGTTTTGTTGGGTTCTATCTGTTCTTTGTTGGATTGGTGTTTTGGATGGATTTGAGAATGGATAGTGGGAAAGCTAAGAGTGGGGCTGATATGGGAGTGACTAGAGAAGCTGAAATCTACCATGGTGAGTTGCCTCAAGACTGTGAGATTGGAGAAAGCTACAGAACTGTGGATGAAGGAAAAACCAATTCTGGCTTTTGGGAAGCTCTTCGAATGGTATGTTTTCTTTTCTTTTACCAGATTCTATTTTGAAGTGCATTTGATTTGATTAAGTGGAGAATCATCAATTTTTCTATGAGAATTAAATATGTGGGAAATTGGAAGTGATCTTAGATGGTTTAGTGCGTTTTGGTAATTGTAAATGAAATAATGGAACTGGTTGTTTTAAGGTCTCTTTTTAGGTTCTTTTATGGAACTGGTTAGATGGTTAATTTGTTTGGTATTTGATTGATTAGTCAATTTGTTTCAATGTTTCAACGGATTAGTCAGGTTGCTCAGAGCTTTTGATAGATTCTGGAGGTTTGGGAACACTTCTATCGAAGTGCATGCATAGAACTGATTCCATAGTGAATTTGTTTATTGGTTTTGAATATATGATAGATCATAGTAGGAGGTTTGGGATAAGTGCGCCTTGACGCCTCTATTTATATTCATTCATAGAATTGGTTACTTAATCTTTTGAAAGATTTTGATAGATCATGGAACTTGGGAAGAGGTTCAGATGATCTGGTTATCTTAACCTGGGCACTTAGCCAATTTGTTCGAAGATTTTGATTAATCTTGGGAGGAGACCCAAGATTAGTCAAATAATTAGTGTATTTTCATGCTTCTATTTAAGTTCATACTTCTAAATCTAAAGTTGCTTCGAAAGTAAAGGTTCAATCAAACTAGTGCTAGTAATCTTCACTAGTACATGGATCTTTTTACATCAACCTTTGTTAAGGACAATGAGTTTATAGAGGTTCCCCCATTGGTCCGCTTGACCCATAACATTTGGGTGCCAAGGAACCTTGTCAGATATTAAATCTTAGGTAGGTAGCCACCACGGATTGAATCCATTTCCTCTAAATTCTTTATTAAACCCACGATCTTTTTTGACCACTAGGCCAACCCGTGATGGTTGTCAAACCTGTATGTTTTTAACTTTTTAGCAAAGGCTTTTAGGCATAGTGTAGATGACTGCTAAAAGGGAACTGCAGGTTGATCTTTGTAGAATTGAGATAATGAAGCCAAATTTTTGTTGTTTACTTATTGAAATGAAAAATTGCTCTAAACCCCATCGTAAAAGAGATCTGAAAATTATCCTTTGAGTTTTGGTGCAAACTCTATGAATTGTCTTTGAGTAACTTTCCACATTGTCCATTTTTTTGTTCTTTTACATTTGAAATGTTATTGATACTAAAAACCAATATGAATAGAATTTTATTGTTTCAAAAAATAAAATTTTTTTTATGGTTCGTAAGATGGTTGGAAGGTTGGGAGATTATTAGAATCTATGTATCTACTTGGTTGAGAAGTTTTCTGATGTTTGTTGCGACAAACTACCTAGTCACTGGTTTCGGCAGTTATATTGCTTGTTAGTGCTCTGTTCTTTATTTTCCTTGGAAGGTTTGAGGTCGCTATCGGTTTGAAGGCCTTACTTATAGCTTCAACATTTGATTGCAAGCTCTTTAAGTATTTCAAATATTTGATAGATATTATGAAAGTTCTTTGTTCTTCAAAATGTTTATCTATCTTCTTGGATAAATCCCTTATTCCCTTATGGTTGTATTTTCTGTTTTTGTATTCATTTTGTTTACATCGATGAGTGGTTTCCTGTTCAAAAGAACTTTTGCACTGGGTTTCACTGCTAATATTTGTATTCGTTTCTTTTGCATTTTTAGATCCCAAAAGCATGGGAAGCTCCTGTCTCGTTTCTTCTGAAGCTCACCATTCCCCAACCTGCACCTTCCCAATGGAGCAGATTCTTTACATCCGCGAATATTTCTCTTTGTCCCATTGCTCTTCTATATGCCTGTAACTCATTCATGTCGTTTAACCATCCCATTGCTTTCCTCTTACCGAATACACATTTACCTCTTTGGTTCGTAGTATTCTTAGCAAGCTCCTCTCTTGCAGTTCTGCACTTTGTCATGGAAACTGAACCCCCAAAAACTGAGCAAGTCCCTACTGTGCTTGCAGCATTTGTGATGAGTGTATTTTGGATTTCGACCACGGCTGGGGAACTTCTGAACTGTCTTGCAGCTCTTGGGGTGCTTCTCAAACTCCCAGCAGCTCTACTTGGGCTTACTGTGCTTGCCTGGGGAAATTCAGTTGGGGATCTTGTGGCTGATGTTGCTCTTGCAAAAGCAGGCCAGCCCTTGCTTGCTATGGCTGGATGCTTTGCAGGGCCAATGTTTAACATGCTTGTGGGGCTTGGTACAGCTTTAGTTATACAAACAGCTAACAGTTATCCGGAGGCGTATCAGCTTCAATTTCATATCGGAATCGTGATTGCATTCGTATTCCTACTTTTCAGCCTGATGGGCTCCCTACTTGTAATTATTTGGTACAGATTTCGGGTGCCTCGGTTTTGGGGATTCTGTCTTGTGCTGCTGTACATTGTTTTCATGGCTGCCAGTTTACTGATGGCCAAGTTTTCTTCATGATTAAACATCTTTCTAAACTGAAGCATAAGACCAAGAAACACCAACATATGCCAATGAAGCAGCGTTCGGACAGCAACCGAGAATAGTAGTCGCTAGTCTGACGGTTTAACTGGGCAGTCTAGACATAAAGCCATCTTATTTCCTCTCTGCTCAACAACCTGAAGGCACTTTTAAGTAAGCAAATGTAGATATTTCAATTCATTGACTGAAATTTGGAGAAAATAAAAAATATTTATGTAGCATCATCATATTTATCTCATAATGTAACTTGACATCTCCTCTTTGACATGTCGGTTGTCCTACTCGAGTTCAGTGGTTCTTTTATGCTAAATTACTGTGATGTTTCTCCCAGGTTGGCATGGTTGTTGGCTTGGAATCTGCTATGATAATGGAGGGAAGCCCTTTCACCAAGACAAATTTAAAAGTTCGTTGAAAAGAGAAGTAACAAGTGGAAGCTTCATTTCAGAGTTGGGTTTGTGCTGAAAATTGGATCAGGAAGGTTGAACCCACATCTGATGAAGATTGTTCATAGCCTTCTGGTTCAGATGCAGAGAAGCGATGTTCCTAAAAAGTTTTAGGGGTCGTTTGGTAACATTCTTATTTATTAATGTTGTGGTAAACAAAAAGCGTTGGAAAACAAATAATTCTGAGGTTTGATAATTAGTTGGGATTAGTGAAAAATGCTTTTCAGCTGCTGAAGTGTAGGTTTAATCATGTTTAGTTAATTGATTAAAATGGATTTATTTATTTTTAATACTTAAAAAAATATATTTTTAAAAAACCATTTCAAATTGTTCTTTGAAGGACTGGATTGGATTAGTGCGGTACGACTACCAGAAGTTTTAATGAAAAAGTGATCGCTTAGGGATTGTTTGAGAGGTTGAGATGTATTGGGAATGAGATGAGTGTTGAAACGAGTGAGGAATCGAGGTAGAAACGGAAATGGGATCGTGAAGCGTGAAAACAATGGGAAAGAAGGTTAGGTTGAAAACTATGGGAATGAAATGAGTTTGAGCCCAAAACGCTTAATCCAAACATGGGTTTTGGATTACATTACGTTATAAACTCATTCCATTAGGAGTGAGTTTCATGTTTGAGACTCCAATTATAATAGTTGGAGTTTTTTATTATTATAACCTACAATTAACTATAGTATTATTTCAAATCCATGTTTGTTACCGTATTTACGGTTTGTTCTGGTGTTTACTAATGGACTCATAAAACCTCAAATGTTTAAACTCATAATCTCTAACTAAAAAAAATTGAAGCATCCTAAAAAAAAAAAAAGAAGAAAAGAGTACCAGTCAATTTCATCATTTTTCAATGTTACAATTGGAGGATCATTATGACAATTTATAATTTAAACCAGAATTTCATACAAATTAATAGCAATTAAGAAATTAAAACTAACACTTTTAAACACCATATTTAATTCTACCAATAAGATTGATATGATATGGAATCTTTAAGAACTACTAATTGAAATAAACAAATATGAGCAATTAAATTTAAGAATAAAACTTGTAATTAATTTCAACCAATAAAATATAATAACAAATTAATTTCAGATTAAATAGGAGAGAGATTGAGAAATTGACACCATAAGTTTTACAGTGGTTCGACACAACTTGACTTACATCCACTTCCCAACCTCCTCTTGGATATGTCACTAAATTTGACTCTTTTCACGGCTTAGAGTCGAACTGTTTTTTAGGCACAAGAACAAACTCAATCTTTTCCATGGTTGAGGATCAAACTGTTGCAACACTCTTGTTATGGGCTCAAGAGTAACCCTTTACAATGGATTTACAAAGTTTTAGCACTCAATGGATCAATTCTCACATAAAATATCTCTCAAGAATAACAAGAAAATAAGAAAATTGAAGCTTAAAGAGAGAAACAATGGTGGCTTTTGACAAATTGGAGAATTGTAAAAATGTAAAATTGTTGTTGAAATATGGAGAAGATGGAGAGTTTAAAAAGAGAGAGAAGTAGGTGACAACCACGTTTAATTTGAACCATTAGATATTTGTGGTAGGGAAAATGAAAGGTTGTGATTAAAAGTAAAAATAAATATATTTTTTTTAAAGTAACTTCCAATAACCACATGTAATCTTCCTTTTTTTTAAAAAAAAAAAAAATTCAAATCCACTATCAAACATATATAATATTAAATTAAATTTTTTTAAAAAAATCAATCTAAAAATAAAAAAGCTCACCATGTGTGGTTTCTCTCATGCTCCAATTGGCACCTTTCAATTGGTCCACTTTAATTAAAAAGATATGCATCATTAGTTCGAGATTTTTTCATTAAGGTTGTTTAAGCTATATATTTTTAGTTTAAGCTCCGATTTGAGTGAATTGTATTAGAATTGTTGTTTCAAACTCTAAACAATGGATACTTTAAACATTAAAATTGTTGGTGAATAAAAGCATATTTGTTATCATCAAAATATTAATTAATTAATTAAAATTAATTAATTTGAGATTTAAGAACCAAAAAGTCAATAACTATTGGCTCAATTAGTTACCAAACATAGCTTTAGTTTCTCTAAACAAACTTAGTTTTTGATAACATAGAAGCAAAGTTTGAAATTTAGTTTTATCACATATCAATAAAAAAAAAAAAAATTGTTTTGCTTTAAATTTCTAATTTACCTCCTCCTTTAAGAAAACAAATTTAGCTTTTGATAACAAAGTAGCAAAATTTAAAATTTAGTTTATTAACAAATTTACAACAAGTTTTGTTTTGTTTTAAATTTCTAATTTCTTTTTTTTTGTTGTCATGAAATAAATTTTACTTATGAGGTTTGCATTTAGTATTTTAAGTTTATCTATAAGTTTTTACTTTAATTAAAGGTGGAATGTTGACGTGACAACCATTTTTATTAAAAAATATATATTTTTTAATTTTTAATTATTAAATTAGAAAACATTTTTTTATTTTAATTTTTTTCATTTTTCTCTTACTTCTTTTTCTCACTCCCCCCTTCTTTCTCAATCTCCTCCCTTCAATATCAATGACAATCGTGGCCGCTCGAGACGGTCTCCTTCCTCTCTTTACATTTTACTTTTCTTCTTCTTTATTCTCCTTCCCCTTTCCTTCTCTCTTTCCGGTTCTCATTTCTTCCATTCTTCCTCGTAAAGCAAACTAAATTTGTTATAAAACTAAATTTCAAAGGTTTGTTACTTTGTTACCAAAAAACTAAATTTGTTATAAGAATAACTAAACCGAGGTCATTCCTACATTATTGTCATAGAAATTAATAAAGCAAATGAATTAATTTAGGGGTACAAAAGACATAACTAATACAAATTTCATTTTAAAATGAATTGATTAAATTTTTCATTCAAAATTATCATAAAAATTGATTCATGGTATATTAAAGGTTATATAGTTCACAAAACAACTACTAAAAAACAAATAATAAATAAACTACATATTAACTGAATCCAATCCAGACACACATAACATACACCTTAAAAGATACAAGTTTCAGAAAACTATGTTTTCAAACCCTACCTCCTAAGTACAAAAATTTCTGATTTTTAGGTTTAAGAATCTCTTCGATAAACACTTAAAAATTTAATTTTGAACCTCTGCACCAAATGCCTCCCCTTGGATTTCATTTTCTTGAAGTTTAAAGAAAATAATGATATCTCACATGATTGTTTTGAAGTTATTTTATAATTAAACTAAAAAGTTTATAATTAGTTTTTAAAAATCGTTTATGTCTATTAGTTACCATTTGAAACTTAATTATTTCTTACCAATCATTTTATAAATTAATAAATTCATTCTTAATTTTAATGTATGATCAAATAAATTGAAAATATTCCATTCGAGACATGTGTGTTAAAAACAAGTAAGTCCAAATTTAGCCCCATATATTTTTTATAAAAGCAAAGTAAACCATTATATTTTTAATAAATCTTGAAAATGGTCATCACTCAAATTTCCATTTGACTTGGGAAAAACATCTATTAAGAAAGCAAAATGTCAATATTTTAGGTGGGAGGGGGGGGGGGGGGGGGGATTTAATCTCAAACTAATGATGGTGATTGTTTTTAAAATTTATTAAAAATATCTATTATAATAGAAGAAATCTTCCCAAGGTTGAGATGAAAGTGACATTTTAGTATAAATCTTTTGTAGTGATATTTATTTTCATCTCCAAAAGCCCTTGACAAAATAAATGTTAAATGATGAGTTTACTCTTTAAACTTTTTAAAGTTGTGTTTAGTAAAAACCTAATATGTAATTTTAATGGATTTTTTTTTATTTTTTTTTAAAGAGATTAATTTATTACAAAGTTTATAGGAACTAAGTTTTTATATTAGAGTACGTTTGAAATATATTTTCAAATGTTTAATTTAAAAAATAAATAAAGAAATACAAACTGTTTGATTATCACTCAAAATGAATTTTGAAAGCTATTAGTGTTTTATTTTAAATAGTTCTTATCAAAAGTTTTTAAATAAAAATGAATGTTTGAAAATCATTTATTTTTTAAGTTAATCCAAACGGGTCCTAAAGTTTGTAAATTAAATTGTTACAAGGACTAAAATATTACAAAGCTAAAGTTCATAAAGTACCATCTTAAAGGTCGATGATTTGATCCCTACACCATAAATGTTGAATTAAAAAGAAAAAGGGGAAAAAGATATATTTTTTTTTTTGTTATTAGGTTTCGAGTCTAGTTTTCATTTGATCCCTAAGCATAAGAATATTACACTTTTACCTCTAATTTTTAAGTTTAATTTTCTATATGATCTCTAAGTTTCAAAATGTTACATTTTTACCTTTGAATTTTGAGTTTAGTTTTCATATTTACTCCTTAGATATCAATATTTTAAACTACTACTCTTTAATTTTTTATAATACTCACTTCGGTGGTGTTAACTAATAACTATAAATATATTGGTTTTAAATAATTATGAAGTAAAAATTTAAAATGAATTTAAATAATGATGTATAGAATAATTAGAATTAATTAACCCTAATGACCGAAAGTGAGTATTTAGTGAAAAATTGAGGTTCAAAGTGTGAATCATCAAACGTAGAAATCAATGAAAACAAAACTCAAACTTAATAGTCATTAAAAATATAACATTTAAAATGTATGGGCCAAATGAAAATTAAACTTAAAATTGAGATGTAAAAATATACATTTTAAAAGACAAAAAGTTATTAAAAAAGGTTTAAAACCACATTTGACTCCTAAACTTTCAGTGAAATTACATTTAGTCATTAAACTTTCGTTTGTAACAATTTAGTCTTTGTAATTCTATATTTATAACAATTTAGTCCCTAAACTTCAATAAATATCAATTGAACTTTACAATTTGTAATGATGACAATTATTATTAAGAGTTAATGAATTTTCTTACCCATGTAGATTGATTAATTAATTAAGGGTCAAGTTTGTTTATTTATTATGAAGTCTAAGTTATTACATAATCAAAATCAACAATTAAATTGATGAGAATTTTCAAGACAATGACTAAATTATTACAAAATTGAAAATGCATAGACTAAATCGTTATAAATCAAAATTAACAGGCTAAATCATTATTTCTATAAAAGTTTAGGAACTAAAAGTGATTTTTAATCGAGCATGACCCAAAAGCTTAAATTAATAATGCCTGCTTTGATACCATGTTAATCAACAATTGACTAAAAAACTTAAGTCGATTGGTGGAGGTAAATTTAATATTATATCATTAATATGGCCACCTGTCTAGAATATTCTATGAGTTTTCTTGACACCCAAATCTTGTAGCATCAAATAGGTTGTCTCGTGAGATTAGTTAAAATGCACGTAATTTTACGAACATTCACATCTAAATAATAATAATAATAAATAAATAAATAAATAAATAAATAAAAGTGATTTTTAACCAAAAAGAGAGAAAGATAGAGAAAAGGAAGGGGAAGAGTAAGAAAGGAAAGCGTCGACTATAAAAGGGCCTTTTAGGCTCTGACGATTGTAAGTCGGAATCGAAGACATAGACAGACTCTCTGCTATTCCTCTTTGTTTCCTTTCTTTTTATAAGGTCAGTTTCTCACGAAAAACATTAATCTTTTCGAAATGAAACTCTATAGAATCTCTCTGATTTTCTCTTCTTTTCTTTCATTTAAGCGGACACAACCCCCAGAACAAAAGAAAAAGAAAAAAAAAAAAAAAAAGAAAATATGAAACTTTCTCCTTTCAAACCCCAACTAACATAACAAAAAAGCTAAATTATGACATGGGTCATCCTCCATTCTTCGCCATAGATCTCTCTCTCATCAATTTTCCCTTTTTCCCTTTCAGGGTCTTTAAGATCTTGTTCACTTGAGTATCATCTGTCTCTGAAAAAGGTAATTTAACTCTCTCTTTCTCTGCTTGATCCTTAATAATTGTGTGATTTTCTTTCTGGGTTTGTTTGTTTTTTTTGTTATATGATTTGGTTGGTTGTGGAAATTAATGATTGTTCTTTATATTACTGTATGGTTTCTCTAATTGTCGGATGATGATCTTCATTTGCAATCAACAAAGCTAAAATCTATGGGAAGATTGGTTCTCTCTAACTGCTCGTTGGGTTTTTACTTTCATTTGTTTAAGACTTTTAGCTATGAACATGAATTAGCCTACGTTACATTTGGGTATGAGTTTAATATCAAATCCCTTCCCTCACATAATTCTGTATCTTCTCTACCTGTTTGATGAATTGCATCTGAGGGAAATGAACATTAAAGCAGAGGGGGTTTCTATAAGCTTTTTGGTTGTTTGTAGGATTTGTTTTGTTAGCCCATTTAATCACGATGCATTATGTGACCAACGGGAATTGGGGCTTGGATGTAATATAGGTCAGGAAGCACATAGATATAGATTCTTGAACATGTGGACTTCTGTGGTTGCAGCTTTGAGAATTTTCTGTAATGGCTTGAAATTTGTCAGTAGATGTATGCAAGTACTGTGCTGTGAATTTTGTGCATGAAAAAGTCTTTTGATATATTCTGATCTTTCATTAAAAAAAAAAAAATTAGATATTTTGTTTCCTCCTGAGATCTATTGATTTTGTTGAAATTTTACTTTGATCAATGATCACTCTCTAAATGTGGATTGAGTTTGTTTTAGACAATCCAGTTTGCGGATAAGTATTGCTCAATCATTTTGACGGGTTGAGTTGTTAATAATTAGGTGAAAAAGTGAATATATATTATGGTCTCCTTGTAAAGGTTCTGTATGATGGATTTCAATTACGTTTTGTAGAATGTACTGTTTTTCTTCAGTTCTTTTTCCTAGTTAAAAAGTTATTCTTGTTTCCGTTTTTAAACCCACTTCAAGTTGCATCCTGATTATATGTACTATTTATCTGTTTCGTGTACATAGTTTGATTATTCCATTTGTTGTTCTTCTTTTCAAAAGCTGTTGGAGATTTACTTCAAAGTTCAACTGTGATGGATCAGCAAGGGCATGGCCAGCCTCCATCCATGGGAGCAGTTGGCAGTGGAGGTCAGATAGCATATGGTAGCAACCTGTACCATCCCAACCAAATGACTGTAGGCCCGACTTCCGGATCTGTCGTTACATCAGTCGGAGGTATTCAGTCTACAAGTCAACCTGGTGGAGCTCAGCTTGCTCAACATCAACTTGCTTATCAACATATCCACCAGCAGCAGCAACAACAGCTTCAGCAGCAGCTCCAGACTTTTTGGGTAAATCAATACCAAGAGATTGAGAAGGTAACAGACTTCAAGAACCATAGTCTTCCGTTAGCAAGAATCAAGAAGATCATGAAGGCTGACGAGGACGTACGAATGATATCAGCTGAGGCACCTGTTTTATTTGCTAGGGCATGTGAAATGTTCATCCTGGAATTGACTTTACGGTCTTGGAATCATACTGAAGAGAACAAGCGCAGGACACTTCAAAAGAATGATATTGCTGCAGCTATCACAAGAACTGACATTTTCGACTTTCTGGTTGATATAGTGCCGAGGGAGGATCTGAAAGACGAAGTACTCACATCGATTCCAAGAGGATCAATGACAGTTGGGGGGCCTGGAGATGCACTTCCTTACTGCTATATGCCGTCTCAGCATGCACCTCAAGTTGGGGCACCTGGAATGATCATGGGTAAGCCTGTGATGGACCCAGCTATGTATGCTCCACAATCACACCCTTACATGCCTCCACAAATGTGGCAGCACGCACAAGATCAAACCCCTCCTGATCAATAGTAGCTTGCAGCATGGAGCTGAAGGTGAACCGTACGTCTCTCTTTGTTCTTTTTGTGACATCTCTTTTATTCAAAATGGAAGTTCTGTGGTGGTATATATATAATGCCTTTTTTGGTCTACTATCTTCAAGTAGATTTCATGTTTTTTGAGCTTGTGTTTGTGTTCAGAATTCAGATTCATTCCAGTCTGAAGTGATGCATATTTTGTTGAAAACGTTGGCTGTAAAGTGCATATGAGTGTATTATCATCAATCATATATGCAGCTTACAATTTCCCTTTGAGTTGAAGCTTTAAATAAACTCTAATTCTGTGTTCCCTTTAATGTGATTATATTTAGATGTCGATAATGGGGTTAGGTTTGTATATCAAAATTCGAGTCTCGAGTATATGTTTGGTGCGTGTATTTAGTTGTATAGACTGGAGTTGACAGTTTGTGTATATATTTGGTTTTTGTATTTGCATATGTTAGACTACGAATTAATCTGTAGATACTATAAACTGCATAAGCCCAGACTTCTGAGAAAACCCCTTTTAAGCTACAAGCTAACTTTTGTAATCACAAACCCACAAATGAACGTCGAACCACGAATTATATAAGCTTGCTACTGCAAAAAAAGACTCATTCCTTGCCACACTTCACACTGGACTATCCGAACTTTGGCCTTTCAACTCTTGGCTTCAAAAATTCAAACTTTTTGAACTCGTGAACCGAACACCTTCATAAATGGCCTCATAGTTGGATTTTAGATTTCCATTTGGCCTATACTCACCATTTTCCTGTCAATTGTTGCAGACGGAGTCTCCTCCGAAGCAAGCTCACAATGATGCCACCACACACACACGACAGACCGACAGGAGAATTTACACTGAAGATTTGATCTGAAGCCCTACATAATACTTTCTGTAGATATTTTGCTTGACAAGATTTGATAATCTTGATTGAGCTAGAAAAAGTCTCTTCTTTTTCTATTCATGCTTTACTTCTATTCTGCATATTGGAAATGACAGTTGAAAAGAATGTATAACTTCATGTGATACTCCCAAAAATTTGATGCTTACCTTCACATTCCCATATAAAAGAAACTGTAGTTTCCTTATTCTGTCTAGCTAGAAATTAATGTTATATTACAAGACAACTTTTGCTTAATTGAAAGTAACATTCTACCTACTTGATTCAGTTAAAAATTAGAAACAACCGCAGGAGAGAGGGATTGTTAAGAAGTTGAGTTGAAGTGCTTTTTGCTTTTTATAGTTTAAAAGTAAAAGAGGAGATTAAATGAGTATTTCAGAATAATTGGAGAGGATGTTTGAACATTGACTTTAACTCTAATTATTTAACTTTATCCAACATGAAGCACAAATATCTTATCTACAAATATCTTAGTTTAGATAATGTTGTCCACGTTGGACATAAATTGAACTATTGAACACTCTTAACACTTGTTGGACACTATTGAACACTCTTAACACTTGTTGGACACTATTGAACACTCTTAACACTTGTTGGACACAACGTGTATTAGACACTAATTATATAAGGTTAATGAGTCAAAAAAAAAAAAAAAATTAGACACATATTGAACATTTGTTAAGCATAATAAATAGATATATACATAGATGCATAATAAACTTTGAGGGAGAAATATATCAAACCCAAATTTTTAAGCAGATAATTCTATAAACTTATTGATTTAGAATTTCCTTCTTGTATAAGAGTGATACATATTTTTAAAAAATGCATATTTTAGTTAACGTGTTCTTGTTGTGTCCATATTCTATATTTGTAAAAAATGACATATTGACGTCTCCTTGTTGTGTCATGTCCGTGTCTTGTATCTATATTCATACTACTTTGGTCATATAACCACAACACAAAGTAGTCCTAAAAAATCATCGTGTAAGATAGATTGTCATCTTCAAAAAAAAAAAAATTTTAAATAATGCTATTTTCCGTTTATGAGAAACTCAAAGAAAACAGATTGGAATGAAAAATTGAAATTTTTTGTTATATTCATAAAGACCATCTAACATATCAGGAAAAAAAAAAATTAAGTTTAGAGGATTTCGATTGTTTTTTTTTTATTTTTTTTTATTTTTTTTTTTTATCATTCCTTTGAAATTTTGCATCAATGTTGAGGATAACATTTGGTTAGATTATAAGCTGAACTCATAATGAGGACTAAATTTATTATTTAACCAAAACGCTTCTATTATTGATTGCTATTCAACATTGGATAATTATAATTATATTAAAAAAGATAAAAAGATATGTTCTTATTCACAAATTTCTTAAGAAACTGATCTATGCAAAGACGCAGAACATCAAAGGTGACAATATCATTAATGTCAGAGATGAAACTTGGTGAAATTTGTTTACAAACCCATCAAATAAACATGTTTGTCTGCTGCTCTGTTTTTGGAACCAGGCTCTCAGAGCAGTCTTAAGTAGGCCAAGACCATGAAGTCCATCAAACTTATAATCTTCTTTTGGTGATGGCTTTGCTTCCCTTTCTTATTTCTCTGCTTCCATGGCCCCAAGCAAAATGTGTAAGCCCCCTTTTGGTGTAACCTCAGGATTTTACTTGGAATGGTTTATACATCGTTCTAGACAAATTTTACTAACATCTTACGACTTTTTTACTGCTCATAATTCGTCATTCAGTTCCACTCATTGATAGCATGTTATTGTTATTGGTCATGAATGCGGCTGAAGTCTATGTAGGATACCTTTTTTTCTCTTTTTTCTTTTGCAAAGTAGTACAAGACATTTTAGATAGACTTCAAAAGTGCATATGGATGTAACATATGTTCATTATCATTCCTCTCCGAAATATGACAGCTTGTTTGTTTCTTTAATAATTGCGGAACATTATAGACCATACATCTTTTTAGAAAAGTGTTTGAGAAAACAAAATTTTGATGACATGGAACGTGTCACCATATCGACCACATCAACTGTTTGAAACATTCAGGGATGAGGATGAAACATTCAGATTCATGGTATAATGTGTAATGCTATGAATGAGGATTGTGATAATGGCTGCATTCGAGCAGACACTGACAGAGAGAGGTGACATCATCAACTTCTTGTTTTGTGGATGAAAATGAAGAACAAAAGAGTTCTGTTTGTTGTCTCTAAATTTTGTCTGTGGTCATCTTCTTACAGTGTCATCAGACCGGAGAAGCCAACTAACTCCATTAATGACATAACTACTTCATTTATCTAACATAAATTCCTTTTGTCTAGAACTCTGTAATGTAACATTTAATGTTCTTTCACTTTTTGGATCAAGATGAACTTTTTGGTATTGAAGAAGTCCTATTTAAGGAGATGTGTACTATTCATCTGACCATAGCAGAAAGAAGAAAGTGAAAACAGAACACTTTCTGTCATTCTTCTGAAGCTTTTCAAAATAGAGTTAGGTTTGCTACCATTGATCCAGTTGAGATGACAGAAGAAAGGAGGAATCTTGATAGGGAAATTCCAACGTGTGGATCAGTGATTGGTGGGAAGCGTAACAAGTGTGTCATTTTTCCAGTCAAATCAAGCATGGTTGCTGAGTCCATGGAAAGAAGTAACAAGAACTGGTAAACTCCTCATACACTAACATATGCATCTCCATTTTATAAATCCCACATATCTCTCCCAAAACTCCTTTATGCATTCCATTTTGATACGATCACTCTATTGAACACTTCTTTACTTCAAATCTGCTCATTGAAGGATCGTTCAGACAAAACCAGCATACGAAAGCGACTTAATTGTTCAGGTCGGGGAATTCAGCTTTCACCTGCACAAGGTACTGTTGTTATCTTATTATCTTGTCAGTTAAATTTATAGCCTTATCTTTCAAGTACAAAACCATGAGAGATTTTAACCATTTCTGACTTCGTTGAATAGAGTTCGACTCTTGTTCATTGATCATTTCACTGCACAAGCTTTCTGAGTTCGACTATTTGTCTTTCCTGTTTTTCAAGAAATTTTATTCCGATGTCATCTATTTTGAAATTTTAAACACGGATGGTTTTCTAGGAAAAAAACATCTTATAAGTTAACGAGAAAGTTCTTAACATTGATTTTCAATGTAAGATTCCAAGTGAATCTTATGACCATGGCGGTATGTAGAGGCTCTCTTCAGTTATGAAATGAGTTTCAGGATAAAAACAATCTTTGATCAAATTAACAATATGTTACAGTTTATATCTTATTTTGTTTCTTGATCTTTCTTTTTGTATTTCGTTTTGGTAAACTTTCAAATATTCTGTTTTAGTCTCTCAACTTTGTTCAATTTTAGTTGACACAACAAAACTATTTATTGTTGTCGTTAATTGTGCTTCAATCATTTAACAAATTTAAAAAACAAAAGCAAGTTTCTAAGACCTACTATTTTTAGTTTTCAAAACTTGACTTGGTATTTTAGGCACTCCTAAAAAGTTGATAACGAAACAAAGAAATCAATAGGGGAAGTAGTGTCTATAAGCTTAAATTTCAAAAAGCCGAAAACCAAAAACCAAATGGTTATCAAACAAGGCCTAAAAATTGTCAACATAACTACAATAGATTGGTATTTATGCAAAGTGTAAGGACTTAAACAAAATATTCAACCAAAATAAAATAAGCACAATAAGATTTGACCTGTTTATACCGAGTTGGAGTGTAATGGTGTGATCTATCATCTTTTCAGCTCCCAATGGTTGCAAGAAGCAAGTATCTGAATAGAATGATAATCCAAAACAGCAGCCATGAAGTTCAAAATAACAACAGTGTCAGTACAATACAACTTGACAACCTTCCAGGTGGGCCCATGGCTTTTGAGTTGGTGATGAAGTTCTGCTATGGATGGAAGGTTGATTTAACTGCCAAAAATGTTGCTCCTGTTTACTGTGCTGCACATTTCCTTGAAATGACTGATGATCTTGCACAAGGGAATCTAACTTCCAAAGCGGAAGCCTTCTTAACCTTTGTAATATCATCATCATGGAAAGACACATTCAAAGTTCTCAAAAGTTGTGAATCCATTTCTCGATGCGCCAATCAGCTGCACATCCCAAAATGCTGTTCTGAAGCAATCGCCCGGAAGGCTTGTATGAACCCGGAATCCTTCTGTAACAGTGACTATAATATTGATAATGTAAAGCTCGAAGCTGTCGCTGACAATTGGTGGTTTAAGGATGTTTCGGTTCTCCGAATAGATCATTTCATTGAAGTGATTGAATCAGGAAAACAGAGAGGAATGAAGCCTGAGGCTGCAGGATCATGTATAGAACACTGGACAATGAGATGGTTTGCTCGGTTCATGAATGGATTTGAAAATTTGACGCTGCAGAACTCTACTGACAAGTTGAAAGCAATGACGGTTGAAAGTTTGATTCGGTTACTTCCTGTAGAGGATAATTCGGTTACCTCTATCTTTCTGCTTCATATTTTGAAGTTGGGATCTGTAATGAAGATTGACTCTGAATTGTTAACTAGGCTTGAAAGTAGATTGGCCATGATGTTGGATAAGTGTCATGCTTCAGATTTACTTGTCAAAAATTACGGAGGCGATGATGGTGTTTACGATGTTGCTATAGTTACTCAGATGGTAAAATCTTATGCTTCTCACATGTCAGATAACACTCAATCAAATTTATCTGATGTTGGGAGATTGGTGGATGATTATCTTATGCTTGTTGCACGGGATCAAAACCTCAAAGCAGATGGTTTTCAAGATCTTGCAGAAGCATTGCCGCAAGATGCTCGGGTTTGTTGCGACAATCTATATAGAGCAATTGATATGTACCTGAAGGTAAGGAAAGCCTCATTTATATTGCATTTGGGAAATGCTAAGTTTCAATTTGAATAATCTCAAATTCTGGTTTGGGTCGGTTTTTGAGCAATATTAACATGATTCTTTTCGAAATTTTGCAGGCACATCCTGAGTCCACAGAAGAAGAAAGGACAAGTCTATGTCGATCCTTGAAATACCATAAACTATCCCAAGCAGCAAGGGAACACATAATGAAGAACAATAGGTTACCAATGAAATACGTAACGAATTTTATTCTTTTGGAACAAGTAAGTGTGACAAAGTCTAGAACAGCATTTGGATCGATTTACCAACAAACGAAAAACCGGGTTGTAGTGGGCGAAAGTAAATGTCCAGGAACAAGTTGGATGATGAGTTCACAAAATGAGATAAATCTGATGAAAAGGGAGGTTGCGACAATGAAAGGGCAGCTGAATGACATTCAGACGTGCAAGACAAAGCTTCAAGGGCAAGTAAAGAAAGGTTTCAACTACAAGAAAAATCTTGCAAGCGTTCGGAAAATTGTCTGTTTCGGGTTCAAAGATGCTAAGTTAAGAAGCTTTAGTTTTGCTCCATTGTCGACTTGAACACATCTACAATGTTTTCTAAGAGAAAATCTTCGTTTTATCACATGTTGTTGTACCTGCGATCATGTCAAGCCAAGACAGGATCATTCTTGTATATTGCAGCTCTTACCTTATATTGCACATCATAAATTTCTTTGCTTGCATTCGAATACAATGCATTAACAGCTTTGCCAGCTGTTAATGAGCAGAACCAAACATGAGAATTTTCATTACAAGGCTGACTGATTGCCCAATAACTTGAAATTTACAGCTTAAGCATTGGAAGAAAAATCTGTCATTCATAACTGGCAAGAAACACCATATTTGGAAATTTATCTTTAATCTAATCCTTCCTATATAGACTGAACCAGAGAGACGTTTGGTTGGTAAAAAATAAATAGATACGAGTTACCCGAGTCTTGAGCATTTTGCTGTAATTTCCATAACTTTTGGACAGATTGCTGGATCATTGGACAAATTTGAGTCTGAGTTTTCCACTTCTTCTGGGTTGAAAGAAGCTTTGATGCCATGTTGGAGGAGCAATATGAAGGATAAAGAAGAGCATATTAGTACCATTTATGGAGGTAGTAACTATTGGCCATATAGGATGAAGTTGACGAGGGATCAGTTACGTTGGGATAGCCTCAAGATTTCAGAAACGAAGCAATTGGAGGAACAGATTTTGAAGAATATGAATGAAGGAAGCTATAGAGATTTAGTTGAGATGATCCCTATTGAAATATCAATCTATGATGTTGATATTTGTGAAACTTTTAAGGTGAAGTTGGTGAAGAAAGAGGCATTTTGGTTTGAACCATTGCCTCTGGTTGGTGAGAAGTCAAAGAAGGACAAGTTTGATTCTCATTCCACTGCAAAACTGGGTGGCAATTCCTACAGTATGCACAAGGAAAAGAAAGAGTTCGTTTATTCGATCGAGCCTTTTCGCCACATCATAAAGAAACGGGGTCTGGATTATCAACAGGAGATCGGTTTGCGTTGGTCGGGTACCAAAACGATCCATCGGTTTGATTTTTCAGTTTTGTCTTCTCCAAGGTTGAGCTTATACAACTTCATCATCTAACACATCAAGACCATGAATTTGATGTTTTTTGTTCTTCTCTCTGTTTCAAGATCATGGAATGGATAATTGTTGAATTGTTGAGGTAGTAATCGTATTCAGACCTGCAAATCTCTCGGATTCACGTTGCTTTCTTCCATTTATTCTCTTTGATGTTGTAGTGATAGAAGTTAAATGACCATTTTCTTCCTAAAATGTTTGAATTTGGGTGGGTTTCTTAATTAGGAATTAAGATTTTGTAAGAACATAATTTAGATGATAAATTGAAAAAGCTATGGACAAAATTGAGAGTGTCTACAAGAGAGGTATTTATAGGAGTTTTAGATGTCAAAATTTTAACAAAATTAAGTAAGAATTTTTTTATTTAACAAATATGTTCTTAACTAAAGATTTTCATTTAACCCACAGTGCTAGGGCATGCTAAGATCGGAATTGGGCGAAAGATCTTTGATTACATGTAAAATGAGGAAGTGAGCGAGAGAGGTTTCTCTTGATGGTTAAACAAGAACATGGATGAAAGTACATTGACTAAATTATTACTTTTATGAAAGCTCAAAAACTAAAAATGATTTTTAACCTTAGTTTTTAATAAATATATGATTTGAGATTAGTCAATAACTGATTTGCTTAGATTTAAAGTTTTATTTTATAATTATTATGGAAAAAACCCTATGTTGTCTAGAAATATTGTATTGCTTTTGCTTGATGTACTTAAATATAAAGTATATCAAATCTTTATAATTGATATCTAATATATTTTAATACAATATATAAGATATCAAAGTTGCACAAGAGGCGTGTGAATCAAACATTTTAACTCCCTTGGGCATTTTTTTGGACTTTGTCAAATTAGCAATCGGCTTGAGCTTGTTTTTATTACCATTTCTGCAATCATAAAAACCTAGAGACACGGGCCTAATAATTTTTGTAATGTGTTTTGCTAATAGTATACTCTCCCTTTAAAGTTATGTATATAGTTAGCCCAAACTAAAACTTTTGGAAAATTTTGTTTGGATGACCCTTTCTAGGAATCCAAATAAAAAGAAGAGAAACTTTTTAGAACATTAATTTTTTTTGGTTTTTTGCTTGGAAAAATTACCATAACAATCTTTCAAAGCATGTTTAATGCCCATCAACCATCGATTCTCGCTGGTCCCCTCGATACTCACTCCCACTTTCAATGACTCAACATTTGCTCTCACTCTCGCTTTCGTTACTTGTTCTTGAAAGCGTGAGCAAGAGTGAATATTGAGAAGAAATGAAATTAAATATTACTGGAAAGAAGAAATAAAATGTTATATACCTGTTCAAATTTAACATATACAAAGCGAGAAGTGAGAACAAGAGTGGAATCAAGTATCGAGTCATCGAGATTGAGAGCGAGAGTGCGTGTCGAGAGCTAGTAGCGAGGATGAGTAATTTTACCATGGGATGATACAAGCATAAAGTCAACACACTTGGGGCAATTTTGTAGATAACCCTTTTTGAAGCTTTCTCTTTCTCGTTGACTGCTCTAGTTCAGCTTGCAAATTCCGGCCATTATTAAGGCGGTTGTGACGGAGTCCGATTAGGGGGAGCGATCTCAGGTTTTGCAATGGCTGTCCAGGATCATGGAGCTTTCATACAGAAATTCCTCCTGCAGATGAGCTCCCCGTCCGATCAACTTCCCTTGACTGGTCTCACTTTCGCTGTTAAAGACATGTGAGTTTCTGATTCTTTGCTGTTTAAATTCATCAAAGCTTTGGGATCGACAGGCTATGAAATCTGAAATATCTGTATGAGTATTCTGGATTGAATCTAAAGATTTCATGAAGGGTTTGGTGATAGCCGGTTCTGAAATCTTGTTACTGATACATTTCAATGGTTGTCAGTGTGTACAAGCTGAAGCTTAGTTCGACAAAATAATTTTTGGTTATATGTTTATATTATATTTAATGTATGGTCCTTGAAATAACAGCATGACAGTTTTTTCTACATGAAATTGGAGTATTGAAGTCAAACTTCTTTGGACTTTGAACCAAACAGATTTGATATAGATGGATATGTAACTGGTTTTGGAAATCCTGAATGGCTAAGGACTCACCCACCTGCCAATCAAACAGCGCCAGCCGTGTTGGCTATCCTAAGAGGAGGGGCCACCTGCATTGGCAAGACTATCATGGATGAAATGGCCTTCAGGTAACAACAAAACACACCCTGTACTTTTTTTTTTTTGTCTCATTAGCTCTCAGTTTTTCTTGAGCACTCCAATATCGTGGGGGGGGATTGAACTTTCGACCTTTAGGAGAGAAAATGTGTGCTAATTATTATAGAGCTAAGCTCGCTTTGGCTAATTTTGTATATATTTCTTCAATTTATAACAATAAAAAGATACAGGGGATAAGAATTATTGTTTTGAGCTGCACACCATTCCATAGTTGGTTTTAGCTATATTCTTATCATTCTTTTTCAAGCGGACAACTCTGCATTCAAATTGGTTAAAACGTGAACGTGAACCTGTCATGTTTCTAATTTGTAATTAAAATGTTTGACCAATTGGTTCATCCCAATTCCTAACATGCAGGCTTTTGAATGAATCTTAATCACTAGTTTGATAATCATATTTTGGCAGTATAAGTGGGGAAAATTTTCATTATGGCACACCCCAGAACCCGTGTGCATTAGATCGGACACCTGGAGGATCTTCCAGTGGCTCGGCCGTTGCTGTTGGTGCAAAGCTTGTGGATTTCTCCTTAGGCAAGTTCTTATTTCGAAGACCTTGAATAATTTGTGATTTCATGGCTTGTACTATGTAAATAATTGTAAAAGACCATACCTAGATTTGTAGGAACCGACACTGGAGGTAGTGTAAGAGTGCCTGCATCCTATTGTGGAATTCTTGGATTCCGGCCTTCACATGGTGTGGTCTCTACGTCTGGAGTAATACCCATGACACAGAGCTTCGATACAGTAGGTAATGTGTAATCTCTCAAGCATACTTGGAGTGATTTTAAAATGGCTAAATCACTTTTGTCGTTTTTAAAATTGCTCTAGAACATGTTTTAAGTCATTAAAATTAACTTTGATGATATGAAAATTACATTTAAAAGTATAAAATTAAATATTAAATTAATTTTGAATGATTAAAATCGTATTTTAAAGTAATTCTAGAGTAATTTTGAACATGACAAAAAGTGATTTTAACAATTTTAAAATTACTTTAAACATGCATGCATTGACACTTTGTCCACATAGGTAAGCATAAGACACTGATTTTTTTCTCTGAATTTTGAGACAACTCTCCATCTCCTTGGTGAAACAATATATATATATTTCAATTAAGGCCCTTTGGTGCTGCCATGCAAAGTTGTTGTTTTTTACTTTTTAGTTTTATAAGTAAAAGGTCCTTTGACAATTTGTGATTTTTTTTTTTTTTTTAATTTTTATTTTTATATATAAATTTTTATTTAAAGAACTTGAAGTGTGAAAATACAATACTCCATAATTTCCATTTTAATCATGACATCATTGTGATGATGATGGCTATGTTACTCATGAGTTTGCAAATAGATGAGCGATATGGTGTTGATTCGTAGCAGAGCCATTGGTTGTTTATAAATAGAATAGAGCCAATAGCTCAACAAAATATCATCTCTTTCCTTCAGCATCAACTATCTTTCGCTAGCTATCCTGCCATGTGAAAAAGGTCTAGATTCCTTTGACAACCATATTCTCATTTTTAGGTTGGTTTGCCAGAGATTCTGCCATACTCAAAAGAGTAGGTCGGCTGCTGCTGCAAGAGCCAGAGGTTGAGCGTTACAAGCCTACGCAGGTGTTGATTGCAGAAGATTGTTTCAAGCTCTCAAGCATTCCTAGTGAACGATTGACACAAGCTTTAGTTAATTCAGTAAAGAAGTTATTTGGTGGTAAGTCGACACTCTTGTATTAGTGATTTTGTTTTTTTTATTTTTATTTTCTATTAGCCCTTCATTGAGGAAGAATGAAAAAAGAGAAGGGTATGCAAAAAGTAGTCCACAACATGAGGCGCCAAACTAAAGTAAAAGGGACCTCCAATCAAGCATAATAAGACTTAAAGTGTAATTACAATCTTTCTTTTTTAACACCAAGGCTGGAAGAGAGGTATTAAACCTAACAAGGGGCTAAATCTCCTCGTAACATTCTGTTTCTTTCCAGCCAAAAGCCCATAAAACTGCACAAAAATGGGGCAACAAGTATATTTGGACTATAGCCTTTTTGGTACATTCAAAAGATCGATTTAGAGCTGAAGGTTTGTGAGTGGCGAACAAGCACCAGTTTGGATAACGTGTATGTATTGAACATGTGTCTAGCACTTAGATGCTCGGCACTTGTTGGACACGACATGATAGACATATTTTAGACACTAGTTGTACGAAGTGAAAATGGATCCAACATATGTTAGACATATATTGAACACTTGTAATGCATAATAAATATTGACAAATATGAATATAACACAAAACTTATAAAATTTGATAGTGAAATACATCAAACTTATTTTTCTAAATTATGTAAATACTTAAACGTATTAAATTACCGCATGTTGATCTAGTTTGTAAAGTCAATGTAAATAGTAAAGGATGTAGAGAGAATGTTATCCAATTTCTAATGATTCAAGATAACCATTCATTTTGATATAAATAGTCATTATCTCTTCTTCTATTGGAGGCGCTGATTACGCAAATCATGGTGGCCATCTATCTGAAATTCAATATCCTCTAAGTTACCATAGCAACCAAATATAATTGTGTCCAGATTTAAAAAAATAAAAAATTAAAAAGAAATAACGTGTAATCATGTCTATATCATATCATTTTTGTGCATATATGTCCTTACCTGGATCAATCGGAAGAAGAAAGATTAATAATATAATATTGGAGTTCATCTTTTAGATATAGATTTTCAATCGGGATGGATGATTATTTATTTGACCCTTCAACTGCAGGCCATCTTATAAAACAAATTGGCCTTGTGAATACTTGAGTTCATATACGTCCTTTTGAATATAAATTTTCAACTGGGATAGACGAATATTACTTATTTGAGTCTTCAACTGCAGGCCATCTTATTAAACAAATTAGCCTCGGAAAATATATCGAGGATAAAGTTCCAAGCTTGAAGCATTTCATGATTGAAGAAAATAATGGCTATAAGCATAGCATACCATCCTTGGCAGCCCTTGTAAGATCTAAGCGATTGCTTCAGAGGTTTTGATCTTGTGATGAACCACAACTCAAATTCTGTCGAGCTAATTGATTGTGATATAATTGTGTTGAATGAATGATCTTTGTCCTCATTTTTGCTTCCTATTTGCAGGCATGAATTCAAAATCAATCACGGAGAATGGGTTGGGTCCTACAAGTCTCATTTGGGTCCAGGAACATCAGAACGAATATTAGAATACATCAGGGATGCAACTGATGAAAATACTGATCTGAGTCGCTCCATTCAAATCGAACTGCGGGAAGCTCTTGGTGCTCTTCTTGAAGTATTCTCTCTTTCCCACCCATACAATTTACTAAATTCTTAAACTAAAATAATCAGTATCTTAAAAATGCGTGCATTTTGATTTCTACTGAACTTCCATTGCTTTTTGTGTAGAGAAAAAAAAAGCTATAACCAGTGTAGTCTCCCTTTGATATTACAACATAATTATAGTGTCGAGTGTCATGTTATTACTGATTTCATGATTACTATCGTATTGTCTACTTGGGATTCTGGGAATAACTGAAATCTCTAGACATCTATAATATTCACTATTGACTCCCCCTTCTTTTCATTTGCCATGTACTATTTCTTTTAGAAAAAAGGTTTACACTGTGTCATCTAACAATCACATTACTTGAAATTTATTTCTAAAACTAAAATGGGACATTGGGGTTTGTTTCCTGAGAAGACTTTTTCTATTCATTCTATCTCAAAAATCTGTTATGAGATATTTTTGTTCTGGAAAAAAGCAGTTTGGGAATTAAAAACAAATCTTGAGTTGTTATTGTGAATCATTTCATTTCAGAATTTTGGAGTTCTTGCAATTCCTACAGTCCCAGGCCCCCCTCCAAAACTAAACACAGACATCTCAGAGTTATACGACTTTCGTGCAAAGGCTTTCAGCTTGCTCACCATTGCTGCGGTCTCTGGAGTCTGCCAGGTTCTCTCTCTCTTTCTCTCTAAGAAGTTAAAGCAACCATTATGATGTTTTTTTTTTTTTCTGACTAAGTAATCTGCAGGTTAGCATACCTCTAGGCTTGTACGATGGTCTTCCTGTATCAATATCTTTGTTAGCAAAACATGGTTCAGATGGGTTTTTGCTCAATGTTGTCGATAGTCTTTACAGCACTCTAAAAGAAGAAGTTGAGGCAATCTACTGAGAAAGACAAAAGGATGCTAAAACAAACTACCTTGATATTTGAAAATTGATGTCCTTTTTTCAGATCGGAAGAATGAGAAACAATGAGGTATTTGATCTTTCATTGTTTCGTGTATTCTTTGTATGATTTTGAATCTCGAGAACGATGTTGATAAGGATTTCTTTTTTCTAGCAAAATAGTTGATCTGTCATTGTTTCATGTATTCTTTGTATAATAATGAATCTCGAGAACGATATTGATGAGTTTTTTTGTCTAACAAGTTTATCGATCAATGAGATATTAAAGACTTATTAAGATCAATGACTTAAAAGTCCATATACATTTGCCACTTACCATTTTCATTTTGATAAGTCTCATTTTTAAGACTTAATAAGCTTCTTTTCCCGAGTTATTTGAATGGTTTTAGAATGATTTTGGCTTAAATTAATTGTAAATTTTAGTTAAATTGAATAAAAATCATTTGAGTATGTTGCCAAAACAAGCATAGCTCAACTAACATCAAATGTTTACTATAGATTTTATTATAAACTACTTATATTCAATGGTTGAGCATGTGGTGAAAAAAATTAGATGAATTGTGATGCACTTTTTAATTGTGTTTGGGATTCCACCAATTTGCGATGGGTAACAAATTGCACGCGTGAGAGGATACTCAACAATTAGAGAAATTCAAATTTTATTTAAACCAACGGTCACAATTTACTTAAAATTTGCATTTGGAAACTGCTATAATGCCGCGATTGGACAACAATGGGTGAGTTGGCTTATTATTTTAAAAAATTCAATGCACCTTGTAATTACGAAACCATGACCGTGCATGGGTACTATGGAGAATTTATGCATTGACCCTTGTTGTGTGAAGCAAAATATCTTTTTCATTGTTTGGAAAATGGTTATTTGGCATTAAGTCCTTCGAAGCTCTCAACCCTTGATCTTCGCTACTATCACTCGCTACTCTCAATACTCACTCTCGTGATTGGACACTTACTCTCATTATTGCTCCATATATTTTAAATTTAAACAGACATATAACGTTTCATTCTTCTTTTTTGTAATGTTTTATTCCATCTTTTCTAGACACCCACTTAGAAAGTGAGAGCAAGAGCAAGTGTTGAGTCATCGAGAGCGAGAGTACCTAGACTCAGCATTAAGAATTGATCAATAAGGGCCACCCTACATGCTCCTCCGAAGGATTGTTACTATAATGTCACCTTATAGACGAAGAAGGTTAAAACCGTTTGTTAAAAAATGAGCTTTTTTTTCATTGTACAAAAGTCTCATTTTTGTTTGCACTCAAAAAAAAAAAAAAAAAAAAAAAAAAAAAGATCATTTTTGTTCATACAAAACAAAACTGTGGACATTGGATTTTGATTTGATGTCGTTGAGAGAGGGGATAAGCCACAGACGATTCCGTTATACTATTTGCGACCCTTCTTCCTCATCTTCTTTGGTTGCCATAGCGTATTATCTTCCGCTCTGCAATTGTCCAGCCATTATTAGGGAGGTTGTGGCGGACTCTGCTTCCAATTAGATTCGGAGAAGGAGGGTGGAGAGCAAAAAACCTCAGGTTTTGCAATGGCTGTGCAGTATTATGGAGCTTTCATGGAGAAATTCCTCCTGCAACCGAGCTCCCCCTCCGATCAAATTCCCTTAACTGGCCTCACTTTCGCTGTTAAAGACATGTGAGATTCTTTTTATTATTTACTGTTTTTGATTTGGTTCTGGAAATTCATGAAGGATTTGGTGATAACAGGTCATGAGTTCTGTAATATTTCTAGTATTTTGGATGGTGTCAAAAGATTTCAATTTCAATGGTAGGTGGAAAATAGATGTTTCTCTCCGATGTTATTTCTAGGATCAACATATATATTCATGAAATGAATTGATTGTTCTTTGAGGAAAATTCATTAATTAGTAGTAAGATCAAATTACGACATTGGCCATCAATCAATCAATAAGTTACGAAAAAAGAAAAAAAAATCCAACAAAATGCTAAAAGTCAAGCAACATAAATGTCCAAAACCAATCACTAAAGTACTTGAATCTAACCATTAAGTAAAGCAAGTGACGAACTTTCTTAAAAGCCATCAACAGTTTGTTTTCTATTTTAATGGGTCATTAGTGTGTGCAAGATGAAGCCTAGTTCAACAAAATAATTCTTGGTTCTTTCGCTTCTTTGTTTACTTTAACGCGTAGTCCTTCAAATAAAAGTGTGTCAGTTTTTCTTCATGAAATAGGGGCATTGATGTCAAATTTCTCATTGGAATTTGAACAAAACAGATTTGATATGGATGGACATGTAACTGGTTTTGGAAATCCTGAATGGCTGAGGACTCACCCACCTGCCAATCAGACAGCCCCAGCCGTGTTGACCATCCTAAGAGGAGGAGCCACTTGCATTGGCAGGACTATCATGGATGAAATGGCCTACAGGTACCAAGAATACCTAACTTTTACTCTTTTTTTCCCCTTAGGTTTCTTATTATTTTCTTTTCTTTTACAATTAATAAACAACCATATAAGGCATAAGCTTTGCAAATTGGGATACAGTGGATTACTATTTTGTGCTTCACACCATTCTATAATTGGTCTTAAAGCTATGTCTATTCCATTCTTATCATTCTATTTCAAGCAGACAACTCTGCAATGTAATTGGTCAAAACATGAACTGAACCAATTAACTTTTGTCAGGTTTCTAATTTCTAGTTGAAAAGCTTTCACCAAATGATTTTTCCTGACAATGTAGGCTTTTAAATCTTTTCAATAGTGGATCACTAGTTTGGTAGTCGTATTTTCTCAGTATAAATGGGGAAAACTTTCACTATGGCACACCCCAAAACCCACATGCATCAGATCGGATACCTGGAGGATCTTCTAGTGGCTCCGCTGTTGCTGTAGGTGCAAAACTTGCGGATTTCTCCTTAGGCAAGTTCTTAGTTCTTTCAGAACAATTTGTGGTTTAATGACTTCTGCCTGGTAAATGTTGTAAAAGATCATATTTAGTTTTGTAGGAACTGATACTGGAGGTAGTGTAAGAGTGCCTGCATCCTATTGTGGAATACTTGGATTTCGGCCTTCACATGGTGCAGTCTCTACCTCCGGAGTAGTACCCATGGCACAGAGCTTTGATACAGTAGGTAATGAGTGGTGTCTCATTGTCACTTTGTCTACATCTTTTATAATCACGGACGACTTTGTTGCTCATGATTTTGCTTATATGAGCGATATAGTATTGGTTGGTAATACAGGTGTTGTTTGCTTATAAATTGAATAGAGTCCATCTCTCTCTCTCTCTCTCTCTCAAAAAAAAAAAAAAAAAAAAAAAAAAAAAAGGCTATCTTTTTGAACATGTTATCTCTTCCTTTCAAGGCTTCAACATTGATTTTGCATTCATGATGTAACGCCATCTATTCTGCCATATTAAAAAGTGCATTGTTTGACACCACCTCCCCATTTTAGGATGGTTTGCCAGGGATCCTGTTATATTAAAAAAAGTAGGTCGGCTGCTGCTGGAACAGCCAGAGGTTGAATATCAAAAGCCTACACAGGTGCTCATTGCAGAAGATTGTTTCAAGCTGTCAAGCATTCCTAGTGAACGATTGACACAAGCTTTTGTTAATTCAGTAAAGAAGTTATTTGGTGGTGAGTCGACATTCCATATTAGAGGTTGTGTTTTGATGAATGTATATTTGATAATGGTTCATGAATGAATTGGATTTTGATTTCCTTTGATTTGAATTTCTCACTTGTTGAGTTTAGCAACACATGGGGTAGAAATTTGAATCTTTGACCTTTTGGTCGATGATATATGCTTTAACCATTTGAGTTATGCGTTGGTTGACATTCATTTTAGGCTTTTCATTTGCTCGAGAGGGAATTTATTAGAGGATCTAGCTTCATACTTTGAGATGTCTGCCATTTCTTAGACTATAGCCTTTTTGACACATTCAACAAAAGATCAATTCAGAGCCAAAGCTTTGCAAACGGTATACGGGATCATTGATAGTAATGTGGAAGGAAAATGATAAAACATAATATTTGAGTTCTTTTGTTCTTTATGATATTATTTTTCAACTGAGTTCGATGCTTTCTTATATGAGCCTTCAACTGCAGGCCATCTAATAAAACATGTCGACCTTGGGAATTATGTTGCGGACAAAGTTCCAAGTTTGAAGCATTTCATCATTGAAGGAAATGCAGGCCATGAGCATAGCATAGCATCCTTGGCAGCCCTAGCAAGATCGATGCAATTACTTCAGAGGTTCTGATCTCGCCACGAATTGTACTCAAATTTTGTCAAGCTGATTGATTATGATATATTTTTGTGTTGAATAAACGATTGATCTTCGTCCTACTTTCTTTGTACTTCCCCTTTGTAGGTATGAATTCAAAATCAATCATGAAGAATGGGTTAGGACTCACAATCCTCATTTGGGCCCAGGAATATCAGATCGAGTATCAGAAGCCATGAAGGCAACAGATGAGAATACTGATCTTTGTCATTCCATTAAAATGGAACTGCGTGAAGCTCTTGCTGCAATTCTTGAAGTACTCTCTCTCTCTCACACACGCTCTATTTACTAAAATTTCAAAGTAAGATAGTTAGCAACTTGAAATTCATTTTGCTTTTTGTTACAGAAAATTCTCAGTGACCAAAAATGTGATTTATGTGTGAAATGAATTACTTTTAAGGTCTAAATACTACGTTAATCTTTTACTTTTGATTTTAGTTCATTTTGGTTCTTATACTTTAAAAACATTTATTTTGGTTCCTATACTTTCAACTTTGGTTCATATACTTCTTTTGATCCTTGTATTGTTAACTTTGGTTTATTTTGGTTTTTATACTTTTAAAAAGTAACCATTTTGGTTATATATATAACAATCATATATTACACGGCAAAATTTGTTCCAAAATTATAGCGGCATATTAGAGTCGGTAAGAACAATGGAACCTCCATCTATCTCACAATGGTATGATATTTCACTTCAGGCATAAACCCTCGTGGCTTAGCTTTTGGAAGCACCCAAAAGAATGAATTGTTCTTGCTTATATATCCATGACCACTTCCTTCCCTAGCTGCTAATGTGGGACTTTTTTTACACTTCTAACAAGAGTTTGTTGAAGACTTTTTCTGTCGTTTCTATCTTACGAGACATACTCTGGAAAAAGCAGTTTGTGAATCATAGTTTTAAACTAATCTTGAGCTACTATTTGGATGATTTCATTTCAGGATTTTGGGGTCCTTGCAATTCCTACAGTCCCAGGCCCCCCTCCAAAACTAAACACAGACGTCTTGAAGCTACACGACTTTCGTGCGAAGGCTTTCAGCTTGCTCTCCATTGCTGGGGTATCCGGATTCTGCCAGGTTCTCTCTTTCGCTCTCTTAAAACTGAAAAGCAACCACTATGATGTTTTTTTTTTTCCTGACTAAGTAATCTGCAGGTTAGCATACCTCTAGGCTTGTACAATGGTCTTCCTGTATCAATATCTTTGCTAGCAAACCATGGTTCAGATGGGTTTTTGCTCAATGTTGTTCATAGTCTTTACAACACCTTAGAAGAAGAAGTTAAGGCAAGCTCCTAAAGAAAGACAAAAGGATGCTAAAGGAAACTACCTTGATATTTGAAATTTGCTGTTCTATTTTCAGATTGCAAGAATGGGAACATATGTAAGGTAGGTATTATCCTATATATTGATTTTTTTTTTTTGAGCAGTGAATAAATTTTACATTTTTGGATGATGAGATATTTGTTTTTAAGAATAGCCGTTGATAATGAATCTTGAAGATAATTTATTTCATACGCAATACACTAACTTAAGCGGCATGTTGAAGATCCCACATTAGAAAAATAGATTTGATAACTTTTAAAAGATACATAGACCCAGCATAGATTGTTAGTTGATTTTAAAATAGAAGAACTTTCTATTTATCTGATAACTAAAATGCATTTATAAGGTTGAAGTTACAAAAACCATGTTTAAAGGGAACTAGACATGTTTAACTCACCTTCAAACGCTCCCAAAGTCTATGCCAATTTGATTTCTAAATTGTTTAGAAATCATAGTCTTCCATTGTTATATCGGATATGTTATTAATATATGATTAATATATGTAACATAAACTAATATATATTAGATATATTGATGATACATCGAGGTAGGTAAACTTGATATATTTAAAAGCAAAAATCATATTTAATTTTTTTTTATATTTGCAAATTAAAAAAAAATTATTACTAAATTTTCAAATCTAAAAAACCATTACAAGATTTGCAAATATTATAATGTTTTTAGCTACTCGTTTTGTTTTTAAAAAAAAATCATGGCTCAATGAGTTAAGACGTTAATATTTTTTGACTAGTTAATAATATGACAACTTTATGAAAGTAATAATTTAGTTTTTGAAATTTATTTTTGTAACAATTTAATCTAAGTACATTCAAAACTATAATTTAATCTTTGAACTTTTGGTATGTAACAATTTAGTCTATGTACTTTAGATTTTGTAACAATTTAATTTATATTTGTGAAAATTTCCATCAAAGTTAAGTGAATTTCTAGTATATAACAACCAAAGTTTGAAATGTCGATATCGACAAAAATTTAATTTCACAGAAATGTTGGTATTAATGTGAATTTTAGGAAAGAATTATAACATTCTACACATTTCCATCATCACATACCAAGGGTCGCAAAATGTCTCAAACGCAAGGTATAGCTTGTTAGCACCAAGACGAAGAACTAGATGCACGAACCACCCAATATATGCTGATCTCAAAAACTATAAGCCTCCACTTAGGCAACCCACAAGGATCTAGAGCAAAAAACATACAACTAATATTTATACCCAAATATCATGGAAATTTTGGAAAATATTATTATTAGACATCATGTAAAATGATGGGAATCGCTTGAATTAGAATGTAACGCCCCAAGTTTAGGAGGGGGATATGAATGAATCAAAATCATATCCGAATGAGAGAGATCTTGAAGATATGAAAGTATAGTTAGAAAAAAAAAACTTAAAAGAATTGAAAGTTACTACCTATACCAACAACGTGCACCTTTCTTTTTAGTGGCTCAATGATAAAAACTCCAAAATTAAACATGCTTAACTTGGAGCACACCTATGTTGAGTGACCTCTTGGGAATTTTCCTAAGAAGTATGTAAGTGAGGACAAAATATGCTAAAAAGACGTGTGTTGGTTTGTGGGATAGTCTCCACTAAGCAACTTAAGACAAGCAAGAATATGAAAGTATAGTTAAGAAAAACTTAAAACAATTGAAAGTTACTACTTATACCAACAAGATGCACCCTCATTTTTGGAAGCTCAATCATAAAGACTCTAAAATTAAGTATGCTTAACTTGGAGCACTCCTATTTTGGGTGACCTCCTGGTCGTCGGGGATGTCAAGGCCATCAAATGCCTAATCTTGGGTCGAGGCATTACATAGAAAATAAAATTTTCGATTCCTCAAATTTCCCATTGTCAGCCATGGTTGTCGATGAGTGGTGGTTGAAGAAGTCAGCAGCAAGCATTAATAACCGATAAAGTTGTGTTTGCAACTATAGGTTTCAACACAAAACCTACACCAAAAGTCAACCAATAAGTTTCAATAAAGGAATATGGAAGATGCACTCATCTTTATGCATCACAAAAATAAATTAAAATAATAATAAATAATAATAATAATAATAACATTTATTTTATTTTTTATTTCTTTGTGTATTTATTCTCTTGTCTTATTCATTCTTTTAGTATCGCTGTAGGAAGGGATAGGGGGATCAATCCTTTATAACAATGCACAAGTTTGAACACATGACATTTCATATTGCATCATTTAGCATATTTTTTATCAATTATTTTCGATAAAAGACAAAAATTAATACTATTCAGTAATTCATAATTACGTCAATATTATTAATTTGTTATAAAGCATTTTTATTACAATAATTGTGGGGATGGGGATCAAATCTCTGACCTTTAGAGATGAAAGTCATGTCAATTATCGTTGAACTAAACTCACTTTGGTAATTTATTTTAAGTATCATTTATTCCACAACATCTTATTCTCGAATATCTATTGTAATCACCTTTTATATAAAGTAAGTTTGGCCTATTGACTTCATAAGTCAATGTTAAAGAACTAAATTCTACCAACTTTCATTAGTGAAGTTTTCATATTTATCGATGAATTTTATCTTCTCCACTTTATCTCTTTTGCACATTTATAAAAATATTCCATCTTCACAACTCTATACCCTAAATACATAATTCTACTAACCAACCCAATTATTTAGAAATTAATATATTATAAGGTATTTGATTAACATAATTAGTTACTTAGTTGAAATAATTCATTGATTGATTAAAAATATACTAAATGGTTATCATTTATAAATATATATTACTAATTATTTATTGAAACTATTATAAATTAATAAGAGTAATTGTTTTAAATGACAAAACTGTTGGAAATATTTACAAATATAACAAAATGTCATTATTTATTGATAACAGATACTAATAGACTATTATCATCTATCATTGTCTATTAGTGATGAACAGTAATATTTTGTTATGTTTACATTTTGCTATATTTGAAAATATCTTAATTAATAATTTACTAAACATATTTAATAAATTTAAATAATTTAGTACTAAAAACTTTTTTATATAATTGATTACTCAATATACATTCATTACTTATGATCTATTCATCTAAATGCATCATGATTATATAAAATTTGTGAAATTAATTAAATAAAAAGACTCAAATATCATTTATTCAAACAAAATACAATGTATTGATTCTCATAACATTATTCTAAGTATTTATTCTCATATATCTATTATAATCCTTATTTGGTACGAGTGACAGAGTTCATTTGAGCGAAAACAAATTTAGTTCAGTTGTGATTAACATAACTTTACATCTTAGAGGTGGAAGGTTTGAATCCCCAACTTTTAATTGTTGTACTACAACTATACTTAATAAATATTTTAGCTTATTTGCGGTATTAGAAAACAACCTAAATAATATTTTAATTTATTTTATTATTATTTTTTAAAGAACAATAAAACGAGGAATAGCAAATAGCAATACAGCATATAAAATTCTTCCGGACCAAGCAGAATGGAGAAGTTGCACCAACTCCACTATTAAATTCACAATCCTTCTCCATCAAAATACACTCTCGCCAATCGCCGGTGGATGATCTCGATAATTCTTTAGAGTTGGTGCTATAATCCATCTGGGGAAAGCCAAATGGGGTGGGCAATAGCTCTTCACGGCGGCGCCGGCGACATCCCCCTCTCATTGCCACCCGAACTCCGCCAACCTCGTGAGGAAACCCTCCGCCGTTGCCTGCAGATCGGCGTTCAAGCTCTCAAATCCCAGAAGCCTCCTTTGGATGTTGTTGAACTTGTGGTGAGAAATTTGTACTTTCTCTCTTTTTATTTTCATTTTCTTTTTTACTCTGTCTTACTCTTAATATAAATTTGGTTCATGAGCTTTAGAATCTAATGTTTTAGTTTACCGTGTGTAATCTCCAAGTTTGCCACGAATTTGTGTCCTGATTTTAGTATGTAATGATTTAGTTTCAAGCTGCAGTTTTAAATTTGTAATGATTTAGTCTCTAATGTGAGAAATTTTGATAAGGTGTAATGGAGTTTTGTAATTATATAGATGGATGAATAAATTAGAGACCAAATATAAATCTTCATGGCTAGGATACTGGATTGTTACTGATTTTAATCCAGGGATTAAATTCTTACCTTTCTGAGGATTAAATCAATATAACTATTAAATTACAATGGCTAGATCAAATATGTTTTTTGTTTTCTTAAATTTCTTTTCCTAAACTTTTGAAGTTATTGTTCCATGTTCTTTCTTTGCTTTCTTTTTCTGTTTTCCTTGCTGAAACTCAGCTGATAAGGGTCCTCGCTTTTCTGCAAATGGAGATTGTGTGTGCTTTTATTTGGTTTATTAAGTACTTGCTTGTGATGATACTTTTTAATGCGATTCTGTGACTTACTGAGAAGTTAATAGCTTTGGGGATTTGGGTTTTGATGTTATAACCAAACCATGCCCTTTTAAAGCTTAACAAAAATGTTTCTTCACCTCATTCATTAATGCTGTGGACATGAGTTATTGATGGGAAATTGGAGAAATTACTGTTAATAAATTCTTATAGGGGTGTTTGTCCTATGGATTAATCAGTTTGTCATTTATGAAATTCCGGGTTGGAAAGGTTCAGTTGTGATAGTTATAAAAATTTGGAATGTGTGAATTCTGGGAATATTTTATTAGTAAAGATATTATAGACTAAGGTGAGTTTCATAAGGTTATATTTGATGGTCTAGAAAAATCTTATGAACTAAGGACACCATCTTCTATTTTAGTGACCTTTAGCTTTAGCTTACATAACTTGAATTGATGATATAGTAATATGTGCGATCAGCAAACTTATAGCTTTAGATAAGTAAACCTATCACCTATGTACTAAACATATGTTTCAATTAACTTTCTCTAGGTTACTCAAATTTAATTCGTGAGTCAAACATGTCCTAATGATTTAAAATTCACCTGACGGTCTAGACCATCTAAACTTATGGGGAACATCTTCTGCTTTAATGACTCTTACTTTCAAGCATGACCCTTTTGTTTGAACATTCGGTTTGGTTACTTGCATTCATAGTTGTTCCCCTAGTCAAGATCGTATAAGTTCCGTTGTATAAATTATTTTCACTTGACAATTAGTTCAACCCAGTGTTTTAAAAAGCCCTCTCAGACGCGTGCCTAGGCTCAAGGTGTAGGTTTGGCACCTCGCCTTGAAAAGGCTAGACTCACAAAATAAGGCATGCCTAAGGTGCACGCCTTTTGTGAAGCCCCAGTGCTCAAAGCCTAGAGCCTTTGGGTTTTTTCATTATCTTCTTTTAAATAGTAATAATTTGGGCTTTTTCTTCTTTATTAACTAAAGAAACCAAATATACTAAGTCTAATGCAAAATTCTTTTTTTTTTTTTTTTTTTTTTTCATCATATTTCCGCTTCAACCGTGCTTTCTCTTTTTAATGTAGTACTTTTATATATAGTGTGCCTCACTAAAAAAGCCCGTGCTTTTTTTTCGCACCTTGTGTTTAAGCCACCAAAGACTATTCCGCTCTATTGTGCCTTGAGCTTTAAAAAACATTGGCTCAATCTTATACATGGCTTCTTCTCCTTGATAAGATGGTTAGTTTTTGTTTTGTGTGGTGGGTTCTCTCACATTTTCCCTTGCTGTTGAATTTGTTCTTGTACAGGTGCGCGAGCTCGAAAACTGTCCACATTTCAATGCAGGCAGGGGCTCTGTCTTAACAACCAAGGGAACCGTCGAAATGGAAGCTAGCATCATGGACAGTACAAAGAGATGTGGAGCCGTTTCCGGGCTCACCACTGTTGTTAATCCCATATCTTTAGCTAGACTTGTTATGGAGAAAACTCCTCATATATATTTAGCATTTGATGGAGCTGAGGCTTTTGCAAAGGAACAAGTTAGCAATTCCCTCTTCCTATGTAGCTGCAGAATTAATCCTCTTTTTATATATTATTATTGCAGTATTAGTCATTGTGATTCATGATTATTTTATTTCTTAAAAAATGTCAAGGGAGTGGAGACCACTGATTCAAGCTACTTTATCACACCACAGAACATTGAAAGGCTACAACAAGCTAAAGAGGCAAACAGAGTGCAGGTTTTCTGCTTATCTTTTATCCCATTACATGAACTAACTGCACTCTTCTTGAAGCGTTTCCAAACTTATTATATTTTTAAGCTAGAATTGGGTCAACTCCTTGGCATTTTCACAAGGTTTATGTCGATAGAAATGTCATGATTTTAATTTTAAAAAATGCAAATGATGGATATTTCTAAGGAATTTATAAAAAAAATGTACAAGTTAGACAAATCAGTATTCCACAATTTTTAAAATTACTTAAATTTTATTAATGTTGTGTTTACATTCTAAGAAGCACGAATACGGATATGAGACATGGGTACGACACGACGACACGCCATATTTTAAATATCTAAGACACGACGCAGCAGAGATACGTTTATTAAAATATACATTTTTAAAAATATATATCATTTTCATAGCAAAATAAAATTAAAAGCGAATGGGTTGAGCATTTATATGCTTAAAAGACCTAACTTGATGTATTTTACACTTAAAAGTTATTATTGTCATATATTTGTCTTTTTAGACTACTCAACAAGTGTTCAATGTATGTCTAACACATTTGTTGCACTAATAAGTGTCTGATACGTGTCCAACAAGTGTCGGAGCGTCCAAGTGTCTGACACGTGTCGAACACGAACACGCTAGCCAAAGTAAAGTATTTGTGCTTCTTTGTTTACATTTTGTTTATATTTTTAATATTTTGTTGGTGTTTTAAGGTATTACAAAAATATTGATTCACCATTTATGTCGATATCGAACCTTTAGATATAAGAATATTGACATGTTGACGAAAATTTCATGCTCTGGTTGCTAAAACTCTTCATAAATCAGATGTTTCTGATTATATATATAGGTTATAGATCTAGCTATATATATATTTTTATTTACCTTTCTTGTCTGCACAATGATAGCTCTCTGTTTTGAACCCTTATAGATTGATTATACGCAACCACTTCCACAAGCCACAGGACAAGAAACTGAGAATGCAAATGGTGATAGTCAAATAGGGACTGTTGGATGTGTGGCTGTTGATAATCATGGGAATTTAGCTTCCGCAACTTCCACTGGTGGATTAGTGAACAAAATGGTTGGTAGGATCGGCGACACTCCGTTAATAGGGGCCGGGACATATGCTAACCATCTTTGTGCAATTTCTGCAACTGGAAAGGGGGAGGCCATCATACGCGGTTCCGTGGCGAGGGATGTGGCAGCTCTAATGGAGTTCAAGGGTCTGTCTCTTGAAGAAGCAGCAGCCTATGTTGTCGAAAGTGTTCCCAAAGGCAATGTCGGTTTGGTCGCCGTATCTGCCTCCGGCGAAGTTGCCATGCCTTATAATACGACTGGAATGTTTCGAGCTTGTGCAACTGAAGATGGTTATTCAGAGATTGCCATATGGTCTTCTAAACATGACTGAATCAATGTTGTGACAAACCCAGAGCTGAAATTTGGTTATATTTTATGTTGTTTTGATGGTTGGTGTCTCTCAGCATCTGTTGTTCTTCCTAAATATTAAGAATAGTCTTCCAAATGATCTTCCATTTCATGTCTTGGATTCAATTTCAATGGCAAGCCATTGGGTTGAGTAAGTGAATTAAACTATATTTTAGTTCAAAATCACATTCATCATTGAGGAAGATGATGATGCATAGGGATTGTTGGTCCAAATTTGGTGATAAATGACGTATCCAAAACTTCAAACTAAGGGCAAAATCTCGTACAAGATTAGAAGCGTAGCCAATAAAATTTTAAATCTGTGTCTATAGTTCTTAAACTTTAAAATATATATGATAGGCTTTTAAGCTTTTAATTTTGTACCTAATAGATTCATATGATTTTAAGTTTATATACAAAAGGTCTCTAACATATTAAAAAATGTTAAAAATTAATTGTTACATAATATATAAAATTTAACTTTGTGTTTAATAACCAACGAGTCTTATTGGACATTTTTTAGAAGAAAAAAATCAATGTATTATCCATTATTAACTAAGTTGATACAAAATTAACTTTTTTTCTCCAACAAAGTAATTAATTTTTAAAAAATTCTGAATATATCTAAAAGTTGTTGGATACAAAATTCAAAATTTATGAATACGCTAGACATTTGTAAGAGACTCTTGGAAACAAATTATAAATTAAGAGGTTTATTAGACAAAATTTTATAAAGATAGACCTTGTAATTTAATATTCGTATAAATATAAAATTAATTTAAAGATATTTAAATTAAGTAATATTAATTAAAACTATAATAAACCTTTATAAAACTATCCATCTAACAATATAAGCAGATAAATGAAATTTGAAATATTTACAAAAAAAAAAAAAAAATGGAAATAAAACTAAGTTCAAACAATTAATTTTCTCAAAATAATTTAATAGAGATTGAAAAAATATTTATACACTTGTATATGTATGTACTACGTGATTAAAAAAAAATTCTTATAAAAATATAGAACAATTATAAATATTATAATTATATACATGTCAGTAACACCCATAGTTTACAAATTCATCTATTACCCCCACTTACTATATTAAATCATTCAAGCATCTAAGCACTTAGTCAACTTATTCGAAAAGGCTGTACTAAATTTAATTAATTCTCATGAGTCTATTGATTATAAGAAAACAATCCCTATCAACCCGACAACAAGTATAAGTACAATGGGTAAAACTAAGACCAAAACAATTAGGAAGATAGCTACACCTAAATAATTTCATTGTTTTTATCCTAAATCTATCGTAAAAGCTATGCAATCATGAAAAAGTCATAGAAAACACATAGATGAGTTGATCTTCCAAAAGTTATATGTTTCATTAATATAATTGAGGCATCAATTCATCAAGGCTAACTTTGTACTTTGTTTAAAAGGTACTCATGAATTGTTCTTTCAAAAGTTCCACTAATATCCTTGAACTTTTAGAAAAAATTTTAAAATACTTTTACCATTAATTTTTAACAGTTAATTTTTCTTTTGTTCTAAAAATACCTCTTAACTTTCAAAGTTTCATTATTGTCCTTATACTTCAAAAAAAAAGAAAAAAAGTTCAAAAATATCCTTATTGTTGTATATGGACGAAAACTATTAGCATCTCGTTTCAAAAAAATAGACTATAACAAGAAGGGACTGTTCGCACGAGGTTTCCAGGGAAACGTGTTTCGTGGAGTTGAACTTGTGTTTATGTAGATTTGATGCAGATGTGGTTTGATCTCTAGTACGTAATCCTCGGATTCTCTCTCAGTTGAATACGCACGCTTGATTTGAGGAAGTATAGCGCGTGACGTTCTTCAAATTGAAGTCTTGAAAGATTATTTGTCCTCCAAACAACTTCAGTTTTCAAGCGTGTTCAATTTTTAAGAGCTTAGTAAGTCTTTTGATTATAGGGAGAATTCACTATAAGTTGCCTGAGTATAAAATTTTTGAACTAGCAAATGAAGGATAGCTTCTCTATTTATAAAGTTCTAAGATGGGCTTTGTGAGCTTGGACTTAGTTAATCCATGGATTTGACCCTTGGGCTCAACTATTTAGGTTTGAGTCTTTAGTTGGCATTTGTGCTAAATTAAGCTTATCTTTGGGCTCAATTAGACTTTAGCCCAAAAAATTAATATTAAATTGGATCCAAATTATTAATTTGATCCAACGGCCAGGACGAAAAACACATGACATCATTTGCATTTGCTAGTTCTTGTCTTCAATTTCAATATGAGACACATGTCGGCTTTCAATTTGTCCCAAATGTGATAATTTGTAATATAATTTTGTCATTAATTTGAAAAAGTATGTGACAATTTGTGACGGGTGTAAAATTTTTCATTCAATAGAGACTTAGACTTAAATATTTTTACAAGGTTGTATCTTAATATTTGAATGTGAGGTAACATGTTAGATTTACTCAACATAAAGAGACAAGTGTTAAAAATTTGTGCCATATTTTTTAGGACAACAAGTTGGAGGAAAAAGAAAGAAAAGAGGTTCATTATCAAAGTTACACAATATCAATATAAAAAATGACAATATCTATTTAAGTTATTTTCAAATTGGTTATTTCTTAACTCAAGATAACTTTTAAGAAATTGATTGTTTAGGTCTTGAGATTTTTTATATGTTTGGGCATGCAAAATGAGAGAGTTTCTCCTGTTTATTTAAAATTGTGATATTTAATAAGAGAGGGAAAAAAAAGGCGAAATGAGGAAAGTTTTAGAGATTAAGGAATGAAAAAAGAGGATTAAGAGGAATATTGAAGAAGCGAGGGAATGAAATGGAAGAGGGAAATGATGGGATCAAAAGATAAAAGGTTCTGTCCATAAACTAACCGGATGACACTTTTTAAACTTTTCTTTTTGGAAAAATTTAGGGTATTAATGCAATTTTTGAAAGTTCAACAGCATTTTCAAAACGATATGCTAATAGTTTTCATCCATATACTAACCGTAAATGTAATTTATAACTTTTTTTTTTAATTCAAAGATACCAATGAAACTTTTGAAAGTTCATGAATATTTTTCTCTTTTTGATAGTTTAAGGGTATTGAAGAAACTTTTGAAAGTTCAATGATATCTTTTAAACAAAGTACAAAGTCCAAAGGTTGACTAATTTGAGGAAAAAAATGATACCAACATATAGTTGATGGCTAAAAAATGTGACAAACAGCTAGGCAAGATTTGTAGCAATATAGAAATATTGTTAATTTTAGGTTAAATTACAAGTTCAGTTATTGAATTTTGAGATTTATGTCTATTTGGGATTCTCGAACTTTCAAAAGTGTTTAATTGATCTTTAAACATTCAATTTTGTGTCTAATAAATTTTTGAGCTTTGAATTATGTGTCTCATAATATAGGACTCTAATAATTCAAAATATATAAAAATCAATTGTTTTTTTTAAAATAAAAAATGTTAATTTTATACCTAAAAGAATCATAAACTTTTAATTTAAATTTGTGCACAGTAAAACTAGACTTTTTTTTTTTTAATTTAAAAACTAAATTTATAATTTTGAAAGTTTAGTAACCAACTCACAATCTCAAAGAACTAAGGCCACGTTTACCGATTTGTAACGGAAATTGGTGTAATTGTAATAAAACTTTATTAATAGATTAATCGTAATGGGTCTGAATCATAAATATAATTGGATTAATTTTGATCACGTTTATTTAAAATTATGAAACTATGACATTTTACTGTTACCTTCACCGTTAGTGCTTGACCTTGATGGTAATAGTAACGGTAAAAGTAAATGTAATAATAAATGTGGTAGATTCATAATTTTTATACTGTTATAGTAACAATATCTGTAATGCTAACGATAAAACGGTAATAGTAAAGATAGTGAATCTTACGTAATTTTCAACCACAATCAAATTAAGTATCATCCTTTTTTCAATCAAATTACGTATTTTGACATATTTAGAGGTGGGCCCCACAATTCATTACGATTACAGAAGACTTGTAAACAACAACAAACAAACATAATCAACTAAGACCCAATTTTCAAAATTTTCGTTCATAGATTACATTTAACTTGTAGTAAACATGAGCACAATTATAATTCAACGTTAATTTGAAACCTCCTCATCAATTTCAACTTCTATATAATCTTGTAGTAGATAATTTCGAAATGCATTCTCTTTCTACCACCTACGTGCTTTATATTCCATACTTGCATGCAACGACAAGAATCTCTATCAAAGGTGGAGTTCATCTTTAACTCTAAATTCTATTTATGAGAACTTGTCCATTTGAAATTCCTTTATTACTTTATCAATGAAACCTACGTAATCATTCGAATTACTTTATCAATATTATTACGCAATATTAATTATGAGGCTACTTATTTTATATAAATGAATTGATGCGACCGATTGAGGTATTGGACCAAATCTATGACAAAAACAACGTAAATTTATCTACCAAATGTTTTGTATTTATATATAGTTTTACAAGAAAATTAAACCATTAACTAATTAATTCTAAATACTAATTAATCTACATCAACAACTAAACTAAATATTGATTAAAATATACTAATTATAAGAATCTAATTCAATTCAAATGAGACGAAAAATTACAACAATTTAGTGAAGTACTCTACAAAGTATTAGTTAATAGTCTTTTATATGTTTGTACATTATTATTTTATGTTGAATCTCATAGGTTTAGTTTCTAAATTTTTATATTTATGTCGCATTCAATATATATGTTTTAAAAACAAACGAATTTATTAGTAAAATTAATTTTGTATCTAATTAATAAATAGCGTCATTGTTGAATAATGTTTCTGTTTCTGTTATTTATATTTTATTTCCTGTTTCTTACTTCTTTTTTTTCCAAGAAATATATAGAAACATGGTTGATAATTATTTTCCTTATTCTTGTTTATTAAAAAAGCATAAACATACATTTATTTAATAAATATTTCTTGTTTCTGTTTCTTTTGTCCTTCTTTTTATCCTTTTCATAGTTGAAAAAAATTAGTCAAATAATATAATAATGCATAACATGCATTAAAATGGTATAAAAGTACATTACTAAAAGTTTAAATTATCTAATACAAATAAGTTTCGACCCAAAATTAACAACTATAATAAAATTGTTTCTTTTCTTCAAATGTTGTCCAAAATTAATAAATATATATATATATATATATATATATATATATATATATATATATATATATATATATAATTTGTATCAATTTAAACTCTGAATTTTCATAGTTGTATCAATTTAGACCCTCCTTCATATTTAATTTGAAAAATATCGTGCCAAGACATTTGAATTTTTCTATTAAACTTCAAAATTTGTTATAAGTGTGAATTCAATTTAGAACATTTATTAGGGTATATTTGAAAATTATTAATGCATTCAATTCTTACACATGTGTTAGACTTCTTTACATGACGATTTAACAAAATAGATGATTAGAATTGATGCATAGACAATATTAAGAAGAAATTTTAATTGTGAATCTAAATTGATTCGTTTATGAAAATTTAGGAATTTAATTGATAAAATATGATAAGTCTCACACAATATTAATCTAAGAAAAATGTAATGAAGGGTTTAAATTGATGTAACCCCCAAAATTTAAAGGTATACATTGTTATTTTTCCAATAAAAAGTTACATGTTTCCCATTGAATGTGATCCAGACTAGAGATTTCATAAGTTAGTAAGCACACTCCCTAGCAAATTACTAAATTTGATGGATGAGTATGTAAGTGAAAAATAGAAACTGAAAAAGGAAAAACTAATTTGAGTAGTTTTTTAAATTCAGTCCAATTCCATGAATATTTTTCAAATTTTGAAATAAATTAGGTTAAAAATCACGTTTGGTCTTTAAACTTTCATTGAAATAACAATTTAATTTAGTTCTTAAACTTTGGTTTGTAATGATTTAGTGATCCCTGTACTTTCAACTTTGTAACAATTTCGTTCTTGGACTTTATTATGTAATAATTTAGCCTTTATATTTTAAAGTTTGTAATGATTTAGTCCCTATTATAGAAATTAGTGTTAAATTTTAATAAGATTTCTTACATGAATAAATTGATAAACTAATTAGAAACTCAATATTTTTACAAAATACATAGTCTACATCATAAAATAATAAAAATTGACATCTAGGTTTGATTATTGTTATTATTATTACTATTATTATTTACATTATGGACTAAATTGTTACAAATTTGAAAGTACAAGGACTAAATTGGGAACTAAATTGTTACAAAGTTGAAAGTATAAGGACTAAATCGTTACAAACTAAAATTTAGGGATCAAATTGTTACTTCCATGAGAGTATAGGACCAGAATTATTTTTTAGCCAATAAATTATGTAACAAATATGTTTCTTAAAAAATAGAGAGACAAGAATAAAATTAGAATATTATCAAACATACCTTAAACTTTCACGTTAATATATAATAAATTGTGTGACTTTTAAAAAGTATCAAATATTTCCAACATTTATTTAATACAAAATTGAAATTTAGACATTTATTAGAGACAGCTTTTTTTAATTGAGTATAAGAACAATTATTATTAGACACAATTAAAGTTGATCAACTTAAAGAGTAGGTTTTGTAATTTAAGCATTATTTCGTTTGTTAGAAGATTAGAATAAATTATTTTCAACAATATCTATGCATTTTAAAGTTGAAACTATCGCTTTCAATAAGATGTGATATAAACCAAATAATAGGTGTAGAATTTTATGTCAATATCAAAAATTTTAATGCATCAAATCATTCAAGAACATGAGTTCGATTCCCTCGTACAATAATAGTCCTGGACAATCTCAATTAATCAGTTGAATTGTCTCTCTTTCATAACACATTTGTGTGATTCTTGCTTCATGTTTGCAACTTACGAGTATTTCGACTGATTTCACAGGACAACCAGCTTGATCTTATAACATTTGGGTGTCAAGGAATTAAACTCGAAAGATATTTAGAATATGTTTGGTTTAACTTTTCAAGTGTTTAATTTTGAAAATAAGTCATTTTAGGAAAAATTGAAGTGTTCGGCAACCACCCAAAATAGCTTTTGAAACACTATCAAAATGTATTTTAAACAATTTTTTATCAAAAGAGTTTAAATAATAATGACATTTTTGAAAACATTATTTTCTCTAATCAATCCAAACCGACCCTAAGTCCTAGATAGATGACCGCCATGGATTGAGCCAATCACTCTTAGGTCTTTATCAAAGTCATGGCCTTTATTTACTATACACCAACTCATTATGGTTTTTTGCTTGCAACTAAACACAATACGCTAGATTATTAATAAATAAATTAATTAAAAAAAAACCCCAAAACTTTGCATCTTGTGTAAAAAATATCCCTAAACTTTTAAAAATCTCAAAAGTACCCTTAAACCTTAAAAAAAAAGTTCAAAAATATCCTTGTCGTTAGTCTAGGATCGAAACCGTTAAAGTTTTCTTTCAAATATACTTTTAAACTTTCAAAATTTTCAAAAATACACTTAAACTTAAAAAAAATAATAAAAAAATAATTTTATCATTAGTATATGAACAAAAACTGGTAATATGATGATCAATGTGTTTGAAGTCTTCCTGAGTTTGAAAAAAAAAATCAACTTTAAAACAAATTAGATAGATATTCTCTTTTATATATATATATATAGATTCTCTCACTTTTCTTTTATTTTTCTAACTCTTACACCAAAATTTTCAACAACCAAAATTTTAAGTTAAAACAAAAAATCTCACAAAATTCCAAAATCAAAATTTCCCTTTAAAACATATAACTTTGTTCAAACATAAAATCTTAAAATCCCTTACTGCTTCTATTATTTTCTTTCTTCTTATTATAGTCCAATATACCTGAAGTGAAATGTGCAATTTTATTTTATTTTAGATATACAAATGTCAAACATTTAACAAAAAAAGGGAGCAGGAGAGGATTGAAGAAGAGAGGGGAGAAAAAATAGGGGTAATAAAGAAGTAAGATGGTATTAACGTTTATTTGTTTATATAATAATAAGTGTATTTTTTAACTTTTTTTTAGTTTATGGGTATATTTGAAACTTTTAAAAGTTCATGGGTATTTTTTACACAAAACACTGTTTCCATCCGAAAATAACGATAAGAGTGTTCTTTTAAACTCATTTTAGAAGTTGTATTTTTAAAACGTCTAAAATTTTAAGAATATTTTTGACACTACAAAGTTTAGTGGTATTTTGTATAATTTAGCAAAAATAATATATACCTAATGAGAAAGTGAAGTTCTTCTATAATTCTAATTTGTCCATATAGGAGAGTCTATTGCTGATCAATTTTGTTATATTTATAATTTTTTTTGAAAATCACCTCTCAACCACAATAACAAACATGCATCTAATCTCGGTTATAGCTGCAAGAACAATTTATCATATAGTTGTAACAATTATGTCAAGGTAAATATTACAGAGAACTAACTAATATATTCTCTTTTAAATCACCAATATAATCATTTCAAAAGTTTCAACAAATCTATTATAGTTAAATTTAATATTATATCAATACTATTTAACAACCTCTCTCACTTACGGGTTTGAAAATTGGTATAGGATTGAAAATTAAAAATAAATATTAATTGAAGAGTAAATGAACATGTATTACCAGTTTAATCATATATATTTTTCTTCGATACCATGTCAAATCACCAATTATATAAAAAAAAAAATTAGGATTTCAGACATAGTAGTCAATCGTGAAATCGTGAATCCTTAAAATGGTCCTATCCAAAATTTCAATAAATTCCTTAATAATGGTTTCTTTTCTAAATTTTTTAAGTCCCCATAACACCTACTCTCTATATTAATACTATATTTTATTTTGGAAATTATTATAAATAGAAAAAAAAACAAACTATTTATAAATAAAATTTATTGTCTATCAGTGATAAACTGCAATAGATTTCTGCCACTCGGCGATAGAATCTATGGTAGTTTATCGTTGTTACCCAGTGAAACTTTTTATATTTATAAATAGTTTGACTTATTTTACTGTATTTCAAAATAATTTTTTCTTTTTAAGTACTCTAGTATTTTTTTTTTCCTTTTATGCAGAGAGTATTTCATAATTATGAACATTAAGTAATAGTTGATAATTGTTAAATAAATGTTGTCGTGATAATTTACTAATAAAATACCCATACTAAGGTAGTATAACAAATTTTTTTCAAGTCTCTTTCTAACATACATGTTCTTATCATAGTGTTGATATTTCTACATTTATGTGGATTCGTCATCGACAAAAGGGATGAATTGATATTTACATTATACTATAAAAAAATGCATGAAACACAAAAAATAAGTATCAAAATACCACTAATATAAATAATAGACATGTGTTATTGTTTGAAAATCATAAAATGTTTATTTACTCATTTAAATTTATTTTTCGAATTTTTAAATTTTATAATTTTTCAAAAAATATCTATCAAAATCGACATTTTATCGATATTTCCATACAAATTTCCATAATATGAAAACCTCAATATTTCAATAGACATCAACATTTTAAACTTTAATTCCTATGTCTATGTCTTTGTCATTAATGAGATTGCCTAGGATTTGGAATAATTCAATTTGTACATTTTTTTTTTTTTTTTGTCACATATCCCTATTCCAATAGGGCATTCTTTTGCATCTTTTTTTCTTTTTGAGGCCTTTATAAGGCTTTGTTTGCCCATTCCAAGTTCTCCACATCTTCCAAATCTTTCAAACTCTCACTCTCATTTGGTTTAATTATTTCACCAAAATCTATAAGGCTTTGTGAACAATTCACTTCCAATGGCTGCCGAAGGACAACAACAACAACAATTTCCCCCCCAACACCAATCAACCCAGCCTGGAAAAGAGTACATCATGAACCCTAGACCTCAGTTTTCCAGCTCTGAATACAAACCCTCCAACAAGCTTGAGGGGAAGGTGGCCCTTGTGACCGGTGGCGACTCGGGAATTGGTCGATCAGTGGCGTATTTATTTGTGCTCGAGGGGGCGACTGTCGCATTCACGTATGTGAAGGGCCAAGAGGATAGAGATGCTCATGACACACTTGAAATACTCCGAGAGTGTCGGACCGCAGAGGGCAAGCAGCCAGTGGCAATCGCGGTGGCAGCGGATTTGGGATATGAAAAAGAATGCAAGAGGGTGGTGGAGGAGGTGGTGGCGGCTTTCGGCCGGATCGATGTTTTGGTCAATGGCGCCGCCGAGCAGTACATGGGGACCATTGAGGATATTGATGAACAGAGGCTTGAGAGAGTGTTTAGAACCAACATATTCTCTCAGTTCTTCATGATCAGGTACTAAGTTTGAGCTTTTGCTTTAGCATCTCATTATGAATTTGGTTTAGTCTTCCTCAAATTCGTCTAATCTATAGTTTGAAATATTTTGGTCAAGTTCGACCCAATTCCTATCATCTTAAAAGTTTTAATTTTGGAGATTGTTGTAGCTTTTTAAATAATTTTTAGCACCTGCATGCGAATAGAAGTAAAATGATCTTTGGTAAATTTTAATTTTATATTAAAAAAAAATTAGTTATGATGTTCGATAAATTAATACTAAACCAATGTAACTTAGTTACATGAGAAAAATAGCTTAGTATTTTAATTTTTATCATATTAATAATTAATTTAAAGTTTATTATAATATTTTATTTAAAATTTTATATGATTTGAATTAAATTAATTTAGATTATTCTATACAAGTTTAAGAAAAATAGTTGTTATAAGAAATTGAATCAATTAAATTATTATATAATATATTTATTTAAATGGTTAAGAATGTAATAGATATTTTGGAAAGCTAAATCTAAAAGCAAATATTAATAAGCTTTTATACCTTAGTTAAAATTTAAAAGTGATTTTGTCAAGTTAATAAACAAATTGTTTACCAAATAGAATAGGTAGTTAAGATTTTTCCTTAAGCACTTTTTACAATTGCAAACGTAATCTCAAATAGAGCCTTATTCTTTTTAAAATTTATTCAGTTTCTCTCTTATAAATAACTATAATAACACAATTAAATTTAAAAAAAAAAAAAAAAAGTTAGCATTTACCAAGTAAATTTAAAAGGAGCAATAGTCGTTTGTCACCATCTTTATGCTAGAAAAAATATCTTTTTTTAAAAAAATACTTATGGGAACTGCAATTGGCCCTTCAAGTGAGATACACAAAGATGGGTGCAACCTTAAATGCAACCAAATATTTAAGAAAAACAAAATTGTCATATGAGAAGGTTTTTAACATTTTACTACACCCAAACAAATCTTATTTCATTCTTCTTAACAAAAGAGATCTAGGAGTCAATAGAAACTATATATGTTCATACATTTCCATTTTATCTTTTTCATAACTATTTCTTGCCAAATTTCATTATTCAACTAAAATATACATAAGGTTGAACAAAATTTACCTCATTCGTCTTTATATGACTTATTTATCTTATTTTATCGTAACATTAGGTTATATAAAATTTACTCATTCGTTGACTCGTTTATCTTATTTTTCATATCAAATTAATTCGTTGTTTTACAACTAGTGTCAAGAGAAGAATAGAAGAACCAAGATATGCATAGAAAACAAATAATCATTTGATTTAACCTAAATGCTCAAGAATAAACTGTCTCATCATTATCTCTCTACTATATATTATTTTTTATCTTCTTCTTCTTTGGCAATAAGGCATGCACTAAAGCACATGAAGGAAGGCAGTGCAATCATCAACACAACTTCAGTGAATGCATACCAAGGCCACCTTAAACTATTGGACTATACTGCTACCAAAGGTGCCATTGTTTCTTTCACTAGAGCTCTATCTCTTCAACTAGTGAGTAGAGGGATTCGAGTCAACGGTGTCGCCCCGGGGCCGATATGGACACCATTGATCCCTGCATCATTTTCTGATGAAGATATCGAAATCTTTGGAAGTGAAGTTCCAATGAAACGAGCTGGTCAGCCTATCGAGGTTGCTCCGTCGTATGTATTCTTGGCTTGCAACGAGTGTTCTTCTTACTTCACAGGCCAAGTCCTCCACCCCAATGGTAATGAACAAACCATACAAATTAAATTAAACAACTTTTGGAGAATTTGATCAAAATTTCTCTTATAAACTTTCTTTCTCTATGATATAAAATTAAATTTATCTTTACCCATCAACTTAAATTTTTAGTCAATCACTGATTTAACATGACATCAAAGCTTTGCACAGCTATTTCCTTCCCAATTAATATTGATTTTCACTTGTTGAATCTTCCATACATTTAAATATTAGATTTATTGTCAGATTAATGTTACTCTGAAAAAACCGAAAACAAAATAGTTACAAGAACGAAATCTTTTTTAACTTTTCATTTTCTAAAATTTATTGCCTCCTTAAAATTCACTTCTTTTGTTTAAAGTTTTTCTTTGTGACATATATATATATATATATTTAATCTTTCTACATACCTCTACCCATTCAACTTTATCTATTCTACATATATATCTTTATGTCTCTCTAAGATTTCACTCAAAAAAATTAGAAATTTGATTGAATTTTTAAAACTATATATATATATATTTTTTTTTTTTTTTTTTTTTTTAATTTTAACCAAAAAATTTGTAATAAAACTTTAATTTTGATTATCAAGTATAAGTGATGGCCTTCTGTTTTTGATATAGTATTTGTTTGAATTTGTATGTGCAGGTGGTTCAATTGTGAACGCATAATATCATAATGTCATGTTGGTGGGATCTTCATGAAGTTATTGTGGCCAACAAAAATAAATAATTATCCCCTGTAATAATAATAATAATAATAATAGTAAACAAAAGCAGGGGAAAAGGAGTGTTGTGTGTATGTTTCTCTATTTCTTTTTTTCCTTTTATTTTAATTTTATGTAAGTTTGTCTATGAGTGCTTCTAAATAAAAATAAATAATCGCTTGGTTTGTTTGTGTTTAGTGGTTTTCAATGCTTGTGACTCACTCATGATGTTTTTACTTAGCTTGTTTGTGGGATTGTTTTGCTTGTTTTGTCCTAATAATAATAATATATGATAATAATTTGTTTTTAATGATCTTTCCTACTGAGGGATATGAAAGAAGCTTTTTTTGGTTAATATATTTTCTTTTCAAGAAAGGGAATAAAATAAAAAGTAATGATTTCTTAAATTTTAATTTCATTAAAATATAAACTTTGTTCTTGAAATTAAAATCTTTGTTAATTGAATAATTTTCAAAATGTATTTATATAGTAGTAAGTTGTTGGCCAAGACGAGGATATATATATATATATATATATATATATATATATATATATTTTAAACTGTTGTTTAACTTGGTTAAATCAATACTGTTCCTATTTTTGGTTTTTCATGCCCAAGGGGCATAATTACTAAATTTGATGGGAACAATTTTTTTTTAATTATTATTTATTAACAATATGTGCTATGGGGATCTAACCTCCGACCTTCAAATTGATAGTATACATTTGTCTCAGTTAAGCTACGCTTATTTTGACGACGAGATTAGATCTAGAGTATATAAGTAAAAAATAGAAATGAAACAATGAAAAATTACTTTTAGTAGTTTTCTAAATTCAATCTAGTTTTAGGAGCATTTTTTTCTCAAAATTTGAAAATTTAAGAAATGAAATTAATTATCAAACAAGTTTGTTTCTTACAAATTGAAAAATGAGAATAAGAAATTGCAACGTTGTCAAACATGTTCTAAACTTCAAGTTTGTATCTAATAAATGTGTGAAGTTAAAAAGATATTAAAAATATAAAAAAATTTATTGAACACAAATTAAAATAAGGAACATTGTTAAATACCGTTAATAGTTTACAGATCTATTTGATAAAGTTGATTTAATGTTGAGAAAAGTCAACTAAATAAACTTATAAGGTAACTATAATTTAGTTGAAAATGAAACCACTGCTAAAGATATAAACCAAATAATACCTTGTAGAATCTTATATCAATATCCAAAACTCTAATGCATCAAGTCATTCAAAATTTCAAAACATGAGTTGCATCTCTTACAATAATGGTCTTAGACATTCTTAATCAATTGAATTGTCTCTCTTTCAAAATACTTAGTGTGTGGCTCATGTTTAATGCTTGTAACTAAAAATAATTTCTAACAAGGAAGTGAAGTTCATTCCTAATTCTAATTCCTTTAAATTACAAGAACTTATAGATGATGTTTTGATATGCAAGTAAGACAATTGATTCAACGATGCAAGATTTGAGCACAAACGTTCACATAAACTTTGTTGAGTCGCATAAAAGAAAAAAAAATCATAATAAATTTAGATTGTAAATTAAATGAGTCAAGACTTCAAACCTCCGCAATAACATTTTATGATTTCAAACCTTCAAGTCTCCCACGTCTTCAAACATCGTGTTCAATTTTCACATCTTAGAGGGTCCTACCCAAATTTTAAATAAATTCCTCAATAATAGTTTCTTTTAGAAACTTTTCAAGTTCTCCCATACATAATGTCTACTCTCCATATTTATACTAAGATTTTTCCTTTAGTAAAAAGTATTTAATAATTTTGGACATTACGTAATGGTTTGTAATTATTTTAAAAGATTAATATGATAGTATCCATGCCAAGGTTGGATAAAAATCTTTTTTATTAAATTAACAAATTTGATTCTTTTATTTTGAAAAACATAAGTTATAACTAGTTTCTAATTAGAAATTAATCTTTATGGTTTAATAAAATCTTCATAAATATTCCCTACAAAATGGATCATTTATAGTTCTTATGGTTTGAAGAATATAAATCAGAACCAAGTCTTTGTAGTTTTTAATTAAAAATTAGTTTTTATGGTTTAATAAAGTCTTCATAAGTAATCCCTTCCCTACAATAGAGACTACTTAGGAGGATTTTAGTAAATCATAGAGACTATTTATGAGGTTTTATCTAAATATAAAAATTAAATTCCAACTTTTATTACAATAGAGACTAAACTATAACTTACTAGTATAAGACTAGATTTGCAATTTAGCCCATTTTTTAGTCATTTTTACTTCTTGTTATGTCGATGTCGCTTTTACGTGTTATAAGGCTTTGTTTGCCCATTACAAGTTCTCCACATCTTCCAATTAGTACAAGTTCTCTTTCTCATTTGCTTTGTTATTTCTTCCATCAAAAATCTCAAGGCTTTGTGAATAATTCACTTTAAAAATGGCCACCAAAGGACAACTATTTCCCCCTCAACACCAACCAATCCAGCCAGGAAAAGAGTACATAATGGACCCTAAACCTCAGTTTTCCAGCCCTCATTACAAACCCTCCAACAAGCTTGAGGGGAAGGTGGCCCTTGTGACCGGAGGTGACTCCGGAATCGGTCGATCGGTGTCATATTTATTTGCACTCGAGGGGGCAGCTGTCGCATTCACGTATGTGAAGGGCCAAGAGGACAGAGATGCTCATGATACACTTGAAATCCTCCGAGAGTGTCGGACCGTGGAGGGCAAGCAGCCAGTGGCAATGGCGGTGGCTGCCGATTTGGGATTTGAAAAGGAATGCAAGAGGGTGGTGGAGGAGGTTGTAGCGGCTTTCGGTCGGGTCGATGTTTTGGTCAATGGCGCCGCCGAGCAGCACACAGGGACCATAGAGGAGATTGATGAGCAGAGGCTTGAAAGAGTGTTCAGAAGCAACATATTCTCTCAATTTTTCATGGTCAGGTACAATTTAGACAAAGTTTGAGAGTAATTCAAATAATTGAAACTATTGAGATTTATTTAAGGTCTAATATGAATTTGATTTTGTCTTTCTCAATTTTATCATTACTATTTTAAATTATAATCATCTTAGTAATTCACTCATTTTCATCTCCTTTATAATTAAACAACCATAATAACACAACTAAATGAAAATTACTAATCAATATACAAAAACTACGTCCAAACTCTTAAGTGAAAATGAACTATTCAAAATTTTGAGTGAAATGAAACTAATCAATATAGAAAAATTTCTTATATCCTGACATATGTTGTTCTTTTTTATAACTAGTTCTTGCCAAATTTTATCAATCAACGAAAAAAACCACATTGAATTGAACAGTTAGAATCAACCTGAAAAATAAATCATTTGATTTAACCTAAGCAATTAAGATCAATAAGCTTTGTATCATCATTAATTATCTATTTCTTTTTTCTTTGGCAATAAGGCATGCGGTAAAGCATATGAAAGAAGGCAGTGCAATCATCAACACAACTTCAGTGAATGCATACAATGGTCACATCCAACTATTGGACTATACTGCTACCAAAGGTGCCATTGTTTCTTTCACTAGAGCTCTAGCTCTTCAGCTAGCTAGTAGAGGAATTCGAGTCAACGGTGTTGCCCCGGGGCCGATATGGACGCCATTGATCCCGTCAACATTGGATAACGAAGATATCGAAAGCTTTGGAAGTGATGTTTTGATGAAATGAGCCGGTCAGCCGATCGAAGTTGCTCCGTCATATGTTTTCTTGGCTTGCAACCATTGTTCTTCTTACTTCACTGGCCAAGTCCTCCACCCCAATGGTAACCATTCATACAAACAATTATGGAAGAATATTTAAGAATTACTCTAAATTCGTTATAATCAATTTTGTCATTTCCAAAATCCCTAAGAAATATGTGTTTAATCATTTAAAATAAATTTTGATAAAATGGAAATTACATAAATATAAAATTAAATAATTAGTTTTGAGTGTGTGTCAAAATAATTTTAAATATGATTTTCAAAATTACTATAAAATAACTATAAGAAAATTCATAATTTCTCTAAAATTTATTTCTCCTTAAAATTCATTTCATTTTGTTACAATTTTTCTTCTTTGTTTTATTTTTGACATTTTTTTCCTCTTTCTAAATACCTCTACTCACTCCAAAAAAAAAAAAAAAAAACTTATCTGTCTCTCTAAAATTTCACTCTATTATAAATTGTTTTCTTTTTCTTAAAGCATTTTTCTCTGTGAACTAAATATTTGTATCTCATTTTTCTCCTCAATTTTTTTTGTTGGTAAAATTTTTATAAAGATGATATTTGTGGATGGTAAAATTATCTTTCATGCAATGAAAAACAATTTTAAGAATCTTAGTTAAATCTAAAATACATATATCTTTTTTCATTTTTAAAATTTGATCGAATTTCTAAAACTATTTTTTTAAAAGCATTAACCAAAAAACTGGTAACTAAATATTACTTTTGATTCAATTTTTGATATAGTATTTGTTTGAATTTGTATGCAGGTGGTACAATTGTGAATGCATAATGTCATGTTGGTGGGATCTTCATAAAGTTATTGTAGCCAAATATGAATAAATAAATAAATAAAATGGTGCACTTATAAATAATTATCTCCTGTAATAAACCTTTCTTCTATCTATCTATATATATATATATATATATCGTGTAATAATAATATTAGTAAACTAAAATAGGGGAAAAGGTGTGTTGTGTGTATGTTTCTCTATTTTTTTCCTTTTATTTTAATTTTATGTAAGTTTGTCCACGAGTGCTTCTAAATAAAAATTAATAATTTCTTTTTTCCTTTAATCCTCTTTCCTAGTGAGGGACATGAAAGAGGTTCTTTTTGGGATCTTCGTTGTATCTAGTTTGGTTTGGTTAATATATTTTCTTTTCAAGAAAGAGAATAAAATAAAATGTAACAATTTTTTAAATTTTAATATGTTCTTGTAATTAAAATCTATATTAGTTCAACAATTTTCTAAAATTTATTTATATAGTTGTAGCTAGGTTGTTGGCCAAGGATGAGGTTATTATATTTACATATAAACTCTTTAAATTTGGTTAAATCTATACGGCAGCTTTCAAATAAAATAGTATTGAGCCTTCATTTAAAATAATCGTTAAAATATTGGTTAAAATATTGAAAGTACAAAAATATATATATTTCACACAAAATAAAAAGTGTAGGAATATAGTATAGGCCTGTTAAAAAATCAAAATTCCATTTTAAACCAAACTAAATTCAAACATCTTCATCTATATATTTACATCTAGGACAATAAATATCTCTTAAATAATGGCTCTCTTTGGTACATACGTGTCTCTATATTCTTTATCCACATCACTTTTAATTTCACATAAAATTATCCTACGTGTCTATTACATGAGATGACATGGACACTTTGTACACTCTCTTTTGCCACACATGTCCCACGTGGCAATCTCTCCCAATTCCCTTCATAAGCACTCCCTGTATTTAAATCTCTCATCGTCTTCTTCCTAATGTATCTGCAAAACCTAAAGCTTTTTCATTAGTTGCTCCAATGGCTACCGAAGGGCAAAAGTTTCCTCCCCAAAAGCAACCAACTCAACCAGGGAAAGAGCATGTCATGGACCCTTCTCCTCAATTCACAAGCTCCCAATACAAACCCTCCAACAAGCTTCTCGGTAAGGTGGCGCTGGTGACGGGCGGCGACTCGGGGATCGGTCGAGCGGTGTGCCATTGCTTTGCGCTCGAGGGCGCCTCCGTCGCATTCACCTACGTGAAGAAGCAAGAGGAGAAGGATGCTGGAGATACGCTTGAGATTCTTCGGGAGTGTCAGGCACCCGACGCCAAGCAACCGATTGCTGTCGGTGCGGATTTAGGGTTCGACGATGATTGCAAGCGCGTGGTGGAGGAGGTCGTGGCGGCCTATGGCCGGATTGATATCTTGGTTAACGCTGCGGCAGAGCAACACAAGACCAACTCTGTGGAAGAGATTGATGAGCAGAGGCTAGAGAGAGTTTTCAGAACTAATATATTCTCTCAATTCTTCATGGTCAGGTAAGAACAATGGATTTTTCCTTTTTAAATAGCTAAATTGTAGATTAAGATTTAGTGATTATTAGGCATGCGCTGAAGCACATGAAGGAAGGAAGTTCAATCATCAACACAACCTCGGTGGTGGCCTACAAAGGTAGCCCTCAGCTGGTAGATTACTCGGCGACAAAAGGCGCCATTGTTGCCTTCACCCGAGCTCTTGCCCTTCAGTTGGCAAACAAAGGGATAAGAGTGAACGGAGTTGCACCAGGTCCGATATGGACGCCGTTGATCCCCGCTTCGTTTGATAACGAAGACATCGAAAGCTTCGGGTCTGAAGTTCCAATGAAGCGAGCAGGGCAGCCGATTGAGGTTGCTCCATCGTATGTGTTCCTCGCCTGCAACCACTGTTCTTCCTACTTCACCGGCCAAATTCTCCATCCTAACGGTCAGTTTCTATACAAACAACAAACTAAAAACTAAATATTACTTGTAAAAAGAGTAATGGCAAGAATTGTGGTTAGCAAATAATAAACTGAAATCTTCAATTATCATACGAGATTTAAATTTTGAAATGATAGGTTGGTTTTTGTGATATGAATTTTTATTTTTGTGTATGAATTTGCAGGTGGGAGTATTGTGAATGGGTAAAATGGTCTGAGTGAGGATGGAATCATTCCTAAAGTTCCAACTTTGATACCTTCTTTACAATAAAGGTTGTTTGTGTGTGCTTTCTTCATAATATGTGTTTTAATTTTTTACTCTTTTTCTTTTCTTTTGTCTTTCTAAAATGCAAGTGTGTCCATATTTGCATTTGAATAAAATTGAGTCTTGTAAAAAGGGAAAAAAAAAAAAATTATTTCTAAGACTATCGTATGGTGAATCTGAATCGTTTCATAACGTGGGATTTTTATCTTTTTTTTTTTTCCTTCTATGGTCGTTTTTGTTACAAACCACTCCAAGTAGCATTTTGCTTTTTTTACAAACAGTATTGGTGCGCTCCACGGCGACACACTAGGTCGAATATAGCCTTTATCCAACTGAATTCTTTCAGTTCTTTAAGTTCTATTCTATATGGAGTTTGCGAGTTGGGTGTTGTTCCAGGTATTAGACCGATTGAAAATTCAATCTCTCTATCAAGTGGTCTGGAGGTGGTAAATTTTATAAGGTGCACCACTGATATCTCTTCAAGTTTTGGTTTACTAGCATGCGTATCTACAACATGCGCCAAATATGTTGTTATACGAGTTGGAAGAATTTTCCTAGCACTCTTGAATTGGTCTCTCTCTCTTCAAGTCATTTAAATACAACCTTCTTGCAATGACTGTTAAGAGATGTGTGATGTGTTGATAGGAAATCCATCACTATGAAGACTAATGATTTGAGTTAAAGTTTTGCTGCAAATGCTATTGTGCTTAATCTACAATCCAAGGAAACCATCAGGAGGGCAATGTTTTAAAGGGAGCATCATCAGACAGTAAACCAACAGCCAAAGCCTGCAATTACTAGTGGTGAAGGTTCGAGTGGAGCAAAACAGAAGCAACCCTGCATCAAGGGAAGATTTTTGCAATGACACAACAGGAGGAGGAGGAGGACACTCAATGATGACAGTTACGTTCATTTGCCGATAGAGTAGAATGTTTATTTGCCTGGTGACTTGTTGATAAATACACAAGTGGGTGGGTAGAACTCTGGTAGCCAATAACGTTTTCTGTGATTGTGTGGCACAAATCGACAGTAAGAATTAACTATTGATTTGATACTATTAGATATTCAAGAGTTCTAAGGATAGAGATGGTAGGGAAATTCTTCCAATTTATATAAATATCTGCACTTAAAGCATGAAGATTATTAAGGAAGGGTTGTCTAGCATATGTTGGGGCATGTTATGGATAATCGGAGCTTGAAGAGATACCAGTGGTGAATTGGATGTAATTCCAAATGACACTGATGTATTTCCAAATGACTTATCAGGTTTACCACATGATAGGATTGAATTTTCAATAGATTTAATATCTGAACGGCACCCATCTATAGAATGATACCTAAAAATTGAAAGAGTTGAAGGTACAGTTGGGGCTATAATCATAATTATTGTATGATTTTTCTTTCCATGGTAGTATGACTGCGTTGAAATGTTGAGTTTTCGATTCTTAATGTTGTAATTATAAAGCAAGTGTTCTAATTCTATCTCTGTGACTTGCATTGCACTTCGTAACACTGCTATTTCGTTACGAATGAATAAGATATGGAAGAATTGTCTATATATTGATACCGGCTGTTTCACATAAAATCCATATTAAAAAAGGAACCAAAAGTCATGTAGATTATTATATGGAAGTCGAGTTGCTCGATGTTATCCACTTGGGTCTGCTAGCTAGCCGTGCAACATTGTTTTGGCTCTATGAATCTAACAATGACAACATGTGTGCTTTCCAATTTTTATAGATTAAATAATTTTAAATTTTTTTAAATTGAAATCCAATTTTAATAGGATCCTATAATGTTTTACTTTTCTATAGTAATCATGAATTTTTTTTAAAAAAAAATATTGAATAAAAGTTCTAATAGACATAAAATTGGTATTTAAAGTTTAATTTAGAAATTAAATAAATACAAATTCAATATATCTTTTTTTGTATTTTGAAAAGTAAAAAAGAAAAAATCTCAGCATCTATTCTTTCCGTCTATATGAAGATTCATGCTAGTGAAAGAAAAATTTGCCAAAGGAACTAAAATTGCAATAAAAAAATATATTTCAAAATTTTGCCTTTTAGAAACTAAAAACTAAAAAGATAGTTACTAAAACAATGTGTGGTTTATATGTTCTAAAAACATAATTATAAAACCAGAAAACCAAAAACTTACAGAAAACAAAATTATTGCCAATTAATCTATAGAAGTATAATATAAAAATGGTGTTAACTACCAAATTGTACTTATCCAAATTATTATGATTTCCCATCAACAGTAATCACTAAAGTTTAGGAGTGGTTTTGTCCAAAGTTTGATTATATAATTAGCTGAAAGAACAAATATATAGACATTTCATATGCATGCTCATAAAAAGAACAAATCAGATTGCATATAAAACCCAAAAAAAAGGCCTTAAAAGCTCAACCAAGAAAGAAAAAGATAATCAAAATAACAAAGCTAAAACAAACATCCCTAAGAATGCAACAATCACACCAATGTGGCCACCCCCAGCAACAACCAAAGACGACGATCCACCACTCGCATAGTTCCCGGTCGATGTGTTAGTGCTAAGAACAAGGACGACCCAATTGTCGAACGTCCCGACCCCAGCACCGGTATAGTTACGGTCATTGATGTACTCGACGTCATGGGACTTAGTGTAGTTACTGGCAACGGACACGGGGTCGAGCTCGGGGATGCAAGCGGGAAGAATGATGCCATCAACAGAGGAGTCATAGGCTATGTGACATTTTTTCAAGAGCTTAGGGTAATCTGCAAGCTTACTTTCGGAGCTGATTTCTTTGTTGAAATTATCTGCACTTGAACAAGGCTCATCTCTTAGCTTATAAACAAGTCTACTAGCCAAACAAGCTGCATTTTTGTTATAAGAAAACTCAGATAGATTCTTTGATTGCCTGTATTTGTTGATGGCCTTTAGAATATCTTCATCTTTCACTGTACAACAAAAGAAGCTATGTCGTGTTAGCACATTGGTTATGTTATATCGTTGGTTGCAAAGAAAGAAAACGTCGATACCAAGGGATATAATAACAAAAGAAGAAAAAGCTACGAGAAACAAAGTGTATATTAGTCACGTTGGATTTAGTAATCATTTAGTTTTTTATTTTTTTATTTATAATTTATTTTTTATGAATGTGTTTTTCAAGAACCAAGTCAAATTTAGAACATTTAACTTTAAAAAAATAGTTTTTAGAAATTTATTTTTGTTTTTGAAATTCGGCTACTTAAGAAAAATACATATCATTGTAGGAAATTGAGAGGGAAGAGACTTGATTTTTGAAAACAAAAAACAAAACAATGAAATAGTTATCAATTGAGATCTTGATCTTTTATTCATACTTCAACACTCTCGATTATAAATGCAGATGTCGAATGTTGATGAAAATATATTGATAACATGGCATATCCATATGATTGACAAAAGAATAAAAAAAAATATGATCGTAAGTGGATATTTAATATCCATATGATTGACAAAAGAATAAAAAAAATATATGATCGTAAGTGGATATTTAATTTTAACTGAGCATAGTTCAATTGATAAAACTACTAAAATTACTATCTCCAAGGTTCATGGTTGGATTCTAACTCTAAATGTTTAAACTAAAAAAATGTGAATAGATGTAAACACAAATAAAAGAAGATATTAATGGACAAGAGAATTGAAAAGAAATAATAGAAACTAAATCTTTGAATAAAGAGATGTTAACGGAAATATCGATAACATATATACCATGTGACTGTGTTATGAACGAAAACAAAGAAAAAGAAGAAAAGCCATTAGTTATAAGCAAGTACCAATTCTAAATAAATGAAAAAAAAAATAATAAAATTTTACTACAAATTTATCTTTTAAGCTATCGAATGACATAATGAAACATCAAAACAAGAAGTCGTGAAGTCGAATCCATATAATATATATTTTTTAAAGTTTCACAATTAACAAATTGAGGTGAGATCAAAGTATTAAAGAATATGAGTTTTATGTTTAGAAGTGATTTAACACAATCATACTAAAATACACATCAAAATCAATTTTTCAAACTAAATAAATGAAAATTTTGACGTAAAGAATGTATCGACAAACATCGAAAAGAAAAGAATCAACATAAATTGTTTAAAATTTTCATGAGAGAAAATACCATCACAAAGAACAGCATTGGGTAGAAGGAGGAAGTTGGAGATCACAACAAAGAAGAATAGAGTGAACAATCTAAAGAGAGATGCCATCAATTTTGTGGGTAACAATGAACAAATCAAACTCCCAACCCAAAGCAATAAAAAGAGGAGAAGAAGCGCACAAAAAAAAAAAAAAAAAAATAATAATAATAATAATAATAATAAATAACTTTGAAAAAAAAAGTTCTATAACTATTAATATTTAATCTCTCTTTCCTTTCATGGAGCTTTGCCTTGCTATGGAAGTTGGGTTTTAGATACCATGCATCCTCTTTACCCTTCTTCCTAATCTCCCAAAATAATAATAATAGGATGGTAGTTGCAATTATATATTTAAAATTTCAATTCTAAAAATAGACTTGTTAGGTTTATACAAATGTTAAAATTAAATTCTCAAACTTACATATTGTAGAAATTGTAACAATTGTATAAGTTTGAAGTTACTACTATCGTACTCAAAGGTGCTCTTTGCAATTTGTCTCAATAATAATAATAATAATAACCACTAGAAGAAAACTGGGATTCAATGACATTTAAAAACTATCAGATTTAAAATTCGTGACATTTATTTTCAATTATTGAATCTCTTGTAAAAGTAGAAGCTTAAATGACATTTGTTGAAAAATGTCATAAATGGTTTTCTTATGACAATAATTCATTGTCAACAATGAACAAATAATGACAATCATTATTTGTCATTTTTTTTCTTTTTTTTTTTGCATCTTATGACTTTTTATCTTTGTCACCAATGGACTGAAGGTTTCGTATTTTCAGTAATATTATGCATATTGATGACACTTATTAAATGTCAACAAAAAAAATATAATGACATTTTTCAATTGTCAAATATCTAAACCATGACTCGATATTTCGTATTTTTCGTATTGTTATTATGTTAATTGGTGACATAAATGTTGGCATTTAGAGTTCTTTAAAAGAATGTGTCCTATGTTTAATCATCGAAGCAAAGGAATACCTAAAAAAAAAGCATATTTTTGGCTGTAAAAGTAAAGTTTTCATGTCCTCAAATCAAGGCTTGGAATCATAGCTTCAACTTTTTGGCTTTCTTGCAAGTTGCAACTAACACCACACACATGTTGTCATATATATTTTAATATTTTGAATTTTGGTTGAGTTTGGGAACATCTTTTAATAATTTTTTTTCTTTTTGAGCAAAGTTAATGTTGAGACAACTATTTTCTTTATCCACTTATTGATGTATTTTATATTGTATTATGATCATATATTGCAAATCTTCCCTTGTTTAAAACCTACTTTTTGTTTTACAAATAAAGTGATAAATAGTTTTATCGATTTAGGGTAATTCTTTTAAATGGTAAAATTGTTATTTTTAAACATATCAATGTTTATCAGTGACAGACATTGATAGATACTAATAAGTCTTAATAGATGTCTGTTATTGTCTATCACTGTAGACAGTAATATTATTTTATATTTGTAAATAAGTTGGCTTGTTTTGTTATATTTGAAAATAATCCTATCAATTATTAAGAGGCATTTGTAGGTATAACTAAAAGTAAATGTAAAATTGCCAGCATGTCTCCCATGGTATATAAAAAAACGTTGGCCCAACCTAAATAAAATTTGAGAAAAGTCCAAATATCAATAGATATTATTGATATATTGAATAGCAAGTATACCGTACTGATATACTCATATTTTGGTATATCATTAACATCATTAATATACTACTTATTTAACCTACTGATATACTTTATCTTAAAAAATAAATCTTTGATAGACTTTGATTTGTTAACAATGTTTTACATATTCATAAAAGATTGAAGAGGAAAAATGTGGAGTATATGAAGAAAAAGAAAGAAGATCAATCTACACAATAAAAATATCAATATTAATGTTATATTTAAAAGAGAAATTATCTTAAATGACAAAACTGCTGAAAATATTTACAACTAATAGCAAAATACACCATCTATCTGCAATAGACCCTACTATTAATATGATCTATCAATAAGAGATTTTGAAACCAAAATCTAAATTTTGCTATATTTGCATTGTGCTATATCTGCAAATATTTTAAACCTAATTACTACTAGAGATGTCCACTTAACCCGCGGGGCCGGGGCCAGGACCCCCCCCAAATGAATACATAGGGAATGAGAGAGGGAGTAGGAATTTTTTTTTTCCATTTACAAATCGGGGCTGTGATGGAGAAGAGTCCCCACCCTGTCCCGAATTTTATTTATTTATTTATTTATATATATATATATATATATATATATGAAGATTTTGTTAGGATAATTATGGATGTTATACAATTATGTAAGTTTAAGATTTTATTTGCTTAGATGTTGTAATATTTTAGATAGAATATTTTAATTGTTGAATTCTAATGTTTATAAATCATGAAAATTTAGCAATTTAATTATATCTTTTTTAAATTGCATATGTATTATTGTTTTTATTAAGAAAATTGATAATGTCTTATTCGAATGAAAATTGTAAAGGAAATGCTTCAATTAAAGAATAGATATTTAATTGAACTAAAAAATGGTTAAATTTCTTCAAAATAAAAATGTTAAAAAAATCAAGATTGGGAATCCCTGTTCCTAACAAGTACGGGGAATGGAATGGATGGAATGGCCTCGTGGACATCTCTAATTGTTATATTTACAACTGTCTTAAGTAAGCGGATAATTGAATCCATGAACTTTGATACATTGATTGAGATTAGATCTCATTTTTATCATGAGGTAATCTCATTTTTTACCACTAATATTAGTAAATTTTTAGTAAAAAGAATAATATCAGTAAATTTACCACTAATAATATCAGTAAAGAAAAATAACGTATCATAAACCCTAAAAACTTTTCCTACTCGACTTCCCAGCCGCACGCTTGCTTCTCACTTCCCTCTCTTCTCTTCAGTCATCGATCTTCGATTCACAGCCCAGCGCCCGCCGCCCAGCGTCCTGTGGTTCCCGATTCACCGGCAAGTCGCGATTCCACCAGCCGGACGGCTCTCTTCTTTTTATTTTCAGTTGCTTCTCTCCTCTGTTTCATCTTCTCCAAGGTACTCATTTTGAAATTATTGTACATTTTGGGTTTTAAGTTTGTATAAATTTGCAAGCAAATGACGGGAGCTGATTTTATTATTATTATTATTGTTCAATTTCGTTTTTTTTCGTGAGTTGGAATTCTTCATTGAATCAAACTCAAATGAATACTGGCTTTCGTCGGGGTTACATGAATTTGTTTTTCAAGAGAAATGATTTGAGCACATGGAGAGTTGGACAGCATCATTTGATTTTTTCCCGCGGGACCGCCTCGATCCCCATGGGGAATCCGACATTTTTCTTCTCTGGTCATCTTGCCCATTTCCGGTGTCTAGTACTGTTGTCCGGCGTTCTCCTCTGCATTTCGTCTTTTGTTGAATATTTTTCATGGCTTGATAAACCAAATCATTTTTCTATTATTTTCTCAGGTTTAGGGTTTTGCAAGTTAAAGCTTTCTCTCTCTAGATTGCACTCTCTTTTTTCTACTATTCACGAAGGGGACATCTGAGGCGGACAGAGAGAGATGTTGGACATCAATTTGTTCAGGGAAGAGAAGGGAAACAATCCTGAAATCATCCGTGAGTCTCAACGCCGCCGATTTGCTGACGTTGGACTCGTTGATGAAGTCATTAAGCTTGACAAGGAATGGCGTCAACGTAATCCTCCATCCTTCTCTGTGTGCTTTTATCTTCCCGCTTTTTGTTGATTCTTTTTCTTACATTTTCTGGAATTAGAATTTGTTCAGGCCAGTTTGAACTTGAGAATCTCAGGAAGGAGTTCAACAAGATCAATAAGCAAATTGCTCAGCTCAGAATAGTAACTCATCTATCTCCCTTCTTTGAAGTTATTTGTGTTTTCTTTTCCACGTCATCGGGTTTCATATATCATCTTCACTGTATTGGTTGTCAGAAAATTGGTTTAGGAACTTGTGTCCATTTCTTAGTCCACTAGTGTCTGTCCGTGATTTAGAGGTTTAAGTTTTGTCTAGTGAAATTTATGGTTTTGGTTTAATTTCTGTGCTTCCGTTGTTTACTTTGAAACTTTTGGAAATGAAGGCTGGTGAGGATGCGTCCGAGAAGATTAAAAACACTGAAGAAAATAAGAAGTTGTCTGCAGAGAAAGACGTTGAAGCTAAGGATGTGTTAAAAAAGTTGAACTCCAAATTGGAAATAATTGGAAACCTTGTGCACGATTCTGTTCCTGTCAGCATTGATGAGGTGTGGCATCCGGCATCACTGCATTTATTCTATTCTTGGTTGTGCCTTCCTTTTTTCTAATATTGCACTTAGCAACATTATGTAGGCTAATAATGCTGTAATCAGATCGTGGGGTGAGAAACTGGTGAAACCAAACCTAAAGAATCATGTTGATCTGGTTGAGCTACTTGAACTTGCAGATACCAAAAGAGGTAATGAATTTTAACAATCTTATTCCAGTCAATCTTCTATGTACATACAAGACTCATTTTTTACACCTTCTGGCTTCTATCAATTGTACTGTGCACTAAGTGTTTCAATCTTAAAATTTTGCTTTGCATCTGTATCAATTGAAATCTCTTTGTTATGACACGATTCTATGTTGGATATCCTTATTTCTTCAGGGAAAATGACAAGAAGAGTAACAAGTGTTAGAGTATATGCTATCTGCATTGTAAATGTTTGAGAGGTTATTAGAATATTAGCTGTACCATCTACTCTGACAAGCTTTAGTTTATTTATTTATCTTTGAGTTGTATTCTTTTTCCTTAAACTTTACAAATTATGTATAACACCTTCCCCTATCTCCACACTTTGTTGAATATTTTGTTTTCTGCTGTTCAACCCTCTCCCTATCTATATGAAATTTCTTCTATATTCTATCTTGGTGGGCCACCTACTTAAGAAGAAATGGAGATATTAGAGTTGCAGATTATTAGATCCTGTTTTTACTCTTGATTAGATCCTGTCTTTACTCTTGAGGACACATTAATCAAAAGGAACAAATGTACTTTCAATGGCATTGCTCTCTTTTGATAGTTTCAAAGATACAGTTCTTACATATGCTTAGTTGGTGTACATTTTACTTTGCTTACAAGTTATAGATTGAATAGGTCGAATTATCTATTGGTTAATTGGAATGTAGGCTTTTGCTAATTCCTTCTTGATGTAAATATGTAGGTTCTGAAATAGCAGGAGGTAGAGGCTACTACCTAGTAGGAGCTGGTATGCGTTTGAATCAAGCTTTGATAAATTATGGCATTGACTTTTTGGAGAAAAGGGGTTACACACCCTTGCAGACTCCTTTCTTCATGAGAAAAGATATTATGGCTAGATGTGCTCAACTAGCACAATTTGATGAAGAACTTTATAAGGTCTGCTGTTATTATCCTCTGCTTGTTTTGATAGAATCATTTGGAAATTTAAATCCCGATGGATTTGATATGAATTCCTACCTTATTACTTACAATAATAAGAACTTGATTTCAAAACTTGTTTTTAAAAATTCAGACTAAAATTGTTGGGTTTTATAGGATTTTATAGTCAACTACTCGTTAGGAATTTTTTTATCAAAATTTCTAGTGAACATTTGAACTAATTTATCCAAATTCATTTCAAATCCTTCTCATTCCAAATAACACAACAATGTCCAAATCATTTTTGGTCTTCTAATTCATGTGATAATCCATCTTTATACTTTTTTTATTCCAAAAATAACATCTTAATGATTTTCTCTCTCTGGAATGTGTAGTTTTTGCTTTTATTTCAGAACAAGGGATCTCAGTCCATTAGTAAGACAATTTTTTGCTGTGTTTGGGTTGTTGAAGGTTGTGAAAGAATGACCATTGAATAATTGATGTTCCTTAGGTCACTGGTGAAGGGGATGATAAATATTTAATTGCCACTGCTGAACAAGCACTTTGTGCATATCATCTCGAAGAATGGATTCATCCTTCACAGTTGCCTATAAGGTTCTTGCATCTCGTTAAAAGTCTGTCCATGGCTGGCACCCTGAGAAACCATTTTGTTTAATTCACTATTGTTAATGTTCTGCACAGATATGCTGGATATTCATCTTGCTTCCGCAAAGAAGCGGGTTCCCATGGCCGAGATACTCTTGGAATTTTCCGAGTACACCAATTTGAGAAAGTAGAGCAATTCTGTATCACCAGCCCGAATGGCAATGACTCGTGGGACATGCATGAAGAGATGATTAAAAATTCTGAGGAGTTCTACAAGACGGTAGTTTCTGTTCTCTGTATTGGTGATTTTTATCTTCCAACTCATTTGTGATTCCATGTTAGCCAACTGGTATTTTGGTTATTTTGTGGAACATTTGAATGGAGCGCAATAGTGTTGTTTTTGAAGGGGCCGAGAGATCCAAGATCTTAGGATGAGGTTTGGTCTTTTTCAGTCTTTTTGTTCTCTTTGGGCATTGGTTTCAGGGTTTTTTTTTTCCTTTTCTTTTTAGCATTTAAATTATATTTACCTCTTACTGTTTGGATTGGGCCCTCTTTTTATTTATTTATTTATTTTTGTATAGTTAGTTTTGGTATATATATGGTCTTTTTCATTAGCCTGTCTTTTTGTATCCCTTTTTGTTTTCCTGTATTCCTTCATTTTTTTTCCTTAGTGGAAGCTCGGTTTTCCATTAGAAAAAAGCTATGTCGTAATCTTTGTCTGATGTGGGATCATATGCTTTGGCAGTTGAATATCCCATACCAAGTTGTGGCTATAGTTTCAGGTGCATTAAATGATGCAGCTGCCAAGAAATACGATTTAGAAGCATGGTTTCCTGCATCTCAGACTTACAGGGAGTTAGTATCTTGTTCAAATTGCACTGATTATCAGTCCAGAAGGTTAGAGATTCGATATGGTCAGAAAAAGGTTAGTTCATTTTCATTACTTCTGAATTATTGGAGGATATGTTTTGCCTTTAAGATTGTTGAACTTGGTGGTGCTAACTTTTTAACAGGTTTTTAATCGGATTGATTCTTGTAACTTAATTGATCTATGATTCTGGCTTTCTTTTAACTCCACGATGCTTTTGGGTTAAATAATATTTTTGGTCCTAAACTTTCAGGGTTGCCTAGACTTTGTATTTTATCAAGTTTGTAATTGGTATTAAACTTTCAAGCTTGGCTTATGTCTCCTTAAGCCCTATATTTTTCACAAGATTCTAATATGCCCATGAGTTTGTAATTGTATGTTTAATTAGTCTCCTTCAATAACTCTATTAGTTTAATGAATATTCTGGACAATATCTAGACTTGATTTAGGTTTAATGCTTATGCCACACTATATCTAGACTTATTTAAGCTTAATACTCATGCCACACAATATCAAAACGAGCCTATTGTATTATGAACTCTTTCAAGTGCGAGGATTAAATAGACAACCGAAAATATTTAGGAATTTATTATTAACTTTTAAAGTATTATGAACGACATAACCTTGAAAATTGAAGGACACGATACAACCTTTGTTTTTTTCATTCCCATTCCGAAATGTTGAACTGCTATTTGGTTTCTGTTGTGCAACTGCAGAGCAATGAACAGACGAAACAATACGTGCACTTGCTGAATTCTACTCTCACAGCAACAGAAAGGACTCTATGCTGCATTCTTGAAAACTACCAAAAAGAGGATGGGGTTGAAATTCCTGAAGTTCTACAACCATATATGGGCGGGAAGACTTTTCTACCCTTCAAAGCAAAACCCGCTACCAGCGATGCCAAAGGGAAGAAATCAAAGGCCTAATTGCCATACTGTTCTTATCTCCACTTTGATTTATAGATTTTTCTGACTCTAGGAAAGGAAATTGCTCACAATATATTGTTGGAACTTCAAATTATCTGTTGAGATGCATCTTTTGAAAACCTCTTGTTTTATCATTTTTATTCTCCTATAGAACTGTTATAAAGTGAATTTTCAGATCTGGGTTTGTTCTCCTTTTTACTCTTTGGCAATCATCTTTGAGATGGATATGACAAGGTTCTTAAAGAAAAAAGTATAGATTTTATTATGAACCAATCAATATTTTGAAGGTTACTTCAAAATATTATTACTCAAAATGAATTTGAGTATATCCTTGGATTCTAAACTAATTTTCTTGGGGTTTTGCAGGGCTGGCAAACGTTTTCAATCTTGTCAAGCAAGCCCAAAGCTCACTCCATTAATGAAATTCTTGGACCACTCCCACATGGTCTGGAAACTCTTATTTAGAAAATTTAAATTAGGTTTTAGATGAGATATTGCTGTTGAATGCTTCTTCCCATAATATGGCTATCATTTTTATAAACTTTAAATACGCAGAAAATATAATGTCAAGTGATGGTCACATTGTGTTGGTCGGTTTCCATAATTTTTTCGGGAAGTCGGAAAGAACCGAAGAGATTTATTTTGCAAAACAATTTCTTTTAGATTGTTTACCATTTTGGTGTTTCTGTTCTTTGGTATCAAATGAAAATTTTGGTATGATCAACAATTCTTGCTTCATCTATTTAAAGTTGGTTTATTTGGAAAAAAAAAAGGGTTTTTATGTTTAAATGAGATTTTTCCATTTCTTAAATCATCATCTTATTGAATCAATTATGTAATAGTATATATATATTTTTCTTTCCAACAAGAGATATTCTTAGCCAACAATAAAAATAACATTTTAATTATTGGAGCTTACTTTTTTAATTAAATTGGTTATAAATTTTAAAGAACATTATGGTAATAGTATACATATGGTCATTCCCCATTTCAGAATACCATTGGACTTGTGGTTACGATTTTAACCTGTTCTCTTTATTGGTGAGTAAACAATATCAAAAGAATATCTTTACCCTTTAGTCTATTTCATTTGGGCCCAAATTTCCTTCCATTATAAGTAAACACACCTTTTTACACCTTTAATTGTTTTAACTGATCTCTCTAAATTTTATCAAATTCATGAATTTTGTAAGCGTCAAATAGGTTCTTATTTGTATCCCTTTTTTCTTTATCGTCTCTTTAGTTCATACAAATATTGAGAATCATTTTCATGTCGGTTACTTTAAGTGCTATCTTGAGGTAAATCTTTATTTCAATAGAGAATTTGTTACATTGGTTCCGCATTCCCTTCTCCGACATAATAGTTTGAATATTTCCTAATTTTACTACTTGTTTGATAGTGTGCACTTGTAATATATGGAAGACTTTTTTAATGGTTTCATTTTTAGGCAACACGTTTTTAGTCCATTACTGACTCACATTCATGGATTCCTATTATACCTAATTATTTTTACGCCCAAATAAACATGTCCTCATTTCAAATGAAGTAAAAAATTTAAAATCATTTATCAAATTTCAAATCACATAACTTAAAATTATTTGTTGAACTTTCTTGATTCCAAACGAATATGGGTTAGAATAATTTTTTTTTTTTTTTTTGTGCAACCTAGCTCAAAATTTGTGACGTGGCACACCATGAGGCACAAGATTAGGCTCAATCAATTATTACTATTTTTCTTATATATATATCAATCTGTGAAAGGAAACATTACTGTCTAAACAAAAGAATTTTCCAAGTTAAGATGTTGTAATTATATATATATATATATATATATATAAAAGCATATATCTTGGGTTAAGACACTTCAATAAAGCGATTGATTTCTTTAAGTTTCCACAATGCACATAGAGATAAAGAGAGAAATTTTCATTCATGATCACAATTAAGTCTCATTAATTTATAAAAACATGAAATGAGAGAGCATCATCAATCCAATTCAATCCCAATTAGCAGCACTTTCTAATAATATCAAAATCCTCTCTCTAACATCAACTAATAATTAATTAACACAATTATATTTTAATAAGCTTTAATGGAACAACAAACCCAACCAAATGAAGAAATGAACAAAACAATAAAAAATTTACACCTTAAGTTTTGTTCGGTAACCATTTGGTTTTTAGTTTCTAATTTCTAAAACATAAACCTATAAGCACCATTTTCACCTCTAAATTTCTTATTTTGTATATATTTTTTACCAATATTTTTAAAATCAAACTAAGTTTTGAAAACTTAAAAAAGTAGCTTTAAAAATTTATTGTTGTTTTTGGAATTTGACTAAGAATTCAATTATTTTACTTAAAAAAGATGCAAAGCAAGTTAGATAAATTAAAGAGAAAACAAACTTAATAATAATAATAATTGGGTAGAGGGAATGAATTTCCACAAAAGAAAAAGTTACAAAACTAATATGAAGTTCCATTCAATATCTTATACAAATTCATCATTCATTACCAAAAATAGAACATAAATGGATTATATAATATAGTTTTGAAAAAACATAAAAATAAAAAGTGTTATAAAAATTGCTTCTACCTGTTGTGAAGAGGGTCTGGACAAGAAGGAACAACTCTATTTGAAGTGGCAAAGTTGAATTTTGAGCTTCCAATTAAATGAAACTTCTTATCTTCCTTTTCCTCCTTCAACTTTCTAATTCCAAAAGCTTCATACTGTAAAATTGAAACAATTAAGAAGAAGATAATTAAAAAGCAACTCACTTTCCTCCTTGACATAATCACCAAATATCCCTAAAACCTTGTGTGTCAAAGAGAGAGAGAGAGAGAGAGAGGGGTTTTTAAGAAGTTGAAAAGAAGGGTTTTTTCCTTTTATTTATTCATTTATTATTTTTATTATTATTATGTTCCATTTTGACATGAGAGAGGTTTTAATTTATAAGAAAATATTTTAATTTTTTTTAGAAGAAAAAAACTCAGTACAGTTGGAACGGTACCTATCTATTGTGCAGCTCAAACATCGTCCAATAAAAAATCATCATGTGACAATTTTTTTTCTTTAAATTAAACTATTTTCATTTTTTTATTATGTATAAAGAAGAGAGGCATGAAATTAAGTGCACTTTAGACTTTATCTAATTATTGTCGTTTGTTTATTTGCTTACCTAAACATTTGAACAGTATTAAATACGAAAAAAAATGTTGCAAATGAGGGAAGAGAGAATTAATAATAATTATTATAAATAAAAGTGATAGATATTCAGGTCTATTGCGATCTATCACAGATAGTATGTAAAGTTTTGCTATATTTCTAATTATTTTCAACCATTTTTTCATTTTCGAAAACAACCTATTAAAATTGAGTTTGGGTTTGTTGTTATTATTATCATGTCTCCAAAAGGTGATTATGTGTTCAAAGACTTTTTTTTTTTGTTTTTCTTGTCAACTCTTGCATTTGAATTATATATATATATATATATAATATAATATAAAATAACATAGACAGCTATTGTTTCAATGTGTAATATGTGACAAAAAAATATCATAATATTCTAATATATTACTACATATTTTCAACATGCAAGTAAGTTATTTTATATGGATATAAATCATTGGAAAGTTTTCCATTTAGAAGCTCATAAGTTTGAGTTTTCATTTATAAAAATATCCATTTTTTTTTTTTTTTTTGTTATAATAAAATTAGATTGAACTGTATTTGATATATTAGGGTCTAATAAACGACTCATTCATATAGATATCACTCAATTATTTGTTGAATGAAAGTGTAAACCACTCAGCTGATGAATGCCCATTAACAAATAGAATTTGAAAGTCTAAAAGTTATGAAATTATTTAAAGCCAAATAATACAACAAACAAGTTGATATACTAAAAATATAAATATAATGCAGCCTAAGAATAGTACAAGGATTTGTCTCCAGTTATGAGGCCTCAAATTTCAAGATCTTAGTTTTGATGATCTTCATATACTTTTGCTTAATAGCTCCAAATTCCCAAGTCCAATTGCCTACTACCCTCTACAAATCTTTTTTTTTTTTTTTTTTTTTTTTTTTTTTTTTTTTTTTTTTAATTATTATTATTATTAAATTATCATTTTCGTTTTTCGATTTAAATTTATTCAATTTTAGTTTCTATATTTTCAATAAATCTTAATTCTAATCTATATTACTAGTTTATTTTTTATTTTTAAAAACCTTATATTATCTATTAGCATTTTTATTACAAATTTTGTAAACATATTCACATACTATATTTTCTTGCATAAAAATTGTTATTACTATTTAGCGAATTTTGATAAAGATTAACTTCCACCGACTAAATTTAATTATTGAAATTATAGGGACTAAAATTGAAAATTTAAAAATACATAAACTAAAATTCAACAAACTCTAAACTACAATAACAAAATGATATTTTAACCAAATGTTTTTTTAGTCCGTCTAGATAGTTGTCTAAAAGTATTAGATAGAAACAACTATTTTTTAAATGCTCGTTTATAGGATTGTTGATAAGGTTCATTTTAACAAAAGCTACCTATTAATGGTAGGATGGGAAATCGAACCTCCAACTTCCACAAAAGAAAGTTACGTGAATTATATTGCGCAAAGCTCACTTTTTTCTTTTTCTTTTTTTAAATCAGTGAAACAAGATATTGAAATTGAGTTTTAAGTCATATGGTGATCACTTTTAAAGATATTAAAATCTTACATAATCAAATGTTGTAGGATTACGATTATGTGCATAACTCAGCTGGTTAAAACACCTACATCTTTCTTTTAAATCTCTACCGCACATTAAAACTAGATATTTTTTAGGAAAAAATAATATTTTTTCTAAGGGTAATTGTTTTAAAAGGCAAAACGGTAGGAAATATTTTCAAATATAGCAAAATGTCATTATTCACTATCTATCATGGATAGACAATAATAGACACTAATAAATGTTTGTCTATCACTTTTTACACGGATAAATAATAACATTTTGCTATATTTGTAAATAAGTCGCCTAATTTTGCTAGATTTGAAATCGACCCTCCTTTTAAATTAATATGAAAAAAACAAATAAAAAATATTTTTACAAATAATTTTAAAATTACAGTTCCATGTTTCCATGGGAGAGTATGTAATAAGATATTGCACACCAATCCTTGTTGGGTTTAGGTTTTGCATAAATCATATTTTATTCTGAATTTTTTTGTTTCTTCTTTTGTAATTATAACTACCTTTTTGCAATTGCTTCATCTTTTTGTCTTTTTATTTCTCCTTTTTCTACTGTCTATTTCTTACTAAAGTATTTTGTCTACTGAGATTGTCTTAAATCTTTGGGATCTCTTTTCCCCTACTTTTCAATAACACAAGCAAAATGCCATTGCCTCTTCAATTATTATAACAATTCAATTTTAAATTTAAACAACAAATCTATTTTTGGACATCTTTTGGTCTCTAGACTTTTAAATTCATTTTGATTTTTGTCCATAAACATTCAAGATATCTTGTTTCATCTTTGAACTTATAGAAAAAATTAACAATTTTGATTCATACCTTTTTATTTTATTTTTAACAAATGAAAGACACATAAAGTTTCAAGTATGTTTACAAGCATGGTAATATAAAGCCATATAGATTAGAAATAAGTAATTGAGAAGTTAATATTATATGAAAAAAATATTATAGTAAGGACCAAAATAGTTTTTTTTTTTTTCTAAAAAAATTTAGGGAGTAGAATAGACATTTCGACAATTTGGAAGCTAAATTCTCCATTGCAAGAATAGGAATAAATAAATAAATTGGTAAATTAGGCATTGATTTTTTTTTTTTAATTTGCAAATATAGAAAAAAAAAACAACATGAAATCTGGTTTATATTTTTTATTATTCTAACATGTATATTATACTATATATTTTGTATATTAGTCAAATAATATATTAAAGTTATCAATCAAAAAGTGCTCATGCATTTTTTATTATTTGTGGACTTAATCTTAATCTTTATTCATTTGTTTCATAATATTATTTTCCTAGTACAATATCAACTTATAAATGACTCAAGTTATCATGTTGGTAACCATTCTGAATAAATATTGATAAACTAATAATATATTAATATTACACTTGAAATTGTATTTTGAACGAGCGTTCTCATATGACCTAATATATTTGAACAAATAGATCCTTAAGAAGTATTGATATACTAATGATATACCCGAGGATTAAATATCATGTCGATATCGATATCAAGATTTCAATTTTACAGACATATTGATGGATATATCAATAAAATATCAATATCAAGATATTTTTGTAAGTCATGAAATTTATAAATTTTATTTAGATTAATAATTAAGTTGAACTAAGTTATGGATATGATTATTAATAGCCATATTCATATTGGACTAAATAGATACATTTTATATGTTTTACGAGCATTCATAAAAGATGTTGAAAATATCCATAAATATTTAATATTGATATTGAATCCTCCGATTCACGGATATATCAACACATTCACGAATATTTTCATCCTTGGATACATCAATGTTATACTTGAAAGGAAATTGGAATTAATGTCAATATACTACTAGGACGCTAATGTTATATATGAAATCTTATTTATAATGAATAATCATGATATGCTAATGATATACTTGAAATTAGTTGTTAATGAGTACTAATGTGTATGTGTTAATGAATTTTAAGAGAGGTCATTAATACACTAATGATATATTATTGGTACGCTATTAATATACCATGGGTATACGTTGATATTATATTTGAAATGAATTTAGAATGAACGTTCATATACTAATAATATAGATGAAATGAGTTTCTAATGACTATCAATATGGTCACTTCTTCCTCTCCCTATGCCTCATCTTTTACTTCTCTTTGGAAGATTAAGATTACCAAAATGTAAAATTCTTTGAGTGGTAGGTTCTAAACAGGCCTCCTTTAAGATCAGTTGGGTTCGAAATAAAGGCAGATGTTCTATGATTGAGTAGACTCTATTGAATCCTCCTCGTCAAGATAAAGGAAGAGTCTTGTGGCAGGGCCATGTATTTTGATTTGCTTAGAGGGATATGTAGTTGTAGAAGAATAGTAAGATTATTACAAGTATGAAGAGATCTGTCAATGCGGGTTATTAATCGAGCAAATATCAATTTGTACCCCTAAACTTTGAGAGTTGTATTAATTTAAAACCCTAAATTAATAGTTGTATCAACTTTCGTAAGTATATCGACTTACACCCTCCTAGAGATTTCATAAAACTAAAATAATGTGAAACCTTTTAATTTGAGTCAACTAAACTCCTAAATTTTCATAAGTCAATCGATTTAGATCATCCATTATGATTACCTTTGAAAATCATACATGCATTCATTGTCAAACACATATAGACTTCTTCAAATATCGATTTAACAAAATGAACTATTAGAATAAATGCATGGACAATTTTCAAAAGAAAATTTGTCTAAGAGTCTAAATTGATTCATTTATGAAAATTTAGGAGTTTCATTGATACAACTATAAATATTTCACGTGACGTTTTTCCAAACGAAACGTTATGGAAAATATAAATTGATACACTTACAAAAGTTCGAAGTTTAAAACATACCTTCTGCCAACTGCTTGAAAAATAGGAGATATGTTATATGTCCAGACCTTCCCAACAATGAAGAGACCAACCAATTGAAATGGAAAAATACAAGAAGAGGATAGATTAGGGATGGATAAATCTCACATGTTTTTGTAATAATAAGGCTAGTAAAATCTATTGACCTTATATATAACATATAAGATGTTTTTTTCAATTAACGAATGATATGGTTTTGCTAAACATGCCAAGTATTAGAGACCAATGGCCCCAAAAGAAGTTACTGTTTGTAATCTACAATCTGTTTAACAAAGAGTGGGGGGAGTTTAGTTTCATACGGTAACAGTGAACAGATATAGTTTGAGAATGACAGCAAGAGCTAATTGCAGCAAGAAGATACTGGCCACAATCAAAAACCACCTCTCACCAGCTGACTTTATGTGAGCTCGGAGATTGAGTGCCACAAATGTTGCTGACATGAACCCGGCCACGCCCGCAATAACCCATCTGAAAATTTCCAAAGGGACGACAGAGAGACACTGCCAGTACAAATGTACACACACATTTCAGCATCCAACAAGTAGAGAATCGTATATCGAGTTAAACATTTGTGTACCAATCAACTAGTTGACATCTTTCATGGTATCATGGAAATCAACACAAAAGGTCAAAGGGTAACGTAAAAAGATTATGTAAACTCACCATTGGTTGTTTTAATATTACTATGATTATGGAAGGAAACAGATTTTACAAGGATAGAATGAGATATAAAAAAACATATATATAGGACAAATATCAATTTATACCCCTAAACTTTGAGGTTGTATCAATTAAAACCCCGAACTAATAATTATATCAATTTAAGCCCTGAACTTTCATAAGTGTGTCAATGTACACCCTCCCTTCAAATTTTCTTCAACCAATGTAGTGTGGACCTTATAATTTAAGTCAATTAAACTCCTAAATTTTCATAAGCTAATCAGTTTAGACCCTTCATTACAATTACCTTTGAAAATCATCCATGAACTAATTCTCAAACATGTGTAGACTTCTTCAAATATCAATTTTACAAAATGGATGATTAGAGTAAATGCATAGACGATTTTTAAAAGAAATTTTGTCTACGAGTGTAAGTTAATTCATTTATGAAAATTTATAGGTTTAATTGATAAAATTATAAGCTTCACACGGGGTTTTTCCAAACAGCACATAATGGAGGTGTAGTTTGATACATTTACAAAAGTTAAAGATTTAAATTGATACTACCCATATAGTTCAGAGGTATAAATTATATTTTCCCAACTATATATATAATAATGAAAATGAGCTACATATACACACTATCTAGGAGTAGTGCCTAAAAGGCATGAACACAGAAACAAGACCGAGATGACAATACAAATTTAGGGCATGGATAAGACAAGGACAAGTTATACGTCATTTGAGATCCACTGCCATCAGTACTCTTTTCCTTTTTTTTTCTGTTTTTTTTAATTTAATGGAAAGGGGAAGGAAGGGTGATTTCAAGAGAAACAAAAGAGCATGCAATTTGTAATAAGTAATAGTATTGATCATGGACTGATTAGACTTACCAGTGCTGGGATGAATACAAATAAAGAGTAGCCATAGAGACATAAGAGCTGAACGAGGCCAGACGGCACCGAGAAGTACTTGAGGATTACATATAGTCCAAGAGGAACAATGGTGACATAGCCATAGAACAAACCAGCAGACCAGGTTACCAAATTTATGTCATAGTTCCAATCTTTATTTTGTAACTTGTGTGCCAAGTATGTTACAAACGTTCCAATAGAAGCAGCCACAAATATCAAGGTAGTACATATCCAAAATGGTCCGTATCTGAGGAGAAAATGAAATTACAATCATAGAGCCTTCAGCATAAAATAATTGATCCTCACTACTACTATGAACAAAGTCATCAAGTAAAATGATCAACATTTACTAAGTCTAACCTTCGGCTAATAGCCTCCAGCTATTAACCTTCAGACATATATGCAACAATAAAATCTGAACAAATATTTTAACAAAAATTCTAGAAAGCATGGTTCAATCCATGGTGGCCACCTACCTAGGAATTAATTAATTTCCTATGAGTTTCCTTGACACCCAGGGTCAGGCGGGTTGTCCCGTGAGATTAGTCGAGGTGTGCATAAGCTAGCCCGAACACTCACGGATATAAAAAAAGAAAAAAACAATTCTAAAAAGCATTACAAAATAAGGAAAATTGGAAGCAAAAAATTGGAGATTATTGGAATGCATTTTTCTTTTAAGAAATTATTGACAGAACATTTGTGAATTTGTCATCTAGAGTAAAATTCCTCATGGAAGTTGGAACTTAAGCCGCCATTTAAAGTTACACTCAAAAGTCTAGTGCCTGAATTCACTATCGTTTAATTTTCTACAAAGTATAATGTCTACAGAAAATTCAAACCCCTATCCAAAGAAATTTCCATTTTAAAGGTAAATATTTCAATACCATTCTTCCACAACGAGCAATAATTGATGCTTGTTGAGACGGCACGTGTTTGTATAGTTACAGAAAAAGAGCTTACAGATCTGGAGTGTCGGCTGTCCTCTCGTTAAAAGTTCCTCTAAATGGAAAAAGTGAATCTTTGATTCTCTCTAGAACATCTGATGTATCAACATCAAAATATTGTTTGTAGGTAGAAACAGAGAAGGTCCGAAACCAACCACCACCACCACCCTGTTGGGGGGATTCATCAGAACCAGAGATAGGTTTTGAAAATGTATCTGCATCAGATAAATTTACACATTAGCTCAAACTTAAAGCTTCATTACAATATATCGAAAAAGACAAGGTAAGACAATTGCTCTGTCGACTCTAGTAGAAAATACTCTGTGCTTCCATAGAAAGAAATGTATGTATATGGTTAATATGAGCATCTATACATCTGTATGCCAAAAAGTAGAAATAAAAATTGAAATCAACATAGTATTCATGCTCTTTTCATTACACAATTATACCCATGTCTTTCCCAGTATAATGAAGCCCTATGACACCTTAATGAACCCAATAGCATAATTATCTATTGCTCACAAAATATAATTAATCCTCCTTGGAAGATATCAAACTGGGATAACACTGGTCCATTGTGGTGATATTGATCAAAATATCAAGAGGAAATTATAATTCCTATCTTATTTTCAATGAGAGGAAAGAGATTTCTTAAATGGGAGAAACAAACCACCATTACAAATAAGAAAACAATATTCCGCAAACATAATACAATAAATTAGTACAAAATTACTAATCAACACAAAAGGAAATACCCAACACTCAACACTCCTCCTGAAGCTGGTTTGAAAATATCTTCCATTGCCAATATGTCAATCTCTACACTATTATTTGTGACTTTAGCAATTGATAGCTTTCTAAAATTATTGAAGTGCGTCTATATACATATACATACATGCATGTGTACATATATAGATATATATACACACATATACATTAGAATTAACGGAGTTACTAATTTTTCTTTTCTTTTTTGGGATAAGAAAAAATTTTATTGATTAAATCAAATGAACCAAAGAGATACAAAAGGAGACCCATAAAGGAATTACAAATTGTCAGAGTTACTAATTTGGAACAAATCTAGAATGATATACCCAAACAGACAAACGAAAATGAATAGTGTAATGGAGACAAAAATGAAAAATCCAAAGAAATGGTAGCCTACACGCAGAACAAAATGACCAAACAACAATTTGGACGACAACAAAGATGGGTAGTGAACAGCAGAACAACGGTTGAGCAGAAGACAGCGTGGCTTATCAACGATGTAGTTGTAGTGGTCAATAATACAATTGGTGGCAATCAAGTCGACACCACATACAAATGCGATAGACATGAACACTCAAGGTTATGGAGTGAGTGGTCACATAATCAAATGCTAAGGGGGTAACAAACTCATCTGAAAGTGGTGTTGGGAGACAAACAAACGGCCCGGCAGCTAGAGTCGAGGTTAATTTTAAGGTTTCTAAAAAATTAGGAATTTTAGCTCTTATACTATGCTCAAAATATCAGGAGGAAATTATAATTTTTGTCTTACTTTCTATGAGAGGAATAAGACTCCTTAAATAGAAGAAACGCCTATTACAAATAAGAAAAAAAATATTCTAGCAAACATAATAGAATAAATATAAATTTACTAATTAACAAAAGAAGAAATAACCAACAGATGAGATCATATCATGAACTTCTGGACTAAAAAGTAACCACCATGCTTAATGAAACATAAACTGGCAAAGTATACCGTTATGTGAAAGTCAATGGCTAAGAAGTTCCAAAAGATGAAACCAGTAAGACAGTGGGAAGTTCATTATCTAAAAATACATTTTTACTACAAGGAGGGAGAGTTCGTCTGTAGGTAATAAGGAACTATATTCATGATGTACGTAACCAGATTTTGAGTGGTCAGACCACCAAGGATCCTAATAACTAATTTATACATCAATCCATTCATCTGTTCTCTCATCCAATTATGCAAGTGATAAAAAATTTAATGCCTCTCAATCTAACTCCACCTTAAGAAGATAACATCTAATTTTGTCTTGATCAGCGAAACACCTAAAGAGATTTAACAGTAGAATCACCTTCTTTCACCTTCCCACATCTAAGTAGAATAAGTTAAAAACAACGTTTAGCTCAAATACTAAAGAAAGATCTTTAAATACCATCAGCATCACGAGGAGGCTGGGAACCACCAGAGATCTTTCCTTGAGTTCCAGAAGGAGGAAATGTTTGAAGATTTGAGTCTACAATAACAAATCAATCAGTTATCATCTTGAAACAAATAGCAAAAAAAAAAAAAAAGAACACAACAACAACAACAATACACAGTCAAGTGGATGAAAATGAAACTCTAATACTTGATCTCATTCCTCATTATTTATGATTAACCTAAATTTTCACTCCAACGTTTATAGCTATATCATTCCTGCAATACAAGATCTTAGTCAAAATTTCATTCAACAATGCTTCTGGCCCAGTGAAAATTAATATTGAATTCCTTTCCATTTTCCATACTACATTTGCGATTTATAGTTATTTAGATCTAGCACAGGCCAGTCTATCATGCTTACCTTCAACTAATTGGTCTTCAAATGTCAGTCCAATTATACGTCAATTTTGGATAGAGCATAAACCTCCTAGAAGCCTAGATTCTTTTTGCTATCTACAATTCTCCGGTAAGCCAACAACCAGAAAAAGTTAAACACTTACGGATTTCATGTGGTTTATAATCCTAATTACTCGCGCACACAAAATTTAATATTCAATCTCAGAAAAAAGGAAATTACTTACCAGTGAATTTAACGGTTATTTGTCCCTGATCTGGAACGGCCTGGAAATCAAAGAACACAGAAAACGGAGAAATCAATGAACTGGATTAGATTTGACTACCGTAGAATGTCATTTGAAAAAAAGTGCTGCAGATTCGAGAGCTGCTCTCCAAAAAAAAAAAAAAAAAAAAAAAAAACACACGAAGAAGGCTAAAGGGGCGAGAAGGTTACGGGCACAGATCCTGAAACATTTTGGTTATCTATAGTCGTATAGTTGCCACCGGACATCATCTTTATCGTCTTCTTTCTTCTTCTCCTTCTTCGTCTTCTTCTTCCTCCTCGGTCTTCTCAGAGATCTATCTCCATGTTTCAGACTCAATCGAGCTTTCTTTTTTATTTGTTTTTTTTTTTTTTTTTTTTTTTGAGATTATTACATTTTACTCCTCTATGTTCCATTATTTAGATTTTGACCCGGACCTTACTGCAAAAACAAGGGAAATTTGTACAAATATCCTAAAAATTGCGATGAAAATGTCAAATGACCCGAATTTTCAAAGAAAATGCCAAATGACCATTTGGTAACATCAAGTTCGAGTAAAATTAATAAAATGAACTCGTGCAAGCGAAAAAGCTCATCTTGTTCTCTCTTCTTTTCCTCACTCACAATCACTCTCATCTCTCTCACTCTCTCTCGCTCTCTCTCACCAGAGTTGGTCGCGTCGAATCTACTCGTGTGAATATATATGAAGAAGGACAATACCATAACTTTGCGTGGTAATGACATCACCAAGGGGTCATTGGACATTTTTTTCTTTTAAAAAATTAGGTTATTTACCATTTTGGGCCTTTAAAATAGGTTTTTATGTCATTATTCCCAAAAAGAATACTTTTGGGGGAAAATGTCAATTTTCTTTAACTAGTTAGAGGTCTCATGAGGGATGCATGTGGATCTAAATCTTTAGAATAGGTATTTCTAAATAAATATATTTTTAGTTAAGTTTAAATAGTAAATATCTAACGTAAAATTTAAAAATAATAAAAGAGAGCAAGACTAAAACTATATATATTTTTATTTAGTTAATTTATAACAGAAATGAAATATGTTGGATGGAGTTGAAAATGTTTTAAACATAATTTCATGTAGTGAAATATAAATGGTTGAACAAATACAAATTTTTTTTTTAAATATTAGACATGAATTTAAAAATAATTAAAGAGGTAAAATGGAGAAAGATTTTTCAGTTATAAGTGAAAAGTTCAATTTCCCTAGCTCACATATTTATTGTTTACCAGTGAATTTAACGATTATTTTTAGCTATAATTTTATATGGTCTTGATAATATATGAGGTACGATAATTAAATTTTTCTAGTCTTTTCCTAACTTTTGGCCTATTATGTTAGGTCAAAATAATTACACATAACAATATTTGTTCCACGTGTCCTATGAAAATAATAAAAGGAATGTTTTGTTGGCCCTACAATGTATAAAATTGACGAAAGGACAACTAGTGTCAATTAACACCTTCATTCAACCCAATTTGAAAAATATTGTGCAAAACATAAAATAATTTCACCTTAAACTTTAAAATTGTTATAAGTAAATCAATTTAGACAGGTTATTAATATTACAATTGAAAATCATCCATACATCCAATTCTAATACGTGTATAGATTTTTTTCAAATGTCAGGTTAAAATTAACGATTAGAATCAATGCATTGACAATTTTCGAAAGAAATCTTAATTGAAAGTCTAAATTGATTCACTCATGAAAGTTTAGGGATTTCATTTATTTCAGAGTTGAAATCGATATGACTTCAAACGTTTAGGGGTGTAAATTGATCTTTTTTCCTTTTTTATTTTCATTTCTTTAAGAAATATAAGTAAATCAAATAGTCATTTGCTTAAAAGATTTTAAAATCTAATAATCCACAAAGATGAACTATTACAAGAAAAGACGTGAGAATCCTATTTCCCGAAATATTAGTTTGTAGTACACAAGATGAAATCCTGCTCCATATCGAAGAAAACTTGGTCAGGAAGAAGAAGATTTTTAAAAACTTTTACTAAAAAAAAAAAAAAAAAAAAAAACTTTAACGAACCAAGCTCGAAATTAAACCAACCAAACACCAATCGAACGAAAATGGTTCATTTGAACAATAATTGAACTAATCAACCCAACCAGTTCTAAACCAAAAACATATCATGCCTTAAAATTGAACCAGACATGAACCCATAAAAGACCGAACAAAGCATTTTTTTCAGGATACGAAACTTTTCAGTAAGAAAATAAAGAGAGATTAATGCTTCGAAATACAAAAGGATACAATAATTTTTAAAAAGAAAAAAAAAAAGGATAGGATGTTTTTTAAAAAGAAAAAAAGCTTAACAAAAGATTTAAACAAGAACTCAAACATCATAAGTGAAGTTAAAAAGGAATTAATAAATAAATGCAGGTCAATTGCAATAGATGTCTTGATTGGAATGCCCTTTGAACTTCTTGAAGAGAAAACACCATAAGGAAGACTTAAGCTGACCCGAGTCGAATCGAATCAAAGATGGAAGAATAAGATTGTAAGATTGAGAAGACTGCTGAAAAATCCAATGATTACTTCCAATCCAAATTTCAGAAACCAAAGCTTTAACCACATTAACGCAAAGTGAGTAAGTAAGCTTGAGAGTTCCAACTAATGCCACAAAGAAGCTGAAGAACATTGTCCTTCCATGAATTCGAGAAATCCCAGTGAACATTAAAGGCCGTGATGGCATGAGACACTAAGATGAAAGATCTTTTTTCCTTTTTTGAAGGACATCAGCTGAATTGAGGTTTCCATTAAGCATCATGATCCACCCCAGAATATTTTGTTCTCTTAGGCTCTTAGTCTTCCAAAATATTCAACTAAGTGCTAATACATATATATTATTAATATAAATGATTACATAGATAATAAACCAGATATATAGGAAATTCAACAGTTACCTATATATCAACAGACAGTGAAAGATTGAGAAAGATTCCAACCATGAAGGGTAATTTTTGGAGTAACACCAAGAGGGGCATCAAAAGAGAGATTGATGGACATAGCCTCACCAGGAACCAGGGAAAAATAGTTATCTGAGTAGTGAACAGGCAGAATTCTTGTATCCCCTCCTTCATCCTCTGCCTTGGAATCATGGACTTCGAAGTGAAGAAAGAAGGCGACTCCGACATCATTCCCGTCTGTTTGAACTAACCTTGGACCATTGTTTTCGATACTTGTCCGTCTCCAGATCTTGGAAAAGAAACCAGTGCTGGATTTTTCATTGGTTTGTTCTTTGTTTTCAAGAAGCAAAGAATTTGAATCTAAATCTCCCTGGTCTTGCCTATTGATAAAGTTGTTCTTGTAGGTTAACCTTGAAGATTCTGCGTTTTTTGAATTGTTCTGCACGTTCATTCTGACTTCATAGGTGGATCCTTTTATATTAACCTCAGATGTAACCTGAATGGGTATGTTACTCTTTCTGTAAGGCTCCAACTTTTTGTAGTCTCCATTTGACTGATGCAACCAGTAGAAGTTTCTCGAGATAATACCAAAATTTGAGACCTCGTACAGCTTGAGAAGAAGAAAGTAGACAGGCTTGGAATTTTTGTACGTTGGGTACTCCATCTCAGCAATGGACGACGTCTGCTTTGGAGGCAAGGAGAGTTTCTCAAAAACTTCAAAATATGGGCACGTCCCTTCAAGGTCCCACACAGAGGCTTCAATGGCAACACCAGATATCTCATTCGATGTAGTGTTTACGACCTGTTCAAGGCAGCGACAGAAACATCTCACAGTTGAGTTGAGAAATACAGATGAAAACATTCAAGTTGAATCCAAGGATTCCCATAGTTACAAGAACATAGGAATTGATGAGATAAAAAATTAGTTTATGCCCCTTTGCTATCAGCCCCAGTCTAAAGAAAATTGAAGCCTTCAACATAACAAGTGGACTTGAAGTTCTACTCAAAGACCCAACTTTCCCCATTATGTTGTTTGTTGTTTAAAACCAAGAGGCAGTCTGTTGCTGTTAGATGACCAATAAACATAAAAAAGTTTAAGCTAATAGACTAAGGTAAATTAAATTAAAATCAATATTTTAATCCTCCCCTCACTTGTGGGCTTAGTAATTTGAAGATTGATCAATAAGTGAAAATCATTATTAAATTGATGAGAAAATGACATTAGTGGATTCTAAGACAAGACATCCTGCTCTGATACCATGTCAAATCATGAATCAACTCAAAAACTTAAATTAATGGGCTAAGATAAATTTAATTATGTCAATACTTCAAGAATTACAATATTAGAAAAACTTGCCTCGATGCAGTATGTGCTTAGATTCAGCTGGACATGGATAGGTTCTGCAGCACAACGACATCCAAAGAAACCTGCTGTTTGGTCGAGGAGATGGTCATAAAACTGACCTCTTAGACCTGTCCAAGGATTTTGTGTTTTCCAGATTAGGAAACCAGTGTACTTCTTCCACATTCGACAGTTCCAACCTTCTATTAGAGCTCGATATTGGATATAATTAGCAAGCTGAGCCTGGAAGTTTTGAATGTTAGTAAATAGTTTTAACAGTAAAAAAACACATGGCACTACTTTAAATCCCAAACTTCCTTTTCACCTTCAAACAAAAGTCGTTGAGATCTTTTGGAGAACCGTAAAGTTCAATCTGACTCTGAACATGACGTGGTTTGGAATAGGGGATGTATTTATGGTAATCCCAAATGGGGTTTGGTACTTCTTCTACATAGCCACAGGGTAGTTTCTTAACCAATGGAATCTGCCATCCTTCGGGAGGCATTGTGGCGCGGATGGTAGCGGCGACAGGCATGCCTACGGAACCAACCTCGGGATTGAATCCATACTTGTAAAAATCATCCTTAAAAAAGTTTTCAGGGCATTGGATCTCATAAGGACCATCAGTGAAGTCTCCTTTCCCATTTGCAAATCCATCCCACATTGATCCTTGTACATAAATGCGAGTACCATCTAGATATTGGCTCGGATCCTCCGGTGTTATCGATGAAACTCTCATCGACTTCTTTTTTTCACTTGATACTAGAAAATGAGGATGAAGTTTCAAGTCATCTTTTAAAGCAGCATTGATATCCGGCGGTGGGACTTGTTCGTTTCCACCAACCCAAAGAGCAAGACTGGGGTGGTTCCTCAAAAGCTTAACTGTGTCTCTTGCACAAAACAAGAAAAGATCATGATCCAGAGGGCCATCAGGATTTGAAATCGGATCACCACGTCCATCAACATCTCCAGTAATCCAAAATTCTTGCCACACCTACAATAATTTATTACGCAATAGTGATCGACATTACTATTTCAATCTTAGTTCAAAAAAACTATAAAGTAAATACAATAATTAATTAAGGAAGTATATAAGAAAACAAATAAGCATGTCATGGAGGAGCTTGACGTGATATGAAAGAGAGAGAGAGAGAACTCACTTATCCAGAATTGAAAAGGAGCCATAACTTACCAACAAGCCGTAGATGTCACAATAATGATAAAATTCTGGCCTCTCGGCCAAACCACCACCCCAACAACGGATCATGTTAAAATTCATATCTGCATGAAACTTAATGTCGGTATGATAACGTTTGTCTGAAAGTCGAAGCAACCCATCAGACAATATCCAATTGCCACCACGAATAAATATAGGCTGCCCATTGACCTTAAACAGCCTGCTGAGAAGAATTACTATGGACAGAAACAATCTAACAACAGGAAACTTCATCAAACATGGGTGTGAAATTAACAAAAACAGTACCTTCCGCCAGTTGCAGAATCAATATGACTTTCTATTTTACGAAAACCAAAATCATGACTCCAGGAATCAGACTCTCCAAATCCATCTACGTCAACAGATATAACCACATTATATAAGTACTGCTTTCCCATTCCGTTTGGCCACCATAGATTGGGCTTGTAGAAATAGAGCTGTCATTCACCACAAAATCACATGAGCAAAAGTTTTGAGCGAACTTATGTGTAATGGCTTGTATCTCAGTGAACTATTTGTAGTTTAACCATTGGACTTTGAAGAATAACGTAAATTTAGAATTTCCAACTTCCACTACTAGAAGTATTAGCAAATTTTAGGGAAAAAAAGAAGTAAAAGGTAAGTTCATTATTGTATTTTATTTTATAAAGAACTACCGAACTTTCATTGAGGGAAAAAGAAAGAAGACAAGGGCATACACAAAAACAACAATAATAATAAGGCCCAAAAAGGGGAGTCAAACTACAAAAAGGGACTCCAAGTCCAAGCAAATAAAATAAAACCTGGAGGGTAGTTACAAAAATGCTCCACCATTAAAGCCCAAAGATAAACATAGAATCTAAGAAGAGACCATATATCACTAGAAGATCTCTCCACCCCATAAAGATTCTATTTCTTTAGTTTCTTATCTTTCATTTTTGGAACATCTCATGAACCCAGTGGTTCTCTTCTAAAGAGAAGCTTCCTTCTTTTTCACAAGTTTATTGTTTCTTAATTTAGAATATCCAACTTTGCTGTTGCCTATGGTTCTTCTTCTTCTTTGTTCAGTATTAAATATGGTTGATAAACTGTAGCAGGGCTACATATAGATATAAAACACGGATATGAAGATATATGGCCCCCGACTTCAAACCGAATAAAAGGTGACGTCTATCACAGAGAATGACTGAGGATTAGAGAAGTTTTTCGATGGTTTGAGCACCACCAAGAGGCGCAAAACTTGAAAACTTCATTAATCTGTCTCCAAAAGCTAGCTTTGAAGTGCGCAAAAAGTTAATGGGGAAATGAAATCATGACGTGAGACCTCTGATATCTCGATTTATATAAAAATATTGAGGACCAATAAAGAGATTAAAAAAACAGTGAAAGAAAGATGTAATTACCAACCTGAGGAAATGTATATTGTATAGTGGATCCAGCAGGGATAGACACCTTCTCAACCTGAAGATGCTCGACCAAGCAAATGCTATCTTCTAGTTCAGTGGTCACTTGAACTTTCACCGAACAGTCCGCAACCCAAGAGCTTTTGTTTTGCATCTCCAGAGTAGCATGCAAGTAAACTCTCTTATAATCGTCAAAAAATGTTGATACCAAGTGAGGATCAATAACCTTCACTGGCTGTTTGAAAAAGTAAGCATCAACATGAGACATTTGAACGTTAGAAACAATCAGGAATTGTTTTCATAGAGGAGAAGATCAACGATGGCATATTAACGAGATGAAAAGGTCAACCCAATCATACTGCTATACCACATGGTAAGAGCATTTGGTGAAATTCTTTGGAGAAATGGAATAGAAAGATTGTTTGGTAGTTATATTTATGTTGGTGTAGAAATATGTAGCACACAAGAAATACATATTTGAAGTCTTTGAGAGTATATTATTTCATTCCACATGGTCACCCAATCGAAACTTGAAAATAAAAACAAAAATAGAAAAAGGGGGAAGTATAAATAAAACATATCAGTTTATAAGAAACCAAAAGTTAAACAGTGAAACCATGGGTTGATCCTACTGCCAGAGAATATTTGGTATGATTCCTATTTTGATCTATGAGCTTTCATATTTATTCTATTCTGGATCCTCTAATGTTTCAATTAATTCGTTTGTCTCTGAATTTCAGATAATAACCATTTTAGTCCTTGTCACTAATCTTTTAGTTACAAGTTTGGACCTGAACTTTCAAAGTTATGACTATTAAGTCTCTATGCTTTAAAAATACAAATCTAATAGGTCTTTTGAACAAGGTTGTGTGTCTATTTGATCATTGTACTATAGAAAGTTAAGTTTCTAATCAGTCCCTAGGTTTTTTCTATTTTGTGTCCAGTATTTCCTATTGTTAACTCCATCGTTTTAGCATTTGTGTCACGGTGCATGCCACAGTGAGCTAATTTTGAGCAGTTAAAGCATTTGGAAATGTAAATATAAAAGTAACAACAAACATTACACAAAATTGAAAGTTTAAGGACCCATCGAAGGTTGATGTACAGAAAGTAGACTAATACAACCTTGAATGTTTAGAGATCTATTAGAAACTTTAGCAATGAGTTGGGTTTTCAAATGAACTTGGGATTTTGTTAAATGATGAATGAAAAATTAAAACTGTGGGTTCAAATAGTTTTTATGGAAGGTTTAGAGACTCAAACAGAAAAATTAAAAGTCGAAGGGCTAAAACAAAACATTTGAACAATTCAAGACCAAAAATGGATTACGTATGAAAGTTCAGATACTAAAATAAGATTAAAACAAAAAAATGTTTGAGGAAAACAATGTTTTACAAATTGGATAAGAATCGTAATTCAAATGAAACTCACCCCAGTCCTAGAAATTGATACTTCATCCCATATTCCAGTGTTTCGATCCCTGTAACAACATAAATACAAAAATGCATTATATACACAGAATTTTGCAGTTATTAGCAGTTTTAGTCCTACCAGTAAATGGGTATTTGTACAATATTCAACTTATTTACAGTCTGAAATGTAGCCAGATACTGCATTTAAAAGTTGAAAAATGGAAATATTAGTCATGTTTTTTTTTTTTTTTAAAATAAAAACGACATTGAGAAAAAAATGAAATAATACGCAGTCATACAAAAAAACCCAGCTTCACAAAAAGGCACCTCCCCCTACAGGAAGGGACTCCAACTATACAGAATAACTCCTATAGAATAGTTACAAAAGGTCTTCAAAGTTGAAACCCACAAAGAAACATGAAAGCGGACAAGGAACCACAGCTCACTAGGGTCCTCGTCCACCCCTCTAAAAATCCCATTATTCCGCTCACCCTACAAAACCCACAAGATCGCACACACCCCAACTAACCAAAAGAAAGCGATCATTCTAACTACAAGGCAACTCCTCAATCATAGCACTAGCATCCCTCTAGCAAACATAAAAGAAGCCAAACGTTTGAAGAAAATGCTCCCAAATAGAACTAGCAAACTTGCAACGGCAAAGAATATAATCCAAATCTTACTCCGCCTTCCGACAAAGAATACAGTAGAACGACCCAACAAGTGCGGGAAGCTCCCTAGTAAGAAGATCCATCGTATTCGCACAACCATGTAAAACTTGCCAGGTAAAGAATCTCACTTTCCTAGGAACCTTAATCCTCCAAATGACCGAAAAGACCGAATCACCTAAGGGAGAATGCTCCATGAGACTATGAAGAAAGGACTTACACGAGAACACCTACAAAGGATTGGGTCTCTAGACCCTCACATCCCTTCTCCCACGCCTAAAAGAGTGGCCCTCAAGCAAAGAAAGAAGAGAAGCCACGTCAGTTGCCTCCCTATTGGAAAAAGAACAACGAAGACCGAACAAGAAGGAACAAGAGCTCCCTGACCACACAAGGAAGCAACAAAGTGATTTTTTAGAGACGACAAATGAAAAAGTCTAGGATATAAAGCACAAAGAGGCCTCTCTCCCACCAATGATCCTCCCAAAAATTTGTAAGTAAGTCATATGAATTTGAATCTGAATTAACCATACAAGCAAAATATAAATGTAAGTAAGCCATTAGAGAGAGAGCAAGAGAGAAAGAGAGAAAGAGAGAGAGAGAGAGAGAGAAGTAAGCCATTAAACACTAATAAAGTTGTGAATTTTGTCTTCGTTTAAAACGAAATTAACTTTTTCATTTTGTTACTATGTTATACACGATATTTTCATGCTTTCATCTTTCTACTACAATAATTAGTGTTTACCATTTTCTAGTTTTTTTTCCACTAACTATTCGTGAGTATCTGGCCAACTTACACGCACCTCAACTTATCTCACGGGACAAGAGTACACCATTTTCTAGTATTAGAGAAAATAGTATAATTATGAATTATTTATAATTTCAAATAAGTTGCTCGTATTATTTTTACGTTACAAAAGCTCTATCTCACTTAAAAGATTGTTTACTCTTTTATGCATGAGAGAGAGAGATACTTGAGCCCAAGTATTACCCAAAATATCTTACATCTTAAACTTAGAATAGATGCTATTCAGATAAGCTTGTCACGAACATCTTACATCTATTACCTATTCATTTTCCAAACTTCTCTCCAATGCATTTTTTCCTCTACCCACCATGCAACAAACTAAACAGTAAGATTCCAGAGGAAAACTAATGCACCTAAGATCAAATATTTGAGGGAAAAACTTTTATCATTTTTGAAAAGATTGTCAATTTATTGGTTTAATACCCTCTTCTAACTCCAAGAGCATGCTAAACTGAATCTGATAAGTTAATGCTTCTCTGGTTTGAACCCTTGAATGTTGATATCCATATTCTTACAGGGATCTACTTTCAACAAACTACATTATGTCTCTGGCTGTCAGTAGATAGATCTAAGACATTTTTGTAGAACAGTAATTTTGTTGATTGTGTATCTAAGAGTAAATAGAATGATGTGCAGAATTGTTGCACAACTTTTATTAAAAAAAAAAAAAAAATTAAAAAAAAAAAAAAAAAGTCTGGTTATTGGCAGAAAGCAGCACCAAACCTATCAAATATAATTAGTGAAGAGATAAAGGAACAAGAACTGTACATTTAATCTCATAAACTAAGCCAGTCACCTTATGGGAGTCATCCAATCCCATCCCTCGACATATTGTGCAGCAACATCTTTTCCAATCTAATGTGAAATATAAAATATCAGGCAGCAATATAACATCTAATGAAAAAATTCTTAGAATGTCTTCGACATATGTGCAGAAGATTTTGATGCACCTTCAGAAAAAAAAAAAAAAAAAGGTCCTAGAAGAAGGAAGAATTACATACCTCATGATCACCACCCTGACCTCCCTTGTCCGGAATTCTGCCAGGATGATCTGGGGGGTGAACTAGAACAGCTAGTAAATTTGTGCCATCAGGATGCAAAACTTCAGAGACATCAAGAGAATGTCTTCTAAACATCCCTTTTGGCAGGACCTTTTTGTGACCATTTATGTACACTTCAGCAGAGTAATTTATACCACGGAAATTCATGTCCAGGTGCTGAGATTCTGACTGCAAGTTAAGCATAAGCCAAGAAGGTAATGAACAGGGAGACTTGGTTCAAGAAGCAGAATTGACAGTTGGAAAGCCTATATGTTGCATGGTCAAGTAGCTATTTTTCAACAACTTAGGCGCTGATGAGAATTATCCATATGGCTAAGGGCCTTCACAAACCACACATAACAATGCAATAACTAGGGCCGCAATCTTTAATTATATTAACTGTAAAGGCCACCAATTCCAGTAGCCATAATTTCTTTTTGTTAAAAAAAAATCCCTTCATTGAAGAAGATACAGGGCAAAGGCCTCAAAACAATATCTTACCAGCTTACATTGAAAAGTTGTGAAGAACCAAAAAGTGTAGTACTCTCTCCCAGAATCAGCAATATCAATTATCGTTTCATTCGCTAATCCATAGAACGGATCAGGAATAACTTTATTCTTCACCAAAGTCCCCAATACACTGCCAAACGTAAATTAATCAGGATTGTAATTGTAATCAATTCTATTAACTTAATTCCAGATCCATGTAAAATTAATGAACCTCCTAACAAGTCACAACTGAAAGTCTCTAGGAAACAAATAAGAATTTCCCATTTTCCCTATTTGGGGTTAAAATTTCTAGTCTAAGGGAGGTCTACGAGACATTGACACCAGTCAAAAAGGCCTAATTATAGTATAATTCTAAGCCTATGGTCTCTATTTTCGTCCAATTCAGAACCACAGCAGCCATGAGGGTGGGGAAATCAATTTCAAAACAAATTACAGAGAAATGAGTGTAAAGGGAGAGGGGAGAGGGAATTACGTTCCAGGAACTGCGGCCTCCATCCATGGCGAAGAAGGGCTGATCGAGGGAGGATGAGTGGTAGTAAGCTGAGTCCCACTGAGCTCGACCTCCGTCGACCTCGCCGCAAGCCAACCGGAATTGAGCTTTACCTTGTTCCCGATTTCCGCCATTGTTAGGGGAACAGAGAGAAATTGAAAGAAAAAACCAAAATGATGAATCTATAAAATGGAAATGGCGATTGGGATTACTGAAACAGAGGACTTTAACTCTTTAAATTTTCCATCATTCGATGCTTGAGCCTGACATTGTGAGAATGGTGTAGTGAAAGTGACGCTATGATCATATGATGGACTTGGATATTTCGGTTAGTACCTTTTTTTTTTTTTCCAAAATTATATAAAGGTTATAGGAAAATTTTATTTTTTTAGTCTATGAATTTTGGGTCTTAAGTTAAAATTATATTACTGAGTTTAATTAATTATTTGAATTATGCTAAGAGGAGTGGACGTGGAAGGTTGGAATTTCTAACCTAATATATTTTTCAATAATGCTCGAAATGGTTACTTAATTGAGTTTTTTAAATCCAATCAATTCTTTGGTTAAAAACTACCTCCATTCTCGAAAATATTTTAATAATTTAGTCTGTCTATAAATTTTGATTTATAACGATTTAGTCATTGTACTTTAAATTTTGTTCTTATATTTTCGAATTCATAACTATTTAATCTATATAGTAAAATTTTTCATCAAAATAAAATGTCAATTTTTATTATTTGACGGTTTAGACTTTGGAATTTATAGATATTTTAGGTTCATATTTAGTTTATTAATCTATCTAAGCAAAAAATCTCAATAAATCTTAACACTAGTTTTTAGAGACTAAGGTGCTTCAAATTTTAATGTATGAGGACTAAATTATTATATACTAAAACTCAAAATCTAAATTGTTACATAGAGATTAAATCATTAAAAATCAAAGTTTAGAACTAAATTATTGTTTTCATCAAAATTCAGGAACCAAAAGTGATTTTAGAGAAAAATGATTTATCTATAAGCGTTTTCTTAAAATTAATTTTGATATAATCATTTATATGTTTGGTTCTCTACTTTTAAAAGTGACAAAATGTGGTTGGTATCAAGGTTTAAACTTTAAAATATCCATGATGTTAACAATGTTGAGGTTTTAATTTCACAAAAATTTTGTGAAAATATCGATAAAATATTGATGTCGATGGATATTTATGAAAGAATTAAAAAAATAAATACTTAAATAAATAAATAATCATTTTATGATTTTTAAACAAACTAACATGTTTAATGTTTATATTATATTTACATTAGTGTCATTTTGGTGCTTATTTTTTATGTTTGGTAGATATTTTTACTCTATAATAAAAATGTCGATTCACTCCTCACTGTCGATATTGAATACATGAAAATGTTAATATATTGATAGAAATACCTAGCGTGTTGACGAAAACTTAATACTATGATAAGATGATATGTTTCCTTCCTTTTCTCGTGTATCTAAGTTCCAATGGGAATTTGACAATTATAGCCTATTTCAAATTTTAGTTTGGAAAGATGGACCATTTTTTTTTAATTTATTTCTTAACCTATTTCAAACTATTATTAGTCACAACTTAATCGAATTCTCTCCACAAAAATTTTTCCTATTCGCAAAATGTTTACCCTGCAAAATTGTGCTTTGTGATTACGAAAAAAAAATATCTATTTCATCCATTTAACATCTTATTGTTTGAATAGTTCAAAATATATGTGTTTTATAATTATTTTTGCAAAATTTTCGAATTTTTCATGAAACCCCAATGGGCTTCATATGATACGGATGGGGTGAAGACTTGTGACTACCCAGTGGAGCCGCTTTCAGGTTTAAATCTTGAAAATAGGTTCTTAGTGGCGGCTCGACTAGGTTTTCCATGCTTGGTAGTACTCGGGACTGAGATTGTTATATTCTACTTTTTTGCTTTGTGTTTTTGTTATGCACCTATATAATACTATTCCTTTATAATTTATAGGTGATTAATGCATTTTTTTTTTTTACGGTGTTTGGAATGAACATGAAAAGAATAACGATAAATGAGAGGTGAGAGAATTTGACATAGAGATGGTAACAATGTATAATGAATTCTTAAATCGAGTTTATAGGACTCTATAAATTAAGATAAGCACAAATTTCTAATAAGATGGATGTATTATATTTTTTTGCCCCTATCTAAGCCACCACTAGGGCAAAAAATAGAATGCACTCATCCTTGGCCTGAAGCCATTCTACCCACCAAAAATAATTTATCAAATCTCGACCATGGCAAAGTCATGATCGGGTCAAATAACAAAAGTCAATAATTTTAGTCTCATGTTAGTTTCTTTGGCTTGGTCCAGACCCAATTAGAGATAAATTTGAGGAAAAAAAATAGTAATATCTATACATTGTTGTTGAGTTCAATCTGGTCTCTTTATGATAAATCTCAATTAGGATGCTTCTAATTGTAGAAAAAAAAATTCTTCTTCTTAATCTAAAAATGTTGTTGTTGAATCTAAATCATTCTTAAAAGTGTCGAAAATTAACAATATCAAGAACTTTCAAAAATATATATATATATATATATATTTATAGCAAAATTCTTATTTCAAAAAAGATATTCCTCGGACACGATCAACTTCCACTTTACCAAATTCCTTCAATTTCCTTCATCACTCCTACTTTCCTCACTTCTTCATCTCCATCAGCCATTTCTTCCTTCCCCTTGTTCATGCGAGTTTCCCTTCCCAAGCTCTCCATTCGCCATCAATGGTGACCATTACCGAGGAACCAGACGAGTCAGTGCCGGAGCCATCAAATCCCAAACCCAACAAATCAAGCTCATCCTCAAAACCGCCACCGAGCTCCTTCGCTGCAACCCCTCAAACCCCTCCATCTCCTACCCCAAATCCTTTCACCTTCTGGTTCTACTTCACTTTAATCGTATCTGTCATAACATTTTTCTTCATCTCCCTCCCTTCTCTCTCTCCCCAAGACCCCAAATCCTGGTTTTTAAGCTTACCCAATAGCCTCCGTCATCATTACTCAAAGGGCCGTCTTCTAAAGGTACTAATTAGTCCTAATTTATCTCCAATCGAAGTTTTCGCCGTTGAAAATGGCGCAAAAGGGAACGAAAATGTGGTAATTGTTCATGGGTTAGGGCTGAGCTCTTACTCCTTCCGCAAGGTTTTGGACTCCTTAGGTTCCAGAGGAGTTCGTGCTCTGGCGTTTGATCTGCCCGGCAATGGCTTTTCCGACAAATCCACGGCTGAGATCGACGAGAGCTCAAACGGGGTTTTAGGGAGGCTTTTGGATGTCTATAATTTGATTCATGAAAAGGGTATCTTCTGGGCGTTTGATCAGATCATTGAAACTGGGCAGATTCCTTATGAAGAAATTCAAAAACATGTTCCTAAGAGGAAGATCTTGAAGCCAATTGGGCTAGGCCCTGAAGAGATTGGTAGCATTTTGGGGCAAATCATAGATACTATTGGTTTGGCTCCAGTGCATTTGGTCCTTCACGATTCCGCTTTATCAATGGCGGGATATTGGGTTGCAGAGAATTCAGGATTTGTGAGGAGTTTAACTCTCATCGATACTTTATCAAAGCCTTCTCTGCCTTTATGGCTCTTGGAGTTGCCTGTTGTGAGAGAAGTTGTTATGGGATCTAATTTTGTGTATTCAAGGTTGATCAACCTCTGTTGTTCTAAAGGGAATGATACACCCTTGGATGCGGAGGCTCATAGAGTTCTTTTGAAGGGCCGCGGTGGGCGGAGGGCAGTTGTTAGCATGGGGAAGAAGTTGAATGATAGCTTTGACATTGCAGAATGGGGTGGTTTGGATGATCTGAAAAGTGTGCCAATGCAGGTTATCTGGTCAAACGGTTGGTCGAATGAATGGAGTGCCGCGGGACGTCGAGTTGCTGATGTGCTTCCACAGGCATCTTTTGTTAAACATTCCGGTGGACGATGGGCTCAAGTAAGGATTCATTAATTCAATTAAGAATTTGAAATGAGTTTGGCCTATGTTCTGTGTAATGAGTTTTCTGTCTATATTGTGGTTTGCTGAGTTCAGAAGTGTCAATACCCTTTCTAGGACGAGGACTTTCATGGATTTAAATGTAACACCAATGATATGGTTAGGCCTGCCTATAAAATGGTTTTAGCAGTCGGATTTTCATATCTTAGAAGTTAGAACCAGTGTTTTTCTAATCACAATGTGCAAAGTTTGAGTGAAGTAGGTCGTATATATGGCTTAATAAAATTAAATAAAATCTATTACTTTGAAATTTAACATTATCAAGCAGGACATGTTAGGCATGAAGGTTGTTCAAATTCCAAGAAAAATCAACTGATAATACATAGGAGAGAAATGAGTGATGCGATTGTAGAAGTTGGAGTGCTTGGGATTTTAGTTCTGCTAGACTAGGTGAAAATAAAACTGATAGAGGCTAGGGAGGGGGAGAGTGACTTGGCCAATGAGGAGTTCGAGACGATATTTCTGTCAATCAGCAGTTGATATGGTGGACAAAGTTTATTTTCTAGATTTTACAGAGAGAGGTACATAGACACACTTACAATTGTGTTTGTGGAACTGGAGATGGTTGAGAGTCGGGAAGAGATGCTCAACCGCTGAAGACTCCAAGCCTCAGGTTAGATCATCCGAGAGTCAAAACAGAAGGAAATGAAAAATGTTGACTTGTACACATCTGAGCACTATATTTGAGGCATCATGTGTGCTTTACAGTTGATTGTAAGAGATTTCTTAGGCTCCTTGTATGAGATTGCCACTTTCCGGCTAGGAGATAACCTTTTAAAACCTTCTTGATGCACTCAGTTTGTAATCATGATTGTTTGACTTGTCCATGGTAATAGGCTGATTTCATCTGTCTTTGTGGATTGACTCCTTGATTATCATTTTTGTTTGCCTAAATGGTCTCCATTAGCTACTCAGCCACTTGATTCCGCATTTCGCTCACCATCTTTGATAATCTATTTCTTCAACTTGCCTGTATATTAGACCGGTCATTATCTCTTTCAATGTCAAATAAGCTCTTTATCTTTGTTGACCTCAGGAAGATGTGGCCGATGTCGTAGCTGACAGTATAGCTCAGTTCGTATCCTCATTACCCCCCACGGTTAGAAAAATTGCTGAAGAGCCTACTCCTAAACACATTCAGAAAGCTTACGATGAATCAGGGAATAGCGACCACTACCACGACCATCACCACCACCATGATCATGGCAGCCATGGCATTCATGGAGCTGGCTACATGGACGGATATGGGCTCGGTAGTCATGCCTGGTAAACGAACATCCGCTTCTTTGTGCAGGACACTCTCAAGAAGGGATCGGATCTATGCATACCCAAATGAGTCGCTTTGAGTCCTTACCTTTTCTGCCTGATTGATTGTTCTTTTGCTTGAGCTTCTCAGGAAGGATATCCCAACGGTAAACGTATCGTGACGACTCGTTAACTTCTTAGATATCTCAAAAGCGTTTTTTTGTTACCAGACATATTAGATTGTTGCTTGCTAATTGGCCTGTATTTAATCATGTGTTGCTTCATTGTTTTGAATGTATTTGATCTTACACTTCCTTTTCTTGAAACTGAAAATTTTCTTCAAAAGAAGACGAGAACTTATATCAGTCTTGGTATAGTTGTGTTGTAGGATGCAAATCTTTAAATGTGTATGGATTTTATGAATGACAAAGTTTTATTATTTGTGTTATCAACTTCTGTTTTTATTTAACCTTCAGTTGAGCCAACACAAGGATAATTCAACGGGCATAACAATGGGCATAATTTTGTACTATTGACCTTGGAGTTAGAGGTTCAATTCCTCACATAAAAAAAAAGAAAAACCTTCGTTTGATATATTAATCGTATGTTATCTTTTTTTTTCTTACTCTATAAGGAAGTCCAAGTCAATGTAAATAAAAAAAATGTGGGACCCATCTCGTTTTTCTTCATTGTGTTTACTACACTTTGTAATGGAAATAATTGATAGACATTGGTGTGCCCTTCGCCCCTCTAAAGACCAAGAAGACCACCAAGCCGAACATTCAATTATCAAAAAGATCACTAAGTCGAAGGACCAATAATTTGAGAAGATCGATAAGCCCAAGGATTAAAGTTTATATTTTTTATAAAAATAATTATAGAATAAAAATTTGAGATTTGAATGCCACTACAAATGGTCTATCATTTATAGACTTGCAAACTTAATAATCACTATATTTGTAACTTTTATATTTGTGCGACATATTTGTAAATATGACAATCAATTTTGCATCTATATTTGTAACTTTTATATTTGTGCGACATATTTGTAAATATGACAATCAATTTTGCATCGATTACATTTTTTCTAAATTCTAAGTTTAGCCTTGAACTTTTAGTATTGTGTCAAATGGGATCCAAAACCTTTTAATGTGTAATAGAGCTTTAAACTTTCAAATGCATATAAAGGATTTACATACTTTCAATTTTGTATTTGATGGTTCAAAAATTTTAATTTTGTATCTAGTAAATTTTTGTTCTATTTGACCTTTTAAAAGCTCACGTACTTACTAATAAAAAAATTAAGATTTTTTGGGCAACAATATGCAAGGTGTGAAATTCTAATCTTTGACTTTTTGATCAAAGGTATGTGTTTTTATATTAGTTGAGTTATGCAACTTGAAAGTTTGATATCTTATTTAGAATGAAAATTCAATTTTATTCCCAATAGAATAATAATTTCTAGAAATTTCTTATATATGAGGTACATTCAAAGATTTAACGAGCACAAATTTAAAAGTTCACAAAACTTTTATGTCTTGTATGTTCTTTGATGATTGTCAATAAAAACTTTGTTTCAACTATCATGGATTGACTTAATAGTCAATAGGCGCTATGAATTCAATAAGTGATTTAAAGATAATAAATATAATCCACGGTAACTACCTACTTAGAATATATATATATATATATTTTTTACATTTAAATTTTGACATTTAAATGTTTATAGGGTAAGATGGATTGTCCAATAAAACTATCAAAGGTGTGTTGCGTAAGTTGGCCCACAAAAACGATTATAAAAAAATTAAAATAAATAAAAGTTGTGCTTCTCATTGAAAGAACAAAAAAATTTGTATTTGGGTAGTTATTATTTTGGTATGTTTTAAGGAGAGACTTTGATTTTGGAATTTTGTGAGATATGTAGGATTTTATGTGTTTAACTAAGCCCTATTGGGTAATTATTTGGTTTTTGGATTTTGGATTTTCAAAAATTAAGCCTTTTTTTTTTTTCCATTTCTTATAATGATACAATGACTTAATTTTCAGCCAAATTCTGAAAACAAAAGTAAGTTTTCAAAAGCTACTTCTTTTAGTTTTCAAAATTGGACTTGGTTTTTTAAACCATTGGTAAAACGTAGATAACAAATGAATAAATTTTGAGTTAGAAGTAGTATTTATAGGCTTAATTTTAAAAAATAAAAACAAAAAATCAAATGGTTATCTCATGGGGCTTTATAAATTTTGGTTGTTGAGAAAATTAATGTAAACAGTAGACAAATAGGAGAAACATGAGAGTATTAACTGAAAAAAAAATGAATATACCTATATAATTTATTTTAAATTTGGTTCTTTTTTAACTAAAAAAACTTGAAACAAATTGATCACTATACACTACTGGTAGGAACATTTTAATTTTTTTTTTGAAATTTTAGAATTATATTTGCAACGAGACATTAACGGTTCTGTTCATATACTAATAGTAAGGATATTTTTTAGTGTTTTTTCCTTTAAAAAAGTTTAACGGTATTTTTGATATTTCTAAAAGTTCAGGGGTATTTTTGAAACAAAACACTCACGGTTTCCATCCAAAACAAAATGTAAAGGTATTTTTGAATTTTTTTCTAAAAGTTGAAAAGTATTTTTGAAACATTTGAAAGTTTAGGGATAGTTTTGACACAAAATACAAAGTTGAGAACATTTTTTATTTTATATATTTTTTAAATAATTTAGCCCTAAAAAAAAGAGAAAAAATACTTGAAGATAACATATTAATTAAAAATCATTTTTAGTACCTAAACTTTGATAAAAATAACAATTTAGTCCTGTACTTTAAAATAATAACAGTTTAGTCCTTTTGTCAACTTGAAATCATAGGATTTTTTGTTTTTCTTTGTTTACCAAATGTTTCCAAGCAAAACTCTGGCCAAGATTTCAAGAGTTCAACGAATTTCTCTTGCACGAATTGCATAATTTGGAGTTTTCAGATCGACTTATATATTAGAGAAGAGCAAGATAACGAAAGAGAGAGGGAAATGACCTAAGTGAGCAAAATTTGAGTGGCACTTAATTTTTTCATGAAATTCTAATAAAAATTTAAAACCAATCACTTTCTAAATTCGTAGAACTAAGTGGAATAAATAATCATTTGTTGGAGCTACAATTTCTTTTAAGATTTAAAATATAACAATAAAATGAGGGGAGAAACTCATTTGGTAGTAGAAATTAGTCAGGTAGTTCTTAAGAGAAGAAGACGACAAGTTGACAAAATTTTTAAGAAAAAAAATAAATTGTTATAAATTTTAAAATATAAATACTAAATCGTTATTTTTAAGATTATTATTTTTATGAAAGGTCTACTATTCTTAAAGAATAAGGTTATTTTAGACCATTTTTCCAATTGTATGTCATTATACTTCAAAAAAAAGAAAAAAAAGAAATTCCCTTTCTCTTCCCTTTTGCGTATCTAGCCATTTCTGTACTCGCATTGATCCTCTCCGACACCGGCGTGCCGCTCATCCCTCCGGTGGTAGCAGCTCTGCGGCGCAGCTCTTCTTCTAGGACCCACGACACGGCAGTGCAACCTACTCTGGGGAACTACGCGGGGGCACGATTGCCTCTTCCGCCATCTCGCTGACGTGTGTGAAACTTCCCTTCAGCAGCCTCTCTCTCTCGCAAATCTCATCCTCCGGCGACTACACTTAGAGCTGGCGCATTCTCCAAACACGTTAGACTTGTAGCGGAAAAGCCTTTCGTGCTCGAACCAGCAAAGACCCACTCGATTTAAGCGGTAAAATCTTGATTATTCACTTATTTAGGGTTGATTGGGTTGGTTCCATGTTTATGTAGCCTTTGAATTAGGTTGCGGCACAACTTTGGATTAGTAGAATCTTAGTTCGTGAAAGAATTAAGGTAAGTGGGTCATACTTGTAGGATTTTAATTGTTTGCTTGTTTGATGCCTTTTATTGTTTCCGTGTTCTAAAACAGTTGATTATGTTCTCTACTATTGGTTTTTGAGATTAATGTGATGTATGCTGGATTTATTTGGGTAATGGACGTCGAGTGTTGTTTATTGTAGTCTATAAATTGATTAAATTATAGGAAGAATGCTGAAAATTTGTTAGGGAAATATTTATTTGAGTGCGAGTTGTTGATTATGTCAAAAGCTTGATGGCTAAGCTGAGCAAGGGAGGAAGCATGATAATTGTTGATTAAAGCGTATTCCCAACACTCCATCTCTATTTTGATGAATGGTAGATTGAAGGGACAAATCATAGATACTAGAGGGCTAAGGAAATGTGATCTGCTTGCTCCTTTTCTTTTTGTGTTGGTGGCAGATGTATTTGGTAGGTTGCCTAAGTAGCCTCAATGAGTAATACTCCAAGAACCAAGCTTGTGAATCTTTTATTAAGATGATAATGGGCCTAATACAAGAGGGGAAGACTCCTGTTTATAGAGTTTATTACAATGGGGGTAAAAAGGGAATTAACCTAGAATATAATCCAATTAACCCCATTCTTCCTACATCATTCTATCCCTCCAGAAAGAAAACTCGTCTTCAAGTTTTAAAATGAAAAATGAGATAATCAAGGAATGAAATAAACTTGTTCAACAGAGTATGGCCAAACCAACTTCCTACATCTTGAACAAAAATATTATGATCAAAGAGGTAAATCGAGATAGAAAACCAATATTGCCTCCAAAAGATGAACTTCTCAATCGACTGTAAACTCAAAAAAGAAGTTTCCATCAAGCTCATTCAAAACCGTAACCATAGAACCGATCACAAAAGAATTAGCTTCCAAAGAGAACCCTTCAAGAATCACATCTTCTTCATCATTTGCTTCAAGTTCTTGATGTTGTGGTAATCGATTTCCAACGCATTAGTGTGCATTCTTGCTCAATGTTTTTATTTCCACCTCGACGTTTAGTGTTTCAATGTTTGGTACCTCTTCTCCGTCACCTTCGTTGGATTTATCTTCTTCACTCAAGACTACTTATGAATCAATATCTTCAAATTATTCTTCTAGGTTCCATGTTCCTTTTGAGTTTTCTGTCTTGTGTGTTGTGCTCAATTTTACGATCTTGGTTGAGTTCTTGATTTTCTTGAGCAACTAAATGTAGTTTTTGAAGATTTCTTGAAAAATCTTGAAGATTATGATTATGCGTTTCTTGAATTTTCCCTAAAAGAACCCAATTTCATCAATTCCCTTTTGAAAGCCCTCATGATAGATGCTTTCTATTTAAATATTTATGTTTTCTTGAAAATGTTTCGAACTCCAAATTGGCGGTGAGATGATTAGTGGGTGTTCTTTGATCATAATATCTTCTTCTTTGAGCCGTATTCAAGTTTTCATGATGCTCTACAAAGCCTTCATCTGAAGATTCTAAATCTTCCATCATATATTCCGGTAATTGACCTCCAAAATCTCTCCCCAAGTGCTGGTTTTCATTAAGTTTGATGGGCTGATTAAAATGTTGGTTTTTTGATTGAGGATCTTGAATTCTTTGAGGTTCTTGAAATCTTACCGGTTGGTTTCTTGAAAAACGAGTTTGATTGGATCGTAGAGCCCTTTTTTGATATTGTCACTTTCTTATTCCATCCCAAACGGCCTTAGAAACATCTTCGGAGTCACTAGAATCACTAGAATCAGATTCTCAATGTGGGTAATGATAGGTTCTTTGAGAAAATCAGACATGGGCAAAACTAGCATGTTGGAATTCTTCTTCTAAATCACTTGAGTCAGAATTCCAGCATTGTTTTTGGAAGTAAAATTGATTTTCTTACCTATACCAACTGCTGGTTTTTTCCTTGGACATCTTCTTTAATCGGTAATCGTCATTTCTTGAAAAATCTTGATAAATCTTCTTTCTTTCTTGGAATTTCAAGGGTTCCCCCCAATTAGATGTGCGTTGTTCGGCAACAAGCACAGCTCACGAGGCTCCCTCTTGTGATCGGCGTCAACAAGAGTTCCCCGATCTTCCACCGGCAGCAGTCAAGTTGGCCTAGGCGATCGCTCTGATGTTATTCATTAATGAATCTTTCCTTTACCAAAAAAAAATCTTTTACTTTTGAAAATTTATATTGGATTGTTCCTAGTACAAGCATATTTGTTGAATTTCGGCATTTCAATCTCTCATGGTTCTATTTTTTTTTTTCTTTCTTTTGAATACTGGTTATTACTTATTTTTGTCATATTTAAGGGGTTTCTGGAGGAATTGGGACGAAATGTTTAATTATGAAAACTAAACTAGAAACAAATTAGTCTTCGTCAATTGTACATGGTGATTTCTATTTGAGAGGTTGTCTTGATGTCAGTTAGTTTTTCCTTAATTCACAGGTCTGATGATTTACACGGCCATCGACACATTTTATCTAACTGATGAGCAGTTAAAGAACTCACCTTCGAGAAAGGATGGGATTGATGAAGCCACCGAAACCACCCTGAGAATCTACGGTTGCGATCTCATTCAGGAGGCTGGCATATTGCTTAAATTGTAATCTCATGCTTTTCTTCTTTTCTAAAATTTGTAATGTCATGCTTTAAAACTATTTCATGGTTTTTCATACTACTTGTGTAGGGTTTTAATTCTTTTTCATTGTTTCTTTTATTTTTTAATTTGCTTCTTTCAGGCCTCAAGCAGTCATGGCTACTGGACAAGTTTTATTCCATCGATTCTATTGCAAGAAATCATTTGCCCGCTTCAATGTCAAGGTTATTTTTGTTTCAATTATTAGTTTTCTGTGTTTACATCAATTAAACTTTCATAATTGGATTTAAGGAAATACTATATAAATTCTACTTGGACTAGTCTCTCATAGTTATTTGTAATGGTCCAATGTTGTCTATATTCTAGCTTGCTAGATGGTCTTTTTTATTATCCTTTGAAAGCTGCCTTCTTAGATGTCTCTATCCCTCTCTCTAAACCTCCCACTCTTTCAAGAATGTGTCGATGCTCGTTTATAGTCTTCAATTTTTCTGAGGACTTGATAGTTGCTTAATTAACTCAGATTGTCTTATTAAGCTCATAAAAGGGTTAAGGCTTAAGGGTTTCATTTTCCATTGAGGTATGGTTGTTTAATTATAAAACAAAGAGAAAAATATAAGGTTATAAATTTTGATTCCTTTTTTCTTTTAAAATTTAATTTTGATTCTTCTGATATGTTTCTTATCAATTTTTTTCTGATGTGATGGTTTATTGGTTTATGATAATTTCCTGCAGAAAGTTGCTTCTAGTTGCGTGTGGCTTGCATCAAAGTTGGAGGAAAACCCTAGGAAAGCCAGACAAGTAATTATTGTTTTTCACAGAATGGAATGTAGGAGAGAGGACTTACCCATAGAGTTCTTGGACCCTACTCTCAAGGTCTGAATTTGATCTTTTATCTTCAGGTTCTTTTTCAATCTTAGGATCCACTCTTTCTTCCTTTTTAACCAAAGAGTTGGTTGGCCTTTCCTTTTGCACAAAAAGGAAAAAAAAGTTTGAAATCATTGTTCTTTTTTGATATAAAATATTGTGGAATTCTAGCTTGGCTAATATGTTCACATACATTGATTCTGTCCCCTTCTTGGCTATGATATAGCTGTTCCATTTCTCTTTCTATTTTTCACTTAATTGATCGCCTAGTTTTTTATTTTGTAATATTTACACTACATTTTTAATTATTTTGTTTTATTTCATGCAGAAATATGCAGACTTGAAGACGGAGTTGAGCAGAACAGAGAGGCATATATTGAAAGAGATGGGTTTCATTTGTCATGTTGAACATCCGCATAAATTCATATCTAACTACCTTGCAACCCTTGGAACACCTCCAGAACTGAGGCAAGAAGCTTGGAATCTGGCCAACGATAGGTATAATAATAAAAAGTTTTATTCCCATGTTGGTTTTATTTTGCACACTTGTCTTCTGGTTTCTATTTGAAGAGCTCAAGTGAAATAATACAAATATATTGGTAATTTTATTTTTTTAATTATAAATTTGAAAATTTAGGGACTAAACTTGTAATTTAGCCTAATTTCCTTGTGTTATTAGGAGGTCTTGGGTTGGGTCATGGTGGAAAGGGGGATTGGTCCACTTTGAACCTACTTTTGGACCATAGGCCAGTTTTTCCTTAACCTCAATAAAAAAACTTTCTTTCATTGAGTATAATTGAGTATAAATGCAAAAGAACAGCCTCACTCAATATTAATATCACATCATCACACATCAGATTCATCAATTAGAACAGTCTCACTAAACATTCCAACCTAGCACTAAGGCATGCCGATAGGAAGGCCACTTACCTTAAAGCAGACACTAAACAAGTTATCAGTTTCGCCTACGAAAGTTTTTTCCCTTACCTAAAATAGTTTCTAAAAATTAATAAAGAATTTTGAGATCCCATTTAGATTCTGTAATTTACCTAAAAAGTGACTAAAAGGGTTACTCAAATGGTTCTTAGTTGACCCTCCTGATCCGATTGTAACTTTACTCTGATGTTTCTTGTACGTTGAGCATCAGTCTTTTTATTTCATCAATGAAAAGTTATGTTTCTGTTAAAAGAAAAACCAAATAGTTCTTGTCTGATGTCACTCTTAAGACCCAATTCGATCCAAACAGAAACTAGTCCTCAAAACTAAACAGAGAAGTTATAATAATTATCTCAGTCGAAATACTTGATTCTTATTCACAAGGGTTCGGATCGAGCGATACCTACTGACCTTTACCAAAAGGGTTGGGTCTATGCTGTTTTTCTGTCATCGAACCTACAGATCCAGCTCTAAAAATAGTGGGTACTTCAAACTATTTCTGCACCGCCCTTTAAACACCGTCAGAGGGGTCAGAACTATGGGCTATTAACACTTTCCACACGGATCGATTCCCACATTGTGAACCATTCACGTACAATGGAGATTGGACTGAAACTTATACTTAGCAGTTAGCATTTGTATGTTTGTGGAAATGAACCTTTGGGACTCTCTTGAAGTCTTAAAAAAAAAAAATTATAAATCCAACGTCATCACAGAAAGTGGCTAAGGTCTGTGGATCTTTTTCTCTTTATTAGCTTCTTTTGTATTTTCTTGGATGTCTCCAAGACTCTTTGTATCTATCTTGTTGGGCATGATGACCTCTCTTGTACCTATTTGGATATTTCATTCATCAATAAAATGTTTCTTATCCAAAAAAAAAAAAAAAAATTGAGTTCTTCTTAGTCAACTGGGAAAAAAGTATAAAATTCTCATCCCAACAAAGAAGCAGCGAGGTGTGTAACTTCTAATTTAGTTTTATTTGGCTTGCTTCTATCTTTCTTTTTTGTGATTATTAATCCCATCACTTAATTGTTAATGGAATGGAACCGAGGTGTGGGAATATGGCATACATTAGATAGTATGGTATACTGTTCCACATGTACCTGACGTTGTTAACCAGAATAACGCTGTTACTAAAATGAGATTTTATGTAGATACTATTACATATTCTATGAGAGAATTTGTTAATTTAATTTTTTTAATGTATGGAGCAGCTTGCGTACAACCTTGTGCGTTCGATTCAAGAGCGAGGTTGTGGCTTGTGGGGTTGTATATGCTGCTGCTCGGAGATTTCAAGTACCCCTTCCTGAAAATCCACCTTGGTGGAAGGCATTTGATGCAGAGAAGTCGGGAATTGATGAAGTTTGTCGGGTTTTGGCACATTTGTATACCCTTCCAAAGGCACAATATATCGCTGTCTGCAAGGATGGAGACTCATTTACATTTTCTAACAAGTCATGGGATTCACAATCTCTTCCAGTCACCAAGGTGCTTAGATTTTTTGTATGCTTACTATATATATTTATTGTGCTGCCTAGTTTCGTACGAACTTTTACTGGCTGCATAAGTTGAATTTTGCATCTTTCAATGCTCAGGAAGTTCCACAAAGCAGCCCAGCAGCCAACGATGATGCTTCTGTAGTAAAAGCCACCCCAGGAACTAATCCTGAATCAGGGGGATCCAAAGATGAGATGCTTAAATTAGCCTTAAACAAGCTCAAGGAATCTAAGAAGAGTGATGACGAATCCAAGAGCCTTACGCTTGAAGCCACTGCTAGGGAGGAGTTTATGCCAAAATCAAAATCTGATCGAAGGGCTGAGATTGGTGAAAGGAACAAAGAGAGAGAAAGAGACCGGGATAGAGAAAGAGAGAGGGAGAGAGACAGAACCAAGTCTCGAGATCGAGATAGGGGTCGGGATTCTGACAGAGAACGTGAGAGAGAGGATGCAGACAGAGACAAAGTCAAGGATCGAGCTCATCGCTCGAAGGATAGGGGCAAGGAATTAGGTTAAATTCTAATATGATTATTTCCTGCATTTCGAGTCTATAGAGTAGATGAAGTTAGATTTGAATAATAACAGTTGCAATGATAATTGCAGGAGGGCATCTGGAGAAGTCAAGACACCACTCATCGCGAGGTATCGATTTGTTTAAGATTATTGGTTCCCCTAGTCTCTGCGGTCTTTAATACTAACATGACAGACAATCTTTTTCTCCTTTTCAGATCGTGAATACCATAGCTCATCTTATTCTTCACGCGATAAAGATCGCCATAGGCATCATTGATAGAACAGGGTTTGATCAAAATCTTCTACAACTGGCGGCATTGACATGTACATGCAGTTCAATAGTCAGTATGCGTTTCTTCTCTCTTGGATTTGTACCAACTTCAAGTACACTAGTATTCCTCCTCTTCCTATTGATTAGAAGCATCCAGCAGCGTCACGCCAGTCGAAAGAGTGCAAATGAGGTGTTCTGATCTATTGAGACTGTACAGACAAGAGGATGCTTGTATTTTTGATGAAATGAGAATCTTACGACCTTACTTGAACAAGATCTGTTACTATAAGTTGTAAGTTGTGTGACTGCGTGTTACTTTGGGTGACTCTGGCTTGATAATCATTTGTTGACTACTTTGCAGGTTAAGAGCCACTCTATTCTTACTTCCCAACCCCTGAACTTTCTAAAAATATTATTACTCTATTATCACTGTACACGGATAGATGTCTATCTAGGTTTATCACATTTTACACAAATAGAAAATAAAATTTTGCAATATTTGTAATTATTTTTAACAATTTTTCTATTTCTAAAAATATACCTTTAAATAATTGTAGGTAAACAACCTTATTTTTAAAGCAAATAAAGTAAAAACGAAACATCACTTAGACTTTTGCATCTACTCAATGAAATGAATAACACTTAAAAAGTAAAGAGGAAATATTTAAAATTTGAACCACAATCGAAAGATGAAATTATAATAATTGTTTTCTTTATTTTGTTTTAGGCCTAAAATTATATTAAATACTATAAGCTCTTTATAATATTTGTTTTAATCCATGTTATATCTTTTAGTTATATTTATATAAAATAAATTTGATTTCAAATATAAAAAAACAAGTAACAAGAAACTGGATTAAACTCATTTCATATTGTTGTTTCTAATTATTCTTAAAAAAATAAGAAACATGAAAGAGATAGTGAACGAGAACATTATCAAACGAGCTCCTTTATTTTCAATAATTTGTATATAATACGAATTTTTAGAAAGTTATTTAAAAACGATACACAACACAATACATGACGGATTATTACAACTATATTTCTCAAAAACTAGAAACAAGAAAGGATAAAGATTATTAAATAACTTTGAAAGGCTAATTTGGTGGAGAGGTTTCAAGCATTTCACCATCATTTTAAAATTGATTATTGTGTTCTTGTTCATCATCATCATCATCTTCTTCTTCTTCTCCTTGTTGTAGTTGTTGAGTAATTTTGCATTTATATTGATCAGCCTTGATTCTCTCAACTTCCCTATACTTGAGCAAGTACTTTTCAGAAATCTCAGCATAGTTATCTAAGCCATAAGAACCAAAAGCCCAACAAATATCATCTCCATTCAGAGTTCTTCGATTCTCTTTGTGACATTTTTGTGCTGCTTCACTTGTTACAAAGCTAATGAACTCACTTGCACATTCTTGCATTGTCGTCTTGGCTTCTTTTGAAATCTTGGCCTTTTGGGGAAGTATCTTCTTCATTATTCTCCCAACATTGGCAATTGGTAGCTCAACAAACTCATCCCCATTATGCTGATCTCCCATTCTTAACCTCAATGTATTCTTTTTTGATCTAATATGAGTCTTGCATTACCTCATATATATATATATATATACATACATGTTTTGAAAATGAATATTAATTAAATATAAGCATTTCATTTAGGGCAAACCTTTTGATGTATAGGGTTAGGTTTAAATCATATTCTAATCTCACTTTTTACATTTGTTCATACTTTTATGATATCTATTTTGATCCTTAAACTTTTCGATTTGTTTTCATTTTATATATCTTGAAGAGTATTTATATAATCAAATTTTATTACAATCATACAGAAATCTCTCGTCGATTCCAATTACAAAAATACTCTCTCAAAACTTTTGTACCACCCACACAATTTTCTCCACTCTCATAATAGAGAATACCAAATGAGAATTTAACTAGAGTTAGTACGACAAACTTAGAGTGTTTCTAATTAAATATGACAATTTAAAATTAAAAGCATAGTCTCCTTTTATAGTGTTTGGAGTTTGTCACTCCCTAAAACTTACCTATATGTGTTGGAAATGTGACCAAAGTTCCGCATTGGCTTGATAAGGGGAAGATCCATAATATATAAGTTATGACAACTATCTCCAATGGTATGAGGCCTTGAGCGTTTGTGCCCAAAGTGTATAATATCATACCATTATGGAGATATTTTGAAGGTTGTTGTCCTTAACTAACAAGTGGTAGTAGAGCCATGTCTCTAACTTAGCTATGTCGTAGAAACCTTTAGTATTGAACAGAGATAAAGTAGTCATGGTGTGTGAAGTGGAGTTAGATGGAAAGTTGGAAGGGAGATTTGATGATCCTTTGTTCGAGAGAAAGATGGTTGGGAATGCACAAAATACTTAAATTTGCTTGATAAGAGGAAAATATATGGTACTTAATTGATTAGGACAACTATCTCTAATAGTACAAAATCTTTTTGAGTGAAACCAAGAGTAAAGCAATGAAAGTTTATGCTCAAAGTAGACAATATCATAACATTACGAAAATATTTGGAGGGTATTTGGAAAATTGTTCAAATTTGAAAATTTAAAAAGGAATGAAAAAGTGTAGAAATGAAAATAAGTTTATAGGAAAATTATATTAAATAAAGAGCACGCGAAAGGGTTTTGTAAATTGTAAAGAAAGAGGAGTGTGCATTACACACAACACCCATTTGTTTTGTTGAAATAATAATACAAATAAATGTCAAATAAACAAGAGCCACAGATTATTGGCCTTCAATCACATCTTGTTTCTTTGATTTCTTTTGGGGCCCAATAATTTTGTAGGAAGATGCATGATTTTTTTTTTTTAATTATAAATTAATTAATTAATTAAGGGAAAGACTAAACTTCTTCTAATTGTGTTTAAACCCCTTTTTCCTTTTATTTTTTTAATACCACACAATTGGAATCCAATTAGTTTCATAATAATTTGGTGAATCCACATATCAAAAGTGGTCACCTAATTAGGGTTGGTTTTGAATGACTAAAATAATTTTTTTTGTCTTTTTAAAAATTATTTTCATTTAAATATTTTTTTATACATACTCCTTCAAATAAAAAAAATAAAAAAACACAAACATGTTTGACAACTCTTCTTCAAAAGTTGTTTTTGTATAGAAATTTGTTTTGTTTGTTATATGCTAAAAGTGTTTTTTTAATGTCAAATTACTATAAAAGAATTTGACGATGGCGGACGTCAGAGTGGTGGCTAGCAACGGTAATTGGAGATGGCGACTAGAGTTGGCTGGCGGTGGTCATCGGAGTTGGACGACAACAATCGCCCGAAGTGACAGCTATAGTTGACCAACGATGGTCGCTTGATTGCTTCAAGTCTTCCTTTTTCCACAAGATCACTCTGGCAAAGATCCGGTTTATGGGAACCGCTCTTGAAACTTAGAGGTGAAAGTAGTATTTTAGAAGTTAATTTTCAAAAATAAAAAACCCAAAACTAAATGGTTATCAAACTAAGCCTAAATTGTTTTAAAAAGAGACCAACGTGAGTCTCGATTCTCATCAAATCAAAGGAACAAAAATTGAATGAGATTGTCACAACATGACTGTCCCCTGTAACAACTTTTGGACATAGGTTCAAAATTGTGTAAACCCCTAATAACCATTTTGAATACATATTCAAAACGCTTGAGTGTGGTTTTTCTTTCATTCATCTACGATGTAAAACTATCTTCCACATTGTCACAACTTTAATTTTTAGAAGAATCGAGAGGATTGTGTATATTTGGTTTGTGCCAAGATCAAAGAATCACCAAATTATTCTCTTGACAAGTTTGTTTTAATATATCCTTTCAACATAGATAAATCAAACTTGTCTTAAAATCACTTTTGTCAGGTTTAATCGCTCAAAATCAATTCAAGATACACATTTAATCATTCATAATCAAAAGTGATTAAATTTTAAACATGATTCAAAGGATACTTCAGAGAAATTTTAAAAATGACAAAAGTGATTTTAACCATTTCAGAATCACTTCCAATCATGTTATTCGTTTTCTTTTCATGAATACCCTTGAATATGAAGGTCTCAATTATTCAAATGGAATAACTATGGATGATGATAATTTCTTATGTGAGTTTGAAACAATAATGTATATGTCAGTCAAGAGTTTAGACTGAATGAAACATCATATTGCCCTTGGAGGTTTTTCCAACAATGCAGAAAGGTAGACTTCATTTTTTGATTTAGGAGCAATAGTCCACTTGTGTTTCTTGTATCTAAACTGCAGAAACATGTACATATAATCATCAAGATCCTTTCGATCGCAAAAGAATCGGTCGATCCATAACAATCCTCCCGGCCGTAAAACCCGATCCCAATCGAAAAGTATGAAATCCAGCAGCAACATATCTAGCCAACCATCCATGAACCCAGTTGTGTGAATCAAGTCCATTGTGTTATCAAAGAGAGGAAGTCTTTGGTTTAATGTCACATAAAGAGGAATCAAACCTCTTAAAGCAATAAATTCATTGAAAGGAGCTCCAAGGTTCAAAGCTGTGGTCACAATTGTCACATTTTGTTCTCTCATTCTTGCTGCGAAACTCCCCGTGCTGATCCCGAAATCCAACCCAATCCGAATCTCCCCCGGCTTGATCGCTAACACATCTGATATCGAAAAATCGACTCCAAGAGAGCTATTTCTAACCCATTTCAGCTTCTCTTTCTCCATTTCAAAGCAACCACTACACTTGTTGTACCCCCTTTTGGGATTCTTGCTAGACAAGCAAGAAAAGTTTCTACATTGATAGTTACTCCATCTTACATTCCGGTCGTCCGGCAACTTCCATAGCGATTCGTTCACTGGATACGGCTTTTGGTAGACCTTCGACGCTCTTGTCAAACACCGTCGACGGGGCAACGGATCGCAACCGTTGAGCATAAGTTTCTGAGCAAAGTTCCAATCATCTTTACAATATGAACCAATGTCATAATCCATATAATCTTCCAATTCCTTCTTATGCAAAACACAAGCATGTCCAATTGTGTTGTATATATTCTCAGTCATATACATATTGAGCTTCCCAATTCTACTTTTCTTTGGAGAAATATACTTTCTTATTTCCTCAACCACAAAATTGTTGATCAAAGGCTCTTCTTTGATAGTAGAAGAATTTTGACCATTTTTTTCAACCTTTGGTAATCTTATTTGTCTTAATGCAATATGAGCATTATAAAGAGGCTTAATCACTTCCTCTTCTAAGTACTTTTTATGCTCAATCCTTGTGATATTCCCATTGTTTAACACTTGCTTGTTCTTTCCCATTTCTTCTACCGCGGATTCAAGTTTCTCTTGCAAACTTTCTAGCTGATCTAGTACTTCTTCAACTCGATCCGACAATGCTTTTGCGTCGAAGCTTTCCTCGTAGACGTGCCTCGTTGTGGTGTAGAAGTATCGGCAAACGTCGTCCTTGTGGAAGATAAATCCAGCTGAGTAGAACTTGAAGAGACTCAATGTGGTCATGATGATTACAAGCCCTCCTAATAGAATTTGAAGCCAACCCATTGTTCTTCCTAGCCTGCCTTTGGTGTGGATTAGCTTGTTCCTCATTTTCTTGGAGGCAAAAGAAAACAAGGTTTCTCCTTTTTGCTACTCAACTCTTAGCTTTTGTCCCCCTTAACAAACAAAGTATCATTCCAAGCATGTTAATTATAGGAAACAAATTCAAAATTTCTACTTACCACATATCTAATTATTTAATTATTGTTCGACTAAAAAAAGTCGTCATGTAATAGTAGTTTTTGAAAATTAAGCTTCTTAAACATATTTTTACGCATACTTCCTTTATTTTGTTATAATATCAACTTCCTCCGTTAATAATTTTTTAAAAAACTTGTTAGTGTTTTTGAAACTCTGCTATAAATTCAAATGTTTATTTAGAATAATGAAAACCATTGTAAAGAGATGATAAAAAAACAAACACAATTTTCAAAAACTAAAAAGAAAACACCTAAAGTCTCGTTTGATAATGGTTTCGTTTGTAGTTTTGTGTTTTTGGAATTTATGCTTACTTTCTCTCAACTTTCTTAATATGATGTTCATGGTTCTTCAAGAAACATTTGAGAATTCTTAAGCCAAATTCTAAAACAAAAACAAGTTTCTAAAAACTACGACCCCGTTTGGTAACCATTTCATTTTTTGTTTTTGTTCTTGAAAATTAAGCTTATAGACACTACTTTTACCTTCAAATTTCTTCCTTTGTTATTTACTTTTTACTAATTGTTTAAAAAACCAAGTCACATTTTGAAAACTAAAAAAAAATAGCTTTTAAAAACTTGTTTTTGTTTTTGGAATTTGGCTAAGAATTCAACCACTATACATAAAAATATGCAAATCATTGTAAGAAATAGGGGATGAAATAGGCTTAATTTTCAAAAAACTAAAAGCAAAAAATACGAAATAGTTACCAAACGGGGCATATATATATATATAACTACTTGACTTGGTTTTATTGAAAACTTTGTTGTAAGTTGATAACAAAATAAAGGAAAATATAGAATGAAAGTAGTGTTTATAAACTTAAATCTCACACATTAAAAATTAAAAACAAAATAGTTATCAAACAAACTAGAATTCAAGACTCAAGTAGAGATCTTTTAATTTGTTAACAATTAAACGGATAGAAATAATTTTGTAAGGATTTGAATTGCAGGGAAATTCAATTCAAGAAATGCATGAAACCAAAAATTCAGGAGTTATATCAACTTTAGGATGTTATGTAAAATAATATTGCAATAATATTCTATTTGGTTTTGCTTTGTATGTAATGTAAAATAAACCAAAAGAAAATGAGAGTAAAATATAATGAAACTGAATTAAAGCAATATTAATTATTAGAATTGATGATTGAAAGGTGAGGATTTTGTTACCTAAATTCATTCAAACCCAGATGGAAAATCTTCAAGAAAGGGATGAAATTGAATTGAAGATCATCACATGAGTTTAGGCCTCAAAATTCCAAAGGATTTCATAGCAAAATTGGAGAAGAAGAAAAGAGACATTTTGTACAAAGCTTCCTTCTGATATTCAGATCTAAAGCTTCAAAGTATTTGTAAGATGAGCTTTTTAGAGCTGGAAATTCGTAGAAATTAAGGTACCCCTTACTATATTTTACTCCTAGTTTTCCCAGAAATTCATGAACTCAAATTATTGACTAATTAATTAATCAATTGACTTGCTTCTTCATTCATACTTTGTAACATCAGCACAAATCTCGATGTTGGGTGCAAACCCATTAAAATATAAGAAGAAAAATGCATTTCTTTAATTCTAGTGGATATATCTTTTGTCTTCTTTTTATACTTTTATTTAAACTAATTATCTTTATTCATAAAACTGTTTAAAATATTTATAATTAATAATAAAATACACCATCTATCTATGATACACTGGGATAGACTACTATTTGTGTAAGAGCCATTTATTTAAAGTCTTTTTTTTAAAAAAAAAAAATAATAATTTTAAATGTGGGTGAAGGTTGAATCATGGAAGTAGGTTAAAAGACCACTTTTGTAGTCTCTAAACTACATACTTCTGTAGAAGTAACAATTAAATTTAGTCATTAACCTAACTAGTAGGTAATAATTTATTTGCTACTGTTGTAAAATTGAGGAACAAAACGACGCACAATGGAAACAACATGGATACCAAGGAAATATAATATAATATAAATAACAAAAGTGAAATTATGAAAATACGAAATTTCTCCAAAATTTCTCCAACTTTCTTTGAATTCTCACCAATGTTTGTCTCTACAAAATCCACCAAATGTCATTATTTATAGGCAATTTGGCAAGTAAGAGGTGGAATAACTTGGACACTAATGTTGAGTATTTACAAGACATATGACCTTTAGATACTAAGCATGAACATCTAAATTACACATATTATACAATATTTATAATAGTTACTTAATTCTTAAACTTTAATAAGTAATAATTTGATAATATTTTGGAAATTTTCCGTGGGTAGCAAAAAAAACATAAGTATATTTACAAATTTAGCAATGGTTTTTTAAAGAGTGGTTTTCAAATATAGCAAAATAAGTTCAAATATTTACAAATATAGCAAACTTTTACTCTCTATCAATAATAAATTGTGATAGACTCAAATTGTTTATCTGGGTTTATCACTGATAGAAAGCAAAATTTTACTATATTTGTAATTTTTTTTTGCAGTTTTGCCATTTAAAACGATTTCTTTTTTTAAAATTGTAAATGTAGAAAAAAAAAAGGCAATATGCTTTATTTAATTAAAGTAATCATTTATATTTTTAATGGGTAGCGAAAGAATGAAAGGTATTTACAAATTTAGCAATGGTTTTCTAAAATTGTAAATATAGAAAGAGAAAAAAAGCCAAGATGTTTTTTTTTTTATATATATATTTTTTTTTATTAAAGTAATCATTTATACATGTGTTATACCATGACTTAGGAAAATATATTCCCAAGATCACTCAACATAAGATTGTTCTAAGTTAAACACATTTAACTTTGGAGTTATTATGATTGAGACTTCGAAAAGGAAGGTGCACCTTATTAGTGTAGTAACTTTTAATTCTTTTAAGCCTTTTTTAAATCCTACTTTCATATCCTCAAGACTCCTCTCATTTAGATGTAATCTTAGTTCATTCATGTACTCTTCCTAACTCAAGCGTTACAATGTTGATTATCTTATGGTTGACATTCTTTGTTCGTTTATAGTAAGAATTGTTTTTATCTTTTTGTTTCATTCTATATAGAGTTTTTTTTAGGACAATGCAAGCAAAAGAGAATAGACAAACTAAGCGAGAAACACTCATAGAAAACCACTTGGAATAAGGAGTAGCAAGAAGGGAAGACTCATGCTCCTCCAAAGCTTTGCACTAGAATATTTTGGCATCGACAAACATGAGAGAGAGATAACATCCAAAATACATCCCCAAGTCTTTGTCTCTTAAATAAAGTAAGATACCTCTGTGATATCATTCACAATGTTGTTTAGCAAATTAATCACCTCTAAGCAATCGGATTCGACCAATAGGTTTGAATGAATAATTTGGGAAAAACTCTCCATCCCAAGACAAATTGTACGATAGAAAGTTATTTTCATTCCATTAATTTAATTTTGATTGTTTGATTTAGGTTTTGGCATTAGTTGTGTTATGTTTTCAAAATTGATTTTGATTATAATATCTTAAATGCATTTAAAGAATATTAGTTATCTATTTTATTTTAAGAAAATTTATATGATTTTAATGGTACATAAGTTACATTTAATTTGGTATTTCAATTGTAAAGCAAATGTTTCATATTTCCTATATCATTTGATTGATATACTTGATTTATAGAAAGAAACAAGATATATCAATGATATTTGTGATATACCAAGCATGATGTATATCATTCAAAATGATACTTAAAGAATAACATTGATGTCTCAATTGTATATTAGTACTAATTTAAAAATGAATTTCAAGTAGATCTTTACTGCATTGATAGTATATCATCATTTATTCAAAATGCAATACTAAGTGTTTGGGGTATCAGTAGTATATCAATACTCATTTAAAATGTAATTCAAGTATATCAATAGTGTATTAGTAATATATTTGGATTCATTCAAAACTTTCAAGTATATATATTATTAGAGTGCATTAGTAGTTTATAGGCATTTATTCAAAATTTATTTAGAGTATAAATTAGTGGATTAATAACGTATCAATACTCATTATATCACTAGTGTATCAACATTTTTCTAAATAAAATTAAATATAACATTGATGTATTAGTATTATCTCAACATTAACTCAAAAATCATTTCAAGTATAATAGCGGTGTATTATTATTATGTCAATATTTCTTAAAAGTACATTTATTCAAGTATACCGATGGTATATCAATATCTGTTAAAAATTCAATTTTAAGTGTAATATTGGTGTATCAATAGTTTATCAACAATGGTTCAGAATGGTTAACAACAAGAAAAACAATATTCTAAAACAAACGAATAAGAATTCAAATTAAGTCCAGGAATAATAACAAATACACAAACACTTAGTTGATAGATAAATATGGTTTATGAATGATAAATTTGGTATATCAATTGTATAACTTATATACTTTATATTTGATACATCAATCAAAATCCATGTATAATAGCAAATGCACAAGCACCTGTTGACTGATAAATACGGTATATGAATTATAATTTTGGTATATCAATTGTATAATTAAGATACCAAATATAAAGTATATTAGTCAATTAATATACAAAATATAAAATATATTTATATTAATGGCATATTAGTCCTTCAATATGCAATTTGGCGAAAAAAAAAAAAATCCTGTCACATACGGTTTATCCATTTATTATAATTTTTCCCACTCTTTTTGAAGGGAATTTCTGAAGCTATTCTATGGCCGGAAATGGCTTCACTTCTTGCCCTTCATCCCACTGCATCTCTTCCCAACTCCCCAAAATTTCACCCATCGCCCATCTTCCACGCCCTCAATTCATGCTCATCAATGGCTGAGCTCAAGCAATTTCAGTCCCAAATCATTCGTTTTGGTCTCTCTACTGACAATGATGCCATCGGCCGTCTCATCAAATTTTGTGCTGTTTCCAAGTATGGAGATCTTCACTATGCTCTTCTTTTATTCAACTCAATACCTTACCCAGATGCTTTCATTTACAATACTTTAATTAGAGCTTACTTACAGTTCCAATCCCCTAAATCTTCCTTACTTTTGTATTTGCAAATGCTTCATAACTCTGTCTTTCCCAATAAATTCACATTCCCTTCTTTAATTCGTGCTTGCTGTATTGATAATGCTGTCAAAGAAGGGAAACAAATTCATGCCCATGTTGTTAAATTTGGTTTCACAACTGATAGATTTTCGAACAACAATTTAATTCATATGTATGCTAATTTTCAATCCTTGGAAGAAGCTAGAAGGGTGTTTGATTCTATTGAGTTACCTGATCTTGTAGCTTGGACTACTTTGGTTACTGGGTATTCTCAATTGGGATTTGTAGATGAAGCTTTACGAGTTTTCGAGTCGATGCCTGAACATAACTCTGTTTCTTGGAATGCTATGATTTCTTGTTTTGTTCAAAACAATAGATTTCATGAGGCATTTGGTTTGTTTAATAGGATGAGATTAGAGAAGGTTGTTTTGGACAAATATGTGGCTGCTAGTATGTTATCAGCTTGTACAGGATTAGGAGCACTCGAACAAGGGAAATGGATACATAGATACATTAAGAAAAATGGGATTGAATTGGATTCAAAACTTGCAACTACTTTGATTGATATGTATTGTAAATGTGGTTGTTTGGACTGTGCTTTTCAAGTGTTTACTCATTTACCTGAAAAGGGGATTTCTTCATGGAATTGTATGATTGGAGGGATGGCTATGCATGGGAAAGGAGCGGCAGCTATTGAACTTTTTAAAGAGATGGAAACCAAAATGGTGAAACCAGACAACATAACTTTCCTTAATGTACTAAGTGCTTGTGCTCACTCTGGGTTAGTCGAAAATGGTCAATACTATTTCTGTCGCTTTACTCAAGTTTACGGTATTGAACCCGGAACCGAGCATTATGGATGCATGGTTGATTTGTACGGACGAGCCGGGATGTTGGAGGAAGCAATGAAGGTCATAGATGAGATGCCCATGAGTCCTGATGTAGGTGCGTTAGGTGCCTTTGTTGGAGCTTGTAAAATTCATGGGAACATAGAGTTGGGAGAGGAAATAGGGAAGAGAGTAATAGAATTAGAGCCTACGAATAGTGGGCGTTACGTTCTACTGGGAAATCTATACGCCGAGGCAGGTAGATGGGAAAGTGTTGCAGAAGTAAGAAAGTTAATGAATGATAGAGAAGTGAAGAAGGCTGCTGGAGTTTCCATTATTGAATTGGAAGGTGTTGTGTATGAATTTATTGCAGGAGGAAGAGTTCATCCTGAAGCAAAGGAAATTTATGATAAACTTAATGAGATGTTAGAATGTATAAGAATTGAAGGATATGTAGCAGAGAATGAAACTGAAGAGGAAAAGGATAATCCTGTTTATTACCATAGTGAGAAACTGGCAATTGCTTTTGGGTTGCTCAAAACTAAAGCAGGGGAAATGCTTAGAATTACTAAGAATCTGAGGGTTTGTAAGGACTGTCACCAAGCTTTGAAGCTTGTTTCCAAGGTTTTCCAAAGAAAAATCATTGTAAGAGATAGAAATCGTTTCCATCATTTTGCTAATGGAGAGTGTTCTTGTAATGATTATTGGTAAAGAAAATATCAACTCATCTCCCCTTATCAATTCTTTGTGATTCTTTTAAGATTGCTAAGCTGTAAATGTTACCTATATTCTGTCAAACGTTGGAGTATTACTATTGACCTTTTCATAAACATTCAAAACTATCATTGAGTTGAAATTATTTAGAATTTGGAAATCAGGACTTGAAAGATGTGGTGGTGACCTAGAACGGTGTGGTGATTTAAATTTTCTTAGATCATCGCAATTTCTAAAAAATCTTAATAACACAAATCTTTTCGTAATTAGCTAAGTATGACAATGACAATACAATCCTTCGTCATTAATCTCTACTGCTCTCTTATCACTCTTGTGCATAATCGAACAGTAGTCTAACATGCGAGATCTTGCCTAAAATCCTCCCTTTTGAACAAGACAATAAATAATAAATCAATCACCATTTTAGATGTGGATTTAGAGACGATGGAATCTCTAAGATAAAAATTCAAAGAGAATTCAAAAACAACATATCTAATGACTTTTCAAACTCATGCGAATGAAACACTCTTTGAAAACTAAAAGTACTTCAATGATCAAACAACTTCAAATAAGCTAAATCAATATCGAGAACAAGCTTCAAAGCTCTCAAGACAAACAAGCTGAAAAACCCTTCGAGACAAGTTTACTTTGAGAGAGAGATTCAGAGGATAAATGTTAAAGATTGTACTACTCCTACATACAAAATCAATACAAATTCAAGTTCATTATACAAATTAAATTCCTTTGGTGAAATCTTGTGTGAGCAAACATGTTTGACATATTTAAAAAATTGATGGGCTTTGTAAACAAAAATTTGAAATTCAATAACTTTTGCGTCTAATATGTTAGTAAACTTTGTTTTTTAAAAAAAAGAAAAAAATTAGAGACTTTTTAGATTCAAAATCGAAAATTTGGAGACTTGACGCTTAGAAAGTGAGAGAATCAAATGTGTTTGGAATACATTTTCAAGTGTATAATTTTAAAAATAAGTCATTTTGGAAAAAAAAATGGAGTGTTTGGCAACCACCAAAAATGAATTTTGAAGTGTATTCTGAACGGTTTTTATCAAAAGAGTTTAAAAAAAAATGAGTTTTTTGAAAAATATATTTTTTTCTTAAATCAATCCAAACGAGCTTTATTTAACACCAACTATATATATATATATAGAACATTGATATTGATGAAATTTTTTCATTAAAAAAAAAATGATAATATATTGAATGTTTAACAAAAGTATACATTCAAAACTAACATCCACTTGCTTCAAAAAACAAAACAAAACATGCACCATAACTTTACATAAAAATAATAATATATTTTTAAAAATTTTAAAAAAAAAATTTAAAAAAAAAAAAAAAAAAACTTGCATAGTAACTATGCGTTTGACTTTTGAAATGAATTGAGAGCTGTTCTGGATATTCCCATGTTTAAGTGAATATTCTGTTAATTCAATGAATTTTTTCCTATGTTTGGATTAAAAAAAAAAAAAAAACATATATATTCTTTCTTGCGCATTATTTTCATTAATTCTTCGTTCTTGTCAAGTTTTTTTGGTTGATATTGTATGTCTTTTTGCTTGGATTAAAAACCATATCTTGGTTGTGTGTTAGGCATAATTTTAATAATAGATCTATGATATTAATGGTGTTTGACATGCATTCATTCTCTTAAATAATTGATTCCACATCTCCATAATTGTTGTAAATCGATATCAATTGTTAAACCAAAAACATATATAACTCAGCTTTCTTACACTCAAAATTATCACAAAAACATCTATATACCTTTTCAACTACTTTATTTTTTTTTAGATTTATTTTGTTATGGATGAAATTCTCGAATAATTACATGTAGGAATTTGACAATATTATAAGAGCAAGAGCACTCCCATATAAAAAAAAGGGTTTAAAAAAGAGATGTAATTCAAGAACTATACAAAAGGAGATTAGGGTTTGGTTTCATATCATTCCCTTAGAAATACTTTAAGTTTTGATATCTTAAGTTTAGTTATTTTTTCAATATTATTATTATTATTATTATTTGTATTCTCTAGTCTTAGAGTACATGAAATAGTGCAAGTGGGTACAAAAGTTTTGAGAGAATGTTCTTGTGTAAATTTTTGTTTCACATTTTTTTAATTTCGTGATTTTTGCCTATTCCTAGGTAGAAGTGAGATTTTCTCAACAAGTGGTATCAGAAGTTTAGGTTTATAGTTTCTTGAATTTCTAAGTATGTATTATGGTTGCAATATTATTTAAATTTTCCTAGACCACCCGCTATACGATATTGTCCGCTTTGGGTTACCCCTCACGGTTTTGTTCTTGGTAGGGTTGCGCCTACCAAAAGGTCTCGTACATAGAAAGGTATCCACCCCCTTTTATAAGGAAAGCTTCGTTCTCCTTCCTAACCAATGTGGGACAATGTATAGCCAGGGTCAACGCCATAGCCCTTACAATCTCCCCCCTAACGAGTCAAGCGTCCCCGCTTGACCTACCTGAGGTTTTAACATCGATTCGGGCACCGACTCTGATATCATTTTTAACAGCCCAAACCACCCACTATACGATATTGTCCACTTTGTTATCAAGCTTTATGAGTCCAGTATAGTTTGATTGGAAGAAGTTTGGTGAAATGTTCAACTTTGACTTGGACAACTGCAAATCAAGAATATGTTAATGCAATATGAAATACACAATGTCTAGAAGGAAAGATCTAGCAATGGTATTCTTGAAGAGTTAAGCGGTGATGATAGTCTAATAGAGTATAGGAGTGATTCCAGTACATGTTTTTAAACATAGACTAAATGTTACTTGTAAATGAAGATATGGAATTAAGCCCAATCCTCACAAAATACGATTTGGGTTCATCCAATCCTTCAAAACTAGAAAATGGCAAAGCTTACCTTTTCATCAAGACGATGAAGTTAAAATTTGACATTATTGTTCAACTCGATCACAAGGAAAAACTAAAAGGAAGGCTAAAAGATAGAGAACGTAGAAGAGAGAATCTTGGAGGGGGCTAGAAGGTCAAGGAGTCTGGACTAAATTCGAAAAAGAAGTTTTTACATCAGTACATGACCATCATGATGCTACTAAAAGCATTAATCCTTAGCACCCTGCAAAGTCGAGCAACATTGGCTTGTTTCTTCAATTCAAGAGTATCGTGACGCTACACTTCTATTTGTAGCATTGGTCTGAGTGTTGTGTAGCGTTGTTCTGATCTAAGAGAGCACTCCTAGACAATGTAGATTGTAACAAGGGTTGAAAAATAGTGGTTTTCCAAAATACTTATTTGATTTCTTTATTTCTTTTTATTGATTTTGCAAACTAATCTCTTAGGATATAATACTTGGAATAGTTCTCATATTATTGCTTATTGAGAATATGCACTTGCACTTGACCACCCACTATTCGTAATTAGTAGGCTTTAGTACCAATTCAACACACTTAACACGTTTTGCTCATCTCACAACCATTCTTTACTTTCATGCATATCAATAGAATGACTTTTTTGGTGCATTTTTTTTTTTTTTTTTTTGTATGTTTTAAGCTCGATACTATGTAAGAGATAATTCGTTAACCCGATTCAACTTCTTTTAACCTTATCCAAAGGGCAACTAAAACATCTAGGTGAATACTCATATAATTAGATTTTTTTAAGCTCATAAAGATAACTAATTATTTATTCACTAAACTTAAAGGCATATTACAACATCATTCTTTAATAGACAACTTAAACATCAAAGCATATGTGACAAGTATCACGCACCTATTGCATTGATTATTTATTTATAATAAATGATAGAAGGATATCACCTTGTTAAGTGACTATTCTCAAGTCTTAATTGCAATACTTTAGAGTGGCAATTTGGGAATACTATACAAGTATTATTATTATTATAAATACTACCAAAAAAGAAAAAGTATATATATAGTCTGTTTCTCCTTCCCACTGGATATCACGAACTATAATTTATTAAATATTTGTGGGCCAGATGCTTATGTTAATTACCCTCTAAATTAAGTATTGATTTATTATAAGATCGACCATGAATAATTTCCATTTTTCAACACATTATGTTTAATTCAATTGAATTTGTATTGTGGTCCATTAAACTAAAGTTTTTAATACTATTTTAATTTCAGAATACATTCAATTTTATAGTGTATTAAATTATATTCTGTATGGTAAAATACTCTTTACAACATGAAAAATAAGATGATCTAAAAATAAAAACTTGACTCTGCCAATAATCACATATCCTTTTGGTAGCTATTTGATTTTTTGGTTTGTTATTTCCTTTTTTTTTTCCAATGATTTTAAAAAAACACATGCAAACTTTTAAAAACTAAAAGAATTATATTTATTTTTTTGAATTTGGCTAATAATGCAACTCTTTCACTTCATAAATTATGAAACATTTGTAATAATAAATTGAGAGAAAATATGCTTAAAATTATATATAACGTATTTGGTTTAATTTGAAGTGTAGATGGTTGACTTAAGATTTTTAGTTAAATATAATCCACAACAAACACTACTTAAATAAATTTTAAATTTAAAAACCAAAACATATGGAGTACAAAATTATGTATAAAAGTTGGAAAACAAACCTAAGATCTAAAGCAAAAGTTACCCAAATAATGAACACAATTATTGTTTGATATTGAAGTGACATATGATTAGTTTTAATTTCCCTAATTAAAAAGATAAACAAAATAAATTATTTAAACAAAGATTAGTGGCATTTCTTAGAATTCCCAATAAGATTAGGGGCAAAGCTTTGGAACTCATATTATAAATTCTCTAATGGCAGGCCAAAGAAAGATCCCTTTTCTTTTTTTCTTTCTTTCTTGTTTCCTTCTATAACTTCTAATTTCCAACTTCCATGAAAGCTTCTTCTCTTCACCAAAAATGGAGGGCAAAATCCTTCCTTTTCTCTTCCACTAAACCCTAATAGCCAAACCCCCTTTTTTTTTTTTTTTTTCAATTTCTTTAGAAAAGAAGAAATTGGAGAAAATTAGTATATTTTTAGGGGTTTTTTTTTTAATCTTTTTTTATTTCCAAAAAATATTTTTCAATGTCCAAAATCTCAGGGGGTTCTGATGATGGTGGGAGCTTTGTGTCTGATGGTACCCATGGAAGCTCTGAATCCCATCAACACCCTCAGCTTAAAGTTCCCAAGAAGAAAAGAAACTTGCCAGGAACACCAGGTAATTCTTTCTTCTTTTATTTCATTTAGGTTAAAATTACAACTTCGGTCCCTCCGATTTGAAGAAAATTAGATTTTATATTTATGATTTGATAAAACCTCATAAATAGTCTTTATGGTTTGAGAAAACCCTTATAAATACTCCCTACTATATAGAAATTAAATTATAACTTATTTCACGCTATGAGAACCAAATTTGCAATTTATCTTTATTTATCATGGTGTTGATTTGATTGATATATGACCTAAATTATGTACAATAAACAATTTTGTTTTTAGTTCTTAAAATGTTGGAGGGTAATTTTGATCCATATTTAGAGTTGTTTTTGTAAAGTTTTCTAATTTCTTTCATGTAATATGTGATACGTTATTTAAAGATATATTATTTTATTTCCTTTAACTTCACATTATTCTCAAGTGATTATTTTATGGCAAACAAAAAATAGAGAGTAATATTAGAAATTTCTTCTTCGTCACCATATTTATAAAAAGATTAGATCGATATGTTCAAAGATGTGATGTGAAATGAGATAGAAAATAGTATGAGAGAGACATGATATCTCATAGGCTATTTGAACAAAGAGACTTTATTATTGTTTTATTTTATTTTATTTTATTAGGTTATTTTTCAAATATAACAAAATAAGTCAACTTATTTAGAAATATAACAAAATGTTACGGTTATTAGTAATTACTAATAAATAATTGTGCTATATTTGAAAATATTTTCAATAATTTTATCATTTAGAACAATTAAACTATTTTATTTTTTTTTTTAAAAAAAATATTTTTGAATTTTGAAATTTGGATGGAATTTTAAAAATATTTTTGGAGGGCGGAATAGAAAATAAATAGGAAAATTTAAATATGAGAGTAGTTGGAAGGGCTTCAATTATTGGAGGGGGATTACAATGATTGCTATGTACTGTTTGGACTTTTCTCATGTAATGATTTTTTTTTTCTTTTTGTTTCAAAAACAATTATAATGACATTATTAAAGAAATTCTAAATTTGTTTAATTTAATTTTGGTTGTATGCCTTTCCATGAATTGATTGGCCTAATAAGTAATATTTACATTGTGCTATTTACATAAATTACCACAAATACTTGTCCTGAACTTTGAAATTGGATGGAAATGAAAATTATTTTTAAATATTTTTTTAACTTTAAAAACCCAAATTATATATGGATAATGAAGGATATTTTAAATTAAGCCCATTATTTGGGGGATTGTTATGATATTTTTAATGGTATATGATATTTATATGAACGATATATATGTTAATTAAAGAAAATAATTTAACAGGAATAATGGAACATACATTATATAAAATTTGAAATATAATATAGTTTAATAATATTAAAGGTAGGTCAGAAAACTTGGCCAACAAAATTTGACCAATCTAATTCAAACAGTGTATTCTCTGTTCATTGATAACTATTTAATTAATCTTAATTATAAATACTACTATTCTTGTATTATATTTTTTAAAACAAAAAAGAATAGTTTTTAAAACTTAAAATTTTATATCATAATTTGACTAAGAATTCTAGTATTTTTTTTAATATAAAAATAATAATTGAGAAATTTGAGAAAACAAACATAATTTGAATAACTATTTTGTTGTTGGTTTTAAGTTTTTCAAAATTCAAATTATTTCTTCTCGGTTCAATACAATGGTTTGTATTTTTCACAAGTATAAAGGCTGAATTCCTAACTAAATTCTAAAAAATAAAAACAAGTTTTTAATTTTTTTTTCTTTTTTAGTTTTCAAAAGTTGGTTTAGTTTTTAAAAACATTGGTAAAAAAGTAGATAACAAAGTAAGATGTTTCAACATGGAAAAGGTGTTTATAGGCTTATTTTTCAAAAACTAAAAACCAAAAACCAATAGTTACCAAATGGGATTAGAACTGTTTTACTTCCTATGAGGTCTCCGTCTAATAATAGTCACCCAATGAGAAGAGTAACTTATATATCTTTAATTTTAGGGATAGTTGCAAATATAACAATCATGTCTAAAGTATTAGTAGATATAGCGGAATGCAAATTAAAAACTTGTAGATATAACAAAATTTAGATTCAACTCTCGGAGTCTATTAGTGATAGACTATATCGCTAATAGAAATCTATCAGCGATAGAGTTTATCAATGATAAATTTTGCTATAGTTGCAATGCTTTAAAAATGTTGACATACACTTGGACCCCGCTTGGTAACAATTTCATTTTTTGTTTTTGTTTTTAAAAATTAAGCATGTAGACACTACTTCCACCTCCAAATTTATTCTTTTGTTGTTTAGTTTTTACCAATATTTAAGAAATCAAGCCAAATTTTGAAAACTAGAAAAAATAGCTTTTAAAATTTTGTTTTTTTTTTTTTAAATTAGACTAAGAATTCAACTATCATACTTAAGAAAGATGTCAATCATCGTAAAAAATGTGGAAGAAATAGACTTAATTTTCAAAAATAAAAACAAAAAATGAAATGATTACCAAATGGGGCCATAATTATTAGCCCCAAAAGTATTACTCATTGTAATTATCCTTAATTTTAAAGATATATGTTGAAGTTTCATATCTTTTTTATGTGAGATTTTCAATACACTCTCTCAAGACAGTGAAATTTTCATGAATATCAACATTTAAATTGTTGTATATATATGTAGATCCAGATGCGGATGTTGTATCGTTATCTCCAAAAACTCTTATGGCAACCAATCGATTCGTGTGTGAAATATGCAACAAAGGATTTCAAAGAGACCAAAACTTGCAACTGCACAGACGAGGTCACAACCTACCATGGAAGTTGAAGCAAAGGACAAGCGGGAGCGAGACAAAGAGGAGGGTGTATGTGTGCCCAGAACCGTCATGCGTGCACCACGACCCGGCGAGGGCGCTCGGAGACCTCACCGGAATCAAGAAGCATTTCAGTAGAAAGCATGGGGAGAAAAAGTGGAAATGTGAGAAATGCTCCAAAAGATATGCTGTTCAATCTGACTTGAAAGCTCATTCCAAAACCTGTGGCTCCAAGGAATACAAATGTGACTGTGGCACAATCTTTTCCAGGTTAATATATATTTTACCTTCACCAAAGCATATATTAATTCACCTATCCATATATAATATAAACTTAAATTTGAACTTTCAAGTTTGTGTTTATTTTATTCTTTTCAACTTTTAAATTTAGATTTTGGATTGGTTTTTCAACTCTAGTATCGTGTTTCAAAAAAGAAAATTAGTCCCTAAACTTTCATTCTCTTTAAAATTCAAATGATGTATGATTGGAAATAAAATTAAATGTTTAGGGTTTTGTCATTTATATCTCTTAAACTAATTAAGTTTTAAAACTTTCAAATTTGATAATAAATTGAAAATTTTAGGACTATTAGATATTTCTAAAACTTTAAGGATCAAATAGACACAAATTTCAAAATTAAGAGCCTACACTTATAATTTAACAACCATGTTTAAATACATAGTTCATAAGATAGGTATATATAATAAAAACAAACCATGTATTTAAAATTAAATGTAGAACGTCAGATGTGATGTTTGAAAACAAATAAAGATTAAAATAAAATAAAAGTTAATGATGAACTATTGATAGGAACTAGAATAATTTTTTTAATGCAAATTGAGAGAGTACAATATTTTAAAAGTTTATTAAGAATAAAATTGACTTATAAACTTATTGAGATTGGTTTAGTTTGAGAAAAGATTAAATCCAAGTTGATTGAATGGGAGTTTTCCTATCATTATTAAGTTAAAGTATATTTGTCTTTTCTTATTATATGTTTGTTTATATTGATATGCCAAAACTCTTTATTACATTTCATTTTATTCCTAAACTCTTTCAAATTTTGTATAAACTTTGTTCCCCATGCCTCAGTTTAATGCCAAAACCTATTTGTCTTTGGTTACTAGATGTCCATGAGCTATTAAATTAGGATGGTAAAGATTGAAACTTAAACCGGATATTTTAGGTTCCGTTTGGTAGTCATCTCACTTATTTATTTATTCTTTTTTTTTAGAAATTCAGTTACCACTTCCATCTATTAATTTTTATGTTTTGTTGTTTACATTATAGGATTGTTGTTAAAATCAAAGCCTGAAGAAAAAAAGTTTTCAAATGTTTAGATAGGAAATATGAAAACTATGGGTAAGAAATTGTGAGAAAACAAGCCCAATTTTAAAAAACTAAAAATAGAAAATCAAATTGATTATCAAATAAGGCCTTACCTATTGGACTATACATTAGGACGTTCATAGATGTAAGAATATTAAGAATAAATAAATCCATAAATTTAATCTTAAAAATATTCGCTCAAAAGTTCTTCAAATTGTATTTAGGCTATAAAATTGCAAATTTGCTCTTTACAGTTTGGAGAAAGTTAGAATGATCTAGTACATATGATTTATAATTAAAATTTAGTTTATGTAATTTGATAAATTCCTCATAAATAGCTCATACTAAATTATTTATAAGAATTTCATCAAACTATAGGGATTATTTATGAAATTTATCATACTACGAGGACTAAATTCTAAACTTTAAAAACCATAAAGATTAAGTTAACCATAGTTACGTACATTCATAACCTACTTGTTACCATATTTGACACAAAAATTTAAGATAAATAACTCAAACCAAACAAATTCAATCACCACTCCTAAACATAAAATTTGTCACCCCAAAGATTTAGTGGCATTTATATTATAAACATTAGTTAAATCCAATCCTCAAATATTCATATTTTATTGTTGGAGGTGGAGCTATATATCAATTAAACCTAATTCTTGAAAATCCCTATTTTGGAGCTTTCGAGATGATCAATTAATAGTGATTAACTAGGCAGGAATTTATTTTTTAATTTAAATGTTTGCAAAATTATTTCTTCTGATGTGTGCAAAATCCATCCACTGATTTTGTTTAGTTTTACAGAATAAAATTGAAAATTGTGGATTGGATTGGGAGGAACTAAAAAAATTATTGGTTTGGATAAGTTTTTTATTGAAAGAACCAATTAAAAATTGAACGGAATCGAAGATATATTTACACCCTTACAAATAAACTCTCTAATTTTATGGTTTGGTTATTTTGAAAAGTTGTAAAGAAAAGAATATGAAAAATACAATTTCAAAATTTGATCTATAAAAAACTAACATCGTCCAAACTTAGTAGTAAACATGAAGTATGATCTTGATAGAGGGCTAAGAGTTCATGAATTCAATCAAGGTGGGGGTTTCCTTGAAATTCATATATTGTAGGGTCAAGTGGATTGTGAGATGCGCATAAGCTGATTTGTACACTAATAAATAAATAAAATAATAATAATAAGCATAATTTTAATTTAAAAATAAAAAATAAAAAAAAGACTAATTCAAAACAAAAGTGAAAATAAAAATTTAAAAAAAATAGAAGAAAAATAAAACAAATGACAAACAGCAAGAACCAAACCAAAAATAAAGTGAAGGAAATAAAAACCAAATCCATTTTTATTCTAACATTGGTTCCGATTTTACTCCATGATAAGATAAATAATAACACTAACTATATTTTAAACAAAAACTTGTCACACTCATCTTTAGGTTGCATTATTATAACATCTCTTAATTTATTTTTTTTATTTTTTATTTTTTTGCAGAAGAGATAGCTTTATCACCCACAGAGCATTTTGTGATGCCTTGACAGAAGAAAACAACAAATTAGTATCTCATCAAGTAGCAACAACAATGGCTTCCACCGCCATTAATGCGCCTTCCTTTCAACCTCAACCACTTCAACATCTTCTTTCTCAAACCCCCGTCCTTTCGCCGCCATTAACGCTGCCCCACGACCTTATGCCTATTCCTCCAAAACCCTTAAATCTATCGGCTGGTCCCATGTTTTCATCTTCCATTTCTTCCGCCACCGATGGCCACCACTTTCCCTCCCCCTCTGCCCTCATGTCCGCCACCGCTCTGCTGCAGAAGGCGGCACAGATGGGAGCTGCCGTAAGTAGCCGTGGAAACTCCACTCCTTGTTTGAGTTCGCCCATGGTCCATGAGAAGGTGTTGAGTAATACTACTCTGGAACTCGAAAGTTTAAAGAGATAGATTAATTGCTTTAAGTAGGAGCTTTTAGTTAAATGAAGTATTTTTTTATTAAATCAATAACTTTAACCCCATTTCATAATGGTTTGGTTTTTAGTCTTAGCTTATAAACATTTCTTTTTTTCTAAAAACCTATTCCTTAACTATTTCGTTTTATATTTTTAGTTTTTTAAAATTAAACCTATTTACTCTATGCTTCTTACAATGATAATTTGCATAGTACAATAGTTAGATTCTTAGCCAAATTCTAAATTTTAGATTTGGATTGGTTTTTAAAGCATTGTTAAAAACTAAGAAGAAATTTGAAGGTGGAAGTAGTGTTCAAACGGGGCTTAAAAACTCAAGTCCAAATTTTGAAAACTAAAAAAAAAAAAATATTTTTAGGAAGGATAAATTTTTTGAATGGAAAAACTACTTGAAATATTTAAAACATAAAACATATAGCAAAATGTTACTATCTATACGAAAAACAATGATATTTTGCTATATTTGTAAATAATTCTTTTAAAAATTTATTTTTATTTAGAATTTAGCTAAGAATTTAATTTTTTTTAACCGGGTTTTGTGGTGATACAAACATATAATTGAGTGTTATGATACATATAAAATGTAGTATTGAACTAAAGTGTTTTGTTATGTCATTATATTCATATTGTGGACAGAAGGGTTTTGTTACAACCATGGCTCCTTCTTCTTTCTGTGGGATATTGGGTACCAACTGTTTGCAAAAATGTCAAGAAGAAAACATTTTGTCTCAACTACCTTCCAAGGGCAAAGCTGTGGACATGGAGATGATCGACAACATTCCGATGCTGAATGGAGTGCTCGATGATCAGCCGGTCGTGGAGGCGGCGAGGAAGACGATGACATTAGATTTGTTGGGGGCTGAGGGAGGAAAAGGGATGAAATTTCAAGCACAAGAAAATGTGGGGTTTGGAGGACTTGTGGAGAATATGACTTATTTTAGAAACCAAGGAGCCATGGGAAGGCAGATTTGGGAGATTTGAATATATATATATATATATATATATATATATATTTAATTCTATGCTCTAAAGAAAACCCAAAGTCATATATATAAGAATAATAATAATAAATATATATATATATAGAATATTATATGAATATAATTAATACACATAATTTAATTAAGTGAGTTGATGATGCTTTTTTTCCCTTTTTTACTTTGTAACATGCAACCAAGATATTAATGTGAAGACCTTAGTTAGATTAAATGTGAATACCTTAGTTAGATTAAATGAGAGATACTCGGGCAAAATTATCTTTTTTAGTTTCTAAGTTTTGAATAATATATGTGTTTAGTCTCTGAGTTTTACAGATGTAACTTTTAAATTTATTAAGTTTATAAGAATAAGTCCATTTGGTATACGTGTTTTCAAAATATACTTTTTTAGTTCTTTTTAAAAATAGGTTTAAGGTGCAAATCTCTCAAATAATTTGTTGTTATTATTTTAAATTAGAACAATAATTTTCAAAAACCATCTACTCTCTAAAACTATATTTGCTAAAACTATTTTTAAAAGTGAGTATTTAGTACGAAATCGAAAGTTAAAAACGTAAATTTTTTCAAACATAGGAACTAAATTGAGACCAAATTTAGAGACTCAAAATCTAAATACCGAAAGCATATTTTTTTATTTAAAAAAAAATTAAAAATACTTTTCAAAATTAGAAGTAAACGCGTAAAATTGATCTTTAAAATTTGGTGGAGAAGAATAAAAGCATTTCCATGGTGACTAACAAAATTCTTCATCTCCTTCCCTTCCAATAATAGCCATTAATTTCAAGATTTTCCCTATTTTGAGCTCACATTTTCAAATCCTTAAATTCCTCAAAATTTTCCACCAAAAATTCCCCACTCCCTCATTGTCTCCCCCAAATTTAATTTCCCAAAATGGAAGTTTGGCCATTGGAAATCAGAATCATCAAAGCCAATGATCTCAAAGACGTTAATCTCATCACTAAAATGGACGCTTACGCCGTCGTTTCCATCTCCGGCGACCAATTAAACAACCGCAAACACGAAACCAACGTAGACAAAGACGGCGGCACCGCCCCCACTTGGAACTTTCCTATTAATTTCACCGTCGACGACGCCGCCGTTCAGGACAATCGCCTCACCCTCAAGATTAAGCTTCTCTCTAATCGGAGTTTGGGAGATAAAGAAATTGGGGTTGTTTATGTTCAAATCAAGGAGTTGTTTGATAATAGTGTTCATCGTGAGGGCGGCGCCGATGACGGCGAGAACGCCGCCGGGAACGAGGAGAAATTTGTTAGTTATAGTGTTCGATTGTCGAATGGGAAGGCAAAGGGGACTTTGGATTTGGCTTATAAATTTGGGGGAAAATATAAAGTTGAGTCACCGCCACTACCGCCGCCGCAAACGGCGGAGCCCTACGGCATGAAGGGGATGGAGGCACCGCCAGTTATGGCTTATCCGTCTACATTTCCTGCTTCTAGCTCTTCATATCCACCGCCGGCGGATGCATACCCACCCCCACCCGCTGGATATCCTTACGCTCCTCCGCCGAGGGCGTATCCACCGTCGCATTCTGGTGGATATCCGCCGCCGCCGCCGGGTTATGGGTATCCGCCGCCGGGGTATGGATATGGTGGTGGTTACCAACCACCGCCGCCGGGGTATGGATATCAGCCAATGCAGCCGCCGCAGAAGCCGAAGAAGAACGGTTACAGCGGAGTGGGAATGGGGCTCGGAGCCGGTTTGCTTGGTGGGCTGTTGATCGGAGATATGATATCGGACTTCTGAGAAACGCCGATGGCGGTGGCGACAATGGGGACAGGGATGGGGGAGCTGAGACAAAGAATAGAAAATGATATATGGAAAACTTGTGTTTATAACATTATCATATTAATGTTTCAAATGGTTATACTTTTTAACATGTTGAGATTTGAAAGACTTCATTTCATAATATTTGTTTGCTAAATAATTATACCAATTCTTTCACTGTAATTTCAATATTAGAGGGCTAATTAGTTGTTAAAGAATTGAAGAGTCAAACAATCTTTGCGAATAAATAATTTATATTCTTAAATTTTAGAAGTTATATCAATTTAAACTATAAATTTATAATTAAATCAATTTAAATCCTTGAACTTTAGTAACTATATCAATTTACACCACTCATTAAATTCTATTTGAAAAATCTAGTATAAATTTTATAAGTGTATCAATCGAACTCCTAAACTTTCATAAATGAACCCATTTAGACTCTTAAAAAAAAAAAATCCATGCATTTACTATAATTATCTATTTTGTAAAATCCACCTGAATGAATCTTCTAGTTTTCCAAAGTATTTGTAATGAAAGGTCTAAATTGATTGGTTTATAAAAATTTAAAAGTTTAATTAACTTATAAGTTTCACACGACATTAGTCAAACGAAATTTTGAAGAGAATGTAAATTGATATACTTATGAAAATTAGAGTTTAAATTGATACAACCGTCAAAATTTATAAGTAGATTTGCCCTCACAAATCTTTAACCAACAATATTTTAACAAAGTTGAACTATTTAGTCATTTTTTGGACTAATTCCCAGCCAATCACCTTAACAAACATCACCCACCAATTAATTTTCAAAATTAATTTTAAATAATAGATTTCTTTTAAATCAATTTTTCAATGTCAAACATCATCATTTTAAAGAAAAAATATTTTGGCAAAAAAAAAAAAAAGTGATTTGTGAAAATAAAAGCATGTGTACACTTTCATCTCACAAAGGGAAAATGTGGAATTGAGTTCCAACTTAATGAGTATTAGAAAAACTGTTAGGTTGAATTTAATTTTAACGGTGATGAAAAATAATTAAATCGAATTAATTATAATTATTTTAAATTAACTAATAGACGTTATCATTAAAGACGAAAAGTGAGTATTTAATAGAAAAAAATAAAAGTCTAAATTTTAAATCCTAAAACTTACGAACCCTTTTGAAACAAAATTTAAATTTAAAGGGTGAAATTCCAACATTTAGAAATATGTGAACTAAATTGAAACAAAATTCAAAACATGAAGATTAAAATGTAACTTTTAAAATACCTTTTCAAGTGTTTGGTTTTTTTAAAAAAAAAGTCATTTGGAAAGAAATATAAGTGTTTGGTAACCACTCAAAATGAATTTTGGAAGTCATTATTGTCTTTATTTTTAAAGAGTTCTTATCAAAGGTGTTTAAATGAAAATGATTTTTTTTTTTTAAGTTAATCCGAATGAGCTCTAAATAGAAATTAGATTCGAGGACTAATGAAAATGAATTTTGTGTCTATTAGATCTTCAACCAATTAGATATTTTTAAATTTTACGAACCTTCTAAATACAAAATTGTCAATTTATGTTCTATTTGATAACAACTTAATTGTAAGGGGTACTTGCAAGAATAGAAAAAAACAAAAAACATTGAAGCAAGTTTGAGTTTTTTATTATTTCACCTTTATTGGTGCATTATATCAATGGTATATCAGATATATTTTATTTATGGTATATCAATCGTTTGATATACTTTATATTCGGTATATCAGTTAACAAAGTTGCGATTGAAAAATATAGTAAAATTTTAATTTCTATATGTGATAGACCACGATAGATAGAAATTACAATTTTGCTATATTTGTAAATAGTTTGATATTTTTTCTATTTATAATAATTTTCCTTACATTTTAATAATAATTTTCCTTACATTTTTCGCTATATTTGCAATTTTAAAAAATCATAACTATATAAATATCATTATGTTTTTTCTTTTTTCTACCTATTTCAATTTCCCTAATTTTAGGATATTTTTTTACCATTTACCGTTTTAATATATTATAGATTTTTTTAAAATTATTTAAAAGCTGACATGCAATTTTAACCAAAAGAAATTATGCTTATGTAGAAAGAAAAAAATAATAATAATAAATTCCGAAAAAGAAAATAAACAAATGCGCATCCGGGGAATCGAACCCCGGTCAGTACCGTGGGAGGGTACTATGATACCACTACACTAGATGCGCTCACTTTGCCTCTTATTTTATATTTATTATTAAAATTATTTGACCAAAGTTTCTTTTAAATCGACTCGTCGTGATTTTGAGGTTTGTTTTTATTTTTGTCTTTCAAATTTCTTTTTAAGAAATGTCTAATAATTTTTAAAATTTTAAATTTTGTATTTATCTTTCATCTATTCGATATATTTTTTTTAAAATTACGAATATACTAAATATAAAATTGTCAATTTCTACTTCATTTTAATACGTGAGTGCCTATTAAACATATAAAATTAAAAGTTTGAAAATCTATTTGATATTTTTAAATTTTAGAAATCTAATAAACATGCCATTAAAAGTACAAAAATTGAACTTCTAATTTAACTAAAAATGATATATATAATAGGGCATAACAAAAATAGAAAGATAAGAATCAGATATTTCATTTATAAATGAATATTTTCAAGGAAAATTATTATGAATAGAACAAAAATATTAAACTATTTACAAATATAGTGAAATTTCACTTTCTATCTGTAATAGATCTCAATAATTCTAGATAGACATTTATCCACGTCTATATGGTAAAGTGATAAATAATATCTGAGTCTACTACGGTCTATCCGATAGAAAGTAAAATTTTGCTATATTTGTAATTATTTTTTAACCGTTTTTCTACTTTTGAAAAAGTTTCTATTTTCAAACAATAAATTTTAAATTGATTTAATTTTTTTAAAATAAAACGTTAAAGGATTTAAATTTAAGAATTAGAAGTGATCACTTTATTGGTTATCAAATTCATAAATACATGTAAATTCTTATACAAGTAAAAACGTGTCTTCTTAAATAAATTTGTTATAATTTCATAAATACAAAGTTGTAATTAAAAAAGAAAATAATAATAATAAAAAACTAAAATGCGTTTGCCGGGAGTCGAACCCGGGTCTATTGCTTGGAAGGCAATTATCCTAACCGTTGGACTACAAACGCTTGTTGATAAGAACGACTAATCATTGCATACTTTATTTCTGACACATATATGTATTTTCCTCTTCTTTAGTTGTAAAAATTGCACATTTAAACTTTAAATTGTAAAAATTAAACCTTAAAATTTTTAAAGTGTACAAATTATCAGCTTAATATTTGGCTTACCAACTTTAAATGTTAGTGTAGTTGAGTTGGTTATTTTACCAACTCACCCTAATGCTCCTATGTTCTAGTGTTTTCAATGGTTTAACCCGTCGATCATTGTCGACGACTATCATTGCACACTTGAGCAACATACTCCAACAATCAACTCCGACAACCACCTTCGGCAACAACTCTAGGAAAGACCACCTCTAATGATAAAACTATTGGTGACAACCACCTCTAATGACCAAAACCGACATTCACCTCAGGCGACCAACTCCGAGGACGACCACCTTCAATGATCAACTTTGGCTACAACCACCTCTGGCAACCAACTTCAATGATCACCTTGGTGCAACCAACTTCGAGCTCTAGCAGCCACCTCCGACGACAACTCCGGAAAAGACCACTTCTGACGTTCAACTTCGATGTTAGACACCTCTGACATTCACCTCAAATGACGAACTCTAACGAATACCACCTCTAATGGTCAACTTCACTGACAAACCACCTCAAAGCAGCCAACTTCGATGATCTCCTCGGGCGACCAACTCCAACCACCAACTTTGTCATTCATCTCCAACGACAAACTCTAACAACCAACGCGACCAATCATATACTAAAAGAAAAAACAAAAACAAAAATACTCAGTTGGTGAATGTGTTTTTAAATACAAATTTTAAATTAGTTTATAACATTAAATAGTCATCTTTTATAGTAATTTGATATTGAAAGATTGTCTGAGGTTGATCAAGCCATTTTTATATACCTACTTGTCATAGACATTCAAAAAACTGTCTGCTTCCTAATAGTCCTAATGGAAACCCTATTTTTTGTGCATGTTCAACTCATACGTTCCACAACCGATAAAGTGTGTTGTATGGCTGTTGATTATATAAATAATAGTAATTGTCTACATTAAGTGCAATAGTCACGTGTAAAAGATTGTAGCATATATTTTTATTTATTGAGTTTACATCTTAAATGAGTGTTAAGAAAAAAGTATGTGTAATTGACTGTGGAACAAAAAGTTAAGCAAAAAATAAATAATAAAAAATAAATAATAATAATAATAATAACAAAAATAACTCATAAAAATGCATGTTTTTGTAGGTTACAAAAAACTGCATTAGATATCTATAACTCAACACAACTCAACTTTGTGTCTTAAACACAAACAATTATTACCAACTCAAATTCAACTCTACCTCAAACACAAACAAATGCATCCTTAAGTATAAAATATTAAAAGTTCTGAAAAGATAAAAATAAAAAATTAAAATCTCAAACGATAATAAATATAAACATGTAACTTTCAAATTTCCATAAATTCCCATAAATGTGAAAATTAAATTTATTTTACTCAATTTCTCCCTCTTATTTCTCCTTTCTCTCTTTCTCTATTTTTTTTGTTTTTTGGGATGGGAAAGAAAGAAAATTAAAATAATATACAAATGGTTATTAAAATATATAAAATGTAATAAACAAAATGCGCATCCGGGGAATCGAACCCCGGTCAGTACCGTGGGAGGGTACTATGATACCACTACACTAGATGCGCTGATGCAGTACGCTGTTGTTATTAATTTTATAATTTATATAAATAGAAAAATAAACTTAAGATATTATATTAATTGATTTTTTAAAATTTTTTTATGTAAATTTAGATCAGTTTGATGTGTACGAGATTTGAACCTTATGCCTATTGGTCATGGTAGTTTGGTTGATATTTTGTCATATTTCGTCTATTTTTCTATGACAATAATAAAAATATTGATTTATCTCTTATGTTGATATCAAATTCATGAACTCATGAAAATTGAATATAGACGTCAATTTCATTATTTTAAAATGGTTACATCATGTCTAGCTAAATCACAAATATCTAATGTTAATTTAGTGAACTAACTTTTTTTTAATTAAAAATTAAAATTTTCAAAGTATCAATTTACTTTCATGTGAAAGAATTTTTTTTAGAGTATAAGTATTGAAAATTATTTTAAAAGCTATAACAACTCTAAACTAGGATGAAAACAAAAAATTGAACCTACAACTTGAAATCAACTAAATTGACGTCGAATACTCAACTTTATAAGCCTAGCAATAGGCGGTAGTGTGACATCCCAAATTTTAGATTATTTGAGATGTCACAGGTAGTTGGACTAGAACCCAAATGAAAACCAATCAAGCTGAATAATACGATCATACAGATTACATCTTAAAGAAATACAACAATGTAAATATATAGACATTGTATACAATAACAATGTTTTAACCCAAAAGTAAGTCAGATGGACAAACAATGGTTATAAATTAATATAACCAAAAACCTCGAGATCTTGTAGAAAGGTCAATAGGTAGTCAAAACAACACTTTGACTTCGCTTTGCATGGTTTGAAAGCAGACTAAAATGATCATCTTAGAAGGGTACAATGAAAAATTCTAGTAAAATAGCAACCTTGATTGTATAGTTGTTTAATAAAACTTAACTGATCACCAAATAGTTAACTACAAATTTAACTTTCACACACATATATATGTATATTTGTAGATGAAACATCTACATATATTGAATCCGTTTTTTATTTTTCAACATTTAGTTTGAATGTTTCCCTTTCTTTCACAACCTTGTTATAAAATCCAACAATAAATAATGAAAGAATATATTTTCCATTGACTAAATCAACCCATGGATCGGTCGAGAACATAATCCTACCACGTCGACACCAACATATGATGATCACCTTTATATCCCTAAACTTTACCATTTGTTTAAAGAGTATTCTTATTCTTTCAAAAGTGGTAATATTCAAGGTTTAAAATGTCGATATCGATGAAAATATCGAGACCTTAATTTTATGAAAATTTCAAAGGAAATATTGATTTCAATGGATATTTATGAAAAAATAAAAAATAAAAAGCTGAAAAAATAAATTTAAATTAGTAAATAAACATTTTATGATTTTTAAAAGTCTATTATTTGTATTATATTTACATACGTGACATTGTATTGTTTGTTTTTTATGTTTCGTGGATTGTTCTATAATACAATGAAAATATCGATTCACGCCTCATATCAATGTCGACCCATGAAAACATAGAAATAGCTACATGTCGATAGAAATTTAATATTATGGTAATACTACCCTTAAACTTTTATAAACGTTTCAAAGTAGACATTCATTAGAATTTTAGCTAGAAAGTTGTGATGATATAAATTTTTATTAAAACAATGTCAGGTTATTTCACTCAGAAGTTACACCTTACCTATCAATTAAAGACAAATGCCTTCGACTAAGAGAGAATATTTGGAAAAAAAAAATAATAATAATAAATGAATAAAAACACCATATTATCAATTTACAAAAAAAAAAAAAAAAAAAAAAAAAAAGTATTTAAAAATTTTGAATTGGGCGGCAAGATTGTTTCAACTTCCAATCTTGAAGCTCTTACAGACATTGTCCAACATTCCAAGAAAATCTCTCACAATCACAAAAATCCTCAACGGATTCGTCTCTTCTTTGCTCACATTTCCATGGAAGTACTCTGTAATCTCTCTCACACTCGACATTACCCTTTCTTCATCCTTCCTCACTTCCTCCATCCTCTTCTTCACATAGCCCACAAACCCTTTCATGGCTTCCACGAAATTCCCACTCCTTTCATCCACACTCAACTCCTTCCCCACCAGTTTCTCCATTTTCCCCATTCCCTCATTCAGATTTCCCCTCGAGCTTCCAACTACTTTCAGATCGATCGTCGCCGCTCGCTTCACGTTCTGCAGTTCCGTGCTCAACCCCGATACCAGATCTAACCCCATTCTTCGGTAATCGTTTTCTCTTTCTTCCACGGTTCTTGATTTGTTTTTTTGGTTGATTTTTCCCATTATGCTACCCGATACTCTGATTCCTTCAGACCGGATTATTTCTTGTACCACGAAGTGGAGTAGAGATGTTTTGCCGTCGGTTCCTTTGACGTCGGAGAGTTTTAGGAGGGCGTCTAGTTTAAATGCTCTAGCGCCTCCTCTGCTTGTTCCGACGTTCATTCGATTCCCTGTTTTTAGCACGGCTTCTAGTAGTTTCAGGAAGAGTCTGCTGGATCTTAGTTCCTTGCAGGCTTCCTGATGGAATAGAAATTGAAATGGAATTAGAAAGGGTGGGTAAGTTCAGTTTTTGCAATGATTAATGTCATTTTAGCATCTCTGGTTATTGTTTTTGTTGTTATAGAATAGAGATAAAAGAATAATTACAAAAAGTGGGTTTGATTTTCCAAATGAGTAATCCCATTGTAGCATTTGTGGTTTATTGTTTTTGTTCTTAAGGAATAGAATTGGAAGTAGATTTATGTTATGATTGTTACCTCTAGTATGGAAAATGAATTCCGTAGATGGTTCACTTCATCTTCAAAAGTTTCTCTGTAAAGCATGGCTTCTATTCTTTGGAAGGCGAATGGTATTCTCAGAATTGCTATGACAAACTTCTCTGTACAACCTAATTCACCGATGTCTCCTTCATAGCTTAACAATTTGGCTTCTTCTTCTTGAGTTGGTACCATCTTAACCAGTGCTTCAAGTTGTCTCAAACGCAACCCGCTACCTGATTTTCTCATTTACTAAAATTAGATTGTTGCAATAACAGTTTTGAAGTATTTTCTTATTTAGATATAGCCATACCTTGTTCTATGGCTTCACAAACTTGTTCTGTAGAGAGATTCAGGGCTTTTAAGAGAATGGTTAGGTTCTGAAGTCTTTTTGCCTCTAGTATATGTTTGCTTGGAGAAGGGCTTTTGTTGCTAGCATCACCATTCTTCATTGAATCATGTTGGTTGTAGCCAAATAGTGACTCAATCATTTCTTCATCTAGCCTGTTTTTTCATGAACTCCATCTTAATTTGTCCCAATTAAATAAAATTGAAATAATACGAATAATCAAGAGCAAGGACTTACTCAAATGAGCTCCATCTTAGCTTGTCCCACACCATTGATTGATCTGGTGTAGCTCTTACTTTGTCCCAGTGGAGAGGCTTAAGTTTTGGCCGCAAATTTCCCTCTTTTCCAAATGCCATGAATTGAGGGAGCTTGGAAGGAGGAGGAGGTGGAGTTTTGAAAGAGTAAGCGTTTGTTTTCAAACTTGGAGGTGGAGAAGGGGGTGGAGGAATAACAGATGATGGTAGTGAAGGTTTAGTAGCAGTTTGAGGTGATGGCAAATCATTCCATGGTATTTGAGATAACGAAGAAGAATCTGACATTGCAGGAGATGAGGATCTTAACAATGCAGAAGAGGAAGTAGATCCAGTTGAAAAGGGTGAAGAGAAGGAAAATGAACTGCGATCAGTGACTGGCGGAGGCGGTGGTGGTGGCGGTGGCGGTGGAGGAGGTGGAGATAAAGATGGGACATTCTTTTGGCAACCTACAGATTGGGAAACCATCTGCATTTTGGGTTCTGAACTACAAGGAGAAAGGGTAAGATGCGAATGGTAAGAAGTTAATAGTTTGTTAGATTCATCACATTGTATTTCCAATTTACTTGATAAGTTCACAGTTGGCACAGAACAAGTAGAATTTGTTATCACATTCGCAGAAGAAGATCCGGAAGCATTTGAAAGGCGAGCATTCGACAAATTGGAGTCACCACAAGAATGGAATGATTCCTCATCATCAGACGAACAACATTTAACAGGAGTAACTCTATCCCCAGGTGAGGAATGAGTTCCATCAGATACGCATTGTATTGATTTACTATCATCTTCCTCATGAACATACATCATTTCCTTGATTGAAGAAACACTTACATTATCAGATTCTGAATCCAACGTCTCTTGGTCCCTTTCCCCCTCTTTATGAACAGATAACTCCTTTTCACTTGCAGAAGTATGGGTCTGTTCTTCTACATCCATTCCAAGCATACCGAGATCGAACAGATCAAGGCCAGATTTTGGTCTTGCTGTCTTCTCTTCTCTTTCACTCTTAACAGAATGCTTCTCCATGGATTCCTCTCTCTGACTTTTGAACTTCTTGCAGACCCAAAAGGCAATAATAGAGCATATCAAAATGGTGACTCCTGCAGACACAAGAACTGCGACAAGAATTTTTCTGACTCTTCCTTCTTTTGGATCTTCTTTTCTTTTAGGTTTGTATACTGGTCGGCTCTTGTGCAAGCGGAGTTGATGAGGGTGGGAATGTTCATGAATGTGCACTCGATGAGCTGCCATAGGAACAGGAGAAGGAGCAATGGGGGCTGGTGATGGAGACGGCAATGGCGACGGCAAAGGTGAAAGATCTGATGGGCTTTGATTTCCCAATTGTAAACTCTTGAGTCCAAGTAGAGCTCTGACTCTCTCCAGAATGAAAGGTTCATTTCCTCCACTCTCATCTTCCCCTGAAACTCTCTCTAGCTCTTTAACATTGAAGCTCTCTGCTGTATTCAACAATGAGTTAGCAATCAAAATGTGGGAGTTCTGCGATGAAAAAGGCATCGAAATGAAGATAACAATCATGAAAACGCACTTCACAACACAACCCATTTCCTCGTCAATCAAGATTCATCAAAACCCAAGTAAGAATTTCTTCCAAAAAAAAAAAAAAAACTGTTCTTTTCACATCCTTGAACCTAATGTTGGGTAGTGCAGGAAGATTCGATTACAGAGAGGAGGAAGAAGAGAGTCTTTATTGCTACTCCAAGGAACCTCTCTGAACATGGCAGTTGTTTGTATTTGGGTATGTAAATTGACCTTCCTTACTTTTCTTTTGATTTACTCTTTTTTTTTTTTTTTTTTGAGTCATTATCTCATAATCCTCATCTGCAGAAGCACCATTAAATGCACTGTTTCTGCAAATCTTTTCAAAAAAAGTCTCTCCACTCAACTCAGACTCCATTCTGTTGTCTTGTTTTGTTTCTTCTGCTTTGTGTTAGAAAAAAGTTAAACATGCTTTTTCTCTGCTTAGTGATCCGTGATTCAAAACTTTTTGAATGTAATGATATATCAGATTTGCTTTTAGGGCTTATAAAAACTTGAGTTTGATGTTAAAATGGTAGGCTTTGGCAGATGAAACAGAGGGTTTTAGCAGATTAAAAAAAATAAAAAAGCTAACAGAATCAAGACACTGGAGAAAAAAAGTATCTTGTGGGACCCTTGTTTCTAATGGAGTTGCCAAACAGATGGAGGAAGACGGGAGCCATAAGTTTTCACCAACTTCATAATTAAGAGAGAGAACGTAAGGAGAGAGAAAAAGGTTTTCTTTTTTCTTTTTAGTTTAAGTCTTATTTTGGTTATTGATAATGTTGTATTTTAATCTCTAACCTTTTAGAAATGTTTGTCTTTAAATTTTGAATATTATTTTATTTTGGTCCCTAAACTTTTAAAATTGTTCGTTTTTAGTCCTTGAACTTCTAAAAAGTGCTTATTTTGGTTTATGCAATATTAAGATTTTGTTAACTCTTTACCAAAATGGCAAAGTGATTAGACTATCAAATAAGTTAGTTACACTAAAAAATCTGACAAGGTAGGAGAATTTAGATGACATTTTCAGTTCAAAATTTTGGTGGTTCAGAATTTTTGCGTGTTGGTTGTTGGCATTTTACATTACTTTTATCTTACTCAATACATCTAGAGTCTAATCATCTAAAAAATACAAGCTACTTAACATTTCTGTTGAAGAGTTAACATAATTTTAATAGTTGGGGTTAAAATAAACACTTTTTAAAGTTTAAGGGCTAAATGAACGTTTTTTAAAATTTAGGAATCAAAATAGAACAAAATTCAAAGTTCAGGGACTAAAATAAGATTTAAACCTTTTTGTTTTTTTGACACAAGGAGAGACAGAGGTTAAGGTGGGGACAAATTGGAGGAGATGTCAATTTAGTCTTAAGAAATGAATAATTTTAGTATGTTGAAAATATCAATTTTTATCCAAAACTTTGAGGTTGTATCAATTTAAATTATGATATTATGTTTTGTTTATTATACATTATGTTATAATAATAATTCCAAACTTTCATGAGTTCGTCAATTTATCCTACATTAGGTTTGGTTTGAATAACATAGTGTGAAATTTATAATTTTATAATTCACATACTTTCTAAGCGAATCAATCGACTCCTAATTAGAATTTTATTGAAAAATCAACTATGTACCAATTGATGCATAGATAATTTTCAAAGGTAATTTTAATAAATAGTCTAAATTAATTTCTATATGACAATTGAGTTTAATTGAAATAATTACAAGTTTCATAAGATATTTTTTCAAACAAAATATACTTTAGCGGCATATATAAACATTTAAATCTATTCTTGTTTTTTTAACTCATGAAACTTTTAAATGTTTGTTTTTCAAATTGTGAAAACATAGCATTGATTCTGAAAACATCATTAAAAAAAAAAGAGATATCAAACCAAGAAATTCATTTTTGTCTATAACCTTAATTTTAAAAAAGAAACCAAAGAAAATCAAACAAGTCTTAAACAATTGAAGAAATTGGCATTTTAGTTATTATGATTATTCCACCACTTAATATTGACTTATATGTAATACCTATTCCATTTATTTAATTTAGGTGCTTTCAAATATACATTCTCTTAACATGTGACCTAAGAATATTTTATAAGTTTACTAATTAGAAATTAACATTTTAAAAGTTAGGGAAACAAAATAGAATAATTTCAAAAGTTTAAAGACAAAAATTAAAAAAAAAAAAAAGTGTATAATAAAGCATATTATAAACTCATATGATAGAACATTTGATAAACGGTCCATCCCTTTCTCATGTGAGTGTTGTTATGAAAGGGAGAAATGAAAGCAAAATGGGAAGGAGAAGGAGAGAAAGGAAAAAGAGAAGTTTGATGACTGAATAATGGGAAGCAAAGTGCCTTAAAAACTCCTTTCTCTTTCTTTCACTTTTCTTATTGGTTGGTTCCAACTTCTCATGTTTTAATGTGGGGACTCTCTCTCTCTCTCTCTCTCTCTCTCTCTCTCTCTCTCTCCAACCCAACCCTTTTGAGGAGAGAGAATGTGAGAACCGACAACCAAAACAAAACAAATATGGAAATTATAAAAATTAGAAAAATAAAATATGTTTTGGATCCCTAAATTTTGAGTCTAATTTTCATTTAGGCCAAGTTTACCAATCCATAATGAAAATTATTGTAATCGTAATGAAATTTTATTGACAAATCAATACTAATGGGCCTAAATCACAAATATAATTAGAATTGCTTTTTATCGCGTTTGCTTAAAATTATGAATCTATCACATTTTACTGCTATTGTTACCGTTACCGTCACTGCTTGACCCTAACAGTAATGGTACCTATAACAGTAAAGGTAAATGTAACAATAAATGTGACAAATTCATAATTTTCGTACCGTTACAATAACAATATTTGTGATGGTAACAATAATGGTAACTGTAAAGGTAGTGGGTCCTACGTAATTTTTAATCACAATTAGATTGAGCACCATTCATTATGATTACGGAACATGCAAACAACAACAAACACAATCAATTGGGACCTACTTTTAAGATCACCCTTCATGAATTAAGTATAAAATGGGGTAAACATGACCTTAGTTCTTATGTTTTAAAATGTTACATTTTTATGGTTTTAAGTTTTGAGTTTGATTTCAATTTAATCTCTAAGTTTCAAAATGTTATAATTTTAGTTTTTATGATATGCCTCAGACCTAGAATTCATATCAAGATTTGAAATATAGATTTGGCACTTAATGACTCTGACATTCTCCTATATCTCCTGCAATCTGACTATGTCATCCTTGCTTCTCTTAAAAAGTTTCTAAGAGTTAAGAATATCCCCACCAACCAATACAAGTCCATGTTTTGTCTTCACTCACATGCTTACTAGGAAATTTCCTACGAGGTCACCCAATTTATATAAGGATTAAGTTTTGTTTTAATTTGGTCATAAGTTTCAAAATTTACACTTTTAACCTCGACTTTTTTTACTAAATAGTAAATACTTACTTCATTCTTTGGTGTTAATGTTTTTTTAAATTAGTTTAAAATAATTATGAAGTGAAAATTTAAAATTAATTTTAATAGTGATGAAAAATAGTGAAATTTAATTAATTTTAAATCTTTAAATTTTTTAAAATTAATTAATTGACATTAACAATAAAGAAAATGAGTATTTATTAAAAAGTCAAAGTTAAAAATGTAAATATTGAAATTTGAGTATCAAATTGAAACAAAACTCAAATCTCAAAGGTAAAATTGAAACATCTTGAAACCTGAGACTAAATTAAAATCAAACTAAAAAAATTAAGTACTAGAAGTCTACAAGTGTAACGTTCTGAAATCTAACTAAATGAAAACTAAATCCAAAACCTAGAGACCAAAAATGTATTTCTCCCTAAAATATATCAATATAAGTAATATACTTCATATTTGAAATTATGTCCATGATCCAATTAAGGGATGACAAAGTGGAAATAATAAACCATCTTTGATTTTATTCAAAATTAAACTAAAAAGTAAAGTTTAAGCATTACCTATCTCAAAATATAATGGAGAAAGTGTTAGGTGAGATTTTATCTCCTCGTGTTTTCTTTTCATGAAGGGCGAATCTCCATCTCCTCTACCTTGAGATCTTTAGTAGCTATGACTTTGATTAAATGATCGAAGGTTTGTGGAAACCTTTTGAAAGAAAATTGAGTTGAGAGAATTTTTAGAGAAACTTTTTCTCTACTAACTGATGTTGTTCTTTCTAGAAAAATCTAGAGGTTCACTTCGGCAAAATTTGCCTAAATTAAATTAAATTGAAAAAGAATATATTTTAATATCTAATATTGCATGTTTTATACTCAAGTGACATGCTTTTTTAACATGTAATTGTTCAAGCTAAACACACTTAACTTTTGGAGTTCCTATGATTAAACCACCGAAAAAAAAGGTACACATTGTTAGTGTATATATATATATATATAGTAGTTTTGATCTCGGTTCATTAATTTATTCTTCTAAACTCATGCGTTACAAGTGGAAAGAAGTTTGGACGACATGTTGAAAAAGAAAATGGTGATGGAGGAAGAAGAAATTATTATATAAGACCAAAGAAAAAGATAAGATATTAGAGGTGGAGGCCTGGTTTGTAGAGTATAAGTGACAAAAGAGTACAGAAAAACATTTTGGATATGTTAATTTCAGTGATGGATGGAAATAATAAAAATGAAAAGACTTTCACCAAAGTCTAAAATGGAGAAGTAATTGAAAGAATGCTTGAAAAGAACAACCTTTTAACAATCAGTCAACAACAACCGCTCGACAACAAATCTTGAACTCTTTGATGCTTATATTAATATTTAGAATATCTATGTTTATATTGAATTTAATAAACGACGACCGAGAGTAAATAAGTTCAATTTATAGTGGTTACTTATCTAAAATTTAATATCGAATATATACATTATGTTGATAAAAAATAGGAAGCGATAGATTTTTTCAGTGTATCAATTTTATTAGTAACATAGTTAATACGACGGATATTTTCGAAAATAGAAAAATTATTGAAAATAATTACAAATATAACAAAATTTTACTTTCTATCTATGATAGACCACAATAGACCCATATAGACATCTATCACTTTACCATATAGGTAGAGATAGATGTCTATCTATGTCTATCGCGATCTATCACAGATAAAAAGTGAAATTTTGTTATATTTGTAAATAGTTTGATATTTTTTCTATTTGTAATAATTTTCCTTAATATGAAGTATATAATTTATAAATAGAAAAAATATCAAAATTATTTATAAAAATGCCTATCATTTTACTATATTTGAAAACAACTCTATACTTTATGTGAAATATATCAATTATATATTCAATACATATATAGAAAAGAATGAGAGTAAAATTGAAATAACAAAAAAAATGGAAATTGATTTCAAATATTTTATCATATTTTTAAAACTTAAAAATTATTTGCAAATCTCCTCATCTATATAAAAGAAAATGTCTACACCAAATTTTGGTGATTGTTATTTTTGTAAAATTATATCGGACATTAATATTTTAAATCTTAATTATATATATTTTTTAAAAAATTAAACTTCCAAAAATCCAATTTGAGGAGCCTTTTCATATTTCTAATATGAACATAATAATGTTATCAACTACTTTGAATCAATACCGTAATTGAAAACAAAGAAAAGTGAGGAATTTATTTCATAGCCATAAAAGAATAGAGAAATATTAAATGCACACATTTAATTATTTTAAGTGCAAACAGAGTATCCAATGTTGAGATTAAAAAAGGAAGAAAAAAAAAAAAAAACTATTTGATTGATTATATAAAGTTCCAAATTTGCAATATAAATAGGGGAGGAGAGTCAAATTCAAAGGAAATGATTCTATACAATTATTGAGAATAGTCTCATCCCCATATGAGTACTTTAATACAAACTAACAATAATTAGGAGAAGGAATTTTTGTTGTATGGTAGAATGTATCATAAATAAAATGTATATCAAATACTTCATATTATTTAGGATAATTATTTTAAATTACAGAACTCTTGAAAATATTTTTAAATATAGCAAAATGTTACTGTCTATCTTGATAGATAGTGATAGACACCGAAGACTACTATCATTTATCATTGTTTATCAGTGATAGATACTAATAAATGTCTATCAATATCTATTACTGATAGACAATGATCTTTTTTCAGGAAATAGACAATGACATTTTGTTATATTTGTAAATAAATTAGTTTTTTTTTGTTATATTTGAAAACAACACAATATTTAACATATTGGTGAACATTATTATAATATATATATATATATATATATATATATATATACACTTTTCTCTCTTTTAGTTTTATGACATTAATTGTAGTAGTTTGAGGATTCTTTCTTTGAAATATGGATCAATATAATACTTTCTTCATATGTGAATGTCATAATATCAATTTTTTATGTTAATTTATGAAAGCCTAATATTTGATTTTACTTATGAATGAAATGAAATATAAATTTATAGCAACTCATTTATAGGTGATCATAATATATATACCATTGGCTCAATTCAATTTTGGTTATCTTTTAAATACAAACCAAGATTTTCAATTTTGTACTAAGAAACCAAATCAAATGAGTGGATTAGTTTGGTTCGATTTGATTTTGGGGTTTCTGTTGCATTCCTACAAGACACATAAAAAGATTCAGTCAAGAAGAGGTAACACATTCACGACAATGTAGCCAATTTCGATTAGTTAGATTAAGATCCATCAACTTAGAAACAATTAAGAAGTCCAAAGCAGTTGCAAAGATAATAATAATAATAATAATAATAAAGTCTTCAGCTCGACAGCATGCTTGAAGGGAGGAGTAGCAGTTGCAGTATGCATCTTCTTCAAGAACAAATGTTCAGTGATTGAAGTAGATATTAGTTTGTACCACTTGGTTGAATTGAGAGAGTGATTGTTCTGGAAATCCATGAAAACGCATGAGAATGAAAATCTTAGCTTAAAGGTTGTTCTGGGCTGGCCCATTAGGGGTTAGATCCATGGCCCATTAAGGGACACACAACCTAACATTGTTTTGGGCTTCGGCCCATTAAAGGTTAGGTCTTTGGCGCGCGCAAGACGCCACCTGCACGCCCGTATGTATGTGTGTGTATATATATTTTATGATCGATTTATTTGTTTTAGTTTTAGTGTATAAAGTGAAAGTTTGAGATATAGCTTAGTTTATTATGCAATGATTTATTATTAGCAAAAATGAAAATGAGATTAATGATGAGGAACATGTCCCTTTGTATTTATTTGAAATTTTTAATTATAGAAAGAAAAAAAATATTGTAATTTTATGTAAATTAGATATTAAAACCATAGTTAAACTTCCCTCTTTACCCTTAACTTTTTCAATAAAGACAATTTTACCCTCAAATTCATACCTCTTCACATGTCTTACGTACCATCCATACATTTTCCTTTTTTTTTTTTTCTCTTTTTCATTTAATTTTACATCGTTTTTGCCATTAGATTTTCCAATAAATCCTAATTTGTCTTCATATTCTTTCATACATCTTTTCTATTAGATATTTCAACAATTTTATTTTGTCCTATTATCCTTTATTTTTTCTCTTTTTTTAATACAACCATTTATACACATCTTTTAACAAATACAGATTCATTTGTACAATAACTACACATGATTTTATTTTGTTTTTTTTTAAAAAAAAAGAAATAATTACTTACTGATACCTTATTTAAAAATATATATGAATATAATCACCAATTCCTTCTAATGCATATTTATATTGTTCTAAAATTATATTTTTACTATTGTTTTGCTCATTTTATTTGAATTCAATATTTGTGATTAACATTTTGAAAAAGTAAAAAATATCATTAAAGTAAATTTCAAAAGAATTGAATATTAGTTTCCTTGTTTCAATTGTTAAGTTTTGTTATTGAAAAAGATCAAGACAAAAAAAAAATAATAGTTAAATCTATAACACTCACAATGTTTTTAAGTAGATACGTCATAGTTTCATATTAAAAAAATATCGAATATATACCGTTATTAAAGTAATTGATAATTAAGAGCATTTAAAATTATAAATGGAAATATCTTTCTTCAATTTATCTTTTTAATTTTCTTTAAACATTATGTCTACAAAATTATATTCGTTCAACATTTTATATTTCCCTCTATGAAATTATGATTCAAATATTTTTAATTGCATCTAACACATTTCATATTCATTATAAATTAACTAAATAAAATATTTATATATAGTTTTAGTCATCATCTCTTTCATTACTTTTAAACTCATGTTAAATATTTACTATTTAATGTAACAAAAAAAAATATATTTAACATTTTATGTTTTAAAAATTTTAAACCACGTGCATTACACTGTCCTCTAACTAGTATTTAAAAATGTCGAATAGAGAAAGAATTATATTGGTAACTATGAAAAAATAAAATTAAAAATTTAAAGAGCTATTTGATATTTTTTAAAGTACGAAGATCTATTTGATAAAAAATGCAAAATTCATAAAATAAAAAAAATACATTTTTGAAATTTAGAGACGAAATAGATACCAATCATCTAAAAATTAACGAGTGAAATTATAATTGAACTTATTTATTTTCTTAGAAAATATTTCTCTCCAATTATAGGGTTTCTCCTATAATTTTCATTAAAGATTTGGCTTTCTCCATCAAATCTCTCCCTCTTCCAATGCATATCATGCCATCCACACTCTTCTTCATACAGCTAAAACTTTTACTTCTCTATTTATTAGTTCTCTTCTTTCAAAAAAACACTTTTGAAATTTTAATGAAATTTCAAATATATAATTTTGGTTATGATTTAAAGTGTTTCATGGTGGAAAATAATTTTTTTTTTTTTTTCTTAAGTGTAGTATAGTTCAACATTCATACTTTGAAATTGATAATAAAGTTCATGTTAGTTGAACTATATTCATGTTAACAAGTAAAAAATGATTAATTAAAAAGAGTTAGATTTTAGTTTTGCTATAAAAGTCGATAACATTATAAATATAATAGCAATAACTAATATGAATGTAATATTAGTAAAAATTATTTTAATTTATTAAATAATTTATTATTATTATTATTTTTTTTATGATTTTGTAATCTTTTATATCCATCAACATTAATATTTTATTGATATTATCATTTATTTTCGTAAAATTGAGCTCACATTTTAAACATGGAGAAAATGCTTACAAATGCTGGGAAGCTTTTTAGGTACAATTTTTAACCCTAAAAAAATGAAAATTAAGCCTTATATTGAAATAAGCCACCTTATATATTGTATAACATACACATAAAATAAAATAATAGGTCTCGATAATTGGTACAAAATGAATATCTTTCCCATATATTGTTGGACATTGAGGCTGCCTTATTACAAATACATCACAAAATCATAAACTAATAAACTAAATCTAATTTCCTAACACTATTTGGTTTTTAGTTTTTAAAAATCAAATTTACAGAAACTATAATGGCATCTTTAAGTTTCAATATTTTGTTATCTACTTTTTGTTCATATTTTTAAAAATCAAATCATGTTTTTATATTTCTTTTTAAAATAATTTTATTTTTCGAATTTGCCTAGTAATAATTCGAGTATTTATTTAATTTAAGATGTATCAAAACTATAATAAAGAATTTGAGAGAAAATAAGCATAAATTTCAAAAATAGAAATTTAAAACCAAAATCATTATTGAAGCCTAATTTATATAACTCCCTACAATTTTCTATAAATTAGTTTTTTTTTTAATTGTTATAGGTGAACTAAAACTTGAAGAAATATGCCAAATGCTCGAAAAAGACTAACAAAGATAAGCCTAAAATAAAGTGGATTGGAACTAATAGATTCAAGGGGAACTAATCCAGTGAGCTAATCAAATTTAACCCTTAACTTGTTCGGACTTTTTAAAAATAAAAATAAAAAACTCAAATCATAGTTTTTCTATAAATATATCATTATATCTCTATATGAGATAACTTAAACTTCTATATTTCATATTTCTTCATATCTGATTTTTACATAAGAATTTTTTTTCTTTATTTTATATGTCTCTTATCCTCCAAATTACAAATTGAACCACATAAAAATCAAGTACGTTTTTTTCTATTTGAATTTTGGCCATCAACATGTTTTTAATAAGCTTAAACTCATTAAAATCACGAGTCAAATATATCTCATAAAAATAAAAGAAACTTAATCTATAAGAAAGTAAATCAAGTGTGGTAGGAGACAAAATCAAAACATACTTTAATCAGAACACATTAAATATAAAGTGTGCATTCATCCATTAAAAGTGATTGTTTTTCCCTTGTTTCTAGACAATTAGAACTTGGCCACGTACTATTGAGTATTGAGAGAGAGAGGGTGTAATTTAATTATCAAATAAACTCGTAACAGATATTAAATCCTTTTTTTTTTTTTTTGTTTTAACTCCAAGAACCATTAGGTCAACTCGGATTATAAATCCTAATTTTAATATTTCTTCAGTAATTTCATAAACTCAAACTTTATTATAATGATGAATAAAACATTCCTTATAAATCCAACATAAAATTTAGTGCAAGTCTAACAGTGATTTTGAAATTGTTAAAATCTCTCAAAATTAATTTACTATTTAATTTTACACTTTTAATTGCAATTTTTAAATTCCTGAAATTAGTTTTGAATGAAAAGAAAAAAAAAAACATGTTTCAAAATAATGATTCTAAAAATGACAAAAACGATTTTAACCATTTTAGAATCTTTAACAAACATGTGTTTAAGCAATAAGTATTAGGAAAAAAAAATATTAAAACAACAAAATGATATTTTAATTGAAATACAAACACACATAAAAAATAAGGACACAAAAGTTTTAAGTGATGGTTTTTCCCTTTGTATATTGAGGTTGCCAATTACTAATGAAAGAGAGGTTTAATTTCAAACAATTTTTTCCCCACTCTCTGTTATAAGGTCAAAGAGAGTGGCTTCTACTTGGAATTGTATTTTGGTCTTTCTTTTTGGCTTCATAATTGAAACCATGAGGCTGCTTAGGCTGACCCATTAAAAAACCATTAACTTTTTCATACAAACTGTGTCATTCTAAAACCAAATCTATTGTGTATCTTTCTAATTATTTAAATATATATATATCATCAGGTTCCACATCCTTAATTAATTTATTTATTGATTGTTTGTAGTTAATAACTTTAATAATGTTGTTAGGCTTGTTACATATCTAGAAATAATTATTAATACATAAGTGGAGAATAGGATGCCATTTTGAAATAAGATTTAGATTCCATTTGTTTCACATGTTTTGTTATAGAATTTTAGATAGATATTTAATATCTTTATTTGTTTTACATGATCTTACTTGTAGCATATTCTTTAGTTAATGTTTCTTAAATTAAATAAAAATATAAAAGAGTACGATAATCATTCAAATTTCATTCACGTTGGAGATCAAAGTAAACACCACTAATGAGTTTGTGATTACGATCAACTCATTTCAATTAAGCATTAGTTATTCGACCTAAATAGCCTAATCCAATTACAATTGGGTTCCAAAACTTAAACGATAAGTAAACATACCCTTAATTTAATATCTTCATCGTTATTAATTATCGTTACATTAAAAAATCAATGTTACTAAACAAGTAAAAAGTTATATAACACACTCATTTAACACGTTTATTTTCTATTTTATTTTTTAGTACAACAAATGTGGAGATGAGATTCGAAACTTCAACCAATAATGTAACATTCGAGTTTAGGAGGAATACATGATTCAACCAATATCACATCTGAATGAGAAGAGTCCTAAGGATATGAAAGTAGGATTAAGAAAGACTTAAAAGAATTAAACATTACTAACAATATCAATAAGGTGCACCTTCTTTTTTGGTAGCTCAATCATATAAACTCTAACGTTAAGCGTGCTTAGCTTAGTGCAATTCTAAGTAAGGTGACCTTCTAGGGACTTTTCTAGGAAGCATGCGAGTGAAAACCAAGCATATTGAATATTCATTAATTCAATTCTTTGCTTTGCAACTTTTTTTTTTTTTTCCTAATAAGTTTCTTGCTCTCCTTTTATTCATACACTAGAGTTCAGAGTTTACCTGATAATTTGTAAACCTTATACTTTTTAATATTGTCCTCAAACGAACTCACAATTTTTTTTTTTCACTTTCAATCCATAGTTTGGCTTTGATCTCATCTTTATAAATTAGGTTAAATTATAAGGTTAGTTCTTAAATTTTTAGATCTGTATCTATTTGATTTATGAATTTTAAAAGGTGTCTAATAAATTATTGAACTTTTAAGTTTGTGTCTATTTTGTTCAGACTTTAGAAACTGTTTCATAAGTTCTTACACTTTCACTTTTATGTCCAATAAATCTTTGACTCATTTAACATTTTTTTTAAAAAAAATTCACAAATTTACTTTCGATAGTTTAAGGTTTTATTAGACTTTTTTAAAAAAAAAAAATTTAGCAAGATAAATTAAAGCTTTGAAAGTTAATGTTTTAACTTGTTATTATCCACCATAGATTGTAAGGTTAACATTATAAACTCTTTCCATAATTTTATGAGGGTTTGTTCACCAAACTCCAAGCAAAATGGCCAAAAAAACGAGCCAACTCTATCAAATGATGTGTGCTTTCAACATTAATTTAAAGAAAAGAAAAGGTACATAATAATAATATTAATGACAACATACATATGTTATAAATTTGGAATTTGTTTAGAATAACTTTTTGAAAATAGTATTTTAAGATGAAGTCTCTCTCAAAAAAGAGTGCTTTGAAAATTTGAAAACTGTTGGTTGAAAGTTTGTTTTAAAAAAACATTTTTAATCTTTTAGAGAGAGAGAGGAAAAAAAAAAGGCTATAATATGCTGGGTTAATTATGTTTTCAAAGTTTTCTTTTTTGTATTTTTTAAAATTTTTAGTATCATGTGGTAGGGCAATTCTAAACTTTAGCTCGAAGATTTAAACTTTATTCAAATCAACCGAGAGACAAAACTACAATTAGATCAAAGATTTAGAAGCAAAATTGGAAACTCTTGTTCTAAATTGAGCCACCCCACAACTAAACTTAATCAAGACTCAATTGAACGAGGACTCAAATGCAATCTGTTACAAAAATTGCAAGAAAAACTTAGAAATGACAAATGATGTTACTTGGATTTGTAAGGGAAAAAATCTTGAACTTGAGAGTTCATTTCATTCAACCATACATTGAAAATACACTCAAAAGTTAAAATAATAAATTAAGTTTTCAAAGTGGTTGCCTAAACTCAAGTGTTATTCATGACAACTTTAAATGCTCAACTTTAACTTTGCAAATGTTGAACTCTGAAGCTCTAAATGGCCATTCCTCTCTTTAATAAGCTTCAAAATTCTAACACATAAAATGATGGTTGAACAAGGTCTGTCAATTTTTTAAAATAACAAAAGAATGTTTGTTGAACCTTTTTGGCCTCGGACCGTGTAATAGGTCTAGATGGAACTTGTGAAACACCATGATCCTTATGATCTCGTTTGATAACGTTTTGGTTTTTAAAAATGTAAAATTATAAACACTATTTCCACCTAAAAATTTCTTTATATTATTATCTAAGCTAAACTTTGAAAACTTAAAAAAAAATAAAAACAAGGGTATAAATTTCATAAAAACAGGATTGTTATCAAATAGAGTGGATAAGGATTATTTTAGAAATTTTCATATCTTATATGACTTTTCAAAACTACCTTAAAATTACTAAAATGTCTTCTCCAAAAACCTGATAAATGTTCTAATTTTAAAATATCTTTTTTTACATATTGCTACAAACAATGATATATCCAAATAAAGTTTATAGTACAGTTTTAAGACTTTCACTCTAACCTTAGATAATCATAGAAAATTCAACATCTAACCTTAGATAATCATAGAAAATTCAACATCTCAACGTAGATTATATACATAACACAAAATCAAGTCTAATAGCTCTAATATCCTATTAAAACGCTGATTGTTAAATTTAAATCTAAACAACTTTAGATATATATTCTATGTCTGAATAGAGAACTAAACAAGCTCCCAAACAACACAAGATATGAGAGGAAAGGGAAAAAGAAAGATCTATAGCTCATTTACCTAAATCCCAAGAATAATTATAATACTAAAAACCATGTTTTCTATGGATAATGATCAAATTTGCAGGAAAAAAATAAATAAATACTTTGATCCAATTATGTTCAATTGCTTGTGTTGGGTTGGATCCCTCAAAAGCAAAATGTTAGGGGGAGATTGATTAGGACTAAATAGTCAACTAATTTGATTATTTTGACATATGAAAAAATAAATATCTCCTTTGATAGTGAAGTGCACATGATGATGCATTTTAGTTATGTAGTAGGTGCGCAAGTGGGCAAAGCAATGGTTTGTTACATCCTCAAAACTTTTTAGCTTCTACTAACATAGTCTTTTCCTCATCCTATTCTTTAAATCCATCTTTTCATATCTAAGTTTTTTAATATTATCTTGACTTTTGCACCCTTTGGACTAAAAAATGGTTTTGATAACTATAGTTTTCAGTTGTTAATGGTTAAATATACACCATTTTCAATTAAGCTAATTATAAAAAATAATAATAAAAAAAAAAAAAAAAAAAAAAAAAACCTCAACTTTGTCTACTACAAATTTCTATTTTAATGGTTAATAGTAATATTGTAATTTAAAAAAAATAAGATATTTCTTAAACAAAAGACAATTTTGTGGAGTATTTTTTTACATAGTTTTTTAATTAATTTCAAAAACTATTTCCGTCCTTACAATTTTGAAACGTCTATTTTGGCCATTTTATTTTTTTAAGTTACTATTTTAATTCTTCAATTTCTTTTATTATCTCATCGTTGGATTACTATCTCAATACAACACTACACAAAATGGATTTCATATAATAGCCATAACCTTTTTATTATTAGAGGGTTTTCATTGTATATAGAATTTATATGAGAATTTTGCACGAAGAGATTTAATATCGTCTCTCTTCAAAATATAAGGACCAAAATAAAAATCTTATAGATATCAAAATGAAACTCAAAAGTAAAATACTAAAATACTAATTAAACATTAAATTATTCATAATATTTTAAAAGTTTATTTGATAACACTTTTTTAAGGATAAAAATCATGTTAATTTACTTGTGTGTCTTATTCTAATCTACTCTTTAAAACATTTTTTAAAATTTAACAAATTTGAAATTATTTTTAAATGTCACTTCCAATAAGTTGCTGCTTTGGATAAATTTTAAAAGTTATTAAAAAGAAAGTGAAAAACAATATATACATATATAGAATATTCATAAACCTAAAAAAATAAAGAGAGAGAGATAGAGAGAGAATTAAAATCAAATCATTATCACATGGGGCATAAATGTTTAAAAAAAATTAATTTTAATTAAATCTCCAATAAAAAAATCATTGAAATTTAATGATTGAAATGTCATGTTATACATTATTGGATGGATTTTTCTTTCAAATATCATGTAACTTAATTTCACAATGTTGATAATTAGTTTTTTAATTGAAAACTGTTGACATATAAGAAACGAAATAAAAAAGTTAAAAGTATGGGACAAGAAAAAAAAAAAAAAACAAAACAAAAGATATTTAATCTTTTATTGAATAGTATTATTCTAAGTTAACTACCCTAATATTTTAATCTTACACATACAAACATATGGGGAGAATATTTTATGTCTTGGTTCCCTTGGATGATGCAATAAATTTGGAATGGTAGAAAACTATATCTTGTTATTATTGTCGAAGTAAGTAGAACGTTAAAAGAATATTTTAGATAATTTTAGGTGTTATTTTTAAATATAGTAAAATGAGCAAAACTATTTACAAATATAAAAAAATTTCAACAATTCCATCTATAGTAAAATTTTTCTAAATTTGTAAATAGTTTTGATATTTTTTCTATTTATAATAATTTCTTTTCAATCCCAAATTTTGAATTAATAATTTCACTACTGCCACTAATATAAATATTTAGGTGTTTATGTCTTATTTATTCAATTAATTTTATTAAAATGAGAATTAATATTTTTGTTCCATTATTAAAAATGAATCAGTAAATTACAAAATTTCATTAAATTTTATTTAAATTTGGGGGGGGGGGGGGGGGGGGGGGGGGTGGGGGAATGCTTTTTAAAAAGGTATATTTTGCTTTTAGATTTTTTTTCCGATTGACTAAAATTTTAAATATAAGTTTCAAAACAAAATAAAACAAAACAATCGCTATCAAATAACACCTTTAAACATAAATACATAGATTAAAATACATCATACATACAAATATACATAAATCTTTCATATTTAATTATATGAGAAAGATAGTTCGAAGTAATTCAGATTGTTTTTGTTTATTGCCATCATTTAAACTAATGTATACTAACACATCAATTTTTTGTTCACATTGATATGACATTACCTATTTAAGCTAAAGACAACCATGACTTCTCAATCCAAAATAAAATAATCTCTTTTTAAAAAAATAAAAAATAAAAAAATACTATCTAGACTTCAAATTTAATTGCTATAATTTTACAATACAACTACAACCTTTCTAAAATCACTAATTTCAATGAAAACTAGATTTACACAAAAGTTAAGCTCCACCAATACACAAAATCAACCATCAAATAAATCTCTCAAAACTAATCAATCTCAACAAAAGGTCCAATTTAAATGTTTCATTAATTTTGTATTAAATATATGTTTTAGAATTTTTAAAGACACATGAAAAATAGTATAATTTTTTACAACTCTTCATAAAATATTAAAAGTAAGGAAAAATTGTACTCTTATACAAATTTAAAGTGAATTTGTAATCGCTATTAAAGTTCAAAGTCCAAGAAATTGAGTTACACAATCTCAAATTTAGACTTGAAATCAATTTTGTTCCAATAATTTAGAATTTTATTAATTTAACAGCGAGTTTGGATTACTTTTAGCCATTTTAATAAATTTACAAAATTTTGAAATTGTTTGTCTAAATAATTGAAAGTGATTTCGAAAATCTATTTAAATAACCTTATCAATTATCAAGCGCTTTAATTCGTGTTTTCTACCATAAGATAAGGTAAGGATAAAGTGTGTTTTTCCATCATTAAAAAAAAAAATATATATATATATATATATATCCAAATTACCTAAATATTAACATAGACTACTTTTATCATATAATTTTTAGAAATTATTGATTGTCAAACAAAAGGATTCAAAAAAATTCAAAATAGAGATAAAAGTCTCGTGATCCAGAAACGTTCTTTCAATCCACATTTTCAAATGAAAGCAAGGAAGGAAGAAATTTCCACATTCCTCCAAGGAGATCTCTAAAAAAAACACACTAACAAGAAAATTGACCTATCTTTTGGTGTTAATTTTTTGTCTAAATGTCAATATGGTTGAAAATAGGATCAAAATCTCATTTTGATTAGATAAAAAAAAATATCTTGAAACTACAAAGAATGACAATTATCTCAACAAGTACGAGGCTTGAAACGACTAAAAATAAAGTTGCGAGGACTTATGTCCAAAGTGAAAAATATCATACTACTTTGGAGATATGTAAAACTTCATTGTCCCTAAAAAGTGGTATTAAAGTCATGCTCTAACTTAAATATTGTCCCTAAATATTGGTAGAATCCCTAGGTCCAGTGCCAAACAAATAAGTGAAGAACTTCAAAAGATGTAATTATAATATGATTATAAGAGTTCCATTGATATTTTTATTTATTTCATATTGTAAAAATTCAACAAACATTAAATTGAGATCTTACATTTACACTAACATCTACATGTCATAATCAATTTTTTTTTTCTTTAAGTATACCCGAAAGTCTTAAAACATTGCCTTTGTTTATAGAAAAGTTACCATATTTTCCCATTCTAACTAAAGTCGTCCATGTGGTGGGTTATTATGAGTTTCATAGAAAGGCAATGGTAAAGTTAAAGGATCATTTCCTCATTCTTTTCCTCCCACATTTGTTATATTGTAACATTGTTAGACAAGATTGACCAAGTGTAAATATATTAATAAAAGGAAGTTCTTCTTGAAAGAAAACAGCTCAATGGCCAACAACCCCACTCTCTCTCTCTCTCTCTCTCTCACACACACACACACACAACCCAGATGCGCCCCTAGGATTAAACCTCATTAACTTTGAATAATCTTCCTCCTCAACTATAAAGCTCTTTTCCTTCTCCCCTCTTCACCTTCAAACATCACAACCTTTCCCATTCTTCTCTTTAAACTACATCTAATTCCCCCTGTTTCTTTCTCCACCAAAAACGATAGATTTCCAGAACTCAAAACTCACAAGGTCTACACAGATTCAATTCAAAATCTTCTCTTACTTCTCTTAGCTTTTCTTCCTAAACTACTCTTGATTTTTTTGGTTTTGTTATCATTAGTGTTCTTTTGGGTTATTTTCCGATATTGTTGATTCTCCTTAGTCCTGCTCATAGTCTCTGCTCTGGGCTTATTTCACAAGCTAGCTGTTAGGATAATAGTTATAAGTTAACAGTTAATACCCATTTTCCAGTACTGAAGGTTGGGATTGTTTGTTTTGCTTTATCCTATGATTTTCATTTTTCATTGGGAAGAGGAAATGAATGCATAGTGTTGGAATTATTGTAGCTTATAATAAGATTTGAAAAGCCCAAACTACCCTTAGGGAGCTATAATTTTTGGGTTTTAATAATTGGGTTGATGGCTAACTTTTTACTAACTTTTCTGTCTCTCAGGCATAACAACAAACACCTGGTGTGCGTGTTACAGTGCATACAAGAAACAGAGAGAATTCAGATTCAGATCCAACAATGGAAGGTCAAGAAAACAAACCTGCAGATTCATGGTCAGATACAGAGAGCATAGGGAGTTCCAAACGAGTCGGCTTCAGCGGTCCATTAACAGGACCTTCTGTCGCCTACAAAAGAACTAACAGCTACAGTAGTAGCACAAGAAGCACTATGAGAATCAAAGACGATGATCAGTACGTTGAGATTACCTTAGATGTTCGCGACGACACAGTCTCAGTTCAGAACATCAAAGGAGGAGATTCAGAGACGGCAATGCTAGCGAGCCGACTGGAAACGAAACGTCCGACGCTTGGCTCTCAATTGTCGTTCAAATTGAAGCAAGTATCGCAGGAACTGAGACGGATGACTTCCTCTAAAAGCTTCAAGAGAATTGACCGAACCAAATCCGGTGCAAATCGTGCCCTAAATGGCCTCCGATTCATGACCAAAAACGTCGGAAGTGAAGCCTGGTCAGAGATTGAGAATCGATTCAATGAACTGGCCATTAACGGAGAGCTTCCGAAGTCGTTATTCGCAAGATGCATAGGTATATATCACAATTTTCTCAAAATCATGTGACAAGTTTGTTGAGCAATGATTGTGAAATTTTCATTAATGGATCAGGAATGAACGAGTCGAGCGAGTTCGCCGGTGAGTTGTTCGACGCGTTGGCTCGAAGAAGAGGCATAAGTTCGAACTCCATAACCAAGGGGGAACTGCGTGAATTTTGGGAACAAATTATCGATGAAAGCTTCGATGCAAGGCTTCAAATCTTCTTCGATATGTAAGAATAATCTTGTTCTCTTATATGATTATTCTGTCTCTAGAATGGCCGCCATTGAAGCAAAGCTTCGTCTTACAAAATGGTACGATCGTGCAGGGTGGACAAGAATGCCGATGGTCGCATTACAGGAAATGAAGTCAAAGAGGTAATTGGAGGGAAGAAAATTTATAATAATAATAATAATAATAATTATTACAAATATAATTATTATGAATATAGCAATTAAAAAAAAGGACAAAATCTGATTAATGAAAGTTTATTGTTTTCTTTAGATGATGGTTATCATATCACATGTATTGTTAAATAACAATCACTAATTAATCTATACATTGATTGGTTTATTTTTGTAATACTTTATTTCAATTATATAAGATATGTGCTTTCTTTTCTCTTTTATTTGATTTTTTTCAAATAAAAAAAAATCAAAATCTAGCGAATTTGCATGTCAAGAAAATATACTTTTGGGTTATCATTTAATATTAATATCTTAATTATCATAAATGAAAAAAATAATCAAACTATTTACAAATATATAAAAAATTTTATTGTCTATCTGCTATAAATCGCAATACACTTCTATCCCTAGACTCACTGATAGATAGTAAAAAAATTTTATATTTATAAATATTTTGGTTCATTTTGCTATATTTAAAAACAGCCAAATAAATTTTTTATTTAACAACATTCTCGTTTGAGTTATTTGTAAACTTGTATAATAAAAGTAATTGTAAATAGAGATGTTTTCAAAAATAAAAAAACTGTTGAAAATAATTACAAATATAGCAAGATTTTACTTTCTATCTATGATAGACCGCAATAGGCCTACATATACATCTATCACTTTATCAAATAGACACGGATAGATGTGTATATGGGTCTATCATGGTTTATCACAAATAGAAATTGAAATTTTGCTATATTTCTAAATAGTTTGATATTTTTCTATTTATAATAATTTTCTAAATATTATATATATATATATTTAAGAAAATTACTTCAACATTGATCATAATTGATCATCATGGATCAACTTGATAATAATGGTTAGTAAAAATTATTGTTATTATTATATTGTAGTAATTCACCATTGGAATAATTAATAATTAACTAAAATGATAATTGAGAGGACCACATTCCTTCGTTGGAATACATATTGCCCTCTCACAAACATATTGCCTTTTCTCATATTTTTAATTCTCTTAGGTTTCCTAAAAAAATCTCTTTTTGGTTACTATTTAAAATATATATATATATATACTAGTTCTTTATTATGCCATATTTATAATTCTCATTTAATAAGAATGAGAGTAGATAAAAATGTGTAATTAGTCCCTTTTGATAACTATTTGATTTCTAGTCTTTTTTTTTATATGTTTAAAAATCAAACCTATTTTCTCTCAATTTCTTATAATGGTTTGCATCTTTATTAAACAAAAGAGTTAAATTATCAGGCAAATTTCAAAAACAAAATTTACTTTTTTAGTATTCAAAATTTGATTTGATTTTTAAAAATATGATTATAAAATTAAAAAAAATTGACACTCTCAATAATTTGTAATTACTATTAATGAATTGGATATTTCTTTATTATTATTATTTTTTTCAGATTATTGCATTGAGTGCTTCAGCTAATAAGTTGTCAAAAATTCAAGATGAAGCTGAAGAATATGCTGCTCTAATTATGGAAGAATTGGACCCAGACAACCTTGGATACATTGAGGTTTGTAAATAGTGATTTCAATATTTACGCAAAATAATATCAAGTAATATACCGTATTATTTATAAAAAAAAAAAAAAAAAAGAAAAAAAAGATTACTAATTTGTGTACTAGTCAATCACTCAATTAGCCATATTTAATTAAATCATTTATTGACTAGTAGTATACTTGATAATGTAATCAACCCTATAAAATAAACTCTAAAGATATTATTTCTTAAAATAGTGTTTTTTTTTTTTTTAATTATAAGTCCAAACTTTTTTCTGTCGCTTCTAATAGTTAATTGAACTTAAGGTTGATAAAATATTAAATAATAGTCTTAGGGCTGAGAATTTAATTTTTAATTGAATTAAAAAAGAAATTTTTATACGGATGACCCATTTTTAATTTCGTAAATAATTAATGACCTACCTAAAAAAACAGATAAGATCCAACATTTTGGCTATATCAAAGTCTACAACTGCATTTTATATAATATCGCGTTAGGGATACGATAGATATGGTCATCACTAATGTGATACTGTATAAAACGTGACAATACAAATTAAACAAAAAGTTAGATTTCATTTGTTTTTATTTAAATGGTTGAAAATGAGTTATTTGTACAAAAAAAATTCCACTAAAAAGAGAAACATAAATTTAAAAATAAAAATAAAAAAATAAACAAAAACCTACAACCTCTTCATGAAGATGCTTTTAACTCTATCCCTAAATTTTCATATTGGTATTAGTGTGTACTTTTTTTTTAAAGAAAAATGTCCATGATATTTGTAAAAATAATTATAGAAACAACAAAATTAAGAGTAATTGTTTTCAATGACAAATTTGAAATATTTTTAAATATAGTAAAATGTCAATGCCAGTGATAGGCACCGATACACGATGATAGTCTATCAGTGTCTATCCCTAATAATGAAATTTTACTATATTTATAAATAAATTGGCTCATTTTTACTATATTTGAAAAATGCCCAAAAATTAAAAGAAATTTAATTTAATAAATAGAGATTTTATGCTTTTTTTTAACAAGTTAATAGATTGGTTGTTTATACTACATTTACATTAGTAATTTTTTTTTCTTATACTTCTATGTTCTTTTGATTTCTCTATGATATAATAGAAATGCCAATTCAACTCCAAGTGAAAGTTGATTTGGTTCGGTTTTTTTGGTTTTAGGGCAAATTAAGAATAAAACCAGTTTGATCGGTTTTATAAAGAAAGAACCAAACCAATGCCCAATAAAGAACAAAACTAATCCATTGGTTTTTATTTAGTTTGGTTCTCAATTTTTTGCTTTTTTTTTTTCCAATTTTTTATTTTAATTTTAGCTCTTGTATTGAATTGGTCATTTTTGCTCTTTCCAAATTAAAATCAAGGCTATTTCTTTTCCTATGATTGAAATAAGACATTTTTGTTTTCTTTTCTTAGCAGTTTTCTAAATTACAAATATATATGCATCATGATAATTGATCATTTTTCTAAACAACAAGTATACATATACCATTCTAATTAAAATACTAAAAAGAAGAGAAATTATTATAAATAAAAAAATATCAAACTATTTATAAATATAGAAAAATTTTATTGTTCGATAGACAGTGATAAACTTTTATCGCGGTCTATCATTGTCTATTGCCCAAGCGGCGATAGACATCTATCACGGTCTATTGCTGATAGATAATGAAATTTTTCTTTACTTGTAAATAATTCGGTTTATTTTGCTATACAACTCTAAAAAGAATTTGTAGATAGAATTTGTTTTGAAGAGCATATATATACATACCTTCGGTTTTTGTTTTGGTAGATCGGGTTAATTTTCGGTTTTTTGTTGCACTCTAGGTGAATGTATACAAATTTAGAAATATCGATGAAATTGTCGACATACCCATTATTTATTTATTTATTTTGCAGCTATACAACTTGGAAATGCTACTCTTGCAAGCCCCAAACCAAGCAACGGCTCCGAACCGTGTGACGGACAGCCGAGTGCTGAGCCAACTCCTAAGCCAAAAGCTCGTGCCCACAAAGGAATACAACCCCATCAAGCGCACATACCGCTCACTCCGCTACTTCGTTGAGGACAACTGGAAGCGCATCTGGGTTTTCTCTCTATGGCTCGCCATTTGCGCTGCTCTCTTCGCCTGGAAGTTCATTCAGTACCGCCATCGAGCCGTCTTCCATGTCATGGGCTACTGCGTCACCACCGCCAAAGGCGCCGCCGAGACTCTTAAGTTCAACATGGCCATCATCCTTCTCCCTGTTTGTAGGAACACCATTACTTGGCTCCGGAGTAAGACCAAGCTTGGCTCTGTTGTCCCTTTTGATGACAATGTCAATTTCCATAAGGTACATTTTACTTTTCATGTTTCCCACCACGTGTTTGATAATTTGTCACTGTTGAAATTTTGTGTTCGTGTTGTTGCTGGTTTCATGTGCTTGAGTTTGAGGTGGTAAATGATGGGTTTAAATCCTGTTTTGATCAATAAGTTTTATTGGGTCTCTTCATTTTGGTTCCTGAGTCTTGGAATATCCCTTTTTGTTCTTGAATTTGTAAGAACAAAAATAATAACAAGGATATAACTGGTTTTTTTTCCTCTTAACTTTAGGGATTAAGATAGATGTTTTAAGAGTTTAGGGGGAAATGGTTGTTCTGTAAATGCTTAATGACTGAATTATATACTTAAACTAAAATGGGATCATTAGATTTTGATTGATATTGCTTAGAATATACCTAAAAGATTAGTTAAGTTTTTGGATTTAGTAAGTGTAAAATTTATAATTTTCAAATTCCTTCAATATCATTTTCTCCTTGGTATTAATATTTTTTTTAAAACTTTATTGAGTTCAACAATACATGGTGGTGGAAGGATTCAAATCTATGGCCTGTTAGTCGAGTATGTGTTTCAACTAGTTTAACTATTCAAATTTCCCTTGATATTAATAGCTTCCTTGTTAAGTTTCATGAATAAAATTAAACTCACACATGTAAGGAGCATTAAGGTTGTGTATAGAAGATTTGATTATCGTCTGCTAAACTCAGAAGCAGAAGTGGTTAGGTTTGGAAGAATTTAGTGCAATAGTTGACATAAAATCTTATCTGCATTTGCATTTGCTTGGTTTAGGTAATTGCTGTTGGCATCGCCATTGGGGTTCTCTTACATGCAGGAGCACATCTTACCTGCGACTTTCCAAAGCTACTCCATGCGACGGACGCAGAATATGAACCAATGAAGCCGTTTTTCGGTGAAGTACGGCCGAATAACTATTGGTGGTTTGTGAAGGGGACGGAAGGGTGGACTGGGGTGGTGATGGTGGTGCTAATGATTATAGCATTCACCTTGGCTCAGCCATGGTTCCGCCGCAACCGCCTGAACCTACCGAAAATCATTAAAAGACTCACAGGCTTCAATGCCTTCTGGTACTCTCACCATCTCTTTGTCATTGTGTATGTCCTCTTCATCATTCATGGCTACTACCTCTATCTCTCCAAGAAATGGTACAAAAAGACGGTGAGCATTCTCGTCAATTCAAACTTTATAGCGAACAGAAAATATAATCCAAAAACGTCATTCGAATAACATTTTGTTTCGATATCGACTATAGACATGGATGTATCTAGCTGTCCCAGTTTTGCTATATGCATGTGAAAGATTGATTCGCGCGTTTCGGTCGGGCTACAAAACAGTGAGGATCTCAAAGGTGTACCCTTACTCTTTGCTTTTTGTTTGTTTGCCTTGAAAACTCACAAACTATATGCTGATAGAAAAAGGAAAACTCTCAGGTTGCTGTGTATCCTGGAAATGTTCTGGCATTACAAATGTCAAAGCCTCATGGATTCAAATACACAAGTGGGCAGTACATATTTGTGAACTGTTCTGCAATTTCTCCCTTTCAATGGTAAATCCTACACCGTCTGATCCATGATCATCATGATCAACCATGATGTTTGGTTTTATTGAAATTAACGGATGTGATCAAATTTTGTTGCAGGCATCCATTCTCGATTACGTCGGCTCCAGGAGATGATTACCTGAGCATTCACATTCGCACTGTGGGAGACTGGACTTCCCAGCTCAAGACCATTTTCTCTAAGGTACTTAAAAATATTTGATTATACTAAGAGGCACAATTTCATTGGCTGAAATTATGTTTGAAAGAATTAAGTTGTTTTCAAAAATAGATTATAAAACAAAGAAATTCGTCGGTAATCCAACATGATTTGTAAAATTGAAAATCATAAATGGAATTATTATCCAACGAGCTTTTGAATATTTTGAACTTTATTTTTAAAAGAATGTTGCCTTACTCTGTCATCAGGTATGTCAACCTCCATCTGTTAATCAAAGTGGTCTTTTGAGGGCTGATATTGGCCAAAGCAGCAACAAAATAAGGTACTTATTTCAACTACGCCTTTCAATTTTTTCTTTACATATAAAAACGGTAATCAATACCGAAACATCAATTTTTCTCACTTCAAAAGTCGTACTACAGGTTGCCAAGGCTGTTGATAGACGGACCCTACGGAGCTCCAGCACAAGATTACAAACAATACGACGTTCTTCTTCTTGTGGGGCTGGGAATCGGTGCCACTCCGCTGATCAGCATCGTCAAGGATGTACTCAACAACATCAAGGAACAGAAAGATATCGAAAATGGTGTTGCTGATAAGCAGACCAAGCCCTTTGTCACAAAACGAGCTTACTTCTACTGGGTGACCAGAGAGCAAGGCTCATTTGAATGGTTTAGAGGTGTCATGGATGAAGTTGCCGAGAACGACCGGGACAAGGTGATTGAACTGCACAACTACTGCACCAGTGTTTACGAAGAGGGCGATGCTCGGTCTGCCCTCATTACCATGCTCCAAGATCTCAACCACGCCAAGAATGGCGTCGACATCGTGTCCGGGACAAGGGTGAAGACTCATTTTGCTAGACCCGACTGGCGTAATGTCCTGAAGCATGTTGCTGTTAATCACCCCGATCAAAGAGTTGGTAAGCCTTTGTTAAATTTACATATTATGAAGTTGAGTTTATGATCACATCCCTCTTTTTAAAATTACCTTATGATTTTTAAAAATTTAATATACACAATATGCACATTTTCTTAATTAATTGATAGACGACTTATGACTTATAAATCGTTGAACTTTGGATTATATTTCAATTTTGTTTTGATCATTAGTGCTATTAACATGTCGCTAAAGTTGTCACGTAAGTTTATCTAATTGGATTGTATGTGAATGCAGGGGTGTTTTACTGTGGAGCACAAGGACTAGTAGGAGAGCTAAGGAGATTGTCACAAGACTTTTCTAGGAAAACAACCACCAAATTTGATTTCCACAAGGAGAATTTTTAGAGTATAATTAAATTGGATTTTTTTTATATATACAAAAAATTAGATATTTTTAAGAAATTGTAATATAGTGTAATTCTCTTGTTATTGGGTATTTTTACCTATATGTGTTTATTTAGTAGCTCTACACAAATTTTTCATAACCTGAGTATTATAGGAAATTGCACTGAATATTTTTAATAGAGGATACAAATCTTTGTTGAATAATGACATTTCTTATTTAGTAGATTCTTTTCTTTCTTTCATGCCATTTGCTTTTTTAGCAAGTTAAACTCAATCCATCGATAGTAATTTAAAAAGTAGGTTCTAGTTGATTACATGTGTTGTAGTTTACTTGTGTTCCATAATTATAATGAATTGTGGGGTTTGTCTCCAAATTTGTAATCAAAATGCATAATTGAGTAATGGAGTGTGCTCGATTTGATTGTGGTTGAAAATTATGTATGATTCACTATCTTTACTGTTGCCATTACATATATTATTTTTGTATCAGTATTAAAATTGTTACATTTACCTTTATCATTACAGTTAGAGTTAAGCATAGTAACAGTAGAATGTGACAGGTCTATGATTCTAAGTAAACACGATAAAAAACAATTCAATTACATCTGCGATTCAAGCCATTACGATTAATCTACCAATGTAATCTTATTAGTTTTCATTACCAATGGATAAATCTGGCCTATATTTTCTAGTTTAGTAATCTGTTTAGTATCCTTTAATACATGGTAATAAAAGTATTATCCTTCACAAAATTAAATTCGAAACTAATTTAAAAATGAACCCTTCAAACATTTAAAATTAATTATGAAATAAATAATGCAAAAAAAAAAAAAAAAAAAAACCATACATATCCACAAATCTTTAGGAAAAAAAATGAAATATTAAAAAGCGTATTAATTTTACAACTTGTGAAAATTCAAACTTTAATTTTAAAACAATTCATTCATTGAATAATGATTTTTTTTCCCCCGAATATTGCATATTATATTAGCCCAAAAGGGGATTTCTTTTAGTAGAGATATTGATATTTTTAAAAGCTTATCCATAATTTTTTATTCGTGAAACTTTTGGATGGAATAAATTTATATGATAATAATTAATTTAAGTTTCTTTTTAACATTAAAGGACACAAAATTAGAAAACATAGAGAATAATGTGAGTTATTACATTAATTTGTTTAAGCTAATGTCTTTTTCCCATATGATTGTCTCATTTTGACAACTTTACAACAAATAAAATCAAGATAAAGCTTTATTCTAAAAGATTGGTAATATAAAATGATAGAAATATTTTAAATTAAATAAAAAAGACCCCTTTTTTTTATTCATTATAAATATATTAATTAATTTCTAGAATATTGGTTAAAAATTATACACGTGCTATCTTGTAATTTCATTCCTTGTTAACCAACATTGCAAGAATTTTGGAATAGCATCTCCAACTTTTAACTTCATAAGTTTCTTGAATTTTTATTGCTCTTTTTTCTATTTTTAAAATGATTATTGAATCTATATTTATGTTATTAAATGAACAAAATAATATATCAGGACCAAACATAACTCTAGATCTTTACTATTGAGTGATATAGAACAACTAACAAAAATGTGAGTTTCAAGGATGGATTAGAAGTATTTAAACTATTTTAAAAGGGACAAAATATTTATTTTTCAATTTAAATATTTAATTCATTTGTTTTTATTTCCATAAAATAGACACTTGAAATTTTTGTACATCTTAAATCTTGCATGCATATACATATACATCTTACGAGTGGAGAGCATCAAGTAAGTTCCCGGAAGCTAAAGTAGTTCCAGAGGGTCTATAATTGGTTGCACAACAAGACTTCTATTTCTAAGATTGGTGTTACATTTAAAATATTTTGTTTGTTAAAAACTCAATTAATATTTCTAATTTTTGTCATATTCTTAGAGAGAAGAACAAATTTATCCATGTTTTAGCAGATTTAACATTCTCTCAAAGTTAGTCTTTGACCTAAAAATATATGTTTTCAGATGGTTAATGAGGATATTAGGAAGGAGTTTGGTTTGCCTAAAAAACACCCAATATTTCATAGCATACATGACATGGAGGCATTGATAAAATCACTAAATTTTCTCATTAAATAAAAACCTTTGAATTCAATAGTTTAAAGAAATTGTTGTAGAGTGGGTTATTTTGAACAGACATATGCAAGGCAATGAAAAAAAAATGATGCAATCTAAGTTAGGAAATGAATGAGAGAGAACAATAAGCACAAAAAAAAAAAAAAAAAAAAAAAAAAGTTAAAGATCAATACATATAAATGATAATTACAAATCACGGTAGATGAAAAGATGACATTGTACAATGATAATGAACAAAGTACAAAAATGAAATTAAAAAAAAGAAAAAAAAGTACTTTCTTTTAACTAACGTAATAAAAATCAACTAAAAGAGTATATAAGCATTAGTTTTAATTAACTATAAATATTAATTTTGTTTATACAAATTATTATAATGCATGAATACCTTAAAAAAAAAATGGACTCTTTTCAAATATAGCCAAAAGAACCAAAATATTTATAAATATAGTAAACTTTTACTGTCTATTTGCGACAGACTACGATAGATTGTATATTTTGCTACTAATTGTAATTATTTTAGCAGTTTTGCCATTTAACATAATTTCTCTTTAAAATAAAGCTTTTCTAAATGAAAAAAAGTTCAACATTTCTACCAATTCTTATAATATTAAAATTAAAATTCTTCTATGATTTTCTTCCTCTAAATTTTTGTTGATGTATTATATAACATATGCATAACATAAATTTAATATTGGTCAAGCTGAATAAGACTTCATTACAAGAATATATAAAATTAATCTCAAGTAGTTAAAAAATAGATTAAATTGAAAATAAAAACATAAACAGTAGACACTTTATACAGCAACATCATAAAAAATGAACAAATTAAATAAGATCCTATTATAGGAATATATAAAATTAATAAGTAATTGAAAATAATTATATTAAACAATATTTCACACAAATTATTTAAAAATATTAAACACAACTATCTTGTGCGAGGTTAAATACTAGTTTTAATTAAGTGTCACAATTTTCAAACTCAAGAATAATTCTTTTATTTTCAGAATATTACAACTTAAATAAGTGGGTACAAGTTCAAACTGTGACCTCCCAAAGAAATCATTAATACTATAACCAATTAGTTTATGTACTAACATTTAGTAGTCGTATAATTATTCTTAATTGAGACGGAAGAAGGGTATAGACACCCATTATACTATAAAAGCAAAATAGAAGTAGACTTTTTCTTTATAGATGGTACAAAAAGATTATTTATTTTAGACTATGCTTATTCAGCTTAGCATTAAAGTTATGTATAAGTTACATTAAAGAAAATTCAAAAAATAAGAATGAAAAAAAAAAAGAAAAAAAAAGCATCAAAATGGTATTAGTCCTGTTCAAGTTCACACACATATAGTTAGTGAACTATTGCCAGCCCAAAAGCAGCCTTTTTTCAGCCCCAAAGAACAAATAATTCTTTAAAAAGAAAAAGAAAAAGAAATATATTATTTAAATATAACCCTAAAGCCCATAACCATTGATCAAAAAACACTTCTCTCAACTCTTCTTTCTCTCTGTTCCATTTCTTGTGGTGATAATGGCAAAACCAATAGAAGGGACCTCAGAACCCTTCAAATGTAAGGTAAAGATTTTGTTTTGTTTGTTTTTTTTTTTTTTTTAATATTTTTTTTAGGGAAAATTTTGGATTTGGTAATAATTTTTCTTATTTTCTACTAAAATTTTGCAGACATGTGTTTTGAGAGTCTCCATTCATTGTGAAGGTTGCAAGAGGAAAGTCATAAAGATTCTGCATAACATAAATGGTAAATAATAAGCTCTATTATTGTTACAAACCAAAAAAATATTTACTATTTTCTTCTTGTTTTTTCTTTTCTTATATATTTTTTTCCTTTAGATTTTGCTTAGTTTCCTTAGATTTGGGTCATTGGTTTGTTTCAAATCCAAAATTTTCTCATTTTCTTATGTGGGTGTTGTTTACTTTCTCTCAAACATATCCTTTTTTCTTAAATTTTGGTACATTTTCTTTTAGATTTTTTATTATTTCTCTTATTTTTCTCATGTGGGTTTTGCTTATTTTCTCTCTGACATGCCTTCTTTCATCAAATTTTGCTTTATTTCTTCAAATTTTAACCTTTGTTTTTGTTCAATTCCAAGATTTCCCACAAATTCTCATCTATGAATTCTTTACTTCTTCCCTAAAAAAATTGTCTTTTCATTTCTTTAAAATTCGATGACTGTTTTATTTAAAAAATCCAAACTTTCCTTCATTATCTCATCTGGGTATCTTTAATCTCATCAAAAACCTAATTTTCTCAAAGTAGTTCTCTTCATTTCTTCAAATTTTGATCTTTCAAGCTTCAAAGCCAAAATTTTCTCCCATTTTCTCATCTGGGTATTCTTCAATTGCTCTGTAATCATCATTTTTCTTCTTCAAATCCCTCAAATTTGTCAAAAAATTCTCTCAAATCATCAGGAGTTCATGCAATAGAAATCGATCGAAAGCAACAAAAAGTCACCGTCACAACAAACACTGACGAACAAACTCTGATCAAAAGATTGATTAAGGCAGGAAAGCACGCAGAACCATGGCCAGAAATAAAACCCATCTCAAAAAACATCAAACAAAAACAAATCGCCGTAGAAATCCCCGCCGGAGAAACTAGCGCCGCCGTGCGCGACGGCGGAAAGCAGAAACAGAGCACTGAAACAGAGCCACCGCCGCCGGAAGAATTGCAAGTCCCATCAAAAAATGAAGAGAAATGTGGAATTAATGAGAATGTCCAAGTAGTCGAAATTAGCAAGGGCGGCGATGCGACGGAGACCCAAGGCGGTGGCCCTGCAGAACGAGTTGTGGAATCTCCGCCGAGCATTGCAAGTGAGACTGAGCCCGGTGTGCCGAGTGGTGCGGTGGATGTTCAGGCAAGCTGCGGTGGCGGTGTAGAAGGGAGGAAGAAGAAGAAAAAGAAATCGCAGAGGAAAGAGAAAAGCGGCGGCGCAGTCGCCGGAGAGGCGGCAAGTCCACAGACAATTCCTACACCTGCAAGCATAGGATCATCCACTCTTGATCATCATCCTGATCAAATTCCATCATCCAATCACAGCCCTCCATTGAATCAGCCGTACAATTATCCAGTACACACCGTCGTATCACAACCAGCTTACATAGCAAGTTACAATACCATATATCCAAGTAACACCTACGGTGCATACTATGCTTCTCCGCCACCATATTCGTATGCATATGTACATTCAGCTGCACCAAGAAATATCTCGCCGTTATCATCACCGTCTCCAGTAGTGGAACAATCATATGCTCATGTACATTCTATTGCATCAAGAAATATTTCATCATTGTCGTCATTGTCACCAGAAGTGGAACAATTAAATTCTCCAACATCAAGTCCGTTTGACTTCTTTAGCGACGAAAATCCGAGTGGTTGTTCCATCATGTGACGAGAAAAATGATGCTTAGTTAAACGATATTAAATTTATACTGAGTATATGGGAGTAGAATTGTAATATACATGTATAGGGATAATGTATTTGGCCCAAGAAAAAAAAGGAAAAGGGAAAAAGAGAAAAAACAAAGAGGAAGGGAAAAAGAGGAAACAAAAAAAAAAAAGAAAACTTTGTGGGTTTTTGTGCTTAGCTTTATTTAGTGTACCTTCCTTTACTATTTCAAAGTTTTAGTTTTTTTGAAGGAAAAAGAAAAGGCATTTGCTTTGTAAGCTAGGTTTTTTATTTTTTAGGTTAAATTATAAAATATCCTTTATAAATTTTGAATATTGTGTTTATTTAACCTATAACACTTATGATTATCTTTTGAATTTAGAATTATATAATGATTTTGTGTTTGTTTTCTTAAAAAATGAAGCTTATGAAAACTAATAATATCTATTTTTTATTTTTTACGTTTTAAAATACTTTTAGAATTTTCGTACAATTGTCAAAAATAAAAAGTATATATTTGAAAAACTATAAAGTTTTCAAATTTTGGTTAGAATTTTAAAAATGCTTTTGAATTAGATTAGAAAAGAAAGAAAAATGCTATTAAATGTAATGTTACAAAAGATTCGATGAAAGTTACTAAAAGACTCTCTAGTTTCTTCGAATGTAATTGATATTAATGTTATTGAAAAAATTATGTTAAAAAATATATTTAAAAAAAAATTAGAATACTTTTATGAGATGTCTATTTCAGTTAATACAGTAAACATTTATATATTGCAAAATTGATTTTTAAATGGTTTTAAAAATTGATATTTAATTGCTAAAAATTTCAAAAGTAATTTTAAACTTAAAAGGTGAGTAATTAACAGAAGAATTAGTACATAAGCTAATGTTTTTAAATTGAGAAAATAAATAAAATCAGGATGAAAGATAACAAAATAAACTACAAGAATCGAATTTAAAAATTAAAAAAAAAAAATCAAACGTACTAAAATATGAAATGATACAACATAAATATGAATTGTCATAGTTTCCTCCAAAATTCTTGGAACTTCATAAATTATTTTATTCTTGTTATTTTTCTTAAAATAATTTTTTAAAAAAAATTATTTACATATTATGGACAATACAAAAACCACCTTTTGTACACAAGAATTGTTACAATCACACTATCAAACTTTCAATTTGATCAATCAACCTTCTATATGAAATTTTATAATTAACCCTTAAATATTGCAAAATGCACGAACCACCATTACACTCTAAGAGTTTTTTTACAATAAAATCTTCAAAATCTTGAATTGCGTGATAATTTGACAACGTTTGATAATCATTTCGTTTTTTAAAATTAAGCATATTTCCTCCCCATTTCTTATATTGATTTTCATCTCCCTTAGATACAATAGTTGAATTCTTTGCCAAATTCCAAAAACAAAAACAAAAACAAGTTTTTAAAAGTTATTTTTTTTTTGTTTTCAAATTTTGACTTTTTAAACCATAAGTAAAAAATAGATAACAAAGAAATAAATTTGAAAGTGAAAATATTGTTTATAGGCTTAATTTTAAAAAATAAAAATAAAAAACGAGACTTGCAACTCTATGTAAAATTTAAAAAGTAAAAACTTTCTGTTCCATAACAAGATTTTCATACTTTATATTAATTTTCACAATTTCATTCTCAATTAAGAAACTAACAAAATTGAAAGACTTAACTCCAAAGCTCTCCTTTCTAAATGGCCCTTTTTTACCTTTAGGCTTACAATTACTCACTTTTTTTTTTTTTTTTTCTGAGTGTAATAATTGAAGTCATAAACTTTAGCTTTTATGACAGTCTTTAGAGTTGTGTTTGGTGTCTCTTTGTCCCTCCCAATTGGACCTTTCTTCCCACATTCTTCAATGCTTGTGTGTGATGCATTTGTTTGTGTGAAAGTTCCATTTAAAATAGACAACTTAGGTAGTTGTGATAAGGAATGAAACTTCTTTGTCTAACATCATAATTTGCTTTACCATAACATATCAATTATTACTCTTTTTTTTCTTTTTCTAAATGGGTTTCATATTTTAAAAGTTAAAAAACAATTATAGAGTTTCAACTTTTGAGGAAAATAATAATTTAATTCTTGAACTATAGTTAGTAACTATAACCATTTAATTTTCATACTTTTAATTGTGTAACAATTTAGTTTCTATATTTTAGAATTTGTTACAATTTAGTTCCTATAAAATAAAATCTCCTTAAAATTAAGTCTTTCTATTACGTAATAACTTATTATTTGTCATTTATAAAAAAAATTATTGATCTTAGATCAGTTCATTGATCTACATGCACAATTTTTTTTTAATTAACTTCTACTTCAGATTTCTTTTCTTCTTCTTTTTTTTTTTTTTGGAAAAATAATAAATTTTTATGATAAAGACTAATTGTTACAAATTATAAAGTATAGATACTAAATTATTAATTATTAAAATTTAGAAACTAAATTGTTACAAATTTAAAAGTATAGAAACTAAATCCTTACCAACTAAAATTTAAGGGTTAAATTGATAATTTTAATCCTTAGGCTTGTTGATCTTTTTGGATAATTGACCTTTGTGCTTGATATTCTTCGTGGAGGATCGGGCTTTAGACTTATTTTTCTTGTTGATAGGTTTAGATCGACCTATGGCTTGTTGATTAACTTGGATTGGCCTCTGGCTTGTTGATCCACTTGGATTGACCTCTAATTTCTTCATCGACTTGGATCGACCTCTGACTTGTTGATCGACTTGGATTGACTCTTGGCTTGTTGATCTGCTTGATCGATTTTTGGAGTTTCTAACTTCAAGAGCTTAAAAAAGTCTGCTGATCCTTTAGAAGCCTTCTAAACTTTAGGTTTTAGACCTTTTTAGGAGAGCAAAAGTTGCTCTTTGGAGCTTAAGTCTTAAGATATTCAAGAGAGTTACACTCTTTAGAGCTTTAGTCTTTTAATTTTCAAAGTTTTAAGAGATTTGTATTCTTTAGATATTCATAGCCTCAATATAGCTCTAAAGCTTGAAAACTTCAGAGCTTGAGAACTTGAGAACTTCAAAGCTCTAAAGCTTCAATCTTCATACTTCAGAGCTTTGGAGATTTAGAGTTTCAGTCTTCAGAACTTCTAAGCTTGAGAGCTTCGATCTTTGGAATTTAGTACTTGAGAACTTCAAAGCTTCCTCCTTCAGTTCTTCCAAACTTGCAAAATGAAGTGGTAAGATCTTTACTTATAGAGTTTTCATGTGTCTTACATGAGCTTGGGCCCAATATCTTCTCTGACCCAAATTTCTATAGTGGGCTTAAATTGTGTTGGACTTTTGGACTTGAATGACTTTAATTACTCGACCCAATTTAATTTATAATTTTCAGGCGAAATTCTCATTCAAAAACTATATTTTAATTTGAGAAAGCTAAAAGGATAAATGGAAACAAAATTTATTATTAATAATTATTTAAATGATAAATGATATTACTGAAATTATTATTTTAAAGAGGGAAAAGAAAATGAGAGTAGCATGGACAATTCAAATAGCTTTAGGGAATGGAAATTGTTGGAAAATTGAGGAGCAAAAATGACGAAAAAACAGGAGCACGAAAATCGAGAAATTATAATATTAAAATAATAAATAATAAAACAATATCAAAGTAATTAAAATAACCAAATTAAATAAAGTAAACTTAAAATAAACTAAAATAAAAAAGTGGGAATTTATGGAATATGAAACGTCTCAAATTTCACAAATCTTTACTCTTCTTTTTTCTCTAATGTGTGTATTACAATATCACCAAAAGCCTCTATTTATAAACAATTTGGCAAGTAGGTAGGGACAATTCATGGCTACTAAGGATGTGTCATTAGTAGATACATGACCTTTAACCACTAAACTCAATTATATAATGGACATCTAATTTATTATAATATTCATAATAGAAATCACTATTTATGAGATTCAATTAATCTTTATATGGTAAAAAAATTCTTTTTTTTAGAAGCAAAGAAAGTTAATTCTCGATTTGTACAAATATTGAATTATTTCATTATTAAATAAAAGAAAATTATAATAAGTAGATTAGAAAGAAAGGGTAAAATGGGGAGCAAAAATTTCCCCTATTGTATCTTTTATATATAGTATAGTATACGTGTTCTCCAATTATAGCACTAAAATACTGAAATAAATTGATAGGGTGTATTTGTGATCTTCAAAATATAATTAATTGAGATCAAGGTTTATATATATATATATTTATTTATTTATTTATTTATTTATTTATAAGGCACATATATTTAGGAAAATGCAAATTAATTTAAATTCAAAAGAAAACAATAAAATAATTTATTGATAATGATTTTAATGCTAATTCAACTTAATTAGTAGTTCAATAAAAAATTAGTTAAATCCAAACTTTTTTTTCCATATAAAAATGATTCTAAAATCAATATTTTCAATTGTGTTATCTCTCCCAAAGGAAGGAAGTATTTTATTTTAGATATTTCATAAATTAATTAATATATGAAAGAGGAAATTAATTATACAATAATTATTTAAACAATTTGGTATTATTTAGTTTCTTTGAATGTCAATGGCACAATTAAATTATTGGAAATGTTGGAAGTCTTCAAATTATTGTTTCTTTCATAATTTTACAATAAACTATAATTATTGCATATACACATCTAAATTTCAACCCCTTCAAAATTCAAATAAAAAAATTTATATGAATAAATTACAAAATCACAACCATTTTCAATTTGTCTAGTGGTCATTAAGTGTTACGAGTATGTTAAAAGATTTAGAAAGAATAAATTAAATAAATCTCTAGTAGCTACCTATCTAAGGTTTAATGTCCTATAGATAGTTTAATATCATATGAGTTTCATTGGCACTCAAATATTGTAGTGTCCAAAAATCATATATTCCTCAACTAAGAAAGTACTTATAATTTAGTGACAGAATTGATTCTCATTTGCCAAAATGAGTTTAGCTCAATCGTAATTGGCATGACCTTTCTCCTTAGAAGTTGTTAAAGGTTCGATCTCTTATTCTCACAGTTGTCGTACTAAAAAAAATTGATACACCTTCATAAATTTAGGGATAAAATTAAACTTTGGCTAAATTATAAATTTGGTCTTTTCATTAACTATAAATTTGGTCATTAAACTTTCAAACTTATGTTTATTAAAACCCTATAGCTTAAAAAGTATCTAATGTCATAGTTACTTTCAACTTTGTGTCCAAATTAGGCTTTTGTACATTTGGATTTTGGTCTTTTTGAAAATTATGCTTATAAACATTATGTTTCAATGTGCTTTGTTTTGACTTTTTAGGAAAAATTACATTTTTAGTCTCTGAGTTATGAACAATATGTGTGTTTGGTCTTAGAGTTTTCAAAAAATACATTTTCAATCGTTGAGTTTTTGAGAATACGTGCATTTGATCTCTAAGTCAAGAAATATCTTTTTAGTCTAAAAGTTTTTAAAATAGGCTTAGAAGATCCTTGTAGTAATTTTTTTTTTTTATCATTTTAAAAACTAATAAGTCTATAATCTCTCTAAATTTATTTTTTCTTATTTTTGTAATGCAAAATGTCATACAATTTAACTATATAAAAATAATAAAAAATGTTAAAGACCTTTTAAACCTATTTTAAAATTTTTGGGACTAAAAAGTTACAGTATGAAAAGTCAGAGACCAAATGCAAATGCGCCTATTCTAAAAGCTCGGAGGCTAAAAAGTGTATTATAAACTTAGGGACTAAAAATGTAATTATTCCCACTTTTTACTAATGTTTTCAAAATCGAAAATAAGTTTGGATGAATAAAATAAATTTTTAAAACTTGTTTTTTATTTTAAAATTTGACTAAAAATCCAACCATAATTTTAAGAAAAATTAAAATTCTTGTAAGAAAGTGTGAGACAACCAACACAATTTTTTAAAAAATTGAATGGCTAATAAGTGAGACCTTAGATATTCAAACTTAAGACAAATACATAATAGATAATTAAATTTTCAATTTTGTGTTAATTGGTTCATAAATTTAAAAGGAAAAAATGTCTAAAAAGTTTGAGAACAATTAAACACAAAATCAAAAGTTTAGTGAGCAATTGACCCACTCGAAACCATTTTATATTTAATCTAGTCAACTAAATACAAAATACCACATCATTTACATATCGAGTTAATCGTCGTGACATAATCCGTTGGTGGCTTCTAAATGGTCGGGACCATCTTTGAAATATTATGAAATCGTATAAATGAAATTATAAATTATAAATTATAAGGACTAAAATCAATAATCAACTATGATGTCATAGTGATATATCTAATGTTTCAAAAAATAAAAATAATAATAATAATTGTTATTATCGATAGAAATATTAAAGTCTTATTTTTATGGAAATGTCTATGGAAATATCGATAAAATGTCAATATTGATGTAGATAGACATTTTTGAAAAACTTAATAAAATATAATAAATGTTTACACTTTTTAAATAAGTCAAAATGCTTATTGTTCATATTATGTGACATTTTGTAGATTTTCTTTTATTTTTATCAAATTTTTTACAATGAAATTGAAATGTCAATTCACTCATTTTATCGCTATCAAATTTATATGTCATATGCCAACGTGAATATAGCTCGACAAATAATGTATTAGTGAGTAAAAGATTAATGGTTCAAATCTCCTTACATCTATGATAATTTAAAAAAAAAGAAAAAAAAAAAACTATACATCCTACATAAAAATATATATAAAAAATAAGGTTAAAATACCATATTGGTCAATACTTTGAAACTTGTTCAATTTTAATTCGTGTACTTTCAATAAATCTTAATTTTAGTTCTAATTTTAACTAAATTTGATTAATTAATAATAATAACTTGGTTAAAAAACACTATTGGTCCCAAAACTTTCATGAAAGTAACAATTTATCCCCGAACTTTGATTTGTAACGATTTAACCCCTATAATTTCAATTTTGTAACAATTTAGTCTCTGAGTTTTAGTGTGTAACAATTTGGCCCTTGTACATTCAAATTTTTAACAATTTAGTCCCTGACGTAAAAAAAAAATCATCAAAATTATATGTCAATTATCATTATTATATGATGTCGAGTCTCTAATTTATGTATCGGTTTATTTATGCAAAAATTCCATTAAATCTTAGCACTAATTTCATGATAAAGACTAAGTCGTTACAAATTTTGAAGTACAAAAACCAAATTGTTACAATAAAATTTAGGGACTAAATTATTACAAAATTTTAAAGTATGGAGCCTAAATCGTTACACACAAAAGTTAAAGAATAAATTGTTATTTGTATGAAAGTTTTTTCAAAATTTATACTAAAAATAATTTTTTTTTTCTTTTTAATCAATAATAACTAGCCGTGAAACTATTTGAAAATACATTAGACAATTAAAATAAAACTATTAAAAAAAAATTCAAGATGTCGACAAAAATTTAATAGGAAGTGACACGGATTCTAGAACCGTCCGTTAATCTTTCCATGACGAACTTAACCATTAAGGAACAGTCAACGGCTTTCGTTTGACTTTCTGAATTAACGTTCTCCTTAAGCTTCCCATTTTCCACCGTGGCCGTCCGTTTTCACCGACTCTCTTGCCGCGTTCTTCTCCCTTATAAATCCTTAATCTTCTCTTCTTCCCATTCCATCGATTATATCGCCAACCATTTCGATTTCATTTCCTCCCATCTCATCTTCCTTCCATTTCCGATCTTAAACTCCCTTCCAATTTCCCTTTGTGTTTTGGCTATGGCTGAATCCAATACTTCGTCGCACCACCAGGAAATGGTAAGACTAACACTAAGACGAACACCCTCTTTTCATTCTCTCTTTACTCAGAATTCGTTGGGATCCGTTGATTGAACTGTTTGGGGTTTTTTGTTTTGTGTAGGCGGCTAGGGCAGAGGAGGAGAGGCTGAAGTATTTGGAGTTCGTTCAAACGGCGGCGTTTCGAGCCACGGAGTGTTTCTTTAATGTTTATGGCTATGCGAAGGACCGGTCCGGTCCACTGAAGCCCGGCGTTGAGACCGTTGAGGGCACTGTGAAGTCCGTTGTTGGTCCTTTGTATAATAAGTTCCACGGCGTTCCGATTGAAGTTCTTAAATTCGTCGATCGCAAGGTTTCTTTTCTTTCTTATGTGAATCATTTAATTATTTCAATTTCTAATTTCAATGTTTGATTCTCAAACGAAGTTCTCTTCGATTTCTTCTTGGCTGGATGGATGTAACAATTAACTTGTTCTCTGAGAAATCTGCTCAGGTTTTGTAGGTTAAATTACAAATTTGGTTAGGAAAAAGTTAGAATTTAGTTTTTGTGACTTATAATTAGAATCTAGTTTTGATAAAATCTTCGTTAATAGTTCCTACATGAGGCTTTAGGTAATCCTCAAAGCCTAGGATTTAGAATCCTGGCCTAGGATTTAGAGCCCTAATCTCGATATTGTTCTGTCTATGTGAACGCTCCAAGCCTAGAATAAGTTATGCTGGCCTCGACATTCCTTTAAGGAGGCTTTGTCTTTACTTACATGCTTAAATTTATCATATTTCATATCTCAGTTTCATTCATGTTCTTCTTCTGAATTCACGTAAACCACAAGGACCAAATTCTAAAACTATTGGGACTAAATTCTAACTGGTAATTTGATCAATTTTAAGTTTAAATTCCATGTTGTAGATGTTTCGTTGTGGTTTCTGCCCCGGTTGTAGTCTCTTATTTTTGGTTTTGATACTTATCTTTGTGTTGTGTTCATGAAATTGATAGCATAGCTTCACGTATATTTATTAAATATGGACGTGTATGAGGTTGAGTATTATGTGAGTGGATAGCACAAGGTTCAAACTGGATATTTTCTTGAAGATCAAGGACTAAATGGTTATTGTGTAAAAGTTGGGGAGCAGTGTTTATTTTTTGAGGAGATCAAACCAGGGAAGTCCTGACTGAACATTCTCATCTAAATGGAGTTCATACCAATTTTGTAATGTCAAGCCCAAAATGGAGTAATGATTAAAATTGAAAAATTTAAAGGATTGAGGTTGAAATTAGAAGTTAAAAGATTTCGTATAGTTAGTCAAAGACTCAAAGCTATGTTGTTTCACTTTGAATGAAGCCAAAAACTGAATGAGTGTTGAGCATTAGAAGATTGAGAAATATTTTACTTTACAGGAAACTCACTTTGATTCATGATAAATGGGCAGGTGGACGAGTCAGTGACGAAGATCGACCGCCACGTTCCTCCAACAGTCAAGCAGGCCTCATCACAGGCTATGTCAGCTGCTCAGCAGGCACCTGAAGTCGCTCGAAATGTAGCCTCTGAGGTCCGACGCACTGGCCTAAAAGACTCCGTGACTGGGATTGTGAAATCTGTGTATGCCAAGTATGAGCCAACTGCAAAGCAACTCTACTCCAAATACGAGCCCAAGGCCGAGCAGTGCGCAGTTTCAGCATGGCACAAGCTGAACCAGCTACCTGTCTTCCCCACCGTTGCACAGGCCATCTTGCCAACAGCGGCGTACTGCACAGAGAAATACAACGAGACCGTACGAACCTCTGCCGAGAAGGGATACAAGGTCTCTTCATACCTTCCATTGGTCCCTACTGAGAGGATTGCCAAAGTTTTCAGCAAGAACGGAATTGAAATGAAGCCTTTGGTGAATTAAGAGCTAAACCTGGTTTTTCTTTTTATGATATGTAAGAAAAAACACATTATGAATGTTTTTGTCATAGGGGACGATTCACTTCCAATATCTGAGAAATTATTCGATGTGGCTGTCACATTTTGATGATATCTTGAGTTGTATTGGAGGTGTACTTGTATGTTGTAGTTCTTCTGAGCCTTATGTTCCCTTAGGCATCAGAGGTAGCCATGACATTTTATTGTTGAGGGGTTTTTTCAAGACAGATATTAATCTACATAGTCTTGATATCATACGGGAAAAAATAGTTCAAATCTTTTTGTCTCCTTTTTAGTATTTGCCTTTCCATTTTTCTAGTCGGGGAAGTTCGTAAATCTGAACTTTTAGATAATTTAGGGTCGTTTGAAATGAGAAAAAAAAATATTTTCAAAATTTTATTTTCAATTAAATACTTCTAATAAATAATTTTTAAAATAAGAACACATCTAATCAATCGTGGTTGTTGAAGGCTGAAGGTTGTCTGTCAGTAGCCCTTTCAAATTAAGGAAGCAGCGATCCTAGGAATTTTCCCTATAAATTAAGGAGAGATTATAGGATCGTTGTTAAATACTTGATTTTTTAAAAATAGTTTCTTTTAAATTAATTACCTAAAAGTTATCTCAAAGACCCTCTTAATTTTTCTAAAAAGTATTTTAAAGACCATCTTTATTTTTATTTTCATTTGAAGATAATAAACTATATTTTAGTCTTGGTTAAACTGTTGGCTCTAATTAGTCCATGTCGATCTATTAGAATGAATCCGAAATAACAAATTTAGATTAACATCTTTTAAAATAAAAGAAAATATTTTAAATTAACATTTTAATTTAAAATCCTTATCAAATTATGATTCAAATGGTAATTTACAAATTGGTAAAATTTAGATCCAAGATAAGTTATATAATTTTCAATTTGAATTAAATTGAATTTGGGCATAATCGAACTTTTATTCCAAATCAAATTTCATACAAGCTTATTTTAGAATTCTATTCTAAATCTAAAATTTTTGAATAGGACTTAAATAAAATTAAGGAACTTCGTTGCTTTCATATTTCATTTGAAATCAAATTTGCTATTATCGAAAAAGAAAAGAAAAAAAAAGAAAAAAGCAAAAAAAAAAGCAACATTCAAGACTCCAAAACTCCCCCTTAAACAATTTTTCCACCTCAAATATCAAATTTCTAAATTTAGACTAAACAACTCATTGGGATACAAATTATAGTATTACAAACAAATTAAATTAATTCTTCAAACTAAAGAAGGGAAAATATCTCACCAATTAAGCAATTAAATTAATAAAAAATAAGGAAAGATATACATAATTACCTCATTGAATCTATTAATAACTAAAATTGTGCAAATCTTATCTTTAATACATAAACAATTTAACATTAAATCAAAACTAAATAACAATTATTTTGATTAATTAATTTTGAAAAAGAGAATAAAAGATGTTTAGGTAATCTAAAAAAGAAAAGAAAAATAATGTCAATTTAGTGAGTCTCTCTATGTATTTGTTCAATTTCTTTTTTATTGTTAAATGACAAACAAAACCAAACAAAAAAAAAAGACTAAATAGGAGGAACAAAAAAAAGAGGCTAACTCGTAGATCTCGTCCACTAAATTCTACTGTGACCAAATTTAAATTGAAGTAAATCATGGGTTAGGTCTACAATTTCCTTAAAAAACTCATGAATATTGTACCGAATTTTCTCACTTATTTTTGTCAAATAAGATATATATATATATATATTTTTATTACCATATTATTTTTAGAATAAATTTTCACAGCACCTATTTTGCATTTTTTTTATAAAAAAACTATTATTTGTGAAATTAACCCCCAAAATGAACATATTTGAAAATATTTTCGCAACTTGGGAGGATAGGGAGGGAAGAACGCAAACAAATATTTGCGGAGTTGCTGCCATTGACTCTTCCTTAAAAATTCCCACAATCATGAACCATCTTTTATCAATTCATTTGGTGAAGATATGGCGGCCGATCTGATTCATACACTTATCGTACTCCATTGTCATCTTCCTCCCAAGTTCTTCATCTCCATTACCATGCATTTTCAGCAGCTCCACACAGAGGCAGCAAATGGGTAACCCATCAATCTCTCTCAGATTCACCATTTTCCTCTCCCTCTCTCTTTCAATCACCCCCTTTGCTCTTTCTCCCAATTACAACAAACCATCCCCAATTCCCAAAGCCACCCCCTCCGATTTGCTCAATCTTCTCGGTTCTAAATCTCAAGCTTCGACTGTCAACCCTAGCGTAGCGAAAGAGCTAAAATCCTGTTTCAAATTCCTTGTTCCTTTCCATCCAACTCCATCCTTCGCGAAATGCTCCAGTAGACGGAGCTTGAGGTCGACCAGATTCGATAATCGGAGACGGAGAGAGGAGGATGAGCTCGTTTGGTGGCCGCCTCAGTCGGTTCTTGAACTCGCTCGCCTTGCTGTTGATTCTGGTGGAGACCCTGGGGCTATCCATCGCGCCCTTGATCCTGCAATAATCCCGGTGAGTTTCATGTATTTACTTTAACCTGTTTATAGATAGTTGATGGGTTAAATCATTGTTATGTTTTGGTTAGATTACAAATTTGTACAATTTGAGTGAAAGTTAGAATTTAGTCTTAGTAGTTTAAAAAAGTTAAACAATAGTCGGTTGGATAAAATTTTCATAAAACTGGAAAAGTGCTGTTTAAAAGTTTTTGATGGAACAAAATTAACACATTTTTTAAAAATTTTTTTTTTTAACCCTTTTTCAACTTTTCAGAGTTTTGGAGGTGGGTGAAATGACGTTAATACCAAAAACCATCTTCCTCAACACTCAAACCGTCGTCTTCTTCCCTAAACCCTGAGACTATCTTCTTCCCTAGAGTCCATTTCCTACACATATTAAACCTCTCCTAGCATCGTTTTCTTATTTGCTTTTTACTACAACTATTCGAAGACCTAAATTTCTTTCCATCGTTTCAAACATGTTCTTTGTGGGTTTGTTTCCAGAAATCGGTCACATAGGATGGGGTTTTACTGCAAGTGACAGGAATTAGAGAGTATTGTAAAAAAAATGGACTCTTGGGAAGAAGATGATTTCAGGGTTTAGGGAAGGTTTGAGTGTTGGATTTTCGATATTAACGTCATTTCACTATGTGGACCCATCTCTGAAAAGTTGAAAAAGTGGTTAGAAAAAGAAGTTTTTAAAAAAGGGGTTAACTTTGTCCTATCAAAAATTTTTTGAGTTAGAAATAGCAATTTCCTAGTTTTGATCTCTCAGAAATTTTACAAGAGAACACCTTCCTTCTAACTAAGGCAATTGGTCTTAGGGCACGAAACAGTGAGGTAAAAAGTCGAAAATGAGCTGTTTTTGCATATGTAGTCGCTAGTAAATGCAATGAAATTAATATGGAAAACAATTAATAGAATTGAAAATTTTCAGATGCTACCATATTACCAGAAATTTTTATTGTAATTTTCTAGCAGCATCTTGAGTAACGTTCCCTTTGTTTAAACATGATACTTTTTGTTGAATTTTTTTTCCCTTTTTCTGTCAATAGGACCTAATAGAAAATTTTTAACATATTAAATGCAAATTTAGAACTTGACAAGATTAAGGTCGAATGGTAAAACTTATAATTTTTAAAAGATTAGGGGCCTATTTAGCCTAATGTGCACGTGAATGTTAGAATGTATAGTGTAGTCTATAGCATAAGCTTTTTAATGTAATGGTTATCTATCCTTGAACTAGTTTTAAGTGTAAATCATTATCTGTATTGAAATTCAGGTTGGCTTATCTTTGGAGTATATGAGTTAGTTTCCACCAGAAGCTTCAAAACTGCATAAGCCTTTCGATTAAATGGAACATGATATCCAAATCTTGAGCTTAAGTCGTAATTAGTTTATGTATTGGATCGTGAATTAAAGTACATACTTCAGTTTTCCTTTCAAACAGAATGTTGAGCAATGAGAATAAATGACACACTCTCTCTATAGTTTAAAAGCTCTTAACTAGAACATTGAATTAATGATGAGTTTCTATCCTTGTTCTACTTGAACATTGATGTCCCGTGTTATGTGGTGATGATAAGAAGGCAATCGCAAAATCTGAATAAGTTTAATAAGGATTGAGAGCCTAGTTTATTAACTCCTACTCGCATTAGTAATGTAACAGATACCTGACATTCATGGATCAAGAACACACAAATGTGAACTCACAAGAACACCATATGGGAGACGCTTTGTGAGCGAGGTCTATCTTTACGCTCTGGAAAGCTATTGTTTATGATATTTGTGACATTTGATTTGGACTAATAAATGGTGTATGATATTCAAATTGCAGGAACTAAATTCATATCTTCAGTTCCTGTTTGAGCTCATTGTTGCTCGATCTTCTGCTATGGGGTTAAACATTACGTTGAACCGTTTCGATTTATTTCACGGTCATCTTTTTCTTGCATTCGACAATAACAGACTTGGTATTTTGTGAGTTTTTTTTTTCTTGTTCTTTTTCCCCTATAAATTGTTATTTAGTATTTGGAGTTTTCTCTTATTAGGTGAGATGTGACAAGTTTTGCATTTGGCAGATTTCATGCCAAGGAATTCCCAGCTTATGATGAGACAACTTTTCCATGCAACATGGGTTATTGTCAAATAGGTATGACAAAGACAAACTGTATGGTGCATCAAATGCAGTATTTTTTTACCTCAATCTCATGGAAGTGAAATGCTTTTGCTAGATGAGTCCATAAGCCTTGTGCTAAAATCAAGCTTTTAGTGCTAATTGTTCCGAAAAGGCAATATGCTTTGTGTTTGCCATTTAAATACGTTCCCAGAAAACTATGTTTAAATTAAAGCCGGTATGAAAAGTGGGACTCATTTAAATATTGTGTGAATTATGAATAATAAAAAAAATCCATTACGATTGTAGCAATTTTGATTTCAGAGCAATAAACATGGCCTAAGTTCAAAAAGAAAAACTTAAACAAACATTGTCGCTACTCTTTTTTTTTTTTTTTTTTATTATTATTATTTTTTTATAGACCCTTTCACCTGAAGTTTGTCCCTTCTCTCTTTATTTGATGTGGAAGAACATGGAAAAAAGGACTAAACTCAAGAAGAAAATATGAAAGGGGTTATAAGTTTAATGATAGAAAACAAAAAGGAGATAGAGATCTTTGGGATGTAATTTTATAGTTTACTTCAAAAATGTTAAGAGAAAACTCCAAAGGTTCTTTTCTTAATGAAAATTGTTCTCTTAAAAAAATATGTTACAAACATTTTGTACTTGAACTTTGTTTTTCTTTAAGAGTTGAGCCTCACTAAAGTCATTCTTTTTCCATTTCCTCCCTCCCTCTGCTGAAGTATAGGGAAATATTGGTGTTTCTATTGCTTTGATCTGCACTTTTCCCCTTCAAAATCGTTGTTTGCTAATTACTAGAATTTTTTAATGTAGGATCTAATGTATCATATGATGATTCAATGAACTTGAGAAATATCCTTTGGTTGGCACCTATGCCCAGCAATTGTACTAAGGACTGGGAGGCACCAGGTAATTTTTCTTAGGTTGGTTTAGTGGTCCATTGAACAGACTACAAATTTAATATCCTACTACTCCTTTTTCATTTCAAATTTTTTCCATATATCTATGAAATTAGTTGAACTGCCCGTAAATTACCATATATAATATGAGATAAGAAAGATTTTGCATATCAAACTGAATTTTGTTTAGTTCTCTCTTTCCCTACCTTTTAGTAATCTTATTTATTTTTCATTGGTCTTCTCTTTGGATTTTTGTAGGTATAAATTTTTGTGATCTACGTTTAGTTTTAAGCCTTATATTGCCGGACTGGAGGAGCCCTTTCCTGGGTTAATTGGGCTCCTCTTGGGGTGTTCTTTTTGTATTCCCTTCCATTTATTCTTAATGTTAGCTTGACTTATTTATCCCAAAAAAAAAAAAAAAAAAGAAAAAAAAAAGACCATTTTCATCAGTTGAAATTTATTAAAATTGTCCATGATAATAGGGGTCCTTGTGGTGCTGGATGCTCATCCGGATGGAATCATATACAGAGATATCATACCTGACTATGTACATATAGCGAGAACTATTTATGAAGGTTTGTTTCTTTAACTTTCTCCATGGCTCATGATTTTGAGATTTTTTCCTATTAAATTATAAGTTTGATCCTCCAACTTTCAACTTTGAGCATCGTGCTTATTTCATCCTTCAACTTTGAGATTTTTTTTTCTTTTTTTTAAATTACATTTTCTAATTTTGAAATAATAAAATACATCTGTTTAGTCTTTGTTGGTAACATTAGTGGTAGAATGTTGACACGATATGTCTATTAGTTAACTATTAGTTGATTTAACATGACGTAATAAGGCAAATCCAAGCAAATAATTAGCATAGTAATTTAAACGATACTAAATAGAAGCATAATCCAAAGTTCAAACATGATCGGGGCCTTTTAAAACTTAGGAACTAAATAGACCTAATGTTCAAACTCCAGGAATTAATTTATGCTGCAACCATTTATTTCATTACATTATAATCTTTGCTTTAAAGTAATATGTGGAAGCTGAAAATGTGATTCCTTTCCAGATGATCTTGGGGATACTGTGGTTGATGTCAACTACTTGGACACTGGCAATGCTTTGGCAAATTATCAAATCTTCATATGCTAATCATCCCTTGGAATGTTGTGGAGGAAGAACTTCGCAATAATGATACCATGACTCTTATTTGGCAACATAGAAGAATCAATTGGAAACCATGACTTTAAATTGTGCCGCTCTAATTTTGAATTATAAATTTGGTCTTTATAGTTTGGAAAAAGTTAGAATTTAGTTCTTATGATTTATAATTATAATTTAGTCCCTATGAAATTATGATTTGATAAATTCTTCCTAAATGGTCCCTATGTTAGAGACTATTTATGGGTTTATCAAACCATAGAGACTATGAGATTTTATCAAATTATAGGGACTAAATTGTAACTTTTAAAATTAAATGGACAAAAATCTAACTTTTCCCAAACTATAGTGATCAAATTTGTAATTTAAACAATTAGAAATACAATAGAAGAATAGCATGGACGAGATGAAAGAGATGGGGAAGTAAGAAAGAGAAGAATGAAGTTTCTTTCACCTTTTGTATAGAATTGGAGACCGTCTACATGATGAACAATAATTGCATTTGTACATGAATTGTTAGGATTACAAGTGAAGTTGGTATGAGAATTTGAATATTTGATCTTAAGATATACGGATCAATTTAATTGTATTAAAAATTGAATCAAAGGCCATTAATTTGATTTTCAGAGCTTTTTTATTTTTATTTATTTACTTATTTATTTTCAATTTTGAATTTATCCTCCCACTAGAAATGGGCATCCATAAAGTATCCAATCAAAGTACTATTTTTCCAAAATTAGTTACCTTATCTTATCATTGAAATTTTATTTTAAAAAATAAGTTTGTAATAATTATTTCAAAAAGTTAAACAGGTTACATTTAAGAAAAATAGATAATAGTCAGAAATAGCACAGAAAAAATTTATTTTTACAAATAATACATTTTAAAACTTTTTATTGTAAGCTCTCAATTTCATCGAATTGACCTTGTATTAAAAAGGAGAGCAATTTCAACCTTAAAATTTTAAAAATTTATCGATTTTAATTTTAGAATAAATTTTTACTCCGAATATCATTTAAAAGAAAATTTTTATGCATTCAATCTGTTATAAAGCATATGCTAAATAGATCAAATCTTGAAAAAAAAAAAACAACATTAGAGCTTTTTTTTTTTTTTTTTTTTTTTTTTTGCAATTTATGAATTGTAGCCAAGTAATTTAGATGGTTAATTTGTACATCCCTCAAAGTCATTTTGTTGCAAAATTTTATTTATTTTATTGAAATTAATTCATTTGGAAAGATTTTTACAATTTTTGTTATTATTATTATTTTCTTTTGGGTTTAGAGTGAAAATTATTATTTTCTTCCCATAAATTGTATATCCGAAAATGGATATAATGTAATAACGTGAAAGTGAAGCTATCTGATGAGTCGGATCGGAAAACAGGTGTATCATACACCGACACACACGCAACAAAAACCCTCCACTCGCCGCCGCCATCTTCCTTCTCCGATCAAACCCTCCAATTCTCTATTCCATAATTTCCATTGCTACAATCTCTCGCTGCTTTGCTCCGATTCCTCTCTCTGAAATTCTATGGCTCTCAATCTCATCGATCGGACTGATCTCTGGAAGAACAAGGCCCGCTCCCTCCAGCTCCGCCTCAGGGACCGCTTCCGTGTCGCCGTCGACAACCACCGCCGCAGACCTGCCATTTTCTCCGATGGCTACTTCTCCTTCACCCTCCGTCTTTGGCTTCAGAGGTTTCGTGATTTTCGCCATGATTTGCCGTCTTCCACTGCTTTTTATCGCAAGCGAGGTGCCGTTTCCTTTCCCATTGTTTCCTTCTTTGCTTTTGCTTTGTAGTTAGATTTCTTGTGTAGTTTCCTGGGGACTTCACGCTCTGTACGAGTCTACGAGTTTCATCTTTTGAAGAAGCTAATATGATCGGGCCTAGGGCTTTCTAACACATTACCTTTTAGCTTGCATTTTTATTAATTGCTATCCAATGTCCATACATGCTATAGAGATTGTATGTGAGGAAGTGATTGTTTTGAGTTGTGGCTTCTGCAAAAGCTGAATTGTCTATGTTTGGGTGGTTTAATTTTGACGGAGACAGTTGGCAAGGATTTCAATGATGGAGAAGAATCGTTCATTCTTCGGATGCTTCAGGCTGTAGCTGTTCCTGTTCTTGGGAATGTTTGCCATGTGTTTATGCATGGTTTGAATCGTGTGCAGGTGTTGAAAATGAGTGGAGTCTGAGGTTTTCTTTCTTATTTAATCATTTATTTGCCATTTTGTTTTTTGATCATTTGGTTTCTCCTATAGGTATACGGTCTTGAGAAACTACACAAAGCTGTGCTTCAAAGACCAAAAGACCAACCTCTTGTTACAGTGAGGATCCTTATTAACTTGTTTTTCCATTGCATTTTTAGATGTTTCCTCCTGGTTTTGCTAGAGGCATTGCCAAAACATGAAGGAGTGTTTCAATTAGTAGATTATATGTGCATATATGTGTGTCTTGAATAATTTGTGGCAACGATGGAGCACTGTATTTTTTCCTCATTTTCTCAGGTTAGCAATCATGTGGCCTCTGTAGATGACCCTTTTGTAATTGCAGCACTGCTTCCTCCAAGTGTGCTTTTTGATGCCCAGAACTTGAGATGGACTCTATGTGCAACTGATCGATGTTTTAACAATCCTGTCACTTCTGCATTTTTTAGTACTGTGAAAGTCCTGCCAGTTGCCCGTGGTGATGGTATTTATCAGAAGGTATTGCAGCCTTTAGAATTCTTCTCTGAAAGATTTTTATAGTTGGATTGGAATACATGGTGTTTATCATTTGAAATGTGGTCGACGTGTCTGTGGTTGCCTTTATTCTCTTATCTTTATGTTTCTCTTGATGAAGGATCCTGGAGAATGTAATATTACTTATTGCACATACAGGTTTAACTTTTTTTCCCCTTTTTTTTCTTTTCCTCTTTGGATAATTGAATTCCAATTTGATCAATTTGGATGCTTAGTTCAGAGGAACATAACATAATATATTTCTCTAAAGTTCCGTTTGATAACCATTTGGTTGTTGAAAGTTGTGCTTGTCTTTCCACATTTTTCTTTGCCATGGTTTTCATATTTCTTAAGTAAGTATTTGAGTTCTTAACCAAATTCCAAAAATAAAAACAAATTATTAAAGACTATCTTTTTTAAGTTTTCAAAACCTGGCTTGAATTTTGAGTACACTCCTAAAAAGTAGACAACAAAACAAAAAAACCAATAGGTGGAAGTGGTGTCTACAAGCTTAATATTCAAAAACCAAAACCAAAAACCAGATGGTTATCAATGTTTGGATACCTCTCCTTTGCTACCAGACCTCTCATTTGCTTACTATTTTCTTTTACTGTTAGATAAAGATGCTTGGATAGATTAAACTCCACGTTTCTTAAAGTGAAGTACTGTGAAAAAATCATAGTCTAATTGGTCTTCGCATGAATTGAGTTTGTATTTGAAGTTTCGTCTTTTTTACCCTTGATATTTATTACTTTTCTTTATCTGTATTTTTGTTTTCTCACCTTATTTTTTTTGTCTTGATGGCCCAAGGGGATGGACATGGCTATTTCAAAATTAAATCATGGTGGGTGGGTTCACATTTTTCCCGAGGGAAGTCGTTCACGAGATGGTGGAAAAACGATGGGTTCTTCAAAAAGAGGCATTGGGAGGTGAGCGTCTGTCGTACTGTTCTTTTGGTATTTAATTTTTTAAGATCCATATTTTTGGGAGCTTCTATAAAGTGTTATCCACTCTAATTTGGAAGTTTGCTTTTTAATTAGTGTGCATTTTGCCATAGATGAATTTGGATGTTGAATCTTTTCTGTCTCTCACAGCATAGCTTCCCATCTTTTCTTCTGATTTTACTCAGCCCGTTTACCATTCTATGTCAATATCCTGGCAGGCTGATTTTAGATGCCGACACTGTGCCTACAGTTATCCCATTTGTTCACACGGGGATGCAGGAGATCATGCCTATTGGAGCTAAAATTCCCAAGATTGGAAAGACGGTGCGTTGCCTAACAATAGGGTTCTTGTCATTGATGTTGTACGAGTTTTAAACCGTCTCTATCTCTCATCCAAATATTGTCCTTTTGTGTAAATGTGCAATCGATTTCCATATATCTCAAATCTTTTAGCATCTCAGCAGACTTGTATTTTCAAAGTATTTGTCTTACCTTTCTTAAATATTGTTGTTGTTACCATGGAAACATCAGGTGACAATTCTTATAGGTGATCCCATTGAATTTGAAGATTTACTCAACTCTGACACTGCACAAAAGTTCTCGAGGGGAAAGTTATATGATGCAGTTGCTTCAAGAGTTGGAAACCGGTTGCTCGAAATGAAACTTCAAGTAGAAAAACTAGCTCACGATCATGCATTGGATATGCAAAATCATACGATGAGTGGCACAGAACGAGCAGCCATGATGCTGCAACAAATTGATTGGGAGTCATTTGGTATTGGGAGCTTTACTTCCATGGACTACAATTCTCCCACCAAGCAAGAAACTCAAACCCAATCCGATTTGGATGTATCCTCAGCAGAGCAACCTGTTTCTGATTGGCATTTCAGAATGCGTCTTTCTCGAGAGGGTGGATTCATATCAAGAATGCGTGGTTACATAGATCCTACCGAGTTCATGAGTTTTGCAGCGAGAGGCTTGTTCAGGAATTATAGAACAGGCGGCAACTCTGAATTGGGCGAGGCAAATCGGCCGCTAAAGGCATGGAAACGATTTGTAGAAGCCAATGTGAAACGGGGCAGTGGTACTCTTAGAAACATTACAAGTTACAACAATTTGACTGTTTTAATGAGATGACTGAATTATCGACCATTCGGTTGGTCCCTCTTGTAAAAAAGAATAGACAGAAATTTGGCGTCAAGATCGTACGTAGGCTTTCTCGAACGCAATAAAAGATCAAGCTTTCCAATTTTTGCTACATTGCTTATTATCTTATTTAGAAGGCTAATAGGATAAGTTTTAGATTAAATAGCCTTTTCCACTTTTAAATGCCATGTTGTGTTGGCTTTGTGATGTGGTTTTGGGACTTTTTTTACCCTTTCATTTTTTGAGCCAAACTATTAGACTCAAGACTTGAGTGTAAAGTATTTTCAAAGTCTCGTGTCTAGTACAGTTATGATGGGCTCATTAATTTCTATGTTGTATTTTGTGTTCCAATTGGGTCAGACTTTAATATTAAGATTGATTGTTTACGTTTCGAAGGTAAAGGTAGTCTTAGTTTTAAATATGGATGTTAGACATAAATACATGTTTGTTTTACATTTTTTTCGTAAATTATAATATAGTAAAATGTCAGGCTTATTTTACATTTTACATTTTTTTGAATGAATAAGAAAACTTATTCCAAACTCAAATTAGGGTAATTATAATAGGTAGCACTTTTAGGACTAATAATTATGTGTATGACAACATTTTTAAAAAATTACAAATATAGTTAAATCTCTAGATTCTATAGTTGATAAATTTTGAGAGCTCGATCTTTGTTATGCTTGCAAATTCTTTGGCATTGTTCTTTATTTATTAATATCTTAGACTTGATTGCTATATTTGCAACTGCCCTACTAAATTAAGGATGAGTTGATTGGCAGTAGATCATCTTGGAGATGGTATGTTTAACAATCAACATGGCACAATATACAAATGAAAAAAAATGAAAGTTCATTTCTTATAATGAGTTGCATCTTTTTTAAGTATCTAATGGTTGAATTTTTAGCCAAATTCTAAAAACAACAAGTTTTAAAAGCAATTTTTTTTTTTTTAGTTTTCAAAAGTTGGCTTGATTTTTTAAACCATTGGTAACACAAAGGAAGAAATTTAGAGGTGGAAGTAATTTTTATAGGTTTAATTTTTAAAAACAAAAAACAAAAAATCAAATAGTCATCAAATGGGACTGGAGTGATTGTCTTTTCTTACCTATGGATAAAGATTAATAATTGAATTACCAACGTTACCAACTTACAACCCATCATTAATTCATCTCATCTTCAATCTCTAGTGCTGCAAAAAGAAAGCAAAACATGTTGCATTCAATACACTTTGTTGCTACTTTAAAGCTCAATAATGAAAAGCTCAACCACCTCAATTTATTTGTATTCAATACATTCCATTCCTCCAACATAAGGTTTATTGGGTTTCCAACATAAGGTTTATGGGGTTGTACTTAGGAGTATGCAACGGTCGGTTGGAGTCAGTTTTTTGACCAAATTGTCATCAAACCGACTATGGTCGATTTAATAAATGTTCAAACCGATCTCGATCGTCAAGGAGTGAAAACCGACTTATCATGCTCGCCTCTAGTTATACCTAATTTGCGCCTACATTATGGTTATGATAGAAAGAGAGAAAGGTGTGGATACACTTAGAAATATGATGTTTTTGGTCATATATATCTACGACAATGATAAAATTAGACAAGAAAGTAAGGTATGATATATAGCAAAAGAGATCAGAAGTATCAAAATAATAAGAAAACATGTTATATTATGGAATGATTAAAAGTAGGAAAGACCCATAAACATAAGCATAATTGTGTATATGTTGGAAGCAGAGACAAAAATGCCCTCAACCTTTCATCTACATATACTATATTTTTATTCTCATCCACCTAATTTTAGCCACCTCTTTAGTCATTCTTATCTAGATTATATAATCTATTATTTATTATATCTATCTTCTCGTTTTCATGTAAACTATATTATATTATAGGTAAATTGCACAAACCACCCTTAAATTACCGTGATGACTTTTCGATCCACGTATAGAAAGGGAGATGACATCGGTAGCTTTTATATTGGCCTAAAAATCCCTACTCTACTATCCAAGACTCCTTGAGTATTTGGTTGCGATAGTTTTCTTATGGATGAAAACCAAACCAATAGACCCTGCTTTTTACTAGTTCTAGAGTCAATCCCATCAATCCTTAATTTGAAGGTTAAGGATCCAACTTTTTTCGATCTTTTTGAGTTCAAGATCAAACCACTACAATCCTTTCAATGAGTTTAGGATGAAACTGCTACAAATCGTTTTTCGAATTCAAGATTAAACCACTACGCTAAATTTCAAAGCGTACACACATTATATTATGAATTTCTAATTGAAATTATGAAATTGAAACCCAAAAAAAAAAAAAAAAAGAAAAAAAAGAAAGTAGATATACAAAAGTTTAACACTCAAAGTAAATTATCTCTTGAAAATTTTCTCTCAAAAAAGACAAATTTATGAAGATAAAGCTTTGAGGGAAGAATCAATAATGGATAATCGAAGAGAAATTATAATAAGATTGGGAGATGAGTGATATGTTAAAATAGAAGAGAAAATGAGATTTAAATAAGGTTGAAGTTGGATTTAAAAATAGTAATAACAATATGGTTACAATAATTTTTTTCTTTAAATTGAAAATTATTTAAAGAAGAATTTGCTTTTGTTTTTTTACAAGATATATTTAAACAATGCTATATGTTATAATTCAATCTCTTAATACACATAGAAAGTATTGTCACATTTTTTTAAATTTACGAGATATATTTAAACAACGCTACATGTTACGAATTAAATTGATTCTTTTAGCACACATAACAAATATATATTGTCACATTTCATTCTCACTCTAGTTCATGTATGTCACGCTATTGCTCCATAGGATTCTTCATCAAAATACAATTTTTCAAATTTTTATTGATTCACTTATTTTCAAATTTTCCCAAGAATTCAAAATATATTTATAATCTAATTATTTAAACTAAAATTAAAATTGAAAATGATGAATTAGATAGAAAACAAGTAAAGGAGAATTCAGTCCCTCTAGTGTGTACACAACTAGAGACGCATCATTGTTAATTGAAATATTACTATATATACAAGTGACAAAGTACAAACCATAACTCATATGATACACAAAAGGAGATTTGACACTACACCCAAAATCTTTCTCAAAACACACATATATAATTTCAAAAAGATTTCATACCAACGACTCACTAAAATGTTCTTTCAACCTTTGTCGACAAAAAGGTACACACGATATGATCAAACCACCCTAGAAGACTTGAGGATTTTCATTCATCATCTTGTTCGAAGATTATTAGTTGATATCGCATCATATCTCACATGTCAAAAGGAGAAGTAGAAGTCCGAGGTCCGACTTCGTTTGTCGTCTTCCCATAAGCATCTGATGTCGACCTTCTTCGAAATCTGAATGATTCTCTACCTTCGTAACAAACACAACCCAACCATATGAATATCGACTTATTGCATAATTGCTTCTATATGTATATTAAATAATAATAATAATAATAATAATAATAATAATAATAACAACAACAACAATAAATAAACAACCCCAAAGGATGAAATTATTACAAAATTTATTATTTTCTTAAAATAATTATACGTCTTATTTATTTATTTATTTATTAAATAAAACTAACATTGTTGCAATTCACATAATTATCAAAATTAAAGTGTTATATATCAAAACTGAACCTATAAAAGATATAGGAGATCTGAAATTTAAATCTTAGAGTCCTAAATGTTTGTATATACTCTAAAAAATTAAGTTTATTTTCTTTCCTTTTGCATATTTTTTAACCAAATATTAAAAAAAAGAAAAAAAAAACTGATCTTTTATTTATTTATTTATTTATTTATTTAATATTTTTAGTTTAAAAAATAAATAACAAATAATAATAATAATAATAAATAAGCAGAATAGGTGTTAATAAAAAAAAAAAAAAAATTCAAAAACTAAAAATAAGTTAGATTTGTAATTTTTAGTTTATATATAACTCCGAGTTTATTGGTGATATATATCCATTGATTTATATGTAACTCCGAGTTATTACATTACCCATAAAACACACTATATACACATATACACACATTAATATATAACAATTTTTATAATTTTTTATTTATAAAAATATCCATGAATATCGATAAATTATATATTTGTTATACTGATATTTTAATGTTTGGTTTCTCCATAAATAAGAGCGGTTATATTTAACTGTCCAATATTAGAAAAGTTCAAAAAAAGTGATAAAGCTCCCAGCACTAAGCCTATGATTTTGGTTTCTTCTAATTAAATTCTCTTCGTGTGGTAAAAAGAGAGTGATAAAATAATAATAATAATAATAATAATAATAATAATAATAATAAATTCTTGACATCGAGAGAGAATTCTTTAATTTTGTGGGTATTTTTCTTCAATTTTTGGGTGATTTTCTTCAATTTTTTACGTAAATTTAAATTCTTTTGTTTTTAGCTATGTTGTTTTCTTTTAATTTTCCAACTATTTCTACAATAAAAGTGTAAATTTCTCTCCAACAATTACCACCTAAAATATTGTTGGTCCACTCTATAAAAGAAAAAAAAAAAACTTGTTATCCGTGGTAGGAAACACCTATTAAGAACATAATATTAAATTTCTATCAATATGTCAATATTTTCATATTTTCACGGACGCGATATCAATATGAGAGATAAATTAATATTTTTGTTATATTGTAGAAAAATCTATGAAACATAAAAAAAAAGTAAGCGACAAAAAATCACTAATATACATATAATAAAAATAATAGACATATTAATTTGATTAAAAATCATAAAATATATATTTATTAATTTACATTTATTTTTTAAATTTTTTAGTTTTTATAATTTCTCTAGAAATGTCCATTAAAATCAACATTCCATTGAATTACATTTATCGACAATTTTATTAAAAAATTTGTTAAATTAAGATCTTGACATTTACGTCGAAATTGATGTTTTAAACCTTGATTTGGAGTGAAAATGAAAGAAGTATTTGTTTTGTTTTCACTTTCAAAAGAGAGGAGACCATGGGCAATTTTGGCCCTGCATTATTGTACGTCCAAAGAGGGTACAGTGGTAATTTCAAAACCCACACTCAGTTAATTATTACCGGATAGACCAATCGGAAGGCCACAACTCACAACCCCACAAAACGACAAAACAAGAGCCCCCACATCCCTTTCCTTTCTGAACGACGTAGCCATTTTATCAGAAACCAAACCCCTAAACATAAAATACTAATATTTAAAAACTCACAATATAGTTATGAAAATTTATTTTACATCCTACAATCAATGTTAGAAGAATTGTCCCCGAAACTATTCGATTAAGTGTCCATTGATACCCTTTAATCTTTGAAACACGGCTCTTCGAATTTAGGTATTTATTGATTGTTTGTGTGTAAGTAAATAGTTATACATCGAAAGAATGTATTCATACCATCCATATAAAAGGTGACTTATCAAATTTAAGTATTCATTAAGAGATGTTAAAATGAGTTGGTCTTTCACATTTCTATTTTACAATTAATAAATATAAAAAATAAAATAATAAATTATTAAATTCATAAACACGTACTATGCCCGTGAGTTCAAATATCATCATTTATATCTCTAATTCTTAACTTTAGTCCATATTAGTAATTATTCCAAAAAAAAATTTCATCTTTTAAAGTTTTTACCATAAATTTTAAAAATATATTTATATATTATAAATGTTTTTCTTGCAAAAGAAAATTAATATTATTATTTAGTTAATTTTGATACTTTTAAGAATTAGATTTAGAATCTAAAATTTATTAAAAATATAGTATTGGATATTTAAAAATATAAAAATTAAAATATAACAAACCTCAAAATAAAGAAATAAAAATAGTATTTTAATCTAATAACTTTTTCACCTTTATCTAATATATGATATATCATATAAGTACAATATTAATAGTAAAAATTTGGTTAAATTAAAAGTTTTTTTTTCTAAATATAGAAATTTGCCTCTATTTAGTATCAATTTGGTATAATTTCTAATGCATTTTAATTCCGAAAATTTAGTCATTCAAAAATCAAATAAATTCAAACCTTAAAGGGCATTTGAGATGTTAAGTTGATTATTATAGTCGGTGATTATTGTAATATGTAAGTAATAAATAGTCAGTGTGCTTTAGATTAGACTATTTAATTTGAGTTATAATAGTATGTGTTTGAGGTGCATAATATTTTAGTCATATTAAATAAGAAATAGTAAGGACTATTGCAGGGTAAAAAAGAGAAGATGAGTAAAAAATAGTAAAGATTTCAAATAATAATACTATAGTTAATTATAAGTTATAATATTTTGATAACACCAACAATTATAATTAGTACACAAACATGATTGAGTTATAATAGCTGATTCCATCAACTTCAGGTAGAGCCCCAAACACTCCCTCAAAATTAAAAAACAAAATTTATTATTTTAATCAATTAATAAATAAATAGTGTTAAAATCAATGTCTAAGTTGGAAATTCATATTATTAAATAGCAAAATGAAGTTAGATTAATGGGCATCAATTGTGTGTTAATTAGGTTGGAAAAAAAAAAAAGAAAAAAGGTAAATTGTGTGTTAATTAGGTTGGAAAAAAAAAGAAAAAAGAAAAAAAAATAACTGTCATAAGTTTAAAAATAGAAAAACGGTTGAAAATAATTACAAATGTAGTCAAATTTTATTTTCTACCTGTTACAGAATGTGAAAATAGACATCTATTATTTTACCATATAGGCAAGGGTAGATATCATTTTACCATATAGGCAATGATAGATGTCTATCTAGGTCATCTGGGTCTATTACGGTCTATCACAAATAGAAAATAAAATTTTACAATATTTATAAATAGTTTAATATATTTTCTATTTGTAATAATTTTTTTAATGGTAAATTATGGAAAGGTTGGAAAATTACCGGAGAAAGGAGAAGACGGCGGAGTGGAAGAGGCGGCCGGTGAGACCGGTGGTGAACCATACTGGTAACCCGGTGGCTTTACGATCATAATTCTCCTCGAAACTTTGACTGCCTCCTCCGACGATGTCGTTCCATCCTCGTAACTCTTCTCATTAGATTCTGCTCCCAAACATCAAGTTCACAATTTAAGAAGATATATTAACTTTTAATATGTTTTTATATAGATGAAAGATTGATCTTTCATCCTCACTGTTCTATTGTATTTGAAATGTAATTTGATGCTTCTCTAGATAAGGAGAGGGAAGGTTGTACTACGATAATATTATAAAATTTTCAATTCAAACCTTCAACCCAAAAATACAATATCTAATTCATTTGGCAAATTAGATCGATCGAGGATAATTAATTTTCTTTGTCTTATTATTTTAAACTAAAAATGTTTAAGTCCATCCCCATCTGAATGGAACTCATTTTAGATTGAATTTATTTATTTATTTTTTTTGAAACGATTGAATTTAGTTCTTATAATTGTTACTCCATTGTCAATTTGCAACTAATTTAAATCTCAAATATCGCCCTTAAATGATTACTTCAATATTATGGATTAATTGGAGTGTTCGAATCCTGAAATGTAGACCCAAATTATAAAAATAAAATTTGGATATTTTTAAGATGAAAAAGGTAACAAAAAAAAAAAACATTTTGGCTAAAGTAAAAATTTGATAAAGACTTCCATTGTTAACAACCTATATAACAATTTAGACACTTAGCTGCATAAATAAAAATTTAATTACTATTATGAAAAATATTAGTATGAACTAAATAATTATTTTAAATGATAAAAATATTTAAATTATTTATAAATATAAAAAAATGTTAAGTGTATTCGTGATAAAATTATCTATGTACGTGGATGAATGATAGATAGTAGGGTGAAGACTTTGATTGATAGATGACATCATCTATAGACAGTAATAATTTATCATATTTATAAATATTTTAATTTATTTTAGAGTAACTCAAAATTAAATGGTTACATATTAAAAATAAAAAATTTAATTGTTATCACTAAAATTTAGGACTAAGTAATTATTTTCGTGAAAATTGAAGATGAAAGTACTTTTTAATCCAAAAATTGGAAGAGGAAAATTTGAATGAAATGAAGGGTTAGAAATTATGGTCCGCGGTGGCGTACCCTTGGCGGAGGCGGATCGGGAAGAGAAAGTCGGGTGCTTGCGGAGCTTGCCGAGGCCGGAGTCGGGCGTCGGTCCGGCAAGCGTGTCATCCCATAGCTGTTCCAGTAGCCCCATCGCCAACAAACCGGTGACGGCGACGGCGACGGCAGACTTAAAAAGGAATTTTGCGGCGGAAGTTAGAGAAAGAGAGAGAGAAAATTCCGATCAATCAGTGAACGGTCACAAGTAAGAAAGGCGATGGCGGAGCGGTGTGAAGTTATTTAAAGATAGATGAATAAATGTCGAACAAGTTTGTTAATTACACTAGGAGACATCTAGACCGTTGGATGGATCAGAAGGAGTAGTGACGTGGCAAGTCCATGGAATAGGCACGTATTGTGGATAAGATCAAATAAATTGGGGATGGCACGTGATGCCTAAAGTCATGGAGGTGGGACCCTGTGACGTCAGCTCATGTGACTCTTATTTCTTTTTATTTATTTAGTTTTTAACTTTTTAGTAAGGGTGGCTGCTGCTCATGAATCATAATTACTTGTGTTTATATTTTGTATTTTATTTTATTTAATTTTAAAATGTCAAAATTTATATTCTATTTTTTCAATTTAGGAAACAATGGTAAACTTAAAGCGATTTAACGGCTTTGACATCTTCTTATAATTGTTCGTTGCTATGAAAAAAGATGTATTTTCAATAGTTCTCTCACTTTCATTTGTGATGAGGAGGTTAGGGAGTAATTTGGTTGTCGGGTTTACTTTTGGATTATTGCCTTAAAAAAAAAGACTCAACAATTTAAGACATTATATGAGCCATCCTAGAAGTCAAATTTTCTAAAATTCTTATCCATATTTTTTGAAAGTAAGAAACTAACTACAAGTAATATTGAATTAAGAATAGAGAACACCCAACTAGGGTAATTACCTTCCCAATAGGCATCATGACATTCCTCCTTAGAGGAAGGAACATGGGTTAAAAGAGATTAAAGCTATACACATACTAGAGAATCTATGACAAAATTATAAAAGAGTTTACAAAATTATAGGAGATCAACATCGCAAATTCACTTGTCAATCACAATATAGTGTGACATCCACTACGCTTGTTTATGAAAGATCGACATCTGGATCGTTAAGTGCTCAAATGATATCTGTCGCAACTACACCAACAGAAGTTGACACGACTCCCCTTTCAATTGAAGAAGGGATGATAAACCAACCCAAATAACCTCCCTTTGATCTAATGCCTTGATAGCCCCTTTTTATTGAAACTCTTGATTCCAACTTAGATACAAGAGCCTTGAGAGTCAAGAATAACCCAACGGATTAAACTGCTTAAATCTCTGTTGTTGCACCAAGAGGCATTAGCATTGAGCTTCTAGCAACCACTTAAGGGGGTCAACACATTGGCTTTAGCCGAATCAATAAGAAGATAATTGTCAAACGACTTGCACACACGGCTAAAATCGGTCATCTCACCCCTAGTTCTCGAAATTAGAAGTTGATATTTGAAATTCCAAAGGTCCACAAGACAATGATAGCCCTAGACATCACTTTGGTTCTCAGTTTACCTCAGTCCACTCCCACAAATCCATTGTAGACCATTCTTCATTACAAAAAGGCAAATGAGCCAAGTAAGATAGGAAAATATATTGACCTCAACGGAAAAACTTAACACAACCACAAAAGATGACTAACCAACTCGTTTGATCACTTACAAAACAAACAAATAGCTTACTCATAGTCCACTCCCATAAATCCATCATAGACCATTCTTTTCATGCTTTTAAATATTTTCCTAAGTAGAAATGGAATCATTAAGCATTTTTGACAGAGAAGATGCATTTGTTATGTTAACTTCAAATAATCTCATCCCTTTAGTGGCCAACGCTCCAATGTCAAATATCTCTAAATACATTATTACAGTTAGAGAAGCAAAACTACAGTAGCACCAATGAAGAGAGGGAAGACCTCTTTTTAAAACCTATGTTCTCTTTCAATTATAGGTCTTCAAGTTTTGTTTCCACAATTTATTATACAATATTTTGTGATTGCAAAAAATAGCTTGTACAAAGGATCATTTTAAAAGCCAATGAAACATATTTTTAGTGCAAATGTTCTATTTTTAAACAAATTTATATTTATTTTGACAAATTATTTCTATTTCATGTTTAAAGAACAAAATAACGTTGTCATAGTCTATAAAGTTGGCAAAATGTTAACCGTACGATTCAAACGTCGTAGTTCTGTAGGATAAGAATGTAAAGAGACAAAAATATTCACCTCAAACAAAATGTCTAATTTAAATTTGTGAATTGAATATATAAATATATCGTTAGTGTTTAAGGGTCTTCGAATCGAGCCATTTCAGTTTTAAGTTTTGTTCTAGTTTGTAAGCAAAATTTGCTATGACAATGGGAAACATATTTAGTTCAATTGGGATTATGTTGTTTAGCTTTGGCATGATTGAGATAACAACAACAATAAGATATATCGGTTATAGTCCTATAAGTAAGAATGACAATCTGGATGTAGCACAACACATCCAGAACTTTATAAAAGAGTTCCAGCCAATCCATATTAAAGGGGTTGTAATCCAATCGATCATTGAAAAGAGGAATTGATATCATAGATGGTGACAAAAAAATTTCTTTTGGTGATTGATGCATCGAGTGGCCCAAAAATAAGTCCTAAAACAGAATATATTTTTCATTGAATTGTGTAGTAAATTAGATTATTCATTCTTTTAATCACATCTTCATTCAATAATGAATGTGGTTCATAATTCTTTTATATATTTTTTAATAACATTATTTATTTCATGATATTTTCAATTGCGTTCTCATATTTTCTATAACTTCATTTGGTTTTCTCTCAAATGTTTGAACATTAAATTTTAATCAAAATTTGTGGTTGTGCCATTTAACTACTCATAATGGAATTAAAAACAAATTTTATCACAACAAATGCATTAGCTTGTAAATTTTTAAAATTTTCTTCTAAGCTATTAAAAGCAATTATATATAAAAAAAGCTATGTAAAAACTAGTTTGAGATCATTTGTTTAAAGAAATTAAAAAAAAAAAAAAAAAAAAAACTCTGAAATTTCTTTTGGATGAAATAATTGTTTGCATTTTTTAGACTCCGTTTGGGATTGCTATAGCTTTTAAAATAATTGCACAGTTATGCTTTTAGAAAAATGAGTTATGAAAAGAAGTATAATAGTGTTTGATAAATTTCAGCTTAAACTTGAAAAAGTAGGTCAATGTGTTTGGTAAATAAATACAAAAACATATCATTTTAGATATACTAACTAAAATAGAATTATAATCATTTTTAAAAAAAAAATTATTTTTGCAGTTTTAAATTTTAAATAATTGTTTAATATGATAAATTTTCTTTGTTATAGATTGAATTTTTAAATATTAAGGAAAATAGCTTTGTTTAAAAAAATCAATATGGTATATATATTTTTTTTTAAAAAAAAAATGATGCATTTTAACTCGTGGAAAAATAGAAAATAGATTTGATTAGGTGGAAATAAATAAATATATAAAATAAATATTCTTTTTAAAGTATAAAATTAAAAACTAAATATTAATTTAAATTCTACTGGATTTTAGGAGAATTTAAAAGCTAGTAGGATACTGCTTTTCAAGTAAACGTGAAATTAATGTGTTTTTAAAAGTAATTTTAATAGATTTAATTTAAATATGTTTTGCCAAACACAGATGGTTAATATTTTTTGAAAATTGCTTTTTGACACAACTAAAGCAATGTCAAATGTAGCCTTATCAAAGTTGGTACATATAATAAATATGTCATTTTAAAATTCCTTTTTCTCATCCCATCTCAAACACACGCTAACTTATCAATTACATTTCTAATATTTTACAAAATATGAGTTTTACAAAGAATATATACTACAAAGTCCATATTAAATGTGTCGGGCCTCATACCCAAATTTTGTATCAAGATTCAAAATCTTGATTCAGCATTCTCCTACATCGACTTGACAACGTCATTTTTGCTTGTCTTGAACTGTTTAAGCATACTTAATTGTGGAGTTCCTATGATTGAACCACTCAAAATGAAGATCACTAGGTAAAAACTTTCAATTCTTTTAATTCGAATGTGATCTGGATCAATCATGCCCCCTCCTAAATATCTATTAGGCCAAGTCAAATATGAAACTAGACTAAAAAAAAAAAACCCTCTCCCTTTCAAATTTCTCTTATCTTAAAAAGACACCCACCAGTTGGTTCTTACCAATAGATATAGCGAGTAAGATTTGTTGGAGGCGTTTTCATAGAAAGAGTTCAACAAGTTGGAGGAAGCACTACACTTTGAAGGAAAATGGTTTCCACAAAGGTTGATTTCTTCTTCCCTTTACTCCTATGGTTAACCTATAGAATTCACAACATGTTGATGTCTGTATTTTAGTTCTATATTTTTCTGCATTTTTCATCTAAACAAAAATCGAAACAAAGGCGATCAAACGGTTCCGCTGAGATTTGATCCCTTCATCTCCATGTTGATGCATCTCAATATTAGATTTTTTCTTTTTAATTTTGTTTCAATTTTGAATCTACTCAAATCTTTTCCACTAAAGCACTTTTTGCCTCATCCACAAAACTCTCGTTATTGATTGGGAGCCATACTTAGATTGTACCTAATTCCATACTCTCCCTAATTCTATACTCCCCCTTTTCCTACACATATGATAATATAATAATTTTTTTTTTTTAAAAAAAAAAAAAAAAAAAAAAAACTGCCACGTGGCAATTTTTAATTGGGTGCAACCGAGGCTTGACCCCACGGGCAATTTGTAGCGATAAAAGCTGATCGAAAAGTTCAATGACTTGCCTTGTTTAATACTAGCACAACGTTTCATTTACTTGGTGCTATCCTAATTTTCTTCTTCCAATCGAATTGTTAGTTTTCAATTTCTTTTAATACTATTCCAATTCCAAAGTCGAATTCTCTCAAACTTTGTCAATAAAACTAATAATCTACATTCAGCGCAAATTCATGGTAACATGCTTACTACACTAATTCAACCCAACTTTGCATGTATTGCAAACACAAGCATAAAAAACCTATCAAACCCAACCAACACAGACTACATCATTTTCAGGATTATAAATTCCAAACAACACAAACCCCTTCAAAATTACATTTCTAAAGTTTTTTATTCCAAACTAGCGATCCGAATAGCCCTTCAGAGTCTTTATATCAACTTGTTTAACCAGTAAAATCAAAATTATCATCACCAATAAAGAATCTAAATTTAGAAATTGAAAATAAGGTAAGCAAAAACCACAACAAAAGGAAGGTCATGACAATCAAACATCGATATAACAACAAGTCTTATATAAAAAAAATCTGGGAAGAAAAACTTCTGCAAAAAAATAATCCAAAAACACACACAATAGCCATCACAGAGATATAACAACGAGAGATTGCAAGAGAAAACCCTATATTTTTCATTATATAAAAGGAAAGAAGAACAACCCTTATATAAGAAAAATCTGGGAAGAAAAACTCTTGCAAAAAAATAATCCCAAACACACACTAAATTAGACCTCACCAACCGGTTTTAAGAGTTCCGAGAAGGGAATAAAATGAAAAATAGTAGTCTACCTTGACAAAACATATGTTGGTTCTTATGGCAATATATTTATTAATATATAAATAGCTAAAATTGATTATGAAGGACAAGTTTCACAGGATCCAAGTTGGTGAGAGTGGAGTGTTATAGTAACCCCTGTGATCATGTGGAGCTGCTGCTTCTATTTCTCCAGTAACTGTCAATGAAAATTTTATAATTATGATTCATCATATAGTAAATAAGAAAGAAGAAAATAAAAGTACTTATTGCAGTACGTACCATCAACGTTAAGCAATTCATCAAAAGAGGATGTTGTTTGAAGCTGATTGTCACCATTTGTCTTTTGCTCGCAAACTTCAGAATTCTCATTACAATTAGCTTCCACTTGATCATTATTTGCCTATTGATTCACATAATAATTTCAAATCAGTTTAAGATCATTTCAATATATAAATTAGAAAAAGAAAGAGAGGATATTAAACCATAACCTGAAGGGTGTTATTCTGCTGATAAACTCCCACCAAATGATCATTCTTGAGATTACCTTGCCCCTCATTTCCAATCAACTCATCATTGGCAGTTTGATTTTGCACCAAATCAACATTGTTCACCTGTTTTTGGAATATTTATTATTACCTAAGTTTTATGCTTTCATTTTAATATAGGAAAAGAAAGTAAGAGAAAGAGGGAGTAGTTTTTAAACCTGAAGATCAACGGTTGGATCAAAATATTCCATAGCATGGTTAAAGATCTTATTCCATTTCTTCTCTGACTTTGTCATTTTTAGAATCTACACACATATATATATGAAAATTAATGTACTCCTCAACATTTAAAATAAGATAAATACTTGGATGTGCAATATTCTAGGTCACACCCATCTTTTTGCAGCACACCAAGTTGCCAATGTTTCCCCTGTGTGACAAACTTTTCTTTTCTTCACTTGTAGTTGGAGTGGATTGCAAAAAGAAAGATACATGCAACTCTAGGTGCATATCCAATAAGAATTGCTCTTAAAATAGTAAATAGAAAAGGGTTGAAGGTACCTTTTTCATAGTGTCAACACCCTCTCGATTACAAGCATCCAAGAATTCACCCACCGTATTTATGGGTGGTTGTAGCGAAGATAAGATTTTGTGATATTCACCATTTTCTTTTATTCCTTCGAGTCGCCAAACTTCATCGTGAAGTCGTGGAGGGTGATATTTTTCACTCCCTAATTAAAAAGGAAAAAAAATAATAATAAATAAATAAAATTACTATAGGCTATATAAATTGATGTGTGCGTGTGTGTATATATATATATAAAAGGAGAGAAAAAGAGAAATAATTATAACCTTTCCCTCGGTCATCTAAAACTTTAAAAGCTCTAGAAATCGCTGGTTCAATCATACCATAATCGTTTAAAAATTTTTCATCTACAATTTTAACTCCCAAACGAAATTCCTTTGTTATCGTCCAGCTTGAATTGTCAGTGACTTTCACTTTACTGACGAAGCAAAACCCATTTTGTAGGCAATTGTTGGGATAATCATCAGAGATCAAAGGTGAGGGTTTTCCTTGTCTGGACTTGATGATTTCCCTCGATTCACCATCGAGGAGGAAGAATTTGAGCGGAGCAGATGATAATCGATCTGTGGAGACGATGATAGCGTTGCCGTTGAGATCACAAAGTGCAATTTCCAATGGCTCACCACTTTCTGATCTTATCTCATCATTGGCGTACATGCGAGGGGCAATTTGATTGCAGAAAACTAATTTGAATTGCAATGTCCGAGATGAAGATCCACTGTTCTCACGCTGTTTGCTATTCATAATTATTTAAATTGGACAAACAAATGAAGTTTGTTCGTTAAATGTATATGTTACAAACATACAAGAATTCAACAACACCAACATGTTACATGAAAAAACATATAAATGATGAAAATCAAATCAAACTATTCATTTAATACATACTATATTCATGTACCTTTAAATGAATGAAAAAAAAAAAATACATTTTGCCATATATGTTTTCCTTATTTGGAAAATTATGTCTATAGTCCTTTGGTAGATTTTGTCTTTTTCGGTTCGCACATGTTTTGGCAACTAGGTTGGTTCCTTTTGTTTTTCACTGTGTATATTTTATAGAATATCATCTTTAAGCTGCATTTTATGTTTTGAGGAATTGAGCAGTTACATATTGTATTATGAGATTAAAGTCGTTTGTGTTGCAACTGAATGTGTTTTTGACTGTGATTTGGGTTGATTCAATCTATACTCTTTATTGAAGAGATACTCAGACTTAGGGGGAATCTAAGTGAACTTACACTAGTGCACTCATACTTAGAGAGAGACTAAGTGATAATTCTCATTTTTTAGAATTATTTAGCTTATAAACGTAAGATTTTTCTATGAAAATTTCATACATTTGGTCATTTTCATAGAAAAATCAAGATTAATAATAGCAAATAATTCACAGATGACATGTTTAGTCCTAAGTGTGAAAAAAAGAGTGACTTTGGAAAGATTCTTTTTAATTTTGGGTTTTTTTTTTTCCAGAAAATTTGTTGATTCCAAATTGCTGCAACATTAAAATGGATTGTAGCAATCTGCCACAACATAATTAAATTTCCAGATTTGATTATGGGCTTGATTTCGAGATTTTCTCTTCCAATCTTGCAATTTAGGGCAACTTATGGCCACCCCATCACCACCACCTCTTGGGATCTTTAAAGCATCCAACATTCATTCATCCTCCATCACAAGAAAAAATTAAGCATTTTTATTTTTCATTTTAGCTACTATTTTCAGTTAGTTCTTGAAGAATCGAGTTTTAGCTACTATTTTCAGTTTGTTCTTCAAGCTTTTAGTTTTTTTTATCGTGTTATTCTTTTTATCTTGTTATTCTTTGTATTAGTGTTGTTTCAATTTAATTTATGTATTGCATTCTGTTATTTCAATTTTTTAGCAGCTTAGTTTTATCTTATCCATTCATTTTATAGCAATTAATTCAATAAATTGTCATTATTTTGAATTTATTTTGTTCTTAAATTCTTGTAGATTTTCTTTTTTTTAGAGCTTTTACTTATTCCAAGTCTTGTTTTTAGTTTCAATTTTATGTTCCTAGCATTTTAATTTTTGTAATTCCATTTTATTTCATAGTAGCTGTTGTAATAAAATAGTCTTAATTTCATCTTGTTATTATTTGTAGATTTATGTTGTAAGTTCAAGTTCTTGTTTTTATTTTTTTCTAAAGTTCATTCTTTTGTTCTACATGCATTTCTCCCTTAATCTCCTTCCCTTAATCCATTCCATACGAAAGTTGGAATGTTAAGGCTGGATTTTCACTGGAAAAAGTTAAAATCCAAGACCGAATAAGGCGAGTATACGGGAATTTTTCTCTCCTTCTTGAATTAATCAAGTGCTTAATTATCCACCATTTTCCAGCACTTAAAGTTACTATTTTGACTAGAATTTTGTGTTCTTTTCTTGCTAATTTTTCCTAATCGTGCATTGCACTTCCCTTCTTTATGTTTAACGATCATTGACTTTGTTCTTGCCATTTAAGTTTCAATTTAGAGTTTATTTTTCTATTCATTGTTATTTCTTTCCTTATAATTTATTTTGATTCAACATCATGTCCATCATCTTAATTTAGTTTTGTATTTTAACGTTTTAATTATGAACTAATTTAATTGTGGGGATCGTGATTGTCAATTAATATAGGAGTAGAAGCCTAATATGCAAGAAAATAAATAGAATTCAATTTTTCCTTGCAATGTTTGCTTTTATTGTTTTAAAATCTTATCATTGGTTTAGATTGATCGCCTAAATTAATGGACACAGAATCTTGTCTAATACTGAAACAGTTAGATTAGGTTTGGAATGAATAAAGGCAATATAGGAGAGGAGTTTAGACATTAGACTTGTTTTCGACGTTCCTAGACATGGGGAGAAACCTATAAAATCAAAGGGTTGTGTTTTAAATCATCTAATAAGTTACATTAGCCATAGAAATATAGGTTAAATGACTTAGTCTCCTAAAAATACTTCATAGAAGGTCGAATAGGTGTAGAATCTAATTTACCTTGTGCATTGTATAATTAAATCTAATTATTAATTTCATATTAGGCTTATAACTCCTTAAAATAGACATGATCGTGTTTAAATCCCATTTTTCTCATAATTGAATTTTAGTTATTTTCATCTTTTATTTTTTATTTTCACAATTTCAAAACTATCAAGACAAATTTTTGGTTACTTGGTTAGTTGCAACTTTGAGAAAAATCTTTGTTCAATTTAGAATTTTGTTGAAAAACCGTTCCCTTGGGAGACGATTTGGAATGCTTACAATCTTTTTACTACTTGTCAACAATGTGCACTTGCACTAGATTGGAGACATTTTCATAAAAAAAAAAATGTTTTCGAGTTAGTCAAAACATTTTCAGTTGATCACTACATACTTTATTACTTATATAGTGTATACTTGCACTTGTGACCTTAACAATCTATTAAAATGTCATATATACACACATTTTGGTCATCAATCAGTGGTACATATAACAACAATCAACAATTAATTTGTAATTAACTCATTTTGACGTAAAACATGTGTGTTTCATTTTATAAGCATGATATTCCAAATGTATCAACAATATATCATATACAAGACATTAGCGTATCAGACATCAATTAGTAAATACTTGAAGTAATTCATTAGTGTATTAGCAATATCTCTAACAGTAATCATCATTTCAAGTGTATTAGCGTATCAGACATCAATCAGTGATTTATTTCGACTTTAAGCACGTTTGTTCCATTTTCTAAGCATGATAAACCTTGGTTTATCAACAGTATATCAAATAGAAAACATAAATGTATCAGACATCGATCAATAAATATTTGTAGTAACACATGAGTGTATCGGTTATATATCTAACAGAAATCAATATTTCAAGTGCATCAATAGTATATCTAACACCAAGCTACATATTCAACTAAATAGGTGGGCTCACTTTTTTTTTTTTTGGCGCCATTTTTGCAAACATGAAAAGCTGAAGACATGTAAGAAAAGGAAGTGATTCACGTCAAACATACCAAGTAAGAAAAGGAAGTGATTCACGACAAATTCTCTTTGACTTTTCATGAACCTCCGGAGCTTCATCAGAAGAAATTACTCTCTTCTTCTTTTCATCGGCGACGACGGGGCTGCTGAGTTATGATTTACTTCATGGTTATTTTATACGAACAAATAACTGAAATCACATATCTAACACCTCCAAATTCAAAACACAAATTAAAGAACTAAGAATTAATGACAAAATTTTATGAAATCTTTAGAAGAATAGAGAAGACCAAAAGCCAAATTAGTAAGTTGAATGTTTAATTTTACATTGTTTTTACTGAAAGATAAATTAGAAACAAAGAGAAACAAGGATTAAGAGTCAATTTAAGAAATGATGAAAGAAGGATAGTAGAGGAAGAAAGAGGTAAATAATGCAATGAGAGGGTAGATTAGGTATTACTAAAATAAATAAGGTTAATATTGTCCAAAAAAGTTTCTTTCAAACTTCGTACTTTTATATAGATTATAGATTATAGATGTAGGTGACAAAAGCAAACACAAAAATGGTTACATGAAAAACAACGTTTTACATAATATAATAGGATCAAGTTGTTACATGCATGACCCTTTAATATAATAACACCGTTAAACTTGATGTATGTAGAAGTTATAAATTGAAGCATATGTGTAGCATAAATCTAAATTGATTAATTTCTTACATAATATACCTGAAATAAACTAAACAGAAACGATGTGAATAAATTGTTTCATTAATAAAAACCTAACCTTTGTGATGATAAAACAATGTTGTCCAACTTATGCTTTGCCCCCGTCCCGTAACCAACTTTTGCCTGAAAAAGCAATGGATTGGATGTGTTTTAATTTTTGCATGAACGTTGAGAACATAATCAAATTAAAAGACGTAAAAGAAAAATACCATATGGTGAATTATAGGTTTGTATATTGGCCATTTTTCGGTAAGGAAACGATGAAGTTCCTGGTCTTTGGGGCCAAATTCAACTTCATAACTAGAAAAATAAAATAATGTTACTTCAAAAATAAACAAGAAATATAGAGAAGGAAGTGAGTTTTCTTGAACCTCGGGAAAGACATTAATGGTTTTCAAAATTCGTTTTGAATGGCTGACTAAACAATTGTATTTCTTTGAAAATGATGACTTGTTTTTTTCAAATTAAAAACTTGAAAAAGGTACTTCAAACACACCCAACTTCTTCAGAAGAAACTCTCTTCTTCTCGTTTTTGTTTGTGGCAGTGGCATGCGCCATAGCCATGAGTTCAGCTAATGCTTCAATAAACTCTTCCATTGTGCAGGCAACTTTATCTTCAGAACTGGAAAAATGAAATAAAATTGATCAAATTTAATATAGCACATAATTTAGTATCTTTACTGTGTTATGTGTGCGTGTGGAAAATGAAAGCAAACGCACCCAGTAAGAAGAGGTGGTGGGCTCAAACATCTCTTGGAATTTTCTTGATCAACCTCTGGAGTTTCATCAGAAGAAACTTCCTTCTTCTTGCTTTCATTTGCAGCCGCGACACTGCTCGAATCCACTGAATTTTGGGACCTTGAGACCGAGTGTATCACACCAGTTAGGGTTTGAATCAGGTCTCATGTTCCATTTGAGATATATATGTTAAATGTTAACGAAGAGATTTCAAAAAAAAAAAAAGAAGAATGGTAGAAAAATTTCATTGTAGTGTCTAAAAACAATTTATAAAACCACTTAAATTATATTGTCAGCAGACTTCATTTTTCAGTACCTACAATTTTATTCAAACTAGTTATAAGAAAGTTTTTTTTTTTTTTTTTTTAACAAAATACTAATGGAGAGAGGATCGTGACGTTTCAACTAGATTGACACATCAGTAGAATCCTAATCATATCTCATATCCAAAAGTGATATTCTTTTTTTTTTTTTTTTTTTTTTTAACAAAATACACAAAGGAGGGAGGTTAGAATATCTCAGCTAGATTTACGCATTTCTAGCACTCTCATCCTCCCTCAAGCAGATTCTATTGATCAATCAAAATGAGAATACAAGCATGAGCTAGAGAAAAACTCGAACATAAATGTACAAGACAATTGGACCGATCCAAAAGGAAATTATGCTTGGCACACTCATTGATTTCAAAACATTCGTTAAAAATCTTCAAAAGTCCTATCCCTAAAGAACTCCATAAACCCAACTAAATATATATGTTCTTAACAAGGAAACAATTGATCCAAAAAAACCAACAAAACAGCAGTACCAACATCCACAATCTAGCAGATGAACCTTCAAAAATAAACAACAAATATATATATATATATATATATATATATAAAAAGGAAGAAAGAAAGAAAGAAAGCCCACCCAACTGTTGCAGGAGGAACTCTATTGGTGTCATCTTCAACATCTTTGGCTTCTTCATAAGGGCTCCTCTGCTTCTTGTCTTCGTTCGTGGCGGAGGAGCTTCTTTGATCCATCGGATTCCAAGATGTCGAGCTCGAGTAGCCGAAACAATGGACAATCTCTTGAATTAGGGTTCATAATAACCTCATTCTCCATATGATATATTTGCCAATTACAATGAGAGTTCTGAAAATGTTTGAGAAACTTCACAGAAGTTCAACTATTGTAACCAAATATGCTCTCTTTCCAAAACCCCTAATCCTTTTTTAAATTTTATTTTATTTTGGTTTTTTTTTTTTTTTTAAACTCTAAAACGACACTGTTATATAAGCATTCAGTATCTCCAATTGATTATTGTTTTTGTAATTTTTTTTTTTTTTTCCTGTTGGGTTTCACGTTTATTTTGAAACACGAAAAATTATACATTCTTCTTGTCTGATATTATGAGCATTAAGCCATGTGTATGCATTTATTTTAATGATTCTGCCATGTCCTAATTACTTTTCATCCATCCAAGATATGGAATAAACCGAACATACGTTTAATATAAATTAAAATTAAGTTTTTTTTTTTTTTTTCTCGACGTACTATATGGAGTGAAAGTTGAAAAAAGAAAATAAGAAATGTGGCAATTTATCATAATTTTAAGGTTAACTATATGAAATTATAAATTGGATAAAGAAAGATTAGGTTGGGAAGTTTTCAGGGTAAGTGTTTTCTCCACGTCCAATTATTACACGAAGGTAAACATCTTTTATGTTTTTTCTTTCTTTCTTAATAGAATTGAGTTGAGGTAAGAAATAGATGATTACAATATTGATTAACTTTGTATATGTTCAAAAAAAAAAAAAAAAAAAAAATTATTTTTGCCCATGCATGTTTCTGTGTATTGGTTGCCTTAAAATCTATACTATTTAAATATGTCAAATTACAAAAATGTCTCAAATCCACCATTTTCTTTCGTGAATTGCCTAATAAATTACAAATATTACATAGAGGTGTTCAAATGACCCGACGACCCGAACTACACAAAGTCTGAGTTAGTTTTGTTCTTGGGTTGGATTGGGTTCAACTTTCTATTTATGTTGGGTCGGGTCGGGTCACGGGTTAATTTGAGTTAATCTAACACAACCCCAATTCTATATATATTTCTCTTCGTTTAAAATTTGTTTATTTTGTATTGATTAAGTTGTTAATTTTTATTATTTTTCTTTTAAAATTGTTATGATATTTGTCTTTGTTTAAAGCTTTTAATAAATATCATATAGATGTTTGGTATTTAACATTTGAATTTTTATGAGATTTTAGTTATTTGTCATTTGTTGTAAAAAAACTTACATATTTTTTTCTTTAAAAAATAAGTTATAACCCAACAACCCAACCCAACCCACTTTAATTTTAAGGACCCGGTTGGATTGGCTTGGAGACTTTATTTGGGTCCTTTGAGTTGCCAACTCATCGGGTTGGTCCAAAAAATACCCTCAACCCAACCCATGTCTACCCCTAATATTACATAAAATCAAGCCTATATAAGTCCATAACACCCGATCAATTTTTGGTCATTTAAAAAAAATAAAAAATACATAAATATGAAAAAAAATATGGAAATCATGTGCATTAAATTAGTTTTTTCCAAAATTTTTTATTTTTCTCACTTCTCGTTAACTACCCCATTTTTTCTCTCTCTCACCCACCACCTACGACACCTTCCCCATCTTCTCTCCCACTCTATTTTTCTTCTCCCTCTACCAGCGACGACCACGAACGGACGACAAGATGCTTCTAACGCAATGGATCTGAGGTAAACCACAACACTGAATCTAAGGCTCCAGAGCTCCATGGATGGACAACAGATCTAGGGAGAGCATAATTTTTTCGCTATTGGTGGTATTGCTTCTAAGCCCAAGAACACTGGGGCTCCCAACCACTCGCACATGAAAGTCACATGTAGTACATAAAATATATGCATGGTTTATAACTACATGTTTTTTTTTTTCTTAGTTTCAAATATATATAAGTTTATTTCAAATACATATTTCATTCTCTAATTTATCGTGTTAGCATTATTGTTATATAATAAAAAGTATATATATATTTACAAAATAACTAAATATATAGGTGTATATATGGAAAATTATGTGGAATATGTATCTCAATAGAAACAAGACTAAAATTGAAGATGAAGTATATGTAGTACTTATTCTAAATACATTTGGAATGATCTCAAATATATTTTAAATAAACCTTGTATACATATACAGAAAACAAAATACAAATTAATCATACTTCTACATTAAATGTAGTCCAAAAAAATTGGGGATTCTAAATTTTAAGTCAAAATTTGAAATTTGTAAAAAAAAAAAAAAAAAAGGAAAAAAAGGGAATATATATATATATATATATTTGCAAAATAACTAAATATACATCTCAATTTTAAATATATACGTGTATACATGACAAAGTGTGTGTGGAATATATATCTTAATAGAAACAAGAATAAAATTAAAATATGTAATATATAGTATATAACAACCTTAAATTTGTACTAGATCTAAATATATTTGGAATAAATCTCGTATATATTTGAAATAAACCTCGTATATACATAAGAAACGAAACATAGATGAAAACGAATATTTGTAACAATAATTATACATTAAATACAGCCACTGAAACTAAGAATTCTAAATATGTAAAAAAAAAAAAAAAAAGTGACAAATTTGTGACAAATTTGTAACTAATTGAAAAAAAAAAAATTCATTCAAAAGCAAAAATCCTAAAATCATGGGAATGATATGTTATGAAAAACTTTGCATAAATGGAATATAAATCAATATGACAAATATTAAATTTGATTTAAAATTTTTAAATATTTTAATTATAAAATAATACGAAATTTTAATATGAGAGAGAATATAATGTATTATAAAATAATACAAATATTTTCCTAAAATTGAGGGATATATATCATATTTGTTAATGAAGAAAATAAAAAATCATTAAATAAAGATATACAATTAATGATGACATATAATGAAACTAATTGTTTTTTTCTAATATCTCCAAATGATTATTGCTAAAAAATTTTTGAATTATTTTTAATATTTTAATTACAAAATAATACAAACATTTAATAGGAGAGAGAAAGTATTACAAGGTTAAAATTGTTCAAAAAAAAATTTGAAAATCTAGTTATAGAATATAATTAAAGTTTAGGAGATTTGTAAAAGAAAACTAACACATAAACAATTAAGTTGAGGTGCGGAAATCTCGCTCTTTTTAAGGAGATTCAAGTCATGTACGGTGTGTATTGAATTTCTTTATATCAACCACCTGTGTGAGACAAATATTTTCTATTATGTCCCCTCCAGGATACAACAACGCAACTGAAACGTTGTGTAGCTCAAACTACTCTGCACTACAAGGTTGAACTCAAAGCTCCACAACTAAAACACCCTTTTTTTGGTTAATTGCTCTTAAAAGAGCTTAAAAAGAGAAAATAAGAGAGAAAAATATATTGAGTATTTGTTGATATATTGTGTTCTTTGAGAGATAGATAGGTGAGGTATTTATACTAGAATTATAGGTCTAGAAAATTTATTACACAATCGTTAACATCTCTTCTCATAAGTTTTTCACACACTTATTTCATACAAGTAAATAAATATTAAAATGTAACAATAGTGTTTATAAAATTTAATTGAAATGTCTATTTTACCATTACATAATTATTGGTTAAAAATATATATAATAATGAGATGATTTTGTTTATTTACATTAAACAAAAGTTTACATAATTTTAACATATAAAATAAACAAAATCTTTGAAAAAAAAAATTAACTACAACCAAACATAAATATCCACGAAGATTTGTCCAATACACATATTATCTTATCCAATACACAACATGTTAGAGGTGTGATTTGGTTTTGAAAATATTAGGAAATCAGTATTTAGTTATGTGGTTGTTGCAAGCGCACGCGTCAAGTAATAATATGTAAAACGGGTAAGACTGAGTATCGTTCCACTAGGGATCAAATTAGGGTTTAATTGTCTAGCTATATATTCTAGAATTGAATCAACTTTATCTAAGGGATCTAAATCGAGTTTTTTTAATGTAAATTTTGAAAACTATAAAGAAAGTAAAACAAGTGGGAAATTCAAGAGTCAAAGAGCATTTTAGGGTGTTGATTCATTATTTATTTCATTATGCAATGTTTAGCTTTTCATGGACTCAACTATAAATTATATGACTAGGTCTAGAAACTTAAGTTTTTTCTATCAAAAATAATCTTTTCTCATGCAATCGAAATGATTACAAACTTCTTGAAACCAAATTAAATTACATGGCATTAGACAACGTTGTTAGCAACTTTCACTATTAACCTAACTATTTCCATGATAAATTAATAGTAATTCAATGCTATAGATCCAGTTAAGCATGAAATCCATCAAATTGAACATCTAATATAACATTCATTGAAGGCCAATCAATAAGAATTAAACGAACATAATAACATTGAAAAACATATTATTCACAATCATCCATAAAAAGTTTAAAGCATTAACATAATTTCATACATAAATCCTCAACACCCTAAAACTAGAGAGTTTAGTCACTCATAACTTTGGAACACATAATCTCATACAAATTCTTAAACACTAAAGAGAAAATTAGAGAATGAAAGAATAGAAAACTCTACTGTCGAAGAGCCCTTCATTCGTTGGTTGGAAATCGTCAAACTCCTTTCAATCCGACACCTCAAGAACTTGAATGGCCTACAAACTCTTTTGCACACTTTTCACTCTTTTTGGTAGAAAACTCACACTTTTAGAGCTCTCTAATTTTGTCCTTCGGGCTATGAATCTACCCCAAAATATATAGGAATTTAAATACTTAGTCACCAAGAACTTGCCAAAAATTAAAAAGAAAAAAAATATGTATATATTTTAGAAAAGTTGGTATCGAGGCGCTCTAGGGTAGCGTCGCGCAGTCCACGAAGGTCAATGCTTCACAAAGCAGTAGCGTAGTAGCGTTGCACAAGACACTTTGAATTCTCAAAACCGGTGCTTTTGGGTTGTCAGTGTTAGCCTAGCACCACGACGCTACCTTGTTTTTCTTATTTTCTCCTTTTTCTTCACTTTTTCATGTGGTTTTGGCATGGTTTCGTTCCTTTGGCTCTTAATATTTATTTTCTTATAAATTCTCTGAAAAACACTAGAAAACATATTAAATCTAATAAAAATATCTCTAAATTGGAAGTAAACAAAGCACCTTTCAAGTGATTTCCAATTATTTGTAAAAAAAAGTGTAATATACTTATAATTTATAATTTATGAGTTTCTATAATATTTAATAAATGCACGTGTTCTTTGACCAGTAATTTTGAATGTCAGAATATTTCAATGTTTTATAAATTTTAGATTTCTTTTAAAAAAATATGATTTTAACTTCCAATAAATCTTGTATTAGTTTTCATATAATGATTTATTGTTAAACTATAACATTGTAAAACATATTTTATCTATAAAATATTAAGAAAAATGAAGTAAGACAACAAATTTTTGAAACAGATGAAATGATGATTTTTCTTTTCTTATTTTTTTAAGCAGTGTATAACTAACTGAATGAATTACCAAATGTGATCAGAACGAAAAAAAAAAAAATAAAAAAAAAAAATAAAATAAAAGTGACCAAAATGCTACAAAACGGCTTCAATATTCAAACTGATGACCAAAAAACAACGTAACCCAAACTTTGTAATTTTTAAAAAAAAAAAAAAATTTAAATGACAAAACTACTAAAAATATTTACAAATATAGCAAAATTCTACTTTCTATTAGTGATGGACTGTAATAGACCCAAATAGACAGCTATCACTTTGATGATAGACATTGATATATGTCTATTTTGGTCTATGACCAATAAAAAGTAAATTTTTACTTTTTTAAATATTTTAGAAATATAGCTCAAAAAATGCAATTCACATATTTTTGACAATCAAATCTTTTTAATCACTTTAACAAATGAGAGGGTTTATAGATTTTGTTCCAAATATTTTTTAAGTATAATTTATATTTTAAAATTATGCACACCAAAAAAAAAAAGACTAAAATTCAAATACCCATCCACCAAATTAGATCCCTATTTTTCAAGAAAGTGATAGAATTGAAAGTTTCAAGTAAAACCATCAGTATGCAATGTACTAAAATTTAAAATATGCAAAAACAGGTTCTTGTTTTGATTTAGTTTTTGTTATTTGTCACATAATCAAACAAAATGGCATGTTGGTCAATCCACATGGTGTAGTCATTATTATTATGTTAGGTTAGAGTTAGATTGGAGACCATTTACAATCCTTTGATAAACTTGAAAGACTAAAGTAGTTTTTTAAATTTCAATTATTAAATAGATGACAACTCCAAATCTTGGAGACGAAATAGATTTTTTTTTTAGTGCATCATGTCTTTACTATTTTCAAATGATTAAGATAAATTAAGCATGAGAAACATCAAAGTACATGCAAATTTCAAAGAAAAACTTGAATTAAGAGCAAAATGACCTATGCAAATAATAATTACCATATAGGATGTGTTTGCCTCGTCAGGTGGGGTTGAGTTAAATCGATAATAATCCACAGGTAATAATTATATGTGTTGGTAATAATTATCTGTAGGGGTGCAAGTTGAGCTGAGTTGGTATCAATTATGGGTTTAGAGTTGAGTTGGTTTAGACTCTAAAGTTGAATTGGTTAAGCTATGTTTTTTATAACCTAAAAACTATATATTTTTGGGTTTTTTTTTTTTTTTTTTTGTCTTTTTAGATTGATCAACTGCATAAATGGCCAAAATAGGATGGTTGAGAAAATAGTAAAATGGCTAATTTTTAAAATCTACAAATGGACAAATGTACTTGTACAGTCCAATTTCTATGATTATGGTCTATTTTAAAAACAAATCCTAAACTAAAAACAATATCTACTAATTTAAACTACCCAAACCAAAAGCCCAAAAGGGGTTCATGTTAGGTTAATTTAACGAACTAAAAGAACGTTTAGTAACCATTTTGTTTTTTGAAAATTAACATTATTTCCTCTCAATCTTTTTTATAATGATTTGAATATTTATTAAGTATAATGGTTGAATTCTTAGTTAAATTTCAAAAATACATTTTTAAAAGCTATTTTTTTAAGTTTTCAAAATTCGACTTGGTTTTTTAAATCGTTGGTAAAAAATAGATAACAAATGAAGCAATTTGGAGGTAGAAGTAGTTTCTATAAACTTTAATTTAAAAAACAAAAAACCAAATAGTCATCGGGTCTAACCACTTCATTTTTTGTTTTTGTTTTTTAAAATTAAGTCTTTTTACCAATAGTTTTTACCAGTAGTTTAAAAAAATCAAGCTAAATTTTGAAAGCTAAAAAAATAACTTTCAAAAACTTATTTTTATTTTTGAAATTTAGCTAAAAATTCAGCCATGATATTTAAGAAAGATGCAAATCTTTATAAGAAATATGGAGGAAATATGGTTAATTTTTAAAAATAGAAAACAAAAACGAAATGAGTACCAAAGGAGACTTGTAAGTTTTTAAGTGGGAAAAAGGCGTTTCAATCTCAAATTACATTATCATGGCAGAAACCCATCATAACCCATCAAATAGAAACTTCAACCCATGGGTTAATTAGATTGAAACTTTTTTTTTCCTAAAAAATTAGAGAAAAAAGGTAGTTTTGAAAAAAGTTAGGAAAACTTTTTTTTTTCATCTTCTAGGGAGTGCATCTTTTAAATAGACTCACTCAACTTTTTCTAGGAAAAAAATCAAAATATTTAAAATGATGGACACTGAATCTGTGGTCTATTACTAGAAAGTGATATTTTGCTATTATTGGTAAATATGTTCAATAGTTTTGTCATTTAAAATAATTTTCCTTCTTTTTATTAAAACTTAATTTTTTTTTCACCTATTTTTTCTTTTCCCTTTTAACCTACCTTTTTTTTTCAATGTGAAAAATCACATTACAATCTCTAATTCATAAATTTTTTTTCATGTTATCTACTATTCACTTTTTTTCATATTTTATTTTTAACTAATTCACGTAAAAAAACACATATTTTATCTCTAATTCACATAAAGAGAAGAAACTAAAAAAAATGTATTTTTTTAAATTTATTTTTAATGTAATTAGTCATGGATAAAATAGAGGAAAAGTGAATGGTAGGTTTTTAAATAACATTAGATTTCTTTTTAAAATTTTTCTCTTTTAACATGAATTAGAGATAAGATATGATTAAAAGAAAAAAAAAAAAATTCTCATCCTACCATTCACGTTATATTATATGATATTAGATTTTTTTAAAAAAAATAATATTTTATCTTTAATTCACGTTAAAAGAGAAAAAATAAAAAAAGAAATTTAATGTTTATTTAAAAACCTACCCTTTACTTTTACTCTATTTTATCTCTAACTAATCCACATTAAAAATAAATTAAAAAAACATACGTTATTTTTTTATTTTCTTCTCTTTACGTGAATTAAAAAATCTATGAATTAGAGATATAATGTAATTTTTCATATTGAAAAAGAAAAAGTAGTTTAAAAGGGAAAAGAAAAAATGGGTAAGAAAATAAAGTTTTAAGAAAAAGTTGTGCCCAAGAACAACTACCTTATATGCCAAATCCTAGAGATGTCTATAGGGCGGGGACGGGGAACCCTTCCCCATCCCTGTCCCCGCTCCCCCATTCCATTTCCTGTCCCGCGCGGGGAATGGGGCGGGGATTTCCCAAGGGTAAAAACTCCCTGCCTTGATTTTTTTACCATTTTTATTTTGGAGAAATTTAACCATTTTTTTAGTTCAATTAAATATATTTTTTTTAACAATTCTTTAATTGAAGCATTTCCTTTACAATTTTCATTCAAATAAAACATTATCAATTTTCCTAATAAAAACAATAATACAATTTGAAAAAAATATAATTAAAATGTTAAATTTTCATGATTTATAAAAATTAGAATTCAACAATTAGAAGATCTTATCTTAAATATTGCACATCTAAGCAATTAAAGTAAATAAAGTCTTAAACTTACATAATTATATAACATTGTTCATAATTATCCTAACAAAGTATTCATATATATGTGTGTGTTTAATATTATAATTATAAAATAAAATTCGCGGTGTGGACTTGGTAAGGAGGGGGACGAGGTCGCCCCCATCCCCAATTTGTAAATGGAAAAAAATATCCACCACTCCCTCCCCCATTGCCCATGTATTCAGGGATTCCCCACCCCTTTGGGGACGGCCCTGCAAGTTAACCAACCCTCACCAATATGTCCATTTATTAAGTCCTCTTCAAACTTCCAAATCCCTCCCCAACAATTCACCTCGTCCTCTCACTCGGAATACATTGTCATTCTCTCCCAGCCTTTTTATCCGCTCATGTTGGTAAGTCAAAGACTCCATATGTAACACAACATATCCAATCTTTCAATTTTTCTTAACTATACTTGCATTATTCAGAATATTTAATTAGATATGGTCTCAATTAATCCATGCATCTTTCCTCTACTCAAACGTCACATGAACTTTGAGCTCGTGTGTCAAATTCAAGTTCCAAAATTTGAGTATAGGGTGTTACAAAGTTATATGTTTTTTTTCTAACATTGAATCATGTACTATAAAGAAGATTATAGATATTTTCTTTTTTATATATGGGAATCAAAATCAGTCAAATCCATCTAAAATAAATTTATAATTTAGAAAAAAAAAAGTTTGTCACCAAATTTGATGGTGTTCAAGAGCCGAAAGCATCAAGTCACGTTACGCACAGGCCCACCACTTTAGAACAAAGCAACTGCTTCTTCTCATTCATTCTCGTATTATATTCTCTCTTTGAATCACCACCATTTTCCTTCCATCATTTTTCTTCTCCTTCACCAAACCCATGTCGTCGGACCGGCCCGGTTCAGAAATTTCGGCTTCCATATCGGCGAGAAGCCTCGGCGACATCTCGGAATTCAGTGCCACCCGAATCGGCCTCGACATTGTTTCGGCTGTCCGTCGAAATCTCGGCTTTCTCAGAGCCGTCGCCGATTCCCAATGGCTCCACTGTGAGCCCACTCTCACTGAAGCAATCAGAAGGTCAAATCCGAATCCACTGTTTAATTCAAACTTAATGCTATCTAATCAACTGATGTGGAGCCTCTTTTGGGTTTTTGCATTTAATGCTTAAAGAGATGTTTTTTTGGGGGGGTTTTGATTTTTTTTTTTTTCAGGTATGAGGAGCTTTGGATGCCGTTGATTTCTGATCTAACGGTTGCTGGGGCTTCGCCTCCTATGATTCTTCCTCCGTTGGATGTTGAATGGGTTTGGTTCTGTCACACACTGAATCCGGTTAGCTTTAAATTCTGTTTGTTTCCTCGGTGAATCACACACCCTTTAGATTGGTACTGTTTAATCTAGTGTGTTTTGGGAGTATGATTTAAGGATTTTGGTAGAAAATTATTGAAAGTGCTTTTTAAGAGTTTCTCTAGAAATCACTTGGTCAAAAATACCATACAAGTGTTTTTTCTCACGAGGGACGATTTAAGTGCTTTTCTCTTGAGAACTTTTGTTGGGTTTTTAGTTGCTTTGATCTTTGGTATACTTTTGAAAGTGCTTTTTGAGAGTTTCTTTCATAATCACTTGGGTCAGAACTACTATGCCAGTGTGCTCTCATGGGGAACTTTTAAGTGCTCTTCTCTTGAGAAATTTCATTGGTTTTTTTCTTTCTTTCTCCCCTTTTTGTATTCTATCCGCGGCCAAACCAAGTATCAAAGGTAATAATAATATACTTCTTTCAGGTTGGTTATAAACATTACTGTGAGACAAGATTCTCTAAGCTCATTGGAAAGTCATCAATTTTTGATGAAGAGAATGAAGAATATGCATACATGAGGTGCAAAGACATATGGGTCAAGAGGTACCCAACCCAAACCTTTGAAAATGAAGAAAATTCAAGTTTGAGAGATGTAATTACTGTTGAAAATCAGGAGCTCTTGGAAGAAGTAAAGAGGCAAAGGCACTTATATTCAAGATTTTCCGAACCGTTTAGGTCGGAGATCATTTACCTTATTGCAGCTAAGCAAAGATACAAAGGGTTTCTGTATATGCTGCACAGGTTTTCTGAAGAATGTTCTTCTTTTGTGCCTGCCTCAGATATTCTCCTCATGTGGCTTACCCATCAGGTTGATGCTCTATCATTTTACATCTCATAGCCGATGAGATTTTACTTATTTTCTTGGGGTCATTTGGTAATATTCTTGTTTCATGTCCACTTAGTTACTACTTACAAGTAAACAAAACAATCTTTTATTGGTAAGAAACTGATCTTTCATTGAAGAAAAAATGAATGTAAATGCCATGTATACAAAAAAGCAAGCCCAGCTAAGGATATTTTAGTTATTAAATGGGAAAAAAAGCGTGTGCTATTGAATGAGTATTTAGCATATGGTTTTGAATCTATTTTTGTTTGCATCTTAGATCTTCGATCAAAGGACAAAATTATTCTCCAATCAGGATCATATTCTCTTTTTAGTTTTTCCTAAATAGATGTTTTTGTTCTTAATAGGGATTGTATGCTTGCAGCTTCTAAGCACAAGTGCCTTTGAATTTTGACTCTATTAGTCGAGCCATGTCTGTACAATGTATTGGCATCTATATTTCTCTTTCCCATATACCAAGCTTAATCATCTCACTTTTAGATAGAGGTGAAATGTAAAGGAAGGAAATTGTAAATGAACGGGAACTTGTAATCATTAGAGATGCAAATGGCAGGTGATAGTGTCAATATTAATGCTGTGATTCCTGTGTTTACTTCAGACGTTTTTTGTTCAAAACTTCATTCTTGTTTGTTATATGTAAACCAGAGTTATCCCACAGTTTATGCAGAAGATGTAAAGGAGATGCAGGGAGATTTGGCGAAGGTGGTGAGATTTGGGGAAACCGTGAAGTCAAAGGAACTGGATGAAACCAAGCAACTGTGGCACAGAACCTTTGGGCAACCTTACGAGAAAGCTGGAGGAGGGATAATCATGGAATTAGGAAGAGGTGTTACTTCCGATCCTCTAGTTTACTCGGAAGCATCCCACTTGGATGTCAACGCCAAGTATAAGTCTATGACATCTAGGTTCATCCTTGAGGTTGGTTAACTCACTTGATTCTCCGTAATTTTCATGTTGGATAGAAATACGTTCTGTACAGAAAGATGAATTATGTTGCAAAATGCAATTTACTGAATTGAAGATGATTTAATCTGAAATCATTTTGAGCTTTGAAGTTGATAGAAGCAAGTCATATAGATATTAGCAAAACTATCGAAATTTTATGTTCATTAATAACTTTTTCATCCTTGCTTTGAATTCAGGTTTGTGTGTTTATTTGGCACAAAGCTCAAAAACAGCCATTGCAACAAGTAGTTTCTCGGGAATTTATTCGTCTGCGCAGCTTAAGATGCCATCGGGAGTTTAAGCTTGACCAACCGATCTCAAGCCTCAACAATGACTTGTGGCATAAAGCTTGGCATCTCTATTGTGAATTTGGTACCAAGGGAATCGTACTCGAACTTCGGCATCCAAGTGGCCATTGTTTCAAAGGAAGTAGCATTAAAGAAACTATCACATTCAAGTGGAATGACTTGATAAGAGCACGTTCTCTTACTTTAGAAAGACAATTCAACCAAAATCTCAAGATGGTTGCCTCTATAACTCCACCTGTTCAAGCACCGTACTTGTTAAAATGTGTGCCAGACAAAGTGACAGATGATTCGGGGGCAATGGTTTCAGATGTTGTTCTTAGAATGAACCAATACCGGCCTCAAGAAGGCCGGTGGCTATCTCGAACTGTACTTGACCATGGAGGTAGAGAGTGTTTTGTCATTCGTATAAGGTAATAGTTTAATCAATACTTCATTGTCATTTGTCATTCAGTTAACAATTTGTTGGTTTATGTCACTAAAGTTTAATGTTCGGCACATCGAGATGTAACATGACAATGTGAACATAAAATGCAGGGTTGGAGGGGGATTTTGGAGGAGAGGAGGTGAAACTCCTTTGCCTGTGAAATGGGAGGACAGAATTATAGAGATTCGAGAAGGTTCTTGGTCCTATATTGCTGGCTCCATCGGCAGAACCCCGGGTATGTGCTATTTGTACATAATGAAATCTCTCTAACACTGAAGATCCTGGCCTGTTTTATAAAATTCTTGAAACTGTCATATCTTGTGGATAATTAGGAGATCTCAACTTTGGATGAGTTCTTTATGTGAATGGGAAGGAAATGACAGGAACGAGAGATGTGATTTTAAAAGAGGACTGAATTGGTTATCAAAATTGTAGCCGTAAATGAAAATCCTTCTTTCCTAAAGACAATATTATTTGTGTTAAACTGAATCCGTACTCTCGAATCGTGCCCTGAACTTGGTCTTGGTGTGAATAAGTGATTGTCTAACCGTGCGCTGAGTTGAGAGTCTCTTATCTTTTTACTTAAAGTAGCTACATTAGTTAAATTTTGAACACCCATTCATATATTGGCATCTAGAACAGAGAAAGTGGTAGGCACAGCAACACCAAAACAGCCGCTAGAAGAATTGAAAGCTGCTTGGAGTTTTTCTACTGGAGATGAATTGATGATTCAATGGGATACTTCAACACCAAAACCAGCCCTTAGCTTTTCCTTAACAAATCCAGCTTCAGAATCATCTGTAGGTGGTCATATTGGATCTTGTTCAAGAGTCTTTCCGGGTTTTGGGTTTCGGGTTTCATTATGTTTTGATGTTGCAGGTAAGGCTCTTAAAAGGTAGGCAAAAGCTATATCAAGTAAGGAGAAAGGTAAAAGAACCACAACACGATGGCAGCAGACAGGAGAAAGAAGAGGAAGGCAGAGATGACGATGGTTTTGTAACAATGATTCGATATACTGATGAGGACCCAATTGGAAGAGCAACCGCTCTTCTTAACTGGAAGTTGCTGGTGATCGAGTTGTTGCCAGAGGAGGACGCCGTGTTGGCTCTCCTTCTCTGTGTCTCGATCCTTAGAAGTGTATCGGAGATGCAGAAAGAAGACGTTGGAAACTTGCTAATCCGAAGGAGATTGAGGGAGACAAAAATTGGTCTTAGAGATTGGGGCTCCATAATCCTCCACCCTTCAAAAAGTTCAACTACTTCGTCGCCTTACCTTCAACCTTGGTATTGGAATGCTGAGACTGTGATGGCATCCAACAGCGTCGATCACCTTACGAAACAGCCTGCATCGAGCTACTTGCCCGTCGAGGGCGGAGATAAGTTGTACAAGCGAGGAATAATATCATGAATGATGAAAACTGAGGAAACAAAATGTTTTGAAAGGCCTGTTCAGTTTGGCTTGGTTTCTTTCTCATTTTTCCATTTTAAATTTGAAGTGTGATGCAAGGAGAGAAAGAAGAGAGCCAATAATTGGTGTATAAATTAAGCAGGTCAAGTTAAGTTTATGTAGTTATTTTATTTATAAAGTAAAATAATTATATGAAGTTCCTTTTTTTTTTTTTTGAAACCATTAGTTAAATTTATTATGCTTAATTGGACAGTTTGTTTATAAACTTTAGTGGCAGATTAGACGATAATGTATTAAATGTAGCACCACATGGACGATAAATTATTGGGGTAACCATTACCTGATTCCATGGTTGTAGTTGCATGATTAGGCTAAATATATAATTTAATTCCTAATGTTTGATTTTTTTTAAAAAAAAAAAAATAGTTAATTCATAAGTTTGAATTTCATCAAGTTAAATCGTGGAGTGTTTGGAAATCAATCAATAAAGTATATTTTTACATTAAATCATTTTATGACTTCAATTTTTCCATTTTGTTTTGAGGATTTGATTGGAAAATTTTCAATTAAAATTAAAGAAAATTGGATATTATGAATTAAAAATTAGAAATCGAGGTCAAATCAAAGCATTTGAGAGCTCATTCAAACAAACGAAGGTGAGAAAATGAAAATAACCCTGTCTAAGAGCATTACAATGCTACAAAACAGAAGGCACAATGTCAATGTCACTCAACACTACAAAGCGCAAGGGCTAATGCTACCAACACTTTTTCATTTTCTTTTTTTTAGAAGAATATTTAGGCGCATCTTAAGCAACATTCATCTTTGTGTATTCTATCAATTTGAGCAATCATAATTTACAATGTAGCAAATTTTTCATATTTCTTTTTTGTGTGAGTAATGAGAGTGGTGCATGATTAAAGATGCACACAAATATTACCATTTCTTTCATTCTTCCGTCTCTAAAATTTTTAACGTTCAAATTAACTTGGTTAAGTAACTAAAATTTATAAGTTACAATTCAACGCCAAATAATAATAATAATAATAATAATAATAATAATAATAATAATAAACCAAACTTTTGAATGACCTAAAGTTAGTCAATTTGGAAACTCGTTTTGTACTTGCAAAAATGTAGGTAAGTTAATTTGGAATAAACCAAAAAAGAAAGTGCCGAATTGTCCAAAAACAGAAAATAAAGGAAATAAATCAATAATAATAATAATAATAACCGTCGGCGCCAGCGCAGCAGCTTCTCTCTCTCCGTTATATAACGAAGAATACTACCGTACGGTCGTTGCACGCTTGTGGGTCCCACTTAACGTACTAAAATTTCCAAGTTCCGTAGATTTAATAAAACACAAACAGCCAAATAAAAATCCAGTACACGATACTGTATCAATCCCACTCACAACATCTCAACCATCACCCGCCACGTCATAGAACATCGAGAATCCCGTAGTCCCGCCCGTACCAGATCTACCCTTATCTTCCACTCCCCAGAAACAAACTCCATACCGAACCCGAAAAGAACCAAAAGCAGAGAAGAGAAGAAGAAGAAGAACAACAACAACAGCAGAAAACAAAGAACAATGATGGATCGAGTCGGGAAGTCCGGGTCGGGTCAGATTCAAACGCTGTCCAAATCCGCCCACCACCCGCTCCTCCGTCTCCGCCTCCTCTTCCTCTTCGTCCCAACATAGACCCATTTCTCAATTTTTCCATTTCTCTGTTCTTTTCGCTTTTTCTTTCTTCAAATTCCCCAAATGCCTTCACCATTTCTCGTCTTACCCGACGAGATCCTCATCCGGGTCCGCCAAAATCTCACCCACCACTCCGATTCCAACTCCTGGCGACTTGTTTGCAAGGATTTCCACCGCATCGATCTAATCTCCCGTAAATCTCTTCGTGTCCGTCGAATTGAGTTTCTCTTGAGCTTAATCGCTAAATTTGAAAACATAGATGAATTGGATCTCTCGATTTGCTCACGTATCAGCGACGGGACGGTGTCCATCTTTATGGGTTTTGCGTCTTCAAGGCTGAGGAGCTTGATTCTGACGCGATCGGCGGGGTTGAGCTACTTGGGGTTGGAGAGAATGATGAGGGCTTGCACTGGGTTGCAAATGGTCGACATGTCGTACAGTTGGAGATTTGGGGATAGGGAAGCGGCGGCAGTGTCGAATTGTGAGGGGTTGAAGGAGGTGAGATTGGATAAGTGTTTGGGGGTTACAGATGTTGGTTTGGCGAGGATTGTTGTTGGGTGTGAGAGGTTGGAGAAGCTAAGCTTGAAGTGGTGTTTGCAGGTTACTGATCTTGGTGTTGAGCTTTTGTGTAAGAAGTGCTTCCATTTGAAGCTTCTTGATCTCTCTTATCTCAAGGTTTGCTTTTTCTCTGTTTTTACTTTTGGTTTTTGCTTCATGGTTGATTGTGTGCATTTACAGGTTTGACCTCTACTAAAAATAGAAAGTTTCTTACTTTTATTGTTATGATGTTTTTGTTAAAATTAGTAGTTTTTTTTTTTTTTTTAATCTTAACACATGTTAGGTGGGAGATTCGAATCTATCTTCTATGTCTTTACTAGTTAAGCTATGCTCAAATTTGTTGATAAAATTAGTACGTGAAGAATGTAGTTAGATTTTATTACTTGTGAATAAAATTTAATTCATTGTTGCCGAATTTTATTACTTCTTGTTGTTAAAATTACAAATTTTTTTGTTATCCGAAATTTGATATGAGGTAAAATATTAGTTGTCTAAGTTTAAGGGAAAATTTCTAGTACTGCGATACTGCATCCATTTATTTGTTTGCCATGTCAGCAAGTTGTTAAAGTTAATGTGGGGTCCACTAATGTTGGTATGGGTTCACTAGTATTTATGAAGACAATTATACAGTGTGAATATACGGAGTATAGTATTCTCATAGTACTAGAAACACAGTATTCTGATTAGATTTTCTTTCTAAAATTTTTAAAAACATCTCCCAAGCAGTTCCAAACTTTTTCTTTTGGCAACACAGTTTTCTGAGTAAAATTTGTCAACTGAACTTGCTATTGGGTTAATAACAGGTGACAAATGAATCACTACGTTCAATATCTTCTTTGCCAAAGCTTGAGATTTTGGTTATGGTGGGCTGTCTTTCAGTTGACGATGTTGGTTTGCAGTATCTTGAGCATGGCTGCCCTTCTCTAAAGGTACTTGTGATCAAGTGTAGTATAATTCTTTTTTGGCATGATATGTTACATAAATTGAAGCAAATTAGCAAGTCTCACTCGGCTTGCATAGTAATATTTTATTGTCCAAGCTTATGTGATTTTGAATGTGTTGTAGGAACTTGATATTTCAAGATGTGGTGGCATTAGTTTGTATGGCTTAACATCCATTTTAAGAGGTCATGATGGTCTTGCGCAGCTTGATGCAGGCTACTGCTTCTCTGTAAGATGCTGCTGCAGTTTTCTGATTTCGTATTCGCCATCTTTCGCTGTTCTTAACCTTCAACCTTTGGATTTTGCCTGTAGGAGCTTTCCGCAGACTCTATTTACAGGCTGAAGAACCTGAAATGTCTAAAAGCAATTAGGCTTGATGGTACTCAACTCTCAAGCACGTTCTTCAATGCGATCAGCATCCACTGCGAGTATTTGGTGGAACTTGGGTTTAGCAAATGCAAGGGAGTGACTGATGCAAACATCATTCAGCTGATCTCTCGCTGTAGTAGCTTGAAAGTTCTCAATTTAACATGTTGCCACTCCATCACCGATGTGGCAATATCTAAAATGGCAAGCTCTTGCCAGAAACTTATGTCACTGATGTTAGAATCGTGCAACATGATCACTGAAAGAAGTCTCAATCAGCTTGGTTTGTACTGCTCCTCACTAGAGGAGCTTGATCTTACTGATTGTTGTGGTGTGAATGACAAAGGTACTGTAAACTGGTAGTTTGATGATGCCATTATAATAAGTAATATCTATTGAAGTGAATCTTGATTGTGATCTCTCTTACAGGACTTGAATGCTTATCAAGATGTTCACAATTGTTAAGCTTGAAACTAGGATTATGCACAAACATAACAGACAAAGGGTTGATCAAGATTGGTCTCAATTGCAAAAGGATTCATGAACTCGATTTGTACCGGTAACATGAGATTTCAGAAAATTTTCTGATCTTTTTGACTAACCACTAAAAAGATGAGACGGTCATTTTATGTACTCTTGAATTGCAGTTGTCTGGGTATTGGGGATGCCGGATTAGAAGCTTTATCAAGCGGTTGCAAGAAGTTGATGAAACTGAACTTATCATACTGTAATAAGCTTACAGATAAAGGGATGGAGTACATCGGCCACCTTGAGGAACTGTGCAACTTAGAAATACGTGGGCTTCATAATGTCACAAGTGTCGGTTTGACAGCAGTTGCAGCTGGTTGTAAAAGATTAGTAGATTTGGATATGAAACAATGCCAGAATGTCGATGATTCTGGCTTTTGGGCACTTGCCTCTTATGCTCATAATTTGCGACAGGTATATAGATTTACCACTTGTTTTTTGGAATTTATTATTATTTTTAGTTAAAGAAACTATTTCATTGATGTTATGAAATTATGCAAAGAGGTTCAAAATGGTTTGGGAATTTATTTTGAAGTAATTGTTACTATAATAGTGATCAAATGATGGATCATGTGAATCCAACTGCCCTACTTGAGGATTAATTTTTAATGGCAAGAGAATACATCCATTTCGAACTGCATGAAAATAATATATTTGTGGCAAATGCTGGTGATATTCAATGGTTGAAGTATTATTCAAAGGAGCAATTTGATCGTCATTACAGGGTCATTTGCTTATCTTAATCCCTACATTTCAGAAAGTAGCTTGTAAAGTATTGGGATTGTATATTCAATATGCTAAAGAGTGTCTCGACTATTTTGAAACACTTTTCAAATTTTCATAATATTTAGCTACATATTTCAGGAATTATTTTTTAACTTTAGAGTAAAGTGCTTTTAAGGGAAGCATTTGATTAGACTTTTTTTTTTCTGTGAATCCATATAGGAGAAGTAATTCATTTAAAAGAAACATCCCTCATGCATTCTCAAAGACTGAATGAAGTATGTTTAGATTTGTATTTGCTTCTCGAATGGGATCAAGGACTACTTGAGTTATTCTTTTTGGTTGTGGCAGTTAAATGTGGGCTCTTGTGCTGTCTCGGATGTGGGATTATGCATGATGATGGGGAACCTTACATGCCTTCAGGATGCTAAGCTCGTGAACCTAAACAAAGTCTCAGTACGAGGTTTTGAGCTTGCACTTAGAACCTGTTGCCTCCGGATCAAGAAAGTCAAATTGCACGCATCTCTCAGGTTCATGCTCTCCTCGGAGATACTCGAAATTCTGAATGCTTGGGGTTGCAGGATTAGATGGGATTAGAGTGAACTAAGGCGCCAGTGGCTTCAACTCTCAGGATTTCTCGATAATGCATACTTGTTTATGATGTTCAATATGTACAGAACAGATTAAATTCAATGGAAGAAGTACCCTTACTTGATAGCTTCTTAAGAGCATTGCTTTGTTTATACTGCTTTGTATTAGATGCATATATATTGATATGTATTGAACTATTTGTTCCCCTCAATGCTGTGGGATTGAAATAAAGATGAGTTTGAAAACATTTCGTCCTAAATCTTTACTTGCAGTTAGACAACATTTGGGAATCATTCAGGCATAGATTCATTACTTGGCGTCTTTCTACCGAATGTTTCGGTTTTTCTAAAATGGCTTTTTGTTGCTGAAGTGAGTAAGATTGGGTAATGTTTGATTCTTCACCATGGGGTTTGAAAATTGAGAATCCTTGAGGCATTAGAGAAGAATCCAATGGGAAGGAATATAGAGAAGCATTGCCTCAAAAGAAAGCATAACTTGAACCATGTCAAGAGAAAAGGCATATAAGTTGGACAGAAGACAAAAATGTGAACTCATCAAAGTTCACTGCCCTTTACTTTATATTCAATCAATTCCCACGGCTTTTTCCTGTTATATATCTGCAAAAGTATTTTACTTAGGAGGAAAGGAAAAAGGAGCTGATTAAACAATCTCCTTTCTTCTTTTTCTACTTTTCAGTCATGTTAAGAGTTTCTTTAGCCATTCATCTTTTTACGTTGATCTTTATTCCCGCATTACAAGTTTCCTGCATTGATGTTATCTACCCGAATGAGCAGAATAATGTTAGACAATCCATGATTTCTCAGATTTGTGCAGATATCGAAGATCAAAATTCATGCATTTCGAACATACAACTTGAGATGGGAAGAAGTGTGAACTCAAGTCCAAGTTCTGTCTTGAGTGCTGCAATTAGAGCAACTCTTAATGAAGCTAGACGAGCCATAGAGTCTATAACAAAGTTCAGCACATTCTCGTTTAGCTACCGTGAAGAAATGGCAATCGAGGACTGCAAGGAGCTTCTTGATTTCTCTGTTTCAGAGCTTGCCTGGTCATTAGCTGAGATGAAAAGGATTCGTGCAGGCAAAAACGAAGCTCCCGACGAAGGGAATCTAAAAGCATGGCTGAGCGCTGCTCTCAGCAACCAAGACACATGCCTTGAAGGCTTTGAAGGCACAGACAGGCATATTGTAGGTTTCATTAGAGGTAGTTTGAAGCAAGTTACACTGCTCATTAGCAATGTCTTGGCATTGTACACTCAATTACACAGCTTACCATTTCAACCCCCGCGGAATGAAACAATAGAGAAAACCAAAAATTCGGAGTTTCCAGATTGGATGATGGATAGCGAGCACAAGCTTGTGAAATCTCATCCACGTAACGTCCATGTTGATGCAGTCGTGGCTTTGGATGGAAGCGGAGATTTCCGTTCTATCACAGAAGCTGTAAATGAAATTCCAAATTATAGCAATAGAAGGTACATCATATATGTGAAGAAGGGAGTCTATAAAGAAAATATCGACATGAAGCGGAAGAAAACCAACATAATGTTTATTGGAGATGGTATTGGAGAAACAATAGTGACGGGAAATCGCAATTTTCTGCAGGGATGGACTACTTTCAGAACTGCAACTGTTGGTGAGTAGTTGAATGTGCATTTTGTTTAAATCATGAAAAACAAAGGTATCATTCTTCTGAGTTTTGTAGATACATGATGCTGTTTTGACTCAGCTTAAGAATGACATGTTTCCCTATATAAACATTTTGGTTATAGCTGTCTCTGGGAAGGGATTCATAGCAAGAGACATGACATTTCGCAACACGGCTGGACCAGAAAACCATCAAGCAGTGGCACTCCGAGTTGACTCTGATCAATCAGCCTTCTTTCGGTGCAGCTTCGAAGGCCATCAAGACACGCTCTACGTCCACTCTCTACGCCAATTTTACAGGGAATGCAACATATATGGCACCATAGACTACATCTTTGGCAACGGGGCAGCAGTATTCCAAAAATGCAACATCTACACTAGAGTTCCGCTCCCACTCCAGAAGGTCACGATCACGGCACAAGGTCGAAAGTCCCCGCACCAGAGTACGGGGTTTTCAATCCAAGACAGCTTTATTTATGCAACTCAGCCAACGTATCTTGGAAGACCATGGAAGTTATATTCAAGGACTGTCTTCTTGAACACTTACATGAGCGGTTTGGTACAACCTAGAGGATGGCTTGAGTGGTATGGCAATTTTGCTTTAGGCACATTGTGGTATGGAGAATATAAAAACTATGGACCTGGTGCATCCCTTTCGGGTCGGGTCAAATGGCCTGGGTACCACGATATCCGTGACCCTGCCATGGCTAGGTTCTTCACCTCCGAGCACTTCATTGACGGTCGATCATGGTTGCCAAAGACGGGTATAAAGTTCACATTGGGATTGAGTAATTAATTAAGCATTGCTATATTATAGGTTTAGGAATTTGAATCTTTGGACATGCTTTTCTTTCCAATGGTTGGAAATGAGAACTATGTATACGAATATGATGAATATATCAACAATAAATTTTCTTACAAGATATGATTTATGATTTTTGCTTCTTGTTGAAAGTCTGCAATTTGAGAGATTTAAATTTTGTCTTAATTAACTTTTATTCTACATTTTCCATTGCTTTTAATTACTTTCTTGTTTTGGTTGAATGTTTAGAAATAGTTTTTTTATAATTAAAACCACCTTTTTACTCCAAGTGTGTTTAATCCTCCGGTTTTCAAAATTTTTTTTTTCCTAAAATCTATTTCTAAAATCACTCTATAACATTTCCATATAATTTTACAATTTAACAACTATATTATCTTCAAATGTTCAATTTTAGTTCATGTATTTTCAATAAAATTTAAATTTAGTCCCTACTACTAGTTTATTAGTTTATTGTTGATTTTTTTTCATTACTTTTTATTTTTTTAGTAGCATTTTTACTATAAAATTTGAAAACATATTCACATATTGTGTTTCTTTGCATGGAAATTATTGTTATTATTTAATCAATTTTGATAAAAGTTAATTACGAGGGACTGAATTTAAGATTTTTTAAAAGTACACCAATTAAAATTGAACATTTTAAAGTATAAGAACTAAAATTGAACAACTTTCAAAAATTAGCAACCAAAATGATATTTTAACCTATATATATACACACACACACAAGAACTAAACCAAACAAACATCACGGAAAGGATGAAACATCTTCTAGTGATGGCTAAAAAGGTCGAAATAGGATGATCTTCAAGTCAAATTTTCTTCCGCATGATAGGCAAGAGTGTGTGTGCAACAAAATTTGAGGTTCTCTAAATGTGAATAAATCCTTTAGTAAACTCTTGCTAAGAATAACATCAATGAAGGTAATTTTATTTGTAGCTCATTTTCATAGTGAGAACATCTCTAAAGAAGCTTTCATAAGATCAAGGAATCTTTTGTCTCAACTCAAAGAGGTAGAATCTTGAATGTAATGGCTAAGCAAAAATCTATCTTGTTACCTCTATCTATTGAGTTAAGCTTAGTTAACATTTAGCCGACGATAGAGATATATATTTTTTTTAATTTAGCAGGTAAATAATAATTTGTTACTTGTGCATTTATGTTACACTCTACCATAAATTTTTCCATAATCTTTACTCATTTTACCACGATTAGAGATTCTTTCAAAGGAGGAAACTATATGAAATAGGAGGTAGGATAACTTACATTAATTTTGACATTTAACTCAACAAAACTAAATTAATTAGGATGACAAGAAAGAAGAAAATAATAATTAGTACTAAAATAAAGCTAATGTTGAAAATTATATTAAAGGCCGACAATAATTTTAACCTCATATTAATACAAATATATCTAAGACCTTGAATTACTCTAAAGTTACGAACAATCATTTTATGAAGAGAAAAAAAAAAAAAAAAATATATATATATATATATATATATATATATTTGATTGCAAATTAAAAACAAGTTCCAACTAACCTAAAAAATGTATATATATAAAAAGATGTACTAAATTATTTTCATGTGATCTATTATTTTTAATTTTTTTTTTTTAATTTTAAATATATTCCTTTGGCTTTATTTTGAAAATTGAGATAGTTAAAGACAAGGGCAGGCTTCACAAAATGGTTGGATATTAATCTTCCATTTTTTAGTAAATAAAAACAAACCAACCTTTTATGTCTCTCACTTCCTCCTTTGACTCCCTCTTTAGGTCATTTTAGCCACAAGTTTAGATGACAGTTACAACTAACTTTTCCAATCAAAACCTTTTGCTTATTTTGCTTCCTTTGCTTCTCCCTCTATAAATGCCTTCCTCTTCTCACAATCTCTTCAAACCCACACTCTAGAGGGGGCTTCTAAGAGGAAGGTCCCCAAAAAACCCTCCCTTTTTTTTCATTCTTTTAATTATTTTTCAACCTCTCTTTCCATTCTAAAGAGAGATATTTTATAAATTAAAAAAAAGGAAGAAAAAAAAAACCATTTTTGGTCATTCAAAGAGAGAAGAAAAAAAAAGAAAAAAAATAAGTTCTTTTTTTGTTTAGGACAAAATGGGTTATAGAGATGATGATTCTCAGAACAAGAAAAGATACGCCATCATCGGTGTCTCGTCCATGTTACTAGTGGCGATGGTGGTGGCGGTGACGGTTGGCGTTAACCTAAACCAAGACGAAACGAGCGAACCGGCTACCGGAAACAAAGCCCATGAAATATCTGCTTCAGTGAAAGCCATTAAAGCCATTTGTCAACCTACTGATTATAAACAAGAATGTGTTGCTAGTCTCAAGGCTGCTGGCAACAACTCTTCAGACCCAAAGGAATTGGTTCAAGCTGGCTTCAAGGCTGCCATGAAGTTGATCCAAGCTGCTGCTAATAAATCTGTCACCTTGAAAGAGCTTGAGAAAGACCCTAGAACCTCCAAGGCCCTTGCTGGTTGTAAAGAGCTCATGGATTTTGCTGTTGACGAGCTTAAATACTCGATGAACAAGCTCGGCGAGTTTGATATTAGTAAACTCGATGAGATGTTGATCGATATTAAGATCTGGCTCAGTGCTACCATTACTTATCAGGTAATCTAGCTAGGCCAAATGTTTAAGTTTGGTTAACCTTAAAAGTTGATGGATTACTGTAAATTTATAATTTGTTCTATGTTTGTATTGGTTTAGGAAACTTGCTTGGATGGGTTCGAGAACACAACCGGAAATGCAGCAGAGAAGATGAAAAAGGCATTGAAGACATCAATGCGGTTGAGCAGCAATGGGTTGGCCATGGTGTCGCAAATTTCGTCCATGTTGACAGAGTTGCAGATTCCAGGGATCAGCCGAAGGCGACTTCTCGAGATTCCGGTTCTTGGGCACGACGATTACCCCGACTGGGCGAACCCCGGGATGCGACGACTCCTAGCTGCCGGGACGAAAGTGAAGCCAAACGTTGTGGTGGCCAAGGATGGAAGTGGTCAGTTCAGGACCATTCAAGAGGCTCTTGACAAAGTTCCAAAGAGGAAGAACAATGCAACCTTTGTGATTCATATCAAGGCAGGAGTGTACAAGGAATATCTCATCATCAAAAAATCTCTCACCCATTTGATGCTCATTGGTGATGGCCCCAAAAAGACCATTATCACTGGAAGTAAAAACTTCATTGATGGCACACCCACCTTCAAAACTGCAACAGTCGGTAAGTATACTTAGAATTTAATCCTTATAATTTGAACGACTAGTTAATTAACAGATTGACTTCTTGTATGTTATATATACAGCTGTGACAGCAGAACACTTTATGGCAAGAGATATCGGGTTCGAAAACACAGCAGGGCCACATAAGCACCAAGCAGTTGCGCTACGAGTCCAAGCCGACAAAGCCGTATTCTACAACTGCGAAATGCATGGCTACCAAGACACTCTCTACGTCCACACCATGCGTCAGTTCTACCGCGATTGCACCATCTCCGGCACCATCGACTTCATCTTCGGTGATGCAGCTGCCATCTTCCAAAGTTGCACCTTCCTAGTCCGTAAGCCCCTTCCAAACCAACAATGCATCGTAACGGCACACGGACGCAAAGAACGCCGCCAACCATCCGCCCTCATCATCCAAAACTGTTCGTTCAAGGCCGACACCGACCTGGCCCCAGTACAAAAACAGTTCCGATCCTTCCTTGGGCGACCATGGAAGGAATATTCGAGAACAATCATCATGGAATCATACATTGGTGATTTGATTCAACCAGAAGGGTGGTTGCCATGGGCTGGAGATTGGGGTTTGAAGACATGTTTTTACACCGAGTTCAACAATTATGGGCCAGGATCTGATAAGTCAAAGAGGGTGAAATGGAGAGGGATTAAGACCATTACGCCACAACATGCTTTGGATTTTACTGCCGGAAGGTTTGTTATGGGGGATAGATGGATTAAGCCCACCGGAGTTCCATATGTCTCCGGCATGACCAGGACCGGCGGCGCGGCTGCAACAGGCGGAGCTGCTCATTGATTTTTATTTTTTTGTTGTTTCCAACATTTATTAATTTCTTACGTAACGGCGGCCGGCCGCCTACCTGGCTTGGCTCAATCCTTTTTTCTTTTCTTTTTCTTTTCTGTCTCTCTCTAATGTGGTTTAAGACTTTAAGTTGTGTGTTCATGTGTGGGTCTAATTCTATATAGTGGAAGAAAATATTTTTTTTTTCTTTTTTTTTTCTTTTTTTTCTTTTTTTTACATGTTACATTTGTTTGCAATTCTTCCCATTTTTTTTTTTAGTTTGGATTTGGACCTTTTTTCCCCTTTAATTTCTTTCCTTTTCTTCTTAATAAATCACCAATTAATTGCTTCTCTATTAATTTATATATAATTTTTTTTTTAATTGTACTACATTCTTTAATTTGGTCTCTTATGATTTATTTTTAAATTTTATTGGTTTAGATGTTAAAGTATATTCTCCATCTCTTAAATAATTTGAAATTTTCAACCTTAGTCAATTTAGAAAAACTTAACCATTATTTAAATCATTACTCACGAATGGATAATTATTCTTCTCTCCAATCAATTTGTCTCTTGGTCGATTTAGTTTACCAATAAGTCAACTATTTAAATCATTAGGAATTGAAAATTTTCAACAAAAAAAAAAACAACAACAACAATAACAATTACTCATGAATCTCTGTGCATAATCTAAGTTTGATTACAAACTTGTAGCTTTCAACGAAACAATAAACAAAAAAACAAACTTCAATAGTAAATTTTTAATAGTTTTTATTTTGTTGGAACGAATTGAGATTAGTTTCTATTTAAAAAATTTTCTTTAATTTTAAATGTTTCAACATGACTAATCTCAAAAATAATGGGTTAATATTTATTTATTTATTTGTATATGTTGGTTGAAGTGCATTAAGAGATGTCAGGTTATAATTTTTTTTCTATAGAATGGGAAAATTTTTCCATTTTGACTTTCAATTTATATATAATTTAGGAAGATTCAAAATAAACAAACATGAATGTTTCTTAAAATCATCATCACCATGCTAAACCATGCACTGCTCGAATTTAAGTTCGGATGAATATGACAAAGGAAACCTCATGGGAATGAGTCAAGATAGTTGTAATATGTGATTTATGTACACAAATACTAGATAGCTAAAACAAATATGAATGCCAATTTTCTTCGTAATTCACATCAATTCTTTGTTTTCATCTTTGTTGGTCTTTACTTTGTGTTTATTTTAATATTATAATTAAAATATTGTTTATTTAGTTCAATTTCTATAGAGTTAAAAAATGACAATCGAATATGTGAAGTGTGTATATAGATCTCATAAATTTTGAGAAATTAGAAAGAAAAAAAAAATCTCTTAGATAAGTTTTTCCTTTTTCTATATTTTTCCTAATTCACAAGTAATATATGTCAAATAATTTTATACCTAATTTAAGCGTTTACCAAAGTGAGAGATTCAATAAAATCAAAATAAAAAATAAACGATGAAATTGAAATCAAGTAAACAAAATTTAGAATTAAAACATATGTGTATCATTCATGAAAATATTTAACCAACTAAGAAAATTTTAATATAAAAAAATAAAATTGAATTTTGGTTAATAGTTTTTTTCTTTCGTAAAACAAACATAAACAAAAACAACAAAACCAACCGAACTAACAAGATTCAAACTAACACATGTGCAGCAGATCAAGTCTCATTGGCGTATCGATAAAATTGCGTCTATGTCAAATAGCTGAAGCGATAGAGCAAGGCCAAAGTTTCCATATCTATTTACCTCCCTTACAATCCCACAAAACATGAATACTCAATTTGAAGGCATGGTAGCATAATGAGCCATTCTCGCTAGTGATAATTGATTGTTGAGTTATGACAATCGGAAGAGAATTTTGGTAAATAGTTATATATTGAATAATATTTCATAAACACGTATAAACCAGTAGTAAGGTTTAAAAAAACACATGTGACTTAAAAAAAAAATGTAACATATGAAAAAAAAACATTGGCCAGCATCGTTAATAAGCCTACACCGAGGGTTTTCTAAGCCTGACGAGAAGCGCGGGTTTGCCCGCAGGTATCTTCTTCTTCTTCCTCTTGAAACTGAATCAATCTCTAATGAAACCTAAGCCTTTTTTGCGCTATCCTGCTCGATCTAGGTTTTCGTTTTGCCTTTTTCGCTTTTCCTTTTTTTAATTTTTGGGGAATTTTCGTTTTCTTCTGCTCGATCTAGGGTTTCGTTTTTTTCTTTCTTGTGTTTTTTTGTGGATTTTTGGTTTACTGTATTTCTATGTACTTGCGGATCCAATAATTTGAGGAATAGGGAAGGATAGTTGGCAACAATGGAATGACAAGTCAAGTGTAGAAATAATATTGCTGCTATGATGCCATTGACACTGATTTTTGTTGTTTGACTGAATTTGTGTTGTGCTGGAGATTCCTTTGATTTCTGATTAATTTTGTGCTCTATCAGATGATTATATATCCTCCCTGTAACTTGGAATATATTGCTGCTCAATGGCGGCCTCATCTTCCTCTGTGACATCCTACACTTCTGATTCATCGTCTTCTTCTCGCCGTCGTCGTCGCCGGAGGACTCGCCGTGAAAAAGATCGGGACATGCTTAGGGTTCGCAAGAAGTCTCGCTCTCATTCTAAACGCCATCGTAGGCACCGCCGTTCCTCTGATTCTCTCTCTTCCTCCGACTCAGAATCCGATTACTCCCGGTAACCTCAATAACTTGAATACTTTTTCTCGTAGTTTGCTTTTGCTTTGTTGTTTCTGATCTTTTGTTTCCTTGGTTGTTATTGATTAGAGTTCAAAACAGATTGGGAGGTTTAGTTATTCTGAGTTTTTATGCGATTTTTCATACTTTTGTGGAACTCTGTTCAGCCTTTTCTGATTTGTTCTCTTTTGGTTTTCCGAAGTCTTGCGATATATGTAGTCTTAGTTATGATTAGGTTGTTAATGAGAGTTGCCTGGAGTGAGAACTTCCAACACCTGGTTCAGAATTTGAAATTTATGGTCATTTCTGTTTAGGAAGCCAAGAATTTAGGGCTCATCTTTTATTTCCTACTCTCTTAAAAAAGAAAACAAAAATGTGTTTGCCTCTTGTAGTCAATATAAGGGAAATCTTTCTTAAAATGAAAAACAAGAAATTAAGGATAGTATCTAAACACTTATATTTCTCAATAATTAGAAACAAGAAACTGAACCATTGGAATGGAAACTTTACCCAGTAACCCCTTAAAGTGTCGGGGTGAAGAAATCAAGGATCAACTGCTCTAGGCTTATAAGTATAGCAGTTTTCTGTTTCTTTATTTAAATGTATTTGGTGTACGCTGGATTATGGTGGTTGGGCTCCATAGTTTTGTTGGAATTCTTAAGGCCCCATTTGATAATCATTTGATTTTTGGTTTGTAGTTTTTGAAAACTAAGCTTCTGAACACTTCTCCCTCCCATACGTTTCTTTATTATGTTATCCACTTTCTTCTAATATTTGGCCAATTTTTATAATTAAAAAGAGTAGTTACTTGGTTTTGTTTTTAGAATTTGACTAGGTATTCAAGCGTCGTTTCTCTAACAAAGATGAAAATCATAATTGAGAAATTGGATGAAAACAAAACTAAAAATGAAATAGTCGTCAAGGAGGGCCTAATTTATAACCTAATTTATACTTCTCAAGATTTTGTTTCAGTTGGCAGTGTTGCTGGATTTCTAGTCAATTATTTTTGCATAGCAGATGTTCTGTACCCAAGATATTTCTTACCATTCCTTGTGTATACATGTAGAAGCAATAGCTCTTCTCAAAGCGAGCCTGAAACGTCGGGCCGTTCAAAGCGGCATAAGAAGAATGATAGATTGAAGAAGGTAGATGTTTTTATATAATATTTTTCCTATTGGCTTTGTAGTTTCACTTGTGAATTTTTCACCTTGTTGTTATTCTCTCTCTCCCTGCATCTTAGGATAAGGAGAGGGAGCGAAGTAGGAGCCATCACCATAAAAGGCGTAAGCATAAAGCTAAAGAGGTAGACCACTATCCTGTTTGTATACTATTCCCCTTCCCTTTCCCCTCCCCCCTCTTTTTTTCATAAGTGTGTACTATTTTCCCTTTGTTGCTGTTAATGCTGTACTTTCGATGAACTGAGAAATGTCATGGAAATAACCACTTTGTTTCATGGCTTTTATTTGTATCTACATCCTTTTAGTTTTGACATATTACTTCAGAACATATTGTGATTAAGTCGATCTAACTTCTAACACATGCATCCAATGTCTTAAAAAGAAAGCAAAAAATCCGAAGGGGTGACACTCTTAAATAAAAATCTTATTTAGTCTTTTAAGTTTCTGCCTTCCATGTATTTTTAGTCCTTGGTAGTAGAATCAGTTGCAGCCTGAATTATCTCCACGAAATAGTGTAATACATGAACCTTCATATTTTTAAGAATAAGCATCAACATGATATCATTCTTCTAATCATTCCATGCCACTCCAAGCATCATTGAGGCACAATCCTCATGTATAAGAGTCCTTAACCACTTCTTATCTAAAGAAGACATAAGCTTTCAGGCTAAAGTTTTGAGACAGTCAGACAAGCCATGCAATCTTTAGACTAAAGCTGAAAGTGTTGATCTATTTGCCAAATGAAATTATTGTTTTTAGTCATGCAATCTTTAGACTGCATTATAGTTGGTTCTGTTTTTTGAGGGGTTTCTAAATTGGATATGATGTGAGATGTTCTATGACTATTTACTGATTGATTCTTTGAAATTGGAGTTGGGGTCTGTGGCATGATGATCGGGCTGTTGATTGACTTGCCTTGAATGGTTTGTTATGCGGATTTGTCCTGGCATTCGGAGTTGATGTATAGAAACAACCAGAAGAGAGTGGTAGCCCTGTGCAGCTGTCTAAGGTTCCCTTCACAGCATTGTTTATTTTCAATTATCTTTGTTTCTCGGTATCTTTTATCTAAACTTTGCAGTTGCTTCATCTATTAACAGTTTTTAGCGCGGGAGAAGGAGGATGGTACACGACGGAGTGCTGTCTCTGGCAAAAAGGTGAAGGATCCATCTCTTGGTTGTTTTTGCCCATGTTTTGGAGTGCTTTTGACATGGCTGAAACACTTTTGCCTTGATCAAAAGCACTTGTCAGTTGTCACTCATACTCACCAGCTCTGGGAGATTTAAGAATGACTTTGAAAAAAGTCGGTAGCAAAATTTAATAGAGCTTAGTGAGAAGAGAACTACTTGTAGAGTCCTGTGATAGTTAATAATTTATTATTTTGCAGATTTTGTTGAAACTTGACAAATCAAAGGAAGACAAAGCTGAGGAAAACAAAAGAAATGAATTACTGAAATTCTTGAACTCTAGCTTTGACTAATGGCTGTGTTCGAAATGAAGGAAAGAGGCGTTGTTAGAATTGAATTGTTTGCTGCTGCATGAAAAAAAATTCAGTTCAACCAACAGATGTGTGTTGATTAATGATTAAGTTGTTGAGACACTCAAGCTTGCAAACTCTCTTCCCTTGATGTTTTGATGCATATGGATCGAGATCTTGTTAATTCCTCATGGACAGGAATTGAAATTGAAATGAAAAAATGATTTAGCTTGTTTTATTTGTTTCTTTGATGGAATGGAATGGAATGTGATGAATGATTGATTGTTAGTTATCATTATTATTTTCACATGTTATTGTGATTTTTAGGAGTTGAGAGGTAGAATGTTCCACCAAGTATGCCAACTTGTGTGTACAAGATTTCAAAATAAATTTAATTAGTATTAATTTGAGGAAAGGTGGTACAATCTCTAAAGTATGATCCTCTAATTCTTTCTCTTGGATGTGTACTTGACTCGAGGGATGAATTGTAGCATTATCTTTTTTAGTCAACTTTTGATGTGTTGATTTTATTGGATTAACTTCTTAGCTCGTTTGGATGTTCTTAGAGTCGCGAAGTCATGTGAGCTTCAAATATCTCCGCTTCAAAGTCTTCAAATTTTTAAACATACTTTGATCTTTAAAATTTCCAATCTTAAAAGCACTTTTAGTTTTTAAAAAGTCTTCAATTTTTAAAAGCTTTAGAAAGTCTTTTCGTCTTTTTTGCTTTTAAATTCTCTGAGTTCTCCCTTTTGAGATTGCGACTGTTCAACTCTTGAAATGAAAGACATTTCTCATATTTACAGTTTCTAAAATCAATCCTTTCAGTTTCTTGGACCATTTGTAGAGAAAGATCTCTCTACATGTTATCTATGTCTTTTCGTATTCCAATAGCACATTGCTTTACCTCTAGCTACATCCTCGCCCCTAACCTAATCTAACCAAGGAAACTTACTAATTTTTGTGTGCCATGTGACACTAGTGGTAAATTTATAATTTGAAAGAGCATCTCTCTACATGTTATCTATGTCTTTTTGTATTCCAATAGCACCTTGCTTTACCTCTAGCTACATCCTCGCCCCTAACCTAATCTAATCAAGGAAACTTACTAATCTTCGTGTGTCATGTGCCACTAGCGGTAAATTTATAATTTGAAAGAAGAGATCACCTACCAAACAAATTCACACCCTTAACTACCCTTATTAGATTAGATTAGTAAATTTTATTACAGTTTTAAGTGCAAATACCAAATAATTGGATTTTAATATGCAACTCCTAGCACAAAAAAATGTGGGTTTTTTTAATTAATATTATTTTTTAAAACTTATTAGAAATACATGGTTAATTTAAAACTTATTTTAAATATATAAATAAAATTACAATATTTCAATAATAAGTTTTAAAATATATATTTTAATTAAAAAAAAAATCAATATTAAAAATCCCCCAAAAAGGTTTCTTAGTAGTTTAATTTTAAAAATCGAACCGGGGGTCTTAATCGTCATTTCACAACATGTTTCCCCTGGCCCCTTCTATATAACAAGGGTTTTGCAAACTAGGGTTTTACAGTTAATATTCTTCACAGCTTCATTGTTGATGTTCATTTTTGCGCCGTTGCAATTCAATAGATCAGAACGATTTTCTTCAAATTTTGGGGTTCAATGTCTAATATTTCGCACAAAGTTCTTCATGGAAATTTGTTTCTTCGGAAAATCGTTTCCATGATTTTATTTGTGCGTACAGCAAAATCATCCTTTCTGCTTGAGCCTTCTCTTTCTCTTTTCCATGGAGATGTGCTCCAATGTAACTGGATTATATCAATTTCATTCTACCCCTTATTATCTTTTCGTCTTTCGAAACCTGTATTACATTATTTTGCTGATTGGTTTGGAATTGCGTGAATTCCCATTTGCAAGCATGAATAACTTCGCTATTTTTCCATTGATTGTTTCTTTAAATGGTTAATCTCCCATGATTTTTTGGTTTTAATCTAGTATCCGACTTAGTTTAAATAAATTTAAATCGATGTTTCCTAGGCGTGAATTGGGTTTTACAGGAGGAAATGATTGTTTCCCCCTTTTCGAGGGATCTGAGTTCCTCTTCTGATGTTAATTTCTTAGTTTAATTCATTTGAAGAATTTTGTTTACATGAGCTGATTATTTTATCAAATCTAAAAAAGGATGAGAGTTTAAAGAAATCGTCCAATCGATGGGATTTTATCCTTTTTGTAGGTGGTTTCTTGTTTTTCACATAGTATTCAACATTTCAAGTTTTCTAGAATTGCTTTGAAACTGGAGATCCAGAAGCATTTGATTTTCACTCTAAGAAATGAGTATGTTTTTAACCCTTTTAAGGGATCTGAAATTGATCTGATCTCATACTGTCTGGAAGGATCTTGTTTACATTATTATATGTTATATGAAAGAACCTCGAAATGAAATTGAGCTTTAATTTTAAGAACCAAACGAAACAACCAAACTGCTTAGCTGTTGACTAAGTACTCTTCCCGTCGCTTAATTGTTGAGTAATGGTCAAGATAATGTTGCAAATCTGATCAAAAACTGCAGTCATTTGGGCAATTGGAGATTCATAGCCTGGTTTTTCTTTGAACCCCATATCGCAGGTAGCTGCATCACTCATGGCAGCTGCAACCCATGTCTTAACATCATTATAGGCTTTGAATTCCAATGCTGTGACTGAATCTTCAATTTGATCAATGGCATCCTGATAGCTCTCCAAGCAATCTGTCAAGCAATCGTCTAAGAAACTGTCTACTGATGTTCCATTTTGCAATTGGTTTATGCTTTCATATATGTTGCTGACATTCTCTGATGCAATGTTCATTACAATTTGTGCTAGACCATAGAGATCTGCTCCATTGCTGTTGGGAGATGATTGTAAGATTGTTCTGCACATTTCATTGTAATGTGTGCTGCTGCAGGTTTTGGTGATGAGATCATTGCCTCCAGGGACGGTTGCAGTTTGTGGAGTCTGTGGAGTTTGTGGAGTTTGTGGAGTTTGGGCAAGGATTTGGAACTGGCAAACTGAAACAACTAGAACAGTTATGACAATGGAAATGGGTTTCATTGTTTAACCTTTTGCTTGAAGCAATATGGGAGTCTGAATTCTCTCGTTCTTGAAGATGAATTGAGAAGGATGGAGAATGAGGGGTATTTTTAAATGTGTAATGGATTTGTTTGGTTGTAGAGAGAGGAGCGGATGGCCTGGTTGAAAGCTGTTTTTGGAGGTTCTTTCTTGGTGAAGATGGCTTTAGGAATTGTCATTGGCCCTATTTTTGTGTTCCATTTTTAGGCAATTTTCTGAACAAATTTTCTAGAATAGTCTTGTTGGTATTTTTCTAAACAAATGATTTTTTTTAAAAAAAATTGTTCTGGGGTTTTTTTGTATTTCATTTATTTTTTATATAGGGTGAAATTAACCCGGGTATTCAATTTAGGGTTTAGGGTAATAAATTTTGCATTTCCATCTATGTTTACATGAATTCCCATTACACTGAGAACAAATTGATGGAACAACAGAAAAGACAGCAAGATGATATTATTTTGTTATAACATATTTCCAACTAGTGTAAATGTTTGTTTTTTACGTTAAATATATATATTGTTTGTATTTTTATTTTTTATTTTTTAATCGAGACATCAACATTTTGAATCTTGAATTTTTAACGCCTAACATCTCTTCTTGAAGTACTTTATATAATGAAGACTTCAATTAAATTTCGCAAGGCTTTTGGTTGAAAAAGGTCCAATTTTATTGTGGGGATATCCATGCAATGAGTAAGAAACACATTTTTTGTTTTGCTATGGCCACGATTTAGTTATTTTTGAAAGGGGATAGCATTTGGCCCTTTTTTATTGGTTTTAAATGGGTAATGTTGGTCATTTCTAAAGTACTCCATTCTCGTTTTAATTTTGGGGTAAATTGATTAGAGATTATTATAGAGATATAACCCCAAATATTTGAACCTATAGTTCTTTTATGTTAGTCTGTTGTTGTTGATCAATTTGATTGATGTTTATGAAACAATCGTTGTTACTTTTCCCTCCTCATCTTATTTGCCTTGTTGGATGCCTTGGTCCTTGGTCTCCGTGTTTGGTTTTTTGCTTCTGCCTTGTTGTCTTGCCTCAAAATATATTAGTTAAAGGGGTATTAGGTATTAGTCAAAGTTGTGTCTCGTGGTGCTAATTTAAGTGTTGGTTATTTTCTTTTTTAGGGTTGTCGTTTTTTAAGAATATATCATGTTGATGTCTTGTGTATCATCGAAAGAATAAAGAATAGAGGGATGTCAAGCCATATGATTGTGAGGTTCTAGTTACTATCGATCTTAAGAGGTTCATGAGATATTAAAGATTTGTCTATAGAACGTTGAAGAAGGTTTCTCTTACTTATGGAGGGCCTAAGTATTCCAAGTGAAGTGGTATTCATTTGAAGAAGTAAAAAGAATTACTTGTTGAAAAGGGAGTCTCACACTTGAGGGGAGCTTTAGTGATCATTGTTGTTTATTTACAAAATACAATTTTGTAATTGCGTAACATTAGTGAAAATAACTTTCTTTGGCACATTGCTCCCAGACGTAGGTGATATTCCACTGAACTAAGTTACCAAACCTTGTGTTGTTTTATCTATGCTTTATTGTCTGTTTTCCGAATTTGTGTAACACTATGAGTCATATGACTCTTCTTTCAAAATCCTAAATATTTAAATTCTTAGTCCCTAAATAACATAATTATAGCACCAAAACAGAAACAAGAACCCACAATAACTAGTTGAAAGCATGCTATGAAAAAAACCAGAGTTAGGGTCTCTATTTGTCAACTTTACTGTGGGTGATGTTTACGTTTGATGAAAATAAACTCATGTTTTCACTAAAAAAAACCCATTTCAATTTTTTTTTGCTATAGGTCCTCCATGATTCATATTGAAGTCTTCTGTATGTCCTCTAATTCATGTAAAACATACATGTTTTTAGGCCTTGTTTTAGTAGTGTTTCTTGCGAAATATGGTCTTTTGCAAGTTGAATGTCCCATAATATGTATTAAAGTGAGTAATTGTTGACTAGTAGGATTTTTTGGATGCTTAAAGTGTATTTTTTGACATATTGAACATGTTTTAGAGGCTTACATTGATCTTTTGCCATTGTGCAGAAATTGCTGTTGATGCGTCCACAACGCCAAAATATGATGCACTCGCATCAAAACCCTAGTTCTAGCAATGTTGAACTAGTCGGCCACTATTTTGATTTACTCAATCTTCAGTCATTCTTCAACACCGATTTGACGGAAAAGACTTGGATTTCAACCCTACCTAACATCTTTTGAAGCTTATAAAAGGGATTCTAACTTTCCTTTCACGCATTCAGCTACTTCCACCCGAAATCAGACCACTCCAAGAATATTCTCCACTCAACTTGCCAGCCCACATCCAAGAACGAGAGCTCCTATGGAGTTATTAGGTTTCAGAGCTTTCCTACCTCGTGAAAGCGTGTGTTGAGAGACGGGGTTGGTCCTTGAGAGAGGAAAATCCTTCCCTAGAGTTTATTATAGAGTGAGGGGTTCATTTATTCGTTATCATGAGTTAAATCCATCGAGGTGTTCAACTATGTGGATGTCCTAGGTATTCAAGGCTTGAGCAATTGTTAAAGTATCATGTCTTGCACTTCTCCCTTGTTGATTATATGGAAAGTATTTTAATTTAAATTGGCCACTTAAGTTAGCAATATAGTGGAGTCTTAATACTGAAAAGGTTAGGGTGTGGGTAAAGAATATGCAAGGTCTATTTAATCATAGAGATATAGGATTAGCTCCTTAGGCTCCTAAAATATCTTGAAACAAATTGATGAACTTAGGCAAAACATAGTTGAAACACTACTACAATTATTGATTGTCTTTATCTTTTTAAGCTTTATTCACATCAACTCACAACAATTTCACCTTGGTTACATTAGGTCACTTAATTGCATTGCTTTATAACAAACCTAATTAGATAGCTTTTGTCTCATGGGATTCAACCCTTGGAATACTCCAAGGTTACTACTTCACCGATAGTGTATGCTTGCACTAAGACCACTCTACTTATAAATTTACCACTTGTACACTTTTGTTCGATCATCCTTCAGGTCCTCCATGGGTTTTATTAAGGTATTTCATATTCTTCAAAGTCCTCCATGTGACAGTTAGGTCCTCCGAATGTCCTATTGTGGTCTTTCATAGATCTTCCAAGGTCCTCCATGGGTCCTATTGAGGTCTTTTATAGGTTCTCCAAGGTCTTCCATGTGACTCATAGGTCCTCCACGGTCCTACTAAAGTCTTCCACTAGGCTCCTTCATGGGTCTCTTGAGCTACCTCTATGCTTTCATTAGGCTCTCTCATGGGTTCTCTAAGCTTTTTCTAACTCCCTCTTGGCTTTAGTTTGTTATCTCGGACCTTTATCCCTATCCATAGGCCTCCTATCTTTTGGTCTCGGCCTATCTCGATAAATCTCTCCATATTATTACTATTTCAAAACACTCTACTTTTTTTTTTATTATTAGATAATTGAATTATTGCCAAACAAAATCTAAGTTAGAAAATCATAATAGAACAAAATTTAAAGTGGAGGATGAAATTGAGACTTAGATCTAAAGTAATTCTGAGGTTTTTTTTCTTTTTAGAGGAACGAGATTACCCACTTTAGGAGTTTTCTCAAACTTGTGGTGGAGCAATTCCTTCCATTCATGCATTTTAGTAAACACTATGAATCAAAATTTTCTTTCTCATTCATTTTCAATTTCCTTAAATTAAATATAGCATTTTCATATTTAAGATTATCATACTTTGGTAATTTTGTTTTTTTTTTTTTTTTTTTAATCATTTTCTATCGAATACATTAATGATTATTAGAGATGTTAGTTTTTTGGACTTCAATCATTCAAATTTTCTTCCCAGTCAATTTGTAGAACCAACTAACTAAGACCCCTAAGAAAAACTAAACTATTCAAAAAAAAAAAAAAATTGCTTATCACTAAATTCAAACTCAGTTAATACGTCGAGTTTGAAAATTAACGAATTCAAATAATGCAACTTAACTCATACTTGGAGGACAAAAACAATATTTTTCTCTAATATTACCTGTCTCCCTACTCTTAAATTTGTGCAATTTTCTTTCTTATTTCATTAGTTTCAATTGGTTAATTTTGGCGACATTTCTCTAAAATAAAGTTTAAATTTTATTATGTAATTGTATTCATCTAAAAAAACGTTGTCATAATCAATTATTAAGACGTTTTATCTCCGACCAAAAAATTACTCGAATCTTCTACTCTATATGAACTCAACAAAAATAAAATAAAATTCGAGTTAAATTTAAAATATTGGTGTTCAATAGACGATAACAATTTATTATTAGCCACGAATAATAAATGAATAATTGATGAAAGTAAATGTACTTCTAGTCCATTTACCTAACTATGATGAATTATTGGTCATTTTTTAATATTTTACCTATCAATATATTTTTAAAAAAAATAAAAATATAACCACTTAGAATAGGTATGGCAACCATATATTCCTAATAAGTTTTTGAAATTTGATAAATTTTAAAAACTAACAATATTTTTTTAAAAAAAATGTGTTGTTTTTAAATATAGCAAAATGAGTTTAAACTATTTATAAATATAGAAAATTTTCACTATCATGATAAAATTTTATCACGGATTATCATTGATAGACAATGATATTTTTCTATTTATAATAATTTCTAAAAAAATCCCAAAATTAGGGTTTTTGTTTTTTAAAAAACAAAAAAATGCCTTCTAAATATTTATGTTTTTTAAAAAAGAGAGAGAAGTTCATTTTTACACTAAACTTATTTTCTACCAAGTTTTAATCTTAAACTATTAATTTTATCAATTTAAACCTCAAACTTAAATAATTGTATCAATTTTAACTTTATGATAGGGAAATTGTCAAAAGTAGCTCTTTATGTTTCACCTTTCACTATTAGCACACTTTTAGAAAACTAGTTAAAATAATTTTTCTTGGCCCTTCTCAGTTGAGATTGACATCAAGATTTGAATAGAAAAAATTAATTACTTTCATCTTATATCCAAACTACCGACTATTTTGAATTTTCTCGACTAACCAGGATGAATAACGTGACTAAACATAATTTTTTGAAATATTATGTAATATTTCCAAATCTCAAACAAAATCTTACCTCGTTTCAAATTCTCTCCTAATTATGTAATGTATAAAATTTCAAATCTTACGCTCAATTTTTGTGGTTCCATTTACCAAATATACACATGAATTTTCCAAATGGATGGAATGATGATTTTTAAATTTTGGAAAGAGAGAAAAGGATAAGCAAGATTTGGAAAATTATGTTAATCTCAATCATTCGAGATTCCACCTAGAAAGCCGAAAACAATCGATAGTTTTAATAAGATGAAAAAATAAATTTTCGTTCAAATCTCGGTGTCAATCTCGACCAGAAAGGACAAAAAAAAAAAAAAAACTATTTCAATGACTTTAAAAAAAATCCTGAGTCCTTGAAACAAGCACTCCAAATTTTCTTTAGAGGGGCAAAAGGGACATTTCGTACGTCTCTTTGTCCTACTAGTCTCTATCTATTTCTAAAACTCATACATGTTCTCTTTATCCTCAAATTTTTTTTTTTTTTAATTTTTGCAATTACCCAATAAATGTTAATTTGTAAAGTCTTGGTAGTTTTCCTTTAAATGACGAAAAAATTAAACGCTTCCAAGTGCCCAAAAGCAATACTTCATTTGTCAGCGATCATTTCCACCGTCATAAAAAATTAAGCAGAAGATGAGAACTCCAAAGTCTTCAAAAGAATCCCATTTATTGCTTGCTTTCCATCTCCTCCCCCAATTTCTCTCTGTTCAACCACCGCCCCTTCATCAATTTCACTATAAACCAAACCCATTTCACCAAAATCCAACAGAACCAAAATTAACCCATCGCCATGGACACAATCCAGCACAGAACTGTGACCGTTAATGGCATAAACATGCACATAGCCGAGAAGGGCGAAGGCCCAGTTGTGCTTCTCATCCATGGCTTCCCAGAGCTTTGGTATACATGGCGCCATCAGATTTTAGCCTTGAGCTCACTTGGGTACCGCGCTGTGGCGCCGGACCTTCGTGGCTATGGCGATTCTGATGCCCCTGCTTCCGTTTCTAGCTACTCCATTATGCATATCGTTGGGGATCTTGTTGCTCTTATTGAGAGTCTTGGGGTTAAGGAGGTTTTACTTGTGGCGCATGACTGGGGCGCTTTGATCGCATGGTGTTTGTGTTTATTCCGAGCTGAGATTGTTAAGGCTTTTGTGTGTTTAAGCGTGCCGTTTAGGCCAAGGCATCCGGATATGAAGCCTGTTGAGACCATGAGGAAGTTTTTTGGGGATGATTACTACATCTGCAGATTCCAGGTTGGATTCTTTGTTCTTTTTTACCTTTTTTGGAATGTTGAAAATCTTAGGCTTTGAGAGTGCTTTTCCAATGGTAATAATTCAGTTTTTGAGTTTTTCTGATTTTTTCATGTCGTGGAAGAGTTGAACCATGGTTTTCGCAGTTGTCTAGTTGCATAATGAAAATAGATGGCAAGTGAATACGTAATAGAATTGACCATGGGTGAGAATTACAAGATCTCATACCTTGAAATCCATGGTTATGTTACCGAACCCATCAGTATGGAACATTTTCTTTTGATCGTGTTAATCTACGTTTGAAAGTGATGTTGGCATGAGTTTGAGATGACTTTTGGAACAGGATCAAATGGTTTCAACCACTAAAAATTGTCTTTCCAACCTTTTCGTAGTGTTTGGTTGAATAATGAATAATTGAAAGTGATTTTAATTTTGTAAGAACGCTTAGAACCCAACTTTTGAAGTACTTATAGATGAAGTAATTAACTTGCACTTTCAAATTGCTTATAGAAAGAAAATGCGCTACTCTGAAAAGTCAAGAATGCACCAAAGTGCATTATGATAAAATTCTTAGCCCAAGTACTTGACTAAAACCACTTTTTAAGAAGTATGAACTTGAATACGAGGTCTTAAGCTCGAGGTTGTGAAAGACTCGTGGTTTGGCCAATAGTGGGCCTAGAAATATTGAGTCATGATTTATGTGCTGGTTTTCTACGGTTACAAATAACCTCTAGTTCTTTTTTTAAGGAGATGGTCTCTCCTTTTGTGCTTTTTGCTTCATAAGAGAGTTACAAATAAGAGTTTCTTTTCCCCTTTTAGAATCCAGGAGAGATTGAAGAAGAGATGGCCCAGGTGGGTGCCAAAGAAGTACTAAGAGGCATACTGACAACAAGAAGACCAGGTCCTCCCATTTTACCCAAAGGGCAAGCCTTCAGAGCCAGGCCGGGATCCCCATCTTCCTTGCCCTCTTGGCTTTCAGAAGAAGATCTTTCTTACTTTGCCTCCAAATATGAGCAGAAGGGGTTCACTGGACCATTGAACTATTACAGATCAATGGACTTGTAAGTCACAAACTACAAACTTGCTGATTTAAAACTATAAAATGTTTGGGGCTTATTTACGTGCGGTTACATTGCATTTAATCCATATTTCTTCATTTTCTTAAAATTTTTCGTTATTGTCCTGTATCTTTAACATCAAAGCTCACTTTGGTCTCTTCGTTAAACTTAACTCCAAACAAAAATAAAATGGCTTGAAATCCAACAAACATTCAAGTTTTAACTTCTATCCATAAAACAAGGCATCACACATGAAATTCATCCACGTTCTTGGCTAGACTGATCTAAGTTATAGGGATAATGATAGAAACGTCTAGAAGTATAGGAACCAAATTGATGTGTAACATAACCTTACTTGTGTCGGAAGTAAAAAGACTGATTTGTATTTGGATTCTGGTGTAGAAACTGGGAGCTCACAGCCCCATGGACAGGGGTGCAAGTGAAAGTGCCAGTGAAATTCATAGTTGGAGATGCTGACATGGTATATACAACACCAGGGGTTAAGGAATATGTCAATGGTGGAGGTTTCAAGAAAGATGTGCCATTTCTGCAAGAAGTTGTGATAATGGAGGGAGTTGGCCATTTCCTCAACCAGGAGAAGCCTGAAGAGATTAACACTCACATCCATGACTTCATCAGAAGATTCTAGTCTGATTCAACAAAGATTTTAGAAAGTTTTTACTCTTCCAAAATACATGGATTGATTTTTCAGCTTATGGTGTTTGTCTGCTTCTTTTTAAGTGATTAGTATGTTTGAGAATCCAGATGGTTGTTTTCTATGGGAGCTACTATTTACAATATGCATGCTTTGCTCCATGAAAGTTGTTCCTAAATAAAAGTTGATGAAAACATATATGGCGTTTAATAGTCTTTCATGGATAGTTTTTGTGACTGCATAATAACTACCATGACAAAAAGAGTACGAAAAGTATTTACATAAATAAGTAAAAATATGAATTTATTATTCGCTGGTACACTTCTGTTACTTAGACTTCTTTCTTCACAAAGTATGTAGTCTATCATTGATAACCTTTTAATGTTTATGTTGTGATTGAAGTATATTACTGATAAGAGTCTACTATTGGCTTCCAAAATATGTTTTAATGCTTAAGTTATGAACTCTTGTCTATGGTAACTACTTTTTTTATTGGATTGAACTCTTCACAAGAACAATCTAGAGGAAGCATCTAAAAATAAATCTTTGTTATTTGTACTTATAAATAAGACAAAAACCGCTAAAATCCTAAGAATAAAAGAAAAAAAAAAAAAAGTTCCTTTGTTTGATTCATCTAAACTAGAATCAGATAGACACATGGTCACATTTGAGTAGCATTTGCTTGAACAATGCAGATACAAGCGCAAATAGAAAACATTCGATTTACTTTGCAACATTTGTGGGCTCATCGAAGTTTAGAAAAGATCCCATTTTATATTTTATTTTCAAAAACAAAAAACCGGAATTTAAATTAACAAAAATCTCCCAACAAATGCAAGCAGGAAAGATTGAAAAAAAAAAAATTAAGGGAAACATAAAAATGAGGAAGAAAGGTGCCTTGGCAAGGAGCTGGAGGTAGAGGGAAAGAAAGGGGGGAAAGAGTCAACCAAGTGCAGGAGAATTTTTATTTTTAATTATTACTATTTTAATTTTAAAAATTGATGCCCCAAATTTAGCTCCTAAACTTTAATTTGTAATAATTTAATCTTAATACATTCAATTTTGCAACATTGCAACAATTTAGCCCTTTACGTTTATAATTTATTCTGTATCATAGATATTAGTATAAAAACTTAATGAAAACTTAATGAAGCTTCTTCCATAAATAAACCAACAAACTTTGATAATTTTATAAAATATCAAGTCTAAATAAAAACTCATAAAATAATAAAAAGACATTAACTTTTATGAATTGTGTTACATTAAAAACTAAATTGTTATAAATTTAAAAGTAAGACTAAATTATTATTTTGTAAAAAATTGAAAATATAGAGACTAAATCTATTAGGAAGCAAAATTTCTATAAAAGTTACCAAAAAGTGTATTTTTACCCCTTACCTGTAACTAAATTAACACAAATCACAAACCTAAACTTCTCAGACCAAAAGAAGAGAAACAAAAACACAAAAATTAAAGTCAAACCATGGCCTAGAAAGACTTTTTCTCACCCATTTTAATTTTCAAAGGAGATTCGTGAAGCAGCACAAAGCAGTGAACATGAAAAGCAAAGCAGTACCATCTGTTTAATACAAACAATTGGTTTGTAGATATCTAAATTGAACAAAACAGAAAATGGCCATCACAAAATCAAGCAAAAGAAACTCTATGAAGTCTCGCTGAAAAATTCATAAACAATATTATGGCATAACCGACATGCAACTAAAATCTAGCAAAATTTGGATATTGAATCAAAATAACACACTGGATTTGAATTAGCTTGGAAAAGTAAAACATCAAATCAAACCCTATATCCCCTGCTGTTTCTCTTTCCTCTAGCCCTCTCAAACTTCCTTCCCTTGGACCTCACATATGGCTTGGAATGGCTGTGTGGTACACCAGGTGCCGGACCGAAATGCTTCACTGCCTCCCGAGAGTTCTTAGGACCTCTAAGAAGAACCTGCAGATGGAGGCCAAAAAACTAATAAATCATTGTTGGAATTTCAAAACTCTAACTTCCTAGCTGAAAACAGTACTTGAGAATAATTGAGTATACGATCACAATCCTGACCAATGTGAAGCACCAGGTTAAAAATGCACATGAGCTAAATAACTTGAACATGAAAAAGTCAATTCAGCAAACTGTAAGAAGAAATGAAGACACTCATACCGTGTTCTGACCCAGAGGAGCCCTCAAAGCAAGCTGGTCAAATGTCAAACATTCCCCACCAGCCTTTTCGATCCTTGCCCTTGCTGTCTCAGTAAACCTCAGAGCAGCAACTTTCAATGCTGGGACTTCATAGACACGAATATCATCGGTAATAGTCCCAACAACAACTGCAATCTTACTTTCCTGTTACATCACAAACAAATGTACAAAGTTTTAGATATCTCATGTATGCACAACCATACCAAAAAAAAAAAAAAAAAAAAAAAGATAGAATACTACACAATTTAACCAACCTTTCCTTTCATGAACTGGATAAGCCTAGACAGCGAAAGTGGAGGCTTGTTAACCTTGCTCATAAACAAGCGCTTGAGAATCACAGCATTGAAATTGCTTCCAGTCCGACGGACAAGGAAGCGGTAAAGCTGATGAGAGAGATACAAGAAATCACTTCTATTAGTGAATGCAGGCCAGGTGAAACAGTGTAAGCAGGCAAACAGAACAACTTTATTCAAGTAAATGCACGTGCAATAAGCTTCTACCCCCAGCATGAGTAGAATAACTGACATACGCACAAAGTACATAACCAACTTGGACACAAACAGAAAAAATTAGAAGACTCCTGGATAGAGTGAAAACTAAAATGTGTGAAGTACATGAACAAAGTTAACTGACATACACACAAAGTTCAGAGTCCTTATTATGAATAGTTCATATCAAGAGGGGAAATCTTCATGCAAGTATTTATATTTGCAAAGAAATACAGGAACAAATTAAGTATTCTCCTCTCTCCCACAAGAGAATAACACCAAGAAACGATGCATAAAAACCTCACTCAAGAGCAAGACATGCCAATGAGCACAAAAACTTGAAATCCTGGAGCCAGTTCCCTCAGAAAAATAAAAGAAAAGATTAATCACAAAATGATCAGCATTAGCATGGTCAAGTTAATCATCACAGGGAACATTTTTTCCGTCCAAAGACATGAAGAAAAAGGAAAAAAACGCCAAGTGTAGCTTATGCTTATCAATGTATGTCTATATTCCCTACCCAAAAAGGGAAATAATGTAGGTAACACAGCATTTTATATATATTCAAACACTAGAACAAAAGAGCAAGTGAACTAACAATTGGGTATACTCTAACAACTTCAGAGTAAAATCAATAATTTACATCAGCAGTGGAAGACAATCCAAAAAGACTAAAACTGGACTTTATGCTCAGATATTTTATGGGTAAAGACTATTCCCCGACCTACAAAAGGTCTCATCGAGCTGGGATTATTAAATATCATCAAAGCAGAAAGACCAGCCATCAAAACCAATTCGTTGGAAAAGATAAAACAAAAATTAGGCATTTATAAACTGCAAGCAATTTAAAACAGATTTGACAGACATAACGCAGAGAGAGGTGGAAAACAATCCAAAAAAAACCATAAAACAGGTCTTAAGGCTCAGATATTTTATGGGTAAAGACTATTCCCCGACCTACGAAAGGTCTCATCGAGCTGGGATTATTAAACATCATCAAGGCAGAAAGACCAGCCAACAAAACCAATTCCTTGGAAAATATAAAACAAAAATTAGGCATTTATAAACTGCAAGCAATTTAAAACAGATTTGACAGGCGCAATGCAGAGAGAAGTGGAAAACAATCCAAAAAAAACTGTAAAACAGGTCTTAAGGCTCAGATATTTTATGGGTAAAGACTATTCCCCGACCTACGAAAGGTCTCATCGAGCTGGGATTATTAAACATCATCAAGGCAGAAAGACCAGCCAACAAAACCAATTCCTTGGAGAAACAAAATAAAAAAATTAGGCATTTATAAACTGCTAGCAATTTATAACAGATTTGACAAGCGCACCGAAAGAGAGGAGTGGAAAACAATTAAAAAAAGACTCAAAAACAGGTCTTAAGGCTCAGATATTTTATGGGTAAAGACTATTCCCCGACCTACAAAAGGTCTCATCGAGCTGGGATTATTAAATATCATCAAAGCAGAAAGACCGGCCAACAAAACCAATTCATTGGAGAAACAAAAACAAAAATTAGGCATTTATAAACTGCTAGCAATTTATAACAGATTTGACAAGCGCAACGAAAAAGAGAAGTGGAAAACAATCCAAAAAAAAAACTCTAAAGCAGGTCTTAAGGCTCAGATATTTTATGGGTAAAGACTATTCCCCGACCTACAAAAGGTCTCATCGAGCTGGGATTAATAAACATCATCAAAGCGGAAAGACCAGCCATCAAAACCAATTCATTGAAGAAAACAAGACAAAAATTACACATTTATAAACTGCTAACAAGTTAAAACAGATTTGACAAGCACAACGCAGAAGAAGAAAACAAAAAGTGCGAGGTTCAAGAAATCCAATAAACCAACCGATCGACATTTCAAAATTGGTTTTCAATAAGAGCCGCACTGACCATCTCAAAGAAATTCGAACAAAATCCTTCAACAATCAAGCATGTTTAAGCACCCAATAGATCAAACAAAACTGAAAATGAAGGAGAAATCTCGGTCAACAAGTACCTTGACGAGTAACTTTAGGTAGATATCATCAGACTTGGGTGCAGTTCTCTTGGTCTTCTTACTCTTACCTCCTGCTACGAGATCGATCCCCTAATCACCGGAAGAAGTTAAATCCAAAGACAAGACACAAAATTGGAAAGCTGGAAAGAGAAGAGAGTAAGAAGGTACCATTGCAAATGCTTTCCGAGTTTCAGCAGCCGCCGCCGGTGTGGAGGAAAGGGGAGAGTGAAAATCAGGGTTTTTAAAACCATTTTATAGTGTTGGATCACCCTTTGGGTTGGATCGGCCCGGCCAAAATGATTCAACAACGGCCCAGCTTTTAAAAATTTAAGAAAATTGTGATATTAGAGCTATAAAAGGGTTAAATTAGGGTTAAATTTCAAATTTAGTCACTATCATTTTAAGAAAGTTGTAATTTAGTTCTTATAATTTATAATTGAAATTTGGTATTTTTGAAATATATTTTTAAGTATTTAATTTAAAAGAATGTCATTTTAGCAAAAATTAGAGTGTTTGGTAACCACTAAAATAGATTTTGAAATATATTCTAAATAGTTTTTATAACAAGAGTTTAAATAAAAATGAGTTTTTTTTATAAACATTTTTTTCTTAAGTCAATCCAAATGATCCTTAGCCTGCATGATTTTAAAATCTAAATAAAAAATAAAAATAAATAAACCTTCCTGAGTGATTTACATATTTAAAATCAAATTAACCCAACCAAAATTTTGTCCCTATTATCTCGCCATAATGTATATTTTTTAAGAAAATCAAAATGAGTGTGTTTGGCCTAAGGAGTTAAAAATAGGATTGGTAAAGTCCATTGCATGTGTTGGCCTAAAGGGTTTGTGGGTCTCACTACTAAAAAACATAAACTTTATATATTATCAATTTCTTATATCGTGGGTCTCGTAAATTCAAAACTCTCTAGACTTCATAGGTTTTGTGCGCTATTACCATTTTTTTGGGTACTTTTTGGGTACTTTTTATACACATTTATATTCACTGTCAAATCAATAACTATACAAGGTTTGTTTCAATAAATAATTAAATAAATAAAATTATATCAACAAACATATTTATTGTCATTTATCAACCCATTATTTGGATATTTGTTTGATGAAAATTAAGCTATGGGTTGAAACCGTATTGGTATTTCAATCGATATTGTTTATTTATATTATACTAAAAATGAGTTGAAATCATAATTAGAAAATAGAAAATAGAAAATAGTGACTTTTACCTTCCCATCAAAATGAGAAAGCTAAAATACGACATTGTTCAACTTGATTACAAGAAAAAACTCAAAAATGGGATAGAATCAGAAAAAAATGTAACAGAGAATAAAGGAAGAGAACTAGAAACCCAATGAATGATCCACAATGGAAAAATAACACTTCTATATTAAAAATGATGGTATTGCAACCCTGCAAGGTTCTCAAGTCTCAGAGAGCGTTGTGATGCTTGTTTTGCGCATCGAGCTACAATGTTGCCTTGTGCTGTGATACTATTTTTTAAAGAGGTATTTTGGTCTTTCTATGTAAATTTGTGTTCAAATATGTCCATAGCTTCTTTTTTTTTTTTTTTTAATAAAATAAAAGTTTATAACATTGTTTACGTTGTTGTTATGTCATGTTAATGTTACTAGAAATACATGAGTATTAAATCGAAATAATAATTTAAAAAAACCAAACAAAAAACAAAACTTGATCATCAAGCTAAAGTTGGATTGGAGTGCCTAAGTCATTCAATTTATTCAGATAGCGAACTCAACCAATTTTCAGATTAGTAAAATGAACTCTCACAATCCAACCTAATCCATATACACCCCTAAAAGTACATCTAAAACCTATTTTCAACATTTCCTTTCCTCCAAGAACTTCCCTTGCCAAGTAAATGTTTAAACACTTGTAGAAACCCTACAAGCACGGAAAATAGTGAGAAAAATTAAAAGGCAACTTGCAAAAATTACCACTAAAATATGGTCGTAGTTGCAATTATAACCTTAAACTTTTAATTTTAAAAATTGAGCCCCCGAACCTATGTAAGTATTAAAATTAAGTCAAATTGGACCTTCAAACTTATATAATTGTATAATTGTAACATTTGTATAAATTTGAGGGTTCAATTTTATCCTTTATGAGTCCAATTTTTACAAATATTGTAAGCGTGAGGGTCCAATTTTAAGGGTCTAATTTTAACAATTAAAAGTTTGAGAGTGTAATTGCAACTACCATAATTTAAATGTGAAAAAAGTGCATGGATAGGGGCAGTTACAGGATGACAAAATGAGTTATAAAAATTAGATTCTTTCACAAAAACAGCAAATCGGTGAGCCCAACCCAATTTAAATTGTCCTTGCTAATTCACAAACTTACACATGAAATTTGATTGTTATGTGATTGCTATCTGATTACCTTCTATTTTATTTACGATGGAAATCTAATTGTTGTGTGATTGAATTTTCATATGATTTGATTTTCTATTTGATTGTTTTGTGATTGTTATTTAGTTGTCATGTGATCTATTTGATTCTTATGTGATTGTTATATGTTGTCCAAATCTTTGATGGTAAGAACAATCGAACAACTAATATTTGCATTTATAATAAGAAAACTTTAGAATAAAAACTCATCATGCTACTAGAATAAAACATGTTTATATTATATTTATTTCACAATTATACATAAATGAGTTGTATATTTACAACAAATTTGAAAATAGAAAAGAAAAAAAGCAAATTGCTTCAACATTTAACAAATTTCTTGAACCTCATTTAACAAATTTCTTGAACCTCAAAAAGCAAGGTATTCTTTTCCACATCTTGAAAAGGAATAGTGAAAAGGAATAGTGAAAGGACAAAAAAACCTACAAAAGCATAAATATACTTAAATGATACAACAAATTTTTTAAAATTTCTGCTAAAAGAAATTGGGAGCAGAAGAGGGGTTAGCAAAATTCTTGAAAAAAAAAAAAGAAAAAGGAGAGGAGATACATCATGAGAATTTAGCTATTTTTAGAGAGAACTTTGATCTCATAATTTGATTTGAAATCTACTTTTATTTAACAAGCCAAAAAATAGAGAAAATATTTTTTAAAATTAATTAATTAACGTGTAATGAAAAAAAAAAGTATTTTTTTTTTTAATTTAACGTGAACTTAAAAAAAAAAATCTTTTAAGTTAAATAGGGTAAAAAAAGTTTATTTAATAATTTAAATATGAAATTACCTAAGATCTCACTATAATATAACCAATCACTAAAAGAGGCAAAAGAGAAAGTTTCTCCTTCATGCCTCTTATATAATCCCAAGAAGATGGTTGCAAGCTCGATAACACCCTAGAATAAAATGTGAAAAAGTGCATGGATATAGCAGATTCACAGCAAAGTGTAAAAGGATTTTAAGTACAATTGTGAAATTGATTCCTCAAAAAGCATAAAAATATGGAGACAAAACAGGATCTTGAGACTTTTACCAACTCTGTTGATGATTGTCTGTTAAGACTTGTTAACAACTCTGTTGATGTTTGTCCACACAACATAACAGAGAAACTCAAAAAGTGTAGAGAATTAAGAAATTAAACAAAGTTCTCTAAGTTGTGTCCCTCCACCCGTCCCCTAATGTTTTTTTTTTCTTTTTTTTTGTTGGGATATCATCCTCAATCAAGTCGTTCCATCTGCAATCAAAATAAGATATAACTTTTGACATTCAACATCTACACTTGGGAGCATGAAGAAACGTGGGAGGAAACTATGACATTACCTTCCAAAGACCGTCGTTAAGGTAATGCATATTGTCCACTCCGATCCCTTTGTTCGTCGCCCTTCTGAAATTACACATGAATAATTTTCTTAAGCTTTATCGACACGGTGTCAACGAGACATTGGTATTCATGTCACTAAGAAAAAGTTGATTTGTTAAGTGACCAATACATTTTATATTCAGAGAAACAAAGTTGAAAATAACTACAGATATAAATTTTGATTGTTCCCTCCATTTGCCACCCCTGTTTAGCGAGTGCTGAATCTTCAGATCGTATTTTCGTACACTGCAAATTTTCTCAACAATGCTGGTTCAAGCTGTTTGGTCTCTTTGATATTAACATTCGTATGCCTCTTCACGTTGGGGACTGAATGGAGTCCTTATCAGGCAGTTCTTCGAAACGGAAGGCTAGGATTTTATGGAATTTTGCTTCTAGAGCTGTTCTTTGGGGCGATGTGGCTTGAACGGAACAGGAGGACTTTTGAAGATAAGTTCATGACTTTTTTCGTTTTGTTGGGATTTGTACACCTATATGGCTCTTGGCGGTACCATAGCTTCAATAATACAGTTTGTAGTTACCCCGTCCATGAATCCTCTTAGATTGAAAGCCTTATTGTAAGTAGGACTTTTGGGAGGGGCTTTTCTCTTCCCCCTGTTTTTTCTTCTTCTTTTGGTTTTTTATAGGCACCTCTTTTCTTATAAATAATAATAATAATTTTGGTATGTCCCTCAATTTCTTTGTTTAGAAAAACATCTCGATCCAAGAGCTGAGGTTTTCAACCTCAATGCTCTAAACACTTCCTTGGCATTTGATATCAAAATATTAAATCTTAGCTTAGCTAATTATCGTTCTATCTATAAGCTTTTATAATAGCTTGACTGAAAATAGTAATGAGAAGAAGACTATGATTTCTAAAGGCTTTAAAAAGTGAAAAACTACACAAAGCAAGCGAACATACAAAATATTAAAGCTTAATTATAAAAAAAACAAAACAAATTCATTATCAAATGGGATGGGATCGTAAAATAAAATGACAATTTTACTCACATTTCCTTAGCTGACATCTTTGTGAAGCCAATAGCAAGAGCATGTTGCTTCCCTTCCGCCATTATTGCCTGAAAATGTTTGATTCTATATAAGACAGAATTCACCAAACAAAACCTAAAAACTTACTAATAAGTGTGATAATCACCCAACAATCACAAACTGAGTAGATAACAGTGGACAGAAGTTTACCACAGGTGTTTCCGCTTCAACTTCATCGTCCAAGGCACCCCCAGGAGATGTAAGACCAGGGCACATTATGTTAGCACCAGCAAGGACAAACTTTATTGCACCTCTGTCTACTTGTAATTTTCTCATAATGTTGGGATCTGCAAACCAAATAGGACTATACAAATCATAATCTGGAACTGAGGTTCCAGAAAGATAGAATATAGTGATGAAGTAGAACACAAAGGTTTGTTAATTCAGGGAATAGATACAAAGGAGTTCTTTGGTTGGCTTGGGCAACCTTTGAGGAGGAGTGTGATTGAGTGAAAGCATTTAAATACCAAACATTTGCTAAAGCCGTCAGTGATGAAGAACTGAAGTAAGTGAATGTGCGAACCCAGATGTGTTCTCTAAGAATATTTTTCTGATACCAAAATTCTTCAAAAGGATATTAGCCTAACAAATAAGTTCCATAACCTTCAAAATGACATTATCAGTACAACCATTAGTTAACCTTAACCACGGAACCTTCCAAGATTCCTGATAAAATATTCTCTGAAAGACTAAAAAAGTTATGCCCTGGGGTGATTTTTGTTTACCAGACAGCATTGGTTGGCAACATTGTGGACTGCACTTTAATTGCTAACGAGGCCGTGGATTATAGGACAAGGCAAACAGAAAACAGTGTTCAAGTTGACCTTTGTAAAGGTGTACAAGCTAGTGAATTCGCACTTCCCCAAAGCAATCTTGTTAAGGTTTCACTCAAGTGGAGCAAGTGAATTTAAGGTTGTGTTGGTAGCACCAGTTTTTTACTTTCTAAAATTATATCTTCTAGAGGGGAGGTAGAGAGACCCTCCAACACCCTTCATCCTAGTTCTTGGAGCAGACTGTTTGAATCGTCTTCTTTCTAATGCCCCCAAGAGAACTCTTGAAGGTTTCATTAATTTTGCTTGTTTGAAGATTTTTTTTTCCTTTACACAGAATACCAAAACCAAGCCCACAAAAGGGACCCAACTACAAGAAGAGACTCCAGTCAAGGAAAATGGGACTTAACAAATAATGACCAAAAGGACTAAAAAGAAACAAAGAATCTAACAGGGGACCAAACATCGATGGAAGAACTCTCTCTACCCCTAAAGACTGTGTTATCTATATGCCCCAAAGACCTCACAAATTAGCAAAAGTTCCAGCTTGCCACAAAAATAACCATTTTTCACGAAAGGGCAGGTGGAGAAGTTCCACAATCGACTCCCTACAACCTTGAGAGTAGGCAAAACTAAAGTCAAACACCTCAACCCTACCAAAGAACTCGAGCAAAGTCACGCCTCCGAAAGATATAATCGAGGTCCTCAGCTGCCTACTACAAAGAATACAACAATAGAGTGGCCTATCCCCCAACTACTAATCTTTCCACAAATAAGTATCATTTCCATCCTCCACTGCATTAAGAATGAACAGGGAAGACAAAGGAAACTTGGGCAAGGAGTTTTTTCATGGGTTTCTAGAGGTTCCTTTGATCTCATCGTCAGTCTACTCAGATGGGTTTGGCCCATACCTATTAACAATAACCTTGTGCCATCAGCTTCATGATAGAATCACTAGAGCCCTTTAGCCAGCAAAGCCATGTTTCTCACCCTCACATTTACAATGCCTAACCCCCAAGGTTTATCCGAAAGCACCAGATACGAAACCTTACCCTCCTACACCTCCTCTGATAGGAAGTCCCTATCAACTTCGAGAGCCTTGACCACCAGGCTAGGGATTCTAAACAGGGACATAAAATAGGTAGGAATGCTAATCACAACCGACTGAATCAGGTTCAATCTCCCACCGTTCTTCAGTATGGTTTGAACATTAATTGCAAGTCTAGTGCTTGTTATCTTCAGTATGGTTTGAAGGAAGGTTGTTTTTGAGTAATCCTGGGAACTTTATTTTTAAAAGTCCTTGGTTGGGTTTTTCTAATCCGAAACATGACTATATATGATGAACATTAAACCTCTCATTGAGGAGAGAGTGAAGTGACAAAGGTGAGACTTCGCCCAAAAAAAGTGGATGAATAATAACATCTTTATACGATAATTACTTGAACAGGACAAACGTTGCTCTATAAAATTAAAAAAATAATAATAATAAATTAAATTAAATTATAAATTAAAAAAATAAATTAAAAAAAAAAAAAAAAGAAAGAAAAAAAAAAGAGGATATGTTCCATTGTTTGTACAACTGTATTCTTGAGTTCAAAAAAAGAACTATAAACATCTTCTACAGTAGCTTTTGAGACCTCATTGAAAGGCCAGAAGAAGGAAATGGAAGTATTAGCTAAAAACAACCAGTTGAAGATTTGTGGTCTCAATTATTGGTTGAACCATTTTCTTTCTAATCCGGTCAAAAATAATCTTACAAAAAGCATCTGGTGATAGATAATTATGATTGGATTTTCACATACCCCCTTGATTCTAATTCTCACAAACTCAAGCAACATGATCTCACCACATATAAGAACATAATTAGTTCTATTCCCTAAAACAGTAATTTCAAAAAAATAATAATAATAAAGGCAATAAATCGGTGCCCTAATTAACATCAGATTTTGATATGAATTGAAACCTTTCTATTTTATAAAATACAAATATTTACTTATTAGATCACCCATATGATTCAATTAAGACCTATTAAGAAGACGCTCAACGCAGTAAAACAAGGATACATGGGACTTTGTAGAATGGTACAGAAAAGATTCAAAAGTACGCAGATGAGCTGCAGAGGTTGGCTACGTTTCTAGATTACAGAATAGACATTGTTCAAGTAAAGTGGTCATCTTTCACCATTCCGAAAATCATAGCAAACTTGCACCTTAGTCTCCTTCCATATTACAGGCAAATTAGAATTCAAAACATCCAAGGATTAGTATCACGACAGAAGTTATAGGGTTGTGAAAAGAATATTCTATGGATTCAGAAAAAGTGATCAAGTGTAGTCTCTAGAAAAAGAAAACATTACATTGATGAAGCAACCTCAGTGTAGGCATGTAGGGCCCATCCCGGATATTGAAAAAGAGTGGCACGTTGTTCACAACAACCAGATTGAGATGGTTTTGACTAGAAGAGTAGTTCAAAAAAAAAAAAAAAAAAAAAAATCCAACATAAGTCCCATATGATAAAATTAACAGAGAAACAAATAATTCTAATATCAATCTTTTTTTGCAAAAGTAGAAGCAAACTGAATTTCTGACCACTTAGTTACAATCAGAGGAGCTTTTTTAGGAAGCAAATCATCCAAAACTGGCTCTAGTCCTGGATACTGGAATAAAAAGAGAAAGAAAGAAAGAAAGAAAGGAGGAAAAAAAACCCCTCAGTTTTTATCTCATCAAAACGGTTCTGAGATTTGAACTTATCAATACTTACTTCTTCCGCTATGCTTTGCCGAATTTTCCGTTGCACTGATGCCTTGACTTGATTCTGGGCAGATACGTCTTCAGTAGAAAACCTAATAGAAGACAGCAACGCGAGAAAAAAAAAATAGGAAAAAAATTGAGGGTTTGAACAAGCAACACCGATAGAAGATATGCTGAAGACACTCACTGAATTCACAAGTAAAAATCCTCCTAGTCCTAACTCTAAAACTACATTAGATTAACATACGAAGACCTTACTTGAACAGGATCTGTTCTATAGGTTGTACAACTTTGTTCTTGAGTTCTAAAAACATACAATCATTTCAATTCATAAATCACATGTGTTACTGTTCCTAAAATGTTGAAATTCAGCCACAATGGTTCATCCACAGCAGCCCCAACAATCAAACGAGGAATAGAAGTCGAACAATCCATCTTTCCAATATGGAGAATCAAACAGACGGAGCCCCACAAAGAAACCCGCCATAAAAATGAGAAAGAAGATACTATTCGAGCCAAATCCCGAGACCAGTAACAAATAAAGATGTTAACAAGTGAAGAAATCCAACCATTTCCTCATATTTTAACCCCCAAAAAACAAAACACATAAATCATTTTCCACAATCGTCAAGCAAAACATGAAATTATAGCTGAATAACGAACAATATAGATATGGGAGATAACTCACTTTTTGAACATGATGCCGGAGAGTTATTTGAGGAGAATCCTTGTAAACGTTGTTACCGTAATTTATGCTTCCTTCAAATCTGTCAATTTGTGTCAATTAGCGATTATGGGCAATTACTTAGGGTAATCCTCCCTTACGGCCACGGGCTCTATAAGTTGTGTACAATTTGCTTGTAAATGACTGTTGGAACGTACGGACCTATTCATTAAGTGAATTATAGTAATATGATATGAGAGCCCTAAAAGAATTGTTTCTTCTACCTGGATTCGCCTTCCCAACCCGTCTGTTCACAACTCTGCCGCCGTCTACCTCCAGCTCCACCGTCGCCCGTTCCTAGTTCTGCCGCAACACTCCGGTTGTTGCCAGAAACCGCCGACCAACGCCAGGTAGCCCAGATCTCCTGCCGCTTGCGTAGATTTTCAGAATCCGTCCAGCAACTTCGTGAGATCAGTATCTGCCGGCCTTCGTAAGATCACCAAGCTCCAGCCCAAACTCAATCACCAAACTGCAGCCCAATTATCAAAGTCCACCATCAAATTCCAACCCAATCAGCCGTAGTGGTCGCAAAGTGTATTAAAATATATATATACAGAATAATATGAATACCAAAAGAAGAATAGAAGAATGTAAGAGAAATTTCTAGCGATTATAAATATTCCAAAATGGTTTTCTTTTTAAACTTATACAAGGAAGAAAAGTTTATCCAAAAATTTGAAAATTGTTGTCCTCATAAATAAAAGCAATAATTGACAATAAATTTCGAACTAGAAAATAAGGTGTATTTGATATATATAACACTATATGTTTGAATTTTATATAAACAAATTAGGATATATATAATAAGTGCATAAACTAATTTTGTACAATATATCGTCTTATATTTCGAACAATTATATACGATGTATATTTACAATCAAATCATGGTATATGCGATACATATTACATTTTTTTTTCTAGTGTATTACCAATCCATTCAATATATACATGAGATAAATCTACAGGTGATCGATTTTCAGATATAAATGTGGAAGAAATTAAACTAAGTCTCCTAAAATTAAACAAATCATGTCTGTACAGCTTTGGATAGTTTGAAAACCAAGACTTACAAAGTAGTAAGTGTGATGCATGAGAGTGTAAAGGTTTTTACTTTGGAAAAAAGCTGCAAATAAAATCAGTTTCAGTTTTTACCTGATTTTGGTCTTCATAATGATGCTGTTTATTTAAATGAAGCTCTTTATTGGATCAGATGCGACTCGAGATCTAGACGTTGTTTTGATGTCGAAGAAGGAAAACTTGAACTAATTTCTTTCCCAAAACGAGATACTTTTATAGATGCTAGAATTTGTTCGAGAGGAATTGCAGTCCTTAATGGCAATCTCAATGCAACATTTTGATTGTCACAGTGTCTTAAATTTCAACTGAATTCCATCTTGGGAGAGTACTCCTCAACGTTTTTAATAATGGTCATTGGTTTTAATATCGTATTGTGTTCAAAACGGTGAAGTACACACTTCCATTTTTTTGGTTTTTTGAACAAATCTCGAGCTCTGAATTTGATCAATTATTCCCAAAGTTTCTTAATGATAGCTCTTTTGTGCGAGTTAATTGCTTAAATCATGAATTCCCGTAATAATGGGGAATCAAACAACTTTTAAAATCAGAGCAAAGAATCGGGCATTGAGGATTTATAGTAAGGAAATTCAAAGAGTAACGGAAAAAAGAACCCTAAAACAAAAGAGATATAAGTGGAAAAGAAGAGAGATGGATGCGACCGAAAACCACACAAGTTCAAAGTTTTGAACTCCTGACCCATCTGAAGCCCCAAAGTTAAAGCAATAAGTTTGATGGAGGGATATGTGAAAGAAGACGAGACATTTGGAGTGAAATATAGTATCACTGAAGTTGCTGCTACAAAATGTTGGAGAATACAGAACACAGTCCCAGCAACTTAGTCATGAAACCAAAAAAAACAAAACCTTAATAACACATACACTAATCCTAAATGACAAGACAAAATATATGTTGTAAATTGAGAACATAACATAGGAAAAAGATGCTACCGGAGAGATTCAATACTTTTATGTTCAAAATTAATCGACCTCCTCCATCTTGCTACCCTCTGCATCAGCATCGGCATCCTCAAGGGGAGGCATTTCAGAATCGCCCTCTCCAGCTTCCTCATCAATGCTTAACCCGAGCTTCAACATCCTGTGAATTCTGTTTCCAAAGGTATTCGGGTCGTCAAGGCTGAACCCGGAAGTTAGAAGGGAAGTCTCAAAGAGAAGGAGAACAAGGTCTTTAACGGATTTGTCGTTCTTGTCCACCTCGGCCCTCTTCCTGAGCTCTTCCATGATGGGGTTCTCAGGGTTGATTTCCATCGTCTTCTTGCTAGACATGTAACCAGCCATGCTATTGTCCTTCAATGCTTGAGCTTTCATGATTCGTTCCATGTTGGCTGTCCACCCATATTCACCAGTTACCAAACAGCAGGGAGAATCCACAACACGGTCAGAAACAACAACCTTCTCAACTTTGTCGCCCAAAACATCCTTTATCACCTTGCATAGCCCCTCGAACTTCTCCTTCAAAGCTTCCTTCTTCTTCTTTTCATCTTCACTCTCATCAAGTTTCAGACCTTCCTTGGTTGCTGACACAAGCTTCTTGCCTTCAAATTCCTTCAACTGACCAACTGCGTACTCATCGATTGCATCAACCATGAACAGAACTTCGTAACCCTTCTTCTTGAGCTTCTCAAGGAAAGGAGAATTTTCTACAGCTTTCTTGCTTTCACCAGTGATGTAAAAGATATCATTCTGGCCTTCCTTCATTCTGGTCACATAATCCTTCAGGCTGGTCAACTCATCACCACTCTTGGTAGAGTGGAAACGGAGAAGTTCAGCAATCTTAGGCCTGTTCTGGGAATCCTCGTGGATACCAAGCTTCAAGTTCTTGGAGAATGCCTCGTAGAACTTGTTGTAGTCTTCTTTGTTCTCGGCAATCTCAAAGAAGAGCTCAAGGCACTTCTTGACCAAGTTCTTCCGGATGACCTTCAAGATCTTGTTCTGCTGCAACATTTCTCTAGATATATTGAGGGGAAGATCCTCAGAGTCGACAATGCCCTTAACAAAGCCAAGGTATTCAGGAATCAATTCCTCACAGTTGTCCATGATGAAGACGCGGCGAACATACAACTTAATGTTGTTCGGCTTCTTCTTTGTGTCGAAGAGATCAAAAGGAGCCCTCTTGGGAACAAAGAGGATAGCCTTGAATTCCAATTGACCTTCAACAGAGAAGTGCTTTACGGCTAGATGCTCCTCCCAGTCGTTGGTAAGGCTCTTGTAGAAAGCAGCATACTCTTCCTTCGTAATCTCTTCTGGCTTCCTCATCCAGATAGGCTTCTGTTTGTTCACTAACGACCACTCATGTGAAACTTCCTTGATCTTCTTCTTTTTCTTTTCTTCCTTCTCCTTCTCTTCATCAACTTCCTCAACCTTTCCTTCCTCGTCCTTCTTCTCTTCCTCATCTTCATCATCAGAGATTTCCTTCTCAATGGTCTTCTCAACCCAGAGAGAGATTGGGTAGCTAATAAACTCAGAGTGCTTCTTGATCAAGTCCTTGAGACGACGCTCCTCAAGGTATTCAAGCTGATCTTCCTTGAGGTACAGGGTAATCTTAGTACCTCGGCCAAGATTCTCACCAGATGTGTCCCTGGTGACTGTGAACGAACCCCCAGCTTGGGACTCCCAAACATACTGCTCATCATCATTGTGTTTAGTGGTAACAATAACCTTTTCAGCCACAAGGTAGGCTGAGTAGAAACCAACTCCAAACTGACCAATCATGCTCACATCAGCACCGGCTGCAAGAGCTTCCATGAATTCCTTGGTCCCAGATCGTGCAATGGTACCCAGATTGTTCACCAAATCTAATAAAATAGACAAGCTCACCCAATGAGTTATACCATACGAAACAGATTAAAAAGACAGCCATACACACAGAGTTGATGCTTAGTAATCACTCACCAGCCTTGGTCATTCCAATACCACTGTCAATAATCGACAATGTGTTGTTTGCCTTATCAGGAATGATGTGAATAAAGAGCTCAGGCTGAGCATCTAGCTTGCTCTTGTCAGTCAAGCTCTCGAATCGGATCTTATCTAGAGCCTGAAAGAGAATTCTAAATCGTAAGTTGTTTGTTTCCATAATCCTAGATATGAAGGTACACGATTTTCGAAGGCTCTACAATCATCAAACTACCCAACAAGACTCCAAATAACAATTCAGTAAAGAAAGATTCTAGAAATGGGAAAATATCTTGGTCCAGGCGAAAACCCGATCAAAAGTATATCACCCTAGAGATTCATCGAGTGCGTCTATAAATATAATCGAAATGAAACTTGAGAATACCAATCAAAGCCCATACTAAAACAAAAGGATCGCGTAAGGAGAGTAGTAAAAAGAAAGAAGCACAAAGACGAAATTAAAGAAAATAAAAGGAAAGGCAGGGGTGGTTACATCGGAGGCATTGCTGATAAGTTCTCGGAGGAAGATCTCCTTGTTGCTGTAAAAGGTGTTGATAATGAGACTGAGAAGCTGATTAATCTCGGCCTGGAAGGCAAATGTTTCAGTATCCGCCATTGCTGAAGACACCGATCGAAGATCGAAGAAACAGAGAAATGGAGGAAAATGTTAACGGAGGCTTGAAAGAAGAAGTCGAGATCTAACAATAGGGAACCGAAGGGTTATATAGAAGGGATTTTGTTAGTGTTTCTTGAACCTTCTATAATTTTCTTTCTAAGGAATATTCGAGAAAATTGGGTTTGGGAAAACCTAATCCAGGGTTGGAGCAAACCCGCAGCCAAACAAGGTACTATTTTTATTAGTGCCTAATATTTTTAGTTAATTAAGTTTTTTCTTTTTTCAGTTTGTGATTAAGTTCATGTTTGAAAATAGATTGAAATCATTTTTTTTTGTTATTTTAAAAATTATTATAAAACATACTCTTAATCATTTAAAATTAATTTAGCATTTGATGTAACACTTTTAAATTCAATTTTCATGCAATCAAATTTACTTACTTAAGAGTGTTTTTATAAAGTTGCATAGATATTGTTTTATATGTATTGGTTCTTCTAATCATGTAGAGCGTTTTTAATTCATTGATTTTGATAAACCATATTACTATTATGAGTCTATCAGTGATAGATTTTGTTATATTTGCAATTTTTTTTTTTTAATATTGTTATACGCTTAATTATTTTTCTTAAAATTGCTACCCAATACGATTACCCTCTAAATTTAGGTTTTTATCGAGAAAAATTAAATTGTGGGTAAGACCTTAAATTTACTTTGAATTGAAAGTTTGGACACACCAAAATTTCATCCTAAATTCAAGTATTCAAATTTGGTTCACATCCTTGGGCCAAATTAAATTGGAAATATAACTTTGAATTTATCATAAATTAAAATTTGGACATACTCTAAATCTCTCAAACTAAAGTTTGATTGAAATTGAAAATTCGCAATGTTATGCCATATAAGAAAACCCAAAATTTGACCCAAATTTAAATAAAAATGAGTTATTTTAAAAAACATTTTTTTCTCAAGTCAATCCAAACAGACCCTTAATCGATAATCAGGAAACAAACAAGTGTGTGATGAGTTTAATCTAAGTAAAATTTTCACCATGTGAGTCTTGACTTGGACATATAAATCTCAATAGGATTGGGAGGCTGGTTAAGAGTGGACTTCTAAATAAGTTAGAAGATGACTCATTACCACCATGTGAGTCTTGTCTTGAGGGAAAGATGACTTAAAGATCTTTTACTAGAAAAGGTCTTAGAGCCACGATACCCTTACGCTCGTTCATTCAGACATAGGTGAACCGATGAATGTAAGAGCTCGAGGTAGGTATGAATATTTCATCAGTTTCATTGATGATTATTCTAGGTATGGTTATATTTACCTAATACATCAGAAGTCTGAAACCCTTTAAAAGTTCAAGGAATTTAAGGCAGAAGTTCAAAACCAATTAGGTAAATCAATAAAGACACTTCGATCAGATCGAGGTAGAGAGTATATGGACTTGAATTTCCAAGACTATTTGATAGAACATGGAATTTAGTCACAACTCTCTACACCTCGTACGCCTCAACAGAATGGTGTATCTGAAAGAAGAAACCGAACCTTGTTAAACATGGTTTGCTCTATAATGAGCTATGCTCAGTTACCCAATTCCTTTTAGGGACATGCGTTAGAGACCGCTGTCTATATTTTGAACAATGTTCCCTCTGAAAGTGTTTCTAAAACACCTTATGAGCTATGGAAAGGGCAAAAAGGTAGTTTACGTCACTTTAGGATTTGGGGCTGCCCAGCACACGTGTTGGTGCAAAATCCTAAGAAATTGGAACGACGTTCAAAATTATGCCTATTTGTATGTTACCCAAAAGAATCAAAAGGTGGTTTGTTTTTTGATCCTTAGAAGAATAAGGGTATTTGTGTCGACAAATGCCACATTCTTAGAAGAAGACCACATTAAAAGTCATCAACCTCGTAGTAGGCTAGTATTATAAGATGTCCAATAATGTTGCAGCAAGAGCTAGTTCATCCACTAAAGTAGTTGATGAAACTAGCATTTCTGGTCAGTACATCCTTCTTAAGAGTTGAGAATGCCTCGACGTAGTGGGAAGGTTGTTCAACAGCCTGACCGTTACTTGGGTTTATCGAAAACTCAAGTCGTCACACCGGATGACGGCATAGAGGATCCATCAACCTATAAATAGGCGATGAATGATGTGGACCGAGACCAGTGGATAAAAGCCATGGACCTCAAAATAGAATCAATGTATTTCAATTCAGTCTGGGTTCTTGTAGATTAGCCAAAAGACGTAAATTGGTTGTAAATGGATCTACAAGAGAAAACGAGACCATACTGGGAAAGTACAGACTTTCAAGGCTCGACTTGTGGCAAAGGGTTATACCTAGAGAAAGGGAGTTGACTATGAGGAAACTTTTTCTCCCGTTGCCATGTTAAAGTCAATTAGGATACTCTTGTCCATTGCCACTTTTTATGATTATGAAATTTGGCAGATGGATGTCAAGACAGCATTCTTAAATGGAAGTCTTGAAGAGAGTATCTATATGGTTCAACTAGAGGGGTTCATTGAACAGGGCCAAGAACAAAAGGTTTGTCAGCTTTAGAGATCCATTTATGGATTGAAGCAAGCATCTTGGTCCTAGAATATAAGATTTGATACTGCAATCAAATCTTATGGCTTTGAGCAAAATGTTGACGAACCTTGTGTATACAAGAAAATCGTCAAATCTACTATAGCGTTTCTAGTTTTGTACGTTGACGACATCCTACTCATTGGGAATGATGTAGGTTTTCTGTCTGATGTGAAATAATGGCTAGCTAAGCAGTTCCAAATGAAAGATTTGGGAGATGCACAACATGTTCTAAGCATCCAAATAGTTGTCTAGATATAAGATGCAGAATTCCAACAGAGGTTTATTACCTTTTGGACATCGAATTCACCTGTCTCAGGAACAGTGTCCTAAGACACCTCAAGAAATTGAGAGGAGGAGACATATTCCCTATGCTTCAACTGTTGGAAACTTAATGTATGCTATGTTATGTACTAGACCTGACATATGCTATGCAGTAGGGATGGTTAGCAAATTTCAGTCTAATCCAAGATATGATCATTGGACTGTCGTTTAGAATATCCTCAAGTATCTTAGAAGAACGAGGAATTATATGCTCGTGTATGGTGCTAAGGATCTGATCCTTACTGGATACACTGACTATGATTTTCAGACTGATAAAAATTCTAGAAAATCAACATTGGGAACAATGTTCACTCTGAATGGAGGAGCAGTAGTATGGAGAAGTGTAAAGCAGACTTACATTGCGGACTCCACAATGGAAGCTGAATACGTAGCTGCCTGTGAAGCAGCAAAGGAAGCAGTGTGGTTGAGGAAGTTCTTGACTGATTTGGAATGTCGTTCCAGACATGCATCTGCCTATCATTCTCTATTGTGATAACAGTGGAGCAGTTGCAAATTTCAAGGAACCTAGAAGCCATAAGCGCGCAAAGCATATTGAGCGTAAATACCATCTCATTAGGGAGATAGTACACCGGGGAGACGTGATCGTCACTTAGATAGCCTCAGAAGAGAATCTTGCTGATCCGTTTACTAAGGCCCTCTCGGCTAAAGTGTTTGAGGGTCACGTAAAGAATCTAGGACTACGAGATAAGTAAACCAGGACAAGTGGGAGAATAATTGGGTGTGTATCTGATGTATGCCCAATCTCTTTGTATTTTCTCACTTAAACTCAATAAAATATACCATTGGAGTTTTAGTCCAAATGGGAGTATGTTGGGTTTTATGTCCTAAAACTCATAGTTTATAAATACCAAATATACTTTTATCGTTCAATAAAGTTGTTATTGAAATTTATAATCAATAAGTAGTTATTGATTCTATAAAATGTTCTTACTAAATCTAAATCCAATCATCAAATGATCCTAGACTGTTACATGAGACTCAAACTTTATGTAGAGACATAAAACTGGATCAAGTTTAAGTTAACAGTCTAATGGTCTATAGTATATGAATAAGGTTGGGCACCTTATTCTGGGGATACTATGGATGCGGCCCACTTTGTAACTAGTACAAATGAAATGATCCTAATTCGTTCATGTGAAGACATGCGAGTGGGGGCGTCCTATGCAAAGAGTTTGCATAAGACCGGACCATGAAATAGTCACTTTTATTTTTATAATACCGTTTACTGTCTAAAACTGACTATCTCGACTTCGATGGCCTAGGCAACTCGATCTTGATCTTGAGCTAACTATGAACTTCTGTTTACTCGGGATTATCCTTAGATCTGCATTGGTGAGAGCAGCTCAACAGCACTGGCTCAATATGCCTTCCATTTCAGGGGTAAGACCAGGTAGATAGCTAGAGACATAGGGTGCAAGAAGTAATTCACTCCTACCATCTTTTGGGTTAGTAGAGAGGTTGTTCTCTTTAGTGCTGAATCTAGGTCTTGAACAATAGGCGCCACCCTCTCAAATAGGGTTTGAGAGGACTTTTGATTTGAAAGTTAGACTACAAATCATTGTTCATTAGAGGATCACTAGAACTAAAGGAATAAGAGGTAATCATAAGGATAAAACGGTAATTTTGACCCAGTTAGGGGTGTTCAAATAACCTGACAACTCGAACAACCCGGACTACCCAATTCGAAGTAGAAGGGTTGGGTTGGGTTAATTTAATATTTGGGTTGGGTTGGGTTATTTTTTTTGGTTTTTTTCAGGTTGGGTTGGGTCTCGGGTTGAAATTTTCAAAATTCGGGTTGACCCAACCCAACCCAAATTACTAATTATTAAAAAAATAATGTGTATATATATATATATTCTATTATTTCTTTTAGGTTTTTATTCTTTTTTGAATTTTCAGTTTTGTTGCGCCGCTCACCTCTCTCACTCTCAGTCGCAGTCTCAGTCTTCAAACCTCTCCTCTCCCTCACGCCCAACTGCCTCCCTCACTCTCAGTCTGAGACCTCGCTGACACCCTCCCTCTCCTCTTGATCTCCCTCTCCTCTCGCACTTCGATCCGGCAATAGTTAGATCAGAAAGACAGAAACTTTCCCTCTCTTCCGACTTTGAACTCTCCATCTCCTCCGACTTTCCCTCTCCTCTCGGTCTCCCTATCCTCTCGTGAGTCCATCCTCTGTTCTTCATTAATTTTTTTTTTTTGTTCTTCATTAATTTTTTTTTTCTTCTACGGTTCTGAACTTAATTATTCTTTTTTTTTTTTGTTTATTTTTAAATTTCAGATCTCAAAAATAAAATAATATTTCTACATTGACCAAAAAACAGGGAGAAAAGAAAAGAAAAGAGAAGAAAAAAAATCCAACCCGCTAACCCAACCCAACCCGAATTTCAAGGGTTAGGTTGGCTACCCAATTCGGGTTATTCGGGTTGCCAACCCAACCAACCTGAAAATTCGAGTTGGTCCAAAAAATTCCTCCAACCCATGTACACCCCTAGACCCAGTTGTAATTACAAACAACCTGTGAAGGCTCGACTTACCAATCATGGTTGGACATAATATATCTACAGTGAGGAGAGTGCAGCTATGGGCTTTAGTGGAGTGACCCGGTAGTTAACGAATGTTGGTTAACTAGGTTAAGGAGTTTAACCGGTTAATGTCGGATCGTTGGAGCTCATGATCTATAGGTTCATAAGGTACTCTGACTAGCTCATATAGGAATAAACTTAGAATAAATCGAAGGAAAAATTTGAATCGTTCAAATTAGGTTAATCATATGAGATATGATTAAGTAATTAATATATGATATCAAATGAGAGATTTGGTCAAAAATATTTAAATGGGATTTAAATATTAAAATTATGAATACGGATTCATAATCGGAGACATGGATTTAGTTAAACAGTTGGTTTCCGGAAGAAGTCAAATAGTTGACTTTGACCTAAGCAAGTCAAAGAGTTGTTTTAATCAAACCTTCTAGAAAGGTTGACCATGAGATTAAATTAATGTTTCTTACCAAATTAGTGGAAAAATCCACTAACTTGAAGAGTGGAACATTTAATTAATTTCAAAATTCTACACTTTGACACATAATCTTTGGCATGCATTAGTAGGATGTGTGCTGTCAACTTTTGGTGAACTTAGACGTGCAAAAGTTGCATGCAATTTTTTTTTTTTTAAAGAAGACCTTTGTTCATCTTTTTCTTCTTGAAAAATCTTGGAGAATTTGAAGTTTTTGAGAAACTAAATTTTTACTTCTTTAAAGAGTCCCACCACTCTATTCCAAGTGGGAGCAAATTCATTTCAAGTTCCTTGGCGCGACCTGCGCCGGGGTTTGGTTTAGACGCGCCGAGGGGGAGGGGGCACGCAGAGAGCATGCTTCCCCCCGCCCACCGGCACGGACAATTTGTTTATGAACGCGTTCGCGGGTCGTTTGATGTTTAGGCATCGACAATGATCCTTCCGCAGGTTCACCTATGGAGAAGTCGTAACAAGGTTTCCGTAGGTGAACCTGCGGAAGGATCATTGTCGATGCCTAAACATCAAACGACCCGCAAACGCGTTTACAAACAAACTGTCTGTGCCGGTGGGCGGAGGAAGCATGCTCTCTGCGTGCCCCCTCCCTCCGTTGAGTTATCATGAATCATCAGAGCAACGGGCAGAGCCCGCGTCGACCTTTTATTTAATAAATGCATCCCTTCTAGAAGTCGGGGTTTGTTGCACGTATTAGCTCTAGAATTACTACGGTTATCCGAGTAGCAGATACCATCAAACAACACTGCGTTAGAAATGAATGAAAATGGACATTTCAAATTTTGTTTCATAGCTGTTGGTGCATCAATTGAGGGGTGGAAGTATTATAGACCTACCATATTCGTAGATTTTTACTTCTTTAAAGAGTCCCACCACTCTATTCCAAGTGGGAGCAATTTCAAGAAAGGAAGAAAAGCTACAAAGGTATATAATTTCATTCCTTCTTCTCTAATTCATTTTGTATGATAATGCATGTTTAATCCTAGGTTGTTATATGCATCTAGATTGTTATTCGATCCTCTTTCATTTCCGCTGCGCATGTATGTATGAGATCCATCATGTGGTATCAGAGCATCAAAATAACATCCATTTGCATATGGTGGGTACAAATTCATTAGATGAATTGTTGCATGTACTAAAATGGTTTTCTGTTTTTGGCATTGCTTTTAGTTTGCTTTTGGTTGTTTAATTATTGTAATTAAGCCATCGTTTTTGGGTCTCGTTATGCTTGATCGAGTCTGTATTTCATTTGAGTCGATTAGAGTAGAATTTAGGTTGTAATCGAAGTTATTTCAAGCTCAAAAGCATGTTATCTTTTCTATTACTACTGCTGTTTTCTGCATTTCCAGCAATTTTTTAACCTTTTGGAGGCTGCTTCAAGCACCTTGGAAGGCGGTTCAAGTGCGGTTCGAGGTTACTTCAAGCTTATTAATGTAATAGCTTAGTTTGTGTGTGCTTGGGATGCCAAAATCAACTATTTTAGTAGTTTTTCATTTAATTATGCATTATGAATGTATGAATTAATTGCTCTAATCTTGATTGTGCATAATGTATGTCATTTAGATTTAAAATCCCACCATAGGATTAGACAATCATCCATTAATATATTATAAGTAGTTATAATGTATAGTGTGCATGATAAGTTCAAATTATGATTTGAATGTATGGTTATGGAGCATGCCTATAATTTATAATTATTATAAAAGAGATAAACATTAAAATCCATAACAAAGATAATATACATGCTCGCTTTAGGGTCCTTAACTCATAAATTGGTAAACAAAAACACCCACCTTATAAAATCTTGTCTAAGGCTAGTATTTAAGTTGACGCTTTACGGAACACCACCTACCTAGAGATTAAGTCGGTTCTTGAGTTGTGTTAACACATTTCATGAGCTTGCGTGAACAGTGTGAGGTTTCAAAACAAGTTTTATCACCTAAACATCATAAGTTTAAATCCAATCCAATATAAGAGTTATATTTGGATCAAAACACCTAGACTTAAAATATGTTTATTTGGCCTAAATATATGCCTAAGTGAACATATATTCAAAACCGTCTAGAATACTTCAGCTGGAGATTAGTAACGTTAATGATGTCGAAGAAGGAAAACTTGAACTAATTTCTTTCCCAAAACGAGATACTTTTATAGATGCTAGAATTTGTTCGAGAGGAATTGCAGTCCTTAATGGCAATCTCAATGCAACATTTTGATTGTCACAGTGTCTTAAATTTCAACTGAATTCCATCTTGGGAGAGTACTCCTCAACGTTTTTAATAATGGTCATTGGTTTTAATATCGTATTGTGTTCAAAACGGTGAAGTACACACTTCCATTTTTTTGGTTTTTTGAACAAATCTCGAGCTCTGAATTTGATCAATTATTCCCAAAGTTTCTTAATGATAGCTCTTTTGTGCGAGTTAATTGCTTAAATCATGAATTCCCGTAATAATGGGGAATCAAACAACTTTTAAAATCAGAGCAAAGAATCGGGCATTGAGGATTTATAGTAAGGAAATTCAAAGAGTAACGGAAAAAAGAACCCTAAAACAAAAGAGATATAAGTGGAAAAGAAGAGAGATGGATGCGACCGAAAACCACACAAGTTCAAAGTTTTGAACTCCTGACCCATCTGAAGCCCCAAAGTTAAAGCAATAAGTTTGATGGAGGGATATGTGAAAGAAGACGAGACATTTGGAGTGAAATATAGTATCACTGAAGTTGCTGCTACAAAATGTTGGAGAATACAGAACACAGTCCCAGCAACTTAGTCATGAAACCAAAAAAAACAAAACCTTAATAACACATACACTAATCCTAAATGACAAGACAAAATATATGTTGTAAATTGAGAACATAACATAGGAAAAAGATGCTACCGGAGAGATTCAATACTTTTATGTTCAAAATTAATCGACCTCCTCCATCTTGCTACCCTCTGCATCAGCATCGGCATCCTCAAGGGGAGGCATTTCAGAATCGCCCTCTCCAGCTTCCTCATCAATGCTTAACCCGAGCTTCAACATCCTGTGAATTCTGTTTCCAAAGGTATTCGGGTCGTCAAGGCTGAACCCGGAAGTTAGAAGGGAAGTCTCAAAGAGAAGGAGAACAAGGTCTTTAACGGATTTGTCGTTCTTGTCCACCTCGGCCCTCTTCCTGAGCTCTTCCATGATGGGGTTCTCAGGGTTGATTTCCATCGTCTTCTTGCTAGACATGTAACCAGCCATGCTATTGTCCTTCAATGCTTGAGCTTTCATGATTCGTTCCATGTTGGCTGTCCACCCATATTCACCAGTTACCAAACAGCAGGGAGAATCCACAACACGGTCAGAAACAACAACCTTCTCAACTTTGTCGCCCAAAACATCCTTTATCACCTTGCATAGCCCCTCGAACTTCTCCTTCAAAGCTTCCTTCTTCTTCTTTTCATCTTCACTCTCATCAAGTTTCAGACCTTCCTTGGTTGCTGACACAAGCTTCTTGCCTTCAAATTCCTTCAACTGACCAACTGCGTACTCATCGATTGCATCAACCATGAACAGAACTTCGTAACCCTTCTTCTTGAGCTTCTCAAGGAAAGGAGAATTTTCTACAGCTTTCTTGCTTTCACCAGTGATGTAAAAGATATCATTCTGGCCTTCCTTCATTCTGGTCACATAATCCTTCAGGCTGGTCAACTCATCACCACTCTTGGTAGAGTGGAAACGGAGAAGTTCAGCAATCTTAGGCCTGTTCTGGGAATCCTCGTGGATACCAAGCTTCAAGTTCTTGGAGAATGCCTCGTAGAACTTGTTGTAGTCTTCTTTGTTCTCGGCAATCTCAAAGAAGAGCTCAAGGCACTTCTTGACCAAGTTCTTCCGGATGACCTTCAAGATCTTGTTCTGCTGCAACATTTCTCTAGATATATTGAGGGGAAGATCCTCAGAGTCGACAATGCCCTTAACAAAGCCAAGGTATTCAGGAATCAATTCCTCACAGTTGTCCATGATGAAGACGCGGCGAACATACAACTTAATGTTGTTCGGCTTCTTCTTTGTGTCGAAGAGATCAAAAGGAGCCCTCTTGGGAACAAAGAGGATAGCCTTGAATTCCAATTGACCTTCAACAGAGAAGTGCTTTACGGCTAGATGCTCCTCCCAGTCGTTGGTAAGGCTCTTGTAGAAAGCAGCATACTCTTCCTTCGTAATCTCTTCTGGCTTCCTCATCCAGATAGGCTTCTGTTTGTTCACTAACGACCACTCATGTGAAACTTCCTTGATCTTCTTCTTTTTCTTTTCTTCCTTCTCCTTCTCTTCATCAACTTCCTCAACCTTTCCTTCCTCGTCCTTCTTCTCTTCCTCATCTTCATCATCAGAGATTTCCTTCTCAATGGTCTTCTCAACCCAGAGAGAGATTGGGTAGCTAATAAACTCAGAGTGCTTCTTGATCAAGTCCTTGAGACGACGCTCCTCAAGGTATTCAAGCTGATCTTCCTTGAGGTACAGGGTAATCTTAGTACCTCGGCCAAGATTCTCACCAGATGTGTCCCTGGTGACTGTGAACGAACCCCCAGCTTGGGACTCCCAAACATACTGCTCATCATCATTGTGTTTAGTGGTAACAATAACCTTTTCAGCCACAAGGTAGGCTGAGTAGAAACCAACTCCAAACTGACCAATCATGCTCACATCAGCACCGGCTGCAAGAGCTTCCATGAATTCCTTGGTCCCAGATCGTGCAATGGTACCCAGATTGTTCACCAAATCTAATAAAATAGACAAGCTCACCCAATGAGTTATACCATACGAAACAGATTAAAAAGACAGCCATACACACAGAGTTGATGCTTAGTAATCACTCACCAGCCTTGGTCATTCCAATACCACTGTCAATAATCGACAATGTGTTGTTTGCCTTATCAGGAATGATGTGAATAAAGAGCTCAGGCTGAGCATCTAGCTTGCTCTTGTCAGTCAAGCTCTCGAATCGGATCTTATCTAGAGCCTGAAAGAGAATTCTAAATCGTAAGTTGTTTGTTTCCATAATCCTAGATATGAAGGTACACGATTTTCGAAGGCTCTACAATCATCAAACTACCCAACAAGACTCCAAATAACAATTCAGTAAAGAAAGATTCTAGAAATGGGAAAATATCTTGGTCCAGGCGAAAACCCGATCAAAAGTATATCACCCTAGAGATTCATCGAGTGCGTCTATAAATATAATCGAAATGAAACTTGAGAATACCAATCAAAGCCCATACTAAAACAAAAGGATCGCGTAAGGAGAGTAGTAAAAAGAAAGAAGCACAAAGACGAAATTAAAGAAAATAAAAGGAAAGGCAGGGGTGGTTACATCGGAGGCATTGCTGATAAGTTCTCGGAGGAAGATCTCCTTGTTGCTGTAAAAGGTGTTGATAATGAGACTGAGAAGCTGATTAATCTCGGCCTGGAAGGCAAATGTTTCAGTATCCGCCATTGCTGAAGACACCGATCGAAGATCGAAGAAACAGAGAAATGGAGGAAAATGTTAACGGAGGCTTGAAAGAAGAAGTCGAGATCTAACAATAGGGAACCGAAGGGTTATATAGAAGGGATTTTGTTAGTGTTTCTTGAACCTTCTATAATTTTCTTTCTAAGGAATATTCGAGAAAATTGGGTTTGGGAAAACCTAATCCAGGGTTGGAGCAAACCCGCAGCCAAACAAGGTACTATTTTTATTAGTGCCTAATATTTTTAGTTAATTAAGTTTTTTCTTTTTTCAGTTTGTGATTAAGTTCATGTTTGAAAATAGATTGAAATCATTTTTTTTTGTTATTTTAAAAATTATTATAAAACATACTCTTAATCATTTAAAATTAATTTAGCATTTGATGTAACACTTTTAAATTCAATTTTCATGCAATCAAATTTACTTACTTAAGAGTGTTTTTATAAAGTTGCATAGATATTGTTTTATATGTATTGGTTCTTCTAATCATGTAGAGCGTTTTTAATTCATTGATTTTGATAAACCATATTACTATTATGAGTCTATCAGTGATAGATTTTGTTATATTTGCAATTTTTTTTTTTTTAATATTGTTATACGCTTAATTATTTTTCTTAAAATTGCTACCCAATACGATTACCCTCTAAATTTAGGTTTTTATCGAGAAAAATTAAATTGTGGGTAAGACCTTAAATTTACTTTGAATTGAAAGTTTGGACACACCAAAATTTCATCCTAAATTCAAGTATTCAAATTTGGTTCACATCCTTGGGCCAAATTAAATTGGAAATATAACTTTGAATTTATCATAAATTAAAATTTGGACATACTCTAAATCTCTCAAACTAAAGTTTGATTGAAATTGAAAATTCGCAATGTTATGCCATATAAGAAAACCCAAAATTTGACCCAAATTTAAATAAAAATGAGTTATTTTAAAAAACATTTTTTTCTCAAGCCAATCCAAACAGACCCTTAATCGATAATCAGGAAACAAACAAGTGTGTGATGAGTTCAATCTAAGTAAAATTTTCAAAACCAAAAACGATTAATTACACTAACATAGATTACCAAACACATTGTTAATACAAGTAGGTATATAAAAGTTTGGTAATTATTCTCATTACACATGCCCAAAAAAAAAAAAAAAAAAACAAAACAAAAAAAAAGGGTAAAGTGGTCAATTTTTCTCATTTTTCCTCCTCATCATCCTCATTTAGGGTTCCATTAGAGTGGAAGTCATAAGGACCATAAGAAAGTGACCTCAAAATATTTTGGATACTATATTGTCTATCTAAGGTTGGCTTTGGAAGGCTCAGCCCTTTGATTATGCCTCTGTTCTTCTGATGATAATCACCACCGTTCATTCCCATCTCTACCAGATGAGCTGATCCCTCTTCCTCCATCATCTCCATTGATTTTGTTGACTTTGACTTCTTCTTGTATATTCCGTACAGAATCAGCTGGGCCGACCCCAATACAAACCCTATTCCATTTGGCACCTAAACAAAATGAAACATTTTTTTTTTATTTAAATGCATTATTTTTATCTAATCAAATCAACAATATTAAAAAAGTGTGTTTAGAAGTGATTTTAGTCGTCAAAATCACTCTCAAAAGTAGAAAAATTGTTGAAAATAATTATAAAAATAGCAAATTTTACTTTCTATACGTGATAGACAGCGACAGATCTATATAGACATTTGTCACTCTACCGAATAGACATGGATAGATATTTATTTTGGTCTATTAAAGTAACAATTTTATTATATTTATAAATGGTTTGAATATTTTTTTATTTATAATAATTTTTCAAAAATAAAATTGATTTTAAAAAATAAAAAATCACTACAACTTGATTTTTGAAGTATCACTAACCAAGTGATTTTTGTTTTGGTGATTGACCATGAATCACCTCCAAAATTTTCCTCACCTTGTTTGGTGGAATGGACTATTATTAATCTATCATAATCATCTTTTAATTTTAAATAACCTGTAACAGTTCATAGATACAAGTTTTTACATTTTAGAAATCTCCTAATTTTTTAACCATTTAAACAAATATATTATAATGATATTCTTTCATATAAATATATTTGATCACATTTACTTTAAATATTAATGGATTTAATTTTTTATAACAATTATTTTTAAAAATTTCATCAAATAATTTATAGCTTAAATTAAAATTGTTGAAATGTAAATTAATTGTGAATATGAAAATAATTGAAAAAATAAGCCTAGTTTGGTTCATATAACTAATTTAATATTAATTAACCAAACACCGAAGCTAGCTGTTTTTTTTTTTTAAATAATAATAATAAATTCAATTAAAATTTACCATTAGTCACCAAACTTTTTTTTTTTAGTAGATGATTTTGTATTTTTCCTGCTATTTTTCTTTTTCTAATACAACACAAACTTGGATGATTTAAATTAACACAAATCTTTTGGTCGCTAACACATACTATATTCTCTCTTTGACTCTATTATTCATTGTCCTAATATTCACCCACCCAATAATTTTCTTGAACAAAACTACACCTATAAAGCCCTAACACATATCCATATTCTATTATTACGTACTCAAATATATTCCCTCCATTTATTGAAAAACAAAATAAAAATAAGTTTATGAACTAAAACAAAGATTTTAAAAATTTAAGCACGAAAATGAATATTTTGAAATTTATGAACTTATGAAAGGATTTTGAAAGTTGAAAGACCAAAATAAATTTAAACCATATTTTCCTTTAATTAAAGAATTAACAGGTAAAAATATAACTTTACCGCAATGTAGACGTCCTTGACAAGAAACGCATAGGCAGACCAAATACCAGCATTTAGGAAGAGAAAAAACGAGAGGAAAAATGGCATATACTCCACACTCTTAGTCTTTATCACATTTTTCTGTTTTAACCAAAAACAAAATAATTATTATTATATATAATTGAATAAACATATACATTTCCAATAATCAATTATGAAAAAAATATATTGCAATTGTAATATTTTGATGTCTACAGTTTAGTAGCTTATTTCCTTTTAAACTAATTGTTTGTAAGGATGTTTTTAAAAAAAATTAACTATAATACTAAACAAATTAGTGTTTGGGTAAATTCAGCCCTAGACCTCTACAAATTATCATGTTATTTGATAAATTAATACTAAACTATTTTATTTTATACATCATATAAAATAAGTCTATTATTTAGATATGTAGTTTAAATAGTTTAAATATTATGTTTTGTTGCTCTATATTAATGGTTAAGTATTAAGAAAAATACCTTTAGTTATTTAAAAATAAATATGGTAGGATTAAATTAGTTGCATTCAAATTATAAAAAGTTAGGAGATAGGTTTTGGTTATGTGAGAAAAATAATAGATATATAAAATAAATCTTAATATTGAAGAATAAAATTGAAAATTCAAAAATTTATTGAAAAGTGAAATATGTTTACGAGAGAATCTAAATTAGTAGAGAATTGATTTTAAAAGTAATTTTAATAGATTTAATTTTATTTTATTTTACCGAACACAAAAAAGAAAAAAAGAATGTTCAGATTCTAAAAATTACTTTCAACTTTTTTTAAATCAATTTTGAGCTCTTTTGAGTTGCGATAAATTTAAGATTCAATATCCTTAGCACTAAAAATAATATGTAATATGTCATAAAAAATGAGAAAAAAATGGTAGGTAATATATTCATTTCTTAAACTCTATTTCATGAACTAATAATTTATATTTGGATGTTATTTAGATAATGGAACAAATCATATCTTTTTCCTCATTAATTTCTAATTTATATTTGAAGAGTAAGGTTTGAAACTTGAACTTCTTAAAACTTGAGTGATGGCCAACCAGAAAATTTAGAACTTTAACAATTAAATGAGGAATAAGAATAAACTTTGTGCTTAAAACTATATTTTAACCCTATTTATAATAACTATTATATATATATATAAAGCAAGCTTATGAAAAATTTTGTTTTTTTTTAAATATCATTTTGGTCCTTATACTTTGGGGTTTATTTAATTTTAGTCCCTGGTTTGTTTAATTTTAGTCCCTATACTTTCAAATGTTTCAAATGTCCAATTTTAGTTTTTGTACTTTCAATAAATCTTAAATTTAGTCCATATTGTTTGTTTATTATAGATTTTTTCATTAATTTTTATTTTTTTATTAATATTTTCACTATAAATTTTGAAAACATATTTACGTATTATGTTTCTTTGCATCAAAATTATTATAATCATGAAATTAAATTCGAGGGACCAAATTTAAGATTTATTGAAAATACATGACATTTGAAAGTATAGATATTAAATTGCAAAGTATATGGATCAAAATTGTATTTTAACCTTTGTTTTTATTTCTTCGAGTTGAAATATATTTTTAAGAGTTGACTCTTGACATTTTCACCGACATTAAAACTAATCAAGATAACTAAAGGTCGAAGGATAGTTACCATGACAGCTAGAGGGGAAGCATACATGCCAATGGTTAAAGCAGCACAAATAATCCCAACAAAGGTAAGCCTCAAACTTCCATGCATGGCCAAAAGAGTTGCACCAATTACACTTCCATAGAACACAACATTGAATAGACCAACCAACTTCAATGTTGTCACCTGAAATTATAATTCCCAAAATTAAGTTTCAATTAGCCAAATATGAATATGGTTATTAAATTAGAGGCTTAAATTCTCAAATTTATTTATTTAATAGTAATTATTGGGTGAATCTCAAACTTCACTCATCTTCAAGCATCCCTTCAATCTCAAAGAGAAAAAAAAAAATTAAAAAAGTGTATCTTCTTTTTAAAAATAAAAGTTTGTCACGACAACTTGTGATTGAACAAGCGTTGCATAAAATTAGATATAGCTTGAGATGCACCAAAAATATTTTTCTTTATTTAATACTTTATTTTGATTCTTGTAATTTCAAACACATATTTATAATTTGTCTTTAAACCTTACATATACTTTGACTTGCATCTTTGTTCTTGAACTTTTAAGTCTATTCATTTTAGTTTTTTAAACGCTATATTTCTTGCTCGCACTCAAAACTATAAGAACCCACTTTGAAGAGTCTATAGCGATCACAATAACATAGTAATAATTAATACACATATTTGAAACGCCTAAGTATAAGTATAGGGCAATTTGAGATAGAGTTCAATTGAAATAAACATGATATGGAGGGTTTTTTTTTTTTTTTTTTTCATACTAATTAAAAATAAGATTATGTTACAAATATAGTCCCTAACTTTAAGGTTTGTGTTTATTTGGTGTCTTGTTTGATAATCATCTGATTTTTTATTTTTTGTTTTTGAAATTAAGTCTATTTCCTCTCAATTTACAATGGTTTTCACCTTTTTTAAGTATGGGTGTTGAATCCTTATCCGAATTCCAACGAAAAAAACAAAAAATTTTAAGTTTTTTTTTTCTTTCAAAACTTGATTTTTTTTTTTTAAAACAATAGTAAAAAGCAGATATTAAAGTAAGAAATTTAGAGGTGGAATGAGTGTTCATTAGCTTAATTTTGAAAAAAGAAAAAATAAAAAGCCAAATAGTTATCGGAAGAGGCCTAAACTATTGAATTTTTTAAAATTCATCCAACTACTCGATATAATATATTAAAAATTTAAGTTCCAATTAAAGAGAGAATTTTGAACTCGTGAGAGATCTATTAAACATGTAATTGAGTGTTCAAGGATTTATTTAAAAATAAAAAAAAAAAAAAAAAGAATTATGGGTTAAAATTGCAACACCTATATACTTACTTTAGAGTTAAAATCGATTGAAATCGAAAAATTAGGATTTAAATTAAAACGATCGAAATTGATATTTCTCTAATAAAATAAGATAAGCGGACAGGTTCGAAACCATTGAATTAACTATATTATGAAATAAAGTCATGACAAATGTTTGGTTGTTATTAAAAGTAACAAAAAAAGGGGACAAGTGTTAGGCAACCAATGACTTACCTAATTAGCATTATCCATTCTGTTGATTTATAAAGAAATCTTTTCAAGTTACTGAGAATTTGAATCTCAAATCAAGGTACAATTTAAAATAAAAAAAAAATTAATTACAAAAATATCATAGTAGAAATACTATATTATATTTGAACTAAAAAAAATTGAAAAGAAAAGAAATACTATAATTCACAGTCTAATTTTTTTATCCATAAAAAAAATAAAATAAAAAAAGTTAGAAAAAGGCATCATATTTAAAATTAAAAAAAAAAAACAAATTTTCAATTTTTTTTTTTTTTTTTTTTTGGTTTATCTAACCATTTTGCTTCTAAGAAATGGTTAAAAATTTTGAGTTTCCTTCTCTTAACCATTTGCCCCCTAAATATCAATCACCTCACTATGTACTATACCATGTGAAGTCTATTGCATCACCCAAAACACTAAAATTGAAAGGATTAAATTGATTTATAAAAACAACAATAACTTTCATTAAGGAGAAGTTTGAGGCAAGGAGTAGAAGGGGTGGCCATTCAAACCACAAAACCCCAACCGAACTGAAAAAATGTAGTTTCGGTTTGAAGAAATCTCGAAACTGAATATTCGGGTTTAGTTCGGTTTACATTTTAAAAACTGAATTTGAAATCGAGACGAACCGAACCGTTTTTAACTAATACATATATTAGAAAAAGAGCAAAACCGAAATTAAAATTGATCAATTTTTAACTTAAAGAACAAAATTGAATTTAAAATCGAACGGAGTCAGTTTGTTTTGAATTTAAAAAATGTTTGGTTTGGTTTAGTTTGGTTTAACCACCAAACCGTTTGCACCCCTAAGGAGTAGAGTTATGTAGTAATTAAAATTAAAAGTTGTTGGGGCCATAGAGAGTTTAGTCATCTCATGCAATTCCTCCCTAAACACCCCCTTAAAACTATAACGAGTCGAAAAAACTCGATTGGATCAAGGATGAAACTTAAAATATAATAATCTAAGAAGTAGATAGATGAGTATAATGAGAGAGAGAGAGAGAGAGAGAATGACCTTCTTGTCCTTGGGAGCAAAGATGATAAAGAGAATGACATAAGAGAGCTGAAAGAGAACACCAGCACCATTGACAGTAGTAACAAGTAGTCCATCAGGTTTCAAAAGCCCATAAAATGTCCACAAGCTTGTACTCAACAATGTTGTCACATATGGTATTCCTTTGTAATTCTCTGTTGACTTCTTCTTCACTATTCCTATAAATGTTTTTCTTTCATAATATCCCAAAACACACACAAATACTAATCTCATTTAGTTCTCCTTTTCACAACCATTTCATTTTTATTTTTAGCACCAAAAAAAAAAAAAATTCTAGATTTAGCTTCTATTTGGTTTCAATTTAGTCTCTAGATTTCAAAATGTTACAATTTTATCCTTGAAATTTGAGTTTTGTTTTGATTTTTGGTCTCTAGGTTTTGAAATTTTACATTTTTAACTTCAACTTTTCATTAAATACTTCACTATCAATCATTAACGTCAATGCCGTTTAATTAATTTAAAACAATTTTGAAATGGAATTTTAAATTTAATTTTAAAAGTGAGGAAAGATAGTAAAACTTACTTAATTATAATTATTATAATTATTTTAAATTTATTAACCTAAAGTAACGAAAATGAGTATTTAGTAAAAAATCATGGTTAAAAATATAAATCTTGAAATCTAAGGATCAAAATGTCAAAACTTAAACGTGAAGAGTAGAGTTGGAACATTTTGAAACCTAGAGATTACAAATATATTTTCACTTTATCTAACATTTGTGTACTAATCCAACTTTAGCTCTAGTACTTTTCATAAATCTTAAAGTTACTTCCATTGTTAGAAATTTAGTCTCTCCTAACTTTTCTATTGTAAATTTACATGGTGTTTTTTCTTGACTGAAAATTATTATTCTTAAATTATCAAGTTTAATAATAACTAACTTTAAAATAATAATAATGAAAGACTATCCTTCATCAATATGCAAGAGATTTAAATTTCCACCATGATATATTGATATATTTTAGTATAAAAATTAAATAAATTAAAAAGTTATTTTAAATATAATAAAAAGAACCAAAATATTTATAAATATAGCAAAATTTAATTGTCTATTGTAATTTATCGCAGTTTATTGCATATAGACTGTATATTTTGCTATTTGTTGTAAATATTTTTAATAATTTTGTTATTTAAGATAATTTTCTTAAATTAAAGTTAAAAAAAATAATAACTTTTCTTAAAAAAAAAAAAAAGAGTGAAATCTATACTCGGAAACAAAAATCATTTTCAAACATAACTACGAACGGTCCCCCAACAAAAAGAGTTTTATTTTCAGCCAAACTTTGGAAAGTGGGAGCAACCCAAAATCATCAAAATACCCTATTTAAATAAATAAATAAATGAATAAATGAATAAAACTAAGAAAAAAACAAAACAAGTAATTAATGCCCATTTATGAACAACCTCACAATTCTCGGTACCCTAACGTAATTTTACTTTATAGCCTAACAAACTTTTGAAAATTGTCATTAAAAGCCCCAAGAGAGAAGAGAGAGAAAAAGGGTTACCTTATACAATACTTATACAACAAAATATATTTAATTTAAAATCACGACTTAACCTTTGAAAATTCCAACATAAGTAAATATATACATTTTTAACTCAGATATTAGAGATTTGAATTTGTTGTTAGTACTCAACAAAAGTAACTTTAAAATATATGAAATTAACATGCTTTCAATTTCTTACCTTTTTTTTACTTCAATGTCTTATTACACACTATTTAAAAAATTTACAATTAAATTTGTATTCTTTTTTCAAGTATAATAACGCATAAGGTAAGATTTGGACCCTTAACATTTTAATCAAGAACATGTATATTTTCTTTATAAAAAAACTTGAGTCCAATATAAGTTGTACCATCCTTATGCAGCCTAGCCATCACTCTAATAAAAATTTATCATTTAATAGTTGATTTTAGGGTTTTTTTTTTAAAATATAGTAAAAGTAATCAAAATATTTACAAATATAGCAAAATTTCAATGTGTATCTCTGATAGATCGTGATAGACTACTATTAGTGTCTCGACTAATCTGTATATATTGCAATCTATCGTGGATAGATAGTGTATTTTGCTATTAGTTATAAATATTTTCAGTAATTTTACTACTTAAAATAATTTTTCTAAGTTGCACCTAATAATTATTTTTTTCTTGTAGTACAATAAACATTATATGATTTGAACAAAATAATTAAGGAAATCGACTTTGGCTGAGAAAGAATATGTCGAAGAAGCAAATTTAGTGAAAATGAAAAAGAAAAACTTTTAGATAAAAATATTGAAACTCACATGGGAGATGCAAAAACCAGAATCGAAATCACATTCCCTGCAACCAAATACACCACAAATCCCATCAAGATCCCAAAAAGAAAAGGGAAAATGTACTAAAAAAAGTTAGAAAAAGAACTGACCGATGATACCCATAACAAAGCTCAAACTAGTAGCCATGTCTTTGCCGGAGGAGCACCGGCGGTGGCGGTGGCAGTGGCGGTGGAGGCGGAGGAATTAAATTATTGGAGAGAGAGAGAGAGAGAGAGAGAGAGAGAGAGAGAGAGAGAGAGTGGTGTGTGTTTGTGGGTAAGTGTTGAAAAGGGTACGAAAATTGAAAAGGAAAAGAAATTGAATTTGGGTTTATAGATTCTTCAAAACAGAGCCCTCCACTACAATGGAGACACGTTTTGGTTTTTTTGGTTTACAATTTTGAGTTATTGGAGCCCCACCCAATCCCCATATTATTTTCTGGTCCCTTTGTGAAAAGGATGTTTTACCATTACTACCCCAAACAAATGTTTGTGTTTGAAATTAGATGTGCAAACTTATGATCAAACAAATGTTCTTGTTCACATGTTAGGTTTGTTCCTAATTATAAGAATATGTAGTTTTGGTCTTCCACAATTAGGTGGTAGTGTTAAACCTCTCAAGTCTCGAACCACATGACTTCACAAGGAAGGCTAAGTCAAGTGAGGGAATCGCGCTCTTAGTGCTGATAGGAGGTTAGCCACATAAGTTCTCTTGGTGGAGAGAAGTAGAGACGAGGCAAGTCACATGACATACTGATGGAAGGTTAGTGTGGCACACAACGTAGGTAGGTGACTCATGCGGGGTGTTAAGAGGTTAGCACGACACTTGGTGTACAAGAGGCACACACAAGGGTGGCCAAGAAGTGCTCAGCAGCATGTTGAAGAAATTAGTTCAAAAGGAACAGAGAGACAATCATTTAGAAAAAAGAAAGAAACTTTTATTAAGAATATACAAAGATTCTCGGACACACTTTTGAGAGAATACTTTTTCACTCTCTCACTATTCTTCACTCTAAGGTTGTCTAACTCTCTAGTTTTGTTTTTCTTAGTTTGACTTACAAATAGGGACATATCTTCTATTTACAGGTGTGAGATTCTTAGACCTCAAACAAGAGGATTTTTCTAGACTTTTATTTGATCTAAACAATTCTAAATATTTCTGTGAGATTATCCTTATCTAAGGAAATTCTCTAGAATTCTTTGGAGCCTAAAGAAATACTAGGATGGTTCTAGAACATTTCTTATGAGATACTTATTTACATTTTTCTCGATAAATCTAGAGATGTCTAATATTTACACTAAGTTAATTGTATATATAGATACTTCAAGCTGAAACTTCGATAATAGTTAGTGTTTTTGCTTCTACTTCAACACAACAAGCGCGCACAAGGATACGTAACATAGACGGGTGGCAATAACACTCACATGGTGAGCGCCACTAGGCACGTACAACGCTAGCCTGATGCACAAGCATTGTGGGTGCACACTAGACAATGAGTGGCAGACAACATGCACTAAGTGTGCGGGAGATGTGGTCTTGGCGCCAACCAACACAAGTGATTGAATAACCATTTGGGTGCTCAAATGAACATTTGGTTTAGGGTGAGAAAAGAGTCACCCAGCAATACGAATGTTGACTTACTTAGAGGCATGAGTTGTGGTAGACACTTTGTGAGGTGCTTGGGAATAGAAGATTATTCACAAGTGTGCGTGCACAACATATGATGACATAGTTACTTGAAAGATTGTGGTGCAGGATCGTGCATTTGAAATTGTAATTGAGAAATTCAAATTGAAGACAAGGAAGGTAGTTATCCAAGATTATGGGGAGTTATATCCGAGTAGTTACCTAAAGTAGTAGATGAGTGTGTAGTTACATGGATGCAAGTAGTTAGAGTGGAGTAGTTATTGAAATGTGGGTGGTTACTCAAAGTGAGCAATTACTAGAGGTAGTTATCTAGAATGTGTGTAGTGCCTAAAACACTCTGGTAATTATTAGATCATGGAAAAATGAGTTCCTAGATGGAAGGAACATGGTTGGTTATCTATCCCCACTAGTTCACTCACCAACTCCTCGTCCCCACCTATAGAAGGATTACCTTGGGTTTTGTCCAAATGGAATCAAGAAATCCTTGAGACATTTGACCCTTGAGTCTTGTTTCCACTTCAAGCTTTTGTGTATTTGTGTATTCCGTTTGTTATTTAGGAACACAAATTAATAGATAATTATCACCAAATTATGTTTGTGTTCTTTCCCTCTATCTCTTCCTCGTGTGTGTGTGAAAGTGTGCAACATAGCGAAGCTCTAAGTGAGAATTGTTCTCAGTGAGACACCATTTTGAGTGTTGGGTTATTATTTGTGCATAAAAAGTAAGGTTGTACTAGAGAGAGCATCTCTAGGCAGCATATAGGTTAAGAGCGAAAAATTCAAATTTAGAATTAACCATATGTCACGTAGCACGTTGGAGATCATAACATGAATAGCTATGTTGATCCTTAAAGTTTAATAATATAATTCCCTAAGATCAACGAACTAGTTACACCACTATATAAGAATGTTGTCTATAATCAAGATTTTACTTACAATGGTCAATAAGTGGAATATATATATTTAAATAGTAGTACTTGCAAGATGACTAAAACTAATATGATTTTGTAAAATTTACTAAATTTATATTTTAATAAGATTTATGAATACTATGACAAAAATACCTCCAAATAAGATTCAACTAATTTTTTTCCAATTACTTGAATGACTATAAACAAGGAAGATAAATATAGAAAATCTTAACAAATAGAAAAAAAAAAAAAAAAGAAAAAAAAAAAGAACGTGGTAACCATAATTAATAAACAAAAATAGATATATCCACATAATTTATTGGTGACCACATAAAAGTAGTTTAATTACTATATATATATATATATATATATATATATATATATATATTTTTTTTTTTTTTTTTTTTTTTCTTTTTTATCAAAAGTGTTTTTATACATACATTTTTTTATTTGTTATACTCAAAGTGCTTTTATTAATGTCAAATTACTATAAAAAAGAACTATTAAATACTATGAACTGATTTTAAGAGTGGTCACCAAAGCTGGTCGTTGGAGGTGATTGTCGGAGGTGGTCATGCATCGCCAAAATTGAGGATCGAAAGTGATTTTCGTTTCAGTTGACGTCTTCTATGGATGGATTGAAGTTATGTGGAAGATTACTTTTGAGAACATTAAGAGTGATTACATAAGAATTTTAACCGTTTTAAGTATTTGGTAAGATTAATTGTGAATGAAATTGTTAAAACACTTTTTAACCTATTTCTCTTGCACTTTTTGAAATTTGTTTCACACTAACTTTTAAAGGTATACTCCGATGAGATAAGCAATTACTTCCTAACAAATTTTCAATTTCCAATTTCATTCTTTATGGATTCAAATTTTTGATAAATTTAGTATATTCATTACAAAATCAATTTCTATACCCTAAGTTTTTAGGTTGGTTAGTTCAATGTCACCAATATTTTCTTTAAATGATATCATTAAAAAAAAAAAAGAATTACACCTATTTCTCCTAACAATTAATCTAGAGCAAATGAAATATAAGTTTAAGTTAAAACATATATAATACAATATTTTTTTAAAAAAATATATTTAAAATATAAATTATCAAAAAAAAATTGTGCAAATTTTGATAGCAAGTCTATTTAGTCATTGCTAATTACAATAATTTAGCATTATTTATCAACATTATGACTTACTTTTTTGAGTTTCAAATTAAAATTTACCAAACATTAGTTTAACAGTTGATTTTTCTATAAATATAGTTTCTATCATTTATTTTAACCGTTACAACAATTAAAATTAAGTCTCAATCATTTTGTGCGTGGTGGGAGTTCATTAATTGTTGATATAAGGTTTTAAAATATTAGGCAAAAAAGAAGAGAAAAGGAAAAGTGGATAGTATTTTTTAAACAAAATATAGCAAAATGAGCCAAATTATTTATAAATATAGAAAATTTATATTGTCGATCGCTATTTACTGTTGATAGTAGTTTGGTATCTTTTCTATTTTTAATAATTTTAATAATAATAATAATTAATTAATTAATATTATTGTAGGAATGAGAGGGTGAGAGAAGGAGGGGGAAAAAATGAAAAAGAGAAAAGAGGAGGTGGTACCATTTTGGGTCACTTGAATTTTCTTTTTCATAATTCATTATTTATCTTTTACTTTATCTTTTAAGGACATGAAATCACCAACTTTATCTTCTTGTTTGGTTCTCTCCATTTCCTCCTAATCTTTTTTGGTGGAGATATATTTATAACTTTTTAGAGAGAGGGAGGCCATAATCCAAATTAATAATAATAATAAAATCAAAATGGATTATTTTGATTGTTTAATATTTAATAAATTTCAATGCTGTTTAATTTTTATTTTATTTTATTTTTCTTTTCTCTATTTTTTTTCACGTACGTGGAACTAATTGGATTATTGTCAAGTAATATCTAGGCAAAAACCTATACAAAATTGGGTTTATAGAAATTTGACCTCATTTGATAACTATTTGATAATAACGAGTTAATTGTCCTATGACTTGCCAGGTAAAGGTCAAAGCGAAAAACCGATACAATACCAAGCTTTTGTGTTCCCAAATGTGACTACATAGTGCAGGTATACACTTTTAATAACTAATATAAAATGGACAAAGTCCAAATATCAATCTCACATAAGATGGTGATCATAAGTCCTATGCTAAATGTTTTTACTTTTCTCGCACTTTTAATTTATACCATTTACATTTTCGCACTTTAACATGGGTTATTGAAAGAAAATCAATGCTTCTGCAAATTTGCTCACTCGAATATATTAAAAAACAAGATGCAAAATGTAACCAATAATTTAGAGAAGTGATGGAGGAAGAAGAAGATCCCTCCACATGTCGATCCCGAGTGGCGAATTTCACATTGGTTTTTTTTTTTTTATTTCTCCTCTTTCTTGCTTATTCTTTGAGCTTAATAACTTAGAGATCAATTTTCGAAAGTTAAGCCTATTTGCCTCTTTTTTAAATAAGATGGTTGAATTCTTAACCAAATTTAAAAAACAAAAGCAATTCTTTTTAGTTATCAAAATTTGGCTTGGTTTTTTAAACCATTGGTGAAAAGCAATAACAGAGGAAGAAATAAAAGCGGAGGTAGTCTCTATAAGCTTAATTTTTAAAAACAAAAACAAAAACAAGATGATTACCAAATAGTGCCTAAACAACTCTCTATTATTTTATTTAATTTATTTATTTTAAAAAATAATTTTGTACTTTTTTCTTTTGAAGTTGGAACAAGAGCATTAGGGATAATGTTTTTTTCTTTTCATCTAGACCATAAAAAAATGTGGTTTGATTTCTAAATGAAACATTGCAAATATAACAATCAGATTTAAAGTATTTGCAAATATAGTACAATTACAAATGATTACAAAAATAGCAAAATTTATATTTAATTCATGAAGTTTATACATCATAGACCATTATTAGTAAGAGCCGATCATAGATATATTTTGCTATATTTATAATTATTTAATTAAATCCAAAAAGTAGTATCCAATGTAATTACTATAACTCTAACAAATAAATCAACATATATATATTAAATTTTGTTAGGTTTGGAACGAAAAAACTAAAAAGAAATTAGAGAAAATGGATCAAAACCAATTAGTTTAGTTTAGTTGGGTTTGGACCGAATTTTGTACAGCCCTAGTTAAGTGTGTTGTTATGTAATAGTAATTGTTTTTTTAAAAGAAAAAAAAAAGAAGAAAAAGGAAAAAGAAAGAGAAAATCATGGTGCCTTGTTTGGCTGCGGGTTTTCAATGACAGCGCTTCGGATTTTCTTGTTCCAATCCTGGATTAGGTTTTTCCAAACTCCATTTTCTAGAATTCTCCAATCTCCGGAAAAAGGAAAAGAGAGAGAATAAAAAAAAGGACTTGGACTTCAGAGTTCAAACCATAGAAGGTTCCAGAAACCCTAGTAAAATCCCTTCTATATAACCATGCGGTTCCCCCGTTGGATCTTGATTTCTTCTTTCAAGCCTCCATTTTCATTTCTTCCATTTCTCTCTTCCTTCATCGACTCTGTTTCACGTCTTCAGCTATGGCGGATACTGAAACATTTGCCTTCCAGGCCGAGATTAATCAGCTCCTTAGTCTCATTATCAACACCTTTTACAGCAACAAGGAGATCTTCCTCCGAGAACTTATCAGCAATTCCTCTGACGTAACTATTCTTTCTTTCTCTTTAATTTTGTCGTTGATCTTCGTTCTATTTACTCTTCTTAGGAGATCTTTTTATTTAGTATGAACTTTGATTGGTGTTCTGGATTTCCCTGTTTTCATTTCGTTTTATTCTTATACACACGCTCAATAAATTTTTTTGCCTGCATCAAGATGTTTTACCATTCCTAGAATCTTCCTGAATAGCTACTGTTTTTTTATTTGAAGTCTTGTTGGGTAGTTGAATGGTTGTAAAGTTCCCAAGAAAATTTTCTGTATGGGATTGTTGTAATTTACGGTGTGGAGTTTTATTTCAGGCTCTAGATAAAATCCGATTTGAGAGCTTGACTGACAAGAGTAAGCTAGATGCTCAGCCTGAGCTTTTTATTCACATCATTCCTGATAAGGCAAACAACACATTGTCGATTATTGACAGTGGTATTGGAATGACCAAGGCTGGTGAGTGATTACTAAGCATCAACTCTGTGTGTATGGCTGTCTTTTTAATCTGTTTCGTATGGTATAACTCATTGGGTGAGCTTGTCTATTTTATTAGATTTGGTGAACAATCTGGGTACCATTGCACGATCTGGGACCAAGGAATTCATGGAAGCTCTTGCAGCCGGTGCTGATGTGAGCATGATTGGTCAGTTTGGAGTTGGTTTCTACTCAGCCTACCTTGTGGCTGAAAAGGTTATTGTTACCACTAAACACAATGATGATGAGCAGTATGTTTGGGAGTCCCAAGCTGGGGGTTCGTTCACAGTCACCAGGGACACATCTGGTGAGAATCTTGGCCGAGGTACTAAGATTACCCTGTACCTCAAGGAAGATCAGCTTGAATACCTTGAGGAGCGTCGTCTCAAGGACTTGATCAAGAAGCACTCTGAGTTTATTAGCTACCCAATCTCTCTCTGGGTTGAGAAGACCATTGAGAAGGAAATCTCTGATGATGAAGATGAGGAAGAGAAGAAGGACGAGGAAGGAAAGGTTGAGGAAGTTGATGAAGAGAAGGAGAAGGAAGAAAAGAAAAAGAAGAAGATCAAGGAAGTTTCACATGAGTGGTCGTTAGTGAACAAACAGAAGCCTATCTGGATGAGGAAGCCAGAAGAGATTACGAAGGAAGAGTATGCTGCTTTCTACAAGAGCCTTACCAACGACTGGGAGGAGCATCTAGCCGTAAAGCACTTCTCTGTTGAAGGTCAATTGGAATTCAAGGCTATCCTCTTTGTTCCCAAGAGGGCTCCTTTTGATCTCTTCGACACAAAGAAGAAGCCGAACAACATTAAGTTGTATGTTCGCCGCGTCTTCATCATGGACAACTGTGAGGAATTGATTCCTGAATACCTTGGCTTTGTTAAGGGCATTGTCGACTCTGAGGATCTTCCCCTCAATATATCTAGAGAAATGTTGCAGCAGAACAAGATCTTGAAGGTCATCCGGAAGAACTTGGTCAAGAAGTGCCTTGAGCTCTTCTTTGAGATTGCCGAGAACAAAGAAGACTACAACAAGTTCTACGAGGCATTCTCCAAGAACTTGAAGCTTGGTATCCACGAGGATTCCCAGAACAGGCCTAAGATTGCTGAACTTCTCCGTTTCCACTCTACCAAGAGTGGTGATGAGTTGACCAGCCTGAAGGATTATGTGACCAGAATGAAGGAAGGCCAGAATGATATCTTTTACATCACTGGTGAAAGCAAGAAAGCTGTTGAAAATTCTCCTTTCCTTGAGAAGCTCAAGAAGAAGGGTTACGAAGTTCTGTTCATGGTTGATGCAATCGATGAGTACGCAGTTGGTCAGTTGAAGGAATTTGAAGGCAAGAAGCTTGTGTCAGCAACCAAGGAAGGTCTGAAACTTGATGAGAGTGAAGATGAAAAGAAGAAGAAGGAAGCTTTGAAGGAGAAGTTCGAGGGGCTATGCAAGGTGATAAAGGATGTTTTGGGCGACAAAGTTGAGAAGGTTGTTGTTTCTGACCGTGTTGTGGATTCTCCCTGCTGTTTGGTAACTGGTGAATATGGGTGGACAGCCAACATGGAACGAATCATGAAAGCTCAAGCATTGAAGGACAATAGCATGGCTGGTTACATGTCTAGCAAGAAGACGATGGAAATCAACCCTGAGAACCCCATCATGGAAGAGCTCAGGAAGAGGGCCGAGGTGGACAAGAACGACAAATCCGTTAAAGACCTTGTTCTCCTCCTTTTCGAGACTTCCCTCCTAACTTCTGGCTTCAGCCTTGACGAGCCAAACACCTTTGGAAACAGAATTCACAGGATGTTGAAGCTCGGATTAAGCATTGATGAGGAAGCTGGAGATGCTGATGCTGAAATGCCCCCTCTTGAGGATGCGGATGCCGATGCCGAGGGCAGCAAGATGGAGGAAGTCGATTAATTTTGAACTTGACGTGTTGAAGCTGGTAGCTTCTTTCAAGATTTGCCTATGTTATGCTTTGGATTTACAACATATAATTTGTCCAGTTTTCTAGTTTAGTGTATGCCTTACCTTTGATGCTTTATTTTTATTTTTATTTTTATGGTTTCCTGATTAAGTGCTGACTGTACTCTTTTCTCAAAAATTTTGTGGCAGCTCCAGTGATAATATATTTCACTCACAATTTCTGCTTCTTTTACTTCTCCACTTGTTTTGCTTAAATCTGTCCCTTTAAATGGACCGCGTTTTGCTGAGAAACTAAGCTCAACCAAATGAGCGACGAGTTGAAAATGTCAGTTTTTGTGGCAGTGTTATTGTGTTTTCCTATATCTACATGAATGATCTCCAGCGGTTGTTTAGTTCAATATATTATTTTAATAAGTACTTCTCAACTTGAACAGTATAGGATGGGTTCAGGATTATTTGCTGTGAGCAGTCTATTTGAGTGAAGCATTTGTTAGATGTATTTTTCAGTGTTCAGAGGCATTTCTACAAGGTCACAATTCTCATATCTACCTATATTCTTTAAGTACATTAACTTTAGAAAGTATCTCTAATTTGCATCTCAAATTGAAAGAAATGCATCATTTGTTCTTGAAAGACAGACACTTCTATAAGTCCGAAGTTACAGTATAAGGAGGTGAATTCTTAAATATTTTTAAGTGGGGAGGGTCTGATTGATGAAATTGTCCACCAAGGAATTTGCAGTTAAAAATTATTCATTACATGCTCATTTCACATTATGGTTGTTAAATGTCTAAAATATGGGTGATTGGTTCAAGTCAATTTTACTTCCTTAAAATTAAGGAGAAGAAATATCGGAAAATAAAGAATAAATGAAAAAATGAAAAAAATGCAAATGTTTTTTCATTAAAAAAAGTATTTATTGTATTTGGTTATTCATCATTTTGGTATTTTTTAAAGAGAAATTTTGATTGGGTGAGATTTTATGTTTTAACTTGAAGTTTTTTACTTTTATGTTGATTGCTGAGAAAATTAGTGTAAGAATTGGAAAGATAGAAGGAAACAACATCTACATGAAGAAAAAAGTTATCCACTTATTGAGGACAAGGGGCTCATGATTTAAACCTCTCCACCCTTTATTGTATTAAAAGAAATGGTAGGAATATTTTTAAACTCTTCTTTTTGTTAACAATTTTTTTTTAGAGTTTTTGCAACTAGTTATTAACGGTTTTTTCATACACTAATCTATTAGTAATGGTATTTATTATTATTATTTTTTTAAAGTTAAAGAATATTTCCATTCAAAACTAACGTTAAACATATTTTAAACTATTTTTTAATGCTTAAAAATACTTTTGAAACTTTTAAACGAGAAAGTAAAAGTTTAAGTACTTTTTTTAAAAAAGTTTAGTACTTTTACTGTGATGTTTCATAATAATTTTAAAAATAACAAAAAAAAATAATAATAATTTTAACAATTTTAAAATAACTTTTGTGTGGATCACATTCATGAGTGAAGCCCAATAAGGCCCAAGATCACGAATTGGCCCGTTAAAGTGATTCCGCATCGCCTCTTTCTTCTCCAACAAGTTCACTTTGAACTATAAACCAATCTCTATCTCAGCTCAACTCATTTCTAATTCCTTCTTTCTCAGAATCAATCGAAAAAATTTCGCCTTCAGTTTTCGTGAACACAATCAATCGATTCGGTTTCAAATGGCGACTTCTATGGTTGAAGATACGAACCTCGAAGAAGACCAGTTGGCTTCCATGACCACTGACGACATCATTCGGGCTTCTCGTCTTCTTGACAACGAGATTCGGATCCTCAAGGTCTCATAATTTCTATTCTTTTTTGTTCATATTCTGCGCCTCTATATAGATACCGATGCGCTTGAAGTTCCTCTGATGATTCTAGCTACATACGTAGTTTGTGTGTGGAACGTTTCATTTAGGAACGAGTTTGGTGCCCTTGAATTTTGTGAGCGAGAAGTATGATTGACGGAATGTTTGGTGTGAAGAGTTCAATTATGTGTTGAATTTCGGCTTTCTAGTTTTGTATACTTCTTGTGATATATGAAATGTTTGATGGATTTTGCTGTTATCTGTTAACGAATGGTGATGGTAATCTGATTTTGTTCTATTTTTGAGTTTTGAAGGAAGAGATGCAAAGGACGAATTTGGAGTGGGATTCTTTCAAAGAAAAAATTAAGGAGAATCAGGAGAAGATTAAACTTAACAAGCAGCTACCTTATTTGGTCGGGAATATAGTTGAGGTAATTTCTCTCTTCATATGTAGATAGTTGTTTTTCCCTCCTTCAGTCAATATAGTTAGAAATTCCATTAGTTCTCAAAACTGTTATTGAGGGGCGAGGGCATATCAATTTTTATTTTTGTTTTTCAAATTTTGTAATCATTACGTTGTTGAAGTGTTCTCAAAGATGGTCTCATTCCTTCTTCCTCCCTCTTCCCCATCCTTGCCCTCATTCTGCTTCCGACCTTGACTGAACCTCCAGCTTCTTTCATGGTCTCACTAGTCCTCCTATTGGGACATGGATTTAAGAGAGTACTGAAAGATTATGAAATCACTGAACGGGCTTATTATATTATTTTATTTTGCTAAGAAGCAATTTCATTGATGTATGAATTTCACAAAAAGGATATAAAATCCATGAACCCTTGTTATTACAGTAAGCTATCCCAGTTGTATAAGACTATAAGATACAACATAATAAATGACAAGGTGGAAGACCGTGTCGGAAGAATGATCCTTGTCCATGAAGACTTTTTGGTTTCTTTCCTTTCATAGTGTCCAAAAGAAATCACGAGATATATGCAGTCACAAAAGGGCTTTGATCTTCTGACTTCTTTGGAAGGGTGACCCAAGAGATTAGAGATGATGGAAGCCCCTCCGCATCTCCAATATTTGTTATACTTCAGATGGTGATGATTGGATTTGACCACACAAATGGTGTTTCTTTCTGTCAAGTCTTCGCTCAATAGCCTTGAACAATTGACAAAAACTTCGAGCAAGATGATTACCCTAAAATGGTGAAATTCTTCATTTGGGAGCTATCTCACAAAGCTCTGAACACACTTGATAGGCTTCAGAGGCGCATCCCCTTCATGGCTATATCTCCAAGTTGCTGCATCCTATGCTCAACTTTATGGCTATATCTCCACACACAGTGGGGAGGATCGATCTCATGTATTTATTCACACTGCCCTTTTGCTCAAAATTTTTGGTATGTTGTCAAGATTGCCTTCAGCTGGTCGGTTGTGCTTCCAAATAACCCACATTCTCTCCTCAATATCCTCCTGTTGTCATCTCCTTGAGGAAAAGGAATTTCTGTGGAAGAACCTTATATGTGCCTTTCTGGGGTCGATATGGATGGAAAGAAACAATGGGATCTTTGGTACAAAGGAAATGTTGTACCAATTCTCTGTTTTTCTATCATAGTTTTTTCTAGCCTTTTGGTCAATTGCCTTTAGCTTGGGGCTCTCTCCCCCACTTTTTTTGTAAGCTTATTCATAAATGAAATTGCTTCTTATCCAAAAAAGAAAAAGAAAAAACTGTGATGAGTGAGTTGTAATATTAAGGGAATTGTGCACCTATTTTCTTACCCATGTAATAGGTGGCAGTTATTTATAGAAAAGCCGATGTGCAAGTGACATAGAGTAATAGCTCGATTGGAGAACATAACTTTGGAAAACAGTGAACAAAACTTGTTTTTCATTGGTATTTTGTTCTAGAGAACAGACTGCTGTGCATCCCCAACTATTACCATGAAATATTTTTGTTATGCTGAGATAAGTTCATTATAAAAGTAAATGGATCGCTGATTTTATCTTTTTATTTCTAATGGCTACTAAATTTCTAGGAAAGAATGATTGTGGGTATAATTTCTACTACTCTGGGTTTTACTCAATATTTCTATCTATATATTTCATTTCATGTTTTCATGTCTCTGAAATTCAACTCTCCATATGACATTCATTCTATAGATTCTGGAAATGAACCCAGAGGATGAAGCTGAGGAAGATGGTGCAAATATTGATCTTGACTCGCAAAGAAAAGGAAAATGTGTTGTGTTAAAAACATCTACTCGCCAGGTGAGTTGCTCTTCTGCCTTAATGAATAATCTATTAGCTATCAGGGGAATTGCATTGAAACTCTACAGCTACTGTGATAGTGTGAATAAATCTGAATTCTGTTGCTCTATTTTCAAATGTAGTGGTGTTTTACTTTAAAGGGGGTTAGGTTAAAATTTAAATAAACTGTTTGTTCGTTGAAGTATTTTAAATATTCAAAACATGTTTGAAGATATCCCTTATATTCTTTCATTTTTTCTTAGTGAAAATTGGTCTTTTAATAATAATAATAATAATAGATCATGCATGAAGATGTTGCAGACTCCTTACTACCCCTTACTCGAATTCTAGGCTATTAATAAACCCTTTCCAAATGCAGTAGCTAGACGGATAGGATTGATATTAGAGGTATAATAGTTATTAGTTGGGAGTTCGTTATAAATTTTGTTAAAAATAGAGGGAAGGGGAATGAGGAGGATTGACCAACTCGAGTGATTTAGGGTTTGAAAGAGATCTCATGAGAGGGAGTGTCCAAGAACCTCGATCACTTGGCTTATTTCGTAGTTGTTAATGTCTTTCCACACGCAGTAGCCAGACCTACACCTACACTGGACTACTGTTCTACAGTCCACTAACATTCATAGACAGCTTTAACTAACTTCCAAAGGTGCTTTCCCTTTATTGCTCCTCCTCAAGTACGTATTCACAATTGGGGGCTTAACAATGTATATAACCTTGTTATGGTGTAGCACTATCAGTATCACTAGTGTATTAACAAACTAAGATTAGTTGATTAGATCTTTGAAACCAAACATAATAGTGGATTTAAATATTCTTTGTTCTTCCTTTCGAAAATTTCATACTTGATTCAGTTTATTGCTCTTGTTTTTGATTAGCTACACAGGAGTTCTAATTCATTCTATTCATTTAAGCTCAGGACATTGTAAAATCCTAACGTGTTTTATTTTGACTGCAGACAATCTTTTTACCTGTTGTTGGGCTTGTTGATCCTGATAAATTAAAACCTGGTGATTTAGTTGGTGTGAATAAAGATAGTTACCTGATCTTGGACACTCTACCGTCCGAGTATGATTCAAGAGTCAAGGCAATGGAGGTTGATGAAAAACCAACTGAGGATTACAATGACATTGGAGGGCTGGAGAAGCAGGCAAACTTCTAAATTGTTTTAAGGCACTCCTTATATGAAAAATGAACAATCCATTGGTTTTAGTCAAATAATTGTACAAATTAGATTGTTTGTCTGAGTTGTTCTTAGTATTCTAATTGATTCAAGAACTTTTTAAGGCTATTATATATGTCTATTAACTTGTTTAATATCCCAACTTCCCCAGATCCAAGAACTCGTTGAGGCAATTGTATTGCCAATGACTCACAAGGAGCGTTTTCAAAAATTGGGAATTCGTCCACCCAAGGGGGTACTGTTGTATGGACCTCCTGGGACTGGAAAAACATTAATGGCACGTGCTTGTGCAGCTCAAACAAATGCGACATTTTTGAAGCTTGCTGGCCCCCAGCTAGTCCAGGTCAGCAGTCATTTTCCTCTGAATGTCTGAAATTATGTGTTGACTTTAATTAAGTGCTTTGTCGTTATAATTTTGTCTTCCCAGTGTCTCTCCTTTTCATTTCAAGGGTCGTGTTGGGGAATGGATGGGTGTTAATTATTTACTAGCATAATGAGCTAAGGTGTTACTTTACTCTTCCTTCATCCTTATTCACAAGAATTGTTGTGGGGAATGTGATCCTTGCATAGTATCTGATCAGCTTGTGAGAACTGAATTGAGTCCGGCGATTTGAGTCATTGTTTTTGTACCTTAAAACTGTGGGCCTACTAATGATGTAGCTTCTTAAAGATTGTAGCCATTGTTCAATTGTCTGGGCCTGCTAATGGTATAGATGTTCAAACTTGTATGCAGATGTTTATTGGGGATGGTGCAAAACTTGTACGTGATGCCTTTGAGCTTGCAAAAGAGAAATCTCCTTGTATAATTTTTATTGATGAAATCGATGCGATCGGCACAAAGCGATTTGATAGGTAAGCTAGTTACTTAACAACTAATGTTTTAATAAGGATAACCTGGATAGCTTGTAAATCTATTTTATGTCATTAAGGCTATATGTTGATTATGATTATTGCCTTATCTTCTACTGCAGTGAAGTGAGTGGTGATAGGGAGGTGCAACGTACCATGTTGGAGTTACTCAATCAGCTAGATGGCTTCAGCAGCGATGAGCGTATCAAGGTTAGTTTAGTCCCCCAATTGAATAGGATTACATGGAGTGTTCATTAATATAAAGCTCTTTTAATGAAATTGCACCTAGTTACTTCGGTTTGTTTACCTCATTAGCACCACTGAAGCAACAAGTTACTTCTTAAATACAGGTGATAGCAGCAACTAATCGTGCTGATATTCTTGATCCAGCCCTAATGCGATCTGGTCGGTTGGATCGCAAGATTGAGTTTCCACATCCCACTGAAGAAGCAAGGGCCCGTATCTTGCAGGTTCTCTAATTTAAGAATATTCCATTTCTTCCTTTTTAAGAATCTCCCACTTTGTTCAGCTCTTATTGAACTTTATAAATTGGTATTTTGTAGATTCATTCTAGGAAGATGAATGTTCACCCAGATGTCAATTTTGAAGAGCTGGCTCGGTCCACTGATGATTTCAATGGTGCACAGTTGAAAGCTGTTTGTGTAGAAGCAGGCATGCTTGCACTGCGCCGGGATGCAACCGAGGTGCTTGTCTCTCTCTCTCTCTCTCTCTCTCTCTCTCCATAGATATGTGGTATATGTATTTTAGCTTGGTGGTTTGATATGGAATACAGGTGAACCATGAAGATTTCAATGAAGGTATCATTCAAGTTCAGGCAAAAAAGAAGGCAAGCTTGAACTATTATGCATAAAGCTTGTTCCTTGCAGTTTTTTCGATAACATGGCAGGCAACTCTCCCCTTCTTTTACTCTTAATTAGAAGTCAGCAATATCTAAATGGAGTTTCTTGCTGCTATGTTATTTTGAATCATAATATATAGAAAATGTATACTATGTTTGATAATGCTACGAAAAAAGTGCTTTAGGGTGCTATTAATTTGGTTTTTGGCCAAAACTAACTCAGCCGTTATATACATTTTATTGTTGAATTAAATTAAAATCGAATTGAATCGATTTAACTTATTGGTTATTAACGCATGGAAATGAGCCACCAAACTGATCAAAGATTGAATTGACTCAATTGAAGTTAATAGGATCTATTCAAACTGAATAGACCAACTACATTTATTATCTTTATACTTGAGAAAAGCTTTGATAAATCTAGCTACCTCGTTATATATCTAACCACCAAACTAACTTTCAACCACAAAAAAGTATCATTGAACCATACTCACTTTTAACATTCTTTTATTTTATTTCGTTTGCGTATTCTTCATTATTCAAGTAATACATCAAAGTCACAATTGATTAAATGTATTTAAAACTTCATAGTCTAAAGATCATATATTATGTTATATTATATTATCCCATTGGGGGTATATTCTCAAGTCTTCCCAAGAAAAGAAAAAAAGGAACTTCGAAAATGAACTAAAAAAAGTAGTAAAAGTAAAAAAGAAAAATAAAAGCATTGAGTATTGATGGGATGGGATTCCTTCAGCACTTGACTTCCTTCAACCCATAGGCAATATAGATAAAGGTAGGATCAGTTGCCCCTTCTTTGTAGTATGCAAATACCGTAGTCCCATCATCATGCATTCCTTCCCCAACAAAGCTGCATTAAAACACAAACAATAACTCATCAATTAAAGACCTTTTTGCAAACTGGCCATTATCAAACACAGATCTGAAGATACTAAACGGGTTGATGGGTTGGGTCTTTATGGGATCAAGAACTTTCGAACCCGACCCAATTTTTCAAGTTACCCTATATAGCTAGTGAAGATATTATATAACCGAAATCAACCATTAAAACTAGTGATTGGAGCTTACAATTGGAGGTCATTGATCTTTGAAAGCAGAAACTTGGTTGCCTCTGGAATGTACTTCTTAAACAACTCTTGTTTTTCTTCATCCAATTTGGGAGTTAGCAACTTGATGTATCTTTTCATGTATGTGATAAATTGCTTCTTGTCAAATGGAGGTTGTTCCTGCCGATAATACCCAACACTTCTCTTAGCAATTCAAAGGCAAAAATAGAAGAAAAAACTAAAATTAGACAAACAAAAAGTCAAATAATTTCTTACCTGAAGTCTAAATGTGTCAACAATATCTACAACCTTGACAGTTTGATCATCCACACCTTCGTCATCTTCGGCACCTTCAGCAGAAGGGTTAGCCCCGATGTCTACGTCGATCGCCCCTTGTACAACCCACTGTCATCCAAATGCCAAAAAGAGAGAAAAAAGGGTTTTTCATTATTGGTTGAATTAATCAGTTGGGAGATGAGTTGAAGAAGAATATGCACATGGATTTTTAATACCATAAGAATGTTTTTCTTTTAGTCCCTTGTATGGATTGATTTATTTATATTGGAATGAAGCAAAAAACAAGCACCAAATATGTAAAATGCTAAATCTTATGGGGAAAACAAGGATTTCTTTTTCTTACCTTCCCTTCCACTTCCCACAGCATCCCATTCTCAATTTCCTTGTATGGAAAAGAGTCTGAAAGAAGTTCATCACCTGAAAGTTCATTCAAGAAGTCCAGTTAAGCACAACAACAAAAACAGCAAAGAGAAAACCAAATATTTATCCAATAGGGTTTGTTTGTAGAATTTGGTTAAAGAATCCAAATATCTACTTAGAAAGAATGCAAGCTATGATCAAATAAAGCCTAATAATAATAATAATAATAAAGAAAACTAAGGCCTCTCAACATTTTTACCATGTTTTTTTAGTGAAATTTGAGATAAAAAAGACTAAGGTCGTATTTGGTAATCATTTAGTTTTTAAAAATTAAATTTATAGACACCCATTTTTTCCTTTAAATTTCTTGTTGCATTATCTACTTTCTACCAAAATTTTTAAAAATCAAACCAAAATTTGAAAACTAAAAAAAAAAATAGATTTCAAAAAAATTGTTTTGGTTTTTAAAATTTCTCTAACAATTCAACTATTTAGAATGAATACTATTAAAATAAACTACTATTTCATAAAGTAAGAATGAACACTATTAAAATAAACTACGAGAAAATAGACTTAAATTTGAAAAATCAAATGGTTAAAGAAATTGAATAAGAGAGAGAGATGAAACCTGTAAGTAGGTCTTGGTAAACAAGCATGGCTGCTTTGGCTGCAAAGGAAAAATTAAAAGAAAAGATGAAGAAATTGGAAAATAAGGAGAGAATTGTGCGTTAAGAGAACGCTATAAGCTCTCGGTATTTATAGGACAATTGAAACTGAAGCCCAATAGGAGTAGGATTCTCAATTACCAAATTACCCTCTACGTTTATTTTCTAAATTTTATTTATAATTCTTTTTCTTCATAACAATAGGAATAGATTATCCATTTGAGTCTACCCCATTCTTTCACTTTTATTCCCAAAATATTGATCTTTTTTTTTTTTTAATAAAAATAATAATTTCTCTACTCGAAAATTTAAACAATATAATATATTATAAGTTTTGTTGCTCTTAATTTAAAATACATTTCTCAGAGTTTGTTTGGTAAACATTTGATTTTTAATTTTTTTTAATTTTAAATTAAGCTTACTTCTTCGTAATTTCTACTATGAATTCTTTATTTCTTTTCTTTTTCTTTTTTTTCCTAAGTACAATAAAGGGTAAGGGAATTTGAATAACAAATTTCATGGTCACTAACACATATATATACTAGTTGAACTGTGCTCTCTTTGATCGATTCTTAATTTCATGCCATGAGTTGTAACTTTTTTAATTTAAACAATTGAATTTTTAGTTAAATCCAAAATCAAAAGAAAGTTTTCTAAGAGCATTTTTTTTTTAGTTTTGAAAATATTGGGACTAAAATTTAATTTTTTTTCAAATCGTAGGGATCAAATTTGTAAATAAATTTAAAAGTAAAAAAAGTGTTTATAAATTAAATTTTTAAAAATTATAAACCACAAACCAAATAATTATCTAACCGACCTAAACATCTTAATGCTGTGGGTAACAAATAATGAGATTTTATTTTTTAGGTTCTTGAATTTATTGGGTATGTAATTCAAAATTTAGGACTTTTCAGTCATTTTCTAAAGTAATTTAGGAACTTAAAAAAAGGAAAAAAAAAAGTGAAGATCATACTTCAAAATGTGAAAATTAATTGACAAACTTGTGATGTTTACTTGTTGAACAATTGATGGAGCATAGAATCGAATCATCGACTTTTTGGATGTTTTACTAATTATGTTCGAAATACTCTTTTCTTGATATGATGAAATAGCATAACATCTATTTTTGATTTATGATATTTGAACTTTATTTCTATTTGGTTTATTCGAATTTAGTATTTATTTATTTTATTCAGTCCTTGTAGTTTTAAAATTGACATGTATTTACTGTAAATTTGATTTTTATCATCATTTAAAGTTTGAAATTGATTTATAAGGAGTCAAAACAAACTTAAACTCATTTAAAAACTACATATTAGCAACCATTTGGTCAAATACATGTTAACAATCAACTTTATCTAGTGACTTTCTACAACCCAAATTTTAGAATTTTAAAATTTAAAGACTAATTAGAATTTAAATTCAAATGTTGACCAAATATCTTATTTTTTAAATTTAAAATATCAAATAGAAACTAAATTTAAATTTAAAAGACCCAACAAGTTTAGTTTAAAATTTTAGAGACAAAAATATATTTTACCTTAACTTTTTGTAGGACATGTTTTATCACAACTTATATGACCTAAAAAATTGGTTGTTGATATAGAAATCGATTCATTAAAAAGTGGATGTAGTTTGATAATCTCATGAAATAATCCATTTAAAATTCGATAGACTATGAAAAACATCAAATTAGTGTTTATAAAAAATATATATTTATGAAAAAGAGAGGATGGGCATCACTGAATTTTGGTGGCTGCCAAATATCAGAATCAATGCATATAGGCATATTCACTCTCTATAAAGGATACAAAAGGAATAAAAATTTTATTGACTTGTCCACCGCCAATGTTGACTAACACGTATTATATAGGATCAACTACACTTTTGATCCTTGAGGTTTCAAAAGAGACGTTTTAGCCTCCCAGGTTTGAAAAATGATTCTAAATGGTCATTGAGTTAATTTAATCGTTAGTTGACTAACGAAAAAGTAACTTGACATATTGAGTTGAATTTGTTTCATTTTAGATTTGTTGGATTTCGTGGCAAAACAAATTAACCATAACTAAAAATTACAAACATAACAATAATCTCGGTTTAGTAAATACCCATTTCAGTGTTTAGTCTTAACATATATTAATTAATTTAAAATAATTGTGAAATAAAATTTTAAAATTAATTTTATAGTGAGGAAGAAAATAATGAAACTTAAATAATTTTAATTATTAATTTTTAATTAAATAATTATAATCGTTAACACTAAAAGTTGAAGATGAGTGTTAATACTAAAAGTTGAAGATGAGTATTTAGTGAAAAATCGAGGTTAATTAAGAAAAAAATTGAAACAATACTCAAACTTCAAGAGCAGTGACATTTTAAAACTTAAAAACTAAATTAAAATCACACACAAAACTTAATGAATAAAAGTGTAACATATTGAAACCTTAAAACTAAATATAAACTAGATAATCTCCCAGAGTCTAAAAGTATATTTTTCCTCCAAAATATTTATTATCCACACTTTTGGAAAATAAAAATTTAAGCATTCAATATATATTTAAAATAAAAATATTTATTCCTTCATGAGTAGTTAAAATGCATAATTGCACATCAAACGAGAAAAATAAAAAAATGAAAGTTGGTGGAAATTCGATGGTGGCAACAAATAAAAAGACATATACAATATAATTAAAAATATATGACTGAATAATGATATTATATCCATTATTCAATGAATTACATGTAATGCAGTAGGACTCATTGCCGGGCCAGTGGATGCATCGCCTAATTCAACTTCATCTTTTTCATCTTCAATCTCATCTATAACGTCATTTCCTCCTCTACAACGGTCGATTTTAGTGCAACCTCTTTGATATGGATTTGCAGGAACTGATCTACAAAGTTCAGGATGCTTTGGTCCACATCCAGGACTTACATCTCCTTTTAAAGGACCATAGCCAATGTAGTTTGCGTTTGTTATCTCGATCATGTAAAAGGAAACCAAAAGAATCCCACTAAAAACAAGCGCGATTCTCTTTGAAATGGTCATTATTTGATACCATAAACTGAAACAAAACTTAAAACGTGAATCAAATATGATTGGAAAGACTTCAAAAGGTAAGGGTATTTATACATTCAAATAGCTATTGGATATAATGTGGTTTTACTATTTGTTGCATATGTTTGTCTATTTAGAATTTGGATCTAACAAAAACTGGTTTGAATGTTACGGTTAATATTTTGCCAACTTTGTAGGCTCAACCAAATGACAACAATGTTTTATTCCGTAATTAGGAATTACAAAAATAACTAAGGCTAACAAAACAATTTGTTAATAAAAAATAGCATATTTTCTTTACAAAAAGGTTTTGTTTGAGATTTGTTCAGAGAAATTAAAAAAAAAAAAAAAAGGAAGTTTGAAATTTCTTTTAGATGAAATGCTTGTTTACATTCCTTCTAAAAGGTTGGTACATAATAACTATGTCATTTTAAAATTATTATTTTTCATTCCATATCAAGTATGCCCTAACATATCAATTCCATTGCTGGTTTTTTCTTTTTTTCTTTTTTTTTTTTTTAAATTATTTTTTATATGAGTTTTATTCTTGAAAAAAATTGTAGACTACAAAAGATTATACAAAGAATTACAAAAATCTTACTATCCTAAAATTAAGAATCGTTTCAAGTGTTTTGTTGTGGACAAGTAAATGTCTGCAATGTGGAAATCGAGCATGTGAACCACAACGAGCTAATTTGAAAGAAAAAGTATGAAAATATCCTTATAATAGGTCCCAGTTTGACCTAGGGCAAGAGAAGGGGTTAAAGTGAGGAAAAGTGTCGAGTTGGGACAAGAAAATGGGTGACAACCGTGTAGGCAGCGCTGTCCCACTGCAGAAAACCTCTAGTACGTAATTTGGTCATAACTTTTGATCTAGGTGGTTGTTTTGGGTAAACAACCACTTGTGTTCTTCGTCTTTTTCGTTCTATCTCCATCTACAACATTATATTTTATAGTTTCTTATATCTACTTTTTGTAATCGAGTCAAAGGATAATGAGAGTTTTATCTTTTATTTTTTATTTATCAAATTCCTACACGAAAAAGTTCACCTATAAATAGGAGGTTTTGCTTCACTTTTCATGATCAGATTTTGGGAGATCATTTAAGCCTTTCCCACAAAGTTCAAGAGGCTAGATTGATTGGAGTGGATTGTAAAGAAAATGTTGATGCATGCCAGGGACGTATGAAAGATCGACTGATAATTCCTTCATCTCTTCATTCTTTTGTTCTATGTTTCTGTACAACATGTTTCAAGTTTATATTTTGGACATCATGAGTGACTAAGTTGTTTTTAGTTCTAGGGTTTGACTTATTTAAACATTGATTGTGGATTTTATCTTCATTAGTTTAATTGATTGAATTTTATAACTTTTTATCATGCTTATGTTTTATCAATTGAGTGTTTGGTCACCATTTGATCATATAATTAGATTTTCAATTCTGCGAGAGAGAGAGAAAATTTAGAACTAGAACTAGCATGTTAAACCAATATTAAAAACTTCATGAGAATGACATGAATAATATTGGAGGCTAATAATGAGGGATTTAATGTGGTGTCTTTTAGCTCAATTGCATAAAAATAAGATTGACTTCTAGACATTAGAAAGGGTTGAGCTTGAGAGAGGAAACTTGGATAATAGACTTGTAGGCCTAAGTAAATAATTGAATTAATTAAATGAAAATCTTTTAAATCCACAACTTTGTTTAATAAAATCAATACCCTATAATATTTACAAAACTACCATCACTTTTTGACTCCCTAATAAAGTTAAAATGATTTCAAGATAGCTAGAAGAATCAAATATCTAATTCCTAGAGGACGATACTCGGTTGTTTGACCATTTTACTATATTATAATTTGACATGTGCGCTTGCGCATTATCAATAAGTGAAAGAATTTGGTGGGTCAAATTGAATGCATGACTATGATATATGAATGCCACTTGACAAACTCAATTCTTTCTTGGTCGAGCCGAATCAAGTTGTTTACAACTAAAGCTTTTGAAGGGCAAGGGCAATTAAGAGGTTTCACCCTATGTCATCTAGGGTTTCGATGGTTTCATGTTTAATTGGCCTCCATGTTGAAGGATTGTTGGTCCTCTAATTGTCATGAAGGTTGGTGCTTGTTACTGGCTGTAAGCTAGAAACCTTTTGATGTATTTCGTTGTTCGTTGTTTTAGTTTAGTAACCGGTGTTCGTTGTTTTAGTAACCGGTGGCAATTTTGTAATTTTGTCTATTTTTTAGCTTAGTATATAAGCGGGCTTTTTTTTCAATTCAAAGTTAATAAAGAAGTTAGTTTTTTGGAAAGTCACAAAAAGTCTTCTTTGCGTCTATCACCTTTACTTCAACTAATCTTTGTCAAATTAGGACATAGTTAAAATGACAATTTTGTTAGGTTTTTAATCCAACTAAAAGTTCTTCATACATGATCAATATCAACTATCTATCGCAACTTGACCGTAACTAGTTGTCAACAACTTTCACATGAAAACACACAAATGAATAAATGTCCACAAACTTCCATCCTTTCAAATTATAACAAGCACATCTAGATTGTGCCATGACTTAACACTCAATATTTTCTCATTAAATTTGAAAGATTGAGTGAATTTGATCAACTTACAAATTGTTGTAAAGAAACGTACGTTAAAAGTACAAGAACAAATAGTCATTAATTTGGACTAAAAGACGTGTATAGAGGCCCGTGTATATAAAACTCAAATTGAAATTAAACCCAAAGTACAAAGGCTATTAAAACTAAATACAAACTTGAATAGAACTAATTAGAAACTAAAATTACTAGAAGAAAACTTGAAAGTTTACCCAAATCATGGGAATAAAATTTTGAACTTCACTTCCTATCAAATTTTATTTATAGCAAAAAAAAGAAAATTTAAATTTAATGAAAGGAAATTTATAACAATCAATAAAGGGTAGATTCGTTTTGAAAATCATCCTAAATTTATAAACAATAATAGCACCAATTTTGTGATGGAAGACAAACTTTTTAGAACCAACAAATTATATTAATAGAAATTAATATTCGTAATTAATTTCATTAAAAAAAGCGTACTTATTTTCAACTTTGAGGTACGATCTTTTTATAGTGTGCATTTCGTGATTGGTTACTTTTATATGTAAAATAATTGAGATTAGATGTGAAATGCATGTTTTCTTTCAATTATAAGTCTTCAAATTTTGTTTCTGTAGATTAATATAATAATATTGTGATTTTAAAAATAGCTTGTGCAAACCATCATTTTAAATACCCACCAAACGTATTTTTAGTGAAAAGGTGCTAGTTTAAATTAGCAAATTAATTATTTTGAACAACCTTGGTTCTTTCTATTCCACTTTTAATGAACATAATAACTTTGTCATTGACAAAATGTTAACCATATAATTCAAACTTCGTATTTGGGCAAAATTGTAAAGAGACAAAAATATTCACCTATAACAAATTGCCTAACTTAATTTGTGAATTTAGTATATAAATATATCCATAGGGTTTATCGAGACATATCATTTTTAAGATTTGTTCTCTAGTTTTTGTTAGAAAATATTGTCATGACAAAAGGAAACATACTTATTTCAATTGGAATTTGGTTGGGTAGCTTTTGCATGATTGAGAAAACATCAACAGTATGTTATATCGATTATGGTCCTATAAGTAAGACATCCAGAACTTTATAAAACAGTTCCTGCCAATCCATATCAAAGAGGTTGTAATGCAATCAAACATTGCAGTGGAGGAAATGATATTATTGATAGCGTCGAGAAAATTGATTTTGGTGATGATGTATCGAGTGGCTCAGCAATGTGTCCTAATGGAGAATATATTTTTTATCGACTTGTGTAGTAGTCTAGATTATCCCTTCTTTTAACCATATCTTTATTCAATAATGAATGTGATTCCTAACTCTTTTTTTATATCTTTAATAACATTATTTATTTCATAATATTTTTCTATAACTTGATTTATTGTTATTTCAATCATTTGGAATATTTATAAATTTAAATATCAAAATGTGTGCTTTCGAGCCTTTTAACTATTCACGATAGAATCTAAACAAAATTTATTACAACAAATACATTGATTTGTTAATTTTTAAATAGTTCTTCTAACTTATTAAAAGCAATTATATAAAATTTCTGTGATAATAAAACTAGTTTGAGATTTGTTTAGAGAAATTTTTAAAAACAAATGAACTTTGAAATTTCTTTTGGATGAAATGTTTGTTTAGATTTCTTCTAAATGTTGGTACATAATAAATATGACATTTTAAAATTATTTTTTGTCATTCCATCTCAAGCACGCCCTAACAATTCCATTGCTATTTTTATTTTTAATATGAATTTTATTCCGGAAAAATTGTTTAGTACAAAACACATATCTCTATTTTGTAAATATAAATAATAATAATCATTGCAAAAAGATTACATAAAGAATTACGAATATTACTATTCTCAAATTAAGAATGAGAGAAAGAAAGAGCCTTGACAATGAATGAACTAAATCATGAATGCGGGAGATCCCACCTCAATCAGTGTTGAAAATGGACCCCAACTAAATCATAAATAACATTGTGTCCACGCGCAAACTACGACCTAGAAGGGAGCAATGTGTACCAAATGAATATTTAGATGACAAATCACCAAGGATGAGTTATGGCATGGAATGATCAAGTGATATAATAAACAAGTTTGAGAGAGTGTGAGGGGATTTGATCATTGGTTAGCACTCTTGTTGAGAATGAGATTAAAGTTATTGACTAGATAAGAAGATGATCATAGATTTATAAGAGAAAACAACTATCTTAATTGGTATGAGACCTTTTGAGTGAACCAAAAGAAAAACCATGGGAGTTGATGACCAAAATAGACAATATCATACCATTGTGAAAATATGTAGAAAGTCATTGTCCCAGCAAGTCACTTTTTTAAAGAAGAAGATGAAAAAAATGATAAAATCTACTAGGTGAGAAAACGAAGCCCACCTGCACAAAGCTAAGGGAGAATTATGCTTATAACTCGCACAATTTTAACCACCACGCCAAGGACGTGCAAACCACACGTGCCTTCAATTTTTTTTATAAAGCCTTTCTTTTTTAAATCAAACAAGTTGCCACATGTCATCTCTTTGGGTTGGTCCACAACATCTACCACTTCACCTGCCATGTCAGCAAAAAGTTTTCATTGGTTACTACTGAAACACACCTAAATTGTGTGTTATTTGCCTTGGATTTAGGATAAATCTTTCTTAGTTTTATTGGATTTGATGTTATTTGCTAGTGTTTTTCAAGACTTTAGTCAAAGATTGAGATTTGATGTTATTTGCTACGATGCTAGGCAAAAAGTGTTGTGGTGCTCATCAGAGTATTGCACGGCTCTATAGCAAAAATTGGAGGATATGCGCGTGTGGTCTTGATTGACGTGATGCTAGGCAGTATTATAGGAAAATTTGACAGTTTTGGAAATCTTTTTCTATATAAGCTCTAGGGTTATGCTCAACCAAAACAACCCATTCCACCACGAAATTCAGAGCTTGGAGAGTGTTTTAGCTTGAGAGATAGTGTGAGAGAGTAGGACTCGAGGAGGTCGTTCGCTGATTTCGAGGGTGAAAATCAAGTATTATCAACATAATTCGTTAATGGGATTTACAACAGGAGTAGTGTTTCCCTTAATCTTTATTTTTTCTTCTTTATTGTTTATGTTGCTGTAATGTATGAGAACGTGTTTGTAGTGATGATGAGTGGCTCAAAGCTTTAATTCTAGGGTGTTGATGAATTTCTTTATGGGTTTATTATTGTACTTTACACAATCGATTGTTCATAGATGTATGTTAGGTTAGATATTCAATTGCAAAGACTGCGTGTTTAACCAAACCTAAAAAATCGGATCATTAGCTAATCTATCATGTGATAGTTATGTTGTTAATGAAAGTTGATCATGACTATTCTTAATTCTATGCTTCTTAATTTGGTTTCATTTGATTAATAATCAAATAGTTTCTACATTTAAACATATCATTGACACACTACTCCATAAAATCATTTGCATGACTTAATAAAGTAATTAGGAAAATCAATATTCTTGAACATCTTTGTCTCTTAAATTCTACCCATTAATTTATTTTGTTTTCATTTAATCACAAAATGGTCATCACAAGTCCAATCTTTAGATAACTTGATACGTGCTTGGTGCCACATTGTCAACACCACGTTGGATCTGGCCTCCAATCTTTTGTCCATAGCACGTTGGATCTTGCCTCCAATATTTTGTCCATATCTTTCTCAATTGAACTTCAATTTAAACCATTTAAGATGCCATAGAATTGCCTATGCAAGCTATACAAAATAGAAACTTCGAAACACTAAATTTATCAATACAAAAAATTGAATTTGTTATCATTATAATATTTAGTTCTTAGTTCGATTGAAGCCCCAAAGCTAACATGATATGGTGTCATGCAGGTTGCCATTAGCTCCTTCTGCACATTATCTAACAAATTTTTTAATTAGACAAAGTTGCCACAGTTGCCACATGTAATCTTTTTGTTCATCCATATCATCTACGCACAGTCAGTCAAAAATTTCCATTGAGTACCAAGTTAGCACGGTGTCACATGTCAATGTGAGATTAGATTTTGCCTCCAATCTTTTTTATCCCATATGTTTCTCAATTAAACTCCTATATGTACAAAATATTAAATTTGTTATCATCAAAATAATGAGTTTGATTGAATTTCTAAACCTAACATGATAAGGCAAGTTGATAACATGTCCTTGAGTCAAGCATGAACAATTAACACAAAGACAACTTTGACAAAAAGATTGTGCGTGGTAACAGTATATTTGGATTTAAAGAACATACCACATACATTAGAAAATTATCAAGAGAATAGGATCAAATTGAAGTGAGCTCAAGGTTGATCAATACACAACAAATAAACATCTATGTCTAATGACAAACTAAGCTCAAGGCCTAGTTTAACTACAAGAAAGACTAAGTAAACATGGACAAAAGGCCATCTCAACAAAGGTAGCAGAGGTCGAGTTTGAGGCCGCCTAATCTTCTCTTGGGCATGCATCTTGTACACTCGCAAATTAGGAGAACTCAACGAACTCAATTCAACATTTTTCAGTCCAATTTGAGAGTAAAACTAGAAAACCTATGTCAACCTTCACATAAATACAACATTATGACTAAAAAAGGCAAATCCTAAATTTTGTACTAAGTTCTTATTTTGAAAACCCTAACTAGCTTTCTTTCTCCACCTCTGGCGAAGACATCAAAGCCTACAACAATGATCATTATACTAACTTGAAGTTTCTATTTGTTTTGTTGCTATTTGTTTTGTTGGTAATCTCATTTCCAATTTTTCTTTTTTGTTGGTAATCTCATCTCCAAGTTTACCGATTTGACGTCGAAGCACGTTTGAATTATGTGATTCCTCTTTGCCTTTATTTGTACATCAACAAATGTGATGAGTAAAATATACGTTAGACAACAAATAAAAATTTAAAAGCTAAAAATAAAAGTTGCAATAGGAGATAACTTAATAGATAAATTTTAACAAATGAAAATTTTAGATTTATGATAGAAAAATATTTAGACAGGATAAAAAAAATTATATTGAAAAAAGTTACAAAAAATTTGAAGAGACATTAGAGGTTAAAAGTTAATATGAGAAAATGTTAAATTAAAATGGCATAAGAGAAATATAATAGAAGAAAAAAAAATCATGTCTTAAAAGTAATAAAATTTATTAACTAAATGAGTATGTTAGTTAAGATTCTTATATTTTCAACCAAAATCTAAGTAAATAAATATGTTATTTTATATGATTTGAAACTAAAATAAAATAAATAAATAATTAAATATAGAACCAAAATAGAATTTAGGATAAATATCAAGTTATAGCCTTAAACTTTGGATTTTGGATTTTGTATTGATTAAAATCCTAAACTAATAATTGCATCAATTTAAATTCTGAAGTTTGGTAAATGTATCAATTTATATATATTCCAAATTTTGTTAAACCAAAATGTAACTTATAATTTGACTTAATCAAATTTCTGATTGTAATAAGCAATTTAGACCATCTAATATAATTTACCTATGAAAATCATTCATGCATTAACTCTTAAATGTGTAGTAGGGTTGACAACGGGGTCGGGCCGGGCGGGGATGGGATTCCCCATCTCCTCACTGGTAGTTATTTTTTTCGAGTCACAATTTAATGGTTTAAGATTTCAACTCACCACATATTGGGCGGGTTGAGCCACTTAATTTTGATAAATTAATTCCATATACCATTACATATTAAATAAAATAAATACTTATGGTTAAAATTAATTAATATATATAATCATAGGGTTTAGGCCTTTAGGATAATATATAATTATATATTTATTTGCATTATTGATAGCTACATAGACAATCCTCAAAAGAAATCTTAAATAATAGTTTAGATTGATTCATTTATGAAAATTTAAGTGTTTAATTGATACAATTATAAGTTTTCATCCAACGAGAAGGGTACAAAAGTTCAGAATATTTTTTAATAATTTGTACACAAAATTAAACATATGAAAATAAATTCTATATTCTCACAAGTTTATAAATCTAAAAATCATGAGGTCAAAAATTTAAAGTTGAAACCATCCCACTTGTTCTACCCCACACAATTACAATGAATAAATTTAATTAATTAAAATTTAACCAAAAAAAAACTGCCTTAAAAGAAACCAATCTGTCTCGTATTATTCTCCTTACCAATAACCAATCCGACGGTCCACATTTCAGATAAAATATACAATGGGTTTGGTTTTTTCTTCTCTCCCCCAACCCCAAATCCTTCTTCCTTTTTTTATGTATCTTTGTCTGAAGGGGAAAAAAAGGAAAAATAAAAAAAATTAATTAAAAAAAAAAAACCCATCTCCCTCTCTCTCTTACATCTTTGTTCTTCAGAAATTCTCTCCTGGTTGTTCACCCCCTTGTTTCTCTTGCTTTTGATTTAAGGAACACCCTTTTCTTTTCTCCCTTTTTCCACTTTGTTTCCTTCATCAATTTCCCTTCCTTGACTGCAACTTAATTTGGTGTTTTGGGAACCATTCTTTGGGTTTTTTTTTTTTTTTTTTTTTTTTTACCTTCTTGTTCTTCAATTGCTGGATTAGGGTTTTTTGTGATTCTTCTTACATGGGGTTGGGTAACGACGACGATGCGGTGGCTGAAGATGGCGATTATGGCGACGGAGGATGTGGTGCCGGTGGTGGAAAATCTTTTGGTTCTGTCCCCTGCTCGATCTGTCTTGATGTTGTTGCAGATTCTGGGGATAGATCTTGGGCTAAGCTTCAATGTGGCCATCAATTTCATCTTGGTTAGTTTCTAACTTCTAATCCCAGCTTCCAAAGGAATTCCCTCTTTTTGCTCTCCCATCTGATTTGATTAGATTTGTGTTTTGTGTTCTTCAATTTTGGTGGGATTTCATGTTAGATTTTGGGTCCATGTGATTTTAGATCTGCTGTTTTTTTTTTTTTTTTTTTTTTTTTTCAAAGTTGGTGCTTTGTTATTTCAGTTGGCCTTGTCTGAAAAGGAGATGATAGTTTAGATACTTTTTTTTTTTTTCCTTCTTTCTTTTGGGTTGGTTGTTGAGTTTGTTGCTTTTGTTTTCTTAGATTGCATTGGTTCAGCATTCAACATTAAGGGGGCAATGCAATGCCCCAATTGCCGGAAGATTGAAAAAGGGCAATGGCTTTATGCGAATGGATGTAGGTCATTTCCAGATTTCAGTATGGATGATTGGACACACGAAGAAGATCTTTATGATCTAAGCTATTCGGAAATGGTAAGCAATTATCTTTACGTGTATCTTTGTGTGTGTTGATGGTAATTCTCGGTCACTAAGGCATCTAGTAAAGAAGAAGAAGAAGTTAAATAAACCAGGAAGTGATAATTGTGAAAATGTTTCCTTTCATTTTGAAAAATTTTCTTCGACAATTTTAGATAAATATTGCATTGCACACTCGAAAGCAGCGTCTCATAGGGAGATTGTTGAGATAGTTGAAATTAATTGAAGTCCTTGCCGTTTTTTCAACAAATTGAAAATTGGTGTTAGGTTGCTTGCTTGCACACTCAAATCGAAAGCAGTGTCTTGTAGGGAGATTTAGATTTGAGCTTCCTGAATTCATTTTAAAAAAAGTTGATTTTTACAATGTGTACCGGTTTTATTTATTTATTTATTATTATTTTCTACCACTTTGTAAGAAAATCAAAAGATTTTTTCTTTTGAAATATTTTATGAGTCTAGAATCAGCGATGCTAGTTTTTCAATTAACAAATAAAAATATTCTTTCTTCTTTCATTGTGCTTGTGAAGTGCATTTATGCCTTTGCAACACCAAATATGTCTAGCATTGAATTACACCAAGCATGAGAAAAGAGAGAATTGATGTCGAGTCTTGGCCCATTTGTATTGTAAGACGTGTCTATTAATTGATAAAACATTCATAACTTTCCACTCTGTTATATATTTTTTTCAATTAATGGATTTGTTTTTGCGTTAAAGCACATCCCACCTCAGGTAAACAAGATGAGTTCTTCATCTCTTTGGTATGACACACATATCCGAACATTTCTTAGGTTCAAGTGTTAACCACTATGCCAATTTTGAGAAGGGATTAGGAAGAATTTGAAAACTAGATCATCTAGGGAATAAAAAAACGTGTTTATAATTATGAATACTAGTGCCATACAACTACTACAAAGCTTTTTAACATTGTCAAGGAAGTTAGGATCTAAAGCAAATTTGAAAGTGGAAATTATGGAGAAAGAAAGGTTCTTTGTTCATTCTCTTTGGGAGGATTAATTCTAATGATTTTGTTTAGAGATCTTTAGCTGTCATATTTGGCCCTTAACGGTGTTTTATTTTTATTTTTTTGACAAAAAAGCACTTGAAAACCATTTGTTATGACTTATGGTGGTGCTCAGATACTATGTGACTTTTGAGATTTCCTTGGCTTTCAACTCTTTGGCTTCACGCCAACTTGAGCATAGCTCAATTGACATTGGACATACACTACCAAAGGTGTCAAAGGCTTGGATTCCCCCACCCTCACATTGTTGTCCAAAAAAGGAAAAAAAAAAAAAGAAAAAGAACTCTTGGGAGTCGCAAGATGATCAAGGAAATTCTCCTACATCCTTGTTTTGGTTGTACATGCAAGATCTTTTTTTATATATAATTTTGTGGAGCACTTGGTTAGGAAGAAAGAGGAGTTTTTTTGGGCATTAAGCGAGTGTTTGGGGTAAAGAGTGGAATAGCCAGGAGTAAAGAGTTACAAAATCTAAGGAGTTATGAATTCCTAGGGCCCACAGTGTAAGCAGTTAATAAGATATAAAATTGATGTTTTTTAGTAGTAGGACCTACCAACTCCTTGGGCCAAATAAGGATTGAAGTTCACAATTCCTACTTCCCAACTCCTTAGGCCAAACACACCCTAAGGGATTTTGGGCGGTGGATCTTTGGGAGTCATCCCACTTCAATGGTTCTTTTGAGACCATATTTGGGTTCTTTTAATTTTCTTATTACCAAAAATTGGGTCCCCTTTTTTAATCACTTATTGTTTTTCTTTTCTTTTCTGGTTTGCAAGTTTTATTATTTAAAATGAAGTCTACTGAATGAGCAAATTATTTCCTTTTTTTTTTTAATTGATTTGAAATGTGCTCAAGGCTGATGTTCATAAACCGCATGCTTAACTTCTGTGTGCACTTACTCACGTTTAAACACTTGGGTTTTGTAATAAATTATGTTTATACATTTATCTTGTATAGCTCATATTCTCTCATATTCTAAATGGGTCGATGACCTGCTTGTTTACTCATAGTATTAAGCTTTTTACACCAAAGTTTAGCTGCAATTTTGTTTGCTGCAGGCCTTTGGAGTTCAATGGTGTCCTTTTGGCAGCTTAGCTCGACTTCCTTCTTCGTTTGAGTAAGTTTTGATTTAGTAATTTTAGATCAAAGATGATTGATGCTCCAGTTTTATGTTGATGTTTTCTTTATTGGTTCTATTCCTGTACTCTAAATTGGTTATGTATTGTGCTTCAATACTCATTAGTAGGTCATATGATTCCTATCAGAACTTTACTGCTTGGGTTTGGAGTCTGAAGACATTTTTTTTGCAGCTTAATGTGTGAGGAGGGAGAGAAAACATGTTGCTTGCTTCTAAATTCTGAGACACCCGTTTGAGTTTTGGAACCTTAAAAAGCATCCTTTCTGATAAGAGGTGCGAGGAAAGAAACTGCCCTCATTGAGCCATATGAGGGCTTGAATAGTTACATGATTTTAGTAAATAGAATTAAATGTATGTGCATGGCCACCAAATTGGTGCTTTTTTTCTTTGACATAGGTGACGTCCCATTTATAGCTACCCCAAAATTGTGTTCAGAACTACCATTCTGCGGTACAGTTTTTGTTCTATTGTTCTGCTGCTCTTTTTTCTTTTTCTTTTTCTTTTTTTTTTCTTCTTTTTTTTGTCCTTTTTCTTTGGATAAAAAAATTATAATTTCATTGATGTGAATGGTTACTTCCAAGGAATTACGGAAAAGCAGAGGGAGAAATATTACTAAATTCTCTAGATGGAGGAGTGCTTCATGAGGAAGCACCTCAAACAATACTATCTCATTTTGCCTTCCAATCTCAAAATCTCTTGAAAAGCTCTATTCTGCTCAAGAAAAATGTTCTAAAAAGTGGCTTTAATGGCATTATATTATAAGTCATTGGCTTATTTAATAAGGAGTAATGTAACAAGGAGTGAAATATGTTGTACTGAGCTGGGGAGGGACAGATTCATGTTGAAGCTTTGAGGCAGTCACAGTTTCCACTGAACTTGGAGTGCTGAGTGAGCAAGGGCAGCTTTAAAAAAGATGATTCCTATTCTCACAATTTAATAATTTATTATTGAGTATACACTAGTTCAGTTGAAGGTAACAATTTGGAAATTTAGGACTTTAGCATTACCGTCAAGACCGCCACCTTTAAGAATAGTCCATTATGCACATTTAAGAATAGTCCATTATGTACCTTTTCCTTATTTGGAATTCGGATGTCTTTCTAACAGTAGAAGCTTGGAGGCCAGCTCTTTAGGGAGCTCACCAGCGCCACATAAAGTCTTCAGAGACAGAGTTTGCCAGAAACGCCCTCAAGTTTTCAAGAACTTACTCTCTTCTATCCTTATTAGTAGGCTAGGATGATACTCGTCCTGTAGCTTCTGCTCATCTTCAGCTATTCTTGCTCAGAGAGGCAAAGAGAAGGTGCCACTAGCAAATACCAACTAAAAAGAGAGAATGAATGGCTAAAAAATCCAACTTTTTTCCAACTGACTCATGAAGCTGTTGCTTGGATTGTTGTAGAATTGGTGGTTTCCTAAGAAATGACTGAACTTGACAGTTTGTTATTGCTAAGTGAGGGAATTACTTATCAAGTCAACTCCTTTAGTAGCTCAGCTTTGGTCAGCACCCATATAACCCATGGACTGTCTTTGTTTGAGCCTTTCCCTTCCTCTGGTGGTCTCTTCCTTGCCAACTTTGTAAGATGACAACCAGGAGATTCGCATGTGTATTTAGATATAAAGTTCCATTGTAGGCTGTTATGTGCTGCTTCTAGCCGAAATTCACTACAGCTTTGTGTTGAAATTTTTCTTGAGTTAACCTTTTGAATGATGGAAGTCTCTTGCCTTTTTTACCGCTGTGAAGTACAGAATTTTCATTCTCAATGACTTGAATCTTTTTCATTTTTAACTTTTTCAGGGATGGTGACTTTTCCTCAACTGCTTGTAAGATTTCCCTTCCCCGGCAATTGTTGATCCACTTTTTAGCTTCAGTTTGGGGAAGCAACCAAATTTGACTGGGTTGATAATGTTGTGATGCAGATCATGACCTTTTGGGACAACATGCTATTTTCGCGGAGCATACGGCAGTATCATCTGCAACTCATCCTTGCCCGTATATTGCTTACTTCGGGCCTATTCATCCCTCGTCATCAAGTTCAAGTGCTTCTGAAGCTTCTAATTTCAGCGGTCATTGGAATGGCCCATCAGTTCCCAGTGAAATACCGTCTTCTTATGCCTTTCCTGCAGTGGATCTTCATTATCAAAATTGGGAGCATCATTCACCACCCTTCTCCACGACAAACAATCGTGTTCCTGGTGCTGACCAGCCATCGGTTGCATCCGTTGCCCAGAGATCTGCTACTAGGGTCAGTGCCGAGCTACCCAGATCTGGGAGTTTAATGCATCCCTTCCTTGTTGGCCATAGGTATGTCTTCACATAATTGTATGTGACCAGTTAAAATTCTTAGTCTAGCATTAAGAAATACAATGCAGCACTGACTGCCTTGTTGTGGGGTCACTTTCCCTACTACCTTCAGAAGAAAGGCCCTTTCCTTTTCTGGGTTGTAGGCAAGGAGCCCTGACACCGTGGTTTGTAGCTGTGCGTTCCACATTATTGCTTGCGTGTAGTAGGAGTAGGACTTAATTTTTTAAACATTAAGTGATGCGCTCTTTGCTCTTCTCTCATACAGAGACAAACCATTTATTTGAAGTGAATCCTCTTTACCTTTGAAATAATGGTGGCTTGTGAACACTGTCTTCTTTTGACGAATGCAGTTCCGGTGCAAGGGTTGGGAGCTCAGTTGCTTCCTCGATGATACCTCCCTATCCTGGCAGCAATGCACGTGCACGTGACCGAGTTCAAGCTCTTCAAGCATATTATCAACAACAACCTAGCACTACTGGAACCATTCGCACACCTGCAATTTCTGGTGGCAGAAGATCCAGTAGTCACAGAGGGCTTTCACAAGCACCCATGGCCTCATCATCTGAGCAACCCAGTGGCTTCTATTTCTACTCATCAGCATCGGCGGGTCGTAGTTTCCAACCGGAAAATGCTGTACCAAACCGCTTTCACGCATGGGAAAGAGATCACTTGCCTTCTTTTGGGTTGAGCCAGATCGAAAGAGATCCAGGCTGGGGAGAGATTCATCAGGGTGCCAGTGTTTCTGATCCAAGCATCAGATCCAGCAGCTTTCGTCAAAGGCATGGTTCCGAGAGAACATCGTCGCAGAACTGGTCATAGACCACATCCATCATTTACTTATCGTTTTCCGGTGAAGAAAAAACTATCACTATGATGACTCGAAACTGAAATTTATGTAATGATTGAGATGATATGTAATAGCTGAGTCTTTGATATGTCGATAGACTCTAAATGCTGTGAGAGCAGCCGATTAAAAAAAAAACGCTCGTTTCAGGCTGCCTGGTTAGTGTGATGATGGACTTTCTCGAGTTTGTCTGCCTTGGAGATTATAGAATAACATTATGAATTGGATGGGAAAACTGAGATTTGTAGGTCACATCCTTGCTGTTCCATCCAATGCATAGGATGTTTGGACGTATTTGGGAGCCTCCAGAGGGTCAGATTATTAAATTTGGTAAATGTATTCTTGCAGTGATAGTTGAAAATATTCAGTGTTTATTTGTAAACAATGAAATGTGGTGGTTTCAGTAATGTTATGAGCAGGGCCAACTATTGGTTTTGGATTCTTCATATATGTATTATCAACACTCATAATTTCCCCTTTGCATTCGAAGTTCTGCTACTTCTGGTTGAGAGCATTTTGGATGATAATTGGTGGTGAGATTTGCAATATTATGTTTAGGAGTGATTTTAAAATTGGTAAGATGTTTGAAAGTTATTTTAAAATCTATTTCTAAAATTATTAAAATCCATTTTGTCATATTTAAAATATGCTTTCATGTGAACCAGAAACATAATTCCTCCGATTATATTTATTTCATCTCTTTACCAATTATAAATAATAGGTCCAGAAACATAATTCCCCCGATCGTATTTATTTCATCTCTTACCAATTACAAATAATCGGTCCTCTGTACATTTTAGTCCCAGGTACTTTTAGTTGCCCAAATTTAAGTCTTGTACTCAATAGATTTTAAATTAAACCTCCAATACTAAGACCTTTTATAATTCATAGACCATCTTTATTATGAATTTTAAAAATATATTCACATATTTTATTTCTGTATAATAATAATAATAATAATATTATTATTATTATTAATCAATTTCGATAAAATTAACAATGATTTGAATTAACTACACTTTTAATAAGAATGGTCTAAAAGTTGCCAAACATTTGGAACACACCCTAAAGTTAGGACAAACTTCGTTGTATAAACAGTAAAAGCATTTCAATTGTTCACCTTAAAAAGTTATCAATTAATACTTTTAATAATCAATAACTACATACGTCGATGGACTCGAATGAGAAAATGAGAAATAACGCTGCAACTTAAATTTGAGTTAATTTTAGATCGAAAGTTATTCAATAATGTAAACTTTTGATAATTGCTTAAGGGAGAAAATACATAACAAAAACTATTTATGAAACGAGTTTGTATTTATTTTTTCCAAGAAATAACAATAATAGTTAGCAAGTATGTTCAAAAGAGGAAACAGAACGTTGAAGGGAAACAAGAGAAGCATGTGTCAACATACAAAATACAACTTAACATGGGTTGGGTTAATACAAGCCACGCATAACACATAATACATTAAAATCCAAATATTACCCTTAATTTTCTCCTACGCTTTTACTATTCCATCTGAGAGCGCCATCACTCACCATTCATAACAACAATGTCCTATTCTGAATATCGGTCCCTGGAATCAACAGATCGGCTACAGCTACGGCTTTGGCTACTTTTGGATCTCACCTGCTTATGTCAACAACGTTTATATTTGTTATCACTTTGCCAATACTTTATCTGAGTTCTAAGAAATAAGCAACGTCTGTGTCAGGATATTACATTAGGTGATAGGGATCTGGACATGCTTCTGGACTTGGACCGAGATCTGCTCCGACTCCGAGGTTTGCTCTCATGATGACGCTGCAATCAATGAAACAATGAGAAACAGGAGAGTTCCTAAGGCAATCCAGAGAAGGGGAGGGGCACAATATATATTAGTCAATTTCCCACTCACAGATGAAACTGGTGATTGTGATCTTGATCTCGACCGTGACCCTGACCTTGACCTAGACCTAGACCTGGGAACAAGAAACAGAAGACTTCAAGTATCCATAGTAAAGTCTGGGTCTAGCTGAAGTCAAAATGATGCAATCCACACTCAACAGTAAAGCCATATAGAAGACCGGTTTCCAATAACTCTGTCTCAAGTCATATCAACAGTTGAATAGAAAGTACAGAAGTCAAAGCGGATGAACAATCGGCAGCAAAACAAGGGGGGAGGGAAGATGAAGAACATCCAAACTATAACCGCAACTCATGTAGAATTGATGTACGTCAAAGTTTTAGAGAACAATAATTCTCAACCGACCGCACAAGAGTACTTCTACCCAACAGGCTTTTCCACAAGTGTTAGCAACAATTGGGAAATCATGAAAAAGGGGAAAGAATATCAGCATCGAGGTTGTCAGGGTGCTCATCAACAAAACTGTATTACCTCAACAACCAAAGAGTTGAAAGAAGCACATTGAGGAGCACCACATCCCTCAAGTCCCTAACATGAAGTCCCAATTGTTCCGCAAAAGCCCATATCTAGCAAAACATGAACAAACAATGATGACTGCCCAAACCGACAAACCTCTAGTTTTTTAACCCCCAAGGCCCGTGCATGCCCAAAGGAAAACTAAAAAAATATTTGTTTAAAAAAGGGGGAAAAAGGGTCTTTTTTATGCTTTCTTCCACCACTTCCGGAGTAAAGTTGAACAGCATTTGTTTATTGGAGCCACAGCATAAGAAAACATAAGAAAACATTTGCAGTAAATCATGACAAGTGCACAAGTGCATGGTGGAAGAAGTAGGGCGTAGGGCTCTCAAGAATGTCAATAGGTTTGTTCTTTTTGAATGCTTGAAAACCACAACGAAATTCAAGAATCTTTGCATAAAAGACAATGCTACCAGCAGATTATCCTGAACCATGTATGACTGGCAAGATTTAAAGCCGACCGGTTGCCTTTTCTTAAAAGTTTCTTATTTCCTTCACTTAATTGCTCAAAAAAAAGAGAACATAAAGCATACAGCAACCATTCTTTTTTTGTTTTTGTTTTGGCCAAGATTTTTTCAAAAGGGAAAATTCACTAGACATTAATTCTAAAAAAATATCTACGCAGACATGTATAAACCAATACTTAATGACTTCGTGACATTTCTTATTTCCAAAATCTGAATACTACTGTCAGAACATTTCAAAAGATGAAAAACAAGAAACATAAATTGTGTATACAATCCCAACAAGAAACAACAAATAAAAAATTAGTAAAAACTAAAAGCCCCTTGTATTTTTTTTCCATAACAAGGAGAATCCATGTGAATATGAAAAAGGAAATTTGATGACCACAAAAGCAACGTGTACAATACAACAGCCAGTCAGTGTGCAGTGTAACAAATTAGTAAGCTGTCAACACAATAAATTATTCCTATTAAGGAGATAGTTCTCCCACATCTTCATCAATGAGAACAACGCACAAACCTAGACTTGACATCATTTATAAAGAATAGCACCGAAGCAACAGGGAAAATTCAGACACTGCTTCTCAGAACGCAAGATTGAATAATGGGGCAAGGGGAATGATGCAAACCTTGTAAGAGACTTTGATGGGGATTGTTCAGAAATTGACCTTGACCGACGAGAGTGCTTGTGCCTCGGAGATAGACTACAAAACAAAATATTACATCATTTTAGTTTCATGATTTGACATCGTCCTTATTTTGCAAGAACACTAAAACAGACCTAGTGCTCCTGCCGCTATGACTACGGCTACGGCTACGACTGAGGGTTCGACTTCGACTTCTGCTTCGGCTCCGACCTCTTTCCCTATAGGGACTACAACTAGGGCTCCTTGAATACTCACTTCGTCTAGAATCACGAGATGGGCTCCTGGAGTAGCTACGTCTAGAGTCATACTCCTTGACCTGTGTGAACAGTTACACAAACTTTTAATAACAAGTAAAAAAAATTAATTTTAAAAATGGAATTTAGCAAAATATATAACATTTTGTCAACATACTCCAGTCTACATACCCGTACATATGCTCGAGAAAAGGCATTTCGAAATTCAGAATCATCAAGTTTCCTTATCTGCAGCCAGATTATGTAACCGACATAATTAAAATACATTACCACAGGAATGTAAAATCCAAAACATAGATTAAGAATCATCAAATTTTCTTATCTGCATAAATAAGCCAGATTACAAATTATAGATCATTAAAGAAAATTACCACAGGAACGTAAAATCCAAAACAGACTGTCAACATTAAACAATAACCAAACGTAGAAGTCAAGCCATCTAAAAAGTAACTTACGGCATATTTCATGTCATCATAGTTTGTATAATCTACTATTCCTGCCATCCCTGCACAGATTGCCACAAAAATTATTCTTTACGTGATTGTTGTTGGCTCCATTAGACATAATTTATAAAAATTTGAAATTTGAAATTAAAAAAAAAAAAAAAGAAAAAAACAAAACAAAAACTAGACTAAAATAAACTAAACAAATTTGGAACATGCATGAGACTGAAAACACTCAACCGTATACAATATCATCCACCTATCTAGGCTCACAAGTGGAATGGATCCTCCAAAACCAATCAACCATCTCAATAGCAGGAGGTAAAACAAAAAACAAAAAAAAAAAAAAAAAGGAACCACAGGACATAAACAACTTGGTGCGATGGCCAATTTGGACTTCACTGAGGGGGATTTGAGTTATGTATTTAGCGAGTTTTAAGACCTTATCGATCCAAACATGAAGAATTTATTCATCTTATCCCAAGTACTTAGAGAGTTCAGGATTTCAAACCTATCAACCTCCTATCAACCTCGTCTCTAGCATGTCTTAAAGAACCTTTTCACCGGCCTCCAGTGTTCATTAATCTACAATCTTTATCAGATAGAACCAGTCAGACAACCCTGGCTGACCTCATCTTAATATAATCAAGAATATATTTTTTCTTAGGTAGGAAAAAAAAACATGATATGGAGGTTGATATTGCAATACTAATATCAATCTGCATGTTCTTGCATGAAGCTCTCTAAGAAAGTTCAAAGATGCACTTATATTTCAAAAAAAAAAAACCACGAGTTCAAAATTCAAATGACACTTGCACAGAACAGATGTTTGAGTAAATAGAAGGAAAAATAAGCTAATGACATACCACCACGATCGCGGAAAACTTCAGAGAAGCAGACATCACCAGCACGACGCATGTGATCCTGGATATTCAATTCACATAGCAAACTATCAATTAATAGAAGGGGGTCAAGTCCTATACTTATTTGTTATTAACTTATTTCTAATTGACAAGGATGCTATTATCGAGCAAAGAATTGGACAACTAACTACAGTAGCATGCCATTTCTAGAAACAGAAATAGTGTTTACCTTCAGGTCTTGCCAAGAAGCAGAAGAAGGTAATCCAGTAACCAACACTGCACAAAGGAAATATCATCACAAAAGTATAATCGGACTTTCACACTATAAGTACATAAAATACATACCACGATAGTCAGTTCGTCGAGAAACACCACCACGACTGCTCCCACTACGACTATAACGATCAACAGAAGAGGAATGCCCCCTTCCACCATGCGCAAATTCCACCTATGAAGCAATCATTTCAAAATTATACTTAGACATGTGGATAAGACATCAAAGGAGAATAACAGCAGCAAGCACGCATAGCAACCAGTACCCGCAGTCGACATCCATCAAACTTATACCCGTCTCGGCCATAGATTGCGTCTTCAGCATCACGAACATCTTCAAACTGAAAAATAAGAAGACAGAGTTTTCCATAAGGACCAAGACAGAGTTTTCCATAAGGACCACCAAGAGCTCAGTGCAACTGAAGGAGTGTTTCAAATGCGCCAAGTTTAAATCTCACCTCAACAAAAGCATAGCCTGGTGGACGAGGTGGAATCTTCAAATCAATGTCAACAATGGGTCCATACTGCAATTAAACTAGAATTAGTCGGGAAAATCTCAAAGTAACAACAAGAATTCTCGAATTATCAAGAACTAAAATTTCACGAAAATGAGTGTATACAATAAATGATAATTTGAGGAAATCAGACCTTGTAGAACAGATCCTCTACTTCTCTCAAACGAATATCTCCAGGAAGATTGCCAACATAAATGGTGCGACTGTTTCTGCTGCTCATCGTCTCCTTTGTCGTAAATAATAAATACAAAATCTTGAAAAGGATAAGAACAGATGTTAACAAAAATTGCATCACACAATAAAAAAAAGCAATGTATAGATTAAAAAGGGATGGAAGAGAATAACCTATTGAGCCACAATCATAGTCATCAATCATCACCATGGCTATCAAAATTAACACAAAATTGAAATGAAAAAGAAAATCAACACTCGAGATGACGAGATCTCTTTCTCTTTTTTTTTTTTTTCCCTATTTTTCTTCTTTCTTCCATCAAGAATCGAAAACAACAATTTGAAATGAAAATTAAAAGAGAAAGATTGATACCTGATGATTTTTTTAGGGCTAGAGAGAAAACAGAGGAGATGATTCTTGAAGAATTCTGAGTTTCTGGAAAGATCGAGGGTAAATCGAAAACGTATATTTATAGTGACAGATGAAGCTGGGATGGAATCTTGTGCTTTCAGCACTATGCTTACATTTATGAGCTTAAACTTTTTACTGTTTTACCCTCCCGTCTAGAACTTGCCGACCTCTGTTCAAAAGGTAATTTCACAACGCCACGTGTCCAAATGATACTTATTAAACTTTTTTGTTTTTTTCCTCAAAGAATATTTATTAAACTTCGATCAAATGTAAACAATTAATAACAAATTTAAATTCGGAATTTAAAAATACGATATGTTGGATTGTGGTCACTTCCTCAAGATGTCGAAGAAATGTCAAGAAATCTTTGTATTCTTTACTCTATCTTTTGATCCCTCTCCTTCTATTTCTCCGACCTCTTAGTAACAATTTCAAAATTGAAGGTTAAATTTGTAATTTAACCATTATATAACTATAGTTTTAAATGCATTGATCACTACACCATTCTTTAATCATATATTATCTACTAAATGATTAACATATATTAAGTACGGTACAAATTATTAATAGGATTGTATTCAAATATAGCAAAATGAGCCAAAATATTTATAAATATGACATAACATCATCTCTATCATGGATAGACCGTGACATTTTGATATATTTGTAAATATTTTCAATAGTCATTTAAAATAATTACCCTTATTAATATTTAATGAAAATCAATATACATATATGAAAAACGTCACCAGTTGAGGAGTGGCTCCTTCATAGATCTGCCCCTAGTTGGGGGCATGAGCCCTCTCAGTATATATATAGTTTAATCCCACTAATATCAAATTTTATTTTTATACTTTTAAAGTTAAATTTTGTGGTATGCATCTAATTTTGGAGAATAAAAATCGAAATGACTTTCTTCTCTAAACTTATGTTGGAATCACCCTGGGACTCTCCTAAACTACCATCAATACTTAACTTACACTTGTGTAGCCTAGATTATATTAATGCATCCTTGACTTGCATTTGACACAAGCGAAAGTTGATCATTCCATTAAATTTCTCCACATCAAACTTCACTAGACTCATAAAGCTTTGACACAGGTGCCTCACTTCCTAGCAAACCAAATGGTGAACAATACACAATATTCACAACTGCCGTTCATTTCAAAAATTCTTTTTCGATGTAGAAGTTCAAACAATGTTGCTTGGAGTCCATCACTTTTTTTGAACTTTTTCAATGTAGGAAGACTGCACTTTTAATATTTTTCCAAAATTCAACGCAGACATTTCAAAGACCTCTCTTCCCACATATTTGACTGTCGAAAGAAAGAGAGCAACCATATAATCCATTTCTTGCCTTCATTATTAGCTTATGAGCTTGAAGAGGTTAATTACACGTCTCGTTAGTCTACCATTGTTGACATATATAATATCTCATTTTCTTTCCCTTTTTTTGTGTGATCTCAATCATACAATGATACAACTCCTCATCATATAATTCAAATAGGATCATTAATCACCGTTTCAAAAACATGGCCAATTCAAACTTGTCTAGTTGACTTTCAATCACCACAGCCAATTCAAAGTTTGACTTTTGAGTATCATGTCTGAAATTTCAGTCAAACCCCAAGAAATTTTTGTGAGTTTGAAAGTTTATAAAGTCATTTTCCTTCACTTTCCTAGCATCCAAACACATTTCTTTTCTCAACTAAAATTCACACAGATCCTTTGTTCATCCCAAAGCCTCAAGATCCTCATGGAGGCAACTGAACAAGCTCAACTTCATAGAAGAGGTAGAATCATTTTTGTTTTTTCACATTTTATGGGACAATGATAGAAACAAGGATTTTTTTTTTTTTTTTTTTTTTTTTTTTTTGGAACTCATGGACTTTGATCAGGTAACCAAAGAGAGCAGAATTCAAACAAAACTCGAAAACTCGAACGGTACAAGTGGTGGAGTCGCATCGGTCTCTACACCCTTTTTCTAGTGTGTGGCCAATCTGCTGCAACTCTCTTGGGAAGGCTTTATTATGACAAAGGAGGGAATAGCAAATGGATGGCCACATTGGTTCAATCAGCTGGCTTCCCAATTCTCTTTCCCTTCCTTTGCTTTTTTTCCCAACCCACCAAATCTTCCTCCAAACAGCCAAATTTCCTCACATTTGCCTCCATTTGCTTTGCTTTTGGCCTTCTTTTGGTAGGAGACAACTTGATGTATTCTTATGGCCTTCTCTATCTTCCTGTCTCTACTTACTCACTCCTTTGTGCAACCCAATTGGGTTTCAATGCACTTCTTAGCTTCTTTCTCAACGCTCAAAAGTTTACTCCTTACATACTCAACTCCCTCATCCTCCTCACGATTTCGGCTTCCCTTTTAGCATTCAACTCTGAGTCTGATGCCACGACTCGTTCTAGTAAAGGAAAGTATGTAATCGGGTTCCTTTGCACACTTGGTGCATCTGCTACTTATTCGTTGTATCTATGCCTTCTCCAAGTGTGTTTTGAGAAGGTTATAAAACAGGAAACGTTCTCTACAGTGTTGGATATGCAAATATATCCTTCATTTGTGGCGAGTTGCGGTTGCGTTGTCGGACTTTTTGGAAGTGGCGAATGGCGAGACTTGAGAGATGAGATGAGGGGATATGGAGAGGGGAGAGTCTCCTATGTTATGACTCTCGTTTGGACTGCAGTGGCATGGCAGGTCTCCTCCATTGGTTTGTTGGGGTTGATTTTTGAGGTTTCTTCATTATTCTCTAATGTGATTAGTACATTGGCTTTGCCTGTGGTTCCAGTTCTAGCAGTGATATTTTTCCATGACAAAATGAATGGGGTGAAGGTCATGGCTTTAGTGTTGGGTCTTTGGGGATTTGTTTCTTATATTTATCAAAATTATCTTGATGAGTCGAAAGCCAAGGCAAACCGAAAAAGTGCTAACGATATAAATACAGTTTGATAAGTCCGATTTGAGTTATAATGACGCTTTCAATGATTTGCTCAACCAAGTTTCAGGAAGAAGAGAGGAGTCGAACCACCTACTTCTGAAGAATGAAAAAGATGCAAGTGAAATGCTTTAAACATAAGTTTTTGTTTGTTGAGTTTTTTTATCGTATCTGTGGGGACAAGGAATCAAACTTCCAACCTCTAAAATAGAAGGTCATGTCAATTATCATTGAGCAACTCACTTTAATTTTTCAAACAATGTCTGCAAATGCTAATATTTGGCATCCAAAAAATAGTTTTTTGAAAGAAATAAATTAAACCCAATTCTGAAACAAAAAAACAGGTCAGTGCTACTGAAATGTTCTGGTCAATTCCAATATTCTCTTGTGGAGAATGCAAAAGTATTATCTCAAGGAAAAGGAATCACTTAATGAAGAAGCTTAAAAAATGAATTACTTCAGCGATTATTACATTATAGAAACAGCAAAACTTCAGGTTCATAAGTTTATCAGCAAAAATTAACACACACGTTGAGGGTGATGTTATCGACTTGGGAGCTTCATCCATGGAAAGATTTATGTGAAACCATCATGTGTATAATGGTCATTCCATAATCTGTCTGCTCATTTCGAGCTGCCAGCCCCGAGGAATTGGTCTACTAGTTTCGCTACTGAGGTCGCTAGATCATCCGCTGCTTCCTGCGTGGATGCCTCTGCGTAGACACGGATAACATCCTCGGTTCCTGATGGCCTTATGAAACAACGTCCTTGAGGGTATTTTGCTACAAACAAAAAATGAAGCCGATCATGGACTTTGTTTGAGGAAAAGGTATGAGAATAATGAACATTGATCAAGGAGATACCGTGTAGTCCAATTTCAAAGGAGAAAGAATGTCATAATGAGGGAAACAATCTATCTAGTTTAGTTGAAATGGAATATAAGAAACAGATCCTAAGAACTCGCAAAGAGATGGTAAAATCCGAAGAGGGGAAATAATTACATGACACTTAGAGTTTGACCTCTAGAGAGAAGCAAAGAGAAAACACAACAGAATCACAAATCTCACTAGGACCTGTTCAAACATCCAAATCACATAGCTGTTGTTAAAAGTGAAGGTTCAAATACTTTTACCTATTGTTGATCTAAAACAGGCCAACCAGTTGTACAGTCTTAGAAAAACAACTAAAGTCAATCAAAAACGAGACTGTAAAAAGGCAGAGAAAATACGCGTCATTTGAAACTTGCAACATTAATTTAGGTCCCATTTGGTAACCATTTTGTTTTTTGTTTTTAGTTTTTAAAAATTAAGCATATTTCCTTCCGATTTTCCACCATGATTTGCATATTTCTTAAGTACAATAGTTGAATTCTTAGCCAAATTCCAAAAACAAAAATAAGTTTTTAAAAGCAACTTTTTGTAGTTTTTAAATTTTGGCTTGGTTTTTTAAACCATTGGTAAAAAGTAGATAACAAATGAAGAAATTTGGAGGTGGAAGTAGTGTCTATAGGGTTAATTTTCAAAAACAAAAACCAAAAACCAAATAGTTACCAAACGCGATTTACCTATTTCCAAATTGATTGCTTCTTGTATCCCAGGTGGCTTCACAACCTCAGTTTCTGCATTGGTTGTCTCAACCGCGGTTCTGTCAACAACTTTCACCTGCAAGTTAACGAAGAAAGAGTCAATACTCTAATCAAAGAACTGAAAGATGAATCTTCTTCAAATAGTTGCATACGAGAGCAACAAACAAACATGCTCCCAGTCTTATAATCTGATCTACCACAATGGTTGAATTAGGGTTGGTTTGGAAAGACTTTTCAAGTGCTTAATATTTTTTTTTTCAATTTCAAAATATTAATCACTTAAAAAAATCATTCAAAACATGCCATTAATTATGTTATCGTCACACACATAGCAGAATGATAAAGGAAGGATGGGAACAATTTCCCCATAATTAAAAATTTTACATAAACTTTTCCTTCCAATTTGCCCCTCTAAACTTATTGTTTTAGAATTGCCAAATTTGGTTCTACCACTGTCGAAACAAGGAAAAGTTGTCTTCTGATGGTCACTTGAGAATAAAATATATAGCTAGTTATACGGAGAGATAAAAATGCATATGTTCACCACTAGCAACAGTTTTTTGCATTTTCATTTCTAACAAGCAAAATCCACCTACTTCAGAGACAAAATTATGAAGTCACATTTTAATTGTATTGCTTAAAAATAAGAGAACTCTACATCGAAAGTAAAACCAACACCATGTTAAAGCTCCTAAAAAACCATCCAAAAGAGAGCTCTGAATACAGAACACTAATAACAATCTACTCAACCAACATAAAATTGGCCTCTTTTTCTCTCAAAAATGGAAAATGGAATACAATAGTAAACTCGCTTCATAAGGAAGAAACAGACAAACCAACCTTAAGCTGCCTACTCGGTAAGTCTTCATAAAGCTCACTCCATTCATGTATCGACCAATTTTTGTGTCGTAGAATAGCCTCAACTAGAAGCAAGCCACTCAGAGCATCTCCCACAGCTTGGTTGATCAATTTGCTAACAGCCAGTAATCTCAAGGCTGCCTTGTGTGATTCCAAATCTGAACGCATAATAAAGTAGCTTTCAGACTCAAAATATAGTTGTTAGGATCCTGCTTGTATGGCAATATGAAAAGGAAACTGTAAAATGACAATGGTTAATGAGTGGGCTATCTCTTTCCAACATAAAATTAATTCCCAATACGTTTCCTGTCCCAAATTTCTTAACTTCCTCTCCATTAATAATCACTTCACCCGAACAATTCCCCCCAATTATTCATAATACAACCTCACCAGTGATTCATTCAACTAAATAATAAATACCATGTCAAATATTACCTTCGGATGCATCAGATAGCTCCCAATAAATGGGTTGTAATAGGGTGCTGCAGTAATCTGAGAACAAGACAGTCCCATGACCATTTGCTTCAAAATAGATCCCAATGTCATATTCAGCAGCTTTCTCATGCAAGTACTTTACTCCTGTAGGAGTGAACACTACTTCCAGGCCCAACTCTTTAAGATATCGAGTTGATGCCCCATTCGCATAAGCGGTTTGCACAACACCAAGGCGCGGCTGAAAGTCAATTTTGGTGTCTTTGCTCCTTGCTTCCAAAATTGTTAACTGTTCCTTGATGAATATAGCAAATAAAGATAATATCTTGTCCCCATCAATAAGATTGATCTTATTGCTACTTTCTGATGGCACAGTAAAATATACAAGTCGATCAGCATCTCCATCAAAACTAGCACACCTGAAAAGCTAGAAGCATCCAAGCATTCAATACTACCTCCAATTAAGCATATTATCATTCTCAACCATAAAAAGAAATAGTTTGAACTTGTTATGACTCAAAATTGATATCTATCCCGAAGGTCATTGTGATGATGATGGGAAAATAAAGAGGACTATTCTGTTTGGCACAATGCTAAAATGCAAGTGGAAATTCATCTTTTATCAACAAACTATAACCAGCATTACAGTTACCTCCCTATAACTTCAAAAGATTCAAAAGATGTCAATAATGTGGAGTGTGAGTAACATTATACAATCTGGAAGGGAAAAGGGTATTGCTACAATTTGCACCTACCAGGTTACCATATTGACCAAACATTTGTTGACAAAACCAAAGATTATTCTATGCAGTGGCAGATCAAGATATTTCTCAAGTGATATGACGCATAAGTGTAAGCAACATCATCATAAAATTTTTCAAAACCACAATAAACTCTATTAATCAACAACATAGCAATGACAAACCTGATCCCAACATCTTGTGAACCAAAGCTACATGGAACTATCTTCTCTTTCTGAACAAAATCAGCACCTACTCCTTCATTGAGTACACCTTTTCCTTTTCCTGAATTACGAATCTCAATAGCTAGACCATTCAACATTTCCTTCAAAAGTTCTAACTTCAGTCCACCAACACCATTGGCCCCATCAACAACCAACTGGTTATCCCAATCATTCAGTTTACTATTATTTGGGTTTGAATTCAACAAGCACCTATCAAACATAAAAGTCCTTTCACGAAGGATTCTCCAAATAAGTCAATTTCTCAAATAAGTAAATAAAATAAGACAACCTGAAGGAGTTTGAGAGCTCATAGAAGTAATCAAGTTCAGATGCTTTCGAGCCTTTATTCTGAACACGAACCATCCAATGCAACTGTGGGGTCGTCAAAATTCCCATATCATGAGCAACACCCCCAATGATTGAGCCAATTCCCTTCACCAAGTTTTACGGTTCAAGTGAACAAAATAAACACTATTTCAACCAAGAGTAAAAGAAAAACGATAACAGCACAAGAAACAAAATGAATACTATTTCACATGAAGGGCAAATACATGTTTAGCAGCATCAAGTAGCACTTCTCCACTTGGCCTTGTATCTCTTGCCACCAGAATTTGAGCTGATTTTGATCCATCTAATAAGATATTTTCTTGCTCCGCAAATTCATCGATTAACTGCTTATCAATTTAATTACATTGGACATCTTAGGTTCCTATCCAGTTAAAATAAATGAGAAATAACAACAAACTCACTCTCTACATAATAGTAACAACTCTAAGGAAAATAAAACCAAAAAAAAAGAAAAGAAAAGAACAATTGCTCCCCGACTTTCTTCCTCCATATGCCAGTCTCCAATTTCACCCTCATCAATTGTTAAGCAATTAAGAAGAAACTAAGAAAACCAAGGCAATGTAATTGATAGCCATACTTGAATGAGATCTTGCGAGGAAGGCGCATTGGCAAGGGCATTGGCAAAAGGCTCCCACTCTTGGGTGAGCATCCCACCACTCGGGTCAGCAACTTTTACCCCATTATCAGATACTTTATTGTGAGAGGCCGTGATCATCAACCCGATCACTCCCCCGGTTTTCAATGATCTCAAAGCCGCTAGGATTCCCACCCTATACACCGTCGATAGAAGCACCGATGCATCTTCCCTAAAACCTGCCGTTCCATAAGATAACCTCACTCCTAACAACAAAATATACACAAAACCAATAATTAGAAGCTATGAACAATAGTAGCTGTTGTAAAAGAAGATGGAAATGGGGAAAGCAACCTTTAGGAGGTGGGAAGCGATCAGATTCCTTAAGAAGGAGATCACGTTGCTTTTCGTTCATGTCCTGTAATTTGTAATTGTCTCTAAGCAAATTAACTTCACTGCTTCTATTATTCTCACTGAATGAGGCAACATTACAATGAAACAAACTCATACAGAAACACAGCATGTAAATAAAGATAGTTCAAAAAGCAATGGCTATAACTGCCCTAGAAAATTTCAAATAACAATATTACACAAGCATCAAGTTTTCCATTCTTCAAATAATTCCATTAAAAAATATATATATATAGTTGTTTCCATAGACAATATCACAACCAAACTAAAACCCAACAGACAGAGAGAGGTTAAAACATGAATGGTCGATTCAATTCAAACTTTGATTAGAAAACACAAGGAAGTGGGTACCGACGATCATAATTTCTTTTTTGGGGGGGGAAGAAATGAATCCAGAAGAAAAAAGTTAAAAAGTAAACCTTGAATTTACTCGTCCGAAGAGGAGTAATGAAGAATTGATGGTGATAGAGAGATTGGTGCGTTGAAAATTTTGAGAGAGATTTATAGGAACTGAAGCTTTGAATCCGACAGGGAAGAAGAGAGGGGAACGGAATAATTGCATAAAAGGCCTTTTTAAAGGTCTAAAATGCCAAATCAGGTAAAAATGTCGAATAACCTTTGATAATGTCGTGATTATGTAAAATTACGGTATTGTCATTTTTTTTTATTGTTTTTCTCTTTTCTCTACTTCCGGGGTTTTTTCATTTCCTTTTTTTTTTTTTTTTTCTTCTGTGTGACTCTCTTTCTTTGTCTTTGTTTTTGTTTTTCTTTTTCTTTTCTCTTCTCTTCTCTTCTCCTCATTTTCCTTTTTCGAATTTTTTTTCTTTTTCTTTTCTTTTTCTTGACTTTCATCTTACTCTTCTTTGACTTCTTCTCTAGCTTCTTCTTTTTCTCCGATGTGACTAACTCCGATGAGTGAGAGCGAGAGAGATAAAAGTGATTGTGAGTGAGTAAAAAATGCGAGAGCGAGATCAAGATCGATTTTTTTGTGTGCGTGAGTTTATTTTGGTAATTTCATCCGAACTTGACATCAGCAAAAGTTCATTTTGCATTTTTGGCCAATTTTTGGGTTATTTGTACAAATTCTCCTAGGGGAAAGAATAAGGAGAGAGTTTGGGCCCTTCCTTCCTGTTCATTTTTTGGATCTGTCCAACCACATCTAAAATAGACCAAACCGATCGATTTGGCAATTTGGTTATGGATAATCGACCGGTCCATTATTTTTCTCTTTTGAAACCCACCATGTTCAACAAAGTTTTAAGTTTTGGGTATTATAGTGGGTGTTACTTTTAGGATTAATAATTAAATGTATAACATCATTTAAAAAAAATTGCATATATAGCAAAATTTATCGAAGACTCTATCACTGATACACTTCTATTAGTGATATGGTCTATCACTAATAGATCCCTTTGGACTATATGATTTATCACTAATAGACTCTAAGAGCTACATTTAAATTTTGCTATATTTGCTAATTCTTTTTCATTGTGTTATATTTGTTAATAGTTTAGGTCTAATTGTTATATTTGCAACTATCCCTTTAGTATTTCCAACCACCAAAATGAGGAAATCAAATCTACTCATTTTTTAACAGTTTTGACATCCTTTCAAGGTTGTTCTTTCACTTAAAAATATGTATTTTAAATAGTATTTTTTTTCGAAAAAATTTGGGAGTAATCAGTTGTAGTACTTGAGAATATTTTAATTTAGATCCTAAAACCCTAAACCCTCGTAACTACATGCATGTTTGTGAAATTTACAAATGCACGAGAAAAAGGCATGGAAAGGATTTTTTTTTAAAAAAAAAAAAAGTCAAAATCCTTTACTTGGGAATCTCAATGAATATATATTTGAAAAAAGAAGTTGAAGCACAATAGATTTGAAAATGAGTTGTAACATTTTCATAACATAACTTCTAGAATAAAACAATTAAAACATAAATAAAAACGAATGGGGAAGTCATTAACTTCTATCCTCATGGCACAACTAGTAAATAGTGAGTCACTCGTCAATGTACTTTGTTACCATTACTCGAAGTTCTATGAGACTTAATACCTCAATGGATGGGAATTGGCACCTAGTCAGTGGTGTCAAGCATCACCTATTATTATGCTTCAATGTCATGATATTAAATGGCGTAATTGTGCTACAATTCTTATGATAACACATATCATTCACAATTATGCATAAGTTCCCATAACTAATCTTTACAATGTATAGACAAACATTCTATTCTATCACATAATACAACGTTCATTACATAATTTGTAATACAATTCATATATATCCAACTTAGCCCTAAGATCATTCAATAGGAGAACATTTATCTTCATAGCAATTTAAAATAAATTTATATCATAAATCATCATAAACTCACGTCAAAGCTATTAAAATGTCATGGTCAAACTTTCAAATTATGCCCTTTTTTAAGCTCAATTTTTCCAACACTTCCGACTTAAAAAATGGTTACGAAGAAGAGCTATATGATATTGACTGCTTTAGACATAGACCTTCGTGACTTTACTTTCATTTCACCCAAAATTTTAAACATTTGGAAGATAAACATAACTTAAAAATGATTATAATATTATTTTTTTTCAAATACAAATGGATCTTTAATTATTTGAAAGATAAAAGTAACACTTTAAATTTAAACACAGATTGTACACAGCAAGTCTTGCCCATGTGTCATCAAGGCCCTAAGTCCAACATCAATGCCACAAAGGGAGTAGAAACGTTTGGTCTAATTGATTCCCTAGCTTGCCCTTATTGATAGAGTACTGATTTTGCCTCTCTTTTTCTTTTAGTGCTATTGAAACTCTAAATGAACTGGGTCTCAAGATTTTCTCACTAATTGCATCTTCAATTTAGTATCGTTGATATAGTGAATCTCTCTCCTCAGCGGAGACAAATTATGGTAATTTGTTCCAATTCAAGACATAAACAAAGGCACCAATACAATCCATTTCTTTTTGTTTCTAAGACAAGGGTTTCACAATCTCCTAATCAAAATCAAAGAACTTTTCGTATTTTGTTGCATAGAAATAAAAAACACCAATCTTTGATAATTTTGTTGATATCGAATTGTTTGCAAGTAGCTAGGAAGAAATGTAAAGATCAACGAGAGTTGTGAAACAAGTCTTTTGGTTGTTTCATAAAATTCAATCACGCTAAAATGGATGGTACAAAGTCCTCCAACTTTTCATACTTTTGCAGAACTTCCAGCTATCAAGGAGAAAATGAGCTTAGTTTAACGTATTCAGGATGCAATTTCTCTCATAAAGATTGGAGGTTCGATCTCCTATTTTAGCAATTATTGTATTAAAAAATGATATTTTAACCAAAGATAAAAATATTCATTGACATGTTGATATATCTTTAAATTGAAGGGTACAGCATCCATATTAAATATCTATTGACTATCTTCTATAAATATTCAAAAAATATGAAAAATGTAATCTATTTAGTTCATCATGAATATAAATACTATTAACGAATCCATAGTAAGATTAAAAAAAAAAAACTAATCCAAACAATTTTTTGAAATTTTTTTTTTAACTTACAAAGATATCTGTTATTTTACTCATATATCCGTAAAATTAAAATTCTGACATAGATATAATTCATATTATAATCCTTAATTCTAGCGAGTAATTTTATTTATTTATTTATTTTGGTTGGCAATGACATTACATTGAAAGAAACGTTAATTAATTAGGTAAAAAGAAAAAGAAAAACTACATAAATTTTCTTCTTCTTTTTTATTTTATTTTATTTTTTATGTATATTATTTGAGCTACGTGGTTTTGTTCTTCCCCGCCCGCCGCCCACCGATTTTCAAGCGTTGGCAAATTCGACTTTTCCTCCTTTCTTCTATAAATCTCTCACTATAAATTCCCCATTCTCCCATTTCCCGAAACCTTCGTACTTTCTTTCTTTCTTTCTTTCTTTCTTTCTTCCTTCTCTCTCTCTTTCTCTTCATATTCCTTCGCCGATTTCTGTCCCCGTCATCCATGGCTGAATCCAAGGGCAAACTCGAATCCCTCAGGGACTGGGTTTCCGAGCACAAGCTTCGCACCGTCGGTAAAATCAACTTATCACTCCTCTCCTCTATTTCGTTTCCTTGATTTCCGATTGATTCATTATGTTTGATCTTTTTGTTTTTCTTTCCGTTTTGGGGGTACGGTTTTGGGTTATAATTGAATTGTTTTTGTTGTTTGGTGTGAAGGATCTCTGTGGCTTAGTGGGATTGCGGGTTCTATTGCGTACAATTGGTCTCAACCGAATATGAAGACCAGCGTGAAGATCATCCACGCTAGGTGAGTTTCCAATTTTGTGTTTGATCGTCGACGTTCTTCTTTAATCCTGGATTTCGGATTCTGCTAGTGCTGATTATTTATGGAGTTTTTATTCTGGAATGAATTAATGAATTAACCTTTTTGGTTGAACGTATCTAAAAACCATCCCTCTTTTGGGGATCTTGCCGGGTTTTGAAATCTTGAGGATGTTATGGAGCTATTAAGAGAAAACAGAGGTTATTAACCACTTAATTATGTTTGAATGGATGTGTTGGATGGCTTGAGAAAGGTTCAATTTGTTGTGTACTTGGTAATTGAGTCCATGGTTTTGTAAGTAGAACAATTTTGGACTCTTTAAAGAAGCGGCTTGATATTGTGTTTGTTCTTGAATTTTTGTTCTAAAATTCTGAAAACTGTAATTGGAAACAACTTCCAGGAAGCACTCAATCTTTTCCCCCCTCCTTATAGCTTGTCCTATGATTGTGTGCTTTGTTTTGCTGATGAGTACCAAAACACTCTTAGTTTCTTCCTTCTGTGCGTTATAATCTTGTATAGCTTAGATTAGAGGGCCTTTATGTAAGAACTGAAGGATGCTTGTCCCTTTGATCCTTGCAGCTCGTTTGATTCCTTTGTGGATGAAAGCTGTGGCTTGTCCTTTATAAAAAAAATAAAAAATAAATAAAAAGATTAAGGACACCTTTCAACAAATTACAATCTTTGACTATGTGATCAGAAGTATTTACATCTATTAAACCAATCATCTTCCATTCATTAAAATTTTAAAATGCCATGTCTAGTTATTGAAAAGTGACACCTTCAATGTAGCTCTTCTCATTATTTCATTATCTATGTATTTTAGATCCATTATTAGCGCCTTAGTTGAAGTTTGACACTTACATTTGAGATTTCGAACATAGACGACCAAAATAGAAAGTCATAAAAGTTCATGAAGCATCAAATATTAGGGGATGAAAATGAAAAACTTGACAGAATTGCATTTGAATAGTTGGTTTTGTATTTTCTTTCGAACTTCCAAAGCCAGAGGTCTTTGTTTAGGGGCAGTTGTACTTGTATAGAAGCTTTTCATTACAGAACATTTTAGATGGCTTATATTTGCATTCTCTTCCAATCGCTTTCAGGTTACACGCACAGGCTTTGACCTTAGCTGCTCTTGCTGGCGCTGCAGTTGTTGAATATTATGAACACAAATCAGGAGCGAAGGCCGAGCGATACGCCAAGTTTCTTCCAATTGATAATTACTCTCACAAGGACTAGGTTCTTCTTCTTTTCTTTTTTTCTTTCTTTTCTCTCTCTCTCACATTCTACACTGGAGGGTAATAAAGTAGTTTCATTCTGAGGCTTAGAATTCTTACTGCTCCATTCTTTTTTAGTTTTATTTTTACTAATTTGGCAAATATCAATACTTGGGGGCGTTATTCTGCTCAATTCATAAAAGCAATTTCTTTGTAAACATTGAGCTGAGTGCTCTTGTATTATGAATGAAATGTTGATTGGTTTCTGAAGAGTTCTGCCTTGTTTGATCTTTCCGGATTAAGCTTTCCATTAGAGCGTATTGGAAAAGGAAAATTTTGGTAAAAACACGGCCACTTTTGCACGTTCACGTGAAATTTATAATTTATTTTAATACAAAGAGTAAAAAAAGAAAAAAAAAAGTTTAAAAAGACTATATAATTAATATATTGATAGTTTGTTTATATATATCTCCATCCTTTGTGTATGGGACATATTACAACTTGAATAGTTGCAACATGGTAGAAGACTTGACTCTGTTTAAACATATCTCTACCATTGAATTGTAATTGTTGGATTGAAAATATATATTACGTTCTCGAAAATTGATGAAATTCAAGTATAAGAATTTGGGGAGTGTTAGAATTTTTTCTTTTTTCCTTTCAATTTCGAGTTTAGTAGTTGATTTTTGGAATGTTTACGGAAAAAGAAAAATATCTATATCGTAAAATTCATCTTCTGAAAATCAGCTAAAATGAGTATATGAGTATAACAAAAAAATGACAAAAATGACAAGGTCTAAACTTATTTGAGAGAGAAAAAAGTAGACTTTTTAAAATGAAATTACTATGACCTATATTTTTAAAATAAAATTATACGAGTGCTATTGCATTAATAATTGAAAGTCAATAGAACATTAAAAATTGTATATGCCAAAGTTGAAATAAATAGATAAATGGAAAATGTTGGTTAATATTGTTAATTATGTAGTTGTAAATGTTCGCAAGAGTAAAATATATTTGTTTGAATTGACCAACTTTACAATTTTCTATAATAGAAATGATATATTTCCCTTTTACTATTCTTCAAGTTACTTTAATATTATTTAACAAGCCCACCACAATGTATTTATATTTCAATAACTGTTGGATATGAAATGTACATGGCAATAAAGTGAGAAAAGTTGGAAGACCCAATCAAAGAGTTTACAAATTCTTTATCAAATGGAATAACCTCTCGATGAAAGAAACAAGTTGGAAACATGTCAAACACTTGGAGTCGAAAATTGAAGAGTTCAAGCTTCGACAATCAACAAGTACGTCAACTGTTGAAGTGAGGGAGAATGTCTTGGGCATATTCGTTCAGGATGCATTTGTCTATGGCCGCATCTCCAAACCATCCTCAACCACCTTATATTTTATGTCATGTAAATTTTATGTCATGTAAATAGCTTAGCAAGTTGTTTTTGCTTTTTGTTAGCTTTTTTTTTTCTTAAAGTGACATTTCGCAACTTTTGATATGCAAACCTGCAAGGTTAGATTTTTGCTTAGTATTATAGAGAGTATAGATGTCTATGGGGCGGGGCGAGGTTGGGGATGGCTTCCCTGCTCCCCGTCCCCACCAAATTCCCCACGGGATCAGGGCGGGGACTAGGTTCCCCGCGAGGAATTTTTTTCCCATTTACAATTAAAATTTAAAGACAAATTACTCAAAATTTTGAAATTGAAGGAAATAATTATCTTTTAGATTATTCATATATATAATCTAAATTTATTAGAATTCAAACATATATTTTTTTTACACTAATTCAAACATATTCATTATTTTGATCATTAATCTTGAAAATTAAATATAATTTTTATATAATAAAAATAAATAACATAAAATTAAATTAATATAATAAATATAAGAAAAAAAGCCTAACGGGACGGGGACAGGGATGGGAATGCATTCCCATAAACGGAGAAATTTTTTCCCCCACTCCCTCCCCCATTCTCCTCCTAGCCCCGTGGGAAAGAGATGGGAATGCATTTCCTGTACTCTTTGCAAATAAAACTTTCTTGTAATTGTCAATTTTCAATGTTTCATTTAATGATGTTTTCAATATTTTTTCTCTCTCACGTTTTATGAAAACATATCTTCTCATGTTTTATGAAAAACATCTTCTCTCAAAACGTGAGTGGAGGCTACATCATACAACGAGACTGTCTGCGACTTTCGATTTTTACATGGCTGAACTCTTACTCAAAAGTATGCGATTATGACAATCTCTTGGGAGATATTTACATGGTTGAACTCTTACTTGAAAGTTTTCGATTATGACAGTCTCTTGGGATAAATTGTCTTCTTTTTTAGTCCAATCAGAGCAGAGAGATTTGAACCATAAACCTCGTAGTTGCTAACACATTTGTATGTCAATCAAACTATGCTCATTTTAGCAAATAAATTATCTTATATGTGGATAGAGAACATGGAGAGAATTTACGAGTGTAAAGGTAATAAATAAATAAGAGTCAATTAACTTTTGATGTTTGGATTTGAAGTATAGAGATATATACACCCTATGTTTTCATGTGAGCTTAATTTGAATTATTTTTTGGGTTGTTTTGAAATATAGCAAAAAGTTTACTGTGGATAGATAGTAAAAAATTTCTATATTTGTAAATAGTTTAATATTTTATCTATTTATAATAATTTCTCTTTTTAAAAAAATTCTATAACGTGTGATTGAATAAAAGTAAGTAGATTAAATAGAACTTTTATTGGGAGTTTAATTTGAGAAATTAGATATAAGAAAATAAATTTCTGTAATTAGTTTAAGTTTCAAATTAAGAAAATAAATTTCTTTTTCTCAAAGATTAGGGTAAATTCCTCTTATGCGCAGCGAAGTATCTTGTGGGGTTGCGATTTGTTTTAGTATCTATCGGAATTCGATTGCATAACAAAGGATACAAATGGGAGATAAAAAGGTTAAATTATTATTTCATAGTCGAGAAAGTTAGAATTTAGTACTTATAATTTAAGAAGTTAGAATTTAGTATTTATGGTTTGATAAAACTTTAAAAATATTCTTTATTGTTGGGACTATTTCATAAGATCTTATCAAACCATAATGACCAGATGTTAATTATAAACCATATGAATTAAATTCTAACTTTCTTCTAATTATAGAGACTAAATTTGCAAATAACTTAGTAAAAAACTTATAATTGGAAATAATGTAAATGAAAGAGCATAAAGAAATAGCAGCGTCTCCTTTCTCCCTCTTTGGTTGTTGCACCTCTCCTTCGCTATGGGTTGGATTGAGTTGAAGCACTTTTAAACTCAACTCATTCCAGTTATAAGTTTATTCAACTCAAATAACCTCTATTAAATAATTAACCTAATCCAACTAAGAAGTATTTGGGTTGAGTTGATTTGGATTACTTAGATTATCTATTTAAATTTTGTTTTAAAAAAATAAGTAAAATATTAATATGTAAACATTTTATTTAATTATTTTTATATATTGAATTAATATTAAAAACTCAATTTCAATTTTTTTTTTCAAAATGCTAAAATGTTACTTTTAGTGGTTTGAGAATAAATTATAAAAAAAGCATAAAATAAAATAAATATGTGTATATGTAACTTTATCGTAAGTAAAAAAAATATATTTTATAAAATGGCAAATTGCAAAAACTACCTTTGAAGTATGGTAGTAGTTTCAATTATAATTTATACCCTTAAATTTTTAAATTTAAAAATTGAACCTTCAACTTTATCTAATTGTTAAAATTGGATCATCTAACTTACATAATTGTATAAATTGTAATATTTGTCTAAGTCTAAAAGTTCAACTTTTATAATTATTATAATTTTGAGCCTCAATGTTAACAGTTTTAGAAGGTTAGAGATTTCATTTTAGTTGCCAACACAATCCACCAAACTAACAATTGCTGGCCCAAGCCTTCGTATTCCTTTTAAGCCCTAACCTTTGAAATTATTCTCTACAGACCGATCGAAAAGCCTTTAGGACGACGAGGATTGATGAGGAACCCTCTCAAGCAGTTTTGGAATCGGTATTAAGGTAAGTAACTCAACTTTTTTAATGGTCTTGATGCTAGATTAAGATGGTAGGATTTTTTAGACTGTTTTGTGTTACATTGCTAAATTTTGAAGTGAGGAATTGACTTTTATTGATGGCCATCTGGAGAGTGCCCTCCACCTGTTTGTAGAAATGACTGAGTGAAGTTTTAAAATTTTTTATGTATGTTTGCTTTAGTTTTAGACTGTCATGTATAATCATCGAAAACTATGGATAATACCAAGATTAGAAACCAAATCATAAACACATAAGTTGAAATTTAAAATCTATTTAATAACTATTTTGTTTTTGAAAATTAAGTTTATAAACAACTCACTGTTCTCCCTTTATTTATATACATAAATACTTTTAAGAGATTTTTTCAAAATTCAACTAAAGTTTTGAAAAGTTTTTACTTTTGGAATTTCGCCGTAAATTTAAATGTTTCCTTATAAAAGAATATAAACCGTTGTAAATAATTTGTGAGAAAACAAACACAATTTTCAAAAACAAAAAATTAGGGATTCATTGTTTTCTCACCATTAATCTTTACCTGATTTTCATTTTTACTGACATTTAAAGTTTGAGCCAAATTTTATATATATATATAAACTAAACATTAGATAACTGGTTATTACACAAGCCCTAAACTTTTAGAATACAAAAAAAGAAAAAAAAAATCATATTTTGATATGATTTTTCCATTCCACGGATCAATGGCCCACATGATCTTACATTTGCAAATTTCATCGCCAAGTCCAGTTTTTGATTGAATATTGTTTGGTTGCTTGTTTTGTGTGAGTTGAAAAAGGCAGATAAATGATGATACCTCTCAAGGATTTGGTGCCAGCAGCCCAGAACAATGTGAATACACAATTCATAGTTTTGGAGAAAGGCATGACAACAATGGAAGGACAAAACAAGGCATGCCAGTCACTGGTGGCCGATGAGACAGCAGCGGTTCACTTCCAGCTATGGGGAGACGAGTGCGATGTTGTTGAGCCAAGCGACATTATACGGTTGACGAATGGGATATTTTCGTACAGCCGAAACAATAACCTTGTGCTGAGGGCAGGGAAGAGAGGGAAGATAGAGAAGGTAGGAGAATTCAAGATGGTGTTTGTAGAGACACCAAATATGAGTGAGATTCATTGGGTTCCGGACAACACTAACTCCAACAAGTATGTGAAAGAATCTGTTGTATCTCCCTATTCTCGCATCTTTCCTCCCATCCGTTGATAGCCTTCTGGTGGTTGTGGACCAAATTTGAGAAAGAAAGGTCATGGATAGAGTAGATTTTGAAGATGCATTTGGCACTATGCTACACAAACATCTTCAATGTAAATGCTAATTCAATATACCGCTTACCTTTGATCATTGCGTCAGATGCTTTGAAAGTTAAATTAATATTCTGACTGGTTGCTCGAAGTATCTGACTGAAGTAAAAAACATCACTGATGCCTATTTGTTTGGTGTCATCGTTCTAGTTCTAGGTCCAGTAGTCCACTATGTAGTTCCTGAAGCTTGTGCAAGGTTTTTTTTTTTTTTTTTTTTTTTTTTTTTTTTTTTTTTTTTAAATTATTATTATTATTATTTAATTATGGATCTTTTTCTTCTTTGAAAGATGTACATCGTTTTCAATTTTCCTCTTATCAAAATATCATTGTATGTGATAAATGAAGTTACATTTAGGTCATGTTAATGAAGTCACATTTAGGTCATGTTTACTCCAGCAATGTAATCAATCAAAGGTAATGGGAAAAGTGAGTCATGTATGTTCGTATGTTGTTGTTTACTTGTGTTTTGCACCCGTACTAACACATGGGCCCACTACCAAATCTGTAATTAAAAAATGCAAACTGATTAATGAGCAGAGGATACTCAATCCAATTGCATCTAGAAATTATATTTACCATGGTTACACCAATTTTAAACGTGACAAAATTCATAATTCTAAGTAAACACGATTAAAAGCATTTCAATTACATTTGCGATTTAGGCTCATCACAATTAATTTATCAATAAAATTTTATTATGATTACACCAATTTTCATTATGATGATAAACTTTGCCTTAAAACTATATTATTGTTTTATTTTTTATATGAACTTTCCACTAGTTCATAATTGTTACATAATATATATCACATATTTTAAAATCATATCAATGGTAAATTTCCATGAATACTTTCCATGTAAAGTTTTAGATATGGGGTTATTGACTACTTTTATTGATGCAAATATTACTCAATTCTTAGCAATCCAAGCATCAATCATCACTTTTATCCAATTGGACAATTCATCTATTATTGATAGATAATGACATTTTGCTATATTTATAAATATTTTTACCAATTTTACTATTTAAAATAATTGCCCTGTTTATTACTATTTTTATCTTTTCTAATATAATTCTACATTTTAAATTTTTGAATTTAAAATTTAGATATACAAAGAACATAAAAATCTTGTTTCAAAATTTGTATTGTTTGAATCACAAAATCTGAAAACAATTTTTCAAAACAGAATTTAGACGGCCTACTAAAGACATATTCCGATAACATAAAACAAAATCTAAATTGTCTACCCAACATGAGCTTTTAACTTCCACCAACTTGAACCTAGGTTGAACCCAACAAAGTAAACACAAATTCAAGAATCTGACAAGCACTTCCAATAAATAACGTAGATTCAAAAGTAACAAAAGATTTAGGAATGCAATAAGAACGAGTAGTTCTTCAATCTCCAAAAGTAGCTTCAAATGATTGGGAAAAGCAGAAGAGTAATTACAACAGTGTTTGGTTTTTTTGCCAAATATGCACCAAGAGGACATTAGATATATGTAGACGTAATGCCTCAAGTTGCTGTTTCAAATGTAGGAATTAAGGTACAAGAAAAATGATGGCATTCTAAGGTGCTAGGACACCCACGAGCTCCTCTGACGCCATGTATTTTTCAAGTTTTATTCGAGTGATCGATATGAATAGAATCATTACAAAATAAAATCCAAGGCAGAAAGCCGGAACGCAAGTGCAGCATGTTTAAAGAAAGGTGGATGAGTTTATAAAGAGTTGGGACAAAAGTTACAACATCGTCTTTAACGCCTCCCAGATGCCACCGATTCGGTAGAAAATAGGTTCTTTACTCGCGAAAGAACTGAATCATGTGCAGGGTCATATGGATGATCCTTGGAAGGAATCTCCAATATTGCAGGAATTGGCTTGTTATAGCTATCTACCAGAAACCTGATCATGTTTGCAACCTAAAACTCAAAAAAATAAGTATTAAAAACAAGTCATATGACCCTTGCATTAGAAAGAAAGGGACTTCAGAAAACAACTTACATATTGACTGATCATCACTATTGCAATATCCTCCCTTGTAGTGAACTCTTTGAAAGCATCTTCAATTTGTTTAACAGTTGTCTCTGAGACATTATAGTTCAAACATTTTAGACAAAAAAAAAGGGACAGAAATATGAGTCCAAATGCATATTCGAAATATGAGTCTAAATGCATATTCAAATAAATGGGAGAAAAAAATATAATCACACAAAACGGCTTTACAAACCCATCGAGTAAGACGAACAGATACCTATCAAGCATCAAAAAATTGTTTATGGTTCAATCTTTAGCATTAGCATCATCAGTCGCTACTATTGAGCTATTGACCACATGGCATCAAACTAAATGTTGTATCCAAGAAAACATTTTAAATACACTTCATTAGCAAGATTAATATTCAAAACTGCTATCCTTACTACAAAGGTCAATTTTCTACTGGAGATTCTTTAGTGGGCCTCTCTATGGATCTTTTTCTTTTTATACCCGTGAGTGTCTAGGCCAACTTACGCACATCTTAACTAATTTCACGAGCATTTGGTTGTCAAGGAAACTCGTAGTATATTAAATCTAAGGTAAGTGGTCACCATGAATTGAATCCATGACCTTTTAGTCATTTATTGAGACTGTGTCTCTTTTTTTATCACTAGGCTAACCTATGATGGTTGTCTCTCTGTGGATCAAGGCAGGGATATCATCTATCTTTTGCAGAACTTTCATTTGGGATTTTGCATAATCCGAGCTAAATTCCAGTGCTATGCAGGTCAATCTAGAATCTAGCTCAAAGTGTCCTATTGTTTAAGAGGGGAGGGAAGGGGGTGATCTGGTTCAAAGGGAAAATCACTCAATGTCCCCCCAAGTGGTGCATCCTTTACAGGAATAACCAAGGATGGCATCTATTTCTCACTTAATTGTCGTCCTTAAAAAGAGAAAACATTGGAGAATAGCACCCAAACAATCCCATAGCATCGGTTCTTTCAACCCTCCTATACTGCAAGATGCTGGAATTAATTGCTCAAAATATTTTGGCGGTTGTGATGCTTTCTAATTAAAGCGGTTTAGAACAACTTCGTGCCATCAAAAGATAAAAAAATTCAAAGAGTATGCCCATCCTCTCTCCTCTCACGACCAAACCCCCAAACCAACACCCATCCCACCTAAATGATTGACACTCTTAACCCTTCAACCACCGTTCCCAACCACCTTTCTCTGACCATCACCCTTCAACTTCATGAAGACCTTCAGGTCAGAAAATGCAATATAGAAAGAAGATCTTCACCCTCTAGTAACATACAAAGTTAGAAAATTTTAATTTGCATGGAGCCCTGCAAAAAAGGTGGAAGATGGCCTATTTGATGGCTTCCAGCTGGTGGTTTATAGAGAAATCAAGAGTTTTGTGTAAAAATGCAGGCAGAGATCCGGTTCTCATTGAAGGAAAGGAATAGAAGATTGATCCCAGATAAGACCTCTTCTTTTGATATTTTTCTTTAAGATGTGCAGTTTACAGCCTCTTCTTAGAAAGCTTTAATTCTTTTAGTAACACAGCTTTCTTTCATCTTTTAGATTGCAGACCTTTTTCCCTCTTGTTCATCCTTTTTTTAGACGTAGGGGCCTCACATGTCCCATTCAAAAGGGAGAAAAAGCTCCTACGGATGAACTTTGTTAGAGCTTTCTGTTGGACTATTTTGTAAGAAAGGAATTGTCAAAAATCTTTCAAGATAAGGATCACTTGTTCCACAATTATTTTAAGCTGTAGTTCTTTTGGTTGTTTCTTGGTGTAAATGTTCTCCACTCTTTCACCAAAGCTATAGTTTTCTTCTTTCCAAATGGAGAGCATGTATGTAACTCCTCTGGTGGGGCTTTGCCCCACTTTTGTAAATTCATATCATTAATGAAATTGTTTCTTATATATATATATATTTTTTTTTTTTTCTTTTTTTTTTTTGAAAGCATCATATGCATCACTGGAAATCTTTTTATGGAAAGCTCAAAACAGATTATCTTAAATAACAGTGATTTCAACAATGGGGAGTTTCACTGGATTTAGACACGCAGGCATAGTGTGAGCCTAATGAGATAGATTATAGTATGTCAGAGATACAAGTGAAACAGAAAATCAGAGTTACAAGCAATTTGGATCAAAGGGATACTTACTTGAGTCCACTATAAGGTAATTAGTTTTTCTTCGCAGGTCAACATTACCAACTCCAGCAAGAAGAAATCCAACCACGGTATCCTATTATGAAGATAATTTAGTTTAAACATACAACCAACACCCATGCATAGTTCATGATGCACAATGCTACAGAATGAGTTGGACATTATCATTATCATTATCCAGATGCTTAATTATGCCTTGCAAATTGCAATAAAATCACTGGAGGAAATAAATGCGTAATGAATGTTTATTGAGCAAAGTTGACAATTTCAAAGAAAGACTAATAATAAAGAGTTCGCTTTTGAAGACTAACTACTTATTCAAACGTGATTGACAAGCAGATTCACTTCGACAACATACAGGTATAACCTTATTAAGACGCAGGTTTACGCGGTACTTCAATCACATATGGCATAACAATAAGATCACAAAAGTGGATGATTTATCTATAAGAAGAAAACCAAACACCAAAATGCAAAACAATAAGATCAAATGAGTAGGTAATATTAACTCCTATTCAACCTCAGTTCAATTTAATAGTTTAAGGTACCCAGAAAAGCTGTTGCAATAGGGATATACATTGGGCGTACCTCATCAGCAATCATAGAAATAAGCGCTGAGTTTTTGGTAGGAATTTGAACTTTACCAGCCATTTACGAGATATAGCTACGAAAACAAATTAAGAACAATTATACTACTGATTCCAATTATAAAAAAAAAAATAATAATAAAAAATTAAAAAAAAAAAAAAAACACGAAAAATATTTGAATCACAAAAAGAAGAGTTTGAATTGAAAATCCCCATCAAATTAAGCGGGATCAGGGGCGGGGGAAGTTATCCCAAATGGGGTCAAATCTCCAATTCATAGCGAATAGGCCGAAGCAAAGAGCTGAAATAAACTAGGAAACGAAAATAAAAGTCGCGAGATCAAAAATACATAGCTCAGAAATCAAACAATGGGTTTTAGGTCAATAGTTGGGAGCAATCGTAGCTGAAACTCCAAGATTGTTGGTGAAAATCAGGAGTAAGAAGGAGTGAAGCTAGGGACCCAGATCGGGCCTACAAAAGAATGGATGAAGAGGAAATCGAGTTAGAACAAATACCTAAAAGTTGGAGCTGTGATCGGAGGATTTTTGTTAGTCGGAGTCGGAGTCGGAGCTTTCTACTCGATTATCTGCATTCGAAATTCAGATCTTAGAAATTCGAGGCGTGGCTGGTGAACGAAAGAGAAAAGAAGGTGAGGAGGAAGAGACTCACGAGAATAACAGAGGTGCGGCCAAAGACAAACGGCGGCGCGACGGAGGTCGAAGGCGGTGGTGCGGATGAACGGAAGAGAGATAGGACCAGGAGTAGGACTAAAATCTTATATACATAAGCAGATTCGGTTGGGTTGAATAAAAATTTGGGCTCCTTTCCCATACAGGAAAAATAATTAAAATAATTATAAATATAATAAAATTTATTTTTCACTGTGAATCCCCGTGGTCATTTAACATAATTTCTCTAAAAATTTCAAGTTGTAATTTCTTCTTAGTGCAACTTATAAATCATATAATATCAAAAGTTAATAATCATAAGAAAAATATAAAATAGGTTCATAAATTAAATAATAATAGTTTTGAAGTTAACTTTATAACTAATTTTATGATTTATAATTATAGTGTCAGAAAACTAAGAAATATAACTTTATTTATATCAATCTCTTAATTCCAAGTTTTATTGTTTAATAGTAAAACTTTCAAGTTTATTGTTTAATGGCTAAAATAATAAACATATTTAAAATAAACATTTAAATTTAATATTATATATGAATATAATTTGATAGATAATTATTTTTTTCTACTAAAAAAATTAGAGTAATTTATCTCTAAATTCATATTGTCTACGTATAATTAAATTAGAGAAAATTTAACTGTTTAATTAAAACATTTTCATAATAGTTATTTAAGTTAATTAAAATTTTTAAACAAAATAAAATGAGAAAAAGATTCTATGCAATGAACCCAATCCCTGCAAAATTAAATGAAAATTTTTGTGGAAATGGAAAATGAAATTGGGAGCCGGGATAGGGAAGCTTCTATTAATTTATCTTTTTATTTTTTACATCATTAATTTAAACCTCAAACTTAAATAAGTGTACCAATTTATAATATTGGTTAAGCGTTCGAAATTTGCATTAAAAATGTTCGTTAAAGCAATATGATAATGTCTGTTGGGTTTAAAGGGATGCGACCCTATATTTGTTAGTGTTTTTTAAAATGTGAAAAGTAATCGTGAGGAATCTTTTTTCTTTTTTTGTGGTGAAAAGGTGAACAATTCTCCATAATTTGTAATAAAGTCATCATCCCAGCCCTACGTATTCATTGCTTATATTTCCAATAAAAAAACAATAATAATACATATTTTGTTGGGGAAAATATTATAAAAATATATCAAATTATTTATAAATATAACAAAATTTTAATTTTTATATGTGATAGGCCGCAATGGGCGCAGATAGAATCTATCTGTGTCTATTTAATAAAGTGATAGACGTTTAAAATAAAATTTTGCTATATTTATAATTATTTTCAACCATGCAGATATATGATTTTATATCTAACAAGTATGAGCAAATATATCACAATGCAAAACAATTTGCAGTATAATAAAGTTTGAATTTAATTCTTGAAGTCTGTCACCAATAGATTTTGTTATATTTATAATTATTTAAAAATATTATTATACACTTAATTATGAAGACTAAAAGCATTATCCATTGCAATTCTCCATCCAAATGTGTAGAACATTCTATTACATGGTTGACTATATTTCTAAAAGTTAATGTAATCAATATCTCAAAAACACAGGTAGTTTTAGTCATCTCCTCCATATTCCCAATTTTAAATGGGTAAACTTCAACGGCCCATGTACATTTTCTATATGAACTTTGAAGCCCAAGTCCATGGAGTGGAGTCCATCAGCGGCCCAATCTGTTGTTCCTATATAATGAAAACCCTAGCTCTTTTAGGGCTTCACTGGGCGGCCGTCGATATCTGAATCCTCAACTTCTCTACAGCAACTGGTATTCTCTCTTCCTCTCTCATATGATTGCTATCTTGATCCGATGCTCGTTTCTATACTTCAATACATTGGTTTTTCTTTCTGATTTTGTAGATTTTTGATCGAAAATGAGTCGAGGAGGTGCAGCCGGTCCCAAGGGCAAGAAGAAGGGAGTAACCTTCACAATCGACTGTTCGAAGCCGGTGGAAGATAAGATTATGGACATTGCTTCTTTGGAGAAGTTTCTTCTCGAAAGGATTAAAGTCGGAGGCAAGGCTGGAGCTCTTGGCGATGCCGTCTCTGTTACTCGCGAGAAGAGTAAAATTACCGTCACTTCTGACAGCAACTTCTCCAAGAGGTATAATTTTTTCCCCTTTTCAATCAATCGTTTGTTCTGTGTCAATGCTGCGGCCAATCTCGTCTCTGGGTTTTGTACATGAAGTTTTTATTGTGTTTTAAAATATGAAAATGAGTTATTAGGTTGAAGATTTGTTATTTGTTACTTGTTAGTGTCTTGAATGTTTACAAAATATGGGTTCTTGTGAGGTAAATCAATATGGTGCATTTGGATTTTGCCTTGGGGTATTTTAGGTTTGTTATGGGAAGGGGAAAACTAAGGCTTCTTATGTTTGATATTTGTTCGAATGCACTGAATTCCATTTGTAGAACGAGGTTTCGACTTGAGGGCTGAGTAATTGATTCTAAAATTAGACTTTCTATGATTGACTTTTGTTCTGGGTAATGTACTTGATTTTGGGTACCGAGTTCCAAAAGGAATTCCTGTAGTTGACATGATGGCTATTTTGATTTACCGTCATAACACTTTGAGAGCTCTGGTTATGAACTTCATAGGCAGTTTTCTATCATTCTATTTTTGGAGTTTGGGACAATATAGGAAAATTCGTTGGTTGTTCCCCCCCACACGAATGAATTATGAGGCACGTGCGTGCTTGTTATGTTTATTTAAAGTGCTCATTGCTTAGGTTTGTTTGTGAATATGAGGCACAAGTAGAAATAGAATACTGTGCGAGTAAGTCTTTCCTTGGAGTCAATTATCGAGCTCAATAGATGTGCATTTTTTACTATGAATTAATGTGACCGCATGGTTTGGTATTGATTTCATTGTTTAGCTCATTTCCCTTCTTCCTGTTTCCAGTGAAGCAACTTGGTCGTAGAATAAGCTAATTTTACCATAGGATTGATCGATGTGGACTGGTTGATATATTATGTCTTGGTTTCTGATTTTAAATAGATTTTTCTTCCAACACAAGAAGATATCGGTACCTCTTTGTGATAGTGATGTAGTAGTTCACTAATCACACACATAGCCTATTTTACTCATCAGTGATGGTTGGGACAAAGAGTGGAAATATTTTACTCTTTGGACTTAACAACTCTCTAGACAAAATATTTCCACTCTATGTCCCAAACACTTCCTTAGGCCTCTGAGATCTTCACTGAACTTGGTTTCTTCTAAAATCTGCTCAGGTAAGGAAAATGAACTATGGCTGATTTAACTTGTGTCTGTCTGGTTAGGTATTTGAAGTACTTGACAAAGAAGTACCTGAAGAAACACAATGTGCGGGATTGGCTACGAGTGATTGCTGCCAACAAAGACAGGAATGTTTATGAACTCAGGTACTTCAACATTGCCGAGAACGAGGGAGAGGAAGAGGATTAAATTTATCAATTCAGACATTGCATTCAAGGGAAAACTGCGTCTCTATGTCCCTGGAATGTGTCCCTGTTTTTGTTACTATTGTTGCATGTGTGATGCTCTATTTTTATTTGAACTAATGCAGTTTAGCAATTTTGTTTTCTTTGACAGACCTAGATTGGTGTTATTTTTTTGTGTCATATTTGAGTAAGACCAAAATTTCACTTTAAATCACCCATGTTTCTCACAATCTCATGAAATCTAGGTGGATGAATCTATATTTATCTGACTAAAATTTTGAATTGACATTTTTTAATACGAATCAATTGACCCCAATTCAGTTTGGGTTACTGGGTTAAAATACCATTTTGGTTTGTGTTATCTTGGGTTTTCAATGGGCAAATTGAGTCCCTATAATTCCAATAATTGTTAAAGTAGCCTACTATTAGTTTGATTTGATGGTAATTTTGGTTGAAGTTGGTTAAATAATAATATTAAATTTGTGTATGAAAAGATACAGTGGGCATATTTTCTATAAAATGTAGGGCAAATATTGAACTATCTAAACTTTGGGGTAAAAATCATTCGAAATTGAATGTTGTGAGGGCTTTTAAAGTAGAGATTTCTGAAAATTTACTCAATTTATATGATTGTAAGGAACTTGTAAATTTATAAAAATGATTGGTCATTTAAGTTAGAGATATTGCACCAGGGCACGATTTCATAATATGATTCTCATTTTCATATGGTGTGATTGAATTGTATTTATATAGTGCGAACTTGGATCGTTGAGTGCGATCACATATACCCTAAGATTGTATTTTGGTCATTTTTTTTTTTAAAGTTTATTGTAGAATTGTCTCAAAAGTCAAAATAATCTAACTTTGAGAAACCATATTCTAAGTGACCAAATTGTAAAATAATGAAACCATACTACAAGTGACCAAATTGAAAAATAATTATTTTGGCCCTTGAAGGATATTTTCTTTGACATTTTATAACATTTTGAATTGTGGATTGTGGTGCTTAAGCTATGGAATGAGGGAAGAGGGAGATTAGGAAGATTGAAAATAAGAAAGAGATGAGAGAGGAGAGAAGTTTTTTTGAGCATTTGATGTTTTTGTAATTCAACTGTGTAAAGATAATTTTACCACTCGAATAGAAGGAAAAAAAAAATCACTTTTTTTAATAACATGTCATTTTTATAAGTTTTTAGTTTTTAGGTGTTAAAATTTCCCTTTCTTGAATAAGATACTTCAAATTTGCTTCGAGATTCTATTCAAGTTTTCTGTGTATGTATTCATTTGGTCTCTAATAATATCGATTCACATGGACTTTTTAAGAACTTTGCAAATGGAGTAGGTCTTTTATCAACAAACAACTATAAATTTATTGTATTTGATATTTATACTATATTTCTTTGCTCTATCCAACATTTAAATTTGCCTAAAAATGCTCTAATAGCTAATGTTTTGCATTAAAAAGCTTAGAAAAGCCCAAGGTGATGGTTCTTTGGATGCACAACCAAGGGAAAAAAAGAAGTTTTTTGTGAAGGGCTGAATTCTACCTTTTAAGAAGGGTTTAATATGTAGTAATCAATGTTCACTCTTTTGAAATATTAACATTACAAATTCACCAAAGATAGGAGTATAGAACAACCAAAGTTTGTTATAGGTCTTTAGATTAAAAGTTGTACCTATGAACCTTCTCTAAAAAAAAGTACCTACACATATTCGGTTCATAATGCATCTTTTATCCATGTTTATAAAGCTTCATCTTTTATATTATATCTAAAACATAAAGGAAACTCAGGTTACAAAAAATTAAGGACATGCTTGGTAGCGATTTTGGAAGGACCAAGATCACTTTTGACACGTCTAAAATCATTTTACTTCTAAACTTGTGGTGTTTGGCAATTATGAGAAAATCCAAGATCACTTAAATTGATTCTTTGTCAAATCACATCTTAAATTTTTATAAAATTTGTATTTTTCTTTTTAAAAATTTTGTGCATTTTTATCTTTATTTCTCTCTAGTTTCACTACAAGAGAACATGTTTATTGCAACGGTTTATTTGTTTGTGTGCAGCGGTTTTGCATTTGCGCAAGACTTTATCCTATCTCAGTAGTTTTTAACAACACATCCACTAGCTGCTCTTGTTGATATGTATGCTAGCGTTTGGCATGCAACGCGTTGTGCAACTATTGCAATCTATATACAATTGCAACAATTTTCTATAGTGACATATTAACAAACAACTATAAAATGTGTATTGCAGCGCTTAAGTCCTAACATTTGTAGTAACCATTGTAATAGAGTATATTCCAAGAATTATTTTGCAACATTTTGGATAATGTCGCAATAGCATAACAGTGTTGTAGAACGACTTGATCATTCATCTTTTTCCCCAACCTTAGTAATCTCTTTGCATGAGGTTGCTTCCTTATTTGCGATGCTCTCTCTCCATCAACCGCCAACATCAATTTTCTGGGATATTGTTCCTTGTCTGAAACTTCTCCATAAAGGCTCAGTCGTTCATGTTCATGTCCATGTCGTTACTCTCCCTACCGACCGAGCCAACTGTTGATATCAAAATTCAAAAACAACAATAGGATATGTAATAACTGGGAAGAATCCAACAATCGCCTTATAAGACAACAAAATCTAAGTTAAATTACAAATCATTTGGAGGAAATTAGAATATAGCCCCTATAGCTTAGGGCTAAAATTTAGTCCGTACAACTTGTTAAAACCCTCATAAGTAGTCTCTACAAGAGGATTTTTTTTATGATTGTTTTATTTTATTAAGCTATAAGGACTGAATTCTCACTTTCCCCAAACGATAGAGACCAAAATTGTAATTGCACCAGCATGGTGCTTAGCAACCGACACTCCAACAATTAACTCTGTAATAATTTAGAGAGCTAAGAGAATGGAGAATTCATAGTGTTTTTCAACCTAACTCAAATGTCTTAAACCCTTTTGATCATATAGAAAAATAATTCTGTAACAGTCCCTAGCTAATTAATCCGTCTCTGATAATTAATTTAACCGTTACTAATTTAATTTAGACGTTATAAATAATCTCATTGGCATATCCAAGGACATGTAGTTGGCCTAATAGACAAACACTTTGACATAATTTGTCGGTCAACCTCCATGCCTTCTTCAAACTTCCATGGCTGATCCTATGTGTCGACCTTCGTGGTGTTTATTGGTCTTTTGATCTGTCAATCTTGTGAGTTGTTCTCTTTAGTTTTTTTGGTTGATTCTATGAATCAGTTTCCATGCTTAGCTAAATAACTCACTTCTCTTATATTACTCATTGGGTCATAATTGTAAGGCTAGATATCTATTTATATTTTTTATCCCAAAAAACCATGTAAACGTTTTAATTCAAATATTGTTTACAAAATAGCTCACAAAATGAAAAATCTACTAAATTCATTTAATTTAGGTATGTTTTAATATAGCAAAATGAGCCAAATTATTTACAAATATAGAAAAATTTCATTGTCTATCAGTGATAGACTGTTATATACTTCTATGAGCGCGATAGACTTAAGTCTATCCAAATTTATCGCTGATAGATAGTGAAATTTTTCCATATTTGTAAATAGTTTGATATATTTTTTATTTTATAATAATTTTTTCTTTAATTTAATGAATGTAAAAGCAAAAAAGTTTAGTACTCAAATTCTTGACTTAAACATTCGAAATTGGGTCGTAAATATTAGATTATTCATATTTGGAAGGTTAAATTCCATTTAATTTATTATTTTTTTTAGTTTTACAAAATTAAGCTTCTTTTCTCACCATTTATTTATGATGAATTTTATTATTTTTTAAAATACAATTGAATTTTTAACCAAAATTGAGAAAAAAATAAATTATTAAAAATAATGACAATTATGTGTTTTTTTGGTTTTCTAAAATTAAACTTACAAACATAGTACTTTTACGTATGTATTTTTTTGTTTCTTTATATCAACCTTTCAAGTTGTTTTGAAAATTCAAGTCTAATTTTGAAAATTAAAAAATAAATAGTAATTTTTATAAAAACTTGTTTTTGTTTTTATTTGACTATGATTTCAAAAATATTTCTATGAAGGATTAAAATTTTGATGGTGATATCTATATTAGATTTCAATTTTACTAAATAAAACAAAGAAACTCATAGGTGTAAGTAGTTTTTATAAGTGTTATGGGTGATTTTGGACTAAGAGGATAAATTCAATCAACAAGCGCAAAATAAAATCGAAGCGAGCCAAGACAGGATCATGACAGACCAAGGGAAGGGGGTTGGTCCTTTGGGACCAACTCTCTGTTAGCCTCAACTCGGGTAGAGCCTACTTGGCCATTGGTCTTGAATTGGGCCCTTGCCTCAACCTTCTCGTGGCCTCGCCCTCGGAGATCGAGGCCGACCCCACCTTCTCAACTCGGCATCCGAGGCCAAGGAGCCCAACGTAGCTTTCATATAGGCACGCTCTCGTACCCAAGAATCCCACATATGATTCAATTATGTTATTAGATAACTGGCTTCCGGTACGGAACAAGAAAAGACCTAGGTCAAGCTCCTCTTTAAATACATCATTATAGCTCCTTCTGGGGTAAATTGAATTCTACTCTCAAACTCCCTATCTTCCACACTATTTCATCTAATTGGAGTGCATATTGCAAGCACCACACCGGTGTGCAGGTTAAGTGTGTTTACTCTATCTATATTTTGACATAAAAAAATAAGGTTAATTTTTTAAAAAATAAAAATTTTAAAATCAAATTATAAAATGAGACCTAAAGTACAATCACAAAAGTTTATATTTGTGTCAAATAGGCCCATGAAGTTAATAAAGTTTATAATAGAAGTCCCTAAACTTTTAGTTTTGGGTTGAATAGGTCTTTCAACTTTAAAAATTATCTAATAAATCTCTAAAATTTTGATTTTATATCTAATAAGTCCTTAAACATTTGATAGATTCTTGACCTATTAAACATTTCAAAAAAATTCACAAAGCTTTATATTCGCCATAGACTTGAAAGTTAATATTCTTAATTTTGTATCTCTAACATGGTTCATTAATTATTTTTTAGAAAAGTTAGTACATGTTAACAATCGTACTAAACAAAAATTAAAAATTCTAAAACCTATTGAAAATTGTAATTAAAGTTCATTCAAACTAAACGTTAAAAAACTTACTATATATTTTTTTTAAATTGAATTTTAATTACGACAAAATTAAACTTTTAGCAATTCACTAGACCATTTTAGTTACAAAAAATTACAACAAATACTCCCGACTTAATAACTAATCAATTCTCCATTTGAAATACAAACTTCCTAACTCTAGAAACATATTATCTTAATACTTTATTATAACTAACTCAACACCGCACAAATAATAAACATTAATTTTACGTCTTATTCACTTGTTACTTCCTGAATATAAGGAGTTGAGGACTTCAATTGTGGCCTCAAACATGGTTAATTGCAAGATAGTCCCTCATTTAATAACCCCACGTGTACAAAGACTATGATGAAGAAAACCGTGGAAAGATGGGGTGTTTGTCTTTAGTAATAATAATGATTGTTAAAGAAAAGGAAGAGGCAATAATGAAACAATGTTATAATAGAAGCCTCAATATTCGTGCATTGCGTGTGAAAATCCTCTCCTTTTTTATTTTTATTTATTTATTATATGGTCTGAGAATCACTTGGTTTTTACTTGCAATATAAGCTAAACCTAACCCCCTCTTTCATCATCAATTCTCCCTTTAATTTCTTCCTCAGTCCCACTTGGACCATCTCTTTCTCTCTATCTATCTATCTATCTCTCTTACTTCAATTTCCAATGCCCTAAGCTTTTTCCACATATACCCTAAACCCTTCTTTAGAAACTCCTAAAACTAAAGGGAGAGAATAGTGATATCCCCCACATTTTAACCCAAACTTACACTCATTTCACTAATTAATTATATTACGTGTAATATTTAAGTACTCACGTAACTTTCATCTTTAAAGATTGGAGGTTCAATTTTCTATAATAAAAAAAAAATGAAGATAATATTTATCATTGTTTTTTAAAGGTTGATATTTTGGTCTCTCTTTCCTAAAATTGTTAAATTAAAAACACTGACGAATAAATATTATTACTGCAAATTTTTCCTTTGTTGAAGAATAGTTGTACATTTGGTCATTCAGTTTTAAAATGTAACTTTCTACTAGAGATTTTAAGAATATGTGTTTGGTTACTGAGTTTTCAAAATGTACATTTTTTGTTATTGAATTTTTAAGAATACCGTTTAAAATGTTCCTAAAATAATTGTATGAGATTTTGATTTTTTCTTTTTAAGAGAGAAGAGAGAAGATTTTTTTTTTTTAAAATTATCTTTCTAATTTAAAATAATAGAAAATTTACTTTAGAGACCTTTAAACATATTCTTGAAAGTTCAAGACCTACAAAGTTACACTTTGAAAAACTCAAAGACCAAATACATATATTCTAAAAATTCAAGGTTGAATAGGGATATTTTGTAAATTCAAAAACTAAACATACATATTTTTCAAAAGTTTTAATCAACGTCGATGTCTTGTTTAACAAACAAGAAATTAATTGAGGTTGAACTCTTGATTTAACAAAAATGTCAAAATAAGTAAAATATATATATATATATATATATTAAAATAAGTAAAATAAACCTATAATGAATGTCAAAGTCTTAATTTACCAAAAGTGCTATTAAAAATATCAATAAAATATTAATATCAATGAGTATTTTATATTTTGGAAACAAATTAACATGGTTATTATTTATATTATATTTATGTGATTGATTTTTTTTTTTTGTTATTTATTTTAAAAATTATTTACAAAACATTAAAAAAACGTGGATTTACTTTTGATGTTAATAAAATAAAAAGAAAAAAAAATAATAAAAATGTTGATATTAGTATGGCTAAAAGTAGGGAGGGATAAGAATCCCCCACATTTTAAGGCAAAGTTAAAGGATGACTTAGGGTTGAAGCAAGGTAAATTTTGGACAGTCAAAAAAAATTCACCTGGATCAGAAACCATATCAGCCATTTCATTTGTTTACGCCATCTTTCTTTCTGACATAATCTTCTATTTATGTCTCTGCCCTATCCTCTCTCTTTCTTTCTTTATTACATCATTTTTCCTTTTCATTTTTCAATTTTAACCACAATTTTTCTTTTTTCCCTTTTTCATTCAAAGTCATGTTTCAATTTTAGAAGTTTTCTAATAAAGGTTAAAATATAATTTTGATTCTCATACTTTTAAATTTGTTCAATTTCAGTCTACGTACTTTCAATAAATTTTAAATTTAATTCATCAAAATTAAATTTTATCGATATTGGTTAAATGATTTTCATATAAGAAAATAAAATGTGATAAAAATACTAATAGATAACAAAAATTTATAAGGACTAAATTTAATATTTATTGAAAGTATAGAGATCTAAATTGGACAATTAAAAGTGAACTAAAATTGAACAAACTTCAAAGTATAGAGACTAAAATGATATTTTAACCTAAAATAAAACATTCTTTTTTGATATTTAAATTTAGTCGACAAGACTTCAAATCTTTACATTAGTCTTTAATGTTAATTTAAACTTAGATCTTGTATCAAACTTATGAAATAATAATAATCTTTTTCATTCAAAATAGGTACGAGGATGTTTACAAATATAGGAAAATTAACCAAAATATTTACAAATATATCAAAATTTTTACTGTTTATCTGCAATAGACCGTGATAGACTACTATCTCTATCATGACAGACACAGATAGTAGTCAATCAATCTATCACATATAGATTGTGTTATTTTATTTTTATTTATAAATATTTTTTACAGTTTTGTCATTTACAATAATTTTTCACAAATACTGTATATTTTTAAATTTTATAGATAGTGTTAATAATAGTAGTAAGACCAATTTTAAAGTTTTCTTTAAAAAATTTTAATTATATTTTGTTATTATAAAAATGAACTATCGTATGTTGATAAATATATTTAAACATATGCTTAATATATTTAAACATTATACTTAATTTTAGGTACGGTTTTTCCCTCTAAAAATTTTTGTCTCCAATTATTATTATTATTATTTTTTATTTACAACACTTTCGAATTTGAGGAATTTAATCTTTGACTTCTAAAGATGACCAAACTTACTTTGGCCCCACTTACCCTCTATTATTTTTGGCTTCTAATTAATTTTAACATTTAGAATATTAAAGCTATAATGCTAAAATGTAAAGACCTAAATAATTTTTCTTGAAAAAATATACACAACATTTAAATAGAAAAAAATTTCTCAAAAAATTAGGAATTACAAACTTTATTTATTCTAAATAATTATTCTATCAACATGTCATTTTAACGTGATCTATTCGTCTAGGCTAAAGTGAGTCTAACTCCACGATAATTGACATGACCTCTCTTTCTATAAGTTAAACTTTGATTTATCATCCTCACAATTATTATGTACTAAAAAAAAATATCTACAATGAACTCAATTTTCTACTTTAATTTTTAACTTTTAATTTTTGTTTTGTTATATATCATATCTCAAATTCCTTAATTTGATTCTTGGTTGGTTCAAAATTCCAAAAACAGATTTGACTTTCACTCCTAGTGACCAGTATCAATACAATTAGAAAATTGTTAATTATAGAAAGTCAAAATGAAATGCATTTTGAACAAAAATGAATTTATGTATTTACAAAATTTCAAATCATTATTCATTATCTTATAAAGCGATACCATTAATCATTCTAAAAATATCATGATATTGATTCATTAAATAAACTTAAATCCATATCCATATTTTTATTTAATTATCCATTCATAAACATTCAAAATATAAATGTGCCTAATTAATTAACCATTTTTTTAAAAAATATTGATCGACATAAAAGCAACAATAAATTTCCTGCTTTGTATAGTCAATCTTAATAGCTTTACAAATTTGAAAACAAGAATAATGGTCAATTATAAATGTACAGACCATGAATATTAATATTACAATATTTAAACAAAATCTTTTTTAAAAAAAAAAAAAAATCTAAAAGTTCCATTAGAGCAGAAGCTGCTCTCTCCATGATCTCCAAAACCAAATTTCTCTTTTTCCCTGCATTGACATTGAAACTATTAGAAAATGGAAAAAAAAAAAAAAAAAACTCTATAGAAGATTAAAAAAACATAATTTTACTAATTGCCCCTAATTTTTCTTAGTTATAAAAATCAAATAAAAAATTATAAAATTAAAATTCTCTCTCATTTGGTCACTTAAAATCATTGTTATTACTATTATTGGAAAAAGTATATAAAATGTAATAACCTAAAGTAAATCTTGATTCATTAACAAAAGAAATAATTGAAGGTTAAAATAGATAGAAAAAGAGTGAAAAATAGAGATGAAAATTTAAAAATGGGTCAATGTGAGAAGAAGGTGAGAAGAATTTGGTAATTTCTGTGTGTTGTTGTTCGTAAGAGTGAGAGAGGCATGTTGGAGAAAGGGAGCACGTGCAGAGGAGGGTGGAGATAAAAGCATGTGCCTTGCACGTGCCCTGCTTCTCCAGCAGGATTCTCTCGCCCAGTCGGCCGCCATTGTTGAAGAAAATGAAGCTTCATTTTCTTTTTGTTGAGGATGAAGATGAAGATGAAGAAGATGGAGATTTGTATGAATCATTTAAATAGGAATTTCAAAAAGAGAGAGAGAAAAAAAAAAAGAAATTAAAAAAAAAAAAAAAAGAAAAAGATTGAGTCTGAAAATGGATATTCTTTAAAGGATGCATTCAGAAAGGATAAGCAATCATAATGTCTGACAACCAAAATTTTTTTTATGATTCTCCAAAAGCTTTGTGTTTAATATTCCTTATTAATGCACCCATCATTTTCTCTTCTTTTCTTTCAAATAATATGATGTATTTTAATCACATCATGTGATTCATGTCATTTAAATGAGTGTTATTATTTAGGTTAAAACAAAAAACAAAAAAACAAAAAAAAACCAAAACATTTCATATAAGATGGAACACCAACCATTTAGTTTTTTTACTTTTACATTTGTAACAAATTAATCTTTAGGAAGAAAAAAAAAAAAAATTTTGGCCCTTACTTAAATTTTGGATTTTGAGTTTAGTTTTAACTTTAGGTTTCAAAATATTAAATATCTAACTATCTATTTTTTGTTTTTTTTTTAAAAAAATTAAGTTTATATACACTATTTATAACTCTAGATTTCTTTCTTTGTTGTCTAGTTTTTACCAATGTTTTAAAAAAACAAAATCAAATTTTGAAAACTAAAAAAGTAGCTTTCAAAAATATATTTTTGTTTTTTAATTTGGCTAAGAATTCAACCATTGTACTTAAAAAGAAGATGAAAATCATTATAAGAAATGTAGAGGAAATGAGTTTAATTTTCAAAAACCAAAACCAAAAAACGAAATAGTTACGAAAGGGGACCTTAGTTGTTTAATTTCAATTTAGTTCACAGGTTTATCAAAGTGTTACGATTTTTTCCTTGAGATTTAAGTTTTGTTTCAATTTGGTTCCCTTGGTTTCAAGATTTACACTTTTAACCTCAATTTTTAATGAAATACGCATTTTTGGTCATTAGCGTTAATGTCTATTAATATATTTAAAATAATTATGAAGTGAAATTTTAAATTTAATTTTAATAGTGGTGAAAAATAGTAAAACTTCAATATTCAAAATTCTCCAATTATTTTAAATTATTTAGTAGACATTGACACTATAGAAGTAAGCATTTAATGAAAAAATTAAGGTTAAAAGTGGAAAATTTTGAGAATTAGGGAGCAAATTGAAACAAAACTCAAATCTCTAAGGGTAAAAATTGTAACATTTTGAAATATAGAGACTAAATTGAAATCAAACTCAAAATTTAAGGATTAAATAATGTGTAACATTTTGAAACATAGGGACCAAATGAAAACTAAACTCAAAATCATAGGAACAAAAAATGTATTATTTCCTTAGTCCTTATTCTAAATAATCTCATCGAAATTAAGTGTCAATTTCTATTATATAATGATTTAGTTTTTATAGTTTAGAAACTAATATTTGATTTGTCGACCAAATTTTGATCTATATGTACATTTTTAGCTAAATCTTAACAATATTCAAACTTCAATGTGTATATAGACTAGATGGTTGCTTATCAAAGGTTAAGGATTTAGTAGTTAAAAAGTTGAAAGTACATAGACTAAATTATTACTTTCATAAAAGTTCAGTGATTAAAAATGCTGGCATAAAAATAATAAAAAAAATCATTTTTATTTAGATTATGTGAGGTAACTATTTGATTTTTTATTTTTTTATTTTAAAATTGAGCTTATACGTAATTTCTACTCCCTACTATTTGTTAAATATCCAAACCAATTTTGTTAAATGTTTATAAGAAAGGAGTATTTTAACCTTTAAAAAATATGCAACCTTTTTCAAAAAACCACTTTTCTTAAAATACTAGTTTATAAAGTGAAAAATGATAGCATTTTTCAGGTTAAGATTCAATTTCATTTTAGTCTATATATTTATAATTATCTAAATTTAATTTCTATATTTTTTTAATAAATTTTAAATTTATCAATTCAAAATTATTTTTTTATTATTAATAATAATATTTTTGATACTGTATATATATGTTCACAATATATAAAAAAATCTTAATACAGACTTTTTTTTTTTGGGACAAAAAGTAAATTAATAGTATATACCAAGGTCACATTTATTATTCATAATGAAAATTAGTGTAATAGAACTGAGATGTAATTGATAGATAAATTGTAATAAGCTTGAATCGCAAATATAATTAGATTACTTTTGATTGAATTTATTTAGAATTATGAATATGTCATCGTTACTATCATTGTTGACCATACTGGTAATAGTAATGGTAAATGTAAATGTAATAATAAATGTGGTAGATTCATAATTTTATACTGTTACAATTACAATATATGTAACAGTGACAGTAACAGTAACACTAACGATAACGATAAAGGTAGTAGATCCCACATAATTTTCAACTATAATCAAATTGAACATAGTTAATTCCTCAATTAAATTGCATGATTTGATTATAAATTTCGAGTTAGATCCCACAACTCATAAACAACAACAAAAGAAATTAACTAGAACTCACTTTTTATATCATAATTGATTGATTATTTTAATCTGGTGTAAAAGTAGCCTAAATTTATGATTTATTGAAAATATAAAGTCTAAAATCAAACACTTGAAAGGATAAATACTAAAATTATATTTTTACATATATATATAATATATATATAGAGAGAGATATTTATTTATAATATTTAAATATTAGATATGTTTTTGAGTTGAAAATGAATAATTGTGTTGGTGCCGCCAAATGTGGGGTTTGTTGTTTTGCTTAGAGAAGGCAGACCACATCAGAGCAGACAAGCAGCAGCAGCATATGATTTTTACAGCTTTACCTTTTACATAGAAAATCTTTTCTTCTTAATATATATATATATATATTCTTGGATTAAATTAGAAGTTTATATTTTATTTAAAAACATATTTTCATCATTAGATTTTAGGTTTAGTTTTTATTTAGTATTTAGGTTTCAAAATGTTACATATTTAGAATTTGTTTAGTAATAATTTTATTTTTAGTTTTCTATTTTCAAAAATTAAGTCTATTTTCTCTATTTTTTTACAATGATTTGCATATTTTTAAAGTACAATGGTTGAATTATTAGCCAAATTTAAAAAAAAGTTTTTAACAACTACTTTTTTTAGTTTTTCAAATTTGGTTTGACTTTTTAAATAATTGGTAAAATCTATACAACAAAAGAAGAAATTTGGAGGTAGAAATAGTGTTTATCGCATTTATTTTAAAAAACAAAAACAAACAATGAAATGGTTACCTAATAGGGTTTTAGTCTTTAAGTTTTTATTTGGTTTCAATTTAGTCCCTCAGTTTCACAATGTAACAATTTTATCCTTGAGATTTCAATTTGTTTTGATTTGATCTGTGAGTTTCAAGATTTTATATTTTTAACCTTCATTTTTCATTGAATACTAAGTTTCAGTTATTGACGTTAATGTTTATTAATTAATCTAAAATAATTATGAAGTGAAATATCAAATTTAATTTTAAAAGTGATGAAAAATGGTGAAATTTAATTAGTTATAAGTTGTTTAATTATTGAAAATTGATTAACATACATTAACACTAAAAATGAAAAATGAATATTTTGTGAAAAATCAAGGTTGGAAATATAAATATTGAAATCTAGGGACCAAATTAAAGTAAAACTCGAATGTCAAGGGTAAAATTGTAATATTTTGAAACCTATGGACTAAATTGAAGCCAAACTCAAAATTTAAGGACTAAATGTGTAATGTTGAAACTTAGGGACCAAATAAAGATTAGACCCAAAACCTAGAATTTAAAATGGTATTTTTAAATAATTATTTTATTCTTAGTTTTTTATTTTTGAAAATTAAGCTTATAGCATCACTTTTATGATCTATACATTCATTTATTATATTATCTACTTTTTACAAATGTTTTAAAAATTCTAGCCAAAATTCAAAAATTAGATTCTATTTGATGACCATATGATTTTTGATTTTTAATTCTTGAAAATTATGCTTGTTTCACACAATTTTCTAATAATGATATTCATATTTTTCTTTGTAAACATATGAATTCTTAATCTAAAATGTAGACAACAAAACATGCAAACCAATCGATGAAAGTGGTGTTTATACACTTAATTTTCAAAAAACCAAAAATAAAAAACTGGTTAATTAACTAATGGAGATTTAATTTTTAAAAACTTGTTTTTATTTTTAAAATTTGAATAAAAAATTAAGTATTTCTTCCATAAATACGAAAACTATAATATATAAAATTTAAGATAAATTAGAAAGCAAACATATATTTAGAAAACAAAAGCAAAACACAAAATTGTTGCCAGATGTGATATTAATTTTCAAGTTTGTGTTAATTTGATTTCTAATTTTTTTTATTTAATAAGTTCCTAATATATTTTTTTTTAAAAAAAGAATGATTGATTTATTAGATATAAGTTTGAATTTTATGTTTCACAGTAATTTAAAATTTTAATTTTATGCTACATAAATACGTGAATTTAAAAACACTAATTAAGATAAACGTAAAAAAAATAAGTTTCTTTAAATTTTCTATTTCAACGATGGAATTATACATTATTAATTTAAATTGAAATTAGTATAGAGTAGAAATAAAATGAAAATAAAAATAATAAAAGATAAAAACAAAAATTTAAAATGAGTTTATTTTTGAAAAGGTTGGTGGGGGCTGGGTGAAAGGACTTGGGAGACAGCAGACAGAGGGAAAGACAGTGCACGTTGCCGCTTGCGTGTTCCACAAACTTCCCTTTTTTAATTGCTATGCTCCTCCCTTACATACACAAGCTGACTCACTTGGCTTTATTTTATTTTATTTATTTTTTATTTTTTTATTTTCCAACTTCCAAGGTGAAAATATTACAACTAAAATCAAATCATCTTCCATAAAATGTTACAACTACAATAAAAATTTATTTCCCTTTGATTTTTCTGAATAACTAGTTTCTTATCGGGTGGATCATAGGTTCTTATTTCTGCCTGCTATATGCAAATGTCTTAAACTGGGTTTTCTTGCTGTCTACTGTTCAAAAAGTATCTTTGGAACTGATTTATTAGACACCCAGTTTTGAGTCGTACTTAAAACATACATCCACAATTATATGAGTAAAAATGAATTAACTAACATACTCTTAACCATGTTCATTAACGTAGGATTACGCTTTTTTGCAACACCATTTTGTGTTCTTGGCATTGTATATTGAGTATAAATACCATGACTTTCTAGGAATTTAGCAAATGGACTAGGGCATGCCTATTCTCAATCTCATCATATTTTTCATAATATTCATCCTCTCTATTAGACCTTACAATTTTTCACAATTTTATCTAATTGTCGTCAACTTTATTGATTTATCTTTAGGATATTTGTCGTTTGAGATTTTTCATGCAACAAGTAGATATATCCATGATATGAAAAATCATCAATAAAGACAATGGAATATTTTTTCCCACCAAAAGATGGAACATGAAAAGCCCCACAAATACCAAAGTGTATCATAATTTTAGGGAGCTATGAGCTTCTTGTGGCTTCTTTATTGATTGTGTGTTTATTCGTTTTCCCTTAATATAATTCACACAAGTTCCAAGATCAGTAGAATCCAAATCTGGAAAGATTTCAATTCTTTCTTTAGATATGCTCATGCATATAGTATGAGAACAATCAAAACTTAATGGCGGTTAAGAGTTAGTGTTCTAGCAAGTGACTTATCACCCGATTCAGAATAAGATCAATTTTCCACGAATTTCATAAATCACTTAGCATTTTTAGTTGTAATTGTGAACTTGATATTGTTTTCTATAGTCATTCGCATAAACGTTAGACTCAATCTATTTAATCTTCCCAAACTTTATGAAAATACCTTTCCTCATACTAGCTAGCATTAATAAGTGCATCAGGCTTCACACTTAAGTGTGTCAAATCAAGGTTCAAAACACCAAGATGTAATCAAATTTGTTCGCACTAATTAGAGTAATTGAGCCCATTAAACTTGATTATAGTCGTAGTTTGTGAAGAGAAACATAAGTAAATATTGCAAATATAGAATAAATATGCTTATACATTGTTGCGTTGAGAAATAAACTTAAATATATAATGGAGATTCAGGAAACATAAAACAAACATTATGCATATATTGAAGTCCTTTTCTTTGGAAGATACAACCAAAACATAACATTCATATGTAATTGATGCTAAATTTAATTTCACATAACTGGTAATTAAAATGCTCAAATTAGCTATATTAGCTACCTTTGGATATACTAAAAATATCTAACCCACCACCTCAATTAACCACGATAAAAGTTCAAAATTATAAAACTACTATTTAACTTTTGGACGATTCAAAATGTTTTATAATAATGAACATGAATATATTGGCAAAATTAAATTTTTAATGTTTCATAATATCATCTCCTTCATTAGCCTTGCTTAAACATGAGTAATTGAGTTAATTTTAATTTGATATTTACGAGACTTACTAATTTGGCTATTTTGGTGACTAACAAATTAATTATTTATAACATAGACTTATAATAAAGCAATCGCCAGTAATTTATCACTTCAATTAACCATGATAAAGTTCAAAATTATATAAAACTACTTATCAACCTTTAGACAATTCAAAATGTTTTATAATTATGAACACCAATATACTCATGATAAATTTTTTAATATTTCATAATATCATCTCACTCATTAACATCACATAAATATGAGTAATTTAATTAACTTTAATTTGATATATATATATATATATATATATATATATATATATATATATATATATATATATATATATATATATATATATATAAAACTTATTAATTTGGCCACTTTGGTGACTAACAAATCATTCATTAACACATAGATATGATAATAATATATTCCCAAGTAATTTAAAAGTCGCATCAGGACGGCAAAAAGAATCATGGTGTAGTGACACCAGTGAGGCCGAGTGGTAAAATTGTTTGAAGAAGTAGCATTGCAATGGTCTAACTTATGGGGTAAGAGATTTGATAAATTCGGGCTGAGAGGACGTTCCTAATGCGATGCTACTTAAAACGTGGTAAGCACGCTAATGTAAGCATAATGTTTGTTTTCATTAGTTTATTAGTTTATGAGAAGTGGATCATTAGTCGTGATGAGGCTTGAGAATGGGTCATTTGTACAAAAATCTCAATAATAAAGTTGGGCGTTCATTTCCAAATTCTATTCTAATTCAAGGCAAACAATTTGGGTAGAAGTTGAATTTTATTTCAAATTCAAACTTGAATTAGATAGAGTGTAAATTAAATTCAAATTGGAGTCTATGTCAAGAAAGAAAATCAAAACGACCCTAAATTCATGTTTTGATAAGTTGACATAAAAAAAATGTGTCAAATATATAAATTTCAAATCAAAATTATGTGCCAAATTCATAATTTGGTTAAATTGACACATCAAAATCAAGAACATATAACTTGCATTTGGACTCAAACTTTTTCTTTCGAGACTCACCCACTTATACATGTGCATAAATCTCGAAAAGAGGCACTTGTTGAATCAGAAATTGTGGACCATTAAAAAATTGACACATCATTAATTTAAATTAAGGGTTGTTTTCAAATATAGCAAAATGAGCCAAAATATTTAAAAATATAGAAAAATAATATTGTCTATCAACGATAGACCGCGATAGACTTCTATCACTAGGTGATAGAAGTGTCTATTACCTAGTGATAAAAGTCTATCGCAATCTATCGTTGATAGACTGCAAAATATTTCTAGATTTAAATATTAAATATATGAATGAGATTCATATAAAAACTATAGGTTAAAATTAATATATATTAAATATGATTTAATATATATTTAATTTAATTAATATTATATTATAATAATTATTATTAATATTATATTATATTGGGGTGTTATTCATCTCTTTTAAAAAAACATGCTGATATTTAGTTATTTATCTTGTTTTTGGTTTTCTGTATTTTGTTATTTCTAAAACAAATTTAATGGCACAAGACGTTCTTTCATCCTAGAAAATTTTCCAAGAGGTCACCCAACATAGAATTGCTCCAAGATAAGTACACTCAACTTTGTTGATTCTATGATTGCGCTGCCGAAAAGGAAAATGCACCTTGTCGATGTAGGAAGTAACTTTCAATTCTTTTAAACATTTCTTAACCATACTTTCATATCCTCATAATCCCTCTCATTTGGATGTAATCTCAGCAAGGGAATGTCGGAGCCATCAAATGCTGAATTCAGAATCCGAATCCTTATTTGAATCCTGTGGTTAGGCGTGAAGCATAAGTATACATTGTGATTTGACCATTAATACTATATGTGTTATAGAAGTAGTAAGATAGAAAAATACCACAAAATGTTTTGAGCCATGGAAAACTCATGTATATCTACACATGAACCTCCATATGTGTCAACTCTTAGCCAGGTTTGCAAGTGATTGGTTTATGTCTAAAAAACCTTGTGGGTAAACAATCTTGCTTATATTGGAATTTTCAAACCTTGATTATTTCAGTACTTAATTAAAGCATGCTACTAATCTATATCAATTGACCAAAAAATAAAAACAATAAACAATGAACATCAAGCGCAAATGTTCAAAATATCAAAAGCACTATAATATATACTTGCTATTGCATAAGAAAAGTTACAAAATTAAAGGTATGAGCTGAGCCTTGAAGAAGAGCGTTAGATTATCATGGAGTGTATAACAAAAGAAATTCTAGAAGAAAACATAGCCAAACTAAAATGCAACAAAAAAATATAAGTAGAAAAAAGGGCTCTTGTTGCTCTAATGTGTGAGTCTACTAGTGTAAATAGTAAATTCTTAGAAGAAAAAACATCTTCTACATGAATTTGAAAATTTGATGGTATCCTAGAAATATCAAAATTATAGTAGAAATTCCCTTCCACATTATGATCGTTACTACTAAAGCCTATTTGGGAAACATTATTCAAAAGTAAAACTTGGGATGCATATTTGTGATTGGCCGGATGTATATGGATGATAAATATGTAATTTGAAGTGGTTTAAGTGCAAGTATATAGTGTTAGTTAGTAATGAACTTGGAAGTATTCCAAGTATCGTATCACACAAGACTCGATGTAGTTAGATTTTGCTAAAAGCAATGTAAACAATGGAACTGATGGTAACCAAATACAATGAGGGATGGTTGGTTTGAATGCTGAATAAAAATAGTAAGAAATAGTTGATAAATTGAGTATCGGTCTAATTTCAACCAAAAGGGATCTATGCCTTGGGCAATACAGCCGCATCAAGTCGACAATGATTCAACATGGGCAAATAACATCTTCTATTCGATCTTGTATCAAGTTCCTTTAAGAGTGTTAGTAGCTAATCCTATCTCTCTTTGGTTAGTTGAACCTTAAATTATTTCCATGTAATTTCTATATCCTACGGTGTATCTTAGATACATGACAATCCTATTTTTAGGCTATTAGTCTCATATTCCTTTGTGAAATTAATTTTTATCTTAATCTTCTCAACATTAAGACTTTGCTAATATTTCAAATTAAATGGTCAATTTAACTTAAAAAGTTATCATTAAACTCAACCAAGGAAATTTAAGGAGTCAAAGTGACAAATGAGTTAGCATTTGCTCAAGCCATAAGATCTTAGGGTGTCCACATGATTGAATCGCTTAGAAATTTAGCTCATAACTAAGAAATAATGAACAAATTTCATTGATTCAAAAGTCATGATTACAATATCAACCTTAAAAAAATAGAGAAATAAGAAGAGAGAAAAGTGCAAAAGTAGTCACGTAATGCTGGAAAGTACGGAAAAAGGACTCATTTGAAGCAATCTCACACTCTCTAGGATTTCATGAATTTCTCCTTTTTCGAGGATGAATCCTCTCTCTACACGCGTTCTCATGGGGTTGGGATGACCCAAACCTAGGGTTCTTTAGAGGAACTCTCGTTCTTGAAGAATTTCTTGATGGAATGGTGAGATCTCTCCTTAGGATTGTTGATTATTGAAGAAGGAAATTTCTCATCCCTTTTATAAGCTCAAAGTTGTTGAAGAGTGGTCGAAAATGGAGCACTGATCGTTCATTAGACATTTTCAACGTTGAAAAACTATTATGGATCAAGAAAATAACAACCATGAATGATTGGGGAAAATTTTGGAAAATTAGAGTTTCATGGGGTGCATTAAAGTCAATTTCTACAAAATGATTAAGATCTACGGTAAAAACTCATAAAATTAGCCCAAAATAGACAAAACACACCTTAGACCGTTTAAAGACCTATACTTGACCATTTTATCCAATTTAGACCAATTAGAGGGGCAAATATCATGTAACAACCTTTGCTAAGGAAAAATGTCAAAATATACCATAAAATCATGCATTTTAGACATTTATCAGTCAACCACCAACACATTAGCAAAGTACTTCGTTAGTAGGGATTTAGTGACTTCAACACTCTGAACTAGCTTAGTAGGTGACCGCCACAATCCCGTCACCAACTGGAACTCTTTTTTTGAGAAAATGGCGATTGTGTTGTTTCAGATCAAAACTCATAACATCTCACCTCTTGCCCTTTAATAAGATATTATGGACTAGGGGTTGTTGAGGACTCTGTCCATATCTATAAACCATCCAAACACAAAATAAGTCAAGTTTTTATTTTACAATCTTTTACGCCGTTCCGATATGAGATGATAGGATTATACTTAATCAAGAAAGCATTTTCTACTAGTAACCTTTATAACTCTAGCCATTTATTCCTGTGTAAAAAAAAAAAAAAAAAAAAAGAGTTAGACACAAAGAAACAAAAAGGCTGACTAAAGCTTTACAATTTTGTAAATCTCTTGATACTTGCTCTCGATTCTCGCAACTATCTCTCAATACTATGTACTAGATCTCATTACTCCCTAAACCCTCTCCCTACTTCCATCCAGTACTTGCTTGAACCCTTAGTTGTTTTGCCTTGAAAAAATGTATTCTGAATGAAAACAAAATTAAATCTAAACCCTAAAACCATATCCAACGAGAATGAAATGCAAAATGAAAATGGAACAAAACAAATGTTACCTATTGAGAAGACAATCAAGAGTGAAACTCGTTTGAGAAAAACGAGGAATCTACTTTGTGCTTAGTTCAAGGATGGTGACAAAGTAAGGAAGGTCAAGACAAGAAAAACTGCAATTTGATATTTTAGTCGTTTGAGAAAAATGGAGAATCAAACTGAGGGAAGAGTGAGGGTAAGTAATGAGAGAGAGGAGTTAACACAAGAAAGAGCCAAAAAAAAAAAAAAAGCTAAAATAAGTTTTTTTCTTTTTCAATTTTTCATTCAAAATTCAATTTAAATAGGAAACTATAAGCAAGTGTCGAATACCGAGTCTAAGAGAGTATCACACGAGAAGCAAAAAGCGAGTGTCAAATACCTCTCGCACGGACTTCTTTGGAGTTGAAGTATTAATTTCTAGCATGCTCATGTAAACAGAAGGTCAAGAAACTTATGTTTTCAAAAGATATGGTCTTTTTACATTTGGGCCCATAAAATGATCATTTGTACAAAACAAATAACATTAACTTCAAAAGAAAAGCAAAACCAATGAAAATTATCTCCAAGTTTCAAAACCAATGGATTTTAGCCTTTTACTTATATCATCACTATGTGAAATTGCCACTTTAACCCCTTCCTTCTTCCTTCTTTTTGCAACATTTTTTCTTATTTTTTTTCCTAGTTTTTTTTTTCCTGCGTTTCTTACTGTGTTCTTCTTTGAACTGTTATTTTATTTTTATAATTTATTTATACGTTTCTTTAACCCCTTCCTACTTCTGTTTCTTTTTTCTTTTTGCATTTTTTTATACGTTTCTTCTTCTTCCTTTTTTTCATACTTTTTTATACGTTTCTTTGAGCATAGAATAGCGAGTATAGAGCGCATAACATCAATCATCGGATATCGAGTGTCAAGTGAACTTCTAAATCAAGCATAGAATGTAAAGCATAAAACATAGAACACAGAGCATCAAGCATTGAACATCGAATAACGAGCATATAGCATATAGAATAACAAGTAGAGCCTCAAGTATGTACTGAACTTTTGAGTCGCAGTGCGCGGGTGGTTCCCAAAGTCGATGTGTAAATTCACAACGTACTAATACAAGAAAAAACTATTTTTCATTTAATTTCAAATTTTGAGTCATTTTTCCTCTAAAACGAGGCTATCCGCACAAGAGAGAGAAAGAAAAAAAAGCCTCTCTTTCTTTCTCCTATAATTTCATTATTAATTTTTTTAACACTTTAGTTCTTTCTCCTACACTGTTCTTTTTCTGGGTTCTCCCCTCTCCATTTATACCACTCCCGCACATCACCATCAACTCCCTTCTCCCTCTCCGTCGCTGCCATTATCGGTCGCCGGCTCTCTCCCATTTTCTGTTTCCTGGTATTTAACTTCAGATCATACGGCGGCTGAAGTTATGGCGGGATACTCCTCCGCTGTTTCTGAGAAGAAATCGTCTGATGCGGCCGACGATTTACCGATCTTCAATGCTGAAAATTTGCAAAACAACTTGAAGATAATATATTACAGGTTTTTCGATGCTTCAGCGAATTTTACTTGCTTGCTGATACCAATTATCTTTTATTTCCTTCTGTATCGAAAGTAGTAGAATCCTATAAATTTTCTTAAGAGTCGGAATCCTTCCGTGACAGACCTTTTCTTTTTCTAGTTCTATTCTCTTAATTACCTGCTTATGTAGCTGTAGATTTAATTGGTTGACCTAAAATTTTAATGGATCCCGAGCACTGTGCGACGGACAATGATACGATTCAATTTCTCGGGATTGTTTGCATTCAAATTGAGTCGCTACAAAATTGGACCCAAGATGATTTTTATTGATTATCATGATTTTTTTTTTCTTTTGAGTTTTGTGAATTTAGATCGTAAACTTCAATTATCTTTTGCAGCCGGACGTTTTTGTCTATAATTGGTGGAGTAATTGCTGGAATTTTGGGATTCACTGGCCTGACTGGATTTATATTTTATTTCCTAGTCATGGCAATTACTTCACTTGCACTTGCAACCAAGGCTGGATTTTCCTCTCATTCATATTTTGAAAGCTGGAACCAGATTCTACTCGATGGCTTTCTGAGTGGGCTTATGGTATGCAGCCTCTGCCCTTATTTTTTAGATTGGACAAAATTACAAGCATAATAGAGAGGAAATAGGAGAATTGAATTATTTTTTTTACTTGAAACTGACTTCTGTTGAGTTCTTTTGTATTAAAAAATAATTTGAATTTTCAGCTCTAATGCTTTGAGGGTTTATAAGTTACCAACCCTTTCTTGTTAATTGCATCCGTTTCTTCTGTATTTACTATTTAGAAGAAATTAGTAAGAACTGGTATTTTCACCCACTTCACTCTCCTGCTTCTACTCCTGGAATATATAAGTTTGGAATCAAAGGAGAAGGCAGGTCATAGTACTTCTTCAATATTATTGTGCTGGAGGCAAGTCGAGAAAAAGTGCGAGACGAGGGAAGGTGCAATTCTAAGTTGAATGTTCTTTTAACCACCTCGGGATCCCCTTTAGGATGATTTCTTATCCTCCTGGCTAGGCTTTCATACACTGTTGATTTTTATACAATCTTCACATCTCCTATTAAGGAAAATATAGGAAAATGCAATTCGAATGAGGGTTTACTGAGCATAAGAACTAATGTAGATTTTGAAGAAAGAAAGGATTGTAGTTTAAGGTTATTTTGAAAATTTTGTCCAAGTATGAGATATCTTGGACCATTGGTGATCGAAAATTTAAATCTAAATGGATAATTAAAATCGGATAACAATTTGAGTTCCTTTGTGATACCGATGGGGAAAGGGCATATAAAATAGACGAACAACTTGATTTTAGGAAATGGTCCATCTGAGATGTGGAAATATTAAGGGTTCACTGTACACTTGCAGCAGGATAGAGGTCTCTAGAGCCTTGGGATCAGATTGGTTTCCAATTCTCACAGTGAAACTTGAATGGCCTGAGGAACTGAGTTGGATAAAACTGGAAAAAAAGGGAATAAATCCCGTTCCTCCCATAATCCAATGGGCAACTTGGCTTTATTTCAAGATTGTGCTAATAAGCAATGATTTGATGAAGGTTTCGGGGAATTCTATGATAGGGGTGGTTTACAGGATGTATTCTGCTATTCAAATTTGCTTAATACCTAACAAGTATGGGGCTACGGAACTTTCAGAATTCAGAGTATAGTAGTTGCAACATTAGCTTAGTCATTGGAAATATTAGTAGTGCTACTTAAGAGAGGTGATGGACTCTACCATTTTCAAAGGTCCAATGTCATTCCTTCCAAGAGAAGTCAGATGAGATTTTGCCAAGGTAAAGCTGTAGGGGTTTGGTTCTGCATGGAGAAGTTAGATTAGTCATTAGTGGGTGATTTAAATCCTTCATTTATTTTTTCCTATATATGCGTGAGAAACAGGTGTCTGAGCGGTCAGGTTTTGGAGACTTTGGATCAAGGGGTGCCTTCAAAAGGTTAATTTCTTTGTCCTTATTATGAGAGATCAGAGGTACGATTAGAGCCACTAGAGTTCTTAGGATGAATGCCTCTCTTTCAATTCTTCAATTGCAATCGAATTGAAGACTTTTAGTATAGTTGGGGCAATAAAATGTTCACTTGAGTTATTTTCAATTTGCTGCTGTTAGCAGTTTCTTCTTCTTCTTCTTCCTCCTTTTTTTTTTTTTTTTTTTTTTTTATAAGAAACAATTTCATTGATGAATGGAATATCCAAAGCGTACAATGAGGTAGACCAAAACAGGAAAACCCAAAAAAATACAAAAGCAAGCCAAAATAGAGAGATAATAATAGATAACAACAAACAATGGTAGATTGATACCAGCCAATCGAACAATGGGTGTGAAAAAGGGAATGAAGATTCGATCCAAGAAACAAAAAAAATCACATAAACAAGGGAGGCTGAACATCCACACAAAGGCCGGATCAACTAGAAGGCCGCTTGATAGGAACCAAAGAAGTCATACAGAAATAGAACCCTCTCTATGCGTAGGTTGAGCCTTCCTTTCGTATGAAATAGAGCTTTCTAGATTCCGTAATTCTCTCAATCCTCTTTTCTTCTTCGCCGATGATTGGTTGGGTTGTTTCTTTGTTGCGATTGCCTTTATACAAATACCAAGATCCCTAAACCATGGAGCTAGAGCATCAAATGTGGAGTTGGGTTAAAGGGACCAACTGAGGAATGATGAACATAATCGTAGCAATTACCTTCTATCCTAGATGGGATAGGAATGGGGAGAAACCGGCTAAGTAGGGATGGGTTTAGATAGGTACGCATCTTTGTCGGTGTCTGGAGGTAAAGCAATGATGGCGGTGGAGTGCTTGATGTCAGGGCTGAAAAATAATCTTTTTGTATGGTAAGGGGTGGGTGATGTTGGTATTACTGGAAGAAGGAGAAATCAAGGGAGTAGAAGGTGGAAGATTTTCGGATGAATAATGCCTATTGTTGGAAGATATTTCTATTTGGAAGAAAAATGCAAAATGGATAACTTGTTCAACATTGTCAAACCTTGTGAGTTTATGTCGGCCCTTAAGGTCAACTATGATAAAGGTAGTGTTTGGTTGATTGGAGTCCCTCGTTAGGTTCGATGTGCTCTTTTTGGAGTGGCGACTGTGCTAAGTTGTTTCAGGACCACTACTTCGCTCTTCGTGTTTCTGGTTTTAGACAGCTTGTCACGTATCTTTTACTACTTTGATTGAGGAGTTTCTCCTCTATTCGCTATTCTAGGAGAAATGTTTTTTTTTTATGGAAAGTAGGGATGTGTGTTTTGTTGTGTATTTGTTGGGGGGATCGAAAGGGAGTCTTTTGATATTTGGTGTTGGTCCCTTGTGTGATTTAATTGTCACCCTGTGGGGGTCCATGATGAGTTCCTTTTTTTTGGGGGGGGGGGGGGGGGGGGGTTGCTAGTATGCATTCAGTTTTTCTCAATGAAAGTTGGTGTTTTGTCTAACAAAAAAGGTTGCAACAAATGTAGTCATCATCCAAGTTGGAGTGACGTTTGCTTGCATAAAGATTTTAGAGGATTAGGACTTGGTAAATTGCCTGAGAAAAACACGGCTTTGCGTGCTAAGAGGATGCGGAATTTCTGCTGGAGAGCCAAAGGTGGAAGCATTTTGTTGATGGTATAAGAAGCAAATATTGGGTTGCTCTGGATGGCATTTGAAGGAACAACATAAGATGTAGCATGGAAATCAATAGTGTAGTTCAAATCCTTGGTGGAAGCGTTAGGTGAAGAGAATGAAATGAGAGGATATTCTTATTGATTTGGTGGTTAGACCTAAGAGCAGGGAAGATATTAGGTTTTGGAGTTGAGATTTCAAGGTTCTCCACTATTTCCTTCATTATGATTAGCTTTGGTATTGTACCCTAAAAATTATCAGAAGTTTTTCTTAAACTAATTTTATTTGTTTATGTTTTCTGTGTGTATATATATTTTAAAAGAATTATGATTACCATTTCGAATAATGTAAACGAGAAAGAAATCCTCCTTTGCTTTTCATTGTATAGAGAAAAGGAGAGAAATCTCCTTTTCCTACACTAATTCTACACAGTCTAACATGAGAAAGCAAATGCCCTATCCTCAATAGGTTTGAATCAATTCCAGAATTCTTGAGTTTCCATAAAGCACAGATTGATCTCTGATCATCTTTTTCCGTAGAGATTAGGGGGCATAATTTTTTCTGGTTGACATTAGAAAATGTTTGGTCATTTTCTCAGCATACTATAGCTGCTAAATTAAGAGATTATCTTACACTATGATTTGTCTTGTGATGACTCATTATTTTTATGTGTTTTGGTATGCAACAACCTACGGACACTAAACCCTTTGTTCTATTTTTGCAGTCGTTCGTGCTTTTCTGGACGTATCCTTTCCATAACTTTATGGTTTATACATAATGTTTGATAGTATACCAATTTTGTGTTTGGGACAATCTTTCAATATGATAAAAGTAAGTTTTGGCTAACTTAAAATACTTTCAAAATTTCCGAACTTTACACTACTAAAACATTCTGAATGGTTTTTTTCTTCTTCTTCTGAAAGAAAACACTGAATGGTACTTTCTTTAAGAGGTAGTTCTCGAATACATACCCACAGAATATATAGCTCAGTTCCTTATATAAAGTACATTGCTTCCCTTATGTATTTGTAATTTACTTTTATTTCACATTTCCTCCAAATGCTTGCTTCTAGAAGTTGACTTTGTTTTTCTTGACATGAAAAAGTTTCGCATACGATATCGTTCACATATTCTGAGTCCAAATGCTGGCAGGACTTCAAATTCTAGAGTAGCTGCAGCTTTCTGTACACTTCAACTCGAGACTGGGAGTTCCAAATGAATAAATGACTTTTGTCCATCAAAATGATAATTAGATTGAGTTATATCTTTTGATCCCCTTTCACTTTAATGATATGGTGTTAACTTCCTTTCTAATTCTTCATTGCTATGTTTAGAATCTTATAAGAGCAGCATTTTCCAGTGATGGGCATAGATTTTGTTTATTCTTTCTAGTTTTACGAGTTCTTGAGATTATTTGATAATTGTGAAGCTGGACTGATATATTTACCTTAAATGTGGACTTATAAATAGTTCAGGAAATTCATAAATCAGAATGGATTGCTTTGCTTGGTCAAATTGATTATCAAGAAGTCGACTCGCTTGCCTTAAATACGTTTTTGAGAAATGAGAAATGGGAGTTGAAAAGTTTGTTGTTTCCTCATTACAATAATTATGGGGGTGGGAGATGTACTTTTGATATTAAGGCTGAAAGTCATGTTAATTACCATTGATTTAAGTTATTTTGATAAATTATGATATAAACAAGGGTGGATCCACATGGAGGTAAGGAAGTCACTTATTCTTCTCAATTACAGTACTGAGCAGTCAGTGCCCATACCTTAACCTTACCCATTTATTTATTTTCCATACTCATTTGTTATTTTACTTTTATTTTAAAGATTTATCTAATAAATTATTGAAATTTAGAAGTATTTCAATTTGCATATGAAATTATGAAATGTCTCTACCCAATGCTTGTTCAATTTTAAAGCATGTAAAATAAGAAAAAGTGGAAAGTTTAATAATTTTTTCTTACAACAAAATGTTTAGTCTCAATTGCATATTTTGATAAAATAGATGAATTTATTAGATACTATAAATTAAGAGATTATCCACATGGACAAGTAAATTAAGAGATTATCCACATGGATAAGTAAAAGATTATGATAAAAGTAAATAGGAGAGTCACCTAATCTCAAAATTGAACCCAACACCAGCAACTGAGAGAGTTCCTAAAATATAGGAAAAAAAGCGGTTGGGCCAAGACCCAATTGGCCCGCTTCGGCCTTAGAAGAGGAGGTTGAGGTCAATTAGGCATTCATGGCTAATAGGCTCGCATTGGCCTCAGAAGCCAAGATTGAGGCCAATAAATCCCTCGAGAGTGAACCAAACTATGGGACAACATTTTGAACTTAACTTTCTATGCAAAATTTATTTATAGCAAAAAGGAAAATTTGAATTTTATTCCGAAAAAATTATGACAACCAAAGATTTGTTTTGAAAATCATCATAAGTTAGTTTTATAAACATATAATAGCACTCTTATAAATACAATTTTCTTATAGAAGATAAGCTTCTTTGGAACTAAAAAATTACATTAGCTGAACTTAATATTAAAAATTACCAAACACTCTGACGTACTTATTTAAGTTTAAGTTTGAATTTTACCAAACACTAATTTACTTCTTTTTACAGTTGATTTTTCTAAAAGCATAGCTGTCATCAATTATCTTAATAGTTATAGTCATCCCAAACAGAGCCTAAGAAATGCAACCAATCATTTCATCCCAAAGCAATTTCGGAGTTTTTTATTTATTTTTTATTTTTTTATATTTTATATTTTAATTTAATTTCTTTAAACAAATCTCAAACTAGTTTTTACATAGATTTTTTTTTTTATTTTTTTTATATATATAATTGCTTCTAATAGGTTAGAAGAACAATTTAAAAATTTACAAACTAATGCATTTGTTGTGATAAAATTTGTTTTTGATTCCATTATGAGTAGTTAAATGGCACACAACCACAAATTTTGATTTTAAAATTTAATGTTCCAAACATTTGAGAGAAAACCAAATAATGAAGTTATAGAAAATATCATGAAATAAATAATGTTATTAAGATATATATAAAAGAATTATGAACCACATTCATTATTGATTGAAGATGTGATTAAAAGAATGAATAATCTAGTTTACTACACAATTCAATGAAAAATATATTCTGCTTTAGGACTCATTGCTAGGCCACCCGATGCATCATTATCAAAAGCAATTTTCTCGTCACCATATATAATATCATTTCCTCCTTTGCAAGGATTACAACCTCTTTGATATGGATTGGTTGGAACTTTTTTACAAAGTTGTGGATGTGTTGGGCTACATCGAGGATTGTCATTCTTACTTATAGGACCACAACCAATATATCTTCTTGTTGTTATCTCAATCATGCCAAAACTAAACAACATAATCCCAATTGAAATAAGCATGTTTCTCCTTGTCATAGCAAATTTTACTTACAAACAACTAGAACAAAATTTAAAAATGAAATGGCTTAATTCGAAATCCCTTAAACACTAAGGATATATTTATATACTCAATTCACAAATTAAATTAGACATTTTGTTTGAGGTGAATATTTTTGTCTCTTTACAATCTTACCGTACTGAAATACAATGTTTGAATCGTATGGTTAACATTTTGCCAACTTTGTAGACTCAATCAGATGATCTATCATATTTTGTTGTCAAAACTTTGAATACCTAAATATAGCATCATTCTTACTTAAGACTATAATAAATTGCATTTCAGAATTGAAAATATATATTCGGTTTTGAATAAAATTAATATTGAATATTAATTTCTATTAATGTATTTTTTCTAGTTCTAAATAAGTTTATCTTCCATAAAGAAATTTGTATTTATAAGAGTATTATTATTTGTTTATGATGATCTATCATGTTTTGGTTGTCATAAATTTTCTTGAATAAAATTCAAAATTTCTTTTTTGCTGTAAATAAATTTTGAATAGAAATTAACTAAGTTCAAAATTTTGTACCCATGGTTTGGTTAAACTTTCAATTTTTCTCCATTTTGTTTTAGTTTTTATTTAGTTCTAATATTTAAATTTGTGCTTAGTTTCAATAGCTTTGGGTTTCATTTCAATTTACAAGTTTATATAGTTTAGAATTTTGTCAGTTTTAGTTAATTATAACACGTTATTTAATCCAAATTAATGATTATTATTCTTGTACCTTTAGCGTACATTTCTTACATCAATTTGTAACTCGATCACATTCATCAAATCAGTGACATCCTAAATTTAAAAAATTAATTATCTAAGTATTTGGTTAGTTGTTTGAATTTTGAGATTTAATTGGATTATTTTGAGAAAATAGAATTTGAAGTAATCGTGTAATCGTGATAAAAGATTTGGATTTAGTTCAATTAGTGGAAAATTGAATTTATTTGGGGGAGATCTAAAAATTGGGTTTAACTTGAAGATTTAATTGATTTGTTATAAATGGTTAAGTGGTGGTTGGAAAAGATTTGATTTTGGATTGAGTAAAATTATATTAAATAGGTTACGATTTGTTTTGGGAAAAGAAAAAGGAAAGAAAAGAGAATTTAAAAGAGAATTTAAAAGAAGTATATTATATATTTAAGTCAATCTTGGATTTCAGTGGGTTTTGGTCGCTGTTTGCAAGCTGCCACCAGCTGCTCTCTCTCCATTTAGCTTCACCGACATCATCCGTTCTTTGTGGGTGATGAGTATTGTTGGGTTTTCTTGTGATTCAGTGATTATCCATTGGTTTTGATTGTTGTTACTCATTGAGTTTGAGTTTTAGATTCAAAATTTGAAGAAATTTAGGTTTTAGATTCAAACTTTGAAGGATTTTGGAATTGGAAGCAAGTGTATAAGCGGGTTAAAGGATGATTTTGGTTGGACCCATTGTTTGAAGTTTGGAAGAAGCGTGTGACTTTAGTTTCATTGGTTTAATGGTTGTAAATTGTATTTGAAATCAGACCTAAAAACTTAATGGTTACCTATTTGTACTTAGTCTCAAATTAAATCATTGGTTTAATTGTTGTAAATTGTATTTGAAATCAGACGTTAGCTATTTGCATTAGTCTCAAGTTAAATCCAACTTCTAATCCAAAAATAAATTCAATTTTTAATCCAAATCTTTTTCCACGTTTACATTGAATTATTTTCTGAATATAATTCATTTAAACCTTATAATTTAAACAATTAACCAAATAATTCAAGATAATTAATTAAAAAAAATTATCTGAAAATTTGAATGTCACAACATACTAGTCAACAATATCCACGAAAAAAATAAATACTAACTTAAATTTATAATTAAATTCATCAATACCCTAAAACTAAATTAAATTTATAATTAAATTCATCAATACCCTAAAACTAAAGAGATTAGTCATTCATAGCTCTAAAAAACATATCTTCATACAAATTTGCAAGCATAAACAATAAATAAAATAAGGGTTTGCAAGCATAAACAATAGATAAAATAAGGGAAATGAGAGAAAACGATCCATCTCAAACAGACCTCCCTTTTTTTTTTTTTTTCCATAATTTTACTACAAATCAAAAGAAATTTTTAGAAAAATAAATATCTTTTGAAAAATTATGATAATTGAAAATCTTTAATCGAGATATCCTTGTACAGTTTAATAAAACATAAAACTTGCATAAAATATTTGACCGTGAGAAATTTTAAGGGAAATAAGGAGCATCTGGCTAGTCCTAATGACACGGTTAAGGTTTTCTTTCATCATTTGTCGGAGTGTCCTTTCGTTTACCTGAAAAATATAACATGAAAAGAATGAATACAAAATACTGAGTAAATAACCCCACTATTGGTGGGGTCATACTAGTGGGACGTGCATATATAACTAAACAAACATCTGGTTATTCGAAGGTTCAAAAACGTGGTAGGGCACCCGTCGACACCTGGTAGCAAAACCGTAGGTCTCTGACTTCTGGTATCATAGTAGGAAACCCGTTAGCTTCCAGTATCATAGTAGCATTAGGAGGATAAATTGTCAATTTTCTCTAAAAATGCTTTATTAAATTCACATCATAAATCATATTAGCATAGGCTAATATCATCATTCGATTATAGATATAAGCCGCTCAATTTCACCCAAACTAAGCAAACCATTCATAATTGGCTAAATTGCCTGGCTCAAGAGCAGTTACAGTAGTAAAATTATTTACCGAGTTAAGTCAAAAAAACTATAAGAGTAGTCAAATCCCATCAACTTCTTGAATTAAAACCTAGAGCATAAATCCAAACTTAAATTAAACCTCCACAATTAATTTCAGATTATTAAAAACTATTTTGCTTCAAATCTTCCAAACGAATGCAACTTTAAGCCACCTATCCAAAATTTAACCAGGTTTGTTCCAAAAATTTGTTTTTATTTTATACATAAATATACTTTTCCTTCTACTTTTCCTTTTCTTTTTTTTTTTTTTTTCATTTTCTTTTCCTAAAAATAAAAAACCAACTTATTTAATATATTTTCCAACCCATCAATCAAATCTTTTCCAACTTAAATCCAATTCCACAATAACTTATCCACATTTTCACTTAAATTAATCAAATTATTCAATTTCACCCAAACCCAAATCTTCGAATTAAATCCAACTTTTAAATCTCGCTTAATAAATTCAATTTCCCACCAATTGAATTGAATCCAACTCTTTTATCACAATCACTTTAAATTCAATTATTTTATCAACATAATCCAATTATGCCTCAACATTCCAACAATTAACCAAATAATTATTCAAGATAATTAATTTAAAATTACTGAAAATTTTGGGATGTCACAAAAACTACTCTTGGAAGTGTTCCGTTGTCTCTTGAAACCTCCTCTATGAAGACCTTGATCTTCACCTCAAGAACTCAAATGACCTCCAAAATAAATCCCTTACACTCTCGACTCTCTTTTGTAGCAAAACTCACTAAGGGCTCTAGATTTATAGAAAAAAGTTTTCTTGATCAACAAGAATTTTCAAAAATAGCCTAGCACCACGGTGCTCTAAGGTAGTGTGGCGAAGTTGCCATGTGGTAAATAAGTCAATGATGTTATTTCAATTGTAGCACTGCACAAGTCTATGATTGAGTGTCGCGGTGCTGTACTAGTCCATTTTTTCGTGCTCTTGGGTTCTTGCGCTAAGGAAATGCTGCCCTAGCACTGTAATACTACCCTATATTTGGCATTCTTGAGTTTTTCTTCTTTTTTCTTGAAAATTTGGCTAGTTTGGTTATTTTGACTTTCAACACTTGTTTTCTTGATAAAACTCTGAAAAACACTAACAAACATATTAAATTTAATAAAAATAACTCTAAATAAGAAGCGAAAAGTGCACTTTTCAAGTGATTCAAGTTCTTTTATTTCATTCAACACCTCAAGAAAAAATGTACTTTCAGTTTCACAATCTCAAAGATCAACATACGACTTCTCGTCGTCCGACCATTACTTAAACATAGACACAGATAATTAACCAAAATGACCAAACCTAGCAAGACACCAACCTGCTCTTAAATAAGCCCAATGGAAAAGGAAAACAGTCTCAATCAAGATTTGTAGGACTAAAAATAAGGAAAGAATCCTATAGAAATGGAAGCGCAGGATTTAGACATCTTGAAGAACATCTCCCAAGACAACTAGCAAGACAAACTCTCACAACAAATGCTAGACACCCTTAAACAAATATAGCCATTTCCAAGCTCTAACATACATTAAATTTAACTTTAACTTTGTGCTTAATAGGTATGATCAAACATATTTTTAAAATTAATTCATCTATCAACTACAAAATTTAAAATTTAAGATTCAATCAGACACAAATTATTTTTTTATTCTTAATGAAACAATTAATTTTAAATATTTTGGGATCTATTAGATATAAAATTGAAGTTTATAGATTGATCAGACACTTTTAAAGACTAGAGTCAAAATTGAAAGTTTTGGAACTTATTAGTAACAATTTTCAAAACTTAAGGACTAAATTTATAATTTAACCAACTTCCAAAAACTTTATTAATATTTTTGCATGAGCTATCAAGGAAAAAAAAAACTCTCATCTATATAAATTAAATTCGTATTATTAAACTTTTATAATCAAAGAATCTTTTTAAACTTTATACAACAGATGCAAAACACATAGTATCAAGCTAGCTAACCTAAAATGAGATGTATGTGCTTTTAAACTCTATCTTTCATTTTTTTACTTTGAATTAACACAGTTAAATTTCACATGCATCACACGTACTCTTTTAACCAGTTGTAATAAAATTGTAAGTGAACAAATGAAGTCTACTAATAATATAATTTAATTGTTTTTACTAATTAAAATGGAGTACACTTAGAAAATCAAACGTCTAGCTATTTTTGACAAAGTAGTTATAAAAGTTAATCTATATTGTAATCATGTATTGCCTACCTCAACTCAATTTTATTAAGAAAAGAAGGAAAAAACATAAAAGATATTGTTTGACTTCGGGTAATAATTGGACGTGAAAAAAAAAAGAAAAAAAGAAAAAAAGAAAAACTTACCCTCAAACCTTGCCAAGGTAATCTTTCTTTATCCAAGTTATAATTATTTCATAAACTTGACTTTAAAATTGTACTACTTATTATAAATATTAGAAAATAGATATTCAAATTGCTTAGTGTCGTAGAAAGACTAATGTCATTATTTAATCAAGCCAAATGTCAATGTTCAAATTACCCCATATGTCTAATTGATACACGTTGGTGAGAAAAAGTAAAGACAGGATTATTGGAGAAATTTATGTGGAGAAATTTAGACATAAATTTTCTTTTTGCTTTTCGTTATTTTATTATTTATTCATTTTAATATTATAACTTATCGGCAGTCATGTTTTTGTTGTTCGTCATTTTGCTCTTCAAATTTACAACACTACGATATTTATTTATTCTTTCAAATATAAAGACAAAGAAACTCAAGTCTAATTTATTATTAAACCTATGTTTGAGGGCTATTCCATCTTGGATGGATGAAAAGTAATTAGGATATGGGAAAATTGTTAAAATAAACGCATACGCATGGCTCAAATGCTCATAGTATGTGACCAAGAAGCATGTACAATTTTCAAGTTCCAAAATACATGTGAAAACCAACCAAAAAAAATTACAAAATCAATAATAAATTGGAGATATTGAATGCTTAGAACAGTGTTGTTTTAGAATTTAAAAAATAAAATAAAATAAAAGTGGAAAAAGGAAAAGGGCAATGGGTTTGGAAAGAAGACCATTTGGTTACAATAGTTAGTTGAACTTCTGTGAAATTTCTCAAACATTGTTTTGAACTCTCTTTGTTGCCATTGAATATCTCCCAGATGAACAACGAGTGTGATGAAAACCCTAATCTGAGATCGTCAAAGAATCTCAGCCACTCGTTCTCGACGTGTCGGAGAATTCGTCCATGGATCCAAGCAGCGCCTCCACCGCAAACGAGAACGAGAAGAAGAGAGGCTGTTCTGAGGAAGCTGAAGATGTTCAAGATGACTCCAAGAGAATTTGTCCTATCTCAATTCTTCTTCCAACTGGGTGAGTTTTCTTTCTTTTCTTACTTTTTACTTTAAGTTTGTTGTATATTTTCGAGTAATATTAAGTTACATTTGCTAGGTTGTGGATGTTGTGAATTCCTATTTTGTTGGCTAAGTTTGTTTTTTATTTATTTATTTTTTTTGTCTAGGCTTTGTTCTTGCAACATGTGTCTTTACGGTTGTGAAGAACATTTTGGCTGTCTGAACTATATTTCTCTAGAGAATATTTTTTCCTTATTTGTTGCAGATTTTCAGAAAATATTTTCTGTTATTTGTCTTTGAACACGACTTTGCATTTTATAGAATTGTTTCCTTGTTAGGAGCATATTTAGTTGGGCTCGTGGCCATGACTTTTAGTGTTACAACTTTTGAAGATCTTTGGCGAATGTTTTGAAATCAAGGAGTGTGCCTAAAGTATCTGTTCATGTTTTAATTTTTAGGGTTACGACTTTTGTGAGTTTGTGGCTACTATTCTTACTAAAGTATTCAATTGTGTTTTTATTCCTCTAAAGAATAAACTTTAGTATTGGCATCATACTCAGAGGAGTCTAAGTTCTAGCATTGAGAGGGATTCTCAATCTTTGGGGAGTCTAAACAATCTTGTTTTGAAGTGTGTGTTTCAAACAAGAAGATGAAAAGAGCTAGTATTGAAGTAATGTGTATGAGAAGGTGTCTCAAGTTAATTAAGGAGAGTCTAAATTCTTTATTAGGAGTGAACTGTTTGAAAGTTTCTGCAGAGGTTGACTGTTGGACATATGGTTCAAAGTTTTTCAAAGATTATTACCCCTTATCAATATCACAAAATTAAACTTGGTTGCTCTTATGCTCTGCTTTGCCTTCCGACATCCCTCTAGCTCTGGCTTGATTGTTTTGTACCCCCTATTCTTATTGATTCATTAATGAAATGCGTAGTGAGATATGATGAGAATGTTAGGAATGTGTCAACCTTAGTTGTGATATTCTGATTCACTACTGACCCACATTGTATCTTTTTCTAGAAAAAAGAAAGTCTCTGTAAGGTTGTCAATTAAATAAGTAATTCATTGTAATCGTTTAACTCTTATTGGTGAAGTTTTTTTTCATTGAGCACACTGCCCCCAAACGTAGGTGTGATTACACTAAACTGAATTATCAATCTCTGCGTGTTTATCTTTCTACTACTCTTGCAGTTTGATTTATTACATCATACATTATTTGTAACATTGCGTTTGACTTGTGTAGTTATATATTAGATTCACCTAAATTTCCTTTTATTTTATTTTTCCAGGGATGAAGCTGGATTTGGCTCCATAGATGAGGATTCTAATAATAATGTAGAACTTAATGATCATTTCCTTACTGAAAGATGGCCCAACATCAAACCTTTGTTTCGTGATCTGGTACTTCTCTTTTACGTCTTTTAATTTAATTATATTCTAAACGATTGTGCAAAAATTAAAACACAACCAATATAATCCATTGCCTTTTCAGGCATACAAGTATTTGGAGAAGAAGCTGCCGCCTGAGGTTCACTCTTTTTTACTATCACTAAGGTATTTTTTCACATCATCTAAGTTTATTGTCTTTGAGGTACGTTATTATGTTACAAATTAATTAATTAAGATGAATTATTGTATGTGTTATTTCATGTAACATGTTGGTGTTGTTGAATTCTTGTATGTTTGTAACATATACATTTAACGAACAAACTTCATTTGTTTGTCCAATTTAAATAATTATGAATAGCAAACAGCGTGAGAACAGTGGATCTTCATCTCGGACATTGCAATTCAAATTAGTTTTCCGCAATCAAATTGCCCCTCGCATGTACGCCAATGATGAGATAAGATCAGAAAGTGGTGAGCCATTGGAAATTGCACTTTGTGATCCCAACAACAACAATGCTATCATCGTCTCCACGGATCGATTTTCATCTGCTCCGCTCAAGTTCTTCCTCCTCGATGCAGACTTCAAAGAAATCACGAACTCCAGAAAAGGGAAACCCTCATCTTTGATCTCTGATAATTATCCCCAAATTTACCTACAAAATGGAGTTGCCTTGGCCAGTGGTTTGTTTGTCACTGACAATTCAAGCTGGACGATATCAAAGGAATTTTGTTTGGGAGTCAAAATTATAGATGAAGAAATTTTAGATGAGTTTGGTATCATTGAACAAGCCATTTCCAAACCCTTTAAAGTTCTGGATGACCGAATGAGAGGTATAATCATTTCTCTTTTTCTCTCGTTATGTATATATATACACACACTCACGCACACGCACCAATTTATATAGCGTATAATAATTTTTTTTTTTTTTTTTTTTTTTTTTTTTTTTGTTAATTAGGCAGTGAAAAGCGCCACCCTCCAAATTGGGACGATGAAATTTGGCGACTCGAAGGGATACGTGAAGACGGTACATATCACAAAATCTTATCTTCGCTACAACCACCCATAAATACTGTGGGGGAATTCTTGGATACTTATTCTCGAGTGGGTCCTAACGCTATGAGAAAGGTACCTTACAAAAAAAAAAAAACAACTTCAACCCTTCTTTATTGACTATTTGAAGGGCAAATTTTGATAACTTAGTTAATATTGCACAGCCAAGTATTTATCTTATTTTAAATGTTTAAGAGTACATTAATTTTCATATATATATATAATGTGTAGATTCTAAACCTAACAAAGGCAGTGAGGAAATGGAATAAGATCTTTAACCATGCTATGGAATATTTTGATCCAACCGTTGATCTTCAGGTTTAAAACTACTCCCTCTTTCTCTTACTTTCTTTTCCTATATTAAAATGAAAGCATAAAACTTAGGTAATAATAAATATTCCAAAAACAGGTGAACAATGTTGATTTGGTGCAAAATCAAACTGCCAATGATGAGTTGATTGGAAATGAGGGGCAAGGTAATCTCAAGAATGATCATTTGGTGGGAGTTTATCAGCAGAATAACACCCTTCAGGTTATGGTTTAATATCCTCTCTTTCTTTTTCTAATTTATATATTGAAATGATCTTAAACTGATTTGAAATTATTATGTGAATCAATAGGCAAATAATGATCAAGTGGAAGCTAATTGTAATGAGAATTCTGAAGTTTGCGAGCAAAAGACAAATGGTGACAATCAGCTTCAAACAACATCCTCTTTTGATGAATTGCTTAACGTTGATGGTACGTACTGCAATAAGTACTTTTATTTTCTTCTTTCTTATTTACTATATGATGAATCATAATTATAAAATTTTCATTGACAGTTACTGGAGAAATAGAAGCAGCAGCTCCACATGATCACAGGGGTTACTATAACACTCCACTCTCACCAACTTGGATCCTGTGAAACTTGTCCTTCATAATCAATTTTAGCTATTTATATATTAATAAATATATTGCCATAAGAACCAACATATGTTTTGTCAAGGTAGACTACTATTTTTCATTTTATTCCCTTCTCGGAACTCTTAAAACCGGTTGGTGAGGTCTAATTTAGTGTGTGTTTGGGATTATTTTTTTGCAAGAGTTTTTCTTCCCAGATTTTTCTTATATAAGGGTTGTTCTTCTTTCCTTTTATATAATGAAAAATATAGGGTTTTCTCTTGCAATCTCTCGTTGTTATATCTCTGTGATGGCTATTGTGTGTGTTTTTGGATTATTTTTTTGCAGAAGTTTTTCTTCCCAGATTTTTTTTATATAAGACTTGTTGTTATATCGATGTTTGATTGTCATGACCTTCCTTTTGTTGTGGTTTTTGCTTACCTTATTTTCAATTTCTAAATTTAGATTCTTTATTGGTGATGATAATTTTGATTTTACTGGTTAAACAAGTTGATATAAAGACTCTGAAGGGCTATTCGGATCGCTAGTTTGGAATAAAAAACTTTAGAAATGTAATTTTGAAGGGGTTTGTGTTGTTTGGAATTTATAATCCTGAAAATGATGTAGTCTGTGTTGGTTGGGTTTGATAGGTTTTTTATGCTTGTGTTTGCAATACATGCAAAGTTGGGTTGAATTAGTGTAGTAAGCATGTTACCATGAATTTGCGCTGAATGTAGATTATTAGTTTTATTGACAAAGTTTTGAGAGAATTCGACTTTGGAATTGGAATAGTATTAAAAGAAATTGAAACTAACAATTCGATTGGAAGAAGAAAATTAGGATAGCACCAAGTAAATGAAACGTTGTGCTAGTATTAAACAAGGCAAGTCATTGAACTTTTCGATCAGCTTTTATCGCTACAAATTGCCCGTGGGGTCAAGCCTCCGTTGCACCCAATTAAAAATTGCCACGTGGCAGTTTTTTTTTTTTTTTTTTTTTTTTAAAAAAAAAATTATTATATTATCATATGTGTAGGAAAAGGGGGAGTATAGAATTAGGGAGAGTATGGAATTAGGTACAATCTAAGTATGGCTCCCAATCAATAACGAGAGTTTTGTGGATGAGGCAAAAAGTGCTTTAGTGGAAAAGATTTGAGTAGATTCAAAATTGAAACAAAATTAAAAAGAAAAAATCTAATATTGAGATGCATCAACATGGAGATGAAGGGATCAAATCTCAGCGGAACCGTTTGATCGCCTTTGTTTCGATTTTTGTTTAGATGAAAAATGCAGAAAAATATAGAACTAAAATACAGACATCAACATGTTGTGAATTCTATAGGTTAACCATAGGAGTAAAGGGAAGAAGAAATCAACCTTTGTGGAAACCATTTTCCTTCAAAGTGTAGTGCTTCCTCCAACTTGTTGAACTCTTTCTATGAAAACGCCTCCAACAAATCTTACTCGCTATATCTATTGGTAAGAACCAACTGGTGGGTGTCTTTTTAAGATAAGAGAAATTTGAAAGGGAGAGGGTTTTTTTTTTTTAGTCTAGTTTCATATTTGACTTGGCCTAATAGATATTTAGGAGGGGGGCATGATTGATCCAGATCACATTCGAATTAAAAGAATTGAAAGTTTTTACCTAGTGATCTTCATTTTGAGTGGTTCAATCATAGGAACTCCACAATTAAGTATGCTTAAACAGTTCAAGACAAGCAAAAATGACGTTGTCAAGTCGATGTAGGAGAATGCTGAATCAAGATTTTGAATCTTGATACAAAATTTGGGTATGAGGCCCGACACATTTAATATGGACTTTGTAGTATATATTCTTTGTAAAACTCATATTTTGTAAAATATTAGAAATGTAATTGATAAGTTAGCGTGTGTTTGAGATGGGATGAGAAAAAGGAATTTTAAAATGACATATTTATTATATGTACCAACTTTGATAAGGCTACATTTGACATTGCTTTAGTTGTGTCAAAAAGCAATTTTGAAAAAATATTAACCATCTGTGTTTGGCAAAACATATTTAAATTAAATCTATTAAAATTACTTTTAAAAACACATTAATTTCACATTTACTTGAAAAGCAGTATCCTACTAGCTTTTAAATTCTCCTAAAATCCAGTAGAATTTAAATTAATATTTAGTTTTCAATTTTATACTTTAAAAAGAATATTTATTTTATATATTTATTTATTTCTCACCTAATCAAATCTATTTTCTATTTTTCCACGAGTTAAAATGCATCATTTTTTTTTTTAAAAAATATATATACCATATTGATTTTTTTAAACAAAGCTATTTTCCTTAATATTTAAAAATTCAATCTATAACAAAGAAAATTTATCATATTAAACAATTATTTAAAATTTAAAACTGCAAAAATAATTTTTTTTTTTAAAAATGATTATAATTCTATTTTAGTTAGTATATCTAAAATGATATGTTTTTGTATTTATTTACCAAACACATTGACTTACTTTTTCAAGTTTAAGCTGAAATTTACCAAATACTATTATACTTCTTTTCATAACTAATTTTTCTAAAAGGATAACTTTGAACAATTATTTTAAAAGCTATATCAATCCCAAACGAAGCCTAAGAAAATGCAAACAATCATTTCATCCAAAAGAAACTTCAGAGTTTTTTTTTCTTTTTCTTTTTTTTTTTTATAATTTTTAATTTCTTTAAACAAATCACAAACTAGTTTTTACTTAGATTTTTTTAATATATAATTGCTTTTAATAGGCTAGAAGAACAATTTAAAAATTTACAAACATAAAACTACCAAAATGAAAGCATAAAACTTGGGTAATAATTATATTCCAAAAACAGGCCAACAATGATCATTTGGTGGAAAATGAGGTGCAAATTTTTTTTTTTTTTTTGGAAATAATCACAAGGCAAGAGGGATCACGGGATGCACCTAGATATCTCTACTAGGTAGCCACCCCTCTAGCATTCTCATCACACCCCAAGACTAAAAGAACTTCATTGATTGAAGAATAGAGAGTACATAGAAAGCTAGAGATAAGCTCAATACAAAATCAAATGAGAATAGAGCTAGAAAATAAGCTAAAGTAAAGATTGCCAATTTAGAGAAATAGTAGCAACATCTTAAGAAGAGAAAAAGGGGCTTTTTTTACACCACAACGATGTTAGGTTGATAATGTCTTCTCACAATTGTGCCATGGATTTGCTTTTGTTCTGAAAGGTTCGGTTGTTCCTTTCCAACCAAATACTCCATAGAGTGGCTCCGATGAGATTACAAAGGAGTATGCTTTGCTTGGATGCATTTTTCTGGATGATGAGGAGATTAATGGCTTCATCAACATTTTGGGGACTAGTGCTGTTGGATTTCAAATAGCCAAAAAAATGAGCCCAAAAAAACTGTGAATGGTTGCACGTGATAAAGAGATGTTCACCCGTTTCAACATGATTTTTGCCTAAGATGCACCAGCTGGGATTGATATGAAGAGAAGGATATCTTCTTTGCATTTTGTCGTGTGTGTTGAGGCCCTTGTGGAGAATGGACCATATGAAAAATTTGCATTTTTTTTGGGGAGGTTGCTCTTCCATAAAAATCCCACATTGGTGCTGAGGGGCTGCTGCTGTTGGCTATATATTCTTTCCTTAAGAGATCTGACCGTAAAGATACCATTTCGTGCCAAATTCCACAAAATTTGGTAGTGTCCGGAGGCAGGGGAAGGAGTATTCCACAAGGCCAGAGACCTCCGACCATATGGCCAACTCCCTTTCCCGAAGCTGTCTTCTAAAGCCAGGGGTTCCAGCATTGATCATTCTGCTTCCAAGCCTCTTTAACAGTGAGGTGTCTTTGGCTGGACATAGAAAAAAATCTGGGAAATAAGTCTTTGAGAGAGCCATCCGCACCATCTCTAATATTTCTCCGAATTTGATCAGTGATATGAGGGTCCTCTTTGCAGATTTGAAACCACGGAGCAGGAGCACTAGTATAGAAGCGCTTTTGTTTGGGATGCCATTAGGGGAGGCTTGTATATACTTGCTGTCAATTAACATTCTCCAAAGGTGGTTGGGTTCATTATGATATCGCCATATCCATTTGCCAAGAAGAGTTTTATTTGTGACTTTTGTTGCAAAATCAAACTGCCAATGATCAGTTGATGGGAAATAAGGTGCAAGCTAATCTCAACAACGATCATTTGGTGGAAGTTAATCAGCAAAATAACACCCTTCAGGTTATGGTTTAATTCCCTATCTTTATATCTCTCTTTCTTTTTCTAATTAATTGAAATGATCTTAAACTGAGTTGATATATTATCATTATGTGAATAAAATAGGCCATTAATGAAGTGCAAGATAATTCTATCAACAACGTCAATGAGCTTCCTGAATATTTGCAGCCTGCGTTGAACACTGGTAGTTACTACATAAATAGTTTTCTTCATTTCTTTCCTAATAAATGATGAATATATAATTTGGATATTTCTTTGATAATTATAAAATTTTTCATTGACGACAGATATTCCGCCATCTCCGCTTGGACACATAGAAGATGACCATATGATCAGATTGGTTATGGCAGGAAAACTAGTTTGATTGATATAGTCTTCTCAAGAACTTGGAACAATGATTAAAGATATTGCCAGAAAAACTAGCTTAGTTTGATTGATAGACTTTTGGAATTGTTTTCTGTTATCCTCTCGTTTGGTTGGTTACATGAATTATGTTATGGTGGATGTTGTTTGTACGATTAATGACGAATATTACTTTTTTGTTTTTTTGTTTTGATTTCAAGGTGTTTTCATGCGATGATTCTCATTTAGGTTTTGGTTTTAGTTAATATGTTCTATTTTTTGAACTTTCATATGATTTTGATGACATATAAGTTACATTAGTTGCATCGAAAAAAATATATTGTTATTACAGTTGAGTTGCCTGGATTTTTCTTTTTAGGGCAAAATGTTATGCTGCTTGTCAAGAGTATCTTGGTTGTCTTAGCAGTTTCTGTGCGGAAAGTATTTTCTTCTTATTTGTTGCAATTTCGTAGAAGCGTCTTCCTTATCTTTGTCCATGAAGATTTTCTTTCTTTTAGAGTTCTTTCCTTCTGGTTGTTCTTATATACTTGTAGGTTTGGCTCCATTTATAGCCCTTTTGAATTGTGAGTGTATAAATGTGGTGTTAGGTTTTATTGACAATAATCAAGTGTGAACCTCTCAGCTTGCCTTCTTGTCTTTACGTTTTAGAACATTGTGTATGTGACTTGTGCGGTTACATATTAGATTTACATATTTTTCATATAATATTATATTTCAATTGTATATCAATACTAATTTAAATTGCATTTCATGTATATCATTAATGCATCAATATATATATTATATTATCATTTTTTCAAAATAATTTTAGACAACCGACATTGAAGACCTTTAATAACACCCTTTTCGATGTTGGTTAATTGCCAACCGACATTATACCTCTATAATGTCGGTTTTTCAATTGACATTATAGTCTAATTTTGTACTAGTGAGATTTTTCTCTATTCTCGTGGTTTTGATACCAAAATGTTTCAACTTGGGTGCCTTACTAGTGCTTTTTACAGTCTTATTATTTAGCAAGGTTGAGATGTTGATTTGGATTTTTTTTTTTTTTTTTTTTTTTTTTTTGGTATTCTTTTAGAATTGGGTCATCTTATTCATGGATCTTAGAGATTAGTCTAGCTTTCATGACTTCCTTTTGTTGTGGTGGTTTTTGTTTACCTTATTTTCAATGTATAAATTAGGTTCTCAATTGATGTACTAGTTAAACAAGTTATGGTTCATCCTGTCAATTGTCGTATGCTATATAAGAAAACAAAGGTTTGGTATTGCATGATATTTCAGGTTCACATTATTGTGTGTGTGCATATATATATGTTGGTTGCTGCAACTTTCTTCTTAATATCAATCATGAATCACAATCCTTAATTTGCTTATCTATAATATTTATGTGAGAATCATTATATGACTATGATATCATTTATTTCTTAATTATAATACATGTTAACTACAAAGTGCACTAAAGATAAGCTCGGGCCAAAACAGAGGCAAAGTAGCAAAGTACAAAAGGAGGAAAGTTGAAGAGAAGCCCTCCAATATTTAAAGAGAGATGGAGGCAACATCAATATAGTTACAAAAAAAGTGGGCTTTTTTTACACCAAAGAGATGAAAGGTGAAGAGTGTCTTCCCAGATAATATATATTAATAAAAACTATAAATATTTTATATTTAATAAAAATCAATATACATATATGTAAAACGTCACCATTTGAGGGGGCATGTGCCCCCTGGTCCCTTCATAGATCATCATGCCTATAAACACCTTCTCTACCTCTAAATTGATTGTTTTACTATCTACTTTTTACTAATATTTTCAAAAACTAAGTTAAGTTTTACAAATTAAAAAAGTAATTTTTTAATTTTTTTTTGGTAGAATTTAGTAAATAATTGAACTCTTTTACGAAAGAAAGTTGTAAAATATTGTAAGAAATTGAGAAAAAATAAGCTTAATTTTTAAAAACCGAAAACAAAAGAATCAAATGCGTTATCAAACGAGACCTTAATTATCTACCACATGAGAGTGAACTTAGAAAATCAAACATTTAGGCCCCATTGAGTAACCATTTCGTTTTTTTTTTTTTTTTTTTTAAAATTAAGTCTAGACACTACTTCCACCTTCAAATTTCTTTTTTTGTTGTCTAATTTTCACAAATGGTTTAAAAAACAAGCCAAAATCTGAAAACTAAAAAAAGTAGGTTTTAAAGCCTTATTTTTGTTTTTGAAATTCTACTAAGAAATATGCAAATCATTGTAAGAATGTAGAGAAAGTAGGCTTAATTTTTATTAATAAAAAATAAAAAATAAAATAATTACCGAACGAACGAGATCTTAGTTATATATTATAACCATGTATTGCCTACCGCAAATCAAATTTATTAAGAAAAGAAAGAAAAGACATAATAGATATTTGACTTTGTGCAATAATCAATCTCTTTTTATCAATTCTTAATTTCATCAAATTAATTAAACTTAAATTATGGTAAATTTCGACAATTCTTACCTTCTTTTTTCAATAGTGGACAAAAAAAAAAAAAAAAAAAAAAGTAAAATAAAAATGTCCCATGTTCAACAAAATCAATCTTGTCAGTCAGTGCCAAAATTAAGACCTAAGAAAACATCAAGACGCTTGAATAAAATTTTCTAAACCTCGCAAGTTTCAAAGAAAAAAAACAAAAAAAGAAAGAGAAGCAATTATAGTACTATATTTACTAATTTTTTTTTCAAATAAAAGACAAATAAACATAAGTTTAACCCATTATTTAAACATATGTTTGCGGGTTATTCCATCTTGGATGGATGTAAAGTAATTTGGGTATGGGAAAATTATTAAAATAAACTCACGCATGGTTCATAATATGGGACAAGATTTTTTTTTTTCCTATAAATAATTTTCGAGTTCCAAAATAAATATGATGCCAAAAAAAAAAAAAAAAAATCAATAATTAATTGGAGAAATTGAATGCTTAAAACGGTGTCGTAAAAAGGAGAAGGGCAATGGTTTGAAAAGGACCATTTAGTCGGAATACAATAGACTTGGAATTGGAACTACTAAGAAATTTCTCTAACATAAGAAATTTCTCTAACATTTTTCTAAACTCCGTTTGTGTTCACATTGAATATTTCCCAGAATGGACGATGATCGTGATTCAAACCCTAACTCGAGATCATCGAAAATCTCAGCCACTCGATCTCGAGGTCTCGAAGAGTTCGATGGATCGAAACGAAAACAAGAAGAAGAGAGGCTCTTCTGATGGAGGTCAAGAGGTTCAAGATGATTCCAAAAGAAGTTGCCCTATCTTATTTCCTTTTCCAACTGGGTAAGTCCGCTTAGCTCATATTTTTGTTGTTTATTTTTCAAGTAATGTATTAATGTTGATTTACTAGCTTTAATTTGTGGTGTTTTATAATTTCTTATTTTATTTTTTCAGTTCGAAGGTAGCCAACATAGTTCAACATTCCATTGGAGAAGTAGTAAATCGTTTCATTGCTGAAAAATGGCCAGAATATGAACCTGTATTTCGCCAAGAGGTACAAAACCATTTTAATTTAATTATGTTCTTAACGTTGGTGTGAAAAAATTAAGGAAGTTGTAATGAGTGGCAAATTCAAAATGTATAACGGTAGGCGTGTCTTCAACTTATGAAAAATTTCATATATTTCATATATGACAAAATTCTCAAATTTTAAATTTTCGTATATTCTATTTTTCAATTTTTCCATTGGAGTAATTTGATTGACTCTCTTTGCCTTTGGTGCTTGTGGCTGGAAAGAAATTGTCAAACTTTTTAAAGATGTTGGGAAGCCTCCGGGCATGGGGAAGACTTGCTCCGTACAAAATCTAAGGTTTTTGGTAATTATGACGTTTCATGTATAACTCTTAATTGGATGAGTTTCCTTTAGCCTCATTTCTTTTGTTGTTTGGTGTTCCTAAACTTGATTTTTGGCTCGGTTACATTCTTCTTCTATTAATGAATCACTTTTGGACCGACATAATAAGAGCACTATGGATGTGTTAACTTAGTTGATATATTCGGGTGCGCCTACTGATTGGCCCTCGATACTAGTAATTTTTCAAAAAAAAAAAAAAATTCCAATTTTTTGGTATATTGGTCCAAATTTGAAGTATATTAATTTTGCATTTTTCTATTAATATGTATAATTTGTGTTATCTATTTGCAAATATGAGTTATCATTCATTTTAATTTTTTGTACTTGCTACACTTTTTTATCCTTTTGTAACTTTTTTGAAATTGCAGATATGAAAAATATTTTATTTTTAAATTTTCATTATAATGTATTCCAATTTTACCCTTTTATCAGCATTTTCTAATAGTAAACACTGGTATACATAAATATTGCTTTTTAATCTTCTTCTACTATGTACTTTCAATTTTTGAATCTTCTTTCTTCTCTCTCGATCATCATCTTTCTTCTCTTTTGAAAACATCATCATGTATATATTTTTTGCAATTTTATCCACATGCCAAAATTTTGATGATGGATCATCTTTAGGTTTAAAGTTTTGTTGTATAATTATTGCTAACTAGTTTTGTTATGGAAAAGAATCCTTTGTTATTGCTTGATATACCTAAATATGAAGTACAACAAACATTTATCAACTCTATTTCAAATATATTAGCAGTATATCAAATATCAATTAAGTTTAAACAATATCAAGAGCATATAAGATGTCAAACAAATTTCAAGTATACCAATAGTATATCATATATCAAAACAAACTTTCAATATGCATGAGGTAGTGTACCAGACATATTCATAAGTGTATGTCAATTGTTTTTCACACATCTTTTATTATATGTCGAGTATATATAAGCAGTATATGAGGTATCAATATATATAAGACATCTATTAGTATATCAATTGTATTTTGGACATCCATTATTATATTTCAAATATATAGATATTAATAATATATCAGATATATTATTATTTGTATTTGATGTATTTGAAGTATATTAGCGATATATCAAGTATATTAATAACAAAGTAGATATCAAACAACTTTCAAGTATATCATCAATATATATATCATATATCAATCAAATTTCAAGTATATAAATAATATATTAGATATATGTAACAACTTTATTTCAAGTATACCAATGGTATATTGTATATTAATCAAGTTGTGTGAAATGGTAAATACTTATTTTAACTCCTTAGGACTTTTTGGACTTTTCCAAATTAGTAATTTTTCTCCACTAATAATGCAACATCCCAAGAAAATTAAAACGTCCAATCCATTGCTCTTCAGGTATCCAATGAAATAAAGATGATGATGCTGGATGAAATAAGGTCAGTGTTTTAATAACACAATTTATTCACATTATTTCAATTTAATGTCTTTGAGGTTATTTTATGTTCGACATCAGTTAAGTTAAATTTGTGGAACATAGCATGAATCGTTAAAGGGTTATATGAATAGTATCCGTAAATGTTTGGTTTATAATTTTTACTTTTTAAAAATTAAACTCATAGATACCCCTTCTCACCTTTATTTTTATATTCCGTGAAATTATTTTAAATGATATAACTGCTGAAAATATGTACAAATAATACTAAAATATCACCGTCTATCTGCGATAGATCGCGATAGACTTCTATATGTGTCATGATAGACACAGATAATAGTTCATCGCGATCTATCGTAGTCTGTTGTAGATAGATAATGAAATTTTGCTATATTTTGTAAATATTTTGGTTTATTTTCCTATATTTGAAAATTGTCCTTTTTTATTATCAGTTATTTTGCTCTATTATCTTCTTTTTACCAATATTTTTAAAAACCAAGTCAAATGTTGAAAAATAAAACAAGTAGTTTTTAAAAACTTGTTTTTATTTTTTGAATTTGACTAAAAATTCAACTTTTGTACTTTAGAATATGCAAATCATGGTAACTTTAGAAATATGCAAATCATTGTAAGAAATTGAATGGAAACATGCTTAATTTTAAAAAGACAAAAATCAATAAACGAAATGGTTACCAAATAGGATCGTGGTTTTTGGTTTTTGAAAATTACACCTATTTCCTCTCTATTTCTTAAAGTGGTATGTATCTTTATTAATTAAAAGAGTTGAATTCTTAGCCAAGTTACAAAAATAAAAACAAGTTTTTAAAAACTATATTTTTATTTTTCAAAACTTGTTTGGTCTTTTTAAAACCTAGGTAAAAGATAAATATCACAAAAAGAAATTTAGAGGTAGAAGTGATACTTATAGGCTTAATTTTTAAAAACTAAAAATAAAAAGCTAATGCGCTATTTGGTAACTGTTTTGGTTTTAGTTTTAGTTTTTGAAAATTAAGCTTATAGATACTACTTCCATCTCCAAATTTCTTCCTTTGTTGTCTAGTTTTTACCAATGGTTTAAAAAACCAAGCCAAATTTTGAAAACTAAGAAAAGTAGCTTCTAAAAATTGCTTTTGTTTTTGGAATTTGACTAAGAATCCAACCATTGTATTGAAGAAAGATGCAAATTATTATAAAAAATGTGGAGGAAAGATGCTTAATTTTCAAAAATCAAAAAATAAAATAAAATAAAATGGTTATCTAACGGGCCTTAAATAATAAATCAAACCGGTTGAATTCCTTATAAAAAGCTTGAGACATGACATGCTTGCATCAGAACCTCTAATTTGGACTTTAGGTCTTCATGTATTGTGCTTCATTATTTGTATGTTTTCATGTAACATTTTTGTATTGTTCTCTTGTGTGTTTTTCTCACTTGCATTTAACAAATAACTTCGTTTCTTTGTCCAATTTATAGCAAACAACACGAGAGTGGAAAAGAAGTAACTGCTGGATCTGGAAGATTGATATACAGATTATGTATTCGAAATTCAATTGCCCCTCTCATGTTTGCCAATGATGAGATAAAATCTGAAAATGGTGAACCATTAGAAGTTGCAATTTGTGATGCCACCAACTTGGACACTATCAACTCGAGTCCATTATCATCTGCATCGATCGAGTTCTTCATCCTCGATGGAGAGTTTGATTATGAAAAACGTCGAACTTCATGGACTTCAAGTGATTTCAACCAAAGGATTTTGACTTCAAGAAAAAACAAACCACCTTTGATCTTGGGCAATGATCAACTTTACCTACAAGATGGAGTTTGCTTTGTCAAAAAGCTGATTGTCACAGACAATTCAAGTTGGACAAAATCAAAGATGTTTTGTCTAGGAGTCAAAATTAAAGACAAAAAACTTTCATTGGAGTTCGGTATGATTGGGGAAGCTGTTTCCCAACCTTTTAGAGTTTTGACTGACCGAATGAGAGGTAAATTAGTTTTTTTTTGTTTTTTTCACCTTTATGTGTATACATGTATATATATACACACCAATTTATCTATTATATATAATAATTTTCTTTTTTATATAATATTGATTAGGTATGCAAAAGCGTAACCATCCAAGTAGAGAAGATGCAGTATGGCGATTGGAAGGAATAAGGAAAGAAGGTCCACTACACAAAAGCTTATTATCATGTAAAGAGATAAGCGAAGATGGCATAAAAACTGTGGGGGATTTCTTGGAGGCTTATCGTCAAAAGGGTTTTACCTATCTTAAAAATGTACCTTAGCAAATATATATATCAAATCTTTTTTTTTAATTAATTATTTTAAGTGCAATACTTAGGTACAGTTAGAGTTGTACCTATCTTTTTGCAGCCCACTCCAACCACAAGAAGAAAAACTAAAAAGAAAATAGAAAAAGAAAAAAGAATAAGAAGAAAGAAAAGTTAGTCACATAACAAATTGTGAGCCACAAATTGTGGCTCGACACAATTTGATAGGCTGCAAAATGGTGGGTGTAACTTAGAAAGCACCAAAGTATTTTTGTTATTTTAAATGATTGGGAGTTTATTAATTTTTTATGTTTGTTTTCACATATACATGTTCTGTAGATTCTTGGCAGGGGAGTGTCAGAAAGGAAATTGAATGAGATGGTTGAGAAGGCTGAGAAATGTGGTGTTGATGTTCCCAATAGTTATGATCAGACCTTTCAGGTTTAACTACTCTCTCTCACTTTCTTTCTCTCTATTTAAAATGAAAGCTTAATCTTAGGTAATATTATATAACAAAAATAGAACAATAATTTGGTAGATAATGAGAGGTGAAAGTGTTGAAATAGAAACTTGGGTTAAAATTATTTGAGCCTAATCGAAAAACAAAATCTAATTTCTACTCTAAAAGGTGAATTAGATGAAAGACAAAGTAGAGTGAATTGTGAGAGATCAACTTATCTATACTTGTACTTGATTTTCCCATAACTTTTTTTTAAAAATAAATTAGTGTTGCTTCATAGTGGATGTATGTCCAAAAAGTTTGTCTCTTATCTCTCTTCTTCTTGCTATAGCATTTCTTCTTGCATTTGATTTCATCTTCTTGTGAGTTGTGTGAATAAGCTTTGTGTGGGGCTTTCTTTGCCATTTGTCAAGTCTTGTCATGTGGCCATTTCCATAACAATACCAATCTTTTGGTGAAAACTAATTTCAAATAGAATTCTAATCAAAGCTTTGAGGTTACTATCCCCTCTTTCTGTCTGTGCAAATGAAAGCTTAAACTTAACTAATATATAAGATAATGGTTTTAAATGACAAAATCGCTAAAAATATTAAAAATATTTTCAAATATATATAACAAAATACCAATGTCTATCAGTGTCTACTACTCTCCTTTAAAACAAAGTGTTTATCAGTGTCTACCATTGCCTATCACTGATAGACGGAACAGTGGTAGACACTAATAAATGTATATTAGTGTCTACCAATGTCTATCACGGATAGATAATGACAATTTACTATATTTAATTTGTAACTATTTTCAATATTTCTAATAGTTTTGTCATTTAAAACAATTACCATATATGTTAGTTAAGGTTAAGCTATCATTTGCATAGAAAGAATTAGAGCAAGATAGTTTGAATTGAATGACTATCATTGTCCGACACATTCTATTACTGATAGACAATGACATTTTGATGTATTTATAAATAAGTTGGCTCATTTTGCTATATTTGAAATTAGTCTTAATATATAATATATGAAAAAAAAAAAAAAAGAAAGAAAAACAGGCCAATCATTTGGTGGAAATTATGGTGCAAGCTGATGATCCCAACCAGAGTTTTGAAGTTGATCAGCAAAATCAAAGCTTTAAGGTTATGGTTCCCTCTCTTTATATATATCTCTATTTCTTTCTCTATATTGAAATGATCTTAAACTGAGTTACCATTATATGAATATAATAGATGACTGAGTTGGGGGAAAATGAAGTGGAAGATAATTCTTCTGAGAATTTTAAAGAATGGTTGTCTAGAAACATACACTTTGAAGGTACTGCCAATAAATAATTTTCTTCTTTTCTTTCCAAAAAAAAAAAAAAAATGATGAACATATAGTATGAATATTTGTTTGATAATTATAAAATTTTTCATTGACAGGTCTTTCGCCACATTCGCACTCGAATGAGAAGGGTTATACAGACACCCACACACATGAATGCTCTCATGAACTTTGAGCATCAGAAGCTTTTCCTTAGGAAGAATCAGTTTTAGCTTTTACATCTAAAAGACATTGCCATAAAAAACATGTTTGATTGAGAGTCTTTTAGAATTGTTTTCTATTATTCTCTCGTTTAATTGGTTCCATGAATTAAATTTATACAATTAACATACTGCGACTTTAATTATGCTAAGTGGACGTTGGTAGTACGATTATGGTGAATATTGTTTCTATTTTTTTTTTTTTTCTTATTTTGATATAGAGTTGTTTTGGTTCGATTGTTTGATTTACATTTTGGCTTTAATTGGGTTATGCTTTTAATATCTTTTTTATATGATTTTAATAGTATATCTTAATTGCATGATTAATCGTGTTAACTAATATACAAAATATATAGTATATTAGTTCATATGTTTTATTTTTAGAACTTTTATATGATTTTGATGGCATATGCATCGAAAAAAAAATACAATGTTACTACTATTTGAGTTGGATGAATTTAGGCAAAATGTCGTGTAGTGTGTTTCATTGCTTGTCAAGAGCATCTTGGTTGTTTGAGTAGTTTCTGTCTGGAAAGTATTTTTTTTCCTTATTTGTTGTAGATTTTTAGAAGGCATCTTTCTTATCTTTCTTGACAAAGATTTTCTTCTTTTTAGTGTTGTTTCTTCTAGTTGTTCTTATATATTTGTGGGTTTGGCTTCATTTAATTAGGGTCAGCCTTTTTGAATTGTGAGTGTATGCATGTGGTGTTAGGTTTTATTGACGATAATCAAGTGTGAACCTTTCTATGAGGTTATTGTTGTTTTGCTTTTGAGTTTTGATTGTATCGTTTGTTCAAGCTTCTATTTCTGGGAAGAAGTTGGTTTTTTTATTCATACTTAGAAGAGTTTATGTTATATCATAGTGAGGGGATCTCACACTTAAGGAAAGCCTAAGTAAGCTTGTTTGAAGAGTGTTTAAAACAAGTGATGGAAAGAATCCTAAATGCAACAAGAGAGAAAGATTCTCCAATTTATGGGAGCCTAAACTCATCACTAAAAGTGAGCTATTTGAGAGTTAGGGTAGAGAATGTTTAATAGATAAGTACTTCATTATAATCACTAACTCTTTATTAGTGAAGTTCTTTCCATTGGGCAGGCTACCCCAAGGTTTAGGTGATATTTGCATTGAACTAGGTTACCAATCTTTGTGTTTGTACATTTTCGTTGCTTTCTAAGTTTGCCTTCTTGCCTTCCCTATTATTTATAACATTGTGTATGACTTGGGTTGTTATGTATTAATTAGATTCATCTATTTTTCATATAACATTAACATTTCAATTATATACCAGTACTAATTTAAATTGCATTTTAGGTATATCATTAGTGTATTAATATAGCATATCATAATTCACATACAAAATGACTTTGAAAGGTCTTTTGGAGTAGATTTTTTATGTATTATGGTGGTTTTGATACTAAAATGTTTCATATCTTTGGTGCCTTACCATTGCTCTAATACAGTCTTATTATTTAGCAAGAGGTTGAGATGTTGATTTGGATTTTGTTTTTTTTTTTTTCTTTTTTTTTTTTTAGAATTGGGTCATCTTATTCTTAGTGGATCTTAGAGATTACTCTAGTTTTCATGGTTTCCTTTTGTTGTTGTGGTTTTTGGTTAGCAGCTTATTTTCAATATATCAATTAGGTACTCCATTATTGTTGGACATTTTGATTTTACTAGTTAAACAAGTTATGGTTGATGTTGTCAGTTGTCATATGCTATATATATATATACACGTGTAGCTACCCCTTTTTATCCAGTTTCATTGAAATTAATTTATTATTTTATCTTAGGTTTTCTAATCTAATTTTGATTGTTTATCTCATTTTTATGTTAATTTTGACCTCTTCTAACTTTTTATTTTAGTTTGGTTAAAGTAACTAATTTAATTAGGATAAGAAAAATGGGGGGAAAATCAAAGCAAATGTAGAAAAAATTTGAATTGGTTTTAGTTGCCTAAATTTTGTTCTTTCTTTTTAGCATAAGCCAAGTTTGGCAAAATTCAAAATTGAAATAAAATTCATTAAAAAGATAATAGACAATTATGGAAATGATTTTAGACTTTATAATCCCCTCTTCTCTCCCAAAAACCCTAGGTAGCCACCACTCTCATTATCTCTCATTTTCTCTAAAAAAAAACTCTAGCCTCCAAATCCATCCTAGAACACAAATAGCCTAACTTAGTTGGAGGTTGCATTTGGTAGGGACTTAGGACAATCCGCACCTCACACAACAAGTGGCTTCGTGTTTGAGATTTCTTACTTCGTTCTTCTTCTTCTCTCTTGGAAATCTTGAAAAAAATAGAGAGAAATAAAGATATTAGCAAAAATAACTACTATTATTGTTTTTTTTTTTTTTTTTATTTCTTCACCTTGTTTATATTTATTATTATTATTATGAGATCTTTTTACATGCACTTAATTTAGATATTGGTTCCATCTTATCTTATTTTATCGTATTTATTTGTTTTTGTTCATCATCTTCTTCTTCCCTAGTTTTTTTTCCCTTTATTGTTGTTTTTTTTTTTAAAAAAGGAAAGTATGTGTAAAAAGAAGAGGTGAGATAAAAAAATGGAGTAAAAAGTAAGGTAACACATAAGTTATGTTTCTTTGTGTTGAAGTGTAAAAAAGGAAGCATAAAAAAGATAATGAGTTGACTAAGAAGATAAAGAAAATAGAATAGATTGGTAGAGAGCAAGTTTAGGAGAAAAGGAGTTGGGGTTATTTTATTTATTTATTTATTTATATAAAAAAAAGAAAGAAGTTTAAATAAATATGATAAATTTTATTATTATTATTATTATTATTATTATTATGCAATATGTAAAATTTGGGTTGTTTGCCATCCATTTTTTTAGGTCGTTTATTTGTTTATTTATTTATTTATTATTATTATTATAATTATTATTTCTTTTCTTTAGTTTATCTTTTTATATTCTTCGTTTGACATTTTTTTAGTCTTTATTTGTCTATTTTATCTTCCAAGCATTTTGTTTTGTTACTATTCTTGTATATTGTTGTAATCAAGTGGTATTGGTCTAATGTTTTTAATCTTTTTTTATTATTATTTTTATTTTTAAGAAAAACCCTGACGACAGATTCTAGAAATATTTGGGAGTCCGATTTTTTAGAATCTTGAGGTGAGGAAGTCGATTCTTTGGGAGTCCGAGATCGATTTCCAATATGTTCTATTAAACATTTAATATATTTGTAAATATCATTGCTCATTTATTTATCACTTTAAATGTATTATTAAATTATATATTTTATCAATGTAACTTCACACATTTAAATTAATGTCATTTTTTTAGTAAAATTTCTCTAGCATTTTCAATACTTTTAAGTTTATTTCTAAATATTAATATTTAATCCCTTTGAGTTTTGTTAAAAAGAGTGTTTTAATCTCTTTTTTTTAAACAAATTTGTTTTTTTTTAAAGCCATCTTCCTTAAAATTTCGGATGACGGAATTTAGAAAATTTGGGAGTCTGATTTTCTAAAATTCTTGAGGTGAGGAGTTGATTCTTTGGAAGTCCAAGATTGATCTCCAATATGTTTTTTTTATTTTTTATTGTACTATTTTATATTTGCTTAATTTATTGTGATTCTCTTATATAATGTTCATATTAAGTATTATTTAATTTCTAATTAAAATTTCCCAAAGTTTTTTTTTTATTTTTTTATTTTTTTTTTTATCTTTCTAAGTTAAAATTTTTCAAAGTTTTAAAATCATTCTAATTTAAATTTATCTAAGCTTCTTAAAATTTCTCACAAGACTCTTCTTAAATCATTTAAATTTATTTTCTTTAAAACTACACTTTTTGTGTCTTCGAGCATTCACAAATTAATCTATGATTTTAAAAGATATTCTAATCAATTATTTTTCTAATAACTTGTTTTTAAGACCATTTTTCTTAAAACAATCCTATGGTAGAATCTAGGAAATTTGGGAGTCAGATCTCCTAGAATTCTTAAGATGAGGGATCACATATTTGGGAGTTCGAGATTTGATTTCAAGAAAAAATGAATTTAATTAATGTTAAAAAAAACTTTATTTATTTAAAGACTATCCTATGACAGATTTTGAGAAAAATGTAATAACTTCTCACATTCTTGAGGTGAGAAATTTTTCCTCAATTATAATATAGTTAAATTGACGGAATTTGTTCCACATCATTGTTTCAAGTATTAGAGTAATGAGGGGTAAAATAAGACATTATTTTCTTAAAACAATTAAAGAATACTTACAATTCAAGATAAAAATAAATTGGCCACCGTTTTGCTTAACGGGTGTTGTGGGGTGCTAACACCTTCCCCATACACAAATGACTCCTGAGCACAACTCTAGTTTTCGTAGACCATTTCTATGTTTTTAATTAAAAATTGTTTATTTTACTTCAGTGTCCAATCACACCGTATAAAAAGATTAGTGACATCTCCTTTTTATTTTCTTTTAAAATTAACCCTTTTTGAGGACGTGGGCCGCTTCGTGCCGTATGGGGCACGTGGCGACACACGCAAATTAAAGTTTGGCATTGCATGATATATCTCAAGTTCACTTTATTGTGTGTACATATTTTATGTTGGTTATTGCAACTTTCTTCTCAATATCAATCGTAAATCATAATCTTGGTTTATCTATAATAGTTATATAAGAATCATTATACAAATATGATGTCATTTCTTTCTTAATTCTAGTGGTTGAGGCTTGAGCACATACCTAAAGTTGATCTAATTAAACATTATGTATAAAAGATGTTAATTGATTAATTAGTAAGGTGAAAAACTCTCATGGAAATATATGATGTCGTGTCTTTGTTTAATTATTTATGTTATATGTATGTATGTGTGCTTTTGTCAAAAAAAAGAGAGTATTTAGTTATGGGAGTAGATTCGCATCCACTCACACTTTTAAAGGATTGTCAAAAAGACTCAGAGTTGTTTGGATCGCTGATTTCTGATAAGAAATTAATCCTAGAAATTTGATTCTCATGGGATTTGTTGGTTAAGTTTGGCTAATTTTTTGATGTTTGTGTTTTGAGTGCAGGTTGGTTTACGTTGAGTTATTTATTTATTTATTCTTTTAGATTCTTTTCTTCTTCTTTTTCCAAAATGTTTGAGTTTATATCTTGAACTGTTGGTTTAAAATTTAGGAAAATATGTGAAATTGAATTGTTTTGTGCACAAAAAATTAACCAAACAAAAATATCTTCTAGAAAATTAGAGTTCTTTAAGTTATAAAAGACTACACTGGGTATCTTGATCCAACTCAAAACTCAACTTTACACCTCCAACACGATTTTATTAACTCCACAAAAGTTAGAGGTCTTTGCCTTTATTAAAAAAAGAAAAAAAATTGTATGTCAAATATTGTATTTTAATTTTGGTAATTCATAAATAGGAATCAAACTTCTTAAGGAATGGTTTGGTAAAATATTTGTATTTTAATTTTAGCAAGGGGCTCTTTTCAAATATAACAAAATGAACCAAAATATTTACAAATATAGCAAAGTTTCACGGTCTATTTGTGATAGATCACGATAGACTATTATATGTGTCACGATAGACACAGATAATAGATCTATCAAGGTCTATCGCAGATAAACTGTGTATTTTGCTATTAATTGTAAATATATTCAATAATTTTTTGTCATTTAAGATAATTTCTTTTTTTGGTAACATAGAAGATAAAAAATGAAGTCTACTAACAATACAATTTAATTTTTTTTACTAATTAAAAAGGAATATATTAATTACCTACCACACGCATAAAAATGAACTCAGACAATCAAACGTTTAGCTATATTTTCTTTTTTAGAAAAATAACTCGATTTTATAATGAAATGGAAAAATAAAACATAAAAGATGTGAGGAAAATGATGGAGCTCTTGACGTGGGAATTGATTGAATTTTATGACAATATATGGAATATATGGAGTGAGATAATCGAATCTAGAGAAAAGAAAATTGACTTTGAACAATTGTACGTGGAAAAAAAATTGGCCTGAAAACTTGGTAAGGTAATTTTTTTTTTTTTTTTTGTTTTTTATCTGACTTTTAATATATTAGGATAAATTGCGACAAATTTTTTTTTAGATAATATATGGAGTGGGAAAATCAAATCTTTGACTTCAAAGTTAATAGGACAAGCACTATACCAATTGAACTATGCTCATTTTGTCTGACAATTTTCACCTTCTTTTCTCAACTCTCACTCCATATAGTCAACAAAAGAATGAAGTAAAATAATGTGACAATACAACAAATACAAAATAGAGTCTTAATCAAAATGAGCTTAGCTCATTGAAAATGGACATAACACTTTTCTTTTCTTAGATTCAATCTCTCATTTTCACAATATTGAAGTTTTAATAAAACCAAGACACTATAGGCCCATTTGATAATATATATATGTATTTTTTTTTCTTTCTTTTCTATTCTCGTTTCTCATTTTTTCAAGAAATAGACTTCTTTGATAATCATTTTCGCTTTTTGTTTCTAGATTTAAAAAATATTTCTAACAAAATGGATCAAATTAGAGAAACAAGTAGTTTCTCCTATTTGGTTTTTATTTTTATATTTACGGAAATATTTTTATATCAAATTTGGTAATTTTCCTTAGGCTTACTCAGGTATCTCAACTATTCTCTGTATATGTTGTTTTAAATTACTTAATTTTGCAATATGTATACGTGCATATTATTCAAATGATAAATTTTAAAATTTGCACTATATATATGTACAAATCATTTTAAGTTTTAATTTTATTTGACAATAGATGGGTTATAAAAGATTCAAACCTCTGACATTGAGGTCGATTGTAGAAACTTTATGGCAGTTAAACTAAGCTCATCTTGACTTTTAATTTTGAGTTTAAATTTTGTCAATATGTATATACTTCAATATTACGTAGCAATGTAATTGAGTTGAATTCGAATCGACATCATTTAAGATAAAGATATTCTCGAGTATGAACAAATATTTCAAATCAAAATTTGACAGCATTTGAAAGATAGAAATATATTTATTATTCTTGTTAATTTTCCCTCGACTCTGGTTTTGCAATAATGTAAGCTTTGAGTACTTTTTTTTTTAAACCAGTTTGGATGCATATTATGTATTTTTATATTATATAGCTAAATAAAGTTTGAACTTTAAAAGCAAAAAAGTAAAAAAAAAAAAAAAAAAAAAAAAAAAAAAAAAAAAAAAAAAACGTGAAGTAGTCATCAAATGTTATCAAAATTGACGATTGAATAAAATTTTCTAACTCTCACAAGTTAAAAAGAAAAAAAAAATAATTTTAGAACCACATTATTAAATTTCCATCGATATGTAGATATTTCTATGGGTTCAGTATTTATGAGAGGTGAACCGATTTTTCCATTATATTATAATATCCTAGTATTTATTAAATTTTTCCATATAAAAAAATTTCTTTATTAGAGCCAAATTTCAATCCTAGGACCTATGGATTATGAGCCCACCACGCTTCCACTACACCACTCTAATTCTAATATGTTATAATTAATTTATTATTAAACTTATGTTTGCGGGTTATTCCATCTTGGTTGGATGAAAAGTAATTAGAATACGAGGAAATTATTATAATAAACCCATACGCATGGCTCCATGCTCATAACATGGGACAACGAAAAATGTATAATTTTCAAGTTCCAAAATAAATGTGAAGCCCTAAAAAAAAAAAAAAAAAAAAAAAGCACCAAAATCAATAATTAAGTGGAGATATTGAATGCTTAAAACTGTGTCGTTTTAGAGTTGAAAAAAAAAATGTGGAAAAAGGAAATGGTTTGAAAAAGAGACCATCAACTTCAGTGAAATTTCTTAAACATTTCTGTACTCTCTTTGTTGACATTGAATATCTCTCAAAAATGGACGATGAGTGTGACATGAACCCTAACTTGAGATCATCAATAATCTCAGCCACTCGATCTCAAGGTCTCCGAACTTGACGATGGATCCGAGCGGCGCTGCCGTTGCTAACAAAAACAAGAAGAAGAGAGGCTCTTCTGATGAAGCTCTAGAGGTTGAAGATGAATCCAAGAGAAGCTGTCCTAACTCTTTTCTGTGGGTTTTGTTTAACTTTTTTTTTCCTTACATCTCTCTTTTTATTTTATTTTTAAATCTTTCTAGCACTGCTTTCCTTGTAATAATTTTTTCTTCTCTCTGTTCCAATTTTCATTTTATTTTTAAATGAATATTAGTTTTGATTTGTTAGTTGTGGTCTTTCGCATCTTTATCTTATCTTATCTTATCTTTGTCAGTTCTAGAGCTGGAATTGAGACCGTAGTTGAACAGATGGTTGTTCAATCACAGGCTCAAATCAAGGAGCCTATGATTGGAGAAGTAGTTAACCGTTTCTTTGTTGAAAAATTGCCACAATTGGAACAAGAATTTCGCAAACTGGTATGGTACCATTTTCTTCTCTTTTATGGCTTTTAATATAATTATGTTCTCAAAGTTTTGTGCAAAAATTAAAAAATCCAATCAATTACTTTACAGGTATCCAAGGAAATAGAGAGGATGATACTCTCTAGCAGTCACTCCCTTTCGCTATCAGTAAGGTCAGTGTTGGGTTTAATTTACACAATATATTCACATATTTGTTATGTTTATTATTCACAATTTATTGTCTTTTGTTAAGGTAGATGGATAGTATGTATTCATGTATTTATTTAATTTGTGTGTCTTTTAGAACTTGTGTCACTTTGGATATATAAACAGATCATTTTCTCTCATTTGTAACCTAAGCCAAAGAGTAATTTTTGTTAGAGTGTTGATATAATATTAAAATTATCCTCACCTATTAGTTTAAATTTTTGCGTCAATCATTATTTTAACATGGTATTTTTTTTTTTTGAACAATTCACAAAAGGAATGAGGGATCAGTAGGCGGACCTGGATATCTCAACTAGGTTGACACATTTTTAGCGCCCTCATCATCTCCCAAGGCCAAAAGTGAGATATTCATTCATGTGAAGAGAAGAAATAAAGAGTGAAATAGAGGCTAGAGGAAAAGCTTTCAATTGGTTGAAATATCATAATTAAAAATAAAAAAAAAATTTTAAAAATTAAAAAATAAAAAGTGATTTGGAACACCATGTAGCAGCCAAGTGAATAATATCTTCCTTCTGTTGCCATGTAGAGCGACTCCTATCCGAGAATGTTCTATTATTTCTCTCCAACCAAAGACTCCATAAGCACGCGGCGATAAGATTGCTTTTGAGAATATTTATGGATGCCTGTAAATGGCTATTGATGAGCAATTGGACAATATCGCCAATAGAATTGGGTAAATCTGCTGTAGCATGCACAAGAGAGGACCATACATGAGGTGTGTAATTGCAATGAAGGAAGATGTGTTCTATTGTTTCCCCTTGTTTTTTAAACAAGACAAACCAATTGGGATTCAAATTAAGTGAGGGAAATCGTTTTTGGCACTTCTCCATAGTATTGAGACTTTTGTGCAACATGGTCCATACAAAAAAACTTGCACTTCTTGGGCATGGTAGTCGACCAAAGATTACCGACAATAATACTAGTGTTGTCATTACAAATATTGTTGGAGCATTGGTGTTTCTTAGATTTCACTGTGTATACACCATTTGGATTTAATGTCCATATTATCGAATCCTTACCAGCCATGGGATTAGGAATGGGCCAACTAATAGAAATATTGGTCCAACGTTCAACTTCTCGCAATAAGAGAGGTCTTTAAGGGTGGAAGTCCCATATATTATTGTTGGGAGACCATGCATCTTTCACCTTAAGCATCTTTTGGCTGGACAAAGTAAAAAGGCAAGGAAATTGGTCTTTCAGGATACCATTCGCAGTCCATTTATGATACCAAAACAGTGTATCTTCACCATTAGATAGTTTCCACTCAATCTGATTAATAAATTCATCACAGTACTTTGAGATGTTGAACCAAGCTCGTAATCTTGCACTTCTATACTTACATTGCGTGGGACTAAGCCAGGGGATGGATCATATTAGTTTCCATGAAATATTTCCATATCCACTTACTAAGGAGAGAACCATTTGTGGAGTGGATTCTGTCGATCTCAAGACCTCCTTTCTCCTTGGGCATTGTAACTATATCCCAACGGACAAGATGAGATCCACCACTTTTATCAACACCTTCCCATAAGAAGTTACGCATCTGTTTCTCAATCTCCCTACATACCTTGATAGGAGCCTTAAAAGTAGAGAGACGATATGTAGGTAAGTTGCTCAACACCGCTTGCACTAGAGTTAGTCTACCACCCTTAGATGTATAGGAATATCTCCATGATACAAATTTGCTTTCAATTCTCTCAATGATGGGGTTCCAAAAATCCATGCTCTTAGGATTACCTCCGAGTGGCATGCCAAGGTAAGAGATGGGAAGTGTAGTATGAGGATAACCCCACATAGATTCAACAATGCTCGAGTCCATTTGGTCTATATTGATTCTAACAAAGGAGGATTTTGTCAAATTAATTTTCAGACCAGAAGCTTGTTCAAAAGCTTTGATAATGAAAAGGAGGTTTCTGATCTTAACAATATCAACCACAAAGAAAAGTATGATATCATCCGCAAATAATAGATGTGATATGTGCAAACTATTGTTATTGGTAGTGAACCCCTGAATGAGATTTTTCTGTTGGGCATCAAGAGGTAATCCATGGCGATTATGAAGAGAAATGGCGATAAAGGATCTCCTTGACAAATTCCTCTAGTGGCTTGTTTATACCCGCAGGGTTTACCATTCAAAAGAATCGAATAACTTACCAATGAAATGCAAGCTTTTATATATCCAATTAATCCAGTACTCATGAAAGCCTTTGAGGTGAAGCATCGTAAGAAGAAAGTCCCAATTCACTTTATCAAATGCCTTCTCAACATCAAGCTTGAATATGTAACCCGTTGTTTTGCTACATCTCCAAAAATCAACAATTTCATTAGCAACAAGGATGAGATCGGTGATTTGTTTTCCAAACACAAATGTTGACTAATTACTGGGGAAGGTATAGGCAATTTCATTTAGCAATAAGGATGAGATTGGTGATCCATTTCCTGTTTGCCAGAGTTACAGTTGCAATAGTACATTCGCAATCGGCTTCGTCTTTGATTCGAATGGTTGCTGGTACAAAACCGCAGTAATTGTCCCTTATTCGTATTTTAGCTTCGGTTAGATCGAGCTTTAGCCAAGAGTCTTTTCCCACTTCGACGAATCCACCACAGGCATCGCCAATTTGTTTGAATGTATTGAGATTCCAGGCATGTTGGGGTATTTCTCTAAAACGAAGTCAACCTCCATAACTCGGAATAACTTTAGCTTGTCCATGAATGAAATTTTCAACGGTAACCCTTGTTTAAACAAAGAAGACGAGCTTGATCTGGGTCTTGAATGGTGAGTAAAGCTTTGTCAGCATGGAACAGATTGAAAGAGTCTATTGAGTCATTTGCTTCTCGATGACTAATCAATTTAATGTCTAATCATATTTTAACATGGTATGTTCGCAAGAGGTTCTATATTCAAAACCTCTCTGAGCTGTTATTTCTCCCCAAATAATATTGATTTCTATTTGGTTGGTCTTTCGTATATTTCAAGTCTATAAGTGAGGAAGAGTTTTAGTGTGTTGATGTAATACTAAATTCATCCACCCATTAGATTAAACTTTTTGGTCAATCATAGTTGATTTAACCATTTTTTCCTATGATGTGTTATTATTGAGTTTTGTAAGAGAACATGTTTCTTATCTTCTAAACTTTGTGAGATTTAGAACAAAAACTGTTGCGTATTAATTCGAGCTTGATATCGACATGCTTACATTGTAGCCTCTAATTGGACTTTAGCTATTCTTTGTTGTTAGAATGTCTTGAATTTTGTTATATGAGACTTCTTTGTTGTTGTATTCATCTATGATTGTTGATTTCTTTAACTTTTGTATTGTGCTTCATGAATATGTTTTCAATTGTTTGTTTGTGCTTCTCACATATACATTTGTTCCTTGTCCAAATTAAAAAAATAAACAGCAAACTACATGAGAGTGGAAAAGACGAAGTACCTACACCATCTAGAACATTATCGAAGTTCAAATTACGTTTCTCCAATCCAATTGCTTCCATCATTTTCACCAACAATGAGATAAAATCTGAAAATGGTAAGCCATTGAAAGTTGAACTCTGTGATGCCTCCAACTCCAACACTATCATCTCGACCGGTCCTTTGTCGTCTGCCCAAGTCGAGTTCTTCATCCTCCATGGAGAGTTCGATTCTAGCAAACGACGACATGAAGAAACACCCTGGACATCGAGTGATTTCAACAAAAGCATTTTGACTCCAAGAGAAGGGAAACGACCATTGATCGTGGGTAATGATCTCCAACTTCATTTGCAAAATGGAGTTGGCGTGGTGAATAATCTGATTGTAACGGATAATTCAAGTTGGATGAAATCAAAGATGTTTTGTTTGGGAGTGAAAATTAAAGATGAAAAATTTCTAGTTGAGTTCGGTAGGATTGGAGAAGCTGTTTCCCGACCCTTTAGAGTTAGGGATCAACGAGGGGAAGGTATAATTATTTTTCTTCTCTCCTTTAATGTATATATATGAATTTTATACATCATATAACTTTTTTCTTTTATATATATATATATATAAAATTTAATTAGTGAACCAAAAGCATCATCCTCCAAGTAGGAAAGATGAAGTATGGCGACTGGAAGGGATAGGCAAAGATGGTACATATCACACAAGCTTATCGTCCTGTGGCATAATGACCGTGGGTGATTTCTTGGATGTATATCATCAAATGGGTCCTACATATATGAAAAAGGTACCTTAAAAAAAATAAAATTTTTTTGGTTAATTTATTTTAAGAAACAATACTTGGCTACATCCGGAGCTGCATCTATCATTTTGCAGCCTACCCCAAACACAAAGAAACTAAATTATTCTTATTTTCATATATTCATGTGTAGATTCTTGGAAGGAGAGTGTTAGAGAAGACATGGAACATGATGATTTCAAATGCTCGGGAATGTCTGCCTTCAAGTAATAATGATCAAATCGTTGAGGTATAATATCTCTCTCTCTCTCTCTCTCTCTCTCTCTCTATTCAAATGAAAGCTTAAACTTAGTTAATATTATATGCCAAAAACAGGCCAATAATTTGTTGGAAAATCAAGCCATGGGAGCTGCAGCTGTCACTGGAAACTATGGAGTCATCCATACTTATTTAGGTCACAATTATGAGCTTTCAAACTATCATGCTGATGATAACTTCTGGGAGCCGTCTCTGCCGTCTCTGCCGTCTCTGCCTTACTATTGAGGTATTTCCATTGATTTCTCTATTTTCTCTTCTTTCTTATAAAAAAAATAAATAAATAAATAAATCACTTTGAAGACTGACTTCGGTTTTCGAGTTTACAAATTGAAAGAAAGATGTGGAAAGTGTATGAATTTTAGTAAAAATATATTTACTTGGTTACTTTCGTTAACTAATAGAAAGTTGATTGAATGTTTTATAATCTTTTAGTCGAGGATGCCTACCATAACCAACTTGAATCATGTTGAACTCGACTTTGATATTTTCAGGTTGATATCACTACTTTTTTTTTTTTTTTTTTTTTTTTTTTTTTTTTTGACAAATTGTAAAAACTATCTCAGAGGTATATAGTATTAGTTGCAATTAGACCTTCAACTTTATATAGTTGCAAAAACTATCCCTAAAGTACTATAAATGTTAAAATTGGACAACAAATGATAAAAATTGAACTTATAAACTTATATAAATGTTACAATTTATTGAATTATGTAAGTTTGAAGGTTTAATTTGACCCAATTTTAACATTTATATAATTTTGAGGGTTTAATTTTTAAAATTGAAAGTTTTAGGGTGTAATTGCAACTACTACTGTATTATGTTAAAGGTGGTTTTTGTAATTTACTTTTTCTTTTTCCTTTCTGTTTTTCTCAAAAGGAAGTTTACTAGGTTCCAACACACAGATATAAGATTCTACATTAGCTACAAAATAGTGCTAGAGGGGTGTCAACTTAGTTTAGATGTCTTAGTGCACCCATCAATTCTTCTTGCCTTGTGAATATTTTTAAAAAAATGAAATATATTTGAGACCATTTTCATCATTGGTATCTATTATAGCAACTTTTATGTTTCCTTTCGGATAGAGCTGCTCTCTAGCTCTCTATTGTACATATTGAAACTTTTATATTTTTGTATGAGTGCATCAACTAGAAGTGATGAGGTGCTAAAAATGTGTCAACTTAGTTGAGATATCTTGGTGCACCTATACTGAACCCTACTATCTTTAGTATTTTTGTCCAAACATTGGTATATGAGGGTTTTTTGTGTGAAGCAAAAAAGAAAAAAAAAAAAAAACAAAAAATCCATGAAAATTTTGTCAAAATTAATTGAATATTACGCTATTATTGTGAAGATAAACAGAAAAGGAGTTTGTGTAGTTCTTTTAACATCTTCTACTCCTCCCATGTTTTCCCCTCTTTCCTTCTAATTTTCTGCATAGTGCTTTAAGATGAATATATGCATAGAAACTATAAAAACTCCTTTTCTCCTTCAACAATCAGTAGGTTGAGATTAAGAACTTTCTAGGACAGATAGAAATATGGTTTTGATCTTTTGTCAAATCAATAAGGAAAAAAAAATATATTAAAATATACCTTTCTTGTCACATGCATATGATATAATTTATCAATGCTACATGAGCATACGAGTATTTTGAAAAATAGTAATCAAATTAAAGTGGAAAGCATGAATTAATAAAGTGTGTATTATTTCTGGAATTTCAGGACTACAATGTTGAGTTTGAAAAGTCTGTCGCATGCATTAGGTCAAAATTCAAGGACTATATATCTCAAGTTCAAATGTTGTGCAAGAAAGTTTGTTTTTATTTATTTTATTTTATTTGTTATATCTAGCTCAAGCTTCGAACAAATATATATGAAGTGGATGATGCAACCCAGTACTATGAAACACATCAGACCAAGTTTGTACCAAAACCTAAGTACCTCCAACAAATGACCATATACTATGATCAGCTCTTATCTTGTTTTTAATACATATAATGGTCAAGGTAAAGTATGTTTGATTGATTTATTTTTGCAAGTAATTTTCTACTACTTTCATTTTGTTTGTTATATGAACCTTATTTTACATGTGTTATTAGAAATTTAGGGTCATAGCCATTGCATACACGACTTGAAATATTTTGTGAAATGGAATTAGATGAATAATGTTCTCAGATGTTGTTGTGAAGTGTATGTCCAAGTGTTTGTTCATGTATTTTTATTCTTTTATTTTATTGAGAATGTTCATGCATTTTCTTTTATTACTTTTTTTTAATCGACAATTTCTTTAAATTTACACGAGAAAAGTAAAATTCAAAATGTTTAATTTATATTATTAAAATTTGTATTTGAGAGTATCAACCTTGTTGAGATATCTCGGTGCACCTCCTGATTCCTCTTGCTTTGTGAATGTTTTCAAAAAACTTTCAAATAAAAGCTTAAAATACCCTTATCATTAGTATATGGATGAAAACTGTAGTAACTTGCTTTTAAAAAAATAATCTTGAACTTTCAAGATTTGCATTATTGGAAACTATTTATATATACCCCATCAACATCTCCTCTTCCATTTCTATTACTTGCTTGAATTTATGGCCTAACACTTCTCTAGCTATTTCCTCTCCTCTCCAATATCCCTCTTACCTGTTTCTTCCATTTGTCAATCTCTAAGTACCCCATCATTCAAGGTGTGTATAGGGTATAGCAAGAAGAAATGAATAATAAAACCATCGAAGGACCTCAGATTTTAATGTATTAACAAGGTTGTAAAGTTATTATTTGAGTGGGAGTTAATATGTTGTTTGGGTTTAATACACAAAAAGAGAGACATGTTGAAAATTTTATTAGGTCATAATCGAGATATCCCGATGCACCTACTAATCCCTCTCGAAGTTTATTAGGTTATAATTTTAAAGATAACCATTGGGATGGAAAAGAAAGAAAGCATGTGCATCATCTCCATAGGGATGAAGATTTTGTTGATCTTCTTTTGCAATCAAATCAGTTTATTTGTTGTAGTTCAAATGATTCCATAATGAACGAAGATATGATATTTCTTTATAGACCCTTTTTGTATTTCACGATTATTGTTTTGTTGAGTTTTAAGGTAAAATTTTGATTTTGGGAATTTGTGGAAATAAATTTGTGAAATTTTATATTTTAGCTTGTCTTCTTTACTTGTTGGTAAAATTGGTGAAATAATTGAAGAGACCTTCTCCTAAACATTCTTAGAAGAGAGAGAAAATAGGAAAAATATTGGAGAATGTTTTAGAGATTATTGATGGATGAAGGGGGATTAAGGCACCATTTGAAATTGATTTCTTTTTTCCTTTTGGAAATTTTCTTTTTGAGATTGATGGATGTTTCAAAGATTGATTTCATTTTGAAGACCCTTAAAGTGATTGAATGATGATAAAACTGATTGTTTAGGTCGTGTTCAATAATCATTACAATTTTTTTTTTCTTTTTTTTTTTTTGGAAAGCTAAGTCTATAACTTTTCCACCTTTTAATTTCTTGGTTTATTATCTAATTTTTAACAATGCATGTTTTAAAAAACCAAACCAAGTTTTAAAAATTAACTAAAAAAAGTAATTTTAAAAATTTGTTTTTATTTTTGAAATTTGGCTAAAAATTAGACTTTTTTAGTTTTAAAAAATGTAAAATATTATAAGAAATTGAGAGAAAATAAATTTAATTTTTAAAAACTAAATAGGTAGGTTAACTTAAATAAAATCTCACTTCTTAAAACTACGCAAAAGCTTTTAAGATTTGAGAGTAACTTTCAGATTTTTTTAGTAGCAATAGAACCAACAACCAAACAGCCAATTTTATCGTATTTTGAACCTTTTTTTTTTTTTTTTCCTTTTTGAAGTTCGAGAGGGTTAATAAAACTTCATTCTAAGACAAAATACCAACTTTATGGGTATCAAAATACCAACTTTATGGGTATTTTCTATAGTTTAACTTTATATAGAGAGAGAAGTTGATAGTTCTACGTTTCAACCACATGCACAACAACGATCAATTAAAAATATATATATATACACACAAATAAAACCCTAAACACACAGTTCTAAGTGGGAAGATTTTATTAAGATTTTGGCTGTCTTGCGCATGTTTCAAGATTGGCAAAAACTAGGGCCAAACATTTCATACTCCCACGCTGTCTTGTCGATTTTCAAATAACTATTTACTTCAAATCTAGTTCATGTCTCTTTAAAGCTTTTTTTTTTTTTTTTTTTTTTTTTTTTGTTAAAAAAAATTGTCCACTAAATTACTCACCTAATATGACTTTTATGTGCCACCGAACGTGATGAATATGTATTTTGAGGGAGATGTTACCTACAAGGACAATCAAAATAAAACACTAGTGTGGTGTTTGTCACACACACTCGAATGGTTAAGTTAGTTTTGAGCACAAAGGTAAGAGCAAGCAATTTAGGGATGAAGATAAGCTTACTTGAAATGTAAGTGTCATGTTCTATATATTGTGGGGTTAAATCTAAGGTTTATTTGATCTTTTTTTAAAAAAAATTTAGACTATATTATAGAGTGAAAATTTGAAATTGACGGGAGGCCAAAGATTCAACAAACATATGTTTTTGGGATTCAAATCTGGCAAGAAGATAGTAACACTACTGTAACTAAAAATACTCTAGAGTTCATTTTGGAGCTAAAGAAAATGGGAAGTACACGTGAATGAGAATGTATTTGCTACAAATTTGATGAAACTAATTATTTTCCATACTTCCGAATGGTACTTTAAAACTTGCTATATACAATATCATTTTCTTGTTGACCCAACGAGTAATCCATATTTAATCCATTGAAATGAAATGGTTGGGCCAAGCTAAGCTAAACCATTCAAACTTTGACTTTGAGCTGAGATTGATCAGAACTTGGGCTGATTGATGAGGTTGAATGTGGAGATAACCCAAAACCAAAGCATAATAGAAAACTTTCCACTTTTTAAATGGCTTTTGATTTTTCAAAGAAACGTGATTGGACTAAAAACTTTTTTGACTGGAGTAATTGTTTTAAATAGTAAAATTGCCAGAAATATTTATAAATATAACGAAATGTTATTGTCTATTAATGATAGACATTGATATATTACTGTTATATTTAGATCTCTATCAATGATAACATTGATAGAGAGCGACGTTTTGTTATATTTATAAATGTTTTGGTTCATTTTGCTATATTTAAAAACAATTTGTTTTAATACATATTTGAAAATTAGGAAAAAAAATTGATATGCGCAAGCTAAATTGGGAATTGTGTAATAAATCAAGTGATAAGATTCAATGCTAAAATAACATATAATTCATATAATTAACCAAATGAGAGAGTAATAGGAAACAATAATTCTAAAAGACTATCAATCATCACACGTATATTGTTCAAAAAAAAAAAAAAAAACCAGAAGAAGACTATCAATCATAATCATGTTTTTATTAGGTTAAAATACAATTTTGTCCTTTACAATCTGTAGATATCCTTTGAAAATATATAATAAAATTGCTAATGTATACCAAAAAGTTTTCTAAAAGACAACGATAAATTGGGAGTGAGGACTAAATTTATATTAAGATTTATTAAAAATATATAAACTAAAATTATACAATTAAAATAATAAAGATTAAAATTAAATAAAACGTAAAAATATAGAGATCAAAATAGTATTTTTAACATTTATACAAGGTAGGATAGATTTCAAGGAGAAGCTTCTCATAGTCCAAGTTGTTGATAGTATTTGAGCGTGTGAGTGGCCTCTGGAGCCCATCTCATATAGAGTTGAAGCTTATATATGGAGACAAAGGTGGCGAAGGATGTTTCACTGCAAAATTTTATAATTATCAAATAGATATTCATATTCAGGGAAATTATTATAAATAGAAAAAATATCAAATTATTTATATATATAAAAAAATTTAACTGTCTATCAGCAATAGGCTACGATTGATTATGATAGACTTCTATCGGTGAGCGATAGAAGTTTATTGCAATCTATCACCTAAGCGATAGAAATTTATCACAGTCTATTGTCCAGTGATAGAAGTCTATCGCTAATAGATAATGAAATTCTTTTATATTTGTAAATACGTTAACTCATTTTGCTATATTTGAAAACATTCCTATTATTAATATATATTTTTTTTTTACCGAAAGAATAGAAGAAAACTATTTATTGCAAATACCTGTAAAGTCTATACGTGACAACAATTCTTCAACAGAGTATGTTCTTGGAAGCTCATCATTGTCACCATACTTTTTTTGCTCATCACCCTCAGAATTCTCGTTGGAATTAGCTTCCACTTCATTTTCCACCAAAACATTTGCCTGTTTTATATAAATAGAGAATAATCCATTAACTCAAAGTTTTGATTTTGTTCATCAATTTCAAAATTGTTCTTGCAGTTAGCTTGAACCTCATTTTCCTCAAAATTATTTCCTTGTTGCATATGATATCAGCATGGTTTAAGATCATTTCAATTGAGAGAAAGAAAGAGGGAGAAGTAACCTCAAAGCTTTGATTTTGGTCATCAACTTCAAAATTTTGGTTGGGATTAGCTTTCGCCTCAGTTTCCACCAAATTATTGCCCTATATTTTTGTCATATAATTGTTATAAAACTGACAAAATATATATATAAAAAACGTAAAAGAATAGAGAATCGACACACAGATTTACATGGTTCACTAACAGTATGCTAGTTATATCTATGGGTAGAGGAAGAACAATTTTATTAGAGAGAATAATGTAGAATAATGGCACCACTAAGGATTAGAGAATTTAGAAAGTGCACTTCTCTAAACCCTATGGTCAAAATTGTAAATATTCCTAAATAATATAAATATGTCAACTACAAATTGAACTTAAGTTTTGGGAACTAGATAATAGATTCAAAACATTCCAACATTAAGTTTAAGTTTTTTTTCTTTTTTTTAACAAGATATAAAGGAAGTAAGCTTTCATAATTTGAATAGAGAGAAAGAGAGAGAAAGAACAGTAACCTCAAAGCTTTGATTTTGCTCATCAACTTCTAAATTCTTGTTGGAATTTGCTTCCACCTCAGTTTCTACAAAATGACTGACCTGTTTTTGGCATATAATTTTAAGTTTAAGCTTTCATTTGAATAGAGAGAGAGAGAGAGAGAGAGAGAGAGAGAGAGAAATTAAACCTGAAGAGTTTGATCATTATTAATTGGAACATCAACCACACATTCCTTAGCGTTCTTAACCATAATGTTCCATGTCTTGTCTAACACTCTCTTTCCAAGAATCTACACATGTATATATGAAAATAAAACTTCAAATTTAATCAACTTCTAATCATTTAAAATGAGAAACAAACTTTGTGTGCATTCTAGGTTACACTCATCTTGTTAATATAGCTCACCAAATTCTTATGTTTTGTTGTTGGTGGCTAAAAAAGATAGGTGCAACTTTGGGATGTACTCAAGTATTGTTCTTAAAATAAATTAAGATACCATTTTCAAAGAGGCAGGACCCATCCGACGATATGCATCCAAGAAATCACCCACATTCATTATGCCTTTGGAAGATAAGTTTTTGTGATATGTACCATCTTTAGCTATGCCTTCGAGTCGCCATACTTCATCTTCCATACTTGGAGGGTGATGCTTTTTGTTCCCTAATTAATATTATAAAATGAAGGAAATTATGTATTTAAAATGTTATTAAGTTTATCAAAAGAGAGAAAAGGGAGAATTAATTATACCTTCTCCTCGGTGATCCATGACCCTAAAAGGTTCAGAAACAGCTTCTCCAATCCTACCAAACTCGACTAAAAACTTGTTCTCTTTAATTTTGACTCCCAAACAAAACATCTTTGATTTCATCCAACTTGAGTTGTCAGTGACAATCAGATTGTTGACAAAGCCAACTCCATTTTGTAGGCAAAGTTGGAGATCATTACCAATGATCAAAGGTCTTCTCCCTTCTCTTGGAGTCAAGATGCTTTTGTCGAAATCACTCGACGTCCAAGGTATTTCGTTATCTCGTCGTTTGCCAGAATCGAACTCTCCAGGGAGGAGGAAGAACTCAACTAGGGCGGACGACAAACAACCGGTCGAGATGACAGTGTTGGAGTTGGTGGCATCACAAATTACAACTCTCAATGGCTCCCCATTTTCAGATTTTATCTCGTTGTTGGTGAAAATGAGGGAGGCAATGGGATTGCAAAAACATAATTTAAATTTCAATGATCCAGACCCAGATGCAGTAGTTACTTCTTTTCCCATCTCATGTTTGCTGTTTATTTTTTTCGACAAAGATACCAAGCTCTTCGTTAAATGTGTGTGAGAAACATATAGATAATGAAAAAAAAAATGCATATACCAATTAAACAGAATAGCTATAATAATCAAAGGACTTTGATTGAGAAGTGCAATTAGAGGCTACATTAATTGAAAGCATGCCAATTTAAGCACTTGAATAATATTTGATCAATTTGTTATAACAGAAACAATTAGCAATTAATGAAAGAGCCCAATGCAAAAAAATGCATGTTGGGTCTTTGAAACAGTTCAAATCATTTTGATAATAATAAGTTTGATCTGTTTTATCAAGAAGGTCTACGGTTCGATTTTGTATAACCTATATTTTAATAATGAAAAAATAGAATCGTTTTCCTTTCTTCATTATTGTTTGTATTTGTATTGTTTGTAACTGGCCACTTGATTTAGTTCATCATTAATGTCTTATCTTTGTAGATGAATTACATATGACAATTTTCCTATTTTCCTATACAAAATCAAGAAATTAGTAATACTTCTTCTCTTTGGGATACCCACCCAACCAATTCTAGTCAATTTTTTGGAGTCAAAATCATGACATGAACCTAGGTCTGAAAAACTTATGTTGCAAGTGAGTCACCAATTCAACAAGAGATCGAACAAGGCTGAACAAAATATCGATAGAGAAGAGATCAGGGGGTGCACTAGGACATCCCAACTAGGTTGACACCTCCATAGCACCCTCATCATGCCCCCGAGCCGATATAGATTTCATTCATAAAAAATATATACAAAGAGCTAGAGGGAAGCTCACATACAATGAAATCAAAATAGGCGAAGGGGTTGCAAAAAGAGTTTCCAGTTTAGAGCTATAGTTGAAATTTCCATCATAATTACAAAAAAGATGATTTTTTTTTTAGAATATTCACAAGGCAAGAGGGATCAGTAGGTGCACCAAAGCATCTCAACTAGGTTGATACCTTTCTAGCACCCTCATCACACCCCAGGACCAAAAAGAGATGATTTAGAACACCATAGGTTATAACAGAAACAATTGACAAGCACAAAAAAATCAAGACAAGAAAATCAATACACAGATTTACATGATACACAACCAAGTGTTAGTTACATCCATTGATAAGATAAGACTGTTTTATTATCTTAAGAATCAACACGGTACAAAACACATAGATATAGGTAGATACGAGTTAGAGGGTAATTTATACACAACACCCACTTCCTAACCCTAAACAAAATAGACCCAAAATAAAGTCTAAAATGAAAACTTAATAATAATTGCATCGATCCCATACATAATCATTCAAAGTGCCAGATAACAGATTTAAGACATAAAACTCAACACTTGATCTAATGAAGATGAAATGAAGCAAGAATATATAGTTTTTTTTCTTTTTTTTTTCTTTTTTTTTTTTTTTTTTAATATTCACAATGAATATATAGTTGAAAGAAAAATAAAGTAAATTAAAGGATGTGAATGAATGGGATGATTTTTCATACTGACCTCAATGATGGTAAAAGATAGTGAACGTTAGAGAGTATCATCCTCTCTATTTCCTTGGATACCTAAAAGCCATAGATTGGATGTTTTAATTTTTGCACAAACATTGAGAACATAATTAAAAGAGAAGAAATTGGTACCTCTTGGCGAAACAGATGTTCCGTTTTTTGCCATATTTCACCTATCATACACTCGAATAATACTCCAAATTCATCAGCTCCTTGACTAAAATAAAAAAAAAAAAAAAAGGGTTAAAGAAAAAGGGAACTAATGGAACTTGGAACAGTGAAAAGATCAAAGGAAACAACAACCAAATATAAAGTTATACGTAAAGAAGGAGAGATGAAAAGTAAAAAAGAAATCAAACCTAGTTGGAAAAGAGGGGCAAAGTCTCTTAGAGCCATCTCCGTTGTCTTGAGCTTCATCGGAAGAGCCTCTCTTCTTCTTCTTGCCATCGTCGTTGCTCGGATCCATCGAATTCTGAAACCTTGAGATCGAGTGGGTGAGATTCGTGACGATCTCAAGCTAGGGTTCAAATCATACTCAGCCTCCATATGAGATATATTCAATGCTCCACAAAGAAGAGTTGAGAAAATGTTTGAGAAGTTTCATAAGAACTTCAGCCTAGTTGATACTAAGACAATCTATCTCTTTTTCAACCCATTTACCACTCTTTTACTTTTTTTCACTTTTTTCAAACTCTATATCGTAAAAAGTGATTTTAAAATTGTCAAAATTACTTTTGTCCCTAAAAACTAATATGAAATTCAATTTTATACTTCATATCAATTTTTCATATTATCAAAATCAATTTTGAAGGATTAAAAACATGTTTCATATTGATTTTAAAAATGGGAAAAGTGATTTTAACCATTTTGGAATGACCCTCAAACAATCACTAAAATGTGATTGTATGTTCTAAGCATTCGATTTCTCCAATTAAATATTGATTTTTGTAATATTTTTATTTATATATATACTATTATTATTATTATTATTATTTTTGCTTCACATTTACTTTGGAACTCGAAAATTATGCATTTTTCTTGTTATGTATAATGAACCATGCGTATGGGTTTATTTTAATAATTTCCCCATTATATCCTGATCACTTTACATCCATTCAAGATGGAAAAACAATACATATGTTTAATAATAAATTAAACTTAAGGATTCTCTTAAAACATTTTATCTTAGTTTTAAATGATGGTCGTCCAATTTATCATGAAAAGGTATAAAAAGATATATGAATTATAAATAAAAGTATTTAATGTAAATTACATTTTATTAATGATAATATAAACATTTCACCTACGTAATTTATTTACGTTAATAAATGGTTAATGTTTTCATGATTGACGATGATATATGAATTTTTTTTAAAAAAATAATAATAAGAGTAGTGAAATAAAAACATTCAACTAATTAATTCCAAAATAAACTGGCTCCACTAGCATAAGGTATTGACTAAATATTCGAATCTCCAACCATATTAAAATTTTGAAAAAAAAAAAAAAACAATCAACTAACTTAAAAAACGGTGTAAAAAGGGTGCGATCATACCAGTACTAATGCACCGAATCTCATCAGAACTCTACAGTTAAGTGTGTTTGGGCGGGAGTAATACTAAGTTGGGTGCCACTTGGGAAGTTCTCGTGTTGCACCCCTTTTAAAAAACTGTGTAAAAAAATCAACAAATAAAACAGTAGTATGTGTATATTAGATTTAACACAAAATTATATAAAAATCAGTATTAGATGTTAAAGTTATAATTTTAATTATTTAATTATATTATAAGTTAAAATATTATTTTTGTCCCTTGTACTTTGGAGTTTGTTCAATTTTAGTCCTTATACTTTCAATATATAGATCTCAAATTTAATCTGTTTAAGTTAATTTTTGTCGAAATTGGTTCAAAGATAGGTATCGAAAGGTGCTAAGCTATTCCACTTAATCCGGGCTTGTTCTAGGTTTTTACTCGTTTATTCTATGATTTTGAAGGTATCGACCATTAATAGGGTAGAATTGACCATCGAAACAAGATTTAAGCTAAATTGAAGCGGTAATCATGCAGTCAACAAGCGTTAGAAAACATGATAGTAATCTATAAAATCAGAATTGAAAAAGGCAAATACAAATAACCAAGTTCAAATTTTCAAGAGTTACACAAATAGGGGGAAAATCCTAAAACCCAAGCTAGAAATCGTTATCTTAGCCCATAATTGACATATCGATCAAGGAGAAAGAGATTTGATACATTAATAGACCAAAAGATAAAGAAAAATAGAGAGGAAACTCGTGGAATTCGATTGGTGTCCAAGATGAATTGACTTAAATCTTATTATATAAAATTGCGATGGCGTCTAGCTAGGAGGTAGAGCGTCGCGGTTCTGATAAAAAATATGTGCAGATGATCTTCGGAGTGCCGCAGCGCCAACGAAATTTCACCAAACTATCATCTCGAGAAAAAGTGCCGAGGTGGTGCCTAAGCATGCAGCGTCATTGCATCGTGGCTTCAAAGGTATTTTAGTCTTTTTGACTCTCTTTCGCAATTGATACAATTAAGCTCCATTCTGACTCGTTTTAGCTCCAATTCAACTCTAATGCTTGATTCTACCTCTCAGGTACTCAAAACCTATAAATTAACAAAATAAACATGTAAAATCTGAAAACAACCCTGAATTATGCGAAGCAAGATAGCACATTCTTAGTGTTATCGATATACCCATGTTTTTCTTGTAAAATCAACAATGAATAGAAGGAAATAGTTACTCTCACTAAGTGAGCTTTGCTTGATCGATCAGCACACATTCGTATGTATAAGTTTCAAAGGCCTTTGAGCTCTTTAGTTTGACTCCTTTGGACAAATTTTCTTGAATTACTTTCCAAGTAGACATCCTTTGCACACTTGATTGAGGTGGTTTATGGAAGGTAATCCTCTCATCGTCCTCTCTTGGAGAGTGACTCTAATCCCCCAAAATTGAGATGCCCATATCAAAGATGCCAAAACTAAGATGCATCTTTGTAAAATGTACATTAAGAGTATAGACATTCTATTTTTGGTCATTGGCACCTTAGCAATCAAATTACTCGCATTATCTCTTATAGAAAGATTATTATCTTTTAATTGTATGTCATAACCTTTCTCCAAGAGTTAATCCATATTCAAGACATTACTCTTCATATTTGGCATGTAAACATTTGAAATAAATTGATATTCTCCATTCTTCAATCTAATGAGAATGTTATCTCTTATTTTATTTCTTCCTTGGATTCAGCTCCAAAGGTCACATTGCCACTTACTGATTCATCAAGCTCCACGAGCATGCTTTCTTCTCCACACACATAGTTACTTGCCCTAGTGTCTAAGTACCATGCATTATCTTTGCTCCATTCATTCAAGCCATCAACAAGGTGCCACATTCTTGACTTTTTTCTTCAATGTAGTTTGCCTTCTCTTCAACTCTTTTATTGCTTGGAGCTCTACATTCAGATGCATAATGGCCAAACTTCTAACAATTATATAGCATTTAATGTTTGACTTATCGTACCTTGATCTTGAGTGCCTTGTCCATGACCTCTTGTTGAGTTTCCCAATCCTCTTTGGGAGTTATTGTTGTTCTCTTCATTTGGCCTCTAACTACGTCTTTGTCCTTGTCCATGACCTCTTCCTCGTCCATGATGTCCTCATTAATTTCAAGGGTTGTTTTAATTTCAAATATAGGAAAATGAACCAGAATATTTACAATTATAATAAAATTTTACTGTTTGTGATAGACCAAGATTGACTGTGATATTTTGCGATTATTTGTAAATATTTTCAACATGTTTGTCATTTAAAATAATTTTAATTTCAATGAAATAAAATTTTCCAAAAATAAGTTTGACCATAGAATTACATTCTCAAAATTCATAAATTTAAACAAAAAAAAAAAAAAAAGTAGCTATGATGTTTTTTCTAAAGAAATTACCATAACTTATAAATGCCTATATTTCATTAAATGCATTAGAAAAAACTGTTTTAACAGTACTTGTATGAGAACTTATTAGATGGTTAAAATGGTAACACTCTTTAAAGTTAAACTAAAATTGAAACACTTGATTAAGTTCAGAGTTAAAATTAATGACATGGAAAGTTTCTAGACCAAACTCATACAACCAGACAAGTTTAGGTCAAAATCGATATGGTTTCCCATAACTTTTGTTTTCCTAATCTCTTTCCTTTTTGCTCACTTTTTTGTAACTTTCTTTCCATTACAATAAGTGAAGCAGAAGCATCATCCTCCAAGTAGAGAAGATGAAGTATGGAGATTGGAAGGGATTAGAAAGGATGGTACATATCACAAAAACTTATCTTCCCATGACATAAAAAATGTGGGTGATTTCTTGAAGGCATATACCAAGAAAAGGGTCCTACCTCTTTGAAAAAGGTTACCCAAATTCAAAATCCTTTTAATTACCCTAACTTCATTTTTAAAAACAAGATTATTGGAATTTTTTTAAAAAAAAAATTAATCAATTTTGTGTAGTTGCTTGGTGACAAAGTCCCAAAGAAAATATCGGAGATGATGGTTGATAATGCTAAGGAGTGTATCAATCTTCCTAGTTACCAACAAACATCAAAGGTTTTTTACACACTCTCTTACAACTTCATATTTCTCTACAAATATGCTGAAAATGAGAGCTTTCAATTAAGTAGATTTTTTAATTATATAAAAATAGGTAAATGATTGGGCATATAAAGTCATGGGAGATCAACCACCTTTCAAATGAATACTTCAGGTTATGGCAGCTCTCATATTCAAGGAGTGATGGACTTTGTTGAAGATTTTGGATGTGGGCTTGGTTATGGAGGTATTGATATTGATTATTCTCTTTCGTTCGTTGTTATATTACACGTTAAATTATAAGTTTAGCAAAAATTTAAAATTAATTGATCGTTTAAAAATCCTAAATTTTCAATATTGTTATGTTTAGTGTTATGTTTGTGAATTTTAAAAATTGGTGAATAAGTCAAACACCTATGCATCTACAAACTAATATTGGGGCACTATGTTCTATTCAAACGTGTTTGTATAAGAATTTAAAGATAAAATATTTTTATACAATCAAAAGTATATATAAAAAAAAAAAAAAGTGTTAGTAATCAAGAGGTCTGTAATTTGTCGATTCTTCTTACTCCTATTGTACTAAAAAAATCGATCATTAAGCTCTTGAATAGGGAGGACATTCCACTTGTAAAAATTGGGATCGTTATTTGAGGATATTATGATAATATTTATTTTTTGTCACATTTTGTGAGAGGAGAACAAATCTTCTGCCTCCCCTCTTAAAAGTTGTTCTTAATTTTAAAAAAAGAAAGTTTTTCAGAATGATTTAAAAAAAATAAAAAAAATAAAAAAAGTTTTTCAGATTGTATTATTCTCCTCTTTTTTGAGGGTTAGGTGCGTTTGACTGATGTTTGTATTTTTGGTTGCTTTAAAAGAAAGAAAGAAAGGAAAAAAAAAAAACAAAAAAAATCAATTGTTTACTAAAAAAGTATTTGTTGGATGTGGGAGAAAGAGAGTTTTATTTATTTATTTATTTATCGAAGTACATATAATGGAGAGAGAGATTTGGGGAGTTGAAAAAGATTAGAATTTTGAGGGAATAATTATATAATATTAACTAAAAACATACGCCAACCATGTGGTGTGGGTGTGGCAGTGAAATTCTCCCTCTCTCCAAGTAAATAGGGTTTGGTAGAGATTATTAATTTAACTAAATTTTTAAAAAAAGTTTGACAAAAATTAATTTAACGTTCAAAAGATTTTAGAATCCTAACCCTCCCAAACTAAAATTAATTATTGAATCAATTTAGCCCCTAGACTTTCATCAATTATTAAAGTTTTGGGCGTCAATCAACGATTTAAAACAGCTGATCTTGAAAGGTGTTGTGTATATTATTTCTTCCCCAATTAATATTGATTTTCACTTATTGGATTTTCTTTATATTAGCTAATATGATATTGAATTATCAATTTAAGCTTTTGTGTCAATTAATTATTTTTAAAATATCAATTACAAAATGCAAAACACTTACTTTAAAATCATACATAATGATTTTTTCATATGAAAATCCTTAATTCTAATTAAATTAATAATAATAAAGTTTTATAAAATACAAACTTTGGGTCCTAAGTTGTTCTGATCTTTGTTTGTCCTAAAATAATAATTGAGTTGCTATACAAGCAACCCACTTTTCCTCAACCCTCACTTATTTGTTTATTTATTTATTATTTATTTTTGGCTCACATTATACATTCTCTCTCCCTCACCATCATCTTCTTCATTCCCACCTTCTCTTCTTGTGTGGTTTCATCTCCATAGCCAACAGCTTCTAGTTTTTAATTTTTTTTAGAACTAAACACCACCAACCCACACTTTTTGGTTTTTTATTCAATTTCTTCAATAATTTTTAATTTTGGTTTTCTTGTGAATTTCAAAACATACCCAATCTTTCATAAAATGGTGAAACTCATTTCTTCCATTGTTTTGAAGTTCAAGTCAACGTCCAAATTCTATTTAAGATTTAATCTCCATTCCATACTTACAAGCAAATGAAAATTTCTAAATAATCTAAATAAAAACTCAAAAAACTTAGTCTCTTTAAACTCATTCCTTTCATAAATTACATTGAAAGCTTACCCAAATCTGAGTCTAACATTCTTCTTCCATTCTCTCCATACCCACAAAATCTCATTATCCTTCCAAGTCTAACAGAGGATGGAGGATGGCTTTTTTTTTTTTTTTTTTTTTTTTTTTTTTCTTCTCTCTCTCTTAATTTAATTTCAAACACCCTTACCCTTGTGCCACATATGATCACACACAAGCACCACCCCAAATTTTTCTAGTACTACGAGATTGACATGCAATAAATGAATATTACGGTAGTATAGAAAATTTTTCTTAGAAGTATCATACTCTCCTTGTTCATACTATAAATTTACCTTCATAAATATTTGTGGATCCCACATTAATGCCAATGAGTCCCACCTTATTTTTAAAAATGCGTTGACTTAGTACACAAATGAAAATAGTATGAAAAACCGTCCATCTTATGGTATAGATAATTTTCTCCCTACACATGTCAATCCATTTTTGTTTTCACATTACCCAAAACCTTTTTTTTCCATAAAATTAAGAGTGAAAAGGCTATCATACCCTTAATTTAATCTTTTTCCCTTTTTGCCCTCAACCAAAACTTCAATTCCTACTATTACTATTTACTTTCATGTACTTTTTCCTTTTTCTTTTTTCTTTTGTATTTTTTAAACCATGGAAAAATCAACTAAGTCCTCACCGGCTTGTTTGGTTGGCAATCCAAAATTTGTTTTATATTTTTATATTTGAGAATATATGTGTTTTGGCAAACAATCTAAATACTATTTTCAAATTCAAATTCTATGATATAAATGGTACAAATTTTGAAAACAAGATTTTTATATTTTTAGCATATCTACATTTTAAATTTTAAAATGCTAAATTATATTAAATAAAAATAAAAATTATTAGAAATATAGTATGTCAAATTTATTTTTTTAAATTAAATTATGTATTTTATAACACTATAAAATAATAATTATACAAAAAAAAAATTAACCTAAAAAATGTGGGTAATTCTATTTGTGATAGACACGGGTAGGATGTCTATCAATGTCTATTTGTTATATTTTGCTATATTTGTAAGTAGCAGTGTATAATTAATAACTAAAAAAAAAATGATGAATTGATAATAGTTTATAAGCGACCTTAACCCAATCCGATAGGCTAAGAAACACATATGAAGTAATTTTTTTTTTGTGACCGGTATTTAGATTAGAGTTGCGGAATATACGCCCTTATAATTTGTGTTCACACGGCCGTCTGTTCTAGGACGTTGGGACTCACCAAGTTCACGTTCCAGATTTTTCTAGTATCGACTCTCATTCATCCATCTGCTCCTTTAAATACTCCTCTCGTCTTTCACCAGACATCCACAGTTGAAAACTTTCGAAGTGATAAATAAAATCAGATCGAAATGGAAACAAAGGGAGTAAGCAGCAGCAGCAACAACAACAAGAAGATGAAAACTTCTTCGTATATCGACCCCAACGGGCTTCCTCCTTCTCTTCCAACTCGGTTCGGTTTCTTTCTTTTCCCTTTCTGTGTTTATCAATCATATGGGGTTGGAGATCTGTCAACATTGATCTATTGAAACTTTTGATTCGTTTGCTTTGGTAGTTATAATGTTTTCTAGGTTTGTCATCTTCTTCTGGTTTTTTTTTTTTTTTTCATTCAATAATATCGAGAGGTGGAGATCTTTTTTTACAAGTTATCTTTTTCTTTTTTTCTTTTTAGTTTCCAAAGGTGAAGATTTGAATTTTTGATTATTCGTAGTTATAACGTTTTCTGTGTTCGGATCTTCTCGCGGTTTTTTTTTTTTTTTTTTTTTTTTTTTTTTTTTTTTTTTTGCATTCAACACTATCAAAAAGTGGAGATCTGCCACGATTCCAATGATTCAAGTCATAATTTTGTTTTTCTTTTTAGTCTTCAGATCTGAAGATTCGAACTTTTGATTCATTTGCTTATAACTATAATTTTTTTCTAAGTTGTGATTTTTTTGTTTAACAATATCTAGGAGAGGAGATCCCTCAAGATTTAATGATTCAAGTCATAATTTTTTTTTTTTTCTTTTTAGTTTACAAATGTGAAGATTTGAAGTTTTCATTTTTGTGTGTAGTTATAATGTTTTCTAGGTTGTGATCTTGTGGGTTTTTTTTTTTTTTTTTTTCCCTCAACAATATTTAGAAGTGGAGATAGTTCACTATTCAAATAATCTCAGTGATAATTATTTTTTTCTTTTTCTTTTTAGTTTTCAAATGTGAAGATTTGAACTGTCTATTGCTCTGCTGGTAGTTATAATGTTCTGATCTTCTTGTGGATTTTTTCTTCATTCAATACTATCTAGAAGTAGAAATCTGTCATGATTTGAATGATCTGAGTCATAATTATCTTTTCTTTTTTCTTTTTAGTCTTTAGAGGTGAAGATTTGAACTTTTGATTCATCTGTTTGTAACTATAAATTTTTCTAAGTTGTGATCTTCTTGTGGTTTTTTTGTTCAATAATATCTAGGAGAGGAAAACCCTCAAGATTTAATGATTCAAATCATATCTTTTTTTTTTTTTTTTTTTTTTTTTTTTTTTTTTTTTTTTTTTTTTTAATTTCAAATGTGAAGACTTGAACTTTTGATTTGTCTGCTTGTAGTTATAATGTTTTCTAGGTTTGTGATCTCGTGGTGTTTTCTTTCTTTCGTTGAACAATATTAAGAAGTGTAGACCATTCATGATTTGATAATGATCCAAGTCCTAGTTTTCTTTTTAGTTTCCAAAGGTAAAGATTTGAATTTCGGTTCGTTTGCTTGTAGTTATTATGTTTTCTATATTCTGATCTTCTTGTGCTTTTTTTTTTTTTTTCGTTCAACACTATCTAGAAGTGGAGATCTATCATGACTTGAATGATTCGAGTCATAATTATTTTTTCCTTTTTGTTTTTATATAGGGCTCAGAGGTGAAGATTTAAACTTTTTGATTCGTCCTGCTTGTAACTATAAACATTTCTAGGTTGTGATCTTCTTGTGGTTTTTCTTTTTCTTTTTTAGTTTCTAGGAGTGAAGATTTGAACTTTTGATGCATATACTCATAGTTATAATGTTTTCAAGGTTATGATTTTCTTTTCTTTTCTTTTCTTTTTTTTTCTTTTTCTTTTTGGGTTAGTTTTGAAGGAGACGGTGCTGAAGGTGAACGCTACTATTTTGAAGGGATGTTTGGAATGATGAAACCTTTCCTGAGAAAATTGGTATATTATCTTTGTTTCTCATATATATAATTTCTAACTATATCAATCATCTCTAACATATATCCATGGGTTTTTGTAAGTTACAAGTGGAACTCAATGATTTCCTTCAACTTCACTTTCCCACTGATCTACAATCACTAAGGTTAGTATTATCTTAAATTCCTTTTTAGATTTTGATTTATGATTTAGGCTCAATTTCAGTAACAATTCAATTGTGCTTATTTTGTTTTTAGTTTACATTTTATGAGCATTTAATTTAGGTTCAATTTTACTAACATTTCAAATGTGATTATTTGATTTTTTTTTTTCCCTTTTGTCATTCAGGAAAAGGAAAGAGAGGGGAGATGAAGTAATTATGGAGTATGGAATGGAGTACAAGTTAGTGTTTTTCAATGAACCAGCCTCCATCACTTTCACCAATAATCAAATAAAAGCTGAAAATGATGAACCTGTGATAGTTGCCATTTTAGATGCCACAACCAATGCCATTGTCTGCACTGGCCTTCTGTCATCGGCAAAGCTCGAGTTCTTCCTTGTCGACGGTGATTACGATGGCTCCGGCCAACAACATCAACCCTTGTCTCCAAGACATGGCAAAAGGCCTTTAATGGTTGGGAAAGATCTCAATAACCTCACTCTGCAAAATGGAGTTGCTTCCCTTCACTCTTTGTCTATCACTGACAACTCTAGTTGGATTAAGTCCAACAAGTTTCGCTTGGGAGTCAAGATTGTTAGAGATGACAAAATTTTAGCCATGTTTCCAATAATTCCTCTTGCAGTTTCCCAACCTTTTAGAGTCATGGATCACCAAGGCGAAGGTAACCTCTCTCTCTATTCGTCCAAACTTTTCGACTATGCCTTCGCAATGTGGCTAATAGTTTTGTATTGTGACTTTAGTATTAGAATACATCATGTAGATTTTAAATTTGTATCTATTTGTGTTTCTAATAAGCACAACTACATTATTTGTGTAACAGACTCATTCAATAATTTTTGCAAATTTAAAACATTGATTTTGACTCCTAACTTCTCACGTGTCACATATTGATTTTAAATATGTGTGGATCAATCAAATGTTTCTTTTTTTTTTTTCTAGTTTAAAATTCCATATCTGCTCCATAGTTCATCAAATACATTTGAGAATTTTTTTTTTAATGGTATTTGGAGTGAGAAACATCTTTTTAAAGTTTTAGTTTAAAATTGAAATGGAAAATTAATGGTTCAATCTGATGCGACAAAATAAGTTTAGGAACAAAATTGATTTTTAATTCTTTCCCAATATTTTTTTTTCTTTCAACAAATTAAAGTGCACAAGAAGTATCATCCTCCGAGTAAAAAAGATGAAGTATGGCGATTGGAAGGAATTGGAAAAGATGGCATATATCACAAAAACTTATCTTCCCATGGCATCAATAATGTGGGTGACTTCTTGAAGGCGTACTTAGAAAGTAATGATCCTACCTCTTTGAAAAAGGTTAGCCTAAAGAGAGAAAAAAATCAAAATCCTTTTAGGACCTCAACTTTTATTTCAAAAACACAATTTATTATTGGAAGCTTTTTAAATATTTGGATTAATTGTTGCATACAATTTTTTGTAGTTGCTTGGTAACAAAGTCCCAAAGAAACTATGGGAGGTCATGGTTGAAAATGCCAAGGAATGTGTCAATTTTTCCACTAACAAACAAACCTCAGAGGTTACACACTCTCTCTTTAAACTTTATGGCAAATGTATTGATTTATACCCTTAAATAAATAATATTGGAGTTGTATCAATTAAAACTAACTAATTTATGCATGGACAGTCGTATGATTTTCAAAAGAAAATTTTTCTAAGAGTTTAAATTGATCCATTTATGAAAATTTAAGAGTTTAATTTGAGACAATTGTAAGTTTCAACTGAAGTTTTTCCAAACAAAACATAATGAAGAATGCAAATTGATGCACTTACAAAAGTTTAGCGTTGAAAAAATGGATACAATTATTAAATTTAGGATTTAAATTTGATACAACTCATTTAAGGTATAAATGAATATTTTCCTAAAACTTTATTTCTCTATAAATAAAGCTGAAAATGAGAGCTTTCAACTAAGTAGATTTTGTTATATGAAAACAGGTAAATAATTGGCCATACGAAGTCATGGTAGATGGCCATGAAGCTTTTGGGCAAGAGAATAATTTAGGTTATGGCAGCTCTCAAATGCCAGAGTCTTCTCATGTGATGAAGACTTTGGAAATGGAGGTATTGATTTCCTTTTTATAATATACGTTGAATTACAAGTTTAGCAATAATACACTAAGTGTAATAGTATATTTGTAAATATACTATGTCACAAACATATGTTCCACACATTTTAGAACTTAGGAATCACATTAATTAGTTGAAAGTTCATATATTAAATTACTTCTACGTTCAAATGTTTGTTGGCAGATTTAACGTCATTATTTATGGGAAAAGCATTCACATCCAACACTTCCAAGGACTTCGGATAAATTTTTCGGATAAATTTATCATCAAAACTCAAGCTATTCATCCCAAAATTTATTTTAATTTATTTTATATTTCTATACAACAAAAAAACTTTAGTAGGAGTATACATATATATGTAGGTCAAAGTAAAACAATATAGGATTATGGTGTGGTTTGTTTAAGGTAGTTTTCTATTACCTTTGGTTTTTTTTGTTGTAATATGAAGATTGTTGCTTTTGCATCAATGAATCTTGTTACATATAATTTATACAATGTTTTTAGCCCATTTAGTTTGTGGATGGGATATATCTATTTTTTTCCCCTATTTTTATTTTAGGCTAAATTAGGAGGTTAGATCCTAGAATATTTATCTTCTGCTTTAATAGGTTTTTAACTTAATAAGTCTTTTAACATAGATTTTCTCAAATGGATCGTTCTTTTCCAATTTTCGCACCATTCTTACAATTTTTTTTTCTATCAAAATAAAGCTCTTACCTTAAATTGCATTATGAAAATAAAAACTTCTAATGTGGATTAGTTAAAAAAAAATATAAAGTATACCAAAGGATTTACATATTTTTTTTTTTCTGGGGAATACTTTTTTCGATAGATGCTATTGAAGAGAAAAATATAGAAAAAATATGCATGTGCATAAATTAATATGAATATTCTCAACCCCACTCTCCATATCTCCTAATTATTTCCTAATTATTTCTTAATTTTCTCAAATTGATTTTTCCACCATTATCATGTGTTTGTAGATTAAAAATAGAGACTACATTTTTTTGTTTTTTTCTGGGGCTGCTAAAAAAATTGTAGGAAAAAACGAAAATAAAAACACAATATTCTAAATTTTTCATGTTGATCTTCTCTCTCAGATTTCCTCAACATTCTCACGTTGTTTTTAATCAAAATAAATGTCTTATTTAAATTAAATTCTAAAAATAGAAAACCCCTAATGTGAATTACAAAAAAAAAAAATTAAATTATACCAAAAAGGACTTACATTTTTTTCTTGATAATACTTTTTCTGGAGATGGTACTAAAAAGGAAAAAAGGTAGGGAATAAAGCATACCCAATAACACAACAAAAACTAATAATATAAATCAAAATAAAAGAAATTCAAAATCTTATGAAAAAATAATTATATAAAAAAACAAATTTAGGATACAAGAGATAAACTGCATCGAAGAAAAAGAAATTAATTGTGTCTTTTGTATGAAAAGGTGTTTGAGTTGAAAGGAAGATTGGCCTAAAGAAAGGTTTTGTCCTTTGGAAAAAGATGTTTTACTGAAAAGGTTTCATTTGAGAGTTTCTTTAAATAGATCAATTATTAATATAACTAAGGAAATTGCAATAGATAGCAAAAAAAAATTTAAGGTTATTTGTTTCTCATTTTTTTATTTTTATGATTTTGCCCTATTATACTTTACATCTCAGTATATCAGACAATTGATATACTAGAAATTGATCTACTTTATAATTTTAACATTTTCATTTATACAACTAATATATCATGACTTTAATTGTATTACGGTGAATATTGTTTGTTTAATTATGATTAATATTGTTTTTATTTTTTTGTTTCAAGTTGATATAGAGTTATTTCTATTCAATTAGTTTAATTTTGATATTGATGGTATATGTTAAATGCATTGGTTTTGTCAAGTGATATATCAAATATAAATTATATTAGTTAATCTATTTTATTTTTAAACTTTTTATATGATTTTAATGGTTTACAAGTTATATTTTATTTGGTATATCAATTGTATAACAAATATTTCATATATTGTATATTAATTGATTGATATAAGAAAAAACATATCAATGATATTTTTGATGTAATAGAATGATTGTACAAAATTATCATCTTTTTATATGTATGTCATTTAAAATGATACTTAAAGTATAACATTCACATTTTAATTGTATATTAGTATTAATTCAAAATGAGCCACAAGTAGATCATAAGCTGAATTTGCAATACTAAGTATTTGGTGTATTAGTAATTTATCAACACTCATTCAAATTTTATTTAAATTGTAACAAAAATATATCAATAGTCAAAGATCAATTCATTTCATGTATATTTTTGTGTATCAATAGTATATCACACCTAATCTAAATTAATTTTAAGTATTGTGTATTGATGTATCAGTAGTATGCAAATACTCGTTCAAAATTCAATTTCTAGTATATCATTCATGATTTGAAAGTGCAATAACACTTATTGATTGATAAATATGCCTTATGAATCATAAATCATCCATTGTTCAACTTATAGAATTTATGTGTAGTAGATTAGTCAATTGATGTACTAAATATAAAGTTATACACCAATAATGATAAATTTAGAATAATAAACAACAAAAATTTGATTTCATGTTTTTTTTTTCGCTATATTTACAAATTTTAAATCCTTAATAACTAACTATTAAATGGATGGCATAATAGGGATATGTTTAGAGACCAAGGGCAAAATTGGAAGATAAAATATAACTTGTGGAGAAAGTATCTTTCTCAGGTTTGAAGTATTCAACATATACAAATGGAACATTTAATTGGAACTTTGTACCCTATTTAATATACTTATCATTAAAAAAAAAAAAAAAAATTAAAAGATATTTTAACTATAAGTATATAGACAAAAATTATTGGGATGTTTTCAAAAATAGAAAAACTATTAAAAATAATTACAAATATAGCAAAATTTTACTTTCTATCTGTAATAGATCGTGATTAATCCAAATAGACATCTATCACTTTACCAGATAGATATGGATAAATGTCTATCTAGATTGATTGTGGTCTATCATAAATAAAAAATAAAAATTTGCTATATTTATAAATAGTTTGATATTTTTTCTATTTATAATAATTTTCTAAAATTATTATTACTCCATCTCAAAAATATTCTTAATTTAAAAAAATAACATTACTACTCTTAACCTTTGAAAATGTTGTGAATGTTGTGGCATGAACACTTTTTTGTTTCCGCAACAAATAATATAACTCTAAGTTCTCTGTTTTGTAAACTCTCTCTAATTATTTCTCTCATTTTTCTTTATTTCTCTTACATTTCTTTCACTCTTAACTTCTAACATTTCTCTTCTTATTTAACTTTCTCTTTTTCTTTTTTTTTTTTCTTTTTTTTCTCTCTAAATAATATCTTTTGTGAAATCTAATTAATACTTTCTCTCTAACATATATGTCTCTAATTTCTGACTCTAATTAATAGTTTAAATACTTTTGCTTTCATGACTCTAAATTTCCCATGCTTACATTTTATCTCTAAAACTTGTATTTGCATATCTTTAATTTTATATTTTGGTGTACCTACATATTTTTCCATCTCTAAATATCTCTTCATCTCTCTAATTTTTTAGAAAATTGAACATTAAAGTAGTTATTAAACAAGTTTAGTTTTCTATTTTTTTCCTTCAAAAAAGATCAAACTATATATGATTTCAATTTTAAAAAAAAAAAACAAAAGGAAAATAGAAATCCCAAAAATAAAAACTTAAAATAGTTACAAAGAGGACAAAAACTTTCAAACTTTGTGTCTAATATATAGATCCCTAATTTATCAAACAATTTTTTGGCAAGCCGAGAAAACACAATTTTTTTTTTTATAGTGCAGGGAACCTCTATTAGCCACAATTCCAGTATTCAATGTATAATATTGAAAGTTCAAGAGCCTATTACACACTTTTATATTTTAAGGAGATATCAAACATGGCGTTTTGATTATTATTTTTTTCTCACTTAAATATATGAAGCCCTTCATTATGTATGTGAGAAACATACAATAAAAGGGTTACATAAAAGACTTTGCCAATTATTTGAGCACAATACAACGTTAAGAATAGTCAAACAAAATTTTTGATTTAAAGGACCAAGTCAAGTTTTTATTTTCTTTTTTTTTTTATTTTAAACGTGATGATGATGAGTCCTCTTAAATACGAATTTGTTGTTCAGGTTTGATCGTTTGTAGAGATGTGTGTTCCGTTCCAACCAAAAGGTATACAACATAGCAAATTAAAAATTAGCATCTAAGATTTAGGTTTGAGAGAACCTCTAGAGCCTTCATATTAGATAATTAACATACTCCTCACAAAACAAACGAAGAATCCTCACGTGTGGAGGAAAAAGGTTCCACAAGCCCTCTAGCAAAGGCACAATGCAAGAAAATGTAATCCCATCCAATGGACTATTTGGCTCCCTACCTCCATTTTAAAACTTCAATGATCTCAAGACTAATAATTTAACCCAAACTTTTATTTAAAAAAATAATAATAAAATAAAAACAAAATGGTTCCTAGATTTTAACTTAATTTCTATTTTGTCTCTACTACTATGGGTCATAACACAATGCAAAAGAATTTACATATGTAGTAAAATTTAGATTGAGTTTTTGGAGTCTATCAAAATGTGATAGGCTATAACGTTGAAAATCCTATTATTGACAAATTTTGCTATAAATTTCACTTTTAATCATTAGCGTTAAAAGTGGTATCTATTGCAATTATCCAAATAGTAAACATAAAGAAAGAGAATTGAAAAGAAAAAGAAAAAGGAAAAGTAATTTTGATTAGTGGGAGTACTTCTTGCTTAGTCGGTAGCCGGTAAAAGAAGACCATACGCCTTGTTTTAATGTAAGTCGTCTGAAAATTTCTCAACAATTTCTAAACTCTCTCTCTCTCTCTCTCTCTCTCTCTCTCTCTTTGTATTACTCAACAAAGCCCTCTCTAATGGCAAAGCTTCATTTCATAGATTGCATAAAATCCCACTCTCTACCTCTCATCTCTCTATTTTTCTCCACGTCACTCCTTGGAATTTTCCAGTTTGATCTTGGCAGACTGGTAGGGTTTTTCTTTGGAGAGAAAGAGAGGAAATGGATCCCAAAAGCATCGACAACACCAACAACAACAACAACAACTCTCCGCCAGCCAAGAGAACTCGCCTTTCTCTTCCGACTAGGTTCGCTTTCTTTCTCATCTTTCTCTTTCTCGAGTTCATCAATATCTGGGAGTGAAGAATCGAATCATCTGAGTTATAATTTTTATTTGTTTTTTATTTTTTATTTTAGTTCAACAAGTGAAGAATCGAACTTCTGATCGTTGGATCGGAGTTATATATAGTGGTTCCCCAGATGAGCTATATTTGAGTTTTTATTGATTTACTTATTTGATTTTGTTATCTTTTAGATTGGATCTGGTGATTGGTGTCTGATCTCTTATTTTCTTGCTTTTTTTTTTTTTTTTCTTCTCTTTTCCTTATAGGCTTTTGATATTTTTGTGTGTTTTTTTTTTGGGGGGGTTAGTTTTGAAGTCGGATCTGCAGCTGGAGCTGAACGTGCGTTCGTTGAATTGATATCTAAAATAATGAAACCTCTCCTGAAAGACTTGGTAATATTTTATGATCTTTTACAACTCTATTATCTCTCTTTTTCATATTTTCTAATATATACTTTTGTGCTACAATTGAAAAACTTGAATATGAACTTGTTAATCTCTCACAACCTCTTTTTTTTTTTTTTTTTTTTTTTTTTGTAAAAAAAATTAGGTACAACTGGAAGTAAAGAAGGCCCTTCAAGCTCACTTGTCCCCTCATCTTTTAGAATCACTAAGGTAATTAGTATTTTTAAATTTCATTGGATTTGGTCTTTATAGTAATTTTCTATTCGATTCGGTTTTAAGAAAAGATTTTTTTTTTTTTAAAAAAAAATTAACTATATTTAGTTTTGTCAACTTTAGTTTGTAACTATTTAAACATAATTTGATTATCGAATTTTTCTTTTTAGTCTCTTGTTTATGAAAGTTGTGTGCTTGTTTCATTAATTGTTGTGATTTTACAGTTGTAGAACAAACATTTAAATTTTTAATCAAATTTTGAAAAAATAATAAACATGTTGTATTCATATTTAAAAGATTGTACTAAATATATAAACTCTTTAATTCTAAAGATGTCACCATAATATGAAATCTGATATTTCTTTCTAAAATTACTACAAAAGTACTCATTTTTAGTTGTCAAAATTTTGTTTCAATTTTGAAAAGAAAAGGTTTTAGAAAATAATAACAAAACAAACAAGCTTATTTGAGAAAATATTGTTTATAAGTTTGGAATGTCTTGAATATGTTATGTAGTATTCGTATTGAGAAGATTGCACTAAATATATAAATGAGATGTACTGTAATATGAAATCTGATATTTCTTTCTCCCTCTATCAGTGTATGTAGAGCTAACACAATGTTAGTGAACTACATAAATCTCTGTGTTGATTTATTTATTGTGTTATGTTTTCTGTTCCCCTGTTTGTCGATTTCATAATACCAAGAATAAAAAAAATTAAATGATTATCAAATGAGGTCTTGTAATAATTTGAGGTTCTGTTAGATATAACATTTGGTTTTAAAATTAAGCTTGTAAACACCTACTGCCACTCATAAGTTTCTATGTTTTCTTGTCCACTTTCAAAACCCAAACCAAGTTATATTTATATATATATAAAAAAAGTAGTTTTTGTTTTTAAATTTTGATTAAAATATTTCTTTAATATAAGTGAGAACCATAATAGAAAAATTGGGAGAAAATAACATAGATTTCAAAAACAGAAAACTAAAAAGGAAATCATTTTCAAACAAAGATTACTTAGTGAGCTGATTTGGTATGAAACAACTTAGTCACTATTTAAAGTATTAGAAGGACTCAATGTTATATATTTTAAAGTACAAAGACCAAATTATTACAAATTAAAGTTTAGATACCAAAACTTCATTTGATAATTTTTTTTGTTTTTTTGTTTTTGCAAATCAAAGTTTAGAAAACACTACCTGCCCAAACAGTTTCATTGCTTTTTTACCTAATTTATAAAAACGTTTTCTAAAACTAATTAAACCCAAATTGTGAAAACTAAAAAACATAGAAATTTCTAAAAACTTAATTCTATTTTTGAAATTTTTGCTTAGAATTCAAGTGTTTTTAAAGAGTGTGAAAAGCCTACAAAATACTGGAAAGATTTCAACATATTTTTCAAAAACAAAAAACTAAAGTGAAAGATGTTGTTTGATAACCATTCAGTTTTTTGTTTCTGAAATTGAGCTTGCAACCTACGTTTTAGTTATGATAAATAGTTATCGAATAGAGTGGCTTCTATAAAACTTATGTGAACACGTAATGATGTTGATGAGAATTGTAAAATTAGACTCAAATAGTCCTAAAATTAGGCTAACTTTCCTTTGTTTTTCAATGTAAATAGAGAAAGGAAAGAGACAGGAGAAGAAGTAAAGGAGGATGATGGAAAAGAGATGTACAAGTTAGTGTTTCGGAATGAACCAGTCTCCATCATTTTCACCAACAATGAAATAAAAGCTAAAAATGGTGAGCTTTTGAAAGTTGCAATTTGTGATGCCACAACCAATGCCACTATCTGCACTGGCCATCTCTCTTCGGCTCAAGTCGAGGTCTTCCTCCTCGACGGTGATTACGGCGTCTCTGGTCAACTACATCATCCTTTGTCTCCCAGAGATGGCAAAAGGCCTTTACTGGTTGGTAGTGATCTCACCCTCATTTTAGAAAATGGGGTTGCTTACATTCACTCTTTGTCCATCACTGACAACTCTAGTTGGATCAAATCCAAGAAATTCCGCTTGGCTGTCAAGATTAAAGATGACAAAATGTTTTCACCACCTATTCGCGTAGCGGTCTCCCAACCTTTTAGAGTCATGGATCATCGGGGTGAAGGTAAAACATCCTCTCCTCTCCTCTCCTCTCCCTTCATTGTAGCTAATAGTTTTGTCCTATAAGAGAACATGTTGATTTTGAATATATATCTAGCAACTGCTACATTGTGATGTGACTTCATTGAATAATTCAATTTTTTGTATTCCTAATTAATTTTCTTTTCGTCATGATATTAGTGAACAAGAAGCATCATCCTCCGAGTGGAGATGATGAAGTATGGCGATTGGAAGGGATTGGAAAAGATGGCGCATATCACAAAAACTTATCTTCCTGTGGCATCAAAACTGTGGGTGACTTCTTGAAGACATACAACGAAATTGGTCATGCCTCTTTGAAAAAAGTTAGCCTCGACAAAAACTTCAAAATCCTTTTAATTACCTCAACACTTCAGTTTAAAAACAAGATTATTGGAAGTTTTTAAAATTTAAATCAATTTTGTGTAGCTGCTTGGTAACAAAGTCCCAAAGAAAACATGGGAGATGATGGTTGATAATGCTATGGAGTGTAAGCTTCCTAGTTACCAACAAATATCAAAGGTTACACAATCTCTTTCAATTTCATATATATTTCTCTATCAATATGCTGAAAATGAGAGCTCTCAGTTAAATAGATTTTGTAATTTTATGATAACAGGCAAATGATTGGGCAAATAAAGTCATTGGAGATCAACCACCTTTCAACCAACTCCCTGACCTTTCTGATCAGCAAAAGAATAATTTAGGTTATGGTAGCTCTCAAATTCCAGGAGTGATGAGCTTTAATGTTGGAGATCCATTTGGATATAATAGGCTTGGTTACGGAGGTATGCACTTAAGTATTTTTCATTGCAACAATGCTTTTTATAATACACATCAAATTACAAGTTTATATTAGATAATAAGAAAGATTCTGTCACAAAAATCAATTTACAACGTTATTTCATCTATCTTATAAATATTGTGAGGCCTCTCAACTTTTTTTAATGTGAGACTTTCAGCCGTTCAACCTTTATTAAGTCTTTTGATTAGTCGGAAATATAATTACTGATATATGAATTTTAATGGCAGATTTCCCTCCATTGTTGACTGGAGATGCATTCACTCCCAACACTCTGAAGGAGCTTGGACAAAGTTAGCATCCAAACTCAAGTGAATTCATACTAAACATTCACTCTATTTTATACCTCTATACAACAAAAACTACTTATAGGTCAAAGTAATGGTAGGATTGGTGGTTTGTTTAAGGTAGTTTTCTAATGCGTACGTGGTACAACTCTATTGCGTGTGTTTCACGCTCCTCGTACTTCTTTCTTTGGCAATGATATAACTATTGGAATGGGGATATGATGAAGGCGCTAAGTTCATATCAACCTAGTTGAGATGTTCCGGTGCGTCTACTGACCTTGTTTTGGTCCCGATAGTTTCTAAAAAAGATAAAAAAAAAATAAAAAAGGTAGTTTTCTATTTGCTTTTCCATCATTTGAATACTGTTACATATAATTTATACAATGTTTTTACCCTGTTTTAGTTTGTGGATTGGATATATATCATTTTCTCGGTTTTTTTTTTAGGTTAAATTACGAATTTAGTTATGAAATATTTATTCTTGTATCTAGTAGCTCTTTGAATTTTAAGTTTTTTCAGGTCTTTGAGTATCTAATAGGTTCTTAAACTTTTAATTTAGTATCTAATAAGATTTTTGACCTATTTGATACTATCTTAACTCACAAATTCATTTTCAATATAAAATTGTGAGATAAAATTCAATCATGTCTAGTAGCTAGATCCGTCATTTTTTTTAATGTTGAACAGGTTAGAAGTTGGAACCTATTTGACACAAAATTGAAAATTCGAAAACTAGCCACTTTCATATTTCATATTCTTCTTAATATTCTTCTTAAATATAAAATTGAAAGTAGAAAAACTTATTAGATAATTTTGAATGTTTACTAATATATTAATAAACCTCTAAACATGTATTTTTTTTTTTTAAATTCCTATACAACTAATTAAACTGTAGAGAGTTTTTTTAAAAACGATACAGAGAAAATTGGTGATAGGTTAATTACTTAGGTTATCATATTCTAAAAATGCGTAATTGTGTTGGGTAGCACTTTTAGGAATCGTAATTAAGTGTATAGCAACATTTTTAAAAAATTGTAAATATAATAAAATCTATAAGCTTCTACGAGCGATATAGTTCATCACTAATAGACTCTTACCATTGATATGGTTTGTCGTTGATAGACTTCTACTAATGATATGGTCTATCACTGATAGACTTCGAGAGTAGAATCTAAATTTTGCTATATCTACAAATTCTTTTATATTGTGTTAAATCTGTAAATACTTATTTACAACTACTCATAAAAAATATGTATTTTTTGTATTGAGAATGTTTGAGCCTCTTTGGCCTTACCAACCAACCGAGACCGATTATTGTTGGTTCGATCAGTATGATCAATTTTCTAGTTTACTTTGTTCACCCCTACGTAAAAACCCAAACCGAATGGTTTTATGCTAAGGTTTTTATTGTTCTTACATGATTCAAGTTGATAAAAGAAACGAGCTGCAAATTACATATTCCCACTTGATTTTGTCTATTATTCTTCTAAATATTCACTTAATTTTGTATATTATTCTCTTAAATATTCACTTATATCCATGCAAATATTTTGGGTGTGTGTTTTCAAAATTTTGAAAATGAAGATTTTTAAAATTATGACTTTGCTTCTTGTAATTTATTTATTTTTTTCAAATAAACAATTATATTGCAATGATGTAATTGCTCGGAGGATTTCTTTTCTTTTCTTTTAAGAAAAAATTTGCTTGGAGGATTTAGTTTTTGTGTAAATAGAACAAAAACAAATAAAATATCCACCAACTACTAGTGGGCGACTATTTTCTGTTCAAACCTTAAATTTAATACTTCGTGTTTGTAAAAGTAATTTTAAAATGAAGAATATTCAAAAAAATTTGGATAATGGAGAAAGACTCGTCTTTTGTCCTCTTTTCTTTTTCCTCGAAGAACTAATAATGGAGAGAAAGACTTGGGGATTTGTTAAAAAAATTAAAAATTTGAATGATTAATTATATAATATTAACTAAAATAACATTGGCCAACATGCCAATATGCCATGCCAGTTCAATTGTCACGCTTGCCAAGATAAATAGGGTTATTAATTTAGTTGAAAGTGAAATTAAAATATATATATATATATATATATATATATATATATATATATATATTTTCATTAACAACCCAAAAAAACTACTTATTATTGTAATAATTTAAACTTCTAAATTCTTATGAATAAATCAATTTAGACTATATCTATTGATTATAGATTCATTCGATCTCATTGAAAATTAATTCTATGTCATTTCAACAAAATAATTTTGAACAATTAATTCTATGTCATTTCAACAAAATAATTATATTTCAAAATCTTACAAAGGAAGTCAATAGGAATCACTCATAATAACGAAAATGCTTATTTATTTATTCATTTATTTATTTTCCACATTTTCTCAATGTACCTTTAATCTTGCATTTAAAGAAGTCAAATAATTTTAAAACAGATTCTTTAATAGAGACTTAGCTCGATTCAATAATGATGATTTAGAATTTAAATTGATACTTATTTTGAAATTTTACATGATACAATTTCAAATTCGATATCTTTATTTGCAAGTTTATAAGGTACCTTTAGTATCTCATAATAAATTAAATATTTAATATATTTTAATTAAATGTAAAAGATAACTTTGAAGTGTTCAAATTAATATATAATATAATAGATGTATTAAAAATAAAAGAGGAAAATATATTTATTGTATTGATATAAATACATTAATTAATATATATATATATATATATATATATATATATATATATATATATAAGTTAATGCATGTTGTAGGAGATTTGAATGAAATTTTAACAAGTATAAAATATTTATCCTACTATATTAGATACTAAAATATAACGTTTTAGTTATTGAAAATTAAATGATATGTCCTAAGTCTTAGAAGTCTTAGGTTGTTCAATACACATCCACACATTTTTTTAAGAAAATTCTCTCTAGACACGTACAAGAACTAGAGAATTCTCTAAACCTCTCCAATTTCTTGTGAAAGATTTTCTTTCAAGGAGGCTCTCACAATGTAATATTTGAATTTAGGATGAGTACATGAACGAACCGATATCACATCTAAATGAGAGGGATTCTAAAGATATGAAAGCATGGTTAAGAAAGCATTAAAACAATTGAAAGTTATTGCCTATACTTACAAAGGTGCACCTTCTTTTTCCAGTAGCTCAATTATAAGAACTCCAATGTTAAGCATGCTTAGCTTGGAGAAATCTTATATTGGGTGATCAATTTTCACTCTTAGAAGTAGTTTAAGACAACAAGAATGGCATTGCTAGGCCATAGGAGATGCAAGGGAATGTTGGTCCCATCAGGTGTCAAATTTGGATTTCGAATCATAAGCCTAATTAGGTGTTACAAATGGTATCCTACTAACAACGTTGGCTAACTGAGAGATTTAGATGGTCATGTGTATGCATGCTAGCATTAGTTGCCTCCTTATACTACATTGAGTCTTGTTGGAACTGCAAGACTCAATGTAGCCTTGAGGGAGTCTTGTCAACAAGTGCTCCACCAACAGCTGCATTAATATTTCTCTTGTCTTGCTACAACATTCCTTCATAGACGTACTGGATAAGAAGCTGGTCGGAGATTTGATGATGAGGGGAAGCCATCACAAAGAAGCTTGAAATGCTCCCAATACTCATACAATGTCTCTCCCTAGTTTTGCAAGATGATATAAATCTCCTAATTTCGAATTCTTGTAGCTCGAAGAGCAAGGAAGACAGGCTATAGAAACTTCTTTTTCATGTCAGCCGACATCATAATACTCCCAGACTGCAGATAGTAGAGCCAATCTTTTGCTTCGTTCTTAAAAGAGAATGGGAAGGCTCTCATGTTAATTTGCTCCTCAGTGTCATTGTGAGGATGCATGCCATCACAGACTATGTGGAACCCCTTCAGATGTTTGTGTGGGTCTTCACCTACACGTCCATGAAAAGGGGGAGGTAAGTGGATTAAGCCAGTTTGAGTTCAAAATTACCCATTGTCTTAGGGTATGTAATGTAGAGCAGTTGTTGGGTCAAGTCAGGGGCCACTAAGTCCCTTAAGTATGTTCCGGGGCGACCACCATCGTCGCCTCTTCCTCAAACCATTCCTTCTTCTTGAGTGTCTTGCACAATAATATGCTCATTAAACGTCGCCTACTCTCTAGCTTCTCTTCTGATTTTCGCCTTTCCTCTTTGTTAGTATTTGCAAAATTCAATAATCTAGAGTTCTGAGAGGAATGGGCCATTCACTAAAGAAAACATAAAAGAGAAAACAAGAGACTATAAACCTTTCAAAAGAGAAACAACCTGGTTCTCCAACCATGGCGCCAATTTGATCGGCTCACCGAAGGGTGTCGAATTTTTCGATGGATCAAATAATATTTCATTCCTACTTTAACTATAGTAGCAATAGTATGTGTCGAATCTCACGGTTAACTGTCTTGTTTCTTGAATAAAATGCTTACAACCCCAAGTTAATTGATGGAGGGGATTAGTTTGGTGTTTGCTTTGAAATTAAAAGATGCTTAAAAAGTAAACTATATAGGAATAAAATGTAAGCAATCAAAAGGAGAGAGAGAGCGATAAAAATTTATAATCTTTTTAATAGGGTTGTTTTCATATATAGCAAAATGAGGTATCTTAATTACAAATATAGCAAAATGTAAACTATCTATCAGTTTGAAAAGATTTTATTTTTCTTGCCATTTTAAAATAATTACCCTTTCTATATCTTAAGGCATGTTATATGTATGTGTATGTGTGTGTATATATAAATTTGCATAATTAAATTATTATTTAAACTATAAGATAAGGAGAAAAGCATGGATAAAAAATTTAAAAAAAAAAAACGAAATAAGAAAGAGTTATCAAAATAAGTTTTTGTTTCCTTCTTTAAAGAAACCAGAAACATAAATAATAATTCTAACATATTCCTGTTTTTAATTCTTAAAAAAACAAGAAATGAAAAATAAGAAATAAGAAATAAAGAAAAAAAAAACGAAAATCAGACAGCCCTAAAGTTTAAAAGCAAAAACTCATATAGCTTCAAAAAGAAAAGTGGAAGCCTTTCTTTGCATCATCATCATCATCATCATCATTATTATTATTATTATTATTTTATTTTTTATTTTTTTTGGAAGAGATGACCCATTAAGCATAGTGTCTCTTTCTTGTTCTTCTTTTCCTTTTTTTTCTTTTTTTTTTTTTTTTTTTTTAATATAAAAAAATTGTATGGTTGGGGCTACGCGTCAATACACACACACACTTGATAATGTTTGCAGAAAATGAAGGTTTGTATGTTGGAAACAACATTTTCGATTATTATTATCCCATGGCCACACCACATGGTCTTTGAAATTTGAAGATTAATTTTCTATATACAACTTGCAATATTTTTACAATAAACTAAACTTCACTTTAATGTAATCAAATTGTTGAGTTTCTTATCGGAGATCCTCTAATTCCACTACCAACATTGGTTCCCAACTACTTCAAACTTTTTCTCCATCAAACCTATATACATTCATTTAATTAATGTTTGTTGACCACCAACCATTAATTACTTCTTTATAACTAAATTGTTTTTTAAAATAAGGAAATCAAATTAGTCAATAGAATTAAAAGCCCATGGCCAAACCACTATCAACTTTGAAAGCAGATCATAACAACCAACCAAAGTCCAAAAGCAATAATATACATGAAAAATTTGGAAAAACCTTCAACATATATCTCTGGATTTTTTTACAAATAATACTCAAAGTACTTAATTATATTACTAATTGAGTTCTGCCATTTAACATTGCAAAATCTCAAATTTCTTATTCCCATTGCCCTCTTGTGTGGTTTTGTAACAACATGCTTTTTTCTTTTTCTTTTTTTCTTTTTTTTTTTTTAACATGTATGTAAGATTTCAATTTGTGCAATAAATTTATTTATTTATTATTTCTTTACTGTTTTGTACTCTCTCTTAATTATATCACTACTTCAAACCTTGATTTAGAACCCAAATAATTAGAAGGTTCAAACACATGATTGTTATTTTGATATACTAGGTTGAAATACCAATTAATCTAAAAACTTAAGTAGTTAGGTTAAAGTAAATTTAAGGAAAAAAAAATTTCTAGTCCCTAGCTTTATGTTTAGTTTCCATTTGATCCCTAAGTTTCAAAATGTCATACTTTTAGTTCTTTAAGTTATGAGTTTGATTTAATTGATCTTTAGATTTCAAAATGTTACAATTTAATCTTCAAATTTGGGTAACATTTCAATTTGTTTCCTAGGTTTTAAGATTTAAAATTTTAACCTTAATTTTTTTTACTAAATACTCACTTAAGTCTTTGACGTTAATTTCAATTACTTAATTAAAAATAGTTATGAAGTAAAATTTTAAACCTAATTTAAATAGTGATGAAAAAATAGTGAAACTTAATTAATTATAATTCTTTTATTTTTAAATTTAATTAATAACACTAAAGACTAAAAGTGAGTAAAGTGAAAAAAAAAACGAGAAGGTTCAAATTAAGTATAAATTTTGGAACCTAAGGACCAAATTGAAATAAAACTCAAATCTCAAGAGTAAAATTATAAATTTGAAACCTAGAAACTAAATTGAAATCAATATCAAAATTTAAACACTAAAAATGTAATATTTTTAAACTTGAGAACAAAATAGAAATTAGATACATAATTTTTAGAATTAAAAAGAAAAATATTCCTAAATTTTGAATAAGTTAATATTTTTCAAAGAAGGTTGTTGTTGTTATTATTATTATTATTATTATTATTATTATTATTATTATAGTAAAAGTTTCAAACTATTTGGACTTGTGGGCCTTAAAAGAGTGTTTGATGAATTGACGAGACACAATAATAATAATAATAATAATAATAATATTATTATTATTATTATTATTGATGTTTAAGACATTTTCCACAAACTCACCTATATGTGTTGGGGTTTATGGTTGGCTCAAACTTCAAAAAGAAAATATTGGTATGAGCTAAGCTTTGGGACCCAATCCCCAAAATCAATTTCCAATTTAGTGTATCCCTTTAAAGTAGATTTTTTTGCCTTCACACTTTTCCCTCTATCAAACCCCCTTTTTTGCCGTTTTTTTCTCCCTCCTTATAATATTCTTTTCACACCAAGCTTTCCCTTTGTGTATATATAAGTTGTAAGTTTATCATTTCTCGACACATTTGTGCTATTTGTAGCCTTTAGTTTCCGTTTAATCTATAGATTAGTTGATTAATATAATAATGTTTGATAAAAACAGATGAGCCTCCACCTATCTCAAATTGTATGATATTGTCTGTTTTAGGTATAAATTTTGGTGGTTTTACTTTTGATTTCACCCAAAAGGCTACATACCAATTGAAGATAATTGTCATTGCTTATATGTCATTATACCAATGATCATCACTTTCTTCTATAACCAATGTAGGACTTTATTTACACTCCTAATATAACCTACCTATCATTGACTTAAAAAAGACAGTATTTATAAGAGTTATTTTACTACAATCCACTTCAAACGTTTCAATTATTTCTTTGGAAGATCAAACAAAAACTATACCCTTAAAAGAAACCATAAACTATATTATAATTCATTAGTTGTTCATGTGGAAAATTAATTAATATATTTTTGTGCAAATATGGGTACATGTTTCTATAATAATAGTAGTTAATGTTGAGATGACCTACTTTGATAACCTTTTCTTTTTCTTTTTTATAAATAGATAAATAAGTAGGTAAAATGGACGTAAACTTTAAACAATCGTTTTTTACTTTTTGGTTAGTTTCTATACATTAAATCAAACCTTTACCTTTTACATCATATCAATCTTAGTGCTTTAATCAACTCTCAAACATTATAATACTGAAATAAAATACCAAAATTCTTTTAAAATAAAATAAAATAAATAAACTACCAAAAGAAGCCACAAAGAAAAGAGAATAAAGTTGGGATACGAATAAGTCAAAAGGTTCGCGAAGGGAATCTCAACCTTTTATTGAATGTTCAAAAAAAAATGTAAGGGGTTTGATTTTTAGATATTTTATAGAGAGAGAATTGAACCATTTTAATAATAATAAAAAAAAATTACAACAATGGTGTGATATAAAGTTGAATTCCTAAATAATACATATATATATATATATATATAGGGTGTTATTTATAGAAAAATTTAAGACAAACTCATTTACTTCATATTGATAATTGTTGATATCTTAATCTTTATATTTAATTTAGATATGGATAAAATATTATGATCATTTGGTGTTATTACTTTTTAAAACTAAAAAATAGAATCCAATTTTTTTCATAAAATTGTTAGGAAGCAAAGTCCTACACTTTTATGATGGATTTTTTTTAGGTAGAAATGTATTGAGCTATACTTACTATTGTACTTAAAAAGGAAAATTTTTTATGAAAATAAAAGATATTTTATTTAAAGACTAGTTGTCCTCATATAATTTAAGTGGTACAAAAAGAAAGACGACATACAAAGGTATATTAAATGTAAAATCTATATTAAGTGGCCATTAAAATTAAAAAACAAAAAAAATGTTGACCATCATAACTTAACATATATATATATATATATATATATATATATATATATATATATACAACTATACAAAAGCATTATTGAGATAGAATTAGTGGATGAGAAAAGATTTCACCTCAAAAGAGAGGGCTTGTTAGTTGTTAGGTTCACTTAATTTCACTACTTTTTAATATGAAGAAGTTGGTTCCTATATAAGAAAGGAATAAAAACTAAATTCTCACATCATATCATTGGTGTTGGCTTTCCAAATTTTAAAAAAGAAAATAAAAAGGTTAATAAATAAATAGAAGTCGGTCGATATGTTTCCATATGAAAATCCTATGCAACTTCTCCCTCAACTTAAAAATTTATTATTATTATTATTAGGGCCCATTTTAAATATAGCAAAAACACTAAAATATTTATAAATATAGTAAAATTTTATTATCTATCTCCGATGGTAGTCTATCGCGGTCTATCGCAGATAAACGGTATATTTTACTATTAATTGTAAATATTTTCAGCAGTTTTATCATTTAAGATAATTTCTCTTATTATTATTTTCCCACTTTGATTGCAAATATTATTTTAAAAGCATAGTTATTTAATTAGGCTCCTTTTATATATTAGCATAGTTATTTAATTAGGCTCCTTTTATATATATATATGACAAAATGACACTAAAATATTGCAAAAATAGGAAAACTTACAAATAATTGTAAATATAACAAATTTACCTTTAGCTCATAGAAAATAGAAAATATCCAAAAATTCCTTTCAAAAAGTCTACCGAAGGTGTAATATATATATCTTGGAGGTACAGAATTTCGTTTTTTGAAGTCTATTTGTGATGGTTGTTATCAATGATAAAATATACTCATTTTATAGATAGCTTCAATGATAAATTCTTATCAATAATAGAAGTCCATCATTAATAGACGCATTTTATATATATCATTGATATCATCAAGATCTACCTTAAGTTTTATCATTGATATCAATAATACACTGACATTACTTATATCTGCCTAATTTTTATCATCGATATCACTAATACACGGATATCACTTATATCTACCTAAGTTCTATCATTGATATACGAATATCACCTATATCTATAACCTAAGTTATATCACAGATATACGAATATCACTAATATCTGTCTAAGTCATATCACCACTATCATTGATATTTACCTAAATTATATCACCGATATCACTAATATCATCGATTTTAAATGCTATAATTACCAAATTCAATTTTAATATTTTAAATAAGGTTTCAATGAATTCTTTTGTAACCTCTTAAAACATGAGTGTTAATTAATGAATTCTTCAATCAATGATAAAATCATTTTATATCATTGACTATCATCGATAGATTTATATTATTATGTCATAATATATAATAGAAGTCTATTAGTTATAGCTATTAATAAATTTGATAAGTCTTAGGCTCTTAGTTTGATCTTGAGCATCTAATTATAATCATCCAAACTAACTTTTCTACAGAAATAATGTCCATTTACTCCAGAAAAATGTTACTAAACAAATATTTACTAATAAATTATTATATATTAGTTGATAAAAGTCTATAAGTTATAGACTTCTATCATTGATTCAAGTAGATATGTTAATGATAGAAGTCTAACACCAATAAAAACTATAATAGACTTAATCTATCTATAATACCATAGACATTAGTGATAGAAGTTTATTAATGATACATTTCAAACTTTTAAAGTCTTAAAAAAAAAAAAAAAAAAGTCGTTTAATAATGTTCTCATTTCTCATTTTGTTTCTAAAAAAATACCAAATTTGAGAAATTAAGAAAAGTAGTTTCTTTCAATTCTGTTTATATTTTCTATTTATATTTAACATTCTATGTTAATAATCGGATCTTGACCATTGATTTGTTTGGTGTTTGAGATGTGTATAAAAATGATTGAGCATTCCTTAAATTTTGGGTTCGAAACCCACCTTATTAATTTTTTTTAAATTATTAAAAAGTATACGTAAACAAGAATCAATATTAACAAGAAAAGAAAAAAGAAAAAAAAACAAGAAAAAAGCAAAAAAGCTCGAGGAATTGGGAGATCCAGCATGAATATTCTTCATTAAAAGAGGGGTATAAAAGGAAAAAAGAAATATTATTTTAAAGATTTACTATATTTACAAATTTTTTTAGAAATCCCCATATATGCAAATACTTAAATCTAGTTTGTTATCCATTGTACAATTATTATATTAAATATCAAAGATTTAAATGTTTTATTTGAAATTTCTTGTTTTATTTGAAATTTCTGAAATAGCTAATGTTGGGGTTCGGAGAGTTAAATATTTGTGTTTGATTAACCAATTTTATATATTAAAAAAAAATTAAATAAATACTTAATCAAATATGAAAAAAAAATAATTAACGTGGTCATAAACTAAATATAGTATTATTTAATATATGTTTATATTAATCAATTAAAATAAAAATAAATGAATATTTTTATACCAAAGAAACTTAATTAAATTATTTTATTTAATGATTAAAATTGATTAGATTTTTTTTTAAGGCAACTTATTAAGAATAATAAAAATAATTAATAATAAATTTTTATTTTAAATAATCAAAATAAAATATTAGTTTAAATTTATTAAGTCTAAATATTATATTTATATTTAAATTAAGCTATATTTTTACTGTTCAATCTCCTAATATAAATATTCTACATGTATGGAAGGTACAACAAAGTCTATGGAAAGTCCATACATAAATTCATTCATCTTGTGAAATCCCAAACCTTGTGAAACAAATACGTACTTAGTGTTTCACGTTTTCATGTCGCTATTAACATTTTTATGGATTCAATAGGATATGAGATGTCAATGAGAATTTTCATTATACCATTAAAAATTTGAATATATATAGATCTAATGTAAACCATATTTATATGAATAATAAAAATTTTAAAAATTTATTTGAAAAAGGCAAAATACTTAGAGTAATTGTTTTAAATGGCAAAACTATTAGAAATATTTTCAAATATAGCAAAATGTCACTACTGTTTATCAGTTATGGACACTGATAAACACTGATAAATAATAGTAGCCTACAAGTATCTATTACTGATAGACGGCATTTTGCTATATTTATATATAAGTGGGCTTATTTGGGTATATTTGAAAATATCTCAAATATTTTGCTAGTTTAATATAATATTGTAAGAAATATTCTACATTTATAGCTTTTTAAAGTGTAAATTAGTACATTGATATGAATATTGTATTGATATTTTATCAATATTTCCTCAAAATGTAAACTTCAACACAATATAATTACATCTCTAAATTAATAAAGATTATCATTTCCTAGTAGTTGGTAAAACTATATCCAAAGTTGTTGTGTGTGATTAATTTCTATATTTTTAGAGTTTAAATACTATTTTGATCTTTATATTTTTTAACTTTGATTCACTATGATCCAATACTTAATTTTGGTCCTGCTAAAAAAATATATATTTGTTGTAGTTTAAGTGTTTTCTTTTTAAGTTGTAGTTTAAGTTGAGATTCACACATCTGACTTTTAACATAGATATATAATAATACCTCATAGATACTTTGAATTGTGTATTGATTAGGTGATCCACGTGGTTAACTTCATTAGTTAATGCATTTCTCAAAAAAGAAAAAAGAAAAAAGAAAAATCATTAGTTAATGCTTATGCAACCAAACACTTAATGCTTCCACAAAACTATCCTCGACATAATTAATCTTAAATAATCTAACAAACATGTCACATACCTGTCCTACTTCATCTTTATGTTTTGTCAAAAGAGTTCGGTGATTCTTTTGGCCCACTCTTTGGTTTCTTAGGTTAGCATTTGTATCGTAAAACTTTATTCAATGCTTATTTAATTATTTTATTTACAATAATGAATTATTCATTACAATAAAAATTCAAGGTCATTAAGGGTAATCTTGAACATTATATAATTGACATATATAGATAGATCATATTCAAGAACTAACCTAAAAGATCTATAGTATATAAATAAGGTTAGGTGTCTTATCTTGGTGACACCATGAATAGAGTTCACTTTGTAATTGTTACTTAATCTCTCTTCGTAGATCCGTCAATTGAAGAAATTAATATTTCACAAGATGATCATATGCGACACAATTTGAATCCTCCGTGTTTTGGGGCTCATCCTTTGATTTGCATGAGTAAAAATGACTCTTATAGAACCATTTTGGAAACTTGATTCTATAGGGAGTTGAGAACGTAATTTCACAAGATATAATTTATTCTCTCCTATATTGATAGTTTCCTTAATGTTGCTTTTGGGACTTAAACAATGGAGTCTCACCCTCTTTTGGGACTTGAACAATGGAGTCTCACCCTCTCACAGTGAGAGGGACTTGGTTTATGATTTGATCATAAACATATTGTTCATGAGAGGATTAATGGTTATTTAAAGTGCAAGATGTAATTACAGTGCACAAGAGTGCAACTCTATGTCTCTAAAAGGATATACATATATAATTAGGGATGAGGATATGTGTATATATACTTTGAAAGGAAATATATTTGATATATTAAATGAGGTAAAAACATATTTATTGCATTTTATACATTAAATATCAAATAAAATTATTAATGTATTAAGTTACATCAAATAAAGATAATTGCATTGGGTAGCACTTTAGGGATAATAATTAAGTGTATAACAATTTTTTTAAAAAAATTTCAAATATAGTAAAATCTATCAATGATAGACTCTATGATTGATAGACTTCTATTAGACTCTACTATTAATATGGTTTATCATTGATAGACTTTGAAAGCAAAAACTAAACTTTGCTATATGTGCAACTTTTTTTTTTTTTTTTGCATTGTGCTATATCTACAAATACTTTGGACTTGATTGTTATATTTGCAACAGCCCCTTAAATAAAATTATACATATTTGATTTAAATAAAATTCAAATAAGAAAATAGATTCAATTATATTTTAAACATTCTTATTATTTTAATATTTTTTATTAGGCAAATTTTGTCCTATGTAATATGAGACGACGATGATGCTCAACAGAACCTTAGAGTTGTAGAGATTATCGATTCTCTACAAAATTATCCAAACTTTGTTTCTCTTTTCCCATCTCTTTCAAAGGGGCTACCACAACCCTTGATCTCTTGTTAGAGTCATAGTTATATAAGAAAGATCTTGTTGTAGAGATGGAGATTCGACTTTGTGGAATTGGAGCCTAAGGAAATAAAGACCCACCAACATGTTCTCCATAATATTTGAGATATATAAATGCTTAATTCTTTGGGTGTTTCGTTTGATTATTCTTAATAAATTTAAAGTAGATCCAATGCTTCCACTGCAAAATGAATTGTAACACCCCAGGCCCAGAATTCGACACCTGATGGCCCGACATTCTCCTGCAACCTAGCAATATCATCCTTTCATATTTTGAACTGCTTCTAAGAATGAAGATTATCCCCCACAAACGTACACGTGTCCTTTCAACGTTCTTTGTTCTCAATCACAATAAGATTACTCTAACCTAAGCACACTTAACTTTGAAGTTCCTATGATTGAGCCACTGAAAGGGAAGGTGCACCTTGTTGGTATAGGTAATAACTTTAATTTCTTTTAAGTATTTCTTAACCAAGATCTCTCTCATTGGAATGTGATTGAGATTCATTCATATCCCCTCCTAAACTTGGGGTGTTACTAATAAACCATTTATGTTATTGTTCAAGATTATAGTAGGTGGGAATTCTAGTTTTGTGAGATTTGTCATGGTAACACTATCACAAAACATTCTATTTATATTAGAAATTTAATATATACTAGACATGCAAAATAACATTTAATTTACTAATTATAATAAAGAGAAAAATGACATGCCTTTAGAGCCTACCTTCAAGGGAAAACAACAAGAACTCGTGCTAATAATATGTTGTAAAATTGAGGAGCAAAATAACGCACAACAGAAACACGAATACTAAGGAAATATAATATAATAATTAAAATAACAAAAATAATAAAATAGAAAATATGGAAAAAGAAAATTATGGAAATTTATGAGAATCTAAAATTCTCTATTTTTATTCTCCAATCTTTTCGCCTTGTTTAAGACCCATCAAATGTCATTATTCATAAGCAAATTAGCAAGTAGAAGGTGGAATTACATGGACACTAAAAATGTGTAATTGTAGGACATATGGACAACATGTATAAAGACACATGGGGTTGGTGGGAGGATGTGATTTGGTTTTTGAACCTAGATAGGGGTATCTATCTAATACATATTTATAATAATACTATTTTTTATAATAATTATTTTTAAAAAAATGGATATTTTTTCAAAATAAAATAGAGTCATGCATGTCAGCTTTTTATTACTAATGAATAGAAAAATTGATGAAGGGACATATAAGATGACATTAAAAGCAAATCTTAAAAGTAAAATTGTTGAGTTTTTTTTTAAAACGACTCAATGACCTAAATGCAACTTAATCTAAATTGGCCTAAAAATCTATTATTAAAAAAAATGTTTCTCTTTCTTTCATTAGAAAGCCTCATCTCTTTCTTCCCTTTTCCTGTTGAATTCATAAACCCTTTTGATCTCTACCTTTGTCCAAATCTCTCTTCTTCTCTCTCTCCCTCAAAAAGAGAGAATCCCCACTTCCCTCTTTAAAATATTTTTCTAAGTAAATATTATCTCTTAGGTTCAATATTTTCTTCACCTATATACCTTTTTGTCTCTCCCTCTCCTCTATCTGAACTCAGCAATTCAAATGAATTTTCCAAGTATCTTCTTTCAGAAAGGGACAAAAAACAAATCCATATATATAGATATATATATATTCCATATATATATATATATAAATATATGTCCTCTAATTTAATTTCAACAAATCCCAAGTGCCCAAACTTCTCTTCCTTGAATCAATTCCACTTCCTCTGTTAGAGAAAAACAAAAATTAAAAATGGATCAAAGAGGCAAAAAGAGGGAGTTTACAAACCTTCACAAGGATGAACAAGATGATCAACCTTCTCAAACTAACCCTAAAAGAACCTCCAGCTCTATTTCTCCTCCTAGGTTTGTTTGTTTGTCTTTTTCTTTTCTTTTTTTTTTTCTTTTTTTTCTTTTTTTTCTTTTGTGATCATTATTACAAGGAAAAAAAAACATGGGTTGGTTTTGTTTTTCCTAGTTATGAAGCTGATTCTGAGATTGTACCAAAGATTTTGTCTCCTGAATTATGGTCTCAAATGGAAGCTTTTCTTTGTCAAGTGGTACTTTTATTCTCCTTTTTCATTCCCTCTCTACTTTACGTCTTAATTTTCACTATCAATATTCAGACTATTTTATCATTATATACATATATTTTTCTTCTTAGGTTAATGAGGTATTTGATAGCAAGTTTATTTCTCACTTTCAATTCCTTCCACCATCTTCAAGGTATATATTTTTAAGAAGATGATCAATTACAATTACTTCTCATGCTTTGCATTCACACACACTCCTAATTATTAATCTCTTTGCATTGTTTTGTCTTGTTCGCAGCAATATCCAACTTAACAATGATCAAAATGAAGAAGCAACCAAGTTTGAGTTACGTTTTCTCAACCAAATTGCTTCCACTATTTTTACCAACAAGGAGATAGAAGCCAAGAATGGCGACGCATTACAAGTTGCACTCATTGATGCCAATAACTACAATGCCATCGTCTCCGTCGGTCCTTTGTCGATAGCTCAAATTGAGGTCGTTGTCCTCGATGGAGACTCCGACGAGTTCATCAATCAAAGCATTTTGTCTCAAAGGGATGGAAAAAGACCATTAATTGTGGGTAATGATTTGAAACTTTGTCTTAAAAATGGAGTTGGGTTCATCAAGAGTTTGAGTTTCACTGACAACTCCAGCTGGTTGAGATCTAAGAATTTTCGGTTGGGAATAAGAATTGTGAAAGATAAAAGTTCAGCAAAGTTTCCAAGAATTGGAGAAGCTGTATCTCAACCATTCAGAGTCTTAGATCATCGAGGAGAAGGTAATCCACCGCTTTTGTAGAACTTAGACCTTCCTTCTTGACATCTCTCTCAAACCCTAATTTATTCACCAATATATTGCTTAACTTTCTTCTTTCCCAATTCCCTCGGTTTATAACTGAATACCGTAACACAATCTCTATATCTAATTATATAGTAACATACCATTAATACTGCCTAATAACATCCATATCACCCTAGTTTTGTTGATTTTTTTTCTTTTCTTTCTAATATAGTTGGTTTCCTTCAATTCTTTAGTGAACAAGAAGCACCACCCTCCACTTAGGGAAGATGAGGTATGGCGGTTGGAAGGAATTGGAAGAAATGGTGTTTATCATAAAATCTTGTCTTCTCAAGGCATCAAAACAGTTGATGATTTCTTAAAAACATATGATGAAAAAGGTCCTCTTTACTTGAGAAAGGTAAACAAAAATTGAAGAGAGTTCTCACCATTCTTCATCACTATCTAGTTTATTTATAAAATGATCTAAGACTTGTTAATTTTTCCCCCTTTTTTCATGCATTGAAGTTACTTGGTAAGAATGTCTCAAACAAGACATGGAATGCAATGCTCACTAATGCTTTGGAATGTATCCCTCTTCTCAACTTTCCTCCAAGCTTTGAGGTTCGACTCTCCCTTATAACAAAAACCGTTTAGATTGACTTTCTAATTGCTCGAAAAAATATTTAGAAAGTCAATTCAAACAAACACTTAATTTGTATTGATATACCGAAATATTTCTCCTTTTCTCTAGACTTTTTTCTTATCTATATATATTACATGAAGATGCAAAATTTGTTTGGATATGAAGCCATGGGAAGTGAAGCTTTTGAAGGAAACTTAGAGCAAAGGAATTCAAATGATTGGAATACACTTGTAGTAGACCTTCCATAAAGAATAATGGGAGCCCATGCGAGGAGCTTCAACTACTTCATATAACTACAATCACTAAGTGAAAGATGCAAATGCATGTGCAACCAATAGTACCAAACGACAAACCATTCTCTCCAAGCTATTTTTATTTAGATTTCATGTTTTTTTTTTAATATAATTATTGTGGGGGGTATATATTAGAGGCTGAAATCAACATGTTTGATTAAAGATATGCATTGAGAATTTGTTATCTAATACTTTATTTTACTTGGTCGTTACACTACTTACAATGTAATATCAAAACTTTACCATTATTCCTATGCATTTACAATATATCCATTGTTTGTGTGCCTAATCTAATCTAATTTTACAAACCATTACAATATCTCATATTTAATTAAATGCAAATTTGAATCATATTCAATTGTTTATTTCTCTTCTAACCTATAGTTTTAATATAAATCTCATTTATATTAAATTTTCACCTATAATTTTAATATGAATCTAATTCATATTAAATTGTTAACCAATAGTTATAATATGAATATCATTCATATTAATTTAATATTTGAATCATATTCAAATATGTTAAATCTCCAGTTTAATTTTGAATCCTTATTCAAATTTAACTTTATATTATAATGTATTTATATACCTTAATTAATTTGAACAATTCAAATTCTTTCAAAACTAATAGTCCTTGTTTACCTATTGCAAGCTAATAGGGGACCTAGTGAAACTACATATTAGAAACTTCAATGATTCGTTTCGAGTTAATTAATTAAAATTTTTAATCAAATTAACCAACATTCATTTTTATATCAAATTAAAAAAAAAAAAAACTTGACTAATTCCATCATTTTATAACAAATTAAAAAACGCCCGTGTTCCACAAATGGAAAACCGTTTTTTAATTTCTTAGCATTATTTTTAAAAAAAGAAAAATGATAACAAAAAAACTCAATAAATATCAAACATATCTGATTTTTAAAAACTATATATATATATATATATATATATATATATATATATATATATATATATATAGATAAAGCAAAAAAAAAAAACTATTGGATTATAAATTACCAAACAGCCCGAAAATAATTATCAACTTTGCCTAGAAGATTTTCAAACTTTTACTTCAAAAGTTTCTTTAAAAGAAAAAAGAAAAGAAAAAAGAAACAACCCCCACAACCTATCTCAATCAAAGGTTTTTTGTTTTTGCGTTTTTTTTTTCTTTTTTTTCTTTAAAGAATTTCAATTAAAGATTTAAGTTTCCATGAGTGAGAATGAAATTTTATAATGGTGATTTTTTTTTTTTTCTCTTCCTTGAAAAACGGAAAGAAAGATCTTTATAGAATGAATTAATTGAAGGTTGAATTAATCAACACATAAAAGACAATGATTAGGGTTTGAAAGGGAAGCCTGATATGGCTTCAAAACAAAGTAGAAGACTTTCTTTGCATTTTTATATGGAGAGAAAGATGACCCATTTAGAATATTGTTTCTTTTTTAGGTGCGACGTGTAACATTTGATAATGTTTACAAAATCAAGGGTTTGTAGGGACACCATTTTTCTCTATTTTATATCGTCCACCACATTGTCATATATTTTTACAATAATGTTTTACTTTATTGTAAACAAATTGTTGAACTTGTTGACTATCTTATCTTATCTTGTACTTCCAATCACACATCAAACACATCCATATATTCATTCTCAACTAATCGAACTCTATTTATACCCATTACTTAACAAGTTTGGGTATTTTCTTACATTTTTCAGGACTCTATTTATACCACGTGTCCATCTTTCATCAACAAAATTTTTTTTAAGAAACTATTGGGATAACAAGAGTCTGGAGATGCACTCCAACGTCTTAACTAAGTTGACACATTTCTCCACTAGTAGGAAAACTAAAAACTACAATAATCTACAAATAGCCTATATTAGTCATATAGGGGTATTATGGTCATATGTTAATTATTAATTAATTATCTCTAGAATCACATTCCTATTCTTCTAATTCTTAAAATGTTATGCCATTTTTCAAAATGAAACATCAAAATTTATTATTCTTGTTGTCATCCCAAGATTTATTTATTTATTATTGTTTTTACTATTTCTTAATTCTACCATGACCTTTACTAATGTGTCAACCTAGTTGATGCACCTCCTGATCTCTTCTCTCCTTTAGTATTTTGTTAAAAAAAAATAATAATAATTCTACCATGACTTCACCTCTTCAATTCATAGGTCATGATCGTAAAAGTAACCAGGTTAATATTTCAACAAAGTTTTTGTTACCATCTTCACAAACTAGGCTTAAATGTCATCAAAAGTATACTCCAACAATATTATGGTAAAAGTTTCAAACTACTTTGACTTTTGGCCTTAAAAAAATTGTTTGATGAATTGTCGAAACACATTATTGATGTTTAAAACATTTTCCACACATCATTGATGCTTAAACACATTTTCCACACATTATTGATATTTAAAACATTTTCCTACAACGTTATTGATGCTTAATTAAAACGTTTTTCCACAAAATCAACTATGATTCGGTTGGTGAAAACTTAAGGAAATGGTGTGAGCCTCCTCCTCCTCCCAATCTAAATTTCAAGTTTTTTCTTTTCTGTAAGCGCGTTTAGATTAAAATTCTAAGTGTTTAAAAAAGTGTTCCAAAATATGAAAAAAAATACGTGTTAAATGTTTGTATAATATAAAATTTATTTTCACTCATTAGTTTAAGTTTTTGGATTAATCCATAATCTAACAGATTTAACCTTATATACTTGTGACATGTGTGCATATATGTCTACTTGTTTCTATATATATCAATAATTAATGTTGAGATGACCTACATTGCTCTCCTTTTCTTTTTCATTGTATAAATATACAATTGAATACATAATACATTCACGCTCACACTTTTTTCTTATTCCTTTGTTTTATAATACATTATATAGAGTTTAGATTCGATTCATTTGGAATACCCAGAACTTTAAAGACCCACCAATATTTTTTCCATATTTTTCGATATATTTAGAATTTAATTCAAAGTTCACTTTTAATGTTTTATGCATGTGATATATATGGCTTTCAAGATTCAACCGGGCCTTGTAATATTCGGTTTGAAGATTGATTAGAACAATATTTTAATTTTGCTTTTTGATCAACTATTGTTTTGTATTGGAGGAAAAGCCGTGGGAAGTTCTTGTAAAATTATTAAAAAAGAAAAAAAAAAAAAAAAGAAAGAAAAGAAAAGATAAACATGTAATAATTTTGTATACCCCTACTGCTAAGAAACTTCTTAACATGAAAGATGAAGCTGTGTTAACACTTCAATGGTAGGGGTTTCTATACTACTTTGAAACACTTTTTTTTTTTTTTTTTTTAAATGAAAGTTCTTAAGTGTTAGTTTTCAGTGTGAAGATTGTCTAAATTTATTTTGTATTTTCTTGGTGATTATGGTTCAAATGGCAGCAACATCTCAGAATTAAAATTTAGTGTTTGAGAAACCTAATAAATTTCCATCCAAATTTCCTATTCCCATGCATAATATATTATTGTTAAATCACATATTCATCCCGTATATGTTATACTCCATCTCACTTGGTCTTGATAATTTGTAGAAGATCCAATAAGTAGAAATTAATATCTTTGCTCTAATACCATGTTAAATTCTTATGGTCTTTATAGTGGTAGTCAATTCAGATTGTATAGCTATTGGAAAGCATAAAGATCAATCAATGTCTAGATTATAATGCATTAAGATGTCAATGCCTAGTAGTAAATGTGTTTGCGGTGGCACTTGAGTGATGTTGTAGCTAGGAAGGGGCCTAGAAGTACCTACTACTACACCACACATTTACAAAGCTAACCTCTTCCTAGTCCTTGGCAAAGCTAAGGAAGGTTCAATCCTTATTCCTTATCTCCATCTGCACCCAAATGTATCTTGTTTTTATTGAGAATTATTTTCCTTGACTAGCAACTGTTGTAGTTTTTCCAATATTTGCAAGTTTATAACTTATAGTTGCATAAATCAATAGTTCCAACTACACTCAAAGGTAGGGTGTTTTCCATTTTTATAGGAACCTATATCTCCAATTATATAGCTCATTTGGGATGTAAAATATTTCTTTTCTCACCATGCCCATAGTATAGGAGACAGTGATCAAGTGAATTTCGTTTGGATAGAGCTCATAAATTTAATTAGAATCGGTCTTATGATGAAACAATTCATTCTATTGATCAAATTCAATATCAACAAATCACTTTATACATATACTCATTAGATAAACTAAAAGTGTGCATGTTAAAGATTTTTCATTAGAAAAATTAAAGGTCCTCATAAAGTTTAGAAGATGGGCAAAATACTCCTCTTATTGCCATTGTCAATTAGTTTTAAGATGAAAATCTCATGTTATCTAATATATATATATATCAATTCAATGTCATCCCACTCCAATAAAAAAAAAAAAAGAGAGAGAGAAAAAATATATATATATATTACCTTGGAATTATGGAAGTATGTTGATTGTATGTCGTGGTTATATGAGGTTGAAGGTTCCCCACATGTGGATAATGGTGGATTCTCTGTCACATCAAACTGAAATTTTAGTTTATTTTATTAGCTCAAAAGAAAGTGTTATGATATCGATAAATACATATAAACATAAAAAATATAAACAATAAAAAATTGACAAAGACTTATGTGATTCACTAGTATGTTAGTTGTTGGATTCTTTTTTAGGCAAAATATTAGAAGTACAATTATCTCACATTAAAAAGATCTAGAAAAATCATGGACTTGTCTTACATTGAAAAGGTTTAGAAAAGTCATGAGCTTGTCCTACATTAAAAAAGTTTAGGAAAGTTATAGGTTTGTCTTACATTGAAAAGGTCTAGAAAAGTCATAGGCTCTAAGCACTATAAAAGGAGTATATACCTTTGTTTTTCAGTTGTCCCATTTAGAAACACTTTAAGATTAGTGTGCTTATAACTCTAATTAAATTTCTTTTGTATTCTCTAGTCTAAAAGCAAGAAAAATGTGTGAGTAGTCAAAAGTTTTGAGAGAATGCTCTTGTAAGTGGGATTGGAAGAAAGAATTATTCAGATTACAGATTAGAGATCCAAGGTATTTGATCTCAGAGAAATGGAAGTAAGTAGAAGAAAGGAAAGAAAATGAACCTGTTAGGAAAGTATAGTCTTGCATAGGTTCAATATCCATAAGAAATTTCTGTGTTCATTCAACAGGACGTCAAACCTCACGTTTTGAGCGAAAGGAGAAAATTTCAAAGAGAGATGTGTTTGACAAAGAGAGATACCTCGAAGCCTGGAGAAAAGGATGGTGAGATTGGAAGCTCGAGTGTGTTTAGGTTCCCATGGCCATGCCCATAATCATCAACGATATCCGTATTAATTCCCATGACTTCATTTTCTCCCAAATGTATCTGCTGTGTCATACATATATTTATATATTATCAACATTCATGTCCATCTTGAATTAATTGTCAGGAACTTATCCTGTTAAGAAATCGTAGTCTTGCATAGGTTCAATATCCATAAGGAATTTCTGCCTTCATTCAACAAGATGTCAAAACTCATGCTTTGAGCGAGAAGAGAAAATTTCAAAGACAGATGTGTTTGACAAAGAGAGATACCTTGAAGCCTGGAGAAAAGGATGGTGATATTGGAAGCTCGAGTGTGTTTAGATTTCCATGGCCATGCCCATAATCATCAACACTATCTGTATTAATTCCCATGACTTCATTTTCTCCCCAATGTATCTGTTGTGTCATATATATATTCATATATTATCAATATTGGTATTCATCTTGAATTAATTGTTAGTAACTTATCAAACACAAAACTAAAAATTTAGGCTATATTTAGTAGTGTAACTACAATGGTAACCATTTAGGCCCCGTGCCTTGATAAGAATTAATCGGCTCAGTTCAAGCCTCAAACCGAACCAGTTAGAATATTAGACAAATATGAAGAATCGAAACTGAACAAATGGTTGTTGTGCTGAAAGTGGGCCTGGAGTCAGTTGGGCCGCCAGATGAGGGTCAGCCCACTTGGATGTAAGAACGGAAGAAAAGGTGGATTTATACCTGAAACTCCTGCTTAATAATTTTAGATTGAATAAAAGAGGGACCTGATGAGAGGTAAGTGGAAGGATTCCAAGGGTGCTTGAAATTGGTTGGTGTCTTCTGAAAGATCGTCGTTGTCGTCGTCGTCGATACTCTCTACTTTCAAATTTTCACTAACATCTTCAGCTTCATTTTGCAGCAAATGGACATCGTCAAAGCTTGGAGCCACAGGAAGAACAGTATAGTATTCCAAAGCATTACAATACATCAGGTTCCATATCCTGTCTGGCACTTTACTAAGCAGCTGTGCATGCATGTATATATAAACTTCATCACACACCCAATTCACTTTAAATAAGGATATATATGTTTCATTGCAAGTGATTTTGAGATCCTTGAATTTATCTATATTTGAAATCATTTGCATTGTCATATTCAAAAGCTATGTATGGAATAATCGTTCAAAAATCGTTTTAATGTTTGGTTTTACACTTTTAAAATCGATTTACATACTACCAAAATTGATTTTAAATGATTAAGCAAGTGTTTTGAAGTGATTTTGAATAATTTAGAATCACTACCAAACATGCCCAACAATTTTAATGGTATGAATATCTTCTCATTTGAAAGGGTAATACCAAAGCTCTAAATTGATTGTTTTCAAACATACTTCTAGTTCTAATCAAATCATTAATTTTAGTACATTCATTACTTATATAATCCATCTAAAACATGGGTTAAGCAAATCATTGGTAACCATTTAGGTCTTGCTTGATAAGAATGTGAGTCTCGTTTGGTAACTATTTAGTCTTTTTATTTTTGGTTTTCGAAAAAGATGCATCTTTCTTAAGTAAAAGAGAATTCTAAAAAATAAATTTGTTATCAAATAGAAGTTTAGTTTTGTGTATTACCTTTCTCAAGTAAGAGAAACCTTGGTTTTGATGGATGGTCAAGAAATCACCCACTGTATTGATGCCATTGGAAGACAAGAGGTTGATGATTCGGCCAGTTTTTCCCACCCCATCCAATCGCCACACCTCATCTTCCCACTTTGGAGGGTGGTGCTTCTTGTTTGCTTACCAATTAAATTATACAAATACAAAGTTATTGAAATTTAGTCTTTCAATTTGCTATGTTTAGCCAAAACATTAAAATTTTAACATATATAAAGGTTTTTATCTTAAAAGAAGATGATACTCCTCTATGTATGTAGTACAAAGATATTACAACTTTCTAAAAGTTTTTTTAACCGTATGTTTAATAATCACAGTTTGTCCCGTGATAATTTATTTATTTTTATTGTATGCCACTGTGCTTGGTATGAGGTGAATATCGTTGTCTTCTTATTAATGATGAAGTAGAAGAGAGGTAAAGTTATTGTAATTTCACAAAATGGAAGAAACAAGGTTAAGTTGCAAATTTGATCCCTATAATTTAGATTATAATTAAAATTTAGTCTCTATGGTTTGATAAAAGTTTCATAAACCATAAATTCTAAGTTTACAAATATTGAAGTAAAGAAACAAGTTTGAGAGGTTACCTTGACTTCGCTGATCCATAACTCTAAAGGGAGGAGATAAAGCTTCGCCAATTCTTGGAAACTTTGCTAAAATGGTCTGATCTATAACTTTAGCTCCTAGACGAAAGGTTCTAGATTTAACCCAAGTTGAATTGTCCGTGACGACCAAACTGCGGAGCAATCCAAGCCCGTTTTTCAAGCAAAGTTTCAAATCCTTCCCAATCAATAGAGGTCCTTTTCCATCTCTTGGAAGCAAAATATTTTGGTCAAAATCAGTTGAAGTCCAACACATTTGTTGGTGTTGCTGGTCAGCAGTGAAATCTCCTTGGAGAATGAAGAATTGAATTTGGGAAGATGATAATGGAGGCATCTTCATAATTTGGTTACAATTGGTTTCATCAAAGATTGCAACTTGAAGTGGCTCCCCATTAGTACCAATTATCTGCTTATTGGTGTATAGTGTGGATGGAATTTCGTTCACAAAACGTAAACGGTACTTTAATAATGACGCTTCACATTCTTCCTCATCATCTTCGTTCATCTCATTCATCCCTTGGTTACTCCTATGCACACCATCAAATCAAACGTCCAAAACACACCAAAATTACTACACTTGTTGTGAATATAGTAATTAGGCTCAAAGTATATATTAATAAACACAGCACAATGTAAAAGAACTTACGTACAAATATAACAAAATTTAAATCGAACTGATCTTAAAGTATATCAATAGACTATATATTGATACGAGTCTATCGATAATAAAGTCTATTATAGATAGATTTTGCTATTTATGCAATTCTCTACTAAAAATGTTTCTATACACTTAAGTATTAGCCTTAAAAGTGCTACCTATTGTAATTATCCTTTGTATATGTGGGTGGATGATATTAAAATAATAATTCAATTGAAAAACACCAAGGTCTCGTTTGATAATCATTTTGTTTTTTGTTTTTGTTTTTAAAAATTGTGCTGGTTTTCTCACAATTTTCTATCACGATGTGGCCCAGTCATTTGTCTTGAGTGAAGCAACATAATCTTCTAGAAATACAACAAGACTTTAAACTCTCTTTGGGAAAATATCATGACATCGGTTGCTTCTTATTAAGTGATTTTAGAAAAAAGAGATTTGCCTATAATTGATTTTCATACAATTACCTTGATGTTTCGTGAGAAATTTTGAATTATTATGTTTGATTTCAATTAACTGGGACAAATTTTAATAGAAAAGGGGAAAAAAAAAAAAAGTACCAAAGTCATGTTTACACCAGGCGAAAGATACTCTATCAATAGTAATATGAAAAGTGGGCCCCAACTGATTGTTGTTTACTTCTTTCCATTTTCGTAATATGAGTTATGGGCCCCCTCAAAAGTTTCAATTAAATCCTACAATCTAATTGAGAAATGAAACAATAAAAGGTGCCCAATTTGATTGTGATTAAAAATTACATGGGATCCACTACTTTTACCTTTACCGTTATAGTTACGAAAACACAGCCATATTACAATTCATCTATGAATGAAATTTCATTCCAAATACACCAATTTTCGTCACAATTTGGTAAACGTGGCCTATATTTAACTGAGGTAGCGAAAATGCCGTTCAAAAGGTATGTTGAGATCGGAAGGATCGCCCACATGATCAACTACGGTGAAGATTACGGGAAGCTTTGTTGTAATTGACCAGAATCGTGCTGTGGTTGATGGATCTCAAATGAATTTTAAGAGACTCTACTTGACAGATATCAAAATTGATATTAAGAGGGTCGCTGCTAAGAATCAGGAAGTGATTGAAGCCATGAAAGGTGGGGATGTCCAGAAGAAATGGGAGAATAGCTCTTGGGGCAGAAAATTGATTGTTAAACAGAGAAGAGGCTCACTGGATCATGACTTCGACCGGTTCAAGCTTATGTTGGAGAAGATTAAGAGGGCTGGATTGGTTAGGCAGGAGCTTGCAAAGTTGAAGAAGGCCGAGTCCCAGAAGATTAAGAGGGCTGTCGACTTTCTTTTAACCTCTATAGGTCGTTGATTTATGGTTCAAACATTTTGTTGCAGTATTATTGCCTTTTAAGTCATTTCTACTGTTCATCAACTTCTTCCATTTTTAATCTTATTACGCCAATTTCTTATTTGGATTTCAATTGTCACAACTTTATCACCTGCCCTATATATATGTAAAAGGTCCTTGTCTTAATTGGTTTCAAAATATATATATATATATATATATATTTAGCTTTGGGAGTATATTATAAAGAAGAAGAAGAAGTTTAAGAAAACTAACCGAATGGGAGTGGTTGAGTCAATTAGGTTAATCAGCTGCTCTAGCTGACAGCAAAAAAAAAAAAAAAAAAAAAAAAAAAAAAATTAAGAGAGAATTATATTTGATGATGGAATTGTGTTGAAAGAAGCTAAGAAGAAAGATGACAAGAAATACCAGTGTGTGAATGCAGTCTACGATTCCCCTTGCAGATTGAAATTGAGAACTGCCCAAATTAAATTACAAACATCAAAATTGAATCAGAAAAAGTTATTTAAAAAAAAAAAAGGAAATTATTTTGAAAAGAGAGGAGAGAAAACCCAGGAGTAAAAGAAGAGCTGTTTCTCCGCCGTGGCCTCCGCCGCTCCTGCCACAACCCTTCTAGGACTTCCAAGTTGCCCTCACACTTTCTCCCTCGAGAAGACATTATAAGATTCGACAACAAAACCTACAATAATAATAATAATAATAATAATAATAATAATAATAATAATAAGAGCATAATTAGAGTAATTACTACCAACCGATATTCTATTTAGACAAAAACGCTACTTTGGATGTTTTCATGTTTTCCCACCTTGTTTGTATATGCTTGCCTCTTCAATGCATACAAGTCAACATTAGGTTTTTTTTTTTTTTCCACAGTTATAAATATTATGATAAAATAAATGTACATTATATAAACATGTTTAGTGTCTAAAGGTCACGTGTCTCATAATAACACATTCTTAGTGGCCACACTGTTCCACTACCTACTTGCCAAATTACCTATAAATAGTTGAATTTGGTGGGTGTTGGAGACACACATTGGTGAGAAAATAAGAGAAAGGATTGGGAAATTTGAGTGATTTCCATTTATATAAAAATCCACTCTCATTTTCTATAATTTCTTTATTTTAGTTTATTTCATATTATTTTATTGTTTTATTATTTTAATCCACTCCCGTTTTTCTATCATTTTGCTTCTCAATTTTACAACACGTTATCAACATGACGCTCTTTTTGTTTTTCCATTGGAGAAAGTTTCTGAAGGTATGCCATTTTTTCAAAATTGAGGCAAATAGGATGCAACCCTTCAAAATTGGACATGATTCTTTGAATGCAGGTCTATGTTGAGTTCAATAGATACAATTGCTAGCAATGAGTTACAATTGTTTAGATAGAGGTAGTTACACATATCGAATTGACGCATTTTTTCACTTATGGAGATGCATGTATGATAATTAAAAAAAAAACACATGTGTTCATTTACAATCTTATAAAATGATTTCATATATACAATCCAAGTCTAGAGGTAAAAAAACTTTAGACAAACAAAACTTTGAGGGATCATTTGTTTGGTGGGAATCAAAGATTCCCACGGAGACATTCAAAATATCATGTTTGTGTTGTGATAATGTATTATACTCACGGGCATCCTAAAAGTTGGATTTTCTAGATTCTCATGTTGAAAGCATTCCCAAGTTATTTTTATACTTACTATTTTATTTTTCTTATATTCTATATCAATTCTAATTACATTTGAAATTTAGGTGGCTTATAATTATAGTATAAATAATTTAATTTATGATTCTATTTTTTTTTTACTTATTACATTATTGTAGAATAAGAAAAGAAAATAGTTTTTTTTAGACAATTAAGTATTATTTAACTTTAAACTAAAACTATGACATTTTTACCTGCAATGCACTTGTTCATATTACTAATATCTTCAAATGATGTATTATTTCAACAATAAGTCTACAAACACTACTTCTACCTCCAAATTTCTTTCTTTGTTGTTCTAGTTTTTACCAATGATTTGAAAAACAAGCCAAAGATTTGAAAACTAAAAAAATGTAGCTTTTAAAAAACCGTATTTGTTTTTGGAATTTGGCCAATAATTCAAGTACTTAAAAAAGACGCTAATCATTGTGGAGGAAATAACGTTAATTTTCAAACCATCGCCTAAGATGATGTATGGTAAATAGTGAGAGGGTTTTATTACTAAATATCCAAAATTTTAAAATTAGTTAAATACGTAATTGATATATATCCTTCTTTGATTAAAGTTGGTTTTGTCACTTATTTAGTTATTTTACTAAAAACGAAAAAGAATTATCTAATTAATTAATCAACTATATGAACTCTTCAAAATAATAACCGACAAAAGATATAGAAATCACAGACTCACGTTCCTTTATCTAATTAATTAGTCAACAATATCAACTCTTCAAAATTAATAATGATAATAATAATAATTAAAAAGAAATAAATAATTAATTGATGAGTAGTCCATTATTTTGAAAAAAGCGTAGGCCCCTCAAAGCTTCCATTTACATGTAATTTCCAATTTAATTTCGCCCGCCCCACATTGTTAGCAAATATATACTTTTCCACTTTGAAAGTGCAAACATATAAATAAATAAATAATGTTAATAAATTGTCCCATCAATGGTTGAATATTTTAATTTTCTTTCCCTCCTCTAACTTCTTCCTTTTATGCTTAAAACCAAAAATGGTGAATATATTTAATTGAAAGAAACAACTTTACGCTTGGTACTATTTTATTCAAAGTTTTTATTAGAACATACCAAAAAAAAAAAAAAAAAAAAAACATACACATTCCTCCTACAACTATCCAAGAGACCAAACTTTAAAAGTTCAAAATTATAACTTTAGTCATTAAGTTCGGTGATCATTTTTATTTTTTATTTTTAAAAATTAAGTCTAATTTCTCTATTTTTTTTATAATCTTATAAGGGCTTTGCATCTTTTTTTTACTTTTTTAAAAAAGAAAATTACCCTATGGTAGGTGAAAAATGTGTGGAAATATTCAAGTTGAATGAAAATATGTGGGCGTTTTGGGTGAAACTAAAAAGCATATAATATTAACTAGACATAAATATGTTGAGAGTGGGATTTGAACCCACGCCCTTTCGGACCAGAACCTTAATCTGGCGCCTTAGACCAACTCGGCCATCTCAACTTTGATAAAATTTGATTTACCATAATATTTATAACTAAAACTTCTTAGAATTTCACAAATTATTATTTCATAGCATTAAATTATTGTTGTTATTATTATTATTTTGATTTGAAAAAAAACATAGAACTAAATTGTTGGAGTATATTTGGAATTTTGTGAAGTATAAATATCATTCGAATTGAACGTATATAGAACTAAATTATTAGAGTATATTGGAGTAATTGGCTAATTTTTTTTATTTATGTACTAATGTTAAGCTGTGAATTTCTTTCTTTGCACCGTACATAATTATCATGGAGATGCACATAAAAAGTGGACAATTTGTGTCAAATTGACAAACTATTTAAAATTGTGACTTATATCTATAAGTTTCTTCCATCTATTGAGTTTTTCTAATATGGTAGGGAATGACTTTCTAAAACACCACAATTTTCTTGAGTTCAATAATGTGTGAATTAGAGACTAGAACTTCTGATCATCTTTTGAAAAAAAAAAAAAAAAAAAAAAAAACTAGGTATTGCATGTCCACTAATGCCTAATATAAATTATGTTTGTATATTGCTTAATTAATTAATTATTAAAATTATAAGTTGACATGATAAATACTATAAACTTTAAAAAAAAATAAAATAATAACATAATTTATTTTCACAAAATTCTTATGGCATTCTAATGCACAATAAAATATAGTAATCTTTGAACTATTTATCGAGGACCATGCAAAAGTCAAGTGAAAGAGAATTGTATTGGCAACCTCTATAACCATATGTAGTTGTAGTTGTGAGTGACCAACTCAATTGAAATATGTAAAGAAAACGACTTTAGACAATTTGTAGACATCAAAACAGTTGAATCTAAAAAGAAAAAGAAAGTTAAGTTTAGCTTGTTAAACAAAGATGTTGACTCTAGGCTCTATGATTAGGAAATTAAATCTATGAGTTTCATAGGCAAGATTGATTAAAAATGTTGACGAAGGTTTTATGTGAGAAAATTTCCAAAGTTGTGAAAAAGTAAGGGTGTGAGACCTCTTCTCATAGACACATTTTTAGGATAATAACACTATTAGAGAAAACAAAGAAACAAAAATTAGGTTTGTGTCTCCCTATCTCAAGTTTGCAAAAATTTAAAAAAAAAAAATTAAAAATTAAAAAAAAAAACTCAATCCAATTTAGGGCCCGTTTGGATTGACTCCAGAAAATTTGTTTTTCAAAAAACTCATTTTTATTTAAACTCTTTTAATAAAATTTGTTTAAAATACAATTTAAAATGTATTTTGAGTAGTTGCCAAACACTACAATTTTTTCCAAAATGACTTATTTTTTAGATTAAACACTTAAAAATGCATTCCAAACACATCCTTAATTAATAAACCTTCAAAAAATCATGTCTTAACCTTCATTTTTCACACAAAAATAAGTTTCAACACATTTCAAATATAACACATTTTTCACACTAACTATTTTCAAACTATAGAAACTAAATTTATAATTTAACTTAATTTTTAGGGAAATTATCTTAAATGACAAAATTGCTGAAAATATTTACAATTAATAGTAAAATACACTGTCTATCTGCGATAGACCGCGATGACACAGATAGTCTATCGTGATCTATCACAGATAGATAATGAAATTTTACTATATTTATAAATATTTTGGTTACTCTTATTATATTTGAAAATAGTCCCTAATCTTTAGAGAGAAAATGAATAGAGGAGGGGGAATTACTTATTAACTACTCTCTCTAGTTCATGTCTAAATATTTATGATCTAATATGATTATTTTAATTGATCAAAATATACTTTTTAAATTAAATTAAATTATTAAATTATTTTTTATTAGAAAAATCCTATTAAATAAACTACCTTTTTCAATATTAATTATCCTTAAACACATATACATCTATTTAAGTTAATATTCATTCTCACCCTACAATGTTCATAATTTAAATGAATGATAAAGAGACAAAATTAGAAAATTTTAAACCATCAAAACCAAATTCATGAAATACTAGGAGTTGGCAATTTTTAAAATTCTTATTAAAAATATTATTTATGAAACTTATTTCTTTAATATTGGTCATGTCCGGAAGAGATGACCTTAAGTTTCCAAAATATTAGTCATATCATTTAATGAAATCCACGACAAGTGGATGAGTTAGTCTCTACTTCAAATATAGAAAAATTAATCCAAAATATTTATAAATATAACCAATTTTATTATTTATTTATGCTAAACTGCAATAGACTATTATCTATATTATATTTGTAAATGTTTTCAACAGTTTTGTCATTTAAAATAATTTATTTAGTTTGATGAATAATATTTTGAATAAAAATTGAGAAAAATAACTTTTTTTATCTCTAAGTTTTGAGTTTAATCTTCATTTGGTTTTTAGATTTCAAAACGTTATACTTTCACTCCTATTTTTTAGTTTAATTTCTATTTAGTCCTTAGGTTTCAAAACATTATATTTTTACTGTTGAGTTTCAAATTTAGTTACTATTTGATCTTTGTTGATACCAAAATTCGTACCAACGATAAATTTGTATTCTCGAGGAGAAATGACCCCAAAATCCTACAAAATAAACAATACTGAACATCGGTATGGTGTTGAGTCAAATCCACTCTAACGCTCAAGTTAGAATCAAGCTTGGGAAATAGTTCGATCAATAGAAAATGAGTTTGAGTTTTATGGCGTACCTTCTTTGACTGCAACCTAAAGATTATATTGGTTGAACTCTTCATAACTGAAACTTGTAACCATTCTATTACTATCGGACTTCCTTCAACTGTTACCCATTTGAGCCATCATTGTTAAACTCGTTACACATGTCAACCATCAATGTACTTGACTCTTGGATAGACCTTTGACCTCTAGTTAACTAACCAGAATACATAGTCAGTGCATGGCAAAACCATGCATAACTTGTTTTCTTAGCTTGACCTGCTAGATTGACCTCCTTAAATTGACCTCCTTTCTTAACTTGACCTCTTTTCTCAGGTCAACCTCCTTTTTCAAGTGGATTTCCTTTCTTAGGTCGATCTCCTTCCTTAGGTGGACTTTCTTTCTTAGCTCGACCTGCTTTTTCAAGTCAATATCCTTGCTTAGCTTAACCTCCTTTCTCAAACGAACATGCTTTCTCAGGTCGATCTCTCTGCTTAGCTCGACCTCCTTTCTCAAATTGACCTGTTTTCTCAATTGGATTGAGCTTACTAGGGTCTCCTCATAGGTCATCTAAGCTCCCTATGGGTCCACTAGACTCCTTTAGTGTTCAAACTCTCCTAGGCTTCTCTAGGTTTAGACCCTAGGGCTCTCCTAGGTAGGTCTTCTTTAGCTCCTCATGATTGAGTTTTCTATGCTCAAGCTCTCTTAAGCTCAAACTCTCATTAGCTCCTCAAATTTCTCTCTTAGATTCATCTTTAAGTTAGGGTTCTCTCTTCCGGATAAGCTTCTTTTCATGAGTCCTATTAAGCCTAAATCTACCTATAACAATCTTTAAATTTTAATATGTTTCATTTTACTTTTAAATTTTTACTAATTAACGATAAATATAGAAAGTGAGTATTTAATAAAAAGAAAATTGAATAAAAGTATAAATCTCAAAACTTAAAAAATAAATAAATAAATAAAACCGAAAACTTAAAACAAAACACAAACAGTGGGGTATAGTTGAGATTTATAAATATTGAAATATGATTGAGAAGAAGAAAAGACGTGGAGTGGAGCGGTGGGTGATGTGAAAAATAGGGAGGATATCGTGTCAGCAGAAGCCCTTCTCCTTCGCTGCAAAATCAGTGGAATGATAAAATGGCAATTTCGTCAATCCGCCCTTAAACCCCAATTCTCCGTTCAAGGGTTTTGCAGTGCCGCCTAGGGTTTCTCCATCATCTTCATTCATTCTTATCTCTATCCGCTCTCTCTCTCTCTGTCGGTTCTGCTCTCTTTTTTGCAGTAATGATCTTGCATTCTCCCCCTCTTTTTCTCCCTCATTCAATTTTCTTCCTAAATCGTGAAATGGGTTTGATGGATTTGAGGCAAAAGGTCAGAATCACCAGCCCCAAAAGCCCCTTTTAGTCCAATCTTTGTTATTTTTACTGATTTTCTTAATTCCACTCCTCTGTTTCAGGGACTGTTGCTTCCGGACACTAAATATTGTGTTGATTGTAAGACAACCAAGACTCCTTTATGGCGTGTAGGCCCTACTGGACCTAAGGTTCTTTCCATCCTTTGGCCTTTCTTTCTCTTTTCGTTTTTGCTTCTGTTTGCCTTGATTTCCTAGGTTGTTTCTGTTTGCCTTGATTTCCTTGATTTCCTAATGTTCTGTTTTTGTTTGATCTTGAGCTTATGAGTTTTGATTCTTGATCTATTTATGGTTTATAATTTTGCCTCGTAATTGGGTTTCTCATCTATTCATGAACCTGATCATCGTCTGTTTCTTCTACTGTTATCATGTGTTCTGTTTTGGCACTATGTCACTCGAATTTGGGTTTCTCCTCTTTTATCTTAGATGATGAGCTTTCCCTTTCATTTACTTTCCTCTCGAATTGATTTTATGATCTTGAGTCTGATTTGGATTCACATTTGTTTTTTTTTTTTTTGTGTTCTGTTTTTAGTGGGGTTCTCCTCTGTTTTATCAATCCAACCGTCCATTTCGTGTTGGAACTCGAAATTCTTATATGGTCAATTAAACAAACCTTTCTTCCTATTTGGGATTTTTGCAGTCACTGTGCAATGCATGCGGGATCAGGTTTAGAAAGAGAAGAATATCCACCACAGGAACGAACAAAGGATATGACAGGAAGAGAGGAGTTCATAACAATGGCTCCACGGCCATGACCACCGTGTCAGCCGCCACTTCCTCGGCCACCACCACGACCTCTGGCAGTGGTGGTGGAGATGGGGATGAGAATTTAGGGGAATGTGAGTCATTGAGGATGACACTGATGATGGCATTGGAGGAGGAGGAGGTGAAGAATTTACCGTCAGCAGTGAAGAAACAGCGGTGTCAGCGGCCGAAGAAGCTCGGGGAGGAGGAGAAGCAGGCAGCAGTGTCGTTAATGGAGTTGTCCTGTGGCTCTGTGTTTTCCTGAGGATGAAGAAGAAGAAGAAGGTAGATAAGTAGTATTTGAGTATGTTACTCAGCATAGTTCTAACCTATAATACTAGTCACTTATTTTCTTTTTGAAACTCAAAATTAATGAAATTGGAAGAAGACCATAAAAGTAGGAAGTGGGTTTCTTTCCAAAATGGTAGTTTTAGGCAATCAAGGAAGGAGATTAGGGAATTCAAAATGATATTTTGTGTAGTGGTAGTTTTGTTCTTCTCTTTTCTGAATAACTCATATGTGTACATATGCCAACAAAGTATTACAAATTTACATGCCTATTCTCTCTCTCCTTCCTCTTCAACTAAATTTTGGGTTTGGGTATGATTTGTTGATGGGATCAGATCAATCTAGGCTAGTCATCTACTTATAATTTAAAGATTTCAAACTTCTAGTAGTATAAGTGTTATTCCAATTGAGTTTGATTTATTTTGACGACTTTATTTGATTTTTATTGTTTAAAATATTTTATTTAATTACAATAGATTTAGATAATTTCATTTTATTTTATAGATTACAATGATTTCTACCCTATTTGTTTTATCTGGTTTTAAATATTGACATAACAGTTAGAAATTAGAATTTCAAGATTCAAGCAAAAATTGTGTCTTGATGGTTAATCATTTAATTTTAAATTTTTAAAATTAAGCCTATAATTATTATTTCCTAAGCTTTTTTTTTTTATCAAACAAGACAAATTTTTAAAACTAAAAAAAATAGTTTTTTTAAAATGAAAATTATGATGGGTGGCAAATAAAAAGCGCATCACACAATCTTTCTAAATTTTAGACATGGCAATAAAAAAAAAAGGGATGACTTGCTGAATGTGCAAATGCGTCTCTTTAAAATTAGTTTATTTAAAAATATATATATATACACACACATATATGAGAATAGAAAATAAGTTTAATTTTTAAAAAACGAAAAGGTTTAAACAAAACTTAATATTTTACTTTAAAAATGATTTGACCATCACATAATTTCGTAAAAAAACCAAAAGGTGTCACAATTGAATTGAATTGCTTAGATATTATTTCAAAGAAATGTTCCAAGTGTTTAAGTGATCTATAGAATTTAAATTTTGTGTACAATAAATCTTTAAACTTTAATTTTAAATTTTGTGTTGAATAAATCTTTAAATTTTAAATTTACATTTTACTTGTAGTATGTATTTAGACTTTTAATTGTGTATCAAATATGCATAGGCTGCTAATATATTCAATTTCTTTAATCTATTAGATCTAAAAATTGAATTCTATGTCTCAAAGACCTTAAAACATTAAGATTGCAATTTATATAATTTTTTAAAACTTGATTTTAATTTTATATTCCGATCACACGCTAGAGAGGTTAAGGATTTATAAGATACAAAATTTAAAATTTAAAAAATCTATTGGATACGAAATTAAGATCTAAAGATCTGTTACAGTTTAAGTATTAGATATGAAATTAAGATCTAAAGATCTATTACAGTTTTAAGAACTCGATTAATATAAAATTTAAAATATAAAAAAAAATCTATTAAATACTTTTTAATATTAAGGATCTATTTGACGTGAAATTCAGAATTCAAATACAAATAATATTCCACACTTAAGTCGAGTAGATACAAACTTAAAATTCGCCTAAATTCGTAGTGTTAATCTAATTTAATTTTTAAAAAAAGGAGACAATGACAGCAAGACATGTATATTAACAAAATACTTTATCCCTCTCTCAAGCAAAATATCAATTGCTTTTTAAAATATCTCTTTTTCATATGAAAGGTTTTCAACTACTATATAATTTTGTTAAAGAAAATGCACATGTTCTAAACTCCTCTTTTCATTTTCAGGTTTGAATAGTTAATGTGATATTTTTACATAATGTTTAAAGTCAAAAATATTGAAGACATATTTTTCCTATTAAATATTAAGTTTTTTTTTTGTTTTTAATTTCATTTAGAAATAATATATTGAGTAAATAATTCATTCATGTATTTGTAAGCTTATTGCTTTTAATCTTCTAGTGATCAAGGATTAATTGTTCTTTTGATTTAAGTTTTAACTCGGAAGAGTATAACTTAGATTAGAATAATAAATGTATATTGATGATAGAATCTTATAGGAGAATATGGATTTTCTAATACAGGTCGTCGATAACTAGCTTCTAAGGAGAGTCTTGAATTCCAATAGTGACAAACAGGAACGATCTACTTGTGGTGACAGACATGAATCATCTACTTGTAGTGACAAATAGAAACGATTGGGGATACTTTTTTAAGAGTAATTGCTCTGTTTGTCTTTAAAAATCATACAAATATGTTAGGTTTTAATTATAAGCGGGAGAGTATATTATTTGCTTATGCATGCTGCATGTTAAAAGTAATCTTTTAATTAAGTTGAGTTTATTATTCCATTAAATGAATCCTATATATAGTTTTTTCTCCAATTATTGTGTTCAATAATTAGGAGTAGGAGTAGTGTTAATTTAAATTAACAATTTTTAAATTTTAACTCCCTAGATAAAATAAGGTACAAGTAGTTATGGTACACTGGTATTTAAATTAATGACCCAATCCTGTAGATGATACTCAAACTCAATCACTATATTAAAACTTGATACCGTATACTTGTGGTTTTGCATGGTATAAAAATCATGCAAGAGTTAGATAATATATGGTTATTATAAAAGCAATATTGGAGAAAATTCTTAAACATAGGATTTCCTTTGACTCTTAGAAATAGGGCAAAACTAGAATCTTCTTGAAAATATTGAAGTAAGAAATTTCATCTTCTTAAAGTCACCTGTTGTATAATGTTTCATACTAGCGTTTTCAAGTTATGTTGAGGAGTGACAATTCTTACTACGACATACTCAATAATTTATATGTCTTTTCATATTAGACCATTGAAACCTCGAACTAATAGAATGAAAAGCCCTTCATATCAAAACGAAACGAAACACACAAACAAACAAAAAAATAACACTTACCATAATCGAACAAACAACATCCACCCAACATAATTAAAGCCATTGTATATTAGTTGTATAAATATATCAAATATATTCACAAATTAGCGCAAATTAAAATAATAAGAAATGACCATGTATCAAATATAATGATGAGTCTTCAGACAATTTAGAGGTTTCCTTTATTGAAGAGGTAAGGTCTTTGGTTAGTGAGTTGGGGTTTGTCTCCTTCTCCCATGTGCGATGTTGCCATAATTTCCTTGCCCATTCCTTGGCAAGTAAGGCGCCGAAGATGCTAGTTTCTACCATTCTTCTTTCCCCTTGTCCTAGATAGTTTTCTTTGTCATTGTCTCCTAATGTAATTCTTTAGTTGGTTGTCTTTGTTTTCCTATAAAAAAAAATGCCAATATATTTTCACATTTAAAAATTTACAAGTACCAATATATATAAATATTTTTAGTACCCCATTGCAATTTTTGTATAATTTTAACCTAAAAATTATTATAAAAATGAGCTTATTTCAACGATAATTGATATCACTTTCTCCCCTTAAGGGGGTGTTTGGGGTAAAGGATTGGGTTGGGTTGTATTGTATTGGGTTACAAAGCCCATGTTTAGGGAATGGGCTTTGGGGTTGGTTTGGATTATAAAACCAACCCCAAATACAATCAACCCAATCCTTCCCAGTTTCCGCCGCTTCCCAATGCACACTTTGCTCGATGTCTGCTCTCCCTCTCTCTCTTCTGTCGCCTTTTGTTGCCTTCTGTCCGCATTCACTCTTCCTATGCGTTGGTCGAAGCAGGCCATGTGTTGGTCGAAGCAGGTCATGCGTTGGTCGAAGTAGGCCATGCGTCGGTCGAAGGTAGGCCTTGCGTTCGTCGAAGTAGGCCTTGCGTTCGTCGAAGTAGGTCTTGCGTTGGTCGAGGGTCGAAGGCCTTGCGTTGGTCGAAGGCTTGCGTTGTTATTATTATATTGTTATAATTTGGTTGTTGGCTTATTTGTCTTCGGTCACTTACTGCACTGTCAGTCAAATTAATTGAGTGGTTGGGTTGTTTAACTTCACATGCTTATATATACGAATTCTCTCCTATTTGTATATCACACACCATTTTGGAGAAGAAATTTTCTCTCCAAGTTCTTCTTTTCCGGTGAGTTCCCTTCAATCTTTTGCTATTTTTTATTTCTTTCTCCTTATGTTATGAATTATTTTTATTCAAACTTTCTTCTGTTTCATGTGATGGTGGACTTCTTGTTTGATATGTGCTCTATCCATTTGCCTCTTTAACCCGATTGACAGTCGAGTTCTAACGGTTACGTATGCATGCTCAGTTTTTTAATTGAATTTTTTTTCCTAGTCATGATGTTTACTTAGCTAACATGACTTTTTTTTTTTTTGTCAGTGAGCAATCCTCCGAGGAAAATCATACTACCCGGTTGATGTGCAGTGCAAGACCATACATGCATGTTGTCTCCTGCACAATTTAATAATTCGAGAAATGAGACCAAATTCCTTACTTAACGAAGGAGAGGGAAGTCAGGGGGGACCAATACCAACAGACAATGAGAATATCGAATTTGTGGAGACATTTGATGCATTCACTGCATGGAGGGATAATATCGCAAATCAGATGTGGGCTGAATGGAATGCAAACTAAAGACGCCCTTGGGAAATTCTATATATTACCTTTTTTTTTTTTTTGGAGAAGATAGGAATTGAATTTTTTTTTTTGTGTGTATAAAGTATTTTGTTGGTGCCCGACGTGTACGCTTTGCAATTTTTTGTATAACATATGTGAATATTTCAATGTTATAGTGTGAATGGATTGATTCCCCACATTCTTTTCGCAATGTTATATCTTGGATGTGTTGACAAATTCAATTTCAGATGGAAGCATCCGGGTCACACGCAAGAGCCGCAAAACATATATGGACGGATGAGGAGAACAGAATCCTGGTGGAGTGTTTGGTCCAGTGTGTGCAGTCTGGACACTGGCGAGCTGATAACGGGACTTTCCCGACCTGGATTCCTATCAAACATACTATGGATGATGGAGCAGAGGATACCAGGGTGTTCCATACAGGTCAGCCCACATCTGGAGTCAAGGGTCAGGACCCTGAAAAGACAGTACAGCGCGATCGCTAAAATGTTGGGTCCAGGCTGTAGTGGGTTTGGGTGGAATGCGAAGCGCAAATGTATTGATTGTGAGGCAGAGATATTTGACGCATGGGTCAAGGTAATTTAATTACATGTTTTATTTATTTCTTCTTCGTTTAAATTTGTATAGGCCCTAACATAACACAAGTCACCTTTAACAGAGTCATCCGAGTGCAAAAGAATTGCGCCATATTCCATACTATGATGAATTGGCCATCGTATTCGGCAAAGACAGAGCCACAGGGAGTTATGCAACCACCACTGCAGAGGTCGGATCTGAACCTGTTATGGAAGAGGAGAAGGAGTACATCCTGAACAACCAGTCCCCAGACTTTGAGAACTTCTATATTCCTGATTCACCTTTTGCTAGCTCGCCCCTGTCAGAGGACTTTTCGACTACCCCAGCGGTAGAGGGTCTAGGAGTAGCTTGCCATCAAGGAGTAGGAGGTCCCGAAGTTCATCGATTGGAGAGTACAGCGAGGTGGTTCGTAAGGGATTCCAACTTCTGACGAAGTCTATTGACGACATTGCACAGTGGCCTGTCATGAACGAGGACCTGGCAAGGCGTCGTTGTCGAGAACTATACGCCGAGCTGCAATCCATTCCTGGTCTATCGGTACAGGATGGATTGACTGTTGCATGGTCATTGCTTGCAGATCCAATGTTGTTAAGCCACTTTGTGGACTTCCCACCACAGTGGAAGTATGACTATTGCATGCAAGTCCTCGGGCAACGACGGGATCCAGCACCATGACTATATTTTTTCTCCCTTCAATTTGCAACCCTAGTTACTTTATGGTTAAGGAACTTTATCTTTCCATGATGTTGTTTGTAATTTGAATTATGTGTACTTTTTTTCGAACTTTAATTTTATATCGTTGTCCTTCTATTATATACTAACATTATTTTACTTTTAATTCTAACATACTGTGATAGTTGAAATAGATGTACCAAAAAAAAAAAAAAACAGTCGAAATAATACTTCAAGAAAAAGTAGTCAATATTATAATATAACATGATAATTTGAAATAATATTTAAAAAGAAAAAAAAAATCAAAATCAGTCTTATAGTATGGTAGTTTAATTTTGTATAGTATGAACAAATAAAATTCAAAATACTATCATGGTTAAAAAAGATGTAGAAAAAAAACAGTGAAAATAATATTTTTTTAAAAAAAAGTTCAAAATACTATTTAAAAAGAAAAAAAATCATAATTATAATATAGTATGATAGTTTCATTTTCTATGGTATGAACAAATATAGTTTAAAATATATGATGCTTAAAACAAATCTAGAAAAAAAATTACTAAAAATAATATTAAAAAAATAAAAACAGTCAAAATAATATTTAAAAGAAAAAAAATCAAAATTATAATATACTATGATAGTTTAATTTTCTATAGTATGAACCTACAAATTTCAACTTATATTATGCTTAAAAACAGATGTAGAAAAAAAAAACAACCATAAAAATATTAAAAGAAAAAAAAAACAGCCAAACCCAACCCAAACCCAACCCTGCAATCCAAACACTGTAATCAGAAACGCAGCCAATCCAACCCTGCCCTCCAAACACCGTAATCAGATTCCAGTGTATTCCAATTCCAGACAACAAAACCTATCGTAATCAAATTCCCAGTAATCTGATTACAATCCAGCACCCCAAATACCCCGTAAATGGTGAATATTTAAAAAGGAAAAAAAAATCCTCAAAATTATTAAACTATTTAAAATTAGAAAGAAAAAATTACACGATCCGTAAGTTTAGCTATGTCCGATTTTCTTTTCTCAGAAGAAGAATAATAAAGGAAGCAACGAAACTAAAAATCCAAGGGGCAGTTTCTTCCGACCTCCATGTCTCCGAAGACCACTTCTCCATCTTCTTCCCCACGATTTACAGCCCTTCTCTTTCTCTTTTAACTTACTTTTCTTCTGTTGGTTTTCAAATGCAGCATAATCCTTCCTCAGATTTCCTTTCAGGCAAGTTCTTTCTCTCCCTCGCTCTGTTGCTTCCCTGTTTCTGCATTTCAAAAAATGGTTCAAATTGCGGAGAAGGGGAAAGATGTTGTATTCTTTTGAAATCCGAATGTAAATAGTTTGAAGTTGCTTAAGAATTTAATGGGTCGATTGCTGTTCTCACTGTAACCCCTTTTTTCAATCTGATGCAGCAGTGTTTAATTTGGACGTTTTAAGTTCGAGCGATCAATTGGTTTGCGTTGTTGGATTTTGTGTTTCTTTGATTTGTAGTGATGAATGATTGGATTTCTCTTTATGGAGTATTGGGGAAGGATTGGAGATGGCGGGAGTTGGGAGTGTTCTTGGCCAAATGGATTTGATTACAAAGTGTTTGTGAAAATGTCTTAAATGAGCTCGTGGAAAATAAATTCAACTTTTTTGTCTTTGACGTGATTTTGCTTGTTCTTTTGAGATCATTCGGAGCTCTTAACTTTGTTGTTTTGTTTATTATTCTGGTTTTTCTGTTTGATAATCAATGTGAAGAAATTAAAGTTCATCTCTTTTTGTTTCTTGGTCTGATTTGGTCTTATACATTGTTTGTCACCCCATTATCTACAGGTTGAAGAAAAGATTGCTTCCGATGCTGGATTTTCTCGGGTTTTCTGTCTAGATTTCCTCTTGTGTTGTAAATTCAAATGATAACAGCTCCAATGTGCTTTTCGATCTTGCGAGTTCCGAAATTTGGAGTCCCTACTTTAGCTAATCTTTGGAGGGAAAACTTCCATCCCTTGAACAGGAATTATGGTCATAGTTCTTGGTATAATCAGCTTGGTTTTAGGATCTATAACCTTGAAGGAGGGCAGAACAAGAGATGGACTAGAAAGTCTCTGACCACCAAAGCAGGGAGGAAAGCAAAAGCCAACCCTAGCAGTAAACCGACCAATATCAGGAATGAAATCCTAGAGGAATCAGTCTCAACAAGCTGTACAGTTAGCATTAATAAGTCTGAGAAAAGTGAAACTCAGAAGCTTCAATATTGTGATATTCAACAAACAATTATTAAGAATAAGGATTTGGCTCGCCCAGTTACGGTTATAACCTTTGACATTGAGACGACAGGTTTTAGTAGAAACCTCGATAGAATAGTGGAAATTGCACTTCAAGATCTTTCAGGAGGAGAGAATAGCACCTTCCAAACATTAATAAATCCAGAGTGCTATATTCCAAATTCAGTTGTACATGGCATTACAAACCGTATGGTCAGTAGACCCGATGTTCCAAGGTATCAAAATGTTCGTTGTGGTCTCATTTCTCTTATATATTATCCATTCAGTTCAGTGCTTGTTATAGTCATTTATCAATCATACATATTCAGACTTTTCTTTTCTATGTTCATATAGGATGAAGGAACTTATTCCAATTTTATTACAATTTGTCAAAAGCCGTCAGAAACCTGATGGTGATGTATTATTGGTAGCTCATAATGGTCGTACCTTCGACGTGCCCTTTTTAGTCAAGGAATTCAGCCGTTGCTCCATTGATATTCCTCCAAATTGGCGATTTTTCGATAGTATTCCTTTAGCCCGTCAATTGATGAAATCCTCCGGTTAGTTTTCCCTTTTCACATATTATCTTGCGCTAGTTTCTCTGTGAATAAAAGGATTGATGTGATGTAATGTAATATTGTTGGCAATATCATGATCAGATTCGAAGATTACAAAAATAACGTTACAAGCTCTTCGCGAGTATTACAGTATTCCAGTGGTGGGTTCAGCTCACAGAGCAATGTCGGACGTGTGGTCATTGTCGTTGATTTTTCAGAGGCTTACTTTCGACCTCAAGCTACGCATCCCAGATCTCATTGAAGGATCTTTCACTGCTTTAGATCTAATTAATAAGAAGAAAAACTAGTGTCTTAAGTTATGTGCACAAATCAATCATAACATAGTGATCAAGCTGTGCTTTTGTTGTAATGCTATTTGCTAATTGTTGTAACCTCAGTTCATTCTTATTAGCAAAATGTTGGGCCATTTTATTTATGGTCAGCAGATGTGCTTGATGTCCATATTCTCCAAAAACTAGTGCCTGAATTGGGATGTCATGACATATAGTTTTGTTTTCTTCTTTGAATGGATACTGAGATAAAAGTTGTTTATGAAGAAATATGAAAGGAAGATCTGTGTTCTGTATTGATATTGTTGGAAATGGCTGATGAATTGAACTACTTTCGGGCTGTGTTGTGACGAGGAAATGTCTAAGGGTTGAAATTATTTTGTTAAGTTTAAAATCACTCTAAAAATATATTTTTGATAGTTTAAAATTAATTAAATATTTGGTTTTATACTTTTAAGTGTGATTTTTGTACCATCAAAATTGGCTTGAATTGAAATGATTTTGATTTGAAAATGGTGATTTAACCTATGTACAAATAAATTATGGGTATTTTCATTGATGGATATTTTTAGATTTTTAATCCTATTGAAGGTTAGGGATGAAAGAAGTCAGTTTTTGGCTGAAGTTGATGTAAGAATTTGGTGGAAAATTTTGGGGGAAAAGAACAAACCCTTGGAGATCAACTTTTTTTTAATTATTATTTCTAAAAAAATACGAACATAGCGCAACTTATATGAAAAAAATGAAAGTTTCTTTTGTTTTCTATCAAATTAATTACTTTATTTACAATTTTTAATCCCTAATATTGTTTAAGAAAAACTTTGATTTTAGACCCTTCAATTTAGTTGGGTGAATTGATCTTAACTTTTAATCTTTCCATTTCATTCATTTTAAACTCTCAACTTGAAATAAACTTGAATAAGTAGTGAAATTTAAATTAATACTAAGATAGAAAGATATAAGTCTAGGAATAAAACAGACATTTGACCCAACTGTAATTACGAACAACTAGTAAAGAATCGACTTACTCGTAATGATTATATCCATAGACACAAATTCTCCTACAGTGCATACGAGTGCAACTATAGGTCTTAATAGAGTGACATATAGTTAATGAATGAAAATTAATTAATTAAATAGTTTGATTAATTAATTTTTGTATTCCATAAGGTTCCTTTGGTAGCTCATACAAACAATTAGAGATCAACTTTGTTGAAAGAAAATTAGATACAATAAATATAAAATAAAATTATTAATATATTAAAATATATTAAATAAAGTTATATGTATATTTAATTTGAATGAGATTTAAATAAGAAATATAGATTAGGAGAATTAAAAGGTTCTATGTCAATTTCTCTCATTTCCCTTCTCTTTCAAGAGGCTCCCACAAACCTTTGATCCTTGTCAGAATCCTAGTAAGAAAGATCTCGGAAAAAAGATGAAGATGAAGATTCAACTTTGTTGAGTTAGAGCACTAAGGTAATAGAAATCTATGTTTTCTTTCGAGTATTGTAATTTGATTAACCCTCTTGTAATTTTATTTGATTCCAAATAAAAACAAAGCAATCCAATGCTTTCGTTGCTCTATGAATTGTCGGTCCCCATCATAAATATCGAGTCTAATTTCTATTTGGTCCATAAACTTTAAAATATTACACCTTTAATCTCTTAAATTTTGAGTTTGATTTCAGTTTCATTCTTGGACTTCAAAATGTTAGTATATTACTTTTGAAATTTGAGTTTTGTATTTAATTTGGTTCATAATTTCAAGATTTGTACTTTTAATCAAAACCCAACCAAAAAGATATTTAACTAATTATTTGGAGATTTTTCAAATTTTAACATGATAAATAATATCTTGATTTTTATTTATTTATTTAGTTCAATCCTTCATGCTAGAGTTACAAGAAAAACCTGAATAAAAGGCCTTTAAAGTTCAAAAATGGAATTCTTTACCCCAAAAAAAAAGGTTGAAAAATGATTAAAAAGAGAAAAGGCAAAAATAGAAAATACTTGCTTTCGTTGAGAGTCGAACTCAAGACCTCCCGCTTACTAAACGGGTGCTCTAACCAACTGAGCTACGAAAGCTTTTGTGCAATTCATTCGTAATTTTATAGGAATCGCATACTTTGAGCCATTTTTATTTTTCTTGATTCTCTTCTCATCAATTTTCAATTTAAGATTATAAAAATTACATTATGTGCAAATTAAAAGAGACTAGATGCATTGATAGTGTGGTCTATTGTAAATTGTAATGTTATTTATTTTAATCTTTTTTCAAAAAAATAAAGATTAAAATACCATTTTGGTTCCAATATTTTGAAGTTTGCTCAATTGTTTAAGTTTCTATATTTTGAAACTTGTTTAATTTTTGTCTTTGTACTTTTAATAAATTCTAAATTTAGACTACTATAAGTTTATTGTTGATATTTTTTAAAAAGATTTTTTTTTTCTTTTTTTTTTTTAATCTCTTAGCAATTTTACTAATGAATTTGAGGACTTTGAAATATTTCACTTTTATTCTTCAACTTTAAAATTTATTCTAAGATATACTTTTGGAAACATGATAGCTAATATGTAAGCACTAAACAAATAAAAGATTTTAGCGATATATTTTGAGATAATAAAATAAATTATAACAATAATCTTAAACCTCCATATTGAGCTGTAATTAATATCTAATCCACATCAATGATGAATCAAATTTTCATTCTTTATTTTAACAAAAATATTTTATTTATTGGCACAATTTAAAATTTTAAGGATATTTTTTAAAAAACGAATTTCGAATTTCATGATAAAAATATATGGGAGTATTTATATAATTTAACTACAAGAAAAGAAAACGATAGAATGGGGTTTAAAATAATAAGAGCTTATTTGAATTTACCAATTCAAGAATGATCTTAAAGGAAAGTGTCATAGAGAATCAATTCCAAGATTGTTTCAAGATCTTCCAATCATAAAAACAAAGAAACTTTTGGAATGTGAGCTTTTATTTTTATAATCATTTATTTGTATGTATCTTATGAATTTGAATAATTACTCTTCATAACTATATCATTTTTCTTTATTTGAAAATAGTTCTAAAATAGGTTTGATGTCATTTCATAAAAGAAAAAACTCGGAAAAAAGAAACTTAAAAAGAAAAAAAAAAAAATCTTCTAGTCGGACTATGAAGAAATTTTCTAAATGAAAACTACTACTAAAACTTGATTGCAATATTTTAATATTGCATTAATCCGAACATTTAAAAAAGTCCCACACATAGTGGAAAAATTATGCATTAATGAATTTGAAACAAAATCCTAGCAAACAAGATAAATTGATTCAGTCTCTAAAGTATAGAGTTTTAATTGATATAATTATTAGTTTAGCATATCAATTAATTCAACATGCAAACTTTAGAATCTTAATATTAACCCAAAATTAGTTAGGTAATTGACATGCACTATCTTCCTCAAAGTTGGAAGTTTGACTCTGGCATTTGTGACATTAAAAAGAACTTCGGACTTTTTCTAAAAAATTTAAAATAAAAAATTGAATTGCATATTAAAGAGATTCTAATTTAACCCAATTCCTTTATTATGTGGACGACATGTCGTTTTCTCTCACCATGTCGACAAAGAGAGAGATTGTTTGGAATATTTTGTAAACGCCCATCGCTCGTTTCTAGCTCTCTTTATTTCTACACACATTCACGTGGAAAGTTCAAAACCAAAAAGAAAAGGAGAAAAAAAAAAGTGAATGTTTTTAGATTCTTTTTTCAATTTAGTTTCTAAATCCTTTCCACTTCAATCTTTTTCAATTTAGGCTGAAATAATATATATATATATATATATATATATATATATTTTAAATTTGATAATTTGTTTTAAAAATACCCCTATTCTTTTAGGAAGTTATAAATCTAATACTATCGTTGCCATTTCATAAAATTTTTCCAAAACTACTTTTAGAGTAGAAAAATTGTAAAGCCAATCTTTTCATTCTTTCAAACTTAATTCGAACAAGTGTTTTAGTCGCCGTCGTTCTAAGTCATTACCACTTTAATTCTTAATTAAATAAAAAAAACACTTTTAGTCTTTAAACTTCGATGAAAATAACAATTGAATCTATAAACTTTAGTTTATAATGATTTAGTCTATGTAGTATTAAATTTGCAACAATTTAGTGCATATTATAAGAATTTAATCAATTTTATACACATGCAAGATCAATAGACTGGTAAAAATTAAATTTATTTAAAATTATAAAGATTGATTCGTTATATAATAAAAGTTGGCACTTAATTTTGATGAAACATTTCAGGATAGAAATTAAATTGTTAAAAAGATTTAAATACATAAATTAAATTGTTATTTATTAAAGTTAGAAGTTAAATTGTTAAAAATGTGAAAATATGTTAACTAAATTGTTATATTTAAAATTTTTATTTCAACGAAAGTTGCTAAATAATGGTAATTTTAATGGTTTTTTACGAAAAAAATAAAAATATTTCCTACATTATCCATAATATGGCAAAAGTATCGACTTAATTTCATAAATTCATTTGATCGAAATTGTACCCTAATAATAATATAAGCGAAATGAGCAATTTCTTAAAAATAAGAGTATTTTTTAAAAAACAAATAGCAATTCTATTTTTTTCCCCAAGTAACTATTTTTTTTTTTTAAACATAAATGAAAAATGAGAAGAAAAAAGAAAGAAAAAGGAGGAAAAAAAAACAAAAATAATATAAATGTTGAGTTGCTGTTTTTTCTCCTCTCTTTCGTTCATTTTGGTTTGTGAATTTCACCTTCGAGAAAACCAAAATCGATTTTCAGTTCGCAGTTCATCTCTTCTCTCACTCTCTTCTCTCATAGCTCAAAAACCCCAATCATCACTCTTCTTTCCCCTTAATTTTCCCTCCGCAAATTCTCTTTCTAGGGTTTTCATTTTGCTCTCAGTTTGTTGTTCTGCTTCGGATCGTAAGCTTGTTGAGCTTGCTTCAAAGCTTCTGCAGATTGAAGTTGCAACTCGTAAACCCAATTTTTCGGCTAGGGAAGAGCTATGGATGCTGAATCGTGGACTGCTCGTCTTTCTTCTGCTTCTAAGCGCTACCAATCTGCTCTTCTATCACGATCTGGTTTAGGTGAATCTCTTTGATTTCTTAAATTTTGTTTGTTTGTTTCATCGCTTAGTGACTTTGAAGTGATTGGAAACTCCCCACCTTACAAATTGGTTTTCTGGTCATGGGTTTCAAGAATCAAGAATGAACATTTCCCATACATTGTTATGTTTTTTTGTTACCTTTAATTTCCTTTTGCCATCTGCGGATAAATGGATAAACAGATGAGGATATCCACAAAAATTAAGGCAATCCTGATTCTGCTTGTGTTGAATTTTTTTGTACTGAAGTTTGGTGAACGTGCCGAATGAAATCAAAGACTTGAATTTTGATCCAAAGGCAGGAAAGTGAAGGTGGTGGTGAGATATGGATAACATTTCGATTGTTTCATGCCATCTTCTTTTTCCATAATTATAATGGCGGTAGGGCGTCCAGAGTTCGTTTTGTTTTTTTTTGTGTGTGTGTGTGTGTGTTTTTTTTTTTTTTTTTTCCTTTTTCTTTTTCACACGAGAAATTGAGTATATATTTAAGATGCACGAAGAAATACTTCGGAGTGTCAGTTTTGTGTATGTTTAGAAATATGGTCACAGAATAAGTAAGAAAAGAAGTACCTTATGACTTAAGCAAACCTGATTATCTAGATTCTCTGGCTGGCTGCTGAAAATGCGATCAATTATATTACATTATCTGGAATCTTAGGATTTTGTTATTAAGACACAGGGCATCTAATTTTCTGCTGTAAATCATGATATCACCTGCTGCTTCAGTATGTTATAGATCTTGATTTGTATGTGTCAGTGCTTTTATGTGTCCCTCTACTCTTTTTTTTCTTTTTACTTTTCTATAATTGTTTCTGTATTCTTTTGCCTTCACCCTCAGTTTTGGACTCATTCTGTAGTAGCTCACCATTCAGGTATGTTCATGGGGTTTGAAGAATTTGAAGGGGATGATGATATAAGGGAGGAGTTCCCATGCCCATTTTGCTCAGAATATTTTGATATAGTCGGATTGTGCTGTCACATTGATGAAGAGCATCCTATCGAGGCTAGGAATGGGGTATGAATCCTTGCAAAACTGTTTATTTCCATATTTCCCTTCTAAAAGTAGTTAATTTTAATTGAGCTTCTTAGATAAAATCTTTGTCTGGCTTAAATACACACCTAACGTTCTTATAAAAAGAAAAAAAGAAAAAAAAAAAATCCAAATGGAACTTTGCACTTTATTTTTCTTTCTTTCAACTGAGAAGACGGCTCCTTTTTCCCCTTCCTATAGTTCCATTTTCTGTAGTATATGAAGACAGCTTGTACATCTCAAATGTTTAGGACCCTCCCAGGAGAAGTAGCCTTAATTTCCCCAACCACCATCAAGTTGGGACCTAAGAAAATCGAGAAACTGTACTTGTAAATTAGTAATCAGGACAGCTTTGGGGTGTGCCATAACGTGTGACAGAATTCATAAGAAAAACCCCTTTGTTTGCGTTGTTCAAATTAGTATTTCCAATGTAAACAAAGTTTGGGGGATATGGATCACTTATTCTTTTATCGTCCATTTATTCCCCTTGCTGGTCACTCTCCAAGATACTTGGAATAAAAGGGTGCTTATTTGAAGTATATCTCGTACAATTCTTCATGGTCCTCTCTTTAGGAATACAGCAAGAGTATTACAGAGGAATGCACCCTAGGTTAGTCTTTGGAAAGTTGGTCCAAATTTTTTTTAGGTTATTGAGAGGATGAGACAGGAGTGTATTGAGAGATGTATATCAAACATATTCCAACTACTCTATTCTCTGTAAAATGCTACTGAGGGCGTAATTTTTTCTCTCTAAGGCTAATGATCCGGGAGGATGGCTTATTCTCCCACCTTCCCACACTCATATTATTGCAAACTCTGTTTTCTATCAAAACAAATGAAGTATCAAATTCCATGTATCTCAGGTTGAATCAATTGCAAGCTATACTCATTTGCCCCAGGTAGCCAATTGTTGCTGTACAATTTTCTGGTTCTCGTGGATTTTGATTCTCTGACCTTGCTAGTGTCCCATTTTACAAAGTAAATTGCACTCTTGGTTTTATTATTTGATTTATTTATCACGTGTATGTTGAGTCTGAGGATGTATCTTGGTTCAATCACTTGAATATATATTTTTTTCTATGCACAATTAATTATATTCATGGAAAGATAATTTTGATACCAATGCTGTTGTCACTCATCTCCTTGTTCAGCATTTCTTCATTTTAGCTAACAGTGAATTCCTGAGTGTGCATGGTGGCGCGTATAATTCTGTTCATCATAAGTCTAAAAAACAATAGCTTCAATAGTTTAAGATTGAAATATTATTCAACTGCAGGTGTGTCCAGTCTGTGAAATGAGGGTGGGAGTTGACATGGTTGCGCATATATCCCTGCAGCATGGAAATATTTTCAAGATATCCTTCTATTTATCATGTTAAAAGTAGTTTCAGCTTTTATTTTTTCCACTATGATTTTGCTCTCATTGAGATCCTTCATTTTCAGGCTCTTCATGTAGTTTTGTTCTTTAAAGATGAGCTTGGTGTGTGCCTAGCTTTGTTGTTCAATGATTTTGATTGTACCTGAATCACAAGTCTTTTAGATAACTTTTCTTAGAAAGGGGGAAAAGTTGAAGACTTGTTCATTTTCTGATATTTACCATCATTCTCTCTCGCTTTTTTTTTTTTTTTTTTTTTTTTTTTTTTTCCCTCTCTCTTAATATATTTGTTTTCTATGTTTGTTCGAGCTCTATGTGAAACTCAAGCAGGATGCAAGATTAACCTCATGCTTAGATTCCTTAACTAATGGTTACATGCAGCGTAAGAGAAAATCTCGTAAAGGTGGTTCACACTCAACACTCTCTTTGTTGAGGAAAGAGCTTCAAGAAGGAAATTTGCAGTCTCTTTTTGGGGGTTCTTCATGTTTACTTACTTCCTCCAATGCAGCGCCTGACCCGTTGCTGTCATCGTTTATTCTACCGTTGGCCGATGACTATGGCAGTGTTCAACCTCACTTTTTGGCTGAATCAAGCTCCGTGAAGAGTAATTCACAAGACAAATCATTAGAACGGTAAGTAAATGATATGTTCCTACTATTACAGTGCCATTTCTTTCACAAGTTCTTTAGTTCACAAAATTGTGCCCGCCCAAGATAGTATCTCTTTTCTTGGGTAGTTCGACCATGTGAGATGTGAAAAGTTCGAGGAATGAGTTCGAAAAATGTTTTCTTAAAAAAATATTTACTAACATGAGATTAGTTTTATTTTAGGCTGACATACATTTTCCTTTAAATCCCTGGCACTGTGAATAAATGTTCTCTTTTGTCATCTTGTCGTTTTTAGTCTAGTTGATATTATTGCTGTCAAGAGATTTGAACTAGAAATAGAATATGTGGATAAGGCTATATTGAAATGAGCACATGCTGCAAGCTAGTGCAGGGACTACTAGCCTTAGTAGATCTGGAAACAGAACATTAAGTAGATGTACCAAAATCTTGGCCATCATTAGATACTTTTCCATTAATGTCTACTATCACATTGATGTGATTTCATAGACCTAAAGGCTTGGTTTTATGTGACAGGAGCATCCCACCATCGCCCCTGTCCGTGCAGGATAAAGAAGAGAAAACGAAACGCTGTGCGTTTGTGCAAGGGCTGTTAATGTCCACCATCCTTGATGATAATTTATGAGTCCTTGCACACATCAAAGTTGGCTGCTGCAATAGTGGATGTAAAGTTCACAAAGGCCCTCCTTCGTTTGCTTGTAGCTCTCAAAATACTAGTATGCTTCAATGAGAGTGTCAAAATAAGGTGTAGTGTAATTTATGTTGTTTGTAACACACCAATTCTTAGGCCTGACAAGACTTCCATTTCCTGTTTTAAATTTATGGTCATGCTTAAGTGAAAGAGGGGGAGAAAAGAAAGAAAAAAGAAATTTAAACTCCCTTGTACCCCCTCTCGAAAAAAAAAAAAAAAAAAAAAAAAAAAAGGTTAAATTTGCAATAAGTAATTTCTTCTTGAATAGCTTCATTTCAATAATTGGAAATGACATGTAACTGGAACAATAGAACTATGACTTAAATGTCAGTGAATCAATTCTATGGACAAGTTAACAACAATTTAAACCTCTGAGCTAATGGGATGCAAAAAAAAGTAGCCTGCCCTTCAAACAGTCCCTATAGTCTGAGATTCAACCACGATACGTCATCTGTAATCTTCTTCACTATGTCCCGAACATATAAGTCAAAACAACGCAAGCAGAGGCCCTTTATCAGGCTTCTTCGGCCTTCCCCCATCGACAATTCAATGTGAGAACATTGGGATGGTGGTGATGTTCTATACATCTCGTTCTCGTTTATTAAGTGTTCGAATCCACATGCGCCTAAAATCGTTCTAGCAGCTTTTCTTGCAATGTCAGCTGCTGTGCTTTGACCTGAAACAAAATATCAAAGAAATTATGAGTAGCAACAAAATTAACATTAAACAAGGAATCATATCATTTAGCTTGCATTTCTACATTGGTCCTCAGTCTAAGAAACTAAACTGTGAACAAAAAGTAAAATGGCAGTTGAAAGTATGAACATACCTAGATCAATATCTCTGGATAAACTTCTCAAATGGCAATCGATAATTGGTTGTAGTTGCTCTCTTGCTGCACGATAATCTTTCTCATCTCCAATCGAACGGGGCAGTAAACCATTATCAGAGCCAGTGCTTATTACATTGCTGTAGTTTGATAGCGAATTCACTCCTGAAAGCTCGGGACTCAGCGCTCCATTCAAATTTCGATCAATAGTTATCGAATTTTCAATTGCTAATCCACTCAAAGGGTTCAAAATTGTTCCATTGCTGCTGGTTCTATCTGTTGGCATGCTACAATGAGGATCTTGCAGTGCTTGCATAGGCAAACGACTTGCTTCAGGGTCAAGGAAAACCCCGTGTTGCATCAATGAAGAGGGACTGTCATCTAATAAGGTTTCCCCAAACAAGGTTTGGCTCGGTATTGCAATTTCTTGTGTTATTGTATGTTCGGCCATCGATTCCCTACTCTGACCCATCTGCGAACTTAAGGTACCTCCACCAGGATTGATAGTAGAAACTCCATCAGTTCTACTGGTTACTAAACCCATTTGACTCGAAGAACGCATCTGACTGATGTGCATCCGAAGAATTCGTCTTCCTACTAGAGTTGGTGCGACTGCTTGAGACATTGGAGAAGTTGATTGGACTTCCACAGGTAATCGAGGAGATGAAATGTTTGCAAATCCTTGAACGTATGGGGTACGGGGTGAAGATAGGGAATTCAAGTCCAAACCATCCCGATTTGCAACAGGGAAGGTTCTGTTAAACAAATTGTTGGTGGTTCTTCGTTCAGACAGTCGACTGGAAGGCTGTGGACTTGATGATCCTAAAGCAATGGTTCGACAATCGACACAATACCAATTTCCTTCTGGTACTTCTCTACCAAGACCAACGCAATAGGTGTGTGCTGGTGAGTCACATAAATCACACAGTAACATTAGATTATCATCCCCACCTTCGTGACACTCGATACAGATTACATTCTCATAGGGATCGAGATAACTCCTCAATTCTTCCTCAGACGGTTGATAGACCTGAAGGATGCAAAAAATAAGACAGTTATAGAAGCAACAGGTAGGAAATAACAACAAGATGCAAATGATGAGTATACCTGATCACGCTCGGGAACCTGTATGACGACTTCTCTCAAATCAATTCCAGCAGTAGATCTTGCAGGCTTACTAATCGTCTGAAACCTCTGCTTGCACAAAGGGCAACGCGATTCAACCTTCGCCCACTCCATAATACAAGAGAAACAAAAAAAGTGAGAACAACAATTAAGTGTTCCCCGAACTCTCCGCTTATCTTCTTCTGATAGGCATATCCCGCAAACTTGCTTTATCACCTCAGCCTTGACTTCCTCCACTTTCTCTTTGCCCTTCCTAACAAGAGGTCGAGGTTTTCTTTGCTGGCATAGATCAGAATCCTCAATCCTTGGGGGTGAAGGTACAGTCCTTATTCGATTTCTCAAATGACCACACAACCTCTCAGCTTCTCTCACCTGCTCTCTCTCTTCTTCAGAGATGGTGTATTCATAGTCTGATGACCCAGAGAGGAAGGTATCTAAATCTGATTGCACAACGTATCTTTTCCGCTTTGATCCTGGCCTTTTCCTTCTCGTAATCTTCGCTGTAGGGTAATTTTCGGAAAAATCATCATCATCTGAGTTTTGTACAGTCTGCGGGCCATTCTTCTTTCTGCGTTTATTCCTTGTAGGTTTCTTTGCAGCCTTTGGCTTCCTCTTTTTGCAAACTTTGCCAACAGTATTTTTCCGCACCGCATTTCGACCACGTTTCATATGGGTTCCTCTCTTTCTAACAGCTGGTTCTTCCTCATCTGAAAAATCTTCTTCTTCCAGCAAAAAGTCCTCATCCTCATCCTCAACCTCCTCATCAACATCAACATCAACATCTTCCTCTTCCTCTTCCTCTACCTCTTCTTCTTCTTCTTCCTCCTCCTCCTCCTCATAATCATTATCATTATCATTATCATTATCTACACTATAATCCTCATCATCCTCGTCCCCGCCATCATCTTCTTCTTGATAACTAAATCTTTGCCTCTTCCGTCCATTGTTCTTCCTCACTTTATGCGAACCAAAAGCATTCCTGGCTTTTGGTCCGACCCTTTTCCTCACGTTCTTTGGTTGCTGCTCCTCCACAACAAAATTATCCTCTCCTGAAGCATTTTCATCTAAAGAGGAGCAATAATCCTCATCAGAACGCTCAGAAACTCCATTTTCATCACTTGAAACAACATAATCCTCATCAGAATCATCAGAACCCTTATCTTTTGGTCGAAATTTCTTCTTGAAATTTTTCCTACTACCAACCTTCCCTCCCCTTACCATCTGTTCCTCGCACATAAAACAAATATGTCCAAAAGAAGAGAATAACACAAATTCAGTCCAATACAATTAACAATTCCTCAACAAAACCAACCCCTTATCATTAAATCCAATCAAATTGAAAGGACAAACATAAATTGACAATTCCTCGATGATTCCCACATAAATGGCAACAAACCCAATTTTGCATATGAAATTTAAACAACCCCACTAACTATAAACGATTCCCCATACTCGATCTGCTTCATTCCTGAACAAAACAACATTGAAACCAAAACAAAACAAAAAAATAAATAAAATAAAATTCATTCTCACTGTGAACTAGAATAAATAGCTTGAAACATCAAACACCAATTTCTCTCAAAAATCAACTAAAGGGTCTCATTCCATTGACAAAAATTTCAACAGATAAATATACATAAACAGCAAAATTGATTCAAAATTCAAGAATTAAACATACCCATAAACATCCTACACATACCCACAAACAAAAAGAAGATTTCAATTCATACCTAGAGAGAGAAAATCGAAAGAGAAGATGAGAGAGAGAGGGAGACGGGTACCTGAGAGGAGGAATAAAGCACCCCAGGAAACACCACGGACAATTGGAAAACGTCTTCCGATTTCCCAAAAATATTTTTTTTCCCTTTTCTTTTCCTTTTTGGAAAAAAGAAAATATATTTAAATTTTTTTTAATTAATTATACAATACAATGAGAGAGTAGGCGTTGGGGGCTCTTCTTATTATGCGATGCGATGGTCACCTCCTTGGATGTTTTCTCCTTTCAAAATTACCAAAATGCCCTTCGTTTTCTTTTTCTTTTGCTTTTGGCAAATTACCATTTTTGGGATTAAATTTAAAACTCACCAAAATGAAGAAGAATATATAAATTCATTGAGAAAAAATAACAAAGTTGCTCCCTTTTCTTTTTTCTATTGTGTTTTTATCTTTATTTTTTCTCATTTGGAACTGAATTTTGTACTTACCATAAAATGTATGTCAAATAATATGACCAAATAGTCAGTTTTATTTTCTCGAATTGCGGGGGCGAAAGCGTCGTTTTTGGCAAGTGAATTTGTCGTGTTCGTATATGGAAGAATCAAATTGAATTCTGTAAGACGAGAGGTTAAATGAATTACTGAAACTGTTGTAACCGTTCGTTCTTTCTTGAATTTAGTGTATTACGTGTTCTGTCTGTGAATGATTTCATTTAAACTTTGTCTAACCACAATTTATATGTATTCACAGAAGTTTGAAAATATAAATTTGAAATTAGGGGCCAACTTGATGATAGATTAACAAGTTCATACATTATAATCTCGATTAACATGTGAAAATGTTTGAATTTTCAAAAAAAAAAAAAAAAAAGAGAAGCTACTAGATTACTCAATAAGTTTGATAAGAGGTCATGGGTTAAATCAATGGTGACCACCTATCTAGGAATTAAAATTTTATGAGTTTTCTTGACACTCAAATGTTATAGATTCAGATTGGTTATCTCGTGAGATTAGTTGAAATGTGTGTAAACTGACCCGAATGCTCATGGATATAAAAAAAGAAAAAATAAAAAAAAAGTTACTTTGCTACATATACCTAGTGAAAGGGGAGCATTCCATTGTTGTATAATGTGTTAGTTACTTTTGAGATCTAAAGCATTCCTAAAAATTTAGGTTTTTTTTTCATATATATATAATAAGTGGGTATTTGGAGATTTGAATCTTCTACCTCCAAGGGAAAGAGTATATGTCAAATACTATTGAAATATGCTATTTTTTGTCTTAAAATTTAGAATCTCATTTCAATATGTTTTTTTAATATTATAGGCAAGAGACGAGAATTTAAACTATTCCAATTATTTTAATTACTGAGTTATGCTCGTTCTTATTATTATAATTTATTCTTATATAAATATTTCTATTTTCTTTTCTTGTCTAATAAATTATTAATTTAAATTATACCATCTTTAGTAAATTGTTATCTAAAAGGAAAATACATCTATATGTTAATTCTTTTAAAATTATAGTAAAAGTAGTAACTCCTCAAGTATTAAACTCATGACCTTACCCAAAAATGAGTTTGTTTTTTTCACCGAAATTTCATTTCATTTCATTTCAATTATGGGAATATTGAATTCCAGCTCACGTGAAAATATAATCAAAAGTATTATTAAAATAATCTTTTAAATTTTAGTTTTTTTTAAGTACTAAATTTTGTTGAATTAGAGAATAGCTTTCATAACTTAAAAAGAGTGTCAAATTCTAAATATAGGTCTTCTGAATAAAACTCAACTAGTAATGTTATATATCATCAACTAAAGTTTCAGATTTAAATTTCGAACTCTACATTTGGTGAACTGTTGTTAATATATTTTAGGACAAGTTTCAAAAATCACCCTAAGGTATATGAAAGTCTCAAACTTTCAATTGTAAAAATTGAGATCTCGAACTTATATAAGTATTAAAATTAGACTCTCAAACTTATACAATTGTAACAATTGAATATATAAGTTTGAGGGTTCAATTTTTGTCATTTGGAGGTCTAATTTCTAAAATTATTATAAGCTTAATGGTCCAATTTTAACACTGATGGAAGTTTGAGGACCTAATTTTGGTAGTTTTTGCAATTTTCTCTATATTTTATTTTATTTTATTTAAAATCGACACAATTTTCAAAAACTAAAAATAAAAAATTAATACCCCGTTATTGATAGTCATTTGAATTTTGGTTCTTTTTTTTTTGAAATTTAAGTTTAAAAAATATTACTTTCACTTATTGATTTATTTCTCTTGTTATCAACTTTTTAGGAATGTTTTTAAAATCCAAGCAAAATTTTAAGAGCTAACAAAATGTAATTTACAAAAATTTATTTTTATAAATTTTGGCTAAGAGATAAATGTTTATATAGGAGATATGACAACAACTATAAAGAGATTGTGAGAAAACAAGGCACAATTTTCAAAAATAAAAAACTAAGAACTAAGACTAGTTTGACAACCATTTTATTTTTGGTTTTTGGTTTTTAGTTTTTATAAATTAAACTTATAAATAAATCTTCCACCTCTAAATTTCTTACTTTGTTATCTAATTTCCACCAATGTTTTTAAAAACTAAACTAAGTTTTGAAAACTTTTTTTTCTAAAAAAATATGTCTTTGTTTTTTAAATTTGGCTAATAATTCAGTTTTTTTTACTTAAGAAAGATAAAAACGGTAGTAAAAACTTGAGAGGAAATAAACTTAGTTTTTAAAAATAAAAAACTAAAAACCAAATAGTTACAAAAATCAAATACCAAATTAGGGTTGAGATACCAAAATAAAAGATTTAAAGCTAAAATATAATAAAGGTTAAACTACAAGCTTGGTTCTAACTTTCAGATTTAGATTTATTTGATTTTTGAACTTTTAAAAAGTGTCTAATAAGTCCATAAATTTCAAAGTTTGTGTCTATTTGAACTCTAAATTCAAAAATCATATAATATATTCTTAAATTTTCTAATTTCAAAAACTATATAATATATTCTTAAATCTTTTAATTTTGTGTTTAATAGTTCTGTCTATAACATATTTTAAAATTTGAAAAATTAGTTGATTTACTATGAATTTGATATCTAGTGGAAACTTTGACGTTTTTTTTTCTTCTAAATCTAGTAGATTGGTAATTTAAAAAAAAAAATGAATAGTTGTAAGTACATATTAGAATTTATAACATAATTAAAAAATTAAAATTTTTTTAGACAAAATTCAAAATTTAATAAATAATTTTTTAAAGTTTAGAACCTATTATACATAAAATAAAATTGTATTAAACACTTTTAATTGTTTATGAATGTTGTAGACACAGAATTAAAAATTTATAGACTAAATTTGTAATTTAACCTTAATAAATATACATACATACAAGATAATACATGCATATATTTTATTTCTAGGTAGGTATATGAATATTGAATAGCATCACTTTCTATATTATTATTATTATTATTATTATTATTATTATTATTATTATTGTGTTAATTTTACAATTATGCCTGGGTAGAGTAGTTTAGCTGTACCTTTGATTCTAGCTTTATTAAAATACACGCTACCCATCTTGAAAACAATGTACTCTTTTGAAAAATAAATCATGACCGTCAAAGAGTGCTAATCACAAGAGGAGTCAGTCTTAAGTACACGTGGACGGTGAAGAGCATGAGTCGTAGTGTATAGACAGATGTAGGGAATAATAATCTACATCAGTTTGTCTTATTTGGACAGCAAGGGATTTTAGGGGAAGCACGTGATGGCCACCGAAAACCATGGGCCGGGCCAAAACTAAAACCCGGATTTGGACATGGATGGAAATACGAAAAATGATGGGGTAAGATTGTCCATAAGGATAGAAGCAAATCGGAATCGAAAAAATGGTTAAATCATTGTTTAAATTACTTGTTAGTAAAGAAAAAATTTGTTAATTTGTTTAACTGGGCCCACATCAGGAAAATGTTTTAATTAGTTTAAATAAATCATATTCACCACTCTATGATTGCTATATCGATTCTACGATTCGAACATTTCAAATTTTCTTTCAAAAAAATTGATTCATAATTATTCGTATGAGCTAGCAATGAGAGTTTATGGACCTACAGATTATAAGCTTGATTGATCCAAAATTAATTAATTAAACTCTTTAATTAATCAATTTTCATTCATTAACTATAGGTCATTCTACTATAGACCTAGAGTTACTCTCTTATGCAATGTAGAACATGTTGTGTCCATGAATATAATCATTATTAGCAAGTCGATCTTTCACGAGTTGTCCGTAGTTAAAGTTGAGTCGACTGTCCATTTTACACTATAGTTACATCTTGCATCCTAAATACCAATGATCCTTTAATGAACAATATGTTTATGATAAATCATATACCAAGTCTTGCTCGAGCCAGTGAGAGGGCATGGCTCCATCGTTCAAGTCCCAAAATTAAAACTTAAGAGAACTACTCATCTACTTACCCTATATGGGAATGAAGTGAATTCCATCTTGTGAAATTACGTTCCCAACTCTATTGTTCACACGAGATTTTCAAAGAAATTTCGTTTGTGGAATTCGAATTTCGTATTTGTATTAATTTGGGTGTTTGTGAGTACAATTTTTAATATTTGAACCTTTGATTCTTTCTCTCAAAAAGTTACAATAAATTAGAATCTTCCAAATCTTCTTTGAGTTGTAGCTTCAAAGTCTTCAGGAGTTCTAGCCTCCTAAATCTTTGATCTTCAGGTCTTTAAAACTTTAGAACTTATGAACCTTAGTTTTCAGTTCTTCGAAACTTTGGAGCTTCGATCTTCAAAACTTGTGAGCTTGAGAGCTTCGATTTTCATATCTTAAGAGCTTTTAGTCTTCAATTCTTTAGAACTTCATTTTCCAGAGCTTCACCACTTCGTTACCAAAATAATCCAACCTCCTCAAATGAAGAGGAAGACCCTCTATTTATAGAGGATTTCCATGAACTTTAGGTGGGCTTGGGCCTATTTTTTTGGGCTATTGGGTCGTTTTTTTGAGTTTGGGCTAAAGTTGGGCTTGGGCCGAGTTTTTTTTTTTTTTTTTTTTTTTTTTTTTTTTTTTTTTTTTTTTCAGTCCAAACTTTCCACAATGGGCTTTAAATGGATCGGATTTTGGATTCAAGCAATTTTACTTGGCCCGATCTAATTTATGATTTAAATCCTAAAAAAAACTCTTGCCATATTTATCGATCGTAGATCAGGATTAATCACCATTGAAGTTGATAAGCATGCTATTGTGATCCAATGGTCGGATTGAAGACATATGGCATGTTTTAGTTGGCCATTTATTTATTTCCAAACTTTAAATTTAGAGACACAATAATCCTTAATTCCAAAATTTAATATAATTGATTTTGGTTATGATGACGTGGTACTTCGTAATTGGTCGAATTTCTTCTCCAACATCTATATTTGGTCAAAGTCCCTAAAATGGTCAGCTTATTAAACCAACTACTTGGGTCATTCTCACCCATACAAATCAGGATGAGCCCTCATAGGTAGGAATTCATAACTTACACAGGATATTGAGAGCAAGTAGCATATGATCATCTTATGAAATATTAATCTTTTCGATTAACATATTTATAAAGAGAAATTAAATATTTTACTATCCAGTCTTATACAAACTCTTTGTATAAAATACCCACACTCACATGTCTTCACATGAACGATTTAGGTCAAATCATTTGTAACGATTACAAAGTGAGTCATATACTTGTAGTGTCACAAGGATAAAGAACCCGACCTTATCTTATATATCCATTAGGTTATTTCTTCAACATGATTCACCACTATACCAATCTCAAACTATTTAAGAATACATTTAATAATCTTAAATTTAAACTGTAACGGATAAAACAATATTGCTCATAAAATAATTAAATTAAATAATTATTAAATAATTCATTCGATACGAGGTTTTAGTGCAAAAGTTCCATTAGTTACCCTTTCAAAAATGAACAAAAGTGGCGATAGCAAAATAATAATAATAAAAAAAAATAAATAAATAACTCTTGAAAAGTGTTTTTAATATAAAAATTGAATCATTTTAATGAGTTGAACCTCCTTTCTTTATAGATTTACAAACGATGATTCTAACTCAATTTTTTTTTTTAAAGAAATGTATATAATTACTGTTGTAGGGGTTTATGGTTTATTTTTGGATCTAGTGGTTTATTATTTACCGTTTAAGGGTCTGATTATTTGTGATACTATATATCATAAGAATAATCTCTAATGAAAAAAAAAACCTATTTAAAAATGACCAAATTTACCCCTTTTAAACTTGATGAAAAATTGGTCAATACTACCGCTTTGGAAGATGACCAAAAGTTCCTACAGCCAAAAAGTTTGATAAGTGTTTGCTAAGGTAAACATGGCCTCATTAATATTTTTATATTGGTCGTGTGCTTACAATTAAATGTTACTTTAGAAAATGAGCAAAAATTAAGTAGCCATAACACATAAAAAAAAAAAAAAAAAAATTAAGCATTTTTTAAAAATGTAACATTGGTTCATTTTAATCAATCAAAGTTGAACATTCTCCCTAGTTAGATTGACAAACGACAACCTTAACTCAATTCTTTTTATACATATTTACGATTAACCGTTTGTGGGGAGTTTTAATTTTTTTCTTTTTCCTTTTTGGGGTTGTACAAGTTTTTTATTTAGGGTTTATGGATTTAAATATGTTGAGTATTATCATTTGAACAATCCTTCACAATTTTAGGTAATATTTAAAATGATGAAGACCTCATTTAAAATGGATATTGGTAACTTGCCTTAAAACCAATGAAAAAAAATAGTCATGGACATTCCGCATATTTAAATAATTGACAAACGATAACTCTAACTCCGTTTTTTAGCGGCGTACTTATAATTAATTGTTGGGGGTTTCTTATTTCTTTTTATATTTTACTTAATTTTTATTTAGAATTTGTGGGTTTGAATATTCCTAGTATTATCATTATTATCATTTTCATTAGGACAATCTCTAACCTATTTTCTCATAAATTAAAACTAAGAGGGTACCTCTTTTGAAAAGGCTAAACTTACCCCTTTTAAACCAATGACAAAGTGGCCAATTTTACCATTTTCAAAAATGACAAAGTAGTGGGTAGTAGAAAAAAACTTTTTTTTTTTTTCTTTTTTTCTTTTTTATTAGTGTAAGCGTGGATTCAATATAATTAAAGTTGAACAAATCCTATAGCAAAATTTACGAATGAGGATTCTAGCTCAATTTTTTTAAGCCCATTTTTTATAAGTAAAAACCATTATGGGTTTTCTTGTTATTTTTAGAATGATGATATAAGTTTTTTTTTTTTTTTCTTCTTCTTTTTTAAGGATTATGGGTTTAAAATTTTGGTAAATTTTTTTAAACAAGGTGCTCCAAATGTTTACAAAAATGAGATTGCATTTTTCTGTTTCTAAAATTTTTACATATACGCTAATATATATTTTTATTTATTTATTTATTTTTATCTTTTTGGTTTTAAAAATAAAAAATGAATTGGTTTTCTTCAATAAGCATGGATTATTAAAGTCCAAAAGAAAAATAAAATAAAATAAATCAATGGGTATCAAATACCTTCTAGGAACTAAATAATATTTTGAATATTAAATATATGAGTATTTAATGATCCAATTATTGTTTTATTTGTGTAATAAGTGTTGTGAGGAAATTTATCACACTATTATTTATTTATTTATTTATTTTACTCCGGGAGAAACTGTTTCATCACTACCCATCACTGAGTAGAAAATAATTGAAAAATTAAAAGAAAACAATAAAACTAGAAAAAAAATTTATGTGAAAGATTTTAAATTCGGAGAAAAATTACTATCTAAAAAAAAATTCATTATGTAAAAAATTGTAACAATAAAACAGAATAATTCTCTCATGAATTCCAATTATAAGAGCACTCTCTCAAAGTTTTTGTACTACTCTATCCTTTAATCTCAAACTCTCAATCTAAAGAATACAAAAGAACATCTAACTAGAGTTAACATATCCAAGCTTAAAGCATTTCTAACTATGACAATTTGAAGCCAATGGCATAGACTTTTTATATCTAACTTAGAAACCATTGCTTCTTAGAATCTTTCTGACATGGGACAACCACTCTTCTCTAATATTTTATGTGAAAATCCAACAACAAGTGAGAAATGATAAACAAGAAGACGGATAAAGAGGTCGTTCGATGAAGTGGAATATAGGTATGGAAATTCACACCAGGGGTAGTTTTTTTTCTTTTTCTCTTATCTATTTGAGTATGACAAAGGCTATAAAAAAGATTCGAATCTTTGACCTTACGTTACTTTTTACACCGTAAAATATTGAATTGAATTTGAACAATTAAATACAAGTTCAAAGTGATTTTGAACACGACACAATAAAATTACTCTTAAATATATTTTTAAAACATTAGCTACGGCAGTGAACGGGTCAATATACACAACACCCACTATCCATCTCAATCTCATTTATGGCTAGGAGTATTAAGGATATCTAATACTATTTGTCCCTCTAGCTTGTCTCTTAAAGTCTACATTAGAGAAAATAGGGATCATCATAGACATTAGTATCATAGAAATAGTGTCATTATTGTGATCATCAAATTCTGGACCATGTGGAACAAAAAATTTCAATAGAAGCCAAAACCCAATTGTTGAAATCTTTCAAGTAGATAAAGTGGAAAGGGCTTTCAACAAATCAAGCCCATAAAAAGCCCATGGCCCAAATCATTTTCTTGCTTTGGTTTTTCTAATGAATTGGTTGACAATGTGCTAAAATGCATTGATACTATTACATATAAAATAGAAATTTATTAGACATTACCTAACAAAGATCCAAAAATCACTAGACACCTCTTGACCCCTCTAAAACTCCTATAATTAAACCACTCTCCATACAAATTTATTAGACATTGGTGTAGCTTAAAGAAAGATACTTTGTAATTTATATAATTATTCTTCTCGTTTAAAATATCTGACATATAACATTGGCACAATAGTGCTACCTATAAAGATGAATCAAATATATATTAATTGATATATTGAACATGAATGTATGTAGGGAAAAGGGAGAGGAAAATGAGCAAATTTTTAGTGGATAAAAAAAAAACTTTAGCCACAAATTTATGAAATTAAATAAAATCCTAAAAACTAACCAAAATTTGTAAATTAAATTAAAATAAAAGATCGAAATACAAAATGGTTATCAAATAAAGAAGTTCTCTGATAATCGAACCAAAACACCTTCCAAATTACCTAGACAAAAAAGTGAATATAATGTTAAAAAGAGGTTTATAAAGTTATGGATTTAATAAAGTGAAGAGGAAAGCCTTTTGGGTTAAGTAATGAAAAAAAAGAAAAAGTAGGATTTTGGATGGTGCTAAAGATGAAGACTGCCCTAATCTATATGAACAGTAAGGTGTCATGAATATGTGAAGAAATGAGCCATAATTGACCTTCACAAACCACAACATATGCCATCATATGCCTTTCTTTCTTTTCTTTATTTTATGAACATTGATTTTATAATATATATATTGTTTGTTAAGATTTTAAAATAATTATATATATATATATATATATATATATATTTTTTTTTAATTCTAAGCTATGTGCAAAAGTCCTTTAAACTATGTAAGCTAATTTAAATATTGTCTATAATCTATACTTATATATAAAATAGAAATGGTGAGGGGAGAAACTTACATATGTACATTCTCTTCTTATATCTTTTAATGATTCTTTATTTACTCCTTTATTACAATTTTTTAGATTGATTGTTTCTAATTAAGATTTTAAAATCATTATATATATATATATATATATATATATATATATATATATATATATATATATATATATTTTGTGTAGGCATGATTTAGACTATAGATATATGGAAATATCACAATCTAACAGTGAAATCCATCCTTTTATGTATGGGACATGTGATCTAGACCATAGATCTGAAATATCTCACGATCTGAACTTATAGTCACATCATTTTCCACGTTACAACTATTCAAGTTGAAATAGTTACCAACAAACACTACAACAAATTCCACATTCAATGACTCTTGTACAGTGCCAAAAATAGAGGAGAAATTGAAAAAATAGTCATTAAATCCAAAATCATGCGTTTTTGGCGAGAAAAAACAGAGATTTTCGGATTTGGCAGAATACATTACTGTTTTTTCGTGTCATTGATTTATGACTAAAAAAAACAGTCATCGAATGTGCTTTTCAAATTTTTGACTAATTTTATTTGTCACCAAATTATGACTAAAATTAAAAGTCATTAAATTATGACAATTTTTTCAAGTCATTAAAATTTTGCTACTATCACAAAAAATTGATCAAGTTTTTTTTTCAATTTAATTTATTTAGCGTATCTTTTTTATTTCTTCACAAAGTTAGTTATGTAAAATACAATTATCTAACTTTTTATCTCACTTTTTAAATATATTATTTTGAAATTTATTAATATTAATATTGTTTAGGGTTTTATATAAAATTGGTCATTAAACAATATTGTTTAGAGTTTTATATAAAATTCTAAATAATATTAATAAAGTTATTTTGCATTTGGCGCGCCTCTCCATAGTTCCATCACCTTCAATATTTCGAATTCACGTCGACAGCTTCCCTCACGTTCGTCTCAGACCACCATTGTCGGAGTGTCGCTGTCTTCGTCTCTCGATCTCCCTCTCCAGTCGACATCCGGTAGCCTCTCGGTCTCCCTGGCGTCTCGCTGTCCTCGTCTCTCGGTCTCCCTCTCCAATCGACATCCGGTAGCCTATCGGTCTCCCTGGCGTCTCGCTGTCCTCGTCTCTCGGTCTCCCTCTCCAATCGAAGTTTTTGTCGCGTCTGGGTGTCTCCGACGTCTCGCTCTCCTCTCGCCCATCGCTTGTCCTGGCGTCTCGCTATACACTTTAGATGATGGGCGATTAAATGACTAAAAAAAAAGAGTCAACAAATGTGGTAATGACTGTTTTTTAGAGTCATAGAAGCCTATTTTTGTTGTAGTGAAAGTGGTATAATATTTTCGTATTGGTGTGATATGATATCATGATATAATGGTCAATATATATTTAAACAAATAGTCACATCTTTCATCTCATTACAACATTTGACTCGAAGGGGTTACACAACAACTATGGAGACTAATTTTTTAGACAATTAGAAATACAATAATTAAAATGAAGGACCAAAATAATATTTAAATAAAAAGAAAAAAAATGTGAATAAATCATTAATTTGGGTTGGTCAAATGTAGGTAGGCCAGCCATTATTGGTAGCATGCAATATATGGAGTTTTGCTTAACCTAACTCTTTCTTTTAACAACTCTTAATTTTTCAACCAATCAACTAACTACTAGCCTTCAATTACAAGTCTCTCTCTAGTCATACTCAAACCTTCTTTCATAATTTCAAGTCTTGCCATTTTCTAAATAGGAATTATTATATTTAAGGGATCTAAATACCCTAACCCTATCAAATTATAATATAATAGTTATTCTACATATATTATACTAAAAAAAATATGTTACCTTTGCATGTACCACCATTTAACAACATTTCCCTTCAAGTAAATCTATATGTTTGGCCACCGAACAATTTTCAAGTAAGTCAGAAGCATGAGCATGTACTCCTCATGAGAAGTTAAAAAATCTCATACCCTAGTTATTGTGTAATTCATCTCTCTTTATTTATTCTCTTATTCTCTTTTCTCTCGTTTGATGTGCTTCTTTATTTATGGGTTTGAAGACTTGTAGAAGACCCAAGAAGTAGAAATTAATATAAATTGAGGAAGAAATGACATTACAAGAGTTTAAAAACGAGACTTCCTGCTCTAGTTTAGTTGATTAGTTATGGTAAATTTAGTTATATGAACATTTCAACACACCCCCTCCACCAATCTTTCAACCTAACATGTGTAGTTGCCTTCCTTAACCTCCTTCAACCCATACTTTCTCTCACTCTATTGTTAAAAGAAAATTATACAACTATTTTCATTTTTCTAATTTACTAATATCCTAGAAATATTAGTTGATTAAGTGAATGCTTAATCATTCAAATACCACTTTAGCTAGATCGAAAACCCTTTTGAGAACCAAAATAATAAAGTAATGTATTTTATATATATATATATATATATATATAAATAATTTGTTTACAAAGACAAACTTTCCCCCCCCCACACACAATCTTATAATTCCACAATGTCCACACTTATTAATATATAACAAAGAATCTCTATGTCTCTCTCAAAAGTTTTGGACAATATTTTTAGCATTTTAATTAAGAATTGGGGTAGTATGCCCTACATTTACACAATTATTGTTTATAGAGATAGAGAGAAAAAGAAACAAAAGAGAGAGATGTAAAGGGTAGGGTCTTTTAAAATTAACTAGCTTTTCTAAGCATATGGGCATGTGCCTTTTATGCAATAAAAGGTGTATCTCTTAGTTTAATTAAGGGAAGAGTGCCCTACAATAGCTTTAGTTATCAAGTTTCTTATTATGGAAAGGATGAAGGCTCCTCTCATCTTGATTACCTTACCATACACCAAAAGAAGCTTCACCCAAACTTGCCTTTTGAGAAGGTTTTCATTCTAAAAATTTTATTTAAGGGAAAAAATATAATAATGAATAGAAAATTGAAATGTATATTTATTCCAAGGGTGCATGCATTGCTTAAGCACAATTATTAGATAAGTAGATAAGAAAATATATCCTTAACAAAGTTGAAAGAAAATATTATTTTCCATACTTTTCCCTTTGAGAATGAGTGAGGTAGAATATAGAATATATTTAATTGGTCAAAAAGTTATAAATTTGGCATGATGGGATCTAATAAAGTTGTCCATGGATAGCGCCAAAAATATCTAATTCAATTGTTAATAGAAGTGGCAGATTAATCGTTTTGAATTAATTTAATTAATGAATTTAAGTTAATAATTCTTTTACAATGAAAGTTTGGACCAAGATGCACAATATTTTTCTTATTAATTTTGTAAGAAAAATGGTCTAAGACAACCTAACATTAAGACTATGTTAATGCACAATATTTTTTTTAGTTTTCAAAATTTGGCTTGATTTTTTAAACTATTGGTAAAAACTATATAACAAAGGAAGAAAATTGGAGGTAGAAATAATATTTATAGGTTTAATTTTAAAAAACAAAAACAAAAAAACGAAATGGTTACCAAACATGACCTTAGATGTTGAAATTTTAAAATGGATCTAATACGAAATACACACAAGTTAAACTATGATGTTGTGACATAACAAACAATAGTAGAAAGACTGGATAATAAATATTAAGATTAGAAACTAAGAGACACAAAGATTGATAATCTAGTTTGATGCAATATCGCCTATTTTTTGGTGGCAGTGTGTTTGGTGGAAAGAAACGTAACTATCAAAAGAATTAAGCAATTATAACAAAGTACTTATATGTTAGACTCCCTTTATAGTGGTTCACGTGTAGCTCACTCTCTAGTTTCAGCTTAGGTCCGTCCTAAGTTTGAGCTCTCCTCACTTCCACAAATGCCCTAGCTTCTTGCAAGTTTTGTACTTATGCTCTCCCTAAGCATGAGCCCTCCCCCCACCTTTATGAGATGGCTTCTCTCAAGCTTAGTATGAGATTTCCTCAATACAATAAAACTTAGGCTCCCCCTAAGTGTAAGATAAACCATTTTTCACTCACATTAAAAGACGACAGATGAACACACTTCAACCTCGTTCATATGACATTCAATAACATCCTCAAGAGTGAGGTTCACAAAGTATTCCAACACTACATCAAAAAGCTCTATTTATAACATTCGTAACAAAACATAATAACACAAGTATTCGAAAAGGCTAATCCCAACAAGAACAAACCGACACTATAAACATGACACCACCTTGAGAAGATATTCAAGGACGGAAAAAGTCTTCTGTCTAATAAAAAAAGGAAAACAATTCCTGCAACATTACACCTCTACTTCAATAAATAAGGAAAATATCTCCGAATAGAATCTATATAGATATTTAAGTTAAATTTATTTGAAATTTTTTGTAAAAGATAACTTCTGTAGAAAAAAAAAATCACCAACTAAATGTAGTAACTCAATTGATTAAAATATATCTTCACCTTTCTAAGATTATAAGTTCAAATCTCCACCTTGCATGTTATTTAGAACTTGTCAATTTAGCTTACACAATGTTTTTCTTCAACATTTTGAAGAGTAAGAGGTAGAGAAGAAGACTGATAATTTGACTCTCAGTCAGATTTTTTACGATATCACTTTTTTATGAATTTTTTTTTTAAAAAAAATTCAGAATAGTTTTAGCAATTTTCCAAAGTTTGGGAATGTTTTTGCTTTTACTTTAGAAGCATTGATGTGTGTTTTGGAAAAGGGGAAAAAAAATTTAGAAACATTTTCTTAGCCGGCCGGCCGGCGGCGGCGGCGGCTCTTACATCCTCTTCCTCTAGACTTACCTTGCCGGCCGGAATTGGGGGCCAACATTTTTTAAAAAATATATATATAAATAAGTTATAGTTACCGAACCTGTCTGCGTCGGTTCCGAACCAAAGGCACGCGTTTTGAATACACAGGTAGTTTGAGCTTGGAGGGAAACCTAGTTTCTTAATTGACCTTAATGCCCCCACTCTTTCAACAATAATTCCAATTCCTACTAAAAAAGAATTCTAGAGTTTCAATACTTTTAAAGTTTTTTTTTTCTTTTTTCTCTTTTTTACTTTTCTTTGTTAATTAACAACATAGATTAATTAGACATTGAAAATCTCTACCTCAAAAGTAAGGAAAATAAATTTTTCATCAATTTTTCATTTAGTTCATAAATTTCAAAATGTTATACTTTTGATTTTTTAGTCTCTAAGTTTTGAATTTGATTTAAATTTAGTCTCTACATTTTAGAAAGTTGCACTTTTTATTTCTATTTTTTACTAAACATTCATTATTAGTCTTTAGAACTTAGGAACTGAATCAAAAATTCAAAACTTAAAGACTAAAAGTGTAGCCGTTTAAAATATAGGAACCAAATAAAAATTAGACTCAAAATTTAAGAACCAAAAATATTTTTTTTTCTAAAATTTATTATCCTTTACTTTCATAATATTCTATTTTAAACTTAATGAATAACAACTTTGGTTTTTATGTTTATTTTGGCTTTAACAACATAATTTTGAGCATAGTAGCATATTATATTATATGAGCGTGATTTCAGGGCGTAGAGGTAAAAAGACAAAAATTTAGTAAGTATATAATGTGTATATATATAATAATGACCAAAATGATTATTTTCTTAACAAATTTAAAAATTAAAAATATACCTCTTGAAAGTTTATGGATAAAATAAACAAATTCAAATTTCATAGATCAAACCATGAAACAAACTTACAAGTTTTAAAGATTAAAATGGTATTTAAACCCAATAAAAATTCTCTAGTGAAACCATGAAAGAAAGGGAAATGATAATTGAGTATGAATATATAAAACTAAAAGGAAAAAGGAGGAGATAATAATAAGAGAGAAGCACTAGGTCTAATTATTGAGATGATTCTTTCAAATAATAATAATAATAATAATTCATTTGTTTCTTCATTAGATTTATTAGGACCACCCATGAACTCTTTACCCTTTTTTTACTTATTTCTTACAAAAATTACCCATAAAAGATTTACTAAATAATTGCAAAAATGATTATACCTTTTCATATGTGGTTGACAAATTGAATCATTGTATCATATATCCAATGGTGAGTTTATATATGTACACATACATGTATAATTTTATTGTGTATAAATCTTTGAGTAATCATGAAGATCTTCATGGTGGTTTAAATATGGTTTTTTTTTATTAAAGGATTAAATATAGTTTTAAAAAATGAATAAAATTTTTATATATCATATAGTTAACTTTTTAATATCATCCTTACCTTTTTTATTTTTTTTCTTTGAGTCCTTGAAATTATAAAATTTTAACTAATATCTAAAACTAAATTAAATTTCTTGCTTGATTCTTTCTATGAAAATCTTGTTTCAAAGTTAATAAAAATGTGAAAAATATGAAAAGAGTGGTTGTTTATCATCTATCTATTTACCATATCTTAATCATCATTTTTATGAGATATGACCATAAAAATAGGGATAACAAAAGTATAGAAGCTAAAATAAAATATTAAAAAATTTAGAAAAGACTAAAACTATTCTACATTGAAAAAAAAAATGTTACTTAAAATTATATCTAAACCTTTTTTATAAAAAGTATAAAAAGAAAAATTCTTATCTAGATCCTATTAAAGAAAATTTTTGGGACTTCTTTTTTTTCTCTTTTGTTATAACTTTTGTGGTAGTGATTTATTCATGTCTCAACCTCGATGATGTTCTCTTCCATTATTTCAATTTATTTTAATTTATCTTTTTAAATATTTATGATCAAATGTACCCATGGCAAAGAAACTCTCTTGGATGTATTTCTTTAAAAGCATCTCCAAGCTAATGCATGCCATAACCTTCTTTCTTATTTACAAATGAAAGCTTTAAGTGGGCTTAATCATGAGAGAGAGAGAGTATAAAAAAAATGCGTTAAAAGCTTAATTTCTAAGCAATTAAGCAAATGGGGGGTATGTAAAAGAAATCAATATAAGTTTCTTAATATAGCTTTTTTTTTTTTTTTTTTTTTTTTCATGTTTGTTTCTTCATGATTGAAGGTTAACTTACATGATATAATACTTAGTAAACTAGCAAAGATATAAATGAGAAAAAAGGAAATTTGTAGTACCTCAAAATTTCTAAGAAATTGGTAAAAATTTTGATTTTGATTTTCTTAGATGATTTATCAATAATTCACTAAATGTTATGTGATGTAATTTATCATTAAAACCACTTATATAAATTTCACTAACATTGAAGGAATAACTAAGCCAAAATGAGACAAAGTAGCAAAATATAATGAACTTATAAAGTATTGTATGTTTATATTCTTTGATGCAATAAAGCAAACACATGATGTGTAGAAATCAAGCAAAAGCCAACTGATTAATTGTTATTGTTCCATGAATGAGAGGGTGTAATTAACTATGAAGGGAAAAGAGGAACCTAACATATAATTATACTCTCTTTCTTTTGCCCAAATTTAATATACTTTTAAACAAAACCATCAAATAGTTTTATGTATTGGCCAACATTGTTTAATTGACATTTGTTTGAGATAGTTTAATTGAAAATTTTAAATTTATCACTCATTGTCTAAAAAAGGTTTATTTCTCTCGTTACAATTGCTATACTTTTAAAATTATTATATCCATCCTATGTACCTCTCAAAAAAGGTTTATATTTTTACAAATAATGTTTTTTTGTCGTAAATATATATATATTTTTTATCTCTTCATCGTTGTTTTGTGGTCTCTTTTTTTTTTTTTAAAGTCGTTGTTCTGTGATCTTAATTGTTTAACTAATTGATAGGATTGTTTAAAATATGTGTCTTAATGTGTTTGATGTGAGCAAAATATATAATTGAGTTGCATAAATTAGTGGAGTTGAGACGTGTATTAGATGGACAAAGTTGAGTGATCATATAATAGAAAGAATTAGAACGATTGATTAAAAAAAAAAAAATTATCAAACACAAACATAAAGGGAACATATAAGGTTTATGAATTAAAATGGATAGTTTGAACTTTAATAAAACATGAAATTTAAATTTTGTATATAGAAGCAAACATAAATTTAAATCCAAAAGCAAAAATTGAATAGGGAAGAGAGAGAATCTTCAATAATATTTTGACCAAATTATGATTATTATTATTTTTTTAGAGTTAAATAGTCCGTGCTTTAATTAGGATTTTTAGGCTGTCCTAATTATAAGTTAAGTTATACTAAAATTAGTCATTATTCCGTTTAATCGAGTAACTCCCAAAATATAAATGTTAAAATAAGTTTAGTTTATCGGACAAAATTATTTAAAAAGTTTTAAAAAAATAATTAAGAAAACGCTCTTAAAAAACATGAGTGATTTGACTAATGTGATTCTTTTTTTCAATTTTAAGAAAGTTAGGAATAAATACATAAATAATTAGAAGAAAATATAGCTAAATCATCTCTCAAATCTTAGAGGGTTAACTTTATATTTTCTTTTAAAAACCGCATGTAATAAATTAAATCAATTGTATAACTAATGTTATTAAGAAAAGGTTAAATCGACCTATTTATACCCTACTAAAATAGATCGATTTTACTCTTAATTTCTTTAAAGTTAGAAGTTGAAATAGTCATACATCCATATGTAGTACTAAAAAATATTGACAATAAAACGTTCCTAACATAAATAATTTAAATATTACAACATTAAAACTTACATTTCCTTACCTAATTTAGATACCAAATCTTGATTTTCAAGCTTAGTACGTTGTTATACTTGTAACTATTTAACTAAAAAAAATTAAACAGAAAAAATGATATTTCAAAAGAAAAAAAAAAACCTTGTTACACCAAAATTGGAATAGAAAACAGTATCTAACAACAATATATTTTTTCCTTTTCTTTTTCTTCATTTCTCCTCGGGTGAACCTTTTTAGATCCATTCTCACCATATCATCCTACATTTTTTCTCCATCTTTCATTAAAATCAAATAGTGAAATATGTTCATTAAAAGTTAATTATACATAGAAAAATAAAGTATGTCAGTTTTTTTAAAAGCAATTGTTATTGACATAAGCTTCAAATTTAAAAAATTATATAATTTCATACAATACAAGAATGAAATAATTAGAAGCGATGATAAATATTTATAATAACAATAGAAATTAATTTCCTTTATGAAAAGAGAGAGAGAGAGTTCTGACGACATAGTCGTTATTTTAAGCTTCATTTCATGGTTACTTGATTTTGGATTTGTACAAATTAAAAAAAAAAAAAAAATCAAGTCAAATTTTAAAAATGGTAATTGTTAAATGAAAAAATTGCTGGAAATATTTTTAAATAAAATATAGAAAAATGTCATTTTCTATCCGTGCAGACAGTAATAGACAACGATAGTTTACTATCATCTATCATTGTATATCAGAGATAGATGCCAATAGATATCTATCACTATCTATCACAAAGACATTTTGCTATATTTATAAATAAATTTGTTCATTTTGCTATATTTGAAAATAATCTTTTCAAGAATTTAGAAAGAATTTTTTTGAAATTTAAAAAAAAAATTAAATTAACTTAAAAATTCAAATTTTCTATAAAAAAAATGTGAACAAGTAGAAAATGGGGAGGAATCAAGAATAAATTTTTGAAACTAAAATCGAATGGTTATATTTAATTATCATTTAATTTTTTAATTCTTAAAAATTAAGCGTATAGATATTGTTTTCACTCTAAGAAAAAGAAAGAAAAAAAAAAAAAAACTAAAAATTTTGAGTGTTATCATTATAGGGTAAGATGGTAATTTTGATCTAAGGAAAAGAAAAACAAAATTTAATTTAAAAGATTTAACTAATTCAGACAAATATTTTGGTTTTAAAATTTCTCACCCGTTGAACACAAACCGTTAAGCCATCTTGTTCGCGGGAGGCTCGGAACTAGCTTCGGTCTCATTTTCTCCAACGAAATTTGGACGAACACATAAAACTGAAAAGACCCATCAAGATTTTTGACAAACACAGAGAAAAATCCTTGTAGAGAAGAAAAACAACACGACCCACTAAAAAAAGGGAAAATTTTTCTCAATGATCCTTCACCCAGAATCAACAATCCCCTTCTCCTGAGCTCTCCTTTCGACCCTTTTTCAACATCATTTCTATTCGAACACCCAATTTGTTTTCTGAGAAATTGGGATTGTTTGGAATAGTTTAGGCATTTTTATTTGATTTCTTTTTGTGTTTCTGTGGATTCTTGAGGGTTAGTAATGGCGACAGAGCAAGTTTTTCCGTTTTCTGTTGCTTCTGTGGTTGAAGATGTTCTTCAACAGCATGGAGTTCGTCCGCGTAATCTTGATTTGGCTTCGAAGAAGTCTGAAGAAGATTGTATGTTCTTCGTTTTCTTGTTTTCTGGGCTTTGCATTTTGTCATTCCATTGATTCCTCTTCCTTTTGTTTACAATGATGTGGTTCCCATTTCTGGTATTGTAATATGTATTATTATTTTTTTATTTGATTTCCATAACATATTACTTATCTTGTATTCAGTCGCATTTTTCAGTTAGAAACTCAAGATTGATTTTGGATTTTAATAACATGAGATGAGGGGAAATTGAAAAGTTCTGATTATGATTCCCCTTTCAAGAACACAAATTTATGTGATGTTTAATGATGGGATTTGGTTGATTTGAAAATGAAATTAAATGTTCATCATTTTTTACTTTGAAGCCTTGAGAAGGTATGAAGCGGCTGGGTGGCTAAGGAAAACTGTTGGAGTTGTTGGTGGTAAAGACTTGCCAGCTGAGCCTTCTGAAGAGGAATTTAGGCTTGGATTAAGAAGTGGAATTATTCTTTGCAATGTTCTCAATAAGGTTCAACCTGGAGCAGTGTCAAAGGTATATTATATAGTAGTTCATCATTTTTCCCATTGTTGTGGCGACGCTCTCTTAGTTCTTGGTTTCAAAAGATTATGTAAATATCTAGAAAGTTGGAATGTAAACATTTTTCCCAACTTATGAAAAATGTTGGCTCTGCCATTGAGTACATCTAATGTGATGGACATTCAATTCCTGTTCTTGTGTAGGTTGTTGAAGGCCCATGTGATTCTGTAATCATTCCTGATGGGGCACCCTTATCTGCATACCAATACTTTGAGAATGTGAGAAATTTTCTGGTGGCCATAGAAGAAATGGGGTTGCCAACTTTTGAAGCCTCTGATCTAGAACAGGTAAGTTTGGTAGTTTTGGACCTTTTTTTGGTATCTTGAACCAGATTAATCTTTCTTCTGGCTGTATTGATCTACATGGCTATGTCAGGGAGGAAAATCTACAAGGATTGTGAACTCCGTTCTGGCACTCAAGTCGTACAGCACCTGGAAACAAGGAGGTGGAAACGGGGTGTGGAAATTTAGTGGGACAGCTAAATCACCGACATCACGGAAAAATGTGGTGCTAAAAAATTCAGAACCATTCATGAATTCTTTTACAAAAACCTCATCTACTGGTGATAGTTTTTCTCTTGAATCGTCTTCAAGTGGTGATAATAGCAATGAAGCAGTTAGTGAGCTTTTCATCCTTCTTTTCTTTGCTTTCCATTTCTACCTTTCGTTACATTGTTGATTGAGTTGGTTTAAGACATCTTAGACTTTTTACGAATTTCGACTGCAGGAATCCTCCCGTCCTTTACATATGCTACTTTCTCAACTTCTTTCTAATAAACAGCTTGACGAAATCCCCAGTGTAAGTGTTGGCTTTTAAGTTATAATGATCTTCTTCTTAGAAATATGAAGATGTTGAGCTGAGTTTTCTTTTCTTCTCCCTTCATTTCCTAACTTGTACTCTACTTTCTTTTCTTTTAATGAATCTATAGATTGTGGAATGTATGATTGGTAAAGTCATGGAAGAGTTTGAGCATCGGCTAGCAACTCATAACAATATGGTATACTTTCTATTTCCCACAATGTTTTACGTTAGGAATCTGTATTTAGTTGTTGCTAAAATTCATGATTTCTCCCTTCACCTCAAGAGTGATTACTGAATGAGTTAGCCTCTGGAATTCTGTTTTGACTACAATCTTTTGTCATCTAATTGTCTTGATCATGGATAGTTTAATCAATGTATCTTGTTAAGGTCTTGATGAGATATTAAATTTACTATAACCCATTAACTGAATCTTTTTATGTCTAATGATGATTTTTACATGGTACTAGAGGTTTCATGTTCAAACTTCTATAATGTCATTTCCATTCAAATTAATATTAATAACCAATTGTTAGACCTTGTGCAATTATCTAAGTCCATAGTTGAGGGAGATTGCTAACTGCTAAAATATTGATAAAAAATTAAAGTTATCATAACTCATTAACTAGCTTAAACTTTTGGGTACAAGGGGTGATTGTTAAACTTTTGGGTTCAAGGGTGATTTAAAAATCACCCATTTCCATATATTCTCTATTTGTTCTATGCATATGACATTCCATTCTGCCCATTTGATAGATGAAAGCTAATGCAGAAGATGTGGCAGAATCTGTATCTGAGAAGTCTCCTCCACAAATCACCTCTGCTGATGAAACGGTAAGTTGTGAATTTATATATCTTATGAAAATATTTTGGTACTAAGTAAATAGTTGAAGACCATTTCTTCTTAAGCTGGACGGAGTGCTAATATATTTTATGTTTTTGAGAGATTAAGATGGAAGAGGAAACAACTAGTTCTCCTGAAGAAATAAGTAGTCCAGAAGCAACAAGTTTTCCTGAAGAGATAAATAGTCCAAAAGATAATCCAGAGGCAGAGGCAACAAGTTGTCTTGAGGCAGAGAGTTGTCCTGAAGCAGAAAATTGTCATGAAACAGAAAGTTGTTCTGAAACAAAAACTGAAAACTGTGAGTCTAATGATCAGCGTGATGAGGAATTAGAACGCAAAATCTTGAGAAGACAGATGTTGCTTGAACAGCAACAGAGAAACATAGAGGTAGCTGGTGTTCTAGTGTAATAGCTAATTACTTTTCTGGTGTATACAACTTCAATGTTGGTTTTCTTGTGTAGATATTGAAGGGTGCTCTTGGTGAAACCAAGGCAGGAATGCAGATTCTGCAAATGAAGTACCAAGAGGAATTCAACAATCTAGGTATTTATAAATGATTAATTAATTTAAATTCTTTTTATCGTTCTTTTAGCTTGTACCTTCAAATGTGAATCAGTCTAATTGTTAGCTGCCTAATTTAGGTAAGCGCATGCATAGTGTGGCTTATGCTGCTTCAGAATACCGAAGAGTTCTTGAAGAAAATCGAAAACTATATAACCAAGTCCAAGACCTGAAAGGTAGCATTTGTATCTTTGCAATGTGAACTTCCTCAGAAATTTTTGCTCTAATTTGGCTTTGTAGTAGCAGTCCTCTAATTATAATAATATTCATACATTGCATGCATCTATCAGGAAATATCAGAGTATATTGCAGAGTTCGACCATTCCTCGGTGGGCATTCAAATCGACCTTCTACTGTTGATCGTATTGATGAAGGGAATATGAGCATTGTAACACCATCAAAATACGGCAAGGAAGGAAGGAAATCATTCAGTTTTAACAAAGTATTTGGGCCTTCTGCGACCCAAGGTTCAACTTCTTTTCATGGTCATATCAAACTTTTTCTGCATTATGAATATTGAGCACCTACATTCTCTGTATGCAGGGGAAGTATTTTCGGATACTCAACCTTTGATTCGATCCGTGCTCGATGGTTATAATGTTTGCATATTTGCTTATGGCCAAACTGGATCAGGAAAAACCTACACCATGGTAAGAGATTAAGCATCAAATATATAAATTCATTGATTATTTTTATAAGTTTTTGTTAATAGCTTTTTTCCAGTGGTGTTACTGACTATCTCATTTCTAAAATCCAGTCAGGACCAACAGAGCTCACTGAGGACACTTTAGGTGTAAACTACAGGGCATTGAGTGATTTGTTTATTCTTTCCCAACAAAGAAAACAGACCATTTCCTATGACATATCTGTTCAGATGCTTGAGATTTACAATGACCAAATTAGGGATCTCCTTGTGACGGATTCCACTAATCGAAGATATCCTTTGTTTTTTCCTTCTATATTTCTTTATTCTCTTTCATATAATGAGGCTCTTACTATATTTCATGTCCTTAACTGGTAATTACATTGGAAGTTCGTAACAGTTCTCAAAATGGGATTAACGTACCAGATGCATGTCTTGTACCCGTGTCATCAACATCAGATGTTATAAATCTGATGAATCTGGGCCAAAAGAATCGTGCAGTGAGCTCTACTGCCATGAATGATCGGAGCAGTCGTTCACATAGGTACATTTGCTATTAACTGAGAAGCAAACTCTTCCTAAATAAATTTAGTATGAAGATTTAGGAATGACTCATGATCTCATATAAATTTAGTATGAAGATTTAGGAATGACTCATGATCTCATATAATCTAATTATACATTGCTTTGTGCTTTGCATGTTTACATACCTTCTAAGAGTGTCAGAAGTTTCCTTTTAACGTGCATTAACTATTATTGTAACAATTGCAGCTGCTTAACTGTTCATGTTCAAGGAAGAGATTTGACATCGGGGGCGACTCTTCGTGGGTGTATGCATCTTGTTGACTTGGCAGGAAGTGAAAGGGTTGACAAGTCTGAGGTTATAGGAGATAGATTGAAAGAGGCACAACATATCAACAAATCTCTTTCAGCATTGGGAGATGTTATTTCCTCTCTTGCTCAAAAGAATGCACATGTTCCTTATAGGAACAGTAAACTCACACAATTGCTCCAAGATTCACTTGGTATGTGTTGCTTTGAAAACCATGGACTCCCTTTCGGCTGTAATATTCTGGCTAACCACATTTGCTTCAATATCCTTTCAGGAGGTCAAGCAAAGACACTCATGTTTGTTCACATAAGTCCAGAGCCTGAAGCTCTTGGAGAAACATTGAGTACTTTAAAGTTCGCTGAAAGGGTTTCAACTGTTGAGCTTGGTGCTGCTCGCGTTAACAAAGATAGTACTGATGCGAAAGAGCTCAAGGAACAGGTTTTGTACTTTTTATTGTTTATTATTTGATTGATAAGATTTGGAAGACCCTTTATGCTTGCAAATTCTACTTGATTCATTAGTTGTTGGCCTTTTCCTTCCACAAGGCAATTAAACGTTCTTTTATTTGCATGTTTTATATGCTTTTGTTCAATACCAAAAAGAAAAGTAATGGTATTTCCTCTCTCATATTTTTACGTGACAACTTTGTTTCTTATTATCAGATAGCTACCCTAAAGGCAGCCTTAGTGAAGAAGGATGGTGAAACAGAGCAACATTCTCGATCAAGCAGTCCAGAAAAAAGTAGGATGAAAACTTTCTTTTCATCCCCTTCACTTCCTAGCTATAAAAGTGTTGTGGAGATGTCTGTTAACAGAACAAACTCACTGGAGGATGTTCGTAATGCTGCTGAGGTACGAATTGTATTGAAAATCAATGTGCAAATAAAGCTACTACTTTTCATCCAATGATCTGATGCTTAACTTGATCACAAAATATGGAGCATGAAAGTTGTATCAAAACTAGAGACGATGCGAATCATAAATAACCCTTATGTAGGGATCATTCTCTTCTCAAGTTCATTATTGTATGCAGCTCAAGCCACTTCCACTTGGATGCTAGTAAAAATCTTGGTCAGTCACCGAAACACATACTCATACATGCTCTTTTGTTAACAGGCTCAAAACAAAGCTAACCAAAAGCTCAAAAGAAGAAGCTTAGATCCCCGAGACATGTTAAGGAATTCTCCATGGCCACCCTTGAGTGCGACGCTTGTCAATGCAAGGGACGACGACAAAGAATCTGTTTCAAGTGATTGGGACGACAAAGTTATGTTTAACAAGAATGACATCAACATCATTGGTAGAGATGAAACTCTTACAGGACCTTGGGATGTAAACAAGTTGCCTGAGACATTTGATCAGAATTTTCTTCTAGATCCATCAAAGGTGTACCCTGAAAGCCCTTTCAACAATTCTTCAATGAACAAGAAGGAAAACCAAGAGTTTGATGTGCAGAGGAACCAGTATGAGATGGCCAGCACTGATGATTCTGATGATCATGAGGCTGCAAATAGTGAAACATCAGAGCCAGAAGTAATTTGGCAGTCAAGCCTTCCAATTCCAAAGGGTTCAAGCATTCCAAATGGTTTGGGATCAAAGACTAAGAAAACAGCTAATCCTAAGCAAGCCAAGAGCCCAGAAGTCAGGTAATCAATCAATCTCTAGATTTCTTCCTGCTCTTTGATCTACATAGAAGATTACTTTTCTCTTTCTATGCAAAACCTGCTCCCAAGTCCCCTGTATCATGTTTTTAAAAGAATTAGCTAATACGCAAAAGAACGTCCCACTAAAAGTTATCATGTTTAGAAGTGATTTATAATAACCTTGGAAAAAGTCAAGCACTCAAAATTTCTTTGTGAGAAAGCACTTGCAGAATGTGTTTGACACAAGTGCTCATTAGGGAAGTACTTAAAAAGACTGTTAGGAGTGTACAACCAAACATCAAAGTGGTTTGTCATTACCACTTATATCAGAATTTTTGCTATTTAAAAGTCAAGCATGCCTTTTGTAATGCACATGTAAACCTTCATTCAATCACACTTTAGCCCCGTGGCCTGCTACACTAGATTGATATATTTGAATATCTTTTAAACTAGGACCTTCATTCCATCATTGATTCCTCCGCCATCACGAAAACCGCAAGCTGGAGTTGCCCAACTGGTGCCCAAGACGGGCAAACAGGTCGTTTCGGTTGAGGGGGGGAAGAGAAGGGGTGGCAATGCTAAATGAGTGTTGAGTGATGGAGTTTGTTCATCAATCGATTCTTCCTCATTTTTGTTTTCCTTTTTTTTTGTATCTATTTATTGTTGTATATAGAAAGAGAGAGAGAGAGAGAGAGTTTGTCTGTTGAATAGGCAATACCTCAAGTTGCCTAAGTTTCTCTATTGAATCTTCAAATGTATGGTGAAATGGGGTCACTCCTTGTATAATCCAATTTGTTTATATATTGTTCCTTTGAGTTTTGTATTTTCAAAACTGTAACACAAGGAAGTTGCAAGTTGAGAGGAAAAAGAAGAATCAAATGTATTCTTTGTTTGTAACCCCTCCTTGAGAGTGAAAATTTAAAGCTTTAACTTATAAAGAAAGTTACTAATGTTTTGTCAGTTGAGTTTTGTTCAAACTGATCTCTCTCTTATATATTGATTTGTGCTAATTAGAATTGTTGACTGAAATATTGATTAGAAAGTTGTGTGTTGTTTAATATGTAAAGAATATAAGAGATATGAATCAAAAGGTGGTTTCATATCTCTATTTCTTGCAATCTTACATATAGGATCAATTTTCATTTTAAATATATTTCTTTTATAGTAAAATACGTTGGTATCTACCTCAGTTAGAAATAATTTTGTATTGCCAAAAAAAAAAAAAGAAAAAAAGTTCAATGGGTATAAGTATGTACTATCAACCTCAAGGATAGAGGTTTGATCTCCCACCTCACATTTTTTTACTAAAGAGAAAAGGTTTCTCAAATTTTGGTCCATTATTTTAGAAAGGTTTCTTTAAACTTAGAAATTAGATACGGGAACAGTTACCAAACTAGTACGTTTTTCTAATATATATATAAGAAACATGAACGTTATCAAATGAATCATAAATATCATATTTTATCGACCACATAAATTAATCGAATTTATTTCTTAATTTGTACATAGTTCAACTCGAACTTATACAATTATTGAAAGTGGGCCCAAAACATGCAAATTTATACATTCTTGGCCATCAAACTTTAGTTAGTTACATAATTGTTAAAATAAAGGGTTGTTTTCAAATATAGCAAAATGAGCCAAGCTATTTACAAATATAGAAAATTTTGATTGTCTATCAGCAATCGACCACGATAGACTTCTATCACATCTATCATTGATAGACATTCAAATTTTTCTATATTTGTAAATAGTTTGATATTTTTTCTATTTATAATAATTTTCCTTAAATAAATTGATTTTTAATTAAATTTTTTGTTTATTTTACTTTCTTCGTCCATAGAACTAGATAGAAAATGAAAAACAATCATTTTCCCTATTGTTCATACATAAGTTTTGGGGCCTAATTTTAACAACTACAGGATAAGCTTGAGGATTTATTTAATTTCATTGACTTCATTTCTTTAAGAACTAAATTGCAAAAAAAAAAAAAAAAAACAAAAAAAACAAAATAAAATAAAATAAAATAACTTTTTTGGTCCATAGGTTTTGGGGTTGTAACACTTAAGGCATAGGATTTAGAATCTCAACATTCTCCTACATTCGCAATGACTAGGTCACGTTACCTACTTATCTTTTAAAACCAATACAAGTCCTTTCAACATGGCTTTGTCTTCACCAACATACTTCATAGGAATTTTTTCAGAAGGCCACGCAACATATAATTTTTTTCAAGCTTAGTACCCTTAACTTTGAAGTTTCTTGATTGAGTCACCAAAAAGTAAAGCACACATTGTTGATATAGGTGATAAGTTTTGATTCTTTTTAACTCTTACTCCCACTATTTTAACACACAACTCAGGTGCTTAGTAGGCTATTATAACTCACTCAACCCACTCTAAGTTGGAGCCTCGGCCAGCCCTAAAAATATTAAATTGATTTTTAATAAAGAGAGAAAAATAAATAAAACAAAGAGTGGACAGGTGTCAGAGGGAGAGGGGAGGTGTATAGAATTAGCGGGTAACGTTAGAGAGAGAGAAGAGAGAAAAAGAAAATTAAAATGGGAGCAAAGGTCCACTTGGCTTTGAGCGGACAAATTGACCTTTCCAGCTGGAGGAGGAACGTAGGCCGACCCCTTTTAATTGAGTGCCCAATACACCCAACTGGGTCCCACCTTCACACGTGGCCACGTCACCTTTTCTTTTTTCTTATTCTTTTTTATTTATTTATTTATTTATTTATTTATTTATTTATTTATTATTATTATTATATATATATATATATTAAAGAGACAGCATACCAACAACAACAATTTCCTTTGCCCCTCCAAAAAATTGGAAAGAAAATAAACAAATTTGAGATTCCTTTACCAATACACTTAGGATTTTTATGATTAGGGTTTTCAGATTTTTCTCCCACTATTACTACTTCTATCACCACCCTTATCTTCATTTCAATTCCTTTTAAATTATTTTTACATTTATCTTTTTTTTTTTTTATCCTCTCTCTTTTTAATAATCTTATATTCGAATAAAATTTTTAATAATTTAAGCATGTCTTCAAAATAAAATTATTAGAGGTAGTCATCATAGAAATCAAGGGCTAAATCTATTGAATTGAAATTGATTATCCATTTTTTTTATGTTTGAGCGTATGGGCATACTACTTGTGCCGATGTCTGCCCTTTAGAGAAAGATGAAGGAGTTGTCATCCAATTGTTCCAGAAGAGTCTTACTGGTCAACAACATGTGAGGTTGAAATTCTAGTCTCTAGTCTCTTATTCGTTTATTCGAAGATATACATCTTAACTGATTTAATTATGTTATGTTTAGTTGAACTTTTGAAAAGAATTGATAATTATATAAGATGTAATATTTTTTTTCCAACAAAATTTTAAAGTCATTGACTATAGTATTGTGCCTATACAAGTAAGTTAGAAGAATTTAATATAAATTTAGCATTCCTTTTCAAATACTCTTTGGAATGTCCATCATTAGAGGATTTGGTTTTTTCTCCCACAATCTTCAGTAAGAATGTCTCCAATATAATATATCTTATACATCCATGAAACATTCAATCATTTGGGATTGTTATCTTTGAAAGTAAAATAAATAAAAGTAAAAAATAAAAAACTCTAGGGGGTATTTTCCCAATCTAATCATATATATATCCTTTTTTTACTATGAATGAGATTATAATAAGTTGTTGATTAAATTTCTAAATTTTTACTATTAGATTCGAAAATTTTAAAAGTTGTTGAACCGATCAAGAATTTATTAGATATAAAGTTGAAAATCCAAGAATTCATTAGACACAAACTTCAAAATCCTATTAGAAACTTTTTAAATTTCAAAGATCTATTAAGAATACAATAAATTGAAAGTTCAAAAATATATTAAACCATTTTAAAAATTCACATATGAGATAGATGCAATTCTCAAAATTAGAAACTAAACTTATAATTTAACAAAAAAAAAAAAAAAAATTCTGCCTAAATAAAATTTAGGGATTGATAAAATGTAAATGTGTGTTAAAATTTTTATCATCAATAATTTGAAGCTTCTATATATATCCCTCAATAGAGTCATCATCGTCAAACCGCCTGTATTTTGGCATTGCTTGAAATATCATCACAACAAATTGTTTATGGGACCAAGCAGGGAGAAAGATAGATAATATAGAGTCCCCCAACCTAGACATATAGGATTTTATGACTCGTAAAGTGATCTTGATCGAGCCTTAACATGAAGCTAGACAAGACGATGAATGAAGTAAAACGTTTGTTTGTGTCAACATAAGCATAGTTCAATAAATAATTAAAATATCAATTACCATTTCAAAAGTCGATGGTTTGATTCTACTTCAACAATTGTTAATTAAAAAAACTCATTTAAGTTTACCAACAAAGTCATGTAAAATTTTTTATTAAAATAAATGTGGTTTATATACTATTTTAGTCTCTAATGACTTGTTCCATATATTTTGGTTCCTGTATTGGTTAATGATTAGATGTTGAAATAGATTTAAAAAATGTTTAGTCTCAATTTAAGTTTTATCAAAATTGTTAAATAAATGATAATTTTTTATTCATCAAAAGTAAAAATCACATTAAGAAATTAAAAAGAAATATGTTGAATTTTTAAACATAAAAAATTAAATGGTTACCGAATGATATTTTAGGAAGAAAAATGATATTTTAATGTATAAATATAATATGATAACAATGCTCAAAGGGATTGACTTTTGAAGCAATTGATGAAAAGAGAATCATTGAGCAAAAGTTATACATAATGCTAATTGTTGGCATTACCTATATTTTATAATTTTATTAACCAACTACCATTTAAAGTCAAATCTTCGTTGGTGATAATATTATTGTTCATATTCTTTTTTTTTTTTTTTTTTTTTATGCATAAAGAAATATACATGTTATTATAACTGGGCAAGTTTTGTGACTTTTCTTAATTAATGGATATTTTTCTATTAACATAGAATACATAATTTGGTATTATATGTATTAAGTGACAAAAGTATTGCCAAGAATATAAAATTAATAGAAATTTGAAAAAGAAAAAAAATTAATACAAAAGTGTTAGATCGAATCATCAATTTTATGAATATGATAAATATAGATATACTTTATCTAAATAAACTAGGCTTAAATTGACGATAAGAATAATATCATTTTTAATATTATTAAAATAAATACAATTAGTAGAAGTATTTAAAAGTATCCCTATAAAGCTAATAAAAATAAGATATGAACAGAAAAAGTTAAAATTAAAAATAGATTTTTGATAAATGGATTATTTAAAGTAGTATATATAAAAGCTAAAATGTGTTTGGAAAAATATTTATAAACAATAATATGGTAGTAATTATCACATAAATATTTAGTTCAATTCAAATTAATTTATTAACATATTTTACATTATAAATTTTGAATAATTATTATTCTACAATTTATATGATTTATAATATATTTTGTTATACATTGTTTTACTTTTAAAAAAATTATACGAGTTTATGACATAAAATAATAAATACTTTTCTTTTCTTTTTTCTCTCAAAATAATTAAGTATAAAGACACCAACTACAATAAAATAAAATTAAAAAAAAATGGACGATTAAATCTCTCCCTTCACAATTGTTGAAATAAAAGAAAAGTAGTTTTTTTTCTTTTTTATACAGTGTAGATCTATATGTTTCCAAATTTAATATCACAATCATTCAAAACCGTTCTCAAAATAAATTTACCAAACATATATTATTATTTACTTGATAGATTTTTTATTTAAGTGAATCTAAAACCAAAATATAGAATTTGGATTCATATCAAATGGGTCTTAAGTCTTAGAAGTGTACACACACACCAAAAATCTATCAAATTCTATTTTTTGGTTTTTGATTCACTTACATAGATATCATCATACTATTGTGGAGATATTTGAAAGGTTGTTATCCCTATCAAATGGTACCAAAGTCATATGCCCATGACTTAGCCATGTCAGTAGAACCCTCAGGTGTCGAACAAAGATGTAATAGAGCCTCGAAATCAGTCATTATATGATATGTGGTTAAACTCTATAAGATAAGCAATGTGCTCCAATGGAAAAGGAAGTTAGCCTAGATAAGAGTTGGGCAGATGGATGACTATTTGAGGAGAGGCTTAGTGGTCTTTTGTTCGAGGGGAAAATTGTTGGGAATGCAGCCAAAGTCCCATATTGGATTAGGTAAGAGAATGAACATGGGTATATAAGTGAGGACAACTATCTTCATTGGTACAATACCTTTTAAGATGAAACCAAAAGCAAACTCATAAGAGTTTATTCCAAAGTGGACAATAACATTCCATTATAGAGATATTTAGAATGTTGTTGTCGCAATTAGTTATTTATATATATATATATATATATATATATATATATATATATATATATATATATATATCTTGTAATATAAATAGTTTAAACAAATTATTAGCTAGAAACTATTTTAAACATGATTTTCCAACAAACCCTATACCCTTTTAAATTTTTAGAAAGCCACCAAAACCAATATTTCATTTCTTACCTTTTTCCACCTAATCTTTGTCATATATGAACAATTAATTAAAAAGAGATTGATAAAAAGTCAAATGATAAGGAAAAACCAAATTTAGATCCCAACTACATGAAGAATATATATGAATCACATTCCTTCAATCAAGCAATTGATTTTCAATTTTTTTTTTTTTTTTGTGAATATTATTATTTGAATTCTACAAGAAGATTTGAATCTAAAATGTATTGAAGTTCATGTAAACAAACATATAAAGAAATTCAATCAAGTTCAAATTGGATCAAAATTTAACATATTTAATGTGATGAATGTAATTTTTCTTTTCTTTTCTTTTCAATTTTGCTTTGATTTAAGATGAATAGAATGAAAATTTTTATAGGGTTATTTTTAAATCTAGCAAAATGAGTATTGACTAATATAGTATTGATGATAAACACATATAGACTATTATAAGTGACAGTGATAGACACTAATAGACTACTGTTAGTGAAGATATCTATCAATATCTATCACGGATAGACAGTGGCATTTTGCTACATTTAATAAATATTTTCAGCAGCTTTATCATTTAAAACAATTACCCATTATTTTACCTATCTTCAAGTGTTAATAAAATACCATTGTGTGGTTTTCAAACCACTCCTATATGTTAAGATTAGTTTTCTACTAACCTATGTGTTTGCCAGATAAAATTGGTGTTAGAACAGACTCTTTCGTACTATCCATATGTGTGATTTTTTAAGACTAAGTTATAAGTTTAGTTTTTGAATTTTTAAGATTATTTCTATATTCTTGGTTCTTTAAATATTTTGAAAGATCATTGAGTTTTGATAGTATCCCTCTAATCTTTGTATTTTAATTTTTAATTTTTAATTTTTAATTATTTTTTAATTTTTTTTTTTATAGCTCATTGAATTTTCTTAACATTTTTTTTAATCTCTAAATCATCAATGTCGAAATCCATTAGTTTGATGATCATTTTAGGAAGTTTTAGACATAGCTTGGATTGACATATTATTGAATGAATTTTATATAAAAATGATTAGTTCAATGCCACCAATTTTTTTCTTTAAAAAAGATTATATTTTTTTTATTAGAAAAATTACACCTATTTCTTTTTTTATTTAACAAACAATCATATATCCAAGAAATAATCTAAAGAAAAAAAAAAAGAAAAAAGAAATATATATATAGAAATTTAAGTTGAAAGCATATATAATATAATAATTTAAAAAATTATTTTAAGGAAAAAAAATATTTTTTGGGTCCCAAAATTTTTGATCTAGTCTCCATTTGGTCCTTAGGTTTCAAAAGGTTATACGTTTAATTCTTAAGTTTAGAGTTTCTTTTCAATTTGGTCCCTAATTTTCAAAATGTTATAGTTCTACCCTTCAGATTTGAATCTTGTTTCAATTTAGTTTCTAGATTTCAAAATTTAAACTTTTAACCTCGATTTTCACTAAATACTCACTTTCCATATTTAGTGTTAATATCTATTAATTAATTTAAAAGAATTATAACTAATTAAGTTTCAATATTTTTCTATCCCTATCAAAATTAAATTTAAAACTTAACTTCATAATTATTTTAAATTACTTAATAAATATTAACGTCAATAATTGAAAGTGAGTATTTAATGAAAAATTGAGGCTTAAAGTGTAAATCTTGAAACTTATGGACCAAATTGAAACAAAACTCAAATCTCAAAGATAAATTTGTAATATTTTGAAACCTAGGATTAAATTGAAACCAAACTCCTAAATATATGACATTTTGAAACATAAGAATCAAATAGAAACTAGACTCAAAACCTTAACACCAAAAAAAGTATTTCTCCTTATTTTAAAGTTTAAATTATCAATAAGAAACACTATTCAAATTTCGACAACAAATCTATTTACTCATTATTGTTAATCACAACAATTTAGCATTATTTATCAAATATTATGATAAACATTTTTAAGATTAAAGCTAAATTTTTTTTTTTTTGAAAAGTATAGTTGTCAACAATTATATTAAAAGTTACAACAACCTAAAATCAAGCTTTGGTAAGGAGTAGATAGCAATGCAGAACTAAGCTCGAGGGCTATAGTATTTGATTATAATTCAAAAAGTTGAAAAATAACATTTTTAAAAAGAGTTTTTTTTCCTTTTATTATAGAAATTTTAGATAATGAAAAGTAATTTGTAAAATTGTAAAGACACTTTTGAAATATGGAGAAAAGAAGGAGTATTTTGCAAATAGGAATAAGTAGGATTAGAATCAAAAGGACCAAAATGTGCAAAAAAAGGATAGTTGAAGGGTATTATAGGGATTTCGAAAAACAATGTCATTATCAAAGAGAGCTTGCCCAAAAATCCCATCTCCAACCCCACCTTTCCGCGTCTCTCTCTCTCTCTCTCCCAATCAAATCACTGAAAAAAACTGTGGGTTTCTCTCTCACTTCATCGCTCTAGAATTTCTCGCTGAGAATTTTCCCCGCCATTCGATCGAGCTTGCTACCATTAGATAATTTCAAAGAAATTGAAGATTTTGTGAAATGGGGTTGCAGAACTGTCCACTGTCCGATCCCCTTCGCTCGATCTGTTACTGACACTGAATGTACCACCTGTGAGCTCTGTGGTCCCTTCATTTTCTTAATTTTCATCGTCATTTTGCTTTTTTCTTTTTCCTCGCCAACTTGTTTGAATTTCCCCTCAATTTGTTCTATGCTAGGTTTGTAAAAGAGGGAATTTGAGAGGTGTTTGATTGATTCTGTGTGTGTGTGTGTGTGTTTTGCCGAATTTTGTTGGAATTGATTCTGTGAATTTGCATTTCTTGGGGTTGATTGGGTTCTTAGATGGACTCGGTATTGTGCATTTCTTTTGTTTTGGGTTAGTTTTTCTTTTTGTTTTTTCTTGGTTAACTGTAAATTATGCTGCTGAATCGGTTTCTCAAGATTTAGATCAGCCAGTGGGGAATTATTGTTTTTAACAGGTGGTTTGTGAGCATAGTTTGTGTTTTGGTCAAGATGTTGGTTTATTATGTTTTGGCCGAAAAAAAACCTTTGTGGGTTCATGATGTGAAGTTGAGAGACTCATTTAATTGATTTGAATGATGACCAGGAATTTGGGCTGTGCTCTTGGAAATGTCGAAACATAGGATGAAATGAGTCAGACAGAAGTATCAAGGATAAAGCCCCCTCTCGTTCCGCTCGCTACTTTGATCGGTCGCGAGTTGAGGAACGAGAAGGTTGAGAAACCTTTTGTGAAGTATGGACAGGCCGCTTTGGCAAAGAAAGGAGAGGACTACTTTCTGATCAAACTTGATTGCCAGCGTCTTCCTGGGAACCCTTCCACTGCATTTTCTGTCTTTGCGGTATTATTTCCTTTCAAAATATTATTGTGCTCTTAGTTATTTTATAGTTTAGTTTCTTCTCTTGGTACATAAATTCTGTGTTACTGTAGAACTGGGAAAATAGGGTGATTATGAGTCTTAGAAGGGATAAATTTCCATCTCAGATGGGATTGCTGAGGTTTCAAAGAGCATGTCTTGTGAGTGAAGGAGAACATTGAGATTGATCCAACCTTCTGTTTGCAGATTTTTGATGGACATAATGGCATTTCAGCCGCCATTTTTGCAAAGGAACATTTATTGGGTAATGTCCTAAGTGCAATTCCCCAAGGGGCTAATCGAGAAAAATGGCTTCAGGCCCTTCCCCGAGCACTAGTTGCTGGTTTTGTTAAAACTGACATAGAGTTTCAGCAGAAAGGTATGTGGCATGTTTTCAATCAGCGATTTCCTTTTTGTACTTTTACGGTTTTCCTGAATACACAATGCCCTTGTCTGCTGTGTCCTTATGTCCCATTGAATCTTAACTGCAGGGGAAACTTCTGGGACTACTGTTACATTTGTTGTGATTGATGGGTGGACTGTTACTGTTGCATCTGTGGGAGATTCACGGTGCATACTAGACACCCAAGGAGGTGTAGTTTCTCTATTGACAGTTGATCATAGGTTGGAGGAAAATGAAGAAGAGAGGGAACGTGTAACTGCAAGTGGTGGTGAGGTTGGGAGGCTCAACGTTTTTGGCGGGAATGAGGTATAATTTTATACATCTCCCCCATTTCTTGTCTTACATTTAACTATTATAAATTTTAATCACTATATCCTCCTTCCCGTTTTTGTGGTTACTGTTCGCAGGTTGGTCCTCTCCGCTGCTGGCCTGGTGGCTTATGTCTTTCTAGGTCCATTGGGGATACAGATGTAGGAGAATATATTGTCCCAATACCGCACGTTAAGCAAGTGAAGGTGACTTCTCAATCTATCAGTAATTGTTTGACTACTTATTTAGAATGTACCTTGACTATTCTGCCTCTTTTTCTTTTGGATAATACAGCTTTCTAATGCTGGTGGAAGGCTAATTATTGCTTCTGATGGTATTTGGGATGCATTATCATCTGAAATGGCTGCAAAGTCGTGTCGAGGTTTACCTGCAGAGCTTGCTGCCAAGCTGGTTGTGAAGGTAGGTTCAACAATGCATTTTAGGTCTCGGAGGCAATGTTCTAGGAGGCTTTTGAGGCTTATGCCTAGGGCCAGGTTAAAAAAGTTATAGCCTTGATCTTCCACCTTTGGGTCGCAAGGGGCTTAGATCTTTAATATGAAGCTTACACCTCCAAGAAAATGCACTGAGCCTCATTGTCTTTACTCCTTGTGAAATGACTGTAAAATCAATACCAATTTGTCATATTTTTCAAAGATTTAACAAGTTCACTTACTAGTCTCACTGCACCATAAGTTGGTAATTTATAGCTCGTTACTGCTTTTACCACTAAGACTTGGCAAAACATTGATGATAAAACCTAAAAGCATAGGTCATCCTATTAGTGGTAGTAGTTATGATTTTGAATTTGATATTTAGAATACTTATTTAAGAAAGTTAACTTTTTCTGGGATACTTTCTAGACTTAAATGTTAGCAATACTTTCTTTTTATTCTTTTGTTTATAAATTGAGGCTTATGTGATGCATCTATGAGCAAAAGGAGCCTCAAGCTGTCTTTAGCATGGGAAGTACATCTCTTTTCAATTTTTATCTCTGCTCATTGTAGGAGGCTTTGCGGTCAAGGGGGTTGAAGGATGATACAACTTGCTTGGTTGTTGATATTATCCCATCCGAGCAACCTATACTATTACCATCAACTCCAAGGAAGAAGCAAAATGTGCTTACCTCATTCTTTGGAAAGAAATATCAAAACTCTTTGGGTAAATCTGCAAACAAACTTTCAGCTGTTGGTGTTGTGGAGGAATTGTTCGAAGAAGGTTCTGCTATGCTTGCTGAAAGGTATGATTGATTACTATTTTATTTACTTTTGTTCTTGAAAAGCATGGAATGATGTCTGAAAGACATTTTACTATAATCATTCTCATTCATTTGTTATACATCAAATTTCAATTAACCAAATATCAAAAGAAGTTTATTTGATATCCCACGACGAATTTAACCAAGGCGTTATTCTTCCTAATTTGCTATATTGATAGGAAAAAGTGCTCTTAGGTTAGGATAGTTTCCTAGGATTATTTTCTTCATTGTTGATATATATCATACTGTAATTAACCCGAGACATATTTGATTTTCTTTTCCTAATATTCTGCAGTAATATTGCATTTTCAATCTGAAAGTGACTTAAAACATGTTCACCATCACTTATTCCTGAATTTTCTCCCATCTCGATGGAAATGCAGGCTAGGCAAAGATTTTCCTTCGGATCCAAACTCAGGGATCTTCAAATGTGCAGTCTGTCAAGTGGATCAACCCCCAAACGAAAATTTGTCGATGAACTCGGGGCCTTTCTTTTCACCGTCGTCAAAGCCATGGGAAGGTCCATTCCTCTGTGCAACTTGTCGAAAAAAGAAAGACGCCATGGAAGGAAAAAGGCCAATAAAACCTACAATAACCGTTTAGTAATTTATCCCATAACATAGTATATGTTGATAACTCCATATAAATTTTTTTCCCCCTCATCTGGCAGTGTGAGCATGCTTGTTTTTTCTTTCTTTTTTTCTTTCTTTCTTTTTTTTTTTTTTTTTGGTCTTTCCCCTGTGGTGATTGTTATAGATGTGTGTAAGAAAATGAGGTTGAGATAAAAGAAAGAGTTGGTAGAAGAAAAGATGTTTTGGAGACTTCTAAAAAGCTTGATTTCATTTGGTTACTTGCTCAGCTGTTGGACTGACTGACTGACAAGATAGACAAACATGGATATCAGACAAAATTTCTTTGACTGTTTCATTGCTAACAACTTCAATTTTAGAGTGAATTGTAGATTGTTTTGTGACTGTCCCATTGTCGTCATACCATTCTTTCACATTCTGCTTCTACTTTGCTTCATAATTTGCATCGATTTCCATAGAAATTGCTTAATTTTAAAGTTCAATTGCAATTGCAATGACTCATGTTTCAAGATGGTATTTGTAATTTTCCTTTGAACGATCCAGCTTTGCATTAAGGAAAATTTCAATAGCTTTTCACTGCCATTCACATTTTTGTTAATCAGACATGAAGAGACTGCATGGGAATCAGACAGTTGAGGAACACTTTAGGTTTGATATTTGTTTTTGAAAAATTTTGTTTATTGTGATTTCTAAATTCAAGTCATATTTGAAAACTAAAAAAAAGTTTTTATTTCTTTGAAATTTGACCATAAATTCATGTATCATTGGAAAACGTGAAAACCGTTCTAAAAATTACAAGAATACGAGCATCATTTCTAAAAACTAAAAATTAGAGTGATCTGATTTGTGAATAGGGATTCCATACGTTAAGAAGTTGCTTCTTGGAATGTCGTCGTTCAAGCACAAACTAAACTAACCACTGATTCGATCAAATTTCAAACCTAAGGCCAGATGTTGACATCGTTTTTTAGCTTGGTGAAAACAAAATACTTTTCCTAAACATTAATTTGAATGGAAATAGGGAATGAAAGGAAAGATTGTTATAATCTCCTCTGAAATAGGGACCATCTATAAACCGGGGTTATCAAGCAACACTTAATAACAATGAACAGCTACAAGACTATGAACTATATTTCATCTGTGGACTTCAAAATTATGATGCATGAAGTGCATTTAAAGGAGATTAAAGACTTGTGTACCTATAATATTCCCTTGCCAATCCAACACAAAACTGGCTTAAAGCCTTGAAGAAGAAAATGCTACAATGTTAATAAACAATAACAGGAAGAGAATTATGGGGGACTGGTGGTTCAGTGCTCAACTATGGCTCAATAGTTTAATGGCAATTAACGGCCCCCCTCTCTCTCTTGTCCAAATTACAAAGCTACACAAACTTCAAGGCAACATTTTATGTCTCATCCTGAAACAACCTTTCTGTCAGTCACAAAACCAGCAAAAAAAATAGCACATCAGATTGCGAGAAAGAATGAAAAAGTTGCCATGCATTGGATTGTTACTATGTTTGATGATAATCATATAAACAAAATAGTTAACAGGCAAACTCACTTAAATCGTTCAGATAAATATTGCTGGCACTTTCTCCAGGCTTCAAAAGGCGAATCCTCCCTGCAAAAATGAAGCATGGGAGTTAAAGGAGTCCCGAATAAGTTCTTCCACAGATCAAATTGAAACTTGTAACAAAAGTATCATCTGTGCATGGTTGTAAATAATTTTATGTCCGTACTATATTACAATTAGGATAAATTACCATTTTTGTTTCTATTGTTTGTTCTTTTCCCCTTCAATCCGTTCCTATGGCTTCAAGAATTTCAACTTGGGTCAAAATGACTGATAAATATCTCAAAACACTTGAGTTTACCATATGCTGGCACTTTGGGCGTATCAATTTTATTTATCAACAGTTTTGGGAGAATTCCAGAGCTCCCAATTCCTCTCCTAAGTCTCATATAGAGAATATTAACAACGATCTCAAGATGATCCTTCACTCACACACCTCACCCAATACATACCCCTTCCTCAAGGGCCCTTAACTAACAATATTCCTTTGGGCCCCCACAATAACTAACTATATTCTCTTACCCGATTTCACCCTCTCCTTTCCTCCCTCTCTTACTAACATACACTTTAGTGATTCGAAGCCTGTCATTTTCTTACTTGATACATATTCTTTAGACACCAACTCATCACCTCTCTATCACACCAAAAGAAAATGTGTTATGTCCAAAGAAAACGTAAAATGTAATATTGTCAACTTTTTGTTTGGAAAATCAAACAAAATAAAAGGGGCCAGATTGGAACTTCTAAAATTGTAGGAGTTAATTTTTTTTTTTTTTGGATATACGTGAGTGTCTAGGCCAGCTTACGTGCACCTCGACTTATCCCACGGGACAACCCACCTGACCCTACAACATTTGAGTGTCAACGAAACCCGTAGGATATTAAATCCTAGGTAGGTGGCCCCCATGGATTGAACTCATAACCCATTGGCCCTTTGACTTTTTTAAGATATTCCCACTATCACTACGCCAACCCATAATGGTTATGAACATCCAAGAACACCCTTTTATATGCTTAAAATGACATTTAAGAAATAATGAAGTAGATGCAGAAAGCACAGAAAGTATCAGATGATGACTACATATTAATTCAGTGTTCAACTAATTTCAGAGAAACATTGAAAAGGAAATAAAAAAAGAATAGTATGTGTTGAAATACCATCGCGTCGAACACATATTTCTGGAACATTTTTCACTTCACCATTGATGCTGTCATTGTAGACTCTGGTCTCAATGTCACCCTCAATATAAACTGATGCACTGACAGTTTCACAAAGAATCAGTGAAATCATACAGACAAACTAGCTTTTATGAGATGTTCAAATCATACTTTTTAACAAGTTGTTGAACTGCAAGAGCACCAAGTGATTCATTATGCACAGCAATACGATGCCACTGAGCAGGCTTTGGCAGATCTTTTGCTTCAACAATTCGTTGGTCAAACATCCCTCCTGTTCCAACTGTCAAGATTGTTATCGTGCGCCCATTTCTCAAGATCTTCTGCACAGGGGCTTGCCCAACCCTTCCACAAATTATTGCCTGTAAACATTTGATCACATTTTAAAACAGAATAAGACATCATGTTGGGGATCGCTGACCCCTTCTTTCCCTGCAGAAGAATAACAAATTTGAAGAGACATGATTTCTGTGGTTTTCCCCTCATTTTCACATAACCTTATCACCTGAATTAAAGACAATTTCTTTTGCTTAGTTGGGGTGGGACTTAATATTAACCCTCCTCCAAGGAAAATATTTGATCAGTTGCCAAAGAGAGGAAACTCTTGCCTGATATATATATATTCCTTTTTTGGATAACATACAGAGAAAGGTAACTTCCACAAAAGATGAGAGTAGACAACCCTAGAGGACCGAGGTAGAGGCAACCATGCCCTAGAAGAAATTTAGTTAGCTATTTAGTTCAGCTGATTAATTAGGCTTTCTACTAACGTTAATTAAGCAGCATAATTTGTCTATAAATAGCTGATTATGAGTCCAATTATCATGTGAGTAACTCTTTCACTACCGGTGACAGATTCCAGTACAACCAAAATTCCTGAGGTTTGGGTTTCTCCCAAACTCAAGTCTCCTTTACAAGATTCTTATAAGACTTTCCTAGCCAAGAAACTAGTCATCGTACTTGCTCGCCGTACTTGCTCACCTGAAATTTTACAATACATCAAACGCATATACCATATATCCTACTCTCTTACACCATATTTAGAAGTTCAAGCTCTAGACACATAAGTTCTCGTTTTTGCCCTTGCCCTTGCTCACAACAATATCTCACTAAATCGCTACACCCCCTTCTTATTCTTTCTAAAATACATAAAGGACACGAGGCTTCTCTTTCCTTAAAACTCATCAACAAAAGAAGGCAAGGCACTAGGCACATTTTCTAAGAACCAAAAATATGTAAGCTTTTCCTTACTTTTGAATAGTTTGTAAATTTGAAAAAAGTTAAGTTAAACAATCACCAAACAATCACGAAGTACCATCAAAAGAACAGGATATTGACTTATTGGGTAAAATGGAACACATCTATAGACAAAGATCAGATACCTTATGTACGCCTCGATATCCCCAACCTCGCCTGGGATCCACACCCTGGGGCTGTAATTCAATTTTATCATTAAAAGATTCATCATATTCTTCTTCTTCTCCATTGTTCTCGTCAACATCTCTATCACTTTCAGAAGCACCGGTCGATAACCACAACTTCGAGCTTGCTTGCCCACTTGCCACTACAACCAAACGTTCAAAAATTATCCAAGCCATCCCTCCAGCACACAAATTATACTTAGATAAACCCAATACATAAAAATAGCCAAGTTCTTGGTTGGGCCAGTCAAATTAAAAAAAAAAAACATACATAAACAAGTTCTCCCAGCATGAATTTGATAAAAAGCACCCCGAAGATAATAAAATTGCAAAAAGTAGGAAAGCTGCGTTAAAAAATCTAAGGACCTTTTGGACACTTAACCATAGAAACGTCTTGGGAAATTCCTTCAGGTCTCAACAGAAAGCAATTCGTATAACAGAAAGAACATACGCCTTAATTAACAAAGTGAGAGAAAGAGAGTACCAAACGAAGATGTGGGGAAATTTGAAGAAGAAATTCTGAAACGCTTGAGGAATCTCATTGCGACTGCGTTCATGTTGATCGAGAGATAGCAAACATGGAAGTGACGATTCGATCAGGGTAGAAGTAGGGCTTTACGCCTTACTACTTATTTATTTATTAATAATATTATTATTATTTTGGTTAAAGGTGTTTGAGAAATACCATTTACTCTTTACTTTTGTAATTTTTTTTTTTCTTTTTTTTGAGAAAACATTTGTAGCAATTAAATTCCCAATTTAATCACAAGTTTTATAGCTATTTAGTTTCTATCATAAAAAATCTCATTAAGCTTAGTCAATTTTGATTTATGTAAAGGCTTTGAGAATGTTTGGGGCAACAATTTCAAATAAACGTTTGAAGTGTATGTTAAGAAAATGAGGTAAGAGTTTTTTTTGCTTAATCAATGAGGACCCATTTTAATGACAGAGTTTATCCAACTTCAACTACTTTAACGGCTTGGCTAGTTACTCGAGATTCCCAATTAAGACCCATTAAAAAGAAATAGTTGCATTCAACTACAAAGTTTACTTTGGGTATTGGTTTACATAGTTCTAGTGAATCAACTTTAAATTTTGAAATATCAATCCATCAATTGTATGAATTTTTAGTATGATCTCATGTATTTTGTGCATATCGAATAATATTCGTCCCAAAATGAACCAAATGGACAAAGAATAATGTAATTTAAAACTCAACACATTTTCAAAATGACCATTTGGTGGAATAAATCTTTTTCTTTCGATTTACGAAATATGATATTTAAGATAACAGTATTTGTATGAAACAATTAAAAAAAAAAAGTAACAAACAACTCTAAACCATAAACTCTAAACTCATCCTTAAGAAATTTATGTTAATTAAACAAATCAACAATCCAAACACATAAACCCAAACTCTAGGATAATTTGCTCTACAAACATAGATTTCTTAAACCTGGATTAAAATAGTTTGCACCCAAACACATACCATCTAAACTCATATTTGATTTACAGGGTGTTTTTTTACATCAACCCGATGAACCAACCAAACCCAACTTCATCAAGTTGATGTAAAGAAAAAAAAAAAAACACCTAGCAAATAAATTAAGAGAATAACAAAAACAATGAATCAAATCAAATAACCAACTCAAGAGCTCAAAGAACCAAACAAACACAAAATTTAGGATTGCGTTGTATACTATATTCGATTCTTTTCAGTTGTAGAACTGACCAACCCAAAATTTTGGATTAGTCCAAAAACTCCATCAAGTCAATCCGTGTACACTCCCATCAAAACAACTAACTAACATCAACTCCTACGTCTTGATCTAAATTCTCTTGGAGTAGTTGAGGATGATGGTGGAGGTAATGGAGGTTTCTTAGTCTACATATGTTCATGCTCAATAGGTAAGGTTGGTGCATCCAAGTGAGTTTGTTATCTTTGCTTTTGCAACCTTCACCTTCTGTCCTCCTTATTATTGAATTAAAAATGTGTAGAGTATGTTTAAACTGGAGTAAAGCTTACTGTATGTTAATTAAATTTGATGGCATAGGTTAAAAAAAATAAAATAAAATAAAATAATGTGCTTAAAATTTTGGCCTATAATTGGATCTATGTAGGAATTCATATAATTAGAAAACAAAAGGATAACATTTCCACCAATAATCTTCGGCCATGTAAACGTAGCACACAACAGACCATAACAAATATTATAACCATTTCGCTGCTGCTTCATTTCTTCCTTCCCAGCAAGTGATTATTTTTTTCTTTCCAGAAATGAATTAACTTCCCGATCAAACCCAAAATTTTTCTTCCAAATTCATAACAACTTTGCCAGACTTGCTAACCACAATCAACGGTCCGTGCTAGAACGAGTAGAAGCTCGGGATGAGGACCATGACGACCTTGAACTTCCAAGAGCCGGTCTACGGTCATCACTGCGCCAGCTATCCGGTTGAGATGGTCGATTATTAGGCCTGCTGCTTCCCCATCGATCGGATTCAGGTGGTGGTGCATTAGGGCTAGAGCCTTCTGTCCGTCGAAACCTTGGCACGTATTTTGCTGGAGATGTGGCGGAGGCGGCGGCGGCTGCTGCAGCAGGAGCAGCGGTTCCAGACTCCAGAGGCTGAGAACCGGTAGCAACATCAGGTCTAGCAGGCGGATCAGTTGATCTGCCACCACCAAAGAGCATTTCTTTCCGCAGTCTTTCCTTTTCTTCCAATTCTCGCTCCCTTTGTCTCTGCTTCTCAGCAATTTCATCCAATTTAGCCTTGCGTTCAGCTTCTTCTCTCTTTTTCCTCTCGGACTCTGTGAGTTCGAAAGATGCAATAAGCACAAATTGAAAAAAAAAAAAAAAAAAAAAAAAAAAAAAACATGTCCAGACACTTGTAAAGCATATCAACAATCACAAAAAATCAAGCCTATATTTTCTCAATTTCTTACAATGGTTTTCATCTACCTTAGGTAAAAGAGTTAAATTCTAAGTCAAATTCTAAATTCCAAAAACTACCATTTTTTTAGTTTTCAAAATTTGGTTTGATTTTTGTAAATATTGGTAGAAAGTAGATAATGAAGAAAGAAATTTATAGGTGGAATTTGTGTTTTCAGGCTCAATTTTAAAAAACTAAAAGCCAAACACAAAGTGGTTACCAAACAAAGCCTCAAGTATTTGAGGCTACCCATTCCTTCATATATGAACTCAGATCATTGGAACACAATCTGGGGAAAATAAAACTGCCATCGAAACGGGTGTTTAGTAGATTTTGTAGAAGGCAGTGGTTGGTTTGAGCTCCTTAATTTTGTTTGTCTGAGGTTCTTATGTTTTGCAAACACATCCATCTAAAGTTGAAGACTCCACACACTAATGTACATGATATCAAAAACTAGGAAGAGCCTTCTCAGATGTTTGCCCCATAGAAAACAGGAACATTTTGAACAAATACCTTCACGCTTGCGTGCTTCCTCCTCTTCACGTAATATTCTAATCCTCTCCTCTTCACGCCTTACATAAAAGATTGTCTTCCTCTTAGCCTCCCTTTCTGCTTTCCGAGCCTGAATTACTTGCCTGATCTGTTCTTCTCTCTCAGCTCTACGTCTGCTGAACTCCTCTTGGCGAAGATTCACGACTCTTTCTTGGAAAATTTTCTACACAACCAAACATAAAAGGATTAAGTTAATCGCTTGCCAATACTCAATTTCTGCAACGATTAGTACATTCAAGTTTCACTTCAGAACACCTAATGAAGTAAATAATGATAATAATAATTTTTTCCTTAAAAATTTAAAATAATAAATAATAATGAAAAAATAAAAAAAAATAAAAAAGAGAAAACAAATCCCTATGTCTAATGAGCCCACAAGACAAATACAACCAACGCCCACAGTCCAGTGGTCATTCTAGTAAAAAGATGCATTTTGGAAAACATTATATAACTTACTAATTAAACTTGAAATGCTCTTAACGTTTTCTCACTAAGTTGAATTTCATTTAAATAAATTATATGCCAAATAATCCTAAGAAGCGTCTCATGTAATATATAATAAGTAATTCATAATTTCCATATCAGGAAAAAAAAAGGTAGAATGTATGTAAATTATCAAATATAGTAAATTGTGGTCTCAAACATATTTGTAAAATGTAAACTGTATTATAAACGATAACTCCATATACAAACATTGACATTGATACGTAGTTTAATATGGTTTTCATAATTTAAATTAGTTTATATTCAACAAAAAAACAAATCATTATTGGTTAAAAGTGAATTATACATTTGATATTGTGAGGCCGTGAATATATTTTAGAGAAGTCAAATGATAACTGAAAGGAAGTAGGCTAAATTTCCATGTTGGCTTTTAAAGAAAATTTATACAATTTTCAATTACTGATAAGAGTTTTTTAAAATCACAAAACAATTAAATAAAAAATTTCGTACATGTAATAAGTGAATTCTAAAACTTTGAGCAGACAAAGATCAACATTAACCCATTACATCCATATGAAACTAACTACTAACCTTACTCTCCAACATTCTAGCCAATCGATTCTTCTCCTTGAGGTCACCTTCGTGGCGCTGCTTGCTTAGCTCAACCTCGAGCTGAAAAGAAGAAAAGAAGAAAAGAAACTCATTTTTTTAATAAAAATGAACTTAAAAAACACCTATTATTAATTATTTAACATATCATCAACTGTGGCAAGACAAAATCTAACGACACGCAAATGAAAGCACAATAATTTGTAATGGAAAACGAATAGATGGAATACATACAAAACAAAGTATAACCTTATAAGATTAGCATGTTGTGTAAACCACGTGTCAGAAAATCATAACAAAATTAGCCATTCAACATCAGATTAGTTAAAAGTAGTCCTTCAGAATGGTAAACCCACTGAACAAGTCATGTGCAGAAGCATCAGTTCATCTTTATCGAAGTTCACATAGGATTATGGAGATCCAAGCTGGAAACTCCAAAGACACAGCACCAATATTTTTGCAACAATTTCCCATTCTCCCAGTTAACTCCTGATCTCAATAGAAGCACCCCTCTTTGATAAATTTACTGCACCAACTGCCTTCATGTTACAATGCATGCAAAAATACTGTTGTCCAACCCACTTTTCTCAAAAACCGGAAGTACCTAACAAAGAAGTTGATTATTTTTATCCTACTGGAGCGCTTCCATGAAAATAGTAGTGAGGGTTCTGCTAGTTTTTCTTCCACCCTCACAATACAACATTATGTGGTCAAATTCAAGCCACTTCTTGTTACCTTTCTTGTTACCTCTCTATGTACGTTCTGGTTAAGAAAGTCTATCCTCGAATTTTATTCGAAATTTGAACCAAAATTTGGATAAAATCTAACATTGAACTTGAATTAAATTTGGAAATATCCTAAACTTCATCCCAAATATTTAAGAAAAATGTAAAATCCAAATTCAAGTTATCTAGAGTTGGTCTCACATTAAAAGAAAAAAAATTGTTAAACTTCATATTTAGTCCCATATAAATTGAAAATCAAAAGGTACAACGAAAAACATAAGAAAATTTGAAATCAAATTTGTCATAATTAAAATATAGCTCTAATTGTATAATAGCAAAAAGAAAAGTCAGCATACATAATTTAGAACTCTAGGTTAAACAACTATGCACCTCAAACAAAAACTTTTTAAACTCGAACTAAACAACTTTGCGCCCCAAACACAAACTTTCTAAATCCAAACTAAACAACTTTGCACACAAAACACAAATTATTTAATTCCACAGACTAAACTCCATACTTAATAGCTCAATTCAGCACCTCAAACGCCACCTAACAAATATATTTGCACATATTCAGATTTTTTTAAAAAAATAATAATAAGAGTAAAAAAAAAGACTACAACCAAATGCATATAATTATAGTCATGGTTTCTTTCATTGAGTTGAAAAAATAATTAAGAAAGCAAGACCTGCTGATCACGTTCGTGAATCATTCTCTCTTCATGCAAACGTTGCTGAAATGCAGCTTCAATTAACGTTGCAGCCTCTTCTCTTTTTGCTCTTTCTAGATAATCCATAGTTTTGGCTAGCTTCTGTAATTTCTTCTCCATTTCCTGCCTCTCCCTTAATTGTTCAGTAAGGGCCAATTGCATTAAAGTTTGTTTCGTCAACTTTTCCTAGAGATTTATACCCATTGTTATTAATCAGTTCTACATCCTTCCAAATAAGAAAAATAATCTAAAAAAGAAAAAAGAGTATCTCACAGAGTCAAGAACTGGCTTCCTGCTTCCCTTCCTTTTACCAACACGCTTTTCAGCTTCCTGAAGTAAAGCCTGTGCTTCTTCAAGTTCTCGTTCTTCTATTTCTCTACGAAGCCGTTGGTTTTTCCTTTGTTCATATTCTGCTGCAAGCCGCTTCTGCTCAGCCTCTTCGCTTATCTTCAGTAATTTTAACCTTTTTGATTCCTCCTCACGTTCCTAAACACAATTCATCACATTGTTTTCCATTTACACATTAAAAAAGATGAATATGGCTATTCACAACTTGATGAGGTTACCATTTCCAAAAGTTGACGTTCCTGCTCTTCCTTCCTTTTCTCAATTATTAATTTCCGAGCAAGCAGCCTTTTGTGCTCTTTATCAACAATATCTGCCAAATCAGGCAATATGTCACCTGTTTTTGATGCTTTCCCAACTGGAGGAGAGATCATAGCTCTTGCTTTGTTTAAGGATTCAGCAAGAACAGTCAGGTGGTCTCGAAGCCCATCGGATTCAATACCCTAAATTGATCCATAAGAAACTAAAACATCGATATAAAACTACATAGGGAAAAAACATTACTTTCCCTAACTCCTAATAAATAGAAAGAAAAAGATAAAGTCGTGTCTTAAATTCAATGTAAATAACTTGAATAAGAAGGGTTCAATTATAATAATCTTAGCAGAAAAAAAAAAAATCAGATGGGATACATTTACATCATAAGGGAAAAACAATTATCAAGCATGACTAAAATGGAAGTGCCCTTGTCTCTTAGTGCAAAAAAGAGAAGGCAAAAGAAGAAGGCGGAAGGAAGAAATTTTCAATACCAAATTGCCAAATAGCACAACGTTCCTTGAATGATCAACTTTCATGGCAATAAAATTTTGTTTAACTGCATCAACTGATATTTTCTCCACGGCAGAAAAATCAAAAAATGGGATCATCTGTGATAGACTCTCAATTTTCATAGACTGATACACCTTGGAGACCTGGCATAACATAGATAAATAAAAAAGTCCAGTGCATTAAAACGAGATTACCATGCAATGTATTTTTTTTTCTATATGGAGAAATGACATTGCAACGTTCACAATATATAAGAGATATACTAAAAATACCTGCTGAAGCAGCCTCAGGGTGGCAAGTTTTTCAAGAGCCGGAACATATTGGGACAATTGCACTTCGGGGACAGATGAAGCTGATGAAAGCTTACCTCCAAGCTTTGATATTTTGTTTAGTAAGGGTTGCAATTTTGTTGCAAGATCAAGAGGGAAGAATTCATGCTCCAAAAGATGATAGAGATCTTTAACATCCTGAGTTGCGCAGCTCAGGACTCCTTTAGACACCTAGAAAAGCAGAATTCTACTAAGCAAATAGAACTAGAATTATTGGCTACATACTAAAAGTTGTGTTACATATAGGCATGCCTAATGAAAAGGCATAGTTCTTTGTATAAAAAAGGGGAGGTAGACAGAGGTAGAGGTGATTGCACATCAGCTCAAATGAAAATAAATAAAATAAAAATTATAGAGTCGTCCTTCATCTTTGGCTAACATAGTTTGAAGCTCATCAATATTGGCTGCTGAACTTTCAGTAAGAAGCATGATGTTAATTCCAGTAGGTATTGAAATTTACCATCCACCCTTATTACTTCAAGTGAATGTGAACCAATTGAAGTATCATAATTTTGGAGGGTAAGAGGGTAATAGTCAACAAAATATCCAAGTAAAAGTCAGGCAAACGTACCAGTTCAGAAAGAAGATTTGCCCTTGAAAGCTGGATGAAACATAAACAGAAAAAGAGTAAGGTAATGTTCCGGTTGTGAAAAATATAAAGAAAACCCAATTAGGCAAATTGCTTTACCACATCTCTACTTTCAAGTTTGGAGTCTAAATTGAACCCTATAAGATTCGCCATCCTCAAATTTCGCTCTTTCTCATGTTCAAGTTCTAAATGAGAAGCACCATGCTTGGAGTCATAGGGGGACACTGCAAGAGCTGCTAAAACAACAGATGAAGCTATCAGCTGTAAATCCTTCTGGCTTAGATTTTTGTTGAAACTCTTCTGAAGGGAGAAAAGTTTAAGCCATGCATAGGCATGGTAAAGATTCCAATCCGATATCCAGAAGATCTCTGTTAATTTGACATAATACACCACCATCAAGGATGGTTTAGGTGTTTTCTTCACCATGCACATCAAACCATGAATATCTTCCACAGAACGAAAAGCTTCCTGCAAATATCAGTGATATAGAAGTTTTGGCATTGATATTATTTGTAGAGAAGAACTCTTGATTTAAATTCTTGGATTCTAGACATTAACCCAGTTCTCTTTATTGAGAGAAAATTACTGAAATGAACAATTCAGACCTGCCAGAGCTCAAGTTCTGTGGCAACCTTCAGCTGTTCAAATCTTGTGTCAAGGTACAATTGCAAGCTCTCTGGAGCAGAAAGGTCGGGCCGATCTCTTTGGTCTCTGTACTTGTTGAGATTAGCAAGATGATTTCGGATAATTTCACATAATCTGCGAAATTCAGTTGTTCTTTTATACACCTTACAGAACTGGAAGGCACGATGAGCTGTCATCTACAAATGAAAAACACCAGCAGAAATCTTACATCTTGTTACAAAATTCTACATGCTTCATCCAGTGACTGTACAGAACACATCAAGGACAATAAAACTAAAATGCAGATCCTTCTATAATCATATAGAGGAGTCATGAGAAGAAAACTTGTTATTGTTGAAGTTCTGATTAATGCTAAATAAATAATGTACAAACTGACTAAGGCCTGTGACCTTGTCCAGAATAATTTTTTGTACCCTTCTCTTGTTCTGTACAAGGTAAAGAATGAAGCGTCAAAAATCTTACAAAAAACCAGACTACGCACCCAAGGTTCAACACATCATAGCTCAAAATTTTAATAACATTAACCAACTAACATATAGTTTTCATGTTGCCAATAAAGAAAAGGCTAAATTACAAATTAAATCCTTTAACTTCAAAATTTGTGTCTATTTGATCCTCAAATTTCAATTGTGTGTCTAATAGGTCCCTGGCATATTCAATTTTTTTTTAAAAAAAAAAACTAATTGATTTAATAAGTACAAAATTGAATTTGTGTCTAATGGGCCCTAAACTTTCAGTTGTGTATCTAGTTTGTCAAACTATTGGACCAATGGGACACATTGAAATTTAAGAACCTATTAGATACTTTTTAAAGTTCACGACCTATTAGACAAAGTTGAAAGCTCATTGAACTATTGGACAAAGTTGAAAGCTAATTGACCTATTACATTTTAGGGACCAAATTTACACAAAGTGAATGTTTAGGGATCAAACTTGTAATTTAATCCAACAAAAATCACATTCTTATGGAAAAGTAGCTCCACGGAGCCCTAAACATAACTTATAGATACGGATGTCAAAAACTTTCTTAAATCCTCCAACCATTAGAACCATTAGGAATTTAAGTTACAATATGACAGGGTTCTAACTACTACTCCCAGGCCCAAATGAAATTCCCACCATAACATAATACTAAAAGTTTTAGGCATGATATACTTCTAAGTTTTTAGAAGATATAAACTGAAAAATTAACTCAATAACTCAACCAAATAACTAGCAATGTAGTCATGACCTACCGCATAAAGTGCCTCCAACTTTGAGTTATTCCTTAGTATCTCAAGAACCGTTCGATATGTCTCCCACAGAAATTTAAACCAAGGGGTAACAAGTTCTCGATCAGATCTATCCTTTCCCCTCTCACCACTGACATAACTAAGCATCAGATCTTCTGGCCTTTTATCAGCTTCCAAATCATCAACGTCCAGAGCTTCTTCTAAAGCTTGAGCTTGACTACGAGCCTGCTCTGCCTTCTCAGTGGAGAGATGCATAAAGTGCTTGATTACTTCCTCTAAAGAAGTAACATTAACTTGCTGGCAAACAATACGGTATTGAATTAAACCATCCTTAGCAAACCTTCCTTTCCTCATGTCCACACAGAGGTCAACATACTTAAACATAATCCTCTCAAGAGGTTTCTGCCATGCTCGATATTTCTTCGAAGTGATAAGATTATGAAGGGCTTGCAAGGCATCTTGCTTCTGGCCAACATTTATCAGCTCTGGAAACATGCAAGGAGAATGAATTTAATATTTGGAATGCTTCGTTTCACAAAAGAAAAAATATATATATATAACTAAATAAATAACCAATAGACATATCATAAATTCAAAATGGGGCAAATATATAAAAAAAAAAAAATAGGATGAGTACATCAACAGTGGTAGATTAGAAACACAAACATAGAACTCAAGTAACAAGAGAAACACAAGTCATAACAAAGGCAAACTGGCATTTTATACGCCAAGAATTAGAAAATGAGTAGTCCAATGATTTTCTAATATATTCCAACTACCCCTTGAAACCAAATTCAAACCATGAATATCCTATCTAACTTGCATTTTAACATGTTTCCACAACAGAAAAAATCTCATGATAACATAAAATTCAAACCATGAATATGCTATCTTAACTATAGTGTTCATTCGCCACAAGTCACATGCGCGCACACACAACTAGCGCAAGTTATCAAACTTCAATTTCAAAAAGTAATGTGAAGACTACCATGAAGCAAACTTCATGGAAAACTTCCAAACAGACATCAACACACCTAGTATGTATATATTCTCAATGTCAATCAGAACATGTATACTGAATGGAAAACATTCATTGAATTTTGAGGACTTACAGATACAGTACCAGAATTCATCAAAAGAACCATACATACTACCAAAACAAAGTACCCAAAAGAGAACATTATGTGGTTTCACCTTCAGCTCGCTTCAAAGCATTCTCTGGCTTTAGAAAAGACCCCATATCTCAATCCAATATTTAGCTCACCCAACGACAGCAAGCAACGCTGAATGACCTGAGAAACCAGTGACTGTCATTACGCTGAGAGTGGAACGGAAAACATTTGGTATGAAGGTGAGTGATTCGGGGAAGTTTTGTAAGGCCAAATTGTGAAAGGTGAAGTCAGAGAAAGGTTTGGGAATGTTATGCGGAGGTCGAGCACTGAGACGTTGTTCAGAGGGTATAGAATATGAGGGGAATCTGTTGTGTGGGTGCGGTGGAGCCGAAGAAAGGAAGAGGAAGGGCGCGGCGGTGCTTATGCCGGAAGGCAGGGATCGAGCGGCTGGTGATCAACAACGGCCGGCGTTGAGATAGGTGAAGCTCGGTTGGGAAATAAAGAGGAGGAAATGGATCTGACGTTCAATATCTCGACGGCGGTTTTAGTGGAGAAGGAGATACATTAGTGGTGGTTTTGTTTCGTACGGATGGTCCATTTCACCCATCGTTCGGTCGGGTCGGCCCTAAAACATAAAAGGCCCAAGCCTAAGGCTCAAGAGGTAGGTTGTGTTAGGCTTCAATTAGTCGGTGGTCTAGAACCCAACTCTTGAGGGGAGTTTGGCAGTTTTAGAATTTAATGTCCAAAAATATTAAACTTGGAGGTTTAGATAGTTTGGATTTAAAGAAAATTGTATTTGAAGTACAAGTTTTAGAAGTATAGGTTTAAGAAATTTGTATTTGGATGGCAGACTTAGGAAGTTTGAGAATGAAGTGCAGACTTAATTTGTAAAATACTTTCTCATATTTAATCGATGGTTAGATTTTAGATTAGTTTAAATTTATCATCTTAATTATTTTAACATAATTAAGTTTAAAATAAACTAAAAAAAATTAGAATAATATATATATTTTTTAATTTTGAAATAGAGATTTGGACTAAAATTATCATTTTATTTAATTTATTGTTTTAATAATTTGATATTTTAATTTTATTATAAAATTTCATAGACTTTTTTCACTTTAACTAATTTGAAAATGATCGATTTTTTTACCATAATACACTAACTTAAAATTGAATAAACTCAACTATTGAAAAACTATAATTTTTTTTACCAAATAACATTTGTTGAATAAAAAATTATAAATTTTAAGTTTTAATTTTTAATTGGCCATTAAATTGTTCCAAGATTTTTAAAACTTTACGTTTAAAAAATGATTCTAAGTTTTTGAGCTAGTTAAATTGACCAACAGAAAAAAAAAATGAAAATGTTATTAGATTAAATTAGGATTTTCTATTACATACAACCTAAATAAATATACTTAATTATACAATTACAGTATAATGCCTTGTTTGGAATGATTTAGAGAAAAAAAACGTTTTTCAAAAATTTATTTTTATTAACACTTTTGATAAAAACTCCTTAAAATAAAAACACACGTGGGTTTGCACACTATTTCTTAAAAGTGTTTTTATATAGAAGTTTGTTTAGTATGTTATATATTAAGAGTGTTTTCTTAATGTTTTTCAAGGTTGGTTGGTGGCAGTCGTTGGAGGTGGTAGTTGAAGGTTGGTCGGTGAAGTTGGTGGTTGGAAGTTCGCCAGCGGGGGAGGAGTCCGATGTAAGCCTTTTTTGTGTCGCTCCCAAAAGACCCAATCAAATAATATTTATAATTGTCAATCTCTACAACTATTACTACTAAAACATAGTATTAGCGGCAAGACTGAGTCGATATGTAGGGAAGCACAAAGATGAGTTTCCCAAAGTTAATTCTTTAGCTAAAGCAGTAAATGAGGGATTTTAAGTGTGGGTTGAGAAGCAAGGGTAGAAAAATAAAACGCGGGATGTAAATTGCAAAAAAAGTAAAAGGGACATATCCTAGTTTTTAGAGGGATCTCCAATTGCTTGCTTGATCATAGATTTATCGGATTAGGTTCTTTATTGTCTAAGCTTAGCCAACTCACTTAGAAAACCTAGGTGAGAGTCCTATTTATAAAATTAGTCAATTTAATTAGATGAAAACCATCCTACTTAATTTAGACTAACTACATCACAAATTGGGATTACGCTAAGGCGAGTATCAACGAGGAATTGCTTAAATCAATATTCATCATGATTCTTCCTAGGTCAGTAGATCAATTCTTTTCATCATAAATAACGAATCACAAGTCTAACCAACATTTTGCTACCTTAGATCAAATTACCATTCTATGTCACGTATTGTAATTTCATGTCTAACTAATGATCATCCATCTTCAAGTAGAAATACAACCATAAACATGTAAAGACAATAAAAGAATCCAAAGAAAAAATAGAAGTAATCAAGATTAAGAGTTTAGCACAAATCTCACAAGGTTACAAAAAGAGAAAACCTCAAAAAACTAGGAATTTGAGATTCTTACCATTCCATTGAGATGAGAAAGCTCAAACCCACCATCTTTCAGCCCAATTAAAGGGAAATATTCAACTCAAAACCTAAAACTAATGTTGTAAATGGATGTAGGGCGAGAAAATGAAGAAAACGAGTGGTCATTCGCCCAAAACGGCCACCCAGATCAAAAGATATGACCTAATTACCGAGTGTAATTTTTGTATTTGCACGATAGTAGCGCCGCAACGTTGGCAAAATTGGCTGCATGCTGCATGTTGTTTTTAGTGTCGCAACGAGGTCTTTTAGGGGCTAATTTCTTCGTTAGCTTTTGTTTGACCTAATTTATTTGTTAGGACTCCAAATTGGTTCGTTTTAACTTTGTTTTCTTCCTAACGCTCGGTTCTACCTTTTAAAAGCTCAATACTTACAAAATAACATTTTTAACACATTAAATAGTACAACGATCCTGAGTTAAGCTGCGGAAGATAACACATTTCAAGTGGTATCAGGGTCGCAAGAGGTTGGTCGATGGCCGTCATCGGAGGTGAAGGCTGGAGGTTGGTCGCTCGACGACAGTCAACGGTGGTTGCAGCAGGAGTTGGTCGACGGAGGTCACTAAAGGTAGTTCCAGAAGTTGGCTAGCAAACTTCCTAGATTAAATCAGAAGTAGAAAAAAAGGGTAACCCATAGGTTTAAACTTAACTCATATTTTATCGAACATTGAGTTAGTATATTTTATCAATTAAACTTAACTCATATCGGTGACCCAAACACTCTTAAAACTCTTAATTCAATAAAAAATTTGTTAAAATTATATTTTAAATCTTTTGATTTTGGCAATTAATTGTGATTATTAATTTTGGTTATTTATTTTTGCAAGATGTGCATTTATGATCAGGTTCTCTTTCTTTAGTTAATAGATGAGTTGTCTATTTTCTCTCTCTTCAAGGTTTTATTTTTATTTTTTTATTTTTGACAAAGAAGGTAAATAGTTGCTGATTTTTTTTTAATTTTTTAATTTTTTTTAATTTTATATTTTTATGGAAATCTTTCTTCTTCATGGAAATTTGTTTCATCTCTGTTTTAAAGAATTCAGTTGCTGATTTTTTTTCACTTATGAAAACCTCTTATTCATGAAATAATTTCTTCACTTCTCCATAAAGAAAGTAAAATTGCTTATTTTTCTTTTCTTCATTTTTTTTTGGTAAAACATAAATAGTTTGGCTAGGTTAGGTTGGAACACACACTTTCTTTGGAACAAGCTTTGATGAGATTTTTTTTTTGTTTAGAATATATTTTTAAGTATTTAATTTAAAAAATAAGTCGTTTTGGAAAAAAAAAATTGAAGTGTTTGACAATCACTCAAAATAGATTTTGAAGTATATTTTAAACAATTTTTATTAAGATAGTTTAAATAAAAATAATTTTTTTGAAAAATAGTTTTTTCTCTAGTCCATCCAAACGGACTCTAAATCTATTTTCTCAATACATTTGATTCGTGTATCGGCGGGTTCTTGAGAAGTAAACATTGATTGATACCTCAAACAAGGAAGGAAGTTTCTTAAACCAAGTTCTACATGGGGAGTCTATACTAAACAAAAACTAAATTATCTGGTTCTAATTATAATAATTAAAATTGACCTATTACTAAAATTTAATATTTTTTATGATATAATTTTAAATAATTATTTAGAATGATATATTTTGTTTATTCTAAATTAATTTTTAATTATTAATGGAAATAATTTTATTTTTTAAAAAATTAATATGATATATTTGTTTTAAAATCAAAAGATATAGATTTGATAACATAGGTAAGAAATAAACATATGAATCCAAAATTTGATATGAAACTCATTTTAAAACTTGCTTGAAATGAACGTATTTTTAAAAGTGATTTTAACGGATTTAATGTTTTTGCCCAACACAAAAAACAATAAAGCTTAGTTAATACTAAACTATGAGTTAATTAATCCCACCCATCAATTCTTGAGTTTTTAAAGTATAATTTTCTTTTACAAAACACATGGAATAATTTTGACTATACACAAAAATTTGATTCTAACAGATTTGTTATCACAATACATATGGTATGATTAAAGCTTTTAAAGCTAACCGACATTTCATTTTGAAATAAACATAGTGAAGTAATAATAACAAGTAATCGAAAAGAAAGAACATAAACATTGAAGTTCTTTTTTAGTTTTGAAAATGGATCTACAATACACAAAAAGGTTGTTGATGCAAATGTGAAGAATGTAGGTAGAGGACGATAACCGACATGTCGTCTGTTGCAATATTCGGCCTCTTTCGCTTCCATGCACGAGTAGCATAATCAACCAGTCGTCGAGCAGATTTTTGTCTATCAACAGTGGAATGTACGATTTGCACAGCTTCTTGATTCGTGACGACGTCCCATATCTAATAGAAATAGATAAATATTTGATACTACTAGGATTACTATCATAACATTGTGCATTTATTCATTTAGCTTAATAAGAACATTTGGTTGCTAAAGGAAGAGTGTGTCATTTTTCAGTTGTGAAAAATAACAAATGTGAAGAGGCTTACCCCATCAGTTGCAAGTACAACAAATAAGTCTTTGTTGGTTAAACTTCTTTGTGTTACATCAGGCACAGAAATAAGTCCAAAATGCTTAACGCAAAAATCGCCAAACGATCTCGACATTGACAGCCCCGGCGTTTCCCCGTTCGGCAACCAAAGACGGGGAGTCCCTGGTTCATCTTGCAAGCAGAAAACTCTCCCATTGCATTGTGTTATCCTTTCAGCTTCCTCTAAAACATAATAAATAACCAAAAATGTTAGAGCTTTTTATATACTCCCCATTTTCAATCCTCATTTTGTATACAAAGAGAGGAACGAACGAGGTAGATTCGGTTTGAAATCGACAGTAAGCTGAATTGGTGACGGCGTCGAGTTTCCATCATTAGAAGTTGTAGCCAAGACGGCCCGGGAGTCACCAAGGTTTGCTATGACAATTGTATCACCCTGATCAATCACAAGTTTATATAAAAAGTCATACAAACTTTGTTAAGACACCAACAATAAAAAAAAAAATAATAATAAGAAAAAAAAACGTAAACAATAGATAATCAACACAGAGATTGAAGTGGTTTACTAATAGTGTGTTATCTATGTCCACAGGGCAGAGGGAAAGAACAGTCTATTATTATAGTGAAAATATCATAATACAGATTTAGAGGCGCCAATAAGGTTAATTACCTTTGTTATTGTCATTCAGAGCACCAGATAATAGATTCAAGGGGATCCCAATAATCTTGATCAAGAAAAATGAATACCAATCTAGGGCAACATATAGAAGAAAGAAAAGTAAAAATTAACAACTATAACATTACTTGTCGAACGATGGAAAGTGCCGTTGTTCCACTATGAAACGTGTCGATTTTACGGTGTCGCTCGAGTTCTTGATCCACCACAGCACAAGCTTCTATATAAGAATGCTCCCACAAATTGAAATGAAGATGTGTTTTAGCTGAGTTGAGTTCCAAATGTGGGTGAAGAGAAGTTTGAACAAGTGCTTCTTGCCAATTGCAAAGCAAAGTAGTTGGCATTGACTCTCTAACCTTCTTTGCAACGAAATGACCCCATGGTCCATGACCATCAAAAACCCCACAAAATATCATATCCTTTTGACATCCAAATTCCTATCATTAAAATCAATTTTCTACATTTCAAAACTCAAATAAAGAACCAAACAACAAAACAAAAACATCCTTTTTTTTTTTTTTTTTTTTTTTTTTTTTTTTTTTTTTTTTTCTGTCATCCTCTGACAAAGTTCTAGTTTTTAAGCTATATTTGCATACCTCCCACACAATGCAGCAGTCCTGGTTGATTCCTTTCTCACCCCTCTTCGAAAAACTCGAGACAAAGTTGCTCGAACCATTGATATTCATACTCCCGGAACCATGGATGACCAGATCCTTCTTCTTTGCAGACTTTGCCATTGCTTCTGCAGCTTCTCTCCCACATACATCAGAAGCATTTTCAGAGTTTCTCCATCTTTTTAGTGACTTTGTTAGTTCATTGAACTTCAAGAAGAAGTGCTTCATCGCCTTTTCAATGTACAATCGGTTTCATGTACTCGTTTCTCACCCAAATCCTACTAATTAGTGAAAACTTGGAACATATCAGATGGAATTAAATAAAAGATTTGGATAATACAAGTGGAAATAAACAAATAGTTGCTAAAAAGAATGCTTTCTTTTCATCATCTCATTGATTACTTTGTTTGGTTTCTGTTTGTTTCTTCTCTCTCTCCTTTACAAACATTTTGTACTCAGAACCAAAAGGAATGTTATTGGAGAGTAAAAGACAGAATCTGACTCAAAAGGTTTACTATCTCAAATTTTAAATTTAGAATTACCAAATACAAAGATAAATGAATCTAATGTACAAAACACGGAATATTCATTTAAAAGCTGAATATGCTATTTCCCAACCGTATGGTTCTTTTCACGTGTTCTATGATAGTATGATATTGTCCATTTCACTCTAAAATTTATGTAAATTTTACTTTTCAATTCTTTCTAAAATAATTAAAAGGACTCGTTCTACTGATAAACAAATATGAAGAAATACAATGTTCTTACTTTTAAGGTGATGCAGGACTAAGTTTGTATCCCGAAAAATATTGACGACGATTAACATCGGTTTTTAATTATCAGTACTACCTTTTAATTCTAGTAGAAAGTTTGAAATGAGAAACAATATAATAAGTTGTTGGTTATTCCGGACAAAAGGGTAGGTTGCAAAGAATAAATGAGAAAATGAGAGAAAAAAAATTGGATTTGTTTATAAAACAATGTTTCTACCAAATCCTAATGGCCTCATGTAAAATATTATCAAGTGAAAAAATATATCTAAAAATAATCGTTATAAAAAAATTGAATCAATTAAAATTTAAATATATACGTAAAAAATATATTAATATAAAAAAATATTATTATAATACATTTATTTAAATGGTTAAAATAGTAGTAAATTTTTAGAAAAACCGAATCTAAATCTACCACTATCAGTTTATACACATTAGTTAGAATTAAAAAAGTGATTATGATATATTAATTAATATTTTGATATGAAACAAATAAGACGGTTAAGATTTTCCTATATGTAGTCAAATTAAGTGTTATTCCTGAGGAAGAATATTTGCTACTTCAAATATTAGCATTAGAAATATCAACAAAAAAAAAAAAAAACCTTTATTCTTGTAGTTTAATTGAAGTTTATGATGTAGTCTCTATACCTTTCCATCTTGAGCTTTTTTATATGATAATTTAGTTTAAAATTTATGGTGATATAATCTTGAGAAAATCTATGAAAGTGTAATAAAAATAAAAGTCTTACAATATTAATAATAATAAAAAAAATTCTTACCAAACGAATTTAAAAGTTGATGAGATCTAACTAGGTTGAAGATTAAATCATTACAAATTGGATTTTAAATTACATCAATGAAATTGAACATGGTAGGAACATATGTTTGAGACTGATTTTGAAATGATTGAAAATAGAGAAAAATATAGGTTTGGTCTCTTAGTTTTGGGTGTAGTTTTTATTTGGTTCTTATGTTTCATAATGTTGCACTTCTAGTCTTTAAATTTTGAGTTTGATTTTAATTTAATCCCTAAGTTTCAAAATATTACAATTTTACTCTTGCAGTTTGAGTTTTATTTTAATTTGGCCTATAGGTTTCAAGATTTACACTTGTAGCCTCGATTTTCCACTAAATATTCACTTTTAATCTTTAGTATTAATGTCTACTAATGAATTTAAAAGAAATAAAATAATTATAATTAATGATGTTTTAAGGTTGTTTTCAAATATAGCAAAATGAGTCAACTTATTTATAAATATAACAAAATGTCACTATTTATTCATAATAGACACTAATAGACATATTTGAAAATATTTACAGTAATTTTGTCATTTAAAACAATTACCCTAAATTTTACTATTTTTTTTTCAATCGAGATACCCTTGGCTTCTTAGGGGCATGCACATGAGGAATCAATCTACCATATTTTCAATCAAAATCCCAACCAAAGATAAGATTTACCAATTAAGCTAGGAAATAAAAGAGAAGATTCACTCTTTAGAATTTTAGAGTGATGTAATTCATTCCTTCTTTACCTAAAGTTGAATAATCTAAGTCTCCTTTAAGTTCAATCGAAGAGATCAAAGCGAAGTCATCAATTCAACTGTTGGCATGGCCTCCCACAATTTCCAAATTAAATTGATTTGTAACATTAAAAAAAAAAAAAAAAAGTTGGTTGTAAGCATTTCAAAACTGTCCTAAAACTTCACATACTAAAATGCCACAAATTTAAAACTTTAGTGAGAAAATTAATAGGACTAAAACATTGCTTCAATGAAATTATCTGATCAAATCATGTGTTGTTTTAACTTTCAACCATCATTCTGAGCATTTAGGAAAAAAACAAAAATACAAAAATAAATAAATAAATCGCATTAGTAAAAAGAAAACCAAAAAAAACAACAAAGAGAAAAAGAAAAAGGCAGTAATGTAACATAGTAAGAACCTTGATTTTCCAGGAAAATGGAAACTAGAGCACCGGAATCTGAAGCATTGACCGGAGATATGAAACTTCGACGAAATTCCGGCAACCAAAGACGGTGGAGAGAGAAACAAGCGGCTGAAACCGATGGAATTCCATGTCCATTCTTGCTCTATTTCTTTTCAATTTTCTCGGGAAACAAACAGAAAGAAAAACCAAAATCGAACTAAAAAGGCCTGAAGGGTCTCCAGATTTCTTGGATTTGAAAAAGTTTCTTTTTTTCCTTAAAAAAGGGCAGATCGATTCTCTAAATCATATGGGACAGTTGCTTCAGCATTAAATAAACAGAGATCAGAGAAATGTTTAGTTTACGCAAAGGATATGAATCATATGAATAATATGATATTGTATTGCCTCGTTTTTCATGAACAAGGTCAAAAAATGACCACCCAATAATTGAAATTTTTTCTTTTAGATATTTTTGTGGCTTTAAAATCTTTGCCAAAATATTTTGGTATTTTTCTTTTTAATTTTAAGTGTTTCTATTTTAGTCTCATGTGTCATGTGTAATCTTTGTGTGTTTTTTAAACAATTTAATTTTATAATTTTTTTTTGAAATAATGTAGATAACTGAAAATCTTTAGATGTCCATAATTGTAGATATCCTAAATTTTGTATGAATATGTAAATTTTAAACAATTAATATTCATATTTATCTCACTTGCTTGTTTTGGTTTAGTTTCTCTTCTTCTTCATCATCATTAGCTTCATGCATAAAAAAATGTTTTTAAGTAAGAAGATATGGTGCTATTAAAATAGTAATAGGAGTTTAGAACTGATAGATATTGATAGAAGACCACGGTTTGCTTGATGGATTGTATGTGGACCTCCCTCTAGCATTAATTTCAACGAAGGAAGATAAGCACACCCAATTTTACCGTATGGTTGAGCAACACAAAAATGGCACCATCAACTGTATGCCAACCATCGTCCGTCTTCGCACCACAAACAATTCTCAAATCTCAAAACAAAATAAATGTTGCCATTGATGAGTGATAGTCTTTTATCACTGTTTATCAGTGATGGAGAGAGACATACTAATTCTATTACTAATATTAGATTCTATAAATAATATAAGAAACACACAACTATTAAAGTTTCTCCTCCTTTGATTCTCTCCATCATCAAATTGATTTGCACTTTAGTATATTTGTAATTAGTTTAACTCATCTTGCTATATATGAAACCAACCATTAGTTGTTCTTGCTTGTTTGGAGTTTTTATTTTTTATTTTTTCTAATCAAAGTTAGTTAAGTTTAGTGAAAACAACCTTTAGTCTCAGTAAATTTCTTTGATTTTGTAACAAATAAATCCTTTATATAAAAAGGATTAAAAAGAGAGATTTGAGAAGTTGTGATTTGAGAAACTTATCTGTAAATCACTCCCTTGAAGAAATAATAAAAGGTTTCTTCTCTTCTCTTCTGTGGATGTAGGCATAAATATATGCGGAACCACGTAAACTGCTTTTGCCTTTGCATGACAGCTTCTTCTTCTCTTGTTTCTTGACAATCGACCATTGCAAACAAAGAGTAGTCTTTTGCATCTTTTTCCTCCTCTTCTTCTTCTTCATATCCTTTGCATTCATTTTCCTTTTCCCTGGGCATCACCTCATCGCTGCTGTAATAATAAAGGTCTATTTGGTAACCATTTGATTTTTTTATATACATATATATTTTTTAAATTTGTGTTTATTTTCTCAAAATTTCTTACTCATGGATTTCATATTTTTTATTTAGACATTAGAGTTCTTAACCAATTTGAAAAAAAAAAAAAAAAAAAACAAAATTAACAAGTTTTTGAAAATGGTTATTTTTTTTTAGTTTTCAAATTTTGGTTTTGATTTTGAAATCACTCCTAGTCCAGCATCCAATCAATCACTGCATAAATAAACTTTAACTATAACTATGACGATTGCATCAGTTTGATGAAAGGATGAGCTCAATTAAAAATTCGAGAAGATGTGATTGTAACAACTTTTTTGAAGGGACATTTTATTATCCTCTAATTTTTATTAGTTTTTTTCTCCCTAAAGACGGTTAGTATATATGTTTATATATATAAACACGTGTGATATTTGATATTTCAAAACTTAAATAACTTATATAAGATGAAAAGTGAGATATTTTATCTATTAAGTTATGTTTGAAAAAAAAAATTCAAATTCAAATTTGTCATTATTGTCTGAAAAATGCCACGTGTGAATTAGCTGTAAACGATGGAGACAAGACATTAATGTCTCTTACCACAGTGAATAGAGAATCAAACAAGTAACACAATAAACTTTAAAACACATGCCATGTAGGTAGTTAAAATATTAATGATTTAACTTTTATGATTAAAATTTTATTTTTAATTAAGAATCTAATCGAAATTTCTCTTTTTCTAAACTCCTTCAAATCCATCATTGCATAAAGGTATGAAAAGAGAACTAAGAGGCATAAAATATATTAAAAATTCAAATAATAAAATAAAAAAGAATTATTATAAATAGAAAAAAATATCAAACTATTTACAAATATAGTTAAAATTTTATTTTTTATATGTGATAAATCACGATATATCCAGACAGATATCTATCCATGTCTATCTAGTAAAGTGATAGATGTCTATTTGATTCTATTGCGGTTTATCATATATAGAAATAAAAATTTTACTATATTTGTAATTATTTTTAATAGTTTTTGTATTTTTAAAAACTATCCCGTAAAATAATAGTGTTTAGATATCCAAATTATTTCTCGTAAGTGACATAATCAAACTTCAACAACCCACCTCAACACTCCATTTGATGCCTACGGTATTTTATTTACAAAATATTTGATTACTTTTTATTTTTCCTATTAATCAAATCAATCTTCATCCATCCAATTAGAAGATCTAATCGAAATCCATATTTTCTTTATGCATGTCACACTCCTTCATCGGTAGAAAATATGCTTTTGAATTCGGAAATATTCATTTTTAACATGATTCAATGTGTTCCTTCACAAATAATGAAAATTTTTTAATTTTCATTTTCTTTGGAAAGTTTTAATATCTATTGCAAAAGAAATTGTCCCTCCGACATTTTGAGAATAGAGTTTGGGACAAAGAAAAATAAAATAATTTGTATTCTATTTATCATGTAAAATGATGTGTATTAATTTTAAGAAATGGAGTTCATGAGTTCGAAATTAAATTATTAATACTAAAAAAGAAATACAAAATTTTGTTTCCATTATTATGTTTGTTGGAAAGGTCTATGATTGAAGGAAAAAAAAGTTAATTAAGAACCCAAAAGAAAACAAAAAGATAAAATAAAATTAGTAATCATGAAAGAAAAATTACGAACTTTGTTTCGTTATTGTGTTTGTTGTAGAAGTCTAAAATTGGGGTAAAAAGTAAAATAATTAAATAAAAGGGACAAATATACTTGTTTTTAAATGAAGTGCGTATGAGCCAAAATAAGCTTTTTTGGATTTTTCTAAAAAAAAAAAACAAAACAAATATTGTAATTGGTTTTCGTTTTCTAGTTTTTAAAAAATTTTAAACAAAGAAACATGTTGGATAATTGTTTTTTTTTTCTATTTTTGGAAAAATAAAAAGAAGTTCCGTTTGATGACTTTTTTAGTTTTGTATTTTTTTCATAAAAATAAAATCAAATCATTTTCACAACAATTTTCCATCTCATTTATATAATTATAAAATTAAATCTTCATTTTATTTTTTATTTTTTAAAAACCAGAATCCAAAACACAATTACTAAACATACTTTTGGTTTTTTATTTTTTAAACAATATCAATATTTTTAAATGTACTCACTAATCACAAATAAAAAGAAGAAAAATAACAAAAATAAATATATTGAAAAAATACAAAATACAATAAAAATATAGTTTCATTCTTATAAGAGAAATTATAGGAGATTAAAGAAACAACGAAAATAATTAATTAACTTAAACCCTAAGACTTCGCATTGCTTTGTTCAGAAAATTTTGTTCTCTTTAAAATGCTTTGATGTGTCATGAACAATCATCTTCTAAGATATGACAAATTACAAACTTATGAACGCAACATTTTAACCACAAACTCAACGAACACTATATTATATGAATACTTTTTATATAAGAAGATAACATGACCTTAAATGTGGGATGTAAATCAATATATTTTTCTATATTGAAACTTGGAGGTTAATTATTTAGGGTAGGGATGTTGAATTTATATGTTTTGATTTGTGTTTTTCTTTTTTCTAGTTCCTAATTATTTAGGGTATGGGGGTAAATTCCTCCCATGAAGCCAGGGAGGGGAAACCTCCACTCGCCTAGTCCCGATCCTGTTGTCAACTCTAGTTATCACGTGGAGGTTAGGTACACGTTTACTCTTGGCCAAAATTTGGTATCAACTAGAGAATACACAAATTTAAATATTATAAACATGTGGGTCAAATATGCTTGTATTAAAATTGAAAATATGAAGATGTCTATAATTTTCAATCATTCAATGAAACCAATTTAAAAAGGATTTTACAAATCAAATAGATATTGATTCCTTTTGCCCCAATGTTGTCTTTATGGGTCATATTCGTTGGAAAAGAGAAAAAACAAGAAAAAAAAAGATACTCATAAAAAGGATATAAATGCATGTGCATGCTCTTTATTTTATACCACAACTTTGTAGATAGTTTCTCCCCTTCTTTGATTCTCATATATGTTTTTACCTCTCTAAATACATTTGTAAAGTTTTAATGAATTTTTAATGTACATTTTAAATTTAAAATAACACAAAATGTTGTCATTCAATTTTTTTTTTTTTTTTTAAATACTCCATTATAGATAAAATAGAAAATTCAAATTTGTGACTCTTTGAAAAGATGAGTGATATCTTAACTAATAAGATATAATTATGTTTATAAGGTTATTTGAAATTCCATCCTTTCATATATGTTCTTTTATGATCTACACATATTTTGAAAAACAAACTTTTTAATTAGGTTAAAGTAAACATAGGTCAACTGATATTCAGTATGTCTTGACAATCAAGAGATTTGTGATTCAAATCTGCACCTCTATTGTAAAGAAAAAAGATAAAAAAAATGGTATTTTAATTGAAAAGTTTTTTTTTTTTTAAAAAAAGAAATTAATTGGGCTTTGAAGTTTAAAACATGATGGATACACTCTTATTTAAACCATTACATCAACATATAAAAATCACATTTAAATGAAGTCCTTGTTCCTAAAAATTTAAAAGTTTAATTTTAGTTCTTAATCTTTTACCTCCTTTTTTTTTGTTGTTTAGCTCTAAAAAAATTTTAGTTTTAAATTTTTTACCTACTTTCTACTTCAATAATTTAAAATTGAAAACTACATAAATTTAGGCCTTCTACCATTAAGTTGCACATTTGTCTGATGTATAATTGTTTTTTTAAATTAGCCTTATTTGTTATTTGATGTTATATTTACATATATTATCTCACCTTTCTAGCTAAAAAAATAAAAAATATTAACAACTAAAATTGAAATTTTAATGAATAAAGGACCAACATGAAAAGTGAATAAAAATTGAATGACTAAATTGAAGTTTTTAAAAGTTTCATTGAGGGGGACGAAAATTGGAAATAAAGTTTACAAAATTCCATTTCTACCCCTAACATTTGGATGTTGTCATCCATGCTATTGATGTTGTCATATTGTGTAGAAGTCAGACAACAAAATGTGGTCATCTTAACGATATCACTTAAGATTTTTTTCTTTTAGCAACAAAACAAACTATAAATATTAAATAAATTTTGTCTTGGCCATCAAACTTCAACAATATAGAGATCTCCCTTCCTTTTTCTTCTTTGATGTCTTCAACAATGAATTTGGATCTCTTACCTCAAGATTGTATTGCACACGTTCTCTCGTTCGCCTCCGCTCGGGAAGCATGTCGGTTGTCCATCGTCTCTAAGATGATGCACTCAATGGCTGATTCAGATGCTATATGGGAGAAATTTCTTCCATTTGATTGTAAGGAAGTTTTGTTGAGATTAGATTCTCCGGTGGTTTATGCTACCAAAAAGGAATTGTATTTCAAGTTATGTTGTCCCCATCTTGTTGATGGGGGCAAGAAGGTACATTTGCATGTTTATATAGCTATATTTTATATGAATATCGTATTAAATTATTTGAATTTTTATTAACTAACCTTATATATATGGATATAGTTTTTTTTTTCCCCTGCTTAAAAGGCGTGATACATGTAAACTTTGGATTGGCTTCATTTTATTTGAGAAGAATTTGTGTTGATCGATCAAAAGTACATGAATGCATATTGGTAGGAGTATTTATGGGTACGACCAAATCCGATGTATTGATATAATTAAATTTATCATAATCATCAATTTAAGTTTTTGGGTTAATTGGTGATTTAACGTGGTAACAAAGTAGTAGGTTCAGGTGTTATTAAAATTTCCAAGCCCATAAGTGACGAGTAGTGTTAAAATTATTGACAGAGTATTAAATTTACCTTCACCGATTAATTTAAACTTTTGGGTCAATGGTGAATTGATAATCTAATAGGATGGTCATTCCCATCTTTGCCCTCCAAATCATTCTCAGTTCATTAAAAACTTTCATGTTTAAATTATGTAGATTTCTCTCTCTCCCTCTCACTTCAGATTTGAAACGAAGGAGAGAGATGGTCTCTCTCATTTTAGTTGAGGAGGAATGTAGTCATGAATCGGAAGAGAAATGAGAGAGAATAAAAAAGAATTATTTATTATTATTATTATTATTATTATTATTATTTAAGAGTAATTGCATAGGATAGCATAGGATAATAATTAAGTGTATAGCAACATTTAAAAAAAAATTGTAAATATAGCAAAATCTATCAATGATAGACTCTGCCATTAATATGGTCTATCAAGAATAGATTTTGAAAGCAGAATCTAAATTTTGCTATATTTGCAATTTTTTTTGCATTGTGCTATATAGATGCAAATACTTTGAACTTAGTTGCTATATTTGCAACTAAGTTTGTTTGTTTTTTTTTTTTTTTTTTTTTTAATTTTAAAAAACTAAATAAATATAAATGTAATATGTAGCGGTTATTTCTACATATTAACCAAAAATAAAATAGACATTGGAAACATGAGAAGAGAGATCGAAAAAGTTTAGGTAGCATTTTTAAAAGGTTATTCTTGTATGAACAGGCGGTGGATCAAATATGAATTTTAATAGAAAAAGTTCATATTTGTTCCATTGCTTGTTGCTGCGTTACTTGCCTTTGAAATGCTTCTACAAATGGATAGATCGTGTTCATGACAAAATTTGGACAAGTCTCACTTGACCTTTACGTATCTTTAATGGTAAATTTGTAATTAGGTGAAGCAGGACGACCTGCAAAACATAAAGAATAAACACCGGTGTGGTGCCTGACACAAAACCTCATATGCTTAAGTCAGTGATCAACAAAGGGTAAGAGTATGCTAGAAATCGAACTTACCTTGGGTGATGCCTATGACTTCCTTATTTATAGTGGGGTGGAACCTAGTGTTCAGAATCTAAGAGGGATTAGGGAATGCAAATTTAGCTGGCCAAGGGGGCTTGGATCATGATCCACTAGAAGTAGGCCTTTAGGGATGGATAGAGACTCACCTCGCCCTTAACCTCCAAGGCTGAGGCAGACAAGTTGGGCCATTTGGCTCAACAAAGCCATTCACCTAAATGGCCCAACAAAGCCATTCACCTTGGCCTTGGCCTCTGTGGCCGAGGCAAGTAACTTGGGCAATTTGGTCCAACATCTTTCCTTTCACTGGTTTCTTCCTCTCTCGGCCAATTGGCCTATTTCTTATACTTCTCTACCCCTCATGTAACTGTCATTATTTCGAGTTTACCTTTAATAGTGTCTGCCCACTTGAGCTCATGACTTTTTTGTCCAAAATTACCCATACCTTGGCGTTTTAACATCAAATAGTGCATGTCATTTATCACTGAGTTATGATTTCACTTTGAGCCTCCACTAGTTCTTTTAATTACTTTTATGAAAACATACCCATAGTTTGCTTAACACAACTACCACTTCTAAGAATTAACAGAGGATATTTAATTTAAGAGTTAGATTTATATACTCTAGAATTGGAAAATCAAACTCATTTACTTATTCAAAATTCATTTGATTTATTCTAATACTTTTTTTTTTTTTTTTTGAAAAAAACATTAAGTTTTGAAATTTAATTCTATCTCCAAGCTAAACACCAACATTAAAAATCTGCAAACCAAATAGAATTAGCTATACAAATTTAGACCTTTAAAGCTCTTTATTTACATTATCTCCAACAGCATAAACTCCATTAACTTAGACTTTTCAGACTTGCAAAACCAAAGATATTTAAAATTCTAATTCTTTTAATGTTAGGTTCTTTCTGATTTAATTTTATACAACAGATGAAGAGAAATATGATGTTTCCTTTTGCAAAATGCAGATTTTTTATATAGATAAAGAGACAGGTAAGAAATGCTATATTTTAGGTGCAAGGGAACTTGAAATCCAATGGTCAAACAATCCTCTATATTGGTCTTGGAATACACAACCCTTTCTAAAATCAAGGTCTCTACTTTCTCCTTAACCTCTCACATTTCTAATAGAGTAATTCAAAAAATATATTTATTATATTGTAAAAACAATTATTCTTTGATGATCCATTCTTTTTAAATGTGGAAGTAGGTTTGAAGAAGTTGCAGAATTGAGAACTATGTGGTGGCTAGAAATAAAAGGCTCAATCAACACCAAATTGCTTTCCTCAAAAACACTTTACTTTGCATATCTTTTGGTGAAGTTTGCAGACAGAGCTTATGGATTAAACACTCATCCATCTCAAGCCACAGTTCAACTCAACACTGTGACATCTAAAAGAAAAGTGTATTTGCACAAGGAAAAAGGCTACAAAAATCAAGTTATCATTAACGGAGATGATGAAGACGATGACAGTTGGGTCGAGATCGAGTTGGGGGAGTTTTACGTTAATGATTCCAGAGACGGCGTCGTGGAGATGTGCTTGAAAGAAGTCGAGAGTCAACATTTGAGAGGTGGTCTTGTTGTCGATGGAATTCAACTTAGACCTAAATCGAAACTATGAAAATGTAGACCTTAGTGAGTAGAATTATTTGAAGAGACTTTAAATAATTTGCTCGAATGAAAAATTATTCAACGAGGCTACTATAATGTGTTGGAGGAATTAGTTATCCTTCAAACAATTCTCAATCAAAATTTATGAAAAATATATGTTCAATATCATGATGTAGACATTTCTACCCCAACCATATTTGATACATTGTTACTCATGTATCTCTAAACATAATCACAACAACATAAGAGTAAAAGGAACACAAAAACTCTCCCTTGAATTACTCTCGGTCTATGGTTGATGTGCACTGTTAAACCAACCGCTTGTTCATACTTATGTTAGGAGTGGTAAAAAGGAAAATTCCCCCATTTACTTAGATTGGTTTCGGGGGTTATATTATAAATAGTTTGTAATAGTGTTTTGGGTTTTTATGTTTTGTTAAGTTTTGGTGTACTCAAATTTGGTAGAGAACCAACCTCTCGAATGATGAAACCTTGTACTTGTGACTGTTGTTACTAACATATCATGACTCTTTTGGAGGAATTTTGACATGCACCTTTTGTCCATTTCCTCCGCTAGGAAAAACTCACACAAATGAAAATAAACTAAATAAAAAAAACAATAAACTAAAAATAAAAGAAAAATAAAACGACAAATTGAAACTTTGAGTATTAGCCTCCCAAAAAGCGCCCTTGTTTAACATCTTTAGCTAGACATGACTCTCCTCATCTCCCCCCAATCTAACTTATATGGAGCCTTTCCCATAATTTTTCTTCTCTTTACTCATTGATTTAATCAAAACTAACTACCAAAAAGCATGCACCTAATTAGAAATTTGCATATTACCAATCTTATATTTTATCCAGTTCTCCCTCAAATTCCACTAAGAGGGTTGGAAGGCGCGGATTCGTCGCCCAAGCCCGCTCCAAATAATTTTATTGTACTCACCAAAACTAGCAGTAGTGGCAAGGTCGGATCGAACACAGAGAGCCCTTGAATTTCTCACTCAAATAGTTTACAATCCTTTGATAACCAAATGGGTGGTCTTGAAGGAATTTTGTTAATATGCAAAAATTCAAATTGCGTAGAATTAAGTTGAAATTAAATTCAAATCATTGACAAGTAATATAATTATTTCTACACTGCCTACCTTAGCTACCTAATCTAGAAACGCTAGGATAGGGTCCAAATGATGGAATTAACCAAATTAATAGATGAACACATCCTACAAATCTAGCTAATTTCATTAAGGTCTAGGAAATTGCTAAGTTGAACGTTCAATTGGAACACCAAATCAAACATTCAAATTTATTCTCCTCTATGTTAATTAGGCAATGTTTATTGAAAATTATTTACAACTCACAAGCTAATTTAACCTATCCCTACGTCAGATTAACATGCAATTAAATGTCACGTTATTGCATATTAAACCTTTGCTAACGATTACACCTCATATGCAGAAACATAATCATCCATCGTTTATAAGTTGAGAAAAAATTGTCAACAATATAGGGAACAATGATTATTGAAGTCTCACAAGTTACAAAATAGGGGGAATTGGGAATTACTCTACACCTAGGCTAGAAGCCGTACCTTTAGCCCATGATCTTCATAGTGGACATTGAGGTATTGTTTTGGTACATCAAACAATCAAAATGTAGGAGAAAAGAGGGGAGAATCCGTCCAAGAGTCGGCTGGTATGGCAGAATGCTTAACCTAGGCAAAACTACTATTGCTACTACTAGTGTAAATAGTAGTTTTGTAGTAGTAGTAGAAACTATTTACACAAATAGAAAAATTTACGTAATGGTATGACAAAATGCTTAACCTAGGCAAAACTACTATTACTAGTAGTAGTTGTTGTAGATGGACCAATAGATAGAAAAAAATGAATCTATTTACACAAATAGAAAAATTTACCCAATGGACCAATAGAAAAATTTACCAAAAGCCCACTACAACAGCCAAAAAAAAAATCCAAAAAGTCGAGCCGATCTGTACTCGATTTAATTACCATGCGCTGAAGAAAAACGAAAAGAAAAAGAAAGAGTGAGAGCGAGAGAGTTGGTCGCATCAAAGTTTCGCTCTTATCGCTCTCACTCTCACTTCCTTTCCTCACTCACAATCACTCTTATCTCTCTCTCTCTCTCTCTCTCTCTCTCTCTCTTACTCACTTCTGCTCTCGCTGTCTATCAAGGATAGACGGTGATAGGTAGTAGTCTATCATTCTCTATCACAATGATAAGCTAAAAAAACTATGTTTGGTTTTCTATGTCTTTAAATCTTATCAATTGTGGACTAAGAAGGAGGATTGACATTGATAGATAGTAGTTTATCACTGTCTAACCCTGATAGACAGTGATAGATTGTAGTCTATTGCTGTCTATCAAGGATAGACAATGATAAAAATCTATCACTGTCTATTAGGAATAGACATAGACATTGATACAAGTCTATCGATGTCTATTAGGGATAGACAATGACAGAAGTCTATCACTGTCTATCAGGAATAAACATAGAAGTGATAGATAAACAGCGATAGAAGTCTATCACTCTCTAACCCAATTACAGGTAAAAAAAACTTAGCTATAGTCTTTCTTATTTTAAGTTTCATAATGTTAGATGTTTTAGATGTCCTTGCTTGCTTGTTATATTATTAATGATAAATAGTAGGATAGACAGTGATAGATAGACAGTGATAGATATACTCTATCAATGTCCATCATAGTGATAGTGTTTGTTAATATTTTGTTTTATATCTAACACATTGTTTTAATATATTTTTAAATAGGTGGAACATGAGCTAATAATGAATGACTAGCAAAAGAATCCGAGGATAATTATGTATCTAAATTTAGATATACTACAAATGATAAAAAATAAATTAGATGAAAAATTTTTAGGTAGTTTTAGGAATGGTCCTTTTGGCCTTTTGGCCATTTTCTTGATATTAAAATGTCTAGAGTACCCACCTAGTTCCTAAACTACTTGATTAGAAAAGACAGATAGACTTACGGAGCAAGAGCGAGAGAGAGTGATCGCATCGAAGTTTTTCTCTTATCGCTTCCTTTCCTCATTCACAGTCACTCTTATCTCTCTCTCGCTCGCTCTCTCTCTTTCTCTCTCTCGCTCTCAGTCTATCAGCGAGATGAAGTGGACCTATTTCAATCAATGAAGATGCCGGCGAAGCCGATGAAGATGCCGAGGATTCAAAGTCGACGATGGAGAATAAGAAGAAAAAGAAGAATCAGCCGACGATGGAAAAGAAGAAGAAGCGGTCGAGGATGAGGAAGAAAAGAAGAAGTAGACCTGAAACACCGATCCATGAAGACGAAGAAGCCGATGAAGAGGAGGATGCCGATTAAATGAGAAAGTAATCGTCAGGATTTCAGGCGCAAAGTTCAAATGACGAGGGTAGATTGAGAATTTTTCAAAAAATGAAGCAGGAAAAACATGTGCCCTATTCCTTTTTTTTTTTTTTTTTTATTTCTGTAAATAGTTTCATTTTTTTTCTATATTTGAAAATACCCATAATAATAATAATAATAATAATATAAAATTATAATTAATTAATAATAGAAACTAGATTGCCAATTATGTTTATATATATATATTTTTTGGTATATTAATAAATAGGTTACTCACCCATTGCTTCTTAAAAGTTCTCACCCTAACCCTACTAAATCACCCTCACCCTCACCCTCACCCTCACCCATTGCTTCTTAATTAATGTAATTCATTTTGCATTCTCCTTTTCTGTGAAGACGAAAAATACGTTTTGATGAAGACGTTATTAATAAATAAATAAATAAAATACAGAAAATACTAAGAAATTGTACCATAAATAAGGACGAAAATGCATAATATAATGAGTGGTGATTATAGTGAAGGCTTCATTGACTAACTCATAAATTAATTTTTTTCAATTTTTGTCAAACAGCAGGAAGAAAATTCAGCTTACTCTTTTTCTCTATTTCTAAAAAACTAACATACCTTTAAGGATACCTCTTTTATATATATATATATATATATATATATATATTTTTTTTTTTATTCCTATAAAGAAAGATACTATAATTTGAAGTTGAAGGAATGCTTTTAATTTTTGGGGTTTTTGTTTTTAATTTATTATAATATTAATAAAATTAAGTGGGTTATTGGGCTATGAGTTTAAAATTTAGCCCAATGTGTAAATTTTTTATGTTATCGTATCACCTTCACGTATCTTGGAAATGGCTGCTAATACCTCGTACGCTGGGGAGCAAAAGGAGGAATCCGCCCGAGGACAAGTTCGCGTCTGATTAGCTAGTTGGTGAGGCAATAGCTTATCAAGGCAATGATCAGTAGCTGGTCCGAGAGGATGATCAGCCATACATGTCTGAAATTATATATATATTTATATAAATCAAGTATTTCATTTTATGTATGTAGACGTATACATATCTGATACTCATTCTTTGTCCTTTTTCTTCAGGTTGACTTTCAATTAGCTTCTTCATTATCATTATTATATAATTATAATTAGTTTTGATGAGGACGTTATTAATTTGTTTTAATTTTTCTCAAAATAAAATTCAGCTACACATGTCAAGTCTTAATTACCCACTTTTTCGGCAATAATTAATCAAATGATCTCATTTTTAAAATAGTATTTAATATATATAGGTTGGTTTCAAACAACAAGCTATTGATTTTCCCTATCTTTTAACATATAGTGCTTGTAGACTTTAATTATAAAACTTTAATTAAAACCACTTTCTGAAGTTAGTTTATCACCTTTCTAAAGTTATGAGTTCTGCATGGATCAAAAAGCATATACTGTCATAATGTTACAATGTGCAGTTATTTTCAACAATTTCGAGAGTTAGGATATTTACGACAAAACCGTATAATTTTATGAAAAATGTAGGTTTCATTTCATTTCGTTTTCGATTTTTTGAAATTTAAATTTATAAATATTACTTTCTTAATATGATTAGATTAACCTTTATCATTAACTTAAGCTTTTGAGTCAATTGATGATTTAAGATATACTTCTTTATTTGTTTTGGTTTAGAAAACTAAGTCACGTTTCAAAAACTACGGAAAGTAGCTTTTAACAACCCTATTTATGTTTTTACAATTATTTGATTAATAATTTACATGTTTAGATAAGAAGGTGAAAACAACCAATAAGAAAATTATTTTTTTGTTTCGAGAAAAGAAAATTAAAACTAAAATTGTAATAAAATGAAGCTTAGAGTGGTTTGCAATTACTTTAAGTTGTATGCTATTTTTTAGTTGAAAAAGTTGATGTAGAGAGATTCAAATCAAAATTGATCGAAGACACTATATTTGAGCCATTTGAGCAATATTAAAGTTTAGATAGCAAACAAAGTCATAGGAGCAAAATTTAGCAACTAACAACAGTAATTTTCATAAATGTAGGGGAGTAATTACTACAGTGGCAAGTGTTAGAGATGAAATCAACGTAAATAATTCTTATGATTGTCAAAATGTGTTCATATAGCATAAAAGTCTTAAAAATATAGACTTATGATTTACTATTTCTTACTTTCTTAATTTAGCTTTAATTTCCATGATTAAATTGAAACACGGGTAGTTACTATTTTGCATATTTTGCAATCTTTTGAAAATATTAGAAGATATAGAGTTTTTTTTTTTTGAAAAATATTCCCAAGGCAAGAGGGATCAGTGGATGCACCGAGATATCTCAATTAGGTTGACACCCCTTTAGCACCCTCATTAAATTCCAGGACCAAAAGATTCATTGATGAGAAAATATGAGTACAAAAACGAGCTAGAGAGAAGCTCGAGAGGGAGGTAGCACACTTAAAGAAAAGCCTCTCAATTCAAAGCAATGATAGATGTAGAGTAATTACAAAAGGATTTAGATTTGTGCACCGCAATGAAGTAAGACTGATGATATCTTCCCATAGCTGCCACTGAGATTTGTCCTTGCCATGAAAAGTTCTATTGTTTCTCTCCATCCAGATGCACCATAGAGTAGCTTCAACGATGTTACTCAGAAGTATATTTCTCTCGAAGATATATAGTTAAACTAAAGTTTGGTTGGAATAATTCAACCATTTCAAACATGTTATCTCTTTGTCTATACGTCAGAATACAAACAAGAAAAAAAATTATTTAGTTAAAGAGAGCTATATTTGTTATAAAATAAGAGCAATACAAGAATAAAAGAAGAACTAAAGAAGCAATCTAAAGAGCAAAGTAGAGAACAATTTAACTCGATTGTGGCGTGCATTAGAAAGACACAATAATCACTATTTATAGGATACGAAAGGGTGTATGTTACAAGATGAAATTCAATAGGACATTACAGACTTTTGTAAACTACGCAGGTTATGGATACAACTGGCTTAAATGTTACAAGATGAAATTCAATAGGACGTTACAGCTGGCTTAAATGTTTATTATCTTCTGTGTTGTTTGGGCTCGAGATATGATGAAGGTGGTATGAATGTGTCAATCTAATTGAGATGTGCGATTGCACCTATTAATCCTTCTAATCTTATGTTTTGTTGTTTAAAAAAAAAGAAAAAAAAAGAAAAAAACTAACCCATGTTTTGATAACAAATATATAGAAGTTTTCAAAAAAGTGTCTAAGCTAGCATTTGTTAATCAGCCATTTGATTTTCAGTTTAGAGATTTTGAAAATTGTATTTGTTTTCTGAAAATTTCTTAACCATAGTTTTCATTTATTAATGTTATTGTTCAATACATTAAAAACTAAGGATTTTTTAAAAATAATTTTAGTCTATTTTACCCTTTTGATGTATTTTAATTAAAAATGTACATGTTATCTTCTCCGTGACTTATAAATATATTTTAAATATATTAAAAAGTAATGTTCTTAAAAAAAACATTTTTTTTGATTATTTTATCCCTTTGAGTTCTGTCGAATTACAAATGCATCTATTTCTTCTTTATGAGTTTTGTTGAATAACAAAAACATTTTTTTGATTATTTTGATTCTTTATGAATTATAAATATATTTTTTTGAATACATTAAAAAGTAAGGATCTTTGGAAAGCATTTTGACTATTCTACTCTTTTGACTTTTGTTGAATTACAAATGTATAATCATAACTTATAAATATATATTTCATTTAATAACTTTTCAATATTATATTAAAAAGTAAGGATCTTTAAAAAAAAAAAAACATTTTTTATACTATTTTATCCCTTTTGAGTTTTTTTTTTTTTTTTTTAATTACAAATATATCATCTTCATTCTAACTTGTAAATATATTTTTTCGCAATATTTGTTATTGTTGTTATTGTTTGTTTTATATGTTGTTAATTACTTATCTTGTGTGTGACTCGTGATAATTATTTGTGATAGATATACCTATTTTCCCAATTTAAATTTTTACAATTTATAGAATTTACTTAGATCATATATGTTTATACATTCATAATGAAAATTTGGTCCAATTGTAATAAAAATTAATTGCAATTGAATCAATTGTAGAGGAAATGAGATTTGTTTGATGTTGTATTTTAGAAGGAAGGCCACAATCATAATTTGATTCTAACTGGGTTTGTTTACATTAATTACATGTGCTATTGGAGTGGAAAATGTCTGATTACCATCATGCCCTTAAATATAATAGAAGTTACCATTAAAGGAAAAGAATCCACAGCTATAATCCTTTGCAGTTGTTTCTCTTATGGTGCTTACAACTATATGGATTAATTCGGTTAAAATACACAAATTTTCTCTTAATAAACCTATGCGTAATGCCTGAGTTTAGAAAGGATATATGAATGAATCGAGATTACGTCCAAATGAGAGGCATCTCGATGATATGAAAGTATAGTTTAAAAAGACTTAAAAGAATTGAAAGTTAATACCTATACCAACAAAGTGCACCTTTCTTTTCAATGATTCAATCAAAGAAACTCTAAAGTTAATCGTACTTCGCTTGGAGCAATTCTGAGTTGGATGACCTCTTGAAAATTTTACTAAGAAGCATGTGAGTGAGGACAAAATATACTAAAAATTTTATTGACAGGAAATTAGTGTTTAAAATTGAGTTCCTATGATTTTAAAATTGAAAATTTATTCCATCAATAAAATCAATTAAAAGTTAAATAAAAGGAAATTTCGTTACCTACTTTATTTGAAGTTTTATTTTATTTTTAAGTTAAAGTAGAAATTTGATCTCTATAGTTTTAGAAAGTTAAAGATTAGTAACTATAATTTTAAAATAGTTTGATAAAACCTAATAAATAATTCTTATAGTTTGATAAAATTCTTATAGTCGTTATTTTTTTAAAAAATAATGTAAATCATTTTCTTTTAAAGAAAAAATATTAATAAAATAAAAAGGATAGAGAAAAGGTCCAAGCAAATTTTGACTTGTCCACAAAAAAAAATTGAATTTAATTATGTGGTTTAGAATCAAAAGGTCACCTTACCTTCACTTTTTAAGTCATTATATATATATATATATATACATCTCTTTCTCTCTTTCTCTATGAATTTCCCATCTCAACTTTAATGTATATTTGAAAGGCTATGACTAAATCAAGGCTCTATGTGTGAAAAAGCTCGAGAATTTATCTTATCATCTCATTATATTCATCCCCTTTTAAATTATAAAAATGTCCATATTAATAATGTTTGTTAGTGTTGATTTAACTTAGGAAGGATTTAATATTCAACTTTCCAAAAAAAAGAAAAAAAAAAACCCTTCTAACTCATTTTTAAAATAACTCAAAATATGTACAAACTTCTAATCAAGTCCATTAGTCTAGAGTCGGTTTAGAATTAAAAAAAAAAAAAAAAACCAATTTTTAACATTTAAAAATCTTTTTCGAATTGATTTCTTAGAAAATTTACTTTTATTTATCTATTATATTTTCAAATTTTCCATTCTCACTTGCATCTTCGTAAGAGAAAAAAGATATTATAAGGTTTTGTTATGGGGATTGATTTGTTGACTATATAATTTTTTATGTGTTGCAACGTTTTCTAATAATGGTTGCATTGAATTTTCAAGTTTTCGTGTTGCATCGTCATTATAACATCATGCTCAAATGTCTACAATGGGCATAAAACATTCTTTCAAGGTCAAATTTTGGAGAATATTAGTTCTAATTATTTTATTTTTCAAGGTTTGGTTGTAAATGTTTATGAATTACGTTATTGATTTGTCATCAACGCTCTAAAATTTGTTTATAATTGATTTTTAAGGTTTGTCGTCACGAACCCGAGACGATGCAGAACGATCGACGTCCTCTAAAAGAAAATAAAAATGAGTCGCCACCATTTTTTTTACGGTGTGATTGGACACCGAAGTAAAATAAGCAATTTTAATTAAAAAAATGGTATGTGAAAACTAGAATTGAGTTCGGGAGTCATTTGTGTATGGGGAAAGTGTTACCACCCCACAACACCCGTTTAAAATATGGTGGCCAAATTTCAAATCTTGAATTGAAAATGTTCTTTAATTTTTTTTATTTAAAAATAAGGTCTTATTTTACCCCTCATTACTCCAATATTTGAATATTTGAAGCAATGATCCTATAAAATAAGTAAAACAAATTCGGTCAACTTGACTATATTATAATTGAGGAAAAATTCCTCAAGAAAGTGAGATTTTATTACATTTTCTCGAAATTCGTCATAGATGTCACCTTAAAAATTCTAGAAAATAGGACACCCAAATTTCCTAAATTCCATCATAGAATTTTTTTTTTTTTTTTTTTTCAAGGAAAACAGTTTTAAAACAATTTATTAAAAAAACAATTATGAAGAAACCTTTTGAAATCCTAGATTAATTTTTGAAGGTTTGAAAACATAAAAAAATGTAATTTTAAAGAATTTTTTTTTAATGATTTAACAAGAGTTTTATAAAATACTTTAGAACTTAGAGAAATTTAAATGAGAAGGATTTTAAAACTTTGAGAAACTTTAATTAGAAAGATTTTAAAACTTTGAGAAAGCTTAATTAGAAAGATTTTAAAACTTTTAAAAATTTTAATTAGAAATCAAGTAATACTTGATAGGAACATTACATAATAAAAGCATAATTAAAAAATCATCCTAATAAATTAAGCAAACATAAAATGACATAAATAAATTTAATAAAAAAAACATATTGGAGATAGATCTCGGACTCCAAAGAATCGACTCCTCACCTCAAGAAAATTTTAGAAAATCGGACTCCCTTGAAAACATTTTCTAAATTTCGTCGTCGGAAATTTTAAGGAACGCTCTTGAAAACATTTTTTTTTTTTAAAGAAGAGATTAAAACATTCTCTCTAACAAAACTCAAAGTGATTAAATATTAACGATTTCTAGAAAATAAATTCTAGAAAATAGGACACCCAAATTTCCTAAATTCCATCATAGAATTTTTTTTTTTTTTTTTTTTTAAGGAAAACAGTTTTAAAACAATTTATTAAAAAAACAATTATGAAGAAACCTTTTGAAATCCTAGATTAATTTTTGAAGGTTTGAAAACATAAAAAAATGTAATTTTAAAGAATTTTTTTTTTAATGATTTAACAAGAGTTTTATAAAATACTTTAGAACTTAGAGAAATTTAAATGAGAAGGATTTTAAAACTTTGAGAAACTTTAATTAGAAAGATTTTAAAACTTTGAGAAAGCTTAATTAGAAAGATTTTAAAACTTTTAAAAATTTTAATTAGAAATCAAGTAATACTTGATAGGAACATTACATAATAAAAGCATAATTAAAAAAGCATCCTAATAAATTAAGCAAACATAAAATGACATAAATAAATTTAATAAAAAAAACATATTGGAGATAGATCTCGGACTCCAAAGAATCGACTCCTCACCTCAAGAAAATTTTAGAAAATCGGACTCCCTTGAAAACATTTTCTAAATTTCGTCGTCGGAAATTTTAAGGAACGCTCTTGAAAACATTTTTTTTTTTTTAAAGAAGAGATTAAAACATTCTCTCTAACAAAACTCAAAGTGATTAAATATTAACGATTTCTAGAAAATAAATTCTAGAAAATAGGACACCCAAATTTCCTAAATTCCATCATAGAATTTTTTTTTTTTTTTTTTTTTAAGGAAAACAGTTTTAAAACAATTTATTAAAAAAACAATTATGAAGAAACCTTTTGAAATCCTAGATTAATTTTTGAAGGTTTGAAAACATAAAAAAATGTAATTTTAAAGAATTTTTTTTTTAATGATTTAACAAGAGTTTTATAAAATACTTTAGAACTTAGAGAAATTTAAATGAGAAGGATTTTAAAACTTTGAGAAACTTTAATTAGAAAGATTTTAAAACTTTGAGAAAGCTTAATTAGAAAGATTTTAAAACTTTTAAAAATTTTAATTAGAAATCAAGTAATACTTGATAGGAACATTACATAATAAAAGCATAATTAAAAAAGCATCCTAATAAATTAAGCAAACATAAAATGACATAAATAAATTTAATAAAAAAAACATATTGGAGATAGATCTCGGACTCCAAAGAATCGACTCCTCACCTCAAGAAAATTTTAGAAAATCGGACTCCCTTGAAAACATTTTCTAAATTTCGTCGTCGGAAATTTTAAGGAACGCTCTTGAAAACATTTTTTTTTTAAAGAAGAGATTAAAACATTCTCTCTAACAAAACTCAAAGTGATTAAATATTAACGATTTCAAAAGAAACGTACAAGTATTGAAAATGCTAGAGAAATTTTACTAAAAAAAGTACATTAATTTAAATATGTAAAGTTACATTGATAAAATATATAATTTAATAGTACATTTAAAGCAATAAGTAAATAAGCACTAACATTTAAAAATATATTAAATGTTTAATAAAAACATATTGGAAATCTATCGATCTTTGATTCCCTAAGAATCGACTTCCTCACCTCAGATTCTAGAAAATCGGACTCCCAAATATTTCTAGAATCTGTCGTCTGAGTTTTTTATTAAAAAACAAACAAAGATTAAGAACATTAGACTAATATCACTTAATTATAACACAACATTAATATATTAGAATAGTTACAAAACAAAATGCTTAGAAGATATGTAATACTTAAAATAAAATAGATAAACAAAAACTACGAAAAATGCCAAATAAAGAATATAAAAAGATAAACTCAAGAAAAGAAATAATAATAATAATAATAAAATAAACAAATAAACAAATAAATAATAATAAAATTTAAAAAAAAAAAAAGAAGGTAACTAACACAGCAAGCAGTAAAATAAAAAAAATTAAAAAAATTGAAAAGTTAGAGGCACATAAACACACTTACATGATGATGATAGTAATAATTTTCAAAACCAAAAACAAAAACTTAAATAGTTATCAAAATATACTTAAATGATATGTTTATAAAAACGTTGTCCAAATATCAAATGAGAATGATGAAGGGTGTTTGATGCAATATTGATTAAAAGTGATATTTTGTAGTAATTTATTTAGGTGGAAAAACAAATTAAAGCTCATCAAAGAGAACTTTCAAGTTGGTGAACCAACTAAATTGATGATAGCGATGGTTAATAATTATGTTGACATATCCACTCAAACTTTGCCTCCCCCTTTTTCTTCAAGCTATTGTTTTTAGAAATCCTAAGAAAAAGAAAAAAAAAAACTTTAATTAAAAACAATAACTTTTTGAATCTTGAAAATTTGTTGCCGTTCTATATTTGAGTTTTCATTTTCAAACCTCTCAATTTTTTGGAAAATTAGGACTTTTTTGTTTTTTAAAATTTAAAGTAATAAACATAAATTACTCCTTTCTTTGCTTTGATATATTCAACTTTTTCCCCAACAACAAAAATACATTGTTTTAAAATAAAATAACAAACAATGTAAATTCACATTTGAAGACTAAAGAAAATAGCTAATGGGGTAACATTTTCTAAAAATATAACATGAATAAAATCAAATTTTTAAGATAATTATTTTGGATGAGTCGAACTTTGTTAATTAGTTAATTAAAATGAGTTTCTTTTCCTAATCCCATTAGTCGTCCCGATGAAAATACGTCAACGCTCGAATTATAAATAAAATATTTTAAATTATCCAACAATAATTTTTGTAATTAACAAAAAAAAAAAAAACACGGAAAAATTATTACTTTATTCATATGTTTTAATGTTTCGAAAATATTGGAAGAAATAGAGAGAGCTAAACTAAACTTTGGTTCCAACAATTTCAAACATGTTACCCTCTTTGTCCATTAGATGTGAAACAAGAAAAAATATATATTATTTAGTTTAAAAAAAAGCTATATTAATTAACTAAAAAATATAAGTGGAAGAAAAAATCCATACTCTTTGCTTTCACATGTGAAACCTTACAAATGAAGATATGTCTATTTATAATATAAAGAGGTATGGGTTAAATTGCATATTTAAACTCTATAATTAAAAAAAAATTATAGTTTAGTCCTATAGGTTAAAATTAGAATTTAGTCTTCATAATTTGATAAAATTCTCATACATAGTTTTTATAGAGACTAAATTCTATTTTTCTTCAAAAATCATACCGACCAAATTCTAACTTTTAAAACTAAATCCTAACTTTTACAAAACACTAAATTTGTAATTTAATTTTAAATTAATTAAAAGTCATAATTTTTAGTCAATCATGTGAAACCTTATCTCTTTTCTTTTCATTTGAAGAGACAAGAAAAGAAATACATTACAATTAAAGTCTTAATTGGTAGGAAGAATCAATAAATGAAGGAATATTATATGAACAAAAGAAAAAAAAAGACAATCTAGTCCTTGTCCATCTTTTAACATAATATTGAAAATGAAATATAAAATAGCTGAAAGAGACATGATCTAGAAAGAAAAAAAATAAAATTAATCAAAGTTTACTCCAAAAATCATATCACTTTATGTAATAAAAAGTAGAGGAAAGATGAAACCCTTTCTTACTCTATAATTTTTTGGAGAGAGAAAACATTTATTTTTGGAATTGTTCTTCCCTAAATAGAAAATAGAGTAATCAGATGTGATTGCATTCAGAACGAAAAAATCAAATATCTCATTTTAAAACTTTTGATATAATTTTAAGGATAAATTATATATATAAAAAATGTCATTCAATTTTGTGATAAAAATATCCAACTTTTCAAATTTCAAAATTACCATAAATTTGGAAGAAAGTTCGAAATATTGTTATCCTTCATTCCGGATTAAAACTGTTTAAAAAATATACCCTTAAACTTTAAAAAGTTAATTTCAAAAATAATTTTAAATAACTAAAAGAAAGGTCAAAGATACATTTATAGTTAATATATGAATCAAAACCGTTAATATGCCTCATTGTAAAAATACCTGTAAACTTTCAAATGTTGTATTAGTACTCTTACTTAAAAAATGAAAAAAAGTTAAAAATACTATTAGCGTCTATTTACTTCAATCCTTTTTATTTTCTCTATTTTTTCCTATCATTTTTCTCTTCTTGTATTAGTTGTTTGGGCTTTGTTTATCGTATTTAAGAAAAAAAAAAAAAAAACAACCTCCCTTAGTAGTAGAATGTGAGTTGATAGCCAAATGCGTTTTTTTTATATTTGACTATTTATCATTTTCGTAAGTTTTAATGTGAGCTTTTGATTTTTGAATTTTGTAGAAATTTTTTGTTTATATTTTGTTGTGAGAAAATTGGTGTAAGGATATCTATATAAATTTTTTTTACAATTAGTTATTTTCAAACTCGAAAAAACTTCGAAGTTAAACTTTTTTTTTTTTTTTTTGGTATAAAAACTAAGAGTATTAATGCAACTTTTGAAATTTAAAGAATTTTTTTTAAATGACTATTGACAGTTTGTGTTCATGATATATTAACTATAGAGGTATAATTTTTTAAGAAAAGTTTAAAGATATTTTTGAAAGGTTTGAAAATTTATAGATATTGTTTTTAACAAAAAAAAAAAAAAAAACAAACGATTTTCATCAGAAACTAACGAAAAAGTTTTTTTGAATTTTTTTTTAAAGTTTAAAGTTATTTTTGAAGTATTTGAATGCTTTAGAGTATTTTTAGACAAACTACAAAATTTACGATATTTTATACAATTTAGCCTAATTTTAATTGTTGGGCTCCTGATAAGTCCAATACTATGATATGAAAATATTAATAAATATATGATTTCACGTTAAAACTTATTGACAATTAGAAAATTAATGTATTTTAAAAATATTGTGAGTCCTTTTCCAATCTTTTCACCATAGTATTCTAATTTCTGACACATTTTATTTTTTTAAGTCCAATTTTAGTATATAAATTTTCAGAAAAAAGTCCTAAATTTAGTTTTTAGGGTTAGTTTACTGTTTTGTATGCTTTTTTGATAAAAGAATTATTCTCCATTCACAGTCACTTATAATCCGTGAAGTTTTTCTTTTTCCCTTAAATTAAAAACCTAAACAGATAAAATTATCCAACCCAGTTGAAGTTGTTGTCTTAAATGCTTTTGGAGTTCATTTACCAAAATAATAATAATAATAATAATAATAACAAATGTTTGTGGAGTTTAATTAATGAATTAAAATAATAAAAAAAATTGTAGACTTAAAACAACTATCATGACGGTCACCCCAAATAGGGCATACCATAACACAAGCCTTTGCCAACTCCTTATCATCCAACCTATCGGATGGTAATAACCAAATGTCCAAACAATTGAGCTATTTGAAGTCAGAGACCCATAAACCAAGGAACCATCTGTTCCAGAGATACTCTTCGCCCAACAACACCAAAATATTGCATGTCAACCAGATTCCTTCTTACACCATAGGCTAACCTCAATCATTCTCCTTTTAAGAGAATAAACACTAACACCAAAAATTACTCTCCAAGTAATTTCCGTTGTTGAATTCCATCAATCTCGCTTTCATTCACATTTTAGGATTTTGAACAACTTCCAAACGAACCTCTAATTTTTAGGCTAAAACACTCCCTAAGGCTCTCTAATTTCTTGGTGTCATGAGTTAATTCGGCTACTAAAAGATCGTTTTGGCTCTTTTTATCTCCAAATCTCGTTCTAATGCTCAAATCTTGGAAATCACTGACAAACACGTCAAATCTTATAAAAACAAGTAAAATTCTATCTAACTAAAAGGTAAATATAAGTGCACATTTTAGGCGTTTTTCACCCCCTAAGTATGAGAATTCCTTCTCAAGATACGGTAGAATAAATAAATATGATTTAGAGATCCTCTAAGGATTGACAATAGTAAAAGTTTCACAATCACATAGATTGACACTTGTATTTAATTTTCAACACAAATACAAGACAAATGCTCAAGTATTCTTCAAAGTGACAACCCTAAAAAGAGAACAACATCCACTTAAATATGCACAGAGAAAATGAGGAAACATACCTAATTAAACCAAAATCTGCATAGCCTAGAAAATTAAAGGAACTAGAAACAGAGAATAATCACTCAGTATTTTCCATTCGGATATGGAAAATATATTCAATATGAAATAGCAATTGCAGAGACATCATAAATGACAATGTAAGTGTGAGATGTATGTAAGTATTTTTTAAATAAAATAGGTTGTATGGTGTATGTGGTGGTTAAGTAAATGGCAATATTAAAATAAAAAAGGAAAAGATCAAAGTTTGATTAAGTTTTGATAAATAAATAAATGGTGCGTAGGTGGGTTTGGGTTGGATATGGAGGAAGACCGATTTGTTGGTCTCTTTTGAGCGTGGAAACCGTGTAACTCTCTGTTGTCTTGCTCTAATGAATAAAAAGTTGAGACATGGGTTTGAAAGGTGTGAATAATGATAGAAATTACATACAATTCTATTTATCAAATAAAAATTATATGTACGTTTTATTTCACAATATTACATATTTAATTCTTAAGTTTTGACTTTAATTTCAATTTAGTTTCTAAGTTTTGAAATGTTACAATTTTATTCCTAAGATTTGAGTTTTATTTCAATTTGGTTCAAAGGTTTTAAAATTTACACTTTTAACCGTCACTTTAAGTCATCGGTGTTAATGTCTATTTAATTAATTTAAAGCAATTATAAAGAGAATTTCATATTTAAAATTTTATTAGTGATGAAAAATAGTAAAACTTAATTAGTTATAATTCTTCTTATTTTTTAAATTAATTAAATTAATTTATTGACATTAACACTGACAAAAATGAGTATTTAGAAAAAAAAATCAATGTTAAAAAGTGTAAATTGTGAAAACTTTGGGACTAGATTGGAAATAAAATTCAAATCTCAAGAATAAAATTGTAACATTTTGAAATTGATTAAATTGAAATCAAGCTCACTAAATATGTAACATTTTTTTTTTTTAATAAAATACCAATAGAGATGGGATTAGTTGCACTCAGATATCTCAACTAGGTTGCCACATCCTTAGCATCTTCGTCATACTTCCAGATCTTGTAACATTTTGAAACCTAGAAATCGAAAAAAACTAGACCTAAAACCTAGGAATGAAAAAAAGTATTTTCCCTAAATTTTTCCAACGAATATAGTTAGGGTGGGCTTTAAAAAGAATCTTCATTCCAAAAAATCCCTTTGGTGCATGCCCTGAAAAGAAAAAGGAAAGAAAGGAAGAAAAAAAAATACATATATATATTTGTATGCATATCACACATGCATGCATATGTATATATGTATGCGCATGTATGCATACATATATTACTTAAAAAATTAAAAAGAAAATCAATATTGTCAACAATTTTCTAAAATTAAAAAAAAAAAGATTGACCTATGAGAATGAGACACGTAGAGTTGGACGTAAGGCAAGCAAGTTTTATAGAAAATATATTTGATGAAGTGGGCCTCTGAATATAAAATGAAGTACAAATAGTTATGTATGATTGAGACATGAGAATTAATTTTGTATTGATGAGTAGCTACTTGGGAATGGGATGTTGGTGAGGAAAGTTCATGGGAAGGTGGTTGGATATGGTAAGTGGAAAGTGCTTTGGGATTGAGTAGTTTTTTCCTCCAACAACCCCCTTTATATATATACCTTCCATAATCACTTCCCAACAAGCCACCCGGAAACACCCACGTATCTTCCATATTATTCAATAATGCTACAAAACAGGGACTCTCCTCCTCCCTTTCATCACAATCACAATCACAATCACAATCACAATCACCAACACCAAAACCCCCCCAAAAGATTCTGCTACTCTCTTCTTCTATCTCGGTGTGTGTGTTTTCCATTTTTCCTAAGCCTTTTGTTTCATTATTATTATTATTATTATTATTATTATTATTATGCTTCTAATTCATTCCTTTTTGCCTTCATTATATTTCTCAGGTTTCGAATTGGAACTGAGGTTTTGTCTCCTCAATCTTTGGCTCATCTTGAAACTTTTCTTCGCCCCCTGGTACGTTCATTACAAACTTGAGTTTTGATTAACCAACCCTGAAAGCTTATGCTGATGCGTTGTGTTAAATTTAATTTCAGATACGTGAGGAGGTAGAGGCAAAGGTTGAGGCTCACTTTAACCTCGCCCACCAACCATATTCTAATTCAAGTACCAGCATAGAAGAAGTTGGTGAATTGGATCCTGCAGTTCTTGGATCTGCAAAGGAGGAGATCAATAATCTCAAGTTATGTTTTACGAACAACATTCCGTCCACCATTTTCACTTCCAACGACATCAAAGCCGAGGACGGGAACGAACTGCAAGTTGGACTATTTAATGTCGCCAATGATTACATCATCACACATCCTTTGTCCTCCGCATTGATTGAGGTGGTTGTCATCAATGGTGAATTCGACGATGACGAATCCATAACAGATTTTGACAAAAATATTGTGTCTCAAAGGTTGGGAGAACGCCCTTACTTGGTTGGTGATGGTAAGAGGTTTCGTTTGACAAATGGAGTTGCCTTCATCAACAATTTGTCCTTCACTACAAACTCTAGTAGAACAAGGACCAAGAAGATTCGATTGGGACTAAGAGTCATAGATGATGAGATTTTGTCCAACAACAGCTACCCCACAATCCGACACGCCATCTCTAACCCTTTTAGAGTCAAGGATCACCGAGGCCAACGTACATATCGACCCACCTTATATATCTCTTTTTCGTTATATTTAATGGAGTCATATTTATATGCTAACTGAGTTGCACCCATTTTTTGCTTCAGTAAACAAGAAACACCACCCACCAAGAGGAGAAGATGAAGTATGGCGATTGGAAGGGATCAGGCGAAACGGTGAATATCACAAGCGCTTATCTTCCCAAGGTATCCTAACTGTGGATAATTTCGTGACGGCTTATCAAATGAATTATCGTTCTCTAAGAAAGGTATATATAATATAGAAAATTAGAATAAGAAGTTCATAATCATATATCCCTCATCCCTTAGCTTAATTAGTTTGTAGTAAACAATATATAGAATTGATTATTTGGTTACTTGGCAGTTGCTAGGTAATAGACTTTCAGACAAGAAATGGATTGCAATGGTGAATCATGCTTTGGAATATCTTTCTATCATCCCCACTTTTGATCAATCCAACTTTGAGGTATTTTTCTCATTACACACATCTACGTGTTTAAATTAAAAAAATGCTCTAAGTGCAGTATCCTTATAGTTTCTTATTCATGTGACAAAATCGTCTTTCTTCCTTTCTTTTTCACTTTGAAAATAATTTCGAATTTTTGTTACTATGTGGTTTGTGTGGACTAAAATAGATGCAAGATGGGTGCAGTTTGTTACTAAAAAAAACATTGCTCCTTGAATTAATTTCATGCACATGATATCTTACTAAGAATTGATAATTTTATATATGAAAAAAAAGCAGGAAACTTGGGTGCAAAATGAAGCCATGGGAGGTGCAGAAGTTGCCAACCAAAACACTAATGCAAGTAATCTTGGTAATGGGTTCCAAGATCAGACATTCAAGGGGAATTTATACAATTAATCCCATATTTCAAGGTTGGATTTTTTTTTTTTCACTTTTTTAATTGATCCTGAAAATTCTCTATCTTGAAATTATAATTTGAGATATCTATATTATTCTTAAAAATATATATAATAATAATAATTTTTTTTTTTTTTTTTTTTTTTTTTTTTTTTTTTTTTTTTTTGCATTTACTAGATCATTATCCAACACCAACATTGTTGTCACATGGAGAAGCTTCAACCTCAAATGCTCAAAATAATAATGTTAAAAATACAAGCACATACTTCCAAGGAACCAGTAACAAGTTGGTCCCCTAATCCAAATAAAGCAAAATGAATATATATTGGTCATAAAATTAGACTAAAATCTATATGACCAAAAAAATTATCTAGAAGTTATTTTTTCTTAAAGCTTTAAGGAAAAAAATTTCAGTTTTTTCATAGAAAAAAAATCAATACCGAGTCATGAAGTACAAATTTGTTATTAAGTCTAAATGTTTAATTACGTAAGTTGTAGTTGTTGCTTTTGATTTGGAATATGATGAGAGTGCTATGAATGTATTAACTTAGTTGAAATATTCTAGTGCATCTGCTGATCCTTTTTATTCTGTAATATCTTTGTTCAAAAAAAAATAAGACTAAATTTTATTATCTTTTTGTGTAATTATCTTATTATTTGAAGAATGTGGTCGTTTGTTCTTTATATACTTGTATGCTTTTCTATTTCAAATTTTAAATTTCTAATTAGCATTTTAAAACATAAGAATTTTAATCAGTTAACTTCTTTTTTCTTCAGCTTTGACTACTTTTAATTTTTATCACTTAAACCCTACCATTTTATTATCATTTCCAATAAAATAATAATGAAATTAAATACGTGAGTAGACTATGGCTGTGGCTTGTAAAATAATGATTTATTTAATAGAGGATGGTGACGGGTTTAAAATAAATTATACTCCCAAACTATAATTAAGTTGTAATTATGCCCTTGTTTTAAAACCTTTCTTTTTTTTACCCTTTTTGTTTTCATTTCACTCAGAATAATAATTGGGTAAATCCTAACATTCAGCTATCACTGTTAAGCATTTTGTATCATCGTTCAAATTGAAAAAAGAAGTATAATATTTCATGAAATTAAAAATTTTGTCACATGATAAATTATGATTGAACAATTTGGTGGGATGCATGAAGATAAGTACTACTCAAGATGCACCTAAGCATTTTTTTTTCATTAAAACTTTGCTGCAGTTAATCATGTATACAAGCTTTAATTAGAAGATAGGGACCATTTGTGTAATTCAACCTTGTTTATTTTCAAAATAACTAAGATGGATTTTTTTTTTAATTCCCACCGTCAAAACCCAATGTTGATATTTCGAAAGCAAATATATAAAGCCTAGTTTGGTTTTCACGTTGTGGTTTTTTAAAATTAAACTTATTTTATCTCACTTTTTTACCATGGCATATTTTGAAAATTCGAATTTTAAAAATAAAACTACTTTTCTTAGTTTTAAAAATTTGATTTGATTTTTTAAAATATTGGTAAGATGTAGATAATAAAAAAAAAAATTAGCTTAATTTTAGAAAGATCAACTATTAAAAAATTCCAAATAGTTGTCAATAAAGTCAAAATTAGGCATATTTATAATGAATTTAACTTCATTTTTAGATTAAAAAACAATTTCAAAGAGTATCCCTAGATTTGATCAATGGGGAAATAGTTATTATATTCTATTTAAAATCTTACTCTCTCACTCTCGTTTGTTTTTTTCCCCAAGCATATAGTTATGTCGTAGGTGTGTGTATACTTATTAAATTACTTTTTTTTAGGAAACAAATTATATGATTTTAATTCTTGTTTTGATGTATATATAATTTTAGTTTCGGAACATTTATAAATTTATTATAGAAAAATTATCTTAAATGACAAAACTACTAAAAAAATATTTATAGCTAATAGCAAAAAAATATTTTTTATTATATTAAATATAGTATTTAAAAGTGATCTCCACTTGTTTTCTTTTCACATTTTCATTTATCTAACAATATAGTAAAAAATAAAATAATAAATAGTTGACCTCATCGGCCAAAAAAGAAAAAAAAACGGTTACTTTGAAAAGGACATAATAATCTATATAACAATAAAAAATTAATGATAATACATCCAATTGGTTCACCCATTTATATATGAGTGTAATTCATGTTTAGAATAATTTAAAAAAATTATTTTCAATACAAACAATGTTCTTTTTCTTATTTGTGAATGAACCATTGAAACAATGTTACAATAAAACTTTAAGAATTCAAAATTTAATTTTAGATAATGAAAATATATTGTTGCCTATCCTCATATTTAATTATGTTTAGGAAATACTACTGTGGTACAAATATTTGTTTAATATTTGAAAAGGTTTAGTTCATACATATTTATTATAAGTTACCTTTAAAAATAAGTAAATTTAAATTCCTATATCAAAGTGAACATAACTCAATTGACATATGATACGTGTTAAGGAACAAGAAATCTATGGTTTGGATCTTCATCTCCCAACTGTATTTGTCTTTAAAATTTTCATTAGACTACAAATTTCATGACAATAATTTTTTTAAAATAAAAAACTTCATTACTTAATTTTATTTGAAGTTTTTTTTTAAATTATAAAAATATTAAATAAATAAAAAAAAAAAAAAAAGGAAATAGAAAAGATCCTTCTTGATGTACACAATTTAAGTTTTGCCTTTTGTCCGACAAAATATAGATTTTTGTGTTTTGGATCCAAAATGGTCAACTTAGCTTACTAAATAAGGACATTTTAATTATAATTCAAAAGGGGATGAATATGATTAGCTCATGGGATGAATTCTCATTTTCTCAAAGAAAGAAAAAAAAAAAAAAAAACCTTAACATGTAAGTGTTTTTATCTAATGGCGTGGAGTATTGAACCTCTTACTTTAAAATTGATAGTATACACTACTAAATCAATTAAACTCATTTTAGTAATAAATAAGTTAAGAATGGTTAAACATTCTAACTTTTAAAAAAAACCCTCTTTTTAAAATAACTCAATGTATATATAAGTTATACATGGTTAAGCTTCCTCAACTTCATTAATTGATATAAAAACTAGTTTGGAATGAATCTATTTATATGGACTTAATTAAAAGAAAAAATTAACCCCTGAAATTTTTTAATTTAAAAAGTAGTTTAAACCAAACCGCTCTTCCAAATTTTGTTTAGCTATTAGTGTCCAAATTTTCCTATTCCCACTTTATAAGAGAGAAATGATTAAGGTTTGTAATTGGGGTTCTCTTGATTTATTAGAAAATTTAATTTAATTTTCCAAAATCCGTTGATTGAACTTTCAAGTCCCGCGTGCCATCCATCATTATTATGTGGTCAAATTCCGGAGAATATTAATTCTAATTAATTATTTAATGTTTCAAAGGCTTTGGAAAAGTTGATGAATTATTGCATTATTAGTTATGTGTCACAAATTTTGTACAAATTTGTTTATAGTTCATAGATTAGTTTTAGATATCTTAGATTTTCAAAATTGATCTTTTTACTCTTGCTTTTTCCCTTCAATGTAATAATATCAAAAATTTTCATTTTCTTAATAAAATAAACAACAATAGATTCAAACTACTTACCTTTAAATCACTAACAACATAGTTTATGTTAGTTAAACTATGCTCACTTTTGACCTAAATTATTTTTTTCAAATTAACTCATTTTGAACATCCTAATTTATATGTTTCTTGTGATCTTTTATCTTAAGGACTTAAATGAAACAATCTTAACTATTGTTGACATTTGAAATTTGGTTCCCATAGTTTGGAAAAAGTTAAAACTTAGTCTATATGGTTTTAAATGTTAGAATTTATTTTCTAATTAAGGTTGAATAAAACAACTTCACGAATAGTTTGTATAATTAGATAGAATTCTCATAAATAGTTTATAATATTTATCTAAATCATGTAGACCAAATTTACAATTTAATGGTTAAAAAAAAAAAAAAGGAAAAAGTATTAATAACAAAGAAATAGAGAAAAGGTCCTTCTTGATGTACCTTCAATTGAGCAACTTTTGACTTTGTCCAACAAAAATTGGATTTTTGTGGTTTAGAGTCACAAGGTCACATTACCTTACTTTTCAAGTCTTATTATATAAATATAAAGAGATAGAGATAGAGAGAGATGGTGCTCATGTTTCTTTTTAAATGTCCCATTTGAACTTTAATGTATATTTGAAGGGCTATGACAGAATAATGGCCTATGTGTGGAAAAGATGAGAATTCATCTCATCATCTGATCAGATTCATTCCCTTTTGAGTTATTAAAATGTCTATATTAATGTAATGTTTGTTAATCTTTGATTTAATTAGGTATAAGGTTAATATTCAACTTAAAGAAAACCCCTTTAGTTCATTTTCAAAATAACCCAAACCTCATTATAAGAATACTTAATTAAAATTCAAATTTTGAGAACGGTGTACTGGCCGATTCCTCCCTCCATTAATATTTTGTTAAAAAAATAATTAAAATTCAAATTGACCCTAATTCTAGGGTTATAAAGACTGTGATAACCTCTTTTAATATATATATCCAAATTTTCATATTCCCACTTGCATCTTTATAAGAGAGAGGATAGTATAAGGTTTGTTATTGGGCTTGAGCTGTGATTTGTGGAAGATTATTATTATTATTTATGTGTAACTTTTTCTAAATTTGATCCATCATTATCAACATCATGGTCAAATGTCAAGGATGGGCATAAAATATTCTTACAAGGTCAAATTTAGGAGAATATTAGTTCTAAGTATTTTATTTTCCAAGGTTCGGTTGTAAATGTTCATGAATTGCATTATTGATGTGTCACCAATGCTCTAAATTTGGTTTATATAGTTGATTTTCAAGGTTGTGGTCAGCATAGATTTGAACAATTTATAATGTTCACATCAATTTAGATAAATTTTAGGTACCTTCAACTTTAAAAGTTGATGTTTTGCCATAATTTTTCTACCCAACGTAATACCTAACTTTTTTTATTATTAACTTCTTTGAACATTCAAAATAGTATGATGTTATACACTTTGGGTATAAATTCTCGTGACTTTGCTTTTGGTACCATCCAAAAGGTCTTGTACCAATGAAGATAATTGTCCACACTTATATACCAATGGTCACTTCTCTATCTAATGTGGGACTTTGTTTGCACTCCTATAACAATTCTCCCCTCGAATAAGTTCGTCTACTCTTAGCCATGAGAGCTTGCTCTAAATCCAAAGGCACCTCTACTTTATCCCAGGTTACTTGCTCTTCATCTCGAGGCACATCTTGTTCATCTCAAGTCAACTTACTCTTTATCCCAAGGTACATCCCATTCATCTTAGGTCAACATCTAAATAGACCACGAATCACATTTCGTCTTATCAAGGTAGGAGAAACAATAAGGCTATCCAAATAGAGCACAAACAAGGCTCACTAAATTTCTTTGTTCAAAACATGAGGATTTCACCCACATAGCTAGTTTTAAACCATGGCTCTAGTATCAATTGATAAAGACAACAAAATCTCCACCTATCTCCACGATGGTGTGATTTTGTCTACTTTGAGCATAAACCTTCATGATTTTTTTTTTTGTAGTACGTACCACTTAAAAAAGACCAATCATACCGATGAAGATAATTGTCCACACTTATATACCCATGATCATTTCCTTCCAAATCAATATGAGACTTTATTTGCATTCCTAACCATTAATTAAAAAGAATACTTAGGTTTCGTTTGATAATTATTTTATTTTTTTTATTTTGAGAATCGTACATTGCTTGATTTCTCACAATTTCTTACTCAATGTTTCCATATTTCTTACGTAAACATTTGAATTCTTAGCCAAACTTCCAAAAATAAAAACAAGCTTTTGAAAACTATTTTTTAACTCTTCAAAACTTCGCTTTGATTTTAATAACATTTTTAAGATATAGACAATAAAACATAAAAAGTTGTCTATGGTTTGGGAGAGAGTTATGGAGTTTTCTAGGTTGAGAGAGGGAGATACAACAAGGTTTTAGATGATTTTGAAGCTAGGGGATGATCTGAGAGCAATCAAAAGCTTAAGATGATAGTCAAGAGCTCGTGGAGCGATTCTATGCAAGAGATGAAGTGGATTGACGAATAACTTCTTCTGCCTTTTCCCATATCTTTAATTTTCTTTGCGTTTATGTATTTCTATTATTTTGTCTATACAAGTCATCATTGGTTGATTTCCTTTTAGTTCTAGGGTTTCAACGTCGTTATATAGATCAATGTTGATTCAATTCTATGACCTTGAATTTGATTATTGACAATTACTTTTTTGGCATTTGTGTTATTATTCTTGTTGAATGCTTCATCATCGTTGGAATTTAGGAGAGCCTAAATTTATCAAGTAGAGTGGTCTTTACACCAAGGTGGAAAGATTATAGTTGAGAGGGTGTCACATGCTTAGAAGAAGACTAAGTGATCGTTTAGTAATATCCACATGCTTTAAGGGGAGCCTTAAGTTTATTTGAGAGGGAGTCTTACACCTAGGGTTCCTCCTAAGTATTCATTTGTCAAGTTAAGCTCTATGTGTATCATTGTATTTGGCAATTATTTATAGATAAGTACAACATTGTTGTAATTGTTTAACTTCATATTAATAAAAATATATTTCTACAGGCACACTGACTCCCAGACGTATGTGGTATATTACTAAACTGGATTACTAGACTCTACGTGTTATTTGTTCAATCTTATTTTTGCATGTTATTGTTTGTCTTTGCAATTGCCAAAACCTTATGTGGAACATTTTTATTTTGTATGTCGGATCACCTTAATTTCATATTTAAAAAAAACTTAACACAAAGTTTATACACAATGAAAATCTTTTAAAACAAATTTATACCCTACCTTTTAAGAAGTTTAGTGAAGCCCTGAGTATATGCTAAAATTTTGGTCGAACAAAAAGAGATGAAAATAAATAAAGAAACTTAAATGTCCCATTCTTGAAATTGCATGACTAGATAATATTTAACCAAAAATAGTAAAATAGATCAAGTTTAATCATATAGTTACTATAAGCCTAAATTTTTTTAAATATTCAAAGAAGATTTAAAGTGTATTATGTATTCAAAGAAGAATTTTTTAAATATTCAATGGATTTTTCTAAAGTCATTCCTAACAAAGTATTATGTATGTGTTCATGGAGTTGAGAAGGTTAACGTTAATAATAACTTGTACAAACTAAAATGTAATTCTCTAGGGGGTGATTGTGATATATAATCAAAAGTATAGAAATGGGAAAATGGTTGCAAGTTGGATGTTAACAATTCAATAAATATTCATTTGAAAAAACATTATTAGAATGGTAAGCTATATGTATGTGTGTGTGTATATATATATCTTCAAATGGAAATGAACTTTTTATTGAAGATAGTTGGAAATGAGAAAGTAATGGTCAAAATTCAAAAGGTGATAAATATGATATGACATACATTAGACCATTAATTCAGCCATTGCCCTTAAAATAGACATTAAATTAGTTCACATAAGACATTAAAAAAACATAAGGACACCCCCCCCCCCCTCATATATATATATATATATGTATGTATGAAAAAGACTTAAAGTAAGTTAAGGGGACCTCTTGATTCTAGATACCAAAAATCTTCATTTTTTGACAAAGTCAAAATTGAGGACCTTTTTTTCCTTTTATTTTTATTTTTATTAATGATTATTTTTTAATAAACAATAAATACGATCAACCAACAGATTAGCTTCTACTTTAGCAAAATTCGAAGCAACCTCTTTGAATTTCAACAAAAACTTTAACTTCCTAAGCTCCATTTGATTCATCAGCCTACGATCCCCTTCTTCATTTGTTCCTCGATGCAATTGAAGAGATAAAATATGGCTCAATTAATTTTAGATTAACAACTGGTTAAATAAATGACCACCTTTCAGCACCTCCATCTTCTCCAATAACTCTATGCCACCGCCAGCTTACCCATAATTTTGAGATTAAGTTAAATGAAAGTAATTAGTAAGATTTCCGTGGTTAATTCCGGGTAAAATATGTTATTTGGAGAAATATAAAACGTTAATATTAAGAGTTTTATATATCGATTGTTTTAAAATATAGTAAAATAAGTCAATTTACTAATAAATATACCAAAATATCATTGTCTATTCCTAATTGATAGACACTGATAGTCTATCACAGTCTATCCTTGATAGATAGTAACATTTTGCTATATTTGAAACATATATAGACATTTTGTTTCTAATTTTCTATTTTAAATATTTGAGAAAACTATTTATGCCTAGTTAATTTTTTCTTTAATTAGAAAAGGAAAGGAAAGAAAAAAAAAACAAAAGTATACTTGGAAACTATTAATATTTGTTCTTAAAACATACTTATAATTTCAGTTTGGTTTTGAGTGGAAGGTTAAAATAAAAACGATCTTAACTATTTAAAAAAATAATAATAATATAAGTTGAATTACATAAATTGTCTCTAAACTTTAAAGTAGGTTTCATCCTAAATTTTAAATTTATTAAGTATTCTATTAATTTTTGAATTAAAATGATATGAAAATGTGACGTGGACGGTAACTACTAGAACATGTTTCAATTTTAACTAGAAGTTAATTAAATGATTGTTTTGAAACACAATTAATCTAGAAACATGGTTACAAGGGAGATTTTAAAACAACGACATAATTATAACTTACCCTAAAGTTTTGGTGTACTTAAGTGAGTCACCTTTGTTGCATAAAAAATTATTTTTACAACGCCATGTCACATTTTCATTATCATTTGATTACAAAAGTTAATCGAATAAAATGATAGAGATTAAAGATAGATATAGAGTTGTATATTTTTTAAAACTAAAGAAAAAAGAAGTTCGTTGAAATTCTTATAGGTTAAAATTCTTATAAAGTGTATCAAGTTTATCAACAATATAAACAAGTGAATGATTGACTAATTTATCAGAAGTTTATTAGTCAAGTGCATCATTATCGAGTATATCAAGTTAATATATTTCAAGTATATATCAGTAAGTGTCTCAAAATATAATATTAGTGTATTGATATCATTAAGATAATTGCCTAAAATGAAGTAGAGCAATGGTAAGAAGGTATTTTTGGACTTTTAGATTTTTATAGTTTGGGTTAGGGCCATGATTATTTGCAAAAGAAAAGGTTGTGACGTGGTGCAATTTTTAACTTTTTTTTTTTTTTTTCCATCATCCGTGTGAAAAGAAATATCTCCTATATGTTATGGTCATATATATTAGTTTGATTTTAGGGTCACTCACAAAAATAGCAACAAAAAAAAAAACATTATTAAAATTACAAAGTTAGCCATCACTTTTCAAAATTTGTATATATAACAAAAAAATATATATATATATATTGAACTAAATTCCGTTTTTTATTATTCTAAATTTAACTTCATTGGTGTATCAATAGTATATCTGATACACTTTATGTCTAGTATATCAGTTATCTGATATACTTTATATTTGGTATATCTGTTGACTAATGTACCAAGCATAAAGTATATAAGTTATATAATTGATATATCAAACTTACAATGTTATACTTCAAATTTTATTTAAATTAAATGTTGATATACTACCGATACACGAATGATATACTTAAAATTAGTTTTTTATGAGCATTGATCAATATTGATATACTATTGATACATTAATGATGAATTTTGAATAAGTGTGTCTAACTTTCACTATTGATGCACTAATAATTTATATACTTGAAAATTGAATTTTGAATAAGTATTAATTACTACTGATGCACTATTGATACACTAAAGATGTATATAAAATGAAATTTTAACGACTATTGATATACTTTTGATATATTTATGTTACAATTTAAATAAAAATTGAATGTGTGTTGATAAATTACTAATATACCAAATACATAGTATTGCATAATTTTGAGCTTTTTATGGTATACTATTGATACAAACTAATGATATAAATGAAATTCATTTTGAATTAGTACTAATATACAATTGAGATATCAATGTTATACCTTTAAGTATCCTTCTAAATGATATACTTCATGTTTGGTATATCAACAATATGATGGACATGTGTTTTTATTTATTTATTTAAATTAGGTATATCAATAAATTAATATAAGAAATACAAAATATTTGTTATACAGTTTGATATACCAAATTCAATATAAATTATATACCATTAAAATCATATAAAAAAATTGAAAATAAAACAAGAAAACTAATATAATTTATATTTGGTATATTATTTGACAAAACTAATGCATCTAACATATACCATCAATATCAAAATTGAACAAATCAAGTTGGTCATAACACAATAAACTCCATGACATATTAGTTGTATAAATGATATTCTTTAAATAAAATATATGATTGATTAATATACCAAATATAAAGTATATCAGTTAACTGATACTAAAATATAAAGTATATCAGATATACCTGCTAATACACACAAATGAGGGTAAAATCGTAATAATATAAAAACGAAACAAAAATAAAATAATATTTACCATAATCGAACAAATAAAGTTGATCATAACACAATTAATGTCATGATATATTAGTTATACAAATAATATTCTTTAAATAAAATATATGATCGATTAATATACCAAATATAAAGTATATCAGTTGACTGATATACTAAAATATAAAATATATCAGATATACCTACTAATACACACAAATGAAGATAAAATCGTAATAATATAAAAATCCATAATCATATTTAAACCTTTTGCTTTATTTACAATTTTAGAAAATTGTTATAATGTTTGCAAATATCTATATGTTTTCTTTTTTTTGTTGCCACCATTTGCAATTTCCCTTAATTTTATGACCCGTTGATTGCATCATTTGGGTTTGGGCACCAACTTGTTGAAGGCAGCTCCTTGGATGTATTGGTTGCATGTATTTTCCACATAATCATTGTGGGTATTTGATGTCGAAGCTTCTCCTTGTGACAAAAATGTTGGATTTGGAAAATTATCTACAAATTAAAGAAAAACAAAAAAATATTATATAAGTTAGTTGTTTTAAGAAAATATTTATAAATACAGCAAAATGTCTATTAGTAATAACAATAATAAACATTGATATATGTCTATCATTGCTATCAGTGTCTATCACTAATAGACAATAACATTTTGTTATATTTCTAAATAAATTAGCTCATTTTATTATATTTGAAAGCCGTACTTTTATATATATATATATATATCAAATTATAATAATTTGAAGAGATTTTTCAGACGGATGATCAATTAGAAAAGAGAAATATAATCCAAACCTAGAAATATGGAATTATAGAACTCTTGAGAATCGGCAGCCGAGAATGTCTGATCTTGGAACCAATCACCAAGATTACTTGCACCACTGTTTTGGTTGCTAACTTCTACATCTTCCATACCTTCATTCTCCACCAATTTTTGCTGCTTTTCCAATATAATTAACACTATCAATTATCAGTTTGGACAAGACTAATTATCAAGATAAGGAGCGTACCTAAAATTGCATTTATCTTTTTGTAGTCCACTCAAATTACGTAATATAGAAAAATGACTCAAAAGCATTCTTAAAAAAAAAGAAAGAAAGAAAGAAAGAAGTTTGAGCCTAATTTAAACATGCATATATGTGATGAGAAAGAGAGTGAGAGAAAGAGACCTTAAAGTTAGGTGGATCAAAAGTGGGGCTAATCATAGGAACATATTTCAAAGCATGATTTACCATTATGTTCCATTTCTTGTCTGGAAGTCTACCTAGCAACTGCATGCAACCAAATAATCAATTGTATATATTCTTTACTACAAACTAATTAAGCTATGGGATATATGATAATGAGTTTCTTATTCTAATTTGCTATCTTATATATACCTTTCTTAGAAAACGACAATCTCTTTGATAAGCCCTCACAAAACAATCCACAGTTAGGATATCTTGGGAAGATAAGCGCGTATGATATTTACCGTTTCGCCTGATCCCTTCCAATCGCCATACTTTATCTTCTCCTCTTGGAGGGTGGCGTTTCTCGTTCACTGTTGATATATATGCAATGATATTTCAAAAATTAGAATATTAAAATAAATATGAAAAAATAGGTGCAACTCAGCTTGCAACTAAGTATTGCTCTATTAAAAATAACAAAAAAGAGGTAGGTAAGTAAAGTACGTACGTTGACCTCGATGATCTTTGACTCTAAAAGGGTTAGATACAGCATATTGGATTGTGGGGTAGTTGTTGTTAGATTCATGTAGCAGCTTTAGTCCCAATCGAATGTTCTTAGTCCTTGTCCGGCTGGAGTTCGTAGTGAAGGACAAATTGGTGATGGAAGAAACTCCATTTTTCAAACGAAACCTCTTACCACCCCCAATCAACAAAGGTCGTTCTCCCAGTCTTTGAGACACAACACTTTTGTCGAAAATTGAGTGAGTTATTGCTTTCTCGTCATCGAATTCTCCATCGAGGATGACCACCTCAATCCACGCCGACGACAAAGGATGTGCAGTGTCAACAATGGTATTATTGGTGACATCAAATAGTTCAACTTGGAGTGGCTTCCCGTTCTCGGCTTCAATGTTGTTTGTGGTAAAGATGGTAGATGGAACCTTGTTCTTGAAACGTAACTTCAGATTATTATTCTCCTTTCCAGATCCACCACCACCACCAACTGTAGGATCTTCACCAACATCCTTCTTGATAGTACTTGAATTAGAACAAGATTGGCTGGAGAGGTTAAAGTGAGCCTTAACCTTTGCCTCCACCTCTTCTCGTATCTAAAATTAAATTTACTATAACGCATCAGTTTAAACTTTCAAGTCAATTATAGGAATTTGAGAATAGGGTAACGTACGCTCGGGCGAAGGAAATTTTCAACATAAGCCAAAGACCGAGGACTGAAAACCTCAGCTCCAACTCCAAACCTGAGAAATATAACCCAACATAAAGATGAATGACGATGGAGAAACAAAAAAATGGAAAAACCCAGATGAATTAGAGGATATTGAAACTATAAACAAGAAGAAATACCCAGATGGAAAAGAGTAGTGGGAGATTGTTTCATTCTGAGGATGGAAGTTGAGAGGAGATTCCCTGCTTTTATTTTGGAGTACCATGAATTTGGTCTTAGTTTGAATATGGAAAATTGAAGACACAAATAAAGAGGAAGATACGTGGGTATTTGGAGATGGGTTGGTGAGAGTTTAGGATTGGAAGATCATAGTCTGTCCAGCGAGTTGTGTGGGAGTGCTAGACAAAGGTTAAGTATATATAAAGGTAGAAGACATAACTTCCAAGAACATTCCACCAAAAGGACGTGGGTTGATGCGTGCAGCCTATCATCCAATCACAGATTGACACATAGGAAAAACAAGTAAAGGAATGCACGGAGATGGAACTGCACCTAAGTATTACTCTTTTAGAGATGTAGAAAGATTGTTTTGGACTAGCTAGGGATTCCATTGAAGTAAAAAATTGGTTAACATACATACTATTTTGGTCTGTATTTTAGGAATTTTTTATTTTAGCCTCTATACTTTTAATAAATATTAAAGTTAGTCACTTTAAGTTAATTTTTATCAAAATTGATTAAATAATAATAATAGTTTGAAAAAAATAACTACTTTTTTGGTTGGTAAGTTTCGAAATGAATGGTACACTTTTAGTTCTTAGATTTTGAGTTTGATTTCAATTTAGTGTCTATGTTTCAAAATGTTACGATTTTACCCTTGGAGACTTTGAGTTTTGTTAATTCAATTTAGTGTTTAAGTTTTAAGATTTACACTTTTAATCTTAATATTTCACTAAATTAAAATATATATTTACTCCAATCGAACAAGTCTCAAATCAGAAAGACGAAGATGATATTTTAATTTAAAAAATTTGGAGTGAGAAATTGTGATGGAACAAGCTTAGAATGTTGAAATTAAAAGAGAAACGGAGAGAGAGATAACACGGTTTGGACGCCATATGAAGAGAGAGAGAGAGGGGAGAATGTGGAAAAGAAATTGAGGGAGACGACTTTGGGGTCTTCTTCTAATCTACCTTTTAACCCAACGCAATGCTGCTACTTTTTTTCTTTCTCTTGACTATCATACCTAACCCTTTTGTTAACACCTAATCAATAATCTTCAAAACTATCTTATACTATTTAACTCAAAAACAAAAAGTATTCATTTTCATTCAAATTAAACATAAATGTACACGTATTCGTAGTTTGGCTTGGATTGGGTTGAAACACTATTTAAAAACTTAATCCAATCGTTTGAGTGATAAGTTTTTTCAACCCAAAACATTTTTATTACATTTGGATTGGGTTCGGTTGTTGATCAAGTTATTTTAAAATTTTGTTTTAAAAAGAAGTAAAATGTTAATATATACATAAACTAATTTAATTGAAAATACAAATAAGAAGGGAGCTCTTTAGTAACGGCCAATGATATCCCTTTGAAAAACCCACGAAAAAAGACCAATGCTACCCCCTTTCAAAAATGACAAAACTATGGTCATTTTCATCAAGCTTGAACGTCCTCCAAATTAAAATTGAAAAACCATGACCATGACTCAATCTTTTTTATTGTGTGCTTTTAATTAGTTGTTGTGAGGGTTTTTTTTTTTTTTTTTTTTTCTTTTTTCTGGTGGTATAATTATTTTATTTTGGGATTATGAGTTTAAACATTTAGAGTTTTATTTGTGAAAAGAGCCCAATGAGTTTTAAACCTTTTATTTTTGTGTTTTTTTTTTACTGAAAACATAAATCATTTTCATCAAACTTAACATCCTCACAGTTAAATTAAAAAAAGATTACAATTCATAAGTGTCATATTTATGCCAATTATAGACTTAAGTTTTATGCCAATTATTTGTTTGAATTATTTCAGGTTTTTGAGCAATTAACACAATGGGGGAATTTATGAAGAAATTAAAGCTTTTTGGGAATAAAACAAAATAAATTGAAGAGTTCCAGAATTGGAAAATATCTAGAAGAGAATAGAATACATAAATTGAAGATTAAAAATAAAACATTTGAAAGGAAAAATGTACTTAATTTAATTATATTATGCTTCCCAATTTAATTAGAATATAAACTTATAATTAGATTAAGTTATGAAGTGGCATATATTTTATTTAAAAAGAAAATAAGATAATCCCTAATCTAAGGAATGACATGTTTTATTTATATTAAAAAGAGATCATAACTTAATTCAAAATCTAATTTATTATTGTTATTGTTGAGCTCAAAAATTTAAAAAAACAAAAAAAAAATTAAAAAAAAAATTAGGCCACTAACATAATTAACTTTAATTATTACTTTTAGAAGACAACATTACATAAAAAACCACAAAAAGCAAAGATGTTTTTATCACACCCTACATTCAACGATGCGAAAAAAAAGTGAAAGAGTTGTCAATCTAAATATAGTTCAACCGATTTAGACATATACTTTTCACTAAGAAGTCCTATGCATGCATTGGACTAAAAACGGAACGGAAAGATGCCGAAAACTTGTCACTCTATGTATGCTAATGCTACATTTTGATGAACCATCCACTGGCATTACTTAGGTTTAGGCACCAACCCAGTCCAAGGTCGTCCTTTATGGTTATGGTTGTATGAGGTTGAAGAAGCCTCTTCTTGTGGCAACAATGGCGGATAATCTGCCAATGAGAATGATTAATTTAGGAGAAATATCATATTATTATATATGCAACAACATTTATACAAAAGAATGGAGAGAAAGAAATGGATCAGCTGAAATTTACCATCATAAAAAATGAAATGGTTGTCTTGTTCCCCAATCCCTTCAAAACCTTGGCCTCTCATTGCTTCATAATTTTCCCCCAAGTGTTCCTAGTTTCATTTCAAATCAAACTCAGTCCAAGTGTTGAGATAGAGAGAGAAAAATAGGAGTGTCAGAAACCAAACAAAACCGAAATAGTTCGCTTCCATCCTTGTATTTAGTTCAAATCAAACCATAGCAAATCATTAGAAATCCGTGTGGTTGAGGTTTCTTCATCTTTTTAATGTAAAGGTTCTCTCGATCTCTAAGACTATTTTTAGATTTGATTTCAAAAAATTTTAACCGAACACCCATTTGAATATCTCACTATTTTTAAATTCTTTTTTGATGTGGTTAGAGGAAGTTGTAAGAAGGGTGAACCTAGAATGCACTCATGCGATAAACATAGGATTTGATCTCAAAATCAATTGACAATGAGACAAAATGATTATTGAATAATGGAGTATAAATCCGAGAGGAAAGAGAGATGAGAGACAAACCTGAAGGGTTGGAGGATTAGGTAGCAAGTGTTGAAGCTGAGCACCAAATTGATGGTGTACTACTTCCAAGTCCATGTCCTTCAAATTTTGCTGTTTGGGATATAATATATAATTCAGTAAAGGGAGAAACAGAAAGTTTAATTAAGCATTTTATAATTTGAGAGTTTAGTATTCCAAGTGGTATAATAATAATGTCTATTTTAAATTAAAGCCCAACCTCCCTGACTCTGACTTTACTTTTGGTTCATTTTGGGGGAGATTAACAAATTTATTAAGGATATCCCTGCACTTTTTTTAATTATTTCAAAAATACTTCTATTCTTTTAAAAAATTACACTATTACATTTAATTTTTAATTAACAATTCAAATTAGAAGGGCACTTGTAAATATAGCAATCATACTCATATGATATAATACAAAAAAATTTGCAAATATATCAAAATATAGATCCAACTTTTAGAGTCGGTCACGGATAGATTTTGCTATATTTATAATTTTTTAAAAATATTGTTATACACTTAATTATTATTTTTAAAAGTGCTACTCATTATTGCAATTACCCAAATTAAAACTACATTTGAAGTAGAAATCCGTTAGAATGTTGAACAAAAATGATGAAAGTCGAACACAAAAAGCCCATCTTTCTAGGTTGCTAACACACCTGGCCATTTGATTATAATCTTTCACTTTATATTGGTTTTATTTAGTTCAACAAATGTAGATCAAAAAGGTATCGTGTTTTTTCGGGGTTAATTGATATTTGAAGTTGTAATGAAGGTACTTTTAATTTGATGCTATCAACAAAGAAACCCTTTATTACATGAGTGAGAGGAACCCTAGAGGTTGGATTGAAGGATGGGAAGTGTTGATGAAGTTCCCCATCACTTTCACTTAAATTCATCTCCTCACCGACCTCCAAGCTCTTGTTGAAATTAGCCTCATTTCCCACCAAATCACATTCTAAAGCGTTACTTATCATCTTTTTCCATGTATTTTGTGGGACTTTCTCACCAAGAAGCTGCATAAATGATTATTATATATTATGTAAAATTAACAACTTTGAATTATTAAAAAATATAATTAACTAAAGAGTTTTTTTTTCCCCCTAATTTATACCTTCTTTAGGTAAGTAGGGCCCTTTTGATAATAAACCTTCAAAAAATGACCCACAGTTTTGATTTCATTAGAGGATAAGCGGTTGTGATAAACGCCATCTTTCCCAATTCCTTCCAATCGCCATATTTCATCTGTCCTAATTGGAGGGTGGTGCTTCTTGTACACTTGTGTGTCATAATAAAAAAAATAAAACAATAAAAGGTTAAAAATATTATTTTTATTTTGTCCTTCTATTTTTTAGACTTATTCAATTATAGTAAATTTTAATTTTAATTTTAAACTTTTGAATTTGTGCGGGTAAATTTGTGAATTTTAAGAAATTTGATATAGGATTTTTTTAAAAAAATATATATTCCATGAGGAATTAGTAAGTCAATCGAGATATTTCCATAAATTGATACCCTTCTACACCTTTATCATGCTTTAGTATCAAAAAGATCAAAATTTGTGAACTAAATCAATAATTTAACAACGTATTTTTAATAAATGTTAAAGTCGGTCTCCTTTTCCTAAAAAGAAAAAAGGGGGTCTAGATAAGACTTTTGTCTAAAAGTTTGGTAAACCTATTCACGTAGGTATCTTTGTTTTACTTAAAATTATGACAATTAGATTATAAAAAAATCAACTTCAATCTAATGATTAGATGGACTAATTCTAAGACATTAAAAAAAAATCCCTACTACGAAAATTAAAATATATTTTAACCTAAAACCTTTTCTAATATAGAGAAAAAAATTAAGGGCAATTTGAAAAAAAAAAAGAAAAATCCTAAAGGATGGTGAGAGTTGCAATTACATCCTCAAACTTTGAATTATAAAAATTTAGCTCTTAAACTTATACATGTGTTAAAATTAGACCCTCAAATTTACAATGTTTTTAAAAAATTGGACCTTCAAATGATAAGAATTGAACCGTCAATCTTATAAAATTGTTGCAATTCCTATAACTATGTAAATTTGAGGGTTCAATTTTAACACTTGTACAAGTTTGAGGATTCAAGTTTTACCATTGAAAGTTTGAGAGTATAATTGCAATTTTACAACTACTAGCAAAAGACAGTTAATTTTGCAATTTGTCAAAGAAAAAAAAAAAAATGGGGACATGCATACCTTCTCCACGGTGATCCATCACTCTAAAGGGTTGGGAAACAGCTTCCTGAATTCTTGGAAACTTAGCTAAGATTTCCTGATCCACAACCTTTGCTCCCAATCTAAACTTCTTAGATTTGGTCCAACTTGAATTGTCACTAAAGCTCAAACCTTTGATAAATCCAACCCCATCTTTCAAACACACTATCATATCGTTCCCCACAATTAAGGGTCTTTTCCCCACTCTCTTAGAAACAATATTTTTGTTAAAATCACTCCAACTCCAAGAAATTTGCTGTCGTTGTAGGTCGGAGCCGAAGTCGCCATTGAGGACGACCAGCTCGACCAAGGCCGACGATAGGGAACCTGTCTTTATGATGGCATTGGAGTTGGTAGTATCACAAATTGCAACTAGTAGTGGTTTCCCATTTTTGGCTTCTATTTCATTGTTGGTGAAAATGGTGGGAGCTGTTTGATTAATGAAAATTAGCTTCAACTTCTTCAATTTTCCAATTCCTTCTTTCCCAATTTGATTACTAAGTTGGCTATTTCTGGACATGAAAGAAAAGAAGTATTCAAAAAAAAGTATTGAGAAGGGGAAAAAACTATGTGAAAAATCAAAATGAATTCAATTTGTAAGAGACAATTAACCTTGATAGAATGGATCGAATGTAAGAATTAACTTCAATCTCTAACACCTCCTGGATCTGTGCAGAAAATGATGAATATTATAATGGGAGTTTTTTCTTTTTTTTCTTTTTTTTTTTTATTTATAAATTATATATGTATGAAAAGAAGAGAGAGAAAGGGTTGAAATTAGTACCACCGAGCGAATAAGATTTTCGAGAATGGTCACTTGTTTAGGAGACAAACCCTCAGATAGAGTTAAAGATTCAGCTTCCAAACTGGAAAATCCAAATAATGAAATTGAGTTAGGTTAGTATTTACAAAATAATCATATAAAATAACTTCAAACCTGGAAAAATTAGCAAAAAAAATGAAAGAGCAAAAAAAACTAGAGACTGATATTGATATTTGCCCTAAAAACACATAAAATATTGGACAAATTACAAAAACTATCCCTAAAGTATAGTAGTACTTGTAATTACACCCTCAAACTTTTGATTATAAAAATTAAGTACTCAAACTTATACAAAGTGTTAAAATTGTACCCTCCAACTTCCAATAGACGTTGTAAAAATTAGACTCCGAAAGGATAAATATTGAACCTCTAAGAAAAAATTAAAAAAAATAAATAAATAAAAGGAAGAAGAGAAGGTAAGAGAAAGAGAAAGAACCCATTGAGAGAGGATGGATTGAAATGATGATGTTCAATAATCTCTTGAAGATAAAAAATGGGGGTCTCGTTTTTTTCTGTATTCATTTTAATATATACACAAGAGGAAGATTGGTGGTTGCTTCTCTGTTGGGTGGGTTTGTTTATATAATGCTATTTTGGAAGACTTTTAAACCATAGTGTTTCTATGACTCTATAATTTCTAATACAATACAAGGAACTTTCGTATAATATCATTTTCAATTGCATATTATTTATTGTTCACACACACATTTTGACCAACCATTAGGGTTTATCATCAATTCCCAACTAATTTCATTCCTTCAAGCCTTCAAATTTGGGCCACACATACTTTATTCATATTTTCAACTTTTCTAAATTATTTACCTCTCACAATTTTTTTTTATTATTATTAATTAAGTTTATGTGTTGTTGTTTCGATTTTTTGGAACAAGATACTAGAAGTCGAAGGATCAGTAGGTACATCTAAATATTCTTAACTAGATTGACATATCTTTAGTACCATCATCACACCCCGATCCAAAATGATGCAAACATGTATGTGTTGTTGTTTCAATTAAAACTTATCATAACATATATGCCACATGTATGTGTTTTTAAAGATTAGAGGACAATCATTAATATATGTGACATAAGCACATCATATAATCATTTATTTTTTTAAAAAAATTAAATTTATTTCCTTTCAATTTATTATATTGTTTTTATTTTTTTCTTTAAGTAAAATAGTTGAATTCTACTATTCAAATTCCAAAAACAATAATATGTTTTTGAAAACTAGCTGTTTTTTTTTTTTTTAGTTTTTAAAATTTAAATTGATTTTTAAAAACATCGATGGAAAGTATATAACAAAGCAATAAATTTAGAAATAGAAGATATGTTCATATGCTTAATTTTTAGAAATCGATCAAAATTAAATAGTTAATAGACATGACTTAAACAAGTATTTGGCCGAATTAGTTGAAGCGATTAGGAGTTTGAGGAGTGACGAGGAGTAGAATTGTGGACCTCCAATACTAGGTCCTTGTTTGGCTAAGGCGAATTTGTAGGGTCCACGACTAAAATATTGAAATTATTAATTCTAAGTTTTGAAGTATAATTCTAAATGTTACCTAATTTACTTATTAAATAATATGGCTTCATTCTCGTATATAGACGTAAGATATAAGTTAAATGAGGGAGATTTAACCAATGACTTTAAAGTTAAATTGTTGACTAAGAAATTTAAGTCAATAACAAATTGTCATATTATTAATGTAAATTAATGATTGATATATATATTTGAGAACAATTACAAATTTACATGAGTCCTCAAATTAAATTAAAAGAAATAAAAGTTGGTAAATCAAATGACGTCATTTGTCCAAACAATGATCTATTGAGAAAATTGATTGTCTCTTCTTCAACGAATTAATTGTGTCTTTTTCAAAATAAAAAAATTAAAAAATAAAATAGTGCCACTTCTTCAATTACTTAATCGTTCCTTATTCACCAAATTGATCATCTCTTCGTCATATACAAATTGAAAACTGATATCACGTAATTTGATAACAAACCACTCAAATCAAAGTCAACGTTTCAAGAGAAAATATCAGAAAATATTATACATTGAAGATTTCAACAAGGCAACACTACTACAAATCAATAAAATTATCTTCATTTTCACAAATTAAATTTTCTGGATCAAAATCTCATGTCATTCCATTATTAATTACATTATAATCTTGAACTAAAAAGTTGAAACTTGCACTCCATACCACATGACATTAATTCAACTAAATAAAATGGTACATTTCTCGAATAAAATGAAACGGCCGACGGCCGCTACCTTAACAGAAACCCTACGTGAACGCTCACGTCAGGAACCATGATTTAACTAAGATTAATCTTTCTCTTTCTATTTTAATATTAAGATAATGTTGAATTTGACCCTTAAATTCATTATTAATTATCTACAACCCACTTTTTAATTTTATTCAATTCAAATTCAAAAAGATAAAGTGAAAAATGAAAGATCCTTTTGTCTTTTTGTTTCTACAATAAGTTTTTCTTTTCTTTTAAGTTTCTAAGCCTAACCCTACATTGAAATATGTTATATATATGTAAATATTAATATATTCGAAAAGGATTCAAAAGTTTCCCTTTTCAAGTTATTACTAAGTCTAAGCTCTTATTTATCATTACATTATTATTATTATCATCTTTTTATCTTTTAAATCAAGAATCATCAAACCAAACATGTTAGAAAACCCTTAAAATTCTTTAGCTCATTGATTTGCACTGTTTATATGGAGGTTATGTTTAATGTGTAGAGACCAAATATGCTCTGGTACTTCAATAAGAAAAGGGAGATTCGTTACTAATTATGAAGTTGTTCTTAGCTAGAAATTCACTTACTTTATTGTTCTCTCTTCTCCCTTAAAGTTGGTTGTCTTCTTTTTTTTTCTCTTAGAATTTCTTTCTTAAACCTTCTCAAATACCCCTCTTAGAATTTCGACATGTGTTGAAGATTTGATGTTGCGGGCTTAACCCTAGGCGAGGCCGAAGCCAACTTGGCAATCTCGCTTCAAGCCCAGCACCCTTTCCCTATTGGACCACACAAGTCCAATCCAGGCTCAGGAGCCCAATTTAGTGGGCTCAGCCTAAAATCGCTTCGGTCCAACTGCTTGCCTATCCACAATTACTTTTTCTATCCATGTTTCCTTGCAATGTCATTTTTACTCTTTAATTTGAGAAATACCCATAGCACCTACGTTGTAAAATATTTTCCTATGTCATTCCAAATCTTACACAATCCATCTATAACATTTACCAAAAAAAAAAAAAAAAAAACAAATTACATCGACAAATTATAAGAAACAAAACTGTAGTATTGTAGCCTAATGGATTAAAAGGAGTCAACAATAAAATCAAAGTCTTTATTATGAATAAAAATTTATCAAAATAAAAACACAATCCCTCTATTTATAGAGAGAATTGGAAAGCAAACTAATCCTAATCCTAATTAATCAAATAAACTAATCCTAATTCTAATAAATCAAAGAAACAAATCCTAACCCTAATCAAACAATCAAACTAATCCTAAACCTAATCAACTTGATTTAATAAAGATACTTTATTGTACCATAATCAGACTACCTCATATTTTTATAAAATAAACAAGACTAAAGAATGATAAGAGATAAATATTTTATCTCAAGATATGTTATCAACAATCATAATATATTAGTCATCAAATATGATACATGAATACAATAATTCTTACTAAATTTTAATTATATATTTTTGAAAGTCCTTTTCAAGTGAAAAGGAAAATAAGACGTGGATGGGTTTCCCTGCATGATTGACTTTGAATTTTTCTCCTTTATAAATCCATTAATTACTTTATTTGGGATTATTAAATTAATTGCTATTTTGAAATGTTAAATCAAAAGACGTCAGCATGTTTGAAAGAACCGAAGTTCAGCAATTTCATCATCCTTCCCAATGGCGTCTTCAAGTTTGAGAGTGGGATTTGAATTGAATGTTTATTCGATTTTCCATAGGACATTAGCATGTTATCAAAAGGTTTTGGACAAAATATTAGAAGAGCAAAAAACCTAACATCTCAAAGCTATAATATATATTCCAACTCATAATTATATTTTATTTGTGTATTAAAGTTTGAATCACAAAATGAGTCAATTATTTAACCTAAAGCCTTGGAATAAGATTTAGATATGGAAAAAAAATTATAACCTAAACTATATACGGCTCAAATGGGACAAAAGGCAAGAACCGAGTCCAAGATGATACTCAAATTAAGGCTCTCCTTGAGATGAGATTCATCCTTACCCTCATTTAAGGATGAACTCAAGGGTGCACAATTCACACCCCTACAACTCAATACCAAAGATTGAGGAAAGATTGAATGTCCCTCTCTTGATGACGAATCTCGATTGATTGACCCTAGGAACCAATTCGAAGAAACATGAGATCAAGATATTTTAGGGCCCAAATCCTTAGAGGAAAAAAAAAATGTCCACTATTCTATTGTACACACTTCATAATGACTTTATAAGGAACAAGTCAATTTTTATCCCTAAACTTCTTCCTACAATTAAAAGTCTCTTAATCACTTAGGCATTAGAGACGTTGTGGCAAATACTACACCAATGCCTAATTTTTTTTATGTCTTTCCTGAATTATAAATTCACCATCAATTAGTACATATACATCAAGTGAGGATATTCATGGTCCAAATTTGCATTTTGACATAAACAATAATGATTATTTGATTTACCCTTTCTTCATAATAATCTGGTTGCAATTTTTTAATTATTACATGAGAACAATTCTATCTCTATAAGATAATAAAACCAGAAATTCGTCAAATTCTTCCACTGTGTTTTAAAGGTCAAAAGTGCTGATGTAAACTTTGATCTCTTTTTGGTTCAATTGTTTCAACTTCTTGTTTCTTAAATATATTTTTAGTAGTATTTAAATTTTTTATTTGGATAAGTACAATATGAATATATAAGAGAGAAATAGTTAATTAAGTTTGTAAATACTACTTTCGCCTATTTAAGGATTAGTTTCGTTAAAGATAATTTTGAATACTATTTTCAAAATTTAAGTAATGTTACATAAGGATGTTTTTATGTCAATTTACAAAGATATTTTTGTTCATTTTGTGTTTAACAAGTTTGAGAGTGAAATTGAATCATCAAACATTGAAATGGTATGCACGATTTAACATCAATTTACAAAGATTAATTAAATACTTTATCTTCTTTGTAGTGACATGTGAGAATCTTAATTTGATTTTCTATAGGATATTAGTATATTAATTAATTAACTTTTATCTGTCGAAACCAATTGTAACAATGTCATTCTTTAATTTAATCATTATTTTTGTTTCCAAATTTTAGCACGGTCGTTGGTCTCCGTTGTGATAGAATTTTGACAACAAAATATTAGAAGAACAACGATCACACATCTTAAAAGTATAATAATTAATGAAGAGATAGCATTTAAAATTTTGTATGTTAATTATAGTCATGCAAGTTGTACACATTTTTAAGAAAAGGTATTTTTATAATTAAAGTCGAAAAGATTTTAATAATTTTTCATCTTTTCAAACCTCATTTTGATGGCGTATCCAATTATATTAAACTGAAAAGTTTAAATTGATTATTAGGATGTTGAAGGAAATTTAATCTCTTTAAAATATTTTTAGCACCTTTCTTTGGTTGATGATCTCAAAGGTTGGGTAGATTTATCTGATTGGATGTATGGACTACATGAAATATTTAAAGGTGCAAAAGTTAGTATTATATAAATTTTAACTTAAAATTTTATTAAAATCATTCCCAAGATTTAAGTTAAAGTGAGTTTGGTTTATGTTATAGTTAATTTTGAATCTTTGAAAAAGATTAAGAGAGGAAATCAAAGTTTGAGGGTAAAGCCAACAAAGTTGTCTCATCCCAAACAGATCCAAAACATATAGAAAAAGATTTAGAAGATGCACAACTAGAGTATGAGTGAGGCCATTAGGCCATCCATCCCAAAATACCGGTCTCGTCCAAAAGATATGCCCCTCTTCTTGGGCTTGCCCTTTACAAGCCCACAATTGGAAGCAAGTAGGTTTATTCACCCCAAAAGCCCGATCTCAACCTTGGAGGTCGAGACCTAGGCCAACCTAGTTACCCTAGATGATCTTCTTGTGCATACTCAATCTAGCCTTCTCGAATTCTATTTGTATAGGGATTGAGAAAGTCGTAGGTTTAACTCGACTATATAAATGATGATAACTTCATATTAGGTAAACTTCATCTTCTTCGTAAAAAACTTCCTTTGACCCTTAGAAACTAATTTAAATATCAAAGTATATGTAGTAGATACAACAATAATGCTATTCTAATTGTTTTACAAGTGATCTCTTCTCTCAAATTATAAATTAACTGACAATGACATATTAAAAATTAAGTAAATTTCCTAACTCAAATATTTTCATCAACGATTTTATTTAATTAAGATTAAATCAATAATTATATTTTTTTAGTTAGATTTTTTTATTTATAGAAAACAAAGCATGACAATATAATATCTTGAAAAGGAAAAGGTCTTTGTTAGATAATTTGTCAACATTAAATAATCAAATTAAAAAAAAAAAAAAAAAAAAGAAACTAATAAGTCTCTAGAAAACCCATCACTATCTTACCAAAAAGGAAAAAAAAAAAAAGAAAAGAAAATCACTGTTGCTTATGATATTTGTTCACCAAACTTAAATTACCTTTAGAATTAATGAGAGTTGTCCTTCCACCAATTAGTGGATAGTATTATATTACTACAAATATCACTATTAATGGAATCTTTATCAAGAAAGGATGTGGAAAGTTATTGGGGAAGAGCCAACAAATTTGTTTTTTATTAAGGAAAAAAAAAAAAAAACTCCAAAATAATATCCATAATTTTCTTTTGACATTTTTCATAAATTTGAAGAATTCAACTTTGTCGTTATTGTTAACATGGAAATTCCTATGATAATTGCTACATAAGCCTCACCATCCTCAATAAACCATGATCCCATACATGTATTTCAATAAAATAATTATTTTCTTGAATTCAAATTGCATATCTCAACTTTTACATTTTTTTTTAAGTTTTCAATGTGGATTATAATACATTTATATTAACTCATTTATTGCTACGTGTGATGCACAATCACACGTGTCTTTATCATTTTTAAAAATATAATTATTTTTAAAATATTTATTTAAATAATTTTTATCAAGTGATTTTAATTATAAATTTTGAAAGGATTTCATAATTTTACTATGTTAGCTATGTAATACTTAAAAAGAAAATTTTTTTATTTTATTTCATTATGAAAAAACCGTTAAAATAGATATTTTTAGTATAATAAATAAATATTCAAACTATCTTATTGTTCTATTAATCAAATTTAGTTAGTTAGGGATAGTAGAGATGTTGAGGGATCATAAATATCAATCCAGGTAAAGAAAACCACCGAAATATTTTTAATAATAAATATGATTTATTTTAATTATTTTATTCAATTGAGTCATAAAATGTTATAATTTTTAATTTTTTTTCTTTTATTTAACATGAATTAGAGAATAATATATGATTTTTTTGAGAGACTAGAGAATAAAAGATGCAACCATTTTTACTTTTTCCTTTTATTTAACTTGAATTAGATATTAAAGATAAAATGTGATTTTTTTTTTATGATTTAAATGTGAAATTATCTAAGATATTCATATAATCATCAACTAAAAGAGATAAAACATAAAATCAAAAACTTACCCATAAAGTCAACTTTACGAAAAATTTGACAGAATCATTTTTTTCTTTTTTCTTTTTTTTTTTTTTTTTAATTTCTTCTTTCTTTTCTTCCTACTACATGTATGAGAAAATAGGAAGGTAGTAGAAAGGAAAGGAAAGAAGAAGAAAATAATAATAAGGAAAAAAATTGATTCGGTCAAATTTTTTCTTATTTTTTTTCTTTCAAATTAAAATCATTTCCTTCCTAGTAAGTAATTTATCAGGAAGTATAGCTCTCTCACTGTACGAAAAAAGTCAAACTTACTAGGATAGAAGCTCTCTATGACTTTTCTCATAAAGTTCTGATCAAAACTTTACGGGAAAAGTCACAAAAAACTAATTTCTTCATGATAAGTTTGAACTTACCGGGGAGGAAGCTCTCTCGTTTCTTCCTCTAGCTTCTTCCTTGTCTATTTTGTAGTTTTTTCCTTTATTCGAATTTTCACTCTTGCTCTTTCCTCTCATTATGGTTCACGCTCCAACTTACATTTTTTATTCAAAAAACAAGGAGGCGAGAAGAAAATCTCGCTGGAAAAATGAAAAAAAGAGGGCTACAAACAAAAATCTTTGGAAAAGAAAAAAGGAAAATTGCCGAAAAAGCGCATAAATAGAAGAAATCTCCATAAATGAAAAAGAAATGAAAAAGAAGAAGATGAAAAGCAGAAAAAAAGAAAAAAGAAAAAATGTGCAAAAAAGAAAAGATAAAAGAAAGAAGAAAGAAGGGTTAAAGTGGTAAATTTACCGCGTGATGACATCAGCAAAAGGCCAAATTTTGAGCATTTTTGAAAGTGAGGCCAAATTTAATTTGAGCCTCCCAATTTAGGCCATCCGTACAAATTTCCCTTTTTCTTTCTTCCTTTTCTTCGTCACCCTCGTTTTTTTTCCCTTCATTCCTCTCCCTCATCTCCTCCATTTCAGCATCTCACCTCTGATTTTTTTCCCTTCATCTCTCTTGTATCCTTCATTTCAACATTCACCTATGGTTTTTTTTTCTTTCCTTTTTCATGGATTTTTTTTCCTTTCACTTAGTTTTTCGATCTCGGTGGGTTTGTGTTGCAAAGTGTAAAAGAAACGAGAGCGAGAGAGTGTGAGACCGATTTTCATGAGAGAGAGAGGAGAGTGAGAGTGAAAGAGAAAAAGGAAGAGGAGACCGAGAGTGACAAAGGAAGAGGAGATCGAGAGACCCATTCTGTGTGCACATATTTCTGTTTTGGTAATTTCACACAAATATGACGTAAGAAAAAGATATTAAAAAATCTCAATTTAAAAAAGCACGACATATTTCATTTTTTCTCCAAATTTTGGGTCATCCATCTGGTGAACTCATTTTAAGGAGTGAGAGTGAGATTCCAACCCACATTCATAAATAATGCATCTTAGTAATTTCATGTTGTTATGAAAGGTCAAAAAACCATGTTTTTAAAAAATTGACTCATTTTTCATTTGTGTCTTAGTGTGCTAAGTGTGGTGGGAGGTCTAACGAGGTGCTCCTCTTTGGTACTTTTGGCTCCTGCTGGTGATGGTTTGGTTCCCATCCCTACGGAAGGGTCAAGTTGTGGGATCATTGCCCCTTTTCTAAAGGGTAATGGATGTTGTTGTTGAAGTTTCTTTTGTGGTACAGGCATAGGGTTGTGTTCTTAGGTCTAGTTATGTGGTTGATCAAGTGGTGACTAGAATGACACCTCCCATTTGATAGTTGATTGTCGCTTTGTGGCTAATGAGTCTAATCTTTTGGTGAACCTCCAAATCCTCTTTGACTTGCCAAAGGCCAAAGGACTTGGGATAGTTTCTTTTGTTATTCTTTTGATGGTTTCTTTTGGTTCGAGATGTGAGCTTGTTCATTGTTTTGTTTATATGCTTTGATTGTGAGCTCTAACTCTTGTACATTGGTTTTGTTTTGTTAGTGTCCGACCCTAAAGAAGGAATAAAAAGAAAATAAATGAAAACCCCAAATTTGACGACATCTATAGAGATATATAAGTAAATTACAAATTTGAATTCGCACTTTTGACGCATTCGCATAGCACAGACTCACATAAGAACTTTTCGTCCTCAAAACAACACGGATTCCTTCTGGCTCGGTAAGTTCTTCCCTCCTTTATTTTCATTTGCTTTTCTGAGATTTTTCGCCGAGAAGTTCGACGAGACAAAGGAAAAACCGGGAAGAAATTCAAACTTCTTCGAGTTTGAGGTGGTCTACTAGTTTTGCTTCTCACAGCATTTTGGTAACAATATGATTGTTTAAGGTCGATGATGGGTTGTTTCACTCTGAGTTGTTGTTAATCCCAATTGAATGTTTCTGGGTTCTTTCTATTTGCTTCTGCTTTTGTTCAATTGTTTGGGAGCTTTTACATAGTTATCTGAAACGCTTGATCTGGAAATCTAATTTTGTTCCCTATATTGCAATTTTCTACTGTTCGTTGTTTATTTTTGAGTATGACCTTGAGTATGTATGTTATCTTATTCTTTGCTTCTTGTCAGCTTTATTTCATTTTAGCTTTTTTAGTGTAAGCAATTTAGTTCTCCTTCATATACCCTTCACAGTCTTCAAATGTCAACTGGGGTCCCCTTTTCGACTTGACTTGAGGGATAAAAGCAAGGATCAGATCTTATAGTTAAAGTGGCTGATAAAGAAAAAGATTAACAAAGTTCATTGTTCGTTTGTGACTAAAAAACTCAGCTAAAATTCTATTTGTGGGTTGTTTAGGATTTCGTTTGTGACTAAAAAACTCAGCTAAAATTCTATTATTATTATTATTATTATTATTATTATTATTATTTGAGAATCAGCTTTCACTGAGACTAAAGGAAAGAAAACAAGAGCATTAAAAAAAAAAAAAATCAAAAGAAAGAAAGCATAATAAAGAAAGTGGTTCATACCAGGCAAAATGTTGCCCATAGAATAATTACAAAAAGTATTTGAGATCAAAGCCTAAAGAGGAACATGAAACCTCACCAAGGACCAAACATCACTAGGGACCCTCTCCATGCCTCTAAAAACTCCTGATATTTCTACACCCCAATCATGCCATAACAAAGCACGCATCCTACCAAACACAAAAATACCCATCTCACTAAAAGATGGATGGAGGAGTAACTCCTTGATCAAACCTTGGAGGCAATCCTCACTCATGAAATTTCTAGAATCAACCCTCGATTGTAATTAACATTGAAATTAATAAAATTATTAGATCCATTTTCTTACTAGTCTCACGGTTTTGATATTTATAGAATACAAGAACTTAGACTATCTATATCATGAATCACCATTCCTATTTGATTCCAAATTTGGCGCAGGTATTTTGGTTACGCGCCCTTTATCATAGGCTTTGCTTACAATTTTCATTTTTAAATAACTGTAGTCTGCACCATGTATCGGACTACTATTTCTCCTTCTCTCTTATAGTTTTTAAAAATATTGTATGATACCTACAGCTTCCTGAGACTATCTTGTAGCATTTTAAAGTTGACTCTTGAAATTGCAACAATCACTTACTTTGCCTTCGTTCAAGAGTTGTGTTGTTTTAGTGGAACCAATGCATATAATATTATCATCACTATTAATCACTGGCATCTTCATTCTCTATTCAAGTTTCTTTTCTTTTCTTTTCTTTTCCTTGTTTTCTTTTTAGGACGATCATTTTCTCATTGGCATGGGATTCGATCAAAGTGTTGCTGAACCACTCGACCCAATAGATCAAACTCATCTAGCATGGAAAATTACTGTGCACTCCCTTTGTGATCTATCTTATATATCTCCTGTTGTATTCTTATACCTCCTAAAAGAATGTTATATTTGTGGTATGTCTCCCTGTTTCCTACGATGTATCATGTATGTAGAAGTTCTGTTGTTTTGCTGTACTCCTTCTTTGGTCATGTGTGTGTCGTATATATTATTTAAATTTTTTTTTCTTAGTGCATATATGAAGTGCAAAGCGTTGTCTTGCTTTGATTGTTTTGATTCACATGTGAACCTTTTTTCTTCGATGATACAAGATCTAATGAAATGTAAAAAAGAGGAAGAAAAGTGTTCCAATTGATGATTCGGAAATGAACATATAACTTGACTAACCTTGCTCTTCATGGTCTAAAATTAACTTTCTTCTTTGTGCTCAACAAGTATTTTTGAGTTAGCAGTGAAAATATTGAGGTTTACTTTGAAGTAATGGAGTCCAGTACTTCCTTTCCAGCTTTTGATTTTGCCTAAATATTTCACCTGATATGTCATTTTTTATGTTGAACCTTTACCAGTCAAAAAGTTAGTTGTTTCAATGCAGAATTCATCTGTAGACGTATTTTTGTCTTACCCATATAGAAGTTATTTTGGCTCATCTTCATTCTATATTTTCATGTTCTACTTTTTAATGTCACTGGGTGCAAATGTAGGCACATTGAAAGCAACTAAGAAGTTTCGATTGCTTCAGCAACAAGTTCATCTAGTACTTCATAATGATCCCCAACCTGGACCAGCTACCTTCGTTATTCATTGCCTATATGTCTTGCCTATATTTGGATTATACAGTGAAGGATTCAGTCACTTGATTACATCAGCTCTCCAACGTTTTCTGAAAGTAGTGACAACCCTAACAGACCTTGAGAAGGCAAAGGACCTAGCTGCTCAGTTATTTGTGGATATTGTTGGAGGATTCATTGATCACGATGACAGGATAGTTGTGAAGATTTTACAGGTATTTGACGTTCAATTGACCAACATTGAGAAAGTTCTGTTTGAATCTAAGGCAAGAAATAGGTGTTCCTCTGATTCAGCCAAAGACTTTGTTGAGCAATATGTATCTGAGTTAATAGAAACTCAGGCTTACACGACAGCAGTTGATGTATTAGAGCATTTCTCTATTCACCAATCTGGGCAGTCTCTTCTCTATAGCATGTTGCAGAACAATGAATTTAAAGCAGCTGAGAAATGGGCCACATTCATGGGAAAGCCGATGTTACATCTGCTTGTTCAGGAGCTGATAAATAGAAATAAGCTAAAAAGTGCATATGGCATTATAAAGAAAAATGATTTTCAGAAGGAATTCCCCGATGTCTATCAGAAGTGTAAAGAGAGGTACTTTGATGACCCCTATTCTGCATGTTTCTTTTTTGAACTCAATTTTTCTTGTGCTCTTGGTCTTGGCCTATGTCTCCATTGGCTTAAAATCTTATGAATGATTATGATTCTTACCCTAGCTCCTTGAAGAATTTAGCCGAAAAAGGATGTTGGGATGTTGCTGAGGCGAAAACAAACAGCAATAGACAATTTCTTGAATATCTGGTGGGTAGCGCATAGATTGATTACTCATACTTGAAGATTTTTAGGCAATATATATACTTCAGTGCAAGGAAAATGTCTTAACTGTTGAACGTGAGTTCTGGGTTTTTACTAATAGTTTTTAAAGCTCAAAGTCTTCATATCTTTACCTAATCTTTATGTGTTTTAAGGTTTACTTGGCATTGGAGGCTGGTTATTTCGAAAAGGTTGATGAACTTTGCAACAGGTACTCCCTTACAGGTTTCTTGAATATCAAAGGTATGACATCTGTACCGTAGTCTCTTGATCATTTAGATGCTTCATTGCGTATGTCTGGCTGTTTTCTCCTGCTTTACCAAGGTCAATATCTCATTTTAGACTATTATTAGTGTTCTGCAAACTACCTTGTTGGCCTTGCTGTGTCCATTCCTTATTACACCAAGTCATTCCTCTTTACTTTTTGTTCTTTATTGCCCCAAGTTTGTCCACTTTATTTATTTCTTAATTGGATAAGAAAGGATAGACATATCGTATAAAATTCTACAAGTACAAAATTAAGAGCTAAAAGTCTCTAAGATCCAAGGGCGCTTGCAAGAAATCATTCCAATTGTTACAAATAAAAAATTAATTAAAAAGTGAAATCAATAAAAAGACTAGTTGTAATTACAAAATAATATAGAAGACTAAACCAAGTACAAGTAGTAGAAGCCAGAAATAATTGCTAAATCTTCACGGTGTAGTAAAATTGAGTGGCTCACTAACGGTGACAAGAACTCTACCCTCCTTCATTGGGGGATTGATGGGAGAAGGAAAAGGCTTGTAATGGGTACATTTTACCTTTCATTTCGTCCGTGAGTACCTTCTTTCCCACTCATTTTAAAAAGAATTGAAACTTTTTTGAGAAATAAAAGAACATGTCCCAACAAAAGCTTTAATCTCCTAGCAATTATGATAAGGATTTCTTCGGGTTTTTCACTAGATTTGGAAACTCCACTTCTTAACACCCATGGAAGGGAATTCCCAATGGCATTCAATTAGTTACTTGTGTTTATTTTTTTAAGAATGGCAAGTGCAAAACTTTGGGAGGATGCTTGATGTCCTAATAAAACCTTTATTATGACATCCTGCCTTTTGTGCTCTAGCTAAGTCTGGGGGCTTTCCAATATATAGCACTTTGGTAAGTATTAAGTGTACATGGGGAAGTCAGAGAAGAGTTGGGAATCGCTTTATTCACGAAACTCATATGATTGCAATAGAACTCCTCTGATATAAAAAGGAGTAAAGCAATAGTAACAAAATAAATGTTTTTACAACTTATGAACCATTTCTAACAAACTAGATAACTTCTTATGCTTAATACTCCCCTTCAAGTTGGAGCATAAACATAAAAAATGCCCAACTTGTCCATAGTTGAATTCAAAACAGGGGAACAAAGAGCCTTTGTAAAGATATTAGCTAACTATAACTTTGAACAAATAGGTAAGAATTTTAGGAAGCCTTCAGTAATCTTGCCCCTAACAAAGTGATAATCGATCTCAAAGTGTTCAGTCCATTCGGGAAAGATATGATTGGATGCTATAGCTATTGCAACTTTGTGGTTGTCACAATATACCACAGCTGGCTAGAATAGATCAGTTTGAAAATCCTTCACATGCTGATGTATCCAAATGATTTCACTGGTGACTGCTGCTAGTGCTCGATACTCGGCCTCAGCTGAAGATCTTGAAACGGTAGGTTGTTTCTTGGACTTCCAAGCAATTAAAGATTCACCCAAGAACACATAGAAGCCAGTAATAGATTGTCTACTATCAACACACGCACCCAAATTAGCATCAACAAAGGCTCTTAGCTTTCTTCTCAGCTATCTTAATTTTTTCATGTCATTTTGCCGCTTGCCTAATCTTCTGAAATATTTGGGTAACCATCAGTTCAGTTGTAAATTATCTTAGGGCAACCTAGGATGGTTTCCAGCATTAGGACCAAATCTTGGTTCCTGTATATTATATGGCTTCACCGCTCTTTAGCATTAGCTACATGAAAACATTAGTGTGCTTCGAATCACTGCAGTTAAATTTCACTTGTATTGCACAAAAGTTTACCTGTTCTGATTCATATTGGTTAACATAATGTGCATATTGGTTTTCTGTAGAACGTGAGGGAGGTTATGGACAGAAGTCGCAGAATCACTATCTGAATCTTAAACAACTAATTGCTGGAGATATATTGTGGGTTGATAACGCTGATGCTTTACATCATGCAATATGCCATATCGAGGAGTGTAAAGTTGTTGGTATTGATTGTGAGTGGAAACCTAACTATATAAAGGGCAAGAAACCGAACAAGGTAATCATTGATAAATTATATGTACTCTGTAAGCGCCTTTCTCCTCCGTTACTTTCTTATATCCTTGTATCTGCACCAATTGTATTTTATTATTATTTTTTTAATCTTATAAGAACATTGAAGTTGTGCATCTGTTATTTTGCTCCTTTGGATTGAAAGGGATTATAGGGTTTTCAATAACAAAATATAATATTTTGAGAGCTTCTTGGATCATGTTATTTCTATAGCCCTTTCCTGTTATTTCTAGTGTTTTTCCTGTTTTGTTTTTTGAGAGAACTGACTATGGATACGCATCTCGACCCTTTTTTTTCTTTTTTTTTTCTTCTTCTTCTTTTTTTTTTTCTTTCTTTTTTTTTTTTAAAAAATTGTGTGAACTATTCTCTTGATTTCATCACATTTATGTTCAGGTATCTATCATGCAAATTGCTTCCGAGGAAATGGCTTTCATCTTTGACTTGATCAAATTATATGATGATGTCCCCGACCTTCTAGACAATTGCCTGACTCGCATCTTGCAGTCTTCTAGTATTTTGAAGCTTGGTTAGTATTATCTGAATGTTTCAACTTCGTGTAAATCACTCGATGCCTTCAATTTTCCATTCATGTCTCGAAGTTTTGTTCTTATTGGTCTATTGAATTATTTTAATTTTTAATGTGAACCTGAAGAATCATTCCAAAGATGCCTAATCCAGAAATTATCTTCTGTATATTGATAAAGAAAGCACTCCTTGATGTCTTAAAAAGTGCCTGTTTTACTGCTGCCTTTCTATGTTCATGTACTAACTCCCTTTTCTTTCCTAAGATTTCTAATTTTGAGTAAAATATGTTCTTGCCTTTGTAGGCTACAATTTTCTATGCGATGTAAAGCAACTGTCCCATTCTTATGAATCATTGCAGTGTTTCAAACACTATGAGATGTTACTGGACATTCAAAATGTATTTGATCACAGTGGAGGTCTATCTGGGCTTGCAAAGGTAACATAACTGCAATTACACGAAATTATCTTCTTCCTTGAACTTGATATTGAAATTAATTGGTTTTTTCTCATACTTGACCTACTCCTGGTGTATATTCTTTTTATATTGTAATTGTTTTAGAAAGTATTGGGAGCTGGATTGAACAAGACAAGAAGAAATAGTGACTGGGAACAGCGGCCCTTAACGGTGAATCAGGTCAATTTCTTTTCTTTCCTGATATTTTATATTAGTTTTTGCTTCTCTATTGATGCGGGAGCGATAAAAGCAACAGAAAGTGTGAATAATATATTGCACGTATATGACAATTTGATTCGAGTTGGATAATATTTTGTGTTTGTATCTTTGTATTAATATTGACAAAAGTTGAGAATGGGGTAAGGTAAGCAAATTTGAATCCGCAATGTGCATTTTATTTAAAATAAATGAAGACAACTGATAAATGGATATTTATTGAAGTTTTTCCAAGTTCTGTGTAAAATAAAAATGACTATGGAAGATGTTCCTTTTCTTTCTTTTTCTTTTTTCTTTTTCCTTTTTTTTTCCTTTCCACATTGTAGTAAGAAATATCTATAAATTTTGTAGAGTTAAAATTATTTCATACTCTCAGTTGTTTACCACTTAATAAGTGGGTTTTCTCATGTGTGTTTGCTTGTAAATTTTAATTTTTCTTTTAATTCATATTCCAAAGAGACTATATAAAACATTCATTAAACTATAGTAGTATTATTGAATGTTGAGCAGCTAGAATATGCGGCTCTTGATGCTGTGGTGCTCGTCCATATCTTCCAACACGTTCGAGATCAATCACAGCCATCTACGACAACAGAGGGGCCAACACGACTTGAGTGGAAATCCTTTATTGTAAGTCTTCTGTTCTTAGATTTGTTATCAGTTAACAAAATGTGAAACTTTTGGATCCTAATCGGATCGAAGCAATTAACGAGCTACCGTCTTCTCTCGCTGGTTCTTTCTTAACTCCGGATAACGTAGGTCTCCCACATGGATAACCGCTCGAAACTGAAGAAAAAAGACAGGAGCAAAAAGGAACCAGAAGTTGCAATCAACTTGTAATGTCAATCATGTTAGGATTCTTATGGTACAATTCTGCCTTTCTGTACATATTCTTTCGAATCAGAATCAATTGTTGATCTTCAATGTATTTCCATAGATGATGTTAAGATTGGTGTTCTTTTATGTCTCTGTATTCTTTAATTTTTTAATCTCAATGAAAGCGTCGTTTCTATAAATAAATTAAAGAAGAAAAAGAAAAAGATGCATGAAATTCTGTTTAAATGCCCTTATACTTGTATCATTTGCCTTTGGCACAGAAAGAATGAGGAATGAGGAGTGAGGAGTAAAGATTAGGACTTCTTAAGTAGATGGGATCAATTTGTTGTATCTTTGATCACAGGGATGAAAGATGTCATCAGTTCCGTTTTTTAAATTATTATTCTTTTTAATATCCAATTTTATAATTTTGGAAGAAGCTTTGCGTACTACCCTGGAGGCAGTTTAGTTTAGAGAGACAAGAGTTTTAAATTATTAATTAATCTTTGAGCTTGGAGACTTGAATTTAGGATCTAGAAGGTATAGGATACAGATGTTATTATTATTATTCTTTTAAAAGAATAGTTAATTTTAAATAACTACTGATTTAGTTGAACAGTATATTTAAGTTGAATTAGTTTTTAGTATATCATTAATTATGGTGAGTCCTTGATTTATCCACGTTGAATATAGATTATAAATTGTTGCTTGGTCTTTTTAGGGAAAAGAATAATTTTTTTATCCTTGATAAATGTAGAAAGTCTATTAGTAATAGAAAAAAAAAAATTACTTTTTAGTGATAGAGGTGTATTCGTAATAGAAGTCTATAAATGGTACATAAGTGATAGATCTAAAAATTTTAAAATTGTCATATTTGCAAATTGGACGTGTGACATGTTTGCAAATATGGTAGCTTATTTTGATACCATTACCATCGTTATTTATTTATTTATTTATTATTATTATTTTAAAGCTAACTACATAGATAGACCTAACTTGAGACTATTTCCAAGATGTCAAATTTTTCCGTGTTTACATAAATGGAGAAACAAACTAGTACTTTTCACAAAAGGTAGGGCTCAATAAGTTCTTTTTGTCTAATGGATTTTTTTTTTTTTTTTTTTTTTTTTTTTTTTTTTTTTTTTTTTTGAGGGGGGATGTGTTTGGAAAATAAAAGAGAAACAAATACATTAAATTCTTGAAAGTTTCAGAGACCAAAATGAAATAAAATTTAAAGTACATAAATAAAAATGATATTTTAACCTAAATTTTTTTGAAGGAAAAATTACATTTTTACTCTTTGAGATTTAAGTTTGTTAGCATTTTGGTCCCACAATTTTCAAACCCAATATTTTAGCCCCATAAATTTTAAGTGTGGCAATATTTTGGTCTTTTTCGGTTTTCCATTACTATAGCTCTCATAAACTAATGCTTCTTTTTCTTAATTAGAATATATATATATATATTCTCTCCTCTATTTCTCCATTTTCCACGTCCATTGCCCTCCTTTTTCTTTTTCTTTTTTTTTTTTTCTCATTTTTTCTTTCCGGGTAATAGGTGCAACTAGGTTGCACCTAAGTCCCATGCTCTCATACTCATATGCAACCTAGGCTGCACTAAGTCCCATGCTCCCTCTTCTTCTATATACATAATAAAATAGTTTTTTTAATAATTAAAAAAAAAAAAAAAGATTGTCATATGACAATTTTTATTTAAGTGTTTTTACCTTCACATTCTTTCCTCTCTTTTCTTCTTTCTCCTCTTTAAATTTCCTCTTCTTTCCTCCCTTCCCACATTTAGTTACTAAAAAAAAGTGAAATATCTTTGAATTTCCTCCTGTTTTCTTTTTTTTTTTTAAACCAAAAAAGCAACTTCTTAATTGCAAAGTTGGGGAGTATATCAACTATATGTATATCAATTATATATAGACTAAAGGTAATGCATTAATGATGTAAATAATATCAATCACCTCTAATGGATCGTTTTACTGACATTAGAGTCCAATTTCGTACTATTAATAGTGTATCCTTACTCATTCAAAATACAAAAAGAGAACAAAGCATTCATTTAGTTTTTTTCCTCCTTTTTTTAATTACATAGCTACAAAAACTAATTGTGGACACAAATTAAAGGCTAGTAAAATTGTAAGAAGGAGCTCCCATATGAAAAAATATATGTATATTTGGACATTCCCATACGAACATTTAGTTGTTAATATAATTAGGGAAATTAGGAGTTGAAGTTGTGTGTAATTTAAAATCCAGAGATGATTTTAGAACATTTTTTCTTCATCCATTTGAAGCCTTCCTTAATGGAATTCTTCACTTTGGCATCCACAGCATAGAATTTGTATTTTGCCACTCGCCTTTTCCTCTTATTCTCTGGATCATTCCACCATTTTTCCATCGATTTCTTCGACGATTTCGTTGCCTCGACCACTCGTTCCTTCCGAGATCTAATTTCTTTAATTGTTTCCATGGTCCCAACCCCGGTGGAGCTCCGGCAACTGGCTGCTCCCGAGTGGCGTCGCAACGTCTCCATCGTGTCGATGTTTGATGATAATGTGGGAATTGGAATTTGCGAGGCTTTTTATCATTTGAGCATTGTTGTTGAGGGAATCCATTTTTAGGATCCCACAAGAACTTGCTTGTTTTTGGTTCTATAGTTTTTATTCTTTTTACTTCCTTTTTTTTCTCTTTATTGTTTTTATTGGCTTTCATTTGCTGTTTTTGTAGTAAGTAATTATGTGCTATTGGTTGAAAGTTGGAAGATTGATGATTCCTTTCATTACATTTTGCAACTAAAGGTTTATAGACAGTTTTTAATTCTTTTTCTGTTTGCTTTATTATTTTTTCTTTTTTTAAATTCCAATACAAATTTACAAAATAATACGGCCGAGAAATTATTTTAAATGACAAAATTGTTGAAAATATTTATAAATAATAACAAAATATCACCATCTATCGCAGTCTTATATTTGTAAATATTTTTGTTCATTTTTCTATATTTGAAAACAACCTAAATTTAGAGTCTATTACACATAGAATTTAATTTCAAGTGTAATAGATTAATTTATGTTTAAAATTTTGAGTGATTTATTAGATAAAAGATTGAAAGTTAATTCATTGACTTATTAAACATTTTAAGAACCTATTAGACATAAAATTTAAATTTTAGAGACTTATTAAAATTTATGGAGAACATAAATTCTTTTTTCATAAACTTCGTTGATTGTAGCAATTTTAATCTTAAACTTTCAATTTCATCAATTTAGATATAAAACTCGAGTTTAAGAGACGTACATGAACGAAGCGAGATGACAACCGAATGAGAGGACTTGTTGAAAAGATGAAAATGTGGTTATAAAGTTAAAAAAATTAATTATTCTGCATTTTTTTTCATTTTATTAATGGAGAGTTTCAATCGTCCATTAACTTCTAGTGGAAACTAAGCCTATTTGCACTGATTTTCCCTCAATGGAGTACTTCCATTCTCAAAATAAATTGCTAAATTGCTAAACAGTCTTATGTTTTTTGGAGTTGGCCTTCCCAAAATCTGTATGCTCTCCTCTCAGCCATCAATTAATGCGACATAAGACTGTTAAACTAAAGGGTCGACAAGATCGGTTAGGACTAATTCATTGTATGCAATAGGCTGTCTCTTTGCCCATCATTGCCTTTTTCCTATTCTCACCCACATTTTAAGGTCAGCTCAAACTCCAAACAGTTGGACATGGTCGATGGTTGCCTTCACTGTCTACATCTTCCTCCACTTCTCATCACCACTAATGAGTAGAACTGTGATGTATTTATGAATTTTATGAACCTCTTCAATTATTTACTTCGTAAATTACTTTTATGAAATTTTGAGAAAAGTCTTTAGAGATGTATAACAATGTAACTTCAGATTTTAGAGCTTTATGTATATATGGATCAATGTAACTTGTTGATGGGTTACTTAGTTATACAATTTGTCTCTTTATTTGTTGGGAATTAGTTGTTTTTTTTGTATTTGTTGAAAGTTGAGTTATATATACAAAAGCAATTAGGATTTTATTTTGTGCATGTCTAGGTAAAAAGAGAAATATTATTGGTTTGCATGCTCAACTATTTTTTTTTTTTTTTAATTTTTCAATAACAAAGCCATGACAGGCATTGCGTGTCACCAAAGTAAACATTTAATGTCAGACAACAGACATTAAACAACTGATATTGAAGAAGGTGTTATTAAAGGTGTTTAATGTCAGTTATTCTTAATGTCTTTAATATTGGTTGAAAACCGATATTAAAGATCTTTAATTACACGATATTTAATGTAGGTTGTCTATTACCAACATTGTATCCCTATGTCAATTTTTAGTTGACATTAAAGTCCAGTTTTATATTAGTGAAAAATTTTAGACCCACCACTATTTTTAAGGATTTTAAATTAAGTGACTACACGTAATGTAATAATGACTCCAAGCGATTAATTCAAGTCCAAAAAAATCAAGTAGTTGCATTAAGTTCAAAACTCTATAACTATATTATTATTATAAATATTATGATAAAAGAGATGTCCATTACATAAACATGTTTAGCGTCTAAGCCTATGTGTCTCATAATGACACATCCTTAGTGGCCATGTAGTTTCACCACATACTCGTCAAATTGCCTATAAATAGTGTTAATTTCATGGGTGTTGTAGGCACACATTGGTGAGAAAAGAAGATAAAGGATTGAGGAATTTAAGTAATTTCCATTTCCATAAAAATCAACCTCCATTTTCTATAATTTTTTAATTTTAGTTTATTTCATATTATTTTATTATTTTAATATTATAATTTTTCGGTTATCTTACTCCCGTTTTTCCGTCATTTTTCTCCTTAATTTTACAACAACAATATTAAAAGGGACTATGAGAAGAGATTTTTTTAACTTTCTTCTTTGTTCTTAAATCTTTCAATAGTGACTATTATATTTTTCATGCCTTTTATTCTTTAATTTCCATTTTTGTTTTCATATTCTTTCCTGTTTTTCGTGTCTCTACTTTTTTTTTTTTTCCTCTTTATGAGGCTTTCTTTTTAAAAAATTTTTATTAATAAAAGATTAGTAAATTAAAAGGTTTCAATTGAAATAAAGAAGATATAACTATTCATAGGTAACTTATTAGATGAAACATATGTGTATATATTTTATACTATATTTAAAAGGGTTACGAGGGTAGAATTTTTAACTTCTTTCTTTGTCTTTAAATTTTTCAACAATGACTGTTTTATCCTCATGATCACATCTATTTCTAGTGTTGTACGTACATTTTAATGCTTTTTTTTCTTTCTATTTTCTCCATTTAATTTTACAATCTCTTTTTGCCATTAGATATTTTAATAATTCCTATTTTATTTTCATATCCTTCGTTTTTTTTTTTGGTACCTCTATTTTTTTTTTCTTTTATTAAACCCCTTTGTGTTCCCTCTTTGTCCTTAAAAAAGTTAGACAGCCGTGAAAGAGAGTGAATTGGGTGGAAGGAGATGAAGATGATGAAGTAAAAGGAAAAGAAAAGTTACAAATGGATGGTTTCAGTTGAAAGATGAGTAAAGTGAGTATGAAGGGGAAGTTTGGTATTATGCAAAGAAAGCAAAATTGGTAACTAAGTAAAATGATTGTGTTGTCACATGAAATATGAGAGACAACTTGACTTGAAAAGATGTTGAAATGCCTTCAATTTGTTATCTAGCATTTCGAACGACCTACAAGAGTCTCGCTATTTATGTTATTTGCGCTATTTACGATTTTGACCTTAGTGTTTAGTGGGATGCACTATATTAAACTCTTTAATCCTATTGGCTCGTTTGACTTTGGAATATGAATTTTTCTCTCTAAATAAAAGTTGTTCTATATATTAAAAAAATATTAAACTGTTTACATATATAGAAAATTTTCATTGTCTATATGATAGACAATAAAATTTTTCTATATGTTTAAATAGTTTGGCTTATCTTGAAAACAACTCTTAAAAGTTGGTTCGAAAATTGGAAATTAGTTTAATTAATTAGGGAGAACTTTGTTGTACCTTTCATGCCTTTTCTTTTTCTCTTCTCTATTTGATTTTACATTCTCTTTTAATCTTTCAACAATTTCTATCTCGTCTTTATATATTTTCATATTTTTAGTCTCTACTTTTTTTTTTCTTTATGAAGGCTTTTTTTTCCTTTTTTTAATTTTTATTAATAAAGAATTAGTAAATTAAAAATTTTCAATTGAGAAAAATAAGATATAACTATTTATCGGTAAGTTATTAGAGGAAACATGTATATATTATATATATACTACAGTTAAAAGAGGCTATGAAGGGAAAATTTTTAACTTTCCTCTTTGTCCTTAAATTTTTCAACAATGACTATTTTGTCCTCGCCATCACATCATTCAGAGTGTTATACGCACATTTTAATGCCTTTTCTTTTTCTATTTTGTCCATTTAATTTTACAATGTGATTAGATATTTTAACACTTTCTATTTATTTCGCATATTCTTTTATATATATATTTTTTTTACCTCTACCTTTTTATGCTTTATGAAGCCCCTTTGTGTCCCCCTATTTCAACTGAATTATAAATAAGATATAACTATTTACCAGTAATTTATTAGTGGAAATGTGTAAATGTAACTAAAAAACTATTTGAAGGTTTTCCTCCAAAATTAGAGGTTAAGTCGGTAGTTTATTATTAATTTTCTTTCTCATGTAACAATAACAACCTCAATTATGGGATATTAATGTAAAAATGGCTATAAGGGGAAAAAACTTAACTTTCATTTTGGCTTAAATTTTTTTTTAACTATAACTATTTTGTCTTCACAATCACATCTCTTCATAGTATTGTACATAACATCTCATGTCTTTCGCTTTTCTCTTTAATTAGTTTAAATTTAGTGTTTAATATATTTTTGTTTGTTTAACCATTTATATTTCATTCTTATGTTTCAAACATTTTAATTGCATTCAATGTATTATTTTCTTTTTTAAATATTCGTCAATCATTAAAAATGAAAAAGGGAATTTAGAATCGAGAATTTAAGGCAAAGGTAAATTAGGAAAATAATAAAATCAAGCATTTTTTAAACATAAAGTAATATTAATAATGTCTATACAAAAGGAGGTATGATACAAAAGAGAAAAAAATGGGAAGAATAAATAAAATCTTCTTTGGGAAAACCTCAAATTCCTTAGGACTTTCTTCAACAATGGTCTCTAATTTTGGAGAACTTGAACACCTTTTATATGGTACAATGATTATTGGTGCAATTTCAACTCGGCTTTGTATTCTATTCACCATCTCTATTTTTTACTTCTTATGTTGCAAAACAAGTAAAAAAATGCTCTTATATAGAGATAACTAATTGATTTTGGGAGGGAGGAGGTAAATTTTGATGTATATATAACGTAAAAATGGGTGATTGTAATGGCTAAAAATGGATTTTCAGTAGGGTTGTCAAGGTTTCAAAATGGATGGTGGGGGAAAAAATGTGTTCAAATGTCTCTCTTGTGAAATTAAAGAAACAATTGGAGCTATTTTAGAAACCATATTAAGAAATCCAACCAAAAACCAAAAAAAGTGAGGAATGTTGGGTATGGTAACTTCTTATGTTGAAAGTTTGTTTCAAGGTGATTATTATGGTGATACATATTCTCATAACTTTCCATTTAGGCACGCGTCTAAAAAGAGTGAGAGAAACTACTTTTCTTTTTTTTTTAGTCGTGAAGTTTTGAAGAACATGTGCATTTGGTCTCTGAATTTTCAAAACATACCTTTTTAGTCCCAAAATGTTAAAATAACTCTATTTGGTCTTCGAGTTTTTAAACTCCCCCAAATTTTTAAGAATAAATTTAAAAAGTCCTTTGAATTATCTTTTAGTTTCATTCTTTATAATATTATATGAAATTTTAAATTAAAAAATATGTTTAAAAAATAATTTTAGAGAGAAGAGAGATTTTTTTAAAAAAAATAATTTTATAATTTGAAATAATAATTAAACAAAGGTTAAAATACCATTTTTGTCCCCCATACAATGAAATTTGTTCAATTTCAATCCTCATACTTTCAATTGTTCAATTTTAGTCATCGTATTTTAGATAAATCTTAAATTTAGGCTCTCAAAGTTAATTTTTACCAAAATTGATTAAATAATAATAATAATTTTCATGCAAAAAAATAAAAATAAAATATGTGAATATGTTTTCAAAATTTATAGTAAAAAAGTTATAGATAACAAAAATAAAGTTCTTAAAAAATTCAACAATAAACTAGTATTGGGGACTAAATTTAAGATTGATTGAAAGTACAAGGACTAAAATTGGACAATAAGTACAAGGACTACAATTAAACAAACTTCAAATTAGTAGAGGTACCAAAATGATATTTTAACCTAAACAAATTATTGCAGTGACCTTTTATGCCTATTTCTAATTACTTAAGGACTAAAAAGTACATTTTGAAAACTCATGACCAAATGAACCCATTCAAAAAAACTCGAGGACTAAAAATATATTTTTTTAAAAATTCAGAGGCCAACCGATCATATTTTTAAAACTTAAAGTCTAAAAAAGTAATTTTCCCAAATAGTAGTCTTATCACTTCTATAATTCAATGAACATTACCTAAATCTAGAGGTATTCATGTCATGCATTCAAGATCACTCATTTTAGGTGTTTTATTTAAAAAAATAAAATAAAACTCAGGTAATGTAGGGTTAAAAATAAGATTAGTTATTTTACATGATAAAATTGCTAGAAATATTTTTAATATATCAAAATGACACTGTCTATCAATGATAGATAGATGTTTATTAGTGTCTATCACTTATAGACAATTACATTTTATTATATTTGTAAATAAATTGGTTCATTTTACTATATTTGAAAACAACGCTTTAAAAATATCTTTTGATTAGGTTAGATTTTTTTATAACGCTAACAAATTGAAAAATTAATGTGGTAACGCTCGAGTAGAGGGGTAAATGAATGAACTGACCCTATCTTAATGAAAGGTATGTGAGACTATGTTAGCATGGTGACCACGTGTGGGTATGCATGTGGTAGTATTTAGTTGGCAAGAAAAAAGAAAAAAAAGGAAAGATTATATTTGAATTTAAGAAGAAGAAAAGCCCTAAATTTGGGGAAAAGAGAGAGAGAGAGAGGACTAGTTACCATTCATTCACATGAAAAGCAAAAGAGAGAAGGTGTGGGAAAGAATGTGATTAGGGTTTTTGAGATGTTATCAAGGGGAAGTTGCCTTATTAGGAAGAACAAAACAAGTAGACAGAAGGGAAAGAGAGTGAATGGGGTGGAAGAAGATGAAGATGATGAAGTAAAAAGGAAAAAATAAAGTTACAAATGGATGGTTTCAGTTGAAAGATGAGTAAAGTGAGTATGAAGGGAAGTGTGGTATTATGTGAAGAAAGCAAATTTGGTAACTAAGTACAATGAGTGTGTTGTCACATGAAAAATGAGAGACAACTTGACTTCCATGGATGGACATGCACTCAACTATATTTTAGTAATTTTTATTAAAAGAAAAAAATATTGAGAGAAAAGTGTTGGAATAATGTCTTGAATCTATTATCTAGCGCTTTGAACAATCTATGGGAATCTCGCTATTTATGTTATTTGTGTTGTTTACAATTTTGAACCTAGGATTTAGTGGAGTGCGCTATATTAAACTCTCTAACTCTTTGTTAGTGAGTTAGTGACCCGTAGACATAGCTAACACATTATTAGTGAACCACGTAAATCTTTGTGTCAATTTTTTATTGTTTTATATTTTTATTCAACCTTTGTTTGTTGGTTTCTTAAAAAAAAAAATTGAGAGAGAGAGAGTGGTAATTTAGAGGAATGATTATTTTCCTTATACAAAATGAGATGGGCTATGGAAAGAGAAGTGAATATTATTTAAAATAGAGGAAGAGGGCAAAAGTACCATGGTAATTTAAGATAAAAGGGAAAGAAAAATGTTAAAATTTGGATTAAAAAATTGGTTGGAAAATTGGAAATTAGTTTAACTAATTAGGGAGAACATTATGTTTATTTTTGTTTAGAAGTAATCATATATGATTCACAATTTGATTAACAGAATATCAAGTTGGAAGTTATTGGAGCAACTTACGATCTCAAGTGTGAATGATAGTAATTCTTTTGAGTGATTTTTTTAGAACATATTTTATTATTTAGCTAAATATTGTGAAAATTTATGAATGGGTAATTGTTGGGTATAAGTATTATGTCTTACAATACATGTTTTGTCGGCTTTAGTGCAAGTAGAATATTGCTAGAATTTATACTCTAAAGTCTTGTAATTGATGAATTATTTAACGAACATTTAATTATTTTATTTCTCACAATAAGTTATCCATTTCCCAAAATTATTTTATGCTCTAAATGTAATCTTAAACAGTATGTGATTAAAATACAAGTAGATCATGTTCGAGTAATAACTTAAAAGGGTCGATGCAATGAGCCTACCATTTTGGAAACTTAACCAAATAGGAAGCTAGGAACATAAAAGAGGTAAGTAGATAAGTTGTTATCTTCAATGGTAATTTCAATTATTGAACAATGGGGCCTCACCCTCTCACTAGCTTGAGAAGAACTTGGTTTATGATTGAATCATAAATATTTTAACAACGCGAGTTTAGGAGGGGTACATGAATAAACTAATATCACATTCGAATGAGAGGGGTCCTAAGAATATGATAATATGGTTTAGAAAGGCTTAAAAGAATTGAAAGTTACTATCTATACCAACAATGCGCAACTTCCTTTTCGATGGCTTAATAATAGGAGAAACTCTCCAGTTAAGTGTGCTTAGCTTGAAGCAATCCTATGTTGGATGGTTTACTGGGAATTTTCTTTAACTAGGGAGCATGTAAGTGAGAACAAAACATGTTGAAAGGACTCGTGTTGGTTTGTCAGGTTGCAGGGGATGTAGGGGAATGTCAAGGCATTTGGATTGCTTGGGCCTAGATCATTACAAATATATTATTCATTAGAGAATCAATGATACTTAAGTGTAAGATGTAATTATAGAGGTAAACCAAACATTGACCCAACTGTAATTACAAACAACTTGATCGTGAAAGATTGATTTGCTTGCAATGATAGAGCTCAACTGTAATTATGCACTCAACAATCCTTCCCTCGAATAAAGGACAGTCGAGCTTCCCCTTTTATCTAGCCTAACTCCTCTTCACTAGAGCACACCCCACCTATTCGATAAAGTTCAACTACAAATCACACCATGACTACTTTTAAGGTTTTATTACAACTTTTGTTTGGCACTCAAGAATTCTACCGAACATGATCAAGTTAGGGACATAGCTCTAATACCACTTGTCAGGGACAATGACCGTCCACCTATCTCCACAATGGTATGATATTGCCCACTTTGGATATAAACCCTCATGGCTTTGCTTTTGATTTCATCCCAAAAGGTCTTATACCAATAGAAATAGTTGTTCCCACTTAAATATCCATGATCATCCTCTTATCGAGCAAAAAAGTGGGACTTTGATCACATTTCGAACAAATTGAATTACTTAATTCTTATACTAGCATAAAGCATGAGCCATAAAAACCATAAATTAAGGTAAGATGGATTGGTTGGGAAAGATAGAGTCTATAGAAATTGCGAGTAAATTAAATAGGTGTGTTAAACCTTTTTTTAAGAAAATAAACTTCATAAACGTAAAGAAAAGCCTCCCTCAAGAGGGCACTAGGAACAAAGTTACTATAATTACATAAAAAATTTAGCAATGGAAATTAGAAACCCAACTTTTTTTCAAATCATCCAAATTAAAAGAAACAAGAAAGCCAAAAGAATTATTAAACTACTAGTAAGCTATTAGCAGTGTAGGTTGCATTGTAAATTAAATTAATGCATAACATTTACCTTGTAAATTAAATTAGTGTAGGTTACATTTGCTTGTGCTAGAATGGTATGTGCACTTAATGTCAAAATTGAATAGTACACTCAACCATTGAAGTTCAACCTACAAACAAAATCAGAATCAGAAGCAAGAGAGAAAATCAATACCAACCTGCCATCTCCCTTTTGGGACAAATTTAGATAAGCTTCATTTTAACAAGAAATTAAAGGATAGGATGCACCCAAACATCTCAGCTACATTGATAAGATTATGACACTTTCATCATACCCTAAACCCAATAGCAGAATATTATTGCCTCAAAAAATGTAGTACTACAAGAAGGGAGCAAAAAAGCACTCGACAACTAAGAAACAAAATACAGACAAAAGATAAGCTAGAAAAAAATCTTCCAATTGAAATGGCAGTTAATGCAACATAATTAGAGAATATTTGGCGCACCAAGAAGCATCCAGATTTATAATTTTTGGACTAAAAAATCAATCTTTGTAGTTATAATTTCATTAGATCCAATGTCGATGCAAGCCCAAAAAATCGTCGGAGATTAACTTCTTAATAGGAGGAAGTACCTTTTTTTTTTGGGCAAACAGGCAGAAGGGGCCAAAACTACAACCTAACCTCCTCATCACAGATGATGGAGAGAATGTTATTTAAAAAAACATCTTTCCAAATCAAAGAGCAAATTAATGATAAACAATGCTATCACTATATCAGTTGGTTTATCTTCCATCAAATTACCCATTAGGTTTTGATGAGGTTGTGTAACTTAGTGGTTGTTTCTTCTTAAAATATGTTTTGTTCTAAAATATAGTTAGTTTTTTTCCTATTTCATTGTGGAGAGAAGATGGATAAATTACCTTTTATTTTTGGAATTATAGTTAGTATTTCCCTAGTTCACTAAGGAGAAGAGGTTTGGAAATATAGTTAGTTTTAAATGACCTTTTATTTTTGGAAATATAGTTAGTTTTTTTCCTAGTAATTTGAGGAGGAGGTTTGGAAATATAGATAGTTTTTTTTCCTAGTTCGAGGAGGAGGGTCGTATGTTTTCATTCAAGTCGAGCGATGTGTGTTTCTTCCAAGTTAGGTCAAGTCACACAAAAGATTTCGGGCAGAAGAGTTGAATCTTCCGATGGGCTTTTCAAAAGAGTTAGGGGTGTTTTAGACCTTTTACATGGGCTGAAAAATTTTTTTGCCATTTTTTTAATTCTTTTTGAACTTTGTTATATTTGTAAATAAGTTGACCTATTTTGTCATATATGAAATTACTCCTAATTTAGTAGTCTCATTTATAGATGAGTAAAGTAATTTTAATGAAAATGTGATTGGGCCGGCCCAAAGAATAAGAAATGAGAATGATCGAAATTGATACAGGTTTTAGGAGAGGAATGAAATTATGCCTTTTAATAAACATCATCAATAGGAGGAGGAATTCCTAGATGGATAAACATGATCAACATAATGAATTCTTGCATTTTAGTAAACATGATCAACATAATGAAACATTTATTGTTAATTCCCTATAGTTAGGAGAAGAATGGTAAAAAAAAAACAATATATAAAAATTATCTTAATTCTCTTCTTCGACGGATAATGCAATCAAACATGTAAAAACAAGTTCGACTTTATGATGGAAATTACAATAGTCTGCACACTTGTATTATAAATCACCCTTCAAAACATCTACGACTACTTTAATTTCGAAGTTGGTAATAAATCTAGGTTACAATAATGAAAATGCTATGATAACCCCAAAAGGAAAAAATTCTACCTATTCTCGTTAAATTGAATTGTCGAATGAAGATAAAAAATTCACCCATTATGAACTTTAAAAATCTCTAGCAAGAATTTTAGTGTTTTTTCCTAATACATCTCTCAATATTATAATGTGTATAATAAATACTTAAATTTTGAATTAATTATTTTGGAGACATTTCCTATAAGACGTTTCTTTTTCTTAAAAAAAAGATTAATTGATTAATTTGTGTATAATAAGCCCTACACCTATGAGACATTTCTTTTAAAAAATTCACACACTTAGTTAATATAAAATTCTGAAGTTTACGCCAAATTTATTTTGGACAATCTCTTAAGTTCAACTTATTTATCCTTTTTATATATATGAAGGGTGCTATGGGAAGGATAATCTTTATCTCCCCCATTTCGTATTTTCTTTGTTCAGAATTAGTAATTTAATTTTGCCGATTCTGTTTTATCTTTTTTTTTTTTCCCAATTTTAGACCTTTTTTACCAACACAATAAAGGAAACAAAGATTTGTACTTTTTTTTAATATTAGTATTTTTTTTTTTTTTAACAGGATACTAAAAGTCGAGGGATCAGTAGACACATTCTACTCAGATATTTCAACTAGATTAACACATCTATAATGTCCTCATCACACATTAGTTCCAGAAGCGATGCATTGATAATAAAATATGTACAAGGGAGAGCAGAGATAAGCTTAGGGTTCAGTCAAATAACAAAAGAGGAGAGGCTAGAGGAAACCGTATCCAATTTGACAAAGTACAAGATCCATCATGGTTATAAAAAAGAGTAGATGCTTTATTGCACAACTAGTACTCCATTGAGCAACAAGGTGAATAATGTCCTCTAAAGAACACAAAATTTGGTAAGTTTTATTGCATAAATGTGTTCGTTGATGCTTTATTTATCTAATTTGTAGGAACAAAGATTTTTTACTAGAACAAGCTAATCAGAGTGTAAAATAATGCTCTTTAAGGTCAATGTTTGACCTAGGGCAAACAAAAAGGCTGAAAAATGGCTAGAAAAGGCGTGCACGGCGCACTGCGGCAACATGCTGGGTGCAACCCAAGAGGGTAAAATAGTGTAGCGCCATGACATATGGAATATTGTCGTGGTCGTTCTTCAAGCAGTGTCGTGAAGCTCACTTATAACCTTCATTTGATGGGAGATTGATAGAGTTTCATCGATAGCTATCCACAAAGATTGTGTCAATGTCTGAACTAGTTGGAGTTGAATCATGAAGAAGATGTTGATGCGATGCAGGCAATGAATCAAGATTGACGACTAATTTCCTACTCTCTCTTGTTTTACCTCTTTATATTTTTGTACATGCTTACGAAGTTTGATCTCAACATTATGAGTGACTTAGTTGTTCATAGTTCCAGGGTTAGATTGATTTCAACAATAGTGGTAGATTTTTTCTAAATAATTTGATTGAGTGTAATTATTTTTTAGGGTAGTTGCATTGGGTAGCATCTTTAGAGATAATAATCAAGTATATAGCAATATTTATTTAAATTTGAATTTGAATATCTTGTGAAAAGAATAATAAGAACTACGATGTAATCAAAATAGAATAATATTTATTTATGATTGACAATATTTATTTTAATTATATAATGCAAATAAAAAAGAGTGATATATATATATATATATATATATATATATATATATATATAAGAAAAAGTAAGGGCCAAAAAATAAAATGGGAATTTGGAAAGCTCATGTTTCAAGAGGGTATTAAACAACTCTCGGGATTCCCTTTGTATTAGGACATCATAGGATGCATGCGAATCTAGATGACAGGGCATCTTACAATATAGCCAAAGAAAAAATATAGTAATCCAGATGACCATTGCATAGGATATTTTGGGGTCCGAAAACTCGTAGAATATTAAATCCTATGTAGGTATATTCCCACTACCACTGGACCAACCTAATGATGGTTGTAATTTAACATTTTTATTAATAGCACATATTAAAAAGATACACAGTTAAATTGCAACAACTTTTAACTCAAGGATAATTTAACCTATCACAAACATAAAAATAGCTTAACTAGTTAAGACATAAAAATCGTCGAAAGTTTGAATCCTCCACTTTCACACGTCATTAAATTCAAACTAACACAAATAAATAAATAAATAGCCTTTGTAAAATATGAAAAATAAACCAAAAAAAAAAAATTAAGGAGGGGCCAACCAGGAATTTCTATAAAAGGGGTTTGTTGAGGGTACACATTGGGATTAAAGTGTGGAGAGAAAAAGAAAAAAAAAATCAAATTGAAATGGATAAGAAAAGGGAAGATAGTGGGAAAAAACTATATTTTACTTCAGAAAATGGTGAATGTTCAAGTTTTTCTATAGTCTCTGGTGCAGAAAAGCTTGATGAATATTCAAGAACTCGAACCCTTCCTCAGGTCAATTCTTTTCAATTTTCATGGGATTTCTTTCCTTTTTTTAGTTTTTTTGTTTAATCTTGTTTTCCTTAATTTCTTATTGGATTTCTTTGGGATATCTGTTAAATTTTCTCATGGAAAAATGAGAAACCCTAAAGATATTGATAACAATTTAAAGTACTACTAAAGTTAATTCTTGTGTGCATGCATTGCTTTAATGTTTTCATGGATATGTGCTTGCTTTGTTTTGAGAGATCTTCATTCTCTTTCAATTTCACTGAAAATTGAAAAACCCTAGAAATTCATTTTTGGGATTGGGGCAAATTATTGCACAGAAAAATTTTGAAAATTAATTTTTACCCTTTTTTTTGACCTAATCTAGTGCATATTTGGATTGGCTTTTAAAGTGAGGAGAAGAGTGAAGTAATATATTTTTTTTTTCCGCTCACTTCTTCATTTTTTCATATCCATTTCGATATCTTTTTTTAGAAAGATCTTGGATTTGTTTTCATATCTCTTCTTTTACAGTAAATTGTAAACCCTAAAAATTAGTTTTTGAGATTGGAGATTCTTTTTCTTAGCAAGATATTAGATGATATATAAAAAGGATCAACAGGTACACTAGGCATCTCAACTAGGACTAGTTTGAAGAGATTGGGGCTAATATTAAGTTTTCATGTTGCACCCTTTAAAAGAGATTGGGGCTAATTAATTGACTGGAAAAATTTTGAAAATTAGTTATTTACTTTTATATATATTAATTAATTTTTAAGAATTGGCAAAATTAGATAGAGGAATTTTGAAAATTAGTTCTTTTAACTCATTTTTAAACCTAAACAATTGCATGTTTGGATTGACTTTCTAAGTGAAAAGAAGATTGAAGTAATATATACAATTTCTTCTCTTATTAGTTTTTCTTGTCCATGTCAATATCTGTTGTTCAAAAATCTTGGGTTTGTTTTAAGATCTCTTCTATCCCTTTGAATTTCACTGAAAATTGAAAACCCTAGAAATTAATTTTTGAGATTAGGGCAAATAATTATTAGATAGAAAATTTTTAAAAATTAATTATCTACTAGTTTTTTAACATATTAATGGCTTGTTTGGATTTGATTAAAAAAAATTCACTTAGAATGTTAATCCAACTAGGTTCTGAGATAGTTAAACTAGGGTTAAGTTCAATATCTTTAACTTGGCATTAAACAATTGTCCTTTGGGTTTTTTTTTTTTTTTTTTTTTTAAGCATCTATCTTAGGCTTTTCTTTTGATTTCTCTGAAAAAAAAAAAAAAAAAAAAAAAAAAAAAAAAAAAAAAAAAAAAAAAAAAACTAGCCCTAGTGAGATAAGAGCCTCTATAGGGTAAATTTTTGGCCACTACCCATGAAGATTGAAAACCCCAAAAATTAATATTTGAGACGGGGGCAATTATTAGACAGAAATTTTTTGAAAATATTAATTCTTTACTCATTTTTAAAGCTGTTTAGATTTGCTTAAAGATACATTTCTTTAGTTGCACTTAAAAACACTTAAGCACCTAGAAACCAATCCAAACAAATCTTAAGATAGTTAAACTAGGGTTAATATACAAACAAGAGAAGGAAATGAGAAGGTGGAATTGTTCGATAAATATGCAAATTTTAATCATAAACATTTAATGAAATTGAATTATTTAACACGGGGTATTGTGTTTGTTTGTTTGTTTTCATTAGGGTGAAAAGACAATTGACGTAGTGATAAAACTTCCGGCAGTTCGTCTCACTTCTCTTCTCGAAGCAATGGAATTAAGAAAGGATACACAAATTTCGATGAAAGCTCCATTTACAAACCTCCAAAATATCTTCAATGGCCGTTCATTAATCCCTCTCCCTACCACAGATGAAGAAGAACAACAAGAATACAATACTGAATCAAATGAAAGAACAGTCACTTCTGGACCAAGCAGCTCTTCCTTTGACCTTCCCCATCCTCCCAGCTTTATTGGTGCTCCTGCCCTTTTCCTTCGTATCGGCACCTGGCAGGTATGATGACGTATTTCCGAGTGATTTTTTCTATCACTTTTGTCTGTTTAAAAGTATATCTTGGAAACGGTCACTCCATCATATCTTGTTTTAATAATTTTAAGTCAATTTAGGGTTTGATTTTACACTTTTGGGTTTGGGGTATGATGACAGTGCTAAGGATGTATCAATCTAGTTGAGATATCTAGGGGCACCTCTTGATTCATCTTTATCCTCTAGTATCTTGCTCAAAAATTAATAAAGACATGTTTCATAGTGATATTGAATTTAACAAAATTGATTTTAACTATTTCAAAATCACTCCCAAACATGAAATAAATAAACAAGTCAAAAGAAATTGTGTTCTATATTAATTTCATTTCTCATTTTTCTTCTATTGGCAATTTGATTTTGCAGGTAGTGGCCAAACATGAAGGTGATTTGGTTTTGAAATTTGATTATAAAAACAAGAAGATATATTGGGAGGTTGTGAGGCAAGGGCCTTCCAGGCACAAGATTGAAGTTGATTGGTCTAATATCATAGGAATTGAAGCTGCCATTGAAGATCATAGACAAGGAATCCTCCAACTTGAGGTATTGAAATTTAGTTATTGCTTTTCTAAATTGTTGAGACTTTGGGTGTGATCGTGCCAACAGTAACGCATCGGATCTCATCAAAACTCTACAATTAAGCATACTTGGACGAGAGTAGTACTAAATTGCATGATCACTTGAGAAATCCTCGTGTTGCACCCTTTTATAAAAAGTACAAATAATATAAAATAAATAAAATGAAAAACTTGCTGAGAGGGTTTGATGCTTGGAGATAACCCTTTTCAAAATGGGAATTTTGTGCTTATTTATAAAATTATGTTTACATAATCATCACACTTTGTTTGATGTTTTATCTTTCATGTATGAACTTAATTTTTAGAATATATGATCAGGTTAGTTGTTTTTTTAAAAAAAAGAAAAATTATTGAAAGTTTGATGCTTGAAACCCTTTCAAATTTAGATCATATCACTTTCTTTTAGGGTTTCTTTTTCTTGTACAAATGAGTTGTTCTGTTTTTGCATAGAAGAACTTTGTGCCCTTTGACTTATTGATCACCCATTATTTGGTCTTTTGTTATTATTTTAAAAACTTAAAGACCAAGATGTTTTGAAGCCTTTTCAAAATGGAAAATCTTTGCCATTAAGAAAAAAAATCAATGAAAATGTCTTAGATAACACTTTCTTTAGGGGTTTTTTTTTTTTTTTTTTTTGTCATTTTTTAATGATTGGTTTATTTGTAGAACAAATTATGATGCTATTCTCTTCTATTCAAAATTAAGGGTTTGTAAATAGTAATTTTGTGCATAATAGTAATGTTAATTTTCCTTTTTTTTCATGGACAATTTTTTTTTTTTTTTGAGCAAATGATTTTATTCTTCTTTAAAAAAAAAGCAAGAAAAAAAAAAGGAAACAAAGAATTAAAATATAATAATGACTAGCAAACCTAGCTGATGTTGAGAAGTAATGGGAAAAATTCAATCAATAATCTGAAACTTTTTACAGATAAAATTTCAATAAAAAAAAAAAAAATGTTCATATTCAATATAAATTGTTGTAATTTTCCCCCTTTTGAAGCTGCAAAACCCACCAAGATTCTACAAGGAGATTGAATCCGGACCACTGAAGCATTTCAAATGGGAAAATGAAGCAGATTTTACTGGAGGTAGAGCTTCTATGAACAGGTAATTAATTCAGCTCAAAAGGGACTCTTTTTATTCACATAATGATACCTTTAAATGTGATATCTCAACATTTAATTAATAATTCAATTGCTAACTATGTAATGGAATAGAAATTACCAAGTTGGAAATTTTGAAACTTACAAACAGTAAGTGAAAATGGATATATACTGAATAACCCAAATGAAAGGTTTTTTTTTCTTTTTCTTTTTTTTTTTTTTTTTCTTCATTTTGTTTGTTTAAAAACATGTGGGGTTAGGGTTTTCAAACTTTTGACTTATTGATCGAGTTAAGTTATGTTGAAGTTGGTTAACGATTTTATATACTAATTTAAATGTTTATGAAACTTTTTTTCAGGAAACACTTTTCAGTGTTTCCACCAGGAGTACTTGGTGTACATTATAAGAGATTGATGAAGAACAAGAATTTGCTAGAAATAAGCCAAAAGCCATTTCCAACAGCTGATTCCCCTTATTTCTCCCAGCATTAGACTCTTATGGTTCTCTCTCTCTCTCTCTCTCTCTCTCTCTATTTTCACTGCTCCATTACTTTTGAGAGTTTGAGATGTAAAGCTTAACACAGAGATGATGTGTGAACTTATGTTGTGTGTTTTCATTTCAGTGTGTTGTTGTTGAGTGGAAATTTGGTTCAAGCATTGTCAAACACAAGATAATAAAAATCACATCTTTTCAAGTTGGTTAAATCGTAAACTTTGGTCTTTATGATTTGGAAAAAGTAAGAATTTAGTTCCTATAATTTTAAAAGTTAGAATTTAGTTCTTATTGTTTGATAGAACCATAGAAATGATTCATAGAGTTTGATAAAATCTTCAAATTTTTGCCTAGAAAAAATCGAACAATATATTCCATAAATGAATGTTTTATGTACGTGTATGACTCCATTCCCCACTTTTGGTAATTCTATCTCTGATGAGATTCAAGTGCATCAAGATAGAATGTTTGGCCAAGAGAAAGGATGATTAACCTCATATTTGGCATCAATAACTTGTCTCCATAAGGCATATTCCTCATGGATGTTTAATGCAACCTTTTTAAGGATTTTGGAGAGGGATAGTAGTAGGTGGGGAGATTAGAAAGAGTAGCCTGTAGGAGAATAATAAGGCGTTTGCCTTTAGAGATATGTTCACTCTCCATGACTGAAGCCTTTTTCTGAATGATAGGATTCCAAAAAGATGATGTCCTTGGCTTGTCAAAAAGAGTCAAACCGAGTTAAGTGCACAACCAATGCCCCATTTTGCACCCAAATTTACTAGCTATCGACTCAATAACTTCTTGTGTAGAGTTGATGGCCAAAATCTTAGATTTGTTGTACATTCAACCTTGTTGCCTTTCAATACCATGTTCATCCAATTCAGAATAGAGGGTGGTATCATCAACAAAAAGGAGGTCGTAGACTCTAAAGGGCATCTCCCAACATTAAGGTCTTTAATAATCCCTCTGTCACTGGCTTCAATCATCGTTCTACTAAAACAGTCCCTAATAATTACGAAAAGAAAGGGAGATAATGCATCACCTTTTCTACGGCCTCTTCTTTCCTCTAGGACAACCATTAATGATAATAATATAGAAGTTTGATGAGTAAACACATCTCTTTATCCATTTTTGCCATTTTTGTACCAAACCTTTAGCCTTGAGGATGACATCGAGGGATTCCCAATCGACCTTATCAAATGATTCCTCTAAGTCAAATTTAACCACCCCACACTCTTAATGCCTCAATGTCTCCCTAGAGGATGTTTCAATATCTTTAAATCTTGGAACACACTCTTAATGTCTCCCTAGAGGATGTTTCAATATCTTTTTTTATAGAACTCTGCCGTAAAACTTTCTCGGCCCTAATGTTTTATTAGAACCAAGCTCCTTTATAGCCACAACTTGTTGAGGGGGAAATGGGTACCATTGGTCAAACGAGGACACAAATCTGATAATGCTATCTTTAGTGTAGAGACCCTTATAAAATGTTACAAACTCTGTTTAAATATCATCCTCTATTCGCAATAAAATTATTTTGCCATTTTGGTGGTTAATCAGGGTAGCAATAATTCAATTGTTTCCCCATTGCACAGTTACAAGAACCTCCAAAATTTTATAAAAGAAATCGACCCAAACACATGAAACAATGGCATAATATTGAAATGATATAAACATGTTTGACAATCCAAAAACAAAATCATTATCAAACGTGTCTTTCACTCACCATATATACATTTGTTCAGATCATTTGTCAAACTTTTCACTTTTCATACATAATTGTCAACTTCGACCTCGCATTGAGGTTCAATAACATCATAGGCCAATGAATTAAGAACCAAAATAGGGAGATGGTTGAACCAAGGAACAAAACAAACTCTTATGAGAAAAGAAGGCTGGGTCTGAATAATCATAAATACTTTAATGGCTATGGTTATTACAACAGAGTAACAAAGCCCATGGCAGCTTTTCCTAACCGCAAAAGGTCTTCACTAACTTGAGTTCAGATGATGAAACTGGTCATTTCAATATGATAGCCATAGCCCCTCCACCTTGAAATGCCCAAATGTTGAATCATCTTCCATAAAAAAGATGCAAATGCAAATACAATCTATTCTCTTTTGTAGAGCTCATCTGCTTCACAAACAACATAAGATTTATTCATTATTGGATGCTGTGATGAACTGGTTGAATGAATGGATTCAGAGGACTTTCAAATCTGTGGGGACTTCCAAATCTGTTGAAAAAAAATAGAATAAAAGCGGCTTATTTTCACTCAAGGTGGAGCCAGAAATTTTCAAAGAGTGGGCAAATTTTAATTTAAAGAGAACTAAGGTAACCTGCTCCACTTTGTTCTTCCCCCTGTTTCTAGTTAAATACATTATGCTCTGAATATCTAGTTTGCCAAAATTGATTAGTTACTAAATTACCATAGCTCATAGTACAACTTTACGATTCATCTCCATCTTTGTCCAGGGATATCGACAAATAGTTCAAAATAAAGCTGTCAAGATCTCCCTCAAGAACCGAATTAGGATCCGAAACCTCGTAATTGGTACGAAGATCTTTTACCATTTGATAAGGCTGCAAAAATCAAGCAATTGGTAGTTACTAGTTAGTGATGACTGAATCACAAACAACACATAAGAGGTGAATTGAAAGTACACCATGTTTACAACTCACATGGAGCACATAACTACGAATTTGGTTTCCCCAAGTTATATCAGATAGACTCTGTGTGTGCTGTGCATTTATCTGAGCTTGCCGTGCCATCTCGAGCTGATTCAATCGAGACTGAAGTACCGCCATTGCTGAGGCCTTGTTTTGATGTTGTGATCTGTGTTATTTTCCATTTCAATAAGCAATGATCCAGCAGTGGTTTTATTCATTACATGAACCAGTTTTAAACTTCCTTACCTTTCATTTTGACAAGTTGCCGTAATCCCTGTTGGTATATGGACTATCCTCACGGCACTATCAGTGGTGTTAACACTCTGACCACCAGCTCCTCCAGAGCGGAAACGTTCAATTCGAAGATCCGATTCACTAATTTGAACATGAGTTGAAGCATCACCAGTTATTGGAATGACAGCTACAGCAGCAAACGAAGTATGTCGCCGCTTGTTACTATCAAAAGGAGAGATGCGAACCAATCTGTGGACGCCTACTTCCGCTTTGGCATATCCAAAAGCGTATTCACCATCTAATTTTATTGTTGCTCGCTGGAATAACAGAATAAGTTGTCAGAACTGGCATTTTATCACTCAAGCCAGAGCTTGAATAGAGTAGATATGGCAATTTTAACTCAAGCTACACAATTAATAAGGTTAAACGACATAAGAATTTTCAACTGTTAAACATTACATTAGCTAGCAGTGACATGCGCATGCAGATTTGAACTCATACTCAGAAATAGACATTTGAAGTTAGCAGAGATTGAACCTTGATTCCTGCAATCTCACCCGGCATTTCTTCCATAACAGTAACCTTGAAACCGCGTCTTTGAGCCCACATTTTGTACATCTGCATGACCATCGCTGCCCAGTCCATGCTCTCAGTTCCGCCAGCTCCAGCTTGAACCTGTTTGATCAACAAATATTCAAAAGGTTGATGGCTGTATCTCTATATTATTCACCCTTAACATTTCTCAAAACTTGAATCCGACAATGAAAAAAAGTAACACTACATACGAGAAAATTCACAAAAGAAACAAAGATTAGCAGCACCAAATTAAGCAGACCTCTATGTAACAAGAGCAAGAATCGTTCTCCCCAGATAATAAAGCTTCAAGCTCTTTCTCTTTTGAATTTCTTCTCATTGTGAGTAGAGCACTTAGTGACTCCTGCAAAAGGCCATGCTAAACAGGATTAAAACAAAAGAAAAAGATCTATCTACTCCCTAGAAAAATCGTTCTAATTTCAAAAGAAAATTAGCATTTATCTCATTGAGACGAGATGACAGCCTCAGATATCCCAAAGTAATTGTTAATGGGAAAGAATTTTACAAAGGAATAAAAACAGAAATGTTTTAAAAGACCATTGAGGGATACACCTTGAGGCTAAGCTCTAATTTCTAGTTTCAAGACTGTATGCCTTCTTTGAACCATAGGAGGCTTACGGCTTTATGAATACATATTGAGGGGTGAGGCTTACGCCTCATATAACAATTTTTAGATTAGCATTAATTTACCCCATTATTTAAAGTATAAAGGTTTGAGTTGTATTGTAATAATTTGAACTATTTATACTACTATATAACTATTATGTTTAACAATCAAACAAATTTAGGATTTGCATGTTGTGTTCTAAAAAAAAAAAAAAATTGAGGCTTGCACCTCGCTTCTTAAAGAGGAAAAGCCTCAAGGCTGCCATTTAAAACATTGAATAACAGCAATCCCTGTCAAAATATAAACCAAAATGGAAAACTTTATTTCGAGCATGGAAGGTTGAACCCAGAACTCCAATCTCCAACCATCATAAGTTCTTACCACGGGGCACCGAAGTTATCTCTTTCTTTCAGGGCATTCTTATTTACTCTGTTCTTATTTATGGAATAACATAAACTAGATAATTTACCTCACATACTGAGAGGAAGGGATGCAAAAAACTGAACACATTTACAAACAACAAAAACAAAAAGAAAGAATACATGCCTAGAAGATGAATTTAGAGCCCACCGATTCCAACTCTGTATCATTCTCTTCTCTGGCAAGCTTTATCATGTCGATATGCTCAAGCAATTCTCTCTCAAATGCCATGATCTCTTTTATCTTACTCATAATAGAACCATGCTCCCGACTTATCTTCCCTGCATGGGCAGGATCATCCCACAGATCAGCCTTATTCAACTCCACCGATAACAACTCCAATCTCATCATCAGCTTCTTCCACTGCCATCGCCAAACAATATTCACAGCCAATATAAAAACGATAATCAAAACTTCAAGCGTTTTGATAGCACACAACTGATTTACATCAAACTAAAACTTGAAAAAGCTGTAAAGCAGAAATTAGTTGAAAAACTAAGATATGGGGAACCATGTTTAAAACCTGTAAACGCTTCTTGATGAGATGAATGGATTGGGCAATTGCAGCAGCATGGCTCCTCCAATCGCTCTCGCTCTCGTCCAGAATCGTCCATCGATTTCCAAGGATTCCTTCGACTGTAAGCCCATCAGACGTTGAGGGCTCAACCGCAACCTGTGTAGAAAACAAGCGCAACGTGCTAAAGGGAAACCCAGAAATCCTGCTAAAATCAGATGTCCCATGATTCCAAAGGACACAATTTTGGGGAGCAGCTGATGAACGTTGAAGTTTTGGGATAAGCCGGTGCCTGTAGATCAATACATTTCTGAAGAGGCTGAAGATTCGATTGCACACTCGTTTTCTGAACGTGAAAATGGACATTTTCGATTTCAATTGAATGAGAAACCATGCAGGTTCTCTAAACGAAGCAAATGCTGTTGCTCATGGGTTTAGGGTTTTGTCGATGTCCGATCGAAGCCTCCTTCTTCAATTGATTTTCTTTATCGCTTTGATTAAATAGTGGTATGCGAAACACTAAAGAAGCATGAAGGGGATGTAGCTCAGATGGTAGAGCGCTCGCTTAGCATGCGAGAGGTACGGGGATCGATACCCTGCATCTCCATGATTGATTTTATATTTTTTTTATTTTAATTTTTATTATTAAATATTTTATCATTTATATTGTGAATTATTTTTATAAAAACTAAATTGTTATAAATTGTAAGATACAAGACTACATCATTACTTATTAAAAAAAAGTTGAGAGACTAAATTGTTATACGTTTTAAAGTATAAGGACTAACTAAATTGCTACTATCGTGAACATTTAAGGACCAAAAATATTTTTTAACTCAATACTTATTTATCTAATTTTGCTTTGGACTTGATATTGTGTTAATAATGGTTTTAATATTATACTATGTGTAATAAATTTTTTTTTTAATATACAAAGTTGTTGGCCTAATTTTAACCCTCAAACAAAAATTACTATTTCCCTTTTCCAGCCTTAACCTCACTGAAAAAAGATGTCTAGATTTTCTTCACCATTTTCCACCTAATTCACCGTTGGCCTAACTTCCAACTGCCATTCCCATCATCTCATTCATCTATATATATTCACATCAAAATATCATCGCATTTCTTCTTAATTTTCTCACTGCCTTTCTCTCCAATGGCTTCCCCAGTTAGCTTCCTCCCCATCGTTCTCGCCCTCGTTCTCTCGCTCCGCTGCCCCTCAGGTCATCTCCATGCCATTCGGAACTCAATCCCAATACAATTCCCCTCTTTTTTTTCCTTTTTTTCGAGTTTAATGTCGGTTTTTATTCAAAGAAGATGGTTTTAAGTAATTCTCATTGAATATGATCTATTTGTATTGTGACAGTTTATGGTGAGGAGATTCCAGGACAAATGGTGGTTGAAGCCTTCAAATGTTTTGACAATAAGTTTGTGTGTTTTTTCTTCATACCTCTCTCTCTCTCTCTCTGTCTTTCTTACGATGAGTTTCATAACTTTTCTTTTTAAAATTTTTGTTGTAATGACTTTGAATATAATATTTGGTACTTTGATTATATTCGTATTTGTTAAGGTTTAGAGAAATGTGTTATAACGTAAAGATACCTCTAATTTGTATTCTAATTATTCTCTGTAATAATAAATTGCTCTGACTCTACTCCTAAACATAACTAACACAATGTTAGGAATTACATAGATTTTTGTGTAAATTTCATAATAGATTTTATATGATTTTTGTAAGCTTTATGTTTGTAGATATACAATGGGTGTGAAAGTGCTTATAGATTGAACCCAAGTGGGAGCTTCAATGTTCCTCCTGAGGCTACTAACCTATTTTGCAATGGACCATGTTTGGTCGAAACACAACTTGTGCTCAACTGCCTTGACAACGTGTTTCAAAACTTCTTGTTCTTCAACAGAGCTACGACACAAAACTTTCGAAATGTCCTCCGCGTCGGCTGCAGCTTCTCGAGCCAAGGAGGTAGGCCTTAGGCTGCTGCTAGCTACCCCTGTGTTGGTTTTCTCTTTATTTGATAGATGCATTTTTCATGCTTAAAAAGTGCATCTTATTAATTGGGAAAAAAAAGAAACTATGTTTTAGTCACTGTAAATTAATTACACGTAAAAAAAAAAAAAAAAAAAAAAAAAATTACTTTTTGGGTCTAGTTAGTCTTCATTTGGTTATTAAGTTTCAAAATTTTACACTCATAAGTTACCATTGAAATTTAAATTTTTATTTCTATTTGGTCCCTAAGTTTTCAGATTTGTAATTTTGAGGTATTTTTACTAGAGACTTACTTCCCGTCTTTAGTATTAACGTCTATTAATTAATCTAAAATAACTGTGAAATGAAATTTTAATTTTAATTTTAATGGTGATGAAAATAGTAAAATTTTAATATAACTTAACTCATCAAAGTTTATATTTTCAACCAAATTTCGTTAGAACTCAACGTTGAAATAGTTTAGAATGATATGATTAATTTGTAACATCATCTTCTTTGTCATTGTTGTTTATTGCTTTAGGGAACTTCAATCCAGGATTGTTCATGCAAGGTGAAATTAGTAAAGCTCACAGCTTCCAAAAATGGTTCCCCTATTGTATTCTTTTTCTTGTTGGGTGTTGTTTTTTCATCTTATAAACATCAACCAAATACATTTCTTGTTCTCTTCAAGAAAATTTACTATATTATTCCATTTATAATATCTTGAACATTAACATTCATTGTAATAAACTATTATAAGAACAGCAAACTACAATCCAGAAATAAACGAAAGTACAAAACCCTAATTATATAAACTATAATCTATAATCTATTAAAAATTGAAGCACCGTCCAACATTGTTACTTGGGGCATACTTTTCGGTCATCGTCACATTCGAGTTTGCTTCAACTTTAGGAGCTTTAACGATCACAAATGGATCAAACGAAGAAGAATTATAATCTTTGAGACTCTGAATGTACTCTTCTCTCTTTGGAAATTTAGACTTCACTGTTTCTTGTTCCTCTATTTTCTTTCCATTTCTCTCCATTTTCTTTCTTTCTCTTTGCTTCTGATTTCTGTATAGAGAGATTCTTCACTTTTTTCATTTTATAGAGATACAAAGGATGGCTGTTCATATTCTTACAATAATGGTGAATGGACACTTTTCCTATTATTATTTATGCTTTGGGTTTGATTTTCAATATTAGTCGTAATTTGTGAAGTAATTAATGATTAATTATTTTGGTATTAGGTTCAATGCATGCAAAGACTCTTTTTTTTTTTTTTTTAAGGAGAAGTTCATCCATACAAGATTAGAAGTTTGGGCGAACTACTACACTACAATTTAGTTTGGATAAGAACATTTTTTACTTTGATTTTTAAAATTTCAAGGTTCAAACTCTTTGAAATTCTAAAAAATTTTAAGAAAAAACAATATTGCCTTACTAAAAAATGACCAAATAGTGGCCTGACAGAAAAAAATTCTCAAAAAAACATGGATTCAATTTCACCTAACTTTGAAGATCTCGCTATGAATAGTTTACAAATTATGTTCCTAACTCAATTTTTTTCCCATGTGTTTTTAATGAACTTTTTTTGGTGTTTCTTTTTTTACTTTTTACTTTTTGGTGATAGAGGACTTATATTTAAGGATTATGAGTTTAAATCTTTTGGAGTTTATCTCTTGAATAATCTTTAATCAATATACAACAAGAAGAGAGCTTCTTTGAGGCAAATGGTACCCTTTCAAAATCAAATGGAAAAAGATCAATGTTATCCCTTTCAAAAATGATCAAACAATGGCCTGACCAAAATACTTATGAATTGCGTTTTTATTGAAAACCAAAATAATAATAATAATAAAAAATAAGAAAATTATCTTAAATGACAAAACTGTTGAAAATATTTACAAATAATAGTAAAATGTAACTTCTACCACGATCTATTGCCGTCTTTCGCAAATAAATAGTGAAATTTTGCTATATTTATAAATATTTTGGTTATTTTTGCTATATTTGAAAAGAGGCCAAAAAAATATATTAAAAATGAATTAAATTATCATTTTAGCCTCAATAATTAGAATTTGATGTCAATTTGATCTTTATGATTTTAAAAGATAAAAACTCATAGAAGTGTAAAATTTTAGATTTGATCCCTACAATTTTTTTAATTAAATAAAACACCATTAAAGTTGATTTTTTTAGTACAATAATTGTACAATGGGGGTATTAAACCTCCAACCCCAAACAAAAAAAATGCATACTAATTATTACTACTTAATTAAGTTCATTTTAATCATTTAAAGTAGACATCTATTTCAACACTCTTACTTTAGACATCAACTCATCATCTCAAACACCACATAAAATATTATCACTTTAAGATTCAACTAAACAACAAAGATTAAATTGAAACTTATAAAACCGTAGAAATTAAATTGAGATCCATTACAAACTATAATGACCATCAATTGATCATCAAGTCACAAAGAGAACGAAAAAGTGTATTGCTTAGCTCTTTGTATGGAACTTTTTGGCCAATTTCATGAGTGAGAAGTCGATTGTGAAAAATGAAAGGGCAAATTGAAAAAACTACCCTTAAAGTACAGTATTAGTTGCAATTATAACTTTAAATTTTTAATTTTTAAAATTAAACCCTCAAAATGTCAAAATTACGGCAAATTGAATCTTCAAATATAAGAGTTCCATTTTTATCATTTGTAGGTTCAATTTCAATAATTATTGTAAATTTGAGAGTCTAATTTTAACACGAAGTTTAAGAACCCAAATTTTATAATGAAAATTTTAACAGTCTAATTATAACTGCTATCATGATTCATGGAAGATGCCCGGAATAAAATGATGGAGAAATATGGGAGTAAAGAGGTAGGTGGCATATTCAGAGAGTACCTAAAAAAAAAAAAGAAAAAAGTGTGGGACCTCTCCATTTCATTTTTCAGTAAACCCCTTAGATTTTGACCAATCAACATCAATGGCCCAATCAATTCATTGCTCTTTTTTCATCTCTCTTTGCATCAATAACCGAACCCCAATAATGGCATAGGACCACTGATGTGATTTTCCTACTGTTTTAACTCCCAAATTTGTTTCTTTTTTCCCCTCTCTCATTAAAACACCACCTTCAATTAACTACCTCTAGCTAAAAATGTATTACAAAAACTTTCAAATATAATGAAACCTTTACTTGGTCTATCTCCTAAAGGATGAGTGTAATACACTCGCTTTACGACTTCGAACTATACGAACCAAACTGGCAAGCCATACTCTTACTAAGCTCTCCAATGAACTTTTCTGCATCAAACATGGCTTAGTGTTTGTATTCAAGGAGAGGGAAAAGCACACAGGGGCAGAAAAGTTCAACTGATTTGTTATTGAGGAACAAATACTAAGTGGATAGAGGAAATGTGAGTTCTGAGCTAGTTAACATAGGTTTTGAATAATAATATTAGACAAACTTTTGATTCTATCATAGAACAGTGAAATGTTTGTTATCTAAAATAAGTGGCTACCAAGCAAGATTCAGTTTATGACTTCAATAATATTTGTAGTCACATGTTAGACCAATTCACATGAATTTCCAAATATGGAGAAGTATTATCAAATAATGATTTAGGTATCACATGAAGAAGACTGACAGGAAAAAGATGGAACCTAAAGAGAAGCTGCCAATTCAATAATAGCCAAAAGAAGTAGACAAATTGTGTGGGTTTGGTTCCACAAAAAAGTATATATATAATTTGACTAATGTCATTATCTGAAACTGCTTTATACATCAATGTCCAGAAAGAGAGACAAATATCCATTCATATTACAACCCCCCCCCCCCCCCTCCAAAAAAAAAAAAAAAAAAGAAAATCCTCTTACAAATAAATGAAGCTACATTAATAACAAAAATGTAGTGAAACCATGACTTGATAATTGTTTTTTCTTCATTTTCATCTGTTTTAGTTTATTTTTAGGCTTACATTTTATTTAGATTCTTCAACTTTTGAAGATGTTATTTTAGTCTTTCGACTTTGCACTAAAGGAAAAAAAAAATCAGCATAGCCATTTTTGTTGATTTTTTAATAATTTTTTTTACAGAAAACTTAAGGGGCATATTTATCTTTTCATTTACCAAATCAATTGATATTTACATAGACAAAAGTGTTTGAAAGTGCAACAGTTAAGATATTGAGTTGTTAAATAAATTCAAATCTTTGGTACATGATTGAATTAACAACAAAGACAAAAGTAGGCCTTTATACAGAATTTAGAAACTAAACCAAACATTTGAAAGTTAGGATACTGAGACTTTATTTTAAAGTTTAGGAATCTAAATGATTATTTTTATAATATAACTTTAAAAAGTCTTAATCAATCTTTGACCTTGAAAGCTACCCATATAACACTATTCTTAAAACAAGTTTTGAAGACAAAAGTGGAAAGTTGATCGTTAGAACAGCTGCCAACCAAAATGATCACTACAAGCAACTCTTTATTTTTCATTCACAAGATCCAAAGTGTGCATAACCATCAAATTACACATGGACCTAAGGTTTGATGCAACAAAAGAAAAGTTTGTCCCAATGCAAGATTGGGTCATTTGGCTATGTGGCCTAGCTTAGCTCAAAATGCATTCTATTTCATCAACACAAAATCACTAATCTATGTTGACATCAACTTAAAATCTCACAATTAATTCAACATCAACCCTTCTCTAGTTGAATGAATCGCACCAAAAAGAAAAAGAGAATCAAACATGTGCAGTGAGAACTAATTCATATTTCATAGGGATAAATTTACAGAGCCACCATATTGGGGCAAAAAATGGGGTCATTAGGAAGAACCCCATCACTCAGGGAAGCCTTTTCTTTCACACTAAAATGGAGAAGAAGACATTATTTTATAGGAGAACCTAAACAAGATGGGAGAAACCAAACCAGTCATCAAGAATCTATATATCTGAGAAGGGATTTTACCTGGAAGAGACAGAATTCAAGGCTTTGGCAAATCCGTTCACAGCTCCATATCCCTTTGAGCTGAATCCCAAGCAACCAAGCAATCCTTGCCTGTAAGGCAAATAAGTCTTCTTCTTCATCTCCTCTGAGTAAGCTCTGTTAGCTGTGTAATGACGTTCATGCGGCGATGGCGGAACTCTCCTCTTTCCAACTCCATTTGCAGGCTTCCTAGCCCCGTCTTTCTTTGCTCCAACTGTTCCTTTTGCCTTCTTCCCTTCTGAAGACCGACCCACCAATGGATTGATGAACTTTTGCTTGGCGATGTTCTGGTTTGCTCCTCCTGATTTCTTCTCTTTCACAGGAGCAAAGGATATGTTGGACCAGAAATTATTGTTGCTTCTTCCTTCACTTTTACTTCTATACAGAAAATCCTTCAGAAAAACCCATCTCTTCGAGCTCCTCCCTGCCGAAGACGATCTCGACGATGAAGCCGAAATCGAAGGAGTACTAGCCTCGGAATTGGATGCAACTGCTGCAACCTTCTCCATTACTTCACTTTCTTCAGAAACCTCCTTCTCAGTTACAGAGCATTCGACATTGATTCCATCTCCATCCTCGCCCTCCCTCCACTCAATCGGCAAATTTCTTAACGGCGACATCGACCTAGTTCTTCGCCTCTGAAACTTATCCCTCAGCCTCAGATCCCTCCCTCGAACAAACTCAACGATTCCATCCCCTTCTTCATCCCCAATCTCCAGGTCCAGCAATGGCGCCAGTGGAAACTCCAAGTGCGTCGAAAGCTTCATGGGACGGATCTTCCCGTCGTGGAACAACTCGTCGGCGGAGGACATGGAAGTGGAACCGGCATTAGACCCAAACCTCGCGGAGAAATCGAACTCAAAGGAAGAAGAATGATTATCCATGGAAGCAGAAGAGGATGAAGAAGTGGGGTTTTTGGTAATGGCGAAGTGCATAGGGCTGGCCGGAGCACTGTAAAAGAAGCCGGAAATGGGGCTGCGGGTGGGGCTGGAAGGAGCACTGACGTAAGGAGTAGAGCAAGTGCTATCGACATCTTCGAAAGAGAGGTCGAGGTCGGTGGAATCGAGAGATTCGCCATTGATGGAGTATTGAAGCTCTGTTTGGGAGTCAGCAATGGAGTTTCTTTGGGGATTGGGAGTTTGGGATTCCATGATTTTGGTGCTCTGTTCACACAACTTCAACTTCAACTTCAACTTCAACTTCAAAGCAACAACAATGGAAGCTCTCTACTAATTAATAATAAACAAACAAACACCTCACCCCAATTTCAATTTTCAAAATAATCATTTTAAAATATTAAAAAAAAAAAACTAATTTTCCAAATTTCTTGAAATTTAATTCAGCTTGGTCTCATTAATAAATGTTTGGTTTTTCAAATTTAAAAAGCTTTCAAATGTCTTTTAATTTTGTTACACTACATAAACATGGGTTGGAGAATTTTTTTTTTTTTTCAAATTATATTATTGAACAATCAAGACTAGAAGATTAAATTTAGATTCACATGTTTCTTTAAAATCTTTACATGTTCATAATCAACATAGACATAAAGATACATCGACACTTTAATTATATTGTACAAAATTGATTAAACATAAGGAATAATAAAATGTTAAATATTAACCATTTTAACTTATTATTTAAAAAGTTTCAGTAAAAAAATATATTTAAAAAGTGTAAAAATTTTATTTAATAATTTAAATATTTTCTCACTTTTATAACTTTTTCATAAATATTCATCATCGTCTATCTTTTATTGATATTTTTATCAAATTTTTTTGAAAAAATTGAGACATCGACATTTCTATTAATATCAATATTTTGAACATTTGGCTAGAATAACTAGTAATATGCTTGAGTCTAATTCTCAAGGTTTTATATACCTGTGAACTCGTTCAAAAAAAAAAAATAAATAAATAAATAAATGTTAAATGTGTATAATAGTTTTCTTACTATTTTATTCTAAACTTTCAATTCCATCCATTTATATTTTTAAATTAAATAAATGTTGGAAGTCGAATAATGGTTACAATTTTTACTTTTGTTAACTTTTAGTTCTTGTGCACTAGTTCAACTAATTTGTGGAAAGGTTGATTTTAATTTGAATTAACATGTTTTGAGATTTTTCTTTACTTTGTATTAGTATTAGCGAGTGGATTAGCATAAATTAAACATGCATCAGGTAAAAATTGTATAATTAAAATATCATTTTAGTTTTTATATTTAAAGGTTTGTTCAATTTTAATTTTATACGAAATTGTCTAATTTTAGTTCCCGATACTTTTAATAAATTTTACGCTTAGTATCTTAAAGTTAATTTTTACCCAAGTTGAATAAATAATAATAATATTTTTCATGCAAGAAAATAGAATATGTGAATATATTTTCAAAATTTATAGTAAAAATGTTGTAGACAACAAAAAAAGTTTTTCAAAAATCAAGGGCAAAATACATTTTTGGTCTCTAACGTTTAAGTAAGTGTCTATTTGGTCGACCCATGAGGTTTTATAATGAACGCTTTTAGTCTCTGAGGTTTAAATAATACTTCTAAATTTACATTTTGGGGAGTCGTGATTCGCAATTTAAATTGAGGATTAAATTTAAAATTTATTGAAAGTACAATAACCAAATATGAGAATGGAAAGTTTTCATATTCAATTTCGATTGTTTTTATTAGTTTTCTATTAATGAAGTTAAAATAGGGGCTATTTTCAAATATAGCAAAAGGAACCAAAATACTACAAATATATTAAAATTTTACTGTCTATCTATCTGCAATAGACCCCAATAGGTCACGATAGATTACTATCTGTGTCACGATAGACGCATATAGTAGTTTATCGCGGTCTATCACAGATAGACTGTATATTTTGCTACTCATTGTAAATATTTTCAACAATTTTGCCATTGAAGATAATTTTTCTTAAAATAATTAATTTATTTTAACTAAATTCGCTTTAATTAACTTTCTATCACTATTATACTAAAGTTGCATCATAATTATTTTATATTAACTAAATAAAAGTTCTTTCTAAAAAAACAAATAAATGAAAGTTAACACCAAAGAAAAAAAAGGAAAAAAGCGTTATTAAAAGCTCACAGGTTGAAATCAAAGTATCAAATAGAAACTAAATTAAAAATTAATAATAATAATGTTATCAAATTCAAAAACCAAATGGAAACTATAGAAGTATGGATGTAATAATTTATTCTTTCAAAAAAAACTATACTAAAAAATTAAGAGTTAAAAAAAGTTTTTTTTTCCTTCCTTTTTTTGTCTTCAAAAAGATTATATAAAGCCATTTTTCTTTATATTAAATCTATAGTTTAGAATTTTTCTTTTAAACGACAATTTATTCTAAACACGTTTTTTCTTTTTAAAGAAATGATCTCGAAAATATAATTTAAAATTTTAAAAAATCATTCTCATTCAGATTGATTGCATTTTGATTCTAACTACTTTAGTTCTCGATTTATTCTCATTCTTGATAAACAAATATGCTATAGAAAAATTGATCGTGAAATGAAGTAAATTATTGTTTAACTGAAAAAATTAGTTATAGTGTTTGGTAAATAATACTAAATTGTTGTGATTAATAATAATGATTAAATAGACTCACTATTAAACTTGCATAATTTCTTGTTGTTGATAATTAATATTATAAATAATTTTAAAAAATGTTTTTCTTAAAGTGGAATATTTCATTAATACATGTGTTTGAATTTACATCTTTAGAAAGAAGAGAGAGAATCTAAAAGGTTATATTTTAATTAATATTTTAAATAATTAAAAAAATGTTATATCATGTATATTTTCAACTTAAATTTATATTTTGTTTGCTCTAGATTATTGGTTAAGTATAATATTATTGGTTAAAATTAGTAATGGAATCTATTTTTGAGAAGACGAGAATTAACATTGGATTAAAATTTGATTTTAACAACTTGATTCACAATAAATCATATCAAACACTTAAAATGAATAGGATTATTAGTAGCTACTTTTATCGCTCTCAAAAACAATCATAAAAATAACTTAGAATGCTGACTATGGTTTTTAGTCAAAATAACTAATATTTCTTTTGAAAAAAAATTAGCAATGCAAGACATTAGACTTGAATCTTGATATTGTATTGTTAATGTTTTTAATGTTAAATTAAAAACTATGGAGGGGTCATCCAAACTTTAACATCTAATAAAAATTATTCATCATTTGATTAATTAAGATATACTCATATCAATATAGTATATTTCAACATACATAATTTGTTACATTGAGTTTTGTTAATTAATTTTAATACTAAAAATTGATACCAATAGAGAATTTGTAATTTTTGGAGGAATGGACAATTACTCTACAAAATAGAGAAAATCTTGCACATGGTGCTTGGCCACCAACACTATGACGATCAAGTTAATTATAATCTTAATAGATAACTAGAGAATAGAGAGCTTTTAGAGTGTTTTTTAGTGTACCTTAAATGTCACAAACCCTTTTAATTCTATAGACATATGATTTCGTAATGATCATTCACTAATTAACTTCTCAGATCATTAACCAGACTGTTACTAACCATTACAGTTAGTCAGGATTATTTTACTAGCAAACCCAAGCACGTGTTAGAAGTTAAATACTTTACATAAATTTTCCTTTACGACCCATTCCTTCTCAAGATCTTGGGTCAACCTCCTTACCTAGCCAAACAAACATATCTTCTCTTTAGATGATCTCCTTAGACCTTCATAATTAGACATTATTTCTTTCATGGGTTGACCTTCATGTAGTCTACGGAGTCAACCTTGCTAGCCTTCTTAACTTTCATGGCTAACCCTAAAGGCTAACCTCTATGGTTCTTGTTGATCTTACGACGTGAGTTGATCTCTTTAGCTTTTATGGTTGAGTCTATAGGTAGACTTCTATACTTAACTAAATAACTCATTTTCTTTTAAATGACATATTTAATCATTTTTGTAAGGTCAGATATTTAGTTATAAATATATATGTTTTATCCATAACAGTCTCGTTAAATGATAGACAATAATTAAAAGAAACAAAATTAAATTAAGGTTAAAAAAGCACATGGACTAAAGTTGTAAATTTACACAAAATTCTTTAATATTTGACTTTGTGGAAAACTTTAATACATGAATAATTATTTTGCAGTAAATGATATAATCTATTAAAAAAAAAAAGTGAACTTTGGAAAAAAGAAAATTTTAATTTCACTTTATTGTGACGTCAGAGCACCAATTGTTCTTCTGCCATTCTCCATTTGGATCACGTGGCATGTTCCCATTCCCCATACTCTTCAGACTTTAATTTTTTTCCCACAACACAATCATAGCCGTCCAAGTTGACATATATTCAATGGTCATCATCGACTTCAAGATTAAGTAGATCTTATTAAACAATATCATGATTCGCCACTTAAATTTAATTTTTGTCTTATGTTATTTCAATTAAATTAAAGTAAAGTATTAGATTTTGATTATTTAGAAGTGGCCAGAGTTACTATCTAATTAAGTTGTTGACATTACAGGTCAATTTTTTTTTTTTCTAAATTTTTTATTATGGAAGTTGATGGTCTTTCATTCCTTCAAATAGTAACAAAATAATTTATGAACAACTTAGTTTAAAAGGAGTTGATTCTTTATGCTTGTTTGATTAATGTTTTCTCTCCTTAAACAAAAATAATGGAAAATACAAAATTATTTTAAATGATAAAACTGTTGAAAATATTTACAAATATTAACAAAATATTACCGTCTATTTGTAATAAATCGCGATAAACTATTATTTATGTCTCGTGGTTTATTGTAGATTGACAGGAAAGTTTTGCTATACTTGTAAATATTTTGGTTCATTTTTCTATATTTGAGAACCACCCTTTTTATTATAATTAAGTTTGGATTCTATCGTGTAATTTGTGTAAAAAAGATTATGAGAGGTTTATACTTTGTGTTATATGTAATTTCTTTTATTCAACCGTTATTTGGAGAATGAATTTTAAATCTAAGATGGATAAAAGAAAAATTTAACGTAAAATAATTAAGATTTCCTTCGATAATCATTCTAATCTTTTGATTTTATATTTACATCCATCTCCATCTATTTATTCGTTTGTTGCGGTTAAAACTCTAAAAAAAAGTCATTTTAAAAATGTAGATTTTGTTTTTGAAATCCAATTGTGTTTATAGGAAAAATGTATAACATACCAACTAATTTTAGGAAAATTATCTTAAATGGCAAAACTGCTGAAAATATTTACAACTAATAGCAAAATACATTGTCTATCGCCGTCTATCACAAATAGACAGTGAAATTTTGCTATATTTGTAAATATTTTGATTAATTTTGCTATATTTGAAAAGAGCTCATAATTTTATTAGAAAAAAAATAATAAAGTAAAAAAAATGGGTATAATTTAGTAACTTCAAGCCACTGGATTCCATCCTGAAGCAACTATTTTCAAAGCTTTGAAAATAGGTGATATATATTTTTAATTACAAAATTCTTTCTTGATTAAACATTAAACTATAAATATAATATCAAGATATTCACAACACTTATAATCTACATTTCCTTTTGTTTCTTTTCCCCATTCCCAAGAAATAAAGAATATTGGTTGAAATGAACAGCTCTTGATGCCAAACAAATTGCAACATCAAATCAATACTACACACATGGTTCATATGGTAATTTATGGATCTTTTTAAAACAATGACATACTTATAATATAATCTAGAGTAACTTATACTCTTAAACATTAAAAAAGAAAATTTTAAAATAACTTATGTTAGCATATAAATAAAAACCATTAGTACTTCTTCTAAAAATATATTTGAAATACATTAATATTTTTAATATTTAAAAAAAATTGAGAACGCTACACTCATTAATTTGTGGACATAAATGATTTATCTACACCTTATTACCTATCTCTTCTATTTCCACTCTCTCATTTGCTTCAATTTATGGTTTACCCACTTTCCTATATTTTCCTTCATTTTCCCTTTTTCATCAATACTCTCTTAATACTCTATTCTTCCGTTCCTCATACTCTACAAGTACTTGCTTCAATTAAGCCACATAAGCTAGCAAGAAGAAAGAGAATAATGGAACCACCAACGAACCTTAGGACTTAAAGGCTTCCCATGATCAAAGATGATATTCCTTTGTCAGCTCTTTTTATATTTGACGATTCATTTTTTTTTTTTTAAAGGTTTGAGGGGAGAATTTAATTGTAGGATTTTATGCTTTAACTTGCAGATTTCAATCTATTTTGTTGCTAAAAAAATTGGTATAATAATTGGACAAATAGGAGAGAATTAATAAAAATGTCTATGGAAAAAATGACTAAACTAACCATAAATACATTTATAAAAAATTGTTTTCAAAAGTTTAAAGGATATTAATGCTATTCTTGAAAGAAGCAATAACACATGTTTTTTCCGTATATATTAACAATAAAGACATTTTATTTTTCTTTTGATGTGTCGATATTTAACATAAAACAATAAAGAACAATGTGTTAACTACATCCACATGATAGAGAGAGAACATTTTTATTAGAGAGAATAATTTAGATTACAGGGTAGATGCACCTCTAGGGTTAGAGCATTTATATAGCACAGTTTCTCAAACTCTTGGTAAAAAATTTTATTTGTACGTTTAATTATTCTTTTGAATTTTTTGTTTTAATAATTTTTTTTAGAAATATTCATCAACATTGGTATTGCTATTGACATTTTTGTAAAACTAAGACATCGACATTTTCTAGGTAAAGGTTAAAATAAGAAGAAAAAGAAAAATAAAAAGAAAAAAAATTGGAATTACAAGTCATTTGAATGAGTGGATGAATAGGAAATGGGAAAAAAGAAAAGGAATAGAGAGAATATTGGTGTTTATGAGACAGCATCTTTTACACATCCCCTCTAATTAGTATCTTTCTATAACATATAATGCTCTAATTCAGACACACTCACAAAAAAGAGAACTTTATTTACTTTGACACATCATAATTGAAGTTTCATTTCTGTCACAAAAGGACACACAAGCATCCATTATCTAGGGATTGATCAATGCAATGATGTGACAATAGATCAAATCATCATATATGTTCTTCATTCTCTTTCTCCTCATGGGTATTAACCATTTTTTCTAATGTATATTGAGGAATGATACAATGTTTTGATCAATTTAGTTATACTAAAGTTGATGAGTCTTTTAAGACATATTTGGCTAAGACTAAAGTTGATCCGCGTTGTTAACTCCCGTTCATTATCTAGCTTAAAGACTAAAAAACCTTATTTACTCCTTATCTTGTGATGCTCCCACAACTAAACAACTCATCAACTCTTTGTACCAAAGATTGCTTTAACTCTTTTATAAGGATGTTTGTAAAATAAAACACATATCGTTAGCAAAAATGTTAGTTTTTTTTTTTTTTTTTTTGGGTAGTACATTATTGTCGTGTAGAGATCTTGTCCAGGTTGTTAGTCTCCAGGCAATGTTCCTCTTGTTTGAGTATTTCGTCCGAACTAACCTATCAGAGAACTTGCACCAGTATGGTACCGAGCCAAGTACATTCTAATGCCTAAGTTAGTACATTAAATGTTTAGTTCAACTAAGCACACATAATATTGTTTATCCCTTAAGGTAGTGGAATGAGATTATTTACAAAATCCATCAACTGACATCTATTGGGGGACATGAGCAATATCAGTAGTGTTAACTTAGGTGTAGCGTTTAAGCTGGCTGTAGGGTTTTACTTAGTAAGCTCGACTCGATCGTTACCCTTCAATGGAACAAAATGAGCTTGACTAGATAGATCTAAGACTTGAAACCTTGACTTCATCTTTTGGGACGCTTGGGACACTCCCAAAATGTCTTTGGGCTTGGACCCACAAGTGAGCATGGGCCTTGCTTTGGTAGTTAATGCCTTAATTAGATCTAAGATAACCAATGTCTATCGTTGAAAATTATGTTTGAAATAGGTTTAAAGTATCCAATATGGTAGTTTGTTGCTAAGGTAGAAATATTTGTAATTGTCTTAAAATATTTTTTAGAAAGTGTATGTCTAATGTTAAATATATAAAAGTGAGAATCTTGCAAACTCAAGTATCTAACATAATTATAACGTGTCATTTGAAACACACAACCCAATTCAACATTTGAAAGTGTGCATCTTGAGTTATGTTTGTTTTGTCATATAATGATGATTTAGACAACAAATTAGGTTGTAACTCTCAAAAATATTATCGCGATATTAATACACATAATTACCCTCATGTTTAATTTACAAAACTTTCTTACTTCTTTCTAATATCATTTTTAAAAAAAAAAAAAAAAAATTGTTTAGTTCATGTGGCTAATTATAAATTTGGAAGAAAAAAAAAGGTGTTGTATTTTGAGAGACAGATCCTGAAAGTAAGAGACATGAATTACAAAAATGAAAGAAGGAAAACAAAGAGAAAAAAACAAAGGAAATATTATTGAAAATAATTGGTTTGGAGGATATTGTTGGAATATGATGGTTTGTATTTATTATATTAATTATTAGGCTGTCATAGTTGACTGCTGAATATGGTTTTTCAAAAAATGCTTAGGACATTTGGAAATGACTTGTCCTAACAACATTACCTCAAATATAATTAAAAAATAATGATTTAAAATCATTTTTATCAAGAGTGATTTTAAAATGAATAAAATTACTTTTATTATTTTCAAAATCACCCGAAAGCATTTTTTTAACCATTCAAAATTAGTGTGAATTTAAATATTAAATTAATTTTGAGCGATTAAAGATGTATTTCAAAGTGAATTTAACTGTTTTCAAAATCCCTCTCAAACATGTACTTACTTTTTGTATCTTCAAAATTGTATAATAATTTAGTATTTTAATTATAGGATGTAACAATTTAGTCTTTATACTTTTAAATTTGTAGAAGTTTAGTCTCTATTGTGAAAAAAATCTCATCAAATTAAACTTAATGGTCAATTTTGATTATTTAGGCCCCGTTTGGTGACCATTCGATTTTTTGTTTTTGTTTTTGAAAAATACGTCTACAACGCTACTTCCACTTCTAAATTTCTTTCCTTGTTATCTACTTTTTACCAATGGTTTAAAAAACCAAGCCAAAATTTTAAAACTAAAAAAAGCAGCTTTTAATAATTTGTTTTTGTTTTTTGAAATTTGATTAAAAATTCAACCATTGTAGTTAAAGAAAGAGGCAAATATGCTTAATTTTCAAAAACAAAAAACAAAATAGTTACTAAACAGGGTCTTAACGACTTAGTTTTTATAATTTATAAGCAAGCTTCGTCCTTAATAAGTTTATCAATCTACATAGGCAATTTTTTTTTTATTAAATTTTAGTAGTAAAATTAGGGATTAAATCATTACAAATTCTCAAGTATGAACACTAAATTAATACTCATTAATGTTTAGAGGCTAAATTTTGACAAATTTAAAAGTAATTAAATCATTACAAACTAAAATCAGGAACTAAATTGATATTTCTATAAAAATTTACAGAACAAAAATGATTTTCAACGAAAAAAAAAATGAAGTCCTTTCATTTTTTTTTTCTTTCCATTTTTCTTCCCACACATATTTTTCTTGATCTTCCAATATTTACTTAAAAACAAAAAAAATAATTTTAACCATAAATTTATCAAATTGTATCAAATTAGACTATAAACTTTTAACATATGTTTTAATTGACTTTTTTATTTATTCAATTTTCACTACTTTCTTCAAAATTTGTAACAAAGTTTAGCCATTACCTAAGACAATATAGATTTGTTAGCAAGTTATCCACACTACCTCAAATCCAACCCTATGAGGGAGTGAGGATAAAATGACAATAAAATAAATAAATCCCCTTCCCTTTTTTAAGGTCTATCCTAAAGTTTTACAAGCTCATAAAAAGAGAGTTCTTCACAATTTTCGGGGAAGAATAATGGATTATCATATACTTAATTTACATTAAAAGATGTGTCACAAATAATCAAATATTATTACTCTAAAGTTTAGAATCAAGGACCAATTTTCCTTTTAAAATTGTCACTTACTTGGCAGAGAAGTTAGATTAAAAGTTTAATTTAGTCTTAGAATTATTAAAATTTGTGTTAAATAGGTTCTAAAATTTAAAAGATATCTAACAAATTTATCAAATTTTAATCATGTATTTAATAAGTCATTGTTTGATAATAAATTTTATGCTTAATAAATTTATAAATATTTTAAAATACATATAATAAAGTTAAAATATTATTTTGGTTTATATACTTTCATAGGTCTACTTATGGTTCTTGTATTTTCAACAAATTTTAAATTAGTTCAGGTAGTTAATTAATTGTTGCTTTTTAGAAAATACCTTTTAAGTCCTTAAATTTTTAAGAACTTTCGTACTTGGTCCCTCAGTTTTGAAAAATAGGCTTAATAAGTCTCTATTCCTATTTTCTACATTAATTAAATATGTATTTAAAATAATAAAAAATTAATTAATGTAAAAAATAAGAATAGAGACCTTTTAAATCTATTTTTCAAAACTGAGGGACTAAAATGGTCAAATCTATTCATAAAAGCTCAAGAACTAAAAATGTAATATTCCCTTGTTTTGTTTTACAATAAAAGTCCAAACTAACACTATCTTTATAAATTGTGAAAATATATTTATATAGTGACTTTTGTTGCATAAAAATTATTATTATAATTTACAAATTTTGCAAAAGAATTAACTTTCAAAGGCTTAATTTAAGATATATTGAAAGTATATGGAATAAATTTAAAATTAATTAAAGGGTAATTGTTTTAAATAATAAAATTACTAGAAATTTTTTCAAATATAGCAAAAAGTCAATGTGACACTAATATATGTTTGTTATAATTATGTCTATCAGTGATAGATACCGATAGATGTCTATCATAATCTATCACCAATAGTCAGTTACATTTCGTTATATTTGTACATAATTTAGCCAATTTTGTTATATTTACATATAATTTAAAATTAAAAATACATTATTAAAGTTGAACTATTGAGAATGCATTAAATGGAACCTAAATTAAAGAATGAAAATGGTATTTTATCCAATAAATAATTTATAATATCTTGTTCACAGTTTCAACCAATGATTTTCTCTATCATCCTATTTTAGCAGTTAGCTTCCCTCCAAATCTTTTATGGGGTCTCCAAAAAAGTATTGCACTTGAAAAGAGGACCTTTTCCAAATTCAATATTAAAATTGAGAACCTGCCTAAGTCACATGCTAAGTGCCTAAGGCTACTTTATAAAGTTCAAATAAATAAATAAAAGTAGTCCTCAAAAATCTATTTTTCTGTTTTTTTTTTTTTTTCTTTACACAAGTTTACATGTATTTGTATCTTTGTTATTTATTGTGTGTGTTCTTATTGGTTTTTTATATTTTTCATTTTGTAGGTTAGCCTTCTAGTCTTTTGCAAAAATATAAGGGTATTGTAATATGTCTTGTTGACCCTGAGATCGAAAAGACCTGCAGAAGAAATCGTAAGGAAAAGAAAAGAGAGGGAAAGCTAGACCAACCGTAGAACAAGACGGAAGAGAGAACAAGCTCACTGATCATCGAAAATGTGTAACAGATATTAAATCCACTCAAATTTTGGCTATTACATAACCTTTACACTTTGTCGTTGTTGTTTTAGTTTAAAACCTACTAAGAATAGTCAACGATCAAGTGCGAGTGTACACTATCAACAGGTAATAATATGAAAGTACTCCAAGTATCATTTCTCAGGTGACTATTAGCAAAATTTAGATTTGGAAGGAGTTTTTAAGTTGAAATCGAAGGCAACCAATAAAAATAGTTGGAGGGTGGTTCGTGCTAGTGCAAAGTAAATAATAATGGAAAGCATGAGATTCAGTTAATTTTCAACTCTTATAACAAGTAATCCAAGATTGTGATCGCATGCATTACAACCACTGGACTCTCTATGCTATGAACTAGGTTAAACATTTATTCATCATTGATTTCAAGTAACTTTAGAAACCTAAGTAATTAGACTTATATTTCTATTGCTCATTACAATTTAGATAAATTCACATGCAAACTTTAGTCCTATAGTGTGCATTATGTCTAAGGTTATGTGACGTTTTTTGTTTAGGCCCTCAGTTTCATATTCCCTTTTCTGTGATATTGCCTTAACCTTCTCAATATTAAGACTCAAATATAACATGTTTAACTTAAGTAATCATTTTAAATTAACAAGATAATTCATAACTCAACAAAGAAAATAATTTAAAGGAGAGTGGATGCGATGCAAACACGATTTATCAAGCACCTATCCTATCTTTTTAGGGCAACCACCAAACCAAATCCCTTAAAGAATTTAGCTCATAATTATGAGAAGAAATGTAGGCTTCATTAAAAAGAAATTCATATGTACAAGGTGACTGTAAGATAAAAATGAAAGACAACAACAAATAAACTAAAAAAGATGTCTTCAACCCCTTGTGATAATCTCTACACTCTCTAGGATGCTCCCTTAGTTTGATTCAACTTCTTTCGAGAAGAATCTCGTTTACAAGTCTAACTCACGAGTAGGAATTGATCTAAAAACGCCAACTCCAAAGAAACTTTCATTCTTGATGCGTTTGAAGTCTCTTCTTCGGTTGGAAGTGTGGAAATCATCTCAAGGCTTGATTCCCCAAATGGATGGATTGAAAAGCTTTATATAGGTTTCAAGAGGATGTGTAGTTACCGATATGCATGCCCCAATTTGAACTAGCAAGATTCGAAGTGAACTAACAGCTCGCAGCCACATTGTATTTTGCTTGTTGAGCAATGCGACTAGATTGGGGGTTGAAAACGGATGGCCTGCACTTAAGCAACAATTGACTTAATTCTCCTTAAAAAGTGCTAGAATGACAACCATCATGCATTGGCCTAGTGGTAAAAAGGAGACATAGTCTCAATAAATGACTAAGAGGTCAAGAGTTCAATCCATGGTGGCCACCTAGGAATTAATTTCCTACGAGTTTCCTTGATTAACGGAGGTGCACGTAAGAAAAATGACACAATAACTAATCCTAAATTCAAAGGAAAAAGTATAGAAAAATGACATTCATCACCTACTAAAGCACCATAGACATGAGGAATAGAACGTACCCAAACGGCTATTGAGACAGCTTTCTCATTAAATGAATGCATTAGGAACCAGATAAAAGGTCAGGCTTTTTTTCTTGTGAAGCTCAGTCTTTTCAAGTTCTCACTCCAAGTTGAAGCAACAATTTATAAATTCACCTGAGCTCAGAATCCAAGCCTTCTCATTTCTTACTTCTTTCTTGAGACGGAGAGATGGAAGATGAACAAAAGTGCACTTTTTTTCTCTGTTGGATAAAGATGACATGCCCTAGCATGTTGATGGTTATGGCACTAGAAAACAATTCCAAACACTATCTTCTGGTAGCTCATGCAATTTTATGTCTTATTTTTAACAAAAATTACGGGTGGAGGAGCAGCTGCATCTCATGAAATTTCAACAAAATCCTCGCTAATTTCATTTTCAACATGCATCTTTCTAATATCCTTGCTCAATGATTTCACTGTCAAGATTATGTCTTCAATCTTAGGATGTGAATTGTGAACTGAAAAAAATGTAAAACTGGTTCCATGAACCTCAATAGAACTCCATCCAGGAAGCTTTTTCAGACCAAGAGATTTCATTTGGGTCCATGCCTCCTCCACTCCATCCCATCTCCTCATGGACGCATAGCTATGGGCCAGTTGCACAAAGTTTCCAGCATCCACAGGCTTTAATTCAAATATATCTCTAGCAATAACCTTTCCAAGTTCGACATTGCCATTCACCCGACAAGCGTCAAGGAGTATGCCTAAAACATCTATTGAGGGTTCTTTAAACATCATTTTATAGAAGCTATATGCCTCGTCAACCTTTCCAGCTCGACTAAGGAGGTCGATGATGCAAGCTCGATGTTCGAGATTTGGTGGCATTCTGAAATCTTTGGTCATCGACTCGTATATACTCAAACCTTGGCTAATAAGTCCACAGTGGCTACAAGCAGAAAGAACTGAAAGGAAAATAACATGATTTGGTTCCATCCCTGTGCCAAGAAACTCTGAATATTTTCTCAAAGCAATTTCACCTTTTCCATTAAAACCATATCCAGCAATAAGGATGCTCCATGTTACAAGATCTTGTTGCCACATATAATCAAAACACTTCTGAGCAGTCTCTAAGTTTCCACATTTGAAGTACATGTCAACTAGAGCCGTTTCAGTCATAATGCAGGGGATAAGGGAACTTCTAAGAACGAAGTTGTGAATCCACTTTCCCTGGCAAAGTGCACCAGCAGAACCACAAGCTTGAAGAAGTGAGGTCACTGTTATTGAGTCAGGCCTTTGAAAGCTGGTTCTCATTTCATTGAAGAAAAAGATGGCCTTGCTTAAATAACCATTTTTAGCATGTCCAGCCACAATAGCATTCCAAGAAACTAAATCCTTTTCAACCATCCTATTAAAAATTGAACAACTTTGCTCCAGCCTATTACACTTTGCATACATGGTGACAAGAGAGTTTTGAGCAGGGATGTCTACCATTATTCCTTGCCTTAATACATAACCATGAATCGAGGTACCAATATCATAACAACCAAGTTGAGCACAGGCTGCAAGAGCACTAGCTACGGTAGCAGTACTTGGCTTGACATTTGATTCGATCATTTGATAGAAGACCCCCAATGCCTTATCAGCACAATCATTCTGAACAAGTCCTGATATCATTGCTGTCCACAGGACCACATCCTTTTCAGTAGTTGATCCAAAAACTTTATGAGCGAGATCCAAACTTCTACATCTTAAGTACAAAACTACGAGTGCCGTCTCTACTTGTTGATCCATATCTAACCCATCTTTGAGACTCAGACCGTGCACTAACTTACCAAATCGAAGATCACCCTTTATAGCAGAAGCAGACAAAGCAGAGCAAAAAGTCTGCTTGTCGGGTTTGATATCTTCAATCCTCATTCCTTGTACAAGCTGCAATATTTCTTCAATGCCTCCAATTTTCGAATAGGCCGATAATAGTGAATTCCAAGAAACTATGTCTCTGTAATCCATTGACTCAAACAAACTTCTTGCATCACCAATTCTGCCACATTTACCATACATATTGACCATGGAGTTCGATAAAGCTAAGTCTGACTCAAAACCATATAAAACAATCAAACAATGCAAACAAAGAAGAAGGGGAAGCTCTGAAATACCAGGAAGCAGACTTAAGAAGGTGACAGAAGTGGGCTGAATACCACTCTCCCGCATTTGTTTGAACATTGAAAAAGCAATGTCAATGTCTCCCTGCCGTGAATAGCACCCAATTAAGGTGGTCCAAGGAACAACATTTCTTTCAGGCATTGTATCAAACACCTTGCGACCAAACTGAATGCACCCAAATTTAGCATAGAAACTAATGAGCGAAGACCCAATATAGGAATCATGAGAAAGGCCATTAACGATGACAGATTGATGAAGTGAGAGGCCATTTGAAAACAAGTTCAAATGGGTACAAGCTTTGAGGAGGCTAGGAAAAGTGTAAGCATCTGGTGGGGTGTTGGTGTTTTGCAAAGAAATATAGGTTTGAAGAACTTGATGGTGAGCGCCTTGAGAAGAAAGGCGATTTATGAGAGAGTTAAATGATTTGGTGTTGCCATGGGCTATTGGCTCATGGATTAATCTGTTCATAACAATCCAACAACGCAATGCAATCTTCTATCAACAGTTCACCAACTCCCAACAACGATTATTAAAGATATGAAGACTCTCGAGGAACAAATTCAAATACTTGTAAGAGTAGAATTCGATTAGCCAACCACGGAGTTGACAAAAATCCGACCCAAATCAAGCACCAATCTTTCCCCCTTTTATTTTATTATTATTTTTAAAATTTTTAATTAACCTCGTAAGCAATATGGGAGTAGGGAAATTTTCAATCTTGGTGGATCCATTATTTTTTAAAAAACATGTGGACGTGACACAAAATAAGGAAAAATTATCTATATTCCATATTTGATTCACCACCTTGAACTTGATTGCTTGAAAATAAAATTACATTAATAAGAGAAATAGCAAATTAAAAAAATAAATATCCAAAAGTCGTAACCACCAAGATTGTATTTTAAAAAGTGAGATGCACCTTATTTTCGAAAATCTCATTTCAATATAAATAGAATTAAGGGAAAAATATATTTTTTTTTTGTCTCATAGGTTAGGCTTGTCCTAAGTATTAAAATATTACACATTTAATCATTAAGTTTTAAATTTGATTTTAATTTAGTACCTGAGTTTCAAAATATTGCAAATTTGCTTTTGAAATTTAAGTTTTATTTCAATTTGGTCCCTAGGTTTCAAGATTTAAACTTTTAACCTCAATTTTTCAGTAAATACACTCTTTCATTCATTACCGTTAATGTCATTATTTGGTTTAAAACAATTATAAAGTGAAATTTTAAATTTAATTTTAAAAATGAAAAAACTGGTAAATTCTAATAAATTCAATAAAGACAAAAAAAATGAGTATGTAATGAAAAAACAAGGTTAAATGTGTAAAACTAAGCCTAAGGACCACATTGAAATAAAACTCATCTTCAAAGTCAAAATTAAAACATTTTGAAACCTAGAGACTAAAAATTGAAACCAAATTCAAAAACTAAGCTTAAGGACCACATTGAAATAAAACTCATCTTCAAAGTCAAAATTAAAACATTTTGAAACTTAGAGACTAAAAATTGAAACCAAATTCAAAATTTAAAAGCCTGTAACATTAAGTTAAAGTCTAAAAAAAAGTACGACCATCTAATGTAATTTCTATAAATAAATATATATATGGCAAACGTGAAATATATTAAAAAAAAAAAACGTAATATTCTACTAAAAAAGGACAACATCGTTTATTGTATTCTATGCTTGAGGTCAGAGATTCGATTCTCTAACCATATATATTGTTAAAAAAGGAAAAGAAAAAGAAAATTTTAAATTCCTGGGGCCATATGTTGTTTCGTAATTTGTGGAGGAGGGGGTAACCAAACTCCATATTCATCGGTTGGCCAATTTGAGAAGTAACCATTAGAAGCTTCTAGGGAATGTGATGAACTGTTAGGGTTATTCATCATTAACTCATTCCAAATTTCATCACTATACATTACTATTGGAATATTTGTGAAGCTGCTGCTGGTGCACCCAATATTATTTGATATTATTGATCCTCCAATATTATTATTATTATTATTATTATTATTATTATTATTATTATTATTATCATTGTTCCATAAGTACCCATTTGAATTTGAAATTGTATTTGCAACTTGAGGGACTCTCAATTTTGAGCATTCTTGAGGGTTGGAACTGTTCATTGTAACAGTCCCAAATGTTGGGGCAAACAACATTGAATTTGATGGCAAAGGAGCACCTATGAAAACAAAAGTTTAGGTTAATAATGTATGTGTATGTTCTTTTAACTATCCTATTCACAACTCATACACAACTAAAACTTTAAACACAAAAGAATAAAACTAAAATAACTTTCCAAAACAACCTTTACTTTTACATAAAAAAGACATATGTACATGTTACCAAATTAGTGGTAGGGTTATTAATTTGTCAATAATTGTGTTATACTTTAGGTTTGAGAAGATAGACAACAACTTATTCAACTTTAATTTTAAAAAACTTAACAAAATGGGCAACAAAAACAAGCACTTATCCAAATTAATTAGTTTAAATATACATATATATGTCTATATATATATAAAATAAAAAGCATGCATGGAAAAGGAAATTAAATTATGAATGCTTGAAAATTTAAAGGGGTAAAGAAGTGCATACCTGATGTTTGTGGAATTGAGGTGAGATGAGGAGCATGAGGAAGTTGAAGAATTTGATTATTAGAAGTCATTTGAAAGTGGTTTTGAAGAGGTGCTTGAATAAAGTAAGGGACATTAATGGTTGGATATGGCTTTTGGCTTAACTCAAACAAATGTTCATCAAAACTTATGAGCCTCTTAAACTCTTTGTCCAACATTCCTGGTGGAAACATAACCAAATGCCTCCTACAAAAAAATAAAAATAAAAATATCATGTTTGAAAGCATTTTTAAAAAGGTTTAAAATGACTCGAAAAATATTTTTAATTATTTTTAATTAGTTACAATCATTATCAATAGTATGAAAAATGAATTAAATATTGAATTGATCATTCTAGGTGGTTTATGTTTGGAAGTGATCATTTTGAGTGGTTTATGTTTCATCATTTTAAGCAATTAAAATCACTTTTGTCATATTCAAACTCATTTTGAAATGCATCTTCAATCACTCATAATTAATTTAATTATTTCATTTTACACTTTTAAATACAATTATGAGTTGTTTTCAAATATAACAAAATAAACCAACTTATTTATAAATATAACAAAATGTCACTGGTCATTTAAAACAATTATCCTATTGCCATCATGTCATAAGTGATTTTGATTATTTTAGAATCACTCCAAACATGTTCCTAAGTCAATTTCATAGTGATTTTAACAATTCCAAAGTCACTTCTAAATATACACATAAAAAAAAACGTAATGAAAATATGAACTACAATAGTTTTAACGATCTCAAAATCATTCCCGAACAGGAAATGATAAATTATTCAAACCTGCATATAGGAGCTTGGCCTCGGGTGAAATCCAATCCATCAACCCATTTGTCATGTGCACGTTGGTCGACGTTCTTGATTTCCTCATAGAATTTAGGTGGTTGTGATAGCTACAAATTCCAATCAACAACAATTAATTAAACTTCAATTAATTATAACAAATTTCCCTATACTATATACTTTAATTTTTATATTTCAAAAGCCATCAAATCTAGTTTCTTCAATCATACTATATCAATATAATTAAACTTTATTATCAACTTTTCTTCATCATATTCACATGTTGCTACAAATTTAGGTTAGAATTGTATAATTTAGCATTTGAACAGTACTGGATTTAATTGGATTAGAGCTTTTTCTTTAAACCTAACACTATCAATTTAATGTACCTATAAGCTTAGTTCTAATCACAATCCTGTCAAACCCTAGTTTCTAGGAATTTTCTTAAAATTCTAGTTACAACAAATTACGTTAATCAAAAACATAAATTAAAGAAAAGAAGTAATGAACCTCAACTTCAAGAATTCCAGGTTCTTTGTCATTCAATGAAGCTCTAATTCCCATGATAGTTGACCATTCAAATTCAATCTTTCCTCTAAACCCTTTCCACGAAACCTCATAACACATTTTCTTCCTTATAAAATAAACCCTTACAACCAACTCATCCTTCTCATTTATGGGCTCGAACTACAAAAAAAAAATTATTATTTTTTTTTTAAAAAAAAATGCATAAATTAAAGCTATATATATAATAGAAGACAACCCCAAAGATTTGAAGAATTTTTTGTTTTACCTTCCATCTGCCAATATAAAGCAATATAGGGTTTAAAATGGATACCATCAACTCTCTTTTATCCATTTTATTTTATTTTCTTTTTTTGAGATATCTTTAGCCTTTGTCTTTGAAATTCTATGACTTAGCCTGCAAAAAGAAGGAACAAATATAAAGAAAAAAAAAAAAGAAAAAAAGAAAAGTATGAAACAAGATATGAAAGAAAGTAAAATAGCTTACAATTTTACAAAGTATTAGAAGAGTTATTAAAAGTTCGAAGGGAAACGTTGATGAAATAGCTTGGAATTGGATCACTAGAGAGAGGGAATTGATTTTGGGTTTCTTTTGTTTCTTTTTCTATTCTCTCTAATCTTAAATCAAATCTCTCCAACTTAACAAAATCTCTAATCGGAGACGGATTTGGATTTCTTTTTAAATCTGAAAAACATAAAATACTAAAACTAAATCTCAAAATCAAAGAATATATATCTTTTTCTGTTGTAAAAAATTAACCGACTGAAATATATATATATTTTTATTTTATTATTAATTTTTTGGAAAGATTGAAATATTTTATTATTAAGTTTTGGGTCTAAATTTTGTCTTATTAATTATTTTGGAGGTTGGATTCGAAGGTTTAAAGGGATTAGAGGTGCCGTCCAGTATGGGTACGTAGCAATATCAAGACCTTAAAACTCTCTTTGAAATTATTATTAGCAGTAGAAATATGAGTTTTCAACCTTTCACTACACAAGGTCGTTATATTTTGAGGGGACAAATAAGAGATTATCGATTTGCAACTTCATGAAGAAATACAATGTACACACATTATCAAAAATTTGAATCTTTTTAGAGAGAGCGAGAATAGCCGCATCTCAACCTAATTGTTTAGGTATTTGTTTTTCATTCTTTACTTTAATTTTCTCCCTTATTTGTAACTCTTCCAACAATATTTTATGATGTTGATTCGTAATTATACAAATTGATAGAAGTAAACTATGAGGATGTAATAGACAATTATATCTTCATTCATTTAGTTTTGAAGATTTTAGAGTACATTTGAGTTAAGTGGCATTACTACAAAAGTGGCTATTTGGAACTTTGAGGGGCTCTCATGTCCATAACAGTTCCATTGAAACACTCAATATGATCATAATAACTTGTGTTTGGTTGGTGACTCAAATTAGTTGCTGCTTCACCATTTTGTCCCAACCAAAACATAGAAGCCATTGGATTTGCACTGCAAAGACCATGATCATACCCATTGTAGTAATTGGCTGATGATTCTCCAACTTCATATCTTCTCATGGTGTTTCCTTTGTTCAACACCTCCATGCTTTGGTCTTGATGGGTTATGATCTCATTCAAATGTGGTGTGTAATCAACAACTATAAGACAAAATTGTAAGGAAATTACAAAAAGTTGTAATAAATGTAAACTTTAATTTATTTGTATCTACCTAGGCCATGCAATATCGTAAATATATTATTCATTTCGTAGAGTATTGGATTCGACGCCTCCATCCTCTTGTTAAGAAGTGTATGAGTATCTTTTACCATTTAAACTATGCTCATATTTAGCTATGTGAGATCTTCAAAGGAGGAGTTGTTAGTTAGTGTTAACGGTAAGAATATAACTAATAATAATTCAAAACTCAAAATTTATAATTTAACTAGACAAATTTATTATCCCTGTTGTGCATAGTTGAATAAGTTTAAAATCTTCCATCAATAATCTAAAAAATAATTCTAATATATACACAAAAAAACTAACAATATATTTTGACTAATATTCTAAGCAAAAAATCACTCAATTATTAAGTCTTGTAGAGAAAATGCATACCTGATTTTGGTGAAGTTAGGGTGTGAATTGCAGTAGCTGAAAGATGGGGTGGAAAAGAAGGGATATTGAACCTTATTTCCTCAAATTGAATAGAAGAAATTTGATTGCAAGCAAGTTGTGAAGGGAAATAGGAGAAATTTAAAGTTGGGAATGGCCTTTGGCTCAGCTCAAACAAATGCTTATCCTTATCTTTTAGTTTCTGATAGTGTTTGTCCAACACTCTTGGAGGAAACACAATGCAATGCCTCCTACCAAATTAACATAAATCTGTATTAATTAACTTTAGAAACTAATTATTTTGACAATTAATTCATCTAATTAACCAAAAACTGCAAAAATAAACCTGTTTACATAAGCTTGGCCTCCCGTAAAATCCAATCCATCGGTCCACTGCGTGTGTTTCCGTGGCTCGGGTTCGATCTCCTTGTAAAATCTCGGCGGATGGTTTAACTGCATAATATATTTGGAATGAACAAAGAGGGACAAACTGTAAACAAATTTCGTGTTTCTACGTAATTGACCGTCATCTTATAGTTATGAAAATAGAAGTAATGGTTAATTTACCTCTACTTCCAAGATTCCTGGTTTGTTTTCCTCCAAGAAAGCTTGGATTCCTATGATGTTTGACCATTCAATTTCAATTTTTTCTTTCAACCCATTTCTCAAAATCTCCCACACAAGCTGCCTCTTTGCAAAATAGAACTTTGCCACCAAGTCACCTTCATTTCTAGCCACTAACTGAAGTACACCATCAAACAAACACAAACCCAGAAGAAGAAGATAGATATCTTCATTACAAAGTTACCTCATCAAATCACCATATTAATTATCTATAGTTGCACAATAATCTTAGCATTTATAAGTCACCCCATCGAACATGAGCCTCGAAGATTCGACAAAATTATTACCTGCCAAGACCCAATTTGAAGCATCAATGCACCTAAAATAGAGGCCTTCAACCTTTCACTATCATTGTGATCTGTTCTTGCTTGTGCTGCTGCATGGTTTATCCTCTTCCTTTTGGATAGTTTGCTTCTTTGCATTTGTTTTAGCAAAGAAGGTGAAATTTGAAGCTTTAATCCAATTGCAGGCAACTTCATGAGAGTTTCCATCAACTCTTCCTTCCAACAAAAAAAAAAAAAAATAATAACAACTTTTTTTGAAGTAAACTTCTAGGTGACTAAATTATTCTTACTCTAAACAATAGGGATCAAATTTGCAATTTAACCTAATTTATATATATTTTTATATAAAACACTGTCAAAACCCATTTAGGAGAAGAATGCTTGAGAAGAGAAGAAAAATTATGAAGACACAAAAAGGCTTAGGAAAACCTGTTGTTTAGTTTGTGGTGTGCAATGGTGAAGGCTGTGATTTGCAGCATGAAGAGTTGAGAGATGATGATGATTGAGAAGATTGGAATTCAAATGGTGAGAAAATGAAGTTGAGAATGATCCATTAAAATGTTGTTCTTCCTTATCCATTAACTTTTTTTGTTATATTAATGGGCAGAAGCTTCTCAAGAGATTAAAAGATTTGGTGTGCAAAGTGTGTGTATTTATGTGTGAGAACAATCTATAAAGTTATGTTATTTATATATTCTTTTTAAAAGAAATGTTTTCATAATCAAATTAAAAAAATGAATGGAATGTTTTTTACTTAATTTAGTGGCAGATAAAGTAATAATTTTTTTTTGGTTATTTTTTAGTTTGGTTTTTTTTTTCCTCTATGGTCTATTTTGTCCATCTACTTGAAAACATTTCTATTACATATCTCCCAAATTCGTAGATGATATTATATTAAATTTGTTTTGAGTCAATCTATAATTTAAGATAATAAGACCAATATATGAGAAATAAATTTAAAAAATATATGACTAACTAAACACAATCTTCAATTTTAAATACTCTATTATAGATGAACATTTCAGCTTAGTTTGATAACAATTTCATTTTCATTTTTTTATGTTTATAAAAAAATGCATTTGTTTCCTCACAATTTCTTTACTACTATGGTTTTCACGTTATATTTCTTAAAGAATGTTATACTTATTCTAGGCCAAATTCAAAAAAAAGAAAAAACCTACTTTTTTTTTTAAAAAAAATTCGTCAAATTTTTGTAAATGTTTTTCTTGAGAAAATTTAGAAAACGTTTTTAAAAGAAGGTAACAAGAGAAAGTAATTCATAGGCAAAAGTAGTGCAAACAAGGTTTAAGTGGTTGATGTCAATAGAAATATCGAGATCTCAATTTCAAGAAAATGTAGTTACAATGAATATTTTTGGATATATACACATACATACATTTTACACTTTTTAAACAAGTTCTTTTTTTAGTATAACAATTGTGGAGGTGTGGATCAAAACTTCAACCTCTAGATATAAAAGTCATGTTAATTATTATTGAATTAAGCTCACCCTGGCACATTTCTTAAGCAAGTTAACATATTTATTATTTATTTTATATTTACATTTAGTGATACTTTATTGTTTATTTCTTATGTTTCATGGGGTTTTTTATCATCGAATAGACATGTCGATTCACCCCTTGTGTCAATCCTAAATTCATTAAAATGTAGAAATATAGTTAACTAAGTATAATTTCAAAAAAAACAAAAACTATATAGTTTTGAAATGGAGACATTGTCAAGGTTTCATTTGATAATTATATTGTCTTTCATTTTTTATTTAAAAAAATGTGCCTGTGTTCTTACCCTTTCACATAAATTCAAAACCAAATTCTGAAAACATAAACATAAAGATTCTTAACAACTATTTTTTTTTCTTTAAAATTTAAAAGACCACTTAACTTGAATTTTGAAAGTATCTTTAAAAAGTAAATAAAAAGAGAAGTGGAAGAATGTTAATTGATTAAAAGTTTTAGAAAATTGAAATAGTATTGTAATTTTGTTTTTTTGAATAATTGTAACTTTTTTATAATAGTGTTATGAATAGTGGATTTTAACTTACAATATTTACGTCAGGCCTCCACTAGTGTTAAAGTGGGCTCTACAAATCTATGACGTATTATATAAATTGATTGTATCACTATTGTTCGGGACTATTTGTCAAGATCCATAAATTAAAGTACCAAAAAAGAAAAAAAAAAGAAATTATATAAATTAAAATAAATAGATATTAAAAGACAATGTGAGTACAGTTTATCCACACATATATTGTCACAAAAAAAAAAAAAAAACATTTAGTCCTTGGTAGCATTTTTGTTCAGGAGTTTTCAAACTCGACATTTTAAACCTTAAATTTTAAGTTTAGTAGAGTTTTGGTCTCTCGTGTCAATTTTTCTTTACCTTAGCAAATAGAAAATAGTTCAATAGTTTACTTTTTTAACCAATTATAATTTTATTCTTAAAATATTTTTTCTTTTTTTTTCTCTGTCGTTTCTTTCTCCCTGCTCTCTTCCATTTGCAACAATTACTTGCCTATCACTATCGTCGTCTCCCCCATTCTAAAATGAAGGGAGAAACAACATGTAGCAGATAAGAGGCGATGAAAGAAGAAGTTGAAAGCACAAAATATATATATATATATATATATTATCTACTTTTAAAATTTTGAGTTTTTATTTAAAAAAAAAAAATGTGTCATGTTAGCTTCTATTAACCATAATAACAAGCTATTGACAAAATAAAAATGCTACTAAATTTAAATTTTAAGTACCAAAAGTGTATTGTTCCAAAATAATAATGTAACAATATCTACACCGATAAATAATGATAGATGATAGTAATCTACGATGATAAACACGGATGATTGGAACTTGAGATTAGAGATTAGAGATCGAAGAAGAATCTAGAAACTGATTTATCTTTAAAATATTTTATTAAAAAAAATTAAGCACGCTGGAGTTAACACGTCAGATTAGTGAAGGATAAATGATAATCCCAATGAAACCATTCTAAACTTTACAATTGACCAACTTCATCTTATCACTAACCTAATTGGGTCAAATTTTTTAACTAAAAAAAACACCAAATTTAATTACTACTAAAAATTTAATTTCATTCATTCAAATTTAAGTCTTAATTCAACACGAAAGCAAAATTAATTTTTAACAAAACTTTCAATTTAATCCATTTAATTTTTAAACCCTATTTTGATTAATGCTTGTAGTTTTTTTTTTTTATTTATATTGAATTAAATTTTTGGGATGTTTTCAAAAATAAAAAAACTATTGAAAATAATTAAAAATATAGCAAAATTTTATTTTCTATCTTGATCATCTGTGTCTATCGCAGTCAATCACAAGTAGAAAGTAAAATTGTGCTATATTTATAAATAGTTTGATGTTTTTTCTATTTATAATAATTTTCTTAAATTTTTTATGAGAATAATGTACCATTCATATTATTTATTCTAACTCTATGATTCAATTTAATAAATCTAAATTTGACTTATTCAACTTAATGAAAAAATTAATAATAATAGTTTAGTATTGCTAACAATGAGTAGTAATAGATAAATATTCTTCGCATGAAGTTTGGAGGTTTAAATTTACTTCATGTCTACTTTTTATACTAAAAATAGTTTTTTTTTTATTTATTGTTTTTTCAACAATTTGAACAGTATTTTTTGAAAAAATAAATAATTATCACAAAACCAGTATTGAACCACCTTAAATACAAAATCAGTATTTCCTTATGTCATATTACAAATATTAATGTAGGATTAATTTTTCATTTAAAGAATAATTACATAAGTTGATGGGATTGAGGATGAAATCATAAGGAGATAATGAGAAGCCTTTCTTGGAGTCTTAAAGTAAAATTGTTCTCATCATTAATGAATACATCATGCATAAAGATTTGATGCTGATGGCTTTCCCAAATAATTAATTAATTATATAAACACAGCTCAATGACAACACATCTCCCACCCTCTCTACTTCCTACTTGCAATTGTTTTATAAGTTCATGAATATATATATATTTTATGCGAAATTTTGGATCTTCGTCAAGAGATTGGTAAAATCTAGTTCATTTATATAGTTTTTCGACTAATTTTAGTGGACAATCTAGAAGCTTTTTGCTTTCGAATGTACAAATTTTTTAGTTCCTTTACTATAAAAGGAGATATATTGCCCTTTTGGTTTTGGATAAGAGTAAATTTTGTGTGGTTATATGAGAAATGTAACTTAGAAGTTTGTTTATATATAGTTGTTGTTGAATAATAGAAAGTTTTATTATTTAGGTTATATAAAAAAATATAGATTTTATAATTTCACTTTGTTGTCACCTTGACATGATTAGATATTTATTCTTCATAATAACTTTTGAAAATGACTAGCCCACTTGACCGTAGTTCAACTAATGAAGACATTATCTTTCAATTTAGAAGTTAGATATTCAAAATACTTATAAAAAGACTAAGAATGGGTTTGAATGATAGATAGAGATGAAAGAGGTAAGAATGAAATCTTGGTGGGGTATGTGAAAACTAGCCAATTGATGCTTAATATCAATAAAAAGAATGTATATATTAAGGTTTTCCCCTATTATTTTATGATATCTTAGAAGAATCAATATGAGTCACATTCTCATCTTCAATAAAGTTGTGGCCTTTTAGCTTCTCAAATCCAAAAGATTCTCTCAAGATCAAACACCACGTGGGCGTTTTCTTTTGCTTTCTGGCTTTTCTATTCACTACATCTTTTTTTTCTTTTTTCTTTTTAATCATATTTTCTTCAAGTTTAAATTTCAATTTTGTACCATAAACGTGGGAGTTTGAGAATTTAAACTTCCACCTTGAAGATAAATATATATGTAACACTCGAGCTTAGAACGTGTATATGAATGAACCATTGTCACATCTAGTGAAAGTATATGGTTTAAAAAGTCTTATAAAAATTTATAGTTACAATTTATACCAATGAGGTACACCTATATTTTTGGTGACTCATGCATAGGAACTTTAAGGTTAAGTGCGTTTGGCTTGGAGCAAAATTAAGTTGAAGGACTTACCAAAAATCTTTCCAAGTATCCAAATTAAATTCTAAACCTAAAGCGTCAGAATAATATGTTAATTACTATTGAACTAAGTTTATGTGTTGAATTACACACGTACCTATATTATAAGTAACATCAACCACTTGTTAATGTTAATGTTGACATTAAACAAATCAAGAGACTATTGTGATAGGCAATTTATTTGAAAGAGATGAGTAAAAAAATTAAAATGGTTTTCGTGTAGGAAGGAAATAAAATATCTATAAGGATATATATGAACTTTTCTTTTTCAATTAGGCAATCATAATGTTTTTTTTTTTTTCCATTAAGGTTAGATTTCGAGGTTCATGCGTGGTAAGATTCATATGGGATTCTCATTCTCCCAAAATTAAATTCACTTTTTTTTTTCCACTAAAAACATTATTTAAATGGTATAAATAGTAAAATCGATTGATTGAAAAAAAAATCATCTTAACCTTATATATATTATTTCTTTTTACACATAAAACGAGAAAAAAAATCGAGGTCATAATGATTATTTAAGTAAAAATTCACCTTTAACTTTAGCTGCATAATGATATGTCGATTTAACTTTTATGATTTTAGGAGTCGTTTTCGAAATCGCAACTAAATCTTTCTCATAAAAGAAAATTGAGAAAGAAATAGAAAAACAAAAGATGGATCACCAACCCACTCTTGGGTTAGGAAGTGAGAAAGGATATGAAATAAAAGGGCAAAAGAAAGAAGGGGCGGCATCGCTTTTGGGAAATTCAAAGTGGGCGTGCAATTAAGATACATAGAATTCAAACATCATAAGACTACACATTGAAACACTTCTTGACTATTGTGATATTCAAGCCTAATATTGTTCATATACATTCCTTTTTATCTATACATCTTCCTAAATTATAATCTAAAATGTAGTAGGTGGATTATTGTTATCTAGTTTTCATCATCCAAACAACATTCCATTAAAAATATATAAAAATAGAGTTGTTGATTCGTGAGTTTGAATTTGGATAACTTAGAATTAAGAAGTCAAACTTTTGACAATATAATGTGGGGTGGAAAAATCGAACCCTTGATCTTGAGATTACTAGTATATGTTTTATGATAGTTGAGTTATGCTCATTTTACTTTCTATTTTGGAACTCAATATGTGATATTTGTTAATTTCATCTTATAAACTTTATATTAAGGTATAAACTAAATTGGAGTACTAATCATAAATTCACAACTACCAAAACAAACCTAAGTTACTTAAAATTCAAGTTTTTTAACCTGATTTTTAACCTAAATTAAAATTCGTAGCTTAAAACTTTAAAAATTTATGGCCTCATTCGATAACTATTTGGTTTTTTATATTTGAAAATTGAACTTGTTTTCAAACAACTTCTTTCCATGGTTTTCATCTTTCCTAACTACACATTTGTATTATAAACCAAATTCCAAAAACAAAAACATGTTTTTAAAAACTATATATTTCTTAGTTTGGTTTTGCAAACATTTCTTAAAAATGTAGGTAAAATGACAAAGAAGTTAGTAGTTAATTTTAAAAAACCAATTATTTCGACCCGGTTTGATAATCATTTGGTTTTTTTGTTCTCGAAAAGCTTCTAAATACTTATTCTACCTATTGATTTAATTTGGTTTGTTATCAACTTTTCAATAAATTTTTAAAAAATCAAGCCAACTTTTGAAAACTACAAAAAAGAATATATTTATATTTAAAATCTTATATTTTATAATTTGGTTAATTATTTAAGTGTATTATTAGAAAAGAGGAAAATCGTGATAGATAAGCAAACAAAGCATAATTTTAAAAAATAACAAAAAAATCACATGGTTATCCAACGATGTTTTTCTTTTCTGTTTTGGTTTTTGGTTTCTAAAATCAGGTATGTTTGAATATTAACTCACTTTTTAATTTTAGAATTTTTAAAAGCATTTTTGAAATTTTAAAGAAAAACAGAAAAAAAAATGGTTTCCAAAATCAGATTCACATTTTTGAAAAACTGATCGCCACCACCAAATTAATTTATTCTTCTTTTTTTTTTTTAAGTGACCCGTACATATCTATGGAATAACATAGTTTGCTATTCATTAAAAAAAAAAAAAAATTGATAATCATTAGATTTTTAATTTTTTAAAATTAAGATTATAAATGTTGCTTCTACCGCTAAATTTCTTGCTTTTGTAACTAATTTTCTTCCACGTTCTAAAAAATCAAGCCAAAATTTGAAAACTAAAAAAATTAATTTTTAAAAATTTATTATTGTTATTTATTTATTTGTTTGGAATTTGGCTAAGAATAGAATACAATTCTTGTACTTAAGCAACACTAGTAGAATTTTTGTCTTTGCCCACACAAAAACGTCAATAGATCTTCAAAAATGAGTGGGCAAAGCTTCTGGCGACTTTTTTTGCGTGGGCAGACAATGTCGGCAGAAGGCCGTGGGCAGATCTTCTACCCATGTTTTTTGACATTTCGTCGGCAGAGATGCCCACGCAATAAAACACGTGGGTAGAAATAGTCTTTTTGTCCACGTTACAAACGATGACAGAAGTTGATTTCTGGCCACGCATCAACATTCGTGGGCAGAAATTGCCACGTTTTATGCATTGGCAGAAATTGATTTTTGTCCACGCATCAACATTCGTGGGCAAAAATGACATTCCTTCCGACGTTTTATGCGTGGCCAGAAATCAATTTCTGCCGACGTTTTACTTTCCATCGACACAACTAGATTTCTTCACATGCATGATACGTGGGTATATAGTGTTTTATGCCTACACATAGGTAAACGTGGCTAAAAGATTCATTTTTCCCATGCACGAAACGTCACCATAGCTTTATAACTACCAACACATTTATTATTATTATTATATTATATGCTTGGGGATCAATATTTAAAATAAAAATAATTTCAATTTCCTGTAACAAAATATGTTTAACATCATAACAACCCCCAATTCCTTACCTTATAAAATATGAAACTATTTTTGGTGTTTGTTTCCTAAGCTATTAGCTTTTATTTTACTATACAAAATTAACAAAATAATATTAAATACATAAAAAAATGGTTCCATTAGTTGGTTGGTCTTCACAAAAAAATGTTTTCCTTCATCAGTTGGGTCTTCACAAAAAAATAACATTTCTGACCTTCTTTAAAATATATAGACCTGAAAAGCATAATATTGAAGTCCAATAAGCACAACATGATCAAAACTAATAAAACAAATTAATTTGCATGACTTTCAAAACAAATCCAAAATGCATAAGTATGACCTTTTAACTCAAAACCAACCAAAAAGTACCTAAAAAGTGTCTAAATGACACTTTAACTCCCAAAACAAATCCAAAATGCACATTATGACTTAAACATATAATAAAGGTACTAAATGCATGAATTGGCTACCATAACTGCAGGATAGCCGCAACACATTATAACTTAAACATATAATAAATATACTAAATGCATGAATTGGCTACCGTAAGTACATGATAGCCACAACCATATCCAAGACTAACCTAAAAGTACCTAAGAAGTGTGTAAATGACACTTTAAATCCCAAAATAAAATTCAAAATGCTTAAGTATGACTTTCAAACTCAAAACCAACCAAAAAGTTACTAAAAAGTGTCTAAATGACACTTTAACTCCAACAACAACTTCAAAATGCTTAAGTATGACTTTCAAACTCAACCTAAAAACCGAAATTGAGAGGAAATAAATTTAATTTTCAAAAACTGGAAACAAAAAATGAAATGGTTTTCAAGCAGGACCTTAATTTTTTATTTTTAATTTTTTAGAATTAAGTCTATAAACACTACTTAACTTTCTTGTTTTCTTTATATACAATAAATAGTTTTTTAAAAATTTATTTTTGTTTTTGGAAATTCGCTAAAAATGCAACTTTTATACTTAAATAACATTTTAATAAATTGAGAGGAAATAACCTATAAACTAAGAGGAAATAGACTTAATTTTCAAAAATAAAAAACCAAATGATTATAAACATGACCAAAATATTTTTTTATTTTTATTTTATTTTATTTTTTCTAAAAAAGCTGAAAATCAAAAACAGTTATCCAAAACGTGGTGTGGTTTTCCGTTTTTTGAAAATAAGAAATAAAAAACAATGACAAAACATATATAGATCTTGTTTTTGAAAAACAGATAACTAAAAATGAGAAAATAGAAAAGAAATTATTAACTTACAACTTTTCAAGGTAGTGCCTCTATCCAGAATTTCTTGAAGAAGTTAAACTATTTTTTAGCCACATATATATTTTGTATAGCAATTTCAAGGTATAGATTACAAGAAATGTTCTAAAGAGGTATTTTGGTATTGCTATTGGATTTCCATTACATGATCCATCCCCCTCCAAAATGTTGGAATCATAAGTGTTTGGGTCTTAGGTAAGATTTTTGAACTTTATGGTTGAGCGTGAACGTCTCATTATGTTTGATCACTAATTAGTTTTTAATTTTTTATTTTTAAAAATTATGCTTAATCATCATCTTTTCTTAAGAAACATTTAATTCTATTGGCTAAATTTTAAAAACATGGTTTTAAAAACTTGACTTGCATTTTGAAAATATACCAAAAGTAGTTAAATAAAAAAGAAAAAAAAAAAAAAAACAAACAAACAAACCATAGGTAGAAGTAGAGTTCTGGACATGGTTTTAAAAACCAAAAAACTAAACACCAAATTGTTTTCCTAGAAGACTTTGAACTATACATTCGCTAATCCCGGCATATAATATGAATCCATGTTTATTTATTGAAATCATATATACTTTGAGTCTTGTACATGAATTGAAGCAAATAAAACAAACATTTTATATTGTTGGATAATTGAAAATATTTTATTTTGTTTTGTTTTATTTATTTAATTCTTCTATTTTTAATTGCTTTACAAAATCCTTTCTTTTAGGAGAACTTTTATTTATAGGTTTTGAGTGTTATTTTCTTTGCAATAGGTTGCTGGATTTTTATAATAGAGGGATTTACTAAATAGAATCTCTTAGATAGTTAATTTTAATTCAAAAATTTTTTATAATTATTTTACAAATTTGAGAAATAAAGTATTATTTTGAAATTTTAGGGATCAAATAGATACCAACTCCAAATTTAAATGATCAAAGATGTATTTTGCTTAAAAAATCTATTACCACAAAGTGTTTCCTTTCTTTTTTTTGACATACAAAGTTAAGGAAGATTGTAAAATATTTTAAATGGAGTTGTATCGAGTATTTAATTAAAAAAAATGTTATTAAAAAACCAATGAGAAAATGTACTTTTTAACTAAAACTATGAAAATCTGAAATCGAAACTAAACATTGAAAAATTTCGGTCAATCGCAAATTATCCCTGTCTTTTTCTTTTTTCTTTTTCTTTCTTTTTGACAATTAAACTACATTTTATTAAAATTAAGATCAATCAATAATTAATATGAACCTCCAAACTAAAATTTAGAGACAAAATGGCGAACCCAAATTAAAATTTAGATACAACTCCATTTAAAATATTTACAATCTTCTTTCAACAAATCCAAACCTTTGTGGTAGTTAGGCCTAATAAAGGGTTGGGCCTGAAGCCCAGATTTGGTCAAAACAAGCCTAGGCCCATAACATGGGCCTTGAACTTTTGGTAAGTTATTTTAAAGTTAGGGCAGTTTTGTTTTAGTTTAGGGATTTAGATGAAAAATTATTTGTAATTTTGTGGGGTTTTTGAGCATTAATGATATTATCTTTCTTCCAAGTGTTCTTTAGTTCATGTTCTTTATTACCTTTTGCATGTATGAACGATTTTGATTGACGTCCTAATTGTGAACGTGTGTCTAACCACTATAAATTGATACATAATCATAATTGTTATGTTTTCATTTTCCTAATTAGTAGCAAAGAATTGAATCATGAGTTTGTGTTGTCTTTCATAGGTTTTGTTGGGACACGTTTGCTTGTATGCTCGGTTTAGGACTAAAGAAATAATCGGTTAATTAGTTAGGTTTTTTCTAATAATTAGTTGTCACGATACTTTCATGAATTTTAATGTAAGAGTTAGATTAGCATGGAAGGCTTCTCTTCCTAGTTGGTTTGATTAATGGTTTAATTCTTTAGCTTTTCAAAATTAAGTAGATTGTGTACTTGTGAATGATTGTCTGAGTGATTCTTGTGATCAATGTTACATTTGAGGGATTCTCATTTCCTAAGCTAGAATGTTGTTGGGTTTCCTATTTGGGTGCTACATGTTTTTTTATTTCAGGTTTATATTGGTTTAAATATTTTGGTCTTTTACCTCTAGAACAACCTCTTAATGATTTTTCTTGAATATTAGAATGAGGTTGGACCGCTTTTGAAATAACCAATGCTACCCCTTTAAAAATGACCAAACAGGGGACATAGCAAAAAAATTTTGAAATATGTTTTTTTTACTAAAATTATAGGTTCATTATAATCAAATTTGAATGATCTCAACACGTGTGTACAATAAAGTCATTTTTTATAATTTTTGTTGATCACGTAGGAAAAAAAAAAAAGGTTACTTTTTAGGAAGATATATTCCATTTTATACTTAAAATTTGGATCAACCATACTATTATCTCTTTATTTATAGCTAGACAAATATAGTTTCTTAACTGAAATTATAGGTTCAAGTTTCAACACAATCAATTTTAGGCCAACTTTTTTTTTTCTTTTTTTCTATTCTAATGTATGCGTACTAAAGTTTTCAATTTTTTTCTTTTCAAAAAACAAATAGTTTTTTTCAAATTTTTTTTTTATTTGTGGCCAAACTATTTGTTAAATAGACAATAATCACACTAACAAATACCATAGTTTAGGAGAAAATGTTATTCAAATATACTGTTAAAAGATCTCTCATACAAAATTAATTTTGTTGATATTAATAAATAAAGTAGATTCTAACATTTCTCTTACTTTTTGTAGTACAACATTAGGATGAGAGATTGAACCTTCAACCTTTAAAAAAAAAATCACATCAATTACTGATGAATTAAGTTTACTTTAGTTTCTCTTATTTTTTAATTTAATGATCAAGTGAAGAATTGAAATTAACGCCCTTTAAAAAAAAGCAAAGATTATAATTTCTTTTTAATTTAACATAATAAAGTGGTGTTTCAAATATCCAAACTTTTGATCTAAAATATATGTACTCTTAACTAATTAAACTATGTTTAAGCATAAATAATATATTAATAATTAATATTGTCTCCCAAATAAAAAGGAAAAAAGAACTTTAGAAAATCAACTTTAAGATAAAAGAGTTACTTGGTTAAATTTGAAATTTAACCAAGTAATGATTATGGTGAGATTGTTTTGAATTCTTTGATTGATTCTATTTTCTCCCATAAAGAAAGCAACACAAAAAATATCTCATTAGAAAAGTGAAAAGGCACATTGAATGGAAGGGCGCACTTTGCAATAATATTATATATATATATATATATGGTCCAATAAAATGAATTGAATGCTATATTATTGTTGAGGTGGTTTCACTGTTTATGAAGTTTTGACTTCATTTATAGCCAACAAAAATGCTATTGATTACTTTTGCAGCCAAAAAAGCAATCAATTTCTCAAAATTCCCTTCTTTGTTGAAAAAGAAATGATTTGACTTTTTAAAAAGAATTATATCATATATGCTCATTGCTCCATGCATATTACAAGTCTAAGAATATTAGCAAAAGAGAAAAAAAAAAAAAAAGTATAATCATGTTTTATCATAATAATTATGAAGTGAATTATTCTGTCCCTCTTTTTGTTTAATGGTAAAGAATTTTGCCTAAGAAAAACAAATGATTTCTAATTCTCAAATGGTTTGGTTATAATTTGGGTTGTTTTCAAATGTAGATGACTCAACTTATTTACAAATATTGCATAATGTTACTGTCTATCAATGATAGTGATAGACTATTATCATCTATTGCTATCTATCAATGATAGACACTAATAGATATTGTATTTTATTTCACTTCCTTTATCAATCATAGACATTGTCTATCCATTGTTTTAATTGCCATTTAAAATAATTATCCTTATAATTTCAATTATTCTTTTTAAATATAAAACATTCAAAATTATTATGTTATATCTTATTTTAAAATATATCTAGCATGCATTTTAAGTAAGAAATAAAATAATATTTGTTTTTTTGGACCAAATTTTAATGTCCCATTTATAAATTTCTTCAATTCAACTGTTTATTAAATAATTATTTCAATATGTACTTAAAAAAAAAAGAAATTATCTCAATCTAATTTAAACCATGGAATATTTAAATTTTTGTTGGTTCTAGTTGTTTGGTATCTTATTCAATTTCTTTTATGAAAAAGTAAAATGTTAATTTGAAAAACATATATTCATTTATTTTTAAACATCATTTTGTATTAAGATTAGCCATGCATTCAAATTCATTTTATATTATGAATAACAAAAATGGAATTAAAAAATTAAGTTAAAAGAAGTTAATAACCATGTAATTAAATAATATGGAATATATATTGCATGCAATTAAATAAAATTAAATTAAGCATACATATGTAAAGTAATTATTATTTAAATTAATATAAAATTTAGGTTGGTTAACTGGTTCACCTAGGATTAGTTTGTGTTGAATTGATAAACTAATTTGTGTGTCTATTTCCCATATAAGTACTCTAGTCACAAGCACCTTAGCTACGGTCCCTAACTAACATTTAATCTCGCTTCTGTAGGTCAATGGTGTGACCTTAGTCTAACAATTCATTATTCTCCTAATGGATGTTAGGTTCAAGATCTACATACAAGGCAAATAGTTGGTATGGGTCGAGTGGGACGATTATTTGAACTCGCATTTCTCCAACTTCTTATTTCTTCATCTATTTTTGCGTCTATCACTAATTCTACTACATATCAATATTGACACCTTCGTCTTGATCATGCATCATCTGAGAAACTTTGTAAGTTAGTCTCTATTAGCAATTTGAATAATGTTTCAAAATTTACCTCATCTGACTGTTTACATGTAAGCTTGCGAAACAACCTGCTTTGTCTTTTCCTAATTCTTCATTTTCCTATGACACACCTTATGGTTTAATTCATTTTGATAATTGAGGTCCTCCTCCTACTTTTATTGTCAATGACTATCACTATTTTGTTTTAATCATTGATTACTACTCTCATTTCACTTGGATTTATTTTTTGAAAAATCGTTATGCCTTATCAAAAGTTTATATTGCTTTTGCTAATATGATTCGAATTCAATTTTCTCGTGCCATTAAAATTCTCCGCACATACATTATCATGGAGTATAAGGAATCAAACCTTATCTCCTTTCTCACCCAACAGGGGCACTATTGTTCAACACTCATGTCCACACACCTCTCAACAAAATGGATGAGTCGAATGTAAACATCGTTATTTTTTGGATTCTGTTCATGTCCAACTTCTCTTTACATCTTGTCTTGAGAAGTTCTAGGGTGAGGCTACTCTCACCTTTGTCTATGTCATCAATCACCTCACATCCTCTATCTTCAAAATATTTCTCATTTTAACGCTTATGTGGTACTCTCCCTTCTTACTATATTAAAATGTTTGGTTGTGCTTGCTTTGTCCTTCTTCAACCTTATGAGCACACCAAACTTGAACAACGTGCTCACCTATTCAACTTTCTAGGCTATGGCACTGAACACAAGAGTTTTCATTGTTGGATTCTATCTCAAAACAATTACGCATTTTTCTCGACATTATGTTTTGGGAACATAGTATGTAGTTTGCCATCCTCCTTTCATGCCTTTCTCACTAGTCCCAAACCTTTCTTCACTTATATCTCTAGTGATTTATTTTCCATGTTTGATCCACCATCATTGTCCCCGAGCCTAATCACTCGATCTTAACTCTGCTCTCCTAGAATAAACATTTGTTTCTAATACTAAGCCTGAACTTGCACTTATATCCTTAGTTCATCGCTCCACACAAATAAGAGAAACTCTCCATCATTGTTACCATGAAAAATCTAAATTGGAGCTCTATATACATGGTAACACACAACTAACTCATAAAAGGCTCCATTTATTTATACTCAATCTAATCATTAACAAATTAAGTTGCTTAATTATTTTGAATAAACCCTTTTAAGGTGTAATCTAGGTTTTTAAAAAAATTAAAAGTAGGTAAATAAATGAAAGATATACATGTGTAAAACATCATATATTTTGAAAAAGAGAATGAAAAGTTGGAAAGAAAAGTAAAAAGAAGCAATAAAGTTGATTGGCAATATGATGTAAACCCCACAAAGCTTTTGAATAAAAAGATGCTTAAAATTCAAGGTCGAGTAGTCGCATTTGGTTGGGACGACTTTGACCTTTTTGTTGGAAAACAAATGAATGGAGAGATAAAATGCATCAATCATCAATCATCAATCAAAGTGGAACAAATTGCCCAAAAGGATTTCCTTATCTTCACTTTTAGGGATTCCATATCCCACGGCTATTATTTTTAGTTTTTTTTTTTTAAAGATTAAAATATCATTTTAGCCCTTAAATTTAAAGTTAACTATATTTGAGTCTTGTTGTTGTTACGGGTAATTTTGGATCTAAAAAGAAACCCAAATAAGATTAAAAAAAAGAGGTAAGTATTAATTTATACCCCTAAATTTTGGGGGTTGTTTCAATTTAAACTCTGAACTTTCGTGATTGTATCGATTTACACCCTCCTCAGATTCAGTTCAACAATATTGTGTGAAACTTATAATTTGAGTAAATTGAACTCTTAAATTTTTATAAACCAATCAATTTCTTGAATATGATCCACTAGTTTGTCAACTACATACTATTTAAAAAAAAAAAATACACCAATAACCTTGGATTTTACTATAATGAATAATATTATCTTGTGTATAAAATAATTAAATATTTTATTTAAATAGCACATTGATTATGAGGATTTATAGCACAAATCCCAACATGGTCAATCTATTAGATAATCTATAGATTACACTCTCAAGCCTTTTGAACGAAAAAAAGAGCCAAAAGTTACCTCACTAGGTTTGATAATGGATCATTTATAGGATAATCTAGAGATTACATAGTTTGGAGTCTTTTAAATCATGAAAGCCCAAAATCAATTCGTTAGGTTTGATGAGTCATTTCTACGATGATCTAGGGACTTCATCATTGGGTTTTCTTAATTAAGGAAAGCCTAGAATCAACCCAAAGGAGTTCGATGGTTCAGATCCAAAAGTAATGTGGGGACTATTTTGGAAATTTTAAGAAGTCTTTCCAAAGGCAATGAATAACTCAAAAACTCATAGGTGGGCATCTTACAGAATTGAAAGCCTACAAGTCCAAGATTTCCTTAAACAAACCAAAAGATGGACCAACCTTGAGAAATGTAGTCAATAAAAAGTTGTACTCTTAAATTGAGTCTTGAATGTCCAAACCCATAATGTTCAACTCCAAACATCAATTTGAGAGTGAAGACTAATGTTATGAGTGATTTTGGACCTAAGAAGAAAATAAAAAAAAAAAAATAAATAAATAAACATTGAGAGTAAAATTGAAACAAATATAGTAAAAATTTATCCAATCTTGAAATGCTAGAAGGCGAGCTCGATAGGCCCAATCAACACAGGCCTATATATGCCTTAACCTCCAAGGCCAAGCAAAACTCATGCTTCCACGAAGCATGGTTCTTGCATGCTTCTATAACTCTTTTCTCCTATCTGGTTAGCCCGATCCTATAGTCCAATTTGGAAAAGGATTAGGAAACACCCTAAGTTTACCCCTTATAAATGAAAGAATTAAATTCACAACAGAAGCGAATGATCGCCTTGTGCCATTAAATTTGTTTTGGAAAACCAAAAATTACATAGAACAACTAAATGGATAAGCAACTATGTTAGCATGTTTTTTAAGAATAGTTAGAAGAAGAAATTTTCCTACCTTTGAAGACCGTTTTCAATGTGAAAATTCTTCTTTTCCAAGTCACGAACCGGTGAGAATTCTCCAACGAACACAATAACTCTTCTTCTTTGTGGGCTCTCTATGATTTTGCAAGGAAATTCTTAGGGAGAGAAGAGGGAATTGGAGGGGGAGAGATTTCTTGAGATTACAAAACTTTTATGTGAAAATGAGATGAGTTTATAACTTCCTCTTCCTCCTCTTTTTCTTTCTACGTGATATTTGAGAGAAAGGGAACAGAATAACTCCCCACTACGTGGGAGTTATTTAATATAATAGTAATAATATTATTATTAATTAAAATAAATTTATTAAACCATATTTAATAAATTTAATAAATTAATTAACTAACAATTAAGTAATTAATTAATTAAATATCTCATATTTAATTTAATTTGAATCATATTCAAATAATATTCCCTCACATAAGCTATAGTTTTAATATGAATCTCATTCATATAAATAATATTTAAATCTCATTTAAATATTCATCAAGTACAAATTTTTGAATCTTATTCAAAATAAACTTCATATTATAATGTAATTGTATACATTATACTAATTGTATCACATACAATTAATTCCTTTATTAATTTGAACATTTCAAATTAAACCAAAATGTTTGATTCTTATACTAATTCTTTATTAGCTAGCAAGGGGACCTTATGAACCTATAGTTAGAAGCTCCAATGATATGAGATTAATCAATTAAACTCTTTAATTAGATTAATCAATATTTATTAACTGTAAGTCACTCCACTAAAGACTTATAATTGCACTCTTTGCACTATAGATATATTTCTGTGTCCACGGAATTTACTAATCAACATTCAACAGTAAGTCAACCCTTCACAAATTACTCATAACTATAGCTAGGTCAAATTACCATTTTACCCTTGTAGTTATATTTAACTCCTTAAGTACCACTAATCTCTCTAATGAACAAACTGTTTATAGTCCAACTATAATAAACTAACCCCTTTCGGGCCAGTGAAAGGGTGAGACCTCATTGTTCAAGACCTGGAATCGGCTCTTAAGGGAGTAATTTATCTATTGACCCTAAACACGGGAAGAAGTGAATTCCATTTTGTGAATATATATGTTCCCAGCTCCTTAATTAGACAAATCCCCAAAATGGTAGGCTTATTGAGTGGACGATTTAGCCACTCTTACCCATATAGATTAAATGATTGCCCTCATAGATAAGAGTTCATAACTCACACTCAAGATTCAGGTCGAGTTACCTATAGTCATCCTATGCAATGTTAATTTCTACAATTAACAGTGTTACAAAGAGAAATTAAACATTTTGTGGTCTAGTCTTATACAAACTCTTTGCATAGGATACCCCCACTCAGATGTCTCCACATGAACGATTAGGATCAAATCGTTTGTAACACTTTACAACTCCTCGTAACAATTACAAAGTTGGTCATATCCATAGTGTTACTAGAATAAGGCACCCAACCTTATTCTTATACTACATACCTTTTGGTTATTATTTAAACATGATCCAACCTTGTATGTCAACCATATACATGTTTAAGTTTACATAAAATAACAATGCAATCTTAATTTATTAGACTTAGTTAATGCATAATATAGATAAAATAACTTCTTATTTTATTCAACAAATAGAATGTATTTACAATTTACAAAACTACAGACCCAAAAGATTTAGGACACACTAGTTCCAACAATAAATACATCATGATAGCTATAAAGCAAGTCCATCTTCCTCCCTAAAAGTTTGCTCCCCCATCGTTGAAAACTAACTTAAGCATTAAAAAATGTATGTGGTTAGCACCACATGGGTGTTTAATCTTCTTCCTTTACGGGTCTTTTCTTCTCCGAATTAAAAATTTACACTTGATGAATTTTGGAAGACTGAATTTTGCCATAAAAAAACAGGAAAAAGACTTTTTTTTTTTCTTTTTTTTAATCAATGGTAAGAACCCTATAGGCTATAGGAGATGTGAAGTATATAAATAGAAAACAATCAACCTTAAGTTTTATAAACTTTGCGAAAAAAGTTAATCACCCGAATGAAGGAAAGCTTTAGGAAAAGACGACATTGATGGTTTCATATTTTGAATACTGAAATCATCAATTTGCAAAATTGATAAACAAGAACATATGCAAAATTGCAACTAGTACTACTTGAAATAGAACCTATAGCTACTTAATTGTATCACATTGAAACAAAAATATAATAATGACTAAAACTGTACAAAAGCTTAGGATCTAACAAATTGTTTTTATTCTTTTAAAGAAAAAAAAACATAAGCTAAACTTTATTCCTCAGGTCCTTGTCCTTTTCTGTTTCCAACACTCAAGATTCTTAAAGATTACTAGGTTCCTTTTATTTGTATATAGTTTTTTTACCTATAATCTTTGTAGATTTGCAAATATTTTCTTAATCATTAAAAAAAAAATCTAACTCTTTTTTTTAAATTGGTATACATGCTCACATTTTAAGTCAATATGAGTATAACTCAATTGATAAAGGTACTAAGTATGATTTTAAGTTGATGGTGTGATCCCTTTAAGATTTGAAATTTAGATTCGGCACCTAATAACTCCGACATTCCCTTGAACTACTAGGAGCGAAGACCCGCAAATCAACATAGGTCATTTTAACATGTTTTGTCCTCTCATTCACATCCTAAAAATATTCTTAGAAAGTTACCAAATATATGATTGCTTCAAATCAAGTATACGTAATTCATAAATTTCTACCATAGACCCACCCAAAATGTAGGTATAGTATATAATGACTACACTAACATAAAAATAAGCATAATTTTCACAAAAATAAGAACTAGAGTAGAGCCTATATTTTGTTTGAAAAACAAAGAGAATGGAAACAAATATGATTATCGGATTTGTTTTATTTCCCCTAAAAAATCAAAACCAACCAAGAAACAAAGAACAATAAATAGTGTTTCTTAATAAACCCTTGTAAAAGATAAGATGCATCGCATAAAAACATAATGAATAACTATTTAATTGGTTGGAGCTATTGAACTCTTTTGCAAATATATTTATACATTGATATAAATTATGATATATACGACAAAGTGAGGTGTCCATCAATTTGTACTTTGCGACGACTTGAGCTATGTCGATGATTAAACTCAATTTTAAAATTGTAATCAAACAATAAAATATGACTTAGCTACATAATTAATTAGAGATTGTGCAATAACTATTTAGTTCATTCTTTTTTATTTTTGAAAATTAAATTTATATACACTTGTCAAAAATTTGTATGTTTTGTCATTTTCTTATGCTCCTAATTAATATTTTTAAAAATTAAGTCGAGTCTTGAAAAAAAAAAATCCAAAATTTTGTCGGAGTTCAAAATTATTTCTTTGATATATGTGAATATCATAACTAAAAATATGAGAAGAAAAAAGACGGTATATTTTAGAAACTAAAAACTCAAAAAACAAAATAGTAATTAAACAAAGCTAAATAGAAAATCCATCCATTTGTTCAAACCAATATGAAACCAATATCAATGAAGTTAGTAACATTTCTCTTTTTAGAGATTATTATGTTCATCTTCCTTGCAACCTTTCATTGTTTTGGGGCTAAAATATATAATTTTTTTCTAAAGAATAAATTATAAAAAAATTAGCATATGTTTATTTAGTTCTTAAATTTTATGAAAATATAATACTTTTAAATTTATTATTATTTAATTAAAATATAATACTTTTAAATTTGTTATTATTTGATGTTGTCGTAAATGGTCAACTAATGGCCTTTTTGAAACAACCTCTTGAGCCCAATGAGACCCATGTTTGACCAATAATCACTCATGGCTTTAAGAGACAGTTCTAAATGGTTTGATTGAGATCCATGAAATAGCTTAAAGAACCTGTGAGGAACCTTAGCACGACCTATAGGGAGCTTAGAGCTAGCTAAGAGAACTCATGAGGAAGTTTGGGGTTGCTCGGAGAACCCATGAGGGAATCTAGTAGTACTAAAAAGGACCCATGTAATAGTACCATGAAGGTCTTAGTAGTGCCTAATGGTACCATGGAGGTCTTAGTAGTATCTAATAGTACCATAGATAACTCATGTAGTAGTACCATGAAGGTCTTACTAGTTTCTAGTGATATCGTGGAGGTTCTAGAGTACCTAATGGTATCATGGAGGTTCCACGTAATAGTATCATGGGGTCCAAGTAGTCCATGGAGGTCCTAGTACTACCTAGTGGTCCATATGGAGGACTCGTGGAACACCTCAACGGAGAACAACCTAGCAGGACCATGGAGTTCCTAGCGGCACCAAGGAGGATCATTGGACCTCTGCACTAGGCCGAGTGGTAGTGATCTAAGCTTATAGCGGACAATTTATGAAGGAGTTAGGAAAAAAGTTAAGTGAGTGTGACATGAACTGTCATTTTTGGTAGTGGTATCGTAACTGCCCGAAGAGTAAGGACTCAATAGTTTCATGGATTAGAGAAGGGTAGTTATGAACCTAAATGTCTATTACATAAAACTAAGTATAAAAGCATAAGGATTCATTCGTCAAATGTACACTGAAAACACTCACAACTACTCTCTACTATTTTCACTCATCTCAAACTTTTATCCATAAGAATGTAATTATTGAGGTTTAAATTGATACACTTATAAAAGTTCAAGATTTAAATTAATACAATCATGAATTTAGGGTTTAAAATGACACAACTCTCAAAACTTAGGAGTATTAATTGATATATTCCCTAATAGTTAATATTAAACCGGAAAAAATTCTAGTATGATGTAGTAGTATGGAAAATTGTCCATACTACCCTATCATTTAAAAATAACGTAAAATTCACAAAATAAATTAATATATTATTTAATGACAAGTGAGATTATGAACGAAAATAGCAATTACTATGATAATACTAGAAAGATTCCCATACTAAACCTATGGATAATATATGTGCACGTTTGCAGTTGGTTTACATTTATAAGGCTTCAAGTTGTTTTTATCAAACATAGAAGGGAACAAAGATTAGATAATTGAGTAAGTTTATTTCAAAAATCGTTAGACAAAAGGTAAAACGTACATTGTGACTCGTATATGGCAATGGTATAATTCCCAAATATTAAATAAAATAAAAAAACCATTAATTAAATTGAATGACGTCAGAAATAAAAAGATGATTAGAATATGGAAATGAGGTCATTCTTACATATATGGCACTAAACAATGCCAATTTGTGACACTAAACAATGCCAATTTGTGACACCCATTCGAGTAATTTACAAAGCCACGATGAATAGTGCTCGCACTCAAGTGTGTACTTCATACCTAAATGTGCTCATCATCTAAAGGCTATTCTATTTAAAAGTACTATAAATGCCATTTTTTATAGCAATTAGTTGTTTTCAAATATAGTAAAATGAATCAAAATATTTATAAATATACCAAAATTTTACTGTCTCTGTATTTTGTTATTAGTTGTAAATATTTTCAGCAGTTTTGTCATTTAAGATAATTTTCTTTTTTATAATAAAAAAAATAATATATTAATTTTCTTTAAATGTTTATATTTAAAAGGAAAAGTTATTATGATTATTGTATTTCAAATACTTGTATTAGCTACAATGGAGAAAAATAGAGACCCTTGTAATTAATAATACACTTGATTGTGTTAGAGAAATTTGATTTTGGCCACATAAATTGCTCAAATTTGATTCATCTTTAAACTTTTGAACCATTTTTTGAAAAAATCTTTTCTGTCAGATGCATTGTATATGGTTAGAAATACTACTTAAGTCTGGTTATCTTAATCATTATTTTTCTTTAATTATTAATAAAATAGATGCAAAAAAATTTTATAATAAATTGAAACAAATTGTATTTAGGCCACGTTTACCAATCCGAAATGAAAATTAGTATAATCATGATGAGATTCCATAGAAAGATTAATCGTAATGAGCCTGAATTGCAAAAGTAATTGGAATGTATTTTATTGTGTTTACTTAGATGGTAAATCTAGCACATTTTATTATTACAATTACCGTTATCGTTATTACTTGACCCTAACAATATCGGTAACAGTAAGGGTAAATGTAACAATAAATGTTACAGATTCATGCTTTTTATATTGTTGTAGTAATAATATCTATAATAGTAACGATAACGGATTGAGCACCCTCCATTCCTCAATCAAATTACACGTTTTGATTATATGGAGGTATACCCCACAGTTCATTACAATTACGAATTGGTAAACAACGCAACGTTGCAAACTAATCAATTGAGACCCACTTTTCAAATTACTATTAATGGATTACGTTTAACCTAGGATAAACGTGACCTTAGACTCTTTCGATAATGATTATATATTTATTTCTGGGTGAAAATTACTAAACTTAATTATAAAAATAACTTCGACATATAAATTAAATTTCTTTATTTTGTTGTCAATTTTCTAAAAGTGATTTTAAAATCCAAGCTAGCTAGTTTTGCAAACTATAAGAGTGATTTTAGTACAGGTTCATGTTAATTGATGCTGATGTTAGCCAAAACAAGAATAAATTTACCAATTAAAAATAAAAACCAAAAATATTATCACTAACAAGCCTTGGGATTTATTTTTTATTTTTTATTTTTATTTATTGAAGTCATATATTTATTTTTATTTGTTATAATGGATTTTTAAGATCATGAGAATTTAATTTGATATTTGAAGTTAGTAATTTCTAATTTAATATTTATATAACTAATGTGTTTTGGATATTGTTAAAAGAATCACTTGAAATTGAAGTTAAGAACCAAAATACCAAATGGGGTGAATGTTTGGAAAGAAAAGACATTATTCAAATTGCTTCATTCTAGCTTGGAGAAAAAAAGGAATGAACAAAACAATTCTATTCTTGATCTTAAAATTTTGCATTATTTATTCTAATCTCATTCTTATACTTTCAAGATTTTTTTTATTCCTAATTAGCTTTGCATATAAACCTAATTTTTTGTCTTTTAAGATTTTCAATTCTTACAGTAAATTTTCTATATTAGTTTTGACTTATATTTTAAACTATATTCAAAAGCAAGTCTAAAAAGATATGACCTAAAATTCTTTGTCTAATATATAATATATAAAAAGTTAGGATAATTGTTTTAAATGAAAACTGGTGAAAAATATTTTTAAATATAGCAAAATGCTACTGTCTATCACTGATGATATTTTACGATATTCGTAAAAAAGTTAGCTAATTTTGCTATATTTTTTAAAAGAGAAAAAAAAATAATCTTCAATGACTTAAAATAGAAAATTACAATCCAATAACTCAATTTTTTTTAAACAATCACTATATACCAATCTACATTGTTATATATATATATATTTTTTGACCAAAAAAAAAAACTTGATTTTTAAAACAAATCATCAACTAACTAATTGTGAGATTGAATACGCCCTAGAGCAAAGGAAGGAGAGGTAAGAAACTCTAAACTAATAATAATATATATATAAAATTTAGGCCCTCCATAATTATTTAGTTTTTAATTTTTAAAAATTAAGTTTATAAATACTTCTTTTTACTTTTAAATTTTTTGTTTTGTTATCTATTTCTTACCAATGTTTTCAAAACTCAAGTTCAAATTAACAAAAAAAAAAAAAAAGAGTAGTTTTTATTTTTAGAATTCAACTAAAAATTCAACTTTTGTACTTAAAAAAAATGCAAATCATTGTAAGAATTTAAGATAAAATATACTTTATTTTGAAGGATTTTTTTTTTTCAAATATAGCAAAATGAGCCAATTTATTTACAAAACATAACAAAATGTCAGTATATATCACTAATAAACAGTGATAAATGATAGTAGTCTATTACTGCCTATTCGTAATAGATATTTAAAAATATTTCTAACAGTTTTTGCCATTTAAAATAATTACCTTATTTTAAAAAACTAAAACTAAAAATAAAATAGTAAATTTTAAATATTTGAATGGAATAAAAAGTAGGTGAGAGGGAAGATTTAAACTTATAAATTTATAAATTTATGCATAGATTCGACATCTTAAACTAGAACCAATCTTTTTAAGTAGGCTTAAGTTAAAACCATCAAAATAGAATATAAATAGTTCCAAACCCTTGCATGGACCCCACAACAACTTTGGCTCAAATGTCAATAAATAAAGGCACTCATTGAAGAAACCCCCTTAAGAAAAAAAAAACTAGAAAAAATTAAACCCTTCTTTTAAAACTCTCTTTGTGTTTGTGTTTGTGTTTGTGTTTGTGTGTTTCTCTTTCGCTCATAGTGTCGACATGGTTTGTGAAGAAGAAGCTGTAATCCAAAAGGTTTGTGAATTATATGATGAAATCTCAAGCCTTGAAAGCCTAAAACCTTGTAACCATGTCGACACTCTCTTCACTAAATTGGTGGTCACGTGCATGCCACCCACCTCCCCTCATTTCCATATCAATTCACTTTCAAAACCACTTCAACAAATGAGATCAAATCTCATTAGCCTTTGTGGTCAAGCTGAGTCTCTTTTAGAGTCTCATTTTTCTGATCTCTTAGCCAAATTTGATTCCCCTATTCACCATCTCCATGTCTTCCCTTACTTCTCTAATTACCTTAAACTTAGTCTCCTTGAATTCTCCATCCTTCGTCGCCACTGCCCCGTCCTGCCCTCTACCGTCGCCTTCGTCGGCTCTGGCCCTCTTCCTCTTACCTCCATCGTCCTCGCCACTCGCCACCTCACCTCCGCTGTCTTCCACAATTACGATCTCGACCCCCTTGCTAATTCCAAGGTTATATATGTTGCTTCATTTATTTTGTTGTCATTTTTTCGTTCTTTTCCAGCTTTTGAATTTAGTAGTGGTTTGCCATGTTTCTTACTCTTTAATGAATTTCGCTTTCTCTTTCTTAAATTTATATGTTTGTTTCGTTCCTCTCAATTTTTTCAGTTATGGTTTTCATTTTTCTTAAAGAAAACCCTTGAAATTCTAGCCAAATTCTAAGAACAAAAATAAGTTTTTGGACACTGTTTTTTTAAGCCCATTTGTTAACCATTTGGTTTTTGGATTTTAGTTTTTTAGAGTTAAACTTATAAACACTAATTTTACCTTTAAATTTATGTGCTTTGTTATCTATTTTTACCAATGTTTTCAAAAATCAAGTCTTTGAAACTCAAAAAATAGTTTTTGAACTTTTTTTTTTTTTTTAATATTAAGTTAAAGAATTCAAAACATTGTGAGAAATTGACTTAATTTTTTAAAAAAATCAAATAGTTACCAAACAAGGTCTTAGTTTTCAATATTTGACTTGATTTTTTAAAAAATAACCACGAGTAGAAAACATAGATAATTATGGGTATAGAATGACTAGTATTTATAAGTTTAATCTTTTCAAAAACTAAATGTTTATCAAACGAGACTTGAAGTACAAAATTCATATTTTCTTCCCACAGGCATCTAAGTTGGTGTCGCTCGACCCGGACCTGAAGACGAGGATGGTGTTTCACACGTGCGACATCATGAAAGTGACGGAGGAGCTGAAACAGTACGAGGTTGTGTTTTTGGCAGCTCTTGTAGGAATGGAGAAGGAAGAGAAATTGAAAGTGATTAAGCATTTGTCAGAGTTCATGTCAGAAGGAGCTTATTTGATGGTGAGAAGTGCTCATGGAGGAAGAGCTTTTCTATATCCTGTGGTTGAAGATTGTGATTTGGTAGGGTTTGAGGTTCTATCTGTGTTTCATCCCACTGATGAGGTTATAAACTCGGTAATAATTGCACGAAAAAAGACGAGTTTTGATAACGATAACAATAATGACAACAGTAATGATAACCACGACAAGAGTTGTTGTTTTTCTGTTAATTCAGATAAACAAGAGGAAGATGAGAATGAGAAGGTGATGATTAGTAGCAGTGGTATTGATCATAAGAATAATAACAATGGGGTTGTGCATAATAACAAATGTTCTGAGATTCAAAGCTTCAATAATCATGGAGGTAAGATTGAGGAATTTGCCATGGAAGCAGCAGCTGAGTAACTCTTCTCTTTAATTTTGTTTAATTAAGTGGGGGTTTCTGATTCTGATTATGAAATTCTGGTTTTGAGGGCTTCAAAAAATGTGTTCCTCTTTTTCAATATGGGAAATAATTTTGATTTTATTGAGGAGCATATTCATGGGGAAGGAGCATAGCAAAGCTTATAAGGTTATTTTCTTTTTGTTTTGATTAATGTTCTAAAGTTAATTGGGTCGTGATTCTTCTCTTGCAAATGGACCCTTTCAGTCATGTTGGGTTGATGTTTTGTAATAATTTTTGTGTTCTCACTTTTGGATGAGAAACTAAGATGGTTATAATCTTGTTTGGCTACTGTGTGTTTTTAGTTTATATGAGTTTATTTAGGGTTACTGAAGTATGGTAACCATTTAAGACTTGTTTTTGTAGTTATTTAGGTCCCGTTTGGTTAGTATTTCATTTTTTGTTTTTAGTTTTTGAAAATTAATCCTATTTTCTCTTATTTTTTTACCATTGTTTTCATATTTCTCAAGTTTCTTTGTTTTGTGATCTATTTTCTATCATTATTTTGAAAAACTAAGGTTCGAATAGTAATCATTTGATTTTTCAAAATTAAGTATATTTCCTCTCATTTTTTTATAATGGTTTGTATCTTTTGTTAAATAAAAGAGTTGAAATCTTAGTCAATTTTCAAAACCAAAAACAAGTTTTTAAAACCTAATTTCTAAGTTTTCAAAAGTTGGCTTAGTTTTGGAAACTTGGGTAAAAAGTTAAAAATAAACTAAAAAATTTAGAGGTGAAAGGGATGTTTATAGGCATAAAGTTTCAAAAACTAAAAACCAAAATCAAATGGGACGTAAAAAAATAGTTTTTAAGAACTTGTTTTAATTTTTAAAAGTTACCTAAGAATTCAACTCTTTTAACTAAAAAAATGAAAAAAAAATATTGTAAGAAATTGGAAGAAGCAAACACAATTTATTTTTTTAAAAAAAACTAAAAACTAACAGTCAAATTGAATGGTTTAAAAAAAAAAAAATCTTATTTTATTAAATTTTTTGGTGGTTTGTAATCTTGTTTGGCTACTGCTTTTTCTTTTTCTTCTTAAATTTTCAAGAGGGTAATGACTAATGAGGAGTTTTCGTTGTTTGATTTTCAATATATATTTCTTTGATTTCATATAGCTTTTCACTCTTTAAAAACAGAATATTAAAAAAAAGTTTAAAATAAAATACGTTTTTGGTAATTTTTAAATTAAAAAATTAATAAAATGATCAGTAAACTAATATAATATTTTTTTTAGAAAACAAAATTTTCATTTGATCAAAGTTATGTATTAACGATTTTTTTCCCTTGTTGATCGAACAAGCTAAGTTTGCTTATTCATCTCTAACTTTCATCAAACTGGGAAAATTAGGTTAATATCTTCAATTTGATTTGGTTATAAATAAGGATTCAATTATTTTGGATAAGCCTCCAAGTATAAAAATTCTAGCTCATTCTAGTTAGTATTTGGTTTTACCTCACACCAAATATCAATTTATACTCTTAAATTTAGGGAGTTTATCGATTAAAACCCTAAACAATAATTGTATTAATATAAATCATGAACCTTTCATAAGTGTGTATCTTCTACACCTTCTTTCAGGTTTTGTTCAATCAAATATTGTGTAAAACTTATAGTTTGAGTCAATTAAACTCCTAAATTTTCATAAACCAATCAATTTAGACCTTCATTGTGATTGTTTTCTAAAATCATTAATGCATTAATTCCCAAACATCTATAGATTTCAACAAATGTGTGTTTTATAAAATGAGAGATTAAAGTAAATGCATTCATGATTCTCAAAGAAAATTATGACTAAGAGTCTAAATTGATTCATTTATGAAAGATTGTGAGTTTAATTCATACAAATCTAAGTTTCACACATGGTATTTCAAAATGACATATTATAGAGGGTGTACAAATTAAATTGATACGCTTACAAAAATTTAGGGTTTAAATTGATGCAATTATTAGTTCATAGTTTAAATTGATACAATCATTAAAGTTTAAGGTATAAATTGATAGTTGTCCTCTTTTATATTAGAAATCTTTGTTATGTTAATTTGAGCCTAACATAATAAATAAGATATATTTTGATGGAGAGAGAAAAAAAAGAGACCAGGGTTGGAATTAACTGTTTGAAATACATAATTTTACTAAGTTCCATTTTAGAGTAGTTTTTAGTTTTGAAAATTAAGGTTATACATATTATTATCTCTTATTGGTTTTCTTATTTATTGTCTATATTTGGAGAGTCTTTCTAAAATTTAGGCAAGTGTTGAACTTATTTGGTAACCATTGAAAAAATTAAATATATTTTCTCTCAAATTCTTACAAAGTCACTTTGCATCTTTCTTAAGTAAAAGATTTGATTTCCGAGTCAAATTCTAAAAACAAAAACAAGTTGTTAAAAATTTTTTTTTTTCAATTTTTAAAATTTGACTTAGATTTTGAAAACATTTATAAAAAGTTAATAACAAAGCAAGAAATTTAAAGGAGTGGAAAATGTGATGATAGACTTAATTTTCAAAGACTAAAAATAAAAAAACAATTGGTTACTAAATAAGGACTTGAAAAAAAACTAGTATTCACAAATTTGTTTTTGTTTTTAAAAGTTGGCTAAGAATTCAAATTCTTTATGGGGAAAATATGAAATCATGATTAAGAAATTAAAAATTATTATAAATAGAAAAAATATCAAATTATTTACAAATATAGAAAAATTTTAACGTCTATTAGTGATAGACCGCGATAGACTTCTATAGTGTATGTTAATTAACGTCTATAGTGTATGTTAGTAGAAAATTTGAACCATTGATCTTTTGGTCATTCACACATAGTGTATGTTAGTTGAGTTATATACACTTTTGCGTGTTTTTCAACCTTATTAATTAAAGGATTGAATTATTTATATATATATATATATATATATATATATATATATAATTACAATAAAGATAATTGCAATGGTAGCAAAATTGATTGTTATATTTGAAAATATCTCAAACAAATAAATAATTTGTAAATGTGAACATTTTTAAATTTTCAGGTCTATCATTGATATACCATTCAAATATATTCTATCAATGATAAGCTTCTATCATCGATAGACCATTTTAATAGTCTATCATTGACAAACAATTTTTTTTTTCAGAAAAGTATTATTGTCTATCACTGATAAATATTTCTCCATTTAATCATCGATAGATACGGTCTCTTAGTTATCAACCATTTTTATGTTTGTTGTTAATTAGCAATTTTTCTATGTTTTAATGATAGATCATTAATACGTTTATTTGTGATATTTTTAAAAATATATTATTACTAATAGGTTATTTTTATGCCTATCTTTGGTGATTAAGGACGACTTTCAAGTTTATAATAAATAGATTATTTCTACATTTATTAACATTAGATGTCTATCATTAATACATACCTATTGCTTAAATGTTATATTAGTGATACATTATTGGTATTAATTTTGTTATTATTTGTTATCAATTGTTTGTTATTAATATTAAGTTATCACTGATTTACTATCTTTAATATTTTGATATAATATATCGATGATAGATCAAATGAACATGCAAAACAACCTAAAAAAAAAAGATCAAGTATCATTGATATACCATTTTCAATTCTATCGATATGGCATGTCAGTGATAGAATTAATAGTAAATAAGCATGCTAACTATCACATATTGTAAATGAAAGTTAAATGTTGTTGTATATCATTTTCTCCTATTGATAATGTATATAAATAATAGATTTAATAGCAAATAAGCATACAAACAACATTGGGTGATACTTAATTTAGAGGACATTATTGTTGTGAGGAAGTTTGTTTCCACATATACGTTGTTGTGCGCATATTTTAAATTTGATAGTGAAGGATGGATTGACTATAATTGCTAGAGATACTATTTATTTTTAGACTAAGTATGCAAAAAGAAAAGAAAAAGTTGGAACCAATTCGTTAATTACAAATTCCATGCACCGAACAGCTTGGTCTAGATTGTATGACGAGATGAAATTCAACATTTTTTATACTAAAAGTCTAAAATAGGGTGAACCACAATACAATTGTCGTTCCTGATTGGAATTTTGAGAAAAAGAAGTGTAATAGATTAGCACCCTTCTACACTGATAGTACTGGAAATGTGCTATTTTTCTCATCTTAATTCGGGATTGTTATCCTATTTAATGTGCTAAAAATGTTTTTTTTGTAGGTATCGAGTTTCTGAAAGGTAGAACCAAATGTTAGGAAGAAAACTGAGCTAAAACGGACTAATTTGGAGGAAGCAATTAGGTCAAATGGAAGCTAAAAAGACCAAAACGCCCTTAAAGGATCTCATCGTAACGCTAAAACCACCAAACATCTAATTTTGACAGCGCCGCAATACTGCTGCCAGATACAAAAACTACACTTCGATAATTAGGTCATATATTTTGATTTGGGTGGCCGTTTTGGGAGAATGACCGCTCGTTTTCTTCGTTTTTTCATCCTCTATCCATCTACAACATTAGATTTTAGAGTTCTTTCATCTTCTCTTTGTAATCAAGTTAAATGGTGATGAGTTTTGACGATATTGCCCCGGCGGATTACTAAGGTTTGTTTTCTAGCTTAGGAGTAGGGAAAAACCTATTTGTATTGATTGTGAGGCTTTGTTCTTCATGATTTATATTGCTCGTTCTTTGGATTTCTTTCTGATTTAATAGATTAACATATTATCTTGGATTGTCAGACAAATTCTTCTTGATTGTATGATTGGATGCTTTTAATTAGCGTATAATACGTGACATATAATCATATCTAAATCTTTAAGAAGCAATAGGTTAGATTATTTTGTAACCAACTTTTAAGAAGCAATTGGCATTGTGTAATCAACCTAGGGAAAACCACGTTATATTTCTAATTAAGCGCTTCCTAATGGAAATTTACCCTAGCGTAATCCCTAAGGTGTGATGCAGTAAGTTCAATTTGTTAGCATGTGTTTCATCTAATTTAATTGGCTAATTAGATAACTAGGATGGTTGGTTAGCATTTCTAATTAATTGGGCTAGGCATAGACAAAAAGTTAAAATTCTATGATCAATCGAACAAGTGGGTGAATCCTATCTCCTAGGCTAAGCCATTTCTTTTATTTACTTGCACTTTTTTTTTTTTTTTTTTTTTTTTTTTTTGCAATTTACCATTCCACATTTCATTTTTATCGCATTTATTCTTCAATTCCATACAAACCTCTTGCTACCGTTTTAGCTAAAGATTAAATCAAAGCTAGATGGAAGTAGTAGTTCTAAAGAAAGATGGAGTTATGAAGTTGATGAGTTTATTAATAATGTAAGTTTGTGTATTCTAATTACTTTTTTTAAATCATTGATTATATAATTTTTCAATATTTTGTTTAGGAATCATGTTTTGCAAAGCTTGACGAATGACATTGATGACTACGTTTTTGTTGTTGTATTGAAATGTCTTTTTTAATTATTATTAATTATGTAATGACTTGTGATATAACGGAAGACTTTTTTTAAAAAAAAATTTTTATAATTTTTTTTAATAATAATTATGGATGTTTTAATATATAAGACTTTATTACCTCAAGACAGTGGATGTATAATGTTGTAATATTTAAAATTTTAACTTTTAAAAATTACGAATTTAATTCGTAATTATAACTTTGTACATAGAATATTATTGTTTTTATTAGAAAATTTTATAATGTTTTAGTTAAATGAAAACTATATCTAAAAATGCTCCATTTTGAAGAATTAAAAAATTGCTAAAAAATATTTGGTCGAAATTAAATGAATAATTGTTAAAAAAAATCAAGAAAAAGAATTTTTTTGGGACTCGACCAGAATTCTCACTCCGAATCTTGGAAAACTAAATTGAAAATTTTACGGGGATGAAGATTGAAATAAGGGGCAAGAACAGGGATAGGGAGACCTCGTGGACATCTCTAGTTACGGGCCTCAAACCTTATTTTTCAATTGTCGACTTGACTAGAATTATTACAAAAAAAAAAAAAAAACACTAAATTGAAATTTAAACTTGCTACAAAAGTAAGTTAGAAGTTTTATTTTGGTCTAGATTTTGTTAAGCGAACAACCTATTAAAACACTAAGAAAAAAAAAGTGTTAATTTTCTACTTTTCCTTGACAGTTATCCAAAAATCCCAAATTCCCAACGAACTTCCCAACAGTTTATATAAATGGTTTTGGCTTGATTCCCTTTCATCAGCTGAGGAAAAAAACATCAAAAGATGAGCTCAATCTCCACCTCACACCTCCCTTCTCCCTTCAAACCAGTAGATATCTCGGCAGAGAATAAGATTCCCACATCAAAACTTCCACAGAAAACAGTTTTGAAGCTTTTCGACTCAAAATCCATCACTTCTTTGCAATATCTCAGCCAAGTTCATGGACTTGTATTGCGAAGCGGCCATTTCCAAGACCATTACGTTTCTGGGGCGTTGGTGAAGTGTTATGCAAATCCCCATTTCAGCAATTTCAACTTCGCTTTGAAGGTATTCTCCTCAATCCCAAATCCCAACGTTTTCATTTGGAATATTGTGATTAAAGGGTGTTTAGAGAACAACAAACCGTTTAAAGCTATTTACTTCTATGGTAGGATGGTTGTTGATGCTAGGCCCAATAAATTCACATACCCAACTCTGTTTAAAGCTTGTTCTGTGGTACAAGCTGTTCGAGAAGGGAGACAAATTCATGGCCATGTGGTGAAACATGGCATTTGTAGTGATATGCATATCAAAAGTGCTGGAATTCAAATGTATGCCTCTTTTGGTGGCTTAGAGGATGCAAGGAAACTGTTTGATAATGGAGAATCTGATGTTGTCTGTTGGAATACAATGATTGATGGGTACCTGAAATGTGGGGATCTGGAAGCTGCTAAAGGGTTGTTTGCTCAAATGCCAATCAGAAACATCCGCTCGTGGAATGTGGTTATCAATGGTTTAGCTAAGGGTGGGAAGTTGGGAGATGCAAGGAAGGTGTTTGATGAAATGAGTGAAAGAGATGAGATTTCTTGGAGTTCTATGGTAGATGGTTACATATCAGCAGGTTGTTACAAGGAAGCATTGGAGATTTTCCAGCAAATGCAAAGAGAGGAGATCAGGCCTGGAAGGTTCATTTTGTCCAGTGTTCTAGCTGCTTGTTCCAGTATTGGAGCCATTGATCAAGGGAGGTGGGTTCATGCTTATTTCAAGAGGAACTCCATTAAATTGGATTCAGTGTTGGGGACTGCCTTATTGGATATGTACGCAAAATGTGGTAGGCTGGACATGGCATGGGAGGTGTTTGAAGAAATGAAAGAAAGAGAGATCTTCACTTGGAATGCCATGATTGGTGGGCTTGCTATACATGGAAGAGCAGAGGATGCACTCGAGCTTTTCTCTAAGTTGCAGAAGGGGAGGCTGCAACCGAATGGAGTCACACTGGTTGGCGTCCTTACTGCTTGTGCTCATGCAGGTTTTGTTGACAAAGGCCTAAGAATTTTCAAAACGATGAGAGAGTTATATGGTGTTGAGCCTGAAATGGAACATTATGGATGTATGGTTAATTTGTTAGGGAGATCAGGGTTGTTTTCTGAAGCAGAGGATTTGATAAGCTCAATGCCCATGAAACCCAATGCAGCTGTTTGGGGAGCTCTCTTGGGTGCCTGCAGGATTCATGGAAATTTCGAATTGGCTGAAAGAGTGGGGAAGATTTTGATCGAATTAGAGCCGCACAACAGTGGCCGGTATGTGTTGCTGTCAAATATATATGCAAAAGCAGGGAGGCTTGATGATGTTGCTAAAATAAGAAAGATGATGAAGGATAGGGGGATAAAAACTTTGCCTGGTGTTAGCATGGTTGATTTAAATGGTACAGTTCACGAATTCAAAATGGGCGATGGATTACATCCGCAAATGAAGGAAATTTATAGAAAGCTGGAAAAAATAAAAGAGAGGCTGCAGATGGCAGGCCATTCACCTGATACATCTCAAGTGTTATTTGATATTGATGAGGAAGAGAAGGAAACTGCAGTTCAGCACCACAGTGAAAAGCTTGCAATTGCTTTTGGATTGATTAATACCTTGCCAGGTAAACCCATACACATAGTGAAGAACTTGAGGGTTTGTGACGATTGCCATTCAGCTACAAAGCTCATTTCTCAAATTTATGATCGAGAAATAATTGTGAGGGACCGTGTTCGTTATCACCATTTCAAAAATGGAACTTGTTCATGTAAAGATTTTTGGTGATCTATGCTCCCCAAAAGTGTACATACTCGATATATTGAGTAAGCATCTTAAGCAATGGAAGGCTATAGTTGACAACTAAAAATGAGAACTTAGTCAAGACTTCAGATTAACATTTGAATTTTACAGTCTGTTTAAAGTATACAATCGAATATAGAGACCAAGTGCAATCAAGCTTCGAAAGATAAGGTACACATGCTCATATATCTGTAACCTTAAAATAATTTACTTGTCAAGTTCTAAATTAAAGTAAATGTATAAGAAGTTTAAATTCATCTTCATACGGAAAGGTGAAATGTTATCCAAATTTCGACGTGTAATCCATAAAGCTTAAGCAAAATATGGATTGGTTAAAATCGTTTTTCATATCATATCTTTTCATTTCATCAGAAAGTAGCTGACACAAAATCCGCCATTATTAAGTAGATATGTACTGATTATTGCATGTTTATCAAAATTTTCTCTACCCAAACATTTTTGAGCTGCTTGAGAAGTCACCGACTGTTTTGGATTGCTAAACTAAGTAACTTAAGTTTGCTGTCTGAAACAAATCGTTTCCATTTCTTTGTAAAATTCGAAACAGATGTCTTGATCCATTAGCACTTGTACAGTAATGATGGTTTTAAGTTTGAAGGCTTTTAAGATTAGAGCTGAGCCCTGTTACATCTACCTTATTCTAAAGTCATTCTGCTCATCACTGCTTTTGTTACCTCAAACCAATGGAGTTACGAGAAATTTACTTCCATATTATTAAAAACAGAGTTATCCAGCCAAACGGTTCAAAATTTATTCTAACGCTCATCTCTTACAGTGACCGAAGCACGTAAGTCTCGTTAGAGATAGGGGCAGAGTACTACACATGCTCATAAGCAAAGATGGAGTGAATGCTGTCTATGAACTTTAGAGATAGGGACAAACAACATGCTTCATCTGCTCCTCTTGTCCACCAGGCCTCTATCCCTCCAGTACAAAGCAAAGAGAAGGTGGAGGTTTTCCAGTTTGCTAATAACTTTCGCTATTTTGATTTTCATTACTGTAACTGTGAACTGAAGGTTTTGCTAGGACTTAACCAGGTCAGCTGGCTTCCCATATTTATTAGAGGCCTTTTCATTTTCAGGTTGATCATTTGGCTTCATGACATAGTTGCACCATTTCCAATCCCAACTTTGTCTGAAGTAGAAAGAAGCAATACACCATGAAAAGAGTGTAGGTTGCCACCCCAGAATGAATCCTAGAATGAAGGAATTACAATACCTGTAATGTCAATAAATTTATGTATTAATGATAAGCTAACATGTTCATTCACTTCATCGTATCTTGCTCTTCACCATGAGTATGCATTCATGATGGAGGATTAAACACAACTGAAGTAGTTTGTGGGCGCTTGTGAATGAAGTTTATGAAATCAATGCAAAAGTTTTTCCATCTATTAATCTGCCTTCTGTTTCACTTTTAAAATCACCATAGTCGTAAATTTATTTACCATTTCTAATGAACAGGTTCTTCGTGTGGAAGTAATTCAGTTTACTCTCATCAAATGATTTTTTTTTCCTTTCTTTTTCTTTTTAACTAAGTTAAGAGTCAGAAGTTGTGTGGGCTGATATTTGCTCCATCTCCCAAGTCCTAACAGAGAGGCAGAAGCAGTCCAAACAGTAGTTTGGAGAGATATGAGCCTGATAAATAGAAGCAAATGGTACCATTAGCTCATTAAGTGGATAATGCAAATGAAAGAGAAAAATAAGGCAAACCCATTTCTCCACCACTGAAAAGAGTGTAAATTTCTATACAGATATAAAGGGAAAACAGAGGAGAGAGAGAAACAGAGAGACAGTGACAGACAGGGACAGAAAGAAATCCCTACCATACAATTCATAGAGATCCGTAAAATGACATTAAAACCAATCCATTTTAAGGAAATTCAATGGCGTTTTTAACGAAACTCCCCTATCTGCCACTCACAGACGAGAGGGAGTTCCATGGAAAGCTCCATGGCCTTGAAGTATCTTTCCCCTTCTCCTCCGCTTACGTCTTCGGCCAGATTATGCTTCTTCTCGAGTAAGCTAAGAGGAACAAGACCCACATCAGTCCCTTACTATCTTCTCGAGTGGAGGTCGAAACACTTTGTTGTTTCGCGAAAAATGGCGGTTAAAGCTTGCGTGAAGGTGGAGGAGAGCAGTGCTAAGGAGAGCCCTTATAAGAGCGAGTGGGGGAAGGTTTCGGCAGTGTTGTTTGACATGGATGGAGTGCTTTGTAATAGCGAGGACCTATCACGAAGGGCTGCGGTCGATGTTTTTAGGGAGTTGGGTGTTGAAGTCACCCCTGAAGACTTTGTGCCATTCATGGGGACTGGTAAGTTAAGATGGACATGACTTTTCTTTTCTTTTTGTTTTTTTTTGTTTTGTTTTGTTTTGTTTTTTTCTTTCTTTCGTTGATCAGAACTTTCTTGGCTGATAATGAATAGTGTTTGCTAGTAATACTTATTTTAATCGTGAGCTGAAGTGAGAAAATTGTTATGCTAAATTTGTGATCGTTGTTCGATTATACAAGTAGCGTTATGATGTGGGGATGTAATGTTTTTTAATATAGTATTGGAGATTGCTGAAAATCCCACTGTTCTGTTATTTTAATACATAGATGCTATCACGATGGGTTGGGAGTGGTGGTTATTGGGATTAGGGAAAGAAAGTAAAAGGAATTTTGGTGTGAACCTGGGGTGGCAACCTACATATGTATTAAAATTTTACTGAGTTTTTCTTTTATTTTCTATTATTTTTTTTTCCTTCTTCTTATAATCAAATTGCTTAGAGTTAGATAGTTGTTCATGAGATTAGTTTAGATGTATGTAAGTGTTTTTGGATACTCACAATATCGGTATGTAACGCATCAGTACTTCAAAATAGTTGTTTATAATATATTCATCAACAGCCTAGAAATCCACTGTCATATCACTATGCTGGATTCTAGATTGTGGGGAATTGTGGGTTTGATTTCATAACAAATTGCTAGAGTTGGCTTGACTCGTTAGGAAGTGTGCTTTTGCCTTTGATCAGAGTCGCTAAGTTCCAAAGTTAGCGACTAGTTGGTTGAGAGCCTAAGAATTTGGTATGTAAGTTTCAAGCCTAAGTTCTCAAGTTTACTGGTACCCATGCTCATCAACAAAAGATGGAGGGGCCAACAGGGTAGAAGGATGTTAATCCCATGGGATGCTTTAGGAGCAGAACTGATTCTCTCTGTTCTTTTCTAGATAAAAAACTAAAGACGTATACTCCTCAGAAAACTAAAGAACATCCTAAGTGCAAGGGGTTAGAGATTATGCCTCTCCACAAAACTAACAAAAGAGAGCCTTGCAACCTCTTTGCTCTTTATTTCCACGGTTATGATCTCCTACTTTTAAGAGGAACTATTCGACGGATACTATTCTCCCTGCTTTCAGCTGTGAGGAATAAGAGTAAGAGTGTAATTACAAAAAAGTTTTATATGATGCATGTGTTCCTTCCTTCCCCCCTCCCCCCCCCCCCCCCCCCCCCCCCCCAATAAAAGGTTGGCTTTTTATCCAGAAAAAAAAAGAATAAAAAAAAAAAGAAAATCTCATGGATTTTGTATTGTATATTCAGTTTCCAATACGTAATATTCAACCGGAAGTTTTCTCAATCTAAATCACCTAATGAACTGCATATGATACAATTCGGTAACTACCGACTTAATAGTCATAAATAATATGAACGGCTGAATTTCCAAAATATGTTTATTATACTAGGTGAAGCGAACTTTTTAGGTGGAGTTGCATCCGTGAAAGGGGTAGCAGGATTTAGTCCTGAGGCAGCGAAAAAGAGGTTTTTTGAGATATATCTAGAGAAGGTAATCAGTTTGCAACATTTCCTCCTTTTATTGGCTAAGTATATGTTTTTTCTTTAATCCTTATTGTTTTAAAAGTGTTAATTCAGTTCTTTATGTATTAACATTTTTCAGTGAAACCAATTCTGTTAGCGGAGGTTAAATGTAGTTGATGGTAAAAACTTATGTGAAATTATACTTAGTAAATTAGCTAAACCTTAGAAAAGGAGCAAGGTCCCCAACTCCTCCAAAATTGTATGAAGTTAACAAAAGTTCCTACTACCTTTTGCCTACTTAGTAGCTAACTTAGAAAGTATCATGGTATGTAAGTTTACCATAACTCACATGTAGCATCCACCGACAGAAACAATATAATTTAAAAATGTTAAAAGCACAAGAGACAAAATTGACGCTTTGTAAATAATATAGATTAAATTGAAAAAACACATATTTTGAGACTAAAATATACATTTAGTCTATTTTTTTCGTCTGAAATTTCAGCAATATCTTTGCTATATCATTTGCTAACATCTGATTGTAACTGATGCTTTTGGCATAATAGTATGCAAAGCCCAATTCTGGAATAGGCTTCCCTGGAGCACTGGAACTCATTACCGAGGTGTGTATTTGTGGAATATTAGCTGCTTGTACTTGTCATTATGATGATGATAGTCATCATGGTACTTATAATTTGAATTTGGACTATCATTATTAGTGTAAAAGCAAGGGCCTCAAAGTTGCTGTTGCATCCAGTGCTGATCGTATCAAGGTTGATGCAAATTTAGCTGCTGCAGGGTTACCACTGTCGATGTAAGTTTGATTGCGTGCTACTTAATAGTCTCTGGGTCAAATTTAATATCTCTTAAGAATATGACTTTCTGATTACTTGTATGAAGCTATAAAGTTAAAATAAGATGGTTTATTTCAAATCACCGATTGACCCAAATGCTTAAGCTGATGGGTGAAGGTAAATTTCATATTATATCATCTAACAGTTTCATACTCAGTAAATTGAAGCGCTATGATGATTCAATTAGAGAAATGTAATCAATTCATAGTGCATAGGTGAAACATGGTTTTGATTTTTTGCTAGAAAGGAATTCTTGTCGGGGCCGAATATCGTTTCCAAGGGAAATTTAAAACATAATACACGTAATGGCGTTCTTCTCAATTATTTGTGTGTAAATGTTTCCAAATTTGGTTCAGAAAGTAGTCATGAAGAGTGAAAATATTTTGGCCCATGACTTTCTCATGTTTTTGGAGTAAAAATTGTCTCAGTCCAAAAGGTTTGGGTCCTTGAAACTTTCAATATAAATTTTCTCTGTGACTTGTTTATGATTTTTAGTTATGCATTTATGCTTCTCTTGTATAGGTTTGATGCTATAGTATCAGCTGATGCTTTTGAGAATCTGAAACCTGCACCCGACATATTCATAGCTGCATCAAAGTTGTTGAATGTGCCCTCTGATGAGGTACAAAGATCGGCCACCTCATTCTTCTTCTTTTTTTTTTTTTTTTTTTTTGCTCTCTCTCTCTTCTTCCCTAGCCTGTAAAGCCAGTCAGTTTCATTTCATTCTCTTTTTGGCATTAAAAACTTGCTGTGCATTGCTTGTAGAATGCTCCTAGGCGTGCAGGGTGTCCATTGTATCACTATGTTTTTCTCCGTGATCTGTATGCATGTGTTAAAACTAAACCATATGCCAATATTTAAAGTTTGCTTTCCCAGGTGATCTCTTGCAGGACATCCTAATAAAGTGGCCTTTGCTTTGAACGTAAAATTTTCTTCATCATTGTCTTTATTTGTTTATTTCGTGGCTCTATTGTCAATCTATTTTATTCATTTTGGTACAAGATCTATCCAGGTCAATTATTGGAGTATGCAAATAACAAATATATAAGACAGTAAGAATTCTATTAGATGTTTCCTTATGAAGACCACTCAATCGTACAGTTTTTTTTTTCTTCTTCTTCTTCTTCCTTTTTACTTTTTTTTTCTCACTATTAGTTTTGTAGAGAAATTTTGTAATATTACACTCTGCACTCTAATATTCACAAGAGCTAATAACTCGCTCTCTCGACAAGTATTACTTTTCTGTTCAAATGGTCAGGATTAGAGTTTCAAGATCTGCAACATAACTTTACTTTAGTGGATTCCAATATTAAGAAGAGAATTACTTTTTTCGAACCATAATTTTATTTTTAACCAAAAGAAAAGAAGGAAAAAGAAGAAAAGAGAAATATTAAGGATCACAAATACGGTTTCGGTTTAATAAACTATTTAGATAGTCTCTGTTTAGCTTTGTAGATACATCTAATAAGAATACTATTAGGATAGAATTATTAATATTATTAGAGTATTAAGTGTATATTAGTAATTAGTTAGGGAAGTTGTTATGGTGATTTGTTGTCAATAGAGTGGGTAGAAAAGGATGGGGGTATATATGGGTTTAGTTGATTTTGGTAGACTCAAGAGGGGAGGTTCCAAGTACCTCGAATTACATGGTAGACATATATATCTGTTCTATCAACTTCATTCCTCATCTTGTGCGTAATCATTCCTGTTTTTTAGGCTAAGATTGTTGGCTTATTAGTTCTTCCTTATTGGTCCCCTAAATTCTCTGTGCAAGAATGCCTCATGTCCATTTTTATGAGATAAACTTGAAATCATTTTTTACATATCATCTGATCTAGTTTACATACTATATCTTTCTCCTGCACAATAAATGTTAATTGTGCTGTTATAATTGTTCTCTATATTTCCCCAGTGCATTGTCATCGAAGATGCACTTGCTGGAGTGCAAGCTGCCCAAGCTGCAAAAATGAGGTACTGAAAATTTTCACGTTCTCTCTCTATTAGAAGAAGTAATGGATGACGAGCACAGTTCGATCTATCAACACTAGACTTCCTTTGTATTGTTCATGGAGATCGTTGGTTTCTAATAAGTTGTCCAGTTTTTGCTTCATTCCATCTAGTTCTCTCTCTCAATGTAAACAAAAATAAATATATCTACTCTTTCAAGATTTTTTTTGGGTTAAATGGTGTCATATACTGCTTGCAGATGCATTGCTGTTAAAACTACATTATCAGACGAAACTCTAAAGACTGCTGGTCCATCACTTATTCGAAATGATATAGGAAATATCACAATTCATGATATTCTCTCGGGTGGTTCTGATGCCTATAGTATGTAGCCTGAGAATACATTGTGATGTCATTTTGTACCACCATTAATGTTGAACAGTGAGAAGCTATATCTGTGCCGTGTTACATGAATTATAACAGCAATTCCTTTTTCTTTGATCAGAAGTAAGATCAATTTCTGGCAATTGAAATACTATGTATCAGGAGACCACTTTTGAATAAACAATTTTACATTATCTGATTGGTTCTCTCCTTAGTTATTTCTGTTTCATGAAAAAGAATAGTATTTTCGTGTGGATAACAGTACACACAAATTAATTTGTTTCTGCCTAATAGTTGAAGTTAGTATTTGGCACATATCATTGCAGATGAGAAGATACAGGAATCTCAATTTCTTCAAACCTCTGCACAACTTTCCCCACAAAAATATACCGCAGGCATTGATGCAGCTGCTGTACAGGACTTGGATGCTGCCAATGATGGTTCGTTGCCAATTGGAAGGTAGAGGTCAATAGAACTTCTACATCTTCTATGAATATGACCCAAGAAGACTATGCTATTCATACTGAAATGCTGTCTGCCTTTACTTTCATTCAAAGAAAATTGCCTTTAGTGGGTAATAGAATTCCATTTTTTCCAGCCCATGCCCCACTGAAACCGTAGGATAAGTACCTCAACTTTTCAGAATTATTAGCAAGTTGCAGACAGAAAATACTAACTAGCTTGAGGGAGAGTTGAGTGGGAAAAAAAGAAGAAAAATTAGAACTTCTGCCTATTTTGACTAGGCTGCACAATCGTCTGCATATCATACACAAATGATAGGCTGGCCTCGACTTATCATGAATTTTTATGTTTGCTGTTTTGTAAGTCCTTAAGAAGCACAGGCACCATACAACATAAACATGGTGACGTATCAATTTCTAAAAAAGATAGGACACAACATTTTGGGGGCACATTATGTATATATAAAAGAACAATACTATCCATTGGAAAGGTGTGAGGCCATCAACAGTGTCCAACAGATATACGGGACAAAGATAGGAAACAGAATCAAACAAGTGTTTGTCCTCTTCTTTTAACTATATTTCTTTTTTATTACTGTCATACCAGTGGAAGATGGGACTTCTAATCAAAAGAAAGGTCTAATTTTTTTTTTTTTAAGAAAATAGAAAAGTATCCCATGTATATCCATAACATGTCACCTATATATTAGGAAGTTAAAAGGTAAAAGGTAACTAAAAATTACACTTCTTTTTTACATTTGGGACATGTGTCCACCAACAATTTGTCAAGAATAGAGCATCCATGCTTCATAGTTATATCCCAATTGACAAGGATTGAAGCTTCGAATATCATTCTTTTTTTATTTGTGATGGAGTGGCTATATCATCAATAGTATATTATCAAAATACTTGTGAAAATACATCTTTCCAGAATTTGATAGATACTTCGGTGAATCATGGACAGGTTGCAGGGTACTAGGCGAGATATAGTGAGATATGGAAGCTTGGGAATTGCTTTTTCTTGTCTCTTATTTACCATTACAAACTGGAAGGTGCAGTTTCTTTTAACCAACATGAGAGTACATGACATGATCCAACTTTCTAAGTTTTTCTCTCTTACTTCAACTTATGCATCAATTCCCCAGGCAATGCAGTATACATCTCCCAAAGCTATTTGGAATTTGTTATTTGGAGTAAACCAGCCTTCTTTCCAAAATAATGCAAACTCAGGTATATTATAACATATTTAATTTGCTTGCTGCATATTTGTTCCTTAATTAGTACTTCTTAGTTTTATTCATAGGAAGTTAAGGGAAAATTATTGGGGGGAAAATAACATGAAAGAAAAGATGGTATGGATGCTTAAATAGAATACTTTAAAACTTCTTAGTTTTATAACATATTTAATTTGGCTTGTAAGCTCCTGATACCATGCTGAAAATAATATTTTGTCTTATTTTCTTTAAGATGAATTGGATGCTTAAATAGAAGAAACACTCGTTACAAAGAAGGAAATGAAAAGCCAACAAATATAATACAAAAATACAAAAGAATAAGAGGTAATTATTTTAAATAGTAAAACTACTGGAAATATTTTCAAATATAGCAAAATGTCACAGTCTATTAGTGATAGACATTGATGACATCTATCAGTGTCTATCAGTGATAGATGATAGTAGTTTATCGGTGTCTCTGATAGACAATGGTATTTTGCTATATTTGTAAATAATTTGGTTCATTTTGCTATATTTGAAAACAGTCTAAAGAATAAATTAGCACAAAATGATTTTCCATTCAAGACATTAGTCGAAGTTGGAGAGATTTCTTGTTTCTATCTAGTCACTCTTGTTGGCATTGCTATGTTTACATTTGTTGTCTTGTATCTTTTTGTAACTTTTGTTTTGTTGTTCCTTTTGGATTTGTATTTTGGAGCATTAGGGCTCTTTTTATTTCCTTAATGAAAAGTATGGTATCCTTTCCAAAAAGAAAAAAATAAAATAACACAAGAGGAAACAATCATGCCAGTTGAAGATTTGGTGCAAAACGAGGCTGACCTGAAAGATAGGAGACAACTGTGGGTGAGGAAACATGTGGGGAATGGGTGGAATAACCAGATATTACTGGGTTGGGAATTGGTACAAGATTGAAAGGTGGACAACCTAGTGCGAAATATGATCATGGTTGGAAGCAGTGGGTGAAAATGCTGATCTTCTCCTGTGAGAACTCTAGGTTCTAATTCTCCTGAGTTAAGGGGTACTTTGAGATTCATGTATCATCTAAAGAACCACCCATCCAATTAGACCAAAAGTGACAACTTTTACTACCATACGATAAAGGGCTTACCCAAGGAAGATTAAATTTTTTATTTGAGAACTTAGTCACTCGTGCCGCAATACTGAAAGGAGGCTTTGTTCACTTTTTTCAGGGATACTGAAACACGAATCCACATTATAAAAAAAAGAAAAATTCCCGTTTCTTGCAATTTTTTGGATCAAGCTGTTAGCATCTTTTGGGTGGTCGATGGCCTTCCTCAATGACAATCTCACCTTCCTCTCCTACATCCTCACTGGACACCCGTTCAAGAAAGAAAAGAAGTTCCTTTGGCAAAACTTCATCAGAGCCTTTCTTTGGCACATTTGGAAAGAACGCTCGGGCCTTTTCTGAAAGTCACTTAAGCTTTAACGTGATTATGGAGCTTATTACTTACTTTGCTCTTTTGTGATGTAAACTAACACCCCCTTTTGTAGTTACATTCTTTCTTCCCTCATTTCTCAGTGGGAGAGCTTTTTTTAATTCCTCATGATAGGACTATTCTTTTGTAATCATTTCAATCCTATCAATGAAATGTTTATGTTTCCAAAAAAAAAAAAAACTTATCTCAAGACTGCTTGAAGCGAGATGAAGAGAGGTACATTTCCAACCAACAAGGTGGCAATTGCCTCTATCAGCCCAAGCACAAGCACCATACCAGATGAAGTCTCTTATAATTTTCAATGAGCTAACAATTTTTATTGGGACTTTGGAAAGAGAAATAAGAAAGAGGAATGTTGGAAGCTGGAAAGAAACTTGCATTGTCTTTCATGTTAATACCCACAAGTAGATATATACATCTTAACTGTGGGAGGATATAAGCTCAAAAACATTTGAGAAGACTTATCAGGATTGGATTTGTTAGCAAGGAGAGTAACAGTATCATCAGCTAGTGAGAGGGATTATTATCCAAGACTTGTTTTTCTGTTCATCAACCATTATACTTCTTAGCTTGGTATTTTAACAGTTCTTTATGGGATTTTATTGTCCTTTTATATGATTCCTTTGTTCATTTCATGGTTTTACATCCTTGTCATCAGAACAAGGAAGTCAAACTTATCTCCTTTGACTGGGTGTAGGTGGTCCAGTACGTGACAGAATCCAACGATTTATGGAATATATATCAGAAATAGAAACCAGGTAATTGCTCTGTGTCGATCTACTCCAATATAAATTGCATTAGAAGTTTCTTTGTCCCTTTATTTAACCAAATTAGTTAATATTAAATCTGTAAATTTTTGTTTATCTCAAACTGTGTAAGGGGAACTGCTCCAGTTGTGCCAGAATTTCCATCAAAACTTGATTGGCTAAATACTTCTCCCCTCCAGTTCAGCAAGGTAAATTGTTGCTTCACTGTGAACCAAAATATCCAAGCGATGTATATGCTGTTAAAATTGTTAAAAATTTTCGTAGGATTTGAAAGGAAAAGTTGTTCTCCTGGATTTTTGGACCTATTGTTGTATAAATTGCATGCACGTTTTGCCAGACCTAGAGTATTTGGAAAAGAAGTACAATGACAAGGCGGTAACTTCCTATTTCATTTATCTCTTCAAGTTGATTAAGAAGGCATTATTTTGTAACCTTTGCTGTTTCAGCCTATACATATGGCTGAGCTATTCCTAAGTTGGTTAATGCAAGATTGTGAAGTTTTCTGAGAGCTTTATGTCATCAATTGTTATCAGTCTAGCAGCTTGAAAAAAAAAATTACTCTCCTCATTTAGTCCCTTGACGGTTTAAGTGAGCAAGGTATTAGACCTTCAATGGTGCGTATGCATTCTTGGATAACTAGAAAGGGAAATACTGGAGGGTCTCTCATTTATACGCAACACTCAGTTTCCTTAAATTTTATCCTGGATCTCAACAATGCTTACATATATGACCCTCTGAATAAAGTACTTTATTTTTACAAGTAATGAAACTTCTTGGTCTCTCTGAAATAGAGTTGCCTCTGGATCCAATCAGTAATAGACAATATGAAACTTGGAAATCCTCTCTAAAAGAACATTAAAAAAGAAACCAAATCGACATGTATTAAAGAGCAAATATTTTGTAGATAAAAGGATTGATGACAAACATTGCCTCAAGTAAAGATTGAACATTTGTTTTATTTTGGGTGCTTGGAATGATTTATCATGTATATTTGATTGGTTCGTTTAGGACTATTGGATAGCAGAAAGCTATAGTTGATTTATTTTGCCTATTTGCCCAATTTAAAAATTTTGGTCTCGCAATCAGTTCCTTTGAAATTCTTGTGTTCTTACAGTTTGCAGTGGTTGGAGTTCATTCTGCGAAGTTTGACAACGAGAAAGATTTGGAAGCTATCCGCAACGCAGTCTTACGCTATGGCATTACTCATCCGGTAAGCTTAATCAGAAGCTGATATTTAAAAGTACTTAATGTGTTTTATGGCTTACATACCTTTTTGTATTGCCTGGATTCAAAAAATACTGGAGTCAAATATTAAGAGCAGCTACAAAAATCTGAACCTGGCTTTTCTTTAATCTTCCATTATTTTCTTGATCTGGCCATTTGATTGGTTCACTGCTCATTCAGCACGTATAAGGATGATTTAAGGATACATTAGTGTGCAATGCCTTACACGTTTGAAGAGCCAGTAAGTGGTGTTGGACTTGTTTTTGTATTCTTCGTAGTTTAATTGTATTTAAGATTAATTCTGATTACTTCTAAAACTATTCTTGGGAATCTTAATTTGAGCTGAAAATAGGAGAAAGAAAGCCCTAAAGATCATTCCAGAACATTTGAGTGATGTGAAATAAATTATATAACTCTTTTTCTGAAAAAAAAAAGTATAATGAACAAGATTTTTTAAAATTTTTATTTATTTTAGGAAACAGAAAATTTTATTGATAAGATGAAATTACAAAAGGGAATTCTATCCAATGGATTACAAAAAACTTCTCCAATTATTTATGAGATTATATAAGCTATAATCACAAAAATGAGAGACCAATTTACTCCAAAAAAAAAAAAAGAAAAAAAAAAGTAATAGAAGTGAGACCAATTCAAACAAGAAACAAAATTCTCAGCGGAACAATGGAAAGATACATCAAATGGAAAAAAAAAAAGAAAAGAACAGAAACTAAAGAAAATACAAAGATCTGGAAGATTTAGCACTTTTGACAAAGGCCAGACTCTTAAAAAGAGTGATCGTGAACCAACAAAAATATGAAATATAACCCATGGACTGAACTTGATTGAAAAATCAAACATCAAAAGTCTTCACCTAATCAGGGCATTATCTCAAAATTTAGTAGCCAAAAGTACCCTTCTTTTAATACTATCAAAATGCAAGCATCTCCTCATCAATTTGAGAAATACTAAAACAATTAGTTAAGAGTGTGAGTGATAGCTATTTGAATTTAACTTTAAAAAATATTATATTAGTGCATAATCTCGAACAAATGTCGAGAATTAAAAACGGTTTTCACAAATGCTAACAGTTTGGTATGATTCTATTGTATCAATGTTTTCATGTTATAGTTTTTAGTACATCCTTTGGATATTTCATACATCAATGAAATTGTCTCTTATCCAAAAAAACTGTTGTAGTTTTTAGTCAGTTAACAAATTTATTTGTATCTTGTTTTTCGTTTTATTCTGATTTTTTTTTTCATCTCTAGAATTTTAATGAATATTCACAATTTTGAGTCGTTAAAATTTCTCTTGAATTAGGTTGTTAATGATGGAGATATGTTTTTGTGGCGGGAGTTGGGAATTAATTCATGGCCAACATTTGCTATTGTGGGTCCCAATGGAAAGCTTCTTGCACAAATATCAGGCGAAGGACGTAGAAAGGTATTGGAAGACCTTCTGTATTTACTTGTTCTTTGGAAGAGTTAAAATGAAAGTTTTAGTGTTAGAATACCAAATTTTGTCATGTGGAGCAATGATATCAGAACTTTAATTTAAAATATTGTTTCCTTTTTTTCTTTAGGGATTAGAATTGTTAAAAATACATCACCCGGAGTATAAGCATGAGAAAAATTAGTACAAGATGGTTAACCATACAATAAAAAGATGGTTAACCATGCAATATTAGCGTAACATTTGGAAATCAACATCTTGTTTCAACTCAACCCATACCATTTCTCAAAGCCTATATCATTTTCTGATAAATACAATATATTTGTATGTTGAATGGTTGAAAGAACATTCAAGTAACTCGTTCTGGGGCTAACAAGGAACTTTTTCCATGAAGGATCTTGATGATTTTGTAGAGGCGGCTCTTCTGTTTTACAGTGAGAAGAAGATCCTTGACAGCAGACCACTTCCTTTAAGACTGGAAAAGGATAATGATCCCCGTTTAATTGCATCTCCATTGAAGTTTCCTGGGAAACTAGCTATTAATATTCTTAACAACAGGCTCTTCATATCAGACAGTAATCATAATCGCATAGTAGGTTCTCTTTCTTAACTTTTAATGCTCTTTTCATATCACTATTTTCAATCGACTCTGAGATAGAGAACCTAATATTTCTAGTATGGCTCCCTCATAGTAAAGTTGCTAGACTTACACCTTTCATCTAAGGCTATTTCTTTTTTTTTTTTTTTGGAAAAAGAAACAAGCCTCTTCATTAAGATTATGAAATGAGACGTACAATATGGTAATGGAAACAGAAACAGAGGCCAAAGGATCAGTGAGTGCACCCGGACATCTCAACTAGGTTGACACCCCCTTAGCACTCTCATCATGTCCTATACAAGTGAGTAACACAATCTAAAACAAGAACAATTAAATCCAATAATTTTAGCAACTGAACATTTTGATTCTAATAACAAGTCTCTAAACATTGAGAAAAATAAAGGCTTTCCAATTGATGCTAATATCTTGAATGGAGAAATCTTCAAATTTCTTGGATAGAAGGCACCACAATGAAGCATTTAACTTAGCTGTCTCAAATCTCACCAACCATGGGGAAGTTTTGTCATGGAACACTCTCTGATTTCTTTCAAACCAAATTTCAGAAAGTAACTATTTCCTTCTGCATTATTTGAGATTGTCTCACTAAAGAGGGACATAAATCTAGGCATTTTCCCTTTTTTGCTTTAGAAGATGCAGATTGTTTATAAGGAAAATCACCTACATTGTGGTAAAATCTCCTGAAACTACTTCTTATTTCCCTTTCAATTGTAGCTTGCATACGTTGAATACCCTGGTTGGTGTAATGTTGTTTAAACTCATACAAAAGAAACTGGTTATAGTTTGTTACAACTATTCTTTTCTATTACTTTAACACCCTCTCACTATAACACCACCTAATCAATATTGATTTCCAGTCTTTTCTTACCCGTTTTGTTTGTTATTTAAGCTCATACAAAAGAAATTGGTTATTACTACCTCCTCAACAATACTTTAACTATGTGTTAATATTGATTAGGGGGCATTAAAGTATTGTTGTAACTTGTTAAAGTATTTTGTTGAGGTCAGGCTCAACCAATGGAAATTAATATTAATTAGGGAGAAAATGACATTACAAATACTCTTAATACCATGTAACTAAAATGTTTAAGCTAATGGATTACAGTAGATTTAAATATATTTCCACATCAACATAAATTGTGCATAAAATTTACACCATGACAGACATATACAAGTTAAATGTTCAAAATAATCATTAAAAAACAATAGTCTTGTCTTCAAAGATACGATGGTTTCATTCTAGCCAAATAAGCCAAAGATAGGCTCTGATGAAGCAGTTCCAGAGGATTTCTTCTTTCTTGCTGAAAGGGTGACTAGTGAGGACAATTTCAAGAAATGTGGTCATGTTGCCTGGTTAAACAAGGTGCCAATTAAAATCCATGAGGATAGTTCTCCAAAATGAAGCGGCAAATAAGCAGGTGATGTAGAGGAGCATGGATTCATTGTCCTTTTGACAAAAAAAAAAAAAACACCAATTTGGTGAAGATGTAATTCACGGGGCCTTTTTTCTCAACTCAGTCTACAATAAGTTGAACTCTTCATTTCATTTGACTGCACTTGAAAGCACTTAATTCGGTCTAAGAGAGAAATGGTGATTTAGAATACCAGGATGCAGTCCAAAGAAGTTTTTATTGGCAACATATCTTTTAAAAATCACAAACAAAGAAGGTTAAGATAATTGATTTGAAGATCAATCCACGAAAAGTTGATATGCTGCAGCTTTCTCTGATTATGTTATTTTTTAAATGTTGGAATAATTTCTGTTTTAATGCATGCAATGTTTTCGTTCATTATTTCATCATATAAATGATACATGATACCAAATGTATTGAAACTTGTTTTAACGTATACAGATATGCAGATTGACTATTTTTTAATATTGGACATTAGGTGGTAACTGATCTAAGTGGGAATTACCTTCTGCAAATTGGGAGCACTGGAGAGGATGGTTTACGTGATGGCAACTTTGACGATGCCACCTTTAATCGCCCTCAGGTAAGCATCACATTAGGGACCTATACGTGCGATTTGAAGTTTGGTTTTTATATACTAAGTACTAACATTGGCTTTCGATGAAGTTTTGTATATCTTCCTCTTAAATGAATTTTATGGCTTAACTTACTGCATCTGGGTTCTCTAGGGCTTGGCTTATAATGCAAAGAAAAACCTACTATATGTTGCTGATACCGGGAACCATGCCTTGAGGTACGGGCGTCTTTCAGTTTCAGCATCAATGCATAACAAACTTATAATTAAAGCTAATATTCTGGTCGTTTAAGAAGGTTAAAAGAACATATGGATAACGTTTGCAATGCATTCCAGGAATGGAACAAGAGTCTATGCGTGTTTAGATTTTATTTTATTTTAAAATTTTTTATTATTGGGTGTTTTCATTTTATACATGTACAAAACAAAGAAAATGAGTCTTTACCCGATTAAAAAAGAGGAAAACAATGATAAGAGTTAATGACGTAACCTCCTGATCATTTTGTCCTCATTACCTTGTTCCTTTTGCTGGACTCTCCCAATAATCTGAACTTTTTATTATTTAGGGAGGTCGACTTTGTTAAAGAGACAGTACGTACACTTGCAGGAGACGGAACTAAAGGCTCTGACTATCAAGGGGGAAGAGAAGGAACATCTCAGGCAAGATTCAAAACAACCTTCACATCAACCTTATGTTAAAATTTAAAATTGCGTGCCAAAATATATGGTTCCCTACGATGAAAAATAGAAAAACATTTTCCACAAAATGGTTTGGCACTTTTAATTGATGCATGCAACTGTCACTAAAGTGGAAAAAGGTCACATTTTAAATGCCTGTGAAACTAAAGAAATTTTGTTGGTTAATTTTTATTTATTTTTATTTGTTATTATCTTTTAGAGGGAGAAACGTAAAATGATGATGATGATGATGATGATGATGATGATAATAATAATAATAATAATAACAACAAAATTGTTTACGATATTACTAATACAAACTTCTTAAGTTTCATCTCATATTTCAGCGTCTCAACTCTCCTTGGGATGTTTGTTTTGAACCCATTAATGAAAAGGTCTACATTGCCATGGCTGGCCAACACCAGATCTGGGTTCATGATACTTTAAATGGAGTGACTAAATCATTCAGTGGTGATGGATTTGAAAGGAATCTAAATGGATCCAGGTAATCCAGAAAAATAAGCTCTGTATTGTTACTGAGAATTACACTCTGCTATAGGTAACAACTTGAGACTTGGATTTGTATGGCACAAAGTAATATTGCTGCTTTTAAAATAATGAAAATACTTTTGAAACAAAGGAAAAAGGGTTCAGGGGTATTTTTAATAATTTTGCCAAAACTTTTTCCATGCTTTCATATTGTTAAGCCTCGTACTGTTAGTGAGCATGAGCATGGGAAAATGGCCAAAAAGCAGAAATTGATAGTTGGTGAGGATGAGTTAATGGCCTTTTTAGGCAAGAAATGTGCCTGAGGCAGGGGTATTCTAGTTTTCGAGCTTGGCAGGGATAGATAAGCAAGGATAATGTTAAATGTGGAGATTTTCTTCATACTTTAGGACTTAATTTTGTGTGCGTGCGTACCTATTTAATAATGTGGTACCGAAAGCACATTATGATTAGTGGGAATTAAAGCTAGGTAGGAGTGTGGAATAATGCAGGACGAGCTCCATTGATTATTTGGATTGCAAGCCATGGAGCACCTTACCCAAAATGTTGCTCAAGTGATGGGCAGTTGGATCCCAGAGGATGACCGCGACCATAGTGTTAGAGTCAACTTTAATGAATCCCAAGATGGAAGAGGTTATGGGTGCGCCAAGCTCGGTAATGTGGGCTTGTAACTCGAGTGGGGGCATTAAAGTGATTGGAAGTGGGCTTGGGGAAGAGGTTATGGGTGCACATAGTACCACTGAAGTACATATTTTGAAGAGGGGAGTAGGAGCAAGAGTAGGTAAGTGTTGGACAACATAGAAGCCAAATATTTTTAATTGTCGAACTATTCTTCTCAACGCCCCCATTCTTTGCCATAGACAACTTTTCACATTCATGAATGGCACTACAAGTTCAAGCCCCCTATGGACCATATTCTAAGGAAATATATGAAGAAGGTTGTGATCATGTTATTTGATTGCAAAAATACGTAGTGAGTGGGTATTGAGCACCTAAGGCATTGAACAAGAGACCAACAAACAAAGTTGGAAGTCCTCATCCAAAGAAAAGGGTTGTCCTCCTTTGACATGTTTGTTGGAACAATATGCAATAACACGACCTTACTTGAACAGGATCTATGGTTGTACAACTATGACTTTGAGTCCCAATGAACAATGGGAAATTCAACAAGATTCTTACCTTGGGAACAAGATATCTTTTGGCCTAGGGGCATTGTTAGGGCTGCAGTTGCTAGTAAGCACGAGGGGTGAACAAAAAGATGGTTTGTAAAGGTTGATAGGGTGAGATGATGCATTTTTACAGTCAATGTTAGTGAGATGAGGTATTGTGCTTTTGGAGTGAGGTCAAGTAGCCGTGGATCCTTTTGAATGAACTGTGGAGGTTTTCTTTGGAACACGTTTCCTGAGTTCACTACAATACTCATTTTGTGCTATTTGACCCATTATTTTGTTTGTCAGATATTTCACATTTGATTTTATTTGTGGAATATTTCATCTAGTATCTCAAGTCTTTAAACTAAGGCATTATTTTCGTTTTTTTTTTTCATTGGAATAGTGCTGCAAATACATCATATGCTCAGCCCTCTGGACTTTCCTTGTCTCCGGGTAATTGAACTTACATGAATTCAACTTGATTTAAGATCTTGTTACAAAAACTTATGATTTCTTCTATTATTTGGTTTGTAGATTTGTCAGAGATTTATATTGCTGACAGTGAGAGTAGTTCCATTCGAGCAGTTGACCTAAAAACAGGTGGATCAAGATTGTTGGCTGGGGGTGACCCAATTTTCTCAGACAATTTATTTAAGGTAACTTCATTTTGTTAATGTTTAAAGTTTCTCCCATTTGTTACAATTTCTAGCAGCAAAAGCTTCTATATCACTTGCTCTTTTCTAACTCTTGCAGTTTGGAGATCATGATGGTGTAGGATCTGAAGTACTACTTCAACATCCATTGGGGGTCTTGTGCTCAAACAATGGTCAAATATATATAGCAGATAGCTATAATCATAAGGTACTTAGATTGTGCTTCAAAAAAGAGTTGTTCTTACTTCTATGGTTTGAAAATATTATCGGAGTAACATTGGTTAAGGTTTCTGGTTTGGTTCTTCTGTTTGAATATTCCTTGCACCGCATGTGTTGTTCTGATGACAAAAAGCGATACTTCGCCATCTGATTTTTCTGATTGCATATTTCAACCAGAAACTTCTGGGTTTGTTATTATCAGTTTAAGACATTTTCTCAATTTTTTAATTGGAGGGTTACAATTTGATGAAAAAGCAGCAAGTGGACCCCATAATGGAATAAGAACTTTCCTCAAGGGGTTAAAGTATATTTCAGAACATCAGACTAGTTGCCCTGTTTCCATATGGTTTAGATGACAATGACATAACTATTCTGCTTTAATTACTTGATCATCAAGTTGTAATGCTTAAGTTCTCTTTGATCTCTAATCACTTCAGATCAAGATGCTAGATCCAATCAGTAAAAAGGTAATTACAATAGCAGGAACAGGGAAAGCTGGTTTCAAGGACGGGAAAGCCTTAGAAGCTCAGGTTAGGAGCTATCCTTCGCCTTTATACTTATAATTGTGGATAGAACTGGTACAGAACTAAAAATTTATCCATTACGTGTAATTGCAAACTCAAGATATTGTGGTATACCTTAGTTCTTGCTGCTGCTAACATACTGGATTTTATGACTAATCTCTGTATGAATGTATATTGATTTCCACGGGCAGAGCTTGGAAGTTTTGTCTGCAGGGACATAATTTTATCTTCTAAGTTCTGAGTGCTTGTTTGGTAGAAAATCTGGAAATAGAAATTTGAAAACAAGAGATTCAATGAAATAGAGTTATATTTCATGTTTTCAAATATGTTTTCAAATTTGTGTTGGGTAGCATATTCAGGAATTAAATTCCAATTTAAACAATTATTGAAAATGTGTTCAATAATATATTTATAAACATAAAACTAATTATAGTTAGTTACTAAATATTAGGTTTAATATAAACTAATATAATTAATTTATATAACTTGTTTTATGCTTCTTTTTTTTTTTTTTCTTTGTAATATCATATAATTTATAATATATAATATATTTTTTAATTTAACAAAAATATTGAGTTTAGCACATGAAATGCTATATTTGTTAATGTTTTTTAATATAATGTTGTATTTCGAAATTTCAAATTCAAAATTTGAATACATTGGAAACATAATTTGACCAAATAGACCCTTAACTTACTCTCTCTCTTTTTTTTTTTTTTTTTGGGTATATAATGTTTTCAAATTTTCAATAATTGTAACTTCACTCCGCCTGCTAATATCAAATGATATCTGTGTTTGGAGTATCAACTCCTGCTATGTATTTGGAGTTATCATTGGTTTATGACATTAAATCTTTGTATGTTTTTCTCATTGAAGCTCAATGTCTTGAATTATCAACCTATATCATTAGAGGCTCTTTATTGGCTTTTTTTTTCTTTTTTTTTCTTTTTTTTTTTTTTTTTTTTTTTTTTTGTGTGTGTATACTCGTGTACTCTCTTTTATAAGCAAAATGACTCTTACACAATTGTGTTTTGCAGCTTTCAGAGCCGTCTGGAATCACTGAAGCTGGAGGTGATAACTAATCTCACTCTTTGAGAACATATTACTATAACCTTGTGAAAAGTTTTCATGTACTTAACTTAGTAACCTCCTGGCTGCATCTAAGTTCTAAGATCATTTTTGAATTTACTGAGACCGAACCATCTATTTTCTTTATTTATCAGTTTCCCTTTCTTTTATGTGTGCAGTAGTCATTGATCAGATTGACTTATTTTGTATTTGCATTATCAATCAAGTATATCAAATGAAACAAATCATGAAAATTTTTATGACTATGCCGCACCATGAAAAGTGGGATTCTTCAATTTTGTGACGATCAGATAATCCATGGAATCTCAAATAAGGAAATATACTGCTTCTCTACCTTCAAATTTGAAATTTTTGCATGTCATCACAATACATTTTAAGTTCATTTTTTGAAACTATTTTGGTCCTACCAAATTACCTGTATACAATATAGCATGATTATGTGGAAAATAAATTAGAAGGAAACAATGAAATGAAACCTTATGCAAGTGTGCTATTTATTTCAAAAGCTTGCATTTAGATGACGTTTCTTCTGCCCATGCAGGAAGACTCTTTGTTGCTGATACAAACAACAATGTTATCAGATATTTAGATCTGAACAATAGAGAACAATCCCAACTCTTAACACTGGAACTGAAAGGAGTTCAACCTCCAAATCCAAAAACCAGATCTCCTAAACGGCTTCGTAGACGTTCACCTGACACTCAGACGATCATTGTTGATGGGGGCTCATTCAGCGAGGGCAACTTATCTCTAAGAATATCATTACCAGAAGAGTATCATTTCTCAAAGGTCTACCTTCGCCCCTATATTTTACTTTCTTTCGTGAACATGATAAGCTTGTTAGATATCATAATATTAAATTTACCTTCACCCATCAACTTAAGCTTTTGGGTTAATCAGTGATTTAACATGGTATCAGAGTAGGTAGTCTTGTGTTTAAACCACTGCAATGTCATTTCCTCTCCTATTAATATTGATCTCCACTTATTGGGTCTTCTACAAATTTCCAAGCCCATAAGTGAAGGGAAGTGTTAAAGTGTTGTATAATATTAAATTTACCTTCACCTATTAACCTAAGTTGTTGGGTCATTTGGTGATTTTAACACTTGTAGACATTGATTACTTCTTGTAATGCATTGCCAGTCATGTATGTCAGTAATCATACACATTATCTATTGCCTTCTTCGAATTGCAGGAAGCTCGCAGTAAATTTAACGTCGAAACTGAGCCTGAGAGTGCGTTGTCTATTGACCCGTATGATGGGTATCTTAGTCCAGAAGGATTTGCTAGCCTTCATTTTAAGAGATCCTCTCCTGCAGCTTCACTTGGAAGAATAAGTTGCAAGGTACGTCTTACATGAAGGGTTTGACAACATGAGATTCAGTATTCTTCAGATTATCAAGACAGTATTAATGCGCCTCTATGTTATTCTCGTTATAAAGTTAATCTAATTGAAGATTACAGGTTTACTATTGCAAGGAAGATGAAGTGTGTCTATATAAATCACTGTTGTTTGAGGTGCCCTTTCGTGAGGAAGTATCAGAAAATAGCAAGGCTGAAATCACACTCGCCTTTGAAGTGGAGCCGAAAACTTCAACAAGCAGCTTGCCACTATAATACTCACACTAACACATGAATACATAAGCATTCTATTTCTTTTTCTCCTGTTAGTAAGTAACATAGTACTAAACAAGAGTGTGTACTAGTTTTGTAAATTGGAAGAAGAGAGTGATCTTCAGTTGACAATTGAAATTTACATTTCCATAGTCTGAACTTTTGATTGATTCGAAGAAACTTGGTTTTTCTATATCATATTTCATTTGGACACTTGAACTTAGTAATTTGGAGAAAATCCCCAAACATCTCAATCCTTAACCACCATCAACAAATTTAGTGTTGGCAAAGCATTTTAGGAATGAGCATAATGTAAAAGAGTGGAGCCCTTGACACTGTAGTTATAGAAAAGAAAAGAGAAATAATATTTAGGATTTCTCAGACCATACATATTTACATTGTACAAAAGTATCAATGATTCAATAATGGAGATGAGAAAAGGAACCAGGAAGGGAGATGATTTGGTGGTAAAATTCATTTACTCTTGTCTCATATTGTTGAAATGCGCTTGATCTAAACTTTTCATTCCATTATCAAGATGAGAATTCAATGAGCTTTCAGTATTGTTTGTAGAAATTCTTCATAAATCACATGAGAAATTCCATGAGGATGGCACTTTCTGAAGCAAGTACATATTGCCTGTTAGGTATGGACAATGCAATCATTATTTTTCTTTTATATCTATGTGATACATCAAAAATTTTGAAGACCAGGATTCTTCTAAGGACTAACATCAGGTACTTCTAGTTGTGATTCTTAACTGCGGTCGGGCAATCTGTCATCGTCGTGGCTCGAGTAGCAGGAACATCTCATCGTCATACAACCTTATTTTCTAAGGTCCAAGTAAGTTGGTGAATCTCTTATAAAATTTGCACGTACAATGCACACCTAGACATTAATTAGTTGCACATTGATAATGTTGTATTGTATATCATTGCAGATTTGTTTGGAATTGCGTTTAAATCCCAAGTGACAGATTAGCCTCTTCATTTAATTGTTTAGTATGAAAAAGACAGATCTTTAGACTGACCATGTGGAAGGAATGCATTTGTTTAATCAATATAATCCAATTAGATATGATAGTACACAAATTTGACAGCTTTTCTTCCACTACACACCATGTTCATCTTGTTCACATTAAATCAAATTTTTCTTGCAAAGAACCATTTCGCTGGCCGAATGGATTTATTTATTATTATTGTTTTTTTCAAAATCCAAAACTCGCAAGACTTAGTTTGATAAATTGTTTTAAATGACTTTTTAAAGATTTGATGATGTCATTTTCTCTTCAATTAATATTGAGACAATATTGAACAAGTCTCGAATTCTTACCTAGAAGATGTATAATTAAATGGTTACGTTTTTTGTGCAGAAATCAATTCTATGGAATTTGACAACTAAAAACAAAGCAATTGCTCACAACGGGCTAAGAAAATAGGATGGTAGTTAGATACATTTAAAATTTGTTTGAAATGACTTTTCAAGTGGTTAGTAATATTTATTTTTTACATTAAAAAAGCATTTTTCAACGATTGAAAAGTCATTGTAAACAAATAGAAATCCGTGACCAATGAAACAAACAAAATAGTTTACTTGTCAATTTCACATCAATTATTTGCTAATGAGAGACATATTATTAAATTCTGAATGTGTGTGAGACAAGACATTAATTATATTCATAAACCCATGTTAGGGGGCATTGGAACATAAACCAATCATATGCTTTTTCTTAAAACTTGTGTTGTTTTCCACTGTCTTGTTCAATCACAGCTTTAAAATATTGCATTTTTCTAAAATTCTTAATTATGCTTTACCTCATTAAAGGCCTCAAGGCTTTATTAGATTAATTTATTAATCTTTTGGTAATGGATAAGAATGAATCTTTTGTTAATTCTATAGGATTTGCTTGTTCAACTCTTTCCATTTGATCAAAACAATATGACAAGTAATCAGATTAGATGAGACATTATATTATATTTGGATGTCTATCCAATTTCATTCCCTTTTAATGTAAGTATTGACGATCACGATGATGAGTGGAAAAAAGTATTTTTGATTCTTAAACTTTTATGACAGTAATAATTTAGTCTTTGTACGATGTAATTTTGATATAATTTCTATTGTGAAAAATATTATTAATACTTTACGAAAACTTTTATATATTGATCGATATATTGATGCCTAATCAAATTTAGTTACAAACTACAAAAACTAAGTCATTATGTAATAAAAATGGATGATTAAAGTATAAGGATTAAATTGTTACAAATTTAAAAGTATAGAGATCGAATTGTTAAAGATTAAACTTTAGGAAATAAATATCTACTTCTATAAAATTTTAGAAACCAAAGGAATATTTTAACTTTGGAGTTTTACACCCTATGATTTAAGTTATAGTACTTTTAAGTATTTAATTTAAGTTATTATACTTTATATGAAGCTTCATTTAATCTATGTCAAAAATTTCTTGATTGATCTTTGGGCAAAGTATAAGAACTAAACTTCATTTAACATGTTGTGTTTAACAATTTTTATGAAGCTAAGGAGTCAAAGTTTGTTTTTTTGTTTCTTTCTTTCTTTTGAATAAGATATGAGGCAGAGATTAGACCTCTAATTTCAAAGTCAATAATACAAATTTTATGTCAGTTAAACTATGTTCATATTGATAGTCAAAGTTTAAGTAAGCACAAATGAATCACGTGTAGAAATTTGAGTTTTTTGACTCGTGCTTAGCTTATATGCTTACGATCTGTAAATACTAGCATGTAATTGAAAAAAGAAAAATGAGTTTCAAAAGTCTAAGCTTATGTAAATAAAGGGATTAACTATCTCCAACTCTAAGATATGAAAATCCACATTCTTTCGTAAAAGGAATTAGTTTAATTCAACAACTGTGAGATGGATGGCCAAAGAATAATACGTATTTGTCTACTATACTATTTTTGAATCTGCGAATTATTCAAATTTAATAGTAAAGTAAAAATAAATAAATAGTAAAGTAAAGGATAAATAAATAAATTATTGATGAAAAATGTGGAGTCAAATGGTCAGTAGGTGAGAGTTGTCTGAGGGAAGGAGGCAATGGAGTTAGGGATTTGGTTGTGAGGGCACAAATTTCCAAGCTTCTCCCATTTTCTCCCATTTTCTCCCTAATTTCATATTCTATTTTATTTATTTATTATTATTTTTAAGATTTGAAGTCTTCAATTCTTCTCAATCTCTCCTTGTCCTGTTCATATGGCTTACTTCTACATTTTTTTTTTTTTTTGCCTTCAATTATGGGTTCAAATTCTCTAAATTGAAAAATTCAATTCTTTTTTATTTTAATTTATTAGTGATAGTTCGAACTTTTAAATTTGCCTATTAAAAATATATATAACGCCTAACTACTTGAGCTATGATGTAAGAGACGTTTGTTGATTATGATTGGTGCATGCATGATTTTAAAGAAAAAGTGTGATCAAATTCAATGTTTCTTGAAATATTAATATAAATATAAATATGAAACAAAATAAAACGGAAATTGATTTGAACTTGATATCACTAGCTTCAATGCTATGACTAATCGCTAATACATTCCAAAAGGACAAAAAAAAAATTGTAAAAGTCAATGTTTATTTAATCATTTTTTTTTTCATTTATACACATATATAATGGGTTATCTTCAAATATAGTAAAATAATAAAAGTCAATGTTTATTTAATCATTTTTTTTTTCATTTATACACATATATAATGGGTTATCTTCAAATATAGTAAAATAAGTTTACTTATTTACAACTATAGTAAAATGTCACAAGTGATAGACACTAATAGACATCTATCAAATTTAATATACATGTCAAGAACTTGTCCAAGGATATGAACCCAAATTCTTGAACCGAGAATCTCTAAATTGAAAAGGTGTATCACACAAAAAAATATCAAAGAAACCGTTGAATGACTAACTAAACCTCGGAAAAAAAAAATGTAGTCTGGGTCATCATTTTTTAGTTTTTCAGGTTGGAAACTTCAATTTTCCTTAGAATGAACTCATCTGATAGATATCTATCAATGTCTATCATTGTCTATCACTAATAAACAGTGACATTTTGCTATATTTAAAAATATTTCTATGAATTATCTCTTCAACCTCTTCACCCATATTCGCTATGGTTTTTTTCCTCCTTGGGAGTATCTTTGTTGAGGCTGATACATAATTTATCATTCTTCAATTCACATAATCAAATGTCTACGTTTGTTTTTTTACAATTTTTTGGGTAACTTTTTCATCTTACTTAAAAACTCATTTGAATTCTAAACAAAACTTTAAAAATAAAGTCAAAGTTTTAATTTGACTTTATTTTTAATTTTTAAAAATAGAAAAAATAAAATAACATCCCTCATAATGTTGCTCATTCTTGTTCTACCTTATTTTCACACTTCAATTTTTTTTTAGAGTGTTGGAGAATTAAACCTCCAACTTGAAGTTGGAGGATGATAGTACAAATACTATCCCAGTTGAGTTGTGCTAATTTGGACTTCACATTTTGATTCCAATACACTTATTATAAAAAAAATAAAAAATAATAAAAAATAAATAAATAAAAATAAAAACTATCTTCTCCTTTCTTTTTTATATTCAACAAATTAATATCATACTACTTATATACACACGAATCTATGTCCCTCTGAGAAGAGCTTTAATTAGTCATTTTTCATAGAGAAAATAATGGTTGAGGAATTTTAAGTCACAATTTCAGTTAAAACTAATATCAAGATTTAAAATGAGCCAATGAAATGAACTACACATGGATGCTTAAAATCATATTCAAAACATTGTGCATGACTTGTTAGTAAAACCCCACCATTAAAAGTGTTTCATGGCGGAGATGGATCTGTGGAGCCTTGTTCGACTCCATCCAAGGGTTCCTTTGTCTGTGTTTGGGTCGAAGTGTAGGAGATTGTGATCAGGCTCGATGGGTTTGGCCTTTAGAGGTGTGGGTGACTATGTCTTGTGAGGCTGCTTAAGATGTCAATGCGTGTAAAGGGTAGTATTGGTTGGGTGCTACATGTCATGGTCATGCTTGTCCAGGATGTGTTGTCCGTGGCTGTATGTCTGTCTTGACCCCTTTTTATCACGCTTTCACATTTTGCTAGTTAGTTTACTCTCCTAGTACTTTTCCTTATAAGTAACCGCTCGCCATTTTGCATATGCAAGGGTAACATTTCTAAAATTGTTCATAATATACTACATGGGGGTAAGACTAATTATCAAATCCTCATATCCGGAGTTATGAGCTATAAAGCTGTTGTTGTCCCTTGTTGCTTTCTAGCCTTACAACAAACCTTCTTTTCTCAAATATGCTTTCAAACGTTTACGAAAACTTTTTCCTCTCAACTCGTTTCTAAAATCGTTTTCTCTTGAAACAGAAGTGGAGGCTGCGAGAGGCACTCAGTGTGTCGTAGGCGATTCAAATTTGATCAAGCTGACTTGTTCCCGAGCTAGGACAAGTGCCGGACAATCGCTTAGCAAACGCGGAGTTGCGATAGTGACACTAGACCCTAGGGGCAAGCTTATTATGGCTGGGAGAGGTCTGTACAAGGGGCTTTTTATGTGTTGTTATTGGAGATTCGAGCAATTGAGGTGGGAGTTTGAGAGCTTGTCTCTATGGAATAGATGTCGATCGTGGTAGAGTCAAACAATCAAGCAGCGGTTCGATTGTTAAATGGGGAGGATGAAATTTTAACTCTAGTGAAATTTGTTACGATAAATATTTTGGCTTGGGAAGCTCGTTAAGATATATATTTTTAAAAACTTATATTTACGTTCAAAAATTACGATGATCGCTCTTCTAAACTTAATCATACTTTTAAATAAAAAAAAATATACATTTTCTAGTTTAAAAGATCTTATATTTTAGTCTCTAAAAGCTCAAATTCAAAATAACACATAAACAAAACTAGTTGTTATCAAATTATCTTTTAGTTAGAATATATCATATGTGCATAGTTGAATGAGGTTAAAACCATTATAACAGAATTAAAACAACATTATAACTAACTTCGACCAAAAAAAATTAAAAAATAATAATAATAATAATAAATAAATCTCTACTAATATATCTATAATAGATAATTTTGGGTTTCATGACAAAATCGCAAAGAATAGAAGATAGAACCAAGAAGTGAGTCGAACATCAATACTCCGAAAAGACCAGGGCTAGAAGAAGAGAAGTGACATAGGTCGAAGCTCATACCATAAGGCTTGACCTCGAGGTCGATCCAAAGAGCCCACCCCCACATGCATAGGGTGGATCATGAGAGAAAGCCCATGGGAGGATTGTAGGGCTAGAGAGATGATTCGAAAACCCTAAAAGGAAAATGATTTAGGTCGAAAGAGTTTTATAAGTAGTAAGTCCATGCAGATACTAAAACTCCTTACTTGCTAAGGTCTTTTTTGTTGCTAATTTAAAGTATTGGAGCATGTGTGGCAAAGGTATTTTTTGTTTTTAAGATAGTGTTATTCTTCAAATTACAAATTTACAATTGTTATCCATGAAGGTTGGATAAATATTTATTTCATCTAAATTTAACATAAACAATGTCATTGACAAGAAAAAAAAGGAAAAAAAAAAAAAACATTACATGTGAATGTTGGATGCACACAAAAGTATATATAGTTTTTTAGTGGAAAGAAAGGGCTATATAACCAAATAGGAATATAGGATGTGAAAAAGATATACCAAGAAATGGTGGCTGAATAAAGGGGTGAAAAGATTGCACTAATTTAATATGCAAAATGTGAACAAAAACATGGCCACACCCTAAAAATAGGAATGTGTCTCAATCAAAAATCTTTATTTGTGAGGGAAAAAATGGAACAAAAATCATTGAATTCTAATGTGATTAGAACATGCCCAATAATCAAGATCAATCACATGCATATAATATATTTCTTTATTTTATTTTTAATTAATTTTATATGTCTTTTATCTTTGTATTTTGATTCTTCAATCCATTAATCATTTCTAAATTTTTGGAAGTTTGCTTTTGATGTCTAATTTTCAATCATGTTCATGGAAAAATGTATTTTTGCAATAGGCTTTGCTCGAGATCTTTTCTTTTTAATGGACCTCAAGACTTTTCTTTTAATTATTGGGTTTACATTTCATTTTGTCCTTAAACTTTTTGGATCCTAAGTTTTTTTAAAATATTTTTATTTTATTCCATTTTCATCTTTATAATCCTTAATTTGTTTAAATAAATAATATAATATAATTTCAAATGTCTGTTAAAAAGTTTATGGAGGTTGAGTATGTGTTAGAGTTGCACAAGTTTGTAAAAGTGAGAAGAGATACATCTTCTATTTTTTAATAACATAAGCCCATAATCATTTTTTAATATATTTTTTTAATAACATAAGTCCATGAATTGAAAACAAAATGGTTATCAAACTAAACATTTTTTAAAATTTTAATATTTGATTCCTTACTAATCATTTTTTAATATATATTTTTAATAAATGGATACAATGATGTTTTTTTCTTTTTTCTTTTTAGAATTAATGGATTCAATGACATGGAGTATATAGATATTAATGTGTTGGTGTTTGATATGTATTTCAGCCACATAAAGTGGTTTGAATGAGTGTTGGGTCAGAAAATATTTATGTTAAATAGCAAAATAATAGTAAAGTCCAAAATTATTATTTTTTAAATATTCCACGACTAAAATGGACTATTATAAATTCAAAAACTAAATGGTTATACTATTGTAAAATTTCGTTTTGAAACTAAAATGTACTTTAAATCTAAAATTTTATGTATAGCTTTTACATTTCTATGTATATATTATTGTGTTGAATGGTCAAAAGTCCACATCCTTGATAAAAGAAAAATGTAAAATAAAATAAAAGTTTCATCCCATTTACTTTTTCAATCTCTTAGTATTTAGATTTTATAATAATGATATTAATACTTAAAATATGCATGTATGATAAGTTTCTCTGGATTATGAACTTACCAAAACGGTTTTCTTTCAAAAGTAAAGAAAGTTTCTCTAAAAATTCAAAAATCGTTTTCCTCGTAAACTAAGCAAGAATTGATAAAGAAGTTTTAAAGGAGAAAACAATGTATATTTGATATATACAACATAATATATTCGATATATATTTGAATTTTCTAGATAAAAAAACTATGGTATATTTGATAAGTGCATTACCACGACAATTTGTATAGCATATCATCTTATATACAAAACAATATATGCAATGTATATTTACATTTTCTAATATATTTGTAAACACATCAAAAAATGAACTATGGTATATCTAATAGATATTTACATTTTTCAATATATTATCAATATATTTGACATATACTTAAAATCTTAATAGAGATGTGATCAATTTTTAGCTAGGAATATGGATGAAAATAAACGAATTCTCTTAAAATAAATGAAATATTAATTTGAAACGTCCTCCATTAGATGACTAAATGAGTATCTACCAAAATTAATAAATAAAAGAAAGTCAAAATTCTAAAAATGATGTTAATAAGAAAATAATTAAATATTTTGAAAATTTTAAAATGATAGTAAAAGGTTAAAAGTGATACAAAATTAAAAGAGAAAAGCACTTAGAAAGGAAATAATTCAAAATCTAAGACATTAATTAAATATATGGTGTACAAATGATTTTTCATGTGACCTATCTTCTTTTTTTTTAAAATATTATTTATCTCTTTAATTTTTTTTATTTTTTTTACTTTTTTCTAAAAGAAAAATTATTTGTGTCTCTATGTAAGGGTGTTGATGGATTAGGTTGGATAGGATTTAAACACTTTTTAAACCTAACCCAACTATTCAAATGGTAAATTTCTTCAACCCAAATAATTTTTATTAAATAATCAACCCAACCATAAAATATTTGGATTGAGTTGGTTCAGGTTAGTCTGGTTATTTATTTAAAATTTTGTTCTAGAAATAAGTAAAATGTTAACATGTAAAAATTTTATTAAATTATTTTCATATATTCAACTAAGATTAATAATTCTACTTCAATTTATATTATAAAAATTTTCTTATTAAAGTGCTAAAAATATTATTTTAAGAGTTATTAGAGAATAAATTAACAAAAAAAAGAAAAAAAGTCAGGAAACAAAATAAAATTAAATAAACATATGTAAAAAATAAAAAAATAAAAATTGTATCATAAATAAAAAACAACATAATTTTTAAAATTAATAATAAGTTCAAGTTGGTTCGAATTGGTTCTGATAATTTTAGGTGAACCATAAATCAACTCAACTCATAAAATTTTCATTTATCTGAACTCAACTCCAACCCACCCCATGAGTTGGGTTGCATTGGTCAGGTTTTTCGAATCTACAAATATTTTTAACACTCCTCCTTCTACATATTATTTGTCTTCTAACACACAAACTCTTTTATCTAACTTTTTAGAAAACAAAATTAAAATTGAAAAATATTTATCAAATATATTTGATTTTTTGTTTTTAACAATGAAAAAAAATACTATCAAATTTGTACAATTTAGGTTTTTAAAAACGTCAATCAGAAAAACTAAGAATCAAAAACATAAATGGTTACAAACAGAAGCTTGGGATTTAAACAACTAAAAAATGACTAATTAATTAAATAATAAGCCAATAATGTTAATTAGTTTCTCTCATTTAAAAAGCTTAGTTATGGTTTGTTTGGTTGAACTAATTTATCTTTTGATTATTATTATTTGCACATGTCTTAGTTTTCAAGTAAGAACCTGATTGAACCCTTTATCCACTAGATTGGAGAGAAAATGAAACTTGATCTTTTTTGCCCCTTAGATATATATAAATATTACAAGTAAATGTTAAGATATAACATTTTTCTTTATACATTTTCTTTCTTTTAAAGAAAAAATAAATATCTTCGTAAATTTTCTTTAGATTAATATGTGATGTGTAAGTAAGATTCGAACCTTATACCTTAACTGATGATATATGCCAAAACCACATCAAATTAATGTTAGGAGTGATAATTTATATAGATTTAATACATAATCTGGTAATTAATTAATGTATGTAGATTTACCTTATTCATTGTTAAACAAATTGATAAAAAAAAAAAATTAAAAAAAAATAGATCGGTTGTTGAAGAAGGTTTTTATATTGTTCATGTACTAAATTTACGTTTAATTAATATTAAAAAAAAATGAGTAGATGCAATTGAAATTATTCCATATATTTGTGTTATATATTATAATCAAGCCAAAAGAAAATATACTATTTGAAATTATTCCATATATTTTTCGGTTGATATTTATTAATGTGTAAAGGTTATTTATATATTGAGATATACATAAAAATGTGAATTTTGTTGAGTTTTATACATTAAATAGCTCCCAAATTTTACATGCGTGTTCAAATATATAATGATAATTCAATAATATATATTAATGAATTTTAACAATTTTTCTTTTGTAAAAGAAATTAAGTTTGAGAATTTCAATAGATTAAGGGCCAAATTTAAATTACTCAAAAGACTTTTTTAGTTTAACAATGTGGTGATAGTGGAGATCAAATTACCAACTTTGAAGTATAATTGATGTCTAATTTACTAGAATATGCTGAAAAATTATGACTTCATTTTGGATATAAGATTTAACCTTACAACATATATGCATATAACCTGAATAACATGTTGCCTTAATCTTTTAAGCTATTCTCAATTTGGCTTTCAATCCTTTGAAACTCAAAATTCTATTAGTCATGCACAAAAAGTTTCAGTTAAGTCCTTCTGCAAACAAGATCATTAGAATTTGTTTACAAATAGTCAATCATTCAAGATATATATTACATGAATGGATCTAAATCACATTTGAATGAGAGGAATTTCAAGAGTTTAAAAATATAGTTAAAAAAATTAAAATAATTTATATATAGCTACGACAAATATCAACAAAATACACTTTTCTTTTTAGTAGCTCATCATAGTTTAGAAGTAATACACAATGTTTGACTTAAAGCAACTTTAATTTGTAAGATAGAGAGGGGGAATTATCTACCTTTAAAATAATAATTATATTAGTAAGTTATGTTTGACAGGTCCTCAAACAGTGCTCACGTGGACTTCAAATGAACCATTTTTTCATTGAATGACTTAGAATGAAAATTATCTATTTATGCATCACCAAGTTAATTAGAAAATGGATTGTTTTTTTAAAATATATATATATTTGAAATATAAAGGATAAAGATTAAAAATAATGGAGAGAGAGAGAGAGAGAAAGGACAAAAAATTGATGTGATTAAGAAGAGGCCGCGTAGTTGCTTCTTCTTGCTTTAAAAATCAGCCTTCCTTCCTTTCTTTCTTCTCCTCTCAACTAAAACCTAAACCCCTCTCTCTCTCTCTCTCTCTCTCTCTCTCTCTCTCTCTCTCTTTCTCTCTAGCGTCCTCCATTGTTAACAATTCTTAAGCTCTAACCCTTTCTCACTCTCTTCTCTTTTGCAATCCCCAAAGGTATTTCATCTTTTACTATTCACTTTCTTCTCTCTTCAATTTAGCATTACGGAAATTATGAAATCTTTTCAATTCTGAAATTATGGAATCTAATGTTTCCTTTCTCATTTTCTTGATTTCATTTGCAGATTGTTGAATTCATCTTTCACGGTGCTTGTGTACTGCTGGATTGATTTCCTGAGATGGATGCGATTGCTTCTAACCTACAAGACCTCACGAGTTCTGATTTCACGGAGCAGCGTCCGTGTAAACGCCGAAAAATCGAATCGGAGAATCAAGCGGCGGAGATTTGCGTTGCTGAATCTGCGGATTTGAGAAGACGGTGGAGAACAGAGTCGGAGCAGCGGATTTACTCTTCCAAACTAGTCGATGCTCTTCATCGAGTAACCACTCAGAAATCTACATCGCTGCCAGCGAGATCTTCGATCGACGGCCGCAAAGTCCGCGAGACGGCGGACCGAGTTCTAGCCGTCGCCGCCAAAGGAAAGACTCGCTGGAGCAGAGCAATTCTCACGAATCGAGTTGAACTCAAAGTCAAGAAGCATAAGAAGGTGAAGCCGGTCGGAAACTGTAGTCGGCCGAAGAAATTGAAAATTAAGTACGAGACGAGAAAATTGCCGACGGTGCAGAGGAAAGTTCGAACTCTAGGCCGCCTGGTTCCTGGCTGCCGGAAAATCTCATTTCCAAATCTTCTTGAAGAAGCGTCGGATTACATCGCCGCTCTACAGATGCAGGTCCGCGCCATGACAGCCGTCGCCGAGCTCCTCGCCGGCGCCCCGGCTGATCGTCAAAGTTTTAGAACAAATTCGTAGAAGCCACTCAGAAGGCTTGTAATGCCAGGTGTTTTTTTTTTTTTTTAAATCTTTTTATTTTTCTTTCACGAATATTATTCGTGTATTGTTATGAAATATTTTATTGTACACATTTTTAATCTCCATTTCCTTTTTTTTTCCTTTTTTTCTTTTTTTTTTCTTTGTTTAATTTTTTTGATTGAAAAGTAGTACCTAATTTTGATTATCTTCATATAATAAGAGAAGAAGAGGAGCCCAAATGAAATTAGGGAGTTAGGGTTTGCTAATTTTATTTTATTTCCTCAATTATTTTCTCTATACCCATTCAATATTGTTTATGTAGAACAATTATTTGGTTAATATCACATATATTTTTAAAAAAATGAATAGAAAAGAACCGCGGGAATATATGATTAATATTAATAAAAAATGTAGCGAAAAAAAGCATAGCTTAGTTAACACATAATATATTAACTTCGAAGTTCAGGCTTCAATTTTCCTATCTTATCAAAATAATAATAATAAATGTACCAAAAAAACAAATTTGTTTAAAATTACTTCCTATTAATTATTTTTCTTACAGATTCTAAAAGTTTTTTTCTTGGAAAAATTTCAACAATAAACTAAATGCAATCACTAATAAATTTATTAAAAAGTACCTAAACTAAAATTAAATATCTGAATCAAAATGGAATAAATTCAAAGTACAGAAATCAAATTGATATATTTTAACCTTTTATATTTCAAACAATACATCAAATGAGAATTTGAACCTCCTTAGAGGGTGTTTGGGTCACCAACTTGGAGTTGGTGGAATGGGCTATTAGAGCTCACTCCATGTTTAGAGCTCCAATTATAATTCCAACTATTATAACCTAAAATTAGTTAAAGTATTATTAATTCAAATTCATCTTTGGTGTTACTATGTACCTATAGACTATTATAATCCACAAAATATAATGACCCCTTACTTATAATGACCCTTTACTTATAATATATAACAAGCTCAGTGTTTCAAACACTTTATTATCTTTTAATTGAACAACATTCAATAAAATTAAAGGAAAATAAGGGTTAATGGATAGGGTGAGAGTAATTGACTATAATATTGTTTTGACCTTTTAAAACCATATAGGAATAATCATTAATTATATCCTCACACTTTGTTTTCAAATCATCTTTTAAACCAATGTGAGTTATGAATTTGACCAAAAATAAAAAAATAAAGTAGAATAATATTAGGCTCATTTTAGATGGCTGTATTTTTTTTTTTCTAGTCCACCCGAATCACACATGAGTATTAAAAAAAAATTGTTACGTGTCAAATTTTAATTAGACAAGTAGGTTATAAAAAGATGGACTAGTCTTTAAACCATAGATGAAACTATGAGAGTTTAATTAGATCTTTTGAAATTTGAACTAGAGTGTTATCCTAATGCATGAACACGAGGAAGAGAGATGCCTCCACAAAGAGAAAGTCGATGCCTACCAAATGAGAGGTGATATTGATATGATAATTCTAATGTTTTTTTTAGAGTTATTAAGATCTAAAAACATAAGTTTATTGTTGAGGAATTATGTGCTTATTGATATAAGTTGTGTCAAAACTTAAAATAATGTACTTTGCTATTGCAATTATAGCTAATCATAGATTGTTCATGATTCACGAATTTAGTTAATTATGTTGTTGTTTTTCTTTATTCACAGCTCTAATTGTGAAATCTTCGTTCACAGCTCTAATTGTGAAGACAACTCATCACTTTGATATTAGTAGAAATCCTAGTCTTTGGAGACTTATAAGAGATAATTGTTGCATTCCAAGATGAAAAGATAAAGAAGATAGAAAAAGTTTCAGAAAAATAGCTAATGGATAAAATTATGCAAACTACAAAATTAAAAGAGACAGCACTCCAATCAACATGAATTTGATTAGTGAATAACCATCTATGTCATCAAATTAGTATGTTTGTGTTCACTAGATAAGTATATTTGTGTTTCTACAGGTTCAAAATAAGTATATTTGTGCTCCTTCGAGTCTTTTAGCTATGTATGAGTATATCTCACCTACATTAGGATGAGTTAAATTGTTCATTTAAGTGACCATCCATGTTAAGTTGTAAAACACAAGTCTTGTTAGTTATAAGACATTCAGTTGTATGTGATAGCATAGTCTAATCAATCCTAGTAGTGGAGTAATTACTTGCTCAGTATTTTATATATTCATCCTTTCATAATAAAGTTTTCAAGTAAAGGAAAGAATGTATCAAATGCATGATGAAGAAATCCATGACCGTGCCTTGGGATTGTTTCAAAGACTTCTACTTAGATTCATGTTACTTTCAATTTATTTGATGTTTTTGTTATAAGACTTTGTAGTAGTTTTCATTCTTAAAACTTAAATGTCTTTTTCACCAATATTTTTTAGGGGACACCAAGTAAGGTTTTGTCTTGTTTTGTACAATTGTTAATTTTATTAATGTTCACTGTTTTGGTAAATTCTACTTTCAAGTTAAATTGGTCAAAGAGTTTTATGGTGAAATTTGCATGCTGAAGTAGCGATCCATGTTATAGGATCTTAGAAAAGTCAAGTCGTTACAAAATGTATGTGTCCCCTTAAAAATACATAATAAAATAATAATTCTAATTGGTCCATATCAAAGGGTCTCAAACGTGAACCTCTAAAATGAAATATGCTTGCAGAAATTACATTTGTAAAGTTTCAAGCAAAGCTCCATCAATTTCATCTTATAGCATCATTTGACACCAAGTATAAAGCTTCTGATAAGCTTATGTTCCTTGAATCTCCTCAACTATGTTCATATCTATTTGTATATGAAAATTGAAAACTAATTGTAGCTTTTTAGCCCTTAAATATGTGACTAGTCCTTGAGGTAAAAAGAAGACATCTTAATCAATTCATATCATAGTTATGAGCCAAATTATCTAATTTAATTAAATATATACATATATATTTAATTGCTTAGATTCCTAAAAGTACTTTACACAAAGATTGAATATGTTTTAAACTCGATTTACTATGCAAAGTGTTGAAAAGGGCATGGATTGCAAGCGCAAGCAGGTAGAATATGTTTAACCATTGCTTTATCTAAAAGGACACAAATATGGGATGAATTTTGTTAAAACCCCTTTTCTTTTGTTTGTGGGTGCATCATAATATCTAAGGTCTAAAGCTTATTTAATCTTTTTTTATCACTCACATCCTTTATTTTATTAGAATTTGTTACAATATTCTTTGAGATTTGAGACTTGAAGTAATTCTATTTTTATTACTTTATTGATAACAATGTGCATTTGCACTAAGGCTAATGTTTAAAGAAAGAAATACTTGAACGAACCATGTACAGGTTAGTCTCCATTAGGACCGAACCCTGAAGCTTAGCCGAGGTCCAAACACATGCTTGACCAAAATCAAATTAAACTCACAGTAGAAGCATTGGATCATCTTTGAGTGGGTTTTTATCTCCTCACGTTCCAATTTTATCAAGGTTGAATCTCCATCTGTACTGCATGATCTTTCTGTGTTATGACTTTGATTTGGGACTAGGGCCTTGTGTGGGAGCCTTTTTTAAAGAGATGGAATGAATTGGAGAATTTGAGAGAAATCTTTTCTCTTAGAAAGAGGGCACCATCATAGCTTAATCCATAAATGTTATATTTACAATGACCACCTAAGAAAAAACTTAGCCCTTATTAAATAATATAGTTTCATTCATTCCCATGGAACACGATGCTAGGAATACTTTCTAATTATTATTGGTTTGACAAGTACAACTTTTTCTTTTTCAATTTTGGAGAACCTTTTTTCTATTAATCAATGTTCAGTATCTCTATTTCTAAATTGTCTTATCTTGTTTCTTAGTTAGTTTGTGATCATGCGGTACAGATGGAGATTCAACCTTGATAAAATAAACAAAGGTAGATCTTCATGAAGATCTACTTTTGTTGGCATTAACATACTCGGACTTTTTTTTTTTTTTTTTTGGTAATTTGAAACCTCAATGAGATAATTGTATAGTTGGAGAAAATTTTGGATCCAAAATGGAATATGCTCCACTTTCTAAAACTAAATTTCTTTTTATTTTTTGTTTGTGTCATTATGAGTAGAAATTACCAAAATGTCCTCACATATGCTAGGATCTCGACTCTTGCTCTTGCCACTATACATCTTCGTTATCAATCCTTACTTTTGATGCTTGCTACTCTTGTTATTTGCTCCCTTTTAATGAAAAGAGAGAGAAAACAACAAATAACAAATAATGTAACAAGAATAAGAGAAAACGGAGAGAGTAAGGAGCGGAAAAAACCTAAACCATAAGGAGCAAGAGCAAGAGTAAGATTCCGAGCTACATAGTTTTGATAATTTTATAATGTTATAACGAGGTTAAAAAAAAAAATAAAAAAAAAAAAACTTTAGAACCAAAACCAGAAATCCAATATCAATTTTGATTTATACTTGAAATTCAATTTGGCATTAATTCAATGACATCCAAACAAAACCAAAATCTTGACTGAATAATATTTATACAAGAATTTAGTAAGTTGAGGCATTAAAAGAGTAGAAGAGGGAAAGAGAAAAGGAGAGAGAGAGTATTAAATATAAACAATAATGTGAGAAGACAATGAAATGAAACATTGATACCTTCTATTATTTTGCTCTTTGGCCCTTACACCCACATGATTGTTACAACCCATATTTATGGGTATTTACTATTCCACCCATCCAAATTCTTCAACTTTCAAATTTTCAACATTCACTGACATTTCCCCAATCACTCATTTTCCAAGAAAGTTGGCCAAAAAAAATCCCAATCTCAATCCACACCATCATTCCTTAATTATACTTTTGTACTTAAAAAGCTAATTTCATTTTTAGTTTCTCAATTATCAGCTTTGTTTCAAGTTTATTTTAAATTTTAAAATATCTTATAAATGTCAACTTTTTTTACAATCCATATATCAACTTTAACCAAAAAAAACAAAAAAAAAAAAAAAAAGAATTTATCTTGGTTTCTTAATTCTTAAAATTACATCATACACTTAAATATGTTTTAAAAAAAATATCAATTTATATCCTTAATTTTGGATGTTGTATCAATTAAACCTCTAAACTAATAATTATATCAATTTAAACTTTGAACTTTTGTAAGTGTATCAATTCACACTTTTCATTACATTTCGTTTAAGACTAAAACTGTATGAGACTTATAATTGCATCAATTAAACTTCTAAATTTTTATTATTAAATTAATTTCAACTCTCAATTAGGATTCCTTTTGAGAATCATCCTTGGTTTTAATCGATACACTTTCAACTTTGAACTTTCATTAGTGAATAAATTTCAACTCTAAACTTTCAGTAGTGAATCAATTTCGACTCTAAATTTTCATGTTTTGAGAATCGAACTAAATATGAAGAAGGGTGTAAATTGGTATGATTACAAAAGTTCACAATTTTAAATGATACAATTATCAATTTAGGATTTTTATTGATACAATAAACTATATAAAATACCCTTGGATTTTGTACCATGTTTTAACAATATCCATGAACTTTCAAAAGTTTCATTAATGCCCTAAAATTTTTTATTTAAAAATAAAAAGTTAAAAAATATCTCATCCCCATTAGTTTTTGACCCAATACTAACGATTCTCGTCAAAAACTAATGGAAATGGTATTTTTTAATTTTTTTTCCTAAAGTTTAAGGGTATTAATGAAACGTTGGAAAGTCTCAAAGTACTTCTAAAACAAAGTACAAAATTTAGGGATATAATGAAAAATTTTCCATGAGCATGATGTTGATCAAAATCTTCCTCATTAGCAAATTTAGGGCCCAGGATTCAGAATCTAGATTCGGTTACTTGTGCCCCAACATTCCCCTACATCCTTTAAGACCTGGCAACATCATTCTTACTTGTCTTAAACTACTTCTAAGAGTGAAAACTATCCTCACAATCCAACATGAGATCTTTCAACATATTTTGTTGTAGGACGAATTCTAGGAGGTCACAAAAAATTCTAATTGTTCCAAGCTAAGCATGATTGTTTAACCTTGGAGTTCCCTATGATTGAGTCACTCAAAAGGAAGGTGCACCGTGCATCTTATTAGTATTGGTTCTAGCTATCATTTCCATTAAACCTTTCTTAAACTATACTTTCATATACTTAGAACCCCTCTCATTCATATGTGATCTCGACTCTTTCATGTACTTCTCTTTGAACTCAATCGTAACATACATATTATTGCTTCCCATACGATGCAACATGTTGATGCACAAATCTGACAAGGGTGGATCTGCATGAAAACTTGATGAAGAAACGAGATGAGGCTACTAGCAAAACAAAGAACACTGTACTAGTGTGATGCTTGTCATACATATTCACTTTGATGCTTAAGTTAGCATGATTTGTTTTTAAAAAGTATAGCAAGAGTTAGAGTATTGTAAACATACATTGGTGGGCGCACCTCCCCCTTCCCTTTCCATATTGTTGCACCTATCATTTTTGTAAGGCTAAATCTTATTATAATCTTAAATTTTTAAATTGTTTTATATAGTTCCTAAAAGTTTTTAAATGTGTTTTATTTCAATTCATAAATTTTCAAAAAATCAAAGGTAACCCTAAACTTAAAAAAGGAAACTATTTTAGTTTGTATCGTTTGATTGTTATCAATGTTTTAATATGTTGATGATATGATCTCAAACTTATATGGTATTAATGTGGGCATGTGTTGAAGTTTCATAAGTTGGTTGAAACAAGTATCAAATATATAAATTGTATATGTTGTGACGTAATAAGAAGGATGATCACCAAAAATAAATACTTGCTTATAATTTCAAATATTATATGTTTTAACTTTAATTTAATTGATAAATTTTTGAAGTTGTATCTATTATTTAGTCTCTAATAATTAAAAATAAATAAATAAATAATAAATAAATGAATGACGTCCCTCAACATTGTTATGTTGTTGATTTAATAAGTTTACCGCTCACGTGACAAAGAAACAAGAGATAATTGCTATAGATATTATTCACACGTTACTTTATCTTATTTAATATTCAATGCCATATTAAGTTCAGACTCTGTTTAGTAATTATTTGATTTTTTTTTTTAAATTAAACCTATGAACAATTATTCCACCCCTAAATTTCTTGCTTTGTTATCTAACATCTACCAATATTTTGAAAAACAAAGTCATGTTTCAAAAACTAAAAAAAAATATTTATATATAGTTTTAAAAAACTTTTTTTAAAAATTTGGCTAAGAATCCAACTCTATTGTGTTAAGATGAAAACCATCTGATAGGTAATTGAGAGGAAATGTATTTAATTTTCAAAAACCAAAAACAAGACTCCGTTTGGTAACAATATTGTTTTTTTTTTTTTTAGCTTTTGAAAATTAAGCTTTTTTCCTTATATTTTCTTACAATGGTTTGCATCTTTATTGAGTAAAAGAGTTGAATTTTTAGCAAAATTTCAAAAACAAAAACAAATGTTTAAACATTTTTTTTTCAAATTTGGTTCTTGAAAACATGAGTAAAATAAGAAAGTAAGAAACTTAGAGATGAGAGGGATGTTCGTAAGCTTAATTTTCAAAAACTAAAAACTAAGGTCCTGTTTGGTAACAATTTCGTTTTTTTTTTTTTTTCTTTTTTTTTAAAAAATTAAGCATATTTTTTCTTCATTTATTACATTGATTTACATCTATCTTTAAGTACAATAGTTGAATTCTTTGTCAAATTCTAAAAACAAAAACTAGTTTTTAAAAACTATTTTGGCTTAGTTGCTTAAACTATTAGTAAAAAGCAAAGGAATAAATTTGAAGGTGAAAGCAGTGTATATAGGTTTAATTTTCAAAAACAAAAACAAAGAACAAAATGGTTACAAAACGGAACCTAAATGATTATTAAACAGGCTAAACAGTTACAGAAGAGTAGCTTAATAATAATTTTCTTTTTAAGGGGAGAGAATAGGGAGTATATATATATATATATATATATATATAATATTTTAATTTTATTTGAGAGATTATTTTGATATTTTAGAGTAGTATGGTAGAGAGAAAAAAGAGTTTGGAAATAGAGAAGATGATGAAAGGGATGGATGAATTGGTCACAACATACACACATTGGGTGCTCCCAATTAATGACAAATTGAAATCCACATGTGCGCATACGACGTCGTACCATCTCCACATCCCTAAATCTCAAACTTATCCGTTTCCTTTACTTTTGCTCTTTTGTCTTTTATCTTCAATTTTTCTCTCTTTATTCTACTTTATTAAATGTTACGACATTCTTCTTTTTTCCTTTCAATTTCATTAATTCACACTTTATATAATTAAAACTCTTAATTAATTAGTTCCATATTTACTGGTGTTCTTATGATTCTTCTTCTTCTTTTTTAGAAGAGAGTAATGAAGAGTGTTTATCGATCTCTTTTTTTCTTTTCTTCTCAACACAATCAACATTTAGATTCTAGTTGTAATTGATTTAGGGGTTTAGGGTTCTAACTCCCTGCATTGATATTTTTCCATCAATGCTAATTGTCAAACATTCCACAAGGGTAAAGATTAGGATATATACTCACATATACATTATATAGACTCTTAAGTGTACTTAATTATATGTGTGTATAATATACCTTAGTAATGGAGGTTAGAGTATATACTTACATATACATTATATGGTGTCTTTAAATGTACCTAGTTATAGGAGTTCAGTTGTACTCTTATTTCCATTTTTTTTTTTTTTTTTTTGTCAAATTCATTGAAAACAGTTTAGGTATATATTTATTTACTTTGTTTTCTTCGATTTATTATATACCATGTAGATAATTACATTTATAACATTTTTTTCTCTGGAGACTCATACTAGCATAATAGATTTATAAACAGATAAATAACTTAGTTGGTCGAATGATTGGTCCATAGAAAAATGGAAAACTCGACTGATTTACAAAAAAAAATATATATTGTTTTTTTTTTAGTTTTATTATATAAAATTAAATTAATAAATTCTTTTTTTTAAGGTTGCACACCCCGCAACCCAACAAAAGAAGAAACCCTCTTCTTCTTTTTCATTCTATTAGGGTTGGCAACAAGGCAGGTGCGGAGTCAGGAGAATTCTCCATCCCCATCCCCGCAAGGGAAACCCATCCTTGTCCTCGCCTATATTCCTGCCAATTAAAGGTGGAGACAGGGACGAAGATTCTCCATCAAGGGAATCAGGTCTCTGCCCGATAGTCGAACAAATGCCGCACATAGTAAAAATAGGAAGCATGTGAAAGAGGATAAAGAATGTTGAAATGACATGTGATGGTTTGTGGGGATACTCTTCATTTTTTTAGGCTAATCAAGATATGTTAAGATGACGTTGTCAAATTCTAAAGAATGTGGGAATGTTGGGACTATTTTGTATTTTTTTTTTCTTTTTTAACAAATATAACTTAAAATTTAGAGTAATGGTTTTAAATGATAAAACTACTTAAATTATTTTTAAAGATAGCAAAATGTCATTATCTATAAGTGATAGATACTAATAGATTACTATCATCTACCACTATCTATCATTTGATATTTTGTTATATTTGTAAATAAATTGGTTCATTTTGCTATATTTAAAAATATTTTTTATTTATTTATTTATTTTTATAATACTTTTAATCTAGTTGGGTTTTGATTGTGCTATTTTATTTATTTATTTTAATTTTAGACTCTTACCATATATGAAAAAACATATGTATTTTTGTAAGTACCTTTTAGAAAAATATGGAGATGAAATTGACATATAGGTAAAAGTGTAGAACTAAAAGTATACTTTAGTACTTTTAGTTGATATAATATTCTAAAAAAAGGGGACATTTTTTAAAACTATTTCAACATTTGAGTTAATTTTTCAAACATGATTGGAAAGATGTAGACATTTTTCACTTTTTTTTTTTTTAGTGTATTTGGGTATGAGTATTCAAATGACAAATTTCGTGGTCATTGAACCACGCATATACCAATTGAGTTATGTTTGTTTTGACTATAACACGACACCCTTGATTCTTACTTTGTTATCTTCATCTTTGAAATCATTAGGTGATAATTAAAGTTATATCTTTTAAACTTAACGTAACATTTAAACGATGAAAAGTGAGTTTAGCTCAACAATAATTGACATGACCTTCCTTCTTAGAAGTCGAAGGTTCGGTTCTCCATTCTTGTAATTGTTGTACTTAAAGAAATTTAATGACAAAAATGATTTAAGCTAAAATCTAATTTTCGTTCCTTTACTTTTAAAAAAAATGTTTTAGTTTTTGTCGTTATTCCATCATCAATTATTTAAAATATGTGCACCAACGAAGTTCCATAAATTTGTATTTTTTAAGCCATATAAGCAGGTAAGAGTAAGTAGAGTAAATTTAAGCATAATTCAACTAGTCAATAAGTTATTACTTCAATCAAAGTTAAAATTCCCACTTATGTATCACATAACTAAAAAGAAGTGAACATTTACAACAAAACAACCAACATGACTTACATAGTCAATTTTTAAAAGTTAAAAAAATGGCTTAAAAAATTAGGCTAAAAAAAAAAAAAAAAAAACCTATAAACTTTGCCTTTTGTTTAAAAGATATTCATATAAACTTTGCCTTTTGTTTAAAAGATATTCATATCCCTTCAAAAATTGCAACATTACTTTCAACCTTTTATAAAGTTTCAAAACTACTAATCCGGCTAGTCTAAAGTTTTTAGAATTTTGAATGAAAATTATAATCTAAAATTGTGTGTTGATGACCTAGAATGAAAATTTAGATCGTCCTTGATTTTCGAACATTATCACACTGTTACAATTCTTAACTCTCTTCTTAAATTTTAAAGGATCTCTACTCTAAAGATAATTTAAACAAGCTTTTGAAAAAATAAAGGTGTTGAAACAAAAGGATAAATTGATAGTTACGTATAATGTAGCCAAAAGTTTATAGGTAGAAAAATGAAATCTAGACCAACCATTGGCTTAGATTTGAGATGTTGAAGCTACATAATCATATCAAACATTCATGGTAGTAAAGTAGCTTTGAATCATTGTACAGAAAATAATAATAATAATAATAATTTAAAAAAATAAATAAATAAGTTCAATACTTTTTAAAATGGTGCAATTTCACATAATTGTTTTCTTACTCGTGTATTGTTGAGTGCTCTTGTGTGGTCAGATAAACAAGGCTATAAGGTGGGCCCTTTTAGCCTTGCTTTCATTGATTTCTCCATTTCTGCTGTTTCAGACGTGCCCACGTGCTTCTTCCTTTACACAAAAACATTGCCAAATTATTCTCAAATTATACAACCAACCTACCTCTATTCATTAACGTTTATCCTCTCAACCATTAACTCAAACGTTCAAATTTCCTGCCTTTATGTTAACCTCAAAATATACATTTGTTTAACCTTTGTCTGTTAAGTACGATTAATAAATTAATCAAGTGACATACCACCTATTCATTGAGGTTATCGCCTATCACATGTGATGTCAACTCAGTTAAAACTTATTTGTTATGCATGTCATTTAATGTTAAGTTAATACATCATTCATATGTACATATATATATATATATATATATATATATATATATATATATATAATCTAGAATTGGAATTCAAAAATAATGGGTCCTAAATTATAATTTAAGACAATGTATAGATTTTGTGTTATGCTTATGTAGCTCTTAAACATTTAATCGTTCCAATTACCACTCAAATTTTTTATTTTTATTCCAATAAATTCATACATTTTACATTGTTATTTAAGCTTAAATGGCATGCAAACTAAACTAAATAGTGATAATTTGACACAATGAAACAATGAGATAATGGAGTAAGTTGGATAAAGGATGAGCACGCCAAAAAAAAAATGATGTGGATAAGTGAAATAAAGATTTTGTCCAGTCAACTCTTATTTTGTTTAGTTGGTATATTTCCTTCAACTATGTCATTCAAAATTATCCCTTATCAATCCTAAAAGCAATTGAAAACTTCCAAATGTTTAGAGACTAAGTCCACATTACCAATCCATAATAAAAATCGGTGTATTCATAATGAAATTTCATTGATAGGTAAATCCTAATAAGTCTAAATCACAGATGTAATTGGATTGCCTTTGATTCCATTTACTTAAAATTATAAATCTGCCACATTTAACTATTATTATTATCGTTGTTGTTACTACTTAGTCCTAATGATAACAACGGTAAAGATAACAGTAAATGTGGCAAATTCATAATTTTCATATTGTTACAAGAACAATAGTTGTAATGGTAACAATAAAGATAGTGGATCTTAAGTAATCTTTAACCACAATCAGATTGAGCACTCTTCATAACTCATTCAAATTACACGTTTTGATTACAAATTTGGAGACAAGCCCCACAACTGATTACAATTACAAACCACAAGTAAACCAAAAAATATATATATATATATATATATATATATATATCAACTAAGACCTACTTTTCATATCACCATTGACAAATTACGTTTAACGTGGGCAAACGTGGCCTACGTGAAGACAAATTATAACAATATGAGAATGAGAATTCAAACATCTTATCTATGTTGATGCCTTTAAAGAAAAGGGGATGGCAAAAATAAAATGAAATACATAGCCTAACAAAACTTGGTTGAGATCAGTAATAATGCAAGCAAATCTTCTTCAATATAAACATATCTCATATTCAAGAAATCTCTCTCATCTCTCTATTTCCTGTCACTTTTTTTTTCCTAAAACCTTTTCAAATAGTTTAGGATGGCACCAAAAATTAAAAAAAATATATATATATTAAAAAAGCAGTCAGTTTCTTTGCGAAGTTGGAATGTCCTTAAATGACAGCAAATACCTACACTGCAGCCTTTGCAGAATTTCTTATTATCATCTTCTTCCAGCAATGCCTTTTGGACAAAGTTTTGGTGTAGCCTTTGACAATCTGTTAGGTTCTAATTTTTTTTTTTTTTTTTAATTGGTTGGGAAATATGGAGTTTTGGATCAGAAAAAGAGGGTGGGGAAACTGACAAAATGAAGGTATAGCTTTTGAGTTGTCAAAAGTCCTCTGAACACACCATCAGGTCCCCCAACCAACATTTTTCCTATTTGGATTGGCCAAACAATGTTCCAAGGACATCTTCTTTCTTCTTTTTCCAAAACAAAAATAAATAAATAAATATTTTTTCTTCTAACATCTCTTAACAATTTGTCAAACTTGAACATGACTCAATTAATACAAACGTGGTAGAAGAAAAAAAACATGCCTTAACAACTTAATTTTTGTCATAAAAATGGATTACAACATGCCAAACAAATGTCCTATGAAATATATTCTCTTTCTAGAAGCTATAGTTTCTCTTTTCCTTGTCATTATGAATATCCTACAAATAAAGACATTCTCTCTCATAGAACTAAAGATTTAAGATATACTTTCAAGTACTAATAAGTATCTCAATTCAATGACAAAGCTCTTCACAACTGGTAGCCTACTTTCTAACCAAATGAAGACTTGCTCCTGAGCTAGACCTTGCCAAATACTTAACCATAGTTCATTCTAAAGCCCTAGGCCTAGAATTTGAAATTCAGATTGGGTACATGATGGCCCTAACAATCCCCTGCATCCCAGGTGACCTGGCAATGTCATCCTTGCTCGTCTTGAACTCCTTTTAAGAGTGAAAACTATCCCCACAAACCAACATGGGTCCTTTCAGCAAACTTTGTTCTCCCTCACATGCTTCCTAGAAAAACTTCCCGAAGGTTACTCAACATATGATTGTTTCAAGCTACGCATGTTTAACTTTGGAGTTCCTATGATTGAGCCACCAAAAAAGAAGGTACACCTTATTAGTATAGGTAGTAACTTTCAATTCTTTTAAGCCTTTCTTAATTATACTTTTATATCCTCGTGATCCCTCTCATTTGGACATAATCTCGATTCATTCATGTACTCATCCTCAACTCGAGGTGTTACATCCAGAGAGTAAGAGTTCTTCTATTAAGCAAAATTACCCTTAAAAGTTCTAGGAAAATTGTTCTTTCCATATTTCACTAAGTATGTTCACAAGTATTTTTTGATAAACTACAAGGCTCATTTCTATCAAACCTAAGAGATCTAAGACAAATCCTAAAAGAGATTGAATGAGAAAATCTAACATAAAAGAAAAAGGAAAGGTAAATGGGAGTGTATCTCCATGTGTTATAGAGAAGAGAAGATGGGACAGCAAGAGAAGAGTCCTATTCTGACAATTCACCAGAAAATTTTCTAGTTACGAACACATGATTGAAATAAGAGAAAAACAGCAATAATTGATGGGCATGGCTTGGTGGGTGGTGGGAACAAGAAAAAAAAAAAAAAAAAGAATGAAACACAAACACAAGTGGTGGCTCAAACCTAATGGCCTCAATTATGGTGAAATCGTGTGCATCCATCCAACCAACCAACATCACCACTTCCCTCCCACCCATGTAATGACAAAACAGGAGGTTGACTATCAAACATCACGCATTTTGTGCCATGGGTCCCAATCATAGCCTCACACGTGGCTTTGCTGTGACAAGAGAAATGACCACTGAGAATGGTGGGCCCTTGCCCTGGGGTTGGAGGAATACTGTTTCAAATAGCGACAAAAGATTCAGAAGAGAGCCCAAAATGGGTGCTAAGAAGAGATTTTGATTGGGTTCCATACACTCAATCTACTATATGCCTCTATAGAATGACTCAATTTTACAACTGACTGAATCTATAAAACAAGAGTTCTAGAGAGAACAGACACCAACTTACCAGAAGATTCATGCAGTTGATATAAATTTGAACCCTCAGTTCACTTAAATTTAAGATTCATGCATCATCTTAAACGAACTGAACGGGTATATAGTTTGTAAATGAATAGAAACAATTCAAAAGCGGTAAAATAAGGATACGCGTTAGATTTAGTAAATGAAATACTGTCCCTCGAAGTTTTACAAACTGAAGATCAGCTAGCGATTCCATCACCTAGTAAACATAGTTAAAACCATCAGGCCTTCAAGGAATCAGATCGAGGCCTCCATAGTCCAAGTCTGTACTTGTGGGTGTACTTCAATATCAGCTTCCTCTGTCACAGACATGAAAATTTAGGCTAACAAGCATTATTACGAAGACATCAATCAAACCACTATTGTTTCTAAATCAAATACAAGGTATCTATAGAACTTTGCTCTTGCCAAAACTTGTATCCCTCAATAGTCATGAGTTCATGACTGAGATTCGAAGTCAACAGTGAGGTGTGTCATGTGTGATAGACACACTATTATTGATGTATTTAGCAGAAAGAGAGCGATGCGGAAACTAGTAGGTAACAGGTGTGATGCAAGTGTGGGATCCTTTTTTTAACAGCAAACAGGAAAGGGGTGTGAATCCGTAACTGTATAAGATTGGAATATACAACGGAGATCAGATGGTAGTGCATGAGAATAACTGTAAAAGATAACTGATATATTAGGGGCAGTGTACTTCTCCGTACACTTATGGATATGAAGTGAGATTTATAAGTATTGGAAGCAAGTTTTTTGCATCTAACTGCATATCTATAAAGTATTAAATAATTTATACTAGACAGATCTTACCCAAAGGGGTTGCATCTGATCTAGCATCGACAATGGTGGGTGCCATTACACTAAGACTAGTAATTGCACAACTTTCCTTAGTTTAATTACTTTGGTGATAAAAGAATATTCAACTTCCAAGATAGGCATGTTATTTAACTAGCCATTTATAATCAGATTGTCAATTCAATGTCACAAGCCAAATACTTCCTAGATACTAAATCCTTTTTTCTTTTAGAAGAAACCAAGTTTTCATTAAGAGAAAATGAAATAAAACAAATGAAACAGAGCCTACAAAAAGACAACCTAGCAAAAGGAGTCACAAAGCTAATGATATAAAAAGGGGCTCCAATCCAAAATAACAAGACCTAGAGAGTAAGAACAAAACTCCTTACAAACCAAAGCCTATAAGGAGACCAACCAAACAAGAGCCAAAACTCCTCTTAAGAACTAGATATTAAATTCTTTAAAAGAAAACTAAGAAACCTTTTTTTATAAACAAAGCGACTACAAAGGTTATTACAAAACAAAATTCTTATAGAACTAATCATCCGAAAAATAAAGAGCTAAAGATCAAACTTATTGATTACATTTTTATACCAATGATCTGAAGTTTAATTAAGACTAATGTGTCAACTAAAATATCAGTATAAAGTTCATAAACACTCGTAAATGAAATTTCAAACCCCTTTTAATTATTTAAATTTCTTAGACTACAGAAGAGTAAAATGTTTACATACAATCAAAGAGAAAGTTATCTATAACTACTGTGTTTATATAAATATTTAAAAACAGTGAAGTAAGTTTACAATTTAAGAGGATCTTAAAAGAAACAATCGTTCTCCCACCCCATTTATATACACAAGTAATAACTAGAAAGAACTCGAAGACAACATTGTTTGTGTCATTGTGGCAAAACAAACAATAAATCTGGTCCAACTCTTCTAACAAGAGTTCAGCGGAAATAATTAAAGTCATTTTAAACATGAAAAGACATTATAACAACTAGACTAGCCATCATTCTGATTCATGGGAGGCAGAAATTACATGGTTATTCGCTGATAGCATATCTTCTCCTTGAAAAGGTTTGAAAAGGTTTTGCTTATAGATCATAACCATACTAGTTTCATCATTTAAAAAAAAAGAAAAAATGGTAGAAGAAGAAGAAGGAAAAAACAAACAAACAAACAAACAAGACTAGACTAGCCATCAAACAATTAGCACCAAATGAAGTTATAAGCAGAAAAGGGAAGGATTGCTCGTGATTACTACAGTTGCTACTTGCTACCTCTAGAAAGCTTATCAAATATAGGTTAATGAAGCCAATATGACTATCCTCTTAGTTTTGACAATCAAAGAGGTCTAAGTCTTGTCCTAAAATAATATTAAGAATAAAGAAGGAAATACTTACATGTTTGCATGGAATTCCAAGTTTTTTCAGCTTAAGTGTGCGAGTAACAAGCAGCTTCTGGAAGTCACCAATCTCTGATTCAAGTTTAGCCACATGTGACTCAACCCCATGCCCAACACCATTTAAAAATTCTGGTATCCCGACCTTCACTAGAACATAAATGTCAAAAAAATCAAGCGCACATATATCTTATCTTATTGATTCCAAATTCAAACATTTAGGCCCGGTTTACTCCAAGGGAATGGAATAGAAATTTTCATTTCCACTGATGGTGTTTACTGAAATGCAGGATTGGAATCAATTGGTGGGACACGCCAATAATTTGGAAATCCCTACCCATAAATAAGGTGATCTCATTCCTCTCCTAAACCTTCATCAATTTCATTCTCATTCTTTATTCCATGGCTTACCACCTTTCCTTAATTACTTTACATCCTTATCCTTTCTATCTCATCTATAATGAGCCCCACAATCTTAAATTATTATATAACTTATCTCTCTTATTTACATTATTTCTTATTTTTCTTCTGACGAAAGCTTATGATACTTTTATTAACTTCATTTAATAAAATTGAAGTTTTTTCAATTGTTTTTATTGAGTAATTGTTTATAATTTAATTTGTTAAAACAATATTTTTATTCTATACCATATACAAATAAATTGATTTTTATTTTTCTAAAACAAATTTATTTTAATCTTTTTTTAATAGATATAGTTTTATTTTAGTTAGTAATTATTTATTGATATCAAATAAATTATTAAAATAGAATTTATTATTATTAAATATCATTATATTGACAATAAAATAAATTATTGTTTGTTCATATTAACTAAATCATTAGAAATAAAGATATTACAAGAAAATAAATTAGTAATAACACAAATAAAAATTTATTGATTACTATTGATTATTATTAAGTTAGAAATATGACAGATGGATTCAAGTAATTGTATTATGTATAATCCATGATTTGAAGTAAATACCATAGACGGATTAGTGATTCCGATTCCAAATAACTCTTATAAACAACATGAAAGGAATAGTGTTCTGATTCCAATTGATTTCATTCCAATCCCTAGTAAGTAAACAGACTCACAAGGAAATCAAGCAACCAACAATGACAGACAAACAAGACAGAGATAACAATACTAGTTATGCATTATATGACTTACATGTGAAATGTTTTTTGAAACAGAAACAAGACTATTCACTGATATAATAAAAGTGTCTAATGCTCAAAGTACATGAGAGGATACAAAGATAAATTTCAAACAAGTCAATACAAGGCTAGAACGAAATGTTAAGTAATGCTTTTCGATTTTCTGAAATCTTAGACATGTAATTAACATATGCATACTAAAAAAAACTATCATTTTGTAAGAAACAAATTTTCGTGGAGGAAAATGAAAGAATGAACAAGGGCATAGAAAAAAGCTCACATAAGAAATCCTCAACTAAAACCAATCTTAAGAATGATACCAAGATGATAATTTTTTTTTATAAGAACAACAGCTATCATTGAGAAAAAATGAAAGAATACAAGGACATACCAAAAAACCAAAACCACAGGGAAAACCCCCCTAGAGAAAGGGTTTCCAACTGAGTAAGATGTTGTTTAGTGAATAATTACAAAAAAATTTCCAAACCAAAGCCCAAAAAGAAACATGGGAACCCCATTGATGACCAAACCTCACAAGGGTCACTATCCATCGAAACACTCTACGATTCCTCTCCCCATAAAGCTCCCACAACAAAGCACACACTCCTGCAAGCCACAAAAAACACTTTCTCTTTTAAAGGCAAATAGAAAAGGAATTCCCTGATCATCAACGAATCTCCCTCTGGCAACCAAGCACAAAAACAAACTCCTGAAAGAAACAATTCCACATCAATCTCACAAACTGACACACTTCTAGAGAAGGCGATCCAAGTTTTCCTCTGCCTTCTGACAAAGGATACAACAAAAAAGACCCATTAACAAAGGCATCTTTCTCAAGAGCCTATACATCGTATTCACACGACCGAGCAGAACTTTCCAAGAAAAGAACTTGACTTTCTTTGGAATCCTAATCCTCCACAAAACATCAAGGACCAACTCAACAATAGGAATGGGATCCAATAAAATCTTAACGCAAGACTTACAAGAGAAGCCCTCTAAGGGACTAGGCTCCAACCACGAACATCTTGTCTCCGAAGCCTAAAGTTAAAACCCTCAATCAAAGAGAGGAGGGAGGCCACCTCCGTCGTTGCCCTATTGGAAAACGGACGACGGAAACCAAAGGAGAAAGAAACATAGTTCCCCTACCAAACCAAAAAATCAAAACAAGACAATTCTTAGAGGATGATAAATGATACAACCGAGTAAACACAGAAGATAGGGGTCTATCCCCCACCCAATGATCTTCCTAAAAATATGTTTCTTTACCTTCTCCCACAATACAAAAGACAAGATGGGAAAAGGATGGGAGCTAAAGAGAAATATCTTTCCAAAGATTTTGATGCGTGCCTTTAACCCCTTTTGCCTCTCATTTAGAGGGTTGGGGACCGTGCTTACTCACAATAATCTTTTGCCACAAGGATTCGAGCTTAAGGGCAAAACGCCAAAGCCACTTAGCCAACAGAGCTTTGTTGCATAATCTTAAATTTCCGAGCTCTAATCGCCCCTCAATTCACAGGCTTCCCCACAACTTCCCAACTAACCAAATGAGGCCCTTTCCCTTCCTCCACCCCTTCCTAGAGAAAGTCCCTCTCCATGCTCTTACAAACATAGGTGCACAGCACATAAAAGAGAAAGGTAATAAATAGAAATTCCACCCAACACCGATCTAATCAACGTCATTCTCCCAGCTATGGAAAAGAAACTTTTCATCCACGAGGCTAACCTCTTCCTTATTTTCTCAATAGGAGCATCCCAAAAAGAGATAGCTCTCGGATTACCTCAACGAGAGAGACCAAGGTAGGAAGAAGGAAAGGAGTCTACCTCACAACCAACATACCCACCCGTCTATTAACCTTTTCTTGATCACACTTCACAGTTAATACCCAAGATTTGGCACTTACTCCTATTGATTTTAAGCCTTGACATTGCCTTAAAGAACCCAAGAATGTGATTGAGGGTGATGAAGGGATCCTCCTTGCTAGAGCAAAAAAAACATTGTATCATTTGCAAACTAAAAATGAGACAAGACCACCTCCTTAGAACCAACCTTAAAAGGCTCAAGAATGCTTCCATCCACCCACTTATAGATGATGTGACTTGAAACATCCACAACCAAAAGGAACAAGAAGGGAGATAAAGGGTTCCTTGTCTCATACCTCTAGAAGCCTTTATTGACCCCGTCGGAGAACCATTGATAAGGATTGAATAATTCATATTCCTAACAAAACCCCACATCCACATTCTCCATTTATACCTAAAACCTTTATTTTCCAACACCCTATCCAAAAAGTCCTAGTCAACATGGTTGTAAGCTTTCTCAAAGTCTATTTTAAAGATTAAATCCCTTCCTTTTCTTTGCTCTATAATCCTCAATCACCTCATTAGCAATGAGGGCCTGATCAGACCAGGTTGATAAAAAAATAAAATAAAATTTGAAAAAAACATAACAAAACAAAAAAACAAAAAAACAAAAAACCAGTTTAACAAATGCCCATTAAATCTCACATCCTCCCACAAGTCCCACCCACCCCTGAAGACCTATCAACCCCTTTAGGATTATTCCCAAAATTCCTCTCAGATTACTCCCCACAAAAGCACCAAACAAGTCTGCCATAAATTCATTCAACAAAGAGATAACAAATAAACTCCATTTCCATGTCTATTCACACAACCATTGAGTAAACTATACATTCCTTCGCTTCACTTTTTGGCTGACAGAATAACCTAAGTCAGTTTACTTTCCATATTCCAGAAACCAAATTAAGCATAAGGTTCAATCAAGATAAGAATAAAGTCTTAGAAACTAAGACGGAGAAAAACCACTTACCAACATATGGGGTAGATTTAGAAAAGAATCTAGCAAATAAAGGAGCTGAGTATGGTTGCAGTATAGACCTATGGTTGGAGATAATCTGCCTCCATGCCATCTTTCTTGCTGTGGACAACAAATCTATCAGTCTCAAACCATATGCATCTTTTCAAGGAGGGTTTTAAGCTTTTTTGCAAGTTACATGAAGCTTTAAAGTCTGTAGATTCAATCCTTTAATTTTACTTCAGAATGGTTATTGTAATATGAATATAACAAAGAATCAGTGTATACGGATCAGGAGAAAAAATCATACCCTATCCAATTGCAAAGAAGAAAAATACTTCATGAGGTTAACAAACCAAATATGGGTCATGGCCCAAATATGTTTTAGCATTCCCCTTTCATACCCACCCAACATGGAGTTCTAACTGAAATCCAATCTCTTATTAATTCTACACCTGAAAATAAAACCTCCAACTCTATGAATAAACAGAATGCTTATCCTCCCCCACTAAACATCAACGCCTACTTCACTGTAACTTCAAAATAACACCACAAAGAGTAAGAACTTTGCTATCCCCAGAGAAATACGAGAACTTCTCCCTAAAGCCAATCCTTCATTCTCTTTTTCAGTTGTAGTTTCATTTCTGCGTAAAATACACAATCCAGTTGTACTCTCTGTTCTTTCTAACAGCAATATCAATAAGAAAATGAACAGAAACATAGCTCAAATCCCCAGATTCTTCCCCATTTCAACAAATTAGTAGTCGGACTTTAACACGGAAACATACCATTAACAAAGAGGCCGACCACAACAGCACACTAGAAAGTAGAATTTGATAGTCAAGAGATATGGCAGAGATTGAAAAAAAATTGGTAGACATTGGGATTTGATAGGTTAGAGTGGGAGAGTCGACTGGCAGAGAGCATCCCGGTTAAAAAAAATCAATCAGATTTAGTAGGATTCTAATTCAAATTTGAAGTCCTTTGCAAACGTAGCCTACTTTGAGGTTGATTGAACAGAGGAAACAAAAGAGAATAGAGAAAAATAGAACAGAACAGACCTCAACGGCGAATGAACGAGAGTTGAAGGGACTGCGGCAGAAGACAGTGCGTGGCGTGCCGGGGTTAGGTTGCAACAGAGAGGCGGTGGGGGCGTTCCGGCGAGCGGCAAAGGTGGGAGAGGGAGAGAGAAAAATTAGGTGATGGTAGGGCTTAAACTTTTCTAGAGAAAAAATAATAATAAATAAAAGAAAAAAAATCATGCCATGATCCTCAATTTCACCTTGAGTAATACTTAGTGCAACACTCCATCCAAGTTAAATGCTCTCTCGCTTTTTAATCAAAGAAAGTTAATTGTTATTTTAAAGAAATAAGTTGACACATGTTAATTGGATATAATTAGACAAAAAAATATGTTGACACGTATCAACATTTAATTAGGTGCAACCTGGGCTTGTCCTTAATTAAAAATTGTGCTCTAGTTTATTTCTTTGTTTTTACGTTTTCGAAGAAAAATTTTAGAAAAAAGTTTCATTGGAATTCTCCTTGATTGAAAAGTTTCATGTAGAAAAAATTCTTACGTAAATTCATTTTCGTAAAAAATTGAAAAATGAAAAATTTTATGTAAGTTTTAAAAAATTAAACCTTACCAAAATTAGAATGGGTTATCTTAAACTAATTAACTTCAATTTAATTTTAAAAAGTTAGAATTGATTTAAGTTTAAAAAAAATGAAATTTGTTGAAAAAAAATTAAGCTAACCTAAACATTGGAAATGGGCAGAAAAAATTATATTTTCAAATGGAATTTCCTCGCTAGATCCCAACTAAATTAAAATCTAAATTGTGTTTTTTAAACAAATATAAAAACTGTATTTAATCCTTTTTTAGGCTATTTTCAACTATCTATCAAGTTTATCACAGATAGATTGTTACCAATTCTATTTTATTCTTTACAAATTTCCTACAAATTTTCAATTTTTGTGTATGTTCAATTCTATTAATATATTCAACTTGACTTTCACCTAGTAATAACTGTTTTCCTTTTTATAAATACATTTTTTGACTTGAACCACACCATTCTTATTTTCATGACTATTATACTATAAATATGTCACTAATAATTAACCAATTTATTCATAATTTAGCCTAAAGGACCTGAATTTGAAACTTACGGGAATCGATCATTAATTTCCGTTTAATGTTTTTTCAAATAAGAATAGGTAAACTAGAAAAAAATTAACACAATTTTTATATTTGTTCAAAAAAACACACCGTTTTTATTTTATTATTATTTATTAAATGAAGCTAAGCCCCTCAAATGAGTGAAGGCATTCAAATAAGAGACAAAATGGTATTTCTACCATATAGGGTCCACTACTTAAAATTTGAAAAGGTAAAAAAGAAGTTAGAAAAAAATTTTAAAAAGTTACATTTGTCATATCAAAAGCTTTTTGGGTTATAAATAGTAATTTTCCTTTGTCCCAATTGTTTCATAAAAATGAAGTAAATACATAGCATTTTTTTTTTTGGGTGCATTTGTACTCCTTTCAAATCACATTTCGTTTTTGTAGCATTTTATATCATATATATAGATTGTCTCGAATATTTGTAAAATCAATCTCAATTTTATAAACCTTTAATGGAGGTACATTTACATCAATAAACATATATATCACTCCTAATGTGACTCTTTAATCTCTCCAACACTACAAATCACATAATATAATAGAAAACAAACAAAGTAACCTCCCAATTTTTTTGAGTTACATCCTTTAGTTTTCGCATCATGTTGTCTGATTAGTCGTCTTGTATGCTGGATTACTGCAAAAGGAATGACTAATTCCCATCAAATTCAACTCAAACTCTTTAATCAAATGTGTTTGAACAAAAATAAATAAATGAACTCCACTACAATCGTTGGTTTAGTAGACCTATGATGAAATCCTCCCAATAGCTCATAAGATAATAAAATGCATCCTCCCAATTCAAATTATTTGCCAGTTGACCTTGAGAAATACATGTGTTACATAAACTTCCAAAAAAGTGCTAATAACACACATATTGCATTACCCTCCACGAGAAATAGAATAATCAAACATTGAGGAGTATAAATTAGCTAAATCGTTATGAGTTCAATATTCTCAAACTACCACAATTTAGGGTATTTTGTTTTAATATCTAAAAGAAAAAATGATTTGTATCTTTACATTCAAACTTCCAATTTAAACAATAAAGAAAGCCTCAAAAACAATTACTCATAAAAAGTAGTATAATTTGCTAGTTTGAACTTTCTTGAAGACAATCAAACAAAAGATAAGTAAAACACCAATAAAATAAAAGGAGTCATTAATATAATATTATTTAACAACAAAATAAAGAATATTGTTAGAGCAAAATTAGACAAGTTAGTTAGGCCCTTATTAAAAGATATAGAAATGACACTTTGACTTTCAAAACAATCTAAAAAATTTCTAAAAAGTGTCTAAATGACAATTTAACGGTTAAATCCAACTAAAAATAATGCATAAGGGGCACTTTCACTCTTAAAACCTCCTAAATAGTGCTTAAGTAACATTTTGAATATCAAACCCTAAAAAGTTCTAAAAAGTACCCAAGTATCAAACCCTAAAAAATTCTAAAAAGTACTCAAGTGTCACTTTAACTCTCAAAACAACCTAAAAAGTACTAAATTTGGACACTTTGACTCACAAATCCACCTAAAAAATGCCTAAATATCACTTTGATTCTAAAAATCACCTAAATAGTTTAAAAGAAGCGTCTAACGATTTTCTTAATGAGAAAACTCAATAGAGTAAAGTTTGTCATTTTACCCAAGAGAGTGAACTCAACTAAACTTTTATGGCATTTTAAACAATAGATAGGATATCATTTTCTTCTCACCAAACAACTTCAAAATAATCATAGAGCAACATACCGATGCCTGGACCATCAATGATCAATTTTTCATTGATGCATTTGCAAATGGTTGAATGGTTTCATATTGTCTGGACCAAGTATGCTCCCCATATTTCATCTTTAAGTGGTGGTGCTTGAAACCAATGTCCTAGTATTAGTATTCGGCTGCACAAAAAACTTGCTAGGAATATTCATTAAGCATAACTCTCCTTCCTCCCTAGATTATGAAAATATATATAATTATGAATGGAAAAATGAATGGAGCTAGAAGAAACTGTACAGATATCGTGAGATTTATAAAATTGGCACAATCAAAAAGCTAGCTCAGCTACTCGTGAAGTACTAACTAGTTAGAGTGGTGGTCTTTGTTCTAAGTTTGTGATGTATTCAAGTTCAAATATGATTTTTGCAAGGTGTTAGTAACTTCCATCAAACCTAACGGAAGCTTATCCAACACTTTCGAAGAGTAATTAAAAAGGGCCAAAAGTAATACTTTGACTCTCAAAACTACCTAAAAAGTGTCAAAATCACACTTCTACTCTCAAAACCTCCTAAAAAGTACCCAAGTGTCATTTTGACTATCAAAAGCACGTAAAAAGTTCCTAGCCTAAGTCACGCTTTGACTCTCAAAACAATCCAAGTGTCATTTTGACTCTTAAAACTATCTTAAAAGTGCCTAAGTATCACTTTAACTCTCAACTACCTAAAAAGTTTTATTAGCTACCTAAGGCGTGTAACTCAACCTCTGAAACTATGAACATATCCTAAAGATGCGTAAGCGCCCTTCAAGACCCAAAAATAATTCAAAATCAAAATGGTTACCGTAACTACATAATAGCCAAAAAACATGTATACTACAACAAAGAGCAAAACACGGGTGAGTGAAAAAAAAAGACTCTTCTAAGAGTCACAGCTTTTTAACTTTAAATTTTGTAACCCATACCAATTCTTGGTTGCTTCTCAAACTGGTCACAATAGCCAACAAAAATCACCCACACCCACACCAAGCAAGTGAACCTGATTTATAAAAGTCACCAATACAGAGGAAGTCAAGAAAATTATCACAATGCTAAGCAAGTCCCACCAAGAATAAGGGACCCAAACACTATAATGCACAGAAACATGCATAGAAATCAAAAGCTTAGACTTGAGTAAAACAAATGACCTTTTACAAACAAATAACTATACCTATGATAATTCACTAAAAAGTAATTCTCACATCCTATTATTGTGAAATTAATTACCAAAATCAACATGATCCAAATGATAATTTAATTTTACACTCAATATAAAACATCAAGTGCAAACAAACAAAGGTTTACTATGTGGAGGAAACAAAAGACCCTATATTTTGCTAAATGAGAAAACATGAAGTTCTGAACGACATATTCTATTAAGAACATGGCAGGGAAGGATTCTTACCTCATTTGCTGATATCATTTTCATCTTCTTGCTTCAATGGTGTTGTCAACGACGTTTTCTTGAATAGGAAGCATATGATATTCCTCGTATTGTTTCATGAGGTCTTCCCAGTTATCACGTTCTGGATTAAGTCCCTTCTAGGTATTCTACTATGTAATCCAAATCTGTCACATCCCCATCATCTTTCATATGCCAAATAAGTAGTTCGAGAACTTTGTGCACCCACGCTATGTGAGGGCCCATCTTATCTCCAACCACAAAACTATAAACTTCATTTCTGATTTCAATCCAACTCTTACCCACTTCTTTCTTGTTGTCCATCTCTTTCATCAGCTTCCTCATTTTGGCAAACTCGCCCCATTTACCTTCAGCTGCATATATATTGGACAACAGCAGATAAGTCCCCGCCATGTTTGGCCTTGTATCCAATACTCTTTGAGCTGCCAAATTCCCTAGATTGGAAAGTTTATTGGCTTTACAAGCTCCGAGAAGAGCACCCCAAACAGACTCATCAGGTTCAAATGGCATGCTCTCAACAAGTTGAAATGCCTCTTTGACTCTCCCAGCACGGCCAAGCAAGTCCACCACACACCCATAAATTTCTTGATTTGGGTTTAGATTGTAATCCTCCAGCATAGATCTAAAATATCTTAGTCCCTTGTCCACAAGTCCAGCATGGCTACAACCACTTAGGACTGCCATGAACACTATCCGATCAGGTTGAATTCCACTTTGAACCATCTCATCGAACAACTTCACGGCGTCTTTCCCATATCCATGTGCTCCATAGCCAATCATCATGGTAGTCCAGGACACCAAATCTCTTTGAGGCATATCACAGAAGAGTTTGTGTGAATCATTTATGTTACCGCACTTAGCGTACATGTCGATAAGTGCATTGATCAATGGTACACTCTTGTCAAATCCTCTACGAATAATTCCACCATGAACTTGTTGTCCACAACTTAAGACTGTTAAATTGGCACAAGCAGCTGTAATGCTTGTGAATGTAAAGCAATTTGGTTGATAGCCTTCAGACCCCATTTGGAAAAATAAACTTAGAGACTCACTGGAATCTGACCTTTCATATCCCGCTATCAAGGTGTTCCATGTAATTGAGTTCTTTTGGGTCATTTCACCAAAGCATCTTTTTGCATCACATAAATAGTTACACCTGCAATACATGTCGAGTATTGAATTCATTACTGGAACATCACAATGGAGGCCATATTTGGTGACTGCTGCATGTATTTGCTTTCCACATGAATACGAGCTGACTGAAGTACAAGCTCTTACCGCGATGGAAAAGCTAAATGAGTTTGGTTCAACATCTTCCTGTTGGCCAAAGCATTCTTTATTAAATACAGATAAACCTATTGTGATATTAGTACGTTTAAATTGGAGTTTTGGTCCTGAACTTTCTCTAGATTGTCTTCTATTTAGTTCCTATACTTCAAACGTGTCTAATAGTTTCTTAAGCTTTCAATTTTGTGTTTCATAAGTTCTTATCACTAAATTAGTTTAACGCATGTGTCGTGGGGACAGTATTATTTTAGGATTATGTTTGAAATTAACCTACCTATGATCCTTAACTAATACATAGTTAGGTGTTACGAAACTATTAGAAACATTTTAAAGTGCTAGAATTAAATAGACACAAGCATGAAAGGTTAAGAGCTCAATAGAACTTTTAAAAGTATATAGACTAAATAAACACAACTATAAAAGTTTAGAAACCTATTAGTCTAACGTTTAAAAATACGAGGCCTAAACAGACACAACTTAAAAGCTTAGGGACCATACAAGGCCTAAGTTGACACAACCAGACCTGTTATATAAACTAATATTAATAACTCAATGCAACTGTATAACTGATGAATAGTGTGCCCGAGAAATCGAGTATGGGACTTCCTAAATGTAAAATACATTGCTGGAACAACTATAAGATCGTTACCAGTAACATTTGCCTGAAAGCTTGAAGCCCACTGTAGCCATCACCTCTGTGAGTCAACCCTGCAATCAAAGTAGTCCATGCTACAGAAGTCTTCAGAGGCATATCATTAAACACAGTCAATGCATCATCCATGGTAGCACAAGAAGTAGCATACATGTCCAGGAGAGCATTCTGGACGTACATTGACCTATCAATGCCGTGCTTTGTCACAAGACTATGAGCCAAAGCCCCACGTGAAAGAGCCTTCATGCCTTTGCAAGCCTTGAGAACACTAGACATAGTGAAGGCATTTGGCTGAATTTCACTCCTCAACATCTCACAGAACACAGTCCACGCTTGAGGGTAATGATTGCAAGAAGTAAAGCCAACAATCATAGCAGTCCAGGTGACCACATCTCTTTCAGGCATTTCATCAAACAGGATACAAGCTTCTTTTGTTAGGCCTTTGTCGAAGTATGATTTGATGAGATTTGTGGCCCAAATGGATGGTCCTTTTGCTGTGAAAGATGGGTTTGATTGTAAGGAGGAGTTGCTTATCCATTGAAGAGAGTTTCTTACTATCCATGGAATTGGGTGGAAATGAGTGGAGGATGCCAGTTTGTTAACACTCATCCTTGTTTGTTTCTGATCGAACCTCGGAGCTTCAGTTCAAAATTTATTGCACTGGCTTTGCATAACAACCCAACTTTCTGAGGTCTCTAATAAAGAGTCATTACTACATGTATGCAATTTTAAAACCATAACTAGTTGGCTAATTTGACATAAAATAAAATCTTCCAAATAAATAAAACGTTCTGAAGACAATTTAATGAAAGTCAAAGCAAACAAGGATGAGTGGTACGAACTAAGGGGAAGGCGGCGGCGACGGCGTCGGAGGTGGCTGGCAGGCGCTGAACGAATGGTAACTATGAGAGAGACTACTGGAAGAGGGGCTTTACCGGCGGCGGACGAAAACGGTACGGTGCGACGATCGGTGGCCGGCGACGAGGAGCAGCGGTCGGCCAGGGTCGGCGTCGGACGTGCGCGGTAGCTGGCGGACGAACGGCTGGCCTCTCGAGAAAGAGAAAAAATTTCGGATATATTCCTTTTCTTCTGGGTTCACCGGATGATAAGACTCAAATTTTGGGGGGAAATTAGGGCGTTGATGGTTGGGTTCGGTTTTAGAGCCAAATCAAACCGAACTGAACAATTTAGTTTTGAAATTTTTGGGAGAGCATTTGGTTTGGTTTGGTTTGGTTTAGTTTTAGTTTGGGAACCATTCAATTTTTGATTTTGAGGAGAAGTTGTTTGAGCTTTTGAGGTGGAGTGCATGGCACAAATTTGAGTTGTCAATCTGAGAGTCGACCTGAGGTGAACTTGGAATTGAGGAGTGGCGTGATACACGCTAAGCAAGGAAGCACCTAACTCGGTTATATAACAACACTAAATCGAACAACACTACAAGAATCAATTTCGGTAAGCAAACGATTCGATTTCACAATCTCGGTTTCGACGGCTTCTGTGAACACTCCTAGGAAAAATTTTATTTGACCCACTTTTTGAACATTTGCTGACATCGAATTTGGGTAAATTACTCAAAAGAAATTTTTCATACACAAATTGGGCTTTCTTACTCTATTTCTTCATTTTCTCTCACATATCTCTCTTATCTCTTCCTTTCTCTCACGATCACCTTGCACTCTCACTCTCTTGCTTTCGCTCGGCAATGCAAACTGAATGGAGGGAGAAGAGAAGAAGAAGAAGACAGTTGAAGTACTCATGTGGACTCGTCGGAGTTTGTGCATAGTCTCGTCAAAGTTGGTCACTCCAGAGAAGAAAGCACCATAAGAAGAAGAAGAGATAAGGGTAATTTTGTAAAATTATTTGATGATGAGATAAACAAAATGTCAAAATTCTTAACTTTTAAAAAGTTTGGCAAAAATCAATTTGGGCCTAAAAAATGGGTGGTTTACTCACTTTTTCATTTTCTTTTCTTTTTTTTTGGATAAACTCTAATTCAAAAAGGTAAAAATTCAACTTTTGGCTTACTCAAGAAATACTCTTTAGGAGTTGTTTGAGATGTAGAATTGATTACTATAACATGTGAGTTATAACATATTTTAATAGTTTATATTTGGGGTGGAGATTGTTTTAGTTTTGGTTAGAATAGTTTGTATTTAAAATGTAGATTATTTTAATTAATGTTTAGGTTTTTCTAATATTTTTTTATTATTATTTTTAATTACTTCTTTTATATTTTAATTTAGGAAAATAACTTTATTACATTTTTTATAACTATACTAAAACTATAAAAAAAAAAAAAAAAAAAAAAGTCCAAGTTTGCACTTTTTAATTTTGTTTTTATACTCTAATTTAAGAAAGGAATTTGATAACAATTTTTTATATTCATATTTTATAACTGTACTAAAGTTACAAAAATAGGTCAAATTTTAAACATTTTCAAAATTTTCATGTCAATTGAATATGGAAATGTTTTTATTATTTTTGGTAATTAATGAATGAATTTTTTTCTTTTTGGGGACTTTGGCTGAACTTGAATTAGAACATGATATTTGCATGGCTATCTGTAAATTTTAAAATTTAAATATAAGAATCACTTAATGGTCATTTTGAGAAGGAGCTCAATCTCGTGCTTAGTCTTTAAAAATCACACAGACATGTTAGGTTTTAACTTGAGTATGAGAATTATCTAAGTTTGACGGAGCCTTTTGAGTACTTTTACCTTCTCGACCTAAGAAATTGCATGTTTGTGTTGAATCTTTAGTAATATATTTTATTCTTAATTTAATTAGAAGACTTATATTATGCATCACATCATTTATGTGTTTGTGTGCTTAGATTAATTGTTCTCTTGATTTAAGTTTTAGCTCTAAAGGGTGGAATTTAGATTAGAACAACAAATGCAGGACTATTAGCAGAATCTTGCATGAATGCATGGACTTTTTTTTTTTTTTTTTTTTTTAATCTTAAACCTTAAATTTCTTTTTAGCTCTCAAGATGTCACTCAACAACTCCTTCAATGTGTAGAAAGTATAAAAGACTTTTCTCTCTAATTGGCTTCTTTGTGGAATGATGTGATTGATTCTATTCATAGGGGATGAAATATCCTAATCCTAATCTATTTGAGATTCCATAATTAATTAAATTAGAATCAAATTAGATTAAGAATTATCTTATCTCCTTATTGAATAAAATATGTCACTCCATAACTTAATCTAATTAGGAATCCATATTATAAATAAAAGGGTTGTTTTCAAATATAGAAAAATGAACCAAAATATTTACTAATATATATGATAAACACAAATAGTAGTATTATAGATTCTGATATTATGCTATTGTTTATAAATATTTTCTCCAATTTTGTCATTTACAATAATATCTTTAAATAAATTGAGAATCCATGATATAATTAAATTAGGAATCTATATACTAAATAAATTAAGAAATTCATATAATGATTAAATTATGAACATTTTTTTCCTCCTAAATATTTTAGTTTTATTTTTAATCTTCACGTAGTCTATTTCTTTCTATTTTTTTTAATTTTGGAACTATTAAATTCATCTCCTTTTATGTTCAAAAAGCTTAAATTTCTTCATTAATTCCACAGGTGTTCTAATGGCTCAAAAACTTGAAATTCAAACAAACAACACATGAACGCTCATTTAATTATACAGAAATTAACTAAAACTTAAGCTTATAAGTGGCATTAGTATGCCACTTATCAACCACCAAACAGCAACCATAGCAAAACTTTTGAAAAGAGTTTTCTTAGTGTAAACATGAGTTCATCTTAATCAAAGCATCCTCCGTACTTAAATTGAAAAACGATGATTAAAAAAAGATAATAAATAAAATTGTGTGTGCTTACGGTTAACTATTGTGAAATTTTTTATATTTTTTTAGAAAATTATTTTAAATGACAAAATTGTTCAAAATATTTACAAATAATAGCTACAGTCTATCGTAGATAGACAATAAAATTTTCTTATATTTGCAAATATTTTGGTTCATTTTCTTATATTTTAAAATAATTTTTTTTTTTGTGCTACTAGATTTAATATATTTGAGATATTATCATTGCAACAAACTTTGACAAATTTAGGTTTGTTAAGAAAAAATATGACAAATTTATACAAAAATGAAAATGAGAATGGACCTCTTTTGAAATGGCCAAAGACACCCCATTATAATCAAATACGTTTGAAATGTGTTACATTTTTACTAAAAACATAGATTCATTTTAATCAAAGTTGTCTTTTTTATTGCTTGCTTTGGTTTAATCGTTGTGGGGTTTATTGTTTCTTTTGATGTGTTACATAAAACTTGTGAATTCAAATGTAGGAGGTTTTATCTTTAAAACAATTTCTTATCAATATACACATAAATTAAAACAAAAGGGTGCTCTTTAGAAATGCCAAATCATACCCCTTTAAATCTGACGAAGAAGGTTAATGGGCATTGCTTTCAAAAGTGACCAAAACTTTTAAATTTTATTTTCTTTCATATAAAATATGGATTCATTTTCACTAAATTTAAACATACTCGATATAATAAAATCGACAAACGATGATCCTAACTCAATTTTTTTGACCGCGTATTGTTGTAGGAGTCTCTAGTGACGTAACTGTGGACCCCATGACACGTCAAGATTCACATGTGATGCAATTCCTAGCAACATGTATCATGTTTTTATGGTATCATGATTTGTCTAAAGTTTTGTTGGAGTAAAAATCAAATCAACAACCAAACAAAATTTTGAATGTACAATCACTTTTAATTAAAAATTAGAGTTGGAAGAACCAAGAGTCCCGACAATGTGAACCCCAAATGGTTTAGAATATAAATAAGATCATATTTCCAATGAAATTTTATAACTTATAATAATATTATGACTTCTCTGATAAAAACGAGGAAGTTTTTTAAACAACAAAATCATTGATTATGTATACAAAGTGTTGTTGGTAAAAGAATATATTTGTCCTTTGAAGTCCATATTGTTCTCTTTTTTTCCTAAATTTTATAGATACTTAAAACTAAAGGTTGCTTGTCGTTTAGAACCCATAATTCATAAACATGACAAAATTTGAGCCAAAAACCAGGTCTAATTATGCAGGAGAAGAAAATAGGCCAAGCCTCTTCATTTGATGAACGGGGCATACTACCCATATCACTCAAGAATTAGACTAATATGACTCAAAAACCCTAATATGAATATCCTGGCTCAAATATTCACTATAAATACATCACTGTGACTATAGAAGAAGTAAGTTCATTTTCATCTCTAAAAACCCCTGCTATAGTGATTAAAAGCCTCTTGCTGACATATAGGCATCGCAAATATTATGACAGGAGCCACATCGGTGCCCAAGTTTTTTTCTTGTTTTATAGGTCACATCTCTACTAAATTATAAATTCATTGTTGCTATCGCAAGAAGTTTGACTGCTTCTTTCCTATTTGAATTTTAGCCTAATAACTTCTAAATAAAAAATGAGTATATTTAGTTGTGTGCATGAAAATATTATCAAAAATTAAATGTATCCATTTAGTTTATGGAATTGATAAAAAAAAAACCCAATAATTTGTTGTATTGAAAAAGTTTTATTAATTAATAACTAAATAAAATTTTAGTTAAATAAGTTATTAATTATTTGAAAAATAATCACTTAGACTGATTAATTTATCATTAAAGCTAACAAAAATGACAAAATTATTAAAAATATTAACAAATAATAACAAAATATCATAGTCTATCTGTGATAAACTACGATAAACTACTATCTGTGTCTATCATGACACAAATAGAGACAAATAGTAGTTTATCGAAGTATATCGCAGATAAACAGTAAAAATTTGATATATTTGTAAATTTCTTGGTTCATTTTCCTATATTTGAAAGCAACCTGTATATGGAAAATTATTTTAAATAACAAAATTGTTAAAAATATTTACAAATAATGGCAAAATATCACAATTTGTCTGCGATAGATTACGATAGACTATTATCTATGTCTATTATAGACACAGATAGTAATTTATCATGAATAGACAATGATATTTTGATATATTTGTAAACAATTTGGTTCTTTCTTTTTTATTTGTAAGCTGCCCGAATTATATTGTAATAAACAATGAAAAAAAAAACGACAAGAAAATGATATATTAATGATGATTGTTTATAATGAATGTTGGTCAGAGATGTTAAAAATACTTTATAATTATGATATGTTAAAAATAATCAACTAATTACATTAAAATTATTTTCATGGAACAAGTAAATGATTATAATTTATAAATTAGTAATTAATTATAGTTCTTAAAAAATGAATTTCTGTATTAGCTTAAATGAACTAAACTAGTAATTAAATATATTTGAGAAATTGCTAATTAATTAATTGATTGTGCTTAAAGTTGAGGATGGTATATATACAAAAATTTAGAAGGGTAATTACAATGAGTTGTATTTTTAGGGCTAATAATTAAGTATATAGCAACATTTTAAAAAATTGTAAATATAGCAAAATCTATTAGTGATAGACTCTATCACTTATATATCCCTATTAGTGATGTAGTATATCATTGATATACTTTGAGAACTAAATCTAAATTTTGCTATATTTGCTAATTTGTTTGCATTATGCTATATTTACTAATATTTTGTGCATGTTTGTTATATTTACAACTGCCTCAATTTAGAAGTATGTATGTACGTAAACTAAACTTCTAATCTTATATGAAATTATACCCAACATAAAGTTTTGGATCTGCATGTAGCAAACAATTCATGGAGTGTTTGGTTCAAGGAATAGGAGTTGAGAGGACTACTGGCTAGGGAGTGGGAGTGGAGTTTTGGACTCCACCTTGTTTGGTCCAAAAAGTTGGTGGTTCCCACTACTAAAACACACATTAATTTTATACTTTATTGATTGTTTATACTATGGATCTTAAGAGTTCACAATTCTCAAAACTTCATAACTTTAGTTGCCAACTCTACTCCTTATTCCAAAATTCTCTTACCAAAAGAGAAGAATCACCTCAATATTTACTGATACAACTCGATAATTATTTAAAATGGTCCATATCCAAATTTGAATTGAAGCATGCCTTAAAACAACATGCCATTTAAATGAAACTTAAAATGAAAATCATTTTTTTTTCAAATAACTTTGGATTTTATCTTGAATTACATGAAACAAATTAATAAAGAAGGTTATTTTAATTTGTTGAAGTGTTAAGAGTATTGGTATTCCAGCTGCCTATCAAGTAAGACTAGTTAGAAGTGAAGTCACATCAAACAAACATCATCTTCGAAATTAAAGGGATGATAATATATATATAAAAGCAGTGATCATGACTACAAAATGTTACCCAATAATGGATGCAATTGCATAATGTCTCACAAATTACAATAATACACCTCATATTATAATTAAATTCAGTCCACAAAATTTGAATTTCCATCTATTCTTGATTTAGCTTTTGAATTTTTAAAATATTACCGTAACACTTTAGACTTTTGATTTTTTTTTATTCCATTAATGTGACTTATATATTAATAAAATTGATAAGTGATGATTTGGTTCATGTACACAAGAGAAAAGATTAAGTAAAGTGAGGAGACGATAAAATTTCAATATAATTGTAGTGTTAGTATAATTCTTAACAAATAGAAAAGTTCCTTAACCAGTAAGAATCAGTTTGTTTGTTTGTTTTTTTTTTTTTTTTTTTTTTTTTTTTTTTTTTTGTCATATCATAAAAGAATCTAAGTTAAAATATATTTTCAATGATATTTTTTCAATTTTAGTTTATGTACAATATTAAATTGACTAAATAATTATAATATTTTTCATGGAAAGATTTAAAATTTATTAAGAATATAAAAATTAAAATTGGGAAAACAAACTTAGCAAAATCATATTTAATGCAAGAATCTATTTAACTATTGGGATGAATAAAGAATAAATAGGAATAGAAGGGAAGAATCCTATTTTTTTAGATGTATCATAAATAATTGAATAAATTAAGTAAGAAAGAAGCCAGTTTTATTCAATGAATGTTTAGAATATTGGCATCCAGCTCCCTAAACAACTTTATGATTGTCATTATATAAGAGAAAAGTCATCAAACAATATTTTATCATACTGAAGCTGATGGGTATTTTTTTTTTTTCAGTATTTATATTTTGATGATAAGTTAAGGATGTCGATGAATGATTACGACTACAAAAAATGTTATCCAAAAAAATGGGTGCGATTAAAAAATTGTTCTACAAAATTATAAAAATAATAATCAGAGTAATAATTTTGGTTTTGGCGTTTCGATGCGAACTTTCCAACTCCCACCATCTCCACGTTCTCTGCAATGCTATTTAATCCTTTTTTTTTTTCTTTTTTCTTTTTTCTTTGATAATCTGATCGTCTTTTACTAGGTAAAGAATAGATAAGACTGGTGGTTGAGTTTTTGCCTTCTTCTCCAATCTTTACAGGTAAACATGTCTAAATTCCCTTTTCCTTCTCAGGATTTTTCATTTTTCTGCTCTATTTTTATGAACCTATGTTCTTAAATTTCCATTTCTGTCCCAAGTTTGGTAGTTCTAGTTTGGTAGTTCTTTTTTAATAATTGTTGTTTTTGATCATTTTGGGGGTTCTGATTCTGTTCCATTTTAACTTAGCATCTCGATCGGGAATTAACTCCTCTTTTTCCTTCAGAGTTCATGAATCTGCTGGATAGTTTGGTTCTGTGTCTTCAACTTTAACACGGATCATTACTTTTGTTCTATTGTCATGTAGTTTTATGAACTGGGTTTTCTTCCTTTTTCTTTTTCCTTCTCGATTTGTTTGATTTTTGAGGTATATCAGTGGAAATTTCTGCTGCTTCTCTGTGATATGATTTTTTCATTTCTTTTTCCGTTTGTTTTTCTTTGAGTCTGGATACAACTAGTGAAGTGAGGAATGGATATGCTGTTTTGGGTTACTGATTTTGTTGGTTTCACAAATTTGTAGTTAACAGTACAATATTAATGAGCTGGTGTTGTGAAATTTGTATCCTATTTGGCATTAGATTTGTTGTACCAATCCTTGAAAGAAAAGGATGGATTATATAGTGAGATTTTGGTGCTAGGGAGCATGAAGTCTAAAGAGAAGAGGATTGTTTCTGCTGAGAGTTTTACTTTCAGTTGCAACAAGTTAACCACTTATGTTCATATCTTGCAGATTGTTGGGGACAATTCTCTCTTTGGAATTCTCTCTGTAGTAGTACTGTTGCTAAAAACAGATCTTTGGTAAATGGGGTCAGAAGGGCCTCCATCGGTTACAATTCATGTAACGGGGTTTAAGAAGTTTCATGGAGTTTCTGATAATCCAACTGAGAAAATAGTGAACAATCTCAAGAAGTATATGGAGAAGAATGGTTTGCCAGAAGGTCTAACTCTTGGGAGTTGCAGCATTCTTGAGACTGCGGGGCAAGGAGCTCTTGATTTGCTACATAAGACGTTGCAATCTGCTCTAGATGGGAAGGGTTCTGAACCTACCAATTCCAGAAGAATCATTTGGGTCAGTTATTGCTACCTCAAGCTCAAACCTTTCTCTATATAAGACTTATTTTTTCTTTTGCTCATCTCTGAAGTTGCCTTCCTTTTTCTCTATCTACTCTTGTTTTATGTTCCACTACGAGGTATGATCTGCTGGTCATTAGTTCTTTTCGTGTTAGTATCTGCAACCGGACTATCTACAATGTAAACATATCGGAGGATACATTACTTCCTTTTGTTATGGTTTATCTTTCCTGTATTTTCTTGCTAAGCTTTTGATCTTCAGCTGAGAACCTCCCGAGTTTAATGTTGCCTAAAGCATCAAAACCAATTTTCCGATATAAAAAATTTCAGTGTCTCTACAATCACAAGTCAACGGAGAAGAAAATGAACGGCCACTTAACCATTGATTGATAAAGCCTAATTTAGTACTGGGGGCTCTGTTGTACATCTCGAGTCACTTTTCTTATGAAGTCTGGTTAGTTATTTTGTACAGGAAGTGCTATTATAAGGCTCAAAAATCATGTAAATGTTTCAGTGAGTTGAGTAGACAAACAGAAACATGTACACATGACACAACAAGGAAAATACTAACAGAGGACAAAAGAAGTTGGTTTTATATAAAATCATATACATGGAATTGACATCGTCTTAAACAATATAGATATGTGTATCATAGTTTCTGAATCAAAGCACATGTAAATACAGATAACTAAGTTCAGAAAGGATTAATCTCTCTTCATTTGCCATTTCCTTTGCATAACTGTGATTATTGACAAGAGAAACAGCAAACCTTAAAGCAGAACTTATGCAAGTTTGTGCCTTGCATCATGTTAATACTATTTCTCTTCATTATTGTTCAGAGTGATGACTTAGAAATTGTTAATGTTCTTCCTTCAGCTTCACTTGGGAGTTAATAGCGGTGCTTCAAGGTTTGCCATCGAACACCAAGCCTTTAATGAAGCCACTTTTCGTTGTCCTGATGAAATGGGATGGAAGCCTCAGGTAGATAATTTGTTTAATATGTATTTATCTCCTAGTCTCTGTGGAGCTTAGTTTGCTTGAGACACTTTTTCTGGGAGTTTGATCATTTCTATTATTTTCATCTGCTGCAGAAAGTACCAATTGTACCAGATGATGGTGAAATATCACGTACACGAGAGGTATAATGAAATTTCATCTTTATTCTTTTTTCCTTGGGACAAATATACTACCGTTAAGAAGCTATATCCGTGTCTTTTGGAGGACATTTTTCTGACTATATAAGAACTTTAGGGAATGCCTTGCTTGAGTTGCTTTTCTGCGTTGAGTACCGAAATTTGCTTCTCTTTTACAAAATATAGATGTTAAGATATCAGCATCTGTCGAAATTTGAGGGTTAGTTGGCACCTATGAAGCATGATCCCTTTGGTTAGGGTTACATGTCAAACATGTACTAATCAACATTAATAGAGCACTTGAAACACAAATATACAACATTTATCAAACATATACTTGATTGGGGACATATACTCTAGCCAGTTAACCTATGCTTATTTTGACACTTATTGAACACGTTGGATGGCTATGTTTATTGTTTTATGAACTTATGAATATAAGTTTGACAGTCATTTGACACTTGAGCTAAAATGTTAGATCTTTTATTTTATTCAAAATAAATCAATTGATACTTTAAATGATATATTGGAGAAAATTAATAAAGATCGAGATACAAGTATAAACACTACTGATTTGGAGGTTCTTTCTGATAAAGAGTCAAAGTCATTTAGAATGATGTTTGTTTATTTGAGAAATATGTAATCTATTTGTTTAACATCTTCAGAATTGCGTATTTCAATCTGTATTCCTCCTCGTCTTTTAGATGCAAATATCATATACTAAAAGCATACTTTCGTGAAAATATTCAATATATGACAATATTCAAATGTAATTCTCGATGTGTCCCTCGTCGTGTGTTGTTTATATCATTCTTCTGAAGTTGGTACAACATCAAAACGTTTTAACAAATTGAATCTTTTCGGGGGTGGTCACAAACCTTGTAGTACAATTTTTATTGCTTATACACGTGGAGATGTCATAATCTTTGATTTGTGGAAATTATAGCACCCTTTCGCTGGTTCTTACTGCCTCCATTGATGGCCTTAAATTTTTTAATGCAAATCATGTTCTCTTCCTGATTTCTTACCTAACTCTGCCCTGCAGACCTCTCTTCCAGTGGAGGAAATAACCAAGACACTGGCAAAGAAGGGATATGAAGTGATGACTTCAGACGATGCTGGTCGGTTCGTGTGCAATTATGTCTACTACCATTCCCTCCGCCATGCAGAAGAGAACGGCATCAAATCACTATTTGTTCATGTTCCTCTCTTCTTAACTATAGATGAAGAGACCCAGATGCAATTTATTGCTTCCTTGTTAGAGGTACTTGCGTCTTCAAGTTATTAGGCTACCAATGTATAGGAGGTTGTATTGGGGTGATGCTTGTTTGTCAAGATGCTTGAATAAAAGAAATAATAATATGCTTTAAGGGGCTAATGTATGTATTTCGAAAAACATGCATTCAAATGTTCTTCATACTTATCTTTTAGATGATTTCGGTAACCTGTCGAGATCAATAACATTTGGAGCCTCCCATGCCTAGTTTATGAATGAAAAGTTCAGTTTGCTAGTGAAAGAAAAAGTCCCAGAATCAGGTGTTTGCTTAATTTCTTCATCAACTCTCGTCATATTACTGCATGTTTCGATCATGATGATCTCAACAAGTTTAGAGCACCATAAACTCGACATATCATGACATCACAACTTGAGCTATAACATATGCAACTAAATACGTAAACATTAAGAAAAGATGGAAGTTTATGACACTTGTGGGTTGTATATCGTACTCGAAAACAAGGAAAAGAACATTTGCCTGGCTGTTGAAGACACCAAATTTGTACAAATTTCTGCACAAGTAGAGCAGGACAGAAACAAGAGAACCAAGGAGAGTTGTACCAATAACTGAAATTGGTGGATTATCCCCAATCAACAAAAGGGAGTGGTGGGTATCCACCCTCTGGAGGAGGCATCAGTGATGGAGGTAAATTGCCCCATGATGTTCTTCCCATGCTATCGCTAACTAAACTACCTGAAGGTAAAGATTATCAAATGTAAGCGACAGAAACCTTAAAACTAAATGATTCAAATAATATGTAGAACTCAGAATGATTTATAGGTTGGTTCGTAAACAATGATGGGTGCTGTTCATAACTCAGAATGATTTGCAGATTCATATAACAAGCACTACGTAAAAGATCAAAGGTCCTGTTCAAAATGGGTCAATGAAAGAGGAATGGAGATGGGAATAGGTCGATTGTTCCTATGAATGAAAAAATGCAGTGCTGTTGGTAAATAATAAACAAATGAAGTGTGGAACACATAAAGCTGTCCGATGGTTTCAAGCATCAAAATACGCAGCAACGAGTTCAGTTCAAGTTACCAGTGAAAGAGCTGCCGTCTGCGAATGGATTCACCGGAATATTTGGGGGTTGATTATTTTCCGGAATATTTGCAATGGGGTGAGAAGTGGAGTTGTGTGTAGTATTGTTGTTGTTGGGGTGAAAATATTTACAAGAATCACCGTACTGGCAGAAACCCTTTGAAAAGAAGGCGAAGGAGAAGCAAAAATTAGGTTAAAAGAAAATGGAAGCGAAGCGATGCGATGTGATGCGATGCAAAGGGAAGAGAAGAATTACCGTAGTGAGGAACCGATTACAAAAGCCCCGCCGGAAGTGGAAGGAATCAGAGAAAGGTTGATTGAAGGAGTCGAACCAGAGAGCTTTGGCTTTCTGATGGGAAAGGCTTTGAAGATGGCGTTTTCGAGCGAAAGGAGTGTCTTGGAATTGCTTCTCGCAGTAATCGCAATAATATTTTCCCAGTGGCATCTTCTTCTTCTTCTTCTTCTTCTTCTTCGTTCCAAAGGTTTCTTAATAATCAATTTCTCCTACAATCTTCTGCTGCCTCATGTTTTTCTTTTCTTTCTCACAATTTCTAGTTTTTATATTTTTCTCTTTAAACATTTTAATTCTCAGCCAAAAATAAGTTTTTGAGTTTTTTTTTATAAAAAAATTTATTATTATTATTTTTTTAATTTGACTTTGATTTTGAAAATACTCTAATTTTTAGACAACAAATCATATAAACTAATAGATAAAGTGGTATTTATAAAATTAATTTTCAAAAACAAAAAATCAAAAAAGCAAAATCAAATGATTACCTGAGAGCATAGATTATCATAACTTTTGTGATAAAAGTACTTGCAAACTGCACCCATTTTTTGCTTCGATTCAGTAGTCTAACCACACTTAGCCACAAAAGAGAAAATTTGACCCATTTATTATAGTCTCATTAATAAAGTTTGTCTGATTAATTACACTGCAATTAAAAGAGATGATGGGGGCATTATAGTCTCATTAATAATGTTTATAGGAACTGACTACTCATGAACGCTCTCAAAAAATTTAACAATTGAAGAGGAGCAAAATTCTGAAATTGCAAAAAAGAAATGGACTCAAATGACAAAACCAACCAGATGTACAATTCAAATAAGGACATATCCAATTCTAATATGATGTCAAGTCATATTAATGGGTTTATTGAAATTTTGAAGGAAACTTGCAAAATTAGCACAACATGATGCCAATAAGATCAAGTCTAAAGATGTTAAGACGATTTTGTTAGATTAACAAACAAAAGATGAATTTGACCCAAAAGCATATAGGCTACTAATAGAAGCCGATTATAATTTCATAACTCATATTGAACTCTAAAGTCTTAGGATCTTTGACAAAAGGCTCAAGTTTTCCCCAACAAAATAAGTTAAAAAAAGAGGACTGTGCTCCATTGAACTCAACGGTTGAACTTGGATATAAATCTTTTGAGTCAACTCACATAACTGAAAAATGGAAAGTAAAAGTTGCAAATTCACTTCACACATGGTAAAAGAATCGATGATTCCAAAGAAGACAAGAAAAATATAGATCATAGGGACATCTGAATTACACCATAGGAAGACTTCAGTGGCACGTTCCTTAGTTTTTCAAAGATTAAGTATGCCTACAACTAAAGATGAAAAGGCAACATTCATTTTCGACTCTACTCGACCTTCGACCTATCAGAGATTAAGTATGGCTTATGGAGAGGAAAATAATGTCTAACTCTACCATGTGAACATCAATTTTTCAAAGATTAAGTGTGACCACAAGAATCAAGAAACAACTAATTCTCTAACAAATTTTGAAAGGTGAAAAGTGGCCAAAAAAATTTGAAATGTGTTTTCCACAAGGAAGAGTTTTTTTTTTTTTTCATAAATACGAAAGGTCCAATGAAAGCAAAACACCACAATGTCATTATTACTCAACGCAAAGGGAAGAGCTAGATGAAAGAGGACATGATCCTATATTGCCCATCACCATAAAAGGAACATCAAGGCCTAAGATGCTTGAAAAAGTTGTGGAAAAAACTCCATTGGAAGTCAATCAACAGTTGATGAACTTAAAGAAGTCAACCTTGACAAGGGAGCCGCATCCAACCTTAATAAGCACACCATTTATAGAGAAAATATGTCAAAATCATTGCATGTAAAAACATCTTTGCTTAGTCATACATGAAGACAAGACTTGATTCAAGAGTAGTCATCCATCGCCGTGTGATAAACACACGTTCATGAGGGCTATTTAGCTCTACCAACAAAGGTTAGTGTTTGGAAAGCATGGGTTTATTGTTATAATTCATAATAAAATGAAGCTTTTACCAAATTTTAATGCACACATACCAACATTTTGAATCCGCTTCGTTTCAAATATAGGTTCTTTTCAGATTTGACATGAAGGGAATTTCTCCTTCCTTTCAAATAGTTTATAGGAGTACAGCACCTTGATACTAAATTCACGTTTACTTTTAAGGAAGACTTTAGCACCTCCAATGGATCTTTGTAGCAAGAGTTTCACAATTGACATATAGACTAATTTAGCAGGAAAAAAGAGTTCGAAAAATGTCCATTTTCTTTTATAGGTTTAAATATTACCCTTGTCATTTCGTAAATCTTTAATAAAAATTGAGACTTCGAAACATACTTTCATTTTGGTTTAGGGGAAAGTGTGAGGAACTTGACAAATCATCTAAATTCTCCCAAAACAAAGTTGAATTTAAGCATACATAATCTTCCTTGCCCTTCCCCAGATTACTTTGCAATGTAAACAGCTATACACCAACAAGATTAATACACCAACAAGACTAATACACCAACAAGATTACTTCGCAATGGAAACAGCTATGTTCAAAATCACTTCAATACGTTGGATGAATACTCCCCACGTTATTGACAGCTTTAAGCTTGCCACCGTGGTGGATTTAACAGTCCCAAGGAATTTAAAAGAGAACACACAAAAAAGAAGTAGAAAGAATTTTCTTGTTTCCTTACAATTCCCAGTAGCAATGAGCCTCATTCTGTATCAAGCAAAGTAATAGCAGAAGCAAGGCAAAAGGGTCCCCTGTCCTTCATCTCACTGTGAATCTGAGCAAGGGAAAGTGATTCTTAAATATAATCCAAATTAAAAAATATATATACATTATGGACCCTTGTGATCTGAGGGTGTAGGCGAGGGGGGGAAAAGAAAAGATGTGGAGTAGAAAGTTGATGAAAGTCCGTGTTCATAAAAGTGTACAAGTGGAAGAAGATACATCATCTGCACATGGAGATAAAAGGTTGATACATACTTGGCACACACATGTTTTTCCAATAACTAGACTGTGTAGCCAGGTAAGCCAGTTCCGTCGAGGGCAGCCGGACCAAGAAATCCGCTGCCAATTTCACCTTAACTACATTCAAATCCTAATACAAATTAAAACACTTGAACCCGAATTCAATACACATGGAACATTAGATAGAGTTGTTACCCATTCATTAAGAACATATCTAGATCTGCTCTTTCAAAACAAGGTAGTAGGTAATACAGAGATATACTCATAGCAAACAGAAGGAATAGCACAGACTGGGACACCCGTAGCTTTCTTTGTCAAGACAACACCACCGGTCAAACGGTTATGTTTCTAATCAAATTCATAACCCAAGAAATGGACACTGTTTTCTTGCATGTTCTGGTATCAATTTCACCAATATCTCAACAGGCACACCCTTCAATTCTAGTCAAATGAAGCAGCAGCAGTAGCCACAACATTAAATGCAAAGATTAATTAGCATGTCAACTAGAACAATAGTTGGATGAAAATAGTTTGCACTTATTTTTTCTACAAAAATATATTATCTGTGACCATACCATGAGCTTTAAAGTTGAATAGTGGTGGAAGGAAGCGTCCATTAGGCAATCGGGTATTCGGATCGCGAAGCTCATCAAAAAATTGATGAGTCAAGGCATCCAACTGTATCATATGTCAAATAGAATTAATTAATTCTAACATTACAATTGAGAAACTCTTATTATAACAAAATGCAGACATAAGAATATGAGAACAGGTAGATGTCTTGCACATGAAGACAACAAGTCAACAACCATGCTACCCCAAAGAGCTAAAAGTCAAAAGATTGATGATATCAGATTGAATTCCAGAGGTCCTTTTTATTAGGTGGAAATATTATATTGCTCAACAAGACAACCCATATAAAGACCACTTCTTGGTAGCCACCTATTCTCTTATATTGATTCATGCACTACGCACAGCTAATCTAAAATTGATAGAAGCCAGAAGGAACCATTTTATTCAAGAGTTTCTTCTCCAATCAATGATATAGCATTTTCAAATACAACACGAATGAGCAAGTAAAATGCTTAAACAGGCCAAGGTTAGGAACCACTAATATACAAGCGTATTAAAAATTATATTAAAAAAAGAACAAAGAAAGAAAGAAAGAAAGAGGTTGCAAAGTTGATGACAGAAGACGATGAAGAGAATAAAACGCACTACCATCAGAATTTTATAGTAGGTCAAGATAATGGCCGGGCCAATATATCTAATTTTCTTTTCTTGGATAAGAGAGCCAGTATATCTAATTTTCATTTCATCTGAACAGCCCAAATACAAAATATTGACGTTATGAATTAGCATGGCAATAGATGGTAAATCTGCTGTGAGACCAGATACTTACCGCTGTGCACCTTAGGTTAGGAGAGTATTGCAATAGTCTAGACACAAGATCAACAGCTTCTGGCGGCATACGTTTGTGAAATATCTGCATGATAAGTTGATGCCTAAATACATAGTTCAGAAGAAGTAATAAATAAATACATACATACAACATTTCCATATACAATTACCTTGTGCCATGGGTGGGCTTTAATTTGAGGGAATTTATACTCTGTATAATTGGGATTCATGCATTTAATTTCTTCCCTGGTAGGGGTGCCCAAAACCTACAAAACCAGTTCTATTACATACAAGAAAGTACATAAAGCTGAGAACAGCACTTAGCGATAAAGTAAAAACCGGAGGAAGGAAAATGGTAAACATCCTCAGGATCGCAATATTTAATAAGCATTTTTTTATCTTCCAAGAAAAGTCCCAAGATTTAACCAGCCAATACAAATCACAACGACAAATTTACTTTCTCCCCTTTTTTATTTATTTTTTTTTTTTTATAAAAAAATGTGATAAGCAGATTGAGGTTCAAAAAATTCTAACAGTGAATTTACTTTACAATGCACAATCATCCCAATCTTGACTGATTTTTTTGATTTCCTACACTAAATCATGTAAAAAAGACATTTAACACTCTAAACATAAGTGGGAAGTGTTAGGAGCATGATTTGCAATATTTACTCAAAAATTTGAATTGTCAAAGCTACCTTAATGATCTCAACAAGCTGGTCAACTCCACTCTCTCCAGGAAAAAGAGGCTGATACAAAATAAATAAATAAATCTTTAGTTTCCATAAAATCTCATACTAAAAAACATGCAAAATAGCAAACACATACAACCAAATACCTGACCAAGCAATAGCTCAGCAAGAACACAACCTGCAGACCATATATCAATTGCTGTAGTATACTCTGTTGCTCCAAAAATAAGCTCAGGAGCTCTATAGTATCTTGAACAGATGTAGGATATATTTGGCTCCCCTTTTACCTGTACCCCACAAAGAATATAATCGCATCTACTTGGTCAGACAACAATCAGCCCAAATGACCTTTTATTTTGAGGAAAAGAACATACCAAGACTTTTGCACTCCCAAAATCACATAGTTTAACCTGGTGAGTATGTGGGTTCACCTGCATAAATAGATAGAAAGAAGAAACGAATTATGTATATGGGCATCAGGAGCAAATAATGAGGACCACAATTCTTGCTTTTCTCAGCTTACCAAAAGATTTTGAGGTTTAATGTCCCGGTGGCACACCCCAATACAACGGTGGATATATGACAATGCTCTAAAGATCTGTGATAATAACATTTAGAGAGAGAAATATAAAACTTAAGCCTTAATCGTCCACCATTACATTCTGAAACATAAGAAAAACCAATTAACTGAAAAAAATACTATAAAAACCAATGAGCAATAAAAGTGCATAAAAAGTGGTAGTTCAACTTCAAACCAAACCAAATGGAATGGAATGGGCCTAACATGGGTTTTCTTTCTCACTAACTGGCAAATATTACATTTCTTGAAAAGATATTCAGAAGAACAATACCTGGTACATGTAAAGTTTTACATAGATCAGTGGCATCCTTTGGTTCAACTTGTTGTAGTGCTTTATCACCCTATGAACTGTTTCAGGGACATACTCAAGAACCAGGTTGAGATACAGTTCATCCTTTTCGGTGGTTGAGAAGAAGCAATGCTTTAATGCAACAACATTTGGATGGTCAAGAAGCCGCATAGTTTGCAGCTCGCGGTTCTTGTACCTTTTGTCTTGGAGAACCTTTTTTATAGCCACAGTTTCCCCAGTCTCTAAGCACTTTGCCTAAACAAGATACAGAAAATAATAAATGCATATATACAAACTATGCATCCTCAATATCTGAAAAACCCTAAAAAGTTAACTTTAGAAACATGAAAAGGTAACATTACTTGAAACACGACTCCAAATGATCCATGCCCAACAGCACGTTCTGCCATGTAGCTGATTGTCTGCATTGTAATATCACATACCATTAGAGGCACAACAAACAATGACTAAAAGATAATAAGTAAAAAAACCCATGCTAACTACATAATAATTAATATTTCAAATTCAAGACATAAGTACAAGATGTATAATGAATTTCAGCACTTAGAAGCGAAGAGGACTGACCAACATATAATATGGGCAATCTCAGACGAGGGCACACACTTAAAAAGAATGTGATAAAAGGAAGATTTGAATATCATAAATTACATGCCTGCTTTGAGTAGCCATTTCGACCACCAATTGTTGTCACAATTATATGGCCCGTCTCTGTCCCATTGCCATCTACAACAGTTGCTTCCACTTCCTATGCCATTGTTTCAACTCATGAGATCTCATAGAAAAGGACAAGAATGAAGTTCAAAACTAATCCAGGTAAACGATAGCAATTAGAAATGAAATTTAAGGGCATCAAAGTCCAAGCGTACCTTGTCATCTCTAATTTTCATGTCATTCATCTCTTCAGGTAACCTATCAACACCAACATTATGACCAGCCGGTTCTCTCAAACTTGAAGTAGAAACAACACCCATAGAAGCCATTTCTTGAAATTGGCACAAGTTTTCTTCAGCGAATGATCCTTATAAAACTAACCATTCACCTGTTGAAATCAAATCAGATAAGCTAAAACTTAATCATATATCTTCATTCCAATAACATCTACCACATTACTCAATTCTTTGACACAATTTCTGTAAAATATTAATATGATCTGTATCAACTATTTAACCCTGGCTGGGAAGAATAGTTCTCACTTCACTACAATTTAAACTTAATTTTCCACGCTGCACTCCCCTGGAAATTCTCAGCACCCAGGACCCAGAACAATAAAAACACTAAGCTAAATCGGGCACATGAATCCACTACAAAGCCCACAGAAATCATACAACTATTTCTGCTTTTTTATTCATTGACCATTTTGCAGAGAATGAAACCAAGTACCCAAAAGATGTTCATCTTCATATCTGTCATTCTCTCGCCTCTATAGAGTTTCGACTCAAACCATTATTCATCCAAACCATCTAAACGGTAAAAGAACCTTCTCAAGAAATCCTCACAAGAAACAAAATGCGATCTGACCTCAAACAAGGGTATAGGTCAACATAACAGAAGTTGGAGGAAAAAAAAACCCGCGAATTCGAAACTAAAGACTCAAGGGCATAAAAAAGCAAATACAACATAAAATACAAGATAATTAACCCACCAATCCAGTCGGAAGCTGCAAAATTATCGGAACACAAACGAACATAAAAGCAGAGGAGAAAGAAAAACATCAACAAGTAGGTGATCCAGATAAATGGCTCGAAATGATCCTACCCAAGAACATCAACATCCAGATAAAGAAAACCCATTGAAAGAGAGGGAAAAAAAATACAAAAAAGAAAAGAATACAAAAACGGAATGAAAAGAAGAAACCCATTACCGATGGAATGTAAAATCTTGAGACATGGAGGAGAAAAGAGAGAGGCAGGTTGGTGGGAGAAAATCAAAGGGTCAGATCCGCGAGAAAGTTTCGTAGGGTGTGCGATGTGAAGAACTGGGTTTTCCCTTTTGGATTTTGCGTTAGGAGAGAGAGAAGGAAAGGAAAGGAATGGAAAGAGAGAGTTTTTCTTTTTTACTTTATTGTATTGTTGTGGTATATGCTATAATGCGCTGGTGACAGTCAAAGAAAAAGAAGAGCCCAGCAAAATGGAAATAGGTGTGATATTATTACTAAATTAATTGATTAAATAAATAAACTTCATGATTATATTAATTAAGAAATTAAGATGAAAATCTGTGCCAACTCCAGCTTGGCTTTTCTCTTTTTTTTTTACCATTCAAAACCTTCCTTTACTTTCTCTCTTTCTAAATCTTTTGATGGAGAGAACCACCTCTGCTTATTTCTATGGGCACCTCATTTTCCCCAAAAAAGGCCTATTTGATTGCATAAACTTTCTGATTTATTACATTTCAATTAGCTATCCTAATTTTCAACCCCACCTTTTTCTTTTTGTTTCCTTTTCCTATGATTCTTTTGAAACCAATTCAATTGAATTCATCGCGCAAGGGGGCATATTTGTAATTTCTGTAATAAATTGCGTATGCAATCATCTTTATGTAGTTGATGAGGTAAAAAACAAGTAATAATCTCTTCTTTATGGCAAATGAAAATAATTTGAAATTACAATAATAGGGAAAGCAAGGCATGGGGAGAAATGGGAGGGGAAGTTGGGGCCTAAAAGTGGAAAATTGAAAAGACAGCAACAAAGAAATCTAGAAATAGAAGTAATGTAGAGCTGGAATGGCAGAAGGCAACCATTTGCAAGAAACCAAAGAAGAAATACAGAACCATGTGAAGATTAGGCTGTGACCTACTTCCTAAAGAGCTCAAAATGTGGATGAATAAATATGAATAACAAATAATATCCTGTTCAAGTTGTAAAATTATAGAACTTCCTTCAAACGACCACCTCAAGAACCAGGACAAAATTAAAGTTGTATAACCAAACAAAGTCCAAATAAATGGCCAAAGCTTTTGCAACAATTCTACCCAAACCTAAGGGTGAGATATAGACAACATAATAGATTAAGAAAAATAAAGTAACATCATATGTAGATATCCCTATAATGGTGACAACCTCTCATGAAGGGGAAAAATTATTGTTAAAAGACAAAAAAAAATAATCTATCTGGTAACAAATTTATGAAGCAGCCGAATCCGAATCCACGTTGCTTCCTGGAGCCACTTGTTGAAGCTGAAGCTGAAGCTGAACCCCTACATGGCGTCCGGTAAAAATCTTCCATTGTTTCCGAGAAAACGTGATTCTTTATGCCAAATTCTATCCTGCTAGATTTTGAAACTGCATTAAGAAAAGAATCCATACGGTTTTCATGGTCATGTAGACATTATTTCTTGAGCAAGGGGATCGCTGTAATATTGTTTCATCATCCAAATACATGAACTTCATGAACACACACATTCAACAAAAAATGAATCTATATTGAACAGAAAATTCAGCTAGGCCATCCGAAAGTCTCAACCATTAAGGCCTGAAACAGAAAAGAAATGCAATGCAACAAGTGCCTATGTGACACCATAAAACTAAAGTTATGTAACATCGATCCTTTAATGCAGCAATTGCCTTCACCAGGCTAAAGTAGTGTTATTGTTGCCTAAACTCACCTTGACAACTCAACTCTGCCTTGGCCTGGTGAAGGACATTTGCCATTGATCTCAATAATTCTCCTTTTCTTTCACAAAATAAAAGTTAATAAATAATAAGAAAAAAAATAATAACTAAAAAAGGGAATCATTCCTCAGATTTTTTTTAAAAGAAACAAGACTTTTCATTGGATAAATGAAAAGAGGCTAATGCTCAAAATACAAGATAATGGAATGAAACAAAACAAGAACTTGCCAAGTACACTTAAAGTAATACATAGATCAATACAAGATAATTAAACTAGAAAAAATTACAATCCCGGTTAAGCATAAGACATAGAAAATTCTTCAAATAGATTGGGAAGAGAACACCAAGAAGAAGAAGCTTTAACTTTGACAACTTCATATCGAACAAGCTAAGGCTGGTGCTCGTCTTGAAAAAACAAAGGAACTTTGGAAAAGCAGCACTCAAAGAAAAGATACTGAATCCCTTCAATAACCACCAATCAAACAAAACAAAATGAGGGAGACAAGCAGTGATATGGGAGCTTCCACCAGCCTTAATGGAGAAGAATATCCTTTGGATAAGAGGCAAGCAAAAGCTTGAAGGAAGAAATAACGGAAGCCAATCTTGAAGCCCATCAAAGTTCAGCTACACATAACAAGGCGAATAACCACTTTTTACCCTCTTATAAAATCAATTGAAATTGAAAAACCATTTCTTCATCATCCTTTAGAAACCGACTAAAAAGGGAGAAAATGCAACCCAAAGCAGCTGCCAATGCTAAGAAGAAACAAAACAAGGGAATCAACTTGAAAAGGATGCTTTTAGCCACTTTGCACCAAAAGAATCCTTTTTGAAGAAAATCTCCAAAAAATGGCCAAAATAATGAGTCATGTTTAGGAAACCAAGAAACTTCAATTCCAAGGAATCATTCCTCGGAATTCAAACTTAAAAAAGCAGATAAATTTATTTCACAATTGATGAAATGGTCAATCATAGTTGAGGTCATACATTTTTTTAAGTTGACTGATCGTACTTTTGTTGTTCATGTAATTTGCTGTTCAGTTATAAAATTTGGAAGAAATTCAGGGGAGAATTTTAAGATGATAGTCATCATGAGCATGCATCCTCCGCACCCTAGGCTTTTTAAACTTCCTCCTCGTAGCAAACGCAGTTCTACCTCTTGTGGAATTTTAAGGATGCTAAGGTGGAATCTCAATTCAATAGAGTTCTTGATGCAAAGGAGGACATAAAGGCACAGCTTCCAACAACCTTCGTATTCCCTTTCAAGTTCACGCATTTAGTCCTACCCTAAGCCAATCTTCCACTTCCTTAGGCAAAAACAAGCTCCCAAATTCCCAGCCAAGTCATTCCACGACCTAGAGGCAAAATCACAGCTTCCAAAAACAGTGATCATTTATCTTACTCAGACAATGTTGGCCCATGCTTTTTTTTTGCAAGTGACTAAACAAACCTCTTCAACATAGTAAAAATATTTGGAAGAAGCTTCAGGCCTCAACATCCCTCTGAGTAAAATTGATGGCAAGCCTAAAACAGCATCTTTTTGGGAAAAAATCGTTGAACACAAAGATCTGGAGAGCACAAATACATGGGAAACAGACAAGACATAGCGATATGTCAATTTTTAACGAACTAAGATATGAGCAGGTTGGGGATAGATTCTTTTTTTTAGTATATATGCAAATTTAACATATAAATATTGAGCCTTCCCATCTTTGTTGGTCCATGAGGGAAATAATTTAAATTTTAAAATACTAATTTAAAATAGGTAATAATTACCGAATCTTCTCACAAAAGAGTTCGGGAAAAAAAAATGTAATAATTATCTATCAAAAATAGACAACTGGTTTTGGCGTTCTGTGCGCATCAAAAAAAAAAATTAAATAATATTCAATAGGTCAATCGGTTTGAGCCTTTCTTGGATACACCAACCGACCAACTACTGACTACATAAGTTGTAAAATCAACTGAACCAAGTCCGTTCGAACGGTGGGCTCTGTTTTTCAATTTGGTTTGTTCCCTCCTACTATCGAGGATGCAACACATTGGCCCTATCAGACAACCCTTGTCCATGAGCTTCTCCTTGCTTTATAGATTGACCAAATAGAAAACCGCCACTGTGAAAGAGACATGGAATGTTAATCACAGTTTTTGGGACCTCAATATTGATAGGGATTTGAAGGATGAGGAGGCCTTGAAATTGGCTTATCTCAGCATGATCTTAGCACCGATCACCCTTTCTCAGCTAGGCAATGCCTGGTAATGGGCTCTCAATCTTGATTGGCATTTCTCATCCAAATCCCTCTTAGTTGAAATGGGTGATAGAAGTAATATTTTGGAGACATCCTTGACTAGAGGTTTATGGAAAGACAATTGTCCAATGATAAAAGTTTTTCAGATGACAACAAAACCTCAAGTTTTCAACTTCATTTGATAAATAAAAATTTGTACATTACCTCATCAATGGGGTGATTTTGTTGCAATTTTATGAATAAATAAAAAGGGGGATTAAGCTTTTTTACTTATTTATATTTATGGATTGAATAAACCCGATATATTTTTAATCAGCCTAAAATGAATATAAACCAGCCATTTTAGAGGTTGTTGAGACCAAGAGGTGGTTGTAACAGTAACTACCATATCCTGAGCTGTAAAAATAAAAGCAACTCTAGACTTTGAAACAACTTAAGTCTTACCCCTCCTCAAAAAAAAAAAAAAAACAAAACAAAAAAACAAAACAAAACAAAACAAAAAGTTAGTCTTACTCAAGAAATAACAACTTCTTGAAAGAGTTGCAAAGGTTCTACAAGAAAGATAAAGATCATAGAAGTCTCAGCAAATTCAGGGCTAGACATTGCTAAGATCTTTAAAAATCAATGAAATTGTATCATATCCAAAAAAAAAAAAAAAAAAAAAAAAAAGGATTGAAAGATCCTAAAGAGAGTACATTTGTCATCAAATACCACCCCCCAAGAATTAAACTTGTCCTCAAGTTCAAGTAGCCAAGGAAAAGGAATCTGAAGCATGGAACTTGGATAAGTCATGTACGTTGAAAGTGGGAGGTATTGTAAACCTTCTGGTAGCTCAACTTTGTAGGCATTAGCTCCACACTTTTCTTTTTTTTTTTAAGAAAAGAAAACAGTCTCTTTCATTGATAAAATGAAATGAAATGAGACAAAGCTCATTTTACAATAGTTCAATTGTCCATACATAGAAAGATAATTGAGCATTTCACAAAAGAACGAAAATGGGATCAGAAGGTGCACCCGGACATCTCAACTAGGTTGACACCCCCTTAGCACCCACATCACTTCCAGAATATAATAAGACAATAAAGCGACCATCAAATGATAAGGTGAGTACCAAATATTACAACTTTAATTTCAATAAGAAACATGGAAGGGAGAAGCTCTAATAATGAGGGTTAATAAAGGCCTTCCAATTCAAGTTGAGCTCTGACAATGAGCATTAGCTCCACTCTTTTAAAGAATGTGAACAGGACCAATCTTCTTTGAGGCAAGTTTGTTGTGATGTCCATAAGGCAGTCATGACTTGCGTACATAGACCGTCACCAAATCTCCAACAGCAAAAGATTTGTCAAACGATTTGCATCAGTGGCAGTCTTGTATTCAAGGTTTAACTTCACCAATTAGTCATGAACTTCTTTATGCAACTCACCAATCCATTCAGCCATTTCCTCATCTTCTCCACTAAAATCAAGAGAAGATGGTAAATTAGCTAGGTCCATAGTTAGTCGAGGCAAGGATGTAAACACTATTTCAAAGGGGGGCTTCCCCATAGACGATTCTTCATGTTATGGAAAGTAAATTCAGCTTGTGCCAATGAAAGATCCCATTGTTTAGGGCAAGTGCCACCCAAATTTTGAATAAGGTTGCCCAAGGTTCTATTTGTCACCTCAGTTTGAACATTTTTTTGGGGATGGCTCGTTGTGCTAAATTTAAGACTTGTATCAAACCTTTTCCATATAGTTTAGATAAACTTCAAGTCTGTCTTGGAGAAAAATTGTGAACCTCCTAATTGGTCAAAAATAAGTTGGATAACCGAGGAATAGGAAACTGGTACTTCGTTGTAATTTTGTTTATTGCCCTGTTGTCTCCGCACATTCTCCAAGAACCATTTCTTTTGGGAGTCGACAAGGCTGGAACTGCACAAGGATACAAACTGGGTTGTTGTGTCCTTTGTTCAATAAAGATTTTACCTCTTGTAATAATTTGTACTATTTCAGGCTCATGCGATAATGAGGTAAATTAGGTAATACATCCCCTGGAACTATATCTCTTAATGGTGGAAGATTTTGTGGCTCGCTTAATAAATGAGAAAATTTTGTTAAAATTTCAGTAGATATTGTCTTGTGTTAGACAGGAAGATACTTCTTGTTCTTTCAAAATGAGTGCCCATTCCTCTGAATTTTCCTCGAGGAAATTTTCCCACTGAATACAGAAAATAGTTGACTTTTGGCTTCCTTTAATCCTCTTTTTTTATGATTGTTCCCACTGAATACAGAAAATAGTTGGCTTTTGGATTCATTTAATCCTTTTTTTTTATGATTGTTCATTTTGTCCAAGTGGTAGAAGAGCCACTTTTTTCCCCATCCAGTGTTAACTCATAGATAACCTCTCTTCCCCGATGTATGGCTTGCACATCGAACTACCAAAGCCGTCCCAAAAGTATATGGCAAGCATCCATATCAAGGACATCACAAATGGTTTGGTCCTTGTATTGATTGCCAATGGATAAAGGGAGGTTACAAGTTTCATTCACCAAAGTTAGAAACCTTGGAAGGGTTTGGATGAGGTTCAACTTTTAACTTGAGGGCACTAATGAGCTTCTTTGAAACTGTGTCTCATTACTTCCACTATCTATTATTATGTAGCAAACTTTCCCATTCACCGTGCAATGGGTCTAAATAAAGCATTCCTCTTGGTTTGAAGATCATGTTTTGGTGCAAGTAAAATTCTCTTGGAGAATGCAAGATAGTTGACCCCTCCATCCGGCTCAAGATAAGATGTATCTTCTTTATATTCTTCAACTGCTGGGAATTCATCTTCACCTTCTTCATTTATCACAACCACTATTTTCCTTTGGGGACAGTTATTGGAGTTGTCCACATCTAAAATATTTCCCCAAAAGCTTAAGTTGATGGGTTATGACAAATCCAATTATATCGATACTTTACGCTCCCCTCACTTGTGGGCTTGAAAATTTGTAAAACAACCAACAAATGGAAATCAATATTAATTAGGAAGAAAACAACATCACAAAGGTTTGAACACAAGACCTCTTGCTCTGATACCATGTTAAATCACTGATTGAACCAAAGCTTAAGTTGATGGGTTATGGTAAATTTAATTATAACAACACTTTAACAGATTCCAACTTCACAAGTTCACAATTACGACCACTTCTGCCCAATTCCTGATCTTCTCATCATCACAATTGAGCCCCATAATCTGGCATTTACTTTTGTAAATCATAAGGCCAGACAAATTTTCAAAGAACATTGAGGTATGATAATGAAACTTCATTGCCAAAGCAAAAGAAAATAATGGCATTGGCAAACTAAAGGTGAGAAAGAGCCACATTGTCCTTTCCTACCTCAAAAAGCTCAATGATTTTTCCTTCAACACTCCTAGAAACGAGTTGCTCAGAACATCCACAACAAGCAAGAAAAGAAAGGGGGATAAAGGGTCTCCCTGTCCAAGACCTTTCAAAACCAAAACTTTACCCCTAGGGGAACAATTAATGAGGAAGAAATAACTAACATTTATCATACAACTGCACATCCACATCATCCCTTATACCTGAAAGCCTCCTTTTCCATTTATACCCACAACCAATTAAATGTAAGCATGATGGTCATCTTCTTGGTAAATTTTATGTGTAACAGTTTTTATCTTTTGTTATATATGCAAGTGTTTAGGTATTGATTGCAGCTTCTGCAGGTGTTGAATGTTGAAGATCTGCAAGTGAAGATCTTCAACATTTATTTTTTGATTGTAGCTTCTCCTCGTCATGTTGGCGGAAACTCTTTGATACTTTTCGGCGCCCAGTGGTTGTTTCAAGGAGAATGTTGTCCAGATTTTGTGAGATCCTAAGTTGAAGACTCAAGCTTACTTACTTGGGGCAATGCAGTGAAGACTTTGCTGACTGGAATTTGGTTCGAAAGGAACCAAAGAGTTCTTCAAGAAAAATCCTTATCGTGGATTAATCGAGATGAAGTTGCAAGACTTAATGCATCCACCTAGTGCTCTCTTTCTAAGCAATTTTCAATTGGAGAGGTTTCATCTTCCTCGATTAGAGTCATCTTGTTTCTCTTCATTTGGTTCATGCATTCAATTTGTACTTTATATGTATCATCTCATGTTGAGAATTGTCTTTTTACATTATTTCAATATTGGGATATGATGAGGGCAATAAAGATATGTCAACCTAGTTGAGCTATCTGGGTGAATCCCCTCGTCTTCTAAATTGTATGGACTATTTTGTCTCTTTATAATTCGGCATTAGCCTCTTTTCATTATATTGATGAAAAGTATTGTTTGTAAGTGTTCAGGTCAGCTTGGACACACCTTAACAATTCCTATGAGACTACTGCCTGACTCTATTTGGTTGTCAAGGTAACTTATAGAGTATTAATTTGATGCAACCACCATGACTTGAACCAATTCCCCCTAAGCTCTTTATTGGCAGGGCCCTTATTGACCTCTATGAGGTGAACCCAAGGCAGTTTTTGGTTAACAGTTTATTTTTTATTTTTTTTTAAAAGGAAACGATCTCTTTCATTAATTTAATGAAATGAGATTTAATCTCAAAGTACAAATTGAAAGACAAATTACATAAACAAATAACGCATCCAACAAAAATACAAGACTAAGAGACCTATACTTTTAATCAAATAGACCACTATGACAAGATCAAAAAGGCCCATAATTGTCCAAATAAACCGCAATGAGCTTGAGCAAAAGAAACAAACCAATCAAAAGGAACAATCACTAAATGAAGATCAAAAACTATTAGTCAGAAAGCTATGGAGAAATAAAAACGAAGACTGTCAGACCAGCTCCAAACTCTTAAAACCGCTGTCGGAGAAAACACTAAGTAGAACAATGCCCCTGAGGAGTAATAGACTAAACCTCTGCTGTTCTTCAATCTATAAATGCCAATGGGAAAGCCAAACTTGATGAGAAGAGAATGATTAAATCAAAACCAGTCCACACTCAGCAACAAAGGATCTTAAGTGCTCGGGAATAACCGAAGAAGGCAATGATTTCTTACGAACGCTCCTCCCCCTTTCACCTTCTTGACTCTTTTCTTTTAATTGGAAGAGAGCATTCAACTCCTCCGAATAATTGATCTCTTGATGTAAGGAGTCTGGGAAACTTCTTCTTCCACTTTTTCTAGTTCTTCGCTACTAGCACTAGCAATTGAATCAATATCGGAGTTGAACTCTTTTTCCTTCTTATGGCTTGGAGAGGAAAGCCTAGTGTCTCGCTGAAATTTTGAATTGTGATTGGGAAAATGAAGGAATGATTGCTTGAATTGGTGAGGAGGGAAGGATTTCTAAACGGACTTCAATGAGAGGGATGGAACTAAGGCTCAAGTGCAACTTTCTTCCAACAAATCTGAGGGACTAACCATACTTCTAAAATTAATGGAATGTTTCTTCTTTCTAGAAAAATGCTTGGGATAAGGGTTTAACAAAGTTGCGGATTTATTTTGAAGATAGTGGGGAAGAATAGAGGTTTCGGGTAGTTAAAGAGAGCTTCCTTCAACTTTTTCTTCAGTGTCTTTGAATGGTTTAATGTGATGGAGAGTGTCTTTCCGAGAAGGAACTGAAAGGATGGAGGCCTCTTCGGTGGATGCTAAATGACAGCTGAAGGGGCAGGGTTTTTTGATGAACCTTAGAGGAATGTTGGGATCTGAAAGAATTGGGTAGGGACAATTAAAATCATTAAAGTTTTGAATTTGAACGGTCATAATAGAGTCAAATGCACCGGCTGCCTTTCTAATTCCTTCTGACAAATTTGCTTTTAATCCTAGATTGGCGGTTGAGATATTTGGTGGGAAGTCGAAAAGACTTTTAGAATTCTTTTGGCCGGCTGTTATTTGTCCCCCCAATAAATGCTCAGAGGAAAGAGACTCCAACAGTTTCTTTTTCTTTATTAAGGCAGAGGGACGTGAATTTAATTTGGAGGGAGAGGACCTTTCGTTGGGCTGGAGACCCGAGGGGAATGGATACAATTAAAGGCGTGGGGCTGGAATTTTTGAGAGGTGAAGTATCCTTGGTGGCTGGGACTGGTTGGACTTCCTTAGAAGGATAATAACAATTTAAAGCTTTCTCTATCCTCAAAAAATTGGGCTTTTCGGCTTCAATTAATGATTTCATATATGGAGCGTTCACACTAGGCTGCTGGCTTTTCAATGAGATCTTGGAAATATCAATGGCCGAGGGGAGTAATCCATTTTCCAGTGAGGGATGAATGATCTCCGATGGTTTCTCCAGTGGTTTCTTCAACTCTTGTGAATGATCAATTATGGTAGGGTTTTTTGAGAAGCTTATCTTATTCAGTGAAAGGTACTCCCAATCTTGAATTGGAAAGTTAAACTTGAGACCTTCGTCTTGTGCTACCTCCTTTAATCGAATTAAATCAATCGGATTAGAGAAATCCTTAAGACTTAAAGCAACTTGAAAATCCTGAGAGGCTTCAACAAGTTCAATATCACCATAGTTCAATGTTTACACATATCTCGTACAAAACTTAACAAATTCATTGCGGTAACATAATACCATTTTGCAGTTAGATAACTATTCACTAGACCATGCTTTCTAAAGAAGAAGATAGAAACCAATCATTGGATAAAAGCAAGGTTCTAAAAAAAAGAAAAAGAAAAAAACCAATCATTAGATTAAAGCAAGGGAAAATGAGGTTTAAAAATACTATATAGACACGTATTTCACTAAAAGAAACAAATCTTAAAACTCAACTACAACAAGATGCAAGACATCCCTCACCTTGTATTAAGCATTTTGCTGAACTTGCCGATGTATTTGTAGAAGCCAATCAACATAACCATTTGTGCCACCCACTTGGTCCTCAACAAGATTTGCTAGGAGGAGGAACCCTTCTCTAGGTTGTTCACCTTGTCTAACAAGATGAGATAGCTGATAGTATGAAGCGTCAGTTTCTCTAAATTTCTGGAGTGTTTCTAATAGTTTTCTTGACATTACATTATCGTGATCACTCAGGATGACCTGGATTTTCAAAAACGAAAACCATGATGAACACCAGAGAAGCAAACTACAATTAAGCTAATTAATTGAACATAGAGAAAACAGAAGGGGCAGAAATCTTCAATAATATACATGTTAAAACGCCAATAGCTTAAGCTGATGGGTGAAGGCAAATTTAATATTACATCACTAACAAGATAAAATAAGCAATCAACTAAGGTACCATGTGCAATCTAGAAATAAAAAAGGTGAACTTTTTAGAGAGAGAGAGAGCATAAAGTGCTAATTCAATCTTCCTGCATCTGGAAAAACACAGATGCTAACAGCTCAGTATCACAAGTCTGATATGGTGGAGCTGGAGCAGCAAAATTCCTCGAACCATGGTGGTAACCTCTTTTCAAAAAATAATATAGAGTTTTTCAGTCCTTGAATGATATACTAGAACTGTGGCATAAAAGTAACTTTTATAGAGGTCTTAAGGTACTTGAATAGTGTTTTCTTTAAGTACGAGGGAGAGTGTGGGGATCTGAACCCCCAACCTTAAAGGCTTGTTTCCATTTCAGAAAAATAAAAATAAAAATCAATAAATAAATAGGAATAGGGATCAAATTCTCCTTTGACTGGTTTTACCTTGGATTGTTTGGATTTTGCTCGTCTTCTAGCCTCTTCTTGGTGTTCTTCATCCAAGTCTTATGCTAATTATTCCATTCAAGACATTTGCTTGTATTCGAACACTTTTATTTTCTCCATTCAAGTTTTGTATTGTCTCTATTATCTTATTATTCTCCATTGTTTTATGTATTTTGCAGCATTAATATCTTTTAATTTTATCAATGAAAAGTTTGGTTTCCTTTGAAAAAAAAAAAAAACAAAAACAAGAACTTTTATAACAGCCCTTACTAGAGAAAAACTTGGGAAAATTAAGAAAAGATAACAAAAAAATGCAGACCATAAACAACAGGAATAATTGCACAGGAACATGTAAGAAATTCGTTTAAACATGACAATATTAAGAATTGAAAGGAAGAAACCAATCACATATAACATACCTAGACCGAAATTAGGACTTAAATTCAGGCCAAAAACAAGTATTACTTAAAGAAGATTATATAATGTCTGGTGCAGGCTCACGAGTTATCCTAACCAACTTGTTCTGATTCAAATACTCTTTCCTCTTATTCAACTGTGGAACTCTAATATCTAAATTTTAAAACTACATACCTTTGATAGTTCTGCTGCAAAGTCTGCTCCAAGTAAATTCATAGACACATCAGGTGAAAGCACTCTACCAAACCAAACAATAAAGCGAAAGCCGTCATCATACAAGTACAGGCCTCTGGAATCTAAGCTATCAGCGGTCAGTGGCAATCTTTTCTCTATGCTATTAAGGTCAATAGTCTGAGCAGGAGATGCCTGCAAGTTACAGTAGAATAAACTTCATAAATTCTGAAAAATCACTGAGTGAGAATATGTAACTTCTTTTTTATATATAACCGAAATGTAAGATTTGCAACCTTCAATAGATACTCATCGAGTCGAATTAATGAGGGATATAAAAGCTTCAATAGGTTTTTAACAGGAAGAATCATCATTGCAAGGCCTAATGCACATCGCTCATCAAGCACAGCATCAGCATAACCCCCTCGAAGAGGTACTGATTTGCACAATGCTAATCCATATAAAGGCAAGAACTTAAGAGACTCTGGATATATCATTCTGCCTCCCAAGCGATGCTGTACGGCATAGAGGTTACGATACTCTCTCAAGGCTTTAACGATTCTTTGTTGAACTGAAGTGCGAGCATCCTCCAGCTTATGGGACAGTGTTTTCTCAATTGCTGCAAGTTGTTTCAGTTAGAATTTAGAATAAGAGATTAATAAAATGAACAGAGGATAAATCTTAATAATTGAGGCTATCAAAATCTCACACACCGATGCATAGAAGTTTGCGCTTAACATACCTAGCCTACTAAACAAGGAGACAATAGCACCAACATCAGCCTGGCGGTACATCTCACCCAAATCTGTAACCACAGGCGCTGCTGCTGTGTGCACTCTAATACGTCTCTCTCCACAAGATGCAGTATATCTTTTTATCGTCAAAGAACAAACTTATCGGTAGAGCCCTTAAAGTAGAGAAAATAAGTCAATTTTCACTTCACAAGCCTTCCCTAGACACCAACTTTGGAAACATCATTGAACTCAACCAAATCAAGATCAAAGAAATACATGTGCTAGGTAAAAGGAAAAAAGCAATCTCATGAGAATAAACAACAGTTTCATGCACTCACAATCTTCATGAGGTTACTAGCTTAGATCAAGGTCCCAGTGCAACTAGTTATTACCGATTTGATATTAGTTAAGGTAATTTTTCAAAAGTGTAACAGATGAATTTATTTGTATGCCTAAAAATGGGTTACTCGCTATCCTGTAAATTGGATAATTAACATTCATAAATTGTGACAGAACACTTCTAAAAAGGGGGGAAAGAGAGAGGGGGAGGGGTGAAACTCATTAAGATTGAATACAGATTATGTGTTTTTGACAGCACTCTACAGATCAGAAGAGAAATTCTTATATGCAAAACTCTCTCTGAAACCTGGCTGATATTCATTCACATCTGCAAACCTGGACTACAAAATTGATCTTCATAACCAAATGCATGAATATTAAGAAAAGAAAATGGGGGGAAAAAAAGAAATCAACTGATTCAGAAAATTTAAAACCTAACATTGAAGAAACTCATCGTGTGCATAAACCTACTTCATAGACAGCTGATGGTACTTAAGGACTGTCAACCATTAGGGGAATTAATTGATGTTAGATGGGTGTTGTCCCAAACATTTTAACCAAAGGATACAGCAACGCAACTTGGAAGTACACTGTCTGAGTTGTTAATAAGGTCTCTTCATAAGAAATTTGCATTGCAAATGCTTTATCACAATCTACAGCTGGAAGTGCCAATAAATCGGTGCTTCTTAACATAAAATTTCCGTGAAACGATGTAAAGCGGATCCCTAGGAGAACAAATACAAATAATGAGAAGAAAAGTGTTAATCTGTAAGTGAAGAAGAAGACGAGCATTCTATGAGAACAAATTTAGAAGGAAAAGGTCACCTTTTCCGCATCTTATACGCATTACAGCTTCCCAGGCAGTTTCTCTGGTCAAGTCCCTTGCTAACTCATGTCTCAACTTTTCCCCATGACTGGAAGATTGGAAGCCTGGATAATAATACACCTGGCCTCCAGTATATTTTGCCAAAGTCCCTAAATACAAGAGAGAAACAAAAATAAATAAATAAATTGTCAATGCACCAGAAGCAAAATTTGAGTCATGTAAAAAAATATAAAGATGAGGATTGTGAGGATTGTCATTAGATCCATCAAACCTGTAAATTTGTAATTAAAGAAAGGAAGAAGGAAATGTCAAGCATTAAGTTGCAACGTACATGAGTGACAATAAACACAAAATTTAGACCTAAAATTTCAGTTTCCCCGTGAAGCTGACTGAAATAACAAATTTGAATGCACCAGGATTATTGTGTAAAAGTCATAAGTTAATCAGATCCTCCCAAATGAAAACAAGTGACCACAATGATCTTCAAAGCTAGACCAAAGAAGCTCAAAAAAAAATATAAATTTTAAATGTTCATAGCATGTTGAGGTGATTAAAAAAAGGCACCAACAATCATAGCAGGCCCCAGTCAAATGTTTTTCTGAGAGGGAAAAAAAAGGATTTGAGAGGACAACCCCCAGCAAATTCTTAAGAATCAAAGTCAATCATGTGACCACAAATACATTCTCCAGAGACTCTGAAGGGATTCCTTGTCCCTTGGCCCATTAGGCTGTTCTTCTTGATCTTTTGGAATGAAAGGTTTCTGTTTCTTATCAAACATAAATAAATAAGAGATGATAAACCAGAGGCATACCCAAGGAAGCAATATCTGTATACTTGTCACTAAATGCATAGACATTGACCCCAATTTGGAACTTGGTAAATTCAGCAGCCATTTGTTTGTAGAATGGATCCTCTGGCAGTCTTAGTAAATGTTCTTTGTCTGTTCCATAAACACGAAGATCATCTCCACGCAACTTCAAGCGGCCAACACCAAGAGATGGCAGTGTGTTTTGAAAAATTAACAACTTCCCCCCCAGTTGGCTCTGCAAAGAGGGTGGAATGAGAAGATAAACCAATGGTCATATAAAACTCATTATTATAGATCAATTTAATTATAGATGAATTTACAATATTATCCACATGTTTATATTTTAATTCAATGACAAGGAAATAACAATGTTCAATATAATAGAACTAAAAATACAAATATGATATTCCTGACTGATTTAAAAGGTGTAAATATCGCACCATAACCATAAATGCTGCTTTAAGGGCCGGGCCGAAGGCAGATTCAACATTCACATTTTCCTGAAACATGGATGGCAGGCTATCTAGGAATGATTCCACCACAGTTCTTGATTCAGACAAGTTGACAAGGAGATCATCTGGCAAAGGTACAAATATGTCATCCAAATCGGAAACCACCATCATTTGCGGCTGAGTCAAAGTCGACTGTGAAAGAAACAGTACTTTTAGCATGAAGTATCAAAATTGGGGTAAATATACAATAGGAACCTATATTTTCTACCTTCATATTATAAAAATGTATTGTGCTGTCAAAAGTCGCAAAACCTATTTGTGTTCTAGTAGAACCAGGCAGCTCATCCAAGCATGACCTAATTGTTTGTGCCACAACCTGCAAAAGGAAATAAAAATTTGACATGCTGAAGGAGCTCATTGTTTGACAATCCCTCAATTAAGTATAACTGTATTTGAAACACTTTCTTCCGGGAGATCTTGATCAGATTTTAGAAAAAAAATAATAATAATAAACCAATTATCATGGAGATAAATTATAGTACACCCAACGAGGAGCAAACCACAGAAACAAAATAACAAGGAATCGCTCCATTGTTGAGAATAAAAATGGAAAAAAGTTTATATATATATTAAAAAGCCAAACAAACAAATAAACAAACCAACCCTTGATAAGAGGAAGGCTACGAGTAGATAGTCAATTATGTTCAGAAAAAATATGTGTGAGTGGTTGGGTAGTAGAGCATACAAGAAACTAAGAAAGTAAGAGAAGAAAAGTTAGTTATAATTGTATTGTGTTTAGAAGTACACACCCTCAAATGTCTGTATTATGTACTCATGTAATTTTGAATAAGAAACAACTTCTCATTGATATAATGAAAATGAATAAATGTTCAAGGGAAACTAACTCCTGGAGGGAGTAAAAAAGAAAGAAAAAAGAAAAGATAGAAAATACAATCATATAGAGAAATAGAGAATAACCATGAGAATAAATAAACATTAAAAAACAAAGAACTAATCTAATAATTGCACCTAAAGGACATTGAGAGCTTGCAAACAAAATGTTTAAGAAACCACCGTTAGCTACTTCAAACCTTCAAGCCATCAGAAATGTAAACTTGCCCCAAGTGAGATTCAGTCCCAAAAAGAAACTCAAAGGATCATAGATGGAAGGAAATTTTGATTGTGTGTATAAACTCCTTTGAGGACTTCCAAAATCTTCAATTTGCTTTCCTAAACAACCATTGGATTCTACATTTACACAAGTAATTTCTCTAGAGATCCACAAAGATTTGAGGAACCTCCTTAGTCCTTGAAAAAGAACCAAACTTTATACCCCTAAAATTTCAGGACAAAAGTTTCTTTGAAGCAGTAAGAATGATCACTATAAGGCCACTTAACACTTCCCCCTTGCTACAAGGCAAATATACTTCACGGAAGACCACACTCAGTTTTTCAAAAAGTTTTTACTCATGTAATTCTCTTTCATCTAGATTAATGAACTCTTTCAGTTGCACATCACTGAAGTCAAGACATCGAAATGGAACTTTGCTTTTTTTTTTTTTTTTTGATATGGACCTTCCAACCCACTGAAACCCTAGTCGCTTCCATCCATTGCTGTCACCTCCAACTACGTCTGGTCGAAACCCTAATCATCCTTCGTCCAAAACCCTAAACCATCTTTGTTCTCTCTCATAGAATCCCTAGCAACCAACATCTGTCACAATTGTTGTCGTCTACCGCAAACATTTCTATTCACCTCTCCCCTTCATCCCCAATCATCGATCTCCTTCGTCGTCGGTCATTCTTGACTCTCATTCTCTACCTACCTCTCTCTGCAGTTTTCTCTTCTTCTTTCACCTCGCCTCTGGTCTTTTAACCACTCTTTCTTCCACCGCTCCTCTTATCTACAGTCACCTGCTACTATCTTCACCGTGCAAGCAGTCTCCTTCAGTTGTTTTTGCTTTTCTTGAGTGGGCTACCATTTTCTTCTGTCTTTATATTCTCCTTCAGTTCTCTTCTTTCCATACGAATATTAACTCAATTGAGGTGATGAGTTGTTGGTTGAGTTATTACAGGATCCAGTTCATATGTTCTTCTCGAAGAAATATCAAAATGACTATGGTTTCATTCGTTTAGCTAAGTTTAAATCATTATTGGAAGATATTCTGAATGTGCTATTTGGCCCCCACTAGTGGTAGGAAAAATATACATGTTCCTGTTGGTTTCTTGAAGAAAGGTTAGATGGCTTTCTAGGAGATGATTAGAGATTTTTTAGTCAAAGTGGAGTCATGTTTGTTGTCCTCCCCTTGGATTGGGTTGGAGAGTTTCCTCTAAAAGGGATTGGTGAGTCTTTAGTTTCAATTTCGTTAGATGATTTGAAGGTGCCCAAAAACTTTCAGGACAATCCTCGCCAGGTTTTTAATGATTTTTTGACTAGTACTCCTCCGGACAATGTTTCCTATTTTTGGGTTAGGAAAGATAAGGAAGTGTTGGATATGAGCTTCAAAATCTTTTTGTGGTTTCTAGATTGTTTGCCTACTATATATGGAAGGATATTTTCCGTTTGGAAGATAATTTTCAGTCTAAAGTCTTAATCAATCCTTTTATGGTTGATACAACATTGATAAAACTTGATGATAGCTTTGGTGATATGGATTTTGATGGGAAATGGAGGAAAATTTGTAACTTTCATTCGAAAGTTGAAAATTGGTCTTACAAAGCACATTCTCATCCGAAATTTATCGTTGATATGGGGGTTGGCTTTCACTAAGAAAACTCACCTTCCCTACTGATGTAGGAAGAATGGAGTTAATTGGATAATATTCTAGGTTAATTCCCTTTTTACCCCATTGTAATAAATTTTATAAATAGAAGTCTTCCCCTCTTGTACCAGGCACATTATTATTTTAATAAAAGATTCACAAGCTTGGTTCTTAGAGGATTACTCCTTGAGGCTACTTAGGCTACATCACCTACCATGCATGAGGTTTTGCTAAAAAAAACTTACCTTCCCTACCATGAAGAGGGGTTATGTTTAGGTATGAAAATTGAACCTTCCCTACCATGCATGAGGTTTATATTATAGATAACAGTTCAAGAGGTGAACAAGGAGTGAACAGTGAATTGCATTCTAGTTCTAGTGCTCTTGGTCCAATGGAGGTAAGTAACGAACAGTTCACACCTATCTACCCTTTAAAGCAGTTTATCCGCTTGAGGAGTCTTGTGCACGTCTCTTAATAGCAAATTCTCAATCGACAGAAAAACTACACCCATGCCTCCTGGTATGAATTTCAACCAATCAGTCATTAATATTGCAAGATCAAATATTCATTTTGTTCCCCACTGGGGAATACTGAGGTTTTATGTATATCTTCTGGCACCATCTTTATTTGATTGTACCCTAAGAACCCATCTAATGATTCATGCCCCGCTTTATTGTCAACCAAGATGTCAATGTGTAGCAAAGAGAAATCATCCTTGGGACCGGCTTTGTTGAGGTCGCGAAAGTCAAGCACATGCGGACTCTGTCGTCCTTTTTCGGGACAGGAACTATGTTGGCTAACCATTCGGGGTATTCCGTCACTACAAGATTTAAAGGAGTTTCAAGTTGTTCCTCCCTAAGAACAATCATTCTATTTACGATTCAAATGGAGAATCAGTAGTTAATGCAAGTAATAAGGATATTATAGACTCTCATCAGAGGTTTACTTTGCAAACGGTTTTGATACCTTGTTTTAGAATGGATAAAATGATTGAGCAAATAAGTCACCCATTATTCCTACCAAGTTCTATTCTTTGATTGAAATATGTGGTTTGTAGTAGAAATCAATACCACCTCGTTTTTCTTTAGTTAAAGTCTAGCTTGGTGGTTTCGTCTAGGGATGGAACTAATATGGTGAAATTCTCATCGCCTGTCATCTTCAGACTAAGACTTGCCGTTTTGCTTTGAAGAAGTTGTGTTTTTTCTAGCAGTTTTCAAGTTTGGAAGCAGGAATTGAATTTCAATTGGTTTGTTTTGTTGGTTTTCTCTTAATGTAGGAGTCTCGATTTCCTTGTTTATTCTATATCTTGCTCCCATTCAATTGTGGAATGAAGCTCACAATTTTGCTCTTCAAGGATTATTTTCCTTAGTTGCTCACTGGTCTTTTGTTGGCATTGGAGTTAAAGTTTTTGTGATCTATAGCAATGGGTTACTTTCTGGGTGTTGGTTTGTTCGGTTTTTAAGAGTTTGCTTATTTGGAGTTTACTTTTCATTGTATCTCAATATTATTGTCAGCCTTTGTTTTACTTTATCTCTCTCCCCTTTATGGAAGGTTATTGTATCTTTGAGCATTAGCCTCTTTTCATTTTTCCAATGAAAAATTGTGTTTCCTTTTCAATCAAAAAGTAAAATAAAATAATCAAGGCGTTGACATGAGTTGCCCCCCCCTCCCCCAAACCTCCTCCCATAACTTCTTTGAGACTTTGGCCTTTCAAAGTCTTCATTTAAGACTTCTTTAATTTTTTGAACCTAATAAAGGACCACACTTCACCCAAGGGTCTCTCAAACCATCAAAAGATTTTATTGTTCCTTTCTCCCAAAAGCCCACAAACAATAACACACACCTCAATGTGCCACAAAAGCGTTCCTTTCTCGCAAAAAAGAGGATGAAGAAAGAACTTCTCAATCATATCTCTGCAGCCCTTGTGTCTAGCCAAACTCAAACCAAGCTAATAAAAAAAGAACAGCTCCAAACTGCAAAAAAATAATCACACGACCAAAGAAGATGATCCAAGTCCTCCGCCCTCCTACAAATGATGCAACACGAATGCCTCACCAAGTTGGGAACCCTTTCTTTGAAAGCACTTGATTGGTTGTTCACCTCGTTCAATTCCCTCCACCATGAACCTTGCAATTTCAAGCTCTTCCAAAAGTTCAATGACATTGGGGCCACCCTTTGGCTGGAAAAACATAGTAACAAAAATGGCTATTTTGCCGAGTTAACCCACCTATATCATTCGGGGCATCGGACAAAACTCTTCATCATTCATCCCCTCTAAGGATCAAAAACAAGGATGGTTCTCATTCTTCTCCTTGCTATTAGATTATAAGGTTGATAATTTTGGTATCACCAAGTTAAAATTGTGATTATTCTTTTGGATTGGAAGAACAATTCTCAAAATAGAATTATCTTATGATTTGGTTTCTTTGTACTCTAGAGCATTCATCTCTTTTCATTTTCTTGATGAAAATTTTAGTATCATTTTCATAATTTTTTAGTTTCATTTGATCAATGAATGATTTTGTTTCCTTTAAAAAGTAATAATAATAATAGTCGAAAGAATTGTATAGAAATGTTTACCTCTAACATCCCACTTCTAACTGCAGCTATAGAAACGTCGATAAGGAAAAAGTATAGTGGAGGCATAGGTGGCCGAACCATATACTCAGTTGGAGCAACAAAATCCACACTGCCCTTAGTGAGCTCAGGTCGCTGATCCAAATCAATTCTCTGGCCAGTGGCATCCAAATGGGCAAAATAATCTCCTGGAACTGAATAAGGAAGGAATGTAATTGAAAATAATCCAACAGGGAAAATAGTGATATATGAAAATAAATTAAATTTTCTCAGCAAATAGTGTAGATAGGTATATATTCCACTTCCCAAAGAAAACAAAAGCTAATGATGTGAATGTTACACGTACACACAAGTTCTACAGTAACACTAAATTGTTTGTCCAAGAAAGGAGAAAATAAAAAGGAGATTGTATACAGCGTACAGCCTATGGCTGAAATTCAAAAGAAAAAACATAACTTTGTCTCTTAAAAATATTTATCCTATGCACTAGGCTTCCACATAAAAAACTGTGACTACATATTCCAATCGGTCATATTTCCATTTCAAGTGTCCAGAAGCCAAGAGAATTATAATTCTTCATACCATCATTGAGCAAAGAACAAATGTTGCAGCGCCACTTTCTTCCAGCATCTGTGAATGTGGCATATGGATTTATATAAGTGCGACACCTCCTACAACGGATGACGCCAGTTGAAGCAAAATTGATAACTGGCACTTCTTCCTAGAGGAAAATAAGAGAAATTTAATAAGGTAACTTAACCATGCACAGAAATCAAAATATTAAACAGAGATACTGACCCCAGTAGGAGCTTCTGCAAGTGGACAAACAATTGCTCCGAGAGGTAAATGCCACCTTGAGACCAGTGACTGGGAACTGGGTATAGCACTGGTTGTAAAACGTAAATATCTTTGATCACAGTTCATGGGGTACATCTCTGAAAACAGTTTAGGCTCTTCATCGCCATTCAATGGCCTTGGAAGTGTTTTTGGATCAATTCCTGCATCAATTGATCCAGGAATAGATCCAATAGAAAGCGAGTTGAAATCTTCAGCTAATCCTTGAATGGAACCAAGAGGAGGTCCAGTGCCTGGATAGTGTTTTTGGTCCGTAGACAGCAAACCTTGTGAGGCTGCAGCAGGAGGAGGGGGGACATAACCTCCTTGGTGACTAAGGAAAGGGGAAACGGGTGCTGACGGAGGAACATACTGCCCTTGGTGACTAACAAAAGGAGGAGGTTGCATGTGTTGGGACTGTAAATCTGCATTAGGTTGCTTGTGAACATAACCAGGCAAAGAGGACTGAAAATTAGGCCTGGCTGATGGAAAAGATGGATCTGACATAGGCTGTGGAACATTTGCAGGAGGAGGACCTAAGCTTTGAGGAGGTGATCCCATTGGCACTGAAGGAATTTGACTTTGCTGGTGCAAGGAAACTGGGGGTGGTGGTACATAAGCTGCAGGGGGTTGCCCCATTGGTGGAATTCGTGAAGGAGGTGGTTGAGATGGTGAAGTAAACTGTGGAGCTGGGAAACGCGGGAAAGATCCAGTAGTTGCTGGGATGCTTGATGTTGGTGGTGGTGGAACAGATGGATCAGAGAACCTACCTGGTTGCATAGGTCTAAACCCAGGGACCCCTGATCCAACAACAGGACCAGAGGATGGAGGAAAAGACATTGTGTTTGGGGGCATAGCAGGAGAGGCAGGTCTAAAACGAGTGGTGTCTGATCCAACTACAGGACCAGAGGATGAAAAGGGTGAAGTGGTCTGAGTGGCAGCAAAAGGTGTGGTGGTAGGTCTAGTAGGAAAGTTCTGTTGAGCAGGATTTTCAGTCCCCATGGGTTCTATTGTTGCACTCTCACGCCCGTTGAGTTAATGGGATCCTAGCATGACGCAGACCTGTCCAGCCAACAAGGAAAAAGAAAAAGAAAAAAAAAATCAAGACGTTTCTTAAAGAAAAGAGGAATGAATTGTCAATCGATGCACAAATAAGGACTTCCATAACATAAATCTTACTAAACAGTCAGATAGAGGTATACATGGATTGGATTGAGTTGGGTTAAAGGGGTTTTTTTTACCAACCCAAAAATTCGAGTGGGTCAATTTTCAAACCCAATCAATCCTGTTGGAGATAGTAACCAACCCAACCCAACCCTTCTATTTTCTGGTTGGGTTCATCGGGTCTTTTTTCTTTTTTTAATAGAGATGGAGATAGTTGCTTCCTAAATCGATGCTAGAGCTTCAAGAGAAAAGGGTTCGAAAAGCATGAGCTCATAGATTTCGTGTAAAGAAATTGAGGTCACCTTGTATGAAAATGCACTTTCAAGTAACTAAAATTTTCTAGACACCAAGCAACCTTAACTGGAGGATCACAAAGAACAGAACATAAAATAGCTTACAAGGAAATAATTGGGCCAAATATTAGTCAAGTCTAATTTTGTTTTGGACATTGCTCTAATTGAATATAAATTTGAGAATTTAGTGTATATAAGGCAAGCATACCAACGGTAATTTAGAGAGAGATCTAGGCATAGGTCCAAGCAGCAACCAACATAAAAAACGAACACAGTGGGAAATCGAAAATGAATTGAGAGAGAGATCCACGAAGAGGTCCAAGCAGTAACGAACATGAATTGAATTGGCGAATCGAAAATGGGGGACAGAGAGTTACCTTGTGTACGAGGGTCTGCAAGCAGTAACGAACACAGTGGGATCGAAGAGCTGGGCGGATCCGAAGTGGGAAACAACGAAAGCCTGCAATGCAAGTGAGAGGGAGAGAAGAGAGGAGAGAGAGAAGAGGAGAGGAGAGATCAGTGATCTTAGAAAGCCAACGCCTCTCCCTTCCGATTCATTCACAAAATTAATTGAAGTCAATTCCCTCGAATTTTTACCCCAAAAACCATACCCTTGGCCTCAGGAAATTGCTAAGAATAACATAAATAACTTTATTCTAAGTTCACGACGGCAAAAATTCTTAAGAAATTATCTTAAATAAGATAAGTCCTAAAAATATTTACTAATTAATAGTAAAATAAATAGTCAGACTGTGATGGATCGCGATAGACACTATGTCTATTGTGACATAGATAATAGCAAAATATCATCGTTTATCTCCGATCGATTACAATAGACTACTATATGTATCTATGACATATATAGTAGCACATATAAGTCTATCACGGTTAATAGACAGGGAAAATTTGCTACATTTGTAAATATTTTTGTTCGTTCTCCTATATTTGAAAACAACCGTTATTATTAATTAAGTTGATATGTTACCAAAGAAAAAATATGAAATTTATTAAGTTGGAGGTCTGTGTTTTTTTCTTTTCACAATATATGGGGTGGGAGATCAAACTTTTGATTTTGAAGTTCATAATACGAGCACTTTAGATTTACTCATTTTAGCAAGTTAGTTTCTATTGGGTTTAATATGTAGGTCCTAAACGTTCAATTTTGTACTTAATAGGTTATTTTGATGAATATGAAATCTTAAAAAACTAATTGCTTTATAATCCACAAATTTGAATCACAAATCTAATAGAATCAATTTTGTGTGATGTGCCAATGATAATTAGCACAGTCGAATCGTACCTATATAGAAACGCTAAAAGCTTTCGTAAATGAAAAGGAAAACTAGAGAACGTTTTTATGTATTTTTGAAGAATTTTTTATAAGATACATGAACTATAAAATCACTCTATTGTTCCCTACAATGTCCTATTTATAGGACCTAATTAGTATAAAATTTAATTAATTATAATTATCCATTTTAATATCTTGTATTAAAATTATTAATTATTTGTATCATATTCAAATACATTAATTATCTCATATTATAAAGTTTAATTTAAATCTTATTTAAAAAATTATTATTATTTTTTAATTATATTCAAATACATTAATTACCTCATATAATAAAGTTTTAAATTTAAATCTTATCCAAATTAATTTTATATTAATGTATCATAATACATTAATACTTATATTAATTTGTATTATAAATATATTTTCATTCAATAAATTTGAATGTTTCAAATTTTCTTTTAATATCGTTGATCTTTGTCCATTGTGAACTAGTAGGGGATCTTATAAACCTATAAATTATAATCTCTAATTATACAAGACTAATTACTTTATAATTAATTAATCTTCATTCATTAACTATAGGGCAAAATACTATATACTTATAGTTGCGCTTTTATGCGTTGCATGACAAATTGCATCAGTGGATATAATCATTGCAAGCAAGTTGATCATTCACGAGTTCGTAAATATGGCGGGGTAAAAAGTTTGTTGTTTCTTAAGTACCATTGGTCCTCTAATGAACAATTTATTTATGGTTAAACCATAAATCAAGTCTATTTCAAGCTAATGAGAGGGTAGGTCTTGTTGTTCAAGTCTTAGAGTCAGTACTTAAGGAACTACTCATCTATTTTTCCTATATGGGAAGAAGTGAATTCCATCTTGAGAAATTACATTCCTGACACCACTATTTGGTCAAATCCCCAAAATAGTAGGCATATTGAGTCGGTGACTCAAGCCACTCTCACTCATATAAATCAAAGGACAACCCCTCACAGGCAGGAGTTCATAACTCACTTCGAGTCGCATATGATCATCCTATGAAATATAAATCTCTTCATTAATGGATTTAAAAAGAGAGATTAATTATTTTGTGGTTCAATCTTATACAAACTATTTGTATATGCACTGAAGCAATCCAACTTTGCTGGTGAAAGGAAAATGGGGGCAGTGGTACATAAGTTGCAGGGGGTTGCCCCATTGATGGAATTTGTGAGGAGGTGGTTGAGATGGTGGGTAAATTGTGGGGCTAAAAAACACTAGAAATATCTAGCAGTTGCTGAGACATTTGATATGGTGGTGGTATAATAGATGAATCAGAGAACCTACCTAGTAGCACAAGTCTAAACCCACGACACCCTGATGTAACTGTAGGACTAGAAGATAGAGGAAAAGGCATTATGTTTAGGGGCATAGTAGGAGAGGCAGGTCTGGAACAAATGGTGTCTGATTCAACTATAAGACTAGAGGTTGAAAAGGGTGACATGGTCTGAGTGGCAGCAAGTTTAGTAGGAAAGTTCTAGTGAGCAAGATTTTCAGTGCACATGGGTTCTATTGCCGCACTCTGACACCCTTTTGAGTTAATGGAATGCTAGCATGGGGTGGAATGCTAGCATGGGGCTGACCTGTCTAGGCAAGATGGAAAAAGAAAAAGAAAAAAAAACCAAGACGATACTTAAAAGAAAAGAAGAATGAATTGCCAATCAAAGTGCAAATAAGGACTTCCATAACATAAATCTTACTAAACAATCATGAATTTGCTAAGTCTATGCCAAATCGCAATTAAATTACAGTAGAATGATGAATGTGACGAGGGTAAAAACATAAAGAGCACAAGAATGCAACCAAGAAAACCCCCATATTTCATCTTCGTAATTGTTAACTAATTAAGTATCTAAGATATGTTTAAATTATACATAATGGGTAGAGTTTGTGAGTTAGTACATATGGGTTGTTTATGGATGTTTTGAGAATTATGTTTGGCTTGGAAGTTATGTAAATTACTTATGGACTATGTATGTTTATGAGAAAATCAATACCTATTGATTATTATTTGTTTATCAAATGTTATAAGTTTATGAGTCAAGAAATAGTACATGTTTGATAGTAAGTGTGGTAAAAAGGCCGATACTCGTTGTCCTCATATTCTTTCCATGTTAAAAGGATACTTGGGAGAGGGTACTTGGGAGAGGGGATGACACCTAAGCCTACACTACACACAAAAAGTTCTGTAAATAGATGAGTCTTCCTTCATTTTGAAGGTTTAGAAAATTGAGAACCCAAAGACATTTAAGATAATTTATAAAATTTTTATGAAATTAGAAGACTTTTTAAAGCTCTTAAAATTGAGATTCTATGCAATTCTTAAAGAGCGAGAATCTTTAAAAATCAAAGGTGCTTTGGATATTATGAAATTTCACGACTAGATGCCAAGAGTCGAAGTCTTTATTGGCAAGTTTTACATAGATTATAGTTCTAAATTATCGTGGACATCTACTAATGAAAAGTTTCTTAGTAAGCATAATTCCTTGTTCAATCTTAATCATGACATTTTGTCCGTCATGATGACTAACACAAGCATCATGGAAGAAAGAATGAAGCATATCAATATTTTGATGAAAGGAATTGAAGAAATATATTCTCAAATTGTGCAATTTAAAGATCGAGATTGTGGACCAAAATGTCAAGAAAATCACCATAAAACTTCACTTTATTTGGCCATAAGCTAAGATGAGGAGTCCTCATACAACCATTAAACTCATAGTCAACCATAAGAAGAGAAGTCTTATTAGAGACTATAAGTAATATTAGGGATGAAGATACCCAACCCAAACAACTTTATTCCCTTCTACCATGCATCAAAACAAATGATTAATTATAATTCTCTTAATTTTTTAAAGATTATCTAACAATGAGGGTTACTTAGACTATTTGTGAAGAAATTAAATTTTGTTTGTCATGTAAATCACAATAAAAATAGCAAATTTAGGTATACACAAGTATTGAACAAACCTCTAACTATGATTATGAGGGGGCAAATGTGTATGTTTTGCTCCAAAGAAAACATCACAAGGTATATTTAGTCAAAGCTTATAATTATAATTTTCTTAGGAATATAGTTATCATTATGAATTAAAAAGTATTGTTTTCGTTGTACTCGTTGACCGTTAAATTTATTAAAAAAAAACAATATATTACTCCGACGTCGTTTAATTCATCGTGGCGCGCAATTCTTTGAGTTACTGTGAACATTTCTCTTTAAACTTATCTTTCTTAATTGAGTCACCTACCCACCTAACCAGTGTTGAAACTCTCCGTCTACAGCCTTCTTCATAGCTCTCTCTCCATCTTCCTATTTAATCTTCCCATCTACTTTCCCCTCTCTTCCACATTTGTTGAATTTCTTTTGTCAATCGGAAGAAGAAGAGGAAGTGGGTAATGGCCAGGAAGAAGATCAGAGAGTATGACTCTAAGAGGCTTCTCAAGGAGCATCTCAAACGCCTCGCTAATATCGACCTCCAGATCTGCTCTGCTCAGGTTAATACATTATGCATATCCCTATGTGTCTTTATGTAAACTATCTGTGTGCCCACCTGATTTGTCTTCGGTCTTCATCGTTTTGTGCCGGGAATTTCAATTGATTCTTGTTTGGGTTCAATTTCCCTCGTGTTTTTTGTGGTGGATTGGTGCCAATCTGTCCAATTTGCGCAATCCTGTGTTGATTGTTATGTGGGCGTGATTTAGAAGTTAGGACTTCGATTGCTCTGCCGGTTTCTTGATCGAGATTTTTATTAGTTTGCTTTCTGGTTTGGATCGCTTTTTTGACGTTGGATGGGATCATAGTTCTAAATAGGGATTTGTTTATGTGGGGGGTTTTTGATTTCGATCTGCTGTTTTCATCGGAAACAGAAATTCATTGGTTTTGGAAGCATTTTCCAGTTCAAAAATGAAAATTGAAATTTAGGTGCTTAAAATGAAGTTGGGACTTTATCTTGTTCATTAGATTTTTTTTTTTTTTTGTTATATATTCTATTTGAATAGTTATGAAGGAGGACCAGATCTGATGTTCTTTTATTCTTGTAGCAATACGTTTTTCCATTTTTATTTTTGGTTAATATTACCTATCTTCTATGTTTGAAAGGCATAAAAACACTTAATTCCCAGTTCCTTTTTATAAGTTCTGTTGTCCATTTCTGGAATAAACCCCCTTTTGTTTGACTTTGTAAATCAATCAACCGAGCGTTTGATTTTATCAATCATTTTGTTTCACTTGTTGTCAATTTTTTTGACTAATTGTCTAGTATATTTATATATATCTAATGGAAATTGTTGTGCCATAGGTAAATCAATCAACTGACTTCGCTGAGCTGACAAATAATGAACCGTGGCTGTCATCCACTAAGTTAGTAGTGAAACCAGACATGTTATTTGGGAAACGTGGAAAGAGCGGCTTGGTAGCTTTGAATTTGGATCTAGCTCAAGTTGCTGAGTTTGTGAAGACACGCCTTGGAGTGCAGGTGATTATTCTTTTGCACCTTCACGATTTTTGAATTCTATCTATCTCTGTTTAATATAAAATGAGTGTCTTTTTCTGATAGGTTGAGATGGGTGGTTGCAAGGCTCCAATTACGACATTCATTGTGGAGCCATTTGTTCCCCATGATCAAGAGTACTACCTCTCTATTGTTTCTGAAAGGCTTGGCTGCACGATAAGTTTTTCAGAGTGTGGGGGTATCGAAATTGAAGAGAACTGGGATAAAGTAGGCATTGGATTTTCACTAACTTCTTTTCAATACTTGAATTATAGTTTCTCATCTGGGATTTGGGTGGTAAATTTTATTTGTTTTGTTTTCATACAGGTCAAGACAATTTTCCTTCCAACTGAAAAACCTTTTACACTTGAGGCATGTGCTCCGTTAATAGCTACACTTCCTCTGGAGGTCAGTTTCATTTATAATTGTTATGGAGTTCAATTTTCTATCTTCAAAACCTTTGTAGCCTTTTGTTTAAGCAAAAGTTGTGTTGATGACTATGAGCACAAAAAAGAGAGGGCCTCTCAAGACAGAAGTGAGTGAAGCCCATTGATCTACTTTATAAGGGATCAACTCCTATCTCTGTCCATATTTTGTTGAAAACTAACCATCTTTATGAACTGAAGGTCATACCTGCTTCAACACAATGCTGAAAAGAAGAAAATTCATTCGAGACTTAGAGTATCTAGAAAACCACTTAGAACTACAAAAATAATGGTTTTCCAGATGTTTTTTTCCCTTGGCTAGACCACTTAACAAGTTAACATCTTAGTTTTAATAACAACCGTCCAACCAGTCAAATAGAATTCACTGATCTGCCTCACCTTTTCCCATAGGCAATCTCTCATGACTCTTTTAGTTTATTATGCAGCTGTGGATGGGAAATGAAGAAGATAAATAGTAGATTTGAGGGTTGCAATCGTAGAGAACAGATTGAATAAGTGTCAGTCTTGTAACTTCTGATAGAACAGATTGAAAAGTGTCATCCATGACAAAGGAGTGAGATATTAGTCCCTTTTTTTCTGGGATAAGAAACTGAAACGCATATTCCTCAATGGAAAAGAGAGTAACAATCTAAGGGCAAAGGGTTGAGATTACTCCTCTCCATAAAACTAACAAAGTAAAGCCTTCCAATTGTAAGTAATCATGAAAAGGTTGTAACTAAAAAAGAATTTAGCATGTTTTGTACATCACCAATAGGCATTGTATTGTATGAAAAGTTAAAAAAATCAAGGACTTATCTTCACCGCCAAGAGGCAGTGAAATGTTAGCTTAAGCTTCACATAATATTTTCTAGGATGCTCTTGAAGGGATAGGTCTGTAGTCAATGAACCTAAAACAGTCTGAGATGTGTATGCTTCAATGTTTAGAATACTTGTGATAAAAAGTTCCACTTCCGAGGAATAATGTAGTCAAGGGTATCCCCATTCAAGCACGTATTGACCCTCTTTCTCTATCTTTTTCATGGCCATGCTGGTTTGTATTTGTTGGAAATGCAAACAAAGTCTCACACTAGCTAGATAAGGGTAATATCATGGTATGTAAGCGAGGACGACTAACTCCCATGGTTGAGGCCTTTTGGGTGAAACCAAAAGCAAAGTAATGGGGTTTATGCTCAAAGTGGACAACATCATATACCATTGTGGAGATATGTGGAGGTTTTTTTGCTCCTAATAAGTGGTCTTAAAGCTACACCCTTGACTTAGCCATGTCGACATCCCTTGTCGAGAAAAAAATCCTCTAGTGCAGACCAAAGAAATTAATGAGCCTTAGTGACATAGTCATGGTGAATCCATGGTTGAGCTTTCGGATAGGTGGAGTACTTTGGTGAAGAGTTGGTCTGGTTAAAAAGTAATATGCTCAAGTCTAGTTTGGAGGGATGGCTGTTTGATGGGAGGTTCGAGTTGGTACTTTGATCAAGGGGAGGAGAGTTAGGAATACGTAAAGTCCCGCATTGGCTAGATAAGGAAAAGATCGTGAGTATCTAAGTGAGGACAACTATATCTAATTACATGAGCTTGAGGCTTTTTGGGTGAAACCAAAAGGAGAGTCATGATGGCTTATGCCCAAATGGACAATATCATACCATTGTGGAGATAAAGGTTTGTTGTCCCTAACAATATCTTTGAAATGGCAAATGCTCAAAAGAGTATTAAATACATCGATTGTACTTGGCTCAACTACAAATAAAATTCTCGGAAGTCCCATTGCGAATGTGCCACATCCTAGTGTTGAATATCGCTTTAGGATTTAGTCTTCATTCCATTCTACCATTTTTTATGATTTAATGACGCATTTCCTGTATTGCTTACTTTCCTATATAATCTTAGTGTTAACTTTTTCATGCTTGAAAGAGTTCTTTAGCTTGGTTAATTTAATTAATGATTTATGATTTATTTTCAGCTCTGTTTCCTCTTGCTTCTAGTTTTGTTGTACTTACTGCACCATCTGTATTTTCCCAGATTCGAGGAAAGATTGGTGACTTCATAATGGGTGTATTCAGTGTATTTCAAGGTACAATATCTGCTTGATGAGACCATGTCCTCATAAATATTCTAGAGACGATATTAGGCACATATATGTGCTACTTATCCAATGAGAGAATAATACTGTAGCTATTTTTCATATATTTTCTGGACATCCATCCATATGCTTTCAGACAATTTTTCCCTCAAAGAATGCAGAATAACGGCATTGACTCTAGAGTGGCTTAAATTTTCTACAGATCTGGACTTCAGTTTCCTGGAGATGAATCCATTTACCCTGGTGAATGGGGAGCCGTATCCACTGGATATGAGGGGGGAATTGGATGACACTGCTGCCTTCAAAAATTTTAAGAAGTAATATATATTCTCAATACATTTTTTTTCTAACGTGTGCCTCATTTTTTATTCACTAAAGTTTTCTTATCTTCAAGACCTCATTAATTCTCAGTTACAAATATAATATATATATCATTTACCATATAAAAAACGCATCCTCTGTGGTGTCTCATTTGTGGTATGCTGTTCTCAGATGGGGAAACATTGAATTTCCTTTGCCCTTTGGTCGAGTGCTAAACCCTACAGAAAGCTTTGTTCACTCTTTAGATGAAAAGGTAATACATTTTAAGGCATCATTGATGCTTAGAAATAACCTGTGGTTTCGCTTCTCAATATTTGACTGAAGCCATGATTTCTTTTTTCTTTTGAGTACTCCATGAAGGTTAATAACGATATAAAGTTGTAAATTAACCACTATGATTTTATCTGATGATCAAAAGGATGCCATGCCTTTGGGTCATGGGATCAAACCATTTAAGATATTAGATGCTGTATGGTTTCTTCTTAGAATGATTTTTTTTTAATCGGGAGTTGTTCCACAAGATTGGGAGAAGCATAAATAATCTAGTCCAAATACTCATAAAAAAAGGAAAGAAAAATGAAGTGTACAAAATTAGAATTTGCATCTTTACAACAGAAGGCAAAAGTTTTAATCACATCAAAGTCTTGATCTTGTAGACAAGTGCATCCTTGAAATTCACTGTTTTGAACCCAAAAGGGCGCATTTGGACGATGGTGGCAGGAGGGGGTGCTAGCGTTATATATGCCGATACTGTAAGTGGTCCTAGTCCAATGCATGGATTTCATAATTTTTCTCAAGCTGAAAGCATGAAGCTATGTATGACTCTTGATGATTACGAATTATGGTCCAAGACATTGCTATTGATGCCACATTGTCTATCACTGGTAGGTTGGGGATTTGGGTTATGCATCTGAGCTTGGTAATTATGCAGAATACAGTGGGGCTCCAAATGAGGAGGAGGTGTTGCAATATGCCCGAGTTGTTATTGATGTAAGAATTAATGTTTACTCGCCTTCAGTTCAAGCATCTCTATATGTCAGGGGAATAATTTCTTAGTCATGAAACTATTTAATTAATTTTGAATCTTGATGAAATTCAGTGTGCTACTTCCGACCCTGATGGGCGGAAGCGAGCCCTTCTAATTGGAGGGGGAATAGCTAATTTCACAGATGTTGCTGCCACTTTCAATGGAATTATTCGAGCTCTAAGAGAGAAAGTGAGTTACTTCTAGAATTATTTATTCTTCAGTTTAGTTCTCTTCTAAAAAAAGTCTTGTTATCTACCAGGAATCGAAATTGAAGGCTGCAAGAATGCATATCTATGTTCGGAGAGGTGGTCCAAATTATCAGACCGGTCTTGCAAAAATGCGGGCTCTAGGAGAAGAGCTTGGAGTTCCACTCGAGGTACATCACCTTCATTCTTAATTCTTCTCTACTACGTAGAACTTGTAACCATTTTTGCTTATTCATTGGATCGTCACATAATCTGAAGTGGGGTATAGGAATGAATTCGATATCAAAAAAGAGGAAACCAAAAGACTTTTATGAAATGCTTCATTTAGATTCTAGGATGGATGAACAAATCCCCATTCTCCGCCAGTACTCTAGATTGAGAATGAGTGGGAGGTTAGCCGTTTGTGTTGCAATAGAAGACACCCTTTATTGGCTCAACTTATGTTGGAGATATGGAATCTCATCTTCTATAAAGTTACTGATATGGTTTATGCATTTTGTTTAAAAGTTACTGCTCTCTCCCCACACAGGTTTTTGGCCCAGAGGCCACAATGACTGGTATCTGCAAACAAGCAATCGAGTGCATAATGTCTGCTGCATAGTCCCCCATTTTATTTGCAGCTGATAACTTAGTTGAAAGATGCAATAAATATCCTTTATAGCTTGGTATCTGCTGCGGTGGGGAAGGGAAAGGGAGAGGGAAAGGTAAAGGGAGTTTGTGGTATCTGTTTCTGTAGCATTGCTCATTTTTGTAGTCTTTGGAATTTGGAAAACAATCCCTTCATACTGCTTTGCCATATGAAGATGATGGCAGAGTTGGATTCTATGTGCACTCCTTTTGACTCAGTTTAGCATGTTGTGTGCGCCATTTGCAATAGCCTTCAATGTATTGTTCTTATATCAAAAGTAACATTCTCCGCGACTGGCTTTATTTTTCTCATATATATTTTTTATTAATGCTTACTTGAATCTTGCATTAGTTGTGCAACTATATATATATAAAAATTGAATGTGGATTTTGCTTTCCTATGCTCGGTGTAGGTGTCTTGTCATCTCCCTTCTCCAACTTCAGTTTCGTCTTATGTTGCCAAATGAATTTTGGTTGTTTGGCTTGTTTAAAATTTCCCAATTCTTTCCAAGATTGAAGTTCTATGATCATGTATCCCATTTTTATACTTTATGATTAAGTTTAGATGGTTACTGTGGCATGCTATACAAGAAATTGACGTGTTGATATATATACACACACCTTTTCTTTTCTTTTTTTTTGAGGAAAAATTTGATGTGATGATATTAAGATAAATGTCACCTTTGTATAATGTGATACTTGTAGCTAACAATTTGTAAACATTGATCAATATTATAAATTTTTTAGATTATTAGAAACAAGTTAATGCAGAACACAGTTAGTTTTTTTTAAAGTTACTTTTTAGTATAATTGTAGGGATGAAAAAACAAATCATTGACTATAAGAAAAGGAGTCAATTGTCGCTACAAAGTTGGTTTTGGTAGGGAGGTGAAAATATACCGAGCAAAATGTATTATTTAACAAACATTTTATGTCAAAGGACACAGTCACACATTTGTAATTTTAAAATAAATATATAAAACAAAACATATTTTAATTGACTGGATATTAATCTTAATATCTACACAATACTCTCAATTTCTTTTCCAACTTTTTTCAATATCCAAACAAACTAGTGTTCAAGTTGAACTTACAATGTTTTGAAAACACAGAGCCATTGGTTTGAACTTATGATATTTAAGAATGATTAATAATGTATTTTTTTTTTCATTTTTTTAATGAAAGAAATATTATTGGTGTCCTAATTGATTGTGTTAGGTTGGTTTTGATATCTTTTGTTAATTAGTTTATAGTATTTAGCCCTCCAAAAATGGCAATCCTGAGTACCTTAATATTATAAAATTTTTAATATTTAGTTTAAAGAGAAATTGTTTATTTATATGATTTAGCACAAGTATTTTAAATCATTAAACAAGAAACTTTATGTTTGTTCATTTACACGATTTAACATCTTGTTCGATTGTGTATCTAATATTAGTTGTGATTTAGAATTTTCGTAATAAAAACCGTTTGCTTTAAACAATGTAATACATAACAAGTTGACAATATTGTATAACCGAGTTTAAAAAAAATGCATTAGTTAAAACGGTCAACTTCATTATACTTCAATTGATTAAAAGTATATGCTATCGACTAGAATGTTACAATATAGATCAACAAACTCAGTTACTATTTGCAATATTTAAGAAAACAAACAGGTCAATTGTTCATAGCAAGTTGATAATTCTAAACCATGCAGATTTTTACTTTAACAAGAATGCAGATTTTTTAAAATGAAAAAAAAGAAAGAAAAAAGAAAAAAAGAAAAGGAAAAAAAATGAAAAAGAAAAAATATATATGGTCCCGAAAAGTGATGGAAAGAAAAGACCCTGTGGGGAAAAAAATATGGTCCCGGCGGGGCTCGAACCCGCGACCTTCGGCTCATAAGACCAATGCTCTGACCAACTGAGCTACGGGACCTGTTTGAGAGAGGAGGGAGGTATAACTATTTTATTCAATATTTAGTTTCTCCACAAAAATAAAATCTAAAAAATAATATATATTATATTTTGAGAACAAAAATCTCAAAAATAGACCAAAGTAAAATGGTAAACATTAGGTGATAATTAGCATAAATTAAAATTACGAAATCAGATCCTAATGTTTGTACTATGGCTAATGAATGGATTGTAAGAATGGCAGGTCTCATTTAGCTTTTGTTGATGGATTGATGAAGATATTTTAGCTTTTATAATCTTATTTTTTAATAAAACAAATATCGTTTTCGTTTCAATACATCATTTTTGGAGGAAGGTTTTAAACATCGATATTGCCCTTGAGCGAATATTTGTGAAAAAATTATAATAGAAATGAACACTCTTATTAGTTATGCTACTCTTTCGGATGTTTATACTAATTAAGATTTAATAACATTTTTACTTAAATTTTGTTAACTTTGCATCATAATGTTCGTCCAAACGTGGTTTATTTAATGAATCATTAGTTTGTTTGGGGCATAAACATTTGAGTCACATATCCAAATAAAGACTCGAAAGATCAGCAAAGAATGAAATCCTTCAAAACATGGATTTTAATGATCTTGAAAATCGGAACTTGTGTGGGTTGTATTAAGTAAAAACAAACAAGACACAACCTAATAAAGCAGCTATATGAAGTTCAGAGCTCCTTGAAATTATATTTATGTACGTTGCACACTTTTTTTCCTTCAAAGTAGAAAAGAAGATTTATTCCTTTATGTTATAAAGCTTGTAGAATAAAACAAGATAATATAAAATAAAAATATTAAATTATTGAGCAAATTTCTTTTGACCTATCTAGGAGAGATTTGAAACTTTTACCTCAAGATTGTTAATACAAGCTTTATGTTAGTAAACTATGCTTATTATTAGTAACCATATCCCATAAGGTTAAGTGTTTTTTCTTTTTTTCTCGTCTTTTCAATTTACTCACTAATATTTAAATTGGGTTAATTTAGTCTGTTATATGGTAACATTTTTTAATTATACCCTCACCATTAAAAAAAATATGGATTCTCTCTTGTAATTAAATCACTTGACATGATACTTTAGTGAGTTATTAGAAATTTCGATTCGGAATTATATTTCTTAAAATTAGAAAATTTGAAAGTTTTGCAAAATTTTAATAACTTGGAGTAGGAATTCAACTTTTAAGAATAGTGAAAAACGATTCAATTTTTTATCTCCTTACTTTCTCTCTTATAGTGTCTTTTTTTTTTTTTTTTTTTTAAAAGCATTTAGAAAATCAACCTCATAGTTTTTTTTTTCTTAAAGTATAATTAGAGCTTTATAAATTGGTTGATGTTTTATGAACTTTTAAAAATATATATTATATAATTTCACCACAAACGCAAGTCTATTTTAATATTTCCCCAACTTAGAAGGTGTGGTTGAAAAATAATATTAAAACATAAAGGACATAAATTCAAGCTTTTTAAGCAATAGAGATAGAAATTGAATATATATATATAGTTGAAAAAAAACTTTTAGCCATTATGGTGTACCATTTTAAATATTGAGTAATGACAAAATACTCACTAAGTTATTACTTAGCCAAATTGAAAGAAAAATTTAAGGGCCTTAAACTATAGTGGTAGTTGTAATTATAGTCTTAAACTTTCAATTTTAAAAGTTGAGTCCTCAATCAATGAACATTAAAATAAGGTCAAATTGGACCTTCAAACTTACATAGTTGTATAAATTGTAAACAATTGTGAGTCTAATTTCTATAATTATTGTAAGCTTGAAGGTCCAATTTTAACATTTGTAAAAGTTTAGGGAAATATTTCAAAGTTCAATGATAGTTTTTGCAATTTGCCAAAAATGAAGAGAATTATTATAATTAGAGATGCTAAAAATGAAAATAAATAGGAAAACAAATGTGGTAAAGAATACATAACCGAATTAAGGAGTTGGCAAATGAACGTTAACCCTACAAATGCGAACCATATTTAGAAGAAAAACCGTTAGTGTGGAATATAAATGCACACAAATTGTAAGCATTGAATACCTTCTTCTATAGCAATCAAAGGAGGAGGGGATATTATTTAGTTTGTAGCAAGAATGAGGGTGTGTTTGAGAATCATATTGATTAGTATTTGCATTGTGTTGGTTAGCATGAAGATGAACAGGATTGAGATGGTAAATGCATCAAGATTTGATGATTATAGCCAGCCAATTGAAGATGCGAGTTCCGAATGTGGTGGCTACAGACGTCATAACAACTACCACTGCAAACCACCTGGTCAAATTAATAATAAAAAGACAACCATTACCAAAATTGGGGGAAACAAACGCGATTCATAATCATGACTTTCCCTCCCCCAATAAACTACTTCCTATCATTAATCCCTCGCCTCACCACATGTATTATAGTCTTTCTTAAGTGCTGTAATGGGAGGAAACTGCATATTCATGCCATTTATTTCCACAATTAATTCTATCATCTCCCACCTTCATTCTTTCTCTCCTTAATAAACTTATTATGTTTTTTGTTCCAACATTTCAAGTGTTGAATTGATTATTATATAGTACGTGTTTGTTATAATGTTTAATCGTAGAAAATTTTTTGTCTTTGCAAAATTAAAAATTTTAAAACATTAAATACAAATTAAAGGATGTAGAGGTTTATATACACCTAAATATTTTGTATTTAGGGTGTCAAGAAAATCGATATATAAATACCTTATATTCAAGGTGTCAAGAATTTGACGAAAAGACCGACCTTCAATCTTCAACATTTTTGTTACTAGGTCAGTAATATTGTTATAATGCATGAGTCTTGTATTTGAATTATCAATTTGGTCGTAGCCAACAATATTGCTCGGTCATATCCAACAATGAATGTTTTAACCACACAAATACAATGTATTCCAACACAAACTTTCTCAATGATTGAGAACTCCTAGCAAGCCAACTGTATGTTCATATAATAATAATGACATCCACCAATCCATTCCTATGTTTCATCATTTTCTTCTTTTCCAATTTTACCCATTCGTTAGATAGAGTAGAATTAAAGAGCGTTTACTGGCTTTCCAAGTACCGTTTAGAGAGTAATTTCTACTCACTCCCTTTTCATTTTTCATTAATCAAGACTTCTTCAAGCTAAATGGATATCTCTAACCTAATAGGTAAGAGTATTTGAAAAAACAAGAAGATTCAAAAATTTGGAAGAATTACATAAATAAGGAAAGAAGGAAAAGCTGATATTAAAAAAAAGAAAAGAAATATGAGATTAATAAAAGAATTCAAATGAATAAAATATTTGAGAGGTAAAAGTATTTGAAAAAAGAAAAAAAAAAAAAGGGACATATGACCAAAAATATGGACACAAATAAAAAATGGTACTTTTTTTTTATAAAGTTAGTGAATTTTGGCCTTTTAATGATGTAAAATCACCACCTTTAACCCTAATTGTGTTATTCTTATGTTTTCTTCCTTTTGTAATGTTTTTATTTTTTGAGTTTATTTATTTATTTATCTTTTTTATATGCATTTCTTCCATCTTCTTTTATTTTTATCATTTTTTCTGCATTTCTTCTTCTTATTTTAAAATTATTTTTCCAATATATATATATATTTTTCTTATGCATTTCTTTGCATTGAGTGAACTTATGAATCGAGCATATGACATAGAACATCGAATGAACCTTTTAATGAAATATAGAATGTAGAGTATCAACTAACAAGTATCGGATAATAAGTATATAATATAAAATATATAACATAGAGTATAAAATGTAGAGTATCAAACATCAAAGATTAAATATAGAATATAAAGAAAAACTATGAATTGCAGCATGCAAATGGTTTTCAAGGTTGGATAGGTAAACTTATAAGGTGACGTCAAACTTTTCATTCTAGTTCAAAAAATACCCATTTTTCATTTGCCCACCATCCGTTAAAAAAAAGAAAAAAGAAAAAAGAAAATCCGTTCATAGTTGGGAATTGGGAGAGGCATTTATAAATGGTGTCATTTCTGGCCTTGGGTGGCTCATTGGCCTCCCGCCATTCAGAATTTCGAACCATCCTTCTCCGCATTTGGGCATCTGCTCTCTCAGTCCCTCTACTTTGTTCAATCTTGACAGCATCAGCATGACTTCCAAACTAGGTACCGGAAACTAGACAGCATTCTAACACTCATTTTCCTCCTTCCACTGTAATTTGTAGCGTAGTTTCTGATTGTGTTAGACGGGTCGAATTCTAGGTGGGAAGGCCATTGATTTGTGGTCCGAGTTAATAGCTAGCGAGGGAAGCGAGCGCCAAGAAGAAGCGCGAGTAGAAGAGGTTTATAGACGAAGAAAGCCAACCCAGAAGCCCGTTCACGTTGTTCCCTCGTAATTTTTCTTCAATCACTCGTTTAATTCTTCTCTGTATTTTATTTTGTTTGATGAAATCCATTGTTCATGTTTCCCTTTCAATTTTCTTGCAGGAAACAAAACTTAGGTTCGAATGGTTGTAATGTGCACCGGGTGAGTTTAGTTGCTGCTGACAGTAAGAGAATCAGTTGGAACCGTGCCCTTTCCGTCAGGTTTAGTTCGATTTTCTTTTAATGTTCTTCTCAACTTTATGCTGCCAATTCCGATAAGGGTGTCGATGGGGTCTGATATCTGCTTTCTTAATTGTTGCTAACACGGACAATTTTGTGGTAGCTTAGCCCTTTTAAGTTTACTATGTAATGACTATAATGAAACACAAAGAGGGAAATATCCAAACGACAACGAAATAAGTCTAGATAGCAGATTAATATGCTCTGCGGCAGTAGATTGTTGAGTTACCATGAAATATACCTGCCATCAGATGCCATGAAGTGATATTAAAAAGATAGACGAGTTGTAAGAACGGGTTACACAGTGTAGGGATCGATACTGTGTGACCTTGACCTTCATAGCACATTCTTCTTTGCTTGTAAAAAAAATAATTATTCACAGACCCAGTCTAATTTGACATATTGCACGTTGATTCACATGTTGAGTAGGATCACATCTATGGTATGATCAATTAAACTTTTTAGCAAGGTCTAGGTTTCCTTGGCTAGATTTTCTGATGTACTCAAGTTTAAGCTATTTTATTGAAATGGAAAATTCAGCCTAAAAGCTTACAAAGTGACTATATTTGTACAAGTGGGAAGGCTTGCCTAACCGGTCAACAGCCTACTAACCAACTAAACAGCCGAGAAATAGCTATAACAAACTTAAAATGATCAGCCTAAAGAATTACAAGAAAGAGAGTAAAATAACCACGACCATACTCGGTTAAGAAAACTCACATAATGAAAGGCCCTACATCGAACCCTTCCCACCAAAAAAGAAGACTCACCCAAGAGTTTTAGGTGCTGAGGTTGAATTCAGAAGGCACAAAGTAGGGGAAGATGTTTGATGCATTTAAGATATTGCTAATGGGCATGGAAGGAGAGCGATCAATACAATAAGCATTAGGGCCCATCCTCTCTAAAATTGGAAACGGATAAGGATTTTTAGTATATGATTAGTCACTTCCATTTGGCATCTGTTTGGGGGTGGCTCATTGTGCTACAGAGGAGTCCTGCTCCAAATCATTTCCACAAGGATTTCCTAGAATAGTCGATAAACTTAATGTCCCTGTCAGAAACAGTTGTCTTTAGGGTCCATGAAGCTTTTTGGTAAAAGAAACATTTTATATATAAAGGGGAAAAAGGGTTCCATGAAGCTTAACAATCTAACAAAAGAAAGTTAGTGATAGTCAAAGCATCACTACTTTTCTTTCAAGCAATTAAGTGGGACATTTTTCTAAAGCAATCAACTACAACCGAAACTGATTCAAGGACACGTTGAGTTCGAGGGAGGGCAAGAACAAAATCCAATGATAAGTCTTCTCAAATAGAAGTATGGATAGGTAATGGAGAGCAAATGCATGGATTTTGGTTTGAGGGTTTTGAAAATTGGTAAATAAACATCTTTTTGACAAAGTTGACATTTTTTTAAAGTTAAGGAAATAGAAGTATAAGTCTTTTCTCGGCCAAAATGTCTTTCCAAATTGCTAACCTAGATTTCTTTTTAAAGTGGTCTTCTTAAAGAAGTATGAGGGATGCATGCCAACGTGAACATACCTCAACGGTAATTGACATGTACTCCTTTCCTTGAGGTCAGAGATTCAAATTTCCATACTCCTCATTTGTTGTTCTAAAAAAAAGAGTGAGAGATGCATATCACTTTGAAATAAAAATCCATAAAAAATATGGAAGTTTTCGCAAGGTAAATAGCAAGTATACTTATACTAAATGTCTTTAAAGTCTAGATCTATAGCATAAGTATCAGGCAAATGATAAAAGGGAATGATTTCTCTGCAAAGAAGGGTAAGAAGATTGCCTTTGCGACTTAAACCATTAGCTGCTACTTTGTTAGTATTTATTGGTGTCTATTTGATGGCAAACTCCAAATGTTGGAGAAATTGAATCCACAACCATGTATTCAACTTACGTTCTTTTGAGAATGCAAAAACTTCAAGAAAAATGGTTGGTTAGCAAAATAATTTTTTTAACGAAGTAAGCCATGCCCGAAAGAATAAAGTTCTTGTTCCTAAGTGTTCCATGTTTGGCAAGTTAAAACTCATAGATGCCTGTTGCAATCACTAATGAGACGCCTTTTGGTAACTCCCTTGGGGTGTTTGTGTCTTCCAAGTCCCTAAGCATTCAAGAGGTGAAGAATTGTTTTGTTGCAGCTAATCCCTAGTAGGTCAGTACTATACTTGAAAAGAAGTGCATCATTCTTCAATTCCTCCAATCACCGAGGATAATACTTTGAATCCAGATTGTGTTGAAGAAATGTCTCTTGACTTTGGTTCCATTTATTAAGAAAGTTGTTTCTAAGATTTACAATTGACAAGAACTCTCTGTATTAAATTATGGTTGTGTTTCCACTAAAGTATATCATTCTTCAAAGGATCCTTCTGCTTCTCATTCTCTTTCACATTATGTTGATTGTTATGCTGCATCTGAAGTTAATTTGGGTAGTGTGGAATCTACCATTATTGATGATGTTGATGCAGGAGATTGTTTTGATGACTATTTCAAGAAAGTGACTGAGAGATTCCTCTTTCTCTTCTTTTACCAATGCCTTGAAAATTTGCCTCTCTTATTGAAGCTTGTGGTCTTGAAATTCATGAAATTCCTCCCTTAAATGCCCAAGGCATTCGTTGTTGATGTTGTTTTTGTTCTTTTGAGTTTGTGGTATGGGTTGAATGGTTCTTGCTTGATGATTGAGGTTTAGTTCTATTTTTCTTCTCGGTGGTTTTTCTTTTTAGTAGAGGCTCAGCTCGTCCAAAGCTTTTGGTTTTCAGGTGTTGTCTTTGGCTTGGTTCTCAGATAGCACTCATGAGTATACAAGCGAGGAACAACTCCATTGGTATAAAGACCTTTTGAGTTAAACTAAAAATAAACAATATCATACCATTGTGGAAATGTGGAGGATACGTTGTCCCTAACAAAATTTGAGCTTGTATAAACGGTTGAACAAACTTTGCCAGTCAAAGATCGTCAAATGACTATGAACAGTGAAGAACTAAATTTGTCGGAATAATTGCTACAAATGGCTATAAGCAGGGAATAATTATTGGTCATTGGAGTCTGGTAACCTGTCGAAAGTAGGGTGCACCATTCATGAGTGGCAACTAGGGTATTGGGGTGGCCAAAATGGCCGCTAAGGTTTTAAGAACTAAGGTTTTCTGCTTTGATACCAATTCAAATCTTGGGAAGAAATAAAGTTATATGTATTTCTGTCTATCTTTTGAATCAAATACAAAGTCTTCAATAGAAGAAGACCATCTACAAAGAAGAAAAAAATATCTACCAATAAAGAAAAATGTTGCAAGTATATGCAATCTACAACTAATCTTACAAAAATATAAAGCAAATCCAACAGTTACCAAGTAGAAATCCTAAAAAAGATACTTCAATAGTCAAGAATGTGCGTTTCTTTAAGCTTATGTGGAGTTCATTGTTTTTAGTGTGAAAACTGATTTTAAGTGTGCAATGTGTTCATTGTGAGATTTGCTATAAATTAATAAAATATTGAAGTAATCCATGAAAAATTTATTACAGTAAGGAAGCAAAACCTGATTCATCAAACTCATAAAAGAATAAGATCATCCATTGTTTAGGAATGACAATTCCCCGATGGATCTTGTCCTCGTAGGGTTTAGCTCCAAACAAAATGGGGAATTCTCATTTACAATGGGAACAGATAATATTTTCCATCAATTCTTTTGGGGACAGGAATGGGAAGTACATTTCCTGCACCATCCTTCCTCTAACCTTGATTCCAATTTTAGAAAATCACTAATATATATATTTATCATCCTTTTCTGTTATATTGTTAATATAAAATTATTAACTACTGAATGTTTTTAAAAAATAATTATTTGAATAAGTTAATAATTGAAATACAAAAAGATTTAAGATAAGATACATGTTGTCGTGTAAAAAAAAAATACATACATACATATATATAGAAAATTATTTTAAATGACAAAACAACTGAAAATATTTACAAATAATAGGAAAATATCACAGTTTATCTGCCGTAGATCGCGATAGACTACTATCTGTGCCTATCATGACACAGATAGACATAAATAGTAGTAGGTTGTCTATTGCATCTGGACAGTGAAATTTTGCTACATCGGCATGGGGTTGCTCTTAGTGCCCTACTTATAGGTTTGTAGATGGCACCAATCTGGGTTTCATTACCATCGTAGGCATTGGGGTTATTGCTAAGCTAGGTCTTCTCTTTTTTTGAATATGCTTCTCCAATTATCCACTTGTTTTGGGGTCTTTCACTTTTTTTGTTTTGGCCAATATGTTATGACTTCTTTACTCTCTCTCTCCTTCCTTTGTTTAATCATGGGCTGTCTTCTTCCTTTTTATTTTGGCTACTTTGTATCTATCTATTGGATTCTTTTCAGGTATCTATTTGGATATTTCATTCATCAATGAAATGTTTCTTATATAAAAAAAAACTTTTTAATCTAAAGAAATTAAATATTGTTGACCATGATCTCGATTGTCAAATCGGTAAATGGGACCTGGACAAAGACTAAAAACCCTTATAGATCCAGGGACAAGGAGGGCATCTCCGACCTGCTCTATTTCTTTATTGATTAATGTTGTTCTCTAACCAGATATGCACTTATTGTCTTCATTTTCTTTCTCATTAATTTACAATTGGTTGAATGTATTGTGCTTCACTTTTATCAGAGGGAGGGCAAGTATTGCAATTGAGGCTTGTATAGATCGCCAGCTTCAACATAAGCAGGCAAAGAGAAAAGGAAAACCTGCTCTACCCAAAGTAGGCTTCTTTTCCATTCGTGACCTTTGTTTCCCCTTTACTTAACTGCAGTTTTTCAGAGTGTTCTGTACATTTAATCTTTTCCATAAATGTTAAACCTTTTTGTATCACACACCAATGCCTTGCATCGAGTATTTGAACTTTATATGAGGTCCTTCATTCTCTACATTCATCATAATTACTTTAATATTTGAAATTGGCAGGGAAAGTGTGTACAACCTACAAACTTTGACAAGGAGCGTGCATACTTTCAAGAGGTAGATGCTTTTGAGTTGTTGGAGGAGAGCCCTTCCCCCAAGAGCTTCAGTACATGGACAAGCAGCCAGTTTGATAGCGCTACAGTACCATCTCTATGCTCTAGAATAGAAAAATGGTTAATTTCCAAGAAATCAAATTACAGTCTTGCACCTTCTAGCACACTATCAAAGATATTAGAAACTCCACTGGGGTCCATTGAACCAATTGGTAGAAATCATTTGGAAAAATTCAAATTGAGAACTCCTGAGAAGTCTTCTAGAGAGATAGATGTGCACTTTTGCTCTATTCAGAGAAGATTTATTTCCAGTATAAATGATCTCGATGACCTTGAAATAGAAAGCAACGGAGACAATAGAAGTAACAAAGCAGAAGTAGTGAGTACCGAGGATTGTGAAGACATTGAAGTTGCTGTGAAGAAACTTTCTTTGGCATCAACATCTACTTCTTTCCATGACTATAATTTGGATCCACTTAGTGCATTATTAGCAGTTTGTGGACAGTCAGCTCCCTCCACGCTTAAAGATGCATTCTCTAATTATTGGTTTGTTCCTCAGCTGAAAATACTTATTTTCATGTTTTTATCCCGCTTATTGGTTCAAAAGAGCATAAAACAATATATTTAACCTTTTGTCTTCTCCAAGATTTAATGGTTGGTTTTTGTATCTGTTCTCTTCTTTGCCTCTCCGACTTCTTTGTGTAAGAAGTGGCGGGAAGAGGTTCCACCTCCAAGCGGAGATTCCCGTGTAATGTAATTAATGCCTGCAAAGTGTTTTTTGAGGATTAGCTTTTTAGGGATTTGTGTTGCTGCCTTTTAGTTTTTTGTTAAGCCTTAGCACGACAACCTCTACTTGGAAGTATTAATTGGATGAGTTGATTCAGGATCAAGCCCAATAAGTTAGGGCTTTCTTAATTTGTTGAACTCAAGTAATGAAATTTCAGTCTCTAATTGTCATAGAGTCAAAAGAATATACATTCACATTTAATTTTTCGCATGCGATTATGTAAATGGTTTGTCGTCACTGCTCTTGCAATTGAAGTTGTTCTCCAGTTAATTTCTTGGCTTACTTTAGTTCGTATGTTTCTCATTCACTTTCTTTAAATTACTTTAATTACTGAGTTTTTGATTCAGTGACCCGGAAACTATTGTCAAAGTTGGTGAAGGTACGTATGGAGAAGCTTTCAGAGCTGGTAACACCGTTTGTAAGATAGTTCCAATAGACGGAGATTTGCAAGTTAATGGAGAAATACAAAAGGTACACCTAACCATCAACTAATGACTTTTCCAGCTTGGCAAGTGCCACTTGATAGAAAAATTATGGGATGAAAAGTCGTGTTGGAGTCCTTGCGTTTTGGGAAGTATATTTTTAATGCATTGATTTTTTGAAATTCTTTACAATATTTTCTTTCGTTTGTTCTTTAAAAAAATTATAACATTTGTTTTTGATTTTGTATCATTTCATTGATTCTTATGAACGTAGTCGAAGTCAGAAACTTGTTTTAACTATAAGTCCGTCATACTTACTATGTATCAGAGATCAGAAGAACTGCTGGAGGAAGTCATACTTTCCAGAACTCTGAATTCTTTAAGAAGTAATGAGAACGGTGCTGATAACTTTTGCACAACATTCATACGAACAATAGAGTATGTTTACTGCCTAGTGAGATAAATGTCCATGGTTTTCTACGATGTCCATACACATCCACTAACTAGAATTTTCCACCACGCCTTTCCTTTATCCTCAGTAGTTTCTTTTTGCTTATGTTGGGCAATCAAACATTTTGATGTGATGCAATTTTTAGGCCAATTAAAGGGGAGAAAATTTGTTTTCCAGCACATTTCATACCCTGGGTTTGGGTTTTGTGAGAATAACTTTCTTATGCAATAATGAAGCGGTTTCCTATGGATTATTAACTAAGAAAAATACTCGGGTGCGTCCCGAGCATCACCTATCTTTGGTGTGCATCTCATCAAATTGCACGATCATAATTTGCCATGTGGCCAATTCTTCTTATTTCTTTTTTTTTAAAAAATTATTTTTAATTCTTTTTTGGTGTGAGTGATAAGAGTGGAATGCATAAAGATGGGTACATCCCAAAATGCACTCAAGTATTACCCATTAACTAATATCTGGTTAATCTTTTTATCCAATAGTTTAAAGGTATGTCAAGGTTCTTATGATAGTGTACTAATCAAGGCTTGGGAAGATTGGGATGAAAAGCATGGTTCGGAAAATGATCACCCTAAGGACTTTCCAGAGAAACAGGTTTCTTTTTGTGTAGATCATGAATTATTTCTTTTTCCGGATTTCAAAAAGGAAACATAAAACACAGAAATGTATATCTGTTCTCATGTTGCTTATCTTGTGAAAATAATTTATGCAGCTTGAAGATCATTTTATTTATTTTTGTGTTTCTTTGAGTTTCCGGAGAAACATGTTTTTTTTTTATTTTTTATTTTTTTTTTATTTTTATAAATCATGAATTATTTCTTTTTCTGAAATATTTTTAGCTACATTTATTTGAGTTTTAATCTTTTGTGTACCCACGTCATAAAAGGGAACCATAAAACATAGAAATGTTTATAAGTTCACATAATAAAACATAGCTAGAAGATCATGATCATTTTTTTTTTTGTGTGTGTTTCTTCATATAATACCGTCTTTTCACTTTGTTGTAAGATCTCACAATCTATTCCTTGAGTAATGGTATTAAATTATTTTAAATAAAATATCATATAATGATATTAGATGCTCGGTTATGCAATTTATCCGGTTGTTGACTCTTGCTGATGTTCTGTACAGTGTTATGTTGTGTTTGTTCTCCAACATGGGGGAAAAGATCTTGAAAGCTTTGTACTCCTGAATTATGATGAGGCCCAGAGCTTATTAGTACAGGTTTGCAATGGTTTTTACTAGCACTATTGGCTTTTGAATCTTTAATCAAATCCAATTCGGTGAATTGCAGGTTACTGCGGCTCTGGCTGTAGCTGAAGCTGCTTATGAATTTGAACACCGAGATCTGCACTGGTCGGGTTCTTTGTCCATCTACAATTATTTTGTTCGTTTATTTTCATTCGTTACTGATTTGGATCAGTGTATTTATTGCCAGGGGAAATGTACTTTTAAGTCGGAATGATTCTGAAGCGCTGCAGTTCACCCTTGAGGGTAAGAACATGACCATAAAAACATTTGGACTTCAGATTTCGATAATTGACTTCACTCTATCGCGAATCAATACTGGTAAGAGGTCCTTAATTTATCATCTTTGGGGAGTTTGCACTGAGCCAATTCCCTTAATTAAAGTTTCTTTATGAGCTAGCTTTATTGCTTGCTTACCGAGCCAGAAAACTCAACGAATGTTTGACATGCAGGTGAAGACATACTCTTTTTAGATCTCTCCACGGATCCTTATCTCTTTAAGGGTCCAAGAGGAGATAGACAAGTAAGCAACCATTCAATTTGATTACTAAAGATAAATATTACCAATCTACTAATTTGAAAATTTTCGTGTTACTTTTTTATTTTTGTTCTCATATGCAGGCAGAAACATATAGGAAAATGAAGGAGGTGACCGGAGAATGCTGGGAGGGGAGGTACACGTGTTTATTGGTTTTATCTTTCTATCAATTATCATATCTGAATCAATTATAGAGGTGATTTTAATCTTTTACCCCTTTGGCATCCTCAGGTTTTAATTGTTCATTGATTTTAGGAAAACTCGGTCTAATTTTAGTAGCTAATATTTGGTATTTCAATTTAGTTCTTATAGTTTTGAACTTTCCAATTTAGACTTACTAATGAAATGCCCCAACACGTTACAAAATTTCAGCCATAGTCATGTTTTCACTTCCAAGAATTTCGTGTGTACGCTTAGCTACCAAAAGCCTGGGACAACATTCTATTTTCTTTTTTACCTAGGGATAACATTCTATTTGCTCAAGTAATAAAGAGATTTTTTTGTTTCGTATTAATATTTTGATTAAGAAAAAATTTTGGTCCTTGAAATTTTATAAAAGTAACCATTTTGTTTTTGAACTTTAATTTGTTAAATTTAGTTCTTCTACATCCAGATTTGAAACAATTTAGTCCTTGAACTTTAGTATGCAACAATTTAGCGTTTGTACTTCCAAATTTGTTATAATTTAATCCTTTTAATTTTAAACTCGTAACTTTTTAATCCTTATCATAAAAACTTTTTTCAAAATCAAATGTCAATTTTTATTATGTAATTATTTAATTTTTGTAGGTTAAAAGCATATTTGCTTCCTAATTTGTTTAATCTATCTAGGTAAGAAAATTAATTAAATCTTAACAATATTTTAGAGACTAAATCATTACAAATTTTAAATTACAAGGACTATATTGTCACATACTAAAGTTTATAGACTAAACTGTAACAAAAATGAAAATGCAGGAATTAAATCATTACAAAAAGTTTAAAAACTGAATTGTTGCTTACAAAAAACTTCAGGGACAAAAAGTGATTTTTAACCTAACATTTTTCATTTGATCTTTGGTGGTGAAAATGAAAAAATGGTTGACTATAAACTTAAAATTAATGAAAATTTAGAGTAAAAAGTCTTCTTAATTTGTACTAACTAGAAATTTGGAGGAGAAATAAGAAAATTTACTTTTTAGATGTCCTTTTTCTCTTAAATTTTTGTTAATTCACTTAGTATTGTAACATGTAATCATAAAAAAAATGTATCATACCATGATGTATGTTTATCATCTATAAATTTAACATTTACTAATTGTCACAAACTAAATTAAAAGTGCTAATGCATAGGGGATTATTTTAAAACTTTTTAAATGACAGGGACTAGATTAAAAAAATACCTAAACATTGGAGACTTAAATATGTTTACCCTTTCAGAAATCTCCAAAAGAGATGTGCACGGTGTTTGTGCTGGATTTGCTGCTTGGTAAAAGTGCAAAGGGGAAGATTTTATTCTAGCTCTTCCCCTCCCCCTCCAGCAAGAGCGACCATTGTTATACTACTTGATATATGCATCTACAACTCCATGCACAAAGTTGATACATCTACAAATTTAAAATATAATCGATGAAATTAGCAAGACAATATGCTTTCAAAATATAGTACTTAATAGTAAACATTCTACGATCCATCATACCTTTCATTATTGAAAATTGTATGTGACTCAACTGAAACCGTTGATTTTATATTCAACAGCTTTCCTAGAACGAACGTCCTGTGGTTACTCTACCTTGTGGATATATTACTTCTGAAGAAATCATTTGTAAGTTTCTAAATCAATCATAATCCTTCCTCAGAAACCCAAGAATTGAATTTGGCTTTTGTGAACAACCACGTTCAGTTGTTTGAGGTTACCAAAAGAAAATTCATTGTTGATTTATCAAAGACTTCTAGAATAGATTTACATTTATCAACAAAATTTTATCTTATAAATGGACATGATGAGGGTGCTAAAGGGGTGTCAACCTAGTTGAGATGCCTGGGTGCACCTACTGATCTTCTTGCTTGTTGTACTATTGTATCCCTTTGAGTACTTTGAGCATTTGTATTATTTCATTATTTCAATGGAGAGGCTTGTTTCCATTTCAAAAAAGAAAAAAAAACAGAATTTAGTTAAACTTTAATTATTATTCTGAATTTTGATTTTGAATCTAGATAAATAGCTAGATTTTTTTGGTTGTATTATTTTCTAAAGGTTCGTACATATTCAGAAAGTTTATTTCTGAAGTGGTTTCGTATATATATTCTGTGTCTATGTCTAAACAAAACTTGTCTAAACAAAACTTGGTAAAGTATGGAGTTGCTTATTCTGAAGATTGACATAAACTCTAAAGATAAATACATTGGCTGCCCTCCTTTTTGTTCTTTTTTTTTTTTTTTTTTTTCCTTCTGTGGTGTTTGCCTTCTAGGGAATTCATATATCCAAAAAGGTGTAAATTTACAGTGGTTTTGGAAATATTTTTGCTGTCTGACTCTGAAATGTCAACTGTAAAAATTTGATTGGAAGGCTGTTGATATTTTCCAGGAGCGTAGTTCAAAGCATGAAAGGGAACTCCGTGCACTCAAGAAACGTCTGGACAAGTATAATTCAGCAAAAGAAGCAATTTATGATCCATTTTTCAGTGAGTTGATTGTTTTGTCGAGCAGTGTGGAGTAGAGCTGGATGATTTGGCCTTTCCTACATGATGTAGACTGAAGTCCTGAAATGCCAATGCTATATAAATATGTACTGATGTCGTTTGCATCAACATTTTGTAGGATACCTGCTGGTGGATGTAAATTAATGGTGGAATTTATATCATTTAAAAATATATAGACCAAATTTACAGAAATGTAAGGTATAATGGCAAAAGGTATATTTTAATGACCTCTCTCTTTCTTTAATATTTTATGATATCTTGTTCCTCGACCGTGACTTTTCTCATTTCATTATGAATTATCGGAGTTGTTATAGCTGTGGAAAATTAAAGGCAAACTAATCAGAGAAAAAGGGGATTGATAGGTGTGATTTAGATTAATTTGCTTTAGTAAAAAGTAGAGTGCATAATATCAAGTTTTGCATCATATTTACTTTGTGATGATCTCTAAGCCAATCGATTTCAGTCTTTGTTAGAACATCATCTGTAGATGTGCTGGCAAACCACTACCATTTTATCTTCTACTAGAATCATGCATATGCATGACATAGGCTCAACTCTCAAGGATTGTGGCATGACAGTCCAATACATTTGAACCAAAATTCGATTCCTCTGTTTCTTTAATTTCCAATTTTCGGCAGGGAAAAGCACCCTGCTCTTTTTATCATCTTTGATATTTCTGCTTTTAATGTATATGGGCAAGAAATTGACATGCAATTTCTCGACGGGTATCATATCAGAGACTGCTGGAGAATTACTTTGAAAAGCTAGCTTTTCATTTTTGTTTTCTGAACTATTCTTAGGGATTATTTTGACTGCCTTTTCTGAGTTAGTGTATTGTGCATTTGAATTATTATTCTTAAGTTTGAGATTTAGTTTTGAAACATGTTTTGATTCTGGAATTGGGTATCAGAAGGTGGGCTTATGGCTTTATGCAGGAAAGCTCCATGGAGAAATATAAAACAGGTGATTGACGGTATGGGCACTCTCTCTCTGGGAAATGCAATATGTTTGCTTTCGGTTTTGTCTAGTCAGACAGGTGCTTTTCATCCATTGATACGGAGAACCAAAGCGTCATATGTTATTCCACATGCATTGTCCCCACTCCCATTGTATACTCTTAAATCTGAATTCCACCTTCACCAGCAGCAACAGGACCTCCATGTATGTGGAAATTAGCAAAATACCCTTTTTTGAGCCACTTAGGAAAGCATTTGTAGCATCAACCTCGTTTCAAAGGCTGCATATCATTTTGTGTATTCTTTTGTCCTTTTGTTTTGCTGCACTCAGCATAAACTCAGAAGTTCGGCACATTCTGTCTCATTTTTCCAATAATGGCTGTCAAATCTTGTTCTTGAAGTAATCTCAAAAGGCCAAAGACTGCATCATTTCATCCTAATCCCAATTCCCATGTAGATGTGGCTATCTCATTTCTTTCTTTTCCATCTCTAATAAACTATTTGCTTTGTGGGTTTTGCTGAGCTGAACACATTTGACTCCAATTATATTATTTTACACCACTGCATTTGTCCAGAGACAACTTTAATCTCTAATGTTCTTTAGACTTTAAAGTCGGATTTTTTAGAAATCATATCTTGTATTTGTTGGAATGGTTGTTGGCTTATTGTTTATTCAATTTAACTGATAAACTTTGGTTGATTATCTTGTTCCCAATTTCAAAAGAAATTAGGTTGGAGAAAAGAGAGAAAAAAGGGTTGAGATTACTTGGAAAGGGAAGAGAATGGAATCACCTTAGCTTAGTTGCAGTCATGGGTGCATGTGTGTACAAATGCACATGCATGTTTTCTTCTCTTGGAGTTGTGCTATTGTTGAATGTTGCTTTATTATCTTTGAGGTTATTTGTCTTTTGAGAAAGGATGGAAAAAGCAAAAAAGTATGGATGGCTGATCCCCTTTTTCTACTGTCTATCAGAGGCAACATTTCCAATATCATCCTTGCTCATAAAGTAACCATTTTTTCCGTTTCATTTATTGTTAATCTATTTCTTTCTTTTATATTGCAGCCGTAAGCATTTGCAACTTGGTCGTCTGTCTACTTTTTTCACCTTTACCTTCTTCCTTTTCCCCCTTTCTCTTTGTTCCCTTTCCCTTTCTCTTTCTCTTTCTCTTTCACTTTGCATGTTTCCCCCTTAAGTCCTTTCCTTTTACACCATTTTCCCTGTCTGGTTTCGCTGTTTTTAAAAGCAATGCCTAAATTAAACCGATCCCATTAAGAATCCAGTTGGGTCTCTTCATTTGTCCCCAGAAGAGAACTATAACCTCCCACCATTAAAATGGCCCTAACAGCTTCCAAATGCTTCTTTTTTTCCATTCTGTCTCTCCTTGCCATATGCTCTTCTGGTAAGCAACTTCTTCTCTTCCAACTAGAACAGATTATAGATCTAGCTCAGTTCGTCGTTTTCTGATTTGATTGTCTTGGTTCCTGCGAGTTACAGCTTCTGAATCTAAAACTTTTCATCTTTTTTTTGTTCCCACTAATGGGATTTCCTGTTTTGGAAAAAAAAAAATTAAGGGGTTTTGTTTCAGTTCTGTTTCTGAATGCTTCTGCTTCCTTCCATGCTCGCAGGTAGAATTGGTGGGTCGCATTTGGAAGGGGAAGAACTTGCTCGGACTACAATGCACGATGATACAACAAATTTTCCGACAACCCCGGACACCTCCACGCCGACAATCATCACCGTTCCCTCGACCAACCCTGTCACTGTCACTCCGTCGAGCCCTGCTGCCACCCCGGTGTCCATTCCTCTAACGACACCCATCACAGTTCCAGCCAACTCTCCGGTGCCGCTCACCAATCCGGTTGCGCCGCCGATTACAGTCCCCGGAGCACAGCCCATAACGAACCCTGTAACCACTTATCCAGCTCCGTCAGGTGCCGCTCCAGTGTTAACACCCGCCACAAACCCAGTTCCAGTGTCCCCTCCGGCGACGACGAACGCACCGGTAATTCCAGGACAGAGCTGGTGCGTGGTCAGGTCCGGCGCTTCGGAGATGGCTCTTCAGTCGGCGTTGGACTATGCCTGTGGCACTGGAGCGGCCGACTGTTCTCAAATCCAGCAAGGTGGAAGCTGTTACAACCCAAATACACTTGAAAACCACGCTTCTTTTGCATTCAATAGCTATTTTCAGAAGAATCCTTCTTCTACAAGCTGCGACTTTGGAGGGTCTGCAATGGTTACCAACTCCAATCCAAGTCAGAGAAGACGTTCATTGGTTCTCAATCTCCCACTTGATCCTCTGTTTTCCCGCAATTAATCCTCTTCTTTTCTTGTAACAGGCACTGGCTCTTGCATTTACCCATCATCATCTTCCTCTGCGACGCCGGGATCCATGACGCCGTCGATACCAACGCCGACGCCGACAACAACAGCGCCGATCACCGTCTCACCAACTACAGTTACGAACCCAACAACGTCTTCACCCTTAGGGACCGGCATGCCAGAGTAAGTGCTCCGTTCACTTCTCATGCCTTTGAATTCTTTGAAAAAGTTGAAACTTTTTAATTCATAGGGTTGAATTGCGGTTGAACTACACGTTTGGATAGTTTACAATATATCTTCATCTGATTTATCTAATCTATAATCTTCCGTCTCAACTTTCTTTATGTTCAATAAACTCAGATGGTTTAATACCTCTGCATATTTTGTTTTTGTTTTAAAGAAATTATGCTTGTTTTTTCACCCTTCTTACCATGATTTTTTTTCTTACTAAGTAAATATTTGAATTCAGTCAAATTACAAGAAGACAAAAAAGTTCTAAAAACGATTTTCTTTTTGGGTTTGATTACCATTTTGATTTTTGAAAATTACTTCTCTTTCTCACATTTTCTTAACTATGATTTTCATCTTTCCACAAAACTATCTTTTTTAGTTTTTAAAATTTGTAATGGATTTTGGAAATACTTAAGGTAAGACAAAACATAAAAACCAAGTAGACAAAACATAGAAACTGGTGTGTATAGACTTAATTTTTAAAAATAAAAAATAACAAATCAAATATTAAATATGACCTTAAGTTTAACTTCAATTTTGAAACTACTCTTAAAAAGTAGATATCAAAATAAAGAAACTAATTGAAAGGTTTATAAGCTTAATTTTTAAAAATAATACTGTGTAGTTAAAAAGGAGAAATTAATAATCCATGTTGTCGGTGCAGAAATGGAAGTCCTCCTGGAGTGTTTAACACAGACAATCCAGCTTCGAGCATAGGCAGCACAACAGGGTTTGGATCTGAGATTCCTCCAAGCTCAAGCACCTCAATATCCATGGCAGCTGGATTGAGACCCTTTACTTGTTGCATCATTCTGACCATGTCCTTGATCACTCGCAGAATAATCACTCTGGACTGATGATGAAATCACTGACTTCTTCTCCTTCTCCTTCTACTGTACATGAAAGGCCCTCGTAATTCATAGCTTCAGAATCGCCGCCCAGTTCCACCATGAGTGCAATTTTTGGAGGAGAAAAGGAACCAGAGGTGAGTTCGGAAGGATAAACAACAAGCTTTACACTTTACATAATGCACTGCCACTGCCCTGCTTGAGCTTTTGTTTGTGTAAAGATCAGATATAGGGATGTATTAGCTACTTCCAACTTTGAGACTCTGTAATGTAATATAATGTTAGATCTTTGGAGTATCGTTGGGATTTGTCTTGCTGTTGGTCTTAGGTGCGTTAGAATTAGAATTTTGGTTAGGAGAAACAGAGACACATAGCTGGACTGGACGTATTTCTATTCCTATATTTAAGTCTCGAATGTTTTGTATGATTTAATGATTAATTTATTGTTTGTTTACGTATGAGTTTACGTATGATGTCTGTTGCTGAATTTTTGTTTTTAAAATTATCTTAGTTGACTAACTCTTCTTCAGCAAACAACAAGAATACTTGGAAGGAAGATTAGAAAGATCGGTGACTTAAGCATTAAGCATCAATGTGAGTACACTTGAATTTAAATCGGACTAAGTTGAGCTTATTTCCTCTCTAACATTAAGCGTGTTCGGTAAAATGAAGTATTACTAATTTAGTCCATAAACATTGTTTTGGAATGATTTAGTTTTTGTACTTTCAAATATATAATAATTTAGTTCTTGATTTTGAAATTTGTAACAATTTAGTCTATATTGTGAATTTTTTTATCAAACTTGATTTTCAATTTTGGCCATGTAACGATTTAGTCTGTATCATCAGGTTTTCAATCTACATATGTGTAAGAAATTTCATTAAATCTTAGTAGTATTTTTCATAGTAGGGACTAAATCATTACAAATTGTAAATTATAAGGACTAAATTGATACTTATTAAAGTTGGACTAAATCGTTACAAATTAAAAGTAGAAATAAATTATTACAAATTAAAGTTAAATTGTTGCTTCCATAAAAATTTATTAATTGAAAGTGAATATTAGTCTAAAGATCATGAATCAACACCTAACTTAGCTTGTATACATCAACATAAAATTCGACTTGCTTACCTACATGATCGATGCCTTGCTTAATAAGAGTGTGAAGAAAAAATGTGCCTATGGTACAAAGTTACATGACCTCTCTGACAGTTTATACCTCCAAGCAACCTCTTATGCAAAAAGGGTAAAAAAAAAAAAAATTGTTTCACATTAAAATTAAATTGATATTTGTATTTGTTCTCCATATTTATTATCACTCAGACATACAATTGTTAGAATAGGCTAGTGTTAGAAATGAAGTGGAAAAAATTCAATTACACTGCTTGGGGGTCATGCAGCGCATGTGGGGACAACAATTGGAATCAATTGTAATGATTTTGAATCATAAATGTAATTAGATTGCTTTTTATTGAGTTTATTTCAAATTATGAATTTTGTTATTGTTAGCATTACCTTTTACCTCTTAGGGTTAAAGAGTAATTGTAACATTAAATGTGTCAAAATTCATAATTTTTAATTCATAGTTTTTCTTAAAAATGGTAATAATAATAGTAATGGTAATCATAAGACGTAGTTTTCAGACGCAATTGGATTAAAGTCCCAAAATCAACACTTAAATCTTAAGGTAAATCTTAAGGGGAGTCCAATGCTCAAAACTTTTGAATAAATTTAAAACCAAAAACTAGTTTTTTTTTATAAATTTTTTTTTCTGTAAGTGTTTGGACCAGTTTATGCGCATCTTAACTAATTTCATAGGATAACCAACTTGACCTTACAACATTTTGAGTGTTTTGAACTTTGCAGTTGTTTAAAGTAAAGGGAAGCAACCTCCCATGCCCAGTTAAAAAAAAAAAAAAAAAAATCTAAGATATAGAGATAGGCACAGAAACAGAATTAGCCGTTACCACCAACTACAAGAATTGGAAATTTGATTCGAAAGCAGTGACAACTCATTTAACTTGCAATCATTTGATTACCCATTTCACCTAACCACCACTTGAGATTTTTCAAACTCCTTTTCCACATCTGTCCATACAGCTACCACCATCTGTTAAGTAAATTAAACCCAATAGTTTGTTTATGTTACTATTTGAATCTAAAAGAAAAATAAACTCTTCACATGTCATAAGGTCTTTCACAAATTCATCAAGAATAGTATCTTTTACATGAATGACTTTGCTTCTCTTCTTGTATGGTGCCCCTCCTTTGCTTCTCAATATCAAAAGAATCTATGATATGGTTTTGATTATAAAGACGTTTCAGCAAAATGCAAAGAAAAAAGAAAACTAGAAATAGAAGCTAGAAAGGAAAAAAAAAAGGATAATTCAAAGCAATATTCCAACATATCACAATTTTGAGACAATGAAAATCACATCCAATTCATTCCATCACAATTGTAAGTCATTTTCTCTATGAGAATCACCAATCTTGACGCAAAATATAACCACAACACTATGTTAAGAATGTCAAGAGTGTAAGTTGATCGAAGTTAAAAGAAAGGAATGCAGTAATGTGCAAAGTAACAGCCTCGCAAATACACAGAATAATGTTAAACTTCAATTAATCTACATTTTTTACACCATGCGAGGGGGCCCTTAAAAGAGAATTCGTATCAACTCTAGACCACCTAAATCTCAACAAGGAATATCTGGGGAAAAAAAAAAAAAAAAACTTACAGGCATTGTTCTATCCTCACTACATGAATTCCTTAAGAGCCAATACCAAAGTAAATAAATTTTCATACTTCAGAACCATATCATTTTGCAAAAGACCAAGGAAACAATGATGTGATCAATTCTTGGCTCTGTATCATCAAAAAGGCTATTTTGTGATATTGACAGTTCCTCCAATATGATCATTCTCAACTTCGCCATTCTCCGACTTCTCCTTCTCATTTAAGCCAATGTTGTTATTGCGGTCAGCCTCAACATTTTTCTGCCTTACAACTTCCTCCATGGAAGCAGCCACCTCGTTCTTCACCATAGACATCTGTCTCACAAACCCATTCAAGCTCTCCCTCCTTTGAGGTAAAGCACTAGCAGTGTTCATAGTTGAAACTGCAGGAACCTCAAAAGGATTCTCGGCTTTCACCATAGAACCCAAATTCCTATTCCTTTCTTTCTCCTTCATCCCCAAATTCCCAGAACCCGAAACCTCCACAGACCCCTCCTCCTTACGCCTAGCTCTTTCTCTAGCCAAAACAAAACCAACATGCTCAAGAGCCTCTCTCGCCCTCTTCCTCGCCATAGCCGCCTCCCTCACTTTCCTCTCCGCATCCGCCCGCGCCACAATCACAGCCTTCCCCATCGATGCAGAGGCAATCTTAGCCGCACAGAGCAACACCACGGCGGTCTTCCTGTCAATAGACTTGGGAGAAATCCGCGGCTTAGAGTCCAAATCGAAAAAAGAGAAATTGGGTTTGGCGCAGGGAGGGCAAAGATAAGAGGAGGTAGAGGATGAGAGAAGCTGTGTATCGGGACAAGCCGGATTGACAACACAGTGAGAATGCGTAATAGAAGAACACCTAGAGCAAGTGAAACGATTGGAGGGGTGAGGGGAAACAGATAGGTCATAGAACTGGAAACAAGAAGGGCAAAACGAACTGGGATGAAGACGAAGAACGCAGGAGGTGCAAAGTCGACGATTAATGCCTCGTATACGAACATGATGCAGAATCCAACGACCCTGAGAGCCGCAATTCCCACACTCCTTCGGCATTTTCGTAGGTGGATTTGGGGTGCAGGATGGAGGAGGAAGATGAGGGTGATTCATTGAGAGAGGGAATGGAAAGAAAAACCCTAAAATAAGGGTAAGAATCAAAGAAGAAAAGAATGGCAGAATCAATCTTAAATGGGAACAGAAAGTTTTGATAGGGTTTGGATGGGAACAGAAAGTTTTGATTGACTATGTTTAGTTATGGTTTCAAAAGTTGAAGGAGGGGGAAAGTTGTGTGAGTTGCAAAGCAGAGATTAAATTAGGGTTTGCAAATTTGCACTCACTATTGGAGAAGACAAAGAAACTATTTTGTATATTGTAATAAAAATTGGAAAAAAAAAACTTTTATTTTGAATTTTAATAAAAACTAATATGACCATGTTTTTATTTTTAAGCTTTTTGTTTTTATTTGATGGAATGGATAAAATTAATTTTATATTTTAAAACTGTAAAAAAAAAAAATATATATAAATTATATTTTAAAGTATTTTGTTAAAATTATCTTTCTTCTCGCATCACAATTTCATATCTTTTTTAAGGTCAACAAAATAAAAAGTTAGCCAAGACAAAGACATAAATAGAATCATGATTATAAATATGAATTATCGTTTTGTTTTTTTAAATACAATTTATTAAAAATTTAAAAAAGAAAAAAAAATGAGAGTTTTTAAACAATAGTAGATATTTAAATAATGAAAGAAAATAAGAAAAGTTTGTAACACTCTTTGCCTCTTGGATGTATAAAGATTTTTATATATAAAAATATTTGCACTTTTAATCCATGTCTTTTTGAGTTAGGAAGAAATTTAGAATAGTGTTGAGAAAACATCTTTAGCCCAGGTTGGACGAGTCAAGGTGAAGATATGAATAACGTCGCGAATGTCGACCAAGAACAAGTTTGATCTAACCTAGCTACGTGTTACAATTGTTTTACAAAATAATATTGATCCAACCTAGCTATGTGTTACAATTGTTTTACAAAATAATATTTATTTTCGACTTTGGTTTATTTTGGTCTATGTGCTAAGATAACATGTAGATGAGGAAAGATGTTTAAGATCTAGTGAGATTGGCATAATACATAGCACAAAAGATCAAAGGGGAGAGGAATATATGAACATGCAAAGACGATGATTTATGCCGGGAAGGTTTGCTGGAGAAATTCTTGGAGTCCAAGGATCATTATGAAATGTCGGGAAGGTTTGCTGGAGAAATTCTTGGAATCTAGGGATCATTATGAAATGCCGGGAAGGTTTGCCAGAGAAATTCTTGGAATCCAAGGATCATTGTGATATAGGTAATAACTTTCAATTTTTTTATCCTTTCTTAACCATACTTTTATGTCCACACTATTCCTGAATCTTGGTTTATTCATGCCCCTTCTAAACTCAGGTTGTTATATATGAGTCCTATGAGTCATTTATAAATTAGTTCATGATCCCAACTAATCCCAATAAGGATTATTCTTTTGTGGAAATAAATAAGGTATGCCACCGTTGAGTTGGACAATCAACAATCTTCCAAACTTGTTTGGTTATTAAGGCTTGATTAAAACCTATCAACAACCACTACGGACAATGAGTTTACGAAAAACTGGAAGTCACAAAAATTTAAACCTCTTAAATTTCAAGTCACCAGCCTTATGTCGTATTTATGATGTAAAGAAAATTTCTCAATTAAACGCAAATTTTTCTATTAAAACTGGAAGTTTTTAATAGGGTTCTTGAAGAGTCCAAGATTGAACGCAAAGAATTGAGAAAAAATGAATGTTAAGACTTTGTTGATTTAATACAATATTTAATACAAATAATGTGTTGAAAAACTTTATTAATTACAAACGAATATACAAAAGTGTGAAGATGGTTTGGATGAACATGGAGAGTGACGATGCATGGATGTGGTGATAGTGAAAACGTAAGTACAAATACAATCAAGACAACATACGTTGATAAGTGGAGAAATCAATTGAGAAAGTAGAGTTGAAAAGAGTTCACTAACATTTTTATAAGTATTGCTTAAGCATACGTTTGTATCTTAAACTCTAAAAATTAAGAACTCACCTCTCGATGCTTATACGCTAGATCTATCTTATCTCTAAGACGCAAATAGAGTTTCGTTTAGATAAAAGACTAACTTTATCTCTAAAGCTAACTCTTTTCTTGTTTAAATGTAATCACTTACTCACTCAAGTAGTTGATCATGCTTAGTCTATTTGTTCGATAAATTCATGCCCTCAAACAAGATGAACGCGAGTTTATGGAAGATGAGAGTGAGGTGGATAAATGGAAATATAGAACAATATGATTTATATTAAAGAAATTATGAGTCTTTCAAAATCACTATCTTAATACAAACAAGAATGTCTTAGAAAATAAAGTAAATGTTGAAAGAATAATGTCAAGCCCGCCAATTGCAATGTCTTATTTCTGGGAGACTTTAGATAGTGACTATTTGAAGTATTTGCATAGATGGAGGAGGTGAATTTTCATTTTTTGAGAGGTAAAACTGAGCTTTCGTTCAGAATACTTCAAAGAAAAGCTCGAAGTTGAAGATAGAAACAAAGGTGAGGTGAATTCTCACAGGTAAAACTGAGCTTTCACTCAGAATACTTCAACGAAAAGCTAGAAGTTGAAGATGGAAACAAAGGTGAGGGAGATTGAGTAGAGCTTTTGCTAGGTCGTTCTTGTGGAAATTTATGAAGAGAATTGAATCCCGATGGAAGCGTGTGATCGCGTTCTTTGATTTATTTTGAAAGAATTAAAATTGAAAATTGGGAGAATTAGTAGAGGAAGATTTTGAGAGTAATCGTAGAGATTATTTTTTTAGAGAGTGTGTTCCACGAAGGCTCCCAATGACCCTATTTATAGAATTGACCCTATTTATAGAACTATATGGGTTACTCTAATAACCCGCTACAAAGATTTTAAATCAAATATTTAATAATATATAATATTAATGACTATCTACCCAAATAATATCTCATATTAAATGGTTTAAAATATCTAAATCTTATTTAAATATTTATCTTTTGCAAAATCTTTAATTTGAATTTCATCCAAATTAAATAATTAATTATTTGAATCCAATTCAAATCAATTAATTAATTATCCCTCTATTTATATATATGAATTTTATCCAAATAATTAATTAATTATTTGAATCATATTCAAATAAATTAATTCTCCATATTATAAAGTTATAATTTGAATCACATTCAAATAAAATTTATAATAAATCATGCAATTAATTGTATCCAATACAATTAATATTTTCCCTCATAAATTTAAACATTTCAAAATTTTCTTTCAACATAGTTGATCTTTTTGGTCCGTTATGAGCTAACAAGGGGACCTTATAAACCTACAGATTAGAAGCTCCAACGATATGAGATTAATCGGCTAAACTCATTAACCACATTAATCAATATTCGTTAACTGTTGGTACACTCCACTAAAAGACCCACAGTTGCACTCTTCTCACTGCAGATATATTTCTGTGTCCATGGGTATAAACCAATAATAGCAAATTAGTCCTTCACAAGTGTTTGTAACACCAGCTGGGTCAAATTACCGTTTTACCCCTAGGTTACTTCTAAATCCTTAAGTACTAGTGCTCTCTAATGAACAACCTGTTTATGGTCTAACTATTAAACAGAAACCCGTCTCGGGCCAGTGAGAGGGTAGGGTCCTTTGATCAAGTCCTGGAGAAACAACTTAAGGGAACACTTATCTACTTATCCTAAAAATGGGAATGATTGAACTCAATCTTGTATAATTATGTCCTAGCTCCCCACTCGGTCCTATCCCCAAGATGGTAGGCATATTGAGTCGGTAAACGACCACTCTCACCCATACAAATCAAAGTACAATCCCTCGCAGACAGGAGTTCATAATATACCTAGGATTAAGACTAAGTTGCCTAGGTTATCCTATTGAAATAGAAACCTAACTAGTAAACGGAGTTACATCTAGTGATTACTATTTCATGGTTCGGTCTTATGCAAACTCATTGCATAGGATACCCCCACTCGCATATCACCTACACGAACGCGTTAGATTATTGTGTTTGTATCAAATACAAAGTAGGTCGTATCAATAGTGTCAGTAGGATAAGGTACCCAGCCTTATCCGTATGCTATAGACCCTTTAGACTGTATCTTGAACATTGATCCCCATATGTCCTAACATACTCACAAAACAGCCTAGGATGTTAATTTATTGGATTTAAGGTTATTAAGACAAAACAAACAAAAACAATCAATAACGCTTATTAAAGTAACACCTTAATAACTCACATTTGCAATCTACGAGTTTTAGTTCATAAAACCCAACGATTTATAGGCATAAAAAAGGTGATACTCATGATTGCTCATTTAATTCCATGCCCTGCACATGCTTTTTTGCATGACAAGTTCATTGATTGCTTAGTCAAATTAGTCATCCATTTGCATGTTGCCACAACAGTAACTGCCAATGCGTCTATCTATTCATTTTCTTCTCAACGTTGTGTTTTTCGACGCGCTCATCAATGATATGACTTGGTCTCACTCTTTCTGCTAACATCTTTACTTGTTCTTGGTTGTTTTTGGTTTCTTTCGTTGGATTCCTGCGTTAAAAAAAAATACAAATCTTGTAATTTTCAAGATAAAATCTTTTATAAACATTATGAACGTAAAGTCACTCATTTTACACTATTTTATTTTCAAGCCCATGGGTTTTATTTTAAATTAACCTAATTATTCCAAATAAATAGTACAATAACTTGTAGAATTAATTCTACAGGTTATCATTCATCATTACTTTTTATTAGAACTTCTTTACCACTATTGAGAAAAAAGATATCTCTCAACCTTGTAACGCCTCATATGCTACTTAAGAATAATCCCACCATCCTTTTTTCACATTTGGTAAAAAAAATATTTGAAAAATTAATCAAAACGGAAGGCTAATTGAGCCGGAGAAATAATATTGAGATGATTTGGGACGTCCACCACTAACAAGAATCTATGAAACAAAGAAAGTCAAACTTTTTGTATATGCAAGGATCGAATTTGAAAACAAATAAATTTCTTCCAAGACCCACCACTCTAAATCAAGTCTTGTTCGGACTGCATTATCAAAAGCATTCTTGATCACTATAATACACAGCTTCCCAACTAAGCAATAATGTCTGGGTGATCATTTACTAGTCCATTCAACTTTGGGTCTGAAGTCCCTTTTTCTCTTTAGAGAGAACCTAGTTTCTCCCAATTATTGAGTACCTCCTCTGTTTCCATTGAAATTAAATTACACCACATTTTCATACAAAAACTAAAAAATTTCTCGAAAAACGAGATTTTGAAGGAATCTTTGAGAATACAAGTTCCCATATGTATATATAAGATGTCTGATTTGTAAAAATATTTACATTTTAATATATGTTCGATGAAAGTTGGACAAAAATTTTAAATAAAGTTAAGCTTGTATTCTCTGTTAAGATTATTGAGAGATAACTAAGACTCACATAACCCACTTGTCGGGCATAGCCTATACATGCCAAGGTTTTGCCCAGGCCTTTGCTTAGTCGATTAAGAACAGTTTGATCAAAATTAGATAGACGTTATAATTTTTGCCCTTAATTTATAATTCTTATGCTATTTTTAATTAAACTCATAATCTCACTAGTTTCAATAAAATAAGTTTGGTAAGTTTTTATTCGAAAAATTCTTTATGAAAACTTATAATTTAATTAAAAAAACAATTACTTAAAGCCAATATATCTCGAATACTTGGCTCAATTTAAAATTTTTAAATTTGGAGGGAGTAAATATGAAAATAGGAAGAAAATATTAATAGGAATTTGGAGGAAGTAAATTTGAAAACAGGAAAAAATATTAATAGGTATTCTATTCTATCCAACCTTTTCATCTCTCCAATACTGCATTTAGATTTGCTGCCAGTTTAACAATCGCCATGTTCTTCTATGGTTTATTAACAATTTTTCTACAAAAGAAAATTTGACATATGGTTTTGATTACACAAAATTACATTCACCATAATTTACACAATCTTAAACCAATCATCCTTCACCAATCTCAAGACATAACAGGCAAAGTACTACTATGACACTACACCATCTTAATAATTTAGCAATCTTAAATACTTAAATAGTGAAAAGAAATAGGAAGAGTTTGTTAACACCTGTTACATTTAGATGTATTAAGATTTTGATACAAATATTTTACATATATTTATGCCACATAACTCAATCACAAGAGAAAACGTCTCCAGCCCAGCTTGGACATGGAACCAAGAACATATTTGATCAAACTTAACACGTTTTGCAATTACTTTTTTAAAAAAAGTTTTAGATTTAAATACTACTATGTGCCTATATTTTTCTGTTGAACTTTTGACAGTGGTTTAAGATTACAATATCATCCAGTCTCATTTGCAAGATGTAGTTATAATAACAGAACACATCTGAACTACACGTTTGTCTAACTAAAAATATTGTCCGGAAAATGATACTTGTATGGATATCTCATCATCAGACTAAATCACCTGGCTTGAAACAAGATTGACACACCAAGCTTGTAGCTGATACATGAATTAACAGTCTAATAGAGAGTATCAAGTTTAAACAAGAATCTCTACTGGCATGAGATTACATGAATTTGACTTAAAGATACAACCACAAATTGCTGATACAAGATCCAACTTGGGAACGGAATCTCTACTGGCATGAGATTACATGAATTCGACTTAAAGATACAACCTCAAAATGCTGATACAAGATGCAACTTGGGAACTGTTTTGCTATTCGTCATCGCTATCATTCCCGAAAACTGAAGCTACAGGTGCTACTTTCGGTTTCTTTGTGGCTCCACCAAAAATGTTCTGTAATAACCCGAGTCAGGAAGAAATTAGAGGAGTTTTCAATTCCTATTACTACCATCATGAAGAAGACAAATTCTATCCTAAGCACAAAGATGAAAGCACGAGCAATGCTTTGATAAGTTCCAGATATGGAACATGTGAGCTACCAATAATGCCAATAGTGCTGCTACTTTGCACTATTGGGAGGGCGGATATTCTGCTAACTGGTTACTTATTGAATCCTAGACACACCAAAAGATTACCAGATACTTCATTATCATTGCTCATCATGTAGATGGGTGGCACCGTTAGAATGAGCAATCGAGCCCCAATTAATTTCAGAATCGATTGTAATCTAAAAATAAAAATTTCAGAATCGATTATGAAAAGATGTTATAAACAAAAGAATGCCAGTTCATGATTGTAATTTCATTATCGCTTTAGCTTTACCTTTGAGGTGCCACCTTTAGAAGAGAATCCAAATTTTAATGTTTTCCGCTGATCCTGATCTGCAAGTGATGTAGCATTTCTAAGTTCAGTAGAAACAGGAGCCTCGGCTGCTCTTTCTTGTTGCTCCAGCATCTGCTGCTGCTTCTTACGGGCATCCGCACTATTTTAGCATGAAAGAATATATAAGCAAAATCACACAAAATGAAAATATAAAGAGAAACTGAAAATGTGAATCACAAAAGATCTTTTTGGAAAAAGAAAAGTGAGGAAAAAAAGGGAGATACATTTGAGCAAATTTTGCCATCTCTCTCTCTTCACGTTGCTGTTCCCGCTTGTTTCTGTCATCTCGGCTGCTTGAACCATGCATTTCTCTCATTTCTTTAAAACGCTGCAATCTCATCAAACAATACTTTAGATTCAATGCAGCTTCAACGGACATCCAAAGCAAGAAAGGAGAACGATGATTTTGCTATAGGACTACTTAAAAGAAAAACTCTTAATTTCCTACCTTTCTATGATTATGATCATATGAGCTGAGATGAGCTTCAAATTCCATTGCCAATTTGTACTGTTTGTTGCAAAGATCACAATAGAAAACCTTGCGTATTTCTTTGACCTCAGTTTGAATTTTCTCCTCACGTTCTGCTAAAACCTGGATTTTCATAATGTGCACGAAGCAGGCAGTAGAAGCCACCAGGTAATAAAAACTGCAGGAAAATCTGAAGACCTTCCAAAGTTGATGGTCCCCTATGATATACCATTCCCGCTAAAAGACATGCATATATGCTATATGCTGCCTTCTGCTATTTGATATGAGTTTCAGAAAGAGGAAAGCATCAACCTCAAAGTCTTAGCTATAATTATTCATTTTTCCCAGCTAATTGTATAGATAAAAATAACATACCTCCCGTTTTTTGGCATGTTCTTCTGTCTCTTCCACCTCAACATCAAGTTTTTTCCGCTGGATATTTTCTTCTGCAGTGAAAAAATCGTCTTCTTCTTGTTTTCCAATTCCTAGTTTGGGATCTCTCATTCCAGATTTTATTGGCTCAATAATTCCTACACAAACCAACACAAGTTCCTATTATTTTCATAATGCTAGAGTCCTAGACCAATAAGTACCAATTAAGGATTAATCTTGGATGCACATTCAGAAAACTATATTTCAAAAGAAGAATAATCGAAAAGTTTTTTGGAACCATAAGAGAACTTTTTCTTTTTATATTCCTATTTAAGTTTTAGATTTCTACTTCTAAAAAGTAGATGAATTAGGGATATATTTCAGCTTTTAAATTAGAAGAACTGTTTCCAAATGGACAACTTTAAACATGCCCAAATATGCTGAAGTCACTAGAGACAGATTACACAACGAATGAACAGAGCAGGATTTCATATCCAGGAAAACACAATACCTTGCTCATCCTTCCCTAGTCCCTTCCCTTTCCAGCCCATCTTCTGGAGAAGCCTATATCCCACATTTGATGAAGTTAATTGTGTGTCCAATGATGCTTGTTCCACATTATCAAGATCAACATTTTCTGTTGGTTTATGGTTGATGGGCAAGCGAAAGTCATCTATAAAGTCATCAGCAAGAGATCCCTAATATTCCCACCAAAGACAGAAATATGTGAAACATTAGATATCACAAAAACCATAATTCCAATTATTTTATTTTCTTTTAAAAAAGAAATTGGAGTTCAGTAAGTCAGAGGGTTAGATAGACATATGTAGAGTGTTTCCAGTTTGACATGATCACTTATCCATACCTGCTCCTGAGCATAGCCTTTATTTGGGTTGTTTGTTTCCAGTCTACTACTGTAACCCCGGTAATCCATTTTGTATTGCCTATTATATCATATGGTTAGGTAAAAACATTACAATTACAAATAGAAATTAGAAGCACAAGAATAATAAGTTAGAAAGTTCTAAAATAAAAATGAAAGATTGAGTGAGAAGAACCGGTCAAATCCACTTCTGTTAACCAAAGGCACCCTAGTGTAGTTTGGACATAGGACTTCACCAAAACTGTAAACATGAAAAAGATCAAACGATCAATTTTATCAATGGATTTAACATGCATCATAGAACAGAATCTCAAGCAAGCATAATGTTGAAGTTGGTTAAAAAAAAATTGTATTTTTTTGGTTATTTCATTAGCACAATTCTGAGCTTTATTAAATAAACTCCGAAAGCAGAAGGGTTGTAGTGTTGATGTCTTTGGGCAATCTGGTCTTCCTCTTGCCAGTGGATCCTTAATATCCCTATTTACCCCCTTAACGAAACCATACTTTCATAGAGAAAATGAGCGAATATACAACGTGGAGCCAAAAAAAAAAAAAAAAGCATAAAATGCTAAATAACTATAAGGAAGAGCTTCAATTGTTAAGAATAAGGAACATGAGGACGTCCAATTCTTCCACAAAAAATTCTCTTCGAGATTAATTGACTACAACGAGATGTATAAACCCATGATCATAAATGATAGCATAGAAAGCCGGAAGTAAAATTGCAACTACCATGAAGGAGGAATCAGAAGTTAACAAATTTCCTCAAAAGCATGCAATGGAAATTCATCAAAGTAACTAATTTATTAAGAATTAGAAAAGCAATGAAATTCCACAGCCCTAGACAGACAGAGGACCAAACAAATGGCGTCGGGGACATAGAAAGAAAAGTTGATGGCAGTATCAGAGGGAATTGTAAGTGCGAAAGTACCAGAACTTGAGAGAAATTAGGTCAACAAGATGAAAAATTGGTTGTTTCAAGGAGTACCTTGAGAAGCTGCGTTGGGATGCCACGGACCTCGTGCGCAAATGGCAATGAGAGAGACTGCCGTTGAATTACTTTAAAACGAAAAAAACAAAATGTTTATTGGGCCCAACCTCATGGCCTGTCAGCCCGGCATCAATAGGCCCAAAACATTAGGAGTAGAATTTGGCGTACGTAGCTAAATTTCAACCATGCTCTTCAAGTATGAATAGTGGCAAATATAACAATTATGCTCAAAGTATTTGCAAATATAACATAATGTAAAAGAATTTATAAATATTAAAAAATTTAGATTCAACTTTTAGAATCTATTAGTAATAAACCATATCGCCAATAGAAGTTTATCGTCAATTAATCTAATTATATTTGTAATTCTTTAAAAATGTTACTATATACTTAATTATTACCATTGAAAGTGTTTAGTTTTTGTTTGAATATTTAGTTAATTAGTTATATGTTGAGACCCACATAAATTTTTATCCATTACCTTTCTTGGACGTTAGGGGTTAAATCCCTAAATTTCTAAAATTTATTTATTTATTATGTTTCTCACTACTCTCCATGGTTCTAAGCGTTCTCAACTCCCAACATAGTCTTGAATTGAAAAAAAGATCAATGATATTGATTAGAGTCATAGAGTTGGAAAGGTGAAATGTTTGGTCAAAACTTCAATTTCGACTTATTAAGCTCTGTCTTGAACTCCCCACCTTCACTCTTCTTTAGCCACCATTATCATCTTCAACATGGAACACCACACCACACCATTTAAGTCCCACCAGCCACCACATTCAGCAAGTAACAAACTTTTAAGAACCATGACAACTAGAGTTTTGACGAAAACTCATTGTCATTTGCACCTTTTGGTTGCCTCTGTTTCTTAATTTGATTCCTCATTCTGTGGTTCAAGATCCTCTATGTTCTTAATTCTTCATTAGTTGCTCTGATACCAAATTGTCACACCCCAACTCAGATTTACTCTATACCTAGGAAGGAGCATGATACCATTGCCCAACATAAGATTCTATAATATATACATCATAAAAGAATAGCAAATCATACAACAATCTCTTTATCGGATCAGAAGAACGTGTAAACTTTTAACTAACATATCTGAAAAAAATACACATAGTAGGTACAACACATCCCTCTTTCACTACACTCTCAGTAAAGATGTTTATTACATGTCATATGGGCAAACTAAGTATTTACAACTATCCCAGAGGTTCGCTTCCAGATAGGCCTAGACGAGATTTTTCAGTAGGCTAGGCGTCCCGGACACGCTCGTTACCTGAAACGGCAAACAACAACAAACTGGATGAGCAAAAGGCTCAGTGAGTGACTAAATCTACTAATTTAAATCATATTAGCTTAATTCAGTTTGTAAGGTAGTAACCATCGCATGTATATCTATAAATACTCATGTTTCACAAGTTTCCTATCTATTTAGTGCCTTCACTTCCCGTCCCTCAGCACTTGTTCATGTTTAACTACAATACCATGTGCCTTCACATGAAATTCCTCAGCACAGGTAACAAACTCTATCTACACTCAAGTGCCTTCACACAGAATCCCTCGGCACGAGCTAGTTGTGATAGGATACTACATGCCTTCACTTACAGTCCCTGAGCATTGTAGTCCATTCTCTACTGTTATTCAAGTGCCTTCTCAAATCCCTCGGCACTTAATATCACGCTTACTCACAAGTAGCTTTCACCATAAGGTCCCTTAGCCACTTAAATGCTTAGACATTTGTAATAGTAGTCTTTTAAATCACTAACTCATCACATACATAAAGCAAACTACCATGCATTACGTTTCCTCATCACTATGCGTACTAAGTTTAACACAAGATATAACAAACAGTCACTCACAATTGGTCCCGGCTCTAAATGGGTTATAAGCCTCCCCGAGCTCTTCTTGGCCTGAAAATACACAATTCTCAAGTTTAGTTTTCATAAACTCCCCTTTTCTTTAACATACAGTAGCATCGTTACTCTATGGGAATTAATAAGCTACCAGCGTTACTCAAAAGATATTCAAACTGTACTAGCGACACTGCGTTGATTAAAACCAGCGAAACTACCTTGAGAAGCGATACCCAGCGATACTCTAGCGAGAATTGTGAGACGCAAGCCTATCTTTGCGTTGCAGCGTTACTTCCTCTGCTGCTCAATCTCCCGCTCACTCAGCGATACTCCCGCTGTGACAGAACCGTTTCCTTCTTCCTTTCTTCTTCCTTCTTCAACCTATTAAACATTTCGTTTCAACAAATTCCAGTACTTTCTTCCTTCTATAAACTTGTTAAAGTACAGGTCCTACATCTCACCTCCAAATTTCATGAATAACCTCCTCACCGTTTAGGACATAACCTTCGACAACTCCAAGTTGCCTCTAATCATCCGACAGTTCAACTTCCGTCTCTTCTTCCTGAGTTTGACACACAATTAGACAATTTCAGCTCAAACATCCTTCATGAATTGTGCTAGAAATCGAGTTAACTTACTAACCTCAAAGTTTCAGCCCTAACCTTCGTCTCTTCAATTTGTTCTTCCTCCAAAACTGAGCATCACTCTGAAGAGATCACAGCAGCCGAAACCTCTGTCAAACCCGAGTTTCTTCCACGAATTCAATGAGATTTCTGCTTCAGACCAGCATGAACATCTTCTTCTACCTCTCTTCGAAGTTTCGCCTTAATATGGACCCAACTCGAGCTCTGAAATGCAAGCAGAACAATTGAATTCTCAGTCCACTTATATATATATATATCACCGACTTGTTCCCCATTCCAACTCTATATTATAATCCGTTCGACGCATACCTCCTATGCTCAGCTTCAGCAACGCACACGGCCTCTGATGATAATTCATTTCAAACTCTCCCGCCAAATAATTAACATACGCATTACCTTCTCTCAGCTAACACTCCTTGTCCAACGCACACTCGCCTTCGACGCATGGTAGCATTCACCGCATCATGGACTCACCGCATAACAGCTCCCAAACCCCTCATGGCCTTTACTTCCACTGGCACATTGCCTTCAATGCGTTTAACGCATAATGATCCTCGGTACCAAGTGATCCTCTACGCCTTAATATCCTCAATGCGTCACGACTTCAACGCATGATAAGCTTCCCTCACCTTTGCGTTTACACCAAAATTACCTCCTCCACAACAGATTGTCATCAACGCATAGCTTACACTTAGCTATTTTCCCACTCCAACTGCAAGCCAACCAACTACTTTTGCACATTCACCCATCTCTCGGCCCCTTCTTCTTTGCGTTCCCATAAAAATAGATGCGGGGCTTACAATTACCACCTCCTTACAAAGATTTCGTCCCCGAAATCAGTAGATAGCACACTATTTACTCAAATAAACTTGGATATTGGTTAAGCATTTGCTCCTTCGACTCCCATGTTGCTTCTTCTATCTCGTGATTTCTCTATAATACTTTAACCAATGGTATCACTTTGTTTCTTAAAACCTGTTCTTTTTCATCTAATATCTGTACTGGCTTTTCCTCATAACTCAAATCTTCATTAAGCTCCATTGGTTGCGTTGATAACACATGAGTAGCATCAGGTATATACTTCCTCAACACTGATACGTGGAATACTTTATGTATCCTGGACATTTCAACAGGTAAAGCTAGTCTATATGCCATTGGTCCAACCCTTTCTAATATCTCATAAGGCCCGATATATCTAGGACTCAATTTCCCTTTCTTGGCAAATCTCAGAATGCCTTTCCACGGTGATAACTTCAAAAATACTTTGTCTCCAATCTCGAATTCAAGATCCTTCCTTCTGTTGTCCGCATAGCTTTTTTGACGGTCCCTAGCTGTCTTAAGATTTGCCTTAATCAATTCTACCTTTTTTATTGTAACCTGCACAATTTCTGGTCCAACTAACTTTCTTTCACCCACTTCTCCCCAACAAACTGGGGTTCTACATGGTCTACCATACAATGCTTCATAGGGAGCCATCCCAATACTCGCTTGATAACTGTTGTTATATGCAAATTCCATTAAAGGTAAGTGCACATCCCAATTACCCTGAAACTGCAACGCACAAGTTCTCAGCATCTTTTTCATCTACATTATCTCCATCCACTTATTTGCAAGGTTTATTGGTCATTGTCCTATATATATGCAATTACATTATATGTATAGTTAAAGTTGTATACCTTGGCTCCACATCCACCTTTTCTTTTTCTGTTTTCTCCTGAGTGTTTGGAAAATTATAAGAAATAACCCTATAATTTTTCCTCTTTTACAATTAACATACTTTTTTGAAACTAGTTTAGATAGTTTTTTCTGAGCCTTTCTGACTTATTCATGTTAAAAATACATGTTTTTAGGCCTTAGTAGTATTTCTTGGGAAATATGGTCTCTTGCATGTTAAAATTCTCCATCATATGTGCTAAATATGTTAAATAGTCAATAGTAGGGTCTTTTGAATGCTTCAAGTCTATTGTTGACATATTCAACATCTTTTAGAGGCTTTTACATTAATTTTTTGCAATTTTGCAAAAATTGTTGTGATGCGTCCACATCGCCAAAATAGGATGTGCTCGCATCGAAACCCTAGTTTCAGAAATGTTGAACCAGTCGGCCACAGTTGCAATTTACTTGGTCTTTAGCCATTCTTTAGCGTCGATTTAACTGGAAAGTCTCCAAAACGTGGATTTCGGTCTACCTAACTTCTCTTGAAGTGTATAAAAAGGATTGGAACCTTTCTTTCAAGCATTCAACTTCTTCCTTTTGAAATCAGTCCACTCCAAGAAGAACCTTTAGTCAACTTGCCAGCCTTAGTCCAAGAACGAGAGTTCCTCTAGAGTTCTTAGATTTTAGGGCTTCCCTACCCCGTGAGAGCATGTGTAGAGTGAAATGATTGGTCATTGAGAGAGGAAAGTCCTTTCCTAGAGTTCATTTATGGAGCGAGGAAGTCATTTGAAAAGTGTTACTATATTTTCCAGCACCCATTTCCATTTTACTTCTCCTTTGCTACTCTTGAGCATTCATTCTGTACTTATGACTATGAAATTAATGAAAATGATTCATTTATTATTTATCAATAGCTAAATCCATCAAGGGGTTCAATTATGTAGATGCCCTAGGGTTCATGGCTTGAGAAATTGTTAAAGTGTCATGTTTTGCATTACTTACACATTTCCCTTGTTGATTGTATAGAAAACAACGTTAATTTGAACTGGCCGCTTATGTTAGCAATATAGCTGAGTCCCAAAACTGATAAGATTAAGGTGTAAGTGGATTTCTCAAAGGAATATAGGGTTAAAGCCTAGAAATAGGATCACCATGCAACCTTAGAGATAAAGGACACCATAGGGTAAAAAATATGCATGAAATTAATCAAAGGTCTAGCTAACCATAGAGAAGGATTAGCTCTTTAGGCTCCTAATAGATCTTGAAACAAGACTGAACAGGTGAAGATTTTACCCATGTGTAAGGCAATGCGCCGGCATGATACGGCTGCATCGTGCAGGTTTTGTTGAACTTTGGCAAAACATAGTTGAAACTCTGCTTCCATCGTTGATTGTCTTTATCTTTTTAAGCTTTATTCACGACAACCAACAACAGTTTCACCTTAGTTACATTAGGTCATTTGATTGCATTGCTTTAAACCAAGGCCAATTAGATAGTTAGTCTCGTGAGATTTGATTTTTGGAATACTCCAAGATTTATTACTTCATCGATAGTGTATGCTTGTACTTACACCATGTTTATTCTCATTTTATCATTCTTACATGTTTGGTTGATCACCGACCGAGATTGAGCCCCAAGCTTAATGCGAAACGTTGGAAGTTATATTTTGGATCTGTAAAGAAAAGACCAAATTAAATTACCTCTGGTGCAAAACCCAAATGTTTCTTTTCTTCATCTATGAACTTGAACATTTTTTCTTATATTTTCTTCATCAAATCTCCGTCAATCTCTGAAATTCTCTCAATCTTGAAGTCATTTTGCATCAATTTATTTGATTTCAACTTGTGCAAGTTAGAGGTAATTTACGATTCCCTTACTTTTTGGTTTAGTTAAAGGTTGAATTTGTAAGTTTTAAACTCTTTTAGAGTTTAAAATTTATATGAAATGTTGAGACCATTTGATGCATTAAGTAGTATGTTTTCATTTTTTTTAGGTGTGGGGTCTAATGTATAGGATGATTCTGGCTTTGTTGGGGGAAAATAATGTTGATTAACCCAGAAATAGGTTGAATCTCACTCGAGATTGGTTTTAAGATTGAGTATAAATCTCGATCAAGCATGTCACCAAGACCAAATACAGAATGCCTTAAACCCTAAATCTTGAGGCATGCCCAGGTCATATAGGCCTAAGATTGAAGGTTAATGTATACACTATTTTCAATCTTTGTAGTGAATCTCGCTTGGGATCTACATTGAGATTGTAGTGTTCACTCTTTATTTTGTTCAATTTGTTTTTGACTATCTTTGTTGGTTTGTTTAGGATTGATATTTTTAAATTAATGATTAATTTTAAGTTGTAAATGAAAGTTTTATTGACGGTTTTTTAACACAAGCACTAATCAAAAAAAAAAAAGAAAGAATTCATGCGTCAACAAATATCAAATTTGTAGTAGTATACAAATTACTTAGCTTTAAATTAGTCGTACAAATAAAAATTTTATTTGACTGAAGACCTCGACAATCTTCACATAGCAAGGCATTAGATTGATTTTTCTCCCTAGAATACGAATCCATTGTTGATCCATTTTTGGTATCAACAAAGGACACAAATAATATTATTATTTTATATGTTAAATTTTCTTAGTTAAACTTGCACAAGAATCAGGCCAATTAGGTCTAAAATATTGTTTAAATGTGTTACATCAATCCATTAAAGAATAAAATGAAATTCTCTAAAGAAAAAGCAAAATGAAAATATTAAAAAAAAAAAAAACTTTGAAATTAAAGACAAGAGAAAACAATGTGAAGAGATCTCATATTATAATTACTACGTAGGAATGGAACATGTTGAAGATTCAAACTTGCTTAATTTATTAGAATCACTTTTCACTATCTTTCATGCATATATATAAAGATTGAGGGATATCATTAATTTATTTTAAGTTATTCTCTAAAAACAAGTTAATTCAAGCATATTTAATTAATTAGTAGATGGAATAATCTCTGATTAAATTTATGTAATATTAAAATGGGGATTACATTTTCCACCCAACTTTAATTTCAATCTTTATTTAAGTATGTTAATGGTTAATGACCAAACTAACTTTTTCCTTTGGAATTAACCATTCAGAAAATACTTCCTATTGTCCCCACATATTAATATTAGTCAAATGAATAAGTAAAGCATTTAGCATTATGTTATTACACTTACAAATATATATATTTGTGATTTTGATTACGACAAGAAACCACTAGAAAATATTGGCTTTTTGAGTTTGCTGAAAAACGACGAAGATAAATACTTAAATGAATAAAAGAGATTACACAGATTTAAAATGAAAAAAGCATTTTCTGAAAAAAAAAATATTACGGATTGAGACAGAGAAGAATTTGCAAAGATAGAATAAAAAAAAAAAGGCTAATTATATGTTTTAATTAAGCTCAATGTTTTGTGTTCAGTCCTATCATTTCAAAAGTTTAAATTAAATAATTTTAAAATAGGTAGAAAGTTCCAACACTTTTTCTCTCATGCTTATGCTTTTAATTAAATGTCTACCTATTTATTAAGTGTAATTTTGGACCAATACAAGTAAAACCAATAGAGTTATTTAATCTAAAAAATAAACTCAAGTTCAAGAGGAAATAGGCACAGAAGAGTTCCTTACAAATAAAGGAAAAAATGATGGGATCAAACGACCCAATTGACCCGCCTCGCCGAGGCAAACAAGACTTTCACAAAAGTAGGCTCACCACGGTCTTGGAGGTCGAGGCCCAATGAACCTCTTAAGATTGGTCAATCCGAAATGACCTCTCTAGTATGACATCCCTAATGGCTTGATCCAGCCCTTGAGCTTCTGATTTCCAAATATGAAAAAGAGATAAAATCCTGATCTAAAGGGATAAGGAAGACCCCTAAACTCCACTATAAATTAAGTGTGACAATCCCACTCATGGGAAGTTCATCTTCTCTCTTTAACTACTTGCTATGACCTTTGTGCTGAGATCTGACTTCAACATCGGAATGTTTGGGGCAAGTACTATACCAATGTGTTATTTTTGGTTGTTTTGCAGGTAACTCTTTTCTCAAAATATAAATTTATCGTTTGTGGCACGTGAAAGTTAGGTGAGTTCGCTTAGCCAAATTTTGCCATCAACACAGTACCTACAAAATAAGTATTATGTTTTGTAAACTTATTATCCATCAATGTTATATTTACATGAACCATATAATTTAAAAAGAGGTATGTGAGAAAAAAAAGTTAAACCACATGGAGGATTGAATTGAAAAAATACTCAAAATAGTTAGGACTTCTAGTCTAATAAAAGAATTACATTATCAATTAGTTTGGGTTCTATATTTTTAAAACTTTCAATTTGATTCATATAAGTTGAGCTTTTTTTCAATTTGATATCTAATTACTTATAAATTCAGTTTAGTTCCTAATGTTGCTTTGATGAAACCTTACAAATCAGTTTCTATTGTTACAAGTTGTTGCCACATTTGAACACGTGACATGATTTGCAACAAGAATTTTTATTTTATTTATTTATTATTATTTTTTTTGACAATATACAAGATGAAAGAATCAATTCTCGAGTTGGATATGCTAGTTAAACTATGTTCATGTTGGTTGTTTTCTATTTAGTTGATGACTTTGTATTAGATTTTAAGGTTGAATAAAAGTAAGAGAGATCAAGAAGGCTTTGAAGTGAGGTAAAATTCGGTTAAAATATGATTTGTAAAATTTAACCAAACTTAACTATAAAATTGAAATTAAAACCATTAAAGTCAAAATATAAGATACTAAAAGAAAAAAAAAAAACTTTTTTACTTTAAATGACATAATTTGACTTCAAACATAAAAATATTATCTTCATGTATTTTGAAGATAAAAGTATTTTTTTTTGCTTGGATAAAATTGTTTTGAAAAAGTGTTATTTGTGTAAAGATGAATTCGAATTTGATATTTGTGAGTTTCTACATGTAAGTTCTCTTGTAATCAAAATGAAAAATTTTCTTTTGATTCAAAAAAAAAAAAAAAAAAAAAAAAGAAGTGTTTCTTTGAACATGTTTTAAAAAAAAGGACGGTGTTGAGATAATGTTTGTCATTTTAGAGTTGTTTTATTTCAAAGATAAAAGTTGATGACTTGACCTAAAGGTAGGAATGAGACTCTTGTATAGAACAAGAATTGGTAACAAATTGGCACGTGAATAATTATCATTTATCCCCTATAAGTTATATCCAATTGGCATTTGAATAATTATCATCTATCCTCTGTAAGTTATACCCAATTGACATGTGAATAATTATTATTCATCCCCTACCCAATATTTCATTCCCTTTCAAAAGGGTGAGTTTTCTTTGCTTTCACTCTTTCCTCTAATTCTATTCTTTTATATGTTATTTACCGGTTAAGTTATAAAAAATACCCTTCAACTTTATACTTTGGTTAAAAAATATCACCAACACTTTTAAAAGTATTATTATACTCTTGATTTTTTTTTTTTTTTTAAAAAAACAATTAATGGCCTGATTCTTAATTTTTAAATGGAAAACTTTCGTACTTTGCTTCAAAAAAGAAAAAAAAAATCTCCTAAACTTCAAACGTTTTATTAATACCCTTAAACTTCTAAAATGAGTTAAAAGAAACATCTTACTATTAGTATATAGACGAAAAATGTTTGTATTTCACTTAAAAAATATCTCTAAACTTTCAAAAGTTGCATTAATACTCTCAGCCTTAAAAAAAGATTAACTACCATGCCCTTACTGTTATTATGTAAATCGAAACCGTTTATCCATACCCACCACATCCATCTTTCATTGTTAATCCCTTGTGATTCAAATCTATGAACTCACACACTTCTATTTCTTTTTTTTTTCCCTCACACTTCTTCATTATACTCTTAATCCTTTTTATTAATAGAGATTTAGTGTTGTCAATATTTTTTTAAGAATGTTGTAGTGGTTGTACCTTGTGACATTTCTTGTACCTTGGATTGTCCTTTAGGATGTCTCCATACTTGCCGTTTTAGATAGTCTGATGTCCCATAGATTGTTGATTCTGCAGAATATTTTTTACTTATCTGAAAAATTCCTAGGTGTTTATTCTCGTGGTTTTATTTCCTTTTCCGGGTTGTGCAAATTTTGTTTTATGGTTGTTTCATCCTTTCAGTTGTGCATACTTAAGAGGATATGGTTCTCATGTTAGGGTTGGTCGTTTTGAAGAATATTGGAGCCGTTTTGTCTTGTGTGTTTGTTGAAAACCACAAGTGTGTCAATCTTAGGGATTGTGGAAGTGTGTTGCTACTATAGATCGTAAATGCTTCTTTAGATCTTATTGATTGTAAGTGGAATGGTATTCATTTGGTGAGAGGGAGTCCCACAATTAGGGGAAGCTTGAATGATCATTCACTAATACTCTTATATTTAGGGGGAGCTAAGTACGTTGAAAGTGAGAAGATCTCACATTTAAAGAGAGCCTAAGTTTCATTGAAGGTGAGGGGATTCCTCTCATTTAGATGTGATCTAGGTTCATTTATGTATCCTTCCTGAACTCGAGTGTTACAAGTGGGGCATATTTATATTTTTTAATTTTCCATATTCATATTAAAATAATTTTTTAACATTTAATTTTGCAATATTTATAGTTACATATTATTTAATTTATTAACTTTTAATTTTACGACATGTATAGGTAGAAAAGATTCAAATCTTTAATTGGTGGGTCGATATTACAAGCTTTATGGTAGTTGAAGTACACTCATTTTGAATTTTAAGTTTGAATCTAAATGTTGTTATATATATACTTTAATATTTTCTACTACCACATTTAAATAGCAAACGCTTTGAGTGAGATAAAACATTATAGATCAAATTTTGGCAACATTTAAAGGATATAAATAATTTTATTATTTGTTTTAATTTTTGCACGAGATTGATTTGAATGAGATACGGAAGTTTTTGTTAAGCTTTTTAATAGGTTTGGATGAACTTTATGTATTTTTTATATTATATGGTTAAACTATATTTAAATCCTTAAAACGGGGTTTAATAATAATAATAATTATTATTATTATTAAACTAAAAAAAATAGTTATGAAACAAGTTTCTTTTTTCTGCCAAGAAGAAAGAAACAAAAATTAATTACCAAACATATTTTGATTTCTAATTCCTAACAAATAAAAGTGAGAAACAAGAAACATGACACTAAACGTTACCAAATGGGGCTTAAGATTCTCATACCGAGAGCATCCTCTAATATCATTTTTGCCCTTCACTACTCTTTCATTTAATTTTTTATCTACCAATTTTCTTTGTTTCACATTTTGTACTTTTGTTTTAAAAATAAATTAATGTATAAATGCACTAAAATACCATCAATTACACTTCTTTTGAAAAAAAATTGACTTAAAATTGAATAATTTTTTTTATATTTTATATTTTATAAAAACCACAGACTAATATATAAATTAATTTATTTAACAAAATTACACACAAATTTATTACAAACTAGAATTGACGTACAAATATAACATGAAATTAATAAAGACCAAAATGCATGTGACATAAATGTAAATTATATTAGACTGATTTAGGGAAATACTTAAATATTGTAAGGACATTATTGGTATCACACATAGTCTTAACACATACCAATCCTCCAAACCAAACATAATTATTTGATTATTCCCAAACATTCTTAAAATTTATTCCTTCATAACAAAAGCAATAATCTAAAATATTGGTTATCTATGTTTTTGAGGACCTATGATTCTAACCATCTAAAGTTTCTGATTATTTAGATTCTAAAAAAATAGACACTAAAGACCATTTATTTCTTGGGAATCCAAAATTATCATCAGATAGACATCTTGATTATCCCATTTATTTTATAGTAATGTAAGATGGCCAAGTATTTAGGGATACCTCTAAGAGAGGCATCTCAAGAATTTTGGTTGCCCCTCCAATTAAAACATGGTTTTTGAGATTTCCACGTTGAAAACATCTTCTTTCTACTTTTGTTATTGTCCATTTTCTTTGGTGCATATGTGTCTACCTACATACATATACATCCATATATATAGTATTATTATTTTTGTAATTATAATAAATCAATATTATTTAGTAAACACAAATACTATAATTCAATTTATGATCACTATTTTGATAATGTAGAAGCATAATCCATATAATTGTATTCTTTTTAAAATAATTAATACAAAAAATTTAAATTTAATTCCAAATTAATATTTCATTCTATTTTTATTTTATATGTTGTCAGAGTCCTGCAACAGTAATCGATGATAGTGACTGACTAAGCATAGTCAGTAGAGACATTGGAGGGAAGGAAAGTCGGTTTAAGTTAAAATAATCAACTCATCTCCACTCGCTGTAGAGTTTGTAATTTTTATCAACTCAACCTAACTCATGTTGGTAAGTGAAGAACTTCCATGGACATTAAATACAATGTGGGTGTGCAATATATATCAATCAGGAACACAGTTGCAGATCCCTTGACTAAGCCTCTTTCTAGAGATGTTTTCAATAATCACATTAAATATTTAGGAGTGTGTATGTTTTGACTTTACGGTTCTAAAAATATCTATATTATATCTTATTTGAATTGTGGAATAAAGTTTTGTACCTTATAATGGATACACACAAATGTTTAGTACATTTAATCAAAAGTATGTAGCACAATAGATTGACTTTTTCACCAAGACATTACTTCTTTATTAACTTTTGTGTCGATTAGAAAGGAGATATTTTCAAATAATTTCATTATTATAGTAGTACAGTAAAATGAGAGCTTATGCTTAAAAGAAGATATTATTGTCTTGATAAGGGGATCGAAATGAGATCATATTATGATCGAAGATGACAAAATCCCACTATTCATCTTAAACCGTCTATCAATGTCATATGGAAGTCTGCAATTATTGGTTGATGGAATAATAAGGAAGAATAATAGACTTAACTTAGATATTAAATGTATCTAAATTGTCATTTGTATAATAGACGTAATGTTAAAGAGTAAGATATTATAACATGTGCGTTTTATGCCACGTGTGTATAATATGATTAGATAGAGGGGCAGAAATACCCTTAAGTTTGAAAAATCTTATGAGTACAATTATGACCTGTTGGCTTCGATTTTAGGTGTCTTAGGAAGATTACCAATGGACATAATAATTTGGAAAGATTATTTCAAGTGTCACATTTGACCACCATTATTTTGGAGAAATTTCTTTAAAATTTTTAAAAATTATTAAAGACATAATTACGATTTGGAGAGTTTTGGAGACGATTTTAGAGCTGATGAAAGGGATTTTTCGAAGCTTGAGATCATGGGGATAACATCAAATGATGATGAAATCATTTTGCCATGCCAAAGCTGATTTGCCTTCTTACCGTTCTTTTTCTAGATTTGTTATGAATTTAGCTTGATATTTTATTACGATTTCATGAATAAGTGTCGTTGTTTAAAGATTGTTTGGAGAGTTGAGTTGATTATTATAGTCTGTATCATTATAGTATGAGAGTTATAATAGTTTGTGTTTGGGGTGCACGCTTAGTTTGAGTTATAATAGTTTGTGTTTAGAGTTCATACTATTATTATCTAGGTTATAATAGTTTGTAGTTGAGGTGCAAATTATTCTTAAGAGTAATTGTTTAGATGACAGAACTATTGAAAACATTTTTAAATATAACAAAATGTCATGTTTATCAATGATAAATACTAAAAGACATTTATCAATATCTCACTCATAGACAGTGATAGATGATAGTAGTCTATGAGTGTCTATCATTGATAGACAATGATATTTTGTTATATTTGTAAATATTTTAGCTCATTGTGTTATATTTGAAAACATCTTTTATTTTAGTCCATGTTTTTTTTTTTTTATACTTCTTTGTAATTAAATTTTTTATACTTTAATTTAAGAAATAAATTTGATTACATTTTTAATACTTCATTTTTTTTTGTACTAAAACTATGCAAAAGAAAAAAAAGTCAAAGTTACAACTTTTTCAATTTCTTTTTTTAATTACATCTTTTTTATTCTTTAATTTAAGAGAGAAATTTGATTACATTTTATATAACTATACTAAGCTGAAAAAAAGTCAATAACCTTTTTGTATACTGAATTTGGTTACCTTTTTTATACTTCATTTTTTATAACTATATTAAAACCTTTTTTTTTTTCAAAAAAAAGGTCAAAGTTGAAATTCTTTCAATTATTTTTGTCATTACATTTTTTATACTTATATTTAAGAAATAAATTTGATTACATTTATTTTATACTCCATTTTTTATAACTATATTAAAAAAAGAAATAGCATTTTCTTAAATTAAAGTATAAAAATAATCTACAAAATTTCAACTCATAACTTGGTGGTTCTATATTATTTTATATTCAAGTGAAAAAAACAAACTATTCAAAATTATGTGAAATATATGTACTTGAACATATAAAAATTAGAAATATCCATGGGATGGGGCAGGGCTTAGGATAGCTTCCTCCACCCCCCACCCCGTCTTCACTCCCCATTTCATTATCCATCTCTGTGAAATGTCTCATTTAATTATATGGGGATCAGGGTGTGGATTTTTTTTTTCTTTAATTTTTAAATCAATTAACTTAAATAACTACTATGAAAAAACTGTAATAAAATAGTTAAATTTGTCATTGAAAATTTTATATAATTAATTCCACGTGGACAGTTTGAATTTAAGGAGAAGTTATTCAAATTTCTTAGTAGAAAGAAATAATTACCTATCAAATTATTCATATATATAATCTAAATTAAATGTTAAATTCAAATATATTCATTATCTTTATTGTTAAATAATAAAATTTAAATATAATATTTATATAATAATAATAACAACAACATAACACTAAATTATTATAATAAATTAAAAAAAATATCTTTCAGGTAAAGAAAATGTACATCTCCAATAAAAACCAAATAAAATTTATACAAGTATCCGTCATTAAGAAAAATACATTTATGTATTTACTGGAGTTAATTGTGGGTTTCACGGTAGCAAAAGAGAGTTAACAAATAGTAATTAAGATTTAATTTAATTGTGTGTGGAAAAGACCATTATTACCTCAGAATATTTTGTAGATTGTCATCTGCATTCAGGTTAAGTAAATCCTTAAAAGACACATATTGTCCCCGTTTGGTTTTTGATTTTTAATTTTTTAAAATTAAATTTATTGATTTTCTCTCATTTATTTATCGTAAGTAAAATAGAAATTCTAAGTCAAATTTAAAAAAACGAAAACAAGTTTTTAAAATCTCCCACCCGTTTGGTAACTACTTTATTTATTGTTTTTGAAAATTAAGCCTATTTTCTTCATATTTCTTACAATGATATATTTGCATCTTTATTAGGTACAATGGTTGAATTCTTAGCCAAATTTCAAAAGCAAAAATAAATTATTTCGTTTTCAAACTTTGATTTTGTTAAAACCATTGTTAAAAACTAGACAACAAAGAAAGATATTTGGACATGAAAGTAGTGTCTATAAGCTTAATTTTAAAAAACAAAACAAAAAACAACATGGTTACAAAATAGAGCCTCCTTTTTTAATTTTCAAAATTTGGGTTAGTTCTTGAAAACATTAGTAGGGAGTGAATCGAAAAGCAAGAAATTTAGAGGTAATGCTTAATTTTCAAAAACTAAAAAAACAAAAACTAGATAGTTATATCAAACAACGTCATCGTTTTTAAATTTCAATTTTCAACAAATTTCTTTCTCTAAATAAAATTAGAGGTTAGTATTCACTGTTATTAGATGAGTTAGAAATCCAATTCGAAAGACTGATATTTGTAATCTAGCTACTTACCTACTATATTACAAGTTTTTTCTTTAACACACCAATATTATAATTTATAATTAAAAATATTGGTTAAATGAAAGGATTGATTGATAGTTTTCAATCTAAAGAAAGATTTTATTATTAAAAGTTTTCGTGTGAAAGGTATAGTTTGACTGGAAGTTTTGATTTATTGAAAGTTAGTTTTGCAAGCTTTGGTTAATTGTGAATGAAAACTTTGTTTAATTGAAAGGATCTATTTAGAAAGAATCTGATTTGAAAAATAAATTTGATTTTTCTAGAAGTTTCTAACAGTTATATACATAAAAGAATTTCAAATTGAGCTTATAAAGGGATTTTTTATTAAGTATTTTTGAATTGAAGGATATATTTTTTCGAAAAAGAATTAATTTTCAGATGAAGAATCAAGTGATATAGTTTGGATAAGAATGTAAAATTTAGCATTGTCGCATCCATATGTTATATCATAAATGATTTGGAACACTAATTTAGAATTTTTCTATAAGAAATTGTTGTTGAAAAATATATTGTTACAAATTAAGACAAAATTCATTAAAAGAATGTACAAAGCCAAGGACTTTGGTCTTTTAATATGCGAAGTTTGGGGGGGGGGAGTATTAAATCACCTATTTATTATTATTATTGATCCAAAAGCTTGATATCTTTTAAAATGGTTTTAAATCATTTTTGTTATTTTTTAAAAATCACTAAAATGCTTTTTAATCACTCAAAATCAATTTTAATAGTATAAAAAAAATATCATAAAAATGTGAATAAATTGACTTTGAGCGATTAAGAGCATGTTTGGGAATAATTCTAAATTACTATGAAACATGTTATGTTTTTAATCCTTCAAAATTAATTTTGATGATATGAAGATTGCATTTAAGAGTGTAAAATTTAATATTAAATTAATTATGAGCGATCAAAGGCATGTTTAGAGTGATTTAAAAAATAACAAAAATAATTTTGACAATTCTAAAATCAAGCTCAAACATAAACTAAAGGCGGGTTTGATAGTGATTTTAAACCTCAAACGTGTTATAAGTTTATGAGTGAAGTTAAGTTTAATATTATATCAACACTTTAACTTGAAATTATTGATATAATTAATTTTAGGGTTTGTTTTCAAATATAGCAAAATGAGCAAAAATATTTAGTATGAATGGGTGATTATAGTGATATGAGAAGATGATGGAAGAAGGAAATGGAAATGGAAATGTGTCAAAAGAGGGGTGCAGGTATAACTTGTGATCCATTCTAACTATTGAGTGATGCATTTAACTAACAATAATATTCACCCTTTTGAAGAGTTTGAAAAATGATGAATATGAAAATAATTAATTTATAAGTGTAGTTTTGTGTGGTTGAAATTTCCAATCCCTACAATTCTTTCTAATTAATGGAAATTAAGAAGGTAGGTAGGGAATCCACTTTTTTGTTTCAAATTAATTATCAAAAGCCCCCCCATCACTTAACTTGCAACACATAATAATATTCAAAAGCTGAGGAAGCCCCAAGCTTAAATCCTTTTTTCTCCACCAAATTATATTCCTCTCCTTTTTTTTTTTTTTTTTTTTTCTTTTTTTTTTTAATATTTAATTAGGTTTTTTTTTTTTTTTTTTTTTTTTTTTTTTTTTTTTTTTTGGGTGTTAATGCCTCACAGCTAGATGTTTTAATTTTTTTGAGGGGAGGCATCAAGCAGTTTCCTAGTTTACAAACTGTTTGTAAATGGGAGGTACATGTGGATAAGAATTTATTCATCCCCATCTCACTTAATAATTTCATCTTTACAAGAATCTACTCATCTTTTTGGTTGTCTTTAACTACTTCCATGAAACTACCCCAAATCCAACCTAACACTCTTTTACACTATACCAAGTTTAACCTTTAATTTTTCCACTTTTTATTATTATTATTATTATTATTATTATTTTTTTTTTTTTTATCACCTCAATTACGATTTTTATGATCTTTATTAGGCCTGGTTTTATTTAGTGAAAATGTAATAAATTAATGGTAATGTAAAAAGTGAGTCCTATTTATTACTTTTGGTGTTGTTTATTTGTGTTTTGCATCCGCACTGACACATGGGTTCACTTCAAAATCTATCATCGAAAAATGCAAATTGATTGGCAAGCGAAGTTTGCTCAATCCAATTGTGTCTGAAAATTATGTTGTATCATTATTGTTACCATTGTTATTAATGTTCCAAAGGAAAAATTATGAATTTGGACACATTTACTGTAACTGTTAGTTACCATTTGACCCTCAAAGGTAAAGGTAACAGTAATGATAATAATAAATGTGACAAAATTCATACTTCTAATTAAACTAGATAAAAAAAACAATCCAATTATATTTGCTACTCAGGCTCATTACAATTGGTCTTTCAATGGAGTTCTATTATGATTAAACCAACTTTATTGAGTAATAAAGTTGGTTGGAAATATTTAAGTTTGGATTTTCTTTTCTGTTTTTAGTACAATAAAATAATTAGAAGTTGAGATCAAACATTTAATCTTTAGGGAAGAAGGTAATTATATTAATTATTGTTGAACTAAACTTAGTTAGATGCTTAATTTGGTTTGTTTCTCTAGATATTACTTAGTCAAGAATTTGAAAATTAAATTGTAGTTGGAAAGATAAGTATACCACGCGCTAAAATGCCATTTGGCAAATTGATCTCTACAAGTTAAGTGGAAGACCTTAAGAAAATTCAAGAAGTCAAACAAAGGAAATTTCTTCTTTCTTTTCTCTCTCACAGTCACATTGAGCCTTAAACCCCTATACCTCCGACACCCCCATGTTTAAAATAAACTTCTAAAACGAATCTTTTCTTATATTTAGGGTGCAATTACAATGCTAATAATATGTCAATTTAATTGAGATATTCGAGTACATCTCTTAATTAGAATTCAACAAAAACTATCAAATTTTTATTTGGACAACTGTATTGGGCAACAAAATTCTCATGTCTATCACAAATATACCATACACATAGTCTATCACTAATAGACTTCTATCACCGATGGTAGACAACTAACAATCTATCACTAATATATATATACATTTGTCTATCACTACTACATCATTCTACGTTTATTGTATTGCAACTTTTTGTTATATTATTGATAGACTATATATTAATATATTCACTAGCGATGATTGTTTATAACTAAAAGCACTATTTTATAAGCGTTACTTTTATATGTTTGGTAGATCTCATATCACACGAGCATCATACAATCATAGTTATAGAAAGTATTATTATTTTATACATCGACATTAACCTACATAATTCTATTAATATAATATATTAATGATAAACAATATAACAACAAATGAGCATGCAAATAATTAAAAATAGAAGAAACAAAAGTTCAATATCACTAATACACTAATTTTATTTTATTGATATTGTAAATCCATAATATACCTAAAAGAAAATGCACGTGTAAGAAAACACCTTCTAGTAAATGAAGTAAATTAATACAATTTTATTATATTTGTATTCTATTTATATTATATACTAATAAAAAAAATTATATTAACAAACTGACATGTAAGCAATTAGTGATAGACACCTATTATTGATAGATTTTTATCAGTATAGATTTATCAGATTGGTCCATCCATCATAAACCTTTGTTATTGATAGATATTAGAAATTAAATTTTATCATATTTTCAGATAGTTTTAAAGTATGCCTAATTTACTTGAAATGACCCCTAAATTATTAACTAAGAAAGGAACAAAAAGAATTCTTAATTGGTTTCAAATTAAACCCAAGGCCGCGTTGAATTTGATTTAGAGTTTTTATTTTTGTTTAAATCAAATCATTCATTAAATAAGTTTTCTTTTCTTCTTTTTTTTTTTTTTAATAAAAAAATGACAAGATTCTTTTTTAAGTAACGTGAGAAAATATAGAGTAAAAAAATTATAAGTATGAAAAGTTAGAATAATAGTGCATAATATGAAATGTTGAAAAGGGGAAAAATAATGAGAGTTTGTGTGTGGAGTTGGGATTATTGGAAGAGATGGGAAGGTGAAAGGAAAGAAATTAAAAAGTGTTGAAAGAGAGGAATAGTAAGTTGGAATTCCAAGTCTTTGCAAAAGGATTCCTCTGGTCAATAAGTTAGCTCTCAAAGCAATGGAGCAAAGAAAAAGTGTGTATTTGTTTCTTCAAACTCGGAATAAATTAGGAAAATATTTAGGTGACAAAAATATTAAAAAAAAAAAAATATTTCAATGCGGTAGACACAATTCTCTCCTTGATACCAATTACAAGAACACTCTTTCAAATCTTTCATATTAGTACTAACTCTTTTCTCCACTCTTAATTATATATACTAAAGTTGGTACCATATCTAATTTACAAAGATTTGAAACCAAAGTTATATGCTTTTTTAACTGGGGATTATTATTGCAACACTTCTAATATATAATTTTCGAATTTGGTTAATTGGGGTGGGCTCAGAAAAAGATATTTATTAATTTATTTGGTCAGCAGAATGGTGGTTTTAGTCAGGGTTTAATTTAACTTTACATTGATCAAGATTCTTTTAAGTGTAGGGAAGTTAGTGATTTGAATTGTTGTGACCCACTTTTTGCAGTATAAAAGGGAGGACCCCTCAGCCCAGGCATCCCCACAGTTCAATTCAAACCCAACAAAGAAAAAAAAAAAAAAAAAAAGAAAAAGATTGAGAGGAAGGAAATTCATTAATATGGGAGGGAACAGGGCGAAGAAATCTCATTCATCTTCATTTTCCTTCTTGGGGGCTCTGTTCAAATCAAAAAGATCAGGTAGAAGAGGAGATCATTACTATGAGCAGCAGCAGCAGCAACAGGGCAGCAGCTGGGACGACTTCTCATGCCCTACCAAGGTGTGGCCCAGCGACGCCGATAAATGCCACCGTTGGGTGGCTGAGCCCGGCATCGATCGAAAGGCCAAAGATTACATTGACAGGATCCACCGTAACCGTGTTTTCGAAACCCAACGCCAAACCGTCACCCTTCCTCCTGATTCCAACTGCTAACCATTCTTCTTCTTCTTCTTCTTCTTCATTTACATTTCTGTATATCTTTCTTTCAGTCTATTGCAATTCCTTAATCTCAAACTTGAACATCACTTTCTTTCATCTAATAATAAATATTATACATTTATTCACTATCATTTTCCTTTTCTTCTCTTCTCTCTCAAGCCAGATTAATTGTGCATGCTAGCTTTAATTTCAACATTATATTTTTCAAATCTACTGTGAGCAAAGATATAATATTTCTCAATTAATTGAACAGCCCCAATATTATATTATACAACATCGTTGGTTTTTGTCAAAATATTACAAGTGCAGTTTATCTCATGTTAGAAAAAATTAAAGAAAGTTATGAAATACTGCCACTATAGACGTGATAACTTGCACAAGAGATCAATACAACGTACTCCACTTAAATTTTTTACTTCCAAAACTGCAACCCAAACAAATAATTAAAGAAGCTACGTATCTCATTGGAAACTTGATTAATTATATTAATATATTAATCATTAGCACACTTTGAATTAATTTGTTCCTCAACGTGGATGCCAACCAATATACAGCTCTCCCCTTTAGGCTTTTTACATACATCCTACGTACATTTCAAGTACAACTACATCATTATATTAATTATTATCTTATCCTTCTACTTTTTCTTTAACAAAAACTACTACTCTTTATTTTAACTTTTAATTCTATTGCATGTATATGTATTCAACATGATAAATCCATTGAAAATCATTAATGAACGCATGCCATAAAGTGTATACCATCAATTAAAGTCATTAGGATAATAATAAATGATAAAAAGACGTATCCGTTGTGAATTAAAATTGTAAGTAAAAGATATATATATATAAGTTTTTATGTGTATCAAAGGTTTGATAAGAATTGTGTAGATAACCCAGAATTTTATATTTTCAAAAAAAAAAAAAAAAAAAAAAAAGGAAAGAAAGAATTTGAAATTTAGAAGTAACAAGGCAAATCCATTACCAATCAAAGGGAAGTTTCGATGATGGATACGCAGATAGTGCAATCATGAAAAGGAGAATTGTGCAATTGGAATTTTTCTTTTTTTGTATTAATGGTATATAGGGAAAAAAAATAGTAATTTTGGAATAATCGAAGGGTTTCAAATTAAAAACCCTATGTCGTCTTTTCCAGTTATGTCTGAGTTTGATGTATAGACAAACCATGTTATGCCTGCCAATTTTATTCTCTTGTATTTGAATGGACGAATGTTAAAACATTTTAATTACAATTTTCTTTTTTCATTTCTTTTGAACAAAGGAAAAAGCCAAGATGCTTTCCCTTAAATTTATTTGGTTTTTCCCCTTTTTTTTCAGTGTACGTTTGCCTTTGTTTCAAACAAAATTAGGCATTACTTTACATATTTTATACATAATTTTATTATTATTATTTTTCTTTTTGTCGTCTAGTGGTTTTCTGTTCATCATATGACAGCTTTCAATGTGCAATACGATGGAAATTCCAACCCTAAAAGAGAAATAAAAAAAAAAAAAAAAATTTTGATAGTTATACTATTGACATAGTTTTTTCTTGTTGTTTATGGCAAAAAGTAAAGGTTTATAGTTAGGTCCTTCTTCAAATTCCTCTTTTCTGTCTCCAAAACGAAGAATTTAGGAAAGTGCTTAACTAAAAGGAAGGTCCTTTGTGAGGAAAACCCTAAAAGAAAAAGAAAAAGAAAAAGAAAAGCATTTTGATATATAATGCAAAAGAAGTAAGAAGATTGGTAAATAATAATTTTATTTTCTTTTGTTTTTGAGAAGATCACTGATTGTTTTAGACCTTCCAAATCCACTCTTTTTTGTCTCCAAAATGAAGCTGCATAGAATTTAGAAAGTGAATAAGCATTATATTAAAAGGGAGTTTTTTTTTCTTTTTCCTCAATTTTTGAAAATAATGTAGGATGATTATTTATCATCGTCAGAGTACATTAAGAGTGTTAATTGTTCATAGTTTCACAAAAATAGAACCCAAAACAAAAAGACTCTGATAGTGTGACGCCCGAGTCTAAGTAGAGTACGTAAAATGAACCAAGATCACATTCAATAAAAGTATAGGGTTAAGAAATGCTTTACTACATATACCTAATAAGGTACAACTTTCTTTTTGGTGACTCAATTACTATAGGAAAACTCCAAAGTTAAATGTGTTTGACTTAGAAGAGAGAGCTCCTAAAAAATTTCTTGGAAAAATTGTGCCTGAGAGCATCTTAATTTGAATCTTGAGCATGGGTGTTAAAGGTAAGAATGCAAAAGGGAGTAGAAAATAAATTAATAATAGAGAAAATGAATATTATTTGGCCCCTAAATTTTGAGTCTAACTTCTATTTGGTCCATAGATTACAAAATGTTACACTCTTGGTAAGTTTTGACTTTGGCTTCAATTCAGTTCCTAAGTTTCAAAATGTTACAATTTTATCTTTGAAGTTTGAGTTTCAAGATTTATACTTTTATACCTTGATTTTTCACTAAATACTCTCAATTTTTCGTGTCAATGCCTATTATTTAATTTAAAAGAATTTAAAACATATAATTAATTATGTTTCCTATTTTTTTTACCACTGTTGAAATTAATTTTAAAATTTCACTTCACAATTGTTTTAAATTAAATTAATAGATATTAATGCTAAAGATTGAAAGTGAATATTTAGTGAAAATTTTATATTAAAAGTATAAATCTTAAAACCTAAAGACTAAATTGAAGTAAAACTCAAATTTTAAATGTAAAAGAATTGTCCCATTTTGAGACTTTTTGGAACTAAATTGAAATTAATCTCAAAACTTAGAGACTAAAACGGTAACATCGTGAAACTCATAAGTAAATAAAAACTAAAAACAAAACCTAAAAACCAAAATTTATTTATCCCACAATATATAATGGTATTAGATGAAACAAAATTCCCTTGTTTTGAGGCCCTCCAATCCAAGTGCCCTATTCTCTGCCCCCAAATTGAAACTGAGCAGCTTTGTGCATTGTTCTTTTTTGGGCCTCAATAGTACTTGAGAGAATCTTAGAAGCATTATATATTGAATATTAATATATATATATATATATTAGCTTAGCAAGATAATTAAGTTAAATTAAAAGCATATATAATTAATGAAGGCCCTAAATATATACCAAGCTTAGCTAGGCTTCAAGAATATTTTAAAATATTTTAACACACAACTTTTAAACTTTTTTTTTTTTTAATTTTTTAAAAAAAGTAATTATTTAAATTGATCAAGATTGCAGTGAAGAGGAAAGACAATCATGTATAGTGGAAAAATGAGTGCCTTTTATTTGAATACCCAAAAGGAATTAAGAAAAGAGATTCTTTGTAAAATATCTAAGCTTTAACCTTTAATTATTGGCAGCTAATTCTGTTCCAACTTTTAAACTCGTGTGGTTGTTCGATGTCTATTAAGAATTTAGAAGTTGAAGAAGCAACCAAAACCAACCATCGTTTTATCTTTAATAATAATAATAATAATAATAATAATAATAAAGTTAATTTGGAGTTTTCATTTTGTTGTCTCAAACTTTGGACGCAGCATCGCCACATGAATTTTCCTTTCATTCCTTTCATAGTCACCCAAACAAAATGCCCTTTCAATTATATCATTTTCTAAATTCTTTTTTAACTTTCATTTTAGCCTTTTTAATTTTGAAATTAAGTTACCAGTTGCTAACTGAGTTATGAAGCTGGTGTTTAATATATTCATGATTTCTTGTTTATAGAATAATGTATTATAGGTGTTTAGACTTATTGGCCATTTTTACGACCTAAAGGCAAAACTTGCAACAAGAGAAAAAAAAAAAATCATTTAGGCATGTGGCACCATCTGGTTGGGCCACATAACTTGACTTACAAATGTCCATTTTTCCCGTGGGGTCGAGACTCCACCGGGACCTACACTTTATGGGTGGGAAATCCTTGTTTAGGTGGAGATCAATGTTTAAAAAAAAAAAAAAAAAATCTTCTAACTAAATAGGGACAAGGACGGGGACAGGGAATACATTCCCCATCCTTGTTCCTCACCCCGTTTATTTTTATTATTTAAAAAAATGCATTCATTTAAAGATATGTATATGTTTGAATATTTTAAACTCTTATGTACATACATATATACACACATTCTTTCAATAGAGCTTAAAGATGTCCATTTTTCGGGAATCCTACCTTAACAAGGTAGGTGAAGGAAATGAACTTTTCATGGTGTAGCGGAAATATTGGTCTCAATGATTTTATGTAGAATCAAACGAAACATAAGAAGGACTTCCACATAAATTTTTAACCAATTAGAAATAAACTTTAAACTTTTAAGGTATAAACTTATGATTTTAAATTTTTTTTTTTTTTTTGAATTAGTAAGAATTCACAGGAAATTTTATGAATAAGCAGATAAATAGTAGATCTTCAATATTTTAGAAAATTTGAGACTGACATAAATTAATATACTATGTATTAATCATCAAAAGAGGAGAGGTTGTAATCTTTGGGCCAAAGTGCTTAATTATTATTTGTTTTTACTTTCCCGCCATGCTGACAATGAATAATTGAAAGGAAGGCTTGTAATTTAGAAGCATTTGAGATATTAATTAATTTAACTTTTTTTTTTTTTTTTTTTTTTTGTATTGTAAAGTTAGAAAATTCACTTGCACACTATGTGGGGACTGTGTTGGATTCCATGGATGGAAAAGAGTGAGAGCTTGAAGTTTGGAAGTGATGGATTCTTTTTGTAAGGGCTTTTTCTTCATGGATTTTTGACTAAACCTCCTCCATCAATTCATGGGAAAGAGAGCTTTGAATCATACACACAGTGCCTTATTCTTGAGTAGTTTCTTCTATGATTCAATCAATAATAATGCTCTCTTTCACACATTGCATTACTTGTTGGGTACATGGGAGAATTAGGCTAGTTTTGATGTGCCTTCTTCTGAATAATGTTAGATCCACCAACTTGCATGGAGGAGAATTTTGTAGGCCACTCAAGTGGTAGCTTCAAGCAATCAACTTATTATAATCTACATTATTATATATATACTCTTTATGCTCTCAACGACAACACTTACAAAATGGGAAATTACGACAACCTAACCATTTGTTTAAAAAAATAACTCATTTTTTTAAATGTTGCAATATTACTTTAGGTGAATGAATTGAGTAGTGCATGAAAATTTTAATATTAAATCAACATTTTAACGCGCTCTCCAAGTAAACAAGTGAAATTCAATACTAATTGGAGAAGAAATGACTTTAAAAGGATTCGAGCTGTTAAATCATCAAGCTGTTTTTTCAATATTTATGTGATAAAAAAAGAGACATAATCTCAATAAATGGCTAAGAGATCATTAGTTCAATCCATGGTGGCCACTTGCTTAGTAATTAATATCCTACAAGTTTACTGGACACCAAAATGTTTTAAGATCAGACGGGTTGTCCTTGAAATTAGTCGAAGTGCGTGTAAGTTAGTTTAGATACTCACAAATATATATATATATATATATACATACATATATATATATATAGACACACACATATATATATATACACACACACATATATATATATATATATATATAAATCATCAATCAACCGAAAAACTTAAGTAATGATTTGACACAAAAATTACATCAACATTAATTGTCACACCGTTTTAGGTTACCATCACAAGTAGACTTGTTCCAAGTTCCAAAGTTTTGTCCAATATTTTAACAAAAATTTCCCAAAGCTTTGTCTAAATTCTAACAAAAATTTCTATGCTTAAGTAGTTTTGAGTGTTTTTGAAAGACAAGGTTAAGATAATATCGTAATATCTTTTAAACACTAAGGAAAAGGTTTAGGGGTATTTTTGGTAATTTAGCTAAAATATAATAATTGGCATGCCTATAGATGCTTGATAGGTTAGGTCCTTCATTCTCATTATTATTGTTCAATCTAAACAAAAGATAATTTAAACACTCAAATATGGGTGACCCCAATGTTTTATGGCCCGACCAAAGAAACCTACGATGCGACATTATTTCAAAATGAGAATCATTCACTTCTCTAGAGTTTTGTAGAACAATTGGACTCATAGCAACCTTTTTCTTTTGAATATATATATTGGCTGCCCAAAATAAAGTTTTTATTTACTTATAGTCACAGTTTTTTCTCTCCTCCATTCTTAATTAGTTCCAATTTTTCAAATATTTCACGTAAAAATTGTATTTTATGAATTTTTGTATGGAAAACTTTCAAATATAGTAAAATGAGTCAATTTATTTATAAATATAGCAAAATGTTAATGATAGACATTGATAGAAATCAATCAATATCAGTGACAGATGTTAATTATAGATGTCTATCATTAATAAACAGTGACATCTTACTGTATTTAAAAATATTTTTAATAATTTTACCCTTTAAAACAAAACTTCTTAATAACAAAATGAAAAGAAAATCAAGACTTTTCAAAGCCATAGTTCTGCCCAAATGCTGGCTCATGAAACTCCAAACTAATCCCACATCTCAAGAGACAGTTTCTTGTTATCATTTCTTCTGGGGACTAAGATGTGATTTTAAAAGGTTTCTTAAAAAAAAAATTAAAAAAAAAAAAAAAAAACATGTTGGGATAAAGTTGTATCTCTTATGAAAATCTTTTTAAATGAAACGTATTTTGTTTGAAAGGTACTTCCATATATAGCAAAATAAGGCTAAAATATTATAAAAATAATAAAACTTAGACTAGTCATAAATATAGCAAAATTTAATTTTAATTACCTATATAGAATGTCTAAAAAAAATCTATTAAAAACACGAAAATCAACTTGAGATACAAAATTTTCGACTTTTGAAGTCTATCAGTAATAGACTACTGTCACTCATTTGTCTATCAGTCTATTACTTATTGAAGTCTATTAGCAATAGACTTCATTGCTATCTATGATAAAAGTACTTTACTGCTATCTATGACAAAAGTTTATTATTTATAGATTTTTTTAAAAAATTAATTGCAAATATAGTAAAATTTATCTTTAAACTTTTAACCTATTGAAAAAAATGTCCAAAAAACCTATTGAAAGCATGAAATTTTCCGTTTTTTTTATTAGAGTTATGGAATTCTAGTTTGTATGGATTAATGTTCTGGATTTTCTAATTTAATTTTAGTAAAGATTCTTTAATACTGCAATTTAATTTTAGAATGTTTGATGCTTTTTTATTATTTTGGCCATTTAATAAATGATTTTTAATTTGAATTTTTTTTTGGCTCGGAAGGGTAGGACTTGAATTAGAACCATGGTACTTGCATGATTGTCCATAAATCCTAAAATTTTATGCATAAAGTTCATTTAGAAGAAGCTTAATATCTTGCTTGATCTTTAAAAATCTTACAAAAATGTTAAGTCTTAACTATGAGCATGAGACTTTAATGTCTCCTACTATACCAACTAATTAAGATGGGTTTTTCGGCCCTAATATCGTTAAATATTTTTTAAAAATTATAATTTAATTATAATGAAGAAAAAATTTGATAGTAAATATTTTTGATATAATATAATAGGAGAAAGAAGGGATTCAAGCAAGAGACCTTGTGGTTAATAACACTCTTGTATGTCAATTGATTTATGTTGACTTTGGCATTTGATAGTAAATCTTGATTCAACTATCGAGTTGACAATATTTATCTTCTATCAAGAATCTAGTTAATTATTATTCTTATTTCTATTGAAGTATTTAAAAAAAAAAAAAAAATGCTCTCATACCTTTTATAGCTTCCGTCACGTTTATTTTGTTGGATTGTTGTAATACATAAACCCAAGGTTATTTAGATAATTGTATAAATTTAGCTTCAATTCTCATGTGCCATCCTCTTCTTTATCTTCTAAGCTTAACATCTAACATATATATTAATTAGGAGATATACAGAAGCTATCTCATCATCTTTTTGATTAAATTCATGAGCAATTCGTGAAAATAGGCAATAGGTTTTGAGAATATTTCTCAATAAAGAATTTTTTTTTTTTTTTTAATTTTTCTTAGTCATTTAGTCTCAATATTTCTTTTTCCAAGTAGTAAAATTTTATCAATTATTTAACTTATCAGTAATAAAACGAAACAATTGGAGAAAAATTGACATAATATTGAAATACATAAACATATTCTTATGTAACATTATACAATCTACTGTTCATTCTAATGTTAGCATATGAATCAAGCCATTTGAAAATAATGAACCTTATAAATCATGTCCACAGGTATGATATTCTCCTGATTTAAAAACAGTAACGTCATAGGGTAGGTGATCAAATCTTCCTTCACCAAAGTGGCAAAATATCAACCAAACAAAAATCGGAATACACTGACAACATAATAATGTTTTCAGAATTTCCGTTGTTTGGACCACATAATTCAAAAACAATTTTCGAAAAAGAGTCCAAATTGCATACCAAATACATAGTCGTTGAACTTAGTGAATACGAAAGCATAAAACAGAATCAGAATTGCCAACCAAACAGGCCCTTAATTACCATTAATTTGGTCAAAACTCAGTCTCATCAACGACCCCCAAGCCCAAAGGTCGGCCCAAGCCTGATCCAAGTTCAATCCAAAATCAATGTTTGACCGGCCTAACCTAACCCAATCTATTTATTCATTGGATTGGATAAGGATCACCATTTTGATATAATTGGGCTATATTTCAGGCCAACCCGATGAGCTTATCATTGGACCAACCCAAATGTGTATGCATATGTATAGTCATTCATATATTATATTTTTTTAAAAGGTTAAAGACTAATAAAACTTTTTAAGACAATTAAACACTAAATAAAACTTTATAATATCAATAATTTTATCCACCAAAAGTAACAAAAATATAAAATAAATTAAATACAAATATAAGTTTAATAAATTTTAATATCATTTCATCAAGAAAATCTAAAACATACATATACACTTCAAATATTAAATAATTAATATTCAATAGACTAATTCAATATGGGCCAACTCAAGCTCAACCCAAACTTTGATCCAACGAGCCAAGCCCAAAGGCAAGGCCGGACTTTGCTATTGAAGGTTGGGCTAGCCCAATCCAAGCCCAAGCAATGCCTTAGGCCATTGGGCTTGGGCCTGGGTCGAGCTTGAGTCCTTACTTTTTAGGGTCGGGTTAGGTCGAGCCGGCCCAATGATGAGGGTGAGTCAAAATATCATTTAACCATCTTAATGAGCTATTTGTAAGTGTGACCCATAATTTCAATTCCTATATAGTTCTATCCCAATAAGTGTCATCGTAGAGTGGATCAAATATTTGAAACAAAACTACAATCATATCCTTTTTAGAAGTTCATTGTGCTATTGACCCAGACAAACACCTTCAATAGAAGGATGATCCAAAAGTCGCACCATGAGACCCCACATGGATCTCACATTGTGAGGATGACATGTCCTCCCACTTACAATACATATTTTCTCAAATTTACCCTAATATTGACTCGCACAAATACCTTTTGTAGGGAGACGATCCAAATGTCATTTTAACCCCATGTAGTTACATTTTGCACTTAAGTATTACTAATCTTATAATGAATAATTTTTTTTATGATCCAACCACAAATGAGAGATGAGCTCCCATTGAAAATGAGTGAGAGGATGAGCTCCCATTGAAAATGAGTGAATACTACATTATGAGATTATGTTTCCCAACTTCCTATTTGGTCAAGTTTTGAAATGGTAGATTTATTGAGTTAGTTACAACTTACAATGACCATTCTCACCCATGAAAATCAAATGACGAATCTCTACAAAAAAAAAAAAATGTTTATAATTCATTCAGGATAACAATTCGGTCGCATATGATCTATCCTGTTAAAGTAAGTGTTTAATAAACTTGGTAAAATTCGTTATGGAATGGTAGATTGAGAAACTTAGATAAATGAGATTAGCCTAATTTATCTAAGTAATAAAAAATTATGTTTCAAAATACTTAGTGAAAGAAGTAAATATACGTGTATGTCAAGATATCATACGATCTCTATAATTGATATTCACATCTGACTCATGAAAGGTCTCATGGTGGCATTTGAATTGTTTCCCTAGAGAAGGCGTTTGTATGGGTCGATGTTGGAGTGAATTTGAGAAAGTATTTATAATATGTGGGAGAAGGACATGTGTTATCTTATCCTACAACTTCTATCACTGATTCACAACGTGAGAACTATGTGGGTCCTCGTGGCGGTGTTTGGATCAACCATAAATAAGGTGTGTTTACATAGATCAGGGGAAATTCATCCTCTATTTTCATCTTCAAAATTAGGATGGACAAAAAGTTGATATTCTTGTTTAGAACCCGAGAATCCCCATCCCATATTATTTGATATTTCGCTATAGACTACGGTTTATTTCAATTGTAGTCTAGCTAACAAACTACAATTAATATTTGTTATGGTTGATTAGTATGGACCACAGTTGCGCTACTATGGTTAGTAGTAAAAGATCATTATATTTAAACATCAGTCATTAATAATTACAACATTAAACTGCACAACTGTTGTTCACTTGTATATTGTATATAGTAGCACATCACCATCCATTTATCTACACGTTCTTTGTTCCTTCAAATTTTAATTAATTCAAATTGAACGAATTAATTATAATATTCAATTTATACATACAAGTTTTAAGGTTAATAAACAAAAACATATCCAAACTTTTATACATAAATGAAATGTAAAAATACAATAACATTAGAAATACTAAACCTATCAAGCCAACTAAAAACTATTATATATACATCAATTTGGCATGAAAGTATTGTTGAAGAAATCATCCCCGCTCATTGTATACTTCATCAATCACAACTTGATCAAACATATCTTCTTTTTTTTGATGAACTAACAAAAGGAGAAAAAAAGATAAAAAGAAGATAAATGTCAAAATATAGAGCATTAAATTCTTGATCGTAATTATTCTGATCATCTTAAATCACGATTATGAAATTTATGATTATAGGATTGATTAGAGTAACAAAAACTTCAAAGACGTAATAAAAATATTAAATAAAGTGGATATGATTAGAGTAATTGAATATAACCCTCATTTCAGTCTCCTTCCAATTATGCAAATAGAAATCTAGGATATTCAACTATTGTTTTTCATCAACAACAATTTCAAAATATTTAATTTAAGATAACATATCAATTAAACTCTTTAGAGTTCAAAATAAGAAAAACTATAGTTATATCAAAGCAAAAACTTTCAATTGTATAAAGTATTCTAATTTAAAGTTGAAAAAAAATATTATATTATAACTTTCAACAAAGAAGCAATAACATAGATTGTTTCTTGGTTTTTCATCCATAACCAATTCTTTTAATCCTTGAAATTAAAAAAAAAAAAAAAAAAAAAAAAAAAAAAAAAAAAAAAAAAGCTACAATATTCTAATTCTAACTAGGAAGAAAAATTAACATCACAACAAGGTATTATATATTTGGAAAGAAGAAACTTTACCATCATTATAGAAGAAAACGAGGTCCTCCTGTGATGAAATAAAAAACCAACCAAGTTCAGAAACATATTTACAATAGATCACTTTTAGAATTGTGACTATTTAAAAAAACTTAAAGAAGAATTGAGAGTATATGTAAATTGCTAGCACATTTCAACAACAAAAAATGTAGAGTAATCAAACCCAACAACTAGAAACTAAAAACTAATTCAAAACAATCTTGGGAGTGAGCAGAGTCTATATGAAAAAATTAGTGAAACAAAGTGTTGAACAATGAAAATGAGTTGTTGTAGAATGTTTTTATTCCATTGCTTGCTAAAGGAATTAGAGAATTGAAAAGAGATTACTTGTGTAGTTGCCACATATAATTTGACAATTGAGACATAGTTTGGCTATTGGTGATCAACATCAAGAGTGATAACATTAAGAGTGATCTAGAGATCATGAGAAATTTTTGTAACGTTGTAGAGTGATGAGGAGATAGTGCTTCCTAATTTTATTAACATAGTAGTTGTGGTGTTGGGCAAGATAACAAACAATCCTATATTTTTTAAAAAAAAAAGAACAAATCAATGTGTAAAAACAACAATCCAATTATAGACCATAGTTAACAATAGAACTGGTATAATGTTAATTATTACACCATAGTTTTATCGATCATAGTATAAAGTTAATTTTTACACTATGATTTTTGTCTAAAATAAAATGTAGAGTATACTCAATTTTGTAGTAGTGTCCTTTTCAATTGGAAAAGTTTTACACTCGTTACAATAGAAAATAAATAGGAGAAAAAAAAATCCCGAGAGGCATGAAAATTTCTATTTGTTTAAAACAATAATAAAAATATATATTGAATAAATTATATATATAAAAAAATACCATTTAACTTTGTCTTTGTTACCATGTACCTCTTTTATTTCAAAAACACCTTATTTTTTTAAAATTATCATCTGATCTAAAATGATGTGACAGTCATTTAGAATGGTGTATGGTAATTATTCCTCTGAGTAATTGTAATGTTGTTTTAGGTCATCCTAATTTTAATGTTAAATTTTAAAGTACTTATTCAATTTTAAATATAATTTTGAAACATCTATGAAAACGTGAAAGGTAATATTTTTGAAATAGGAGAGATATAATTTTTATTTTAAAAAAATAAAGGACACAGTTGATGATATTTTTTATAATTTAAGTGTAAAAAATGTTCTCTCTAAATTAAATCTTATATGTTCATTGGATATCATATGATGGAGAGAATTAAAGTGAGAAAAACTACTGTTATGAGCCATCATGTTGGACATGGAAGTACTTTCCAATTTGAAATTTTCATGAAAATAAAATGATATATATGTATATCTATGTTGAGAGGACAAACCCTTTTCTATATCCTCTGTATATTAATTACAAACCCTTTCATAAAGCATGCATGTCAAATTTATATTATGTAATGATAATAATAAATAAAAATAAATAAATAAACCAACCAAGGTAATAGATTAAATGCATATGTTTCATTTTTTTACTACTAAATGCCCTGTGAAACTTTAAGATAAGACAATATTTTTGGATTTTATTACTATAAGAAGAAATCAAGGGAATGAGAATATATATATATATATATATATATAAATGTGTTGGATGCAATAAAATGGAAACAATCATCAGGTATCTTAGGATACATTCCCATCAAGGAAAATTAAAATTAAAATATGGAAATGCACTAAATGATAAAAACTAAAAGGGTAAGAACAAATTTCCTGGAAAACTCTGAGTAAATTAATGCAATAATATATTAATTACTCTGGAAATATTGCCACTAAATGCAAACACTAATCATCAATTAATTTGGATTTTGGTCAATTTGTTTGCCAAAATTGGTATTATTATGACATTATTTCATTGACATTGTTTGTAATTTTCCCCTTCAATTGCTGTCATCTTTCTGTTAATGCTGTCTTATTCCACCATTTTATTGCTCATCTGGCAAAAAAAAAAAAAAAAAAAAAAAATAATAATAATAATAATAATAATAAAATAAATAAAAAATACAAATTTTAAAATAGATAAATATAGGTTAAAAAAATTTTGGTCCATTTTTAATTTAGTGTTTTGTAATTTAATACAAGTATATAGCTCTACGATAAGTGTAATTGGTTTGTACTTAAGGTTAGAAGTTTTAAATGCCCATCCATTTTTATTGAACTAAAACCATTTTTCTTCATCCATAAATAAATCATTTTTGTGTAAGAAGTACAGATTTTTATTTTTATTTTATAAAATGTGTCCCATCTTATAATATCATATAAAAGAGATAACTATGTCATTTGAATTTGAAGTACTACACAGTAGTTTTTTTTAATCAAATGTGTCCCATCCTCTAATATCATATAAAAGAGAACAAAATCTGTATTTATTCTACTCTTTTTCTTGATGCCTTATTTTGTTCCAAGACATTGGTTTTACTGCACTAGCTTGTGCTATGGATAAGATTTCTACGTATAATTGATATTAGACGGAAAGAATAATGAATTAGATGTATCTATTTGTTTATACACAACTCACCTCTAATCATACGGTCGAAAACATCACTTTAAATAATAATATTAAAAAAATGTATGAATAATTCATTATGTGATAAATTATGGCTGGACCAATTAAATACGGTTAGCAAAAAGATCCAACCTACGATTTTATAATATGTTATTTTATATGATTTTGGTGGTTTTGGAAAAGTTACTACAATATATATATATACACACTTTACATTTTATCCCAATCATCAAAAAGAGAAAAAAATTATTCTCACAGAACCCTTCCTATATGTCATATCACTATGTTTATAAATATTTTCGGTATACATGGAATATTTAAAAGGAAACTGCAATATTCTATTTTATAAAGATTAATATAATCTGGAAGGAAACGAGAAAAAAAAAAATGGAAATTTTTGGACAAGTTGATACAAAAATGGCATGGAGAAAGAAGAGTGAAAAATAATGAAGGAAATTGATATTTATGATCATGAGAATAGATTGCATTTGGATGTGGAAATTGGAACAATTAAGAAAATTACATTAGAAGAATGAAGAAGAGAAATCTAAGGGAAAAAGGCACTGGACCACATTGCATTATTAGGGTTATAAGTTTGATCCCCAAAAGGCAAAAGCATATCATCCCCAACAAACCCCATTTGATCCTGAGGGCTCACAAGCTCCATGAGCCACGCCGCCGTGAGCGGTTGAGTTTGTGAAGGTTGAGGTGGGGGCTGAGGCTGTAGCTGAGTCGGAGGCTTTTTTAGAGTGTCAATGCGTGTACCAATGTCTTTAAGATTCTGATCAATAAGCCAACCTAGATCGTTCAAATCAAGCATGTTGAGGCCATGCAGCCCTTTTGTAGCCGTGAGGCTTTGAAACATCAACCGTGTGATCTCTTTCTCTCGGTTTTCCTTTCTCATCTTCTTCAATTGCTCGTTCGCCTTTGCGATCCTCTGCCTTAGAAACGTCTCTTGGTTCACCTGTTCAAAATGACACCTTTATTCTTTCAGAACCTACATTTATTATTGCATTAAAAATATATAAACATTATTGAAAACTACACTTAATTACCATCTTCTTGCTCTGCTCCATCTCGGGCATCTTCTTGAACTGGGAGAGAACGCGCTGGACTCCAATGGGGGAAGGCCATAGCTCAGGCTGAGAATCGTAAGGACTAAAGACGATTGCACAAGCCTCAATCCCACAAAGAGTGCTCAATTCACTTACCTTCTTCATAAGCCCTCTCTTCCTCTTCTTGAATGTTGCCTTTCTTGCAGAGTCATTTGCTATGTAAGCAAGTTTCACTTTCTTCCTTGTCATTATGTTCTTTTCTTTTTCTTTTCTTTTCTTTTCTTTTTGGTTCAATTTTCCATTCTCATTTTGTTGTTAATTTATAGACATAATTTGAATATCAGATTTGATTGGGGGGTATGGTTTTGTTGTTGGGTTGGACCAATTTAATGCTGTCTTTGGTGTCACCTTTAATTTTGAAAGATTGAGATGATCATGGGGGGATTATTATTTTATTTGGTGGGTTAATTGAGTAGTAATCACACTGATATTCTGATTGTTATATTATTCATATGATCCAATAACTTCTTACCCTTTTAAGTTATCTTTTTATGATTATTTATTACTATCACTTAGTACGTTTGCCTTGTCCTGCCTCTTCCATGCCTTCTGTTTCTTGCCTTTTTTGCATATATTATAATCTATAGCATTAAACTACTCATCTTCAACTATTTAAATATTATATATCCAAATCCTTCAAAAATGCCCCAACTATTTCTCTATATTGGATCACAGGTCTTCAAAAGCTCCAATGGGGCCTCAAATATTACATAATTTTACCCAATTTATAATCATATCAATACCAATATATTTTCATTATGTAGAATATGTATCTAGCTATGTTTCCTATATGATACATCCAATCATGATCTTCATCATAACTCTAGTGAAAAATGTTCCAACTGTAGTTCAATTTGTCTTATCGATCAAAAGATTTGAGGTTCAAATTCTCTCACTCCTATTATACTAAGATAAAAGTTATCTAATGATAAATTGATCGAAATTTGAGATGAAACTTGACGAATATATTTGACAAGGCCATAAAAAAAAAATCATATGTAAAAAAACATATGTGTTACTTAATTGTAACTAAAAGAGGAGAGATGAGCAAGGGGAGATTAAAGAAAGAAAGATAAATTAAAAATATTCGAAACAATAACAATAAGATTGGATTTTAAGGTTTAAAGAGAGATTAGATAACATATTTAAATTTTAAGAAATTTACGTATAAATATCCTTCAAAACAAATACAATTATCAAAGAATTTTCGAATATCTGCAAAATTATTTCTAAGAAACATACATTTGTTATCTAAAAAATACCCGCAGGGTAATTATTTTCCCTTTTTCTTTGGTGCAAATTTTTTTAAAATATTTAATTCTGGATTTTCCTACATATTTCTACCTTTCAACATTATTATTACTTTTATCAAAAATTAGGTTGAAAATTAATTTTAATCATCAAACTTTCATTAGAGTAACAATTTAATTCCTGAATTTTGGTTATTAATGATTTAGTCTTTATAATTTTAAATTTACAACAATTTAGTCCTTAAACTTTAATAATTAACACTTTAATTTTTATGCTTAACAATTTGTAACAAAATATTAGTTCAAATCGTGAAAATTATTATTAAGGTTTAATGAAACTTATTACACATGTAGATCGTCAAACTGATAAAAAAATCAACACTTTTTACAAACCATAAAGATTAAGTTGTTACATAATAAAAGTTCACACTTAATTTTAAATGATTTTTTCATAATAGAAACTAAGTTGTTACAAATTTAAAAAATAAGGACTACATCGTTACTTATTAAAGTTTAGAAACTAAATTGTTATATATTTGAAAATATAAAGACTAAATCGTTAGAAATTTAGGTTAGAAATTCAGGGATGAAAGGTTGTTTTTCTTTAAAAAAAAAAAAAAAAAAAAAAATTGTTTATTATCTTCATAATAAAAGTTGGCGCATGGTAATATTCATAATTACACTGTATACACACTTTATGAATATTGACAAGAAAAAATGTGTATTCATAATTACACTACTATACACATTGCACTTCGTTTGCAACAATCATAGCTTTTTTTTTCCTTGGTTTAGAGCTATTACTATGGCTCACATTCATATGCTTTGGTCTCCTTCTCTTAAGTCTTGAATTTTGACTCCAATCTTCTTCGGTTGCGTTGTTATTATACCTAATAATGTAATTGTGTTAGGTTGCAACACACAAATACACTCTAATAATGTTAAAATTTGCATAAGAATGTAAATACTCTCGGTTTAGTTATCGTATATATGCAATCATATATGACTTGAACAAAACATCAGCAATAATTGGGTGTATTCTCATCCCAAAATACACGTATTTTTATGCATTCTACTATCATCACATATATGAAAAATGAATTAAAATTTGTGTGATACGTGTCTCAAAATCAAAGTTTGAACAAGGACTCTCCCACCATTGAGAAGAGACCCCAAGTAGCAACCCCATCTTGAACAAGGGCCTAGCCTACCTTATTTTTCACGTCTACAAACATATCTTACCCTTTAATTCTCTAGTGATTTTGCTATTTAGATTTTGGCAGGTATATTAAACATTAATTAGTTATTGTTATGATCAAAAGTAATTAATATTCCAACCAATCATAATTATATATAAATATTAGTTATCACATAAAATAAAATTATATGGATTGTTATTATCAAATGATTATTTCTATATACAAAAAAAAAAAAAAAAACAATTAAGTGATTAATGATAATCAATAAATAAATAAGCAAAAAATTCAAATTTCCATTATTAAGAGATGCTGAATATGGGTTAGGGGGTGGGTATGATAGAGTTGGAATAATGAAATATGGTATTTAGGTGAGAAGTATTATTTATCTAAAACTAAAGTTGATGAGTGACAAGATAGCATTAGCCATTAGGTGTTGTTCTTAAGTTGTCCAAAAATCAAAATCAAGTGATTGTGAAATATAAAATGATAAGCATCAAAGTTTCTTGTCTGCCATTGTTGTGATCTTTGGATATATACATACATGTTGCTTTACTTTATGCTAAGATATTTTAACTTTTATCCAAAAATTAAAACCCACTTAAAAAATTTGATAAAATATATATTTTTTTTTCCTTTTTGGCCTCTATTTGATAAAGTTGAGAGCTACCCTTTGTTTTCTTCTAAATTTGGTAAAATTAACGTAAAATTTAACAAATGAGTTATATTTTTAATCGTATAAAAAAACTCTTAATAGGTTGAATTTTGACAAAATATTAGAATAATGATTGTTTCACATCTAAAAGAAAGATTGAGATTCAAAGCGCGAAAAAAAAAACAAATATATATAACAAAATGAGCTAAATTAAACGAAAGCATGACCAAACTTAAAACTATTTGCAAATATAATAAAATCATCAAAATTCTAAAAATTTCTCCAAATCACTAATAAGCAATTTCAATCCAAATCATTAATTCACAATTTTAACCCAAATTGATTTATTTCCAACTATCTGTATTTGTATTTCTTTTTCCTTCGTAGTTTTTTCTTTAATGTTTTAGTCTTTATCGTTTCATTTTTTTTTTTTTTTTTTTTTGCCATTTTAAATTAGTTCAATCGTTTTTTATAGTTTCATTTTTTAAAGTAATTTTCTAAAATTTTATCAAATAATTTTTTTTATTAGTTCACAACTTTAGTCTACCGGTGGTCTTAATATTGTCTTTCTCTCTCTCTTTTTAGCGATTTTTTATCAACACTTTTTTTTTTTTTTTTTTTTTACCAACTGAATTTGTGATTAGCTCACAACATTAATCTTAGTCTAAGTGTGATCTTCATAGTTTATTTTTAGCCCATGTCTATAGATTGAGTTTTTTTTTTTTTAAATTGAATTTTTACTTTTATTGTCTCCTATCATTGATATATTTCGATAAGTGATCAAAGTTTGTCAATAACAGACTTGAGTTGTGAATATTGGAAATCTATCATTGTCTAATATTACGGTTGAAGTATATCATTGATAGAATTCTATCACTAATAGATTAACTGAAAGTTTAGTGATAGAAAGTTATCACTAATAGACTTAATTGACCACTTATGTTTATCTGTTGACTTTGATTATTTGGTGAGAGAAGTTTATTACTGACGCTTCTATTACTGATAGACTATGTGCATGTTTGAGAGTGATTTTAAAATCGTCAAAATCACTTTTGTCATTTTTAAAATCACTCGAAAACACACTTTAATCACTCAAAATTTAGGTTTCAATTTTGCACTTAAATGCAATTTCATACCATCAAAATTAGTTTTGAATGATTAAAAAAATGTTATGGGGTGATTTTGAAAATAGCAAAAGACAAAAGTGATTTTAGCCATTTTAAAATTACTCCCAAACATGCCCTACATGTATAATTGAAGTATTTCAATGATAGCCATCTATCACTCATTAAATTAGATCATGATGTGTGTAGCTTATCAATGACAGGAGCCTATCATTGATAGATCACTACATGGCACAAGCTTTGTATTTTTATGCAATTCAATAGGTAAGACGGAGAAAATTCAAATTGCAACAACTTTTTCTCATAGCAATTACTATAATTCTATTGTCCACCATGCAAACAATTGTAGGAAGTTTATCCATGATTTCAAATTACTACAAAGAACAAAAAAAAAAAAAAAAAACATTATGAATAGACTTATTATATTGATAACATGTGATAATTGATACAATTAAGTGTCATGGTATAATCTATCAATAATAGATGGATGTTGATTTGTGATATTAGTCTATTAAAAACTGAAAATAAAAAACTAAATCATTATTAAACAAAAGTTTAAAAGGGTATTTAAATCTAAAATAATCCCATTTAAAAAGTAAATCGGAGAATTATCCAATTGTAATTCAAATCGGGTGAACAAAAGTCATAATGCAATTGTCACCATCGTAAGAAATTTGTAGGGATTTACTTTTGATGTGGAACAAAAACCAACCCAGCAATGACAGCTTGTCACAAAAATTTGTGTGGTGAGATGTGGTAAAATTATTTGGTGACGATGGTCCCAAATAAGGCTCAAAGTTCGAGGAAAAAGAATATATATAAAACGAAAAATATCCTAGCCAAGCTAGATCCTAGCATCTTGTGACCTCAAGGACCATAACCGTCCTGGCATGTAGGCGTTACAGGTAGCCTCATTTGACACCATAAATATCACAAATGAAACGGAAAATATCCTCGTCAAGCTCGGCTAGTGTCATAGAAATGACACCATAAATAGCCTCATTTGATAGACTTTAAGGTGAAGAAGTGAGCAATCTCCAAAAAAGAAGCTCAACCTTACTCTCTGTATGTTTAATTGAACTATACATTTCATAGGCTAACTTATGTATCGAAGTATTGTAAGCGCAAGTTTGCAACACCATACTGATGCGAGTTACTCTCATGTAGGTCAACTATAAGAACGAGACTAGACTAGAGAAGTAGGTCGATGGACAAGCCCACACAAGAAAGCATGTGAGTTTCTCGCGCCACTATAATTCATTTATTTTAATGTAGTAACTCCAATTTTTAGATTTATACTTAGTTCGAAATAATTTGCGTATATATATATATATATATACTTTGTCAAATATGCTGTTAGAAAAATCTATAACATCAGATTAATAAGCGGTAAATTTCAAGTTTTAAAAGCAAAAAAATGTAGGATGACGGGGATAAAATAGGAATTTTCAAATTTTAGTTAGAGCCATCAAATTCTGTAGGAAGTCAATACCCAAATACTACTACTCTATTTAATAACTACTTAATTTTAAAAATTGAGTTTGTTTTTTCAAAGTCGAGCTCTTAATCATGATTTGTATCTTTCTTAAGTAAACAATTTCATCTAAATTGTAAAAACAAAAACAACAACTTGAATTTTAAAAACACTCATAAAATATTGACAAAAAAACAAAGAAACTAATAAGCGGAAGATGTTTATAGACTTAATTTTTAAAAACCAGTCCCGTTTGATGATCATTTCATTTTTTTGTTTTTGTTTTTGAAAATTAGGCCTACAGACATTACTTCCACATCCAAATTTCTTCCTTTATTGTCTAATTTTTATTAATGGTTTAAAAAACCAAGCCAAATTTTGAAAACTAAAAAAAATAGCTTTTAAAATTTTGTTTTTGTTTTTGGAATTTGGCTAAAAAGTCAACCATGATAGTTAAAAAAGATATAAATCATTGTAAGAAATGTAGAGGAAATATGCTTAATTTTTAAAAACCAAAAATAAAAAACGTTACCAAATAGAACCTAAATGGTTAACAAATGTGATCAACATTAACTATATTTTATAATCAACCCAATTTAAAATTTTCATTTTCTATTGCTTTTTAATCATTGGTTTAACCAAATACAAAATAAGTTTAAAATTCTCACTCCAAAAGTGTGAACCTATAAAAAAATCAATCACGGAATTGCAATTATTTATTATTATTTGAGTGTGAAATTAAAGTTTTGAAACTAATTGTAAAAAATCAATTTAAACATAGTCCCGAAAATTGCTTACTTGAAAAGATTGTGGTGGAAGGTAGAAAGGAGATGGAAGAAGAAAAAGAAGTCATTGTGAGAAAGTAATAAGTGGGAGAAGACAAATAATGTTAAATTGATTTGAGTAGAAGAAATGGATGTAGTTTTGAAAATGGATTTGTTAAATATGAGTACACAATTTACAGTTCAAAAATTCAAAATCTATGTGATCAGTGTTGAGCTCACTTTTGTTGTCTTTTAAGTTAAAAGTGGACCAAACACATTATTGAGAAATTGAAATTGGAATTGGAATTTGAATTTGATACCTTATTTTAATTCATATAATCTGATCTAAAGTAAATTAGGATTGGGATTTTCCATATTTTATAATTCAAAATATAAATGTAGGGAAATTATTTTAACTAATAACAAAATATACCGTCTATTTGCGATAGACTATCGCAAACAGTTAAATTTTACTATATTTGTAAATATTTTGGTTTTTTTTGCTATATTTGAAAAGAGCCCAATAATGGGCAGGTCGAGAAAAAAGTTTTCCCCTATTTTTGTGGCTAATTTGTTCGTATACATCAACCCAATAATTAAAGTTTCGTAGCCAATGATAATTGCTCAAATTATATGCAAAATTGTTAGTACATATCTAAGTTGTTGCTTAGTTGGTTTTGATTTTTTAGGCTAAGTAATAATGTTAGTATCTCAAATTTAGATTTTTTAAACACAAAATTAAAAAATTTTATAGACTTGTTAAATATTTTTTTTAAGTTATTAAGAAACAGATAGACAAATTTTTTTAAAGTTAAAGTGACTAAATTTATAATTTGGCGTTATTTTAATCTGGAATATTTTAGAAGAATTCAAGCTGCCACTCCCCTCATTTGTTTCATCAAAACTCTAGATGAATTAGAACTAAACTTACAATTTAGTCTTGATTTAATCTTTAATGTTCTAGAAGAATTCAAAAAGCTACTACTCTTCCTCCTTTGTTTCATTACAATTCTAGATGAATTAGCACACGAGAAAGAAAATCAAAAGCTTGCGAAATAAAATTAGAGTTTCGAAAATGCATCAAGTGTAAAATTGAAACAAATTGCATATGTTAGGTAGAGATAAACTATTATGCTGAAGTGAAACGTTGCGGTTTCAATTTTGTGCCTTTAATCTTTGTAGTTAAGTGTTTTAATTTTGACGATATATAGAGTAAAGAATAATCAAAGTTTTACAATACAAATTTGATATCAATTGAATTATACTATTTATAAATAAATAAATAAATAATTTTGATGTGGGTAAGGATGAGAATAGGGATGAAAAAGAGAAGAAGTTAGCATAAACTTTTTTAAAGGGGGCCTTTTTGAGAATGAAAGAAAGAAACGTAATCCACACTCTAACACCATTCCAATTCTTCAACAAACTTTGTCCTTTTCCTTTTTTTTTTTTTTTTTTCTTCTTCTTCTTCTTCTTCTTCTTCTTCTTTACACAACAACCAATTCAATCAATACAACAACACATAATCAAATTACCCCACATAATAAATTACAAAAAAAAAAAAAAAAAAAAAATGATGATAACAATAATAATTTAGAAGCAGAAATTGTGTAGGTGTCTTTAATGGGATCACACAAACAACACACAAAACAGAGAAGAGAAAAGCATAAAAGATATGAGAAACTAAAAATTGAAAGCAAGGGAGTGTTGATCATGAGTTCCAATTTCTTCCATCATCCTTGCTAATAGTTCCCTTCCCAAATCTCCCATACCCCTGAAATGAACATAATTCAACTTTAAAATTAGACCCAATTAATAAAGTAAGATCTGGTAAGGAAGGAGAGAGATAGGAAGAACTAACATGAATATGAATATGGAGAAGTGATGAGAATCACTTGGTGATGGCATAAACAGCATAAATGATGCCAGGGATGTATCCAAAGAAAGTTAAGACCAAGCAGATCCAAAATTCAACCTGGAGGGTTGGAGGCAGGATGCAGAGATAAATAAAATGAAATCAAAATGAAACATTAAAAGAAAAGAGCAGAGAGAGAGAGAGAGATATCAGACTTGGCACCCATATTTGAGAAAGACACCAAGAGGAGGCAGCAGAATAGCGAGAAGAATATCGATGCAGTTTGTTGTGCCTTCGTCTGCCATTTCTTTTCTTCTTCTTCTTCTTCTTCTTCTTCTGATTACACAAAGACAAAGGAAAGAGAGTTTAGAAGTAGTGGGGATAATGGTGGTGATGGTGGGGTATTATATATATACACATACAAAACTTACAACTAAGACTTCCCTTTTACAAACACCACAACTAACACACTCTAACTCTAACTCTAACTGCAAACTCACTTCTCTTCAATTAATCCAATGTTCCTGCTACACCATCAACATACCTCAACTAATATTAAGTTTTTCTACCATCGATTTTAAAATTAAAAATATTGAATTTTGGTAACACATTGAAGGTATAGTTGTCTCGTATCGAGAACATTTAAAAAAGTGATGGACTCCAAATACTATAGAAGGAGCATATGTATTTGGTTTCAAATCGTTCCAACTGCGAGTCTCTCTGGATCACGCTAATCTTTCCTTTTGCCTTGAAACCAACACAGGTCCTTTCAAAATGCTTTGTTCTCACGCACATCATTTCTAGGAAAATTCTCAAGAGGTCAACCAACAGAGGATTGTTTCAAGCTAATCATGCTTAATTTTAGAGTTCTTATGATTGTGTCATCGAAAAGGAAAGTGCACATTGTTAACATAGATAGTAACTTTTAATTGTTTTAAGTCTTTTTTAACCATATTTTCATATTTTCAAGATCCCTCTTATTCAAAAACCAAAATCATGTTGTTTAACCTAGATTTTGAAAACAATGAAAAATAACCTTTTTTTTTAGCAGTGACCACAGATTGAGTGAAGGAGGAGAAACTCTAACGTATAAGAGCACTATTTTAGAGTAGTTGAACATTAAGGGGTACGAGAGATTAACACCAAAAAAAAAAAAAGTAAAATAAAATAAAATTATTATGATTATAATCGTTGCTTTCAAAAATTATGTGAAAACACATTTTAGATGTGAAATTTGGATGGTCAATGTTAAAATTTTCTACAAGAGCTGGAGCTGACGTGGGTTTTTACTATTGGTCATGTGCTACCTTTTGTTTCTATTTTAATTCCAAATACGTAATTTCATTAACTCATTCTAACAACTCCTACCCATTCCCCATCCCCTTTTATTACATTTTATTTACCCATATGGTTTGTCATATATTATGACAAAATTAATTCCACCTTTTTGTCAAACCCAACACTAAATTCTATTACACTTCTCCATACCCAAACTTTATTTCCACTCTCATTTAATGCCATTTCTTCTGTTTAATGTATATTAAATATTTCCAATACTAATTACAATCAAATTAGTCTTTTTCCCCTCCACATTTACACACTATTAATTCAAAATTTGGTTATATTGCAACTTTCTCCTCTAAACTTTTGATTTCAAAAGAATGAGGGGTGAGAATTTCACGTTAAAGGGATGATGAGATCTTACAATTTTATAACATACATGAATTACATGACTCGTTCTAAATTACTTTAAAGATGAAACTTCGTGTTTCTCTAATAATGAAAATACAAAAATTCAAAAAAAAAAAAAATATATATATATATATATAACAAAAATACAAAAGTGAAAGAATTCTCATACAATTCCTAATATACAATGTGAGAATAATAACATATCTATTCTTAGTAGGTAATCAGAATATTAGAATTATTGTATACAATGTAATTTTTTCTACAATATATAGGATGAAGGATTGATCCCTTTGACTTTGAAATTAATAGATCATACTTAATGACAATTGAATTATGTTCATTTTGAGACATATAATGCAATTTCTAAATTTTAATAAAATTAAAAGATTTATTAAATATAGTTTCGAAGTTTAATAACTAAAATTATAAAGGACCTAAGATGTAAATTTACAAAAAAGAGTATTCACCAAATTTTATTTTGAACTATTCGAAGTATTTTTAATTTTACTCCTCTTAAAATCACTTTCAACCATACCTTAATATTTTCATGTATTCTAGATAACATTAAATTCAATTATGAAGCATATCATTAAATTGAAATTTGAGAATTAATATACTGAATGATCACATTATTTAGTTTAGAAGTGGAGTATTAAAATATTTGAATTTCAGATTGTTGGTTAAGAGAATGAAAGAACCGTAAACAAAAGTGACGTAAAAGAGAGAACAAAAATACAATTTAATGGGACAGGTGTCGGGGCAATGTTAATTCGGTAGCAATAGGATCGGACGGTGAATATGTTGCCGCATCCAGCAACTGCAAATGCGACGGCGGAGATTAAGCCCTCTAAATTGCGTAGGGAGTGGTCCCTCCCTCCATTCTCCAGTTCTTAACACATAAGCACGTGAACCTAACCGCCCAATCACGTGCAGCTTTAATGCGTTTCCACGTGTATTTTCTTTTTCCTTGACGCAAAAAGTTTTTGAAAATTCCAGCCTCTCAGCATATATTTTATTTAATTTTTGTTCTTAGGAAAAAAGGAGAGAAAAAAAAAAAAGAAAAGAAAAGAAAAGAAAAGAAAATTCCATGTGAAATCGGATTCTCATTAGCTGGTTCATGAACATCTTTTTCGATGCCAAGCAAACGAAGGATAAGTAGGGATTTCCCAGAAAGTACAACCAATAATGAATCAAATTTTGACTTTACAATCTGTTCAAATCATGTCTTATTTTATTATTATTATTATTTTTTTTAATTTTAGTATACCTTACTCATTAAGAATATATATCTTCCTTAATTACTTAAAGTATTTATAGTTGTTCAATCCAAAGTTATCTTCTCTAATTACTTAGAACATGTTTGGGATAAGGAATTGTTTGGTCTTATTTAACTCGGACTTGTTACTAGTAGAATGTTCAAATTGTTGGGAGAAATGATACGTAAGAACCGAATACACTAGTAAACTTATTACATCTCAACTAGATGCATTTCACATATTTTGTATAGTAATAATATTCAAACTCAAAAGTGCTTATAAATTGAAATAAAAAAGAACTTATTAAATCTCAAAAGCTTGTAGAGATTCAAAAAATAGTCAGGATACACTTTTGATAAACATTGTCTTGAAGATAGTTATTTGTTCTGCACGGTTGCGATCAGACTACAACGATCATCTCAACAAGATATAACAACTCATTTCTGTAGAAGTACAACCTCTAAACTACTCGAATCTAGCAGAATTCTTGGATATTTACTCTCAACTCAACTCAACATCAAAAGAAAGAAAGAAATGAGAGAACTTTTTCATTTGGAATGAGATACTGTAAATAAATAAATTACTATGTATAGGCTAGCAACTGAGTAACTTCCCAAAATATAAAATAAAATCAAATAAATATAAATATTAAAACATTTTTCAAATTGAAGTCAATTGAATCGTTTCTTAACCAAAATCAAAACAACTCATCCAAATTGAAGAAACTATAAATTAGAAACTATAAATTTAACTTTCAAACATATTAAATGTGTGCATGAAACGTCATATAATTTGATAGTTTCAATCCAATTTAAAGTTTCTAACCATGAATTTAACCTACACAATTAAATCATTTTTTTTTTTTTATGTATTCAAGAATGTTTCACTTTCTTTCACTACGATATAGATATCCAACATAATTTTTTACACCACTATATTCTTTTTCAAATAATTGTTGTTATGGGTGGATTTGGACGATATAATCAACTTTATGGAATTTGCAAACTATCGATCAAGAAAATGGTGAAACTCGAACTAGATAACCACACCCTAAGATTTAATTAAGCATGAGAAGAGGGGAGTTCGGGCCAACCTACTGGGGCTTGAACTCAGCCAATGCTTCGACCTATTTAGGCCTCGAGAAGAGGATATTTTTGGTCAAAAGCTCAAATAAATCTCCTCAACCTCAACCTTAGCCAAGATGAGGTTGAGGCTGAACCGACTCAATTGATGACTGAGATAATACTAAATGATGCCTTAGGTTAGAATTTTACTATAAACACATCTTTATAACTCGAGAAGGTTGAAAAACCTTAATTTTTCCAGCCTAGTACGTACACTTAGCCAATAGAAGAAGTGGGCTTTGACCAAATTCAATAGTTGTAAAGAATGTTAACATTTGTTGAGCAATCTTCAATTTAGACTTGGATTTCGGGATTTATAACCATTTATTTTAAATATTGAATACATAACAATTCTTTTCATACCAATTATACATTTACCGTTGCTGTCACCTGAAGATTGGAGGTGCTAAGTTTTGCACATTAAAAAGAAAGAGAGATATTGTGGGAAAAATTTGGAGTAATGAAAAATGAGTTGCAGTTACAGTATATACACACATGCTCCCTCATGCATGCTTCTTGTGTTCTTCTTTCTTAAAAACTTGCCAAAATTTTGGTCAAATTAATAATGATGGGTTGTCACGATTTAGAATCACATATCCCACGAGGCTACTAAATGACGACGCAAAAATAATTATTAAATATGAAGTAACGTCTTTGGTGTATCACATGAATCAGAGCCGCCCTCCACAAACTAAGCACACAATTTATCCTTGGTTTAATATTTAAATCATGAATTTAGTATTCTTAATTTTATATTTACAAATAAAATAACTAATTTTATTTGTGTGGGGGAGTGGGCTGAATCTATTATGTATGCTTGTGACCCATGGTCTTTTCTTTTGAGTGTTGTATGAAATGTTTCTATATATACACCCACACTAACTTTCCAAATTAGTTTATATATAGAATAATTATTTTAAATGATAAAATTATTAAAAATATTTACAAATAATAATAAAATATATCTGTGGTAGACTGCGATAAACTACTATCATGACACATATATAAACTTACTATAGACAGTAAAATTTGCTATATTTGTAAATATTTTGGTTTATTTTCCTATATTTAAAAACAATCATTTTATATAAGCTTACTTCCAATTATAATTACTTCTTGGTTTTTGAAAATTAACTTGTAAGACTTACTTTCACCTATATAAGTTAATTTTTTGTTTTGTTATCTATTTTTCACTATTATTTTCAAAAGTTTGTCTCTGTTTTTAGATTTTTTATTAAGAATTTAAGTGTTTATTTAAGAAATATGGGAACCATAGTGTAAGTAATATTTGGATGAATAATCTTTTTATCTATTACAATGAGGAGTACAAAAATAAATATACACAAGGTGAGATACATGAAACGAAAGTCTAATTTTCTAATTTAACAATAGGGTCAGGCAGGTTGTCCCGTAAAATTAGTTGCGGTGCACGTAAACTGGTTTAGACACTCATGGATATTTAAAAAAAAAAAAATCTAATTTAACAATATGTACGTTAACACACTATCTTAAACTTAGGGTGGTAGAGTAGAGATCAACTTGAGTTTGTTAAGTAACTGAATAAAATGATCAGGTGACAATAGCTTTGTGAAGATATCAACTGGTTGCTTTGTAGTAGAAATGGATTGTAAAAAGAGAGATCAAATGCCCATATTTAGTTTAACTATTCAAGAATTGTGTTGAGTTTATCCAAGGATTTGAAATGGTATGATGGGTAACTTTTAAAATAAAATAAAAAGAAAGAAAAAAAAAAAAAAAAACTTAACCATTTCACAACCAATAATCCCTTTTCATATACTTATATCAATGCATACCTAGTGCAGAATTTTAGTTATTTATCTATAAAAATAAATTCCATTTCATATCTCATGCAAAATCACATTTTTTTTCATTCATTCTCCAATAATTGAATAGAGTCGTTAAAATTTATTAATTGTATTTACTTTAATATTGATATATATTTCTAGAAATATTATCTACTTTCTTTAATATATTTATATATATTTATGTTTAGTGTTTTATAGGAATTATATATATTCTACTTAATAAAATTTAATAAATAAAATTATTTCATGTTTAAATTATAACATTTTAAAGTTCGAAAATTGATTTATACTTTACTTGTTTTCTTTTATACTTGGTCTTGAAGTAGAAAACGTTCCATCTGTTCCTGAATAGCTTCTTTCAAAAGGGTTTTCGCTTCATTGGTGAATGTCTTCGTGAAAGATATTATTTCCTGAAGTCATCTTACTCATCTTTTTGTTAATCTTCATATCATGTATCTTTCTTGCAAAAATAAAAAATAAAGGGCAAATTGTAAAAACTACTCTTGAAATATGGTGGCAGTTTCAATTAGACCCTCAAACTTTCAATTATAAACATTAGACCCCTAAACTTCTACGAATGTTAAAATTGGACCCTCAAACTTATAATAATGGTTGAAATTAGACCCACAAATGATAAAAATTGAACTCTTAAACTTATACAAATGTTACAAATATATACAATTGTATAAGTTTGAAAGTCCAATTTGACCCAATTTTAACATTTATATAATTTCAAGGGTTTAATGTTTAAAATTAAAAGTTTAAGGGTATAATTGCAACTACCACTATACTTCAAGGTTGGTTTTTGCAACTTGTCCAAAAATAAAAAATAAAAAATTTCCTAAGCTTCATGTTTGCAATACGATGTTGTTTCCTTGAGCAAACTTTTTCGCCATCTAAATGAATTATACTTAAGAAAATTATTATAAATACAAAAAATATCAAACTATTTATAAATATAGAAAAATTTCACCACTTTCTATCTTAGATAGATTGTGATAGACCTAGATAGACATCTATTTATGTCTATTTGGTGAAGTGATAGATGTTTATCTGGGTCTATCACAGATAGAAATTAAAATTTTACTATATTTGTAATTATTTTTAATATTTTTTTTATTTTTGAAAACATTCCTTGTACTTATATTTTTTTTTTAAAAAAAAGTTCTAATTGAACTATATACAGGTTGACAAACAAACAAATACTTTCTTTAATTAGGTAGGTATACAGCCAAATTAACTAAATTAATTTACGATATTATCCAAATTTTTATTAAACACTTACACATAATTTACCTACATCAACCTAGTTATAAATAATTGGCAATTTAAATATTAAAAACTGATCAAGTATAAACAGATTTGATACCTCTCTCGGTAATATTCTTAATTTAACTATAAATTGTGAGACTCAAAATTTAAGGTTATTTTCAAACATAGTAGAATGGACCAACCAAAATATTTAATAGACTCATGTAGTGATAGACACCAGAGAATGTTGGTTGGTGAATGTTGACCCAAGTGGGCGAAGAGTGAAGGTTCTTTCCGTTCTTCCAACCAATACTCATCCTTTTATTTCTCGCGCGCAAAATTGGATAAACTCACTTTCTAACCCTTCAACGATTATCTCCTCTTTGTTTCAAAATCCCAAAACCCCAATCAAATTTTATAAAACAGACCATATTTTATCGGAACAGTTCTCCTGAGAGTGGCAGAGGGAGTTGAGGATGAGGATGGGGGTGGTTGAGATGCTGTACATTGACCATTCTATCAGCTCCATCGAATTTGGCTTCATTTCATTCCCAGGAGCTATCCCACTCCCTTCTTATTGATTGGTTTGTATCTCTCTATCTTCTAACCCACCTTCAATTTCACTCGATACGGTTAGTTTGCTTATTAGATAAGGGTTTAATTCGGTAGGTATCATAGCTTTTGAATCCATTATGGATTTTCTTCTTATAGTTTGAGTTTAGTTTTAATGGTCTAAATTCTAATTTAGTTTGGATGTTTTAAGTTTTGTTTCAGTTCGGTTATGCTAAAAGTTTCTATTTAGTCTTTGTTTGTTCACACAATTTTCCTAACCATTTTTTCTTTTTAAATATGATTAAAAATATACTCTCCTTTAACTTGGTGTAAAATGGATTCTCTTTGTTAACTATTTAGCTTATTTTCTCCTTTTTATACATCAATGAGTATTGTTTCTGGTAAAAAAAAAAAGAAGAAAAAAAGAAAAATAAAAATCTTTGCACTCATAGACCGTTTGAGTTATGGAAGTTTTAAGTTGGAAATGTAGTTAATAACTTCTACAACTCTTTGACAAACTGATATTTTTGGTTAAAGCTGAAACTCTTGGTGCTGTACATAACTACATGAATGCCTGGAATTGAAAAATTAATTGAACATGCAGATTTAGCGAAAAACTTATATTCCTTAAAATCCAACCATTTTCGTGACTTTTTTACTGATATATGAACTCTAATACAGGCAGCTAACACACTGAGCAACATTGGAAAACACAAGTTCATTACCTCTCTTAAGGCATTTCACAAGGAAGAGGAGGCGTTAGAAACTGGACATGGTATCCGCCATTCCATGGCTCGCCTTAAACAACTACTCTACTTTTTTGGGTACCTTTGATTCATTCACTCCATAAAAGCCCTTATTTCTAACAACAGTCGTTGTCTTCAAACATAGGTCTAATCAAATTTTCATATATTTAAAGTCGTCCAATTTTTGGACCTTTTCAAGCTATGTCCAGCTCTGCGCTCAAGCCATCAAATGCAAAGGTATTAACGAATATCTCTCCAACTTGTCTTCCATCTCCCACTTCTTGCATTTGGATTCTGGATTATCCGTTTATTAGGCTCTTGTTTTTTTCTTTCATATTGGATTCGACATTTGTCCTTGTGAGCTTTTGTATCCTTTTGAGTTTCAACGAGTAAGTTCATTAATGTGGGGATGTACTTGTACTGCTAGTGGTGTTCTTCTCTATGGTTTTCATTTTCTATTTCTGTTTTTGGTTGTTGAGCTTTTTTGAGAATTTGTCTCCCTGGCTTCGTTGCTTTGAGACCTTTGGCTTGGGATAGTGACGGTTATGCTACCATTGAGGAGGGGCTCTTGAGTTCATCTTTGGGGGAGAATGGATTTTTTTTGTGGGGAGCTTGTCTCGAGAGGAACAATACGATTTTGGGCAAATTGCAAAAACCACCCTTGAAATATGGTGTAGTTACACCCTCAAACTTTTAATTGTAAAAATTGGACCCTTAAATTTCTACAAACGTTAAAATTGGACTCTTAAGCTTACACTAATGGTAGAAATTGAACCCACCAATGATAAAAATTGAAGCTCCAAACTTATACAAATGTTACAATTTATATAATTATGTAAGTTTGAAGGTTCAATTAGACAAATTTTAACACTCGTATAAGTTTGAGGGTTCAAATTTCAAAATTGAAAGTTTAAGGGTGTAATTTCAACTCTCACCATACTTTAGGGATGGTTTTTGCAATTTGCCCTAATTAGGTGGAGAGGTTGTATGTTGAAGTTTGTGTTTTGAAGTTTGGGAGGTGGTGAGGTTTAAGATATTGGCTGGTGGAAAATAAATAGTTGCCTGATCTTGGCTTATTTTGCCTAGTAATGTATTCTTAAGAGTGCTTCTTTTTGTTCTTTTTTAATATGTTAATTATGAGGTTAGCACTTGCCTTACATCCTGAATTACTCGGTATCTTGCCCCTTCATATTTCTCTAGAGGTCATTGCTTTTGTAGTCTGAAAATGAATTTCCCTTGTTGTTGTATTACATAGAACAGTCTGATGAGGTAACAACGCAAAGGAAATTCTTCGTTTATGTTATACGTTGATGTAAGTGTCGCAGGCAAGTATGCCCATTCTCAAATTTCACTACATTGACATTGCCTGTACAAGTTACATTTCAGTTAATTTAATGGCATACAATTAAGATTAACATTGCCTTGGATATGACCAAAAACTTGTCGACCTCTTAAATATAAATTTAACTCCAGGGAAGGACAAGAAGTTTGCTAACAAAATCTACAAATTTGCTGAAAATGTAGGCATCACAGTACAATATCAAAATTTACATTGCAACTCTGACAACTATCCAAAACGAAACACCAACCGATAGTAAATACAAAGAAGAACCAATGTATTCGTACAATAACAAATTTTACATTGCTCTGACAACTATCCAAAAAAGTCCCCACAACCACATCTTCTGATAATTACTAAAACAAACAAAACACCAAACAATAATAAAACAAGGAAGAACCAATGTATTCGTACAGTATAAAGTATAACGCTGACTGAAACCTTCTTCTATACACACTTATTTCTGTATAATAAACAAGCCAAGAAAAATCAAATAATACTGACGCAACAACTCTGAATCTGCTGCATGTCCAAACAATAAGAGCTATATGACATTTGTGTGAACTGTGAAATATTCAGTGTTTATTAATTGCATTCCATCACTTAACTTTAATGTCATCCCTTGCTTCAGAGGAAAGGGTTTTTGAGCTCGGTGACTTGCCAATGATAGCTTTCTTTGCCTTTACCAGTGACTGTTTTACTTTCGATAAAATATTGTGTGAATGCTTATGACTAGGCTTCGATGGAACTTCTTTCTTGTCATTCACTTTGGGAACTTCTCCTCTTGCCTTCACAGTTTCTTCATCTTTTCCTTCCAACTCAAATTCCTGGGGTTCTTTAGGTGTTTCATCTACCTGAGCAATGGCAGGCTCAACCGGTGCTAGTTTCTCATCTGTAGTACTCTCCTCTACCTTGGTTTCTGCTATCAGATCAACTACTTCACCAGCTTTTTGGTCATCAATTGACTTTCCTGCTACCACAGCATCAGTTTCATAGTCTCTTGGAGCCACCTCTTCTCTTGGAAGAGTTATTTTTTGTATGTTCTCATGTGTATCTTCATCTGGCTTCTCAGTCCTCACTCCCTTTTCTTCATTTTCCTCTCCCACTTTCTCCATAGCGGGTGCTTCCACTTCTGACAATTGGTCAACCACATCAATGTTGCTCGATTCCTTCTTTTCATCTTCTTTCACATCATGAGGAGGAAAGTCGGGTTCAGGTAATTCTACACTAGGTTGATCCCTCTGATAAACCGAATCTTGTTTGTCACTTTTTACCGTGCATTGCTCCTCATCTTTGTGGATTTGTCCTACTCCCAAAGGTGGCGTATTGTCATCCCCAATAACCAATGACTTCTGATCTTTCACAATTGGCTCAGTTTCTACCTCCACATAATCATTCTGAACATGATCGGTTAGCTCAGACAATTCTTGCTTACCATCCCTCACTTCGTGAACTTTAGGTTCTTGTTTTTCAATTTCTTCTGGACCCAGTGTGGAACCACTGACCTCTTTTGCTCCCATTTCCTCAGTTCCAGACACAGGAAAACCTTCATCTGCCCGTTCCTTGTCTTTGGAAGGTACGAAGGATTCACTAATATCTTTTGCTATAACCTCTGATTCTTTCTCACGTGGAGCTTCATTTGGCTGCTCCTTGTTCCTGGGAGATTTAATGGATTCGCTAGTGTCTTTTACCATGACTTCTAATTCTTTCACTGGTTGAACTTCAATGAGCAATTCACTCTCCTTGGGAAGTTCTACTGATTCACTTATATTTTCTGCTATGACTTCCTTTGATTCTTGCACTGACTGTACTTCAACTGCTTGTTCCTTTTCCTTAGAAAGTTCTTTCGTCTCCATAATTTCTTTTTCCACTTCTGATCCTTTTAGACTAACTCCATTGGGCTCCTCCTTTTCTGTTGGCAGTTCAGCTGCTTCAACTCTTTTTTTCTCGATCACTTCTACATGTTTTGATGGAATAACCTCAACTGACTCTTCTTTCTTGGGAGGTTCAATAGACAGTTCTGGAACACAAGTTGTCTCCGCTTGCTTCTTTTCTAATCCCTTACCAGAGTCATCCACAAGGCCTGATTTAGCCACCTGACCCACTGAAACCTGTTCATCACTTTCTACTACGCATTGTGCCTCTTCTTCTTGGACTTCTCCTCCTTTAGTGGGTGGGTTAATGTCATCTTCAAGAGCCAATTCCTTCTCATCTTTCACGGTTTCAGCCTCCACATAAGTATTTTGAACATGTTTGATTAGTTCAGGTAATTTTCCTTCACTATCCTTTTCTTCAATGATTTGAGGTTCGTGTTTCACAACTTCTTCAGAACCCAATGTGGAATCACTGGTCTCTTTTCCCTTCATTTCTCCCGATACTGTCAGTAGAAAACCTTCATCTGCCTGCTCCTTCTTTTCAGGAGGGTCAGAGGATGCACTAATCTCTTTTGCTACTATTTCTAATGATTCTGTCTGGGAAAGACCTTCATCTGCCTGCTCCTTGTTCTTGGGAGGTTCAAAGGATGCACAAGCTTCTTTTTCTAGAACTTCTAATGGTTCTTTGTGGGAAAGAACTTCATCTGGTTGATCCTTGTTCTTGGGAGGTTCAGTGGAGTCACTAGTGCCTTCTGATATGACTTCCAATTCTTTCATTTGATGAACTTCGGTTAACAACTCATTTTCCTTTGGAATTTCAGCAATTTCACTAATTTTATCTGTTGTCACATCCCTAGACTTTTGAACTGGATGAACGTCATTGTCTTCCTTCTCCTTAGGAAGTTCTGTGGGTTCGGTAATTTTTATTTTTGTTGCTTCTTCTGGTTCTTTTAGTGGGTGAACTTCAATGGGCTGCTCCTTTTCTGTTGGAGGTTCAGTTGTTACGATAATTTCTTTTGTGATAACTTCTACTTGTTCTTCCACTGTAAGAACCTCAATTGGATGCACTTCTTTCTTGGGAGGTTCAACAAATAATTCTGGAACTGGAGTTGTCTCTGGTTTCTCCTTCAGTTCTTTGTTTACACTGACAAATTCTTTTGTTGGATGGTCCTCGTCTGGTCTTTTACCAGATTCTGACCCCGGAAAACCTTCACCTGCCTGCTCACTGTTCTTAGGAGGGTCAAAGGATGCACAAACCTCATGTGCTATAACTTCCACTGATTCTTTCCGAGAAATAACTTCATTTGGCTGCTTCTTGTTACTGAGAGGCTCAATGGATGCACTTGTCTCTTCTGCTGTCACTACTGATTGCTCCCTTTCTGTTGGAGGTTCAAACGTTTGCATAACTTCCTTTGCAACCATCTCACTTATCTCTTTTGCTATCACTTCCGACTGCTGCTTTTCTGTTGGAGGTTCAACCTTTTGAGTAACTTCTTTTGTGACCACCTCACTTATCTCTTTTGCTACCACTACTGGCTGCTTCGTTTCTATTAGTGGCTCAACTGTTTCAATATCTTCTTTTGCAAACACCTGTACTGGTTCTTTCAAGGGAACAACCTCAATTGGTTGTTCTTTCTTTGGAGGCTCAACAAATTCTTCTATACCACAAGTTGTCTCTGGTCTCAGCCTTGTCTCTTCAAACTCTGTAGCTGGTTGCTCTTTTTCTGACCCCTTAACAGAATCTTTTGTAGGACCAGATTCAGCCATCTGACATGCTGAATTTTGTTTATCACTACCTTCTTCTGTCTGGATTTTCCCCTCAATTGGTAGGCCAGTGTCGTTTCCAGGTGCCAATGGCTTTTCACCTGTCACAGTTTCAGCCTCAACATAAGTGTCCTGGACATGTTTGGTTATTTCAGGTAACTCTTTTATACCATCCTTTACTTCAATGACCTCCTCTTCTTGTTTCTCAACTTCTTCAAAACCCAATGCGGAATCATTAATCTCTTTTTCCTTGACTTCTTCTGATTTTGTCGCTGAAAAACCTTGGTCTGCTTGCTCATTGTTCTTGGGAGGTCCAAAGGATGCACCAACCTCCTTTGTTGCGATTTCTACTGATTCCTTCTGGGACATAACTTCATCTGACTGCTCCTCATTCTTGGGAGGTTTGAAGGAATCGTTTGTCTCTTTTTCTATCCCTACTTGTTCTTTTGCTAGATGAACTTCAACTGGAAATTCACTTTCATGAGAAACTTCAACAGATTCACTAATCTTTGTTTCTATCACTTCTCTTGATTCTTGCACTGCTTCAATTGCTTCAATTTCAGATCCCTGTTGTTTTTCTTTGGGAACTTCCGTGGGTATGCTAATTTCTTTTGCTATCACTTCTTCCAACCCTTTGAATGGATGAAGTTCAACTGGCTGCTCTTTTTCTGTCGGAGGTTCAACTCTTTCAAAATTTTCTTTTGCAGTCCCCTCTATAAGATCTTCCAATGGAACAACCTCAATTGCCTGAGCTTCTTTCTTTGGTGGTTCAACAGGTTCTTTTGGAACATCAGTCTGTGGTTCCTTGTCTGGCTCTTTCTCTACACTGATGCATTCTGTCACTGGTTCCTCCTCTGCATCTGTTGGGCCCTTACTAGAGTGTGGCACTACTGATAATATTGTATTATCGATAATATTTGAATTCTTCTCTTCTACTTTCTCATAAACAATTTCCACATTTTCTGCAACTTCTGTTACAAAATGTACATGGGCACCTGGTTCCTCTTTTTCTTCACTGTTAACAATATCGCTTGATGATTCGTCTTGTACTTTTGGAAGGTCCACAACCTCTGACGGTTGCTCTTCTACTTTTTGTGCGGCTGTCTCTGCTGGTACCTCCGAAGTCTCTTTTTCTATGACTTTTACAGTTGGCTGCTCTTCTGGTGGGCTCTTGCCATTGTCAGTTGCGTCAAACTCCTTTATACTCTTTTCCAGGTACGCAATTACTGGCAGTTCTGTTGCTTCTCCTCCAACCGGTTCAGCCGATGGCCTCTCCTCATGTAGGGTCTCATTCGCGGCAGCAGCAGTCCCTACCTCTGATACAGAAGTAGCTTCTTTTTCCAGCTGCACATTGTCATGAACTGGAAGATTAGTAACAGGAGTTTCATCTATTTTTTTGATCTCAATAACAGGTTGCTCAACCTGAATATCCACTGCCTTTTCTTCGGATGTGGACAAAGTACTATCTGGACTATGTAAGTTGTCAGCTCTGCCTTTCTCTCTGTCATCTTCTACAGTTTCTTTTGGTGAAGAGAGATTTTTCTGTTCCGCTACTTTTACTGATTCACTACTTAACTTCTCTGTTTGCTACAGTAAAACAAAAACTAACTGTAACCTTTTTTTTTTTAAAAAAAAAAACCCAGAAAATATTGCTGAAGGAATTGACAGATCCAATCAACCAAACATGTGACAGAATAAGAATAGAATAACATGCTCTTAGAACTCTGTTCTAATCTATCAAGATGTAAATAAAGTTCTCTTACACAAATGAAGCAAAAATTAGGGAATTCAATATAGGAGTCAAAATAATTAATAAAATGAACCATAGCCATGCTTCTAAACTATTAGATAAGATAGCTTAGTGGCGGGAAAAAATAATTCTTGATTAACAAATCTATGTCTGGGTTGTGCATGTAAAATTCAGTTTAGAGAATTTATAATGGGTGCATACTATCAATATTACATTCAAATTAACAAAACTATCACACAGAAGGATGTTTAAAGTTTATACTAGAGAAGTAACAAGTGCGTGTTGATCAAGAATCTAAAAACCTAAACGGTCGTCACATCCAGTAACAATTATGAGAGAGAAATCAGAAAACATGTAGCAAGAAATAAGAAGCTGAAGAAACTTAAGTAGTGAAGTGGAGAGCATGGAGGATTAGAAGTGAAAATAAAGGAGAAATTTGGAGGAAAAACTCACCTCATCGGATGTAGAAGTTTGATGGGAATCAACAGTTTGGGTGGCCATAATGATTATTGTGGATTGAGGAACAAAGTGGCAGTTCCCAGTAGTTAAGAAATGCAAATGGAAAGAATATGAAGAAATTAAGGAAAGAAATGATGAGGTTGGCAACAACTCAGAAAAGCTTAACTAAATCACTAGCAGACTAAATGGAAAAACCACCACTTGGAAGAAAAATTTAGGAAAGGAAAAGCAAAAACAGTCTGTCACTGACAGACTTTTCTCACATGATCTGGGATGGAATGATTGATGAGGATGAGGATGATGATAATGATTCCCTTTAGTTTCTATGTAAAAGAAAAAAAAAATCAAAGAGAGTGGAGAGATAAAAGTTATGATAATTAGCTTTGGCAAAGTGACAAATCACCAAAAGCAACTGGGTCCCACAGCTTGTGTATTGATTTTCATGGTTGAAATTGTTTTGGCCTTCTCATAAGTGGATGTTATGTTTGGGATGGCATTAAATTAGATTAGATTGGGAGCCATTTACCATTTGAATTTTTCTCTCTTCTAAATGTTGTATTGGCAAAGTGACAAAACACTAAAAGCAACTGGGTCCCGCAGCTTGTGTATTATTCTTCAGGGTTGGAATTGTTTTGGCCTTCTATGTCATATTCAAAAATGCATGTTACGTCTGGGATGGCATTAAATTAGATCAGATTGGAGCCATCCGCCATTTGATTTTTTTTTTTTCTCTTTTAAATGTTGCATTTAAACATCGGATGACTTGGACATGGTCATGAAGGCTTTCAAAGATCACTTTATTTTTGTACTTTCTATTTGCTGTTGCATGTTTTGTCGTTGATGCTTAATAGAAAAAAGAATAATGTTAAAACTTTTTTATTTTTTATTTTTTTGGTATGATTTAAGGGAGTTGGTTTGCTTTAAGGAACTTTCAACTCAAACCCAATTCTCATTTTCTCCACCAGATTATAATAGTTTTATAGAGCTGAAGAAAGAAAAGCAAGACCCTCACGCATGTGCTTTGAAGCCCACTCCCACCAGGTACAAGATGTCTAGTTTTGTTGGGTCTGGCCTGTTTTCCTGCCTTCTCTCTCTCATATAATTCATCTCCAAATCTATGACAAATGCACAACTAAAAAACTTAAAAGACCAGCCCAACATTTTAAAACAGAACATTCACAGCAAAGCAGATCCGATCAGATCACACACCACCCCCCCTTCTTTTGTATGCCTTTGCTAGTTTGGAAGACCCCAATGTGGAGGTAATTAAGTGTTAACAAACTACTTTTGCTGCATAAACACAAATCACATTTTTCTTTTGTTGATTGAGAATCGTATTCTGCCCTTGTTAATTGAGAATCATATTTGTAGCTACTGTAATTAAATCAATAGTAACAAGTCTTGTTTATAGAGGCTTGAATACGGAACGTTATCACATAATACTAGGAGTAGGAGATTTAATTAATCAAGACTCAGAGGATGTAATTGCATCTTGGCCACCAATAAATTTTGCCAGGGCATTTATAACATGACCTAAATAAGTTCCGATATCTAAGCGATTCTTCTAGTTGTTTTCGCAGAACTTACCTCCTGTAACAGCAAATCATCAACCATTAATATACTACCAACATTATTTGATTCTAAATTTAGAGCTGTCTATAGTATGGTTACTGGTGAAGTGTATGAGTGGTGGGACAGAAGGATAGAGATTAAGGCTTAAGAAGAAGAACAAGAAGAATATATGTGGATTTAAAAGAGAAGCACATGTAATTGGGTCATTTGAATGGGATTGTATATTTATTAAATACAATTGTCGTATCTTCTTTTTGTTTAATGTTCTTCTTTGTTGAATATGAATTAGGCAAGCTTAATCAATTATTATGAGTTAGCCTAGTGGTAAAAAAGGAGACATAGTCTCAATGAATGGCTAAGAAGTCATTGATTTAATCTATGGTGGCCACTTATCTAGGATTTAATATCTTACGAGTTTACTTAATACCAAAATGTTGTAGGATCAGACATATTGTCTCATGAGATTAGTCGAGGTATGTGCAAGCTAATTCGAACACTCACGAATATATATATATATATATATATATAACCAAGTTTAATCAAAATCTGTTTTAAGATTGCATCTTTTTAGTGCTGGACGCGAAGTTATATCAACACATGGATGGAGAAGAATTTGATCTTCTTTTGTGGGCTTTTGTTAATAGAATCTCCTAACTGGATTTGGAGCACAAACTGGTAACCAAACCAAAATAATAGGGAAGAAAGGTGATCATCATTTCCCACTAGAAAGCAAAAGCAAGAGAAGTAATGTGATTATTCAAAGATGGGGTATAACTATTTCAACCATGTAGCTTTTTGATAATTGATGGGGTTAAATGCCTTTTAAACTTTTGATGATGGGGTTAAATGCCTTTTTTTAAGACTTATTATTATGTTGCCTTCTCATCAAAGTCATTCTCCTATGCAAGTTGGTCATTCCTTATTTTCAATTTCGTAAAAAGTGAATTGATGTATTAGGGGAGAAAATATCATCTCTAATTGAAAGAAACTCTACAAAAACACAAGTCCTATGCTAAAATGAATATTCAAAAGCTTCCTCTTGCAACCCTAAATTAATTATTTATAGCCTTACAAGAAAATCAAAAAATTAACTAATTAATTATAACTTAACAACTAAGCTAAATATTAACTAAACCATACTAATTATCCTTAATTCTCTTCATCATGAATCTTATTTTATCAAATCCATTATAGTGATTTTTTCTCTAAACGTTTTTGAGGTAATTGGACGACAGGATTATTGATGGTGCCATAGGACTATTGACATTGCTTCCGCTTAGTATCATGTTTGCAAGATTATTTTTAATGTTTTGATGTGAATCATTGAGTTAACTATTCCAACTTTAAATGTTTTTTTTTATTAAGCTTTTTAGGATTCTCGAACTAAACTTTGTTTTGAAAATCTTTAATTTATTTTAGCAACATTTAATTATTTTACTCCTAAATGTGTACGTAGAAAATTTTATATTTTTAAGTTAAATGGACAATTGATTTTGGTTTTAAAATTGCATGCATGTTGTAATCTTCCTAATTAGAGTTATTAAAAAGTCGGGCCTTGCATTACCATTTCAAATTTTAGTAAATGTACCCAATTGTAATAAGGTAAGGTCTAGAAATTGAATTTCCATTGATTGACTATGATTGTGGGTTATAACATGCCATAAAAAGAAGGATCTCTCTCTTATTCTAAGCCAATCTGCATAGGGAGAGTCGCATGAGTGCCCATATTTTGAAGACTCAAACGAAATTTGCCTTTACTTTCTAAGTGCCTATTTGAAATGATTTTAAAAAAATGTCTTTCAAAATTTTGTTTTTATTTAAACAGTTTTGATCAAAAACTCCTTAAAATAAAAATACACATGTACTTAGCAACTCTTTCTCAAAAACATTTTTATACACAAATTTGTTTGATTTGTTATATACTATTTTTATTAATGTCAAATTACTATGAAATAATTTGTCAGCAACCACTCCTTGAAAGGCTAGTCAAAATTGACTGATGTTGGTTGTAAGAGATGGTGGCCGAAGGTTGGATGGTAGGTTGTCATCGGAGATTGGTTGGTGACTGTCATTAGAGGTGGTGGCTGGAGAATTGGCCGGGGGCGGTAGTCGAAAGTAGCGATCGTAGTTAGTCAACAACAATTGCTGGAGTTTGTTGTCGATGGTGGCTGGAGTTTCTTATACAGATTAGGGAGATGTTAACTATTAAACACTCAAAAATCATTTTCCTAAAAGTTGGTTTCAAGTGTTTATCTAAACCAACTTATTTTGTACATTCATTGTTTCAAAATCCATTATTAGTGTTTGTCAAACACTTGAATTTTCTTTCAAGATGACTTATTTTTTAAATTAATCACTTGAAAACCTATTTGAATCACACACAAATTCTAAGATTTTTGCCATTTTACTTACTTTTTATTTGTGTGAAATTACCAAATGGATCTTTGCGCATGACTCTTCCCTCTATCTCTCTCCTACTCTTTCGGTCTCACTATTCAAATCACACACTAAATTGTTTTGCTATTTTTGCGATTAAAATTTTCTTTCTGCTATTTTTCAAAACGAAACTTTGAAATATGCTATTTATCTAGTTGGCCTTAAAACTTTACTCTCTTTTTCAAAAAAGTTTAAAATTTTCTTTCATATAATTTAAGAATTAGGTGCAGTTCATATAATAAATAATTGATAAATTAATATGTGTGTCAAATTACAAACGAGGGTAGTAGGTATTGAATACTAGTTAGGTGCATCACAGTATGCACTCCTTCTTATGTTTCTCCTCCCTTACTCCCACCAAAAAATAATTAAAATATTTCAAAAAATAAATAAAAATTATTTGTCACATGATAGTATAATTTGGTGGGATACACAAACATAGATATTCTTCAAGATAAACTAGTAATTTTTCGTAGGTATTATTTAAAAAAAAATTCTTTTTCACTTCCCTCCGCGGCATCAACCACCTTCGTGTTATTTATTCTCAGTCACCGACCTCCAGATTCTCCATTCCGGCGACAACCACAGCGTTTCTTCATCTCCGTCGGCTTCCTCGTCACAGCGGCGGGGACCGACGCGATTTTTAATGCCACACCACCGCGCGACGCCTAGACCACGCGGGACCGAAGCTCGTCCGGCGGCTTCCCTCGACGGTTTTGGACTGTTTGATTAAGTTAAGGTTGAGTTTGGATAAGAACTTCCCTTCTGAACACCTTTTTGAACTTCCTTCGCGCTTCTGAACAAGGTTGTGTGAATCTCGACCCAAATGGCGGAAGGAAGAATCAAAGTGCTTACCGTTCCAACCAATACCCACCCTATTCTTTTCTTAATCTTACCCAACCTCATAAATCAAACCAAGAATCTTTGCTTGTAACTTCTAAGTTGTAATCCTATTGCTTATGTGCGATTTATGACTAGGTATGAAAGTTATCAATTCTAAACTTTCCCTTTCTCCAAATTTGAATTTTTTCAAATCCCATTACCACCAAACTCTATCCCTCCATCCTCCCACCTCTCTTAACAGCCTTCTCAATTCTGCCCGGACTTCAAAACATGCCACTCAAATTCATTCCCAACTCATTACCACAGCCTTCCTTTCCCTCCCTTTTCTCTTCAACAACCTCCTCAACTTGTACGCCAAATGTGGCTCTATCGACCAAACCTTGTTGCTCTTCTCCTCAGCCCCAGATAACTCTAAGAACGTTGTCTCTTGGACTTCCCTTATTACCCAATTTGCCCGTTCTAAAAGACCCTTTCAGGCCTTGACTTTCTTTAACCATATGAGGCGGTCTGGGGTTTATCCCAATCATTACACCTTCTCTGCAGTTTTATCTGCTTGCACTCGCACTATGGCTTCTGTTCATGGTGATCAAATTCATTCTTTGGTTTGGAAACATGGGTACCATGCTGAGGTATTTGTTGCCGGTGCATTAGTTGACATGTATGCCAAGTGTTGTGATATGTGCATGGCCGAGAAGGTGTTTGAGGAAATGCCCGTGAGAAACCTTGTGTCTTGGAACTCTATGATTGTGGGGTTCTTGCAGAACAAGCTTTATGATCAGGCCATTCTCTTTTTTAAGAGGCTTCTAGTGAAGAGTCTAACTGCTCTTGATGAGGTAAGCTTTTCCAGTGCCTTGAGTGCTTGTGCCAATGTTGATAACTTGGAGTTTGGGAAACAAGTTCATGGAGTTGCTCTGAAGCTTGGTGTCAGGAATTTGGTCTATATAAATAACTCACTGATTGACATGTATAGTAAATGTGGCTTATTTGACGACGTTGTGAAGTTGTTTTCAAACATTGAAGTTAGAGATGTTGTTACGTGGAACATAATGATCATGGCATGTGTTTATAATGACAATTATGAAGATGCCTGCAATAGTTTTTGGATGATGAGGAGGGAAGGTTTAATACCTGATGAAGCATCATACTCCTCTGTTCTTCATTCTTGTGCAAATCTTGCAGCACTATATCAGGGAACACTGATCCACAATCAGATCATACGATCTGGGTTTGTCAAGAATTTGTGTGTTGCAAGTTCTTTGATTACAATGTATGCAAAATGCGGCAGCTTGGTAGATGCTTTTCAGATATTTGAAGAGACTCAGGACCGTAATGTGGTTTGTTGGACAGCTATAATTACAGCTTGTCAACAACACGGCCATGCTAACCGGGTTGTTGAGTTATTCGAGCAAATGTTGAGAGAGGGGATTAAACCCGACTATATTACTTTTGTTTCTGTTCTCTCTGCTTGCAGCCACACTGGTCGGGTGCAAGAAGGATTCTTCTACTTTAATTCAATGATTAAAGTGCATGGTATTTACCCTGGATATGAACATTATGCATGTATAGTTGACTTGCTTGGTCGTGCTGGGCAGTTGGATAGAGCTAAGAGGTTTATAGAATTGATGCCTATCAAACCAGATGCCTCAGTATGGGGTGCTCTGCTTAGTGCTTGCAGGAATCATAGCAACCTTGAAATGGGTAAGGAAGTGGCGCTGGAACTTTTCGATTTGGAACCAGATAATCCTGGAAATTATGTGCTGCTTCGTAACATCTTGACACGTAATGGGATGTTAAATGAGGCTGATGAGGTTAGAAGAAAGATGGAAACCATGGGGGTGAGGAAGGAACCAGGATGTAGCTGGATAGACATAAAGAATTCAACATTTGTCTTCACGGTGAATGATAAGTCACATGAGAAAACGCAGGAGATTTATGAAATGTTGGAAAAGCTACGGGAGTTAGTAAAGAAGAAGGGGTATGTGGCTGAAACTGAATTTGCAATAAACATTGCAGAAGCATACAAAGAGCAAAGTTTGTGGTACCATAGTGAGAAACTAGCTCTTGCATTTGGGCTGCTGACCCTTCCTGCTGGGGCTCCAATTAGGATAAAAAAGAATCTAAGAACTTGTGGAGATTGTCATACCGTGATGAAGTTTGCTTCAGAAATTTTTGCCCGAGAGATTATAGTAAGAGATATAAGCAGATTCCACCACTTCACGAATGGCATTTGTTCCTGCAGAGATTACTGGTGATTGATTTCTCATCATCCTGGAAGAAAGCTGCAAGATTTATTAGATTGAAAGTACCAATATGTGTGGCAGGTGAGCCATTTGAGATTGATTTTTTTCTTTTAATGTATATTCATTCACCTAGCTAACTAGGTAAATCTGTGAAAACATAAGCGGGAGCAATGACTGGCTTGATTACAAATTCTTTTTGTCATTTACCTATCTATCTCTGACTTTAGCTGAAAAATGTAACATAGGAAAGAGTGAATATAAAAATACTCAACAAGTGACCCACTACTAAGCTAATTGGGTAAATTTGCTATCTCCTTATCATGGGCACAAGTGTACATAACATAAGTATAGGCATAAGCATAAGTAGCAAACTCAAAGGCATATAATCATAAGTAGTGAACACTAAAGGTCACAATCATAAACATAAGTAGCGATCCCAAGGAACATACAGTCATAGGCATAAGTAGTGAACTCAAAGGTTCACAGATATAGGGTGTACATGGCCTAATGAGAAAGATAATAAACACTTTTAATCTAACATGGATTCATCTAGTACAAAGCTTTGAATCATAATCATATCATCATATACATCATAGAAAGCATACAAAACACATACATAGAGTCTTAAAACAGGTTTATGCTCTTATAGTTCCTTGGCATCTAACATACCCACAACAGTTTATAAGTTCGTGAGGCTTAGCATGAAAATTCAATCAATCAATGACATGCTTTCTAGGTATTCATTCATCTCATCTAAAATAACTTGGTTAGTGCGCTGATTTGTGGGCGAACCGATAGTAAACTACTTACTTAAATTGCAAGCTTAAATATGCTCAAGCAACCTTATCTTCTCCTTGCCAAATAAGACCTTGAACCAAGACATAAAATAACACACCAAAATTTAATTTCAACATTAAAGGGCAAATCCCAATCACAAATTAATCCAAAAAGTCCAATCAACTTTACCCCTTAGTTGAGTTGACAGCAACTACACACAAAGGGAAGGAGGGAGCACTTCGGTGGGGGAGGGGGGCGTCACATGACTTGGTGAGGAAGAAGCTTAAATTTAATTTCCTTTTCGTTTTTTTTCAGACATGCTTGGTCTGAATGGATGAAACATAGTCAATATTAGCTTATGGACCTTCAAAAAATTACTAAATTTTAATCAATTTAAAAAATGGTAAAATTTAGGTTCTGACAAGTATGTGAGTTCATTTTTAAGTAAAATTGAAGTTTTTCCCAAGAAAAACTGAAAAATGATGACCGAAGCTCATATTTTTTTACAAGGCCCAAGCTAGTCTTTCAACGAATTTTTTTATCTTTTTTGTGTGGTACACCTTCTTAATTCATAGATTTTGGGCTCACAAATTTTAGTTCATATCCTTCGACAAGACCATGACAAATGTACATTAAATTTAAATTGCAAAGTGTCCTCCTTACGAGCAGAAAATGTACGACCCAAAGGGACAAAAAATAGCTAATAATAGCCTTCGGACCTCCAAAAAACTAACTAAATTTTGGGCAGTTTAAAACGTGGTGAAATTTGGGTTTTAACAAGTACGTGTGTCACTTTAAGGAATATTGAAGTTTCCCACAAAAAAAACTAAAAAATGATGACCTAGACTCAGTTTCTTTTTCAAGGTCCAAGCTCGTCATTCAACGGATTTTTTGATCTTTTTTTTGGTACACCCTCTTAATTCAAGGATTCTTGGTTTCGATATTTGGGTTCATATCCCTGGACAAGTCCTTGATTCATGTACATGAAATTTAAATCGATGTCTAAGCTAGCAATTCATTAGTTCCTTTGATCTTTTTGTGTGTAGTACAAGGATTCTAGGGGCACAAAATTGACATCATATCCCTCGACGAGTCCCGTATGCACATGACATTTAAATCCCCAAGGGTGCCCCTTATGAACAGGAAAAAAGGTACAACCCAGAAGAGATGAAAAATGGCTTATATTAGGCTTCAAACCTCCAAAAAATGACCAAAATTTGACTAGTTTTAAAAAGATATATTTCATTTCTAACAAGCATGTGGGCTCACTATGAGAAGAATTGAAGTCCCTCAAAAAAAAAAAAAAAAAAAAAAAAACGATGGCCCAAATTCAATTTTTTTTTTTTTTTTTATCGATGTCTAAGCTAGTCGTTCAACGGTTTGTTTGACATTTAAATAGCAAGGGGCATAAAAAAAGGTACAACCTAAAAGGGATGAAAAATTGGCTATATTAGCCTTCGGACCTCCAAAAATGACAAAATTTTGGCCAATTTTAAAAAGTGATGAAATTTCATTTCTAACAAATACCTTGGCTCAGTTTAAGGAGAATTGAACTTCCTAAAAAAAAACTGCAAAATGATGACCCAAACTCAGTTTTTTTTAATGATGTCTAAGCTAGTCGTTCAACGATTCCTTTGATTTTTTTGTGTAGTACACTTTCTTAATTCAGGGATTCTAAAGTCAAAAAGTTGGCATCATACCCCTCAACGAGTCCCTGACGCATGCATATGACATTTAAATTGTGAAGTGTGCCCTTAAGGGGCAGAAAAAAAGGTATGACCCAAAAGAACGAAAAATGACCTATATTAGCCTTCAGACCTCCCAAAAATTACCAAATTTTAACTAGTTTTAGAAAGTGATGAAATTTCATTTTTAATAAGTATGTCGGCTTAGTTTGAGGAGAAATGAAGTATCCCCAAAAAAAATCTGCAAAACGATAGCCCATACTCAGTCATGTCTTAGCTAGCAGTTCAACGGTTCTTTTGATCTTTTTGTGTGTGGTCCACTCTCTTAATTCATAGATTATGGGGTCTCAAAATTGGCATCAGATCCCTCGACGAGACCTTGAGGTATGCACATGAGATTTAAATTGCGAAGGGTGCCTCCTATGTGGCAGAAGAAAAGGTACAACTCAAAAAGGATGAAAAGTGGCCTATATTAGCTTTCGAACCTCCCAAAAAATGACCAAATTTTGGCTAGTTTTGAAAAATGATGGAATTTCATTTTAAACAAGTATGGGGGCTCAGTTTGAGGAGAATTGAAGTTTCTCTGCAAAAGGAACTGCAAAAAGATGGCCTAGATTCAGTTTCTTTATCGATGTCTAAGCTGGTCGTTCAAACCGTTTCTTTGATTTTTTTTTTTTTAATGTGTAGTACACCCTCCTAATTTAAGGATTCTGGGGTCAAAAAATTAGCATCATGTCCCTTGACGATTCCATGATGTTTGCACATGACATTTAAATCGCGAAGGGTGCCTCCTTTGGTAAAAAAAAAAAAAAAAAAAAAGTACGACCCAAAAGGGACAAAAAACGGCCTATATTAGCCTTCGGACCTCCAAAAAATGACCAAATTTTGGCCCGTTTTAAAAAATGTTGAAATTTCATTTCTAACAAGTATGTGGGCTCAATTTGAGGAGAATTGAAGTTCTATCCAAAAAAATTGGCAAAACAATGGCTCATACCCAATTTTTGCATCGATGTCTAAGTTGGTCGTTCAACGGTTCCTTTAATCCTTTTGTGTGTGGTCCATTCTTTTAATTTAGGGATTCTGGGGTCAAACAATTGGTATCAAATCCCTCGACGAGTCTCTGATGCATGCACATGTCATTTAAATCGCGAAAGGTGCCCCTAAGGAGAAAAAAAAAAGTACGACCCAAAATGGATGAAAAATGGTCTATAATTAGCCTTCAGACCCCCCGATAATGACCAAATTTTAGCCCATTTTAAAAAATGATGAAATTCCATTTCTAAAAAGTACGTGTGCTCAGTTTGAGGAGAATTGAAGTTTTCCCCCAAATAAACTTCAAAACGATGGCCCAAACTTGGTTTCTTTATCGATATCTAAGTTGACCGTTCAACTGTTTCTTTGATTTTTTTGTGTATGGTACGTCAAAAAATTAGCATCATATCCCTTGACGAGTACTTGACACATGCACATGACAGTGAAGGGTGCTTGTTAGGGGCAGAAAAATGTACAAGCCAAACCAGAAGAAAAGTGGCCTATATTAGCCTTCAGACGTCCCAAAAATGACCAAATTTTGGCCAGTTTTAAAAGTGATAAAATTTCATTTTTAACAAATACATGGGCTCAATTTGAGGAGAATTGAAGTTTCCCTTAAATAATATAGCAAAACGATGGCTCAGACTTAGTTTCTTTATCGATGTCTAAGCTGGTCTTTCAACAGTTTCTTTAATCTTTTTGCGTTTGGCACATCCTCTTAATTCGAAGATTCTGGGGTCACAAAAATGGCATCATATCCCTCGACGAGTTCCTGACATATGCACGTGACATTTAAATCGTGAAGGGTGCCTCTAAGGGTGAAAAAAAAGGTACAACGTAAAATGGCTTATAATCAGCCTTCGGACCTCCCAAAAATGACCAAATTCCAGCTAATTTTAAAACATGATGAAATTTCATTTTTAACAAGTATGTCGGCTCAGTTTAAGGAGAATTGAAGTTTTCCCGCAAAAAAACTGCAAAATGATGGCTTAGACTCAGTTTCTTTATCGATGTCTAAGTTGGCCATTCAACCGTTCCTTTGATTTTTTTTTATTTTTTTTTTTTGTAGTACACCCTCTTAATTCAAGGATTATGGGGTCGAAAAATTGACATCATATCCCTTGACTAGTTCTTGACGTATGCACATAACATTTAAATCGCGAAGGGTGACCCTCAAGGGGAGAAAAAAGGTATGGCCCAAAACGGACGAAAAATTGCCAATACTAGCCTTTAGACCTCCCAAAAATGTCCAAATTTTGGCCAATTTTAAAGAGTGATGAAATTTCATTTCTAACAAGTATGTCAGCTCAGTTTGAGGAAATTGAAGTTTCTCCCCAAAAAAAAGGGCGAAATGATGACTAAGTTGGTCGTCCAATGGTTTCTTTGATCTTTTTGTGTGTGGTGGACCCTCTTAACTGATTTTGAGGTAAAAAAAATTGTCATCATATCCTTTGACGAGTCCTTGACGAATGGACATGACATTTAAATCGCAAAGGATCCCCTAAGGGTAGAAAAAAAGGTACGACCCACAAATCTCCAAAAAAATGACCAAATTTTGGCTAGTTTTAAAAAGCGATGAAATTTCATTTTTAACAAATACATGGGCTCAGTGTGAGGAGAATTAAAGTTTGCCCCAAAAAAAACTGCTAAACGATGGCCCAAACTCAATTGTTTTATCGACCCAAGAGGAACGAAAAATAGCCTATATTAGCTTTTGAACCTCCAAAAAATGACCAAGTTTTTGCCAGTTTTAAAAAGTGATGAAATTTCATTACTAACAAGTACATGGGTTGAGTTTGAGGATAGTTGAAGTTTCCCCCAAAAAAACGACAAAACAATGACCCAGACTCACGTTGTTTATTGATGTCCAAGTTGGTCGTTCAACTCTTTCTTTAATATTTTTATGTGTGGTACCCTATTAATTCAAGGATTTTGAGGTCAAATAATTGGATTCGTAGACTTATGCACATGAAATTTATATCGCAAAGAAAAAATGGGCCGAAACAGATGAAAAATGGCCTATAGCCTACGGACCTCCAAAAATATTCAAATTTTTGCCATCACTCAAAGAACTAAAGAAAAAGGGGTGAAAAAGAAAGTAAGAAAAATAAGAAGAAAAAGGGGACAAAAAGAAAGGAAAATAAGAAATGGTGAAGGAAATAAGAAAGAGAAAAGAGAGAAGGGAGATTGAAAAGAAGAAATGAAGAGATCGAGAAGAGAGATAAAAGAAGAAAGAAGAAAGGAAGATAGAGAGAAATCGGAACGAGAATGGAGAAGAATTAGGAAGTATGTTTTTTTAAATAATGAAGTCCCCTCGAGAAGAGAAAGACCATCAACTGAAGAGAACGTTGTAGGCATGTCATCCGTTTGAATTGACTTTCTAAGTGTTTATAGACACTTAGAAAATCAATCCAAACATATTGTCGATGTTGTTACACAATAAAGAACAGTCAGTCAATTCGAGATCATATTGAGATCTTCAACCAACCAATTCTGATCAAATATATCAGAAGACCAACCAACCAACATCGGTTCAATCAGTTTCTAAAGGTCAAGTCGGTTTTCGGTCTACCTGTGTTCACCCTACTAGCCACAACCGCTGGTAGTTATTCTTTCTTTAATACTCCAAACTAATTTATACCATCAACCCTCTGGTTTACAATCAGATTTTTGCAATGCAAATAATACTTCTACCAAAGAACTAATGGAAGTAACGTCATTCAATGTAATCAACTATGATTCGGATTGTATTAAGAATTGGAAAAGCATAGCTCTAACACCTTCACAATCCATTATGTAAAATCATTTAAACTTTCTAATCACATAAACTTGCAAAACATATATGCAAGAAAACAGGAACACAATCTTCATTCCTGAGGGAGGATGTAATGATAGATGGTAGCTACTTAAGGCTTGTCCGCAAATACTCAACAAAGATCTACCTCCTAAATTTGCACAGCGAGGTCAAATCAATACAAGAAAATTATGTCCTATAATGTGCAACTTCTTTTTTTTTTTTTTGAAAAGGATACAGAAATTTTCATTGATAATGTGCAACTATTTTGTGTATCACCTAAAATTGCAAGCAACGAAAACTTATAAACAAATCTTACTTACAACATCAAGTTAGTTATACTAATTTGACAATGGTGATGCAACCAACTCATCTACTTTCTTTTACCACCACTGGACTTCGATTTCTTAGTTATTGCTTGTTTGGTAGGCTTTTCTGATGTCTCCTGTTGGATTAAAATAAAATGTGAAACAGAAATAATATTGATCATTAAAAGGTAAAAAAGAAAAAAGAAATATAACTACAAACTGCTGCAGTCATAATCGAAATCTAATTCCTGGACCAGTTGCAAGAATAATGTGGTGCCACGATTCAAAATACGAAGTAAAGGGCAAATACATAAATAAAAGCGATGACAATGTAATCCCAAATAATCCCCACTACAACTACCTCTAAAATTAAATTCGAAGTGGATATGACAAATGTGCGGCAAAATGATTGATTAGCATTGGTCGTTTCTTGCACTAATTTTTTATTCCACAACTTCGGGACTATGCGTCAGAAACTGCTTCTACACTACAACACCAACTTTTTTAATGTTAAAGAACCACAGGGTAGGTTTTAATTAACCAGAACTCCGACAAACCAAGAATCTTGAGCTCTTTAGCCATAGTTTCCACTCTTATTTATCTGTAGAGGTACAATAAGGTTCAAGGAATTAAGGATGAAGATTTTCAAGTATATTTCTGAAAGCCAAAGCAACTACATAGGCACCAAGTGTAATTACTTCAATTACATAGATTAGTTAGTCACCCTAAAATTTCACCAGGGCTTTCAGCTTCATGTGCCGAAGCAGACAGCCATAACTAATGGCCCTGACCCCGAGTACTTGGAGGAATGGTCTAACATTGACATGCCTAGGCTGCCAATGGCATTCGTCCTTGACGAATAAAATGCTTGTGGGGAGACTTTATGTTGGGCTCCTGGTTTAGGAGACCTAAGTACACATTTGTTTACCTGTCATTCAGTGTAATAAGGACGTAAGGTAGAGACGATTAGGTGATATCCCAGCAGTTCTAATCTTTATAGAACTTCATAAAAAAAGGCCTTCTTTAATACTTCTCGTTTAATGAATTTTGGAGGTAATTTGAGATAAGAGAAGTGAAGAGTCTAAAGTAAATTTGAAAGAAAGAGACAGGGAAGCACTCTTGGACATATTAAGCACAGTGGTACATAATATTGCAGTCAACACCAATGAACCTTGAAGCTTAAATCAATTTCAGTTCAATGAATGTTGATATTGAAGATCAGCATAATTATGTCAGTTTTTTCAACAAAAAAAAAAAGAGAAAGTGATAGATTAACTAATTCAAAATGTAGGAAAATCTACAGAGGTGCAAGTGTTACTGTCACATTGCCAATTTAAAAATTAAATTTTAATACGTTTGTTTGGTATCGAAGTAGAATGGAAGTTAAATTTCATAAATCCAAACATCATATACAAATAAGACATCAATATAGTTAACAATATACCTTTCGCTTAATGGATACTGAAGGATTAGTGACGGGCTTGAAAAATGATTCCATCCTGAAAAGGAAGTGTTCGGGGGAAAAAAAATGAATGATAAAAAAATATTGTGGAAACAATAACCAATACTACAAACTTAAAAGAACAAAGAAGCTGAAATGTTAGATCTAACTTTAAATAAGAAACTTAAAAATAAACTGAAAAATTAAATGTAAAAAAAATAACTCAACTTGGAATAAACAGCATGATTGGCCAATGAGATGGAGAATGTTTATTCTTTCGAGAATAAATGAAATTGAATAGTTAACACTTACCGGCCCTGTGATGACTTGTTCTTGGCTGCTTTAATTTTTTCTACTGCCTGATGAAAGGACAAAAACAAAAAAACTGATGAATGAGACATAAATTTTCTTGAAAACTTATTCTATATGACTTTCATACAAAAACTGTATGACATAACAATTGAGATTATTAGGAGGATAAACCTTTGTCACTCTTTCACTGTTGAACCCATTCTCATTCACCAAAAATGTTAATAAGCCCTGTAATAGATGTGAGATTACAACTTTAATATCATAATATATATGTGCGCCCTACAGAGATTAAAACTTTAATATCATAATATGTTTGTGTACGTGTGAGCACAAGTATTTAAAATGAAGGGAAAAAAACAGTTGTGAGAAGCCTTCGAAACCAAAGATTGACAGTTTTGGAAATTTTTGTTTATTGGTCTTTGTTTTAAGGATCGTCTCCTTTATGTCTTTCATTTTGTTCTTGTTGCTCCTTTTTTATGTTGTATTTTCTCTTTTCTTTGCCTATTTCATTGTAATTTGAGCATTAGACTCATTTCATTAATTCAATGAAAAAGTCTTGTTTCTATTTCAAAAAATGAGAAGCCTTTGAAACCAGAAAAGATAAATTACTTCTTCATCTGGAGTAGTCCACTTAATGTCAAGCTGCTCTTCGTCAGTACATACTAGTGGTTCTTTAAAAAGCTGCCGGGCCTCTTGATAAGGCCAATCATCTGGAATTTGGTACCTGTTTACAACATAATGATAATAGTAAGAGAAACAAGGAGTGCATTCTGTTTTTTTTCCTTGCCACATCAATAACATGAAATCGTTGGGTATCTGCAAAAAACATGATTCATGAACTGAATTCAAGAAGATGCCTGAATATCTAAAGTTGGGAGAGATAACTAATTGCTTAAAAGACTTGGCAGGAACCCAAGACTGACTGATACTGCTTTGAAATGACGAGGCTTATCAAATGTGAAGAGAAAATCAATAGACAAGTACAGGATTCCTCTAAAGTATCAAAATTAACCACTGAGCATTTGAGAATAACAAGGGTCTCTTTCTTACAAGAATAGTGAAGAGAGAAGGCTTTTAGAAATCTTGGATTCACCTCATTAGTACTCACGGTAGACTGTAGTTTTAGAAGATGAAAAATTCAGAAGAATCCCCTTTGAATGCTTAGCTTCTTCTTGCGGCTCTTTTTGTGGTAAAATATCATCAATAGAAAAGAGAGGATCAACCACATTAGGGCCAACAGCAATAATTCCATCGAGATCAGTGGAATTAATTACTTTTAAGCCATCCAGATCTTTCAAATTGAAACTAAGATTTGATCTAAGCAGCTACTTCATTCAACTTGTCTTATGCAACAAAATAAATTCATCTTCCATCACCTTTTTTATTCTCATTAATCCACTGAATTTGAGAAGTTTTTGAAGGATAAATCACCCTAAATTAAATTACTCGAACTTGGATTATCAACAGAAGCTACATCACCAAATTGGAGAGAGAAATTTCTACCATTACCAAATACCATCCTTAAAATCAATTCTGCTAGAATGAAGCCCAAGATTTTTTTTTCAAAAGCACATACGTTCTTTTTTAACTTCACGGCAGTCGAACAATCTATGAAATTAAGGTTTTTGGAGGCAGTGCTGACCAAACCACCTAAATTTGCCCTATAGTTCCAAAGAAGGATTGTTTCCAATATTCCAAAGGTGAGTTTTTCATTGATACCCAACCTCCATAAATTTTAATAAACTCCATATGAGAGTGATTCTTGGTAGACCAATGCTCAGTTTTCAAGTGAAGATCACCAAAATAATCTCCGTTTACCATCAAAATTTAATTCTAAAAGATTATCGTCAATCTTCACTAAGGTCTTGTCACCAGTAAAGAATTAAGAAACTTTGGACCGAAAGAATCTTCCAAGGAATTCTAAACTTCCTTCTCAGAGTAGTGGGCAAACAACCTAGATACCACCAAAATGAAGTTAAAATCTGTTCCACCGCTTCCTTTTCTTTTCTTACCCAAAAATAGAAACCTCAAGGAAGCAAACTTTAATCTAGGTCTGATGAGTTTCAATTCTGAAGATAACTTGAATTTTGCTTGATCGATTCCACATATCTTCTTGGAATTTGCTTGTTAGTAATCAAATTTTGCAAGGCAGTAGCACAATTTTTCATCCTGTCCATAGACATTCATAGATGTTTTCTCTTCCTTTATAGAGTGGTTGAAGGTTATATTGCCAAGGACTTCCTAATAATAAGAGACAAACATCTGTACCCAAGACATCACATAATATTTTATCCTTGCACTGATTTCCAATTGAGGGTAGTATGTTGCAAATTGAATTCACTTTTGCTTCTCCCCACTTCTTTAATCTGACTAACCTTGTATGAATTCGGATGTGGATCCACTTGAAAGAAGTTGGATCTGAATCTCAACCCACTTTGAGACTTCCGCTGTCTATATGCACACCTTCCCGTTACTTTTTTTTTTTTTTTTCTTTTTGATATCTGTGAGTGTCCAGGGTCTGCTTACATGCACCTCGACTAATCTCACAGGACAACCCGCATGACCCTACAACATTTAGGTATCAAGGAAACTCATAAGAAATTAATTTCTAGGCAGGTGGCCACCATGGATTGAAGCCTTGACCTTTTAGTCATTTATTGAAAATATGTCTCCTTTTTACCACTAGGTCAACCCATGATGGCTCACCTTCCCATTACTTTTGAATTTGGATGAGACTTGTTCTCCATCATTGGGCTCAAGAATATTTGTGTTCAGTCGGGTTGTTCTTCCTCATTATCAAATTCTTGATTCTCTTCATCAACTACAGCCACTGCCCTTCGGAGATGACAGTCACTGAACAAGTGCGATGTTTGTCCATAACAAAAACACTTACCCTAGTTGGGTATTGCAAACTAATTCTGTGTTTTTATCACCTTTTCTCTCACAAATCGAGGTATTCGAGGAGCTGCCTATTTGGAATTCATTAGAGTTGCTTCAAAATGTATTGTTTGGTCTATTCCAAAGAGTTCTTAAGAGTTCTTCTCTAGTTGCCTCTTCCTATACAGTTGTCCCTCGATTTTCTTTGCCCAAGTCATTATTTCAGTTAATCGGCCAAAAGGTTATATAATTCTAGCTTTTCTGGAGTTTCTCGCTTTAACTAGAGACATATCAAGCAATTTTGCACCTTTTTCCTTCGGCCGAATTAAGTCTAGAATTGATGAAAAGAATGTGTTCATAGTTGATAGGTAGAAAGCTTTCTATGAGAAGTTTTAGCATGCTTGGGCAAGTCTTGATGGTTCTTTTCCCACAAGCACGCTGGTTATTTTGTGGTGGGACCACCACGTAGATGCTCCACCTTTGAGCTTTAATGCAACCAATTTGACCTTTTCATCCTATGAACATCTCCACCTTTGAGCTTCAACGCAACCTTTTCCTCCCATGTGTTCTTGTAATCCAAGAAGTTTTCTATATTCTTGATCCAATCATGAAAATCCTCCACATCAAGATTACCAATTGAAGCTTGGTAGATCAATTTTGTCTTGTAGTTGGTCCAATTGGATTGTGGGTTGGGAATGAAGCCATCTTGCCTTCTGAGTGTTACGGTATATATGTGCAAGTATATAATACCCATGTATCATCAAATTGAGTACACAAGATCAAGCATATTCAAGATAAAATTGCACTTTAAGATATATATTTTAATTCTAGAAAAAGGTCACCTCTCTTTATTTATGTTCTCTAATATAGTTTCTATAGACCCATGTTGACGGATAAGCTTTAGAGCAGTCTGCCCCCCTATACCTGTGGAGTAAAGCAGGGCTCTACATTCAGAATATATAAAACTAGAACAGCACAACAAAATTTGAACAATAATATCAGTAGGACAACGAAGCATATATAGGATCCAAATACCTCGGATATTGTCACAATAATCACATCCAGAAAGAATGCACAAATCGATAAACTGATCCATGGTGAGGTTCAGCTCCTCCAAAATCTAATATGAAACAAATTATTTAGTGAATGATAACAAAAGTAAGTAGCCAAATGGAGATGGAGATAAATCACCTTAGCCACTTCAAATTCCATAACTGGGATCTTCCTTGAGCTGGGATCCATTAAATGACGAAGAAATCTGGGAGATCCAAATGTTAGTGAATCCATGTCTTCTGACGCCACAGCATAAACCTGAAATATATGAATTTTGAGAATCGCCCCTTTTTTTAACCAGAAACAAAAAATTTCATTGATGAAATGAAAATAGACTAGTGCTCAATAGATACAAAGGTCCACAAGGGAGAGAAGTAAAGAAACAACAAAAACAAAAGAAACGAACATAGTGATGAAAATAACAATAGAAGCCTGCACATAATAAGAAAAGACCCAATTAGGCCGGAGACACAAAAGCGAACCAAATGAAATTTACATCTGAAAAAGAATATCCATCAAATGATGTGGAGAGAGCACCAAAGCGAGGCATTGAGGCAAGCTAATTCGAAGAAATCCACAATTGAACTATATTCTTCCTCAAACATCCACATATTCCTTTCCATCCACAACCCCATACATAAAGCTTTGACTGCATTAACCCAAAGTAGAAAAGGCTTCAATGGAAGTGAAGGACCCGCTAATAACTGTAGAACATTATTTTATACACATGAATCGAAAACTCACTTCAAACTGAATAGGTTTAGAAGCTTAAACCAGCAGCTTGAGCAAATGAACAATAAAAGAAAACATGACTAAAGCCTTCCCAGCTATATGACAAAGAAAACAGATGGAAGATTGTATACATGAAGAAACCAATTTTTCTGAAGAATATCTGCTATGTTGAGGATGTTAAACAAAATAGAGATCCATAATGGACTACTAGATTTCATAGAGCCGAGAAGGACCCAGAGGCCTCCAATTCCCATTTCCTAGAATCAAAACCACTTCCAATGTTAACTGACGAAAAAACTTCAAGAAGAGCTTCAAAATCTGAATTTCTTCAACTTTAAGTAGTCTTTGAGGGAAAAAACACACCAAGCTGAACAAGTTGGACCCAAAAAATAGAAACAACCCCATTTGGTAATGAAGATATTGAAAAAGCCCAGGAAAACGATCCTTCAGCACCGATGAACCCACAGGGTGATGCCAAAAAAGAATTCTTGAACCATTTCCCAATGAAAAAGGAACATGTAATTCCCCTTGTTTCCAAGCTCGAGAAATATTGATCATGGCTACGGAGGCTAAAGTCCTGCTTCGCAAGTGTATAACAATCAAAAGCATCAAAACCATGTATTGAAACCATCATTTTCCATTGAGAAAGAGGCTCATTAAAGTATTGCCATCCCCATTCCACAAGCAAGTCTAAATTTTGCTTGGATAAACCAACTCCCAAACGACAATTAAGTTGTGACTGAGTAACTGACTTCCACCTCACAAGGTGGTGATTTTGCCTCCACTGTTCCCTTCCCAAAAGAAATTTTGTATTATTCTTTCCAATTCTAAGCAAATACTTGAAGGTATAAGAAAAGTAGACAAATAATATGTAGGAAGATTGGAGAGCATTCGATTTGCAAACAGTGATCCTTCCACCCCTTGATAAATTGTATCTATTCCACCTTCAAGTTTCTATAAAATTTAACCAAGAATGGTTGCCAAAGAGAAGCACACTTTGGGTGTCCGCCCAAAAGTAAGCCAAGGTAAATGAAAGGCATAATCTCCAATCTACCGTTGAACTTTGCCACTAAATCATGGAGCTTCAGTCATCAACATTGATACCACAAAGAGAAGATTTCTGGCAATTTACTTTGAAACTCGATAACCTTCAAACACCTTTACTATCTTCATAAGAACTTTCAACATTGAATCATCATATTTACAAAATCGGCAAATTAAAGAATAGGAAGCCATAATTCGACCTCGAGATTGGCCCTTGATGAAAATAGAAAATTTGCAGTCATGAATAACCCTAGAATCTATTTTATCCATAGAAAATAAAATTAAAAATTAAAAAAATAAAAAGATAAAAAGAATTACCTTCAAAATCTGCTCAAGAAAGTCCCAATCAACCAAATTAAATGTTTATTCAATATCTAACTTGAGAATCCAACCCTTCCTCTTTTGGATCTATAGTCTTCCACAATTTCATTTGCAATTAGGATGGGGTCTAGAATTTGACTTCCTTCAATAAAACCACTTTGAGAACTTGAAATAATGGAAGGCATAACCCTTTTTACTCAACCAACAAGCACCTTGGCTAAAATTTTATATATTAAAGAGGTGAGACTGATAGAGCAATAGGCCTTGACTCTTGAGATAATGCTTTTTATTTTTTGTTTTTTGTTTTTTATTTATTTTATTTATTTTCTTAAGAAGACAAATGAAGTTCTCTATTAAATAGACATTGATTCGACCAATGTCATTAAACTCATTATATAATTTGGCAAAATTCTTCTTTGAAAAGGTCCAAAAACTTAATAAAGAACTCAATTGTAAAGCCATCAAGGCCACAGGCTTCATTTTTTGCCTAAATTACGAACTTCTTTCCAAATCTCTTCATAACTTAAGGGAGCAACTAATATTCTGTTTGAAAAAACCGAAGACCAATGAAGATTAGAAGGAAAACCACGATGTCCTAGAACCCTTGTATACATGTGCCAATAAAGAATCACCACAAATGGATTGAAGTTCAAAAATCAAAGTTGACCTCTTCTTTGCTGCCAAAACACGATGAAAGAACCTAAAGTCCCCCCCCCCCCCCCCCCCCCCCCCCCCAAAACACACACACACTCTTAACCAGTGAAGTTTGCATTTTTGGATTGAATTGCTTTCCTCGGTGAGACACAATTTCATTAGTTCACCTTTAGCTACAGGTAAACCAAGGTATTTGATGGAGACTCTAATTCTTGAAAGAAGTATTTTATTCAATGAGAGAAATGTTGACAACGATCCTTTTAAATAGACCCAAAGGGAAAGGGTGGTTTCACATCTAACTACCTAATTAAGTAACTAAACCTAACCTCCTTTAAATAGACCCAAAGGAGAAGGGTTTTGTCACACCTAAGCTAAAAAGTAAAGATTAATTATAAAGCAATTGAATTGGAAGATTACAAAATACACCCAATTAAACCGGAGTATTCCTACATCAATATTCTTGGGAAGTTAGAGGAGCAATGCCAGCCTTCTTATCAAACAACTCAATTTCAGCCAACAGATTCTCCATGATTTCTTTTGAAGCTCTTGATCATGTTGTGAGAACTTTAATATGAATTTTAAATTCCTAAGCTTGGGGTGAATAACATAACCAGCCCACCCAACAGAGGAATCTGTTAGGAACCAAGGTAGTATGGGCTACCTTTGCCCCACATTGGTTAGAATGGGATGACCAACCAATGTGGTCCTTAAGTGGTTTAGCTCTCCCACCTCAATAGCTAACTTTTGGGGTGTGGCTCTCCAAGGTGCTTAAGTACCTAACAATGGTATCAGAATCGATTGTTAAAGTTCCAGAGTGGAACCGGTGGAGGGTTCTGACTGGGTGTGGCCGAGTGAAGTACTGTTAGAGTAGCCGCATGAATATTGACTTTCTGCGCATGGGGTATTGTTAGGAACCAAGGTAGTACGGGCTACCTTTGTCCCATATTGGTTAAAATGGGATGACCATTGTGGTACTAAAGTGGCTTTGCTCTCCCATCTCAATAGCTTGCTTTTAGGGTGTGGTTGTCCAAGGTGCTTAAGTACCTAACAGAACCTTCAGATAAAGAATTGGGAAAATTACCTTTTTAGTCCCCAAGTTTTGGGTAATATGTGCATTTGTTCCCTGAGTTTTAAAAATGTACCTTTTTAGTCCCCAAGTTTATAAAAATATGTCCATTTGGTCCCAAGTTTTCAAAATATACATTTTCAGTCCCTGAATTTTTAAAAATAGGTTTAAAAGGTCCTTCAAGTTTTTTTTTTTTTTAAAATAATTATATGATATTTAAAATTAGAAAAAAATTAGTTTTAGAGACGCAATGGTTTTTAAAAATTATTCTTCTAATTTAAAATATCATATAATTGTTTAAAATAATAATAAAAAAATATTTAAGGGACCTTTAAAACCTATTTTTAAAAACTCAGGGACTAAAAAGGTACATTTTGAAAACATAGGAACCAAACGGACCTATTCTTATAAACTCGGGGACTAAAACGGTATATTTTTAAAACTTAGGGACCAAATATATATATTGTTCAAAACTTGGGGACTAAAAAGGTAATTTTCCCTAAAGAATTCTTAATAATCTCACAACATTGCTTATTATTATTATTTTTTTGAAAGGGAAACAGGACATTCCAAATCTAAAATTGGAATGAGAGAACTAACATGTATAGCTAGCTCAATCTTTACATTGTAGAATCCATTGTATTTGAAACTTGAAAGCAATGAAATATGTAGAGTTTAATAATAAACTCCAAATATGTAAATTATTGAATTCGTCCCTCCGTTTCAGAAACTGGAAGGTCAAAATTTTCCCCTTGGTTCTTAGTTTATCAGTCCCCATTCAAGAAACAAAAGAAGCATTATCATACAGAAGGGTACTTGCCTTTCCTAACTTGCAAAGTGCAGCACATTGTGCCTCAGCTTCTGAGGGAGCCTGCAACATCCAAAAATAATGGCAATGTACTCAAACATGTTACAACTGAAGCAATGGATTACTCGAACTAAAATCTGTAGTATAGTGTATTTGTTATCACCTCGATCACAGGCACTCCCATGAGCCTCAAGAGTCTTTTACAGTCATCATTGTGCTGCTTTGTAACCTGAGAATTTAACCACAAATATAAAATATGCATACAATTTATATATCAATATGATACAACTTCCAAAACATTTGCATGCTGCTCCAATCCCTTTACTGATCATTTGTGAGAGTACATAAATTCATTTATGATGTAATAAGTCTATTACTTGAGGAAAATGTTAAAGCAGATAACTAACCTTCACCGTCCTTTTACTAAATTTCTCAATGTCCTCCTTGTTGCCAACCTAGAATAACAAAAGGAGCAGTTGCCGGAGATACTTTGACTGTCTTATATGATTTGTAAGGAACAAAACACAAAAGTAGATACCTCGATAGCATCTGCTAGGTCCTCGGTAGCATCTACTCTTTTTGAATAACTGCATACATAATTAACATAGAAGGCATGACGATCATGACTGTCCCTTTGAACGTAATAAAAGAGTTACAATGAGATAATGCAGTTACCGTTTTGCAAGTTCTTGTTTTTTCAAATCAGGAGGCTTTCCATCAAAGACATAGCTGAGTACATTTGTCCCCATAAAAGAAAACCATATTAGACAAAATTTTCATGACAAAACTCGAAATTGAAATGACAGGGCACAGAAAGAAATTACACTGGCTTAATTCCAGCTTCGAGAAGCCTTATTGTCCGGTTAAACATCCCTTGCAAGTGGCTACAGTTTGACATTAAAAAGAAAATGAGTGATATAATTGAGACGAAAACATCACCCCCATATAGACAAGTCAAAAAAATTTAAATTCACAGGGCAGGCATACCTAGTGACTTCACCAGCTTCGTTGGTCAGCATCTCAGTCCCACTTCTTCCCACGACAATCTGCATTAGTTCATGCAGAGATATGAGATACCCAGAGTAATTTTAAATCTGGAAAGAAAAATTGTGGAGAAAGAGGTACTAACAAGAAATTGATAAATACTCATGCTGGCATCAATTGCGATTTTGCGGCCGAAATAGGTTTCGAACTTCTGCTCCTTCATGCCCTTGGGGGCATTATCAGCTAAAAGCTTGGTTAAACCCTAAGAAAAGCAGGGAGGTGAAAATGGGAAAGGGAAAAATCAGAGTGGAAAGTGATGTAGATAGTGAAGGCAGATAGATACCTTGATGCCCATATTGTGTGGTTTTGCAGTGGGAAGACGAGCAGTAGCAGAGAAAGAAGCGCTTTGGAAGACGAAATGAGAAAGGCGGGAAGGAGTTCAGTTGAAGGCTTTTTTGTAGTGTTGGTGTGCACAGTGTGAATCTCAATCTAATCTTATTAACTCGCTGCACTGTCCCAATTCACAACGGGATCGTGGGGTTAAACTTGGATGTGTAGGGATGTTTGGCCCATCAAATTTTTTTTTTTTTTTTTTTTTTCTTCCTTCCTTCCTTCTCTCTCTTCTATTTTGGACATGCAGTCTTAGGATAGTTTACAACTTTATACCTCAACTACAAACTTAATTTCAAACTTCATAATTCAATCTAATGTCCAAACACCCTCTGATGTTTATTTTTCACACGGAGATCGAAGACTCCCCTCAACAAGGTGGAAATTCCCCATTTAGGTCAACAAGGTGGAAATTCCCCATTTCGGTAGACGATAGAGAGGGTGTAAAAAGATTCTCATAGCTAAACTGCAACGAAAAAATATATTCCATGTCGCTGTTTTTCTTCTTAACTCATTTGCTTTTTTAATTTGTTATTATTATTGTATTTAAATTTCAAATGTTATTGCTTAATGACCCATATAATGAACGGGATGTTTTCGAATATATCAAAATGAGCCAAAATATTTACAAATATAGCAAAATGTCAAGTCTATCATTAATAGATTACTATCATCAATATCCGCCTATTAGTGATAGACACTCACTAATAGATGTCTACATTATCTATCACTAAAAGACAGTGACATTTTCTTATATTTATAAATATTTTCAGTAGTTTTGTCATTTAAAACAATAATCCTACGATGAAGATACGTGAAGAATATTTAAATGTAAATTATATATATGAATAATTTGATAGATATTTATTTCTTCCATTGTAGAAAATTTCAGTAGTTTTTGTTTAAATATACATTATCTGTTAATCATAGAACTGTTTTCAAATATAGGTACTATATCTGTCTTGATGTGTGACATTTTGTTGTACTTAAAAATATTTTTAGCATCTTTGCTATTTAGAATAATTATCCTTAACCATATTAAAAAAATGTTATATTCAAATATAGTAAAATAAGTCAAACTATTTATAAATATATAAAAATTTCACTATCTATTAGTAATGTTTTGATTAAAAAAAAATTTATTATTTTTTATATTTATAATAATTTTTTTTTAAAATTAAAAAAATTATCTTAAATGACAAAATTGTTAAACTATTTAATGTGATGCAATAAACTACTATCTGTATTTGACACAAATAATAATATTTCTAAATATTTTGGTTCTTCAGGTTATATTTGGAAACTTCCTAAAAGTTAGTAATTTTTGTTATTTATAAAAGAAAAGTAAAAGAAGAAAAATTTTGCGGAAATAAAAGAGTAAAATGGAAGGCGGGATGGACATCTCCAATCAGACTTTAACCTAATCGTGGTTTTCTGCAATAATCTGTGGGATTGATTGACTTTGGCCGTAGATTAATTCCGGTCGTCTACTTCGGCCCATAGCATAGAATATAGATAGATACTTTAGTTATACTCTGTGTTTACCCTTTGATCAAAATCTTCGGCGGCTACCTGCTATTTTCACTTCCTATGTTCCTCTGTCTCCACCAGCAGCCTTCTCTCTACCCATACACCATTTTCCTTCTTCTACCTAAACGCTTTATATTTTCTTTAATTTCAGTCTGATTTCGATTGCTTCTGGTGTTGAGAATCTATGGATATTAAGCTTTTGTCATTTCCGGCCGATACCCCACCATTCCCCGTCATTGTGGCCGCCAAGCTTGCTGGTATCACTTTTCCTGTAGATTCTTCTCTTCCTTCTGCCTCCACTCCCACATTCCTCTTCATTAACGGGTATAATCAGATCCCCCCCCCCACCCCTCTCTCTCTCTCTCTCTCTTCTCTGCTTATTTTATTTTTATTTTAACTTCTATTACAGCATAATGTTTCAGATTCGACCTTCAAAAGATTTTTTTTTTTCTGCCTATATCTTGAGTTGTAGGTGTGAAGTCAATTATTTAGATGGTCAATGTGGTATATTTTATGAAAATTCAGCGCTAATAGGTTAAGAGCCGAATTTTGTTTTACCCAAGATTTATTTGGTACTTGGCATCATGATCTAACTGGTGCATGGATTGCCTTTTCTTTTTCAGTTTCAGAGACATGATGCTATTTTTGGATAAGAGAAAAAAAAAAAAAAAGGATAAGACGGAACATGATGCTATTCTTATAATGACTATTTAAACTTGATTGAACCATAAAATAGAAACAGGAAGGAAAAGAAGAGTAGAAGACTTTACAATCATTGTTGTATATACAGAATTTGTATGCATAGGTTTATTGAGCAAATTTATGATACTGACTAGGGGATTAACTAATCTTCTGTGGTTTTGTTACGTTTTATCAAAATCAGCATACAAGTTTAAGCTTAAATTTTTTTTTATTGGTTATTAGAAGATCAAATATAGATAAGGTTAGGGACAATTGAACCTTCACATGTCTCCGGACTAGTATGATATTGTCTACTTTGGACTTAACTCCCCGTGGATGTCTCCCAAAAGTCTTATACCAATAGAGATATTGTCTTTCTCTTATATACCTATTTCTTTCCTTATCTAGCTACTGTGGCACTTTGACGCGTTTTCAATAGATATTTATACCTGTTTGTGGTTTTTTACACTGTCTTCCATTAATTATTTTCTCTGCATTTAACTTCAAATCCATGTTCATTATAAATATTCTTGTTTTATATACTCTGTGTCTGTATAATCCATTGGGATCAGAGGGGAGCCTCTATCTTTCCTGATTATCATTTTCTCATCTTTCAAATTTACCAACTTTTAGTACGTGAAATTATCTTCCAAACTTTTATAATATTACATCTTCTCTAACTTAAATTTATAAATGAACCACTACTGTACTACAATTTTGGGATGATAGCTGTATTGCTTGAATACGCTATTATGCCTTGACATCCATTGGTGCTTTATCGGTTGTCTTATCAAAAACATGGGGAAATGCTTCATTTGTTGTCATTGTTGACTTACTTTTTTATTTTTTAATTTTATTTTTTTAATGTTTAATGAGTTGGAATTTGACTTTTGCTGAGGAAAAATATGCGACTGTTTTGAATCATGCTTGCAAAACCTTTGATCCAAGTGTAAATCATTTCCATTGAACTCTTATCTTTGGAGGCTTGCATTACACTCCTGCTGTTTAAACTTCAACAGAAATTTTTCTCTCCATCTTGATATGAATCAGGGGAAAGAATATGTAATAGACTGTTTATCGATGCTTAAGTCAAGTTAATCTCTTGTAGGTCGAAGTTGCATGGAACGTCTGTGCTTCTACGTTATATTGGTCGAGTCACCAACATTCCTAATTTTTATGGACAGAATGCATATGTGTCCAGTCAGGTAAGCTGAAAAATATATTTAATAACAGGAGCTAAATGTTTATTTTTAGGTATAACTTGTTATTTATTTATTTTCTCGATTTTTTGTAAGCTAATTTCTGATAAATGAACTTCTCTCATGTAAATGCATGAATTTTAACCCAGATTGATGAATGGCTAGAGTATGCTCCTATCCTTTCATCTGGTTCTGCATTTGAGAATGCATGTAGTTATGTTGATAAGTACTTGGAAGGACGCACATTTCTCGTTGGCCATTCTCTGTCGCTTGCAGATGTAGCTGTCTGGTCTGGTTTAGCAGGTATTTTTTTTTTTTTTTAATAAAGGAAATAAAACCTTCTACTTTGTCATCCTCTATAGTAGCTACAATTGGTCATTGTTTCCCAGATTTTTTCTGCATCACCATGCCAATCTTGAGAGAGAGAGAGAAAGGCGGGATGCCATGCCGTGTTTGTTTTTATTAAGTTAATAATAACGTTCCTTGTTTGTAACCCACATGCCCACTTATACATAGACACAAGTCACACACAAACGCTCCATATGTGTAGAGTCAGAGAGAGTTGGCTTATTGATTGTTGATACTATGAAATGGTGTTCTTTACAGGAACTGGACAACGGTGGGAAAGCTTGAGAAAGTCAAAGAAATTCCTGAATCTTCAACGATGGTTTAATTCACTCTTAGTTGAATATTGTGATGACTTGGAGGATGTCTTAACTGCATATGTTGGCAAAAGAGGCGGAAAGTCCTCTGGACCTAAATTGAAGGACCAACAGGGTCTCATTCAAAAGCCAAATAGTGTCAACCAGGACACATCTAATAAGGGGAAAGCAGGAAGCAAATCTACCTTTGAAGTTGATCTTCCAAATGCAGAGTTTGGGAAGGTGCGTTTGCGTTTTGCACCTGAGCCTAGTGGATATCTTCACATTGGGCACTCAAAAGCAGCATTATTGAATCAGTATTTTGCTCAAAGGTACAATGGTGAAGTAATTATTAGGTTTGATGATACAAATCCCGCTAAAGAAAGCAATGAGTTTGTTGAAAACCTTTTGAAAGACATTGAGACGTTGGGTATAAAGTATGAAACCGTCACATATACTTCAGATTACTTCCCTCAATTGATGGAAATGGCAGAAAACTTAATTCGTCAGGGTAAAGCATATATTGATGATACTCCACGTGAGCAGATGCAGAAAGAACGAATGGAAGGCATTGAATCAAAAAGTAGAAGTAATAGTCCTGAAGAGAATCTAAGATTATGGAAGGAGATGATTTTAGGAACTGAGCAGGGTTTACTTTGCTGTCTTCGTGGAAAACTTGATATGCAAGACCCTAATAAATCTCTTCGAGATCCAGTGTATTATCGTTGTAATCCAGTTCCCCACCATCGAATTGGTTCCAAGTATAAGATTTACCCAACTTATGATTTTGCCTGTCCGTTTGTTGATTCTATTGAAGGCATTACACATGCACTTCGGTCTAGCGAATACCATGACCGCAATGCACAGTACTATCGAATCCAGGAAGATATGGGTCTAAGAAAGGTTCATATATATGAATTTAGCCGGTTGAACATGGTGTATACTCTTCTCAGCAAGCGTAAGCTTTTGTGGTTTGTTCAAAATGGGAAGGTTGATGGGTGGGATGATCCTCGTTTTCCAACAGTACAGGGGATTGTTCGAAGAGGTTTAAAAGTTGAAGCTTTAATTCAATTCATCCTTGAACAGGTGCGACAATTTTGGGTTACAAATAAAATCCTTTAGTTGGTGTTTATTCCAAAATCAGTGATAAATTTTGCTCTAATAGCAAAGCTGGTATGCACTTGCAAGAGTTGTCCTCCCAAAAGGATTTTTCTTTGTCATAGCCTGGGTGAATGCTATAAATTTATAATTAGACACTTGATTTACATCAAAGTATTTTATGATGATCCTTGTATACTGCATCTGTCATTTGTATATTTCAAATGATATCTCATGCCCTTTTCATTTTTTAGTTGGGAAACTAGGACTTTATGACGTGCATCTTTATGAAAGTTTCTCTCATCCATTTTCTTTTCTTTATTTCAGGGGGCATCAAAAAATCTCAATCTTATGGAATGGGATAAACTATGGACCATTAATAAGAAGATTATCGATCCTGTGTGTCCCAGACATACTGCTGTTATAGAAGAACGACGTGTGCTATTTACCCTTGATAATGGTCCAGAGATACCATTTATTCGAGTAGTGCCAAAGCATAAAAAATATGAAGGTGCTGGTGAAAAATCTTCCACTTTCACAAAGAGGATATGGATCGACCAAGTGGATGCACAATGTATCAAGGTGGATGAAGAAATCACCCTAATGGACTGGGGTAATGCAATAGTGAAAGGCATCGAGAAGGATCAAGATGGATTTGTTACACATTTGTCAGGAATTTTGCATCTCGAAGGTTCTGTGAAGACCACGAAGTTGAAGGCCACTTGGCTGCCTGATATAAACGAACTAGTCACCCTCTCACTTATGGAGTATGATTATTTAATCACAAAAAAGAAGGTAAGGACGTTTAATATGTGGTTTCATATGCACTTTTCTTAATGGTAAATGATGTGAGTCTGTTTCTTTGGTTGATTGTGAGATTATATTCTCTTTCCTGTTGGTTTTGAAGCTCTGAAGGAGAAATGTGGCTTAAAATCAAAGTTCAAAACCCTGCATACTAACATCAGTGTATTTAAATTGATTATAGAAATTATGAATTTTAGCCTCATTTAAACTGCTATTACAGCTTGAAGAAGGGGAGGATTTTCTTGATGTATTAAATCCATGCACAAAAAAGGAGACGGTTGCTGTTGGGGATTCAAACATGCGAAACATAAAGCGTGGAGACATATTGCAGTTAGAGAGGAAGGGCTATTTCAGATGCGATGTTCCATATGTCAGGCCATCGAAACCGATAGTCCTATTTGCAATCCCAGATGGTAGGCAACAATCTTGTTTGAAGTAAAATCTCTTTAGCAATTGGCCGGGGTTTATCGTGAAATTCGCCTGGCCTAAAATTAATTATGAGGATGTACTTTTGTCAGACCTTTTCTTTTTATTTCTTTTGAAAGATGTGTACCTATATACTTGATTGATATGCAATTTCGGAATGCCTTTGTTTCTCAAGAAAATGTTTACTTAGAGCTCTGGTGTTTGGGATTCAAATGAACAATGATATTTTTAGGATTAGTACAATGATGAATATGAAAGAAACATGCATTTGAAGTATGTATATGTTGATGTTGGGGCGAACGCGAACTATAGGTGTAAAAGAAGCATTTGTTTTAGTTTTTGGGGGCAAAGCGAGACTTGATTTTCTCAACTTCCTTGGTTCCAACTTGGAAAGCCTTGGTGAGTACGTCATTTGGCACTGAAGGAGTTGTTGCAAATAGAGTGGTAGCTATGGACTGAGTTCCTGGCAATTGGCTGTTGAATGCCGCAACCACTGCAGCAGCGTCCTTCCCATTGTTCTTCTGGAAGTGCACCAATCCCTTTGGGAAAACAAATATTTCTCCCTTCTTGATGGACTTGGATATCAACACGTTGCCTGTAGTTATGAAGCCGACATCTAGCTCGCCTTCAAGAACGAACACTATCTCGGTGGCACGTGGGTGTGTGTGGGGTGGATTCAGGCCACCAGGGGCGTAGTCAATGCGAGCGAGGGACACTCCTAGAGTGTTGAGGCCTGGGATTTTTTGGACATTAGCTCCAGTGACCACCGCGCCTGATGTAGTGTTGGTGAGACCGGGGTTGGCAAGTCCGTCAAAGAAGAAGTCGGTAGCAGATATGTTTGTTTTGCATACAAACCCGTTCACTTTAATCCCTACCAAAATGAGTCACTTAGACTAAAGATCATGAAGTGAAGAAATGGAGAGGGAGTAAAAATTGGAAATACCAGAAGCGAGATCAGCGACACAAATATCTTGAAGCAAGTCAATGTCAGCAGCAGAAGTTGCAAGAAGGAGAACAAATGTGAAGAGAGAAATGGGAGTAATGGAGGCCATGGGTTATTGTTTGGTTGGTAGGATGGATGATAAAGAAGAGGCAAATGAAGGTGGTTATATAATAAATATTGATAATGTTGATGTTAACCACACCAAACATTCCACGCCTTTAACCTAAAGCAAATTGTTTTATTTTAAGAGTGAAGGAAAATTAAATCTGAAAAAAATGGCATAGCTACCTCCTTACATCTTACTTGTCATTTTATTTCTTTACGTACAATACATATCCGTGGCCTTCTTAATTTATGCTCAACAAAACAAATCACTACAAAAATCTTACTTAAACAGAAACTAAAATTCACACCTTTCAACAAAATTTCACAAACCCATTTTTCACGATCATTATTACAACTTTTCCAGGATTTCCTATTCTGGGTGGCATTTTTGTAACATTTTATGTGGAAACAAAGGTAATGACAAAGATATGCCTACTTGTTCTTTTGAAAATCAAGTTTATCTACCGTATCATATGCAGTGTGGAACTTTCTGTTTTTTCGTTTATGTGATATAATTGCTATTCACAATTGCAAAAGCAATCCTAAAGACCCTTAAGTTTTATCCTTTCTTTGGTTGACTCATATAGATTTATAGAGCTGAAAAAGGATAATTAAGCAAGACCCCAAGCCATGGCCTGCATGCTTTGAAGCCCACTCCCATGGGCCTGGTCTGTTCTCCAATCAACAAAAGCCCTTCTCTCACTCATAATTCATCTCCAAATCTATATGACAAATGCATTAAAAAATGAAAAATAAATAAATAAATAAATAAGAGAAGCAACCCAACTTTTTAAAACATCACAGCAAAGCAGATCATATGTACTATTTTTTTTTTTCTTTTTTTTCCTTTCTCCTTTCTTTTGGGCATTATCTTATCTGGTTTGGAAGACCCAAATCAAGTGTTAACCAACAGCTTTTGCTGCATAATGAAGATAAAAGGGTCAGCTCTTTAAAATGGTAGTTGGTTGAAGTGATGGGTGGTGAGAAAGGAAGAACAGAGACTAATTAAGTGTTAAGAAGAAGAATAATATAGAAGCACATGTAATTGGGCCATTTGAATGAGATTGGACACATACTAATTACAATTGTCTGTACCTTTCTTTTCTCAATGTTCTTCTTTAGTGAATATGATTAGACAAGCTTAATCAAAATCTGTTTTAAGAATGCCTCTTTTCAGAGTTATATCAACATTTTGTTGATTGAGAAGACTTGGATTTTGTTTTGAGGGCTTTCTTCTAATTAGAATCTCATATACTGACTTTGGGGCATAAACTCTCTCAACCAAAAAAAGAAAAAGAAAAAGAAATAATCATTGTAATAGAGGGAAAGAAAGTTGATAATAATTTCCCCACTAGAAGGCAAAAGCAAGAGAAATAATGTAACTATTCAAAGATGGGGTATAAAAGGGTGCTATTTCAACCATGTAGCTTTTTGATAATTGATGGACTTAAATGCCTTTAAACTTTTGATGATGGGGTTAAATGCCTTTTTAGGATTTCTTATTATGTTGTCTTTTTATCAAAGTCAGTCTTCTATGTAACTTGGTCCCCATTAATTAATTATTTATTTATTTATTCATTATTATTATTATTATTATTATTATTATTATTATTATTTTTTTTTTTTTTGAAAAATACCTTCTTGTTCTTAAGTTTTAAGTTTTAGGTTTAGTTTCCATTTAATCATTAGGCTTTAAAATATTACACTTTTAGTACTTATGCTTTGAGTTTGATTTCAATTTAGTTTTAGGTTATAAAATGTTACAATTTTACTTTTAAAGTTTGAGTTTTGTTTCAATTTGATGAATAAATTTTATGATTTACACTTATAATTAACCTCATTTTTTATTTACTAAATACTCACTATCAGTCTTTAGTATTGATTGAGTTTCACTCTTTTCCATCACTATTAAAATTAATTTTAAAATTTCACTTCATAATTATTTTAAATTATTGAAAAATATTAATGCCAAAGACAGAAAGTAATTATTTGATGTCAAAGGTAAAATTGTAATATTTTGAAATTTGGGTATTCGATTGAAATAAACTCAGACCTTAAGAATAAAATGTATAACATGTTAAAATTATAGAGATCAAAGGGGAACTGGACCAAAAAAACGTGTACCACCACAAATGTATTTTTCCTTTTTTTTATTGCATTCTTTTCCTTCTATATATTAAACAACAATTGATTTTCAGATTTTTAGATTCGGGAAGAGTAGCCAAATCACAAACGAAACTACCAAGTTTTATAAACCTCAAATAATAAATTCTCTTAACCTACTAAACTTCAATAATTGATGGAAAACTACTTGGATAAATTTTATTTTTTACCTACTTAGATAATTGAGTGTGGTAATTTTAATTTTGGAGTTATAAATTTCATTAACCCAAACATAGAATTCAAACATGTGGTAAAATTCCATACACTAGTTTGGCTTACCTTCTCTTTAATCACATACATTTTGTAAAAGTCCTGTTTTTTCAGACAATTTTCTAAAAGTCTTTTTATTGTAGATTTGTGTATATTATAATTGTGCTTTTTTATTAATCTTGTTTATCTTTAGGTAAAATTTTAGTACTCCTTTCTTTTTACCGTTAGCTTAGTTGAAACTTCTCTTATATATCTATTATTTAGTTATTTGAGAAATCAAAATCTATGCTATATTAAAAATAAAAAAATAATAAAAAAAAGGCTATAACGGGAGAATCTTTCCGTTTCTTTTTTGTCCTACAATATTAGTAAATGTATATTTTGTCTTTTAAGTCATTTTGCACTTCTTTGATAAGACGCGACAGTTCCAATGTACATGTTGTTTAAGCGCATAGGTGCAATTGAAGTTGATGGGATGTGCTTGTTCAGGTAGTGGTGGTTACACATTGAAAAGATGCATCAATTTGTGTATGGGTACAATCCATATATAAACTTGTAAAAGTTATATGAAACTTTGAAAGACCATAAAATTTGAAAAACTATCAAAATTGTCTATATAAAAATACAAACTACATCACTTGGAATGATTGATACATTGATGCATTTTCACATACTGTTTTTATGAACCTCTTCCTTTTTTATGTTTGGTTTCATTGTCGCCTAATTGTTTGTAACTTAAGAATCATAACACATGTGCTTTGCTATGGAGTATCGAAGTTCTATGGTGGTATTATATAATGACCCACTATTGTTACATTCTTTCAAATGGTTTTCAACTTGATTTCTTAAAGTTCATTGAAATGCAAGAAAAACCAAAAAGTTCTTCACAAGTATGTTCTTTAACTTCCATCCAAAATTCTATATTTTTCATCAATTTCTTTCTTAATTAATATGGTTATATAACTATGACAGAAATTTATTTACTATTTGTTATTCTTATTTATTGAATCTCATCTTGGTCTTTTTAAGTTTTTTTGAGACTAATATTGGATTGAAAGGTTTGTTAGAATGTAGTAAATCCGTCGTGACTTTAATGATATCTTGGAAAGATACATAAAAAAAAAACGCTAATAAGAAAATGATATAACAAAAATAAAGTTTTATAGAGACAAATATTTAGTAAGAAAAGGAGAAACTTTCTAGAGAGAAACAAAATTAGAGAAAGAGAACAATTTTAGAGAGAATAAGTTTAGACAAATACAAAATTTTTAAAGGAAAAATATTTAGGAGAGTAACATTAAGAATTTAAAATAATAAAAAATTCATAATCAAATTTTATAGAGGAAAATTAAAAATAGAAAAACAAGACGAAAAGTAGATATAGATACATAAGATCAGTTTTCATTTTAAAGTTATTTTTTATAATAAAATATGTTAGTCTACCTTTCATGTAGTTAGAAATATTTTTTTTTTAACTACTATTAAAGGTTTATGATCTAAAAACTAAGTTTTAGATATTTAAATTTTTTTTATATAAAATCGTTATTTTATTTTTGAACTTTTAATTAAAACTTCAACTTTGTATGTGTGGTAATAGTTACTCCAAAAGCAACATGAAAGGAAGATTTTCATTTTGCTTTGCTCATATTAAAAAGAAAAACAAAAGAACTTAGGATGAAAAGAAGATTTTCATTTTCCATCACATATTTTAAAGTTGTACCAAGAACACTTTAAATTAATAATTCTTATAAAGGTGTTTATTGAAAAAGTGATTTTATTTATAAGACTTCCCCCCCCCCCCCCCCCAAAAAAAAAAAATAATAAAAAAGAAAAAAACTGGTATTTATTGAACTTGTCGTTTGGAGATGAATTGTTGAATACTAAGTGTGATTATATATTTCTATAAAAAAAAAAAAAAAAAAAAAAAAGTGTGATTATATAAGACTACATTTGTCAATGTCAATTTTTATGAGAGCTTTTTCTCACTTTGATTTCGAATTTATCGACTAATTCATGGTTGGTCACCAAGTTTTGAAGTGGATGTTAATTTATAATTTTATAAAATTAAAAATTTATGATGAAAAATTAAAAAAAAAAGATTATAATGATTGTTATTAAGATGTTAAATTCCATATGTAGTAAGGAAGTTGGACAATGTTTTGTGTCATCATTACATATTGAAGTGACAAGTTTATTAATAATAATCGAGATTTAACTAAAACTAAGGAGATTCCATGTGCCAAATGAGTTAAGACAAATTAAATACATGCATTAAGGTCATTTCAAAGGCTTGGATTGTGAATCCTATCAGATTCAGCTGTCTAGGCAAAGCAATGTGAAGTGTTTCCCACAACAACAGTAAACTTCCAAATAGCTTTTCTTAGTCCCATACTACAAAACTTCATTTCTCAGTACTAACATAGTGCAATGCCAAATATCCCAATCTAAAAATATATATATATAAATTAAGTTGTGCAAGTGAACCAATCATATTAATTCTAGAACCATTTTTGGGTATCCATGTGATAGTAGTAATAAGGTGGATGTAATACTAGAAGTGTATATATATATATGGTATTGAAAATCTTGAAATTTAACTCCATTACGCAAAATTTGGTGATGATATGATGGAATGATATATGGGGTTTACTCTTTATATTGCACCATTTTAATTAGTTTAACTTCTCAAAAGTCAAGATATGACGAAATAGAAAAAGATTGAGGTGAGAAGGAAATTGAAATGTGTTTCAGATTTGCACTAAAACGTATGAAATATATATGCTAAGAGATGTCATTTTAAAATCATCATTTCAATGGTAGCGAGTTTGACATCCGTTTTCTGTATAAAAATCTACATCATATATAGATCACTTTATATAGTAATTCATTATCACGTAGTTCTAAATAAATGCTAACTAGAATGAAAAGTGTGTGGCTAGTGAATAAATGTAATGATCTCAGTCTTTAATTTTATATTTTTTATTTCACTAAACTAGACTCTAATGGTAAATGAAATACGAAAAAATTATTTTTAGACGATAAAATTGTTGAAAATATTTACAAATAATAGTAAAATATCATAGTTTATCTATGATAGACTGCAATATACTACTATCTGTGTCTATCATGATACAGATAGACATAAATAATGTAGTCTATTACGGTCTATCGCAAAAACAATGAAATTTTGCTATATTTGTAAATACTTTGGTTCATTTTCCTATATTTGAAAACAACCCCAATGAATATCCTTTTAACTAAATTTACTAATAAATTACCCGAAAAAAAAAGGCAAAACATTCAAAATAAAACCAAAAAATAATACTATTGAAACAATATTTTCAGCCACAAAATTAATCCATCAGCTAAAAAGGATCACCAAAACCCAACATTATGTTTTTGGAATATAGATAGCCAGAATCTTTAGATGCCCAAAAACTATAAATGTCCAAAATTACAAATATTGTCATGTAGGAATGCGTTTTTGAAGATATTAGGGAATACTTGGATAATTGTGTTTGTTTCGAAGGGCCTTTACTCGGGAATGTCTTAGATTTTGAATAATATTCTAAGAATGATTTTGGTAATCCAAATGCCTACTCCATGAAAATATTAGACTCCCATAAAATAAATGACTAGTAAAATATCCAAACTCAATGTAAATGAATTAATCAATACATCTAAAATATGTATTATAAACAAACCACCAAAAAATACTCAAACCTAGCTATTAAAAAAAAAAAAAAAAAGTTAAATTGAGAGAGGTAATAAGTTATGTGAATTATTGAAATTGAAAGTTGAATGAATAAAGAGTAAAAAAGAGCATAAAGAATTCAATTAGTATTTATGGGATTAGTAGAAGATGAAGGGATAATTAAAAGAAAGTAAAAGAAGAAGAAAAGGAGGGGGGGTAGTAGAAGTACAATAAGTGGGGAAAATGAGAATGAACAAAAGAAGGATAGTTAAGGTAAAATAAAAAAGAAAGAAAGAGAGAGGTTTATTGTTATTGGTTTATATTGTCAATTAGTTGTCTATTTCAAAGAATTAGGCTTAGGAAAAGACTGTTTGGAAGATAATGCAAAAGAAAGAAAGCCTCTCTCCATTTTTCAAGGGATATGGATTATGTCTCCCTCTTCCCATTCCCATCAACCCTCTCCCCTTCCTTTTTCTTTCTTTAATTTCTTCATCAACTCATGCTTTTCCCTTTCATCACTCCTCCTTCAACCAAATAAAATCTCTTCCCATCCCTCTTTATTTTACTACTTTATTGCAAAACCAACTATATTCTTAAATAAATAAGGTGATGTATGGCGCTCGTCAACTTCAAGTTGGTAGAATAAGTTTATTAATAGACGCTTCTTTGCTATCGTATTTACCATTTCTCACCCATTATCTCTTTTCTTTTTTGCTACAATGTTTACTATTTCCTACTTAAATAAAAATAGCTTACACCCCAAACGTAGACTAAAATAGTCTGTACGCTAAACATATTTGACTATAATAACTAACTAAGCACCTCAAATGCCTCTTAAAACTTTTCCAGACTTGTATGTTTTCACAATGGCGTCAAGCAGCATCCTAAACAAAATCTTAATGATTAAGGTGCCCATTATTATTCTAACTTTATTTATTTATTTTAAAAGGGGTGTGAGGATTAGGAATGTGTTGGGGTTGGGCCTACTGCGATTGAAAATTAATCAAAATGGTTCTAAATTGGAAGTTCAAAATCACTAGAATTTTTTTACTTGTTAAACACCCATATGTACATTAAATATATATATATAAATTATATATTGGGATTATGATATGCTATATAGATGATTGAAATAGAAATGATGAAGATAAGGAATCCACAGCTCAGCAGTTTGTGTATTACCTAAACATATACACAATATTCATTCTGTTATTATTACCCAAATCACTCCCAACCCCTTGTCTGCCTATTAATATCATCCCTCTTCAAAAGGGCCCCCCTTCTTTTCTATTCACTCCTTTTCCTTTTCTACCATCTTCCCTCTTCTTCATCTAAAAAAACCCGACCCAAGCTTCGACCCGGTTTGATTAATTTTCAAGAAAACACATGGAAGAAACAGTGAGACAAAATAAATTTAATCTAACTAGTTTATTCACACTTTATAAATCATTTATGTTAGAAATCGAAAAATAAAAATAAGTAAAAAAAATGTAAACAGTAGATTATAATGACACAAAAATTTACGTGATTCACTTACTGCAAGTGTGTTAGTTACGTCCACGAACAGAAAGAAGAAATAGTTTATTATTAGAGAGAATAATTTAAATTACAAATTAGAGGTACCTCTAGAGTTATAGAGTTTCTATAGCATACTTCTCTAAATTCCAGGGTAAAAATTAAATATGACAAATATGAATACAACTTAGGTTTCGGGAGCGCCGTTGCCCCTAACCCCACTAGAACGTGTCGCCCCTAGATCTTGATTCGTTAACCGGTCAACAAGACTCATATATTTGATCATTTGAAACGTTAGATATATGATTCAAGGCATTCCAATAATTTAGTTTTCTCCTACTTTACATCCAACAATACAAATTGTGAGCTACATTAAATTCTGTCGACACAAGGACAAAGTAAATTAACAAAGATTAGACGAGATGGATGGCGTGATGTATGTATATATAATTGAGGAGATGTTTGTATTGTACATAAATAAATATATATATATATATATTGGGGGATTAAAGGATATGGAGTGAACATGGAGGGGGAGAAATATGGGTTGACTTGGCAAAGAGAACAGCTCATTTTTTTGGCGGTTTTAAAAGAAGATATTGAGAGCATCTTCTGTTCGATTCTCATTACAAACTTAATTATCCAAATATATACAATGTCTCTTATTCTATTCTATAATATATTACTACCAGACAGCCCATTCCCCATATATATAAATTCAAACCCTCTTTTTCTTTTTTTTTTTTCTTTTTTTTTTTCCTTCTTTAATTTATGTAACCAATGATTAAGTAGAAGACTGTTTCATCCTTTCTCTGCACATGCCCTCTGCAATTACAAATATTAACACATCCTTTTGGAAGCAATATGTATAATAATTAATTAATCCTAATTGCTAATTATCATATACATCTTTTCTTTGTTTTCTCTCTAAACTTTCTCTCTGTTAATTAATTGTTTGTTGTTTAAAATCAGACAGATATGACTTGGTTGGCTTGGAAGAGCATATTCCAAACCATGATTTGACAGTTTTCACTCGCTACTTTCACTGCAAAACAACAGTAGAAGAGAAAAAAAAAAAAAAAAAAAAAAAAAAAAAAAAAAAAAAAAAAAAAAAAAAAAAAACCAAGAGGGAAAATTAAAGGTGAAAAAAAAAAAAAAACATGCAGGAACAAATTCTATTCTTTTCTTTTCCCTTTAAAATATAAAAAGTCAAAAGAGCTGTAAAAATAATAACCATGAGCACCTCTAATGCAACCAAACCCAACACAGTGTTTCTTAGTTATATGCGTACCTATGGAAAAATCTTAAATCTTTGGTGGTGGTTTTATGGATGAGGTCAAACTCACATATATTATAATGTCCAAGTGATTGTTTTAGAAAAAAATAAAATAAAATTGTACTACCTCAAATTCAACGGGTTAAAAAACATGTTTATTAAGAGGGTGTTTGATCCAATTTCAAGTGGTGAAGTGAGTTATTATAGTCCCCTTTGGCTCTGATTATAATCTACAATTAACTATATAGTATTACTATTTCAAATCTCTATTTGTTACTATGTTTACTATTTGTTATATTATTTACTATTTCCTACTCTTTCTCTCTTTGTTACAATATTTACTATTTTTTATCTAAACTAAACTAGTTTACACCTTAAACACAAACTATTATAACCCAGAGACTAAAATAGTTGTATCCCAAACACATACTATTATAAGCTACAGATTATTATAATACACATACTATAATAACCAACTCAATGCTGCAAACACCCTCTAGGAGGTTAAGTATTTATCTCCCCTACTATTAAATGTTGTTTTTTTCTTTGACAATATATGAGGGGAATAAAACATCTAACCTTAAAATCAATAGTATAATCCACGGTAACTATTTTGTTTCAGTTTTTAAAAATTAAGCTTATTTCCTCTCAATTTCTTACAATGATTTGCATGTTTCTTATTAGATGATATAATACTAGTTTTACCTTCACCTAACTATTAGCTTAAACTTTTGGGTCAATCGATAATTTAACATGATAGATCCTGTTAGCAAGTGTTATTATCCACCCTCCCAATTAATATTGATTTTCATGAATATTAGATTTATCTTCACCTATTTGCTTAAATTTTTGGGTCAATCAACGCTTTAACATTGTATCAGAGTAGGAGGTTTAGGTGGTCATGTATTCAAACCCCTACAATGTTTAAAACTATTTTTTTTTTAAGTTTTCAAATTTTGGCTTGGTTTTTGAAAAAATTGGTAAGAAGTCAATTAAAAAAAGAATGGGATAGTTGCAAATATAGCAATCAAACCCAACGTATTAGCAAATATAACACAATGCAAAAAAATTTGTAAATATAACAAAATTCAGATCTAGTTCCCGAAGTTAGTGATAGATTGTGTTATATTATTTGTAATTCTTTTAAAATGTTGTTCTTGCTATACACTTGATTATTAGCCCTAAAATTACTATTTATTCCAATTACCCATTAATAAAACAAAAAAAAAATTTAAAGATAGAATGATTTTTTATAAGTTTAATTTTTAAAAATTAAAAATCAAATGATTATCAGATGTGACATCAGTTTTAACTTTCAAGTGATGTATAAAAAAAAAATCGAAGACAAGAAACGACGAAGAGAGAGAGTGAGAGAGAATGATAATAAGATAGATGGTAGGAGCGTAGGTTGATTAGTTGAAATGCAAAGATTAGGAGAGTGAGAGTTGATTTAGGTTGAATTAATATGCTACTAAAAAGAGGATGAGTTTGAGTAAGAAGGGAGAGAGGTTTAATTGGTGTAATTGGCAATAAATAAAAAAGGAGGGTGGGAGTAGTGGGTGTTAATAATAATAATAATAATTCATGGGAATTTGTCATGTTTTGAGGATTAAGAAATGTAATGAGGAACTAAAACTATACCAAAGACAAGTATGAATGTGTATTATTATATTGGTGTCAATGTCATATAACTTCCATAATGAGGCTCTAGCCTTTAATTTACTTCTTTTGTTATTTGGTTCTACTCCATCCCCAAATTTGATTCATTATTTCTATATTCATTCATTGCATACTGTGGTGGGTTTTTCTTCTTCCTCTTCACACCATTTTCCTTAATGTTATTTAGTCAAGAAAGGAGATGCCCAATTCAGTTTTGAACACCAATTGGATAAAGTAATTAATAACACTTTTTTTTTTCAAAAATAATAATAATAATAAGAATAATTAACCATATAACTTTTTTAATTGCTATATTTTTACCACTCCTACCATTCCCTCTCCCCTTCAAACTCTTCTCTTTCTTTTGGGGCTTGGAATCTAGGGTTTCTACATTTGGGTTTTCAAATATCTTCTAATTTACACTTACCTACTACACCTTCATCTTCTTCTCTCTTACTTTCCATACAGTTCTATTAATCAATCTACTTCACAAACTTAAATTATTAAAAACAAAAGAAGTAAGGTTATCGAGGTAATTTAAGATACGGCCTATTTAGTTCCTATATTTTGAAAGTTGATTTTTAAATAGTAGTTAGAGTGTTGATATAATATTAAATTTACCATAAGCAATCAACTTAAACTTTTGAGTGGATTATTATATTTAACAATAAGTTTTTGAATATTTAGAGCTATTATGTCTTTTTTGTCTTTATATTTTAAAAATGTTCTTCCTTTGGAACTTATGGTTGGAAAGGAACAATCGTCTGTTCGCAAAGAAATCTAAACCTTCTCTTGCTCTTTTGGGAGACATTACCATTGTTGCTACTAATTGGTGCTCCAAATTGAGCCTCTTTTCTGTAGTTATGATGTTTCATCTATTGCGCTTAATTTGAGAGTTTTTCTCTAGCTCTCGTCTTGATCTTTTCTTTTGTTGATACTCCTGTGAACACTTGGTTTTTTGGTAATGAATCTACTTTAGGACTTGGGGTGGGGATAAGGGCATGCTAAGATGTCTTGGGTGTAGCTCCTAATCTCTCTTCTCCCTTTTGTTTCTTGTTCAAAAAAAGATATTTTAAAAATGTTCTAATTAACAAGTCCATAAGCTTTTCACTTTTGTGTGTTTTGGAAAATAACCTTGTCATTCACGTAGTAAAGTTAATCTTTCAATAAAATGATCAATGTATCTATATAAACTTATATTAAAAATGTGTGACTTAAGAGCAAAGAGTTATTAGAAAAATCTAAAATTATAGAGACTAGGCTTGTTTAGATTGAGTTTGAAAATGCTTACAAAATAGAAAGAAAGGCAATCCAAATGGGTGTATAGAATGATGCATAGGAAGTGTTGAATAATAGTAGTAATGTTTGGGAGTAAATTGATTTGGTTGAAGTTGAATAATAAGTGGCTGAATGAATACTAAGGCCGGGAGGGCGTCGGTGCATGGAAAATATATAGTGATAGAGAAAAGAGCGGTAAGAGTGATGAGACAGACAGAAATACAAGTCAAATTGTTTAATGCTGTTGAAAGCAGCTTGTGGAATGAATCCTGACCGTCCAAAGCAGGACCTGAGTGGTGACGTGGAAGCTGGTGATGGGAAAACAAAACCCTGCCCTGCCCTGCCCCTATTAAATTCAGAATCCCTACCATTTCCCTTTCTTAAGTTTCCTTATCATCTTTCTCTTTCGCCCAGCCTCTCTCTTTCTTTTCTTCTCTTCCTGTTGCTGACATTTCTTCAAGCTTACACTTTTTCCCCACCTTTTCTTTAACTTTTTTATTATTATTATTATTATTATTATTATTATTATTATTATTATTAAGTTGTGTGTTTGTAGTCACCATAGTATTTGTTTTGATTTCTTCAATTAATCGTCGTCGTCCACATGGGAAGGCATTCTTGTTGCTATAAACAGAAGCTAAGGAAAGGACTTTGGTCACCAGATGAAGATGAAAAGCTTCTCAATTATATCACTAAGCATGGCCATGGCTGTTGGAGCTCTGTCCCTAAACTCGCTGGTAACCCTACAATAATCCCTCTCGTTCATAATTAAATCTCTAACCCTTTTCCCTTTTTCTTCAATCTCAAACTCTCTCTCTCTTTTTTTTTTTTTTTTTCTTTTTTTTCAATCTCAAACTGAAGGCCTTCAACGTTGTGGAAAGAGCTGCCGTCTGAGATGGATTAATTACCTCCGCCCTGACTTGAAAAGAGGCCCTTTTTCTCAACAGGAAGAAGATTTGATCATTGAGCTTCACTCTGTCCTTGGAAACAGGTACACATTACTAGATACTAAATACTAAATACTATACTCCTTCCCCTCTTCTTCCCCTGTTTCCATAATTTTTCCCCTGCTTTTGGTAGATGGTCTCAGATTGCTGCTCAGCTACCAGGGAGAACAGACAATGAAATCAAGAACTTGTGGAATTCATGTATTAAGAAGAAACTAAGGCAAAAAGGGATTGACCCCAACACGCATAAGCCTGTGATGTCAAGTGTCGATGTTGAGAATGAGAGTGAGAGTAAAGTCCCAGCCAGAAGTACTGATAACAGCTCCGAGGAAGCCACTAATAATAATAATAATAATACAATTGAAACAACGCCTCTCTCAATCCCAATCATTCTCAATAATCCACACAACTCCAATTCTCAAATCTACTCCCAAACTCACGACTTTTTCCCTTTTCAAACTTCCACTTCCAATACGCCTTCTGATATTACCTCCGATTATCTCTCTTTTCATCATCTCAATTATACACCAAATCCCAATCCCAATCCCAATCCCAATCCCAATCCTAATTCTCTGTGCTTCACTCTCCCCCAGCCGGAAATTCCCATCAAGCCCCAACTCCCCAACTGGGAACCAACTAATTTCAACAACAACTTCTTTTGGGGGCTTCCCGATTGCGCCAAATCAGAGAAATTCAACCCAACCCACCTACACGAAGACATCAAATGGTCGGAATTCGTGGGGAATAATCCATTTATGCTGCAAAATCAAGATTCTCAATCTCAAACCGATCAATCAATTTATGTAGACAATACGACGCCGGAAACAGGGTTCATAACAGAGGCCGCCGGGTGGCAGACCCAACAACCTTCCTCCGACGCTGCTGTATATAACAAACACCTCCATACTCTTACTGTTTCTTTCGGAAATACCCTTTAATCTAAAAAGAAAAAAACCAACATTCAAGTAAATTGAGTTTTTTTCTTCTTCTTCTTCCCCTTGGTTTTCAAGCTTCATGCTTACTTGTGTTCATAGATTATAATTATTATTATATATATTCTTAATAGAGATTATTGTGTGCCTAGGGCAACATAGGATTATGATTTTTTTTTTCTTCCCTTTTTCATGTGGTGTAAATTAAGAGAAGGAAAGAATTGCGGTGGAGACTGGGGAATTAGTTAATTCAATGAAAGATACTTTTATGTGTTTGTGAGTTTATCGAGATTGTTAAATATGTTTGGTCGTTGTCTTGTCTTTCAGTTGGGAGTTGTTATTTTTTTTATTTTTTTATTTTTTTATTTTTATTTTTTGTGTGTGTGTAAAATTACAGGACACAGGCAAAGAAAAGTGAAAAAGGGTATATACATTGGTGTTTGGTGTATGATGATGAAGTAGAGATCATGTGGATGGAGATGTTTGGATTTCATTTATGGTTTCACTTTCGCCTTCTATTTGACTCAATACAAATACAAATGCAACAAACAAATGTCAGAAGCACAGCACAAGGGAATTTAAATTCGAAGTCTTCCCTTTTTTTCTCTTATTCCTACCTACAATTTACACTTTATCCATTAAGCCTGACTGTCAAAATAAAAAAATTAAAAAAAAAAAATTAAAAAAAGTTTTTTACACACACATTGTTAAGCCAATCATCATTCATCCATCACAATTTCCCATATGGAATAACAGAATTGAAAATCCCAATTTTTGACTTTAAATCATATCTTCTTAAAAATAATTTTTAACAAGATAATAACTATACGACTAGCCAAAGCAAGCTTAGTTTAGCTTAACTTAGCAGTAATTAGTATGATCTTCCATATTATAGGTGAATTACTTATAGGACTAGATACTTTTACAATTTCTCCCTCCCTCTCCTCCAAATTCCCAAATTCAATTTCCTTTTATTCCAGCTAAGTACAATTAGGTTAATATATTTATGAAAGTGTTGTTTAAGTATGAAAAAATTTTCGTTGGAGAGTCCACTGATATTTCTAGTGGGAACAAAGAGTAAGAGTATGTACTGAATTTTTGGTCGTGAAAGTTATGAATTTGGTTATATTGAGAGGTTGGTTTTATGATCAACTAAAGTCAAACTTCTTTTCCTCCCAAGTACATCGAATGTTGGATGGAACTTAATTAGGAATCATACATATGATATGAAATAAAATATAAAGAAGGAAAGAAGAAGGGGAGTAGCGGCTGTGGGTTTTGCATGTGCAACCACAATTAAGTGAGATATAAAAAAATATGGAAGAAGAAAAAAATGAAGAAGATAGTTTTGGAATATATTAGGTAAGTGAATTTTTATATGGAGAATGCATGTGCGCCCAAATTATTGGGAGTAGGAAGAAAATGTATTCTTTTGACATTTGCCGCCTTGGCCTCAGCTTCGGCCTCCGCTTCGACTTTGGTTTTGGCTTTATCGATATTATGATACTCCTCTCATTTTCAAATACATTACTTTCAACTCTTTTTTTAATTATCAAAAGAGGTCACCACAATTTTACACCTTTAAACGTATGTGAGTACATAAGTATTTTAAATTAGTGTTCGGCAGTTGGTAGGACGGATGCAAAATTTTGAATTTGCACATGTAACGAGTTATAAAGAGAGAACTATATTTGTGACAACTTTGTTAGAATAAATGGTCCTATCATTTTCAAATACAATACCTTCTATTCTCTTTTCTTTGTTTATTATTATTGTTGTTGTGATTGACAAAAGAAAAGAAAGAATAATGAGATTGCAGAGAGCTTCAAAGAATCAACTTTAGTTGTTGTTGCTGCTAAAATATCTAATCATTTATCCTAATCATTTAACCATCATTAATCAGTTGGGTTTTGAACTTTTGAGATATTCCCAACTTGAAATTTCCCTTAAAGTTTTCAATGGATTATTGTTCCTCCCAAAGTGTAAATATTTTTTTAGTTCAAAAGCTTTTAAAATAACCATTATTGTGGTCTCCATCATTATTTTGCCACCAACTATTTAGATGCATATCTTCAAATATGTTTGTTAACTTAATGGCATCGGTATACATTGAAGCTACATAGACAAACAGAAGCTATATTATTAGAATTGAATATGACACTACTAATTGTTTCTATTACATTAATTATAAAGTTTATTCCACACCAAGGAAATAGGTGGGAAACAATATGAAGAGGTGAGAAGAAGAGAAGGGAGGCCCAAGGCTTTCTAGGCATTACTTAAAAACGGAAATGGTAATGGGTAGCAAAAATAAATAAATAAAGACATTTACAAATCTACAAATTCTACAATAACAAGAAATTGAAATGAATCATTTGATGTTTTCCGTTCTCCTCTCTTCAATTTTTAATTAATAATATGATGTTGACCGTCTATCATTTGTTCAATTTGGTCGATTTGATATTTAGTTAATTCTTTGATCTTTTATGTTTTCATTGATACCTAATCGATTATGCACTTGAATGACTTTTTAGGTCCAATTCCATCAATTTTCATTGAGGCAATCCTGACTTGTTTATCGACAACTGATCTTTTTCTTGAAATATATGACATTCTTGATCCTTCTTTTGACTAATCTTCTCGGCTCGAATGATAAATGAGTTGTCTCCTCTCTGATGATCTTTTCTATAAGCTGAACTAGTGTGAATTGTCTGAACTTTGACTCGAATTTTCTGAACATTATGTTATCATGCCCAAGCCTGAAAAAAGGTCAAGAGTCTTGTGGAAGATAATTTCAAACCTATCTTACTAAAGAAGTGAGAGAGTGCTTTGCGATGGGTTTTGTTTTCTCTCAAGCACAAGTAGCATATTTATGTATTGGTCGATATTCCTACACATGCTCCTCCTTGCTCACCAACTTACGAATCTAAAAGTGACATTAATTAAGATGTTGTCGTGATGCTTTGGTTAGGAAGTTTGGCAGGGTCTAGGTTTATGGATGTATTCAATCAACAAAAGTCCCTCAAACTCAATCAAACATGTCATGACCAATTATGCTTGGTCGATTTTGTAAAATAAAGAAAGTAGGTTTCAGGGATTCATTGATTAGTAAACCTTTAGTGCTAGTAAGGTTGGGACCATGATCGTCTGTTTCCAGTTTGCCAATCAATAGCCAAATATGTTGGTTTGCCCATTCCTTCTTAGTGAAAATGTGTCGGTTATTTACGTGAATCACCTTCTTCTGGAATTCGTTGGGACAACACGACATTCTCATTGAAATATAGGTCGACTGTACTTATGATAGGTTTCAAGGATTCAATATGACCACTTAGGTTTACTATTGCCACGAAACAGTTCTGTGGAAGCGGGTCGGCTGCTAAAGTTAAGTTTGACACGATTTTTTTTTTGTGTCAAAGGGAAGGGATTGACCTTTCTAATGCATACTCAGTTGTACTAGCATGATCCTACTGATCTTTTTATTGAAGCATCCAACATGCAACCCGATTCTACTTGACTAAGCTCTGTGGTCATCTAAGGTGCACAGATGAGATTATATTTTGTGTGCTTATTCTACAATGTTTACATTGTTCATTCATGTACAATGCTTAGAATCGATGTCTTGCAATATGGCAAATCTTTTATCGGTGCACACATGCTATTATATTTCATGTACTTGTATGTTTTACGGTTTTTGCACTACTCATACATGTGCTATGCTTGAAATCGATGGGATGCAATGAAAAATCTATTACAAGTGCATATGCAATTTTATTCTAGTTTTGTTTGTGACCTATGCACATTTGCTTGTCTTTGTGACACAAATGTAAATGACTAAAATCGATGTAGTGTGTTGAGAAATCTTTTAGAGGTGCACATATGATTTTATTATGTTTTGTTTATGAGCAAGGTACATTTGCTTGTCTGTATGATGTGTCTATGTGACATAAATGTGCATGACTGAATTTGATATTGTGATGACAAATCTTTTACAAATGCACATTTACAATTTTATCTTTGTTTTTGTGCTTGTTTGTATGACACAAATTTGCATGACTTACCTCGCTATAGGGGTCACTTATCTAGTATTTTCTTGATATACTCACTCTTTCCACTTTTGAGTTTTGAAGTTATTATTTATGAAGACCTTGATTCTTCTTTTAATTGAAAACAAAATTAGACTCGTAATTATCACACCTTTGTCTTCTTCCTAGGTATTAATTGTACCATGAGCTAAAGAGAACATAATTTAACTAACATTTATATGTGTTAGCAACCACAAAATTGTTGGTTTGTACCTCCCCTTATTGTACTTACAAAAGTTGTACCATTATTTTGCATTATATCATTGAGTTGTCAAATCATGGTTCATTAATATTAATGTATTATGTTTCTCATTTAAGGTCATTTATGTCATTTAGCACCCAATCATCCGCAGACATTCTCCATTTCCCCCCTGCTTCCAGTTTCATCCCTTCTTTCACATCATTATTATATATTGAAATCTTGCTCTTTCCACGAAACTCATCATAAAAATCATTATACTTTGACAAAAATGTTAAACATAGTACAAATCTAAATAATATATGTGTATAATTATTATAAAAAAAAAAAAAAAAAAAAAAAAAAAAAAAAAAAAACTATACATACATGTATATAAAGAAGAAGAATGACGAATTGATCTAATTTAATCAATTTGAAAAACATATACCAACGAATTCAATGTTACAAACGATTTTTTAGGATTCATGAATCAACATAAATTTCTTAAACTAATAGGTCGTTTCTCCTATATTGATTTTAAATCTAACTTAAATGAACTCATTTACATTTCTAATGAAATTTTATAATACATTTTTGTATCATGGGAGATTTCCTCTTTACATTCCTTGGTTTGAAGACTTCTCGGTATTTGGAGAATCATTTACCAACTGCAAAGCCTCTAATTTTGTGTTGAATTGAGAGAAGTATCATTTTATGGTACAAAAAGAAATCATTTTAGATAATTGCATTTCAAAGAAAGGAATTGAGGATATTACGAGGCCAAAGTGAAACTTATCTCCAAATTACCACTACTTAACTCGTGCAAGAGATAAGAAGTTTCCCAGGACAGGCAGAATTTTACCAAAGACTTTTCAGCCATTTCAAAACTATTATGTCAGTTATTGGAATATAGTAGGCCTTTCATTTTTTATTTATTATTATTTTTTTTAATTATCAAGAGTGTTTGAATACGTTTAAAGTGTTTAAAAACACCCTAAGTTTGGCTTCCATCACCCTAAGTTTCGCTTCCATCATGGTTAAGCCCATAGATGTTCATTTTCCCAGCAGGGACGGAGCTGTGTGGGGACACGCCCCTAACAAGCGTGGAGATTCCCCCAATGGGGAAATAACCCATTTGTGTATTTTTAATTTATTATAATAATTATTGTTATTATTATTATATTGAAATTTCAAGTTTTATTGTTTAATGGCTAAGAGATAATAGATATGTTTGAGTTGAACATTTAAATTTAGATTCTATATATGAATAAACCATCATGGATTGTTCTAGTGGTAAATAAGAGATAATGTGATTGATCATTATTTCTTTCAATTAGAAAATCTGAATAATCTCTTTAAATTCAAATTGTCAAAATAATTAGGAAGAAATTTAACTATTTAATTTAAAACTTCTCAATTGTAGTTATTTAAGTTAATCACTTTTTTAAAAAAAAAAAACAAAAAACAAAAAACAAAACAAAGATGAATTTTCAATAATGAATCCAATCACCACGAAATTAAATGAAAAATATTGAAGTGATTGGAAATGAAATGAAGGGCAAGGAAGCCATACTTGACCCCACCCCGTGGACCTCTCTAGTTGAACCAAATTGAATTTTTCCTTTCAAATTTATGTGCAACACAAGCAACTACATTTTGTAGTTGTACCATGTGATAGCACACAAAATTTGTTATTTCTAGGCTTTAGGTTCAACCAGTTTTTGGTTAAAAGTCAAATCCTTTCATGAGTATATATATTTGTATTTCAGTTTTTTAGTGCTCCAATTAGCACATGGAGCACTATTGACTATTAGGACAGAAAATAAGCATAAAAATATAGCTAAAATGAGCATTTATAAATTGAGGAGAAGATCAAGAGAATGTTGTACATAGGATGCCTCCCAACACATTAAATCCTGCTTAACTAATAAAGTAGTAATGACCTATTAAGTTTGACAACTATTTGTTTTTAAAAAATTCTTCCTATGCTTTGTTGCCTACCTTTTATAATTGTTTTCAAAACCATGATTAAATTTTGAAAACTATAAAAAATAATAATAATAATAATAATAATAATAATAATAATAATAAATAAAATAAGCTAAAAAACTTGTTTTTGTAAATTGGTTTAGATAGGAAATATGGAACTCTTATGAAAAAAAAGCACAAACGTTCAAAAATCGAAAACAAAAAACCAAACCGGACCATAATTTTAATTCGCAAAATCAATGCATTAGGTGCCTTCCTTTTCCCTTTTTGTTTTTTTTTTTAACAATACCATTAGATGTATTAATTCGCCGTATAATTTTGTAACATAATTATTGTTTTCAAAGTTGGAAATTAGTATTATCAACATTCAAACATGAAGAATAACATAATTAACATCCTTGAATGAAACATCATAACATCCAAATTGACGATATACCATGGAACATTTAGGTTCAACTGTAATGAAATGCCAACTCTGTCAAATTTTGAATTGAATACTAAAGATGTGGTTTTTCTTTTTTGCTTTAATGCTGCTTAACATTATAAGGTAATCAAAGCTTTTTCCCAATGAAGGTAAAGCCAATTGATTCCAACTATTTAAATTACTAGAGGATGATGATACGAACCTTTCTTCTATGTTGAAACAAGTTTGCAGGACTGCAGATCACATTTGTCATCTCAGCAGCTTCTTCTTCCTTGTTTATTGACTTCTTAATCAAATTGCAATATGACTTCGCCTTGGATGACGAAACCAAGAGAGAAAAAATGGTTTGCAGGTATGAAGAAACCAGCCTTTGAGGCTAACCGCTTCTAAAAACCAGATGGTGGCAAGTCCTGTCACAAGGATAGGGACAATCGATTGCTTTCACCGCTGCTCTATCGAAGTACCAATCTCCAACAGCCAGAGCAATTGGCTGCATAATGTCAATCCAAAACATGTTAAGAGATTTTCAAATTCTCCTCATTTTCTGAATCTTTTGGTCAGAATCAGAACAACTAATAGGATACATGGTATTTTCTGACATCTAATTTGGACAGTGAATTCACCTTGTTTCCGATGACAGGAGAATTGTCGCCGAACCATGTGTCCTGTCTCTCAGTTTGGCAGTGAGCAAAACATGAATTAATAAATAACCCATTTTTAGAGGATTTTGAGAAATCGCTAACAGCATTCAACATTTGGTTCCTGAATCCTGTTAAAAGAAACACATGCAACAAAAGTCACAGACTAATCCTGTCACTCTGATCTTGTTCAAAGCCAGAAGAATTAAGAGATTGATGTGATCAAATCCTATTCGAAGAAGGTTACCTTGAAGAAATTGAATCTGAGGTTGGTTACATTTTGCATGATTCAGCCTACAATCATGCCAATACCCAGCTGGATCCAGAGAAGGTGGGGCTATACTGGATTGTATCTGTTTGCAAGAGAATGAGATTGTACCGTTGGATCCGACCCAGGTTTAAAATAAAAGGGTTACAACATCCTCAGCATAGGAAAATATACCTGCCAGGAATCGTATGCGGCGTTGACAAGAAACAGTGGGGTTCTGATTCCAGCAATTAAATTTTGTGGGAAGAAACACTGAATAATTAAGAAGTGGAACACAAAGTGAGAACACAAAGGTTTTGCAGCATACCTATAGCTGCTTGTAACATGAAGATCTCATATATATTGAGACTAGCAAATTAGGTATGGAAAAAATTACCGAAGTTGGATCGAGATGGCTCGTACAAACGGATGGCAGATTCCTTCCTGCTCCCTGCAACAATTATTATAATGCACAATCATTTTACACTGAGATTCTTAGAGAAATACTCAAGAAGCCAGAACAGCAAATCAAGAGAGAAGCTCAAATGAAAAGCATAACTATTTTATAAATTCAAATCCATTCTAACAAAGCCAAACTGAGAGAAGAGTAGAATCATAAATACTGACCATTCATCTCTTATGAGCACTGTTACCATTACTATCTTTCATATCAGAACATGATCGCCTTAGTATAAATGAATTTAAAGAATACAAAGAATAATCTGGGGAAAAGGTATCCTACACCTGAATGAAAAGTTAAGATAATGTGAACGAAGACTATGTTTCTAAAAGCCAGAACTCGCTGTCTCACCTGTTATCATACTGAACTTATAACCAATGCAGCTAACATATTGGCAACGCCAAAGTCCTGATTACCAGCATATAACAGATGGAAGAGGAAACCCTAGGATTGGTAATTCAGCCAAGTTACTGTGACAAGTAAATTTCTTTTTCTAAAAGATAGCTTATGCACATTTCCATTAATATCACAAGAAAATGATAACCTTCAAAATTTTGACTTTTTATTTTCTTATTATATTTTTCTATAACAATATTTCTTTACTTCATTCTTACCGTAGCACTGCTTTCAATTTTCAAATTCATTCTATTTTTTAATTAATAGTTTTGTTTTATTTTATGATAAAGTATTAAGTTTAAGTCCTATTTTAGTGCCAATTTTTGAGTTTTTTTTTTTTTTAAACGGAAACAAAACTTTTCATTGATCAAATGAAGAGACTATTGCTCAAGTCGAATTACAATGAAGTATTATTTCATTTTAATCCATGAACATTCAAAATGTCTACTATGGTCTATAAATCTGTAGTCTTTTCATCCATGAACATTCAAAATGTTTATTTTGGCCTTTTTTATTTAAATAATAACTAATTGGTTCTCATACCTGTTTTGTTGTTGATTAGTTAACAGATAATGTTACTTCAAATATGTTTTTAAAGAAAAAAAAAAAAAAAAAAGAAAAGGAAACAAACTTTAAGTATGTGCATTAGAGGTAGAGGTTCACACGATGACATGAACATACATTAGAGTTGCATAAGCTGGCTAAAACAGATATCTTGGGTGAGCAGATTTTAGGTTGTAGAACAATATTACAAAAACCAATATGAATATTTTTTTAAAAGAGCTCAGAGCTCAATTAGAAAATTGAAAGTTCAAGACCAAAAACATTTTTTCTTTTAAGATTAGGAGCTAAAATAGATGGTTTGTAAGTTTAGAGACCATTGGAACAAATATCAAAATGCTATTTATATTTGGCCCCTCCAAAGCTTCGGCTCTAGATATGCCCCTGCTCAACATCTGGCAGTGAAAGAAAACTCCTAAAATTTTAATATCCCAAGTAGTCACCACAGGTTTGAACTCATCCCCTCACATTGCTTTACTTCCCCCATTTGTTGGGGTGGATGGTGACAAGTAGACTTAATCCTCCTAATTTCTACAATTTTTTAATGAATCTTCAAATAAAAAACTGGCACGTTTATGATTTCCACAATATGAAGGGAAACATAAGGAATGGTGCCCATTACTACTTCTATCTTCACAATATGACATGATTCCATGACCATGCCATCATATGCTTCCAAAATCTAAATCAGTAAGATAAATTAAATGGTTTTCATGGCAGATAGTGGTATACATGAACATGAGGAGGATGTCCATGAGATATAAAGAATGTGAGACCCTCGGCTTCCAGTAGATTACTCCTTAAAGTTGAGCAATTGAGGGTATTAATTGATAGTACAAGAAAAGTATGAATCGATATATAGAATAACTTTGTACCTGCAAGCCCACCACACCTCCAAATAAGTTTCTAATGTAGTGCCCTCCAGATATATCAGCCCTGCAATTCAATGAAGAGCTAATGAAAACTAGAAGCATCTAATTTTAGACATGGCTGAGGATTTTTCATAAGTAACGAACATAACTAATAAAGCCAAAGGATTCAAGAGCATAAGAGCACTTACACATCAAGGAATAATCCAGCATCACTCAGACATTTTACTTTAGTAGTTCTTGGAAATAAGTCTCTAAACTCATCACAGTGTAAAATAGATGCCAAACCTCCAGCAGAGCATCCAGAAAGCAAGGCCTGAAACATGGAAAAAAAAAATCAAAATTAACGAGTAAGAAAGCCGAAGATAATGTGGCAGGTAAACTAGACCTGTTTAGCAAATCGCATTCCCTCTGCCCTCAATGCTTCCATGGCAGCCAACCAAATCCGCTGTCCTCTAAATTGCAACTGTGCAGCCTGTAAAATACTCACTCTATTCAAAATGGGTAACAATAGCACAGCAGTCCCTGACCTATTGGTAAATATGAAATTGTCATTGACAGACTGAAAAGTGAAAATATATATTTCACGAACCTTGTTTTCTGAATCCCCAGTAAAAGAGGCACCATCACAGTAACGAACCTTTACTCTGTTCCAATTAAAAAAATCTGAAATGCAAGTATAAAGATTGTAATTGTTTGTGTATAAAATGTGAGGAAAAACTGGGACAGGAATTGAGGGGAATTTTTCTTTTCAGAGAATGAAAAGCAACCAGGATTTTCTTCAGCTCTGTTGCTCAGGATTCCAGTAAATGGTATCTGCTTCTCCATAAATCTTGATGATCCACGCCTGGTTGTTTTACGATAGACACAGTTCCTAATATTGTTACACCATCCACCTCCCTGCCAAAAGGTGCTCAAGTTGAGGTCTCAAGTTTGGACATCATTAGTATGATGGCAGAGTAATGTTGCAATTATCATGGCCAGCACTAAAATCTTGAACATATTGGTATTAATTTCTCATTTGGAAAGTTAATGATGTAAAGATATTAATAGTGTTGGGAGTGCGACCAAAGTCCCGGGTTGACTGGATGAGGGTCAATGTCTCAATTGGTATGAGGCTGAAGCCTTAAGTCCAAAGTGAACAAAATTATACCATTGTGAAGATGTGTAGACGGTCTATTGTCCCTAACAAATTGTTCTTGTTCACCATATACTGAAATCATAATGAACCAGAGTTTTCTTCTTTTCCTTTTTTAGGAAGAATAGAAAAAGAATCGATTATTCAGGATCCAGACTGGTCAAAGGTTCAAAATTAAGAATAGTAAGCATATTATATGCCGTCAAGTCTTCCCTTCAGTCTCCAAATTTGATGCTTGTGCCAATGCATTCAACTTCTTTTCTAAACTTCCAGAAGGTGAAGAGTTGGAGATTAGTATCAATCTCAAATGGGAAAATTGATAACTCATTACAGACACACATAGACACTACAAGCTGTTGGTTGACAGTTCTTGGATATGTGCATTTCGTCTGAATATTAACTAGAACCCGAAAGCCAGAAAGAAAGAGAAGCATATGTATAAAAAGAATATCAAGTTGAAAATTGATTGACAAATAATTCAAAACACGTTTCTTTTAGTGCCATTCTTCGAACAAACCTCCAATTGAACAAGCCAGCTATTTGCTCCTGACCCATATCCACGATGCAAGTGATATCCAGGCAAAGTGCCATCCAAACAGACTGCGTAGGATAAAGAAAGAAAGAGAACACACACACACACATAAATCATGGGATACAAAAAAATCAAACCAAAAACAAAAAACAAAAAAAAAAGAGATAAAAAAAAAGATATATATATATATATAAAAAAAAAAAGGTTAGTTAACACTATCCACATCGGTCTATTAGAACTGTGAATATAAACAAAAAAAAAAAAAAAAAAATGCAGTTCTGAATTACACGCAAGGAAGCCTAAACATCCGCCGGTGAGCAGTTAATAAGATTTGGAAAAATAATTGATGATACCCAACATGAAATAGTCCCTAGACAGGGGAATAAAAAAGACCATTGATAAAGAAAAGGAAGAAGGTAAAGTGCAACGCAAGTAATGAATTAATATAGAATAAATCTTGACAAAGATATCCACTATCCAGAAATAGTTCTTCAGCAAGGCTACAACAAGAAGCGGCAAATCAGAGAGCAATAACTCCCCCTTTTGCATTTCACATCAACAAATCTAAGATGGGTAAGAAGAAAAGTAAAATGTGAGGGAAGATTTAGACTAGCAGCAAAAAAGAAGGTCGTGAAAAGGGGACCTGCTTGTTTTGCATCTGCTCCATGAATGAGAGTGAGAGGCACCATGAGAGGTTTAAGGGTAGCAGCAAAGGAGGTTTCATAAGAGTCGAAGAGAGAGGAATCAGAGAGGTTATAGGGGAGAAAGGCATGAACCCATTTGGTAAAAGGCAGTGATAAGAGAAAGAGAAGGAGCAAAGGCTTTGGCATGGCTCTGCTCCTAAGTTAAGTCCAACCTCACACACTCTATGAATCTGCGGAATGGAAGTGAATGCCTTGCAAATCTGGGAATAAAGCAAAAAGGGTGGGGGGAACAAATGGGAAAAGCGAAAAGGCGGAAAAGAGCAGAGTGTTAGTGTAAGAAGCGGCAAAAGAAGGGTTTGAAAACGCGTGAAGCTGGCAAGTTGAGAGGATGAATTGCTGAGAAGAAATGTTGGAGAATGGAGAGTAATGAAGGAAGGGAGAGGAATATGAAGGTTCAGAGATTAGCGGAGGAAGAAGGAAGGTTTGCCGGGGTTTTGCTTTTATGACGGCCCGCACGCCTGGAATCTCATGCAAAGGATTTTTAGCTTCCTGGGAGAGTAATGCTAAACGCACCAGCGGGTAAAGCACCAGATGTCACAAGCGGTTTCTGACCGTCGGATCCCAAACGCCAATACCAGCCACCACCACACAAACCCGCGCTCGTCCGTCATCTGTGACGTCGGTGGCTTACATTTACCTGCCTTTACCAGGTATTTAATTTCGTTTGCCATCACCATAATTTTAATTGATAGTTTTTTAATTTGGGTGGGAGTGATTTTAGATACTTAAAATCATTTTTTTTTTAAAAATTATTTTTAATTATATATTTAATCCTTCAAAATTATATTTAAAAATATAAAATAATAATTTCAACATTCGTAACTTTTAACTTCAAGATCATAATACAATCTAGTGAAAATACAATTAAGTTATACTCATCTTGGCAAAGTTTCATTTTCATTATATAATGTATAATAAAAACATAAAATGTTTAATTTCAAATTTAAATATTTTTTTAATAGTTTTTAAAAAATACCAATTGATACTGTTATTTTAGCGATTATTCCATATATATATATATATATATATATATATCACTAATAATCTGTTCAAAAAAAATATCACTAATAATAAAATTCCAAATTTGCTTTATGTATTTAATTACTTTTATTCAAATTAAGAAAGATGTCTATGTACTACGTTATACATACATACATATATATTTAAAGTACTACTACGTTATAGAATTGAAACTAATAAAGTTAAATTAAAAATAAATCGTAAAATCTTATAACAAATGGAAAAATATTAAATTATTGATTCTCATTATTACTTCATTAGATTGCTTGAAGATTTTCAAAATGATTTGTAAAACAATGCATAAGTTTTTTAATTCAAGTGTAACTAAAAAATAAGTCCCGATTAATTTTATTAAAATTAAAAATTTTGATCTCCTAATTTTATCCTACAGATTATATATGTCTATAATAAGAATTAATTAAAATCAAATAAACTTTTAAAGCAAAATTGATATAAAAAAGATATTAAACACAAAATTGAAATTTCAACACCACCTTAATACAAAATAAAAAAATTTAAAAATTTACTAGATTGAAATTTTTATTGGCATATAGATATTTCCATCAACATAAATACAATATAAATAAAATTGCTAAAAAAGGATAGAATATGTATCTACTCATTTAAATTTTCTTTTATAATTCTTTCAAAAATATTTATCGATAGGCATTTTATTGATATTTTTACGGGCATGCATAAAATTGAGATCTAGACACTTATGTGATTATTATTATTGTTATTATTATTATTATTATTATTATTTTGTAAGGAAAGAGGGAGAAGGGGAACCAGCGGTGGGGAGAGTGAAATGAGAAAAAGAAATCACATGATAAGAACCGTGAAGTCCGCCGCACGGAATAAATGACGCTGTTTGCACATCCCGGTCTTTGGTTGCAGCACTCCATGGAACTCTGTTTTTTGTTTTTTTCTTTTGCATTATAATAATAATAATATTAATAATAATTATTATTATAGTAATTTAAAAATGAAATAAATGGGTGATAGGAGACCACTGTCTGGATTGGATACTTCTTAGCAAATAATTAAATGAAATAATAAAGTTTTAGTGATATAAAGTAAGATCCAATCTCTTATTTTGCGTTGAAATCTTCACATGAGAGAAATCCTTTTGTAATGTTTGACTTTGGCCCACCAACATTACATTTGAGAAGGTAGATGAGATCTAAGCATCAAACATCTTTTTCTTCTCAACAAAGCAATATTCATTTCAAATCAGTCTTTTATAATTAATCACTTCACATGCTCTATTTCTTTCTTATACTGCTTTCTATCATTCAACATCAAATACTAATTGATTTTACCTATTTCTTGTTTTTACATTTCTTTTATTCTTGAAAAACTAAGTTTATTGATAACTTATTATTTTTTTTTTTTAAATCTGGTTAAATATTCAAATGTTTATATAGAACATATAAAAAAATACGACAAAAATTGTGAGAAAATGAACATATTAAAAAATGTATATAAAAACTAAATTATTGTCAAAAGAGACCTTAACTTAAATTAGCATGGAATTGTCAACTTGAATATAATTTAAGTCGTTGTTATGGCATATGTCATCAATCAAGAGGTTAAAGATTTTAGTCTTTCCACTTACATATTTTTTTTTTAACCTTTTTTTATAAGTACAACAATTGCAGAAATGAGAGATTAAATTTCTGATCTCTAAAGAAAAAAACCGTGTTAAACATGTTAATTACTATGTGTTAAACTCAAAAGAAAGTTAAATCTTTAATTCTTTTTATATGCATATTTTTAGAACTCCCTTTTTGTGAATTAAGCATAATGGCACCATCAGTAACCGAAGGATGATGAATGCCCTTGTGAAAGTTCTCCCACGCAATTTATTTATATTATTTTCTTAATATGATGTCGTATCAAAATGGCCCAGAAAACTTCAAGGTAATAAGTTATACCACATATAATATATATATATATATATATATATATATATACGCGCAAATTGAGCTGATGTATTAATACTAAGAGATCCGTAGTTTGAATTTTCTTATTATCTCCAATGAAACTAAAAATAAACTCAACTTCATTTCAAATTCACAGTTTTGTATTGCATCACTTCACTTAATTATTAACCCTAAAAAGTGTTACTCATAGCAATTACTCTACTTATAGACTATAAAACTAGTTATAGTTACTCAATACCCGTTGATGTTTGTATCTTTAATAATAAAATTTTATATTTTGTATTGAATACACTCAAAATATAAGAATGTTGTTTCTAAAATTTGAACACTCACAAAATTCGAAAACAATAAAAAAACAAAAACATGTCCAACATATATTCACTAAACTTTGTAAATTTGAAAATACAAAATAAAAATTCAAATTGTAACTATAAATAAACACAGCTTTAAAAATTGAAATATGGAACTTGTAGTTTAACCTACTAATGTAATTTATTGATAATCATATATAGTAGATTGAAATAATTTTCTTTTAAGTAGAACTGTGATTTAATACATATCTTAATTATTTTATTTTGGAAAAAAGTATAAAAAAGGGCGGCAGAATTGTTGAAAATGAATTAAAAAAAGAAGAATGGAATTGGGAGGAAGTGATTTGAAAGAGGAAGGTGTGAAAGTGAGAGAATGGAGGGCGATGGCGATGGCGATGGCGATGGCGATGGCGATGGCGATGGTTGGTGTGAACAGGTCGAAGCTACTTGTGCAACAGCAACATCGATTACAATGTTATGAGTCACACAAACTCCCCACCGACATAATTGCACTCCAAAATCATCAACTCCACTCTCCAACTTCCATCTTTCCTTTTGTTTTTTCTTTGTCCATTTCTCTTCCTTATCTCACCACCTCTACAATTCTCCCTTTTTTAACTACTCACGCTTCATCAAAATAACAATCCATCATTCATCATCATACTTCATTCAAGTTTGAGATTTGGGTCAAATTAGTATTTAAGTTTTAAAATTGAGCCATCAAAGCTATAATCTTGAGAAGCAAATTGGAGTTTGAAGGACCACCATTCCCAACAAAAGTACAAAAGAATTCAATACAACAAGTAGTGAAGGATTCATAGAAAAAGAAGAGAACTAGTGAAAAGATTGAAGCAAAGTCTACTAAAGAAATACACCCAGAAGAAACAAATGAAATAAAAATATAAATAATAAATAAATAAAAAAACAAAAAAAGTAACAACATGTATCAAAGCGTGCGATCATCACCTCCCTATTCATAAAAATTCTTGGACATCGGAAACCACCTTCTTATCAATAACCCATTAGTGGAATTGCTCAGGTAAATGTCAAACTACGTGAAGTTCTTAAAAGACATCTTACATAAGAAGAGAATGTTACCCAACGTCCAAAATATGAAATAGTTGCACTAATTGGATCTTGTATTGCAACGATGACAAGCAATGTCAAACCTAAGCTCAAGGACCCCAAATGCTTCACAATTTCATGTTCAATTGAAGGAAAAAGTATGGTAGAAAACATTATGTGGTTTAGGAACAAGCATCAAACATTATGTGATTGGGTCTCCTAAGTTGGAGCTCAAATCTTTTTCATCCACAATTAAGAAAAATGTTACTCTCCACCAAAAAGCTTAGACACAAATGAAGGGGAATCGTAAGAGAAGGAGGGAGTTCAAACTAAAAGTTTAGATGAAGAACAAAGAGACTTCAACGAGCAGAATGAAGATGAGGAAACAAATTTGTTTAAATCAAATGATCAAAGAGTCAAGCTCTATCGGGGAAAAGCTGTGGGAAAAGGAAGGACCACCATCCTTTTAATGGTTGATTGAGCGTAACATGTCATTTCTGACTATTTAGTTGAAAATCGTACTAATATAAAATTTTGAATCTCATTTACTTGTTAATTCGGGAAGAAATTTTGTCTAGGTTTATATTGTCGAAGAAAGAGGTATTTAAGATGATTATTAGGGAACATCTTGATTTGGAGACATAACTAAAAGTGGATTGGTTAAACTTAAATTTGAGACTCAAGAGCAAAAATATTTCTTGCTCTTCTAGGTCATATGAATGTTGTGATGATTTACCTTTTGTCTTGGGTTAAGGAAAAAAAGAATGGAAGAAAAATGAATAGGTAAAAAATATATATTAATGATAGACTATTTGTGAGAACTTAAAAGTAATATTGACCATTGATTTTTATGAGAACTTTGTAGATTCGTTCACCATTTGTGAAAATTTGACCTAATTTAAAAGCTATATAGGAAGTTAAAAAAAAAAATCAATTGATAGATAAGTAAATTTGTAAATTAATTATAAACCTTAATATTGGTACTTATATATCCCATTTGGTCAAATTTTGCCCTACATACATAAATATCATGGGTTGGAAATATGTAAAAAAAAAAAAAAAAAAAAAACAAATATATTAGCAAACAACTCAATTTTATATGGATAAAGATTATCTTCAATAGTCTACTTTTGGTCTATTAAACTCTCATAACTCTACTTTTGAAATCACTTAAAAGAACTCAAACCAATCGATATAATTGTTCTCACTTGTATATAACATATATCTCTCATTTCTCCAATCAATATGAGATTTTGTTTGCACCAATTGATAATACCTTTAACCGACAAAAATAAACAAATAGATTATAATTAGAGCAGGAGAGAGAAGACAAGTGAACAAATAAAGTATGCTAGAGCACCGGAGAGAACCTTGTGAAGGAGCTCTGACATATTAGTATTATTCATTGCCTAATTTAGATGGGATCATAGAACAATCATATGTAAGTATAAATTCAGCTACCGAATGGTGAGTTTGTAACCCAACTTTGGTGAAGTAAGAAGCCTTGAAACCCACAAAATTCTTCAAAATTCATTTGAAGGAAGATGAGAAAGCTTCAAACAAATCTAGATGAAATTGGGATACATATTGATTTTACACAAGATTTGAATATGATTGATTATTGATTGTGACTACAAACACCTTGTTTTGGCCTAAGTTATCAAACCAACATAAATATGGAAAACCTGATCTAGAATGAGCCTTTGGGGGTCACATCCTAACGTGTCATTAAACCACGTTGGCCTATCATTCACTCATACCATATATGAATCATGATAAAATACACACCTAGTATCATGTGTCATGTATTCTTATTATTATTAATTATATATTACCACAAACAACCAAATACAATAACCAAAATGAGCATAATTTAATTAATATACAAATATGTTAGAGACCAAAAGGTCAATGAATCCTCCCATCTCTATTGTAAAAAAATAATAATAATAATACAAGAGTGATCTTCCTCTAACAAAAGAAGAAAACTTACTCTAAAATACAAACCAACGAAAAGAACGTATTGTCCTCCAAAGAAGACGAAGAGGTACAACAAAAGATTAAAAAGACTTAATCTTAATGATGTTGATGATTTCAATCGTCACGCTTTTAACTCACCTCTGGTACATAATATTGTTACCTACAAACATAGTTTACCAATTGATAAGGACAATAAACCTCCACATATCTCCACCATGGTAGTGTCCACTTTAGGCATAAAATTCTTATGGTTTTGCTTTTGGTACCACCCAAAAGCTCTCATACTAATTAAGATAATTGTCTTCACTTGTATATTTATGACCGTTTTTTTCCCTAACTAATATGAGATTTTGTTTGCACTCCTAACATTTATTATATCATGGCAATATTTTTTTTAGTTTCCATGACACGCGAACAATAGAAAAGAGAGAAAGAAGGCGTCATAAAAAAAAAAAAGAAGTAAGAAATGCACGTTTTGTTGAAAAATGGAGATTTTCAAATTTTCAAATTTATTATAGTTTTCCTAGTTATCCATTTTTTGACCATGATTAACATTCACTAGAATAGAAACTAATTAATTCATATGTATTTCTTTATTTAAATAAAAATTAAAAAAAGACATCATTTTTTACTGGAAAAAATAGAAATTTTTGATAATTTATGATAATGTTTAAGGATTAATACTAATTTAAAGTATAATGGCGGGTTAAAGAGAGCTAAGTTTAATGGTAATTTATATAATCTCATATCTTAGAAGTCAAAGGCTCGATCCTTCATCTCCGTAGTTGTTGACTTATACTAAATAATAATAATAAATATAATGACTAAATATAAATATTTAAAAGATACAGACTAAAATAAACAAAGTCTTGATGAACTACTAAGATGAAAATGATATGTTATTTGGAACCAAATTTAGATGGTAGTGATAAGGCAATGTTATAAAAAATGAGTTAATTATATGTATATATTTAAGACATTATTGAGTTTATTAGTGGGCACGTGAAAGAAGCATGATTGATGATGCAACATTAAATATAGCACAATAGTAAAGTAAGAAAGAGGGAAGCTGGTAGGACAACAGGCCATTAATCCCAACCCACCAAAGCCACATGAACATGATACACAAGTTCAACCTCCTACTAACGCATGTCAATCATTTGATGTTAACATACACATCTTCTTTTATGTTTGTGGGCCGGGTTATTCAATGCAAGGCCCAAAGAAATATTATGGGAGTCCATGCATCTCAAAATGGTAACTTACATTGCGTTGATCTAGCCAAGCCCAATGGATGTGATATTATTGCCCACTATTCTACAACCCTTCAAAATTGTTGTCACGTGCTTCATACAACGTGGTTGACATCATAAAAAATGGTTAATTTTAAAAGAAAAAAAAGAAAAAAAAGAAAAAGATGTCGCCGGTGTGATTGGACACTAAAATAAAGTAACAATTTTTCAATAAAAAATGGTATGCGAAAACTAGAGTTGAATTCGAGAGTAATTCATGTTTGGGGAAGGTGTTTGCACCTCACAACAACCGTTTAGATAACGATAACCAAATTTTAAGTCTTGAATTGAAAATATTCTTTAAAAAAATATTTAAAATCATGTCTTCTGTTATACATTTTCCTCCAATATTTGGAGGCATGATCCCATAAATAAGTGGATAAACCATCCATCAATTTGATTATATTAGAATTTAGGAAAAATTCTTCACCTCCGTAGTTTGAGAAAATATTATCATTTCTCAAATTATCCATCATAGGTTAGACTTTTAATAAAAGAATTTTTTAAAAAACAAATTATTTTAATTAAAATTATTTTATCTTAAGTTTAAATCTCGCACTCCCAAAGATTATGAACCCTTACCTAATTCTAGAAAGTCCGACCGCAAGATATTTCTAGATTCCAACCACCATCTCTAGGTTATTTCTGTATTCTTCATTCCCAACATTTTATTTACTTGTATTTTCATTTAATCAATAGTAGATTTTATTTTGGCACACTATGAGTGGCTAAGGTAAGTTCTTTTAGCCTTGGGGTAGGATAGAAACCCATTCTTTTTTGTTGTGAGAATTGCTTTTTTATCCGATTGTTTGCTTGAATTCTATTGTTCTTGATGAAATTTTAACTTCTATACTTTGAAATCATATATGGCTTGATCAACCATTGTCTTTTCCTTGCTTTGCTAGAGAAATATACATCTAAAGACATCGGTCATGGCAAGCTTGTATGTGAATTTTAAATTGTTTATGACAATTCTTTCACAATATTGCATGACTAATCATTCAAGAATCGAATAAATTAGTAATTTATGCTATCCAAGTTACTAATTGTCTTGACTAGATTCTCTAGACTTGATGCGGGTGTATAATTGATTAGGCTGCTATTGAAACCGGTTAATTGGACATCTAGATTAATTAAGGAATTAATTAATAAATTAGGACGTTTAATTTTGGTCTTCCAAACAAATGAGTCAAGAATAGAATTGAGTAAACAACTTATCTTTAGAGTTCGATGAGAAACCAAGTAAATGGGTGGAAATCGAACTGAGGATATGAGACGAATTTCTATGCATCAACTGTGGATAGTCTTATGTGTGCTATGTTGTGTACAAGACCTGACATATGTTATATGGTTGAGATTATTAGTAGGATATCAATCCAATCAAGAATTTGATCACTAGGTTAAAACAATCCTCAAGTATCCAAGGAGAATGAAAGACTATATGCTTGTGTATGGTGTTAAAGATTTGATCCTTATAGGATATACTGATTCTGATTTTTAAGTTGATAAAGATTATAAGAAATCCACATCAAGATTAGTGTTCACTCTTAATGGAGGAGCATCAAGCAAATGTGCATTGCAAACTCCACCATGGAAGCAGAATATATAGCTGTTTGTGAAGCTCCTAAGGAAGTTGTTTGGTTAAGGAAGTTCCTAACTGATTTGGAAGTTGTTCCAAACATATCTTTGCTCATCACACTTTATTGTGATAATAGTGGTGTTGTGGCAAACTCTAGGAAACCTTGAAGTCATAAGAGATGCAAGCATGTAGAGAGGAAATATCATGGAAATTGTGCAACGATGGGACGTGTTCGCCATGAAGATTGCTTTGGAGCACAACATTATTGATCCATTTACAAAGGTTCTCACGGCTAAAGTGTTTAAGAGTCCTCTAGAGAGTCTAGGTCTAGACCTTGTCTAAGACAATGTAACACTACAAATACGACTCACTTTGTAATCTATAAAAAAATTTCATTTCTCTTTTTTGTACAATTATTCAAAAACTCTGTCTTACCATCCTACACCCCAACACAATCCTTTTAATTCTAACCTATTAACTTCAAATTTCAAAACTGAATTGAGTACCCTCACAATCCAAAATAATGTTATGATACATCATTACACTGATGCAATTTAAAAACAGTGCAATAGAGGAAAAAAGTAAGCTTATAAAGTCACGAGATTTGACGAATTAAAAGAAATCTAGGGTTTAAGGAATGGAAAATCATCCTCACCCTGAACCCCCAAGGATTTCAAAAAAAGCACGGGACGTGTAAGAAACCCTCCCATATATAATCAAAATATCTAAACCTTCACGGCTTTACACTATATATATATTCAACACAGGAGTTGGGGGTAATGTGGTGAAGGCAAACGCAAAACCATATAGTCCATACATTCTATCCTTATCGCTGGGTGTGTGATATTTGATAAAGCCCCTATAAACCCACCTCCGAGTTCCTGATTCTTCTTCCATTGGGACTTTGAGCGAGTGCAAGCTGGCCAAGAAAAGCCTCGCAACTTAGTTACCCACTGAAGAGAAGCTGAAAACAAGAAATGGCTTCCCTTCTCGGAGTTACCGCAATTCATCATGCACCAAATCTTGATATGTACCGAAGGATGGGAACAACGGCGACCGCGTCACCTGCGCCATCTCTTTCTTTTGCTGATAAGTCCCACCTAATTGCTCTGAAAGCTCAAGCTTGTTTCAGTGGTACTAACCGTCGCAATTTGTCCGGATTCAGCTCTTCTGCAATTGCCACTCCCAATTCCATCCTCAGCGAAGAGGCTTTTAGTAGTCTCGATGGCTTTTCTAAAGACTCCTTGGATGATAATCTTATCGACTCTGAACCTGATTCATCTCTTGCATTCTCTGCTGCTGACGATGATGAGCTCGCCATTTCCAAATTACATTTGCCCCAACGACTCACGGATGCTCTTCAGAAGCGTGGGATTACCCACCTCTTCCCCATTCAAGTACCATCCCACTCTCTGATTTTGCTCATTCCTGTGTCATTTTACAGTTAATGTGGTTATTCGATTTTTTTTTTTTTTCAATTACTTGGCAAATGCTATCTGCGAAAAGGTGGGACACAGTTTCGTTTGTTCATCAGACGCACTGCTTTAAGTTTAAAGTTACGATTTTCTCCGTTCTCTTCCAGTATTTTCGTTTGGTTTGTTGAAGCCATTACGTTAAATTCAATTATTATCTATTCGTTTAAGTATAAATTTCAATATGTTACAGATATGGGAAATATTAACATGTAAAATCCACTGTGCAGAAATTTTGATCATGTGTTTAAGAATTTTCCATGACTAAATGTAGTTTTCTTTTATGATATAGATTCATTTTATTCTTTAGTTAATCTTCCAGGTTATTTTAGTTACAGAAGGAGAAGTAATTTGCTTTGAACCTCACATATGTTTTGTTACAAGATATTTGTTGTTGACCAATTTGATTAGTCAAGTGGTGTGATTGTATCTCTAATTTTTTATTTTTTCATTTAAAAAATGCAGAGAGCTGTTCTTGTCCCTGCATTAGAAGGTCGAGACCTCATTGCCCGTGCAAAGACTGGTACTGGGAAGACATTAGCCTTTGGGATACCAATTCTTAAAAAACTCACCGAAGATGATGAATTAAGAAGTTCCCGGAGGTACGGTTTTGTGACTTCCTAAAACCTGGTACCTAGAGACTTGTCTCAGAATTACTTATGTTTCAGTATTTGTTACAGGCGGTCGCGTCTTCCTAGAGTTCTGGTGTTAACACCCACCAGGGAACTAGCCAAACAAGTGGAAAAAGAGATTAAAGAATCTGCACCTTATTTGAACACTGTTTGTGTTTATGGAGGAGTTTCATATGTTACACAGCAGAATGCTCTTTCTCGTGGAGTTGATGTGGTAGTTGGAACACCTGGTCGAATAATAGACCTAATAAATGGTAACAGCCTCAATTTGGGGGAAGTTGAATATTTAGTATTAGATGAAGCAGATCAGATGCTTGCTGTTGGGTTTGAGGAGGATGTGGAAGTAATTTTAGAAAAGCTTCCATCTCAGCGACAAAACATGCTTTTCTCTGCTACTATGCCAACATGGGTTAAGAAACTTGCACGCAAATATTTGGAAAATCCATTGACCATTGATTTGGTAATCTTTTACATTTTTTAACATCATAATTAATTACTTGGTCTTCAGATTTTTGACAGTTGCATATTTTATTGTAATAAACCATGAAATTGTTGTGGAAGATGCTTTCCCTTTGGACTATGGTGTACTGAATAGATGAGACTCACTTTTCACATTTAATCTCCATATAAAGATCAATTCCTGTTAAGTAAAAGTAATCATCCTGTATCAAATGTGTAGGTTGGCGACCAAGATGAAAAGCTTGCTGAGGGGATCAAACTTCATGCCATATTAACTACCGCAACTTCAAAGCAAACCATTCTCAGAGATCTTGTAACAGTAAGAATTGAAGCATATCCCCCTTTCTTCAAACACTACAGACCTGTAATCTTTGGACTTATTCTTTTGTATGCTGTAACTGCAAAGCTGTTATTTGATGTCTTGTTATGTGGTTGGTTTGATTGTTTGAACATATTAGATTATCACAACTTTTGGTAAAATATCAAGTTCTTTTATTGAAAAACTAGCTCTCTTTGAGAAACAAAGGAAAAATTAATTTCTTTTACCTATAAATTCTTAATATCCACCTCTAACATGATTTTTAGCTTAAAATCAATTAATTCCCTTCTCATGGTGTTGATACAGAACATTTATGCCTGATCATGTATGTTTGTGTGTGTATATTTTTCTAATTTTTAAAAACTTGTATCTCACTTCATTCTAACGAGACATTCATTTTTTCTTTTTCTTACCTCCGGACTATGTGCTGAGTTTAAGCCTTGTGCCCTTAAAACACTGGTATTGGCACCAAACATTCTTATTGTGATGAAGATTTGGGGGGGGGGGGGGGGATTTGGAAGCAAAGTTTTTGTGACTAATTATCTTCTTGAAATTTGATTTTAACCCTATTTCCAAACACAAATTGGACGGAATGATATAAAACTTTGCCCTTCAGAAATATCTTCTATGAGAGACTCTTTCATCCATAATAGCATCCTTTCATTTTCTTGTGAACCATATTGATTTCAATGACTGATCCCCACAATTAATTCCCTTCTCATGGTGTTGATACAGAACATTTATGCCTGATCATGATTTCAGGTTTATGCTAAGGGGGGCAAGACCATTGTTTTTACTCAGACAAAACGTGATGCTGATGAAGTCTCTTTGGCATTAGCTAATAGCATAACATCAGAAGCATTGCATGGAGATATATCACAGCATCAACGGGAAAGAACATTAAATGGCTTTCGGCAAGGGAAATTCACTGTGCTGGTTGCAACTGATGTAGCTTCACGAGGACTGGATATTCCAAATGTTGATTTGGTAACTTTCATTTGGACTGTATTCTGATCAATGCCAATTTCTTTTGCTCTTGTTCTATGTGAAACTTATGCAATAACACCCCCAGCACCACCACCGCCACCAAAAAATAATAATAATAAAATAAAATGGTAATGGAAAATAAATTCAATATGTTGAGCATTTATTTTGTAATTATCCGAGGTTTCATTTGACCAAAAGTAGGGATAAGTTTTTTCAGTTTCTACTCTTTCTTCTATGAAGGGCGTTCATACTTCTATCTCTTGAATTAAAGCTGATTCTCATTAAAAAGGATAGTAATACAAAAAACAAAAACAAAAAGAATTTAGGCATTTTGAGGAACGTCATCAGGAATTTTTCCAGGTAACCATTTCTATTGTGGACTTTTTTTACGATGGTTATGAGCTTTTAGTTTCAATGCTTTTCTACTCTGTCCAAATTCTCAATCTGAGGCGTGCACTAATGATTTTGCCAATTTGAGAGTAGTTGAGCATTCTTCAAATGAGAGAGTCGAGCATTGGCTTGTGAAGTATCTTACTTTTAGAAGTTTCATTCTCATACTCATTTTTCTTTAGCTTGTTAAATTAGACCTTTTTCAAAATCTTCATTTCTGTAACAATTATCTAACTTGACTTCTGTCTACCTTCACTTCAGGTTATCCACTATGAACTTCCTAATGATCCTGAGACTTTTGTACATCGCTCTGGCCGTACTGGACGTGCAGGAAAAGAGGGTACTGCCATTTTAATGTTTACAAATAGTCAAAGGAGAACAGTTAGATCACTTGAGCGTGATGTGGGGTGCAAATTTGAGTTTGCAAATCCACCTGCCATTGAGGAGGTTCTAGAATCATCAGCTGAGCAAGTGGTTGTTACTCTTCGTGGAGTTCATCCTGAATCTATTGAGTTTTTCACTCCAACAGCACAGAAGTTAATTGATGAACAAGGACCAGGTGCTCTGGCGGCTGCACTTGCACAATTAAGTGGTTTCTCCCATCCTCCTTCATCACGGTCACTTATTAACCACGAACAGGTATTAAGAGTTCTGTTTGTGAATTTATAGCTAGAAAAATTATCTTCCAAATAGTTATGTCATTGAAGGTAAAACATATTTGTTGCAGGGATGGGTGACATTGCAGCTGACCAGGGATCCATCTTATTCTCGAGGGTTTCTGTCTGCTAGGTCTGTGACTGGATTTCTATCTGACATTTATTCCCCAGCTGCAGACGAAGTCGGAAAAATACATCTAATTGCAGATGAAAGGGTGAAAATATTTAGCATGCTCTACCTATTTCATGTCTTTCATTTTAAATTTCGTTGGCATACAATTTTGTTTTATAAACTTAAATATGGATGTTGGTAATGCCAGATAAATGGAGCAGTATTTGATCTTCCGGAGGAAATAGCAAAAGAGTTGCTGAATAAGGAACTGCCAGAAGGAAATACTATTTTGAAGGTCACGAAGGTAAGTTTGTTCTTTCCTCCTCTCACCATCACAATTGTGGCTTAGTTAGTAATATCTTATGTTGCCTCAAAAATAGTTTTCTTATCTCTTTGATGCATGACCATTTACTAACAGAATGTTGGACCATGTTCCATACTTCATTTTGCAGTTACCTCCTCTACAAGACGATGGCCCACCAAGTGACAACTACGGAAGATTTTCTGGCAGAGAAAGAAATAGCCGAAATAGCTCTAGGGATCGCAGAGGTTATAGAACATCAAGGGGCTGGGGCAGCAGTCGAGACTCTGATGACGATGGTGATTTATTTGGTAGAAATCGCAGTTTTAGAACTAACAGCAGCAGGGGTCGGAACTTTAAAAGTTCAGGAGATGATTGGCTAATTGGAGGCAGACGATCAAGCAGGTCATCGTCCGTTGATAGGTAATTTTTTGCTTAATGCTAGTGGGTATTGTGTATTTCGGTGCAACAGTGCTTTGGAAGTAAAACTATGCGTTTATAGCAAGACAGTGTAGGCCATTAGTCTTTAAAAATTCAGTACTTCCACAAGGAAAGAAGAATAATATTTTGGGATGGGTGTGTTGAATATGCAGTTGATTTCGTTTGCATTTCCTTTTTTAATCACTGCGCGTATTTAGGTTTCTGGTTCTTTGTCTTCTATTTCTTTCAAAATATCCCCTCAAGGAAGAATATATTGACATGCATATGCTCAATTGTAGATAACAGTGAGGTAATCTGAATATATATTGCAGATTTGGAGGCTCCTGTTTTAATTGCGGAAGGATGGGGCACAGAGCATCAGAATGCCCTGACAAGTGATAAGCAAGACGACTAAATATACTTGATCAGCTTAGTTATTGTAGGTTTTTGGATTCAGTGGGTGGTATTTAGGTCTCGAGGATGCTGCTTGAAAGAGTTAAAGGAATGGCGCTCAGTCTCATGTTTAGCGTTACATGATTACTTTTAAAATGTTTGCAACATTCTCAGTCTGTTCTAATTTAAGTTTTGCGCAGTGAAACATTCAAAATCGATTCGTCATGTTGAGTTATATGGGTACCCCTTTTTCAAACCCCCCATGTAGAATGTATATGTTTCAGAAGAATGAAGAAATGAAAACAGCATAGCACATTCCGTTGGTTATAACTTGATTTACTTATTCGTGGGAACAGTGCAGGTTCATCTATGATATGGAATCTCTTTTAACTAATTTGAGGATCACGACTCTTCACTTGCAGTGTAAGCCAAATTATATCTTTATCTACAAAATGGGTAAAGATTGTCTTGTTAATTATCAACCCAATAACGACAACAAGAACCTTGTCCCTTTAGCCTCATGTTCGGAGATTTAATTAAGTTTGGAAACTAATTAATAAATTTTATCTTTGTTAAAGTAGGGACTCAAATAAAAGTAGAACAATATAAAAGGTGAATACTTGAAATTCGAAAAGCAAATGAAACGAACCCAACATCATATCAGAAATCATAAAAGAAAAAAAGAAAAAAAAATCTGTGCATATTATTTAACCAGAAAACAGGGAAGCCATCAATGATAACTCCTCTGGAAGATGGGCAAGAGGCCAATGGGCATCCATCAGTATTCACTAGTCAATGCCCTTCAATCTCAATGTAAGAAAGATGAGAATTGTGATGAAGACGGTTCTAGCATCCAGGCCGCCAACCAATATTTAATTGTAACGCTTCTACCATTGTGTCTTGTATCTGAAAAAGAAAAATCCAAACATGAAACCATAGATTAGCCAACTGGTGAAGTTCAACGAATCCAGCATCTTGTGCGCAAATCCGTACAAGCAAAGGGGCGATCACTCCATCAATAAAGATCCAATCCACAACTCCATATTCTCCAAGGTTTCTAAAGATTCTACAAGGCCCAACAAACACTCGTATTACAGAAGCATCGAAGAACACTCAGTACATCGTGCAAGTCCAGAGGTTGTTTATGTTACACAGATCTTGAATCAATCCCATTAGCCAGCAAGCAATTCGGATGTATACAAACAATACTAAGATTCTTCCTACAACTTCAATAAAGTGTATTCGTTTTGACTTCACTTTATATTTGATGTTGTAGTAAAGGTTGTAGAAAATTCATCCGTGTCATGAATATTGCCTTGGGTGGAAATTTCATGTAGTGGCCAAGTTTAAAGTCAAACACAAATATTAGAGTTTGTGTCATGTTGTTAAATCCATAAACCTTGAAACACATATTGGTGACCAAGAATTTGGGATATGCATAACCATCAATGTATTCTGTAATAATGTTAAAATCTGGTGCCTGCAAATGGAAAGACATTAGATTTAACATGACCAGTAAAGTTTCTTCTACAAACTTTTGAAACTGAAGAGATCTGAAGTTGATATTGACGAGAAGTGTGAAGAAGAAGAAGACAATGAAACAAGCTACCTGACAACCCACCAACGCAATTGAAGCGAGACATTGAAATATTGACAAGCAAAAACGGAGAGACCAATGTTCAGCACAAGAATGATGATGCACCATCATGTTGGTATTTGTTTATAAGATCACATAAGCTTTGTATGTCAAGTTTTCTCTTCCAACCAAAGACACTTTTGCTTTGGTTCTATAGTTCCCTATAATCAAACAAGGTTTCACATTTCAGGTAAGAATATACATGGAGTAATCTTCTTGCCATGCCATTTATCAGTATGCTTCTTATAAAGTTTACATTCTTATAGACTTAGAGCATGGAACTCTTCCATCTCATTGAGTTCCAAAATTCTGTTTTCTTTGGCTTTTTGTAAGTCTATGTTTAGCTTCTTCATAGCCTAATAAGTTTTATGCTCGAGTTCTACTGATAGGTGATAGACCTTTCCAAACACCAAATTGTACGATGAAGTACCATTTGAGGTTTTGAAAGCCGTGCAGTAGGCCCATAGTGCATCATCGAACTTTAGATCCTAATACTTCCTATTTGTCTTGACTATCTTCTCCAAGATCTGTTTGATTTTCTTACTAGATAACTCAACCAAGCTATTTGTTTGAGGATGATAAGTTGTAGCAATCTTATGTTTAACATTATATTTGTTCATCATGAACTCAAATAATTTATTACATAAGTGAAACCCCTCATCACCAATAATAGCCCGTGGTGTGCCAAAACGTGTGAAGACATTTTTATGTAAAAACTTCAAAACCGTACGGGAATCATTTGTCTTAGTAGTTACAACTTCTACCTATTTAAATATATAATCAACTTCAATTAGGATATTTAGATAACCACCAGAGGAAGGAGGAAAGGGCTTATAAAGTCAAACCCTAGACATCAAAAAGCTCTATCTCCAAGATAGGGGTTATAGAGAGTGTAATGTTGAAAATATTGCTAGTACGTTGGCACCTATCGCAAAATCTCACATATGTAAATATTTAACAAGAGAGGGCCAATAAACACCTAACTCCAACATCTTTGGTGTCATCCTAGTCGGTCCAAAGTGACCTCCATACGGTGAAGAAAGAGAAGCATAAAGAATACTTACCACCTCTTCTTGGGGCACTACAACTAGTAGTACCTTCATACGGTGAATATATGATCTAACCTTATTAAAAGCAAACACTACAACTAGTAATTCCTTTTTATTGGTTGTATAATTTTGTTGAGCATTATCCAAGGTCTTACTAGCATAGTAGATTGCCCTAAACATGCTATCTTTTCGTTTGACATAAGACAACACCTAATGCATAATCTCTAGTATCATACATAATCTCAAAAGACTAACTCTAATTAGGTACAACAATTACATGTACAACTTCCTTTCAAGTAATTAAAAGCTAGCAGACATGCATTAAAAGACGAATTTAATATTTTTTTTTAGCAAGTTACTCAAGGGTTTAGCAATTTTAGAAATATTTTTGATACATCTCCTATAAAAGTCAACATGTCCTAAGAAACTCCTAACTCCCTTCACATTGGTTGGAGGTTGCAATTGTTCAATCCCTTTTAAGAGACCTTATGCCCAAGTACTATGCCTTCTTTTACCATAAAGTGGCACTTTTCCTGAGCATCTTGACATCTCTACAACACAAGAGTAAGATTAGCAAGACAAACATCAAAAGAGGAACCAAAAACAAAAAACTCATCCATAAAAACCTTCATGATTTCCTTAATGAGCTCCTAAAAAATAGTCATCATATATCTCTGAAAAGTAGCAAGGGCATTACACAATCCAAAAGACATCTTCATGAAAGTAAATGTCCCATAAGGACAAGTGATTGTGATCTTTTCCTGATCCACAAAAGCAATGTCAATTTCATTTTATCCTGAATAACTATCAAGAAACCAATAATGAGAATAACCTACAACCCTATCAAATGTTGGGTCAATAAAAGGAAGTGGAAAATGATCTTTTTCAGTAGCTTTGTTCAACTTCCTGTAATCAATGTAACCAAGCCACCTTGTTACAGTTCTAATGGAAATGAGTTCATCTTTCTCGTTCTTTATCACAATCATTTCACCCTTTTAGGTAAACCTACACAGGGCTTACCCAAGAATCATGAGATATAGCATATATACTTACTGCATTCAAAAGCTTGATAATCTCTTTCTTGACTACATCTTTCATTGCAGGGTTAAGTCTCTAGTGTTCCAGTAAAGAAGTAAAGGCATCTTCCATCAAAATTTTGTGCATACAAATAGATGGAATAATACCCTTTAAGATCATCAATGGACTAGCCTATACTCCTTCAAGCAGTATATTCTAGATCTATTTGAAGAGACAACATGACTTGAGTCCAGGACTATAGAAACTTTTATTGAGCAGAACTTAAAATTGCAAACTACAACAGAGAAGCAGGTAAAAGACAAAGAAAAATATTAGAGGCTTGTGGAAAGACTTATCTAACTCTCTCACACACGCCCAAACATTGCTTTCCCAATGATTATGGTAAGACAATTCATGCATGCCCCTGGGCCAACTCATTTTGAAGCACTTTATAGGATCCTCGTGTATTTGAAGGGTACTTAAAAAAATGGCATACTATTTAAGAAACATGGTCACCTACATGTTGAAGTTTACACTGATGCTTATTGGGCATGTAACATCATTTGATAGAAAGACCCACTTCTTATTACTACTTTTGTTGGAGAGAATTTAGTTATGTGGAGAAGCAAAAATAAAGTGTGGTGGTTAAAAGTAGTGCAGAAGCAGAATTTAGGGTGTTAGTCCATGCTATTTGTGAGGGTATATGGATAAGAAGATTATTGGAAGAACTAAAATTCTCCCAGACGATGCCCATACGAACTTATTGTGATAACAAAGTAGCAATCTCCATTGCCCGCAATCCAGTCCTTCATGATAGCACAAAACATATTGAAGTTGATAAACACTTCATAAAAGAGAAGATTGATGATGGAGTAATCTGCATTTGGTACCTTCCGACAACAGAACAAATTGCTAATGTTAACTAAAGGTCTCCCAAAGTGGCAATTCAACAATTTAATTGACAAACTGACAATAAATGATATCTTTGCACTAACTTGAGGGGAGTGTTGATTTTTTTTTTTTTTTTTTTTTTAAAAAATATATTCTTTGTATTTATTGTATTATTTTTGCTCTTTTTGTATTTTCCTTATTTATATTGAAGGTTTCTTTTATTTAAAAAACTCCTTCCCTCTAAAAAAAAAAGTATGTGAATAAAATTCTTTTCAGCACATACATTACAAGAACAAACCCAAAAGTAATGTTGGCATTGACAAACCAAGGGCTAGCAAGGGGACTTCCAAGGTAAGATGAAATTATCGACCAATCAATCCTGAGAGCACCAAGTTCTGGTCTCTTCATGCTAGAACCCAGTTGATGAAGTAAACGAGATTTGGAATTAAACCAACAGAGCCAAGATAACGAGGTAAGCATTAGAAAGATAGTGAGGGACAATATAGTAAGCAACGCTGCAAATAATAGTTAAGATGAAAGAATTGTGTAAGAGTGGTGCTACCGTTTTGGTCTCTTTTCCTTCTCATGCAGAGCCCTACAAACCTCAGAAGATCCTCAAATCAGAAAACTGAAATGAATGCAAAGAATAAGAGCTTCGTTCGACTAAAGTAAAAATTAATAAAATAATAATAATAAAAGCTTTAGACAATCAGACATTACCTAAACAATGAGACCTAAACCAAATTAGATGGCCACTACATCTCCCCTGGCTCCTCATCTTTGTAGACTAGGCCATAAGGCTTAGTCTTTTTCTTCTTCTTTTTGTAGACTTATGTTTTGTTGGTGGAAGAGGCAGAATTTTACGCCTAATTCCGCTCCTCAAATAATTAACCTTACTTAGTAGAACTGTAGTAGTGATAAGATCAGGTTGAACATAGAGATTGAATAACCGAAGGGGATTTTACAGTTTGAAAACAATAAAATTTAAATAACATAAAATAAATGAGATGAATAAAGGGTTGAGAATTCGTATGAGAAAAGTGTAGCTTGGGTTTTAATGGATTTCTCCTATTCAAATCATTTGAGTTTTAATCACCAAATTTTGATAATTGCTTGCTCTAACCAATTTAATTAGAAAGGCTAATTAAATTGTTCTAATCGACATACTAGTCCAAAATTGATAGATGAAAAGCATGCAAATCAAGTTGTTTTAATCGCATTAAGTTCTAAGGAACGTTAGGGTGAACATTTAATAGGAAAGGTCATAATTAAATACTCTTTGGGTTCAATTCTAAGTTGATTAGATCAATGCTAATCTAATTCGAATCGCAAGCCAAACTAATCTATTGCTTTCCACCGATCAACATACAATCAAGTGTCATGAGTTGCATATTAATTCAAAGCATTAATCATAATCTCCAAGTATCCAATAATATGATTTAAATCTAATTGAAACATAATTGAATCCAACAATTACAAATCTTGGTTCAAAATCTCACAAATACATTGAAATAGAGAAACCTAAAACTCAAGCTAGAAAAATGTTACCTTAGCCCATTATTGACATATCGATCAATGGGGGAGGGTTCCAATACATAAATTGACCAAAAGGAGAAGTAAATTGGGAGAAATCATGTGATGGTTGGCTAGGACGACTCATCCCTTAACCTAGGTGGCTAAGGTCTTCTTTTATAAAATCATGATGGCGTCGTGGTGCTAGGGTACAGCACCGCGATGCCAGAGCCTTGCTCTAAAATCCTAACTCTCGCTCTAAAATCCTAACTCTAAAGAAATATTGTCGTTGCGCCGTGACTTCAAGAGCATTTTGGTCATTTTGCTTCCCTATTTCCCGGTTGATGCAATTACTGTTTTGGCCCGTTTTGGCTCCATTTAAGCTCTAACGCTCGGTTCTACTTCATATATGCTCGATATCTGTAAAATAACCAAATAAACACATAAAATCTAAGAACACTCTCGAACTAAGGGGAGCTAGATAACACATTTTTAGTGCTATCAGTTGGTCGAGCTCATGTGCTCAGCTTATCTTGTACTGTTTTCTGGCCCATCATGCCTTTATTAATAAAATTTGAGTATCTTTCTTTTGACTCTTTGCATTCCTTTCATCTTCCTCGCTTTGCGTTTTGCTGCTAAGGTTGATTAATTCAATTAAGAGTCTAAGGATATGACCGCAATTCGAACTGGGTTTACTTGAGTTGTTGCTTTGTGTGGATTCGAGTGTCTATCCTCTTTAATGCTCTGGTCAAGTGGGGAGTAGCCTAAAGACTGGCACCTGCCTGACACTGATAAGACGTTAAGACTATGGAGATTGAAAAGAATGTAGGTGAACCGTTAGTCGCTTAGATAACTGCAACATTTATTGCCGTGATCCTCAATGAAATCATTCATGCCGCTTCAGAAGTCGACATTTGCCCCCCTTTTCGTCGTAGCACGAATTGATATTAAAGGAAAAAGTTGAGATTCCAAGGATGTCACATTTTTTCGACACGACCATTGGTCCTTCCTCATGTTGCTTGTGAGTTCTCTAACTTCCATCTTCACTTCATAATCTTCGTGTTTGGCTCTTTGCTCATCCAATTAGTTGGTGCAATAATCCTAACTTTTTCGCTTTGGCTCAAAATAACATTCTTTCATGCTTGCACTAAAAACATATTGAGATAGATACTCATTTAATTTGTTATCTGGTTCTTTCCCAACCTCGATTGCCTGACAAAACTTTTATTTTTCTTTCAATTCCCTGACAAACTCAAATTTCATTTTCTTCTTTACCTCGTTCAATGAAGACTTTTTTTTAGCAAAATCAAGGGAGGTTGTTGAGAATAATTTCTATTGTACATTGCTTTGACCCTCCACTCATAAACTTCCTTTTCGTGCTTCTGTTTATATCTTCAAAAACTAAACTGGAACTTCGTATAAAATGCTTATGGGTGATTACTACAATTTTTTTCAGGGAAAAATACACTTTGAAATCATGACTAAGTTTTCTCAGATACAAAATTTCTTTATAATCAACGCTGGGAGGCTTTCGGAAGCTTTTCAATCCAAAAAAACACATAATAATAATAATAACAGATAGATTATTATTCTTAGATTTTTCACCTATTTTAAAAAAAGTAATCTTAAAGTTCACATCAATCAAGTTAAACGATTCAAGCAGTTTAATGTGGAGTGGAAACATAATCAACAAACAAAACAGACAAAAAAAAAGAGTGTTTAAACACATTATTCCCACCATATGAATAAGAAATTGGACACCAATCAACCAATTGTCATCTTAAAGATCAATAATTTGATCCCTTACGTCTACAATTGTTATACTCAAACAATAAGAGGAAGAAGAAATTGGGCAGCAGTTTTAGACACATGCTACGTGCAGACTAAGCTCACTTTCACATTAATTTTTAAAGTTAGGAAAAACAGCTCGTTTTGACGCTCATTATAACATACAATTCCCTGCATTTGTACATCAAAAGAATCTGGGAGGTGTTACACGGATGATCCCAAATCAGACTGAATCAATTATATGCTAGATGCGCTTGTTTTGGTGGTGAATAGTATGAGTTACTACAGTCAATTGAAGTCTGCAACAATGGATTCCATCTGTCAAATATTATTCTACCACCTCGGCCAATTCTTCCCCGGAATTTATGAGAGCCCATTGATACACTATTCCTCGTCGAAGAATCTGATGGCGGTACTATAGCTGCAGCTGCCAACTTCTCGGTAATCAGAGGTTTTGCAAACAACAAAACTGGCTCCAGTGGATCCTGCACAAATTCCCCAATCCCCTATGAATGTTTAAAATAATACGGTTAAATATTCTAAGAAAGATCATGATTTTAAAGGCAAGTCAATTCTCAATATATTAACTGGTAACCAGGATCGCCACAACGGTTACAGCAGTTGCTGCTATAGTACTAAAAAGAATAAGGGAGGTTATAAGTCATCATAAAGGTACCATTTTGTGAAGCCATCCATGTGGCAACTGTTGTTGCCTGTACTCTTGCTTCACGCCTTCAGTTGGGAGCATAATTGTGTTTGCCTCCACGAAAGATCCAGAAGTTCGTATCCGTGGGGCGCGACTGATTGCAATATCATCCAACTCCACAAATTCGTCCTCACTTGAACCAAACTTAGAAGAGAAGGGTAAGAACCTGGGAAGTGCTAAGCTCTCTTCCAGAAGTTCAGTTTCGTGCTGATATCCGATGAGAAAACATGCACCAATGTGTAAGAAAATTTTAAGTAGATATAGATCACTGGAGTGAGATCAAAGCAATTATTCCGGATATAAAAGAACTCACCAGAAATAAAAACACATATTACACACATACCTTATACTTCAAATGAACCCTCTGAAGGCCAACATCACTTTCCATCAGATCTCTCTTTTTCTCTTCCCTCTGCACAGAAGATAACGTCTTCAGCCAATGTATTGTGTTCAATGCATTAGAGATTCAAAATAAATGCAAACATAATTTCCCTTCTTAAAAAAATAAATGCAAACGCACCTACGCTAATACATGAATACAATGAGTAATCACCTTAATTAAAGCCTCCAATAAGGTTTTAGCTTGTTCCAGGTTGCGCCTAACCTGAAATTTGACGATCCCAAACATGGTAATAAAATTTAGACAATGTTAATCTATGTAAAAAGAAAATAGACATTTAAGATCAATATGATGAATAGACAAATATTTTACAAAATATCTTGCGAAGCTAAAGAGACCTACAGGACTCTATAATTGTTCACCAAAAGAAAAGCAAAACAAGTACATTTTGGGCCACGTCCTACTCATCTACCAAACCAAAAGAACTTCAATGTCTCCATTAAGAATAATATCATTCCAAAAGTTGAGATAGAACATCCAAAATATTGATATAATTAAATTCACCAATAACTCATCCATTTAAGCTTTTGAGGTGGTTGGTGATTTAACAAATTCACATAAATTAATAAATTAACATGATTTCTGTTGTACCCTTAAATTTATTTAGCTGTAATTAGAATGTGGTTATTATGGTAGGGTCTTTTTTCCTATTATCTCTAGGTCTTTCTTCTATTTAAGATCTTTGTGTATTCTTGTAAAGAGGGAAAAATATGAATAAATTAATAATATTCCAATATTACAAAATAAAACCCTTAAAAAAAACCCTAGCCACAATTTCCTATGCCTACTTCCACTCCCATCGTGTGCGCCAAAATCATGCTGACTGTTTGACCCACAACTATGACCACTGACCAGTTTCCTAGTGACAGCCCCACCATCTCCTGCCGTCAGTTTGTGTAAGAGGAATCTTGAATATTTTTTGTGGTTTTTTCAATCAATGTTCTTGTGGGTTTTTTAAATCTAGTTCTTGTCATCTTTGAGTGTTGTTAAATCACTAATTGACCCAAAAGCTTAAGTTGATAGATAAAAGCAAATTTAATATCATATCATCTAACACCCTTCCTCACTTGTGGGCTTGATATATGAAGAAAATCCAATAAGTGAAAGACAATAATAATTGGGGAGGAAATAAAAATGTAGGGGTTTGAACATAGGAGTGAAGACAAATTTAATATCATATCATCTAACCAGTGCTTTTGTTGAGTTCAAAGCAACATGTCCAACAACAAATCTTTGGTGACCCAAGGTCTCGACAATCATAATGCTTTGAGTGTCCAAATTACTACAATATGGCTCAATGGGGACAACTTCCTTCGACGGCTCCAAAGTGATCAGATGTATATTCGTGGACAAGGGAAGATTGGATATCCAACTAAAGACAAAAAGACACCAAGACACCGGCCACGGACAATCTTTTGTTTGCTATTTGGGATTCTGAAAACTCCATGGTTATGACTTAGTCAATCTCATGATGTGAGAACCCTAATTAGGGATATATTAGGATTATTAGTATGTTTATGAGTAAGGGCACATTAGTAATTAGATAGGGAGTTTGTTAGGGTTTTGGTTATAAAAAGAGGTAGTGGGTTGGGAGCAAGGTAGGAATGATTTTAGTAAGAGTGTCCATTATGAGACTCTTGGGAGAGAGATAGCCATCTTGAAAGGCTATCACTATATTATAACTTCTCTCATATTGCAATATATTTCTATCTTGGTGCTCTTAGAGATTTCTTGTTAGATGGTACCCTAACAATTGGCATCAGAGGAACAATGTTGTTGGGAAGTTGATTTTTTTCCTTCCCAGTATTTTCCTTTCCTTGTATTTGTTTCCTTTCTTCCCCTCCTCATCGTTACCATTGGTATATTTCCTCATTTCACTTTTCCTCTCTTTAAATTTAGGTTGTACAATGTACCTCTGTACAGATATCAATAAGAAAAATATTTGTCTAGCAAATCTTCAATTGCCGTATTGTTCCCTTCACCTCCCTTGATTATCTATAGTTTTTGTGTCGATCTTTCACTTGAAAGAGAGATAGTATCGTTCCCTTCTCCTCCCCTCTCGTTGGCTTTCTTTCACCTCCGCTACCAACTCTTTCAGAAAACTTTTTATCTCCAGTATCTCTGTCTCATTCCCTTAAATTCTCTTTTCCAACTTCCATTGAGCCATTTTTCCAACTTTTCTAGGAGTTTCAACTTTGATACCAATTTGCTAGGTATCCCTATTAACAGGTACTTGCAAAATCAACCAAAATACCCAAACACACAAAACAGAGCAACAATATAGAGTTGGATAGCTAACTTCAACATATAAGGTTCACAATATGAAAGATAAATAACCAAACACAACAAGGAGAAGAAAAAGAAAATAACAATTCCCAGCTACTACGAGAGAGCTGGCACCTCCTTTGCACACAACCAATTATTGCACAAAAAGTTACTCAATGCTCCGACCGCCTATCCCATTAAGTAACTGTCAGCACTGTACCCTTGTTCTCACCTTCCATCCCATCAACTAAATGTCAGGACCCTCAAATTCCCTTATTATCCCTCCTACTATATGTTTCCACGATGGAACCCTACATATCAATTACAATCTCATCGGAGGAGGTACGGGAAGGGACCTATTTGAACATGAAGGAAAGGGGCACCTGGAAGAACTAGCAATTAACACATGGAAGTAAAATAACATTCAAATTTAATAAAGTACAACTGACCTGGCGAAGCTTTTCAAAAGATTGCACATTGTTTTCCCTCCGTTGCATCTGTTTAAAATATCAAGAATGAGGAGGATAATAATAAAAATTTAAAGTGCATAGTGGAAACTTCATATACAAACATCCTTCAGTAACTGAGAATGAGAGAAAGCAAGCAAAGATTGCACACACCCGTCTTGTGTGAAGTCTATGGGCTTTCTCCCTTGGCCTAAAGACATTGTACGGGTTTGTATCATTGACAGGTGGAGGCGGCTGCATAAAAAATGGGAGCAATTAACTTATGAATATCATTTAGACTAGAGGGCATCACACAAAAATCACAATTGAGGTAGACTAAAACACAAAAGCCTGTGCGATGACAAAATCATGTTCCTTACTCCGAAGAATCCTGAGATGAAAATCATAAAAGACCACTGAAACCTTTCATGAAAAAACTGTTCTTTCAGATCTAGGAGTACAGGATCAATAATGAGCTAGATAACCACTGTGATTCTTTTTTTTCTTTTGAACGAGAAAAAAGACAAACTGAAATTGACACAACGAACTAGAGTTAAATTCTGCTGAATTTGTGTTCCATGACATAGCTCTTTGCATTGAGACGTGTGTAAAGTGCTCTATGTGATTCATTTTTAATTCATCTGGTGTTGTGGTACTCCCATTATAGTTCCCTGGTGCCTAAGCCTCTCCAATACTAACTCGTCTTTGAGTTTGGTATTATGGCATTCATTTGCCTTCACGAAACCTATCTTTTGGACGTCCAATCGGGGTTCAAATAGGCTTCGATTAAGACTATTAAAAATATTGCTAGGCTGCAAAATCTTAAAAAATCTCCACTATTGTCCTTTCTCTTTCTATTATAGAAGTGCTATGTCTCTTGCTAGACAAGGCGCTTCAAAATGGTGATTTTGAAGATTTTGAGGTTAGGAAGATTTCAACAGTAAATTTTTTGTTGGATATGGAGGAAATGTTAGAAAGTTGAAGGGTATTCTTAGAAAGATTTAGATTTAATTGGGTTTAAAATAAAATTGGGAAAATCCTCTTTGTGTAGATTAAATTTAAGAGGATAAACTGGTTGAGATGGCCGCAAGAATTTGGCTTCAGGTGGAGAAGTTCCCACAAGGTGTTTAGGTCAGCCATGGGATGGAAATTGATATAGTCTTTTTCGCTTTTATTCAGTTTTACCGTGCTCTACTTTTCCTGTACTGTGTCCTGTTGAAAAACACTCAAAAAAGTATTATTTTAGGCTTAGGATTGCACTAGTTTTGTATGTTAAATGTATACTTTGATGCCAATTTGTTGTTATTTTGTAGGAATTGGACATCTGGATGGAATTTGACGATTTTGAGAGAATAATTGAAGAAAAGAGCCTTAGAAGGTTGAAATTGAGCTTAAGGCATGAAGAGAGCGAAAAATGAGCTGAGAAAGACATGGAGGAAGCGTTGTTCGACGCTCTAGACCCGAGAGCATTCAAAGAAACAACATCGCAATGCTAGAGAGAGTGTTGCGACACTATGAAGGCTAAATTCCCGTTAGTGTCGCTCTATGCTGCTTGGTGTAGAGGGAAACGCTATTGCCATAACGGTAAAATTTGCAATTCATTAAGGTTGAAAGGGGGCCGCATGGGAGCCGATCTCTGGACAAATGCAACAGCTCAATACTTTTAGAGTGCTAAAAGGCAAGGGCATCGTTGGAGGACAATCCATGGCTTGAGGACACGAGTCAAGAGCCCAACTTGTTTTTCTTTTCGTTGTCTTTCAATTCTCAACTCTTTGATTTTGGATATGTATCAGACTGTCGATTTTTGTATCATAACCATGAGTAACTCAGTTTGTTTTTCCTAGGGTTTGATGTAGTTGTGGATTACTAAACTAATTTAATTGGTCCCTCGGACTGATTTATGTGATTCTAATTTTAGCATGTTTATTCTTGATGCTATTAAACATTTTGCTAATGTTTGATTGGTTCATGCCTAGTTTCTTACTCGAGAGAGTTGATGTCATGCTAGATCTAAGTTGCTACACTATTGTTCAATTCACACAAGAGTGTTAGACGAGCAACAAAGAATCTTGACAAAGAGTCTTAGTGTCATGCTTTTTCTTTTTCCTTTTTTTTTAAGGAAGCATAATTTGTCATTCATATAATGAAAAAAGACTAATGCTCAGAGTACAAGGAAACAAAATATTTGAGAGAAAGCATAAAACATCAAAAACACAAGAAAACCATTTTAATAACAACAATTAAACATAAAAGATAAATGCCCCCCAATTCAAATGTATATTTTGGATAGAAAAATTCACAAAAAGCTTAGAAAGAGAACACCAAGTAGAGTGGAGACATTGATCAATGCAACTTCATAACGGTCTGACCACTAAAGAGATTTATCATTAAAAACCCTTTGATTCCTCTTGAGCCAAATTTCAGCGAAGCTGTGTGTCGAACTTCAGCCCCTTCGAGTTGGCCACGAGGCAACAACCTCTAACGCTCCACACCATTGCGGCTGGAGGGGTCTTGCCCATCAGCCTACTTTGCCAAAGGCAAATAGAGGAGTCAGGAGCAAGATCAGCCCCCTCTCTCCTAAATAGAATAAAGACTTAAAAAAAAAAAAAAAGCCTTGCCAAACTATAATAAGTGGCTATTATTAGAGAAACAGCTTCGTTCCTTGACTTCTTTGCTCAGTCAAGCTTCCTTGTTCCTTAGTGTAGTCTCGGTCCATAGTTTAAGACTCCGTTCAAGCGAGCAATGCTTTGACAACATTAATCCATAATAAATGAGACTTTGGCTTCAATGATGGTCCAGAAAAGGCTTGAAGAACATTTTCTTTGAAGGAGGCACCAAAGACCCAATGAAGATGAAATATAGACAGAAGTCTCTTCCAACAAGCAAAAAATAATAACAGCATTCAAAGGAAAAATGCTGAAGATCTTCACCGGCAGTCATACACAAAGGGCAGATTGAAGGGGAAAGGCAGTGAGATGACAACTTTCTGTGAAGTACTCGAGCAATTTAAAGATTCGTGAATCATGACCCAAATAAGAACGTTAATTCTTTTGGGACTATATGAGTATGACTTCCACAAGCCATTATAAACATCTTTATCCATAACTCCAGCTGTAGCCAATTGTTTGAAAAGAAATTTAACCAAAAATTTTACAGATGATTCTAAATTCCAGATTTGTTAATCAGAATTGGCCTCCACGTTTTTTCTTGATAATGCAGGAAGAAGCTACCAGAGATTTTCTTTAAGCAATCTTCTAAAATAGCCAAACCGAGACAATGTTTCTCCATCCCAATGATTTGATACTGAACCATTTGGTAGCTGAGCAACTCCATAAAGCTGAGGAAATCTCAAGCTAAGAGTTGAATTATCAATCCATGGATCATTCCACAAAGAGATACGTGCAGATGCTTAGTTAATTAATTGCAAGAGATTGAGTTAATAACTAGGTGTGAGAAAGGGTTGAGCTCGAGAGAAGATAACTAAACCTTAGGCTTCTAGATCTATGACGGGTATTAAATCAATTTAGGGGTTAGTCAATTGACTCGGTTAGTCCATTAACGAAGTCGATACCCTAGGATGTGTCTCTAACTTGATTTTGTCTCATTTCGGACTGTTTATTGCTTTCATTGGTGTAGGATTCTTTGAATTGTCGATTCCCTAAATAAAATTAGAACAATCTCTCCCATAGCTAAAAGGATTAATCACCCAATCTCCAGAGGATGATACTCGATCTTGAATCATTTTACTATATTATAATTTGACGCGTGCGCCTGCAGGTATCACATGTCTTAGTCATTTAGGATAACCATTTAGTCTTTGGTTTTTGAAACTTATGCATTTTTTCTTACAACTTCATCATGGTATTCATCTTTCTAAACTAAATATTTCGACTATTAACCAAATTCAAAAATGAAAACTATTTTTTGTAGTTTTCAAAACTTGGCTTGGTTTTTTAAAGTACACATAAAAGTATATAACAAAACATAAAAAACAATAAGTGAAAGTAGTGTTTATAAGCTTAATTTTCAAAAACTAAATGGTTATATTAGATAACATGGAGTTCCATCTCAAAACCAATTGGCGATGAGAGGAATAGGTCATCTACCTTATAAAGAGTGTGAAGTCTCTTGATTTTTCCAATGTGGGATCCTCAACATGCTCCCACAAGATGGTGCATCTTTACATTCACCATTCTTGGATCGGATCCTTTTTTCTTCTTCTTTTTCTGGACTGAAAATCCATTTGGGCCATATGAGCTCTGATACCATGTTAAACCACTAATTGACCCAAAAGCTTAAAGGTTAATTTAATATTACATCAACACTCTAACAGGTTACCAAGCGGGCCCCTCTTAGTTATTTGGCTTCAGTTTTTAGTCTCTTGATAAGTTCTATAGTATCACTTACCTTGTGGTTATTGGGAATGTTAACCACTGTCTCTAGTATAAATACTAGAGTTCCATGTAATTTTGATGGTTATGAAATCAAAGAGAAGTTCTTTGGTTTTACACCAAAAGTGGTATCAGTGCACAAATTCTCTAGGACCAAGATGGTCTGAGAAAGTAATGCCCAGTCCAGAAAAGTAATCTTTGAACAACCATAAACTTACAAGAGAGTGGAGGAGTGTAAGTGTAGGAGAAATGCAACAACCAAAATCCATCCCCCAAAACCACAACTGTACGCTTGCTGTCAGTTGAATACTTTGAACAACTTACAAGATAGTGTAGAAAAAATGCAACGAAACCTTCAGAGTAATGCTAGGCAATTGGAGCAAATCACAGCAAACCAAGACCAAGATAATCAAGGAGTTAGATCCAACATGCAAAATGGAGGAAATCAGCAGACAAGACCATATCAAGAAGAAGGAATTTGATCCAGACAATGCAAGAAATAGAAACCAACACCACCGACGTCAAGCACTCAAAGAAAGAGACCAAGATTCAGGATTTTCTGATAATGGAAAAGATCTTACCTATAGGTACCCAATAGAACCAAGATGGGAACAAGAAAATCGATTCCAGGATGGAGAAAATGTGGCTCCAGTATTAGGAAAGAAAATTGTTTTGCCTTTGGTGGTTGCAAAATATTTAGATAAAGTAACTTTGACCTTGTCAAGTGATGGTGAGAAACAAAATCTAGATAAATATCAATACCTACAACAAGTATATGGATAGAGATTGCAACAAACAACTCTCATTGTTCCAAATACATATGTGTGTATATATAGATATATACTTATGAGCATTAAAAGGCTTGTATCCATAGAACATATAGATTTAAGAAGGTACTAGAGCAGGAAGTCATGAGTTTGAATGCCGGTAATATTTTGCTTCCCCAATTAATTATTAATTTCCATTAATTGGGCCTTCTACAAATTTTCAAGCCCATAAGTGAAGCAGAATGTTAAAACTGGTGTTATAATTAAATTTTCCGTAATCATCAGCTTTAACTTTTGGTTTCAATGGTGATTTAACATGTATAGACAATAAAGCAATTAATGATATGTAACATGAAAAAATGTAATAATGATATTAACCTGCAAACGCCGCAATATAGGCTTTTGCCACCGTTCACGCTGTTAACAAGAGGGGAAAAAAACACGTATAAATATGCATACAATTAATAAAAAGAATTAGTAGTACAAATATTAGAAGAGCTCAACATACTTGCAAGTATACAAAAGGCTAAACGTTCTAACATTCTTTTTTAGGTAATAATACTGGAACGAACTTGAGCAAACCATTCTGAAAAGATATATGATATACCAATCTTTCTTGAACAAGATGCAACGCTCAAAAATACAATACTCTAAAAGGTGATGAGGAAATTAAAAAGCAAAAAAAAAAAAAAAAAGCACAAAAAAACAAAAAAAAACAAAAAAAAAAAAACAAAAATTAAAAAGCAAATCATAAGAGTAACAAGGTAACTCTAAAATGCTTTTCATGCTGCTACTCTACTCCCAGTACCAAGCCAAGAATCCTTATCAAATTTGGCTGCTTTTTCTTGCGTGTTTTATTGAAGAAGAAAGCGGAGCATAGTGTTGATTCTCACAGCTGGAAGTTATTCAGTTAGATCATTATCCAATTTGGCTGTTTTGAATGATATAGATAGAAAAGGAAGGTTTTTTAAGGGTTTGTGGAAGACCATTAGTCCAAAAGAATTCATATTCTTATTTGGGCATTGATTTTTGGATCTTTAAATTGTGCCTCATCTCTTCAAAGGAAGCTTCCACTACATTATTTTTCTCCAACATTGTCCTATTTGTCATGCTGAAGTGGGGAGCTTAATCATTTGTTTTATAGCTGCTGTTTCTTTATGACTTGTTGGAAGAAGTTGTTCTCTATATTTCATATCCAGTGGGTGTTTGGTAATTCCTTCAAGGATATTGTTGCTCAAATCCTGGTTGGTCTGTCTTTCAAGCCTCAGTCTCTCACGTCACTAGAGAGTTGTGAAGTTGCAAGGCTTTTTCTTTTCTCTTGGTGTTATTCTTGGTGCAAGATATATGTTAGAATTGATGTACTTCTATTTTCTTAGCTTTATTTTTGCACATTTTCAGATGCTTATTATGTATTCTCAGTACTTCTATTCTTATTTCAATTTCGTTGTAATCCAAGCATTAGTCCCTTTTCGTTAAATCAATGAGAAGTTATGTTTCCTTTAAGAAAAAAAAAAGAGTAAGTCTATCACCACTAGAGATGTCCACGGGGCAGGGCAGGGCCGAGGATAGCTTCCCTGTCCCCATCCCCATCCACGGGGAAGTTGCAGGGATTGGGCTCCCTATGGGGAATCTTTCCCCGTTTGATTTCTTTTTGTAAAAAAGAAAAAAATCAATTAACTTAAAATCACTACTATGACAAATTTTATGATTGAATAGTTAAATTTCTCTCTAAATTTTCTAATATGATTAGTTCCACATAGTCAATTTGAATTTAAAGAGGAATTGCTTGAATTTTCTAGTAGAAAGAAATAATTACCAATCAAATTATTCATATATATAATCTAAATTTAAAGGTTAAATTCAAGCATATTCAATATCTTAACCATTAAATATAAAACTTAAAATTTAGATATAAATATTTATAGATTACATCAATTGATTGCCAATGTGCTATTGCAGAAGATATAAATATTAATATAATAATAATAACATAACATTAAATAATAATAATAATAATAATAATAATAAGACAAGTAATTGGGCAGGGGCGGGGATGGGGACGAGGAATGCATTCCCCGTCCCCGTCCCCATTTACCTTACGAGAATTTTTTCCTCCCCACCACCCCGTTCAAAGCGGAGTCATTGGAAGAAATCTTTCATATGATCCTTCAAATAGAATCACTAAAGCTTACCCATTATTTTCATCTTGAAATCCAACCTCGGTAACTAGCTCCAACTCCTTTTCATTAGACTCTTGGCTACTTACATTGGCACATGAATCCTCATCTGAATCATGCTAAGAAGAATCCTCAATTTTATTGAAGTTTTCTGGAATTCTCAATTCTGACAATGAGGAATTCGTGGTAATATCCCATTGGCGAGACAGAGAACATCCGAAGAGGTAACAGGAAAAAAGTCTCCTCAGACCATACACTATCATTGGCAACAGTGGCCCACCTATGCTGCAAGTGTCAACATATGAATTGACCTTAGTCCCACCATAGATGACAACAATACTTTCCTCATTTGCCCCTCTTTCCCCACACCTCTTACACGAGTCAAAACCTTGGGTCAACCTACACGCCGTTTCCAATATTGGAGGACTATTCAAAAATTTTCTTTCCAAAGTGTAAGGTATTTCCCTTATAATAACTCTTTTACTCCAAAGAAGGGTTGAAGCCCTCAGGCTATTCTCCAATCTATTGTAGAAGGTTGGAGTCCCTCCCTTTCTTGCTCTCGAGAAAATACTCAAAACCAAGCTACCTTCAACATTCTCTCACACCAGCCAATAGACTCCCCTGCCCCAACAAATATAACCAATGGGGTCACCCCACCCCTTTAGTCTCACGTCGCACTCCCTTCCCTCGATGCCTTGGTTCCTTTAGTGATTCCTTTCTTACCCCTCCTCCGATACTGAAAGTTTGAAATAAAGTTGGTCGCCTAACAGAAAGGTGGTACCTCTCAAGACGGCCCTCATCTTTCTTTCTTTCTTTCTTGTTTTTCTAAAAAGGAAATCAAACTTTTCATCGTAAAATGAAAAGAGACTAATGCTCTAAGATGCAAAACCCTCAAGAGGGCAAAGAACCAGAGAATAACAAATGAAATCCAATGTAAACATCTCCCTATGAGTAAAACCTTGAAAACCTAACAAACCAAGAAAGAACATAACAAATATCCCACTGCTAAAGGACATAAGAACTTAAAAGCCAATGCCAAGCAAAAAACCAACGAGCCATCGAGAACAATAATCCTTGACTAAGTTGAAGATACCAATAGACTTCAAACATAGATAAACCAAGATCACCAAAAGCAACCTAGAGAATGAAGACTAAACCAAAGTGTGAGGTAGACATCTTGAATAAACAAGGAAATTAAGGCTTCAAATTCAGAGGGAACCCACAAATCAAACCAAAAACGCTATTCAGCAACCCCTTCTAAACTTGAAAAGTGTTATATAAAGGGAAATTTTTAGAGGAATCTCAACAAGACCCGAATAAAAAATTAATTGTTAAATTTCCTCATTCCTTTAATTTGTCTTCCAACTAAAATACACCAAGGTTCAAGACAATTGGTCTCTTCAACAAAAGACCAACGAGCAACCAAGAATGATAATCAAGGTGGAACTCAATAATTGTTGTTGCATGGTTTCCATTAACTCCCACATCGCTTCATGCTCGGGTAGTCCTATTCAGCCTATCAGCAGCTCTAGTTTCCACATTATTTCAAGTAGCCCAATCATCCTCCAGTTCAACCTTCCATTCAAAGGATTCGGTCAACATGGGTGGGTTGGGTTCAACAGTTACTTCCATCGCACAACATTCTCCCTAGAGCTCTATGCATACCAATCCCACCCAACTATCAGAGCCCAATTAAAGAATTCTCAACTTCTTAACTACCATCCCCATCAAAATTAAACAATAGTTAAGTACGTCAAGTAGTATCGAAGATCAAATAATTTGGCCATAGCATCAAATAGGAAAAAGCTAGCACGGCCCCACACTACAAAACAAAATACTTAAATCTTATTGAGCTCATTTATTAAAACTAAGAGACATCCTTTTATTTTTGAAATAAGTTATTAACTACCGCCTTTTGAAACTTTTGCTTGAAAGAAATAGAATAACTTTTCAAAATGGTTGGGTGAATAACTATTTATTTTTGGAAAGCGTGGATTAAACTTCAAAATGAAGCTCTCTCTGTAAATCTTTTTTGTAATTACTCTTGGTTAAACATTCATTGGTGCCAATTGGAGTGCACTTATGCAAGCATCCTTGGCATTCTAGAGGATGTAATCCTCCTTTTTGTATTCAGCCATAAAAAATTTATAGAAAAATAAGAAAAATAAAAATAAAACTTTCTTTCAACCAAACACAAATTTTCAATGATGAAATGAAAAGAGACTAATGCTCAAGTGATAAACATTCCCAAAAGTTTCTACCAATCTACAAAGTAATATGTCAAAATACTATTCTTTATAAAACTAGGGGTTTATTCATACCTTTTCCTTCCAATAAGTGTAAACAGATTCAATAACTGAATATCTGATTGCTTGAGTTTGTAGAGCCTGGCATTGGAATCAAAGAAACGTGTTATTAAAAAAAATAAAAGAAACAATAAATTTTCCAAAGACAGGAGGTATCTATCAAAAACTGATCGACAAAAGTCATGCACTGAAACTATCCAAGAGCTAGAGCATTATAAATACATCTTTTAAAAAAATGCAAGGGTTTGCATATGCTACCAATGTTTCACCACCCCCCCCCCCCCCCCCCCCCCCCCAAGTTAGATGATATATGATAGTCATTCCTAGCTTAGAAATCAAATTACCAAGACTAGTCCAATGTCCTTATGATCAATAGGAGAACCTGTCCAATCTGAGTCAGTATAAACTTCCGAAGATCAATTTATAGTCTTTCTAAACATGAGGCCCTTTCCTAAATCGTGTTTGAGATGTCTCAAATTTCTATATGCAGCTTCTATATGTTCCTTAGAAGGTTTATTCATAAATTAGCTTCGGGTTTTGTATTCGCATCCATAGATGTCTCGATTGGTTTGCAACCACTCATATCAGATTCCTTAAAAGATAAAAAGGGTATTTTAGTGGAGTGACAAGAAATACCTTAGTTGGATTTGGCTACTTTCATCCCTAAGAAATACCTTAGGTGTCCCAACCAAGTCTTTGATCTCAAAGTTTTTTAGAGGAATTGCTTAAGTTGGACTATTTCTTCAAAAAGATTGCCTATGAGAATTACATCCGTCGGCATATACCATTAACACATACCACTAACACAGGTATCTTACTTGGTGAGGAGTGTCGAATGAGTAGGGGGTGACCACATTGACATTGTGTATAGCCATATTGCTTCAAAACCTTAGTAAACCTTCAAACCAAGCACAAGGTGATTGTTTTACTTTTAGCTCATATAGAGATTTTTCTTAATTTTACATGCTTTTCCTTTAGTGTATTTGTCCGAAAATTCAAGAGGTTATCCATATATACTTCTTCCAAGTCCCCTTTCAAAAAGTCCAAATTGTCTTGATAGAAGGACATAGAGGGTTTCCAAATTTTGTAAGTGCGGCTGAAACCAAGAATGTGAGAGGCCATGCAATTAAGCACTTTGATGTTGACTTGAAATTGATTTAGGATCCTTTTATGAAAAACTTAGAATATCTAGTTAGTCTAAGATTTATCTTTCATAAGAAATGTCCAGCTCAAACGAGTGTGATTATCAATTAATAGAAGGAACCATCATGCTCCAGTGACATTCGGTTCAATTTTCTATTATTTATGAATGATTGTCCGTAAATATTAATTATGAACCTCATTAGCCTCCTCGTTATTTCCACACATACGCACGACTAAGTTCACGCAAAAAGGTCAGGACAAACCTAAGCTCAAACTCCAGAATACATTCTTTGACTTTATACCACAAAACCCACAACTACCTTTCAATGATCACTGTTGCGTATAGACAAAGGCAAAATCAAATTCCATGTTCAATTCTGGATCATAATCCATTTTGGAAACTGAACCATGCAACTCCAACTCTCCAACTCCCTCTGCCCAAATACAACATCTACAAAGGTTCTCTTCTTCCCTCATAACATTCACATTCACCTGCTTAGAGGTTGAAGCTGAAATAGGGACCTTCCAAAGACATAATGAGAAAGCCTTAGCAAGAATCAGCCAATCCGGGCCCTTGGAAAGAAAATCACTATCGCATTCAACCTTCATCTTCTCCCAAAACTTGTTGGATTCCCAAGCTTCAACACCGCCTCACTACAATCTCTACCCAATTACCTCTAATTCCTCTTTTAAGACTTCCCTTCCACTTCTTATTGGCCTCACTTAAGTGGCCTCTTGGGTCATGTTGGCAAGGATAAAACCCTCATTTCTCTTGCTAACCGTTTCTATTGACTTTAGTTACAAAAAGATGTGTACAATTTTAGTAAACACTACTACAACTGTTAGACCTACAAAGGCAACACTTAAAATTTAGGGTTGTATACTCCATTACCGAATCCTACAACACTATTTGGCAAGACCTCTCCATGGACTTCATTCTTGGCTTACTAGAACTCAAGGAGGTTATGACCCTATCTTTGTTGTCGTTGATAGAAATGGCTCATTTTATACCTTGAAAGAAAACAGTCAATGCTTTAAATATTGCTAACCTCTTTTTCAAAGAAATTGCTATGCTTCATGGCATCCCAAAAACAATAGTGGCGTATGTCTTTCTTTTGGAAAAGTCTTTGGAAACAATTTGGGACAAACCTTAAATATAGCTCCACAAGCCATCCTCAAACAGATGGTCAGACAAAGGTCATCAATCAAACACTAGGAAATATGCTTCATTGCCTAAGTGGAGATCAACCTTGTCAATGGACACCACACTCTCTCAAGCCAAGTTTGCATACAACAATATGCAAAACTGTTCAATAGGGACGTGGCCATTTGATGTTGTTTATACTCACCCACCATGCCTAACATTTGATCTCACAACATTTCCTTCTTTTGTTGATCTCAGTTATGAAGCTATTGTGATGGTTGATCGGGTGCAGAAAATCCACACTAGGTTGTTGAACATTTAGAAGTTGCCAACAAAAATTACAAAACCATGGTGCTCATTGAAGTTCAGTAGTCTACCAACCAGGAGATTTAGTATGGTTTATCTCAGAAAAGGACATCTTCCAATAGGATCATCAAACAAGCTTTTGCAGAAAATGTTTGGTCCATTCATCATCTCGGCATGTTTTGGAGATAATGCATACAAGGTGGATCTTCCTCCTTTAATGAACATCAGCTCAACATTCCATGTGGTTGACTTATCCTTCTATTAAAGCCCTGATGCCTTTAAAATCTCAACTTAACTCGAGGTCGAGTTTCTTTTTGAGAGGGGAAGAACTGATGTAGGGACATTTTGGGTATTTTACGAATTAGTTAAGCCGATTGTATTTTTGTCTTTTATTTTAATTTCAGTTTATTAATTTTGAATTGTAAATTACGTGGGAACAAGCCCTTCATCTTTGGGTCTATTTAAAGAGGTTAGGATTAGTTAGTTAGGTGTGAACAAGTCTTTCCTCTTCGGGTCTATTTAAATGGGGCATTGTTACTATTTCTCCAACCGAATATAGACATACACATTGATTCCAAGAATTCTCCAAGAAGCAATTGCATCAGAACACCTTCCTATTGATGCTCACCTTCTGCATCTCATAGCTTGTTTGATCACATTCCACTTCTCAAAGTTTGTTTCACACATGTGAAAAGTATAGCATAACATTGAACAAAAAAGAAAAAAAATCAAATGGAAGAGACTTATACTGTGATGAATATTGAATTGATCTACAAATAATAACAGCAACATTTCAGGATTAAAATATGCATGAAATCTAAAGTTAGTACAAATTTCCAACTATGATAAAAATGTATCACCTCAATCGCATTGTCATGTTGTAAGAGTACAGGAACTGGTGAACCAAGAGTAGTTGTTATTATACCAGCTCTTTCTCGAGCCTTGTGATCCAATACCTCCAATTTGAAGAGGAAACTCTCAAATCTGCATTGACAAATACACCTTGATGACAATAAAATAATTAAAAACCACAAGAGAAAGGGAAAAACGAATTGCACTTTTCAAAGATGGGAGATAGTTGTTTAGGAGAAAGGGAGAAAAATGTGCAAGGTCGTAAAAAAACAAAACAAACAAACAAACAAACAAAAAAAGTTGTCCCACTCAATGAAGGATATTGTCAAAACTCAGTCAAATTAGGACGGATGAAAACAAAAATCTGAAAAAAAAAAAAAAATAGGTACAAGAAAACACTATGATCAAATCATCAAAGAGAAACTAAAATCTCATAAGCACCAACTCGATCTTTAAACTCCAATTGGTCGGTCCTCTATCACTGGCACACACTATGTCATCATATACCTTGAAAAGAAGTAAAGATTCCTAAGATGCAAACAAACAAAGGAGATGACTCTCATAATGAAAGATGACAATATCTCAAGGAAAAGTGACTAAACAAGTTCCTAGAATCCATATCTCAAACAAACAAAGACTCTGCATGACCAAAAATGAAGTGGAACTAAGGAAGGAAATTTCCAAACAAAAGGAAGGAAACGTGAATATGCAAGAGCAAGATAATCCAAAATACAACTCAGAATATTAGCCAGTAATATCATAATCTGGAGTGGCAACTACAGGTTGTTAAGCAACGTATTTTGGGGGGGGGGGGGGGGGGGGGGGGGGGGGAGTTAAAAATTTGCCTCTCAGGAGTGAGTATCTTTCTTTCTCTGTTAAGGTCCTGAAGCCAATCCTCGTCTTCATTGTCCAAGTCGTACTCAACAAAATCTCCAAGCTCTGTCCGAGCTGCAAATACAGAGTATGTGTACATATTTACGTGCAGGCATTGGTAATGGTAGAAAAGTTTATAAGCCTAAAAATATCTACAGAATTCGGTATATCACCAACCTCCTCTGCCACGTAAGTAAGAAGTTGGTTGGCTAAAAGTGCGGGAGTAGTCTATCTCATATGTATCAACAACAACAAATTGAGGAGTGGGTATATCAGGAGCCAATTTCTTGCAAGGCACTTGATGTACCTAAATTAAGGGGAAGACTTTAGATTGATCCAGAAAAACATGGGATGAAGGGAAGCACCAAGTAAGATAAATACAGTTCAGTACCTCATTATCTACCTCGGCCGCAAAACGAAGCAGTTGGGAATTGCGGGTAGACGTGGGGGTTTCGTCATCTTCCAATTCTTTCACAGACTTGACAATAGGGAGTTTCTTGTGAATGTCAAGCGGACGAGGCCTGAATGACAACCTACTCATTGTAGCTCATCTCGATCTTTTCCAATCCTTTCTGATGCACCAACCCTCTAAGGCTGACGGTTAACAACTGAAATCCTCATAGTGACCAACCCGATGAAGCATTATATATCTACGCCGCTGTAAAACCAAAGTTAACTTAATAAAAACAACCTAAAGCATGTATAAATTGAAGCTGTATAACACAATTAATGGCAAGCTCGTCACGTAACCCCCTCTCTCCCTGCAAACCCCTCCCTCCTCTTCCCTCGTTCCGAACCCCCCCCCCCCCTCCCCTCCCTCCCCTCCTCCCCTTCATGATCCTTTCTTCCGTACAGATCCACCTAGCGTAATAACTCCTACCCTTCCCAATCCACTTTTTTGAAATCTCCTACCCTCGTACCTTTCGAATAGCAGCTCATTCCTTAACCCGACCTCACAGGCTCTTCCAGCAACCCTCCACTCCATCTGCAACCGCAAGAGGAGAAAAAGGAAAAGAGAAATCACAGTAGAATCAAGATTAGAGATGCATACAGAGTACGGGCGAAAGTTTTGGATTTGTGCGAGTTGAACCGAGAGCTACGGAGATGCGTTCGAAACCAAGCACCAGACCTACTGCAGGAAAAACGAGGGATGAGGTTTTTTTTCTCTCTCTATCTCTTTTTCTCGAGGGTTGGGTTGCTGGTTTCGGGAGGAAAATCGCGGTCACAACTGTTTTTCAAAAGACGAAAAATTGCATAAAGCACAAAGCTTTTTTATTCAACACATAAAAGCTGGTTTGGTTTCTTCAATCAATTCGATTATTATGTTTGTTGTCATTTACGAAAATGTGAGATCTACTGTGAAATCCGAAATCAATCCGATTGTGGACTTAAAAAGAGTGATCCATTCTTTATTAAATCAACTATCACTAGCTTTTTTTTAATACTTTTGAATGACTTTTTAATTTTTTTCCTCACATATTATTTATCGTTCTATTCGATTGGGCCGAACATCATTTGTTCTTTTAATATCAATCATATCGAGGAAAATGGAGTACAAGTAATCATTGTTTAAAGATGGGATTCAAAAGAAAGTTTCAATCATTGCACTCACTATGTGCTCGCAAATAATATGCTCAACTAGGCTTAGACACAACTTGGCATAGGACCTAGATGCACACTGCATCTTTACTCTTTCAAGCTGAGAGGGGTTAAGTCATATCCAATCATATTGAGCCTGCAATCTATTTTAGTTGAGACTTAGCCACATGAATCAAATTCAACTCTTACTCAGCTCCCTTAGAAAATCACCTTTAGAAGACTAAACAATTAACCACATATTTATTAATTAGTCTAGATGAAGTAAATGATGGATTGATGAGGGCTAACGACACCTTTTATAGACTTCAAACGGGTTAGAGTTTCCTTAGAATGCCCTGCAGCTCTTTCCTAATCAGTCTAGATGAAGTAAATGCAAAATTTGATCTAATTTGAGAAATAATCTGCAAATCCTAAAAAATCTGAAAAAAAATTAGGAGTTTCTATGTCTAGCAAGTTGCAACCACAATCCAATTGCATCTTGCAACTTTGTGTCGTGTCACTTAAAACCTTATGACCACAGTTTTCTGCCAATAACATAAAAACACAATAAATGCTCATATATCTGACACTTGTTTTTGTATATAATTCATATTTATTTCTCAAATCAAGGTTAAGACACATGAATGACTTATTTTTGCGTAAAATCACTCATGAAGCTATCAACTATGGCATTAAGCACAAGCTTTTGACTCAACAGCTTAAGTCTTTTAAGGCTAATTAACCCACCTAAAGGGGAGTTATCATGCAACTAGTTATTCATTTACTAGAGAAAGCTGAACTTGTTGAACCTATTAGTTATAGTTGGACGTATCCAATTGAAAGGTACATCTCCTTTTGTTCTTATTCTTTAAACTATGTTTGTTTTCAAATAGTTTATTCTATTCCGGGATGTATCTATACTTGTAGGGTTTTAATAACACTAAAAAAATTATGTTAAGATAAACCTTGTTATGAAGGTTCGATAGCATAAGCATTTATAGTAAATGAAGCTAACACTTTGTTCAATATATTTGCATGGAATTGAAACAAAGTTCAATAAGACTGTTTGAAATGATAATATAATAGATTTTGGTACTTCAAAAAACAATAACATCTACCTATATTTTCACAAAAAGTACATCCAATCCGTGGTTCACGAATGAAAGAGTTATCACGTGTTGAATTACAAAAAAGCCATTGGTATATCATCACAAAGTATGAAAAAGTAGATCCACAAAAAAGGTATAAGCATATTAATCAAAGTTTTTTTCCATGAAAAAAACTATATTTTTTATTGATGTTATCTTGTAGAGAACATGAGATTGAACTACAAAATGGAAACCAAGCTAATATTATTGAGATGCATGAAATACAATTTCCAAAGTGGTTTAATAAGGTAAGTTAGTTGCATTGTAATATATTTTTGTGTGTTATAACCATTATCATAATTGTATAGTGATTGTGAGTACATCGTATAGTGATTGTGAGTTACTAATGTACTTCAGATGTAATTGAAAATTCAATCAACAAGTAATGAAATTGTGTGTGAGTTATATGCACTTTTATGCGGCTCTAATATTCAAATTATTTCACATAATGGTTGTATATTCAATGATGTTCGATTCAACTCAAAAGATTGAGATGATTGTTGCACAACTTAAAATAGTGGAATTCGTGAAGATCATCATTATCCAAGAATAGATGCTTGATACTATTGGTATCATAATGATCCATTCATTCTTGACTCCCAAGCACAACATATATTATGTTAAATGAAATTTGATTAGGCAAAGGGTAGAAAATAGTTCAAAGAGTTCAACACTGACATTTATAGAATGTCTTAAATAAAAGATGTTGATGTGCCTGAAATACATATAGGTGAATGCTTGATGTGAATTTTGAAACCCCTGCATAAAGATGACATTAATCCAATTGTAGTTTGTAAAAGAAGTTAGATGATTGAGAAAATGTTAGCGTTAGAGGAAGATGATGAGAATGACAAGGAGGATGAAGATAGTGATAACGACGATGAAGATGAGAAAGATGTAACAAATTTGATATGAACCTGTAGTAATATATCTTCTACTTTATTATAGTTGTATTTTCTTTTAAGTTAGTTATGCTGTGTAAACCGATCATATTTAGATTTTGTTAGCTAACCTACCTTGTTTGTTGTCTTTTCAGTTTGTTTAGTAAAAATACTAGTGCTGATGTATTCTTTTGGCATTGATTATTAGGAAGAAAAGCTTCTCCTGCAGTAACAGATCAACTAGTCAGAATCAGAATTGAAAATTTAGAAATGTAATTAGAAGTATAACTTTTCTAAATCCATAATCTAAATAGTTATAATTGCATTCCTGACACCTCGTGTGATAATATCTGTACAGTAACCCTGCTTTCCAATTCTGTTTCCCATGTTCAAGCAACTGCCACTAATGAAAGGTTAAGAACTATTCCTTTGCTCAAGGAGGGATGCTGACAGAAAATAAATAAATAAATAAATTACTTTGCCTTATTAAATGGTCAGTTGGATGTTTCCTGTTTCCTATTAACTTTTGATCATTATGATTCCGCATAGTTTGCTTTTGTACTCTGTTATCCTACCCTTCTTTTAATCAAATAACAGAATTGTGATTGTTAAGCATTAAACAAAAATTCAAGCAATCTCATTCTCTTTCAAGCCACATAAACTTGTCCTATAAACTAAGAATGTCCTACCAAATGCACATTTTTACAACATTACGTAAAATTTTACACCAAAACTTCCACCAATTTCACCGGATGGAAATAATTCCAAAACATATAAAATGAATGGTATAATTACTTTCTTTTGGTATCGCTATTGATGCAACAACAATGTCCAGTATATTGACAGTGATATCATTGAATGTTGAAGAAATTAACAAAGATACACGAACCAGCTGATTACAAATTAGAACCTGAATCAACAATGGTTACACAGTTGAAGCAGACACTGTTGTTGAAGCTCGAAGTACTTGCTGAAGCATCCGTGCAGCAAGACGCTGAGTAATCCCACTGAAAATGCGGCCGCCAAAACTGCGAGCCTCAGGCTGTTGTAGGACCTGTTTGTGGAAGATATTTAACAAATTTAGGCAAGCTACTTATGGTATAAATTGAACTTCATCTCACACGAGATTCTCATCTGCACGAAATGCAAGCCAGACTTAATTATAATAATAAGTTAATAACAAAGTTTCCTTTCGGACAGAGTTTCCTCCGGATATAGTGGTTTCAGATTTGTATATCAATAGGTAGCAGCTTCAGTACAAGCACAAAAGAAAAATATGCTAATCCGTACCTGCACAATGGGTTGCAAAAGTGTAGGATCAAAATTTTCAGAAGATTGAAGTAGTCTCCATATCCTCAGTACCTGATCTCGAAGCTCTACCATACTTTCTTGCTCATCATTACTCAAACCGAGACCTCGAGAATTATTGTCCCTAAATAATAGAATTCTCATAAAATCAGGGATAGAATTATACGTATCATTTACTGTCCCTAAAACAAAAGCTTCAGTGACACGAATAGCTTCCTTAATAGCTAAGACTCGTAGACCCTCGCCATCTGGACCTAATAAAAGCTTCAGGACAGGCTGTAGAGCATCTTTTACAGAGAAGTCTCTGTCTTTTCTTCCCTGAAGCAACAGGTTTTCAAGTCTACTCCATCTGTAATGGGAAGAAAAAAAAAGGTTTTAAGTGGGCATTCAATAGGATAAATACATAATCACCATTTTATTGAAAAAAACATCGAGCCTTGTATAGATTGTGAAACGAAATGAGGTATAAATTTTGTTGGCACATGCCTAAATTTCCCATCTTTAAAAAGCAACTCGATAAGCGCATCTCTCAGATAAGGATTTGGATCTGTCAGAAGCCTTTTAGCAAAATATGGATATGAAGCAGCCAGAACTTTGAAATTTGGATCAGCATACAGTGCTAACCCTTCCAATACAGTAAGCGATCTCAAAATTAATGCGTAGTATGCTGGCACTGAATAATTATTAAGAAAGCAAACAATCAAGTTCAGTAATAGGATAGCGTTTGTATAAAATAATAATAATAATAATAATAATTAAAATTTGGAGGAGGTGGACTAACTCACCATTGAATGGATATTGATAAAACACTGCACCCAAACCATCTACTATTGTTTTGAAGTTTAGTTCACTCACAGTTGCATTAAGTGTGTCATCAAAGAAATTCCTAAGGACTGGCACAATTGGAGAAACATCAGTATCAGGTGACAAGAAGTCTAAGGCATAATAATCACGAGCCATAGCTTCGTAATCCCGATTAACCATGTGAACAACATGTCCGATAATTGCACATCTTGCTTCTTCTGGAGTCTCACTCATCATTCCAAAATCTAGAAAGGCAAGTTTTCCCTCCGGTGTTGCCAACAGATTACCAGGATGAGGATCCGCATGAAAGTACCCATACTCAAGTAGCTGTCTGAGACTGCACTGTATGCCAGTATTCACCAGATCCAAAACCTTCAGCCCCTGTCTCTCAATAGCTTCCTGCTCATTTAATTTCACACCATCAACCCACTCCATTGTCAAAACTTTACCACTCGTATAATCCCAAAATATGTCTGGGACAAGGACATCTTCCTTGTCAGCATATAATTTCTTAAACTTCCTAGCATTCTGTCCTTCCTGCATGGGTCCAGAAAATTAAAATCAAGACCTCAAAAAGATATCAACAACATATTTGGGATAGACTTTTGGAGTAAGAAAGATGTATAATAAGAAAGCCTAACCTGTACATAGTTAAGTTCTTGATAAACTCTGCGTGCAAATTCATCTATAAGAGCAACAACATCACTTGAGATGATGTCAACATATTTATTTATGAGAAATCCTAAGCTTCTTATGAGGTAGAAATCTAGTCCTATAGCTTCTTCAATGTTAGGACGCTGAACCTTTATGGCAACCACTTTGCCAGTTTGCTTAAGTTTGGCTTTGTACACTTGACCCAAGCTGGCAGCTGCAATGGGAGATGGGGACAATGATGAGAAAATGGACTCAAGCGATAATGCCAGCTCCTTCTCAATGCACAAAAATGCTTCTGCATCTGGGAAGGTCGGTAGATCATCCTGTTCAGAGACAGTAAAAGTTGAAGGTGATATGACCATCTAAGCTCCATATATAGTTGAATATCACACACAAACATACAATGAGTTTAAGTATGGCTTTATCAAGAATGGGCTTGAACCACTCGACTTTAACTAACCTCAATTGTGGTTTTGGAAGTATTCATCACAATCATTTGAATTTGGGAGATCAATTTTTCAGGATGTAAAAGCAAAAATTGGAAGAGGTGATGCGGATGGACCAAGTTATAAAAGTGACACAAGATGAGTTTTTCTTATTTTCCTTTTTCTGATTTACAACTAAAGCCAGATACAGAAGAAATACAACAAGGGAAATTCTGAGAAAGAAAAAAAAACTATTTACCCTAAACATGCAGCGATAAAAAAAACTTCTATCGCTTGAATGATAAACTGCGACAATCTATCGCGGTCTATCGTTGATAGAAAGTGAAGTTTTTCAATATTTGTAAATAGTTTGATATTTTTCCTCTTTGTAATAATTTCCCTAAAAACAATAAGAAAGAAAGAGAAAAATCTTAATGTAATAAATACAAAACTTTTCTAACTTTACAAGTTTAAAAATTATATCTTAGGTCAAGTTCCTAGTATAACGATCGATAACATTTCCTATAATAGAGTTTAATTTTAAAAAAATAGAAAAGGATACAGAACTTTCCATTAAGGGAATGAAAACAAACTAAGAGATACAAAAGGATTCTATGAATCAAAACAAAACAAAGCTTAAACAAGAGACTTAAAATAAGAGCAAGAACTTAAAGAGCACAAAAATAGAAGCTTAACAAAAGACTTAAATCAAGAACTCAAAGATCATAAGTTTAGGAAGGATAAATAAAAGCAGGCCAATTGCAATAAATATCTTGAATGGAATGCCCTTCAAACTTCTTGGAGGGAAAACACCATGAAGACGCCTTTAGCCGAGTCAAGTCAAACACAGAAGAATAAGAGATTATGGTGGGGACATCTAAAATGATTGGCAGCATTTATGAACCCTTCTTTAACATGTTGTCATTACTCATGAATTGTACAAGTTATACTATACCTATATGGAGATTAAAAAGAGATCTATAGTAAATGACTCATGAGATAAAGCGACAAGATTGGTGAATTATGTACGATGGGAAAATGGAAGGAGAGAAGAAATGTAGATAACACACTTGGAGCTGAGAAAGCTCCTCAAGGTACTCCGGTGGGCAGATGTCTGGCCTGGTGGACAATCCCTGGCCTAATTTCACAAAAGTAGGACCTAATCGAGTAAAAATTCCTCGTAGCTCAGCAGCTCGCCGCCTTTTATTTTGATCGAGTTGGCCACTGTTTTTGTCCAACCATAATCTGATGCCAAATGAACCAAGCGCAACCAGAATTTGCAGAGACCTCCGCAAAACCTGGAAATTTTGGTCAAGACATTAAACTCTGAAGTAGGTAGAGCAATCCGGTAAAGCTGCAGGGAAGGGAGAAAAAAAAACCTCAATTGGGCGAGAACCGTACGTATTGGCAAGAAGTTCGGGGTTGTAGATGGGAGCGTTTGTAGCACGCGCCATTGCCCTGGCCTCGGCCTGCAAATCATCAGTGCGATCCACTGCCAAAACCAGCTGGGTCTGCAGGGAGGTATCAGTGTTAACCGCAGGCACAGCCCTGGGTCTCGCCTCAACTAGAGCTGCAAGAGGCTGTTTTGATGGAGCCAACTTTCGCTTAACAAGGGTAGTTCCATGGTAAGAGCCATTTAACCTTGAAATCGCGTCACCCGACCGCCATAACGAATATTGACCAACTACGATACTCATGTTGAGGAACTTCGCAGCCGGGAAATGCCCAAAATCCAATGGATTGTCGGAAGAAATTGTTTAAGGTGCTCAGAATTTTGGTTCTATTTTCCCCGCATAATTGTTTCGTCCACGGAAGAGCAATAAGTACCAGCCACAACCACCGTAATAGCATGGCGTGTTTGCAAACTGCACTTGAGAAAATGAAAATTTGTCATTTTTCCTTACTGGCCCATTCATTGCAAATAAATGTGAACTAAATCTTTTCTTAAAAAAAAAAAATAAAATAATCTAAATTATATATATAATTGTTTTTAAATATAACAAAATAAATCTAATTATTTTTAAATATAGTAAAATCTCGTAGTAATATCTATCACTAACATTTTGCTATGTTTAAAAATATTTTAAACAGTTTTGTTATTTAAAATAATTACTAAAAAATAAAAATTTAACTTTGCATTTGATAAAAATATCTTTAAAACTTTCAAAAAATACTCTTAAGCTTTTAAAATAAAATAAAATTTTCAAAAGTACTTTATGATTAATTTTGGATGAAAATTGATACTATTTATTTCAAAAATACCTTTAAAAATATTTCAAAAATATGTTAGTACACAAACAAAAATTGTTAGTACTTCGTTGCAAAAATACCTTTGAACCTACAAATTACTCTATTTATTGTGATTAGTTAAAAATATTCAAAATGATCGAAGATGATGTTCATTTGTTGGTCATTTTTGCAATTGATTATTCATCGTTTTGTTGGGAGATTGGTTTTGGATTTTTTTTTTTAGATTTTATGCTTTAACTTGAAGTTTCAATTTATGTTTGATTGTTGAGAAAAATGGTGTAAGAATTGAACAAATAGGAGAAAAGGGTATTTGTATAAAGAAAAAAATGAGGATATCTCTATCTATTAGTTTTAAAATTGGTTTTTTTTTTTTTTTTTTTTTTTTTTTTTTTTTTTTTTTTTCCAAACTCAAGATAACATAAAAAGATTGACTATACTAATGGTAGGAGCATTTTTAAACATTATTATTATTATTATTATTTTAAGGTTAAGAGTATTAATGACAATTTTGTTGGTTCAAGGATATTTTTGACAATGTTTAAAATGTTGATTTCGACATAAATATCGAAGTCTTAATTTTACATAAATTTTGATGAAAATATAAATAAAATGTCGATTTCAATGGATATTTCTTTAAAAATTGTAAAAACAAATTTTTTTCAAAATAAATTTAATTAGTAAATAAACATTTTATGAATTTTAAATAAGTTAATATGTCTATTCTTTATATTATATATTTACATTAGTTCAGCTTTTGTTTTTGTTAAGTTTTGTTATTATTATTTTTTTTTAATGTTTTATGGATTTTTCTACAATACAATGAAAATATCGATTCACCCCTCATATCAATATCGAACTCATGGAAACATGGAAATATCGACATTTCGATGAAAATTTTATACTATGATTTTTGAAATGAGGTATTAAACCCATATGCTAATGATAAATGTATTTTGAACTTTTTTAAGTTTTGGGGTATTATTGAATTTTTCTTTTAAAAGTTTATGAGTATTTAGTAGTAACAATTTTCTTCTAAAACTAATGAAAAGATGTTTTTGAGCTTTTTTTTTTTTTTTTTTTTAGTTTAAGATTATTATTGAAACTTTTGAAAGTTTTAAGATATTTTTGGTACAAAATATAAAGTTAGCGGTATTTTCTTTATAATTTAGCCAAAAATGAAAAAGATGGTCAACTAAAACTTTTCAAAAACATCAAACTATTTGTACTACAATTGTTAAAGTAACTTAGATATTATTCCAATTATAGATTTTCAGTATTTTCTTTGTCTATATTTTTTCCTTTTTGTTTTTTTTTCTTTGTTGGGTCTATTAGTGTCCATTAAATCTTCAATTCATCTTCGTAAAATAAGCTGATTATTTAATATATACCAATTATTCAATAGTATACCCAAAACAACAATAACATACCACACCATCATTAAGTATAAGATAGATAACAATATATATTTAATTTTATCTGTCATCATGAAAAAGCAAGAAATCTCTCCTTTCTGCTTCTTCTTTTTGAAACAGATTACTTGATTCCATATTTCTATGGTTTTATGGTGTGGCATGTACTCACGTATGAGTGAATCATGAAACCATGGTAAAAAAGTTTTTGGGGGAAATATGTTTAATTTTCAAAATAAAAAATAATAATAATAAAAGACTAAATGATTAAAAAATCATGGTAAGGAAATATTATATTTTAATATAATATAATACAATATCTATTATACTTATTTGAATCTAATTAAAATCTCCTACAATATATTAATCTATTTGAGTCTCCTTCATATCTCAAGTACATATATTTCTTTATTTTATTTAATATACATTATTTTAATATTTAATATATCAAATACAATAAATATATTTTTCTCTTTTATAATTAAAATATCTAATATATTAAATATTAATTTGGACGCTTCAAATTTTAATTCAATATTCTCTTTTTATATTTATTATATTAAATATTGATTTAAACATTTCAAATCTTTGTTGCTATTTCCAAAAAAAACCTTTTTTTTTGTTGCTATAACCTTGCAAGGCGAAATAAGCTCAAATTATATAAAATTAATTAATTAAACTCTTTAATCGATTAACTTTATTAATTAACTCTATATCACTCCACTATGGACCTATAGTTGCATTCTTACATGCACTGTAGGACATTATGTTCATGAATAGAATCACTACATGTAAGTCGATCATGCACGAGATGTTCATAATTACACCTTGGTCAAAAATTTGTCCTACCCTTGTAATGACATTGTATTCTTTATGTACCACTAATCCTCAGAATTATAAAAAATAACTGAGATCTAGCCATATAGTATCAATTTCGTGATTTTCACAAGTTTTATCGATTTATTCGGTAGTTTTGACACAAAAAACACAAAAACCTTTCAAAACATTCAAAACTTGGCACTTTTCACACTCGAACACCTTTATTTCATAAATCAAAAACTATAACTCACATAACTAAGAGTTATCAATAATGCACACTAGTTAAATGATTAAATATGGACGACAGGAGGAAAATCAATGTTTTTTTTTGTTGTTGCCAAGAATTTTAAACTATCTATTAATGATTCCCCTAAGACCCCGATGAAATTGATGAAATGCATGATGATTCCTCTAGCCCTGATCTTACTCATCCACTTGGTGTTTAGGAGATTTCATGCTAATCCTAGTAAACAATTAATTAATGGCAGGAAACACCTGCCTCCTCTCTCTCTTCATTTTTTTTTCTCTTTTCTTTCATCTTTTCCTCCTCTTTTCGCCTCTCCTTTCATTCTCTCTTCCTCCTGCATTTAAAACAAAATCATTCTAACCATTCGAAGTTTTGGCTGAAATGATAGATCTGAAACATTCAAATCTGTTGGTACATTTTTTCTAAATCGTTCATTTGTTTTTGTTCTTTGTTTCTTTTTTTAAAATGAAAATGGGGAAGAAGAAGAAGAGAGGAGCAAGGGAAGAGAAAGCCAACGACCAGGAATGGAAAAGGAAGGAAAAAAAAGTGGAAGTGAATGGCACTGGCAAGCATGAGAGAGAGAAGGTTTGGAGGTGGAGGGAGAAAGACAATGGAGAAAAAATGAGAAAAAAAAATTGAGTTAAAAAATTAAGACACATCCAATCTAACCCAAAATTCAAGACACCAATCTTTAAAGCCCCATTCGATAACTATTTGATTTTTTAAAATTAAGCCTACAGAAAATTCTTCTCTTTCTAAAATTATTGCTTTGTTATCTACTTATTTACTAATATTTTCAATAAACCAAGTAATTTTTAAAAACTTGTTTTGTTTTTGAAATTTGGCTAAGAATTCACCTTTTTCACTTAAGAATAATGCAAATCACTATAATAGATGGAGAGAAAATAAACTTAATTTTTAAAAACAAAAGTTAAAATGATTACCAAGTGAGACCTTAGTTTACTATTTTGCATCATCCATAATAGATAAGGGACATTCTTGAGATCTACATTATGAACTAAGAATAGCAAAATATCGAGATCAAATCACACAAAGTAAAAACAAAAGGCAAGACAGACAACTACTATCACCATAGCCACAACTCCTAAGGTAGCATTCTTCAGCAAGTTTCACCAACCACCTTCAATTAAGATTCCGTCAACATAATTTCGTTTTGTATATGAATATAAAACACAAATGCTACATATCCCAATTTGGGGATATTTGTACACCATGATAAGTCATGCGATGCAGAATTCAGACGGTCGGTTCAAGTCATGTAGGCGGTGGCCCTGCAGAAAGAAAATGATTAATCACGAGCAGATTAACACAGGATCAATAAGACAAGAGAAATTGACCTGCTACAGATATATGCAGCTAGTAGGTGTGATTAACTATCAGTAGTAGTGTTGATAGTATCTTTTGCAGGAAAAGGATCGACCAGAAATGAATTATTCATTTTCAAAATAACACTATTCATTCATAACATGGAGCAAAAATGGCAGAAGTACAACTTCAACCAAGCACCACATGAACCAAGATAGCTTCATCTGACCACAAATCTTATGTAAGGAAAAACAAATATCCTTTTCATCTGAAACAACTTTTTTGATCCTTTCTGCCATACAAGACTGTACACAGCAAGTAAGAATATTGTTGCATGGATTCATGCTATAACAAAAGAAATAAACTTGGGGGTTGATCTTTGTGCAGTGCAGATAGTTGACCAATAGAAAATTGCAATGTAGCAAACATATATATATGACTTGTTTTTGAGTTTTTTTTTGGTAAAAGAAAGGGATGCATAGAATTAGATGCAACCTACGTTGCACAAAATCCTTGCCCATAATAATATATGTAAATGATTGTTACTTCCAATATTTGTATCAGGTGCAGTGAAGACAAAGTTTGTATGAAGAAGCGGGTAGTTTCTGAACAATATAATAAATCAACCATGAGGCTTGCCCGAGCAAATGCCTCAAGCTGGGTATGTTTAAGCAGCTTACTAAAAGCTATCTGAGTTATTTAAAAGATCTACTTCATTAATACTAAAAACTTTCATTCGGGAAGCAGACATATTACCTGCAGCTTTTCCTGTAGAACTCCCTTTTTTTTCATCTCTTGAAATTCTAAGTGATCTCAATTTAGAGGATGGCCTAATTGAATGGATGAGTGGTACTTCTTCCTCATCTTCCTCATCTTGCTTCTCTTCATCATGTACATCTTCATGGTCAGATGCACTAATTGATTCCTCGTCTTCACTTGCACTTTGCTCATCAAAAAGTCTCTTTCCCTGTATGGTATGTTTTTTGGGGGGCCGACCCCTACGTCTAGTAGAATTTTCTTCTTTCTCATCTACAATTACACAACAAAGAAAATTAAATAATTTTTTTTTTAAAAGGAAATGTATTTTTCATGATATAATGAATTGAGACTATGTTCAAATTACAAAGAAGGATACTATAGCAATAATAAATATAAATATATGGATCGGTGAGTGCACTTGAACATTAAATAAATTATAAGTTGAAATTAAAAAAAAGATTACATTTACAGATATAGCGACAGCTTAGTCTGTGAAGAAGCCATTGGAACATATGCAGCATAGACTCTCAGGCTTCATTTATTTAATAGAAACGGGAATGAACCAGAATTAGAACTGGTAGAACCAAAATAAAATTTCTACTATTGCCATCACCAAAACGATTTTGAAATCACAACAAAAAGAAAATATAATATGATTCATTCTGTTTACCATACTTCATATAGAAATCAGCTTCATTTAAACATTAGACCCATTTTCATCTCCCGTTCCATTCTACCAAACAACTTAAGAATTTAGTGCTTTAATACCACGAAGTTCTTAATGAGAAATGGGAAAGTACATTTTCATTCAATCACTACCTAAAATAAATATAGATCTAATTCTAAAGATAGCTTAGCTAACTCCACAAAAATCAATTTACTGCACTAACTCCACAAAAATCAATTTACTGCACTAACTCCACAAAAATCAATTTACTGCACTAACTCCACAAAAATAGCAACTTAAACTGACCGAATACAGTAACTTCCCTAAAGTTTTAATTTATCTCTCTTCTAACATCTCTCTCTCTTCTCAAGAATTTTAATTCTTCTCTTAACTTATATTTCTCTTAACTCTCTAATATATAAAATTTCTCTCTTCTAACATGCTTCTCTCTAGCATTCTCCCCTGAAGTCTTCTCTCTCTCTCTCTCCCATTTATCTTTCTCTCTGACTCTTTTTTTCTAACTAATATTCTTCTTTTAAGGACTCTAACTAGTATTCCCTCTAACATTTCTCTAATTTCTATTCAGTCTAGAATTTACTTTTATCTCTCTAAAAAGTTTACCTCTATCTCCAGATTTTTATTTCCATACTGTTGAGTATCAATATAACTAAATTTATCATAACCTATCAACTTAAGCTTATGGTTAGGGGTGGTTCGTGGGTTAGGCTGGGTTGGGTTGCAGACTTTTAAACCCAATCCAAATAACCCTCATTAAAAAATGAACCCAACCCAAATGTTTCATGGTTGTAAAACATTTGGGTTGGGTTGGTTCAAGTTATCCGGGTCATTTATTTAAATTTTTGTTCTAAAAAAAAGTAAAATGTTAATATGCAAAAAATTTATTTAGTTATTTTCATATATTGAATTAGAATTAATAACTCAGTTTCAATTTATATTATGAAATTTTTCTTTCCAAAGTATTTAAAAATTGTTTCTAGGATTTGTTGGAGAAAAAATTATCCAAAAAAGGAAAAAAAAAAAAACTAAAAGAAATATATGTATCTATAATTTTATTATAATTAAGTAAAAAAATATACATTTTAGAGTTAATAATAGGTTTGGGGTGGTTTGGGTTATTTTAGGTGAACCCATGAACCAACTCAACTCGTAACATTTTCATTTATTTGAACCCAGCCTAACCCAAATGAGTTGATAACCTAACCCAAACAGGCTGATCAGGTTTTTTCGAATCATCGGGTTATTTGAATACCCCTATTTATGGTTGATTGGTGATTTAACATGGTATATGAGCTAAGTTCTGATCCTACGCTTCGTAGGTGATGGGCCAACTACATATTTCTCGCTCTAACACATTTCTTGATAAAAACCAAACATGTTTTATGTTTTGTTATGTACTTTTTTTTTTTTTGGGATAAAATGTTTGGTTTCATTTAATTTTCTGTATTTAAAAATAGGAAACAAAAAACAGTTGTAGACATAAATGATTTTTAATTTGTAAAACAAAAACCAACATGGTTATTAAACGTGGCCTTGGTTCTCTCTAGCCAAAGAAAAATAAAAAATGCAGAACTAAATAACGTAAATCCAATAATGCAAAGGAAGTGAAAAAATCCACAATATCCTCAAGATGCATCTGAATCCAATCAAGAATCATGCACATTCAACCAAGAGAGATTGAATTTTCCTCTAAAGACAACTTAAATTGAGAGGAGCAAGTTACCTTGCAAACCATCATTTTTAGCATACTTTTCACGCAAGCTGTCAACAAACATATGATACGGGCGCCAGCCACTTGGGTCTTCATCTGTATTAATATTTTCTGTTCGATTCTGGACATCCTTGATACTGTTTGAAAAGTGATTACGAATTAAATTGCAAGCAAATACTAGTTTTAACTCAACCTGATGTTAAAATGGTATAAGCATCTTACATTTCCAGGATATCAGGTGTAGGCAATTTGGAAACAAAATGTAGAACGGCACATTCCAGGAAAGATAAATTCTTCGGTGCATCAGAGAAGGCATGCTCAACTCCATCCTTAACGATCTTTAAAATATCTAATCTATGCTTGTTCCTAGCTGCACCTACAAATGTTCCAGAAAGCCGAGCAGCCAACTCCCTACATTCTAGAAAGGATTTGCCTGTTGAAGGCCCATCACTATTTCTCAAGAGTTCCACTGTCTGTCGATGGTAGGCCTAGCACAACCCCAAAAAGAAAAGGATGTGAAATCACACGGCATGATTCTTCACAAACTCAGTAATCTCAGATCTTACAGGGAAAAAAAGAAAAAAAATCTCACGAGAAACGTGATAAAATTAGAAGGGTTTCTTCACATTGAGGCTCACCATTTGGTGTCCTTAGCACAGGAAATTGTATATAAAAGATGCAAAGGAAACTTTTGACTGATGTATAAAAGTAACGGTGGCAAAAAAAATAGAACCTATAGATTTGTGTATACCATTGAATTTAAATATTAGTCATTTTATTTCTTAAATTTTATTTTATATCCTTTCATTTTATAATTAATTCCCTTAGTTTAAATTTCTCCGGCATTATATTTAAATAGTACCATGTCTTTTTCATATAGAATAATAAAAATCTCTCTGAAAAAAATAACTGAACCTAATAATGTTACACGGCAATACGAGAGAACTCCTCACTGATTCTATACATTAGAATTCAACATATATAAGCATACATGGTGTTGTTATAATATCCACTATCATGTCTAGCTGTCCTTTATTGTAATGATTCAATTCTTAATTTATGTACACCTATACATATGTGACTCGAATCTAAAATACAATTGAGTTTTTTTCCGACACTGAGTGCATGATATCAGAGTTCTGGTTCTTTTGCTTGGGGCAGTTAGGGTTTGTGAACTTTGGGGTTTGGATCCCTCTTGTTTCTCACCTCAAGTTTTATGAGTTTCATGTCCATCTGCACCTAAACCCACCTCCACTGGTTTCTGCTACCCTCTCAAGTTTGGTAAGATTTTTCTTGTCTTTTTATGTCACCACCGGACTCAAGAGGAAGCCCATCTTTCAATTTAAAGAACCCCAGAGTCTGGCAAGAGTCGTATGTGAGCCACACGTGCAGCCAACTAATACTCTCTTTCCTGATCAAGTCTACAAAAATCCCTTTTAAACCATCCCTCTTGGCTTCCAGCTCCAAAGCATCGATTTCCTCCATTCTAGCAAGGATCTCTTTCTTTCTAGTCTTGACGTCTCCAAAGACTTCTCTACTCCGAACTCTAACATTTCCTTTAAGGGCCCTCAGCTTCCCCATAAAATGATAACCTTCCCACTCCCCTTGAACCCAAGTGTTCCACCAAGAAGAAATGTTAGCTTGAAAACGGGTGCTCAAGCCACATATTCTCAAAACGGAAAGGACTCGAACCCCAGCTTTAGGATCCCGATACTAAGATGATGGGCCAATGATCCGACGTCACTCTTGGCCCCCTCGTCTGCCTAGGACTACCAAACCTATCAATCCTAGTTGCAGCTCTGTAGTTAGCTCAAGTATACTCAGGGTCAAACAACCTGCTATCATCAATAAACATATTAAACGCTCTCATGGAGCTAGCAATCCTTCCACCAGATGCCTTCTCCTCAAGAGAGCGAAGAATGTTAAAGTCCCAATCACACACCATCTAGAACCACAATAACCAAAAAGATCCTCCGACTCCTCCCAAAAAGCTTCCCTTCACGGCAGCGACCCTCCTTTGGTCCGTGGGAACGAGATTGAAAGGGAGAAACGGCCTCTGACAACCTCCCTAGCAAGACAAGACCTAGTATTCCAGATAACTAAGACACCCCCTGAGGACCAAATCGAATCAAGGACCTCCCACTCCACCCTTATACTTCTCCAAATGCTAGCAATTCTCCTCCCACAAAACGAGCTTCGTTTAGTTTCCATAAGAATGACAATATCCAGACTTTCTTGCACAAGCACCTCCTTTACTAACCTTCTTTTAACTTGCCCATCCAACCCCCTAACATTCTAGGAAACGATTTTCAACATTGAGATGTAGATGACCCCGCCTTCTCAAGGCTTTCTTGCTCCCATAATTGACTGAATTATCAAGCTTTTTCAACTCCCTAGCCAATTTATTACTTCGCTCCCTCTGTTTTCTCTTATCTGCAACCACATTTTTCGAACAACCCACCGACTTCGCCTCCCTTAGCCTCCACCAGTTGGATTCGCACTGAGGCTAGAGTAGCCCATCCCATAGCATCCTTGCCCCCGATGGACAGTACAACCTGAATACCAAGAGCATTGGGATTAGAAAAAGGATCACTAACAACACCTCCATTGGAAAGGAGCATGCCTACTGCCCCTATCCTGTCACCCACAACATGAAGGATAAGAAACCAAAGAAAGAGGACTTACCTGGCTAGAAGTACCGACCGTGCTTACCACCAGTTACGAGTATGAAGAAGACCCGTTGCCAGGACCTGAGAGGATACCCCTGTCGAAAATTGGCACCTTTTTATCCCCAAACTCAGACTTGTTCCCCAAAACCAGTTCTGAAACTCCTCCTACTAACTCTAGCTCTTTCTCTTGAGCTACTATGCTAGGAATCTTTGACCCAATTGGACAATCCAATTCAGTCGCCGTTGAAGGAGGATGAAGCAAACCTTTAGTAGCTTGAGTCTCCTCTTCTCCTGCAAACAGCTCGACTAGATTACCCTTGATTGCTTTGTTGACCGTCGACGTCGACATAACCAGATCATCATTATAGTAACTGACGATGGATGGTTTGGATCCATATTCCCCATCTTCAATGATAGGATCCAAAGGCTCGGTACCAGCTTCCATCTCCCACCGCATTCCCAGGTAGTCTTCCAAATTCTCCAAGTTGTGAGCTTTTGAACCCACTAGCCCAAAGTCAGAAGGTTGAATCGAATCATGGGCCTGAAAATTCTCAGGGGCAACGACCTTTTCCAACAGCGAAGGCAGCCCACTCCTGATTTTTCCTTTTTCCAAAATACTTAATTTATTAGATTCTTCAACTAGCTTATCACCTTAACTCCTCCCTTTGAAAGATTCCAGTGACAATAAAGCGAAGCTTCCCTTGGAGTTTCCAAGCACTTGGAAGAAGATGATTGTAGACTCGAGCCTTCTTCTTCGCCAGAAGCCCAGAGTTACTCAACTCAATTGCGGCCACTAAGCAATCCCTTACCCAAGCTGAAGTACCCAACTCGAAATCCAATTTGCCTGATTTCTTGCCATGTCTTTTTTTTTTTTTTTTTGAAAAAGGAAACGACCTCTTCATTATCAAAAGATACAAACAATATAAAAGATACATAGACAAAGGCCAATGGATCAGCGAGTGCACCCGGGCATCTCAACTAGGTTGACACCCCCTTAACACTCTCATCAATATCCTATACATGTGATCAAAATACCACTATCCAAATAACCAATTACTAGTACATGAACAATGACAAAATTAGGCTATAGAAACAGCCAAACGAAACCGAAATACACTAAAACAACCGATCTGACCCAAATCTATGAAAATACTAGGAGGGGGGAATATAAAAGCCTTCCAATTAATGTTGATGTCTTGGATGGAGAAGTCTTCAAAGGCCTTGGAGAGAGAGCACCATGAGGAAGCATTTAACCGAGCCGTCTCAAATCTAACCGACCAAGAGGAAGCTTTATTGTGGAACACTCTCTGATTTCTTTCAAACCAAAGTTCTGATAAAATTGCTTTAACAACATTAGTCCAAATCAGTTTTGGTTTTGATTTCAGCCTGGGGCCTATCAGCAGCTGCAACACACTTTCCTTGAACACCATACTGAACACCCAACTTGAAGCTGTCAAATAGCCGAAACCAGCAGTTTTTGGCATATTCACAGCTGAAAAATAGATGCTGTAGGTCTTCATGGTTTGCCAAGCAAAAGTGAAAAACGTGGGGGAAGAGGCTATGAGAAGGAAGCTTTGATTGCACCACCGAAGCACAATTTAAAAGCCCCTCAAGCATTATCCAAACGATGATACTAACCATCTGGGGGCTTTTGGATTTCCAAAGATAATCTTCTAATAATTTACCAATGGGGGAGGCCTTAGAAAGGTGCTTAACAAGTGAATTCACCGAGAAGTTCCCATTGGCTTCTAGCTCCCAAAAGCGTTTATCTTTGTTTGTTATAATGGGAAAGTCTGAAATAAGGCCAAAAAGAGCTTGAAAATCCGCAAAGGGAATCCTTGATATGCTAATCCATGGGCTACGGAGACTACTCTTGATTTCTCCATTTGTGTGCCATCCAAACAGGCTTCTTCCATGAATGCTTCACACTAGTTGACACCAAAGGGAATCCTCTTCCTTCATGAACTTCTAGCCCCATTTGACTAAAAGGGCAATGTTCTTTGATTTCAAACCACCGATCCCAAGACCACCATCGGGTTGTTTTCTAGTAACCAAATCTCATTTAAACTAGATGATTACGTTTTCTCCCTTTGTTGCCTTCCCAAAAGAAGTTCCTCATCATATGTTCAATAATTGAAATCACCTTCTTCGGCATTAAGAAAATGGACATATAATAAGTAGGGAGACGTGAAAGGACTGGTTTGCAAAGAGTTACATGACCCCCTCTTGACAAATTGTATCTCTTCCACTTATCCAATTTTTCTTGAATCTTCCCAATGATCGGCTGCCAAAAAGCTTCTTTTTTGGGGTACCCTCCTAGAAGTAAACCAAGATACATGATAGGGAGGTAGTCTACCTTGCAATTGAGCCTAGCTGCCACTAAAATCAACTTGTTGTCTTCGATATTTATCACACAAAGTGCAGATTTTTCCCAATTAACTTTTTGCCCCGAGTACCACTCAAAAAGTTCAATATTGCAAGTCTACCATAATTCTTTGCTGTGTGATGTCACCAAACTTGAAGCAAATAAAATAAGCTCCACATGGTCCAGTCTGGTAAAAGAATTCAAGCAATTGATTGATAAGATTCATTTCAAGTTGTTTGCCACAAAATACCTTCTAATCAGCATATTCAAATCACAAAACGCATGCTTCTAATCAGATTATTCATAACAAACGCATAAATGGTGCATGCTCATATATATGTATATATACATTCATAGAGAGAAAAAAGTCCCTGACATATAGAAGTAAACCCTATACAAGTGTATGGTCCTTACTCTTTTCATGGCTTCAAGAAAGATAACTGGGATATTTCCATCCTTCTTTTTCAAAATGGCAATGAAATGCTTAACAATATCTGCTACACTTGTCCCATGTATCAGAAAATGAGAAATAATTTCTGGACCAAGATACTCCTGCACTAAAACTAGATGCAATGAGTTTTGACCCAAGAAATATAAACAGTTTTATACTATTCATTATTTCATAATTTGTTCACGTCCCAGTTGGGAGTTTTATCCCAACATAAACTACTTCGGGATATATGTTACACAGCTTCAGTACACCCACTCCAATAATAATCATAACAATGTCAACAACAAAAAAGTCCTTTTTTTTTAATAGAAATTGAGGAAAAAGAAAATGAAAGAATACAGGTACGGGCATACAAAAAACCAAGCCCACAAAAGAGAGGAACCCTCCTACAAAAAGGACTCCAACTATGCAAAAGAATGCCTATGGAGTAGTTACAAAAGGTCTTGATTAAAAGATAATTTTTAATTAGAAAAAGAGGGCAAAAGCAAAAAAAGCCTAGGAGCACCGTTGTGAGCCCAAGAGGAAAAAGACTATAACTACTGCAGGAAAAGTGTCTAGAGCTTCGCTTACATCTTATATGTTGTATAAAAAATTGTCAAATAGTCATAAATATTTCACCTCTAGGAAGGATAACTTATTTGTCCCAAGAAATATACAAGAAGCCTTAGATGATCCGTGCGGGAAAATAGCTCTCAATGCTCCAAGACATAATATTACATGAGCAATAGTAGATTTGCCCACAGATGATAAAACAGTGGGGTGAAAATGGGTCTTCAACCAAATAATATGAAATACTCATTGTATTATTAAAAGATAAAAAACAAGACTAGTTGTAAAAGGATTCACTCAGACCTATGGGATTGATTATCAAAAAACTTTTGCCCTTCTTGCTAAAATTAATTCCATTGAAGTTCTTTTATCTTTTGCAGAAAATTTAGATTGGCCCCTTCACCAACTTGATGTAAAAAATGCTTTTCTTGATGGTGACCTGAAGAAGTGTTTATAAGCTTACCACCTAGAAATATTTGTTGCTTTGCACTTCTTGTTTTTCATTTTTTTTATCTTCCTACGTAACTTGAGCATTAGTCTCTTTTTATTTCATCAATGACCAATTTTATTTCCTTTAAAAAAGATTCCAATATATTTTTCATTATCTTTTCCTTCCATAATTAGTTTCCTCAACTGAAACTTCTTTCGTATTATTATACTTACTCATTATTGGGTTCTTTGAAAAATAAGAAAATAATTTATCAAACACAACACCAGTTAAGGTGCATCCTCTATATACAGGCTAAGGCTCCCCCTTTTGTACATACTTTATGAGAGTTCAATAAAATACTGGCACGTTACAACAAAGAGCTTTCCCTGTACTTAACGGAAGGGCTTCCAGTGATAAATTTTATATACGCCAAAATGATTTCCAATTCAAAACAAGTTCACCTTAGAAACTGTATCACTTGCAACCAACTTTGCGGCAGCAATCATGACTGCATCTTTATTTGTCTCCTCCACATATTCTTTACTTACATCCTCATCTTCATTCTCATCTATATGGACAAATATAAAAGATGCGTTAAACATAGGAAAGGAAAATCATCATACAACAGCAAGTATAAGACTGATAAAAAGCAACCTAGCTTATTGATTCTTTTAGACAGTTCTTTTACTGTTAGAGACTTACATATATAACTTTACATAGATATAAATATATCAGACTATTGATTGTTACTGGAAGAAACATTATAAAGGCAACAAAGAGATGAGGTTAAGTACTTCAAGAACTAATTTTCGTTAGTAGAACAAACATCATAAAGGCAACAAAGATGAAGTTAATAACTTCAAGAACTAATTTTGACACACGACGACTAAATTGAAGAGGGTTTTTTTTTCATTACTCCCATAATCCAAGATATATGAAGCACGATAGTAGAAAAGTGTTGAATAAGATTAGACAAAATTTTCTCATGTTTCATGTTGCATCCTCTCATGACATGAAAAATCTGTTATAAGTTCAGCACATAATATTTTAATCCATCTGCTAAGGTAACACTTGGAAGAGATGCAGAAATCAAAATGGTACAAAATAAGTTGGGATTCCTGTAGAAAATCAAGCTTAATTGATTATGAGTATATTAGGAACTAATAATTGTTTCCTTTTGTATTCTATGTATATTTCATTTCCATATAGATTTAGATTGATTGCTTAAGTCTAGCTCTTTGATTAAGAAATTCTTTTGTATAAATGTGAGGGTGTTGTTATAATATATTATTTATGTTATTACCCCTGAACCTTCGTTCGCTTTTGATTTTCTCTTTTTGAATTTTTGTATCGAGCATTAGCCTCTTCATTATATCAGTGAAAAATTCTGTTTCTGTTTTAAAAAATATATATATTTATGTTATTACGTACACTTGTCCTTTATCGTAATGGTACACTCCTAGATTAGGGTTTCTTTGCAGATTTATATATGTGTAACTCTTGTCTGAATAGTATAGAGTATTTTTCCAATACCAAGTACATGGTATCAAAGCCAACTCTAGAGTTTTAGATTTATTTCTTTTGATGACTAGTTCTAACAAGATTGGTTGGGGTTTTAGAGTTTGGGTCATCAATTGATAGGGATGTTTGTCAACACTGCCCACCTCAAGAGTAATGTTGCCATCGTTTGTCAAACTCTACAGTCATTGTTCCCAATAAAAGATGCACATGATGCTCACACTCTACTTGAAATCTATGTCTCCATTGCTAAGCGCGGGCGCATGGGAACTTCGACTTGCTTTTAGTCACTTGGGTTTGTCTCGTCTTCTATTTTTTTGGCTGATCTATGCAAGTGGTTTGGCAAATCGCTATTCGGGTGTGAAGGTATTTGAAGAATACGCATTTGTTTCTAGTGTTTCTTGTTGTTTTCTCTAATTTGGTGTTGTTTTCCCTAGTTTTCAATTCTAGTTTTGCTTCCATTTAGTTTGTTTCTTGATTTGTAAGATCTACTATCATTGTGCGAGTTTCTAATGGCGATGAAGCATATGGTGGTGTCTAACGTTGTTTCTCTTGCGTCCAAGTTCACATAACACAAGTTAAATGGATGCAATTACTACTGTTATAGGTGATTTGGAGTAATGGATATAATTGACATAAAATAAGGAGAGAAGCAACAAAGCTAAGAAAATAACCAAGTTCCAGCCACAAAGAGCACCCTAGGCCAGGGTCTAGGGACAACATTAGTTCGTGTCAAATCTCAAATCAACATGCCTGACCTCGGCTTGAGCCTAGCGAAATCGCTAATGAGGCATGTCCCACGCATGCCCCGACACCAAGCATCACCCTAGGACCAAAATTGGACAGGGGAAGATGCTTGATATCGGACAAATGCAAAATAGGGCATGCCCCTTGGCCCCATAGTGATGTAGGAAGAATAGGGTTAATTGAGTAATTAGATAATAGCTTTAGGTTAATTCCCTTTTTACCCCTACTTGTATTAAAACTCTACAAATAGAAGTCTTTCCCCCCATGTAGGATTATCCTAAAGCAACTCCAAAACCCCATCAGAACAACTTAGGTCAACCACCTCTATAAATACATCATTTTAGCTCCGTATGAGGTTACTTGAATCCTACTCTCAAACTCCCCAGCTTCCATACTTTTTCACTCTCTGACTTAAGCATTGAAGTGTGCGTGGCAAGCACCACATTGGTGTGCAACTTTTATATTTTGCAGTACACGTTCTTCTCCCTTTCAAACAAATTCAATGTTGTTCTTGGATCTAGCACCATTAATCTCAACAAATCTCTTTCTTTGTTTTTTGTTTACATTTGCCTTGACTATCTTTTAACTATTTTGTCTCGTTTTCTTTTGGTTATTGCTTATTTCAAGATCGTATGACAAAGAAGATTATTGGTAAAGGATACACGTTGAGTAGTCTTTACAGCTTTTCACCACCAAATATTGGAAGTTGTGGGATTCTTTGGAGTTACATTTTTGTTTGAAGTTCATTGTCGTTTGGGTCATCCGTCTTTGTTTGCGTTGAAGAAATTTTATCCATAATTTCGTTCCCTATCTTCACTGCATTATGATCATGTCAAATTACTATACTGCTCTATTTGAGTTAGTTCACTCTGATATTTGGGGTCCTTGTCCAATTGTATCCCAAACATAATTTTGTTATTTTGTTACTTTTGTTGACAATTATTCTTGTTTGACTTGGTTATATTTAATGAAAAATCATTTTGAGTCATTTTCTCACTTTTGTGCTTTCCATGCCAAAATCCAAACTCAATCTAGTGTCTTTATCAAAACATTGCGCACTGATAATGCTAGTGAATATTTCTCTCATATGCTTGGATCTTACTTGTAAAGAAATGGCATAATTCATCAAACTTCTTGTGTTGACACTATCTGAAAATAGAGTTGTTGAACGAAAAGAACAAATATCTACTTGAAACTGCAAGAGCATTATCCTTTCAAAAGCATGTTCCACAACGTTTTTGGGCCAATGTCGTTTCCATCGCTTGCTTCTTGATTAATAGAATCCCTTCCTCAATCCTTAATGGTGAGATTCATTATCCTTTCGAAGATATTTGGTTGCAATCGTTTTGCTCAAGATGTTCGTCCTCACTGTACCAAGTTAGATCCTAGGCATATTTTTAGGCTACTCTCATGTTAAAAAAGGGTATTGTTGTTATTATCCTATTCTTAACAAGTATCTTGTCTCTTCTGATGTTACATTTTTTAAAGATATGCCCTTTAGTCCATCATTGTTGAGCCAATATCAAGGGGAAGATGACGATCTTTTTATCTATGAGATAACCTCTCCCACATCATCTTCTACTCCATCTCCTTCTGTGTCTATTCCTTCTCACCCACCCATTGCTCAAGTCTACTCCTAGTGACAATCCCAAGCGCCTACCAATGGCTTCTTTGACATTTGATCCAAGACCAAGTGATAAGCTTTCTATTGCCCTTCGAGAAATGGTAAACGCAGTTGTACTTATACTATTTCTTTGTTTGTTTCGTATAACCACTTGTCATCGTCCACATATTCTTTTATTACATCCTTTGATTCCACATCTATCCCTAACTCCGAGGATTTATCTCATACTGGTTGGCATAGTGCAATCATTGAGGAAATGATTGCTTTAGATGATAATGGCACTTGGGATTTGGCCTCTCGTCCGGTGGGAAAGAAGACAAATGGTTGTAAATGAATATTTGCTATCAAGGTTAATCCTAACAGATCGACAGCTCGTTTTAAAGCATTTCTTGTTGCCAAAGGTTATGCCAAAATCCATGGAACTGATTCTTCTGATATGTTCTCTTTTGTTGTTAAATAACTTCAATCCAACTATTTCTTTTCATGGCTGCTACTCAAGATTGGGCTTTGCATTGACTTGACATTAAGAATGCTTTCCTGCATGGTGATCTTCAAGAGGAAGTTTATACGGTGCAACCACCTGGATTTGTTGTTCAAGGGGAGCGTGATAAAGTATGTCAGCTTAGAAAATCTTTTGTATCGAATGAAATAGAGTCCATGCGCATGGTTTGGTACGTTTCGTCAAACACTTGAACAATTTGGTATGAAGAAAAATACATTCGATCATTATGTTTTCTATCGACATTATGTTAGGATACTTCCTAACTAGAATAAGATCGGAATATATTGAAGTGCAAAGATGAAGAAATACAAGATAAACCAAGTTCAAGGTACTTGGAAACCTCCCTCTTGAGCATACTAACTCAAGCCTTAACCACTCAACTAATGCCTACCTTCCCTCATTCATCCTCTCTCTCTATTTATAACAGGAACCAACAACTAATTTCCTATGTTTTTTTAAAGGAAACAATACTTTCATTGATATAATGAAAAGAGGCTAATGCTCAAAGTACAAAGAGACATAATAGTCCATATAAAAATAAAAGACGAGGGCATTGATAAGTGCACTCGGATATCTCAATTAGGTTGACACAACTTTTAGCACCCTCATCATATCCCAATGTTGAAGTAAATAAAATAGTAACCAACTTTCTATGTAATTACCCTTATACCTTTTACTAATATCATACTAATATATTTATCTAGGTACCTTACATTCAATGGTATTACTCTGCTTGTATATATTGATGCTATCATTATCATTGAAAATAACGTATCAAGTATATCTTTTCACAAGACTTTCCTCCAGGTCAATTTTTGGCGAACAAGTTGAGAGAGTTTTTAAAAATAATGGTTTAGAATCATTTTATTAACAAAAGGATTCAGCTTTTATACTGATCCTTGAACAAACTCAGAAACAAAACTTAAGTAGAACACAATTACCACATGGTAATTTACAACCAAACTAAACAACGACCTTTTAGAAAGAACTACCACTAAACTAAAATAATTGCCAACAACTTAAAAAGAAAAGGAACAATATGGAAGCTTGAATAAACAACATTGAATTCCCCCCAACTAAGAAGATTAAATTCGTCCTTGAGTTAAGTAGAAAGTTAAATCTAGAGCCAAATACTCAGAAATATCAGCAATGTTAAGAATTGGGTTGATCTTCAAATCTAGAAGGAGATCAACTTTGTAGACATTATATCCATAGCGCTTTAGTATTCTAAAAGGTCCCAACTTCTTAGGCTTAAGTCTACCAAAGGTGCCCACAAGAAATCGAAACTTAGTCAACATGATCGGCCTCCTGAAGTTCCTTGAACCTTCCATGCAAATCAGCCTGCTGATAATAGCTCGAAGTCATCTTAGTTGAGGGTGCTATGGGGTTGTCAACCTAGTTGAGATGCCCAGGTGCACCTGCATCCTTAGGTTTTTATTTTCTTGGTTTCATACTGTAACTTGAGCATTAGTATCATTTCATTACCTTAATGAAGAGGGTTGTTTATTGTTTCAAAAAAAAAAAAAAAAAAGAAGCTCGATGTCATCTTACTGATTTGAGTAGCAAATCTTTATGTAATTTCACAATCCTTCAATCAACAAAACTTTTAATTGATGAAATTAAAAGAGGCTAATGCTTGAAATACAATGGGACATAACAAGCAAGAAAAAGCAAATACAACCAGATATAGCCCAACACTAGACTTGCGCAGAAAAATAAAGCAAATACAATCAAATACAACCCATAATGGAACAAATTGGCTCTTTAATTGAAAACTCAAAACACCACCAAAACTGAAACTCCGAGAACAAGCAACCATATGACGAAGACAACTGTTAGGAGAGAAAGCTAGCTTCAACTTCAACAAAACTGATAATAACCAACAATCCATAAAACCAGAGCTGAAGAGAGGAACAAACCGACTAGATTAATTGGAGAACCACAGAGCCATAGAATCAGATGAATCCAAATATATAGAGGCCGCCAAAAATTTGGAGAGGGGACAAACAATACCAGAAAAATCCATCCTCAACCAAGACAGCTTAGTGGCAAAGCCACCCTAAAATCTGAGACCTCCAAAAACTAGCTTCTTGAATCTGAACTATCAAAGAAAACATGCACAGCAAGGAAATCTTTCTCATTATTTCTTCTTTTTTCCCCAAACTCAGCAAACCAAGACTTCTAAGCTTCTTTAATAATTCTGAGGATTGCAAAAATGACAAAACCTGCCCACCCTTGCAACCAAAAATCATCAATTGAAGAATCTATCTTTATGTGACTATAATCTCACTTAAAGCACTGCTGTCTTTTGATATTCCAAGGATCGAATGGTTGGTATTTACAGCCTTAATTGCCAGGTAATTAATAACATCATTGGAAGTTGCAGCCAAGATATCCTCAATGACTTTATTGGGCAATCCGAGTGTCAGGGACTTATATTTCTCTTTCCTCTTTAATGTTGTCTCAATTAAATCTTGTTCTTTGTTCACACCATCTTCTTCAACCTCTAGACAATGCTCTGTAACAATCGTTACTATCCTCTGTTTTTTGAAAAGCAAATTTCCAGTACTTAATCCATTCAAAGGATTAGCAGCCATATCCACTGATTTAAAAGAGTTTGTTGACAAGGCAAAGTCTGAATAGAAGCATAAAAATCAATCTCAGGACTTTAAAGAAGAGGATCAATACCTTCATCTTCCATAACTTGATTTAAATGAAATAAATCCAATGGATTTGAGAAATCTTCACAAGTAAAGCTCCCTGAACAAAACTTGGAGGATCGAGCAACTCTATATCACCAAAATGTAAGGGCTCCCCAGGAAGAGTCTTTTAATCTCAATTAAAAATGGCATAAAACTGCATAAATTCCTCTTCACTTGAATCACTTGAATTCTTGCTTCAGAAAAATTAATCAAGTTGAGAGTGTCTGATGCAATACTTTCTAGCCCCCTAAAATAGACACCAATAGCTTCAAATGTTTGTCGGCACCAATAATCTAAATGGAGCTTCTTTTCTTTCTTTCTTTCTTTTTTTTTTTTTTTTAATAGAAATCCATCCTCCTAAGCCTTGCATAAGTAACTCCGCAATCCTCTCAGCCATGATATCTGCTTCTTGGCTAAAATCAATAGATGAAGGAATGCTAGCTACGACTAGGAAGTTTTATGTAAACAATTTCAAATGGTGGCTTCCCTGTTGTCCAATTCATCATAAGATTGTAAGCAAACTCGAGGAAATATAAGATCCCATTGCTTCGGTTTCTCACCAATCAAACATCGAATTAGATTACCAAGGGTCCTATTAGTCACCTCAGTTTGACCATCTGTTTGCGGATGGCTTGTGGTGCTGAATTTCAAATCAGCATAGACCTTCTTCCATAAAGTCTTCCAAAAATGGCTTAGGAACTTAACGTCTCAATCAGAGACAAGAGACTTGGGTATCCCATGCAACTGTACAATTTGCTTGAAAAATAAGTTAGCCACATAAATTGCATTAGAAGTTTATTTTACATGTCAAGTGTGACCTCTTACTAAACTGGCTGACCACAACAAATACTGAATCAAATCCTCTTTGAGTTTTGGGAAGACCAAGGATAGACAAGTCTTCCCAAATACTCTCGAGAATTGGTAAAAGACAATAAAGTCCAGTATTTCGCTTTTGGCCTTTTGTTGTTTGACCCCAAAAAAAAATAAAAATTACAGTTGGTCAGTTTTTCCCCCTCTGTTTTTATTCCGACCGGTTGGTTCTACATTTTAAAAAACCGACATCAACCACCTCGCTTCTTAAACTGACGAAGTCGACTTCGATTTAGTCAGTTTTGGTCGATCGGATTAGTTTTCGGAGTTCTCTTGCACACTCCTAATTCACACAAACTAAGGTTCAACAATTGTCTAATTTTTCAGGTTTCTTTGATCCCCTCCTTGTTTTTTTGTTGGAAAAAAGAACAATGTACTTGCACGTAGACAAATAGAAAGCCAGAAACAAAAGCATATGGTTATTAAAAAAATTATAGCGTTCATTTAATGTCACTAAATAGTGTTCCTATTTTTCTTGATTTACTAAATGTAAGATTATCAAGGATAAATTATAACAGGGGGGATTGTAACTTCCCATGAATTTCCCTTTTCTCACTCAACGATGGAACTTTGCTTATTTCTTTTTTAAAGGATCGACAAGAATCAAATGATATTTTTGTTCCCAGTTTTGCAACACACATATATGTTCTTTCATTACAAGTCCTTTCCACAGTTTTCTTCAGACATCACTTGTGGTGAATGTGCAATTTGTTTTCCCCCTTCCAGCCATAAAGTAATCCGAAACAATTAAACCAATACCTGAAATACTTAGCTGTCTCTCACATAATCTCCAAAATTTTTTAACAAGAGATGCATCAGGGCAATAGCCTAATCTTTCCAGTTTTGTTGAAGAATAATTTTCCTTCCTAAATAAAAACCAAGTCTCTGCAAGAATGGTACAAACCTGCGCATATCCAATGTCAGTAAATTAGTATGATATTTAAATAGATCAATGAGGATTTCAATACGCTTATTGAACTTGATAGATATGGGGGCAAGGTGTACGTACTCGACTGGCCAGCTGATTACCACTCTTACCAATTTCAGTAGGATCATTCAGGTATTGGTCCAGATGCTCAAGCAATGCATTCCTTTTATTCAATAAGGATGACAATGATTCTAATGACACTGTTTCACTATTTATAATAGAGTGTAGAGACCATGCTAAATGTAAGTAGAGGTTGAGAAGTAGAAAACATACAACCTGCATGGAAAAAGAAAAGAAAATGATAAGGTCTTTTAAATAATGAACTGTTCACCCATTAGCCACCCTTACCTCATCATCCACGCTTCTAAATTTCTGGAGAATCATCATAATATCACCAAATAAGCTTTCCATAGGAACAGGTCTGGATAATTGAAACTCATACAACCTTTTCAAATTTACAAGAAGAGAGTACTCATCACCACCATCCTGCAGACAATAAGCATTCTAATAAAATATATTCAGAGGGCAGGGAGGGAGGGGGACTAAAGGGACAAGATCGGCTCTATATACCTCTAACTCTCTCATAGCCTGTTTTAGTTTTGCAAAAAGCTCATCTTCAAGTTCCTTCAATTTATTACGGGAAAAATCTTGCAACTCCCCTCGACTCTCAGTGCAGCATAAGTTAATTGCCTTCATGCACGATCTCAATGCTTCCTTCTCGCCTTGCTTGAAAAAGGCTTCTTTCATTAGTTGAAGAACATTTTTATAATTCTGTGGGGATAAAAGAAATGTAAAAGCAGATGATTATGTATTAGAACTAAGCTGAAAGAAAAGTCGAATAGCCAGCTGCAGCAAGAACTGACAGCACCTGCTCTTGCCTCTTCAGGGAATAAAGTTCAAGATTCATGTGCACGATAATTTCAACTAAAGATGGTACTTTTGCTTTATCAGCCATGAACTTGCGTAGAAGTAGGGGATAATTCTTCATCATGGCAATAGTTATGTCCCGTCTGTTGCTTTCAAATATTTCCTGATAGCCAAAAGAAACAATGACTTAGACTAAATTCTGGACTAAGTTAGCAACAAAAAGGGCAGCAAAAAATTTGACAAGGACAAAAAATGTCAAATGTCATAATAAATTTGTGTAGCATCACACAGGTTCCAATATAAACACCAGGACAATATGAAAAATGGAGCACCTGACAAAGAACAAAAATCTTAGCTTTACTTAGTTTAATGCATTGGTGCATACTGAACGTGATACATGGAGCATAACAAAAAAGAAAAAAAAAAGTAATAATAAAGTAAACTAGAGATTGAAACATTTGCTATAAATTTTTGAAGAGTTAGTCATGGATATGTATTACCAACATCAAGCACAAAAGCATTTGACTAAGTATTCATCCAGCGCTCTAATGAAAATATCGTACATTTTATGAACCAAAATTAAGGTAATAGGTTATGTTAAAGGTAATATAAATGATAAGGAAATAAATGACCAAGGAGAATACAAGAAAGTCCAACTAGATGAACACCTAGCTCAACCAGCTCAATCCAAGCTCAAATGAAGCTTAAGCTCAAAGTCAATGGGAGTCAAGTCATATTAACACCAACGATGAGTTAATTCTCCAAAAACCAAGCTTGTGAATCTTTTATTAAGATGATGTGCCTAATACAAGAGGGGAAGACTCCTATTTATAGAGTTTATTACAATGGGTAAAAAGGGAATTAACCTAGAATATTAATCAAAACCCCATTCTTCCTACATCAAAAAATTTGCGGTTATTGATGTCCACTAAGATTCTTGATGTGTGGAAGGTGTTTTTTGTCCAAGATGGGCACATGATCGGTCTCCATAAGGAAGGACTATTAAAGGAAAGTGAAAGTTCATTAATTTCATAGATACAGCAAGTTGAAAGAAGCTGGTGCATTCATCTTTCCATTATCGTTAAAAGCGGCATTCATTTAGGGACTTTTTATTTTTGCTGGTTCACACAAAAGGAGTGCTGTGAAAAGTTTGAAGCCTCGGTTGCTATTTTTAGAGCTCAAGGATGGGTTGTTTGTTGCTAAACTTAAAAGGATGACAGATGCTTTAAAGTCTTGGTTTGCTGTGAAAGGAAGAGAAAAGTGGGCTGGACTCTTTGAAATCCTTGGATAATATCTCCTGAGCTTGGTTCAAGTAGAAATTTGGCTCCCTTTAATCTTGGCCGAGACTTTTAATTGTTGATGGTCTGGAAGGATTCAACGCATTTTTAAGACGAGTCACTTCATTGGTTAGGCTGTTTTGAGATTGTTCGAGTCAAATCCTCCCCTTGGTGCTCTCTTCCCAATCTTTTATAGTCTATTCAATTCAAATCATTAGTTGCAGATGTAGTGCTTTGTTTGTTCTTCTTCTATTAGTTAGCCTATATTCTATTGCTAAGTGTTTGCATTGTAGTTGAATTCATCTCTGGTTGGTTATTTCTGCTTCGCCTCCAGTATTGTATTTTGAGCATTAGTCTCATTTCATAATTTTAATGAAGAAGCTTGCTTCCGTTTCAGGGAAGAAAAAAAATGCCCATTCTTGTAAAACTCCCTGAATGATGACAAATAGTCTTCTTTGTACAAATGCCATAACTTGAGAAAGAATTCTAACGGTGAATCTTCATTTGTTTGTAATTTCAATCTTTGTTCTTTAATGTTCATTATTTTAATGGTTAAGCTTATTTGGTTGTATTTTCCATCTTCATTTTTTCTTTCTTTTTCACTCCCTTTGCAAGTTTGTTTCCCTTAAAACATTTTTTTCCACTTCATTATATCAATGAAAAATTGTTTCTTAAAGAAAAAAATGTAGACTATTCTTACTAATGTGGTAGGTACTCAAGCACCTTGGAGAAAAACTCCCCGAAGCCAGATATTGAGGTGGGAGAGAAAAGCTACTCAAGTACCACTTTGGTCCTCCCATTCTAACCAATGTGGGACAAAGGTAGCACATACTACCTTAGTTCTAAGGTATTGTTGCGGAGGTTCACTAGAATAAGGGAGAGTTCTATAATTGAGATAATTATTTTTATCACTAAACATTAAAGGAAGGTAAACCATTAGATACTGCACACCTTCTGAGCTTTACTGAAGTACTGCTTTCTATTATCCATGGCAGGAACAATCCTCTCCCCAACTGCCTTTTTGATAGATGCAGAAAGGAGACGAACCAAGTTTGTGGCATCCTCATCAGTAAGCTCAATTATTGGATTTTCATCGAGAAGCATGGAAATAATGCACTTCCAGTCCTGCAGTCAAAATTTGAAACAACATCCACCTAAGAATAAGACTTTACCATGCAATTTTTTCAAAAAAATAAAAAGAACCTTAAACATATTTGCTGCTTCTTCTATTTACTTATATGTTCTTTGACAGAACAACTACCACGTAAAATAGTTTCAGTAAAACAAATTTTGGCTTGACAGCAATCTAAAACTCAAAATTAAGCAAAGTTTCCCATATTAGATTAAGATCGATTGACTCTCAGCACTTCTTTTTTTTTTTTTTTCCTTCTTTTTTGGTCAGATCTATTATCAACTTCGATTGTTGGAATAGGTGAATGGAAAAGGACACCATAAATGGACTTTAATAGCCAACAATATATTTTTTGTTTCCAAATTATGAACTAGATTACAGCAGCATCTAATTATGATTTTAGGTAGGAAAAACCATGGTCAATTGGAAAGTTAGGTTGGTCTCCAAATACCCCACAAAAAACTACTATTTCTCTCCCTCCAAATACCACACAACAAAGCACACACCCCAGACTTCCATACAAAACGCCCTCTTCCTCCAAATGACAGATGATTAAGGAGCCTCCTTGATCATATCACTAAAAGCTTTGTGACCAACTAACTAAAGATCAGACACCCCAAAAACGTTGTTCTAAACAATTGCACATAAGTACATTTTCAAAACAAGTGATCCAAACCTTCCTCTGCCCTCGGCACATACTGAAGCAAAAAGGCCCAACTAAAGACGATCTTCCTTGAAAACCTATCCAAGGTATTAATTCTTCCACAATAACCTGGCAGATAATGAACATCACCTTCATCGAGATTTCAACCGTCCAAAAAACTGAAAAAACGACTCTCGAAAGGAAGAAGGATCCAACAAGTATTGAAAGAAAATTCAAGGTTCCAGAATAATTCCGTTTAGTTTCCATTGGTCTCATGTTTCGGCATCCCGAAATTCAGTTTTGGTGTCTCCTTTCAGAATTGAAGAAATTGGGCAGGCCTTGAGATGGAAAAATAAGGCACCAGGCCCTAATAGTTCTTACTAAAATTTTGGTCTTTTCTCAATAATGACTTCCAGAAGCTTTTTGATAAATTCTTCAACAATGGGCATCTAAATGCTCATGTTAAAGAAAATGTTATTTGCCTAATAAAAAGAAAGGTTGCTGTACAGGTCAAAGATCTTGGACCAATTAGCGTGACGGCTTCCGTTTATAAGATTATTGCTAAAGTTCTTGCTAAAAGATTGAAGTTTGTAATGCCATCCCCTATTTCTACTTCTCAGAGTGCATTTATCAACTAAATGGGCTTTGACTTCCACTTCTTTACAGCAGGGTGGCCTCGGTTTGAGTAATTTGAAATTCAGAAACTTGGCTTTATTGGCAATTTGGGGTTGTAACCAGATGCTCTTTGGTGCACTGTAGTTCAAAATATAGAGGAGCAGCAGATCCTTGGTGCAATGTTAGCTATGGCAGAGGCCGTTGGAGATGGACTACAATGAAAAGAAGACATCTTTTATTGAAGTTAGATCCTAAAAAGGCATGTGATAAAGTAGATTGGATTTACCTAGAAGCGAATTTAGAGCTCAAAAGTTTTGGCCCTGGATAGAGACGTTGGGTTTAGGGTATATATCAATAGTGAACTACTCAATCTTCATCAATGGGAGGAAAATCTTTGCTAATTAGGGCCTAAGTCACAGGACCCCTATGCCCCTTCCTCTTCGCAATTGGGGACTCTCTGCATCATTTGATTCATTATTGAGAGGAGAACTCTTCAAGGATTCAAACTAGGGAGTATCTTGTTTATTTTTATAATAAAAACAACGGCTTTCATTGGTGAAAAAAAAATTGAAAGAATACATGGGCATACAAAAAAACCCAACCCACAAAAAACACCTCCCCCTGCCGGAAGGGACTCCAACCATGCAATATAACTCCTATAGCATAGTTACAAAAGGTCTTCGAAATTGAAGCCCACAAAGAAACATGAAAGTGGACAAGGGACCAAACTTCACTAGGGTCCTTATCCACCCCTCAAAAAATCCTACTATTCTGCTCACCCCCACAAACCCACAAGATTGCACACCCCAGCTAACCACAAAAAACGACTCTTCACCCCACAAGGCAGATTGAGGAGGAACTCCTGGAACATAGCACTAGCGTCCCTCTGGTGAACAAACGAAAAGCCAAACGTTTGGAGAAAATGCTCCCAAACAAAACTAGCAAACTCACAATGCCAAAGAATATGATCCAAATTTTCCTTCGCGACAAAGGATACAGCAGAACAACCCAACAAGCGAAGGAAGCTTCTTGGTAAGATGATCCATCGTATTTGAACGACCATGTAGAACTTTCCAGGTAAAGAATCTCACTTTCCTAAAAACCTTGCTCTTTCAAAAAGACGTATCACCTAAGGGAGAAAGGACTTACACAAGACCCCCTCCAAAGGATTGGGTCTCCAAACCCTCACATCCCTTCTCCCATGCGTAAAAGGGTGACTCTCAAGCAAAGAAAGAAGAGAGCCCAGTATTTTAAAAAGCCCTATCAAGCGTGCGCCTAGGCATCCCTTCTCCCATGCCTAAAAGAGTGACCCTCAAGCAACGAAAGAAGAGAGCCCAGTATTTTAAAAAGCCCTCTCAACTGTGCGCCTCGCCTTGAAAAAGTGAAGCTCACAAAATAAGGCGCGCCTTTTTGTGAAGCCCCAAGACTCAAAGCCCTAGACCTTGGGGCCTTTTTCATTTTTTTTTTAAAAAATAGTAATAATTAGAGTTTTTCCTTCTTTATTAACTAAAAAATCAAATTTACTAAGCCTAAATAGAAAATTTCTTGTGTTTAGGGGTATTTTTTTTCCACATTTTCACTTCAACTATGCTTTCTCTTCTCTATGTAGTACTTTTACATATAGTTCGCCTGGGAAAAAAATTGCGCTTTTTTTTTTTTTTGCACCTTGCACCTAAGCTCCAGAAGACTATTGTGCTTAAGAAACCACATCAGTTGCCTCCCTATTCGAAAGGGCAACGAAACCCGAACAAAAAGGAACAAGAGCTCCTTGATCACACAAGGAAATAAGCAACAAAGTGATTTTTAAGAGACAACAAATGAAAAGGTCTAGGATATAAAGCACAAAGAGGTCTCATTGGAAGTCTGCATCTTCAATATACTAACAATACTCTTATCTTCAAACCAATGTCAATTGATATTCTCCATGATTGGTGACTTATTTTGAAGCTTTTTTCTTAATAGGGTCGAGTCTCCTTAAACTTGGCAAAGTTCACAGCATAAGTAACGCATAACAAATATTTTACAACTAATCAAAAGGAAAACAGGTTATTCTGATTCAGTTGGCTTTGTACTGCTGGCATAACTAAATTGAACTTAAGTTTAGTTTTCAACAAACCTAACTTGTCTGTTAATTATTAAATATCCCATTAACAGTCATAAAGAAAAATCTCAGAAAAGCCTGCAAATAACTGAGATGGGAACGCATTTATTTTTCTTGAATAGGTCTTATGTTTTGCTAACTTAAGTTTGTATTATTATTTTATTAGTGTCATTGAATTTTGAGCATTAGCCTCTTTTCATTTCATCGATGAAAAGTTTGTTTCCTTTCCAAGAAAAAGAAAAATTTCAGACTGAACCTCCTTTTTTTCACTCTAACACACCTTCATGGCCTTCATATATTCCCAAACATCATCCACAACATAGATACTTAATATTGGGTCCGTTGAGAACTCTCTCAGGATTTGCAACATTCTGCCAAGATGAACCTCAGAAGAATTATTGCCATCACCTGAGACAATAATTAGCATCATAGTTACTTTCTCTGAACAAACAATAACAGCAAGAATGAGATATATTTCTAATCAGAGCAAAACCTCTCCGAGAAGATTGGGAGCTATTGAACTTCTGAGCAATCAAGTGATCATACACTAATGCTCCTATGGCATGTCTGACCTCTGGTGGATCATCAATCAGTAAATCATAAAGGGGACCTAAGTCATCGTCTACTAAAAGTTGATGTCTGAGATACAAAAATAAATAAATAAATGTGTAAAATAAAGGGTTATTTTCAAATATAACAAAATGAATTAAACTATTTACAAATATAGAAAAATTTCACTATCTACCAGCGATGGATCACTATAGACGTCTATCGCGATTTATCAGTCTAGTGAAAATTTTCAATATTTGTAAATAGTTTAATATTTTTTCTATTTATAATAATTTTCCAAAAATAAACAAGCTTCCAAAATAAATTCTACTGAGTTACCTTAGTAGTTGTTTAACAAGCCCTATGGCACACACAGCCACAGAAACATCAATGTCATCTGCCAATTCAATCATCCGATTAGAAAACCTCTCAGTGAATAGACTAAGTGTCGGCACATTATCGTCCACCTCATAAAGATTCTGCAACGCAAGAACAGAAACTTTTCTGACTCCGGCATTCTGCGACAGCAAAATAAGAGAAAACATTGAAGATGTTTCCACATAGATGATGAATAAGAACGATGGAGATTTTGTAAATATTCCAATCTAAGTAACTTACTTTGTCATTCAATGTCCATCCAAGATACTTTAAGTATAAATCCTGCAAAAATAGTGATGGGTAGGACAAAATCCATACTCCTAATGACTGTATGCACGACATTCTAATGTTTGGATCAATATCTCGATAACGATGCACAAATAACCTTCAAAAGAACACACTAATCAAACTTAGGAAGTAATGAAAAAGAATCCAACATTCCTAAGAGAAGGTAAGAGTTGCACTTTATTAGCCAATTTAAAAGTATTAAGAAAAACATTGTACCCAGTAAAAATCTTGCGCATCATTTCCTCCAACACTGTAATATTTTCGTGAGTCATAGAAAACCTTTTATTTAAAGACTCCACACGAGGTCCCTCAGCTCGTTTCTTCTTTTCAGCATCTAATTGTCTACGAGTAGTTTCACGTTGAATGCCAAGCATTTTAGCAACACTGATGAAAGATGTAACAAGTTGGAGACCCATCAACGAAGCTACTTGACGATAAACCCTCGGAGGAGTACTGCACCACATTTATAAAGAAATATTCAAAGGAGAGACAGAATTTTTTAAAAGAAAGTAATAAATGATATATTCAGAATTTGCAATTCTTTACTAACCATGATAATGCAATAATGTAGTCCACACATTTATCAAATAACACCTGATCAAATAAAGGCCCATGTTGACACTCGTGGACCAAGTGGTCCCAGAATGACTCGAGATTATCTTTGAAGTTTTTGAACTCCTTCCTTTTAGAACTTTGATAGTCTTCAACTTCACCCTGTGATACCAGAAGTCCAGACAATGTTTCAAAGGCAAATTTGTGCAAATTTTCATAGTACTCAAATAAAAATTGACAGTAGAGGAGCGATGATGACAAAATGGAGAACATAAATGAGAGTTTAATACAAAAAGAAAAATGTGTATAAAAGATTAAAAGGTAGGTTTAGGATACTCTTTTTGCGAGATTGACAAGAGCAACAACAACATCATCGACATCAGTCTCTTCCAGGAAGTCACCCTTGATATGGTATTTAGTTCCACATGCCTGAAAGTTTGTAGATTTCAATAATCAACAATCTTTTTTTTGTTATTAAACAGCCTCTACAAGAGGATGGTCTCATTGTTAATTAAACCATTGAAATAAGTCTTTTGTTACAAAACAGCCTCTACAAGAGGATGGTTTCATTATTAATTAACCATTAAAATAAGGATCCCGAGATTCAAGGGATCTAAATCAGCTTCCCACCTACTTACATTATCCAAGGTTCAAAGAGAAAACTTAGAAAGAATTAAGAAAGGGTTACTTTCTAAATTCTCTCTCAAATTAGATCCGACAAAAAAAACTTTGAATTACCTCAAACAGCATTGCCAGGAGCTCAACCATTGAAGTTTTTGGATCTTTTTCATACCTCTCGACCCAGAGCTTAACGGCTTGAGGAATAAGTTTCCCATTTCCTTTTATAACATCTGAAGAAAATAATAGGACATGATAGTGCTTACCAAGATTTCCATCATATCTCCTGAAAGCATAATATAGCAAGTCCAGTATTGAAACTATTGAGCGAGCACCCGAGGATTGTTTCATTTCCAATATCCACACCGTATATTTCATGCACTCAACATTAAAAGAAGAGTTTTATTGAGAATGTGAGCACAGTTGCAAAACGATGGAAAGGACAGTAATTCATTGAGCTGTATCGCCATGAGACTATATGGCTGGCCATTATTCGTGTTTTCTTATGGGGCCTATGGAGAGAGTGGAGCAGACAAATTTTTAATGATTCATTTTCCTCTTTTCCTTGTTTTATGGAGAGCATTTTATCTACTGTTTTTCTTGGTGTAAAACACAGCCCCTTTTTACTCATTTCAACTTATCTTTTTTAGTTAACAATTGGCTATTGCTTATGTAACTCTTGTAATTCTTGGGTTTTTCTCCTTTATATATAATGTTTTCTTTACTTTAAAAAAAAATTAAAAGAAACATCATTAAGTGGTAGATAAATTAAAGGGTTCTTTTCAAATATAGCAAAAGGAACCAAAATATTTACAAATATAACAAAATTTCGCAATCTATCACGGTCTATCGCAAATAGACGGTGTATTTTGCTATTAGTTGTAAATATTTTCAACAGTTTTGCCATTTAAGATGATTTTCCTAAATTAAACCTAATTCAGAAAGTGAACATACATTCATCATGCCGATAAATAAATATGAAATTAGTTACCAATCAGACTCTGATCGGAGACTTCATGCGCAGCACTTGAAGTGCCTTCCAAACGGTGCCGCTTAGTTTTAGGAGGCCGAGCCTCTTCAAAGTTTTCGGGTGAACTATCTCGGTCGGCCTGGTCGCTAGCATCGCTGGTCCTATCATTGTTGTCGGCACCACCACCAGCTGCATTGGTAGGTTGAGCTTCGGCGGGTATAGTCTGAGCCCGAGTCCTTTTCTGTCTCGAAGACCATAAATAACCTCAAAATAAATACATCATTGTCCAAAAAAAAGAAAAAGGAAAAAACTCCACGAGGACTGAGATCAATTATCACCGAGCGGCGAGTGGTCAGTCCAGAAGAAATAGCAGCAGCAGCAGCACCCTCCATTGTTGTTAAAAGATTATTCTAACAGCAACCCAACGAGCACAACCAACGCCTGGTCCTCAAAACTGCGAATGATCTCATCAAACAACCAAAAAAACAAAACAAAACAAGGTCAAGCATAATTGATCGACAAAACAGGCCCTCAATTGAACAGACAGCTACTAGAAACAGATTGAAAATTTACCTAGAGGAAAGTTGGATTTCTACAAGGACAAACTGGAAGAAGAATTGAAGGCAGTATGTTGATGAACAGAGGCTAGGGTTGCCCACGCCGACTTCCCCATCGACACTGTCCTATATCGCTATAGCCGCTAGCACTGTTTCCTTTTGATGGATGTTGCACAGAGAATTTGGCCTGAAGATTATCCAGCGAAAAAAAGGAGAAGATGGGTAGTAAATTATACAAATACACTAAAGTAAGCCTCGGTGGATCGAGCGGGTGGAAAATGATAGTCTCCCGCCAAAGGACGAGAAGGGCGTCGCAGTCCAACTGCGAGAACTCAGTACGATACATATATGTACTGGATGGATGACCCAAATTTAGGAAAAAGAAATGAGATTTGTCTATTTTTTTCGAAAGGCATATATTTTTTTTTCACTCTTTGCTAACTTAAATTCGGGTGAAAATATCAAAAAGAAATTTCGCACACGTAAAATAGGCTTTTTCGCTCTCTCTGGCTTTTACCCTTTTGGTCTCTCACTCTCTTTCCTCTCACAGATGTTCTTTGGTCTCAATGTGCAACATAAACTAAATAGAGGGAGAGAAGAAGACGGTTGGAGTTACTCATGTGTGGACTTGCCCGACCTAATGCATGGTCTCGTCCAAAATTGGTCGCACCAAAAAATAATAAGAAATAAGGATAATTTTGTGAAATTGCTTGATAATAATGTAAGCAAAAGGTCAAAATTTTTAAGTTTTAAAAAGTGGGGCAAAAATCATTCGAGTCTTTGAGAATTAGTCTATTCATCAATTTTCCCATATATAGTTCCTATTTCTTTGACTTCCATCTTTAAAACATTAAAAAATAAAAAATAAAAAAAAAAACTTAATTATTTCTAAATTTTAAAAAGTCTACAAAATATCATTAAACTTTTGAAAGAGTAAAAACAATACTCTTACAATTAGTTTTGGATGGAAACATTTAATACTTTGTTTAAAAAAACACTCATAAACTATCAAATGTTTTTAAAAAATTCTCTTTTGATTAGTGTATGAATATAAACGGTTAATAACTCATTGCAAAAATATCTTTGATCTTTCAAAAGTTGCATTAGTACCCTCACCTTAAAAAAAAAAAAAGAAAAAGAAAAAAGGAAAAGAAAAATGTCCTTACAATTTATCTATACCTCATCACCTCCCCATGCCATCCCCTCACTCTCCCATACTTCAATCTATGGTCGAAGACTTCTCTATTTTCCCTCTTTCTTCTTCCCACTCTTCCTCAATACCCTGATTGTACTCTTGTTACTTATCTTGTCGTTTCATGGTTAACTATTTGGCCTTTGTTTATCTTAAAATAACAATAATAATACTAATAAATAAATAAATAAAAAAGTTGTCGCCTTCAATTAAGGCGTATATACTATAACAAGAAGAAAGAGAATATTGGAACCACCATATAAACTTAGGAATTAAATGTTTAACAAGGTTGTACGTTAGTAGTTGAGTGTGTGTTCATATGTTATTTAAATTCAATACACAAAAAGATAGACACATTAAGAATTAAAGAAACATTGAGATTTTCATTGTAATTTTAAGCAAAGATTAAAATATTGATATTGACAGATATTTTTGTAAGTTAATAAAATATCGATATTGACAGATATATTAATAAAATATTGATATTGACATGTATTTTTGTAAGTTAAAAAGTTTAGAAAATTTGTTTAGACTAATAATTAAGTTATTGTACTCTCAAACTAAGTTATAGATGTCTTTATTAATATTTCTATTCATATTGGATTAAATAGATGACGTTTTTTATTTTACATCTTATGAGTATTTGTAAGATTGAAGTCACTCTTTAGGGTTTAGGGTTTTAAGATTTAGGGTTTAGGGTTCATTTTAACAAAACTTGAAGTTTCCCCAAAGAAAAATTGAAGAATGATAACCCAAACTTAGTTTTTTTTTTTTTTTCGAGGTTTAAATTAGTCATTCGACAATATCAATATCTTTTTTGGGTGCTACAAGTTTTTTATTCAAGGATTATGGGATAAAAAATTAATGGTTTTATCTCTAGACGAATGCCCAACACATTTACGTGAAGGTTAAAACAAGTAGGGTACTCTAATTGGGGTCGCCAAATGTACGCCAAAAACAAATGAAAAACTGCCAACACTAACACACAAAAAAATTACCAAATATTGGTATGTGTTAAAAAAGTAATGAAATTTCATTTTAAATTAGTACATGGGTTCGTTTAAAGGAAAATTGAAGTTTCCCCCAAAAAAACCTAAAAACCGATGGCCTAGGCTCAGTTTTTTTGATAGTTTTTTTGTGTCATATACCTTTTTAACCATAACAACTATAGAAAATGACCAAATTTTGGCTAGTGAGAAAAACTTATGAAATTTCATATTTAACTAGTACATGGATTCATTTAAGGAAAATTGAAATTTCCCCCAAGAAAAAGTGAAAAACGATTACCCAGTCTCAATTTTTCTTAGGGTGCGCCTTGGGTGCCAAAAAATGTACGACGCAGAAGAAACGAAAAACGACCTATATTAGGCTTTGGACCTCCCAAAAATGACCAAATTTCGGCCTGTCTCAAAAAGTGACGAAATTTCGCTCTTAGAACCCTGGCGGGCTTAGTTTTAGGGAAATGGAAATTTCCCCCCTAAAAAATTGAGAAACGATGCCTAGACTCAGTTTTTTTTAGGGACGTCTAGTCTGGTCGTATAACGGTTTCCTTCATCTTTATGTGTGTGGTGCGTCCTCTTAATGAAGTGATTCCGGGCTAAAAAAATTGGCTTCACGTCCCTCGACGAGTCTGCGACACATGCGCATGAAATTTGAGCCACGAAGGGCGCACCTTGGGGGCTGAAAAAATGTACAACCCAAAAGGGAAGAAAAAGGGCCTATCGTAGGCTTTAGACCTCCAAAAAATGACCAAATTTCGGTCTATCTAAAAAAGTGACGAAATTTCAATCTTAGAACCCTGGCGGGTTCAGTTTTAGGGAAATGGAAGTTTCCCTCCAAAAAAACTGAGAAATGATGCCCAGACTCAGTTTTTTTTAGGAACGTCTAGTCTGGTCATACAATGGTTTCCTTCATCTTTATGTGTGTTGTGCGCCCCCTTAATTAAGTGATTTTGGGCTAAAAAAATTGGTTTTCACGTCTTTCGATGAGCCTGCGACACATGCGCATGAAATTTGGGCCGCGAAGGGTGCGCCTTGAATGCTGAAAAAATGTACGATCCAAAAGGGATGAAAAATGGCCTCTATTAGGCTTTGGACCTCCCAAAAATGACCAAATTTTGGTCTGTGTGAAAAAGTGACAAAATTTCACTTCTAGAACCCTAGCGAGCTCAGTGTTAGGGAAATGGAAGTTTCTTCCCAAAAAATTGAGAAAAAACTGAGAAACGATGCCTAAACTCAGTTTTTTTAGGGACGTCTAGTCTGGTCGTACAATGGTTTCCTTCATCTTTATGTGTGTGGTGCGCCCTCTTAATGAAGTGATTTTGGGCTAAAACAATTGGTTTCACGTCCCTTGATGAGTTCGTGAGACATGCACATGAAATTTAGGCCGCGAAGGGCGCAACTTGGGGGCTGAAAAAATGTATGACTAAAAAGGGCCTATCTTAGGCTTCAGATCTCCTAAAAATGACCAAATTTCGGCCTGTCTCAAAAAGTGACGAAATTTCACTGCTAGAACCCTGACGGGCTCAATTTTAGGGAAATGAAAGTTTCCCCCCAAAAAATTGAGAAACGATGCCTAGACTCACTTTTTTTAGGGACGTCTAGTCTGGTCGTACAACGATTTCCTTCATCTTTATGTGTGTGGTGTGCCCCCATAAAGAAGTGATTATAGGCTAAAAAAATTGGTTCCACGTCCCTTTATGAGTCCATGAGATATGCACATGAAATTGGGCCACAAAGGGCGCGCCTTGGGGGGTAAAAAAATGTATGGCCCAAAAGGGACAAAAAAAATGCCTATATTAGGCTTTGAACCTCCCAAAAATGACCAAATTTCGGCCTGTCTAAAAAAGTGATGAAATTTCACTCCTAGAACTCTAGCGGGCTTAGTGTTAGGGACATGGAATTTTCTTCCCAAAAAAACTGAGTGATGCCCAGACTCAGTTTTTTTTAGGGACGTCTAGCCTGGTAGTACAACGGTTTCCTTAATCTTTATGTTTGTGGTGCACCCTCTTAATGAAGTGATTTCGGGCAAAAAAACATGTTTCACATCCCTCGACGAGTTCCCGACACATGCGCACGAAATTAAGGTTGCGAAGGGCACGCCTTGGTGGTAGAAAAAATGTACGACGCAAAATGGTCGAAAAAGGTCCTATATAAGGCTTTGGATCTCCCAAAAATGCAAATTTCGACCTGTTTCAGAAGTGACGGAATTTCATTCCTAGAAGCCTGGCAGGCTCAGTTTGAGGAGAATGGAAGTTTCCCCTAAAAATCAGTTTTTTTAGGGACGTCTAGTTTGGTGGTACAACCGTTTTCTTCATTTTATGTGCGTGGTGCGCCCCCTTAGTGTAGTGTTTCTAAACCCTAAAAATATGTTTCATGTCCCTCGACGAGTCCCCGACATATGCGCATGAAATTAGGGTTGTGAAGGGCGCACCTTGGTGGCAGAAAAAATGTACGACACAAAATGGTCGAAAAAGGGGCCTATATTAGGCTTGGGACCTCCCAAAAATGACCAAATTTCGGCCAGCCTCAGAAAGTGACGAAATTTCATTCCTAGAAGACTGGCGGGCTCAGTTTGAGAAAAATGGAAGTTTGCCCCCAAAGAAACTGAGAAACGATTCCCATACTCAGTTTTTTTAGGGACGTCTAGTATGATGGTACAACCGTTTCCTTCATTTTATATGCGTGGTGCGCCCTTTTAATGAATAGTTTTCGGGCTAAAAAAATATGTTTCACGTCCCTCGACAAGTCCTCGACACATGCAAATGAAATTAGGGTCCCGAAGGGTGCGCCTTGGTGGCAGAAAAAATTATGACGCAAAATGGTTGGAAAAGGGCCTATATTAGGCTTGCAACCTCCAAACAATGACCAAATTTTGGCCTGTCTCAGAAATTGACGAAATTTTATTCCTAGAAGCCTAGCAAGCTCAGTTTAAGGAAAATGGAAGTTTCCTTCCAAAGAAACTTAGAAACGATGCCCATACTCAGTTTTTTTTAGGGATGTCTAGACTAGTGGTATAACTGTTTCCAACATCTTTATGTGCGTGGTGTGCCCCTTTAGTGAAGTGTTTTTGGGGTTAAAAAATGTGTTTCACATCCCTCAACGAGTCTCCAACACATGCGCATGAAATTAAGATCGCGAAGGGTGCGCCTTGATGGCAAAAAAAGTGTACGACGCAAAATGGTCGAAAAAGGGCCTATATTAGGCTCCGAACCTCGCAAAAATGACCAAATTTCGGCCTGTCTCATAAAGTGAAAAAATTCCATTCCTAGAACCCTGACGGGCTCAGTTTGAAGAAAATGGAAGTTTCCGCCCCAAAAAACTGAGAAACGATGCCCAGACTCAGTTTTTTTTAGGGACGTCTAGTTTGGTGGTACAATTGTTTCCATCATTTTATGTGCGTGGTGTGCCCACTTAATGAAGTGTTTTTGGGCTAAAAAACATGTTTCACATCCCTTGATGAGTCCTTGACACATGAGCATGAAATTAAGGTCGCGAAGGGCACACTTTGGTGGCAGAAAAAATGTACGACTCAACATGGTCGAAAAAATGCCTATATTAGGCTTCGGATCTCCCAAAAATGACAAAATTTCGGCCTGTCTCAAAAGGCAACGAAATTTCATTCCTAACAACTAGCTAGGCTCAGTTTGATGAAAGTGGAAGTTTCGACCAAAAAAAACTGAAACTCGATGCCCCAGACTCAGTTTCTTTTTTGGGGCGTCTATGCTGGTCGTGCAACAGTTTCTTCCATCTTAATTCAGGGATTATGAGCCAAACAAATTGGTTTCACGTCCCTCGACGAGTTCGCGATGCATGAATATCAAATTTCATTGAAGAAGAGTGCGCCTCGGGGCAGAAAAAATGTCGGATGAAAAATGGGCTATACTAGGCTATGGCCTTCACAAAAATGACCGAATTTCGGCCTGTCTCAAAAGGTGACGAAATTTCATTTCTAGCAACTTCGTAGGCTCAGTTTGACGAAAGTGGAAGTTTTACAAAAAAAAAAAAAACTGAAACACGATGCCCCAGACTCATTTTTTTTATTGGGACGTCTCTGCTGGTTGTGCAACGGTTTCATCCATCTTTATGTGTGTGGTACACCCTCTGAATTCAGAGATTATGGGCCAAAAAAATTAGTTTCACGTCCCTCGATGAGTCCCTGAGGCATTGATATCAAATTTCAGCAAAGAAAAGTGCGCCTTGGTGGCAGAAAAAATGTAGGACGAAAATCGGACGAAAAAGGGCTATATTAGTTTATGGCCCTCCCAAAAATGACCAAATTTTAGCCTGTCTCAAAAGGTGAAGAAATTTCATTGTTAGCAACTTGGTAGGCTCAGTTTTATGAAAGTGGAAGTTTCACCCAAAAAAAAACTGAAACACGATGCTTCAGCCTTAGTTTTATTTTGGGGCGTCTATGCTGGTTGTGCACCAGTTTCTTCCATCTTCATTTGTTTGGTACGCCCTCTTAATTCAGGGATTATAGGCCAAACTAATTGGTTTCACGTCTCTCGATGAGTCCCTGACGCATGGATATCAAATTTTGAGTGAAGAAGAGTGCGCCTCGGGGGTAGAAAAAATGTCAGACAAAAATCGGACGAAAAAAGGGCTAAATTAGGCTATATGCCCATCCCAAAAATGACCAAATATCGGCCTGTCTCAAAATGGGCCAAAATTTCATTCCTAGCAACTTGGCAGACTCAGTTTGATGGAAGCAGAAGTTTCGTCAAGGCCCCCAAAAAAAACCTTAGTCTGGGGCATCCTTTTTCGATTTTTTTTGGGCGAAACTTCCGCTTCCATCAAACTGAGCCTACCAAGTTGCTAGGAGCGAAATTTCGGCACCTTTTGAGACAGGCCGAAATTTGGTCATTTTTGGGTGGGGCATAGCCTAATTTAGCCCCTTTTTCGTACGATTTTCGTCCGACATTTCTTCCAGCCTCGAAACGCGCTTTTCTCTGCTTGAATTTGATATCCACGCGTCAAGGACTCGTCGAGGGACGTGAAACAAATTTGTTTGGCCCTTAATCACTGAGATAAGAGGGCGTACCAGACACATAAACATGGATGAAATCGTTGCACGAACAGCGTCAAGGCCCCCAAAAAAAAAACCGAGTTAGGGGCATTGTTTTTCGATTTTTTTTGGGCGAAACTTGCGCTTCCATCATGCTGAGTGTCACAATCGTAGTTCTGCGCTGGACTAAACGATTATGCGGCACTTGTTCTAGCTTGCGAACAAGTCAGCCTGATCAAATTCTGATCGCCTACGGCACACCGAGTGCCTCTCGTAACCTCCGGCCCCGTTCCAAGGAAAATGATTTTAGAAAACGGGTTTTAGAGGAAAAGGATTTCGCAAACGTTTAAAAGCATGTTTGAGAAATTAAGATGTGTTGTAAGACTAGAAAGCAAAAAGGGACAACAACGACTTTATAGCTCACAACTCCGAATATGAGGATTTGATGATTAGTCTTACCCCCATATAGTACATTCTGAACAATTTTAGGATTGTCACTCTTGCACATGCAAAGTGGCGAGCGGTCACTTACAAAGAAAAGTACTAGGAAAGTAAACTAACTAGCAAAATGAAATACATAAGGTGAAAGCATAATAAAAAGGGGTTGAGGCGGGCATGCGGCCACGGGCAACACGCCCTGAACAAGCATGACCGTGACACTGAGCCTACCAAGTTTCTAGGAATTAAATTTCGACACCTTTTGAGACAGGCCAAAATTTTGTCATTTGTGGGTGTGGCATAGCCTAATTTAGCCCCTTTTTCATACAATTTTCGTCCGACATTTTTTTCGGCCTCGGAATGCGCTCTTCTCTGCATGAATTTGATATCCATGCGTCAAGGACTTGTCGAGGGACGTGAAACAAATTTGTTTGGCCCATAATCTCTGAGATAAGAGGGCGTACCAGATACATAAACATGGATGAAACTGTTGCACGAACAGCGTAAAGGCCCCCAAAATAAAACTGAGTCTGGGGCATCCTTTTTAGATTTTTTTTTGGCGAAACTTCCACGTCCAACAAACTGAGTCTACCAGGTTGCTAGGAGTGAAATTTCGACACCTTTTGAGACAAGCCGAAATTTGTTCATTTTTTGGGTGGGGTATAGCCTAATTTAGCCATTTTTTCGTACGATTTTCGTCCGACATTTTTTCGGGCCTCAAGGCGCGCTCTTCTGTGCTTGAATTTGGTATCCACACATCAAGGACTCGTCGAGGAACGTGAAACAAATTGGTTTGGCCCATAATCTCTGAGATAAGAGGGCGTACCAGACACATAAACCGGGATGAAACCGTTGCATGAACAGCGTAAAGGCCCCCAAAATAAAACTGAGTCTGGGGCATCCTTTTTCGATTTTTTTTGGGCGAAACTTCCACATCCATCAAACTGAGCCTTCCAAGTTGCTAGGAGTGAAATTTCGGCACCTTTTGAGACAGGCCGAAATTTGGTCATTTTTGGGTGGGGCATAGACTAATTTAGCCATTTTTTCGTATGACTTTCGTTCGACATTTTTTCGGGCCTCGAAACGCGCTCTTCTCCGCTTGAATTTGATATCCACGCTTCAAGGACTCGTCGAGGGAAGTGAAACAAATTTATTTGGCCCATAATCTCTGAGATAAGAGGGCGTACCAGAATCATAAACACGGATGAAACCGTTGCACGAACAGCGTAAAGGCCCCCAATAAAAGAAACCGAGTCTGGGGCATCCTTTTTTGATTTTTTTTGGGCGAAACTTCCGCTTCCATCAAACTGAGCCTACAAAGTTGTTAGGAATGAAATTTCAGCACCTTTTGAGACAGGCCGAAATTTGGTCATTTTTGGGTGGGGCATAGCCTAATTTAGCCCCTTTTTCGTACGATTTTCGTCCGACGTTTTTTCGGGGCTCGAGGCGCGCTCTTCTCGGCCTGAATTTGGTATCCACGCGTCAAGGACTCGTCGAGGAACTTGAAACAAATTGGTTTGGCCCATAATCTCGGAGATAAGAGGGCGTACCAGACACATAAACATAGATGAAACCGTTGCATGAACAGCGTCAAGGTCCCAAAAAAAAAACCGAGTCTGGGGCATCCTTTTTCGATTTTTTTTGGGCGAAACTTCCGCTTCCATCAAACTGAGCCTATCAAGTTGCTAGGAATGAAATTTCTACACCTATTGAGAAAGGCCGAAATTTGGTCATTTTTGGGTGGGGCATAGCCTAATTTAGCCCTTTTTTCGTACAATTTTTGTTCGACATTTTTTCAGGCCTCGAAATGCGCTGTTCTCCGCTTGAATTTGATATCCACGTATCAAGGACACGTCGAGTGACGTGAAACAAATTTGTTTGGCCCATAATCTCTGAGATAAGAGGGCTTACCAAACACATAAACACGGATGAAACCGTTGCACGAACAGCGTCAAGGCCCCCAAAAAAACACCGAGTCTGGGCCATCCTTTTTCGAATCTTTTTGGGCGAAACTGCCGCTTCCATTAAACTGAGCCTACAAAGTTGATAGGAATGAAATTTCGAAACCTGTTGAGACAGGCCAAAATTTGGTCATTTTTGGGTGGGGCATAGCCTAATTTAGCCCTTTTTCGTACGATTTTCGTCCGACATTTTTTCCGGCCTTGAAACGCGCTCTTCTATGCTTGAATTTGATATCCACACGTCAAGGACTCGTCGAGAAACGTGAAAGAAATTTGTTTGGCCCATCTCTGAGATAAGAGGGCGTACCAGACACATAAACACGGATGAAACCGTTGCACGAAGAGCATCAAGGCCCCCAAAAAAAAACCAAGTCTGGGGCATCCTGTTTCATTTTTTTTTTTTGGCGAAACTTCCGCTTCCATCAAACTGAGCCTTCCAAGTTGCTAGGAATGAAATTTTGGCACCTTTTGAGACAGGCCGAAATTTGGTCATTTTTGGGTGAGGCATAGCCTAATTTAGCCCGTTTTTCGTACGATTTTCATCCGACATTTTTTTCGTCCTCGAAACGCGCTCTTCACCGCTTGAATTTGATATCCACGCGTTAAGGACTCGTCAAGGGACGTGAAACAAATTTGTTTGGCCCATAATCTCTGAGATAAGAGGGCGTACCAGGCACATAAACATGGATGAAACCGTTGCACGAACAGTGTCAAGGCCCCAAAAAAAAAACCAAGTCTGGGGCATCCTGTTTCGTTTTTTTTTTTGGCGAAACTTCCGCTTCCATCAAACTGAGCCTTCCAAGTTGCTAGGAATGAAATTTCGGCACCTTTATAGACGGGCCGAAATTTGGTCATTTTTGGATGGGGCATAGCCTAATTTAGCCCATTTTTTGTACGATTTTCGTCCGACATTTTTTCCGGCCTTGAAACGCCCTCTTCTCTGCTTGAATTTGATATCCACGCGTCAAGGACTCGTCGAGGGACGTGAAACAAATTTGTTTGGTCCATAATCTCTGAGATAAGAGGGCGTACCAGACACATAAACACGGATGAAATCGTTGCACGAACAGCGTCAAGGCCCCCAAAAAAACACTGTGTCTGGGGCATCCTTTTTCGATTCTTTTTGGGCGAAACTGCCGCTTCCATCAAACTGAGCCTACCAAGAATCTAGGAATAAATTTCGGCACCTTTTGAGATAGGCCAAAATTTGGTCATTTTTGGGTGGGGCATAAGCTAATTTAGCCCCTTTTTCGTACGATTTTCGTCCGACATTTTTTCCGGCCTCGAAACGCGCTCTTCTCCACTTGAATTTGATATCCACGCATCAAGGACTCGTCGAGGGACGTGAAACAAATTTTTTTGGCCCATAATCTCTGAGATAAGAGGGCGTACTAGTCACATAAACACGGATGAAACTGTTGCACGAACAGCGTCAAGGCCCCCAAAAAAACACCGAGACTGGGGCATCCTTTTTCGATTTTTTTTTGGGCGAAACTTCCGCTTCCATCAAACTGAGCCTACCAAGTTGGTAGGAATGAAATTTCAACACCTTTTGAGACAGGCCGAAATTTGGTCATTTTCTGGAGGGGCATAGCCTAATTTAGCCCCTTTTTCGTACGATTTTCGTCCGACATTTTTTCTGGCCTCGAAACGCGTTCTTCTATGCTTGAATTTGATATCCACGCGTCAAGAACTCATCGAGGGACGTGAAACAAATTGGTTTGGCCCATAATCTCTGAGAGAAGAGGGCATATCAGATGCATAAACATGGATGAAACTGTTGCACGAACAGCGTTAAGGCCCCCAAAAGAACACCGAGTCTAGGGTATCCTTTTTCGATTCTTTTTGAGCGAAACTTCCGCTTCCATCAAACTGAGCCTATCAGGTTGCTAGGAGTGAAATTTCGGCACCTTTTGAGACAGGCCTAAATTTGGTCATTTTTGGGAGGGGCATAGCCTAATTTAGCCTTTTTTTCGTACAATTTTCGTCCAACATTTTTTCCAGCCTTGAAACGCGCTCTTCTCCACTTGTATTTGATATCCATGCGTCAAGGACTCGTCGAGGGACGTGAAACAAATTTGTTTGGCCCATAATCTGTCACATTCCCTCCCGGATTATCCTCCATAACCCGAGAGGAGATGTGAAGACAGCAACCTTGACTCCTCTGTAAGGTTCACTGTCCAACCATTTTCACCAAATACGGCCCAGACGAGGTTCGACGTAGGGAAAGCATCCCGAACTCGCTCGCTACCTGGAAAATTAGAAAAAATGGAAAACGTGAGCTAAAGCCCCGTGAGTGACAAGTTTTGTAAAACTATCTTTTATTCGAAAACAAACATATTAAATCAATACGCATAAAACATGGATTTAACACGATTATTTAATAGAAACATATTTTCCACAAAACTTTATCAATCTCATAAATCCATTCCAAATCAGTAGAATCGTTTTCCAGAATGATTAAACAGAAAACCGTTTGGTTTTTTTCAATCTTTTCCCTTAGTTGAGGCGGAGCAAGACTCAACCTTTGAACGTCGAAAACAACCTTAGTTGGGGTGGAGCAAGACTCAACACACCCAACGTCGAAATCATCCCTGGCTTGATGCGGAGCAAAACTCGATGCACCAGCCAAATCAACCTCTATGTGCACATAGGAATATGACGAGCTGCCCAAGTACCTTCTCATGTCCTTCAGTACTGGGTCCTGGGGAAACTCACGTGCCTTCTCATGTCCTTGAGCACTGAGCCTCCTCTAAAACATTTTATCAATCAGTTTACATAAATAGTTCATATGAAACCTTTCCATGAAAAATCAGATATAACACGATAAACAACATTTCACAACATGCCATTCAGCATCTCATAGAAAACGGATAAAACATGCCTTGTGAACAATGTCATCAAACATCATGCTTTTCAAGAAAACAGTTCATCTCAAAGCCATATTTCATAAGAAAAACCAAACTAAACATTTTTAATAAATTTCGTTTCAAAGAGAGAAAAGTGTCACTCACAACTTGTCCTTAGGCCCTGAACGGATTATATGCCTTTCCGAACTCTTCTTGGCCTGTAAATACACATTCCTCACGTTATGCTTCCCTTAAACTTCCTTTACATGATCATTAAATGTGCATACTTAAACTCTAATCATGATTCACCCCGAGACTCCCTTTCTTTTCTAAAATAAACATAATAAGCGAGATTCTCAATGAGATTTCACCTTACTAACGAGATTACTAGCGAAATTACGCAACAAATACACGACACTAGTGACATCAGAATAAGCGAGGCTAGCGAGATTACCCGAGGAGCGACACTGAGCGAGAGTCAGTGAGATTTGTGAGACAAAACCTCCTCTGCACTACTAGCGAGATTCGTGTCGCTACTCATGCTCCAATTTCTTAGCGATACCAGCTTCCTAACGACACCCGACCGCAGAGTTTCCTCCTTTTCTCTTTGTTCTCACTTCTGTCAGTTCAAAGTCACATTTCCAGCCAAATTTAGAACTTCTTTCCTTCTGCAAACTTGTAGAGAAATATGTTTTCTAGCTTACCTCAAATTTTCATGGCTTAACTCGTCCTGGTTCGTCAGATATTGCAAGTTTTCTCCGCGCTACTCCAGATTGCACAGAAATTTTGTATCAGTAACTTCCAGCTAAAAGTTTACATGTTTCTATTCCATTTCAACTCAGGCACCCTTCATAAAAGTTGTTCAAAATTGAGTTAACTTACTAACCTCAAAATTTCAGCCTTAGACTCGATCTCTTCAATTCACTCTACTCCAAACATCAGGTGTCGTCCAGCCGTGCGCTCACGAACAGCGTTCTTTTCCAGCTTAGATTTTAACACTATTATAGTAGATTCCCCTCCAAAATCCACCGGGACACCCTCTTCTACTTCCCTTTGTAGTTCGTTTGAAAAGTGAAACCGACTCAAGTTCTCGAAGTGTCTAAAATGATTAAATATTTAATTCATTTTTCCTTTATATATATATCACTGACTTTAAGCTCTCGAAGTGTCCAGAATGATTGGATATTAATTTATTTACTTTTATATATATCACCGACTTAACCCTCCAAGGCAGGCTGGCGCACTGGGTTCTCTTTTCTTACTTCAACGCAAGGCACCCTTAACGCCACCTACCCTAACGCCTTCATCCATCAACCACGCTCAACGCATGGCGCCCTCAACGCCTCCTATCTTCACTGAATGCAACACAGTCATTCCCACCACTATCTTCGTCGCATCAAGACCACTCTGTCTTCGACGCAGAGTGACTTCAGCGCATGGCTGTCTTCGACGCAGAGTGACTTCAGTGCATGGCTGTCTTCGACGCAGAGTGACTTCAACGCGTGGTTCAAGCACATTTCTTCCCCCGCTAATGATCACTTATCCTTCGACGCGGGCAACTATTTCAGCTTACAACCCTTCGTGATTCAGTCAACAACGCATGGTTTCTCAAATAGTTCCACTTTCCTCTTCACATTCACCAACGCATAGTCTTGGCCAACACTTAGCCAAAAATTTTACTTTCTTCTTCATTCACCAACGCATAGTCTTGGCCAACAGTTAGCAAAAATTTTGCTCTCCTTCTCGAATACTTCCCATACGTCCACCTTTACTATGCGTTACCTCAGTCTTGACCATGCGTCCAACATGGCCTTTTATTCCTTTCCTTCAGACTTTTCAACGCATCGATTTTTTTTTTAAAAGTTGGGTGTCACATAATCTCTGAGATAAGAGGGCGTACTAGACACATAAACATGGAAGAAACCGTTGCACGAACAACGTCAAGGCCCCAAAAAAAAAAACCGAGTTTGGGGCATCCTTTTTCGATTTTTTTTGGGTGAAACTTCCGCTTCCATCAAACTGAGCCTACCAAGTTGCTAGGAATGAAATTTCGGCACCTTTAGAGACGGACCGAAATTTGGTCATTTTTGCGTGGGGCATAGCCTAATTTAGCCCATTTTTCGTACGATTTTTGTCCGACATTTTTTCCAGCCTCGAAACGCGCTCTTCTCCACTTGAATTTGATATCCACGCGTCAAGGACTTGTCGAGGGACGTGAAACAAATTTGTTTGGCCCACAATCTCTGACATAAGAGGGTGTAACAGACACATAAACATGGATGAAACCGTTGCACGAACAGCGTTAAGGCCCCCAGAAAAAACCGAGTCTGAGGCATCCTTTTCCGTTTTTTTCTGGGCGAAACTCCCGCTTCCATCAAACTGAGCCTTCCAAGTTGCTAGGAATGAAATTTCGGCACCTTTTGAAACAGGCTGAAATTTTGTCATTTTTGGGTGGGGCATAGCCTAATTTAGCCCATTTTTTGTACGATTTTCGTCCGACATTTTTTTCGGCCTCGAAACGCGCTCTTCTATGCTTGAATTTGATATCCACGCGTCAAGGACTCGTTGAGGAACGTGAAAAAAATTGATTTGGCACATAATCTCTGAGATACGAGGGTGTACCAAACACATAAACATGGATGAAACCGTTGCAGGAATAGCATAAAGGCCACAAAAAAACTGTGTTCGGGGCATCCTTTTTCGGCTTTTTTTGGGCGAAACTTCCACGTCCATCAAACTGAGCCTACCAAGTTGCTGGGAGTGAAATTTGGGCACCTTGTGAGACAAGCCAAATTTGGTCATTTTTGGGTGCGGCATAGCCTAATTTAGCCCCTTTTTCGTACGATTTTCGTCTGACATTTTTTCGGCCCTCGAGGCGCGCTCTTCTCTGCTTGAATTATGTATCCAGGCGTCAAGGACTCGTCGAGGAACGTGAAAAAAATTTGTTTGGCCCATAATCTCTGAGATAAGAGGGCGTACCAGACACATAAAGATGGATGAAACCGTTGCACGAACAGCATAAAGGCCCAAAAAAAAAAAAACTCCGTCCGGGGAAACCTTTTTAGACTTTTTTTGGGCGAAACTTCCACGTCCATCAAACTGAGCCTACCAAGTTGCTAGGAGTGAAATTTGGGCTCAGTTTGAGACAGGCCGAAATTTGTTCATTTTTGGGTGGGGCATAGCCTACTTTAGCCCCTTTTTCGTACGATTTTCGTCCGAAATTTTTTCTGGCCTCGAGGCGCGCTCTTCTCTGCTTGAATTTGGTATCCACTGGTCAGGGACTCGTCGAGGAACGTGAAACAAATTGGTTTGGCTCATAATCCCTGAGATAAGATTGTGTACCAGACATATAAATATGGATGAAACTGTTGCACGAACAACTTAAAGGCCCCAAAAAAAAACTGAGTCCGGGGCATCCTTTTTCGATTTCTTTTGGGCGAAACTTCCACGTCCATCAAAGTGAGCCTACCAAGTTTCTAGGAGTGAAATTTGGGCTCAGTTTGAGACAGGCCGAAATTTGGTCGTTTTTGGGTTGGGCATAGCCTAATTTAGCCCCTTTTTCGTACGATTTTCGTCCGACATTTTTTCGGGAATCGAGGTGCACTCTTCTCTGCTTGAATTTGGTATCCACGCATCAAGGACTCGTCGAGGAACGTGAAACAAATTGGTTTTGCCCATAATCTCTGCTATAAGAAGGCGTACTAGACACATAAACATAGATGAAACCGTTGCACAAACAGCATAAAGGCCCCAAAAGAAAAACTGTGACCGGGGCCTTCTTTTTAGAATTTTTTTAGGCGAAACTTCCACGTCCATAAAACTGAGCCTACCAAATTGCTAGGAGTGAAATTTGGGCTCAGTTTGAGACAGGCCGAAATTTGGGAATTTTTGGGTGGGGCATAGCCTACTTTAGCCCCTTTTTCGTAGATTTTCGTTCAAAATTTTTTCTGGGCTCGAGGCGCGCTCTTCTCTGCTTGAATTTGTATCCACGCGTCACGGACTCGTCGAGGAACGTGAAACAAAATTGTTTGGCCTATAATCTCTGAGATATGATGGTGTACTAGACACATAAACCTGGATGAAACCGAACAGCGTAAAGGCCCCCAAAAAAAAACTTAGTCAGGGGGAAAATTAGGCTATGCCTCACCCAAAAATGACCAAATTTCGGCCTATCTCAAACTGAGTCGAAATTTCACTCCTAGCAACCTGGTAGGCTCAATTTGATGAACGTGGAAGTTTCGCCAAAAAAAAAAAAAACAGAAAAAGGATGCCCCGGACTCAGTTTTTTTTTTGGGGCCTTTACGCTGTTCATGCAACGGTTTCATCCCTGTTTATATGTCTGGTAAGCCCTTTTATCTCAGAGATTATGGGAAAAACCAATTTGTTTCACGTTCCTCGACGAGTCCTTGACGAGTGGATACAAAATTCAAGCAGAGAAGAACGTGTCTCGAGGCTCAAAAAAATGTCGGACGAAAGTCGTACGAAAAAGGGGCTAAATTAGGCTATTCCCCACCAAAAAATGACCAAATTTCAACCTGTCTCAAACTGAGCCGAAATTTCACTCCTAGATACCTGGTAGGCTCAGCTTGATGGACGTGGAAGTTTCGCCCAAAAAAAAACAGAAAAAGGATGCCCCGAACTCAGTTTTATTTTTGAGGCCTTTACGTTGTTCGTGCAACGGTTTCATCCATGTTTATGTGTCTGGTACGCCCTCTTATCTCAGAGATTATAGGTAAAACCAATTTGTTTCACGTTCCTCGACGAGTCGTTGACGCGTGGATAAAAAAATTCAAGCAGAGAAGAGTGTGCCTCGAGGCCCGAAAATATGTTGGACGAAATCCGTACGAAAAAAGGGCTAAATTAGGCTATTCCCCACCCAAAAATGACCAAATTTCGTCCTGTCTCAAACTGAGCCAAAATTTCACTCCTAGCAACCTGGTAGGCTCAGTTTGATGGACGTGGAAGTTTCGCCCAAAAAAAACCGAAAAAGGATGCCCGGACTCAGTTTTTTTTGGGGCCTTTATGTTGTTCGTTCAACGGTTTCATCCCTGTTTATGTGTCTAGTACGCCCTCTTGTCTCAGAGATTATGGGCAAAAAAAAATTGTTTCACGTTCCTCGTCAAGTCCTTGACGCGTTGATATAAAATTCAAGCAGAGAAGAGGGCATCTTGAGGCTCGAAAAAATGTCGAACGAAAATCGTACGAAAAAGGGGCTAAATTAGGCTATGCCCCACCAAAAAATGACCAAATTTCGGCCTGTTTCAAAAGGTGTCGAAATTTCACTCCTAGCAACTTGGTAGGCTCAGTTTGATGGACGTGGAAGTTTCGCCCAAATAAAATCGAAAAAGAATGCCCCGGACTCAGTTTCTTTTTTTGGAGCCTTTACGCTGTTCATGCAACGGTTTCATCCCTGTTTATGTGTCTGGTACGCCCTCTTATCTCAGAGATTATGGGCCAAACAATATTGTTTCACGTTCCTCCACGAGTCCTTGACACGTGGATACCAAATTCAAGCCGAGAAGAGCGTGCCTCGAGGTCCGAAAAAATGTCGGACGAAAATCGTATGAAAAAGGGGCTAAATTACGCTATGCCCCACCCAAAAATGACCAAATTTCGGGCTATTTCAAAAGGTGCTGAAATTTCACTCCTAGCAAGTTGGTAGACTCAGTTTGATGGACGTGGAAGTTTCGCCCAAAAAAAATCGAAAAAGAATGCCCCGGACTCAGTTTCTTTTTTGGGGGCCTTTACGCTGTTCGTGCAACGGTTTCATCCCTGTTTATGTGTCTGGTACGCCTTCTTATCTCAGAGATTATGGGCCAAACAAATTTGTTTCACGTTCCTCCACGAGTCCTTGTGATGTGGCACTTTTGTGTGTGTTTACCGCAAGTGTACGGGTCAAGTTATAATATAAAACGGTTAAGTTCGAGTATTCGTTTCCACTAGAGATCCAATTGGGAAGGTTTAAGTTATTTAGCTATTCTAGAATCAAATCAATTTTATTTGAGGATTGGAATTCAACTTTTGTTTTTGGGAAAAAGAAAAATCAAGCAAGAAAATATCAAAGGGATAATTGCAAGAGTCAAAGAGAGTTCTAGGATTTCAAATCCTTGTTTGTTTCATCATGCAAAATTATGGATTTCATGTATTTAATTCTTATGCCTAAGTCTAGAAACTTAATTCCAAGTTATCTTCTCTCAAAGACAACTCTTTCTCATGCAACTTGATTGATAGTTAATCTCTTAAAACCAATACAAAATTACATGGCATTAAAACTAGTCTTTAGCAACTTTCATTGTAAACCTAACTACTCTCGTGATAGATTAACAACGATTCATTGTTATAGATCAAATTAAACATATAATCTCTCGATTCATACATCTAATCTAACATGTGAAGGTGGCCAATCTTCAAGAATTAAACACAATAACAATGAAAAGCATATTTATTTGAACAAAACCATGATTCTACAAATTTATCATGAATTCACAAACAATTCATCAAAAACCCTAAAACCAAAGAGTTTAGCCACTCATAGCGTAAAGCAACATATTGATAAAAAAGAATCAAAGAAAGAGTGTAGAGAACAGGGAAACTCTACTTAAAAGAGGTTCTTGATTGAGGCAGCACCGTCACGAACTCCTTGGCTCTCGCGTCGGACTTCGAAGGGCACCAAAACTATCTCGAACTCTTTTCCTCTTCCTTGCGGCTAACTCACTCTTGGGACTCTAGCTTAATTCTCACCTTTTCGGATCGTTCTCTTGTTCTGCAACTTTCTTGATCTTCTTGATATTTCTCCCCCCCCCCTTTTTGGCTGCTGAAAACCCCTAAATTTATAGAGTTTGGCCGCCCAAAATTTAACCTAAAATACAAAACTTGCGTTTAAATTAACGCTGGCGCCGCAGCGCTGACGCATAGTGCCGCGGCGCTAGCGTTGCGACCAAAATTAAGTTGCTCTCGGGTTTTAGCGCCGCGGCAGCGCCGTCCCAGCGCCGCGACGCTGTCTTGCGTTCACCAAGTACGCGTCGAAGCAGCGCCTTCCCAGCGCCGCGTTGCTGCTCTGCGTCCATGCTGATGCATTTCTGCCTCAGCGCCGCGGCGCATCATGCGTTTCAAGCAAGAATGCATTTTTCAGCACTTTTTCTCCATATTCTTGCTCGGTTTTGATCTTTCAGTCGTTTCTTCTAATTTTCCTCGTTTTAACCTGAAAATCACTTGCAAACAAGTGAAATCGAATATAAAACTCCCTTAATTTGAGAGAATAATAAGCACTTTTCAAGTGCTTATCAACACCCCAAACTTAGAGATTTGCTAGTCCCGAGCAAAGAATAAAATCAAATAATAGGGAGTTTTAGATGAAGAAGTGTGCAATTGACTCATGTCTCAGAGAATAGCATTCAGAGCTTAAGTAGAAACATGCAAGCATATCTATATTGTTATAATTATTCAAGGCCAAATCTTGCTATCTCCCATGTGTGTGTGTGCAAACCTCCTTCAATTTAAAATACTAGAACTCAAATTAGGATTTAAGAGAGTTTCTTTAGTTTTCCCCCTACTCTAGCTCATGCACCAATCTTCAAGCTTTCATGCATTCAAGTGAGTAATATGTCCACTAAGGTGCCTTTCAATCATATATTTTTTTTTCATGGGCCCAAACTTGCATTCTTTTACCTAGAGGCATTAGCTTTCACACATCCACTGTAGGGACTCGTACCTAGTCAATTCCCAGGTGTCCTTACTGATCACAGCAAAGGCAGCTCTTTTTACCCCTATCCATGCATACTCATTACAAGTTTATCATTTAAAAAGATAGACAAATAAAGCTCATATATTTTGTGTACACTCTTTCTTTTCTAAAGGCATGTATACTCTTTTCTTTTTCCTTAGTCTAAGATTACAAGCAATCATGCATTTCCACTCCCTAACCGGTGGGGCCTTTCGAAGTGACAACAAAATACACCCGACTTAATCATTTTTTCAGTTAAAGACTCTAAATAGAAGTGGCTACGTGCTCAAGAATATGAGAGATTTTAAAAGGGACTTAAATAAATTTAACTCAAGATAGTGCTATTCTATTTCCACAATAAGTCATTTATCATGCAAATTCAAATCTCATCATGGGCAATCAACATCAAGGCACACAACCATAAACAACATTTCCATTAAATTTTAAAACTCCAAAATTTTCAAAAATTTTTTTCAAAAACTGTTTCAAAGAGATTAGGGGCCAAACCAATTTGTTTCACGTTCTTCCACAAGTCCTTGACCCGTGGATAACAAATTCAAGCCGAGAAGAGCGTGCCTCGAGGTTTGAAAAAATGTCGGACGAAAATCATACGAAAAAGGGGCTAAATTAGTCTATGCCCCACCCAAAAATGACCAAATTTCGGCCTGTCTCAAAAGGTGCCGAAATTTCACTCCTAGCAACTTGGAAGGCTCAGTTTGATGGATGTGGAAGTTTCGCCCCAAAAAAATCGAAAAAGGATGGCCCGGACTCAGTTTTATTTTGGGGGCCTTTACGCTGTTCGTGCAACGGTTTCATCCCTGTTTATGAGTCTGGTACGCCCTCTTATCTAAGAGATTATGGGCCAAACCAATTTGTTTCAAGTTCCTCGGCGAGTCCTTCATGCGTGGATACAAAATTTGAAGAACAGAAGAGCGCGCCTCGAACCCCGAAAAAATGCCGGACGAAAATCGTATGAAAAAGGGGCTAAATTCGGCTATGCCCCACCCAAAAATGACCAAATTTCGGCCTGTCATGAACTGAGCCGAAATTTCATTCCTAGCTACCTGTTCGGCTCAGTTTGATGGACGTGGAAGTTTCGCCGAAAAAAAATCGAAAAAGGATGCCCCGGACTCAGTTTTTTTTTTTAGGGCCTTTATGCAGTTCGTGCAACGGGTTCATCCTTGTTTATGTGTCTGGTACGCCCTCTTAGATCCGAGATTATGGGCAAAACCAATTTGTTTCACGTTCCTTAACGAGTCCTTGACGTGTGGATACCAAATTCAAACCGAGAAGAGCGCGCCTCGACCCCCGAAAAGATGTCGGACGAAAATCGTACGAAAAAGGGGCTAAATTAGGCTATGCCCTACACAAAATTGACCAAATTTCGGCCTGTCTCAAACGGTGCCGAAATTTCACTCCTAGAACTTTGGTAGGCTCAGTTTGATGGACGTGGAAGTTTCATGCGAAAAAAATCGAAAAAGAATGCCCCGGACTCAGTTTTATTTTGGGGGCCTTTACGCTGTTCGTGCAACGGTTTCATCCCTGTTTATGTGTCTGGTACGCCCTCTTATCTCAGAGATTATGAGCCAAACCAATTTGTTTCAAGTTCCTCGGCGAGTCCTTCATGCGTGGATACCAAATTTGAAGAACGGAAGAGCGCGCCTCGAGTCCCGAAAAAATGCCAGACGAAAATGGTACGAAAAAGGGGATAAATTAGGCTATGCCCCACCCAAAATTGACCAAATTTCGGCCTGTCTGAAACTGAGCCGAAATTTCACTCCTAGCAACCTGGTAGGCTCAGTTTGACGGACGTGGAAGTTTCGCCCAAAAAAAATCGAAAAAGGATGCCCCGGACTCAGTTTTTTTTTGGGGCCTTTAGGCTGTTCGTGCAACGGTTTCATCCCTTTTTTTGTGTCTGGTACGCCGTCTTATCTTCGAGATTATGGGCCGAACCAACTTGTTTAACGTTCCTCGACGAGTCCTTGACGCGTGGATACAAAATTCAAGCCGAGAAGAGCGCGCCTCGAGCCCGGAAAAAATGCCGGACGAAAATGGTACGAAAAAGGGGTAAATTAGGCTATGCCCCACCCAAAATTGACCAAATTTCGGCCTGTCTGAAACTGAGCCGAAATTTCACTCCTAGCAACCTGGTAGGCTCAGTTTGATGGACGTGGAAGTTTTGCCCAAAAAAAATCGAAAAAGGATGCCCCGGACTCAGATTTTATTTTGGGGCCATTACGCTGTTCGTGCAACGGTTTCATCCCTTTTTTTGTGTCTGGTACGCCCTCTTATCTTCGAGCTTATGGGCTGAACCAATTGTTTAACGTTCCTCGACGAGTCCTTGACGTGTGGATACAAAATTAAACCCGAGAAGAATGCGCCTCGAGCCCGAAAAAATGTCGGACGAAAATGGTACAAAAAAGGGGCTAAATTAGGCTATGCCCCACCCAAAATTGACCAAATTTCGGCCTGTCTGAAACTGGGCCGAAATTTCACTCCTAGAAACCTGGTAGGCTCAGTTTGATGGACGTGGAAGCTTCGCCCAAAAAAAATCGAAAAAGGATGTCCCGGACTCAGATTTTTTTTGGGGCCTTTACGCTGTTCGTGCAACGGTTTCATCCCTTTTTTTGTGTCTGGTACGCCCTCTTATCTCCGAGATTATGGGCCAAACCAATTTGTTTCACGTTCCTCGATGAGTCCTTGACGCGTGGATACAAAATTCAAGCCGAGAAGAGCGCGCCTCGAGCCTCGGAAAAATGTCGGACGAAAATGGTACGAAAAAGGGGCTAAATTAGGCTATGCCCCACCCAAAATTGACCAAATTTCGGCCTGCCTGAAACTGAGACGAAATTTCACTCCTAGCAACCTGGTAGGCTCAGTTTGATGGATGTGGAAGTTTCGCCCAAAAAAAAATCGAAAAAGGATGCCCCGGACTCAGTTTTTTTTTTTGGGCCTTTACGCTGTTCGTGCAACGGTTTCATCCCTTTTTTTGTGTCTGGTTCGCCCTCTTATCTCCGAGATTATGGGCCAAACCAAGTTGTTTCACGTTCTTCGACGAGTCCATGACGTGTGGATACCAAATTAAGCCGAGAAGAATGCGCCTCGAGCCCCGAAAAATGTCGGACGAAAATGGTACGAAAAAGGGGCTAAATTAGGCTATGCCCCACCCAAAATTGACCAAATTTCGGCCTGTCTGAAACTGAGCCGAAATTTCACTCCTAGCAACTTGGTAGGCTCAGTTTGATGGACGTGGAAGTTTCGCCCAAAAAAAATCGAAAAAGCATGCCCCGGACTCAGTTTTTTTTTTGGGGGCCTTTACCTTGTTCGTGCAACGGTTTCATCCCTGTTTATGTGCCTGGTACGCCCTCTTATCTCCGAGAATATGGGCCGAACCCATTTGTTTCACGTTCCGCGACGAGTCCTTGACGCGGGGATACCAAATTCAGGCCGAGAAGAGCGCGCCTCGAGCCTTTTAAAAATGTCGGACGAAAATCGTACGAAAAAGGGGCTAAATTAGGCTATGCCCCACCCAAAAATGACCAAATTTCAGCCTGTCTCAAAAGGTGCCGAAAGTTTACTCCTAGCAACTTGGTAGGCTCAGTTTGATGGACGTGTAACTGTCGCCCAAAAAAAATCGAAAAAGCATTCCCCGGACTCAGTTTTTTTTTTGGGGGGCCTTTACCTTGTTCGTGCAACGGTTTCATCCCTGTTTATGTGCCTGGTACGCCCTGTTATCTCCGAGATTATGAGCTAAACCCATTTGTTTCACGTTCCTCGACGAGTCCTTGACGCGGGGATACCAAATTCAGGCCGAGAAGAGCGCGCCTCGAGCCCTTTAAAAATGTCGGACGAAAATCGTACGAAAAAGGGGCTAAATTAGGCTATGCCCCACCCAAAAATGACCAAATTTCGACCTGTCTAAAAAGGTGCCGAAAGTTGACTCCTAGCAACTTGGTAGGCTCAGTTTGATGGACGTGTAAGTTTCGCCCAAAAAAAATCGAAAAAGCATTCCCCGGACTCAGTTTTTTTTTAGGGCCTTTACCTTGTTCGTGCAACGGTTTCATCTCTGTTAATTTGCCTGGTACGCCCTCTTATCTCCGAGATTATGGACCAAACCCATTTGTTTCACGTTCCTCGACGAGTCCTTGACGCGAGGATACCAAATTCCGGCAGAGAGTAGTGCGCCTCGAGCCTTGAAAAAATGTCGGACGGAAACCGTACGAAAAAAGGGATAAATAAGGGTATGCCCCACCCAAAAATGACCAAATTTCGGCCTGTCTCAAAAGGTGGCGAAATTTCACTCCTAGCAACTTGGTAGGCTCAGTTTGTTGAACGTGGAAGTTTCGCCCAAAAAAAATCGAAAAAGCATGCCCCGGACTCAGTTTTTTTTTGGGGGATTTACCTTGTTCGTGCAACGGTTTCATCCCTGTTTATGTGCCTGGTACGCCCTCTTATCTCCGAGAATATGGGCCGAACCCATTTGTTTCACGTTCCGCGACGAGTCCTTGACGCGGGGATACCAAATTCAGGCCGAGAAGAGCGCGCCTCGAGCCCCAAAAAAATGTCGGACGAAAATCGTACGAAAAAGGGGCTAAATTAGGCTATGCCCCACCCAAAAATGACAAAATTTCGGCCTGTCTCAAAAGGTGCCGAAATTTCACTCCTAGCAACTTGGTAGGCTCAGTTTGATGGACGTGTAAGTTTCGCCCAAAAAAAATCGAAAAAGCATTCCCCGGACTCAGTTTTTTTTGGGGGCCTTTACCTTGTTCGTGCAACGGTTTCATCCCTGTTTATGTGCCTGGTACGCCCTCTTATCTCTGAGAATATGGGCCGAACCCATTTGTTTCACGTTCCGCGACAAGTCCTTGACGCGGGGATACCATATTCCGGCCGAGAAGAGCGCGCCTCGAGCCCTTTAAAAATGTCGGACGAAAATCGTACGAAAAAGGGGCTAAATTAGGCTATGCCCCACCCAAAAATGACAAAATTTCGGCCTGTCTCAAAAGGTGCCGAAATTTCACTGCTAGCAACTTGGTAGGCTCAGTTTGATGGACGTGTAAGTTTCGCCCAAAAAAAATCGAAAAAGCCTTCCCCGGACTCAGTTTTTTTTTTGGTGGATTTACCTTGTTCGTGCAACGGTTTCATCCCTGTTTATGTGCCTCGTACGCCCTCTTATCTCCGAGATTATGGGCCGAACCCATTTGTTTCACGTTCCTCGACGAGTCCTTGACGCGGGGATACCATATTCCGGCCGAGAAAAGTGCGCCTCGAGCCCCAAAAAAATGTCGGACGAAAATCGTACGAAAAAGGGGCTAAATTAGGCTATGCCCCACCCAAAAATGACAAAATTTCGGCCTGTCTCAAAAGGTGCCGAAAGTTGACTCCTAGCAACTTGGTAGTCTCAGTTTGATGGACGTAGAAGTTTCGCCCAAAAAAAATCGAAAAAGCATGCCCCGGACTCAGTTTTTTTTTTTTTGGGGCATTTACCTTGTTCGTGCAACGGTTTCATCCCTGTTTATGTGCCTGGTTCGCCCTCTTATCTCCGAGAATATGGGCCGAACCCATTTGTTTCACGTTCCGCGATGAGTCCTTGACGCGGGGATACCATATTCCGGCCGAGAAGAGCGCGCCTCCAGCCCTTTAAAAATGTCGGACGAAAATCGTACGAAAAAGGGGCTAAATTAGGCTATGCCCCACCCAAAAATGACCAAATTTCGGCCTGTCTCAAAAGGTGCCGAAATTTCACTCCTAGCAACTTGGTAGGCTCAGTTTGATGGACGTGTAAGTTTCGCCCAAAAAAAATCGAAAAAGCATTCCCCGGACTCAGTTTTTTTTTAGGGCCTTTACCTTGTTCGTGCAACGGTTTCATCTCTGTTAATTTGCCTGGTACGCCCTCTTATCTCCGAGATTATGGACCAAACCCATTTGTTTCACGTTCCTCGACGAGTCCTTGACGCGAGGATACCAAATTCCGGCAGAGAGTAGCGCGCCTCGAGCATTGAAAAAATGTCGGACGGAAACCGTACGAAAAAAGGGATAAATAAGGGTATGCCCCACCCAAAAATGACCAAATTTCGGCCTGTCTCAAAAGGTGGCGAAATTTCACTCCTAGCAACTTGGTAGGCTCAGTTTGTTGGACGTGGAAGTTTCGCCCAAAAAAAATCGAAAAAGCATGCCCCGGACTCAGTTTTTTTTTGGGGGATTTACCTTGTTCGTGCAACGGTTTCATCCCTGTTTATGTGCCTGGTACGCCCTCTTATCTCCGAGAATATGGGCCGAACCCATTTGTTTCACGTTCCGCGACGAGTCCTTGACGCGGGGATACCAAATTCGGGCCGAGAAGAGTGCGCCTCGAGCCCTTTAAAAATGTCGGACGAAAATCGTACGAAAAAGGGGCTAAATTAGGCTATGCCCCACCCAAAAATGACAAAATTTCGGCCTTTCTCAAAAGGTGCCGAAATTTCCTTGCTAGCAACTTGGTAGGCTCAGTTTGATGGACGTGTAACTGTCGCCCAAAAAAAATCGAAAAAGCATTCCCCGGACTCAGTTTTTTTTTTGGGGGCCTTTACCTTGTTCGTGCAACAGTTTCATCCCTGTTTATGTGCCTGGTTCGCCCTCTTTTCTCCGAGATTATCGGCCGAACCCATTTGTTTCACGTTCCTCGACGAGTCCTTGACGCGTGGATACCAAATTCAGGCCGAGAAGAGCGCGCCTCGAGCCCCTTAAAAATGTCGGACGAAAATCGTACGAAAAAGGGGCTAAATTAGGCTATGCCCCACCCAAAAATGACCAAATTTCGACCTGTCTAAAAAGGTGCCGAAAGTTGACTCCTAGCAACTTGGTAGGCTCAGTTTGATGGACGTGTAACTGTCGCCCAAAAAAAATCGAAAAAGTATTCCACGGACTCATTTTTTTTTTTTGGGGGCCTTTCCCTTGTTCGTGCAACGGTTTCATCCCTGTTTATGTGCCTGGTACACCCTCTTATCTCCGAGATTATGGGCTGAACCCATTTGTTTCACGTTCCTCGACGAGTCCTTGACGCGAGGATACCAAGTTCCGGCAGAGAAGAGCGTGCCTCGAGCCCCGAAAAAATGTCGGACGAAAATCGTACGAAAAAAGGGCTAAACAAGGCTATGCCCCACCCAAAAATGACCAAATTTCGGCATGTCTCAAAAGGTACCGAAAGTTGACTCCTAGCAACTTGGTAGTCTCAGTTTGATGGACGTAGAAGTTTCGCCCAAAAAAATCGAAAAAGCATGCCCCGGACTCAGTTTTTTTTTTTGGGGCATTTACCTTGTTCGTGCAACGGTTTCATCCCTGTTTATGTGCCTGGTTCGCCCTCTTATCTCCGAGATTATGGGCCGAACCCATTTGTTTCACGTTCCTCGACGAGTCCTTGACGCGTGGATACCAAATTCAGGCCGAGAAGAGCGCGCCTCGAGCCCCTTAAAAATGTCGGACGAAAATCGTACGAAAAAGGGGCTAAATTAGGCTATGCCCCACCCAAAAATGACCAAATTTCGACCTGTCTAAAAAGGTGCCGAAAGTTGACTCCTAGCAACTTGGTAGGCTCAGTTTGATGGACGTGTAACTGTCGCCCAAAAAAAAATCGAAAAAGCATTCCCCGGACTCAGTTTTTTTTTTTGGGGGCCTTTACCTTGTTCGTGCAACGGTTTCATCCCTGTTTATGTGCCTGGTACGCCCTCTTATCTCCGAGATTATGGGCCGAACCCATTTGTTTCACGTTCCTCGACGAGTCCTTGACGCGAGGATACCAAATTCCGGCAGAGAAGAGCGTGCCTCGAGCCCCGAAAAAATGTCGGACGAAAATCGTACGAAAAAAGGGCTAAATAAGGCTATGCCCCACCCAAAAATGACCAAATTTCGGCATGTCTCAAAAGGTACCGAAAGTTGACTCCTAGCAACTTGGTAGGCTCAGTTTGATGGACGTAGAAGTTTCGCCCAAAAAAATCGAAAAAGCATGCCCCGGACTCAGTTTTTTTTTTTGGGGCATTTACCTTGTTCGTGCAACGGTTTCATCCCTGTTTATGTGCCTGGTACGCCCTCTTATCTCCGAGATTATGGGCCGAACCCATTTGTTTCACGTTCCTCGACGAGTCCTTGACGCGAGGATACCAAATTCCGGCAGAGAAGAGCGTGCCTCGAGCCCCGAAAAAATGTCGGACGAAAATCGTACGAAAAACGGGCTAAATAAGGCTATGCCCCACCCAAAAATGACCAAATTTCGGCATGTCTCAAAAGGTACCGAAAGTTGACTCCTAGCAACTTGGTAGGCTCAGTTTGATGGACGTGTAACTGTCGCCCAAAAAAAATCGAAAAAGCATTCCCCGGACTCAGTTTTTTTTTTTTGGGGCCTTTACCTTGTTCGTGCAACGGTTTCATACCTGTTTATGTGCCTGGTACGCCCTCTTATCTCCGAGATTATGGGCCGAACCCATTTGTTTCACGTTCCTCGACGAGTCCTTGACGCGAGGATACCAAATTCCGGCAGAGAAGAGCGTGCCTCGAGCCCCGAAAAAATGTCGGACGAAAATCGTACGAAAAAAGGGCTAAATAAGGCTATGCCCCACCCAAAAATGACCAAATTTCGGCATGTCTCAAAAGGTACCGAAAGTTGACTCCTAGCAACTTGGTAGTCTCAGTTTGATGGACGTAGAAGTTTCGCCCAAAAAAATCGAAAAAGCATGCCCCGGACTCAGTTTTTTTTTTGGGGCCTTTACCTTGTTCGTGCAACGGTTTCATCCCTGTTTATGTGCCTGGTACGCCCTCTTATCTCCGAGATTATGGGCCGAACCCATTTGTTTCACGTTCCTCGACGAGTCCTTGACGCGTGGATACCAAATTCAGGCCGAGAAGAGCGCGCCTCGAGCCCCTTAAAAATGTCGGACGAAAATCGTACGAAAAAGGGGCTAAATTAGGCTATGCCCCACCCAGAAATGACCAAATTTCAGCCTGTCTCAAAAGGTGCCGAAAGTTGACTCCTAGCAACTTGGTAGGCTCAGTTTGATGGACGTGTAACTGTCGCCCAAAAAAAATCGAAAAAAGCATTCCCCAGACTCAGTTTTTTTTTTGGGGGCCTTTACCTTGTTCGTGCAACGGTTTCATCCCTGTTTATGTGCCTGGTACGCCCTCTTATCTCCGAGATTATGGGCCGAACCCATTTGTTTCACGTTCCTCGACGAGTCCTTGACGCGAGGATACCAAATTCCGGCAGAGAAGAGCGTGCCTCGAGCCCCGAAAAAATGTCGGACGAAAATCGTACGAAAAAAGGGCTAAATAAGGCTATGCCCCACCCAAAAATGACCAAATTTCGGCATGTCTCAAAAGGTACCGAAAGTTGACTCCTAGCAACTTGGTAGGCTCAGTTTGATGGACGTAGAAGTTTCGCCCAAAAAAATCGAAAAAGCATGCCCCGGACTCAGTTTTTTTTTTTTTGGGGCATTTACCTTTTTCGTGCAACGGTTTCATCCCTGTTTATGTGCCTGGTTCGCCCTCTTATCTCCGAGATTATGGGCCGAACCCATTTGTTTCACGTTCCTCGACGAGTCCTTGACGCGTGGATACCAAATTCAGGTCGAGAAGAGCGCGCCTCGAGCCCCTTAAAAATGTCGGACGAAAATCGTACGAAAAAGGGGCTAAATTAGGCTATGCCCCAACCAAAAATGACCAAATTTCGGCATGTCTCAAAAGGTACCGAAAGTTTACTCCTAGCAACTTGGTAGTCTCAGTTTGATGGACGTAGAAGTTTCGCCCAAAAAAATCGAAAAAGCATGCCCCGGACTCAGTTTTTTTTTTGGGGCATTTACCTTGTTCGTGCAACGGTTTCATCCCTGTTTATGTGCCTTGTTCGCCCTCTTATCTCCGAGATTATGGGCCGAACCCATTTGTTTCACGTTCCTCGACGAGTCCTTGACGCGTGGATACAAAATTCAGGTCGAGAAGAGCGCGCCTCGAGCCCCTTAAAAATGTCGGACGAAAATCGTACGAAAAAGGGGCTAAATTAGGCTATGCCCCAACCAAAAATGACCAAATTTTGGCCTGTCTCAAAAGGTGCCGAAAGTTGACTCCTAGCAACTTGGTAGGCTCAGTTTGATGGACGTGTAAGTTTCGCCCAAAAAAAATCGAAAAAGCATTCCCCGGACTCAGTTTTTTTTTGGCGGATTTACCTTGTTCGTGCAACGGTTTCATCCCTGTTTATGTGCCTCGGACGCCCTCTTATCTCCGAGATTATGGGCCGAACCCATTTTTTTCACGTTACTCGACGAGTCCTTGACGCGTGGATACAAAATTCAGGCCGAGAAGAGCGCGCCTCGAGCCCCTTAAAAATGTCGGACGAAAGTCGTACGAAAAAGGGGCTAAGTTAGGCTATGCCCAACCCAAAAATTGACCAAATTTCGGCCTGTCTCAAAAGGTGCCGAAAGTTGACTCCTAGCAACTTGGTGGGCTCAGTTTGATGGACGTGTAAGTTTCGCCCAAAAAAAATCGAAAAAGCATTCCCCGGACTCAGTTTTTTTTTTGGCGGATTTACCTTGTTCGTGCAACGGTTTCATCCCTGTTTATGTGCCTGGTACGCCCTCTTATCTCCGAGATTATGGGCCGAACCCATTTGTTTCACGTTCCTCAACGAGTCCTTGACGCGTGGATACCAAATTCAGGACCGAAAAGAGCGCGCCTCGAGGCCCTTAAAAATGTCGGACGAAAGTCGTACGAAAAAGGGGCTAAATTAGGCTATGCCCCACCCAAAATTGACCAAATTTCGGCCTGTCCCAAAAGGTGCCGAAAGTTGACTCCTAGCTACTTGGTAGGCTCAGTTTGATGGACGTAGAAGTTTCGCCCAAAAAAATCGAAAAAGCATTCCCCGAACTCAGTTTTTTTTTTGGGGCATTTACCTTGTTCGTGCAACGGTTTCATCCCCTTTTATGTGCCTGGTTCGCCCTCTTATCGCCGAGATTATGGGCCGAACCCATTTGTTTCACGTTCCTCGACGAGTCCTTGACGCGTGGATACCAAATTCAGGCCGAGAAGAGCGCGCCTCGAGCCCCTTAAAAATGTCGGACGAAAATCGTACGAAAAAGGGGCTAAATTAGGCTATGCCCCACCCAAAAATGACCAAATTTCAGCCTGTCTCAAAAGGTGCCGAAAGTTGACTCCTAGCAACTTGGTAGGCTCAGTTTGATGGACGTGTAACTGTCGCCCAAAAAAAATCGAAAAAGCATTCCCCGGACTCAGTTTTTTTTTTGGGGCCTTTACCTTGTTCGTGCAACGGTTTCATCCCTGTTTATGTGCCTGGTACGCCCTCTTATCTCCGAGATTATGGGCCAAACCCATTTGTTTCACGTTCCTCGACGAGTCCTTGACGCGAGGATACCAAATTCCGGCAGAGAAGAGCGTGCCTCGAGCCCCGAAAAAATGTCGGACGAAAATCGTACGAAAAAAGGGCTAAATAAGGCTATGCCCCACCCAAAAATGACCAAATTTCGGCCTGTCTCAAAAGGTGCCGAAAGTTGACTCCTAGAAACTTGGTAGCCTCAGTTTGATGGACGTGTAAGTTTCGCCCAAAAAAAATCGAAAAAGCATTCCCCGGACTAAGTTTTTTTTTGGGGGATTTACCTTGTTCGTGCAACGGTTTCATCCCTGTTTATGTGCCTGGTACTCCCTCTTATCTCCGAGATTATGGGCCGAACCCATTTGTTTCACGTTCCTCGACGATTCCTTGACGCGTGGATACAAAATTCAGGCCGAGAAGAGCGCGCCTCGAGCCCCTTAAAAATGTCGGACGAAAGTCGTACGAAAAAGAGGCTAAGTTAGGCTATGCCCCACCCAAAAATGACCAAATTTCGGCCTGTCTCAAAAGGTGCCGAAAGTTGACTCCTAACAACTTGGTAGGCTCAGTTTGATGGACGTGTAAGTTTCGCCCAAAAAAAATCGAAAAAGCATTCCCCGGACTCAGTTTTTTTTTTGGGGGATTTACCTTGTTCGTGCAACGGTTTCATCCCTGTTTATGTGCCTGGTACGCCCTCTTATCTCCGAGATTATGGGCCGAACCCATTTGTTTCACGTTCCTCGACGAGTCCTTGACGCGTGGATACCAAATTTAGGACCGAAAAGAGCGCGCCTCGAGCCCCTTAAAAATGTCGGACGAAAATCGTACGAAAAAGGGGCTAAATTAGGCTATGCCCCACCCAAAAATGACCAAATTTCGGCCTGTCTAAAAAGGTGCCGAAAGTTGACTCCTAACAACTTGGTAGGCTCAGTTTGATGGACGTGTAAGTTTCGCCCAAAAAAAAAATCGAAAAAGCATTCCCCAGACTCAGTTTTTTTTTTGGGGGCCTTTACCTTGTTCGTGCAACGGTTTCATCCCTGTTTATGTGCCTGGTACGCCCTCTTATCTCCGAGATTATGGGCCAAACCCATTTGTTTCACGTTCCTCGACGAGTCCTTGACGCGTGGATACCAAATTCAGGCCGAGAAGAGCGCGCCTCGAGCCCCTTAAAAATGTCGAACGAAAGTCGTACGAAAAAGGGACTAAGCTAGGCTATGCCCCACCCAAAAATTACCAAATTTCGGCCTGTCTCAAAAGGTGCCGAAAGTTGACTCCTAGCAACTTGGTAGGCTCAGTTTGATGGACGTGTAAGTTTCGCCCAAAAAAAATCGAAAAAGCATTCCCCGGACTAAGTTTTTTTTTTGGGGGATTTACCTTGTTCGTGCAACGGTTTCATCCCTGTTTATGTGCCTGGTACTTCCTCTTATCTCCGAGATTATGGGCTGAACCCATTTGTTTCACGTTCCTCGACGATTCCTTGACGCGTGGATACAAAATTCATGCCGAGAAGAGCGCGCCTCGAGCCCCTTAAAAATGTCGGACGAAAGTCGTACGAAAAAGAGGCTAAGTTAGGCTATGCCCCACCCAAAAATGACCAAATTTCGGCCTGTCTCAAAAGGTGCCGAAAGTTGACTCCTAACAACTTGGTAGGCTCAGTTTGATGGACGTGTAAGTTTCGCCCAAAAAAAATCGAAAAAGCATTCCCCGGACTCAGTTTTTTTTTGGGGGATTTACCTTGTTCGTGCAACGGTTTCATCCCTGTTTATGTGCCTGGTACGCCCTCTTATCTCCGAGATTATGGGCCGAACCCATTTGTTTCACGTTCCTCGACGAGTCCTTGACGCGTGGATACAAAATTCATGCCGAGAAGAGCGCACCTCGAGCCCCTTAAAAATGTCGGACGAAAATTGTACGAAAAAGGGGCTAAATTAGGCTATGCCCCACCCAAAAATGACCAAATTTCGGCCTGTCTCAAAAGGTGCCGAAAGTTGACTCCTAACAACTTGGTAGGCTCAGTTTGATGGTCGTGTAAGTTTCGCCAAAAAAAAATCGAAAATGCATTCCCCGGACTAAGTTTTTTTTTTGGGGGATTTACCTTGTTCGTGCAACGGTTTCATCCCTGTTTATGTGCCTGGTACGCCCTCTTATCTCCGAGATTATGGGCCGAACCCATTTGTTTCACGTTCCTCGACGAGTCCTTGACGCGTGGATACCAAATTCAGGACCGAAAAGAGCGCGCCTCGAGCCCCTTAAAAATGTCGGACGAAAATCGTACGAAAAAGGGGCTAAATTAGGCTATGCCCCATCCAAAAATGACCAAATTTCGGCCTATCTAAAAAGGTGCCGAAATTTGACTCCTAACAACTTGGTAGGCTCAGTTTGATGGACGTGTAAGTTTCGCCCAAAAAAAAATCGAAAAAGCATTCCCCAGACTCAGTTTTTTTTTTGGGGCCTTTACCTTGTTCGTGCAACGGTTTCATCCCTGTTTATGTGCCTGGTACGCCCTCTTATCTCCGAGATTATGGGCCGAACCCATTTGTTTCACGTTCCTCCACGAGTCCTTGACGCGAGGATACCAAATTCCGGCAGAGAAGAGCGTGCCTCGAGCCCCGAAAAAATGTCGGACGAAAATCGTACGAAAAAAGGGCTAAATAAGGCTATGCCCCACCCAAAAATGACCAAATTTCGGCATGTCTCAAAAGGTACCGAAAGTTGACTCCTAGCAACTTGGTAGTCTCAGTTTGATGGACGTAGAAGTTTCGCCCAAAAAAATCGAAAAAGCATGCCCCGGACTCAGTTTTTTTTTGGGGGGGGCATTTACCTTGTTCGTGCAACGGTTTCATCCCTGTTTATGTGCCTGGTACGCCCTCTTATCTCCGAGAATATGGGCCGAACCCATTTGTTTCACGTTCCCCGACGAGTCCTTGACGCTGGGATACTATATTCCGGCCGAGAAGAGCGCGCCTCGAGCCCCAAAAAAATGTCGGACGAAAATCGTACGAAAAAGGGGCTAAGTTAGGCTATGCCCCACCCAAAAATGAAAAAATTTCGGCCTGTCTCAAAAGGTGCCGAAAGTTGGCTCATAGCAACTTGGTAGGCTCAGTTTGATGGACGTGTAAGTTTCGCCCAAAAAAAATCGAAAAAGCATTCCCCGGACTCAGTTTTTTTTTTGGGGGATTTACCTTGTTCGTGCAACGGTTTCATCCCTGTTTATGTGCCTGGTACGCCCTCTTATCTCCGAGATTATGGGCCGAACCCATTTGTTTCACGTTCCTCGACGAGTCCTTGACGCGTGGATACCAAATTCAGGACCGAAAAGAGCGCGCCTCGAGCCCCTTAAAAATGTCGGACGAAAATCGTACGAAAAAGGGGCTAAATTAGGCTATGCCCCACCCAAAAATGACCAAATTTCGGCCTGTCTAAAAAGGTGCCGAAAGTTGACTCCTAACAACTTGGTAGGCTCAGTTTGATGGACGTGTAAGTTTCGCCCAAAAAAAAATCGAAAAAGCATTCCCCAGACTCAGTTTTTTTTTGGGGGCCTTTACCTTGTTCGTGCAACGGTTTCATCCTTGTTTATGTGCCTGGTACGCCTTCTTATCTCCGAGATTATGGGCCGAACCCATTTGTTTCACCTTCCTCGACGAGTCCTTGACGCGAGGATACCAAATTCCGGCAGAGAAGAGCGTGCCTCGAGCCCCGAAAAAATGTCGGACGAAAATCGTACGAAAAAAGGGCTAAATAAGGCTATGCCCCACCCAAAAATGACCAAATTTCGGCATGTCTCAAAAGGTCCCGAAAGTTGACTCCTAGCAACTTGGTAGTCTCAGTTTGATGGACGTGTAAGTTTCGCCCAAAAAAAATCGAAAAAGGATGCCCCGGACTCAGTTTTTTTTGGGGGCCTTTACGCTGTTCGTGCAACGGTTTCATCCCTGTTTATGTGTCTGGTACGCCCTCTTATCTCCGAGTTTCTGGACCAGACCAATTTGTTTCACGTTCCTCGGCGAGTCCTTGACGCGTGAATACAAAATTCAAGCCGAAAAGAGCGCGCCTCGATCCCCGAAAAAATGTCGGACGAAAATCGTACGAAAAAGGGGCGAAATTAGGCTCTGCCGCACCCAAAAATGTCCAAATTTCGCCCTGTCTGAAAAGGTGCCCAAATTTCACTCCTGGCAGCTTGGTAGGCTCAGTTTGATGGACGTGGAAGTTTCGCCCAAAAAAAATCGAAAAAGGATGCCCCGGACTCAGTTTTTTTTGGGGGCCTTTACGCTGTTCGTGCAACGGTTTCATCCCTGTTTATGTGTCTGGTACGCCCTCTTATCTCCGAGTTTCTGGACCAGACCAATTTGTTTCACGTTCCTCGGCGAGTCCTTGACGCGTGAATACAGAATTCAAGCCGAAAAGAGCGCGCCTCGATCCCCGAAAAAATGTCGGACGAAAATCGTACGAAAAAGGGGCTAAATTAGGCTCTGCCGCACCCAAAAATGTCCAAATTTCGCCCTGTCTGAAAAGGTGCCCAAATTTCACTCCTGGCAGCTTGGTAGGCTCAGTTTGATGGACGTGGAAGTTTCGCCCAAAAAAAAATCGAAAAAGGATGCCCCGGACTCAGTTTTTTTGGGGGCCTTTACGCTGTTCGTGCAACGGTTTCATCCCTGTTTATGTGTCTGGTACGCCCTCTTATCTCCGAGTTTCTGGACCAGACCAATTTGTTTCACGTTCCTCGGCGAGTCCTTGACGCGTGAATACAGAATTCAAGCCGAAAAGAGCGCGCCTCGAGCCCCGAAAAAATGTCGGACGAAAATCGTACGAAAAAGGGGCTAAATTAGGCTCTGCCGCACCCAAAAATGTCCAAATTTCGCCCTGTCTGAAAAGGTGCCCAAATTTCACTCCTGGCAGCTTGGTAGGCTCAGTTTGATGGACGTGGAAGTTTCGCCCAAAAAAAATCGAAAAAGGATGCCCCGGACTCAGTTTTTTTTGGGGGCCTTTACGCTGTTCGTGCAACGGTTTCATCCCTGTTTATGTGTCTGGTACGCCCTCTTATCTCCGAGTTTCTGGACCAGACCAATTTGTCTCACGTTCCTCGGCGAGTCCTTGACCCGTGGATAACAAATTCAAGCCGAGAAGAGCGCGCCTCGAGCCCCGAAAAAATGTCGGACGAAAATCGTACGAAAAAGGGGCTAAATTAGGCTATGCCCCACCCGAAAATGACCAAATTTCGGCCTGTCTGAAAAGGTGCCCAAATTTCACTCCTGGCAGCTTGGTAGGCTCAGTTTGATGGACGTGGAAGTTTCGCCCAAAAAAAATCGAAAAAGGATGCCCCGGACTCAGTTTTTTTTGGGGGCCTTTACGCTGTTCGTGCAACGGTTTCATCCCTGTTTATGTGTCTGGTACGCCCTCTTATCTCCGAGTTTCTGGACCAGACCAATTTGTTTCACGTTCCTCGGCGAGTCCTTGACGCGTGAATACAGAATTCAAGCCGAAAAGAGCGCGCCTCGATCCCCGAAAAAATGTCGGACGAAAATCGTACGAAAAAGGGGCTAAATTAGGCTCTGCCGCACCCAAAAATGTCCAAATTTCGCCCTGTCTGAAAAGGTGCCCAAATTTCACTCCTGGCAGCTTGGTAGGCTCAGTTTGATGGACGTGGAAGTTTCGCCCAAAAAAAATCGAAAAAGGATGCCCCGGACTCAGTTTTTTTTGGGGGCCTTTACGCTGTTCGTGCAACGGTTTCATCCCTGTTTATGTGTCTGGTACGCCCTCTTATCTCCGAGTTTCTGGACCAGACCAATTTGTTTCACGTTCCTCGGCGAGTCCTTGACGCGTGGATACCAAATTCAAGCCGAGAAGAGCAGGCCTCGGGCCCGAAAAAATGTAGAACGAAAATCGTACGAAAAAGGGGCTAAATTAGGCTATGCCCCACCCGAAAATGACCAAATTTCGGCCTGTCTCAAAAGGTGCCCAAATTTCACTCCTAGCAACTTGGTAGGCTCAGTCTGATGGACGTGGAAGTTTCGCCCAAAAAAAATTGAAAAAGGATGCCCCGGACTCAGTTTTTTTTTGGGGGCCTTTACGGTGTTCGTGCAACGGTTTCATCCCTTTTTATGTGTCTGGTACGCCCTCTTATCTCCGAGTTTCTGGGCCAAACCAATTTGTCTCACGTTCCTCGGCGAGTCCTTGACCCGTGGATAACAAATTCAAGCCGAGAAGAGCGCGCCTCGAGCCCCGAAAAAATGTCGGACGAAAATCGTACGAAAAAGGGGCTAAATTAGGCTCTGCCCCACCCAAAAATGTCCCAATTTCGCCCTGTCTGAAAAGGTGACCAAATTTCACTCCTGGCAGCTTGGTAGGCTCAGTTTGATGGACGTGCAAGTTTCGCCCAAAAAAAATCGAAAAAGGATGCCCCGGACTCAGTTTTTTTTGGGGGCCTTTACGCTGTTCGTGCAACGGTTTCATCCCTGTTTATGTGTCTGGTACGCCCTCTTATCTCCGAGTTTCTGGACCAGACCAATTTGTTTCACGTTCCTCGGCGAGTCCTTGACGCGTGGATACCAAATTCAAGCCGAGAAGAGCAGGCCTCGGGCCCGAAAAAATGTAGAACGAAAATCGTACGAAAAAGGGGCTAAATTAGGCTATGCCCCACCCGAAAATGACCAAATTTCGGCCTGTCTCAAAAGGTGCCCAAATTTCACTCCTAGCAACTTGGTAGGCTCAGTCTGATGGACGTGGAAGTTTCGCCCAAAAAAAATTGAAAAAGGATGCCCCGGACTCAGTTTTTTTTTGGGGGCCTTTACGGTGTTCGTGCAACGGTTTCATCCCTTTTTATGTGTCTGGTACGCCCTCTTATCTCCGAGTTTCTGGGCCAAACCAATTTGTCTCACGTTCCTCGGCGAGTCCTTGACCCGTGGATAACAAATTCAAGCCGAGAAGAGCGCGCCTCGAGCCCCGAAAAAATGTCGGACGAAAATCGTACGAAAAAGGGGCTAAATTAGGCTCTGCCCCACCCAAAAATGTCCCAATTTCGCCCTGTCTGAAAAGGTGACCAAATTTCACTCCTGGCAGCTTGGTAGGCTCAGTTTGATGGACGTGCAAGTTTCGCCCAAAAAAAATCGAAAAAGGATGCCCCGGACTCAGTTTTTTTTGGGGGCCTTTACGCTGTTCGTGCAACGGTTTCATCCCTGTTTATGTGTCTGGTACGCCCTCTTATCTCCGAGTTTCTGGACCAGACCAATTTGTTTCACGTTCCTCGGCGAGTCCTTGACGCGTGAATACAGAATTCAAGCCGAGAAGAGCGCGCCTCGAGCCCCGAAAAAATGTCGGACGAAAATCGTACGAAAAAGGGGCTAAATTAGGCTCTGCCGCACCCAAAAATGTCCAAATTTCGCCCTGTCTGAAAAGGTGCCCAAATTTCACTCCTGGCAGCTTGGTAGGCTCAGTTTGATGGACGTGGAAGTTTCGCCCAAAAAAAATCGAAAAAGGATGCCCCGGACTCAGTTTTTTTTGGGGGCCTTTACGCTGTTCGTGCAACGGTTTCATCCCTGTTTATGTGTCTGGTACGCCCTCTTATCTCCGAGTTTCTGGACCAGACCAATTTGTTTCACGTTCCTCGGCGAGTCCTTGACGCGTGAATACAGAATTCAAGCCGAAAAGAGCGCGCCTCGAGCCCCGAAAAAATGTCGGACGAAAATCGTACGAAAAAGGGGCTAAATTAGGCTCTGCCGCACCAAAAAATGTCCAAA